>CP125979.1:88055659-90635737 GCA_030063025.1 Avena longiglumis
ACAACGGGCGGATGTATATCCATAGAGAACATACCCTTGAAGACCGACAAAGCTTAACGAGTTCAACTCGTGGTTGATGTAGACGATCTCTTGCCGATCTCAAGATCGAGAGGAAGTCCTAGCGCCAAAACATGACAGCATCCGTTTTCGCACACACGTCGAGGCACCGAGCAACCTCCACCTCCTCGCTCTCCGATGCATGGAAGCACAACTCTTTCTTGCCGAATAGCCACCGGGAACATGTATCTCGCTAGTCCGAGACCATGGGGATAAATTCTAGAGGGGAGAGAGATCCTTCACGAGGAGGTGTGAGACAAGTGAGGAGGGCTCCTTTTATAGGAGGAGGGGCACCCAAGGGGTGGTCGCCGCCATGGGGCTGCCCTCCCTCCTTCATTCATGTGGGTGGACACTCCACTCACAAAATGTCCTTTAAATTCCCTCCACTCAAAAGTCCACTCAAATTCCCATTAAATTTCCACCAAATTTAATGCAAACTCTCATTAAATAAAACTCTTTTATTTTATTCAGAATTTTGTCAATTACTTTAATGACAAACATTCACAAATAACCCCTTGCTAGAATTCCATTTCACATGCATAACCACTTTATGCAATTTCACCCGAAAACCTGTTTCGGTATCTAGTGAAATAAATTCCTGCGCTTGTTCATTCTTTCGGCATGAAACTTTTGCTGCAATTGGATGTCGGTGTCTCTTAAGTGTGTCACCCTACAGTTCATGAATAGTGCGGACATGATCGAGACCCCTCTCGGATCAATAATCAGAAGCGGGATCTGGAGACCCATACTGACTCCCACACATTCAACGATGACTTTCTTGATGTTCCTTTTTTATCTCCACTTCTGCAGTTTTAAGCATTGACAGAAGCTCGGGGAGAGACTTCTTCATGCCTTGCATATTATAGTTCATCACGAATCTCTTATAGCTAGGTGGCAGAGACTGCAGAACACGATGGATGCCTAAATCAATGGGAATCGATATTCCCAAGGACACAAGCTTATCGGCGTAACCCGACATCTTGAGTACATGCTCACTAACGGAGCTGTGCTCTTCCATCATGCAGCTAAAGAACTTTTCTGAAGCGTTGTAGCTCTCTACAGCAGCATGTGTGTCGAAAATCATTTTCAACTCACCCATTGTATCAAAAGCATTGCCATTTTCGAAACGCTTTCGAAGTTCCGGCTCTAGCCCATACAATATGCCGCAATGAACTAAGTTGTGGTCCTCCTGACGAGTCTGATAGACATTCTTCTCCTCGTCAGGGGCATCATCTAAAGGTGGGGGGCCTAACGGCGCTTCTAGCACATATTGCTTTTGTGCAGCAGAGAGGAGAATCCTCAAATTCATGGCCCATTCGGTAAAGTTGCTACCGTTCGTTGCTAGTTTCTCTTTCTCCATGAACACATTGAAATTAAAAGTTGAAATTAAAAGCAGGTGGTGCCATCTGCAACAGAATTTGTAAAGTTTATACTAAGTGTATGATAGATTTAGTTCAACTAATCCATATTACGAATGAACTCCCACTCAAAAACGACATCCCTCGTGCCTTTTTGGTGATTACATGAACCAAATCCACTACACCAAGTCCGATCATCACGTGAGTCGGTGTAGCTTCAAAGGCGTGCATCAAATGGGCATCATATCAACTATATGACTCATGCTTAACCTTTCGGTCCGTGTTCCGAGGCCATGTATGTACATGCTAGGCTCGCCAAGTTAGAACCTTAGTATTCGCGTGTGTAACCGTTTTACACCCGAAATATGGTCGTGGATCCAAGAACACCCGATCATCACGTGATGTCTTGGAGCGACGAAGACATAATCGATGCATACTAAAGTAAGAACACATTTTTATCTTGATATTTAAATGAGGGATCATCTTATTATGCTAACAAAGCGCTAAACAAGCAATATAAGATGCTATCAAACATCACATGTTTATTAGTGAAATGATATGGTTCCCGCAGATGATCTCTATCATGTGCATCGTGGTATGATCACTATCATACCTATATGTGTAAATCCAAGGTCTATGGAGTTTACACGCTATGTGTGTTGTAAGAGTATCATCTCATACTTCTACTTACAACACTACCATATCATAACACTAGCCCAGCAACAATCTAAACTAGAGGCCTCTAGTTTATCCATTGCAAGTTTTACGTGGCTTAGGGCTTTTGAGATAGAACCGTTCTTACCTACGAACATGAACCACAACGAGGATAACCAAATTGTTGACAACTCGCTTGCAAAATATATATTTACTATAGTAGGAGAGACAGACACCCGCTAGCCACTTATGCAAACTAGTTGCATGTCAAGCGTGGAACAGGTCTCATGTGCGAGGACATGTAAAGTTTGTCCGGGCCGCTTCATTCCACTATGCCACCAATATCCAAAATTACAACAAAGGATAAACAACATGATCATCATCGCCCACATACTCATATGTGTACTACCCGTGTAAAGTATCTACGCATAGATCCGGCTCTGATACCACTGTAGGGTTCGCAGCATAGAAAACAAAAAATTTCCTACGATGGGAACTATGTACCAAGATCTATATACTAGATACAAACAACGGGCGGATGTATATTCGTAGAGAACATACCCTTGAAGACCGACAAATCTTAACAAGTTCAACTCGTGGTTGATGTAGACGATCTCTTGCCGATCTCAAGATCGAGAGGAAGTCCTAGCGCCGCAAAACAGCAGCGCATCCGTGCTCGCACACACGTTCGAGGCACCGAGAAACCTCCGCCTCCTCGCTCCAGCGATGCAGCGTAAGCACAACTCTTTCTTGCCGAATAGCCACCGGGAACATGTATCTCGCTAGTCCGAGACCATGGGGGATAAATTCTAGAGGGGGAGAGAGATCCTTCACGAGGAGGTGTGAGAGACATGTGAGGAGGGGGCTCCTTTTATAGGAGGAGGGGGCACCCAAGGGGTGGCCACGCCATGGGGCTGCCCCTCCCTCCTTCATTCATGTGGGTGGACACTCCACTCACAAAATGTCCTTTAAATTCCCTCCACTCAAAAGTCCACTCAAATTCCCATTAAATTTCCACCAAATTTAATGCAAACTCTCATTAAATAAAACTCTTTTATTTTATTCAGAATTTTTTCAATTACTTTAATTACAAACATTCACAAATAACCCCTTGCTATAATTCCATTTCACATGCATAACCACTTTATGCAATTTCACCCGAAAACCTATTTTGGTATCTAGTGAAATAAATTCCTGCGCTTGTTCATTCTTTCGGCATGAAACTTTTGCTCCAATTGGATGTCGGTGTCTCTTAAGTGTTTCACCCTACGGTTCGTGAATAATGTGGACATGATCGATACCCCTCTCGGATCAATAATCAGAAGCGGGATCTGGAGACCCATACTGACTCCCACACATTCAACGATGACTTTCTTGTGATCGTCGGAACCTTTTACGCTAGTATCTTAATCCCTTTGTTTCACGATATAATACATGTCCGAGATTCGATCATCGGCATCTCCATACCTAGTTTGATCTCGTTACCGACATGCACTCTTTTCTCGTTCCCGTGATATAACATTCTAGTGATCAAATCACTTGCTTGCAAGCTAATCAATGTGATATCACCGAGAGGGCCCAGAGTATATCTATCCGTCATCGGGATGAACAAATTCCACTCTCGATCCATGAGCCTCAACATAACACTTTATTAGTTCTGAATCCATCTTTATAATCACCCTGTTATGGTGTGACGTTTGATGTTATCAAGAAACTCTTCCGGTGTTAGTGATTGACATGATCTCATGGTCTAAGGATTAGGATCACTTCGTAAGTTGTTATAGCAATATAAACTCAATGAATTTGATCGTAATGCTATACTTAGGATGAATGTTCATCACACCATTACACTAATGTTGTGATCCCGTTATTAACAACATCCAATGTCCATGATCAGGAGACCTTGATCATCTTGTTAATCAACGAGCTAGTTTATGAGAGAGGCATAACTAGGAACTTTCTGTTTGTTTATTAAACACACATGTATTAATGTTTCCGTATTAATACAATTATAGCATGTAAAATAAACATCTATCATATACTTGGAATACACATAATAAACACTTTATTATTGCCTCTCAGGGCATATTCCCTTCAGTCTCCCACTTGCACTAGAGACAATAATCTAGTTACATAGTGATAAATCTAACACCCATTGAATTCTGGTGTTGATCATGTTTTGCTCTAGGGAGAGTTTTAGTCAACGGATCTGCTACATTGAGATCCTTATGTACTTTACAAATCTTTATATCTCCATCCTTGACATGCTCGCGGATGGAGTGAAACCGGCGCTTAATATGCTTGGAATGCTTGTGAGACCTTGGTTCTTTGGCATTGGCAATGGCACCATTGTTGTCACAATAGATCACCATTGGTTCCAACGCGTTTGCAACCACTCCTAGTTCGAATATGAACTCCTTCATCCAAACTGCTTCCTGAGCCGCTTCTGAAGCAGCAACATATTCGGCCTCCGTTGTTGATCCCGCTACCACAGGTTGTTTGGAGCTCCTCCAACTAACCGCTCTGCCATTCATGAGAAATACGTATCCGGATTGATACTTAGAGTCATCCGTATCGGTGTCAAAGCTAGAGTCAACATAACACTTAGCAACGAGCTCTTCTTCACCTCCGTATACAAGAAACATATCCTTAGTTCTTCGTAAGTACTTAAGGATATTCTTGACCGCTATCCAGTGTTCTGAACCTGGATCCGATTGGTACCTACTAGTCAAACTAATAGCATGTGCCACATCCGGTCTTGTACATAGCATGGCGTACATTATAGAGCCTATGGCTGAAGCATAGGGGACTTTGTCCATTATCTCTCTTTCTTCCGCCAAAGCTGGACTTTGAGTCTTACTCAATATCTTGCCTTGCAACATAGGTAAGAACCCCTTCTTACTTCCGTTCATTTTAAACTTCTTTAAAATCTTATCAAGGTATGTACTTTGCGATAGCCCTATTAGGCGCCTAGATCTATCTCTATAGATCTTTATGCCTAATATGTATGACGCTTCACCTAGGTCCTTCATTGAAAATTTGCTGTTTAGATAACTTTTAACACGGTTTAAAAGATCTATATCATTTCCGATCAATAATATGTCATCCACATATAATATCAGAAATGCCACATTGCTCCCACTCACTTTCTTGTAAATACAAGCTTCTCCATAAGTTTGGACAAATCCAAACTCTTTGATCACCTCATCAAAGCGGAGATTCCAACTTCGTGATGCTTGCTTCAATCCATAGATGGATCGCTGAAGCTTGCACACCTTGTTAGCATCCTTAGGATCGACAAACCCTTTGGTTGTATCATATACAACTCTTCTTCAATATTACCATTGAGAAACGCGGTTTTGACATCCATCTGCCATATCTCATAATCGAAATATGCAGCAATTGCTAACATAATCCTAACTGACTTTAGCATCGCTACGGGAGAGAATGTCTCATCGTAGTCAACTCCTTGAATTTGTCGAAACCCCTTTGCGACAAGTCGAGCTTTATAGACGGTCACATTACCATCAGCATCAGTTTTCCTTTTGAAAATCCATTTGTTCTCCATGGCCTTTCGGTCGTGAGGTAAGTCCACCAAGTTCCAAACTTGATTTTTATACATGGATTCCATATCGGATTTCATGGCTTCTAACCATTTGTTGGAATTCGGGCTCATCATCGCTTCTTCATACGTCGCAGGGTCATCATTTTCATCAACCATGAAATTCATGACAGGATTTCCGTACAGCTCGGAAGCTGCACGCGTCCTGCTTGACCTGCGAGGTTCGGTAGTACTCTCTTTCAGAGTTTCATGATTATTATCATTAGTTCCCTCTTCAACAGGTGGAGCCAACTCCGGAACAACTTTCGGCGCTGCGCTACTCGCCATACTTTGAAGAGATGGTTCAATAACCTCTTCGAGTTCTACCTTCCAACTACTCACACCTTTCGCGAGAAACTCTTTCTCTAGAAAGGATCCATTCTTGGCAACAAAAACCTTGCCCTCAGATCTGTGATAGAAGGAATACCCAATAGTTTCCTTAGGGTATCCTATGAAGACGCATTTTTCCGCTTTGGGTTCGAGTTTATCCGGTTGAAGTTTCTTCACATAAACATCGCATCCCCAAACTTTAAGAAAAGACAGCTTAGGTTTGTTTCCAAACCACAATTCATACGACGTCTTTTCAATGGATTTAGATGGTGCCCAATTTAAAGTGAATGCAGTAGTTTCTAGTGCATAACCCCAAAATGACAATGGCAAGTACGTCAGAGACATCATAGATCGAACCATATCTAATAAAGTACGATTACGACGTTCCGACACACCATTTCGCTGTGGTGTTCCGGCAGGCGTGAGTTATGAAACAATTCCACACTCTTTCATGTGAGTGCTAAACTCGTAACTTAGATACTCACCTCCACGGTCGGACCATAGAAATTTGATCTTTCTATTACGATGATTTTCCACTTCATTCTAAAATTCCTTGAACTTTTCAAAGGTTTCAGACTTGTGTTTCATCAAGTAGATATAACCGTATCTACTCAAATCATCCGTGAAAGTAACAAAATAACGATATCCACCTCACACGACACACTCATTGGACCACATACATCGAATGTATGATTTCCAATAAATCATCGCCTGCTCCATTGATCCGAAAACGGCGTTCTAGTCACCTTGCCCATAAGGCATGGCTCACATGTATCAAATGATTCAAAATCAAGTGATTCCAAAAGTCCATCCGAATGGAGCTTCTTCATGCTTAACGCCAATATGACCTAGGCGGCGATTACACATATATGCGGATATATCATCATTAAGTTTAATCCTTTTAGCATCAACATTATGAATATGTGTAACATTATCATCGAGATCTAATAGAAATAAACCATTCATCATCTTGCATGACCATAAAATATTTCATTCATATAAATGGAACAACCATTGTTCTCGGATTTAATGAATAACCACTTCGCATCAAACACAATCCAGATACAATGTTCATGCTCGGTGCACCGGATAACAATTATTCAAATTTATAACTAATCCCGACGCAAGTGGAGAGGCGTTGACAAACGATCACATCAACGCTTGATCCATTGCCGACACGCATCTTGACCTCACCCCTTGCTAGCGGTCGCTTGTTCGCAGCCCCGATTCGAGTTACAAATATTAGCAATCGAACCGTATCAAATACCTGGTGCTCATGCGAGCACTAGTCAAGTACACATCAATAACATGTATATCATATATACCTTTGTTTGCCTTTGGCCTTCTTGTCCGCCAGATACTTGGGGAAGTTATGCTTCCAAAGGGCATCCCTTACAATAGTAGCACTCGCATCGACTTAGGTCCAACTCGGGTTTATTTTCAGGCACGGCAACAGGCTTGCCGCCCTTGCTTCCCTTCCATTTTCCCTTCTTGTCTTTCTTGAAACCAGTGTTCCTATTGATCATCAACACTTGATGTTCCTTTTTGATCTCCACTTCTGCAGTTTTAAGCATTGACAGAAGCTCGGGGAGAGACTTCTTCATGCCTTGCATATTATAGTTCATCACGAATCTCTTATAGCTAGGTGGCAGAGACTGCATAACACGATGGATGCCTAAATCAATGGGAATCGATATTCCCAAGGACACAAGCTTATCGGCGTAACCCGACATCTTGAGTACATGCTCACTAACGAAGCTGTGCTCTTCCATCATGTAGCTAAAGAACTTTTCTGAAGCGTTGTAGCTCTCTATAGCAGCATGTGTGTCGGAAATCATTTTCAACTCACCCATTGTATCAAAAGCATTGCCATTTTCAAAACGCTTTCGAAGTTCCGACTCTAGCCCATACAATATGCCGCAATGAACTAAGTTGTGGTCCTCCTGACGAGTCTCATAGACATTCTTCTCCTCATCAGGGGCATCATCTAAAGGTGGGGGCCTAACGGCGCTTCTAGCACATATTGCTTTTGTGCAGCAGAGAGGAGAATCCTCAAATTCCTGGCCCATTCGGTAAAGTTGCTACCGTTCGTTGCTAGTTTCTCTTTCTCCATGAACACATTAAAATTAAAAGCAGGTGGTGCCATCTACAACAGAATTTGTAAAGTTTATACTAAGTGTATGATAGATTGAGTTCAACTAATCCATATTACGAATGAACTCCCACTCAAAAACGACATCCCTCGTGCCTTTTTAGTGATTACATGGACCAAATCCACTACACCAAGTCCGATCATCACGTGAGTCGGTGTAGCTTCAAAGGCGTGCATCAAATGGGCATCATATCAACTATATGACTCATGCTTAACCTTTCGGTCCGTGTTCCGAGGCCATGTCTGTACATGCTAGGCTCGCCAAGTTAGAACCTTAGTATTCGCGTGTGTAACTGTTTTACACCCGGAATATGGTCGTGGATCCAAGAACACCCGATCATCACGTGATGTCTTGGAGCGACGAAGACATAATCGGTGCATACTAAAGGAAGAACACATTTTTATCTTGATATTTAAATGAGGGATCATCTTATTATGCTAACAAAGCGCTAAACAAGCAATATAAGATGCTATCAAACATCACATGTTTATTAGTGAAATGATATGGTTCCCGCAGATGATCTCTATCGTGTGCATCGTGGTATGATCACTATCATACCTATATGTGTAAATCCAAGGTCTATGGAGTTTACACGCTATGTGTGTTGTAAGAGTATCATCTCATACTTCTACTTACAACACTACCATATCATAACACTAGCCCAACAACAATCTAAACTAGACGCCTCTAGTTTATCCATTGCAAGTTTTACGTGGCTTAGGGCTTTCGAGATAGAACCGTTTTTACCTACGAACATGAACCACAACGAGGATAACCAAATTGTTGACAACTCGCTTGCAAAATATATATTTACTATAGTAGGAGAGACAGACACCCGCTAGCCACTTATGCAAACTAGTTGCATGTCAAGCGTGGAACAGGTCTCATGTGCGAGGACATGTAAAGTTTGTCCGGGCCGCTTCATTCCGCTATGCCACCAATATCCAAAATTACAACAAAGGATAAACAACATGATCATCATCGCCCACATACTCATATGTGTACTACCCGTGTAAAGTATCTACGCATAGATCCGGCTCTGATACCACTGTAGGGTTCGCAGCATAGAAAACAAAAATTTTCCTACGATGGGAACTATGTACCAAGATCTATATACTAGATACAAACAACGGGCGGATGTATATCCGTAGAGAACATACCCTTGAAGACCGACAAAGCTTAACAAGTTCAACTCGTGGTTGATGTAGACGATCTCTTGCCGATCTCAAGATCGAGAGGAAGTCCTAGCGTCGCAAAACAGCAGCGCATCCGTGCTCGCACACACGTTCGAGGCACCGAGAAACCTCCGCCTCCTCGCTCCAGCGATGCAGCGTAAGCACAACTCTTTCTTGCCGAATAGCCACCGGGAACATGTATCTCGCTAGTCCGAGACCATGGGGGATAAATTCTAGAGGGGTAGAGAGATCCTTCACGAGGAGGTGTGAGAGACAAGTGAGGAGGGGACTCCTTTTATAGGAGGAGGGGGGGCACCCAAGGGGTGGCACGCCATGGGGCTGCCCCTCCCTCCTTCATTCATGTGGGTGGACACTCCACTCACAAAATGTCCTTTAAATTCCTCCACTCAAATTCCCATTAAATTTCCACCAAATTTAATGCAAACTCTCATTAAATAAAACTCTTTATTTTATTCAGAATTTTGTCAATTACTTTAATGACAAACATTCACAAATAACCCCTTGCTATAATTCCATTTCACATGCATAACCACTTTATGCAATTTCACCAAAACCTGCTTTTGGTATCTAGTGAAATAAATTCCTGCGCTTGTTCATTCTTTTCGGCATGAAACTTTTGCTCCAATTGGATGTCGGTGTCTCTTAAGTGTGTCACCCTACGGTTCGTGAATAATGCGGACATGATCGATACCCTCTCGGATCAATAATCAAGCGGGATCCGAGACCCATACGACTCCACACATTCAACGATGACTTTCTTGTGATCGCCGGAACCTTTACGCTAGTATCTTAATCCCTTTGTTTCACGATATATTACATGTCCGAGATTCGATCATCGGCATCTCCATACCTAGTTTGATCTCTATCGACATGCACTCTTTTCTCGTTCGTGATATAACATTCTAGTGATCAAATCACTTGCTTGCAAGCTAATCAATGTGATATCACCGAGAGGGCCCAGAGTATATCTATCCGTCATCGGGATGAACAAATTCCACTCTCGATCCATGAGCCTCAAGATAACACTTTATTAGTTCTGAATCCATCTTTATAATCACCACATTACGGTGACGTTTGATGTTATCAATAAACTCTTCCGGTGTTAGTGATTGACATGATCTCATGGTCTAAGGATTAGGATCACTCTGTAAGTTGTTATAGCAATATAAACTCAATGACTTTGATCGTAATGCTATACTTCGGATGAATGTTCATCACACCATTACACTAATGTTGTGATCCCGTTATTAACAACATCCAATGTCCATGATCAGGAGACCTTGATCATCTTGTTAATCAACGAGCTAGTTTATGAGAGAGGCATAACTAGGAACTTTCTGTTTGTTTATTAAACACACATGTATTAATGTTTCCGTATTAATACAATTATAGCATGTAAAATAAACATCTATCATATACTTGTAATACACATAATAAACACTTTATTATTGCCTCTCAGGGCATATTCCCTTCAATACATGACACATAGTCCAAAGCGTGTATAGTAAAATACTAATACCTTTGGACTTGCACTTTGAAGTAGATCACTATCATCAAATTATTGGCGTTCTTTCAAAATCTATTCTTTAGTAATCTTTTAGTGTAGTAAACATTTTACATACATCTTCTATTCATCCTTATCATGACAACTTTCATGATCAAGCTAATATAGCTTACAAAGGCGAATCGCGAGTATAATTTTACTTTCCAAAACCTTTTTGGGTGATTAGGATGTCTAGCATCTCCAACCTTTGAAAATTATCATCCAATATGAGAACATATATTATACTCTATCATATCGCAACCAAAACATTTGTTTCATATATTGCAATATCTGTTACACATGATGGTTTCTGAAACAATTCTTTCATCTCCTTGATAACCTTAATATTTCAAACAATCAAGAATCATGGAGGCAAACATGATACTTTAGATACTAGTACTGGAATTGTCACTCTCGATTTAATACTAATTATTAAATTTCACGGAGTAAACAGAGTTTGCTGAAAGTTTGCAATAGGACTTTAAACTTTAGATTGACACTCAACACAATACGATACCAGTTTGTAAAGTAGATATCTAGAATTCTATAGTTCTATTATCTCAATTACAACTAATCATAAGGTGGTGAACGAATGCCAATAACTACAACAAATTATGCAAATTCACTTTGATTTAATTTATGATAAATTGAGCTCTACTAATCCAAATTATAAATGAACTCCGATCCCACTCAAAAATGACACCCCTCGTGTCTTTTTGGTGACTACATGAACCAAATCCACTATAGCAAGTCCGATCATCACGTTAGTCGGTGTAGCTTCAAAGGCGAGCATCTATATGGTCATTATATCAAACATATGACTCATGCTTAACCTTTCGGTCCGTGTTCCGAGGACATGTTTGTACATGCTAGGCTCACCAAGTAAGAACCTTATTATTCACGTGTGTAAAACTTTCTTACACCCGAGATATGATCGTGGATTCAAGTACACCCGATCATCACGTGATGTCTTGAAGCGGCGAAACATAGTTGATGCATACTTAAGGAAGAACACATTTTTATCTTAATATATAAATGAGGGATCATCTTATAATGCCAATAAAATGCCAAAGAAGTAATATAATATGTAAACAAACATCACATGCTACAGTGATATGATATGGTTCTTGAACTTGATATCTATCTTGTGCATCATGGAATGATCTTTACCATTCCTATATGTGTAAGGCCAAGGCCTATGGAACTTACACTTTGTCATATTATAATTTTCAATAGTATCAATCCATACTACAAATTATAACACTACCATATCATAGTACTTGCCTGGAAAAACCAAAAACTAGACGTCTCTAATTTATCTTTTGCAAGTTTTACGTGGCTGAGGGCTTTCGGAGATCTAACCGTTCTTACCTATGAACATGGAACCACAACGATGATAATCAAATTATTGGCAACTCGTTGTAAATCAGATATTGACTATAGTAGGAGAGACAGACACCCGCAAGCCACTTATGCAAAACTAGTCGCATGTCAAGCGTGGAACATGTCTCATGTGCGAGGACATGTAAAGTTTGTCCGGGCCGCTTCATCCCACTATGCCACCAATATCTAAAATACACATAAGAAGCAATAACATGACCATCAACACCCACATACTCATATGTGCACTACCCGTGCAAAGCATCTACGCATAGATCCGGCTCTGATAACACTGTAGGGTTCGTAGCATAGAAGACAAAAAAATCCTATGATGGGAACAACTAAGTACCAAGATCTATCTACTAGATACAAGCAACGGGTGGATATACATCCATAGAATACATACCCTCGAAGACCGAAAAGCTTTAACGAGGTTGTACTCGTGAATGGTGTAGTCGAACGCTTGTCGGTTTCAAGATCGAGAAGAAGTCCATCCGGTCCAGCAGGTCCAGCACCATCAAGTCAAGCACCACAAAGAAGTGGTGCATCCGTGATCGCACACACGTTCGGGTACCTTGACAACCTCCATGCCCTCGCTCCAGCAAAACAGCGGAAACAACAAATCCTTCCAGAAAAAGCCACCGGGAACATGTATCTCGTTGATCCGAGACCATGGGGAAATTTTAAAGGAGGGAGAGATCCTTCACGAGGAGATGTGATATGAGATGAGGAGAGGGGGGCCTTTTATAAGGAGAGGGGAGGCAACCAAGGGGAATGGCGCCCAACCATGATGGGCCCCCACCTCTTCCACATTCATGTGGGTGGATCTCCCACTCAAAATGAAAAGCCTCCACTCACATAAATATGCCTCCACTAAAAATCCGCTCACATCCATTAAATTTCCACCAAATTTAATGCAAGCTCTCATTTAAATAAAACTCTTTTATTTATTTATTCAGAATTTTTTTAATTAACAAACATTCACATAAAACCCCTTATAACATTTCAATTTCACATGCAGAACCAGTTTCAGCAATTTCATCCGAAACAATTCTGGTGTCTAGTGAAATAAATTCTTGCGCTTTCTTTTTCTTTCTCTGGCATACTATTTGCTCGAAATGGTGTTGGTATCCCTTAAGTGTGTCACCCTATGGTTCGTGAATAATGCAGACATGATTGAGACCCCTCTCCGATCAATAATCAACAGTGGGACCTGGAGATCTCTATCGACTCCCACACATTCAACGATGACTTCTGTGATCGTGTGAACCTTATACGCACGTAACTCAATCCCTTTGTATCGCGATATATTACATGTGCTAGATTCGATCATCGATATCTCCATACCTAGTTTGATCTCGTTACCGACATGTACTCTTTTATTGTTCCCGTGATATAACATTCCAGTGATCAAATCACTTGCTTACAAGCTAACTAATGTGATATCACCGAGAGGATCGGGATGGACAAATTCCACTCTTGATACATGAGCCTCTACATAACACCTTCGTAGTACTGAAGCCACCTTTATAGTCACCCTCTTACGGTGAGACTTTTGATGTTATCAAGATACTCTTCCGGTGTTAGTGATTGACATGATCTCATGGTCTAAGGACTAGGATTACTTCGTATGATGTTATAGCAATATAAACACAATGACCTTGATCGTAATGCTATACTTCGGATGAGTGTTCATCACATAATTCCACAATGTTGTGACCTTGTTATTAACAACATCCAATGTCCATTGATACGTCGGAAACGTATCTACAATTTTTATGTTCCATGCTTGTTTAGTATCTACTTTGCTTTGCTTTGTCTACACTTTGAGGTGTTTTTATATGTTTTCTGGTACTAACCTATTAACAAGATGACACAGTGCCAGTTGCCTGTTTTCTTCAGTTTTTGGTTCCAGAAAAGCTAGTAAGGAAATATTCTCGGAATTGGACGGGACAAAAGCCAGAGTCAATATTTCACCGAGGAGAACACGGAATCCAGAGGAGAGACGGAGGGGAGTCACAGGGCGGCCGCACCCCTAGGCGCGGGCCCACCCTAGGTCATGCCTGGGCAGGGTGTGGTCCCCCTGGCCGCCTCCCTGCCTTGCCTGTTCGCCTATAAGAAGCCCCCAATGCCTAAACCCTAAGGACCCGATCAATATTCCACGAAACTGTCTATAGCCGCTGCCACCATCGTCCCTAGATCAGGGGATCTGAAGCTCTTCCCGGCACCCTGCCGGAGGGGAGATCATCCCGGAGGCCTTCTTCTTCATCATGCCAGCCTCCGGTATGAAGCGTGAGTAGTTCCACCTTGGACTACGGGTCCATGTAGTAGCTAGATGGTTGTATGTCCTCCTTTGTGCTTTCTGTCTAGATCTTGTGAGCTCCGTTCATGATCAAGATCTCATCTATTTGTAATCATGTATGTTGTGTTTACGGGTATCCGATGGATATTGAGATTACTATGTCAGATTGATTAATGGTTTTGTCTTATTGATTCTATCATGTCTGTGTTGTTTGTGATCTTGCATGCTCTCAGTTGTTAGTAGCTATCTTGGCCAAGTAGTTGCTAGTGACTCCAAGAGAGGGTATTTATGCTCGATAGTGGGTTCATGCCTCTATTTAATCTAAGGCAAGTGACAGAAATCTCTAAGGTTGTAGATGTGATGTTGCCACTAGGGAGAAAACAACGGTCTCTTGTTCATGGAACAAGTGGATTGTTTACCTTACACACTTTGCTTAAAGTAGTTGTCTGTTGCTTGCAACTTAATACTGGAGAGGGTTCGCATGATAACCCAAAGGTGGACTTCTAGTCATAGATGCAGTTGGATGGCGGTCTATGTATCTTGTTGTATTGCCCAATCGAATCTCATAGGATCTTGATGTCTAGTATTGCATTGTTATGCCTTGCTCAGTCCTGTCAATTGCCCTGCTGTAATTTATTTACCCAGCATGCCATGTCCGTTTATCTAAGGAGAACACCTCTAGTGAACTATGGACCCCGGTCCAATCTTTACCATTGATACATCTTCCACCGTTACTGTTTACTTGCTGCAAACCACTATCACCTTCCACACCATACAGTTAATCCTTTGTTACAGCAATTGGTGAGATTGACAACCTCATTGTTCATTGGGGAAAAGTCTTGAGTTTGTGTTGAGTAGGTTTCCAAGTTGCTTGCAACACCTTTCACTACTAGAGAAAAGGATATAGGAGACATGCTTATAGGAGGCACATTTAGACCATATGTGCCTCCTATAAAATAGGCGAGGCACACTCCTTCTACATGCGCCTCTAGTATAAAAATAGGTGAGACGCATATGATAAGAATGCGCCTCCTATAATCCCTGTACGGACGAAATCAAGCAACCCCAGATTATGTGAGGCGCATTCTAGCATATGTGCCTCCTATATATCAGATAGGCGAGGCGCATATGGGAAGAATGCGCCTCGCATAATCTATGTGGGCCTGCGTGTTGGTAGGTTCTCGAATATGCGAGCCACATATGGTCATATGCGCCTCCTATATTTGATAATATGCGAGGCGCATATGGTCATATGTGCCTCAAGTAACTCATGTGGGCCCGGGTGGAGGTAGTTGGCCGCATAGGCGAGGCGCTATATGCGCCTCCTATAGTTTGAATTATAGGAGGCACATATTGTGCAATATGCGCCTCCTATAACCTGGCACCACCTTATTCCAGCTTTTTGCACATGGAGCCAACTACCACCCCACTGACTTGTCTCACTTCTTCCTCCTCCACCAAGACAAATCTGGTCGCCCCTCCTCCTCCCCACCTCATTTCCCCCATTGATTCACCATAGAAAATCGCTCAACCTCCATTGGTTGACACTCATATGTAAGTGAAGTCTCTTGGTCCTCTAGAGTGCGCCTCAAGTAACTCATGCAGGCCCAGGTGGAGGTAGGTGGCCGCATAGGCGAGGCGCATATAATCATATGCGCCTCCTATAGTTCGAAGTATAGGAGGCACATATGGAGCAATATGTGCCTCCTATAGTTTGAAATATAGGAGGCACATATGGAGCAATATGCGCCTCCTATAACCTGGCCGGATTCAAATTCGAAACAGCCGCCTACCACACCTATATAACACCTACCACCTATCCTCCTTCTCCTTCTCCTCCTTCTAGATCTAGATCTGGCCGCCTTTTTTTGAAATTCAAACATAATATACGAGGCGCATTTGAATCAATATGTGCCTCGCATATGCATAATATAGGAGGCGCATATGCAGAATATAGGAGGCGCATACGCATATGTGAAGTATATGAGGCAAATATCACATGCGCCTTGCATAAAAAATAGGCGAGGCTCAAAGCTAGAGGCGCATACGATATGTGCCTCGCATATGCTTTTAGGTGCGCCTCGCATAAGGTTTTCTCTAGTAGTGTTTGAGACGTTTCCTTCCTCCTACTGGTTCGATAACCTTGGTTTCTTACTGAAGGAAAACTTTTTGTTGTGCTGATTCATACCTTGCTCTTGGGGTTTCCCGACGAAGCGCTCCTATATCAACGAAGCGCCATCATCAGGAAACCTTTGATCATCTTGTTAATCAACGAGCTAGTTTATAAGAGAGGCATAACTAGAAACCTTCTATTTGTTTATCAAACACATATGTATTAACGTTTCCGTATTAATACAATTATAGCATGCAAAATAAACATTTATCATAAACAAGCAATAAGATAATAACCACTTTATTATTGCCTCTCGGGCATATTCCCTTCACGTGATGCAATGGTTGATGATGAAGATCGATGCCTTAGCCTCCTGGATCTGCGTAGGGTGAAGATGGATCCCCGGTGGATGAGTTCCCCCTCCAGATCCCTTCCGCAGGTGAGGTTTCTGTGATTTCTGGTCGATCTGTATGCCGTCTCTCTGATCCAGTTGCATGGGGCAAAACTATTTGAGGAGGCGGTGGCAGTGGAAACTATATGGCAGGAACTATACGGCCGAAGAAAATGTCCCGTCGTATAGTTGGTCGTTAAATGCACTGATTGCTGCGATCGCCTCGGGTTTTCTTCAGGTGTTATTGATATTTCCCAAATTAGCGATTTACGTTTTTTTTACTCCTTTTCGCTCTAATACAACTGGTCCAAGAATTGTGTCCATCGTGTCCATCAGTTGTCCTGATCCAGGTGAAAATAGACATAAAAGGTGCGCGCGAACACCGTAAAATACCAAGATCCTACCACTATAATGCAAAATAATAATATAAAACATGATGCAAATATGCACTCATCAGCCAGCCGCCTGACTGCTTCCTCTTGCTGATTGCGCCGGCCGCTTCCCATCACTAACCGTGCCATGCACACTATGGCCTCGAAGGTGCCATTAGTGGTGTCCTTCATAAAGGATGCAGGCATCTCTACCCATAGTCCACAATCTCCGCCTCCTCTTCTCCATGCCTCCCCTACAAGATGTGGTTGTGGAAGAATATAATTATATGTCGTAAACGTATCTATAATTTTTATGCTCCATGCTTGTTTTGTATGAACTGCTTATGTTTTGTCTACACTTTGAGGCATTTTTATATATTTTATAGAACTAACCTATTGACAAGATGCCACAGTGTCAGTTGCATGTTTTCTGCTGTTTTTGGTTCCAGAAAAGCTAGTAAGGAAATATTCTCGGAATTGGACGAAACAAAATTCGAAGTGCCTATTTTTCCAGACGAAACATAGAGCCCGAAGGAGAGACGAAGGGGAGCCACGAGGCGGCCAAACCATAGGGTGGCAAGGGCCCACCCTTGGCCACGCCAACCCATGGTGTGGGCCCCTCGAGGCTCCATCGACCTTGCCCTTTGGCCTATATATACGTATCCCCGATACATAAACCCTACATGGATCAGATCTCCACAAAAAGTTCCGCAGCGCCGCCACCACCAAAGAGGAGATTCGGGGGACAAAAGTCTCTGTTCTGGCACCCTATCGGGATGGGGAATTGCCCCCGGAGCCATCTCCATCGATCTCCACCACCATCTCCATCGCCTTTGATGATTCCCATGATGAGGAGGGAGTAGTTCACCCTCCAGTCTAAGGGCTCTACCGGTAGCTATGTGTCCATCTCTCTCTCTCTATGTGTGGTATTATTATGGTCATGAGCTTTGTAATCAAGTAGATCTACTCTGCTACTCAAGTGATTTAATTGTAATCTCTGGTTATTCCCACGTGTGTAAAGTTGATAGTGTGCACACCGTGTGGCACTTAGGCTGGAGATTACAAAAATACTTATCATGAGTTATATTTTGAGTTGGATGTCTCTATGAAATTATGGTGTTTGTTGGAACCATCTAGCGCTCAAAGTGACAGGGTTGGGGTTACCTAGATGGGGAATGCGAACTTTAAGGAGAGCTTTTGTAGCCCTACCTTGGATTGAAGTTATCCAACTGGAGAGTAGTTCAGGGTAGCATAATGAAGAAAAGATATTTATATGAGAGTGTCCACTAGTGAAAGTATGATCCCTAGGCCTTGTTTCTAAGCATTGAAACACCGTTTACAATCAATCATGTTACATGTTTGCTTGTTATCATCTTTTTTTCAGATTGCAATTACCAATTATAATCATCCATATTACATGTATTTCACTATCTGTTCGCCAAACTAGTGCACCTATACACCTGACAAGTGTATTGGGTGTGTTGGGGACACATGAGACTTCTTGTATCTTGATTGCAGGGTTGCTTGAGAGGGATAACTTTCACCACTTCCTCCCCGAGTTCGATAAACCTTGGGTGATCCCCTTAAGGGAAACTTGCTGTTGTTCTACAAACCTCTGCACTTGGAGGCCCAACACTGTCTACAAGAATAGAAGCGTGCGTAGATATCAAGATCTTTTCTGGCGTCGTTGCCGGGGAGTTAAGGTAAAAGGTACTCACATCCTCTGGCTACTAAGATATCTTCTAGTACTATTGCTGGTGTGTGAGTTCTCGAAGTTATTTCCTTTAGATTCTGTAATTATATCATTTTGTTTCTTGTTTTTATTTTCACTAGTTAGGCTTAATGGAAAACAACAACAAAATTAGAGAGCTTTATAGTATTTATCTTGAGTTAGGACATGAAGTGTTTGAAGAGAAAATTAAAAAACCTATGGAACTTTATTTGCATGCTAATAACAACGTATGAATTCTTTGAACACCATTATTGCTAATACCATGGAAACGTCTAAGCTTGGGGAAGCTAGTTTCTATGAAAATGATCTTTTTAGTTCCCTAGCTTTAGAGGAGAAAATTTTCTTTGATGATACTATACCTCCAATATATTATGATTACAATGATGAATATGATATTTTTAGTCCACCTACTATTGAGGAGAAAATTAATTATGATTACAATATGCCTCCTGTATTTCATGACTATGGTGATGAGAATAATAAGGATAGCTATTTTGTTGAATTTGCTCCCACTATAATTAATAAGAATGACTATTCTTATGTGGAGAGTAATAATTATTAAATGCATGTGGCTCATGATAAGAATGTTTTACGTGATAGTTATATTGTTAATTTTATTCATGATTCTACTAAAAGTTATTATGAGAGATGGAAACATGGTTTTATGTATCTCAACAATATTAAGTTTTCCCTCTTTATGTTGAAAATTTTGAAGTTGCACTTGTTTTGCTTCCCTATGCTTGTTGCTTTGTGCTTTCATGACTTGTTTCTTTACAAGATTATTTTTCATAGGAAGTGGGTTAGACTTAAATTTGTTTTATATTTGATTCTTGATTCTCTCTTTTACTTCAATTCATATTTCTTATGTTAGCATCATCGAAATTATCATGCCTATCTTAATTGCTATAAAGAAAGAGCTTTTGGGAGACAACTCATTATATTTTTGCTTTTAGTAAGTTTTTCTTTTGTTGAGTCTTGGATGTTATTGCCTCTGTAATAACCTATCCTTATCCTTTTTGTGTGGTTTTTGTGCTGTGAATAACCTCTAATGAGAGAGAAGTAAGATTTGGGGAAGTTGTAGTCCCGAAACAAAATTTTGTGCTTCATTGTAAAAATTCGTGAAAAATCCCAATCATCAGTTTGAGCTGTAATTTTCTGAGCATATGCCCCAGGTTATTATCTAACTTGTATTATTTTAGCACTTTTCGATTTGAGCAACATAAGGTCTTCGAAAAATTGTTTTTTACCTGTTGGTCTGTTTTGACAAATTTCTGCCATTATTTGCATTTGCCTCTTATGGGTTTCTTTTTTAGTTCTCTTTGATCACTTGAGCTTTTAAAAGTAATTGCTACAGTAGCTTTTGTTTTAATGTAAGTTTTACTTGTGTTGAAACTAAACTCAAAGACTTATTATCTTGAATACACTAATGTTGCTAATGAAGATTGTGTGAAGTTTTGTATGAAGGAAATTTTCAAGTGTAGGGGAAGAATGATGTGATGAGATGAAGAATGGACAAAATCTCAAGCTTGGGGATGCCACCCGTGTCACACCAAGAAATATTCAAGAGGTACAAGCGTCAAAGCTTGGGGATGCCCAAGGCATCCCCTTCTTCATCAATAAAAATCTCAGGTTTACTTTTAAAACACTTCATTTTTATTGCTTCATGCAATATATGTTGTTCTTGGAGCGTATTTGTTTTTGTTTTTAGTTTTTTTTGCTTTGTTTGCTGCAATAAGTTGGTTGGATCCTAGCACACTTCTTTTGGAGAGAGACACGCTCTGTTCTTCATTGTCTAGAACACTCTAGTTTTCATTTTTACTGTTTTGTGAGTGTTCACTTTTGCTAGCACTGTGTTTAGCTTTAGTTTTCTTGTGCAACTTTTAGTTCTTTCTTTGTGGATTTGTGATACAAGCTCACTAATCTTTATTAAATATCATCCTTGTGAGTTGTTTCAAATAAGTCGATTGGTGTTGGAAGAGAGTAGGAAGTTTCATGTTTATAGTGGTACAAAATGAAGTTTTTTTTGACTGTAGCCTAGACTTTATCATGTCATGTTAGATGTTGCTTTGACCATATGCTTAGTGATTATTGCTGTAGCATGACTTGTTCCAAACAATTGAGATTGCTTAATGTGCCTTGAAAGAATCATGCGTTGTTTTAGCATACAAAAGCATAATATAGTGGTATTCTCCTTTGATGTTTTATTTGGGTTGACTTGGCACATGCTTACACCATGTTAAGACTATGAACCAGTCACCTTAGCCTCTATGATCATTTAGTTTTTGACTTATGATACCACTTTATGCTTTAATTAATAATGTTTTGTCGCTTTGCATGATTATGGCCCTTATTCCTCTCTTAGTTGGTCGCTCCTAGTCTTTTGATAGCCTCCACTTGCACTGAGTAAACTCTACTCATGCATCTAACTCCCAAGAAACCAAGTTATTCCAAAGAGTCCACTATAAATTCCTATGCACAGTGTGTTACACCATTCCAAGTATATTCATGTTTTTATCTATCTTCCAAATTAAACATGTTATGTGCCATGGTTATCCTGGTTTCCATGGCCTTGATTATTATGGGCCATCTGAGCTATATGTTGAAGGGTGGCTAGATTAGCTTGATGTTCAGCTCTTCCAGCTTCACGGTCAACAACCAACATTTGTAGGATTTGCAGCATTGGATCCTGAGATGAACCGCTTCCTCCGGGATTTCTGCGAGTCATCTCAAGATTGAGATAGATAGTGAGACAAGAGGGAAATTTCTAAGGTTCATGGATTTGTTTTTGAAAGTGTTTAAACTTTGAGTTTGACTCTGGTTTTGCCAACTAGCAACTTTCTTTTCATTCATTCATTCATAGCACCCAATACAAACACACACCACACTAGGGTAACAGATGGTTTTAGGAACCATTCTGTGAAGCTACGATACAGTAGGACCGGCTACAACTCACGCATACGTGATACGTCCAAAACGTATCTACTTACTCGAACACTTTGCTATTGTTTATCCTCTAAACTTATGTGATTTGGATACAACTAACACGGACTAATGTTGTTTTCAGCAGAATTACCTTGGTGTCTAGTTTTTGTGGATAAAATCAACTATCAGGAAAAATCCCGGAAAATATGCCAAATATTATATTTCACCAGAAGATCCACGGATCCAGAAGACGAGACGGAGAAGGGGCCTAGGGGACCCACACCCCTACAAGGCGCGGGCCCACCACTAGTCGCGCCTAGGAGGGTGCAGCCACCCCATGCACCCCCTCGGCCTCCCTCTGCGCCTATAAGTTGCCTTTCGACTTAAAAACCGAGGGGGTTCGATAGATTTCTAGAAAGAGTTCCGCTACACCACCGCCACCATAAACCAAGATTTGGATCAAGAAACTCCGTTCTGGCACCCTGGCGGGACGGGGGATTTGAAGAGGATCATCGCCATCGTCATCATCCACGCATCTCCATCAACCATCCATGTTTTCCTCATCCATGAGTGAGTAATCCCCTGCTGTAGGCTTGGGGATGGTAGGGATTGGATGAGTTCTATCATGTAATCGAATAAGATTTCTTAGGGCATAGTGCCTAGTATCTCTATTAGTGCTATTTGACTCTGTTGCAACTTGTTGTGCTTAATGCTTGTCACTAGGGCCCGAGTGCCATGATCTCAGATCTAAACTTATTATTGAATCATTATGATAGTATTGTTTGTGATCTTATCTGCAAGTTGTGTACACATATCATTGTCTGGATCCAAAGGCCCCAAAGTGACAATAATTGGGACAACCGGAGGGGATGTCTGTGGTGTGAGGATCACATGTGTTCATGGAGTGTTAATGCTTTGCTCTGGTGCTCTATTAAAAGGATCACCTTAATTACCAGTAGTTCCCTAGATGCCCACTGCACTGGCCGGATGAAGATGTTGTGCAAGTTCTCATTGCGAGCACGTATGAATATATTTGGAGCACATGCCTAGGATTGTTTAGTACTTGGATGCTTGTTATTATTTATCTGCATTGCCCTAGTTCTTGAAGTTACATGTTTAGTCTCGTTCATGCAACGCCCGTCCATCCATCCCTATGCCTACCGCACTCGAATCCCACTGTTTACCGTTACTGTTACTATTGCTCTTGTTCTACTATTGTTGTTGCTTTGCTATTGCTACTACAAACTGTTGCTACTGATAAACTTTTGTGAGCAAGATCTATTTCCAGGTGCAGGTGAATTAACAACTCAGTTGTTAAGGCTTGCAAGTATTATTTGGCTCCCCTTGTGTCGAATCAATAAATTGGGTAATACTACCCGCGAAGACTGTTGCGATCCCCTACACTTGTGGATCATCAAGACTATTTTCTGGCGCTATTGCCAAGGAGCATAGCTTTAATTGTAAGTTCACTTGGATCTATTATTGTTCACTGCTAGTCCTTTCATCATGGGGAAGTCTCGTGATGGAAAGTTCCCTATTTCACCATCCACTACAAGAAGAGGTATAGTCCTAAACACCTCCGCTGCTCTTGAGTCACCGTCTGTTATAAGTAAGCTTGTTACACCACCATCACATAATCATGCTGCACACACTGCTACTGCTGCTGAATCTGAAACTACTTTTGATACTCATGATGTTACTTATACTGTGCTTGATGCGAGTGGTGCATTAGGTCCTTTTCTAGATGCTACTATGGCTGGTCTAGGAAATACCGAAACTCCAATTGAAAACACTCTTACACCTGATGCTCCTCCGACTACTAGGGAACTAGTGCCCGAGTCGGTTTCGCCGATGAAGAGGTGGATATCTCTGATGGGGACGATCGAGCATCGCGTAGGGTTAGTATTTGCCGGGATCCAAAACTCGTCGGGAGGGACGATCGGAACGTTGCCGGAGAAGAGAACACGGCCGATGGCTACAGTTTTGCCGATTCCCACGAAGATCTTGGTCCTCGTTCGCTGAAGAGCCTGAAGCGCCTCTTGCCCCACGGTGGGAGCCAACTGTCGTGGTATTGCCGACGAGTACGCCATGGAGGGGTCCTCATAGTGCGTGTTTAGAGACGTGGGGGAAGGCAGACGGTTGACGGGTATGAGGTAACACAGCTTACCCAGGTTCAGATCCCACAATGGTGGCGGAATCCTACTCCTGTTATAAATCACTATAAGGGCAAATACGCCGAGTTACAGGGATTGGTTCGCTGTGAGAGGTGACAATAAAGTCTAAGTTATCGTGCCCTAAAGGCTCCCATAGGCCCGACTTATATAGTCGTCTGGTCCTAGGGTTACAGGGAAAGTCCAAGCCGAACAGGTTACAGAGTCCTACACTGCTTACAACTAGTCTAGCATGTCTTGCACTCCAAGGCTCCGGGTACGTCGGTGACTCCTCCGTAGCCTTCCTTTATACGGCATGGGCCTCCCTTCTGGATCCATCCAACTGGGCCGCCCAGTAGGCCATGGGCCATGCTACCCATTGTGGGTCACCCGGGTTATCGGGGATAGGAGACATGCTATGAGGATACCCATATAGCATATCCCCAACACAGTCTTGGCCTGAGTCTAGAACATGTCCCTAAGCACGACAATCATATCGTACGCTTCCTGATCCTCAAACTTCTTCTGGAGTTCAGGTTCCATGCATGCAAGCATAAGACAGCTAACCTCAATAGAATCATCACATGCTCTCTTGTAGGCATTCTTGAGGGCAGTAGATGCATTATCAGCAGGTTCACCGAGGATTGGGGTATCCAGAACCGTTTCCTTTTTGTTAGACTTGAGAACAATTCTTAGGTTACGGACCCAGTCCGAATAGTTTGTTCCATTTAGTTTATCTTTGTCAAGAATCGAACGCAAAGAAAAAGGTGATGCAGTGTTTGGTGCCATTTATCTACAACAGGAAACATGCAAAATACTAAGCCATGTAACCATGAAAGATTAAAACATATTAAACAATTTAATAGTATATACTCCCACTTAAATCAATATCCCTCTATTGATACTAAAGTGATTCAAGATCCACAATTAACAAGATGACTAGTGAACTTTAGCATCACTGCTAGAAGACAAGGTAAATCGGTAAGCAACACTTGATAATCATATCACATATGACTCTTGTTGTTGGGTGACATCTCTATGTCAAAACTAGGCGCCCAACCTTTAGGCCACAAGGTCCGTAACTGTTAAGATGACCTTGTCAAGCTCACCAACCCTTATGCGTGTAGGTATCCGATACAAACCCATCCAACCAAGGAAAACCGCGGCACCCTAATTTCATAGGCCCACCAACGATTGTATAGGACATAGGATGGTGCAAGGTTTGGTTGGGAGGGCATGGTATAACTTAAACTTTGTGAGGAATCGTTCTACTTCTATCATCTAAGCATGCATAGCAGTAAAACACATAAGAATAGCATTCACATAGTTGTGACACAGTATGTCCCATTTTCTCATGGTGATCTCCATCGCCATAGAACCTGTCCACCATGATGATCTCCATCTTCATGTTCCATGCGAGCCATCTTCCAAGTGACGAGTCCTCCAAGAACTAATACAAGCTATTACTCCTAACAACTAGTAATCAAAATTACATAGTATTGGGATCATCACAAGTTGGCACGCAGGCCATTACAATAATTGACAACACATATGGCTCCAGCCGTGTTGCCCTACTCACGACACGCTCACCTGAGTCTAGTGAGAGTTATGATATTAATGATGGATATATTAAGTTTACTAATGAATTTGTTGAAGAGTGCCAGAACACACATGGTACTAGTGCTATTAAGAGTATCCTTGCTAGACGCACCATTATGCTTAAACTGTCCTCTGATCCTAAGTTTGCAACTCTCCCATTGATATTAAAGATAAAGATTATGATTTCTCTCTTGATTTATCCTATTTGGACATTGTTGAGAAAGAACCTTTTTGTGGGACTAAAAATGAGAGTGTTGTGGCTCATATGAATGAGCTTTCTACTATGAGTGCTTTGTTCTCTAATGATTTTAAGATGCGCAAGTACTTTGTTACTAAGATCTTCCCCTTTTAACTAAAAGGAGAAGCTAGGGCTTGGTTTAATAGATTACTTCTTGGTTACATTGATAGTCCTGATTGTTTGATTGCTTCTTTCTTCCAGAAATATTTTCCTCCTAGTGCTAGACATGCTGCTTTGCACAAACTTTTTGATTTTAAACAGGGAGAAGAATAGAAATTGCCTGAGTCATAGACAAGGTTCTGTGCCTTGATTCATGTACATCATGGATGTCCATTACCTAAAAAATGAGCTTCTTGATATTTATTATAATGGACTAACTGATGATTCTAGGACATACCTAGATAGCTTTGCTGATTGTGTTTTCAGGAAAAGAACTCCTACAGAAGCTGAAGAATCAATGGCTAAGATACGCAAGAATTATGATGATTGGACTTCAACTGAGCTGAATATACCTGAGCCTATTACTCCTGAACTAGTTGTGCATGAACCAATTCCAACACCAACACCAAAGAAGAGAGGAATTATTGCATTAAATGATGAAGTGATGAAGGAAGCTAAGAAGTGTCTAAGGGAGAAAGGTATTAGAGCTGAAGATGTGAAGAATCTACCTCCTATAGAAGAATTGTGTAAGACAATTCCTCACACATCCACTATTTAGGTACACTCTCTCCAACACTTTGATGAAGGTGATATTCCTTATGGTAAGCCTCCTGATCAATGTTTAGAGGAACTTGACACTTTCATTGTTTAACAAGGCTATTTAAATAAACAAATTCAGAACCATTTATTGGAAAACTCTAGAGCTATTAAAGAGTTGAAAGATATTGTGGAAAGAACTTCTAATGATATTAAAATGCTTTGTAAACACTTTCAAATGGTTCAAACCCAACTTGATCAACTTGCTATGGTGCAAAAGGATATGCTAGTTAATGCCTCAGGAGATAAACATGCTTATGGAATTAGAACTAGGAGTGGTATGGCCACTCAAGATCCTTTATATCCTAAAGGACATCCTAAAAGAATTGAGCAGGATTCTCAACAAGGTGAGGATAGTGGTAGTCCTCGTAAGAGGAAGAAAAAGAAACATAGAATAGTTGAGGAACCACTTGAACCTGCTATAGATCCTAATAGTATATCTGTCTCTGATGCTGAAACTGAGAGTGGTAATGATAAAAATGATGCTCCTGATAAGGAGGAAGTTGAGGAAGAACATGAGAAACACACTAAGAACACTAGGTACACCAAGGAAGATTTTATCGCTAATAAACATGGTAAAGAGAGAGAACCTTGGGTGCAGAAACCCATGCCTTTTCCAGGTAAGAAACACAATTCAAAGGAGGAAGAACACTACAACAAGTTTTGTGAGTGGATGAAACCTTTATTTTTGCAAATTCCTTTGACTGATGCTATTAAGTTGCCTCCTTATTCAAAGTATATGAAGGATATTGTCTCTAATAAAAGGAAGATTCCTAATGAGGAGATTTCTACTTTGCTTATAAATTACTCCTTCAATGGTAAGGTTCCAAAGAAACTTGGTGATCCAGGTATACCAAGTATTCCTTGATGTATTAAGAACAATTATGTTAGAACTGCTTTATGTGATTTGGGAGCTGGAGTTAGTGTTATGCCTTTTTCTCTCTATAAGAGACTCCAGCTAGAAAAGTTGATACCAACTGATATATCTTTGCAAATGGCTGATAAGTCAACTACTATTCCTATTGGTATATGTGAGGATGTTCCTGTTCGAGTGGCTCATAATTTCTTGGTTTTAATTGATTTTTTTGTGCTTGAAATGCCTGAAGATGATAATGTGTTTATTATTCTTGGGAGACCTTTTCTTAATACTGCAGGTGCTGTTATTAATTGTAATCAAGGGAAAGTAACATTCAATATTAATGACAAAGAGCACACTATCTATTTCCCCAAGAAGGTTGCTAAAATATATTGCGTGAACTCCATTGAAAATTTTGAGAGCATCAAGGTTGGAGAAATATATTGTCCCATTCCACAAGAAAATTTTGAAACTATTATGATTGGGACCTTTGCTATCAAGCTTGAGGTAACATAATCACTTGGTGGAATACAAAGTTTTGTCTCATATAAGATTGTTTTGGTAACAAGACTTGATCAACCTTGTTAACAAAAGGATTTTCATGAACAAAATAATGTTTTCACTGTGGTTATTTCTTGCTTTCTTTTACTTTTCTCCTTCCTAGTCTTTCTCTTGTTAGCTTTAGTTTTGCTAGTTGTTTGCTTGTTGGAGTGTCTTAGAACTGTTGTAGTTCTGGTTTTGGTTTGCTTTTGCTTCTTTTGAAAAACTGTTTCTGCGAGAAAATCAATTTTCATACCCTAAAAATTGGCCAAAAATAAAGTTTCCCAAAAAAAACCCAGAAAATTCAAAATAATTTTTTCCTCGAAAAAAGGGGCAGAGAGGCACCTGAAGTGACCCAGGCCACCCTAGGCCACCACACCCAGGGTAGGCGCATCCTACCTAGGGGTGGCGCCTAGGGGGGTTTGGCCCACCTGGGCCCCTCCAGGCTGCCTCCTCAAAGCCACCTTATTTCTCTCTCCCGAAAAACACCGGAAAACTTTCTCAAGCTCGAGTTCTTGTGGTTCTTGCTCGCGATTTTTGATCTCCTTGTTCAGCCCATCTCAAGTGCTGATTTTTGGAGGGTTTGTTCCTTGGTATGTGCCTCCTCCACTTGTCTAATTAGATTTGTGATTGGTAGATTGTATCTTGAGTATTTTGCTGCTATAGGTGTCAGGTTGTTTGAGCTTGCATGCTTGTTCTATGCTTAGAAATTTCATTTTGATGCATGTGTAGTCCTCTAGCAAGTTCCTATAGTAGTTGCTCATCATTTATCAACTTAGAAATCACTTGGTTTGATGCTTGTCTAAAAATTTCAGCAAGGAAGATGAATGCTTATCCATTGAATCAATATGACTTGATGGTACCTGAGACAATGAAAGTTCATCGTGAGGAAGGAGTCTTCCCTTCCATATATCCATGCCATGAATTTATGAGAACTGCGGGAAATCCTTCAGGATTTCCAAACTATGATTACCAATGCGGGGTTGGAAGACTTTGCTAAAGGTGAACCATTTAAATATGTTAAGCTAACCATGGCTTTTGTGTAGGACTTCCGGTTTACTTGGTTTTCATATAACCCCATGGTCCATTACAAAATATACAACATACCTGTGGACTTGACTTTTGCTGATTTCTGTGCAGCAATTAGAGTACCTCAGTGGGGATCTTGTGAGAAGATCAAGGAGAGGCCCAAGTCGCTTATGGATTTATATGCTGAGATTTGCCAAGGTTTCGATTTCTCAAAGGAGAGTGGTAAAATTCGGAACATTCAGTTCCCATCCATTAGATATTTTGCCTATTTCATTACCAAGTGCGTTCTTGCTAAAAAAATTGGTAGGAAGTTATCATCTTTTGATCTAGCTTTTATCGCAGCTCCTTTGAATAGGAATAGATCTTATAACTTGGGTGCTTTGATAGCTTACCGTGTCACCGCCAACCGTGAGAAGGGTGGAATTTGTGGAGGTCTCATTGCTTCTAGGTTGCTAGCTTTCCACGGTTTAGAGCCTCGCCATTCTGATTATCGGCTCCCCATAGAGAGGCTTGATCTTGAGTCCATGATTCAACATGGTTTTGTTTCTTTGGGAGCTCATATGAGAAGTTTACCGTTTGAATTATCTTTTGCCAAGCATGGTTGGAGAGGGGGTAGGACTGATAAAATAGTTTATTTGCCTGCACATGTTTTTGTTTAATTTTGATAACAGGCAAGGATGGTCGCTCACGGAAGAGGATCTTGACACATATGTGGGGGAGCTCTCCCAGCAAGAGGATAATGTTGGAGAGGATGCCGAAGATGATTCGGTTTAGCCCTCCAACTTGGGAGAGTCTTCATACCAGCAACCCTCATTTGACTGGGGTGCATCTTCTTCTTCATCGCAAGCGCCTGACTACGATCATTCCTATGATGACCCACTAGCTTGGGGTTACTACCCGCGCTATTGAGCCCCACTTAGGCCAAAAGCCTAAGTCTTGGGGAGGTATACCGGTATCACACTCATATATATATCATGTTTTGTCGGTTCTTTGTATATCCATTGTTTCGCTTTCTTTTTGGTTCTTGTTGTTGCTTTCTCAAAAACACAAAAATACCAAAAATATTTTCTTTGTTTCTCTTGGTTTGTTTCTTTGCTTTTTGGTTTGCCTTAAAAGAAAAACACAAAAAAAATTGCTTTGTCTGTTTTGCTTTGTTTTGCCTTGTTTACTTCTTGTTTGGTTTTTCTTTGTTTGCTTGTTTCTAAAAAAATCGAAAACACCAAAAATATTTGTTGTTCTTATTTGGTTTTGTGAATTCTTTGCAGGGCTCAGCCGTCCTCAGTGGAGTTTGGTTTCATGTTATTATTCAAGTCACACAAGTGAAGAGCAATAATGAAGATTAAGACAACTTGAGGAGTGGTAAGAGGCTGGTAACGAACTCTAGTTGTTTTCATTTTTGTACATATACTCATCATTGTGAGCATGCTTAGCCTATTTGTGTAAGGTGTATGTCATTATGGATGCTTAGTAGTTCTTGCTTGCTTGTGATTAGCTCTAGCTTGCTAATAGTTTGTAGCATGTCATATGGATGTTTGCTTGCATTGTTTTATTCATACTTTGGTATGATATTGTGGTATCCTCCTCTGAGTGTTCATGTGAATCGACTTGGCACATGCTCACGCATGCATATGAATAAACAATAGTCAGCAAGCCTCGATGATTTATTTTTCCTCAGAGTTCTTGTATCACTTTCATGCCATAATTAGTCATGTTTTGTTGCAAGCATGATTATGACAGTTATTGCTCTCTCGTTTGTCGCTCCCTTTCTATTGCTGGCCTTCACTTGCACTGAGTACGATCTCTACTTGTGCTTCCAACTCCCCAAAAACCAATATTTCCAAGTTGTGTCCACCATACCTACCTATTAGCATCATTTGCTATTTCAGTGCATATTCAATATGTCGTGTTTTCTTCCAAAATAAATGTTTGTCTGTTTTGAGAAAGTTAGTTAGTAAAGCTCTCATGAACTTGATAGCACACTTTATTTCGTGCACTTAATAATTATGAACCATTGTGACATGTCCGTGAAAGTTATATACTTACAAATTATATGCTGGGAGGCCGCAGAACCGTGCTGTCACGGGGAACGCTTGCAACCCTTGTTAGATATTTATATCCAGTTGATACCTTGCTCTTTTGTTTGCGGATGTCATCGATGTGAAATAAAAGGGGGAATTGTGAGTTCATGGAGTATATACATTGTGTTAGAGAAACGCCTGGGCCGCTAGCCTAAGCCATGCCTAATCATGGTGGAAACTTGCAGCACCACCATAATGGGCATTTATGAAGCATCCTCAATAAAAATCTATACACATAGTAAATAAAAAGATCCACGGAAAATATGCCAGAAATTATATTTCACCAGAAGATCCACGGAGCCAGAAGATGAGACGGAGAAGGGGCCTGGGGGGCCACACCCCTTCCAGGCGCAGGCCCACCACTGGTCGCGCCTAGGGGGGTCCAACCACCCCAGGCACCTCCTCGACCTCCCTCTGCGACTATAAGTTGCCTTTCGACCTAAAAACCGAGGGGGTTTGATAGATTTCCAGAAAGAGTTCCGCTACACCGCCGCCACCAAAAACCAAGATTCGGATCCAGAAACTCTATTCTGGCACCCTATCAGGACGGGGGATTTGGAGAGGATCATCGTCATCACCAATGCATCTCCATCAACCATCCATGTTACCCTCATCGATGAGTGAGTAATCCCTCACTGTAGGTTTGGGGATGGTAGGGATTGGACGAGTTCTATCATGTAATCGAATAGGATTTGTTAGGGCATAGTTCCTAGTATCTCTATTAGTGCTATTTGACTTTGTTGCAACTTGTTGTGCTTAATACTTGTCATTAGGGACCGATTGCCATGATCTCAGATTTGAACTTATTATTAAATCATTATGATAGTATTGTTTGTGATCTTATATGCAAGTTGTGTACACATATCATTCTCCGGATCCAAAGGCCCCAAAGTGACAATAATTAGGACAACCGGAGGGTATGGTTGTAGTGTGAGGATCACATGTGTTCACAGAGTGTTAATGCTTTGCTCCGGTGCTCTATTAAAAGGAGCACCTTAATTGCTAGTAGTTCCCTACAGGCCCTGCTACCACGGGCTGGCTGGACAGAAGATGTTGTGCAAGTTCTCATTGCGAGCACGTATGACTATATTTGGAGCACATGCCTAGGATTGTTTAGTACTTGGATGCTTGTTATTATTTATCTGCATTTCCCTAGTTCTTTAAGTTACATGTTTAGACTCGTTCATGCAATGCCCGTCCATCCATCCCTATGCCTACCGCACTCGAATCCCACTGTTTACCGTTACTGTTACTATTGCTCTTGTTCTATTGTTGCTGTTGCTTTGCTGTTGCTACTACAAACTATTGCTACTGATAAACTTCTGTGAGCAAGATCTATTTCCAGGTGCAGCTTAATTAACAACTCAGTTGTTAAGGCTTGCAAGTATTCTTTGGCTCCCCTTGTGTCGAATCAATAAATTGGGTAATACTACCCGCGAAGACTGTTGCGATCCCCTACACTTGTGGTCATCAATACGATAGTGCCCTATTGTGACTACTCATCATCAATGAAGGCGAAATCATCATCAGTGTGGAAGTCCATATCGAGGTCCTCGAGGTAGTCATCATCATCACTGAGGTAGGAGTAGGGATCTCCACTGATATCTTCACCTTCCTCCTCCTTCTCTTCAAGTTGGGTCACCTGATCACATATGGTCCTCTTAAGAGTGGCCACCCTCTTGCGAAGATGATCGATGGTGAGATCCTTCTTGTCACGCTGACGGCAAAGTGAATAGCGCTCCTTGGCAAGGATGGTGAGGGTCTGGTCCTTCCTGACTGCATGGCATGGTTATGGTCGGCGTGGCGCGGGCGTTGTCCAACTCCTTCTGCCTATGATAAAACATGAAGTCGAGATGATCCACCTGACGCTTCAGCTCCAGATGGCCTGGCACCTCCAATGGTTGTCCCATAGAATCACGCCTTGCGTAGTAAGCAAAGCGAGTGCCATTGATCTGGTTGATGTTTTGCCCACACAAACGGGCAAGAGCCTCCTGCATAGCCCTGGCGAGTCCGTCTAGCCAGTTGTTCTCCCTCAAGCTGAATTGGATCTTCTCCGAGGTGGGTGCCTCCATATTTCCTCTGAGATCTGCAACTATCAGCCACTGTAGTTCTCCTCCTTGCTGATCATTGAGTTGTGCCCCAAAGAACTCGGGGTGCGGGCATTCAAGAAGTTCTGAGAGTTGGCTTAAATCGCACTCGAAGATGAGTTCTCCTCTGTTGCCCAACTGGTAGAACTTGCAATACTCGACTTCCATCTATAAGAATGTCGGATGAGTAGGTTAGTGGGGTGATCAAGTTTGTCAAATTTTATGTAGGATTGCAAGAATTTTTTAGGATACTGAATTTTCTTGAAAGAATCTCAGTGATAAGAACGAGAACAGGTTTTCATAAATACTCACTTCTTTTGTTTTGAAACTAAGTTTTTGATTCAAGCGTCCATTCTAACTAGGGTCTCCTATGGTCAGGATGGCTCTGATACCAACTTGTCAACACCCGGATTTTTAATCCGATATGCCTGTTATGCCATACCTCGCAATCCCAGGATTACCATTTTTGCGAGACATAACAGAATTGGTACCAAAATACAACATCCATTACAAACCATAATAAAGGTCTTACAAATATAGGATCTCATGATCCAGTCTTAATACAATCAACGCAACAAAAATTAAACATTGCGGGGCTTAATCTTCAGGGTCATAGGAAATGCTGACGATGGGAGATGATCCTAGTTGTCATAGACCTCCTGCTATCCATCAATGAGTAGTCCTCCTCATAGTCTGGCCATGGGAATAGCCAGGGACAAAACCACGAGTACTCTTTAAGTACTCGCAAACTATCACTAACAAGTAAAGTAGTTCGAGTAGGAATCCTAAGCTCTAGGTTTATTTGCAAAAAGCCAAGTTTATTTTGTACTGAGTTCAAAAGTAAATAAAACTAGTTTAATGTTTTACAACACCTAAGTGGGAACTTAGTTTTCATGTTCACAACCTTGTTGTGGTCAAGTCAAAGTCATAGTTCATTTCACAGGTCATTTTGAAAACATCTGACGACGGAACAGTATGGCCACTCCAACTGTCCATGACCGGAGACGCGACTATTCGAATAGTTTGACACTCTGTAGACATTATACACTTTCACCACAACATTCGATACATCCATTAGAGACAACCCTGAATCATCATACTTAGTATGCAGCTAATCAATCCTAACCTTTCAATTACACACCCTAGTATAGGCACCTCCCCTATGAGTTTGGCCTCCCAACCATGACCATCTGTCATCTTGGGTACTGCATAGGTGGACAGTCATCACGAGGTAGCCTCAGCTCAACCTCTTCCGCAAGGGAACCCATACTAATACATATAAACTTCCATTCAAGCCCTACCCAATTCAGGTATTGTGGTTGTACAGTAAACTTGGAATGGTATCACATCCGAACCCAACCATCAGTTTTTATAAAAGGGCTAAGGCTCATGCCTCAACATTTTCATCATCACATCATCTTGCGTTCATAACACATGTCAAAACATTTCAATAGAATGAATCCTCATTCCAAGGTTTTCATAATCATTTTCACCAAGTATTCCCATCTAAAGTGATCAACTTTTATGCTTAACACTAGTTACTAAAGTTGAGGGTATTCACTAATGAGGTGTGCTAGTCAAGTGTGACTATCCACATCTAGTCTTATGCCTTTTGATGACATCTAGTTCTAACTACTTAGGCCTAGTTTTATGCTCTTTATGATATCCATACTATTTTTTCCAAAACTCACAAAGCACTAATTAAAAATAAAGAACCTTGGTAAAGATAAAGCTTGCAAGTAAAACTTGGGATTGGTGTAATCAAAGTTGCATAACCAAAGCATGCCTAATGCATCTTGCATAGGTTATCTTGCAATTTGTGATGGATTGCATATTTAAGAAACTTGCAAGTGTTAGCTTGCATAGGTAGCATGAAAATTTCTAGCCTGCCTTGATTGGTGCAGTGGTTGAAGTTTTCTTCTTCTACATAGTAATCCTCCTCCTCATAGCCTTGGTCAGTACTAGCGTCTATAAAAGAATACGCGGTACACAATCATCAAACATTACTTAATTACCTCTATTTGGCACACAAAGGTTCACACTAGATGATCTAGCATCATCACAATCATTACATGAAATAAAGACCTAGTCCTTTTTATTTTATTTTAGGAAAGTAATTTCTACTCATTGAAAATACTTAAGATTTAATATTCTCCAATTAAAATATGGGATCATGTTGACACATGTTATCACCACACATTCTAATACTTGGGAATGTGATTTAAAGTGGTGGTCATATTTTAGAAAGTTTAAAATTACTATTTTATACAATTAAAGTGACTAGAAATGCCTATATAGCATTCTTTTAATACTATTCCATGATCACTGCATGTAAACCTAAATATTTTTACATATTCAGATAGATCTTGTCAAATGTGATTTTTGAGAGTTGGAATCAAGTCAAAAGTAATTATGGTTGATTTTTAAAAAATGTTTGAATGTGTAAAAGTCTTTGTCTTGTTATTTTTACTATAGGTGATCTAGAATTTCAAATGGTTTCAATCCAACGGGCTTGGATAGATAATTTGAAAACCTTTCTAACAAATTTGGAATCATGCAATTTGGTTCAGTAAATGTCCTTGAATTGATTTTTGAATCTACTAACAGAATCTAGGTTAACTAAAATGGAAAATAACTATTTGAATCACTAGGCTAAGCGCGGGAACGATACTGGGCCAGCCCAACTGCACTGCATGCGCGTAACGAGCTGCTGACAAGGGGGTCCCATGCATCAGCGGCTCTATCTAACCGAAGTGGTAAGTTTCAATCTCACCCCTACGATTAGACTAAGATCTACGGCGGTGGTTCGTCGTCTCCGTCGGATAGTTTCGGCGAGACTGAACCCTAACGGCGACAGTGGGGGTACGTGGTGGCTCACCTGGGCTCCATCTAGGGTCGGCGATGGGGGCGAATGACGTTTTCAGCGACGGTGGTTCGAACGGTGGTTGCGGCGTCTCCTGGGTGGTCGCAATAAACGGCTCCTCTTCTCCCCTATAGCGGTGGGCTCCGACCAAATTCCGGCGGGCTGGTGCTCGTCTTGCTCCGGGGAAAGGTCATGGGTGGTTCTAAGATAGAGGGGAGTGAGATGGTGTGGTGAATTGAGGCGGAGGTGACCTCTATTTATACACCGGCAAGAGGGGAAGAGCGGCATGGTCAGGCTCATCCGACGATGTCGTTGCAGTGAGTTACGGGCATGGCCGAGGGTAGGGGGCAACACGGTGTTTCCTGGCGGTCATCACGGGCTTAAAGGCGCGGCATGGGGTGGTCTAGGATGGTCGGGACTGGTCGGTGCTCTGCACGGAAATGGCGGTGTTCGAGACGGCGTACAGGGGCTACTGGTCGCGTGGCGGTGAACAGGGATGTCTAGGGGTTGCTAGGGTCATGGCGAGTGCAGGTACGCGCGTGAGGGCGAGGCGCGACATGTGCGCGCTTGTCGGCTGCGGCACTCTGGCACGCTCTCGGCATTGTGGCAGAGAACTGGGCGCGACATTTCTCGGGTGGTCCATGGCTTGGCTGCGATCGATGGGTGGACATGGAGTGGCGGTGGACGGTGGCCTGTCTCCTAGACATCGTGGACGGGCGCAGGGCTGGCTCCTGCGAGTTGTCCATGCTCGACCGACAAGGATGGCTCGGGTGGCGCGGCACTGGCACAAACGACAGAGGGGGTGCGGGCGGTTGCGTTGCTAGGTGCTGTGGGAGACCAAGGAGTGAAATGGGGACAAATGGTGGACAAAACATTGATCAAGAACAGTAATAGTTTGGCAGCTGTTAGTGTGCTCACCAGGTGTTTGATGAAATGGCCGATGAATTCAAAATTTGAATTTTTGGATGAATTTTGGTGAGTGATCTTGTCATAAGCTTGGTAGTTTGTGGTTGCTAGGGTTTGCCAAGGGGAATTAGTTTGTTTGGTTTTTTGAGAAATGGCCATTTTAGTACCTGATGATGGGCATGTTGTCAATGCCTCGTTGGGATACCCCAAGAGCAAGGTGTGATGAGCACAACAGCAAGTTTTCCCTCAGTAAGAAACCGAGGTTATCGAACCAGTAGGAGGAAGGAAACGACTCAAAGGTGTTGCTAGCAACGTGGAGACCTGCACAACACAAACTCAAGACTTTGCCCCAACGAACAGTGAGGTTGTCAATCTCATCGGTTTGCTGTAACAAAGGATTAACTGTATGGTGTTGAATGTAATAGTGCTTTGCAGAAAGTAAATAGTAACAGTGGAAGATGTATCAATGGTAAAGATTGGACCGGGGTCCATAGTTCACTAGAGGTGTTCTCCTTAGATAAACAAACATGGCATGCTGGGTAAACAAATTACAGCAGGGCAAATGACAGGACTGAGCAAGGCATAATAATGCAATACTAGACATCAAGATCCTATGAGATTCGATTGAGCAATACAACAAGATACATAGACCGCCATCCAACTGCATCTATGACTAGAAGTCCACCTTTGGGTTATCATGCGAACCCTCTCCAGTATTAAGTTGCAAGCAAGAGACAACTGCTTTAAGCAAAGTGTGTAAGGTAAGCAATCCACTTATTCCATGAACAAGAGACCGTTGTTTTCTCCCTAGTGGCAACAACACATCTACAACCTTAGAGATTTCTGTCAATTCCCTTAGATTAAATAGAGGCATGAACCCACTATCGAGCATAAATACCCCCCGTTGGAGTCACTAGCAACTACTTGGCCAAGATAGCTACTAACAACGGAGATCATGCAAGATCACAAACATAACATACATGATAGAATCAATAAGACAAAACCATTAATCAATCTGACATAGTAATCTCAATATCTATCGGATCCCCGCAAACACAACATGCATGATTAGAAATAGATGAGATCTTGATTATGAACGGATCTCACAAGATCTATACATGAAAGCACAAGGAGGATATACAACCATCTAGCTACTACATGGACCCGTAGTCCAAGGTGGAACTACTCACGCTTCATACTGGAGGCTAGCATGATGAATAAGAAGGTCTCCAGGATGATCTCCCCTCCGGCCAATTCCGAGAATATTGATTTTCTGCCTTTCTGGAACAAAAAAACAGAAAAAACAGGCAACTAGCACTGTGGCATCTTGTTAATAGGTTAGTACCAGAAAACGTTTAAAAACACCTCAAAGTGAAGACAAAGCATATAATTGTGGACCCCGGTCCGATCTTTACCATTGTTACATCATCTACTGTTACCGTTTACTTTATGCAAGCAACCATTACCTTCCACACTATACGCTTAATTCTTTGTTTTCAGCAAACCAGTGAGATTGACAACCTCACTATAAGTTGGGGCAAAGTCTTGAGTTTGTGTTGTGCAGGATTCCAAGTTGTTAGCAGCACCTTGGAGTTATTTCCTTCCTCCTACTGGTTCGATAACGGGAAAACTTACTGCTGTTCTCATCACACCTTCCTCTTGGGGTTTCCCAACGAAGATCTACAGTGATTTGAGCTCATCAAGACTTTTTATGGCGCCATTGTTGGGGAGTTAAGGACGGCTTCACAAGGGGAGTCCTTCACAACCATTCTCTTTACTTTGTTTTTGTATTGCTTAGTTCCTTTTGCTTTGTTTTGCTTGCTTATTTTTATCAAAAATTACAAAAGAATTAGTTTCGTTTGTTTGCTTTTCCTATCAAAAACACAAAAAAATTAGTTCATACTCTAGTTGCTGCTGTTGTTGGCTTGCTTCACTTTTGCAAAAATGAACACTGTTGGGAACACCAAGTTGTGTGAATTCACTAGCACAAACAACAATGATTTCCTGAGTGCACCTATTACTCCACCTACTCCTGATGCTACTTTTTATGAAATTAAACCTACTTTGCTGAATCTTGTTATGAAAGAGAAATTTTCTGGTGCTAGTTCTGTTGATGCTGTTGCCCACCTTAATAACTTTATTGAACTTTGTGATATATAAAAATATAAGGATGTAGATGGAGATATTATTAAGATCAAATTGTTTCCTTTCTCCTTGAGAGTAAAAGCTAAAGAATGATTGCTATCCTTGCCTAGAAATAGTATTGATTCTTGGATTAAGTGCAAATATGCTTTTATTGGAAAATACTATCCTCCTGCTAAGATTATATCTATGAGAACTGAAATAATGAAATTTAAACAACTTGATAATGAACATGTTTCTCAAGCTTGGGAAAGAATGAAATCTTTGGTGAAGAATTGTCCCACTCATGGACTGACTGCTTGGATAATTATCCAAACTTTTTATGCAGGATTAAACTTCTCTTCATAAAATCTGTTGGATTCTGTTGCTGGAGGTACCTTTATGACTATTACTTTGGGTGCCGCAACAAAGCTTCTTGATAATATGATGGTTAACTATTCTGAATGGCACACTGAGAGAGCTCCACATGGTAAGAAGGTAAATTTTGTTAAAGAAACCTCCTCCTTGAGTGATAAAATTGATATTATCATGTCTATGCTTGTTAATGGAAAAGCTCATATTGATCCAAATAATGTTACTTTAGTCTCTTTGGTTGCTCAAGAAGATCAAGTTGATGCGAATTTCATTAGAAATAACAATTTCAACAACAATGCCTATAGTAATAATTTTGGTAACAACAATTATAGGCCATATCCTCCCAATAATGGTAATACTTATGGAAATTCCTACAACAACAATAGAAGTGCTCCCTCTAAACTTGAAGTCATGCTTAAAGACTTTATTAGTAAACAAACTACTTTCAACAAGACCGCGGAGGAAAAGCTTTTGAATGTTGAGAAAAATATTTCATCTTTGTCTGAAGCACAATCCTGTTTGATTAGTAAGATGGCTGCTAAACCTGAAACTTTGGAAAATACCTTTGCTGCTACTCATGCCATACAAGTTACTATTGATGAAAATGTTAGACTGTTAGGTAAATTGCATGCTAAGTGGGAAAGAGAAGATGAAATTGCTAGAAACAATAGTATTTGTACTATTACTACCACCAATGTTGATGCTACCAAACCACAAGAAGTCCCCATTCCTCCTACAACAATGCCTAAACCCAATAAGTATATTACCTGTGATGCTAAGTTTGATTTTGATCTTGATGGATGCAATATTTCTGAAGTGATTATGTTCCTACAAAAGCTTGCTAGAAGTCCTAATGCTAGTGTTATGAATATGGCTTTTACAAAACACATTACAGATGCTCTCATTAAAATTAAGGAAGAGAAATTGAAACACAAAGCTTCTATTCCTAGGAAAGTAGAAGATAGTTGGGAACCCATCATTAATATGCAAGTGAATGACTTCGATCTCAAAGATTCATGTGACCTTGGTTCTAGTGTCTCTATTATGCCTAAAAAGATTTATGAAATGCTTGATTTGCCACCTTTGGAAGATTGCTATTTAGATGTCCCACTTGATGATAATGCTAAGAAGAAACTCATGGGTAGTGTTAATGATGTTCTTATTATGGTTAACAATGACTATGTCTCTGTTGATTTCTATGTTTTGGATGTTGAATGCAATGCTTGTTGTCCTATTACTTTGGAAATACCTTTTCTTAGAACTATTGGTGCCATCATTGATATGAAAGAAGCCTCCACTAAATATAAATTCCCATTCAATAAAGGTATTGAACACTTACCTATGAGGAGAGAGAAGTTACCTTTTTCTCCTCCTTTTAAAGCAAAATTTGATGTCAATGCTTCTTCATTTGAAAATACTTGATTCTTGCTTCTTGTGCCTAACTTAAAGGCGTCAAATAAAAGTACTTCTTGGGAGATAACCCAATAGTTTTCTTGAGTCTTGGAAGTTATTAATTCTGTAATAACCTCTTATTATCCTTTTTATTTGATTTTTGTGCCAATAATAACCTCTAATGAGAGGGAACTAAGATTTGGGGAAGTGTTGTCCCGAAATAGATTTTTGTGCTTCACTGTAAAAATTCGTGAAAAATCTATATATGTTGGATTGAGTTGTAATTTTCGAAATAAATCCCCCATGGTGTTATACAACTTTAGTTAGTTCAACACTTTTCGATTTGAGCAACAGAAGGTTTTCAAAAAAATCGGTTTTTACCCGCCGGTCTGTTTTGACAGATTTCTGCCATTAATTGCATTTGTCTCTTATCGATTTCTTTTTGAGTTATTTTTGGTGAATTGAGATTTTTGAAGGAATTTATACACTAGCTTGTGTTTTTTTCTGTTTTGAAACTAAACCCAAAGGTTTATTATTTTTGAATGCACTAATGTTGCTAATGAAGATTGTGTGAAGTTTTGTATGAAGGAAATTTTCAAGTGTACGGGAAGAATGATGTAATGAGATGAAGAATGGACAAAAGATCAAGCTTGGGGATGCTACCCCAAGAAATATTCAAGTACAAGCGTCAAAGATTGGGGATGCCCAAGGCATCCCCTTCTTCATCAATAAAAATCCCAGGTCTCTTTCTAGACACTTCATTTTTATTGTTTCATGCATTGTTGTGTTGTTCTTGGAGCGTCTTAGTTTTTGTTTTTGGTTTTCGTTTTCTTAGTTTGCTTGAATAAAGTAGTTGGACCCCCGCTTTCGCTGTGCTATTTCAAATAAGTTTATTGGTGTTGGAAAAGAGTAGAAAGCTTCATGCTTTAGTGGTACAAAATGGGAGCTTGTCAGTCCATGGAGTTATGTATATGTGTTAGAGAAATTCCTGGGCCGCTAGCCTAATCCATGCCTAATCATGGTGGAAATTTGCAGCATCACCATAGTGAGCAATCTATGAAGCATTCTTATTATAAAGAAAGAGAGATAGAAAAAAAGAGAAGAGAAAAAAGAGGAAAGAAGACAAAAGAGCACCATTTTCCCATGGTAAATAAGAATATTGCTGAGATGCTCATTGTCTGTTGCCTTGGCATTTTGATATGGGATAGCTCCTGTATCATGGGGCAAGGGGTACCCCGTTGGCGGTTCTCTATGATACACATATACTTACAATGACAAGAACTTACCGATAACTAAAGTTGAGTAGCATGAGGAACGATCCTCGTACTCAAGGGACATGAGATTGCCAACTTATACTTTGTCAAGCATATACTCCATACTTTTTTCACTTTAACCTTAATCACTTTAATATGCTTATGATAGGGGAAATGAGAGCTGAAAGCTAACAAGTACCATAATTTTTGGAAGCTCTTTATGAAACTTGAAATCCCTGCGTCCCTTTGAAGGGCCTTTCTTCCACTTTTATATTGAGTCTCCACCTTCTATATTTATGCACCAGTTAGAAGAGCATAGTTGTCATTCTTAGTTCAATGTGCATTGTCCCAAAACTTATTGATTGATTCATAATGTTGATATTGCTTGTTCTTGAACTATTTGTATCTAGTCACCCTTATGAACTTTGAAGGTGTCCTATGCATTTATGTTTTGCTACTCCATGAGGTACAAGCTGAATGGCACTATGATATGTTTTCTATATGTGAAACAAACAAACGTCTCTCAATGCATTATTATTCATGAACCTTTGTTTGTATCATTTCATGTTGCAACATGGTTACTTTGTATTATTGTTAGAACTTCATCTTTCATGCTCATGTTTAGAGTACTTTGATCCCAACTTTCAATGCTTGTAAATGGTTTGATCAAGATTGTGATGGTGCAAGTCACCTCAAAAATTATTCTTTTTATCACTTACCTACTCGAGGACGAGCATGAGTTAAGATTGGGGATGCTTGATACGTCGTAAACGTATCTATAATTTTTGATGTTCCATGCTTGTTTAGTATCAACTTTGCTATGCTTTGTCTACACTTTGAGGTATTTTTATACATTTTTTGGGACTAACCTATTAACAAGATGTCGCAGTGCCAATTGCCTATTTTCTGCTGTTTTTGGTTTCAAAAAAGCTAGTAAGGAAATATTATCGGAATTGGACGAAACAAAAGCCAAAGTCAATATTTCACCGAGGAGAACATAGAGTCCAGAGGAGAGACGGAGGGGCGCCACAAGGCTGCCACACCCTAGGGCCATGCGGGTCCACCCTAGGGCGTGTCGCCCTATGGTGTGGGCGCCCTGGCCACCCTCCTGCCTTGCCTCTTAGCCTATAAAAGCCCCTCCGGTGCCAGAACCCTAAGTACCCGATTATATCTCCACGAAAAAGTTCGTAGCCGCCGCCACCATCGTCCCTAGATCGAGGGATCTGAAGCTCTTCCTGGCACCCTGCTGGAGGGGAGAGATCATCCCGGAGGCCTTCTTTATCACCATGCCAGCCTCCAGTATGATGCGTGAGTAGTTCACCCTTGGACTATGGGTCCATACAGTAGCTAGATGGTTGTTTCTCCTCCTTTGTGCTATCATGTTTAGATCTTGTGAGCTCCGTTCATGATCAAGATCATCTATTTGTAATCATGCATGTTGTGTTTGCGGGGATCCGATGGATATTGAGATACTATGTCAGATTGATTATTGATTCTATCATGTCTTATTGACTATTGATTCTATCATGTCTGTGTTGTTTGTGATCTTGCATGCTCTCCGTTTCTAGTAGCTATCTTGGCCAAGTAGATGGTAGTGACTCCAAGAGGGAGTATTTATGCTCGATAGTGGGCTCATGCCTCTATTGAATTTGGGGAAGTGACAGAAATCTCTAAGGTTATAGATGTGTTGTTGCTACTAGGGATAAAACAACAATCTTTTGTTCATGGAACAATTGTATTGTTTAATTTACACACATTGCTTAATGCAGTTATCCGTTGCTTGCAACTTAATACTCGTGGGGATTCGGATGATAACCTGAAGGTGGATTACTAGTCATAGATGTAGTTGTATGGCGGTCTATATATATTGTTGTAATGCCCAATCAAATCTCATAGGAATCATGAATGTCTAGTATTTGAATTGTTATGCCTTGCTCGGTTCCTGTCAATTGCCTCGCTGTAATTTGTTTACCCAACATGTTATGTTATTTATCTTAAGGAGAACACCTCTAGTGAACTATGGACCCCGGTCCAATCTTTACCATTGTTACAACATCTATTGTTACCGTTTACTTTCTGCAAGCAACCATTACCTTCCACACTATACGTTTAATCCTTTGTTTTCAACAAACCAGTGAGATTGACAACCTCACTGTAAGTTGGGCAAAGTCTTGAGTTTGTGTTGTGCAGGATTCCAAGTTGTTAGCAACACCTTGGAGTTGTTTCCTTCCTCCTACTGGTTTGATAACCTTGGTTTCATAACTGAGGGAAAAATTACTGCTGTGCTCATCACACCTTCCTCTTGTGGTTTTCCACTGAAGCTCTACAGTGATCTGAGCTCATCACCGACCTTGCCCTTTCGCCTATATATACGTATCCCCGAGACGTAAATGTAACATCCCAACATTAGAGCTTAGAAATAAGCTGAACCCAGATGTGTGCATTGCATTCATGCATAGAAAATCCGAATAATTTTCGCGCTTTTGAATAAAACTTGTCAAAGTGATTGAACCTTCTCTCAACTTGATGGAATTGAAGTAGATCATCAAGTTAACTACGATAAGTTTCAATAGGACCTTTGCTAAAACCTTGTCTGGGTAAACATGATTTGATCTAAGGGTGGATCAAATATAATAAAATTTAAATCATAATGCATTGCTTATTGATTGATATCTCATCCTTAAGGGATAATATCATAATATTCATCACAACAACTCATGAATACCAAGTTAAGATTACAACTCAAGTAATAAGAATGTAATAACTAATTCTGACCTATCTTGTTCTTATCTATTCTTACTATGAGTATCATGGTAATATCTAACCTTAACCCTTTAGTGAGATTAAGTAGCAAGGAAATCAAGTTAAGCTCATTTACCACATATATTTCTTTCCATATCAATCTTTATCATCTCTACTGAATCTTATCTTAATATCTGTTGTTCATCAAAGTTGAGTAATCAACTATTGATTCACCAATTCTTAACCTATCAATTCTTGATCTATTACCTCTTGTTCTTATCATAGCATTCACTTAAAATCCATTAAAGAAGGAGGTCAGGAAAGGTATATGGTAATGCTAGATTGAAATATCATCCATAGGATGGGAGTGTTGGAAGTGAATAAGATCAATATGATAATTGATGGAGTTAACTCACTCCTGAAATGATAGAAGGGTATCTGAGGTAAAGATTACAAGGATGAATATTAAAGATAGTTAATAGGAGTGATATTATGGGATCAAGTATGTATATTCAATGAATTATATCTTTTATTCCAATAGAGATAAACAGAAGATAATTATAATACAACTATAATGTTGTAAGAATGAAATCTTGATTAGCCAATTGGAAACCAAATCCATGAAGGATCAATGGATTGTAATAAATAGGCTTTAGTCACCAAGATGAATGTTTATATCTTGTATAAGTAACATTGGTGTGTAAAACATGATTGAACTCTAATATGAGATATTGGAGTCAAGTAAAGATAAGATTGTATGATTAAGATGATGTTAGAGCAGCATTGAATTATAGAGTTAGTATTTTCCTCTGGAAAAGGAGTAAACACTTGAGGTGAAGTAGGATTTGATGTATATCTAATTATAAATACATCTACTGAAGTAATATTAGTGGTGTATGATTATGGAAGAATGGGAATGGAGTTAGAAGTAGCTATTGTTGGATTGGGGGTTATCAGCAGAAGAATAGTTGATATAACCAAGTCTGGATAGGTGAAGATTATGAAATGCTTTAGTGTCAAACTCATTGGATTCATCAATGATAATGGATATGAATATTGTTGTGAAGTAAAGCTCATCATGTTAGCACATGATAATGGATATGAAGGAGTAGAATATCTAGGAAAGGAATTCCTTAATCATAAGTCCAGAATTATGAATTATGGAAGATAGGAATTCTTGGTAAACACTAAACCCTAAATCTATGATCAAGCTTCACATCCATCTCATCTGTTGGATAAATGATATTATTTCCACAATGCTTTATAGGAATATTTCCTATAGCAAATCACTTAAGCACATCCCTGTCAATTCCAATTATCATAACTAGATGTGCTTAGGACTTATCTTTATCAATTCTTTTCCATCAGATATTTCAGTTAATAAATTTCTATTTTAAAAGGTGATATCATTAAAGATCACAAACAAAAAGACAATATGCTTAGTCATAAACTTTTATCAACAAAAGAACATAAGTATATTAAGAACCCTAAACTCTAGGGTAAGCACTTACAATTCAAACCCTAACTTCTATGTTAATTATAATAGAATATATACATTGTTATTTCCTAAATTAATGGGAGTAATATTAGCTAAATAATTTCCTTTATATATCATGCATCCAATAATGATATAGGATCATTATATAAAATTTTCCATCCAAATTATGAGCTAACTAGAATTAGTTTTATAAAAAAATAAGGAAATATCATATAATAAACCCATGGTTTAGTATAGAAAGAAAATTAATAACAAAGGCTTCTACAAAATATTAAAAGGGATTCATATAAAGAAAATAAAGAAATATAAAAATATTTGTCATAAAGGTTTACAAAATGAATCTCAATCAATATTGTCGAGGGAATGACCACGGCAGATGCTGCAATCGGCAGCGAGTAGTAGAACGAAGGGCAAGGGCGGCCAGCCATCTGCGGTGCGAGATGAGGGCAAAGACACAGGGATTTACCCAGGTTCGGCCCCCCGGAGGGTAAAGACCTACTCCTGCTAGATTATATTATGGAGGTGATTACAATGGGCGAACTCGGCGACTAGGCGGCGAGTTGCTTGGGTGTATGAGCGAACGTGTCTCTACTCGTCCCCTAGGGAGGTTTATATAGGCTCACCTCCCCTAGGGTTTACATATCTCAACCGATTCGGTTACAGCTTTGCCAATTGTTTAAGTCAAACCGATGGGCCTATCTACTACTGGGCCTTTGACCTCCATCGCTGGTACCTTGATGGGCTTGATCCACTCGCCGTTCTCTGAGCCCACTCGCCACTTTGCCGGGCGATCGGAACGTCCCGAGGATACCCCAGAGCATATCCCCATCGCAGTCCCCGAGGCCGTTGATTCAGCGGGTGGCTGCTGGCGATCGAGTATCTGGCTTCAAGTTGGCATCGGTCGAATCGTCGGCGGGCTCTCGCGAAGGAAAAATCCAGAACCGAATTGCGTCTTGGGTGAGTCGAATCAACGGTCGCGGCCCGGCGAGTAACTCAATGAGCCGGGTGGCGGGCGGACCGTCGAGCGTGGTCAAACTAGCCGTTAAGGTAACTTAACGGTAACTTTCGGCGTAATCATCGTGCGGTAACGGCCCCCTAATTTGGCGGGCAGCTCGCGCTATATAAGAGGGATGGTAGGCTATCGGAAAGCCAACCGCCCATCATTTCCTCCGAGTGCACACATCTCCCGTCCGCTGACCCCGCGAACTGATCGACCCGCAATCTTCCGCCCCCCAAGCAAATCCTCAGCCATGGCCCTCTCCACTGAACCTTGGGGGAGATCCAAGTGCACCAGAAGAATCGCCTCCTTCGAGGAGGCCGGAATCCTGGCCGGTTTGGCGAATCCCAGTTGGGAAATGACCCGAACCCGCGCGAGAGAGAGTTTATCTGTTTCACTAGTCACCTCGAGCGGGGTTTAGGGTTTCCCACTTCTCTGTTCTTCCTAACCTGCGCTTACTACGAGATCCAGCCCTCGGATCTGGGTCCCCATAGTATCGAGCTCGCCATCTTCGTGGCGTTCTGCGAAGTGCTACTGGCCGGCCCTACTTTCCCTTGTGGCAAGATCTGTTCCATGGACGGATCACCGCGAGGAGGCGGGCCCAATGCTAGCCGCAGGGGCTTAACTTTCAGCTCAAATCCAAAGCCTCCTTCTTCGACCGATCTCGCCGCCAAAGCGGCGGCGATCGAAAAGGTCTTGGTTTTACGTGACCGAGGCGACCCGAAGAGGCGGCGATCCATGGTACTCGGCCAACCGTCCGAGCAGCGCAACCTCCAGTCGTCAAGCTCCCGATGACCAGCGAATGGTCGTCGACGAGATGCTCCGCACCATTCGCGTCCAAGAAGAAAGGGCTCAGACGGTGAACCTATACAACCGCTGGCTTGGGCGGCGTTCCGCCGCCTAACGCGAGCATTATATGTACCAAGATACACCGCCGAGAAGACTCGACGAAGGCCAGCCTCGCCAGTGGAAGCGGAGGACTACCTCGGCCTGAAGAGGATCACCAGCGGCATACACGGACGCGCAGCCGGATTTCTCCATACACCGCGTCCGGCCCAACGGTAATTATCTTTTCTTATTCATGACGCAGCATGCGATCGCGGTAACTTTAACCGTTTCATGTTTTCACGCAGCTATTCCAAGTGGTCGAAGGGTGGCTACCACCCGCCGACGACGAGAGCTCCGGGCCATCCGCCCAGGATACAAGCGAGTCGCCACCCGCCAAGGGTAACGCGGACGACGAGGACGAGTCCGAAGAAGAGATTGCCCCACTGGTCCGAAAGACCCGCGGGCAACGTCAACGCGAACTCGAGGCAAGCAGGAGCCTCGAGCGTCATGACGATGACGAAGAACTCCCGGAGACCACCTCGCTCCGTCAGGCCACTCCCGCGAAGAAGAAGAGAGAGGCGAGGGCTCCCTTGAGGAGGAAGACGAAGCCGCCGAAGATGGCTTCACCGCCGCGCTCAGCGAGCAGCTCCGATGCCTGGCTCGGCGGTGGCGGCCCCGCCAACAACCGCGCTAGATGCGCCATCCACGGAGGCACCGCTGGCCTCAATGCCTCCGCCATTCGCGCCAGTCTCCGGGCTAGGGAAGGCTCCAACCGAGGCGACTTCACCTCGCAAGGAAGTCCCGAGCGCAGCGGTCTCGCCTCGCAAGGAAGCTCCGGCCGCGGCAGCCCCTCCTCACAGAGAGGTCTCCGCCGAAGGCGCCCCGGAGGTACCAACCGCTACCTCGACATCAAAGAAGCCATCCGTATCCTGGGCCCCTGGCGTCCTGGAACTGGGGCTCAGTCGCCGGTTGGGCCCCGAGCTGGAGAAACCAGCCGGCCTTCGTACGGGGCTGCGTTTCATCCCAGTCGCCAAGTAAGCGCACTCAGCCTTCACCTTTCCCTCTTACCATTTTTACTGTTTTTACTGAGTTGTCTCGATGCGTAGGACCGGAGTGAAGAAGATGGGCCACCCGACGGTGGCCAAGGTGCCCTCCGCGGCTAGCGGGGAGGACCTTTCCCGCAAGAGGAAGGTGGACGAGGTCGCCGCCTCCACGGAAGGCAGCAAGAAGGCCAAGGGCGACGACATCGTCGCTGTCTCTGACGACACGGCGAATGCACCGGCTAGGCCCGCTGCGGAAGCGACCGCATCCACGAAGGGGGGCATCTCGTTGCCGAGGCCGGAGGAGGCGAGCTCCCTTGGAGCGGGCGCGTCAATCGCTACCTTCCCCCGCTTCATGACCAAGGCGGCCACGGCGAAAAGCCGCGACTGCGAGCCCTACTCCAGAGATCGCCGGCGCCGAGATTGACCAACGTCGCGGACACACACCGGCGTTGCTTGCGTCTGTGGACGCGGCGCAACTGCTCAACATGCTTGGCGCGGCCATCCAGGTACCTCCAGTCCCCGAGGATCAGGTCGTTGTTTTGCAACGGCCTGATTCTTTTTAATTTCCTGATTTGCGCGTTCGAGTCCAGTCCCCGAGTGCGCACTCGCTAAATTTTAGCGGGTGGGCACTTAGGAATTTTTTCAACCGCCAGTCCCCGAGTGCGCACTCGCTAAATTTTAGCGGGTGAGCACTTAATAATTTCATGTGTGCTAACTTTGACGATGTGCAGGGTCTGCAGCTGGAGTCGGCAGAGCGATTGGCTGCGAAGCAGCGTCTTGAGAGTTGGCGCTCTTCAAGAGGTTAACAAGGATCTTCAGCTGTTGCTTGGCGAGCGGCTCGCCAAGAACTTGTACCAGGTGGCGAGCTAACGGCGGCAAGGTTCGCATTAGGCACGGCCGAACAAAGGATCGCCGACCTCGGCCGAATCGCGGAGGCAAAGGAAGCAAGCTCGGCGAATGGGCGAGCTAAGGCGCCAGAAGCGGCAGCGGAAGACCGGAAGGTGTCGGAGGCCCTCATTGTTGGGCTTCAAGACGACCATTCATCGCTTCAAAATTTCATCACGGAACTCGCTCGCCCGTTGCTTGGTAAGTGCACCTTCCTAGTCTTGCAATCATATTGTTTGTGGTTTCCGTAGTGCTCACGATCGCTTCCATCCCGCAGCCGTGTGATTGGTAGCCGAGGAAGCGACCTCTCTTGATGCGAGGGAGTGCGTGAGCATGCTTGTCGACTCGGCGACGCGCTGTCGGCGATGCATCGCGCCTATCTTCAAGAGATGTCGCCACGGAGGTTATTCGGTGACCTCGTTGAGGTGTGGGAGTACTTGGAGAAGGCGCCATGGTCGTGGAGTTCATGACGCGGTCGGCGTTCGGCGTGAGCGTCGACAGCTCGAGCCTTGGACTCGCCCACTTCCCGAAGATTTCGACCTCGGCGATGACGAGTGGGTATCCTTCGTCGGCGCGGTGGACTGTCGAGGTCCTCAAGCTGCAGGAGCGAGCTGCCGCTTACTCGGGCGTGTTCGGGCGATGGGCGACCTTCTTCCTTATCGAAGCGGTCGTCGCGAGCGACCCGAGCCGCCGCATCGCGACTTCAAGGTCGAGCAGCCCTTCCGCGGCGATGGCGGGCGGTGACAACGTATCCATCGAACCCGTATACTCCGCTCATTGAGCGGCGGGATACGGGTGCATCATCGTCAAGCCTGCGAGTAGTGTGGTATGCCTAGATAAGTTAGTAGCAATTACGCGGCGAGGCATAGTTTGTAATGTAAAACAATGCGATGTGCGATTGAATCAGATGTTGTGTTTATTTTGCTAAATCGTGTTTTGGATTGATTTTGGATGAGTCCCCGAGCGCGTCCGCCCTTTTGTGGGGTTCACCTTATATATGATGTGTGTTGTTATCATGTGTTTTGTTAATTTAGTCGACTCGCCCGGGCTCGGAGAGCCAGTCGCATGGCGACTCCCTTGAGTGCTCTGTACTTTACCGTTTTCCCTTACGCGAACGGGGCCGGGTGGCCGAGTCCCCGAGCGTGGTACTTGGTAGTTCAAGGCGCGACTCGAGGGTGGTTGAGGACTGAGCGCGTTTGTGTGGGCGCGTCGCTCCTGCCTGGCCCGGTGGGTCAGTCGCGTGGCGAGTCCTGGGCATGCTCTCTTACTTGGCGTTTTCCCTGACCGATCGGGACGGTATGCATCCCGAGCGTGGTACTTAGTCGTTCGAGTCGCTATGCCGAGGATGCGGAGGACCAGGGTCGCTGTGGGAAGCGAGGACAGATGTCTTGGTTCGTAAAACCAGTCGAGCTAAGCGACTCGATGGGGCTCGGGTTGGCGTTTCGTGGGCGATGCAAGACCTGAAATGAGTCGGTGCTCTTACATCGCACTACTTAGCCGTGCCGTCGCTGTACCAAGGTTGACTTCGTGTTTTAGCATGACGTTTGTTAATTACGAAAGCGAGTGGCACAAGGTATGGAGAGTAGGCAATTTTGCAGGAACCGTTTCTTTTATTCATAGCATTGGAGAGTACATATGTGGGGTTCTAAGTATAGAACTTCCGGAGGTTTACATTCCAGGCCGCTTGACGTCGAGTTCACCGTCCCCATGGACGTCGACGAGGTAGTAGGCGTCGTTGCGGTCTGCGCCCGATAGCGAACGGGCCTTCCATGGAGGAGAGCTTGTGCATGCCCTTCTTGTCTGGATGAGGCGTAACACCAAGTCACCTTCTGGAAGGTGCGGGTTTTCACCGTCTGCGTGGTAGCGACGGAGCCCTTCTCGATAGATAGCGGTGCGCGATCGGGCGAGGTCGCGTGCTTCGTCGAGTTGGTCGAGCCCGTCTTGGCGGGCTAGTTCGTTTGCGGCCTCCGTGTAGTGGACGACCCGTGGCGAGTCGTGTTCGAGGTCGGTGGGCATGACCGCTTCAGCGCCGTAGACCATGAAGAAGGGGGTGAATCCCGTCGACCTGTTGACCGAGGTGCGGATTCCCGGATGACGAGGGAAGCTCTTGACCCAGCATCCAGTGCGCCGAGTGGTACTTGGAGTCGCGGTCAGCCGTGGAGGATGCTTTGGTTGGCTCGTTCCGCTGGCCGTTGGATTCGGGTGTGCGACGGAGGTCGAGCGGATGTGGTGCTCCTCGCAGAACTCGGCCATTGCTCCCTTGCAAAGTTTGTGCCGTTGTCCGTGATGATCTGTTAGGGAACCGTAGCGGTATATGAGCTCGCGTAGGAACTTGGTGGCGGTCTTCCGTCGCACTTCGGACTGGCTTGGCTTCTACCCACTTGGTGAATTTGTCCACGGCGACCAGCGGTGGGTGTAGCCGGAGGGCCTTCTTGAAGGGCCCACCATGTCCATGCCCCACACGGCGAATGGCGGTGATGGGGATGGTTTTGGCCGAACTTGGGCGTCGCGTCGGTTGGCGTGCCGGCATCCGGCGCATCGGCGATGTCGACGGCGTCGGCGTGTGCGGTGGGCCAAGAAGCCGTGTCGCATAGCCTTGGCGACTAGGGAGCGCGGCGTGGTGGCCGCGATCGCTGAGTGGATGTCGTGTAAGATTTTGCGTCCTTCGGTGGTTGACGCAGCGTTGGAACACGCCGGTGGCCTGCGCTTGTGTAGTTCGCCGTCGATGATGGTGTAGGACTTGCATCGGCGAACAATCATTCGAGCGCTTGTCTCGTCTGCGGGCAGGTTACTGTCTCGGTAGGCGATGTAGGGCTTGGTCGGTCGTTCGGCTCGGTGACGAAGTGCGACCAAGGTTGCCTCTGGTTGAGCGGGACTCAATGTCGATCTCCTTCGGAGGAGAGACGGTGTGAAGATGGTGTCTAGGAACACGCGGCGGTGGTGTGGATCGAGTGACCCGATGCGAGGGCGTCGGCCTCCTCGTTTTTCCGCCTGTCGATCCACTCGACGGAATAGCCGGTGAAGTGGCCGCCCAGCTTGTCCACCTCTTGGCGGTACGCCGCCATGGTAGGGGAGACGGCGTCGCAGGTGCCGGCGACTTGTCCCGCGACGAGGTCGGAATCGCCGTAGCATCGAAGGCGATTGACACTCATCTCCTTTGCAGCTCGCATGCCGTGGAGTAGGGCCTCGTATTCGGCCATGTTGTTGGTGCAGGGCGTGAAATCGAGGCGGAGGATGTAGCGGAGCTTGTCGCCCTTTGGCGAAGTCAGCACTATCCCCGCTCCTGCGCCGTCCGCGTTTTTGGACCCGTCGAAGTGTAGGCTCCAATAGTGAAGGTACGGCGGCTTCTCTGGCTGCTGGGCCTCCTCCCAGTCGGCGAGGAAATCGGCCAGTGCCTGCGACTTGATCGCCCTCCGTGGCTCGTACTTAACGTTGTGGACGCCGATCTCGACGGCCCACTTGGCGACCCGCCCGGTCGCCTCGCGATTGCGGATGATGTCTTGTAGTGGAGCGGAGGAGACGATCGTGATGGGATGCTCACGGAAATGCGCGGCGGCGGTTGAGCTCAAGACCGCGTATACCAGCTTTTTGCTGGGTATCGTTGGCGCGACTCCGTTAGGACCTCGCCGATGTAGTATACCGGCCGCTGGATGGGCTCTTTCCTTCCTCGGTCGTTCGACGACCATTACAAATGACGACGCGCTACGGACGCTGCGACGTAAACCAGCATGGGCTCCTTGTCGACGGGTGCGGCGAGTAGAGGTGCGCGAGTAGCACCTTTTGAGGTCGCGAGCGCGTCGTCCGCCTCCTTGTCCCATCGGAAGGTGGGATTCTTGCGCATCGAGCGGTATAGTGGCATCGCCTTTCAGCGTGGGATGAAGCGGCGAGAGCCGCTACGCCGGCCAGCCACGGGCGTCAGCAGCACTCGGGTTTGCCGAGCCGGCGATCGTGTCGATCTTTGTTGGGTTTGCCTCGATTCCTCGTTTGGAGACGTACCCTAGCAATTGCCGCGGGTACAATCGAAGGTGCACTTACTGGGTTGAGCTTTATCTTGTACCTTCGCGGTTGGCGAAGGTCTCGCTAGATCGGCGAGTAGATCGCCTTGGCGGCGGATTTTACAACGTCGTCGATGTAGACGTGGATGTTGCGGCCAATTTGGCTCGCGAGGCAGTCTTGCAGGCACCGCTGGTAGGTCGCCCCGGCGTTCTTGAGGCCGAAGGTCATGGCGGTGTAGCAGAAGGCTCCGAATGGCGTGATGAACACCGTCTTCTCTTCGTCCTCGACAGCCATTTTGATCTGGTTGTACCCAGAGTAGGCGTCGAGGAAACACAGCGACTCCGAGCCCGCGGTGGAGTCGATGATTTGATCGATCCGCGGGAGGACGAACTGCTCCTTTGGGCAGGCGCTGTTCAGGTTTGTGTAGTCGATACACATTCTCCAGTCCGTTTTCTTTTCGACCAGACTGGGTTTGCCCACTTGGAGTATTTGATTGGCGAATGAAGCGGCGGCGAGCAGGCGTTGCACTTCTTCGGCGATTGCTCGACGGCTCTTCATTGAAGGGCCGTGGCTGTTGACCGGTCGCACTTTGGGGTCGGCGTTTAGTTTGTGCTCGGCGAGCTCCCTAGGGACACCGGGCATGTCGGAGGGTTTCCATGCGAAGATGTCCCTATTCTCACGAAGGAACTTCGATGAGCGCGCCTATCTTTGGGCTCATGCCTGTCCCGATAAATCCGTCGCTGGGGTCGCTGGGACCAGCTCGGCAGTGCGGTGTGCGTTAATGGCCTCAAAGGTTGAGGTGTTTGTGCCCTCGAGTTGGGCTTCTTGAGTATTGTGGGGTCGTTGTTGACCCGCTCGCGTATTGGCGAGCTCATCGGCGTGACTAGCTTCCGCGCGATCACGGCGTCGTGATGCGGCTCCTTTGGCCTCGCATTCGGCGGCCATGTCAGGGTCGCCGTTGATGGTGATGACGCCGCACGGCCCGGGGAGCTTCATCGCGTTGTACGCGTAGTGGGGTGCCGCCATGAATTTGGCGAACGCCTGGCGCCCCAGGACGCAATGGTAGGGGCTGTCGAAGGGCACCAGCTCGAAGACGATCCGCTCGGTGCGGAAGTTCGCCGGAGTGCCGAAGGTGACGGGTAGCGTGACCTTGCCGATCGGGTAAGCCTTCCGACCGGGGACAATCCCGTGGAACGTTGTGTGGGTTGTCTCGATCATCGACTGCGGGAGCCGCAGCCGCCTGAAGGTGTCGAGGTAGAGGATGTTGATGGAGCTGCCGTCCATCGTGGTCTTGAGCCGAGTCGCCGACCTTGGCTTGACCACCAGGCGACTTCACCGGTACTCGATGCGTGGCGAGTGGTCTTGCGGCTCCGGTGATGGGCTGTTCCGACCAGTTCGAGGCGGGGGACGTCTGGCCACCGCGTTGACGGCGGCGCTGGCGATGACCTTCTTCGCGCCGTGTTGAAGCCGGTGAAGGTGTGGAGCGAGCGGCTACTTTGCGAATTTTCCGCCATTTTGCGGGTCGTTGTCGGTGTCCCGCGCGTCGTGCCTTCTCGATTTCCACGAGGGTGTGGCGGTCGGCGGTGGTGTGCGTGGCGCTTTCCTTCCTGCTGTGAAACGCACACGGTTGGTTAAGGAGGGCGCGGGATCGAACCTTGGCTTGTTCTTGTAGTTGCCGCCGTCGCGTCGTTGTCCTCCGTCATGGCGGTAGCTCTTGGCTCGCGTTATGCGTGCCAGCGTTAGGCAAAGTCGACTCGCCCGTCGTTGCGGCGCTTGCACGTGAGGCGGGTGCGGCATGAAGCGTAGGTCGACTCGGCGACGCCGTCGTTACCGCCCGTCGGCGTTGTCCTCGACTCATCGTCGATGTCTTGGTTGGGTCTTCCTCGGCGTATCGCTTGGCGATCTCGAGGAGGTCGGGGATGTTGTCGAGTGTTTTGGCGTGTCGCTTGAGCTTGGCGACTAAAGGCTCGTAGCGGCACGATGTCTTGAAGCAATGGATCGCGGTGTCCGGGTGGATGCCGACGCGTTGTACCGAGCTCCTGCCACCGCTGAACCCGATTGCGGTCGACTCGCGGGGTCCCTGACGCAGCGTTCAGGTCCTCGATGGTGGTGGCGAGTGTAGGAACACTCGAAGTGCCCGACGGCGTCGCATTTCTTCCTGTGAGTCGATCGTCTCACGGGGGCGTGTTGATCCATTGCCGCATGTCCCTCCATCATCGATTGGGAGGTAACGGCGTAGTAGGTCGATGTGACCCGCGATCCCCATTGCCATGAGGTATGTGTCGAGCCAGATGCGGGGTCATACGAGTCGTATTTTTCGATCTCCTTTGGCGCCTTGAAGTTTGGCGGGTACTTTCGCCGCGGATCATTGGTCCGCACTTGGCCCCAATCGGTGGCGACCCCATGGGCTCGCCGTCGCGAGTATTTAGGGTGTGCCGCAGTCGTCGGCTGGCGTGCGCCGATTTTGGTTGTTGATGATGTGAGTGCGGCGTCGACGGGTTCTCCGTTGGCGGCGACGGTTGGTCGCCGCCCGGGATCGTTGGTAGAGTGCGCATTCGCGGGTCGTCGTTGAGCTGCGGTGGCTCGGCGGGCAATTGAGGGTGTTGCCACCGGACGGGCCGCCGAGGCCGCCTTCCGGAGGAGCGCGAGTACACTCGCCCCTGCGGTCGGCGCCGCTTCTGCTGTTCCACGGCCTTCGCAGTAGGGCCTGACGCATCGATTTGTAAGCGCCTTCGCGGTCGCCGTGATCTTTCGGCGCTCGGCCTGCCACGAGGTTGTCCATCGGGTGGAGAAGCGGTGGAAGGCCGTTCGCGTCGCGCTCCGTGAGGAGACGACTATCCGCTGGTCCACAGGAGGTGCGGTTAGGTGGTGGCGGGGCACCCATCGCCGTAGATCTGGCGGTCGGCGCTTCCGCTGGTGGCGTTCTCGCAGATCGCACGCCGGCTATGCGCGCGGATCGTTCTCATCGTCGAAATTCGGGCGCCCTGAACGGTGGGGTTCAGCGCGACCGATCCGCTGGTGGTAGCGTGATGTTCTTCTTGTCACCTTTCGAGGCGAAATTTCGCGCTCGGCTGCTCGCAGCATCGCCTCCGCCGCCAGCGGAGTTCTCGACCTCCGTTGCCGTGGCGTTGGGAGGGATCGGGTGGAGAAAGGGTCCTCCGGCGGATCGGCGCGGTGGCCATGTAGGTCGCGTGGCGACCGGTCCCGTCGTGGAGGTCGGCGAGTTTTCCGACCGGAGTCAAGTCGAAGATCCCGAGGATGGAAGGGTCCTCAAGTCTCCGCGTTGGAGACCTGGTGATGGAGCCAGCGAGCAGCGGTGATGGAGCCGGCGAGTGGCCGGGTCGCCGGTCGGCGTCGTCGGTGAGGGCCGTCTCCTGCGGCGGCCGGGTTCTCGGCCCGTTCGTGGGCGAGTCGCACTTCGAGGCGGCGGTGGATCGTGCGGATCGGCTCGGAGAGCCGATCGCGTGGTGGCGACTTCGCGGATGCGAGCCGAGTCCTCCGAGTGATGGCGTCGGTGAAGCCGAAGAGCTGATCGTGCCGATTGGCGGGATCACGCTGCGTGACGGTCGCGCCACGGACGTAGCTGCTCGGCAAGATCCGGAGCATCTCGCCGATCGCTATCATGCGGCGGTGGCGCCGTCTCGTTGATGGGCAGATTGGATCTCACCGCAGAACACCGGCCAGACCGGCGGGCCCCGGTGGGCGCCTTTGCCGAGGAATGACCACGGCGAATCTGCAATCGGCGAGTAGTAGAAACGAAGGGCAAGCGGCCAGCCATCTGCGGTGCGAGATGAGGGCAAAGACACGGATTTACCAGTTCGGCCCCGGAGGGTAAAGACCTACTCTGCTAGATTATATTATGGAGGTGATTACAATGGGCGAACTCGGCGACTAGGGCGAAGTTGCTTGGGTGTATGAGCGTGTCTCTACTGTCCCTAGGGAGGTTTATATAGGCTCACCTCCTAGGGTTTACATATCTCAACCGATTGATTCTGACTTTGCCAATTGTTTAAGTCAAACCGACTGGGCCTATCTACTCGCCTGGGCCTTTGACCTCCAGTCGCCTGGTACCTTGATGGGCTTCGATCCACTCGCCGTTCTACAGGCCCACTCGCCAGCCTTCGGGCCAGTCGGAAACGTCCCGCTGAGGATACCCCAGTAGGCATATCCCCATCAAATATCAATTGTTGCTGCAAGTATTCATCAAATAAACTTTGTTAGAAAAGTTCAAATCAAAGATTAAAATACAAATCTTAAAAGCAAAATGGAAAACAAAAAAGAAAAACAAATAAAAAACAGTTTCTGGTCGTGGCCCATTCTCTCATCTCTCCATCTACCGCTCACTTTGCAAAGGCCCAGCAGCCAGCCCATCTTGTTCCCTTCTCTGGCTGACGGGTGGGACCGAAGAGGGACCGCGGGTTTGTTTCGAAGAAGCTCAGGGGGTTTTCTGCAAAATGATCATCCTCTTCATCCTCACGCACATAGGCACATGCGTGTGTACCGTCGGTGCCGTCCGCCGTTGTCATAAAAAATCAACCGCTGTGATGCTCGCCGCCGATCCTGAGGGGTGTAGATAAGATCGCCCCGTCCTCCTCTATCCTCTCATACCTATCTCATCTCCTATCGTTCTCTCTATGTCTCTCTCGCATAGAACCCGAAACCCTAGCTCGCAGGAGTCGCTTGACGTCGCCGTTTGAGACCACCCCAAGACTAACTGGTGATACCACAAGCTCCACTTCAGTGGACTTCGTCTGCTCTGAGGAGGAATCGAGCCGGGGAGGCCGCAATCATGTGCATCGAACGCGTCTATCCGCCGCTCGTCGTCGACCATGGCAACGCCGTCTAAGCTCGCCTCCCTTCGCCATCGTCACTACAAGCATCCTGGTGAGCCACCGGTTCTTCCAGTACCTTTATTTCTCAGTATTTTGCTCTAGATCGTTTCCACCACGAGCACCCGACACCGCCGTCGTTGTCCATCGTCGTTGCCCAACTTCCGGTGACCATTTGCTAGCGGTGCCACCACTCCTAGGCTCCTCGCGTCGTCCTCTTTCCAACAAGCCTAACCGCAGCCCCGCGCGCGCACCAAAATCGCAAGATCAACCATCGATCCGAGAAGATCAAGCGCCGATGACGTCATGCTCACATCACCCTGTGCCTAGTCAGCCAGTTTGACCTAGTCTTTGCACGTGTGGCTGATGATGTGGCCACTGGCCCACTAGTCAGTGACCTTGGGTAGGCTTAGCCTCGGTACAAAAGGTTATTTTCTGTTTAGGAAATAAAGAAATGATATAAATCCAAATATCAATATTCCAGAAATAAAATAAAATCATTAAATCTTATTAAATTAATAACTTTTGTTTTATAATTTATAAAAATATGTGTAATATATGAAAATGTTTAGAAAAATAAAATCTATCAAATAAAACTATTATCAAACATTTTTATGATAATCATTTAAATAAATATTATTTAATAAAGGTTTTATAAGTAATAAAACTTTGATAATTCATATTTTAATAATGGTAAATATTAAAAAATATAAATAACATACCAAAAGTCTTAGAAAAATAAGAACTATAATTTAAAACTATAAACATACATTATTATTTCACTTAAATAAATATCTATTATGCATTAAGTATTTATAAAGAAATAAATATTATAAAAATCATATCTTATTATTTATAAATCATAAAAATAAATGTAATATACCAAATTGATCACAATAATAATACTTACATGTTAAAAATATCACATTCCACTTTTGAGGTAAATAAAAATTTAAAACACGTTAACAACTTAAATTTAAACCTATTTCCTTAATTGATAATTAAGATAAGGGTAAATAAAATGTGTTAATATTTCTAAAAATTAGTCAATGGAGTCTAATAAATAGTATTAGTCTCAAATATTAATAATATGAAGTCATAATAGTTCAAAACATTATAAATGCCATTTTATTGAATTATCTTTCAACCATAAGTGTAAATTATCTAAAAAGGATCCTTAGTAATTATAAAACCTTCAAAATGATATTTTAATCAAATACAACCTTTTACCATTATTCCACTCACAATCTTATAATGGACTGAATCTAGAGATAATTCATGAGTAGTCACTAGTACTATTTACTACCACAAACTAAATCACACGTTTATAAGGAAATAAATGATCTTGTTCCATTATAAAATTAAGAGACCACTACTTAAATAGGAGAATAAACATTCTTAAGTAACTTTAAGGATACATTACAAGGTACACAAGGTACAAATATCATAGGCATTACACTTTCAAACCATCCATGTTTTTAAAGTTAACTTTAGTCCACAAGACTTTAAATATAATACTAAAGACATTGTTATATGTTCTATAGTTAACTTTGGTCTGTTATAGTTAAGTCATAAAGCATCTCAAGTCCGAACTATTCAAGCAAGCACAAATAATCTCGACCACAATTGATAAACCACAAAGATTGTTTAAACCTTAATAAAGAAATCTTTTCTTCAAAAGTTATTCGTTTTGCCACATCAATCCACAAACTTTATAATAATATTTCCAACTCTTAACAAATTAAAATTCAAGGAATTATCCTCATAATCAACAGATGACAATTAATCAGAATCACATTGTTTCAAACTTTACTTGTATACTTAGGATTGTAAACACTTAAGTTCCTTATTAAGGCCATTACTTGTAAAGTAAAAATTTAAAGATAAACAATTATAATATAAGCAATCTTGAGTAACATTTCACGTTGGTGTGTATCTCATTGTTTTATATTATTATAATTACAGGTTATTTCACACACTCACAAGCCTTAACAAGAAGCACAAGTGTGAAACTTAACTAAAAGTACAACACATTCCAAAGACATCTTTTCTAGTATCCAAACCCTAGAACAACGTTATCCCCGAGATCCACGTTTATAAAATGCATCACATTACTTATGCATAAGAGCATCCTGCTTCTTTAAACATTAGTCCTTACCGGACCAATGATGATGATTTCAGATATTGGATGTTATATTGTCTTGAAGACCGTGAGTGCATAATCTTGCAATCACAAAAGGCAAGTTCACACTTGCTCATGTCCTTTGATTATTTTCTGTAAAGTATTTTACAAATCCAGTGTTGTCATCACCTGCATTTGAAAAAGGTCCGAAAACACTATTTTCATAATAATGTGATTATGGGTCATTTACCATGAGGTAATAACCTACTATGAAAGTTCTGGTGGTAAGGAAACATATTATCTAGGACTTAACAACCAATATTGCCAGTGATTCTTGCGCCGTATATCATGCGTTAACCATGAGATTTGGAATGGGACGGAGAAGTCAGCTGTATCTTCTTCCTCTCGCATGTAGCCGGATGTGCAGGTCGTGGCTGTTATCACTCGTAACCTGCATATTAATTGGTATTTCGTAGACGATATGCAGCATATGGGTGGGAACCCTCAACGTCCCACGATAGTTCTGGCATCTAATGTTCTGTACAAACCATTGTCGTAATTCAATATGTGGGCATGGTGTACACCAAGGAGGCATGCGAGGTCGCGAAGGGGACAGTGATTGGCTTGGATCATCTTCTGGGCCCCACATCATGGAATTGTGGGCGGGAATAAGCTGCCCGGTTGTGCAACAAAGAGTTGATCTCTCATGGGTAAAGTAATGCACCTCTGCAGAGTGTAAGAACTGTAACTTGTTACTCCCTGTTCCGGGAAGGAGCTGCGAACGCGGCGGGAAAGGAACTCCATGAAAGTTCTGGTAAACCCGTGAAGGCTGGCGGACATAGTTTTTCAGAATAAAAGCAACCTTTGAAGAAATGTTTATGAAAACCTGCATTGCTTACGACCTACGGTTTGTGGCTATAGATATAGTGCATCAAACACTCCTTTTCTAGTGAACTTGCTAAGTACGCTCGTACTCAAACTATCTTCTTAACCCTTGCTAGATTCTGAAGCCAAGACAGACGACGTCTACATCAAGTTATGCTCCACGAGTCATCATCAAAAGCTAAAGTTCTTCAATGAAATCAAGAAAGTCAATATATATCAACTCAAGTGAAGAAAAAGATGCTGATTAGATAGGAATATAATCTCTAGCCATAGAACCTATTTCTTTAGTGAATTGCAATAGCAGCAATGCCAAGCCAATAGTTCAAATACTAGTCTTAATAATATAATAGTTTTTGCGTTGTTTATCTTTGATTCTTCTTTGTAAGAAGTTCTTTCTCTCTCTCTTTACCTTAGAGTGTTCTCTGGATCTTGTGTATAGAGTGAGTTGTAACCTTTAGCCATGTATTGGAACTGCTGTGTTTCTGTTGTACCACTATGAGGGATGTAATACTAGTGAACGGTGTTTCATTGGTGTTATGTCAACGACTATAGTGTACTACATCATGTAGTGGTATGCTGGGTCACCGCAGTAAATCCTATGCGGATCAGATCTCCACAAAATGTTCCGCAGCGCCGCCTCCAGCGAAGAGGAGATTCGGGGGACAGAAGTCTCTATTTCGGCACCGTGTCGGGACGGGGAATTGCCCCCGTAGCCAACTTCGTCGATCTCCACCACCATCTCCATCGTTGTTGCTAATTCCCATGACGAGGAGGGAGTAGTTCTCCCTCGAGTCTGAGGGCTCTACCGGTAGCTACGTGTTCATCTCTCTCTCTCTCTCTCTCTCTCTCTCTCTCTATATATATATATATATATATATATATATATATATATATATATATATATATATATATGCGTGATCATGTTATGGTCATGAGCTTTGTAATCAAGTAGATCTACTCTGCTACTCACGTGCTTTAATTGTAATCTCCGGTTATCCCCACGTGTGTGAAGTTGACAGTGTGCACACCGTGTGGCACTTAGGCTAGAGATTACAGAAATACCTATCATGAGTTATATTTTGAGTTGGATGTCTCTATGAAATTGTGGTGTTTGTTGGAACCATCTAGCGCTCAAAGTGACAGGGTTGGGTTTACCTAGATGGAGAATGCGAACTTTAAGGAGAGCTTTTGTATCCCTACCATGGATTGGAGTTATCCAACCGGAGAGTAGTTCAGGGTAGCATAATGAAGAGAAGTTATTTATATGAGAGTGTACACTAGTGAAAGTTTATATGAGAGTGTACACTAGTGAAAGTATGATCCCTAGGCCTTGTTTCTATGCATTGAAACACCGTTTACAATCAATCCTATTACATGTTTGCTTGCTATCATCTTTATTTCAGATTGCAATTACCACTTACAATCAACTATATTACTTGTATTTCACTATCTCTTCGCCGAACTAGTGCACCTATACACATGACAAGTGTATTGGGTGTTTTGGGGACACAAGAGACTTCTTGTATATTGATTGCAGGGTTGCTTGAGAGGGATAACTTTGACTACTTCCTCCCTGAGTTCGATAAACCTTGGGTGATCCACTTAAGGGAAACTTGCTGCTGTTCTACAGACCTCCGCACTTGGAGGCCCAACACTGTCTACAAGAATAGAAGCATGCATAGACATCACTCATCTGGAACAGCCACGGGGCCGGTTCTTACTCCGGCCGTCGTCGCCCGTGTACCACCTGAGGTCCCTTTCTGGGTGGATTTACTGTTGTGGCAACACGACGCATGGGGGCGTAGCACCTTCCAGGGTATTTCCAAGAGGAGGTGGCCACCGACGACCTGCCGGAGACCGGCACCACCAATGATGACTCGGACGACTTTAGCTGGAAGGACAATTGGGATGAGGAGAGGTGGAGGTCAAGGAGGAGGAGGTGGAGGTAAAGCCGGAGGTGCTGACGACCATCATGCCGCCGGGCCTCTCCAACGAAGAGGCCCTTGCCCTCGCCATGCGCCAGTTAGAGGAGGAGGCATCAGTCGCAGAGGAGGCATGCTGGCAAGGCACCTTCCATGGCCTGCACGCGTCGGCTATGGAGGCACGGGCCACTGAGCACATTCCCCTGCGCCGCCGTACATGCCCTCACCCCCGCAGATGCCTCCACCACCACCAGGCCTGCTAGTCCCGCCGCCGGCTCACCCATAGTGGTCGTGGGCGCAGCAGGGGTTCATCGACGTCGTCGCCGATGAGGACGACGAGTAGGCCATTGTCGACGTGTTTAAATTTAGTTTTTTTGAAGTTATTTGCCATTTTATAGACCTATGTAATATATTTCATACCAAAGAAATTTCAATCAAAAGTTTTGAGATCCCCCCTTAGACGCACCCACGAACACGGGAAGACACCCAGCACCAGACGCGTCCTAAGGGCAACTTCAACGACCCCCTGCAAAGGACCGCGCGGGTCCTAAGCAGTCCAAACGGACCGATGCCATGGCCCAACGTCCACCCGCAAACGGAGCTGGATCCGCTGATCGGTCCATTTTTGCACATCCGGAGCCTAAACTTGGGACGCATTTGGGGGGTGGGGGGTGGGGGGTGGCTGGCTCACGCGTCCTCCGTCAGCGGGTGAGGGGAGGGGAACACGGAGACTCGGTCCTTTTTAATAGGGACCACAGCGTCTCTATCCTTGACATTTCCCCTTTCGATCAAAACCCCACCCCCACCGACATAAACCCTAGATCCTTCTCCGGTCGGCCATTGACGAAGCCATGGAGGCACTAGTTCAAGCCCCGGCTGCAACAACCACGAGGCCAGGTCCTCCTTCGGTCGCTGCCATAATGGATGGTTGTCGCTGTCGCCCTTCTCCCTGTGCTACTTCTCTCGCTCGCCACCGGCGCGAGCACCTCCCAGCACGCCGGCAAGGCCCCGATGTAACACCCTCAGAATCGGACCTATGCAAGTTTGAGCAAAATTCACCAAACCCGCATAGAAACGATTCAAAGGTGCCCACCAGGCACTTTCGTGCGGGTGGAAAACGAAGTAATAACATTACACAACAGTCCTCGATGGGACCCACAGAACAGATATATATAACAGCGACTCAAAGAGTCAAGAATACAAATATAATATACAAAGATCCAAATCACCTTGAAAAAATGTCAGAGCGTCCGACTACGGACAAGATGCAAATGGGGCTAAGAGCCCTGAAGAATAACCAATGGCGTCCATAACCCTGCCCAGGCCAAGCCGGAAGGGTAACCCTGCTAACGGCGTCGATCTCAAAACCTGCTTAAACAAAAGGGGTGCCGACAAAGGGCAAAGGAAAAAGAGGAGCGTCGATCGAGGAGGCCAAGACAGCGAGGCTAGAATTCGGTCCTCGCCTACATAGGTATGGTGGATCGAGGCAAGAAAGATGCACTAAACAACCTATAGAGACTCGATACAACTGGCGGCTATCAGAGAGGGTTAAGAAAGACCTATTCGGATCCAACCGGATGCTATCATCAAACAAACCCATCCTGGCGTTTCCCCCTCGAGACCATCGAGGAAGTCAACCGAGGAACTCACACAGTTGGCAGTTTTACTTATTCAGTTATAGTGGCGGCACGTTACTAGTCAGGTTTAAATAATTGTCCTGATAAAGTAAACAGTGGGCACTTTTAGTTGACCATTCCGTTATAGTTGCGGCAATTACTAATCAAATACAGATAGCATGATATAAACCCGAAACCCAGCAGTTGTTGGTACTTTTATTCAGCCATTCCGTTGTAGTTGCAAGATTTACTAGTCAGGTACAATTGTCGCAAGCGACAACCAAACAAGCAATTGTGGGCAGTATTAATTAGCCATTCCATTATAGTGAAGCTGATTACTAGTCATTATAAGTCAAATTTATAGCAGTAAACTTTAGTTATGCTTGTCTATGATCGAGAATCTTGCTCCAAGTCGTCCATATCCATGGACACGGCTTTGAAAGTTTTACCCGGGGTGCACCAATAGCAACACACGCCGATCAACCTCGGAAAAACCAAATCAAAACCCAACGAGGCTTTCACGGTGAACAATCACAGGATTCAGAAATATTTCAGGGGCCACCCTTGAAGTACACCATAACGTAAGCAAGCTCCGAGACGGACCCAAGGTTTGCGACAATGGTCAGAACATGGCAGATCCCCAATCGGGATCGCCGATACCGCGAAAACATTACGCTTACCTAAGCGATACAGTGTGCTCTCGCACAATTTAAATCTGAAAGTAGCATGGCATAAGTACAGGATAGTAAATAAAACCTCAAACTAGTTTGTGGCCCCAAGAAATCTGTTGAATCAAGCTCGCTCGGGGGTCCCATATACCTCCGGATGTGGATAGCGATAAATCAAGAGCAATGTATCAAGTACTCGGTCTTACGGGACACAAGTGGGCGTTCGGAAACCAAATATTATCTATCACCCACCGATGCCTCTGCTTATTTCAAATTTTAGTTGTTAAACAGAAATTAAAGTGACGATAAGTAAAACTAGAATCATCTCCAACATCAACATGCGGCAATACCTCAGCAACTGTGGCATATGGCGACGCACATCAGCACTTGAGCAAGCAACTACGACGCGCAAGTCCAACTATCTACCAAACAACAGGTCATAGGGTGTGTCCAAGGCAATATAGGGCTGCAGGGTATATCACAGGTACGGAAACTAAAGCATCGCAACACAGATAGCAGTAGATCAACAGGAAGGAGTAAAGCACTATAAAAGTAAGATAGGTAGAAAGGGGGAGATGCTCGCCTGAAAACATTGTCGAAGGGTTCAACCGAAGATCGGGGCGGAGCTCACATCAACTCAACGGCCTTATCCGCGAAGAAGCAAAACACTAGAAGGAACACCGGATGCAATATTTAAGACAGAGGCGGAAGATCGGGCATGATGCATGTATGATGTATGGCATGGCAAAAGTGCGATGTAATTAGGTCATATTAGGTGGAACCGGGGTCCCGACATTAATTAGGTGGTGCAAGTTATTTAGAACCCCCGCAAATTAAATGTTGTTTAGCAATGCAACAGGTGGAACCGGTTCGCTACACATGTTTAAATGAGGCCAATATAAGGCTAGATTTGCCCGCATATGGGCCCCATATTTAATTATTAGGTGAATCGGCAGAAGGCCCCAAACCACATGATATGCATGCGAGATGACAATTAAATATGCAACAATTGTTATTATGTTGTAAAATAGGGTTTCGGGAAGGGGGTTCACACATTAGGGGTCGCGACGGTCTTGGGGTTCCGGGGTTCGGGGTCGGTCTCGGGGTTCAGGGTTCGACGGATGCGTTCTCGGACTCCGGGGTCGTTCTCGGGTTACTGGGGTAGATCTTGTTGCATTCGCGGTCTTCGGGTCATGTCGACGGTCGTGGCGTTCGGGATGAAGTACTCCGCGTCCTCGAGGGATTACTTGGCGTTCCGGGCCCTCGACGAATCTTGTCGTTCGAGAACAAGATCATGTCGCATCCGCGGTGGTCGGCCATGTTGTCGGTCTTGTCGTCCCACGGAGGAGATCTTGGTGACCCGGGTCTCGGCGTCTTCGGATCCGGGAGGGAGAACTTGGCGTGTCAGGGGCTCGGCCTTCGGATCCATGAAGGAGTTCTTGTCGGGGCCTCATGTCGGCCTTGTCCGCGGATGAACTTGTCTTGACGGTTCGATGTCGTTGCGGCGCTTGGCGTTGGCGGAATCGGTCTTCGGCGTCGGTCGATGGTCTTGTCGTACTGATGGGTCGGCCTTCGTGTGGTGATCTTGGGGGTACCGGTGTCCTCGGTTCCCATGACGGCGGGCTTGTCCTTCGTGATGGCGAACTCGATGTCCCGAGAAGACCTTGGGGTGCCCACCTTGATCATCTGTGGCCGGCATTGGTTGGTCTTGTCCGAGAGGAGACCTTGGCGACGGGATCGAAGATCTTGCTACGGGTCGGGCTTGGGGTCTCGGCCACCGCATGGATTGGGACTCCAGATCGGGCTTCGGACCGAACTCGGCCTCTCGAACGGCTTCGGCTGGGTGACTGCGGTCGGTCACAGACGACACGCGGTCAGACAGCGAACGAAGGAGAGGCTCCCGGGGGTGCAGAGGAAACGACAGGGAGGGGGCTCGCGTCCACGGCGAGGCGGGAGGTGGCGGCGGCGCTGGAGGCTCGGGGCGGAGGCGAACTCGGGGGGCGAAGGGCTGGCAGCGCTCATGAGGGAGGACGGCGAGGGAGGCTGGGTCCGGCAGACGCGAGGCGCCATGGCCGGCGGCAGCCGGGAGGGTTGTTGCCGCGACGGCGGCGATGTGCTCTGAGGGAGTCGCCGTGCGAGCTCGTCTGGCGGCGGGCGTCTGGCGCGGCGGCAGGCACGAGCCGGAGGCGCGGTCGGGGCGAGCTTGAGGCAGCCAGGCGCCTGAGGCTACCGCGAGCGAGTCGTGGGACGGAGGCGGGCCGCGCATGGTCGGAGCGGAGGTGGAGGATGGCGCCAGTGAGGGCGGGCGAGGAGGGCCGGAGGGGTCTTGGCCAGGAGCGCAGGCGGGCTCGGGGCGGAGCGAGGGCGTGGGCCGGAGGTGTGGGCGGGTCCCGGCGGAGGAGAAGATGGGAGGGGGCGGGGAGAAGGCGGAGGTTGGGAAAGAGGCGGGGGCGTCGAGAAGGCCGGACGGAGGAGGAAGGAGGGGCGAGGCGAGAGGAGGTGGGGTCGGTGGGCGTGGGCATGTGGGGCGTGGGGCCAGGGGTGGGTCCCATCTTGGCACTGGGCCGACTGGGAAAAAGGGGTGAGGTGGGGCCCGAGGGAAAGATGAGAGGGCTGGGGAGGTCAGGTGTGGCGTCGTGTCTTTGTGTCTGAGTGTGGGGCGGGGTGGGCTGGGGGTTGAGAGAGAGAGAGAGGGGGGGATGTGGCAACATCTGATTGGGTGAGGGGGGGAGAAAGGTGATGTGGCGGCCTAGGATAGGTGGGGGTGAGGTGGCCAGGGGGTGGGGGTAGAATAGTGGGTAGCTTTAGGATTTAGGGGCGGTTGCAGGAGGGCCGATTGTTGTATACGGGGGTGGTCGTTCGGGTCGGGTTGGCGCGTTCGACTGCCCCTACAAAAATAAATTAAATATTTTATAATTTATAAACGGGACTTTTGCAAACCGATGCTAGACAAAACAAATAATCCGGACAAGCCCGGTTTTGGGGTTTTGAATAAAGACGGGGCGTTTAATATAGAAAACAAAATTAGGATTTTTAGCAAAATGGTTTCAAACAAATAGATGCATGCTGATGTTATGCTGATGCACCGAGACAAGACATGCGATTATGATGATGTGATGCACAAAATCAACGCGATTTTCTAGTAGTGGTTTTGCGGGATGCCACACCCGATCAGAGCGCCGGGTCAACATCACCGTCGAGGTGGCCCACGCATTGGCGAAGGCGGGGATGCCTTGCTCGTGGCCATATGTGCATCTGCCAAGAGGTTGGCACCTGAACCAGGCCCGTGTGCCGGTTCCAGCCATCCCCGCCTCTGAGCTTACTTGTCGGCTAGAGATCTGCCGCCGCCGTTCCCACCTCCTACCAGATCTGGGCCACAACCCGGTATGCGCCATCGATTACCGGCTGTGGGATAGGTGGTTCGAGGCTGAGCACGAGACCCGACGCATAGCCATTGAGGCCCGCCTCAAGGAGCTCGACGACTCCGACGGGGAGTACCTCGATGACACCGGCAACAAGGACATAGAAGAGAAGGAGGAGGAAGGCGACGAGGACTACATGTATTTTGGGCATTCCTACCGTGTGGAGCCCGAGGTGCTGGACTGGTCGCGGTGCCGGGACGCCGACTCCATGGCCTCGGAGGTGTGGCCGTTCGGAGAGCCTGACACGGGCATTGCTGGGCAGCAGTTCCCGCTTTGATGTCCGTCAAGGAGGAGGCCTACGAGCCGCCGCGATAGGATGACAGAGGAGAAGGAGCTCCAAGCCGCCATCCTCACGTTGTAGCTAGAGGAGGAGCGCAGGTGGTACGACACCGCGTAGGCCCTCCACGAGTCCTGGATTGCGGCGCAGTAGGGCACCGGTGCTCCACGACCGCCTATGGCCTTGTCGGCGCCCCCACCGCCCAATCCCGCACTAGTGTGGATGTCGCCCCTGTCTTCATCAAGATCGAGGACGATGACTAAGCCACCCTGGAAGGTCGGCCGCCACCGTAGTCCCCAACTCCTAGCCTCCAGCTATTCCATGTGATGCACCAGTATATAGGGAGTTTTTTTTCTTTTTTCCTATGTATTTTGGACATGGACTTATTAATATTCATATGTGTAATTAATTTATTGATAAAATCAGACATTTTTTTGATAAAGGGCGCTTTATTACTTAAAAGGTATTAAGTATTACACCCGGCCTCTGCATATCTATGATGCACACAGCCGTCAAAATCCAGGTTCCAAACAAAAAGGATAAAAAATAACGTAAAACGGATTACATATCATGATGAGAAATTGTAAAACACCTAAAGTGCTGTAGGTAGGTCTATTCGAAGATTATGTTGCCAGCCATGTCGGGTGAACAAATCCCGTGCCGTGTCCTCCAGCCGAGTACACACCTCCATGAAAAGCTCTCGATGATCCACACGATGGAGTGCAGCCCAAGACCGAAGGGTGCTAGTGCATCTGTAAATAACCTGCAGAAGTGAACAGTTTGTATCATTAAACACTTTATCATTTCTACATAGCCAAAGCGATCATATAATGGCAATCGCTCCTACCCGAAGTAATAGCTTATACTTGCGATCTATACCGTGTAACCAATTCCCAAAGATACTGGCAATACTACTCGGTGGATACAAACCAGAAGCTGCTTGTGTAACTGACCATATAGATTTGGCGATATGACATTGGAAAAATAGATGTTTTATTGTCTCATTATTGTGACAAAATGTACACCTAGGATCTCCATGCCAATTCCACCTAATAAGATTATATTTTGTAAGAATGACCCCTCGACGAAGATACTAAGCAAAGATTTCATTCTTAAGGGGTATCTTCATCTTCCAAATCATCCTGTTATCTAAATAGGTAAAACTGGCTGGATTAAGGCATTGTATAAGGAACTAACAGAGAATGAGCCATCCTCATTTAAGTTCCAACGGAATTTACCGTGTCCCGCTGACAGTTGAACATGTGTTAACCGATGTAATAACATGATCCAAGAGTCTAGTCTTACACCGATTAAATTCCTCCTAAAAGACACGTTAGGAGGAAATGACCCCAACACGGTGGCAATCGTTTCCTCCTTATACCGTACAATGGAATACAAGGCAGAATATTGTTCACTAAGTGAAGTGGTACCAAGCCATCTATCCTCCCAGAATCTAATCTGGGATCCATTTTTAATAGAAAATGTTCCGAAGCGGAAGAAATGTTTCTTTGTAGCCATCAAACCGGCCCTAAAGTGCGAGTCCCCAGGTTTTCAAACCATTCCCCAGGTTTCCAAACCATTTGGGACAAAGCTTTTGATCCAACATATTTTCTTTTAAGTAACGTTTTCCATATCCCCTCTTCATTTAATAATTTGAAGAGCCATTTACTAAGTAAGGCGGTATTTTTGATCTCCAGATCATGAATACCCAGGCCTCCCTGTTCTTTGGGACGACAAAGCACATTCCATTTAGCCAGTCTATACTTCTTTTTCTTATTATCACCCTGCCAAAAGAATCTTGATCGGAAATAGTCCAACCTTTGCAAGACTCCTTTTGGAATTTGAAAGAATGATATCATATATAGCACCATATTACTGAGTACTGAATTAATGAGTACCAATCTTCAATAACTTTTCTTTCCAACTTGATAGTCTTAGCTGTAATCGTTGTTCGGCAATTTTCCATTCAGCATTTGTGAGCCTTCGGTAGTGAACCGGAATGCCCAAATACCGAATCGGAAAAACGCCCTGACTAGAGCCAAAAAGTTCAGCGTAGATGAACGACCTCTTGAGCATCTCAAAACAGAACAATTCGCTTTTATGGAAGTTTATTTTCAATCCCGATAGATGTTTAAAAGCTGAAAGTATCAGTTTGAGGTTTTTCGCCTTCTTCAGATCATGCTCAATAAAAAGAATTGTATCATCGGCAATACCAAAGAATAGATAAAATCGGACATATTTCGTGTCCTATTTAGGGTGCGCCGTTGGGTATGCTACTAGTATGTCATCGTGGGTATGCTGTTCGTATGGGGTCGTTTTTCCGGTGGCAGCTTGGCATTTGTAGAAACGAACAACGTTTCCGATCGGAGTACGCACACGTACATACATACACACATGACCCCGGCCGGTGGACGCACCGGAACGGCACAGTGCCCCGGATAGGTACGCCTGTGGTTGGCCGTCGCCTGCAGAGCGCGTGCGGGGTCTCTGTGGAATAATAGCGCTCCCGCTCATCCATCCATACTATACACACCAGGGCCCCGCCCGCCCGGCGAGAAACAGTCCGGACCTAACGCGTCCAGTACAATACACAGACAGCTTTTTGTACGAGCGGCGCACGCAGACGTACCTACGAGCGGCGCAGCGCACTATAGTAGTGACGAGCTGATAGACAGATGGAATACGTACGTACGTACGTACGTGATGGATAGCGAATTCGTAGATACGGAGCCCTACACGGATGTGCCGCTCTCAGATCCGTTGTATTCTACGTACATGAAAAATATCTAGCTAGCTCCCGTCTCGCCGGCCGACCTCCGGCTGTCCACCGCCGCGCTAGCTCTCCCGGCCGCGGTCAACGCCGTAGCCCAGATCGGGCGCAGCATGTGCGAGATGCCGGGGCGAACGTAGCGGCGCGGCGTGAGCAACCACTCGGGCGTACGGACGCACTGCACTGGTGGATCAATTAGGGATTGGTTAGAGGGGGCTCATTTTTGTAATGCGGTCCTGCACGTACGTGCCCTAGTGCTACTAGCTTACTTTTGCTTGGTTAAACAACGGCATGAGTTGATGGTGTCTGACTACAGACATTGATTATTGCGATGCCAAGAGAAACTGTCTCGTGCACACACCATGCATGCTTTGCTTGCTATGCCTGGATCGGAGTACGAGATGGATTATTGTAAGCCAGGGGCTCTCTGCGTAAAAACTAACATAATATCAATGCTTTGAGTATGTCGCTAAAATCCGGTATAAAGTTACAACTTACAATCCCACTTTGATAAGAATTTGAAATTTCGGTTTTAGAAAATAAACAATGATTATTCCGTCAAAAAGGTGTCAGATTTAAGTAGCATTTGATCCAAGTTGAATTTTGTCTAAATCTAGTCAGGCTTTATACGTGAGATGTACGAGTTTACGAGTGTAGTTGTTTGGGGAGTGGTGATTGTACAAGTGTAGTTTTTTTTTCATGTGAAACATAGAGACAACACTTATTTAATGGTGTCCATATTTGGCTTGCGTTTTACTTTTGGTTGCACAATGATCAACTTTACAAAGCGTACTTGTATTGTTTGTATAATCAGGGCTTCACGAATGTTCGGAGCCATCGACGTATGATCTTTCTACCTGCATGATTAACAAATATGATTCGGCAGACGACACCAATTGGGCATATATAAATTGTAATACACGTGATCTCATCGTTCGATGATTTAATTACTCAACAAGTTGATATTGTTTAGTATTACTCTATGGCCTACTACTACTACTACAAAAGGCAACCAATACAAAAATAGAGTGGGCATTGTATTGTGTCCTTTCACATGCTAGTGGTATGAAATTATACCAAAATCCAAACCTATGCTCCAAATCTTTCAAACAAACAAGCCCAAATGAGTCACTTATTTTGAGCAAGAAAAAAAGAAGCCAAGTGCTACCACCTGAGGAGGTTAGGCTTAGGCTAAAAAAACCCACGGAGCTCCAAAGCTTGGTGCACCTCGGGGCGCGCGACACGTTAGGCAGCTTCTCCCCGCAGCGGCGGTGTGTGTGGCCGTAGCGAATAGCGAAGCTCCGCTGCACAAAAATAGTTTACCTGTGATGCCCTTGGCCTCCTCGACGTCCCATCTCTCTTTCCTTTTCTCCAACTGGCCCCCCTCCTCTCCTCGTCCTCCTCCTCATCCCCATGGCCACCACCACCGCCTCCTCCTCCTCCTCCTCCTCCTCCCACCACTACTTCTACTCCTCCCACCTCGCCCTCGCTTCCCGCGGACACCGCGCTCCCACGCCATAGATACACCACTTCGTACCTAGGCTACTGGTCGATCGACCTGCTCGGAGGAGGAGGAGGAGGAGGCGGCGCACGCTTTTGTTCCGGCGGGGCCCCGGATCGGAGATGGTGCTGGATCTCAATGTGGAGTCGCCGGCGGACTCCGGCACGTCGAGCTCGTCCGTCCTCAACTCAGGGGACGCCGGTGGCGGCTTCCGGCTGGGCCTGCTCGGGAGCCCTGACGACGACGACTGCTCCGGCGAGCTGGCGCCGGTCGCGTCCGGGTACGTCACGAGGCAGCTCTTTCCCCCGTATCTCGGGCACGCCTCGGCCGTGATGCACCCGGAGCCGGTGCCGGTGCCGGTGCCGACGCCGGCGTGGCAGCCGCGCCGCGCCGATGAGGTCGTCGTGGGGCAGCGGGTGGCAGTTCCCAAGAAGACGCGGCGCGGGCCGAGGTCGCGCAGCTCGCAGTACAGGGGCGTCACCTTCTACAGGAGGACCGGCCGCTGGGAGTCGCACATCTGGTTAGCCTCTCTCGTTTAGGTTCTACTTCTCCCCATGATTGATTAATTAAGCTTACCAAAACCATTAATCGATCTCCGTTTCCGTCTAATTCCGGCAGGGATTGCGGGAAGCAGGTCTACCTAGGTGAGCTCAAATTCCCAGCTCCAGCTCCTCCTAATTAATTTCCATCTGTTCTGTGTACTGAAGTTATTTAATTTCGTCAGGTGGTTTCGACACCGCGCACTCGGCCGCGAGGTTATAATTAATCAAGCTTCCTAGTTTGAACTTTCAACACATACTGCTCTCTCTCGATTGGATTGTACTAGCATCATGAACTGTACTGAAACGGGTCTTGCTCAGGGCCTATGATCGCGCGGCGATCAAGTTCCGGGGGCTGGACGCCGACATCAACTTCAATCTGAGCGACTACGAGGAGGATCTGAAGCAGGTAACTGAATAAGATCGCTTCCTCAAATGCAGCATAGATATTATCGGTGTGTGTGTGCCTGATGGTGGTTGGTGGCCGGGCGGGCACTCTTGTTTTTGCCAGATGAGGAACTGGACCAAGGAGGAGTTCGTGCACATCCTCCGCCGCCAGAGCACGGGGTTCGCGAGGGGGAGCTCAAAGTACCGCGGCGTCACGCTCCACAAGTGCGGCCGCTGGGAGGCGCGGATGGGCCAGCTGCTCGGCAAGAAGTAAGCTCGATCACGCTCTCACTCAAGCTCACGCACTAAAATTCAGTTTTAGGCAATCAGAGTAATACTATCTCGGAATGGAATGAGCTTCCCGGACAATCGGTTGAGGTGACACAGTGCAGCTGTTCATGCTAGTGACATCTGATTAGCTTTGTCGTAGGAAATCAATCTTAAAGCTGAATTTTAGTGGGACAGTGGAGTTAATCCATATGCTGCTAGTTGTTGTTGCTGCGTCCTGTTTGGTGCTGGTGGAGCGTCCACCTCCCCCTACACTCGATTGTAGAGCCCTATTTGGAGCAACTGTTAGGTTCCACATATATATGACGAGTTGGCGAAATAATTCATCAGTTTATTGTAGAGGCCTATTTTGAGCAAAACTCTCAGCTAGAATTCTCAGAGTAGGCATGCACCACTCTAGCTGTTGAGAAAAGTGACATTTGCTTCACTACACGCATGCAGGTACATATACCTTGGCCTATTTGACAGCGAAGTCGAAGCTGCAAGGTACGACCACCACTAAATTCACACTGATGATCATTGTCAACCAAACATCCTTAAATTTCGCTCACTCTCGTGCCCCGCTTGCTGGTGCAGAGCGTACGACAGGGCGGCCATTCGCTTCAATGGGAGGGAAGCTGTTACTAACTTTGAGACTAGCTCCTACAATGGGGATGCTCTACCAGACACCGAAGCTGAGGGTACCACCACACCACAATCACTCTCACCCGTCGAATTTCCCCCCCTATCATACCAAACTTTGTCTCATGGTTACAAATCATGTCTCCTTAGCGATCGTTGATGCCGATGCTCTAGACTTGGATCTGCGGATGTCGCAACCTACCGCGCCAGATTCCAAAAGGGACAACGTCGTGGCTGGCCTCCAGTTAACTTTCCCTGAATCCTCAAGTGCAATGCTCTCCCAGGTATTATATATATACCACAAACTGCAGCGCTAATTCAGTGTTACTGTATACTAGTTAGATTGCTGAAATGGATAGTTTCCTATGCGCACCAGCAGTGTCGGTTGAGATATTAATGATCCGGGTGGTATGGCCTAGGAGCATACACTATTAAACTTACGATATTTGTACTGCCTTTTGATATTGCTGTAGCCAATGAGCTCATCTTCCCAGTGGCCTGTGCATCACCATAGCACGGCAGTACCACCTCAGCAGCACCAACGCTTGTACCCATCTGCTTGTCCTGGCTTCTTCCCCAACCATCAGGTACGTACTACTACTACCTGCGCCGCTCCACCAGCTAATTGGAACTGTTACTGAATAATGATGTCTCAAATGAAACTGTTACTGAATTTTGTCACAATGAAACTGTTACTGAACATATGTCCCGTGTTAACATTTCAACTACCTAGATTCGGACGGATAGAACAGTTTCTTTCATAATACTACTACTACCTACCATTCTCATTTTTAGCTCAAACTAAACATGCCTGCTTTCCTAAAACATCTAGTACTAGCACCTCTGATGTTTTCACCCAGCGAGGTAGCTGTTTCCTTCCTTTAAACGCAAAGCATCTCCCATGGAACAGTGCATGAGTACTTACCAGATGTGGGTACTGTTTCCCCTGTGAGCTGATTGATGGTTCAGCCAGGCCGATCCGTGAGCCCTCTGCATCTTTGAAAGCAAAAAAACTGAAGATTTTTTTCCCACAGTTCCACGACACAACTTTAGATGCAACTTAGTACCAGTACCCTGATCACATGACTGCAGCTTTAGTGTTGAAGATATACTGTGCGTTCACATGAAAGCTTTGCACGGTTATGACTTGACACTCTTGCGCTGCTGGTACCCTTTCACGATGTGACACTCGCTGGTTGTTTTTCTTTCTCGAACTGCATCGAGTGGCCGATGCACTCTATTATGCTGCACACATGTAGTACTCGAGTTTTTTTTGCTTGTGAACCAATTAAACCTACTTAGCGGAGGCTTATTACTCATGCTTGTTCTCTGTGTTAATTGCAACAACTGCAGGAGAGGCTAACTGAGCGAAGGCCCCCTGAGCTGGTTCATCATCCCCAGCCATACCCGGCGTGGGGGTGGCAAATGCCGGGCTCCTCCCACTCGCCGTTGCTCCATGCTGCAGCATCATCAGGATTCTCTACCGCCGCCGCCGGCGCCAACACCACCTCCGCCTTCCCGCCGTCGTCGTTCCCGGATCACCACCGGTTTTACTACCCCCCGTCCGCCTGAGGGGACGTACGTCGGCTGATGGTTTTTGTGTGTGTTGTTTGTGTGCGCCTCGTCGGCGGTAAACCCGTTGTGAAATTAATCAGAGAGACACAATCCCAAGCGAGCTTCGCTTGGTGTCTCTGCCTCGCCACGATCTTCCTTCTGGTTTAGATTGTGTTGCCTGTGTTGATTTTAGACCGTGTACGTGTATCTGTTCATCAAGCTTTCCCACTCGAATCAGTTGTTGAAGAAAAGAACTTCCAAATGCATGAAAGACAATGCGTTTCAGTTCACTCGCTTCCAGTATACTGCTAGCCTGTCTCTGCATTTGGCTTTGCCGTTAGGCTTTCTGTGACGAGCACCGGCTGGCACGTGGGCCCGGGCGCAATGCTTGGCCACCGGACGCGATGGCTAGGTAGCTAGCCAGTCAGCGAGCTACTACTCGGCGATGGATGAGGGCGACTAGGGGCTGTCAGTGATTGTTCGTTGGCATCCGCCATTCTGGGAGCAAGCTGTGATTGATGGGCCGTAACGGCAGCGCCACTTTTAGACAGCTCTCATCTTTTTTATACTCTACATACCACTCGATTCGATCGATTGAATCCCGCAGAGTGAAGTGAAAGCCGTGTGTGTGTGCATCCCTTGTGGCCCTAGCTATAGCAAGCAAGCAAAGCCACAACAGTAGGCGTACCACACCACCACTGCGCCAGTGGTACGCTGTAGGCTGTAGCCTGTAGCGAGCGAGCAAAGCTCCCTCCTCTCGGTGGGTGTCTGGCATCGCAGTACGACTGCGCACGCACTGGAGCGGCACAGTGCGCCGGGCTCCTCCCGGTCTCCCAGTGGTTTCTCGTCCATTGCCCCCAATGGCGCCGCGCCGTGTGCAGTACAGTGCAGTGCCCTAGCCTACCTAGCCTGCCTAGCTTGCTTGTTTCCCCAGCTCCCGAGGCAGCGGCGCAGCGCTGCGAGCCGAGCGAGAGCGATGCCATGCCATGGCCACCCCTCTTTTGGTGATCCGTGCGGCCTCCCATCCCGTTGGCCTTCCGTGTATAGGCCGCCTCGGCTGCCCCGAACTGCAGCTAGCTGCAACATAGGCAGGGTCGGGAGCTGTAGACGGACGGATGGACGGACGGAAGCCATGGGGGCCATGGTCCAGTTTGAGCACAGCTGTCACCGTCCGGGTGGCGAGCCCGTGCCGCTGTTCCAACTGCAGTGCCAGGACCCCCCACTTGCCGGTTTGACCACTTCTTTCTACTACTGCCTCTTCTCCCTTTTATCTTTCCTCCTCTCATAGCTCAGCTGGTTGGACCTCGGCCATGGCCTAGTTTTGTCTGTTTCTTTCCTTGCCCCGGTGAGTAAGGGCACGTTTGATTCATAGGAATTTTATAGAAATTGTGTAGGATTTGAATCCTATTGAAATTTTTCTTATGTTATTGTTTGATTCATAGGAATTTTATAGTAATTGTGTAGGATTTAAATCCTATGAGAATTTTTTCTATGTTATTATTTGATTCATAGGAACACATCCTATAGGAATCTTGTAGTGCAATTCCTATAGGAAAGAAACATTAGATCATACCTCATGGAAAAATTCTTTTGCTACATCAAACAAAATTCCTTTTTCCATATGATTTAAGTTGGCATGACATTTTAATCCTATGTTTTTCCTATTTCTATACTTTTCCTATCCTATAAATCAAACAAGCCCTAAACCGCTGCTGGCACGGGAACGAACGAACCAGCGGCGACCCGGAGTGGATGCCGCTGAAATGCTGCGTGAGTAAAATCTACCGGTAATATCTAAACTTAAACATTGCTTTAGATTTTTTTCGAAATGCGGAGCGAAACTCGGCCTGTGCATTAAGTGATGCGCACATCCTTTATTTATTATTAAAACTATATTATTCGGCAAAAGCCATTGCAAAGATAATACAAACCGAATCCGTCAAAACAAAAAACGAGAAAAGCGATAACCGTATCGTCAGCTCCCAAACGAGATCTAGCAAACACTTAACTGCCTCTTTCGACCCCGCCCCATGATCATTTTCATCATTGCCACTCGCTAAGAGAAGTTGGAGTGGATGCCGCTGAAGTGTTGCGTGAGTAAAATCTACCGGTAGTATATGAACTTAAACATTGTTTTTATTTTTTTGATTTTGGTAGATTGCTCCCCACATATTCCATGTGGTAAACATTGTTTTTAATAGGATTACTAATTTTAGAAATACATGATTTATAGTTTGGCCTCTTTATAATTTTTATTACTTTTAGAAACTTTTTTAATTTTATTGATGATTTTTAGTAGATCGTTGAATTTCACAAAAAAAACTATCTTCAAACAATAAAAAACAGCATGACCAAATTGAAAAAATTGCAAAGGATCCCACCACCGCTCAACCCCTCATCCCATACCACATCCTGCCACCGCTGACTTTGCGGGATGCTGATGGCCACCGTCGCAGAGAGAGCTAGGGAGGGTGGGGATGGTCAGACTGCCATAGGGGAACCTCCTCCTTGTCTCACTGGTGTGCGCTCGGCTCCAGCAGCCTAGGGTCGGCCCATAGGGTGGGGTGGGGCAGAGGGGCGCTCGCCCTAGGCCCCCCTAGGAAGTAGGGGCCTGACGTAAGACTACATATGGTCCAAGCTACAGCCTATCATGCCTTTACTCTAACTATTCTTATCCTAGAAAACATACTTTAAAATTACTGAATAATTTATCTCGATGCCATGATTTATCTCTAGTCTTCCTGAACACCTGCATATTTAGGAAGCCTAGAGAGAAATCATGGCACTAAAATAAATCATGGCTTGATAGAATTATGTGATTGCGCTATTAGTCTACACTAATGAATACTCACAACCTTAGAAGTGCACATGAGTGCATGCCTAATGTGCTATTCTAAGGTTATAAGTATAAAATACTCAAGACTAATAGCACAATCACATATGGATAACAAACTTTCCAATTGATGTAACCCGCCCGGTGAACGGAGATTGCCGTGTCTTAATGGAATATGAGTGTTCCATGTCAGAAAACTCACAATCACATAACTCTACCATACCGCAAATAGTTCTCCTCCGATTCCCCAGTAGTTGTACTTGTGCCCATCATATGTTCGAGATGCCATATGTTTCATATTATTATCGATCTAGTGTCAGCTATGTATATACCCTGCTACTCATTCTTGCACATGCATATGAATAAGTTACTCCATATTGTGTGATTAATTATAGAGGTATATATTTATATAGACATGCACATAATGAGTAACTGGTAGAAATAAGTATCATGATATATAGTTTGCTCGATCAACAGAATAATTAGTTTTGAATGTCTTCACCAAGATTCCAAAGACCATGGATGTATCAAATATACAATTTTCTATTGCATTACAGTAATATTTCTATGTTGAATACTAATATTAAAAAAAACATGTGAACAAGTGGTGGAGGCCAGTGGCGGAGCTAGGGCCCGGCATGCCCGGGGCAGCTGCCCGGGCTCTCTCCACGATTCTCCATTAAAACTAGTGATGAACTAATCAAGATTTCCCTTGACAAATGGCCGCCGGCCGGAGAGCTTAGTACTTTGCTCGGGCTCTTTGTCCCGGCTGGCTCCGCCACTGGTGGAGGCTGACAAACATTGTTGAGGATTATGCTTAAATTTTAAAGATTAAATAATCTTTAAAATTTTAGTGTACATATTAGGCAAAAATATACTTTAAAGGAATATTGCCCCCCTTGTCCCTAGGAAACTTCGCAACTGTGAACAAGGTAACCTTGGCGTCATATCGCCCTAGAGCCCCTAAAATTAGTGGACCAGCCTTGTAGCAGCCTCGCCGTGATGGCGTGCAAGAGCCGCCTCCACCCTCCTCTATATATGTCACCCCCTCTTCCTTGATCCAGTTGATGCACCTCTCGGCAAGTTTGAGTCCCCGCCTCCAGGCATCGTCGCTGCCAAGGTATCCCCGATGTCGGCTCTCTCCTGTCACCTCACTTTTTTATAATAACCTAAAGAATAGGTCACGTGGAAAGGTAGATGTAGAATTGTCCATTTGCATTTGCATGAATTTAAAATTGTGGGAAAACTTCAAGTTTTAGTTTTGAAGTTACAAAAGGAGTGAAAATAAACTCAAGTGTTGAGTTTGACTTAGGTCAACACTAAGATTTGAATTCAAATTCAGAATAGGCCTTTTGTATATTTTTAAACAAGAACATGTCGGAAGGCCCTAGAATGTCCAAATAACTCGGTGGGAACAAGTTTACAAAAAAAACTAAGAGAAAAGGGCCCTAAAGATAAGGCTAAAACTTTTACAATCAATACCCCAGGGTAAAATTCAGAAAAACAATCGAGTCCCTGGTCTTGTCCACCGCTTGCCGACAACTTTCCAACACGGGTGCCACCACCGCCGGGAAATAGCCACTTGGGGTGTTAGGATCCATGGATCTTGCTTGGAGGTCGAGGAAGATCCTATCAATCGGCCTCTCCATGAGGCTAGGAGGAAGTGTGGCTTGTTTGGAATTATGCCCTAGAGGCAATAATAAAGATGTTATTGTTATAATTCTTGTTCATGATAAAGTTTATATTCCATGCTAGAATTGTATTAAGCGGAAACTTTGATACTTGTGTGGTTTATGAACAACACCGTGTCCCTAGTACGCCTCTATGGACTAGCTCATTGATTAATGATGGTTAAGGTTTCCTAACCATAGACATGAGTTATCGGTTAATAATGATATCATGTCATTAGGAGAATGATATGATGGACAGACCCAAATTAAGCAGAGCAATTAGATCGTGTCATCGTGTTCATCTTTGCAAAGCTTTTTCTTATGTCAAGTATTGTATTTCTTAGACTAGGAGATAATACAACTCTCTGGTATCGGAAGAACGCTTTGAGGTCATCAAACATCATCCTACGTGAGGGTGATCATAAAGGTGTCTCTCAGGTGATCGGAAAGTACTTGTTGGGTTGTATGTATCGAGATGGAATTTGTCCCTCCCGAGTCGAAGAGATATACTTCGGGCCCACTCGATAATCGATATCAATACCGCTTGCAAGCACGTGGTTAAGGAGTTAATCACAAAGTGATATCGGATTACGGAACGAGTAAAGTACTTGCTGTGAACGAGATTGAACTAGGTATGCCGATACCAACGATCGAATCTCGGGCAAGTAAAATATCACGTGATGAAGGGAATACATATATGGGATTCATTGAATCCTGGCATCGTGGTTCATCCGATATGATCATCGATGAATATGTGGGAGTCAATATGGGTTTCCAGATCCCGTTGTTGATTAGTGATAGAAGATCATGTCTGCATATTCTCGAACCCGTAGGGTCACACACTTAACGTGCCTCGACGCTAGGATAGAATGGATAATTGGTTTATGAGTTTTTCTTCGGAGTCTCAGATGAGATCCAGGACATCACGAGAGGTTCTGGAATGGTCCGGAGAATAAGATTCATATAAAGGAAAGCAATTTTTAGATTTTGGAATCGTTTCAGAGTATTCGGTATTGTATCGGAAGGTTCTAGAAGCTTCCGGAGTGGGACCAACGTGGCCCCACTTGTCGGAGGGCTGCGTGGGCCTAAGAGCATATCCACTCGTTCGCCGAACCCAGGCCGAAATCCGGACCAAACTTCGCCTGGACGGCGCAAGTTTTCGGCCTGGGTACGCCCAGTTTCCCACTCGCGTACCCAGGCCAAGTTCCCGGGTCGCCCGTTCCCGCTAGAACTCGGCTCAAATTCGGCTAAATTTCGTCCAAATTTTGGCATAGTTCATTATACGATGAATATAGAACACTTTGAGACCAAAGTTCGGCGTACTGTAAACATAGTTCGGCCTGCAATAAACCACCACGCTCTTCACTTTCGGCGATCTTGGCGCTCTCCTCCTCCAGCAGTTCGGCGGGCAACTCCTCGTCGTCAGAATCCATGGCGAGTATCTCGCCCTCGTCAGAGTAGTGGATAGCACCTCGTCGCCGTCAGAGTCCATGGCCGAATCCGGCCAAATGTCGAACACCTGGCGGGCGTGGTGGTGGGCACACCGAGCCGAAGCACAGCTACGGCAAAGGTAGGTCGGTGAAAGCAGCGGTGGCGGAGGCGTGGAGCTGGGAGGCAACGACGGCGAGCGTAGCTACAGGCGTGGGCATGTCTCGGCGCGGGTTAGCTCCGCCGGCGAAGTCATGGCGACAGAGCTCTTGCGGCAGTCTGGGCGAGTGGAGTGGGTGAAAATGGGTCTGTCTCGCCGACAGAGCTGGCCCACGCCCTTTTTTGCGGCGTACTGCGTCCCCAGGCGTGCCGGGAACTGGTTGACTGGGTAGGCTGAACAAACATGCCAAATCCGGATTTAAACAGTCCTGAGTGCCTTGGCCGGGCGATTTTTGGCGTCCGGACTAAAATTCGGCGTCCTGGGTAGGCGAGTGGAGATGATCTAAGAGGGAGTGCCCTGGCCGCATTGGGCCAGGGGCACAAGGCCTCATAGGCCCAGCCGGCCAAACCCTAGGGGAAACCCTAGGGAACCCTTCTAGAAGGAAGGGGGAAGCTTGCCCCCCACTCCACTCTTGGGGCCACCGTCCTAGGGCTTGGAGGAGGGGACAAGGCGTCCGGCCAGCCTCTTATATAAGGTGGACAGGGGCGCACCCCTCCCCTCCTACTCCTCCAACCCTAGCCGCCGTCCCGCTACCCTCCACCTCTCTCTCTCCCGACTGCGTGTAGGCGAAGCCCTGCCGCAGAAACTCTCCACCATAGCACCACGCCGTCATGCTGCAGATCCAATCCATCTATCCACCCCACTTGATGTACCAAGGAAGGAGGAGAAGTCGCGACACCGTACGTGTGCATCTCTCGGAGGCGTCGTCACTTGCGGCGTTGGATCGGATCGCGAGGAGGGAAAGGCTAGTTCGACTACATCACCCACGTTTTGTTGAACGTTTCCGCTGTGCGATTTCTTCAAGGGTATGAAGATCTCATCTATCTATCTCGTTGATTGCATCTCATAGATTAGATCTTGGCTTTCTCGTTCGCATCCGTAGAATTTTTTTGATTTACTATGCTGCGAAACCCTTCAAGAAACACTTAAGGATTCGATGTTGTTTAGTAGATATGGAATGTTAGTAGGGATACTGAATGTTGTTCGGAGTCTAGGATGGGATACGGGATATCACGAGGAGATCCGGAATGGTCCGGAGAATAAGATTCATATAAGGAAAGTCCGATTTTGGAGTTCGGGAATGATATCAATGTTTTCATCGGAGAGGTTCTAGAAGGGTCTAGAAGGTTCACCAGACCGGAAGGGGAATGGTCCATGAATGTGTCATGGGTAAGTGGAATGATTGGATCATATCCTAGGTCACTTGGTTTGGGCATTTGCAAGAGAGAATTAAAGCTCTAAATTGAAAGTCAAATGGGAGGTTTGAAAAGTCAAACTGTAACAATGGTTTCCTAGTGGAAGAAGGAAAGAGTCCTTCCTTTAATCTAACTTGGGTTTGGGTTTGGATTCAAACCTCCCCTCCCAAGGCCGCCCCCCTCTCATAAATAGAGGGGGAGGGCTGCCCCAAACAACACCAAGAGCTAGCCCTCCCACCCGTGCGCCGCCGCCTCGTCGCCGTCGCCCGAGCCGCCACCGACACCTCCTCCTCCCGACCTTCTAAACCCTATATCGCCGAGAAACCCTAGATCCACCATAACTCGCACCGGCTTAGGCGAAGCCCTGCGGGATCTTCTCTCTACTTCTGACACCATGCCATCGTGCTTTCGGAATCGCGAGGGGAGAACTACAACCTCCACTACCTACTGGAACAAGGGATATGAAGGTCTTCATCGAGTACCGAACGTGTGACCGACTGCGGAAGCGCTGCCGGAATGCAGCGCCGGAAGGATCGTCTACGCGATCTTGAGATCGGCAACTATACGACTACATCACCCACGAGAATCTGCTCTCGTTAACCGCTTTGGAATCTTCGAGGGTTAGTACTCTAATCGACTCGTTGCTACAATCTAGTAGATAGATCGTGGCTTGTTTGTTTGCATGCGGTAGAATTTTTTGTTTTCCATGCTACGAACCCCTACAAAATCGTGGTCATAGAGGGTCGTCATTCAACCATGTGAGGCAGAGGTAAGATTAGTTGCACCACCACTGAACCTCAGCCGATGAACTCCGCGGGTGTGAACTTTCGAGAAACAGCATCTAGCGGCTTCACAAGATCTGTCGCTTACCCATTCTCCCTCGCCACTGAGGCCGACTAAGAAGGGAACAATGACAACGCGGCCAAAGATGCAGACCTAGGGGCACTTATTGAGGTTGCCTGCCTCTGGCTCTCGAACTCTGCTCTCCCACCATGGTAGCACATCGGAGGAGCAATACGAGGACCGTATGGCGCCACGCCTCCATGGTATCACATACATGCTCACGACAATATTGTCGGAGCTCCCGCCATAGCATCTCGCATCCAAGGTAGACAAAGAAGAAACAAAACCTCAAGAAACACCAGAACGGCTGCTACGACCTCGAGACCTACTCCCATATGTCATAGAGGGACAACACCTAAATATACCTACCCCGCCGTCGCTTCCTGCCGGTAATTACGGCGAGAGGCGAACGAGAGCGACCTGGATCCTCTTGAATGACTCTCAAAGCAACTACGAGAGGGGAGGGGGAGATTCACAAACACCCTTTTGTATATTTTGAACTTGTATTTAACATTCATTAACACAATTAAATGAGTCTAAAGACTCATATTATACAAAATAATTCATCAAAGATATTGTATGAATTCAAAATTGAGTTCAAATTCAAACATACATAGTAAAATAAATAAAATATAAGAAACATATGACAATTTATAGAAATAAATCTTTATTTCTTATAAAATTCCATGAAAAACCCCTATTACAAACTACAAAAGTAATGGAAAATAAAAATCTAAACTAAATTAACTAGTCTTCTTATCCTTTACTTTATCTTCTTTATCTTCTAAACTATCTTAACTTGCACAATAGAGACATAAATACAAAATATTTTGTCAAGATTAGAATGTAGGATCCACCCTAAGGTTAATCCGTTTGTTGTTGAATCCAAGGACAAGGTCTAGGAACTGGTCCTATACATTGTTGTGGAGGTTATGAGCAAATAAAGAGTAACCAACAGCAGTAGCCAATTAACCACACTAAGAGAGTGAGCGGTAGTAGTAAGAATAGTAGACAATGAACAATATCAACAAGATCACCAGCAACAATAGTAAGATAGTGGATAGGGAACAACAACAACAAAATACATCATCAATAGTACATTGATGTTTATCTAGAAGTGACCAACAAAACATAAATAGACCAACTAACCATAGACCTTAGTAGCCAACAATAAATCCAAATCTAGTAGATAACATTAATAAGATGGCAACAAATAGGAATTCACCTAAACCTTTGGATTCTAGTTAAAGAATTAAATGGCATAGTCAAGTGAACACTAACATTTCACTATATCATGCTAAAGTAAATACATAATCAAGTGGAATGTTTAGTAATAGATATGACATCGACTCAGAAAATTACCAAAAACACTACAAGGGAATGGCAATTTTCAATTTCCAAATAAGCAAGTAAATGACCTAATTGAATATTAATCGACCTGCTTATTAGGCATATGAAATTAACAAACTTAGATCACATAATACATTGTATCTGCCCATAAAATCAACCTAGAGAGGTGGTATAAGTAGCACGGTCACCTCTTCATGCAAGTGAGGTTTCAACACCACATAGATCACTTGAGACTATAAATAGAGTCCTAAACCCATGCCTAATCCTCAGAGCGAACTTTATAAGTATCACACTCAGACCAGAGGCTAATCGAAAAGAGCAAACAAAAACCACTTACTCTTAGTGTGAGAGAGAGAGGGATCTAAGAAGGAGAAGAAAGCAAGAACAAAGGAGTACAAGGAAGAACTATATCACATCTTCATCAATCAAACTTTAGAATGTACTAGGGTTTATAGCTAAAACCCTAGGATCAGATCTTAGTAAAGAGGAGAGTTAGGTAGCACCATAGCATATTAGTGGGATAGTATCTATCATCCTCATGATTGAAGAGCACCACAAAATTACAATCCATCACCATCACACTAGGAACAACCATATTAAGTGAGGGGAATCTTTTGTGGGCTTTGGCAGCAACGGAGACAACCAGAAATGACCGAAGATGGCGAGGCAGACATGAGGTCGAGCATGTGTGAGAGAGTGAACCGGTTTGGTTCAACCGAACCAATTCATATGGGTTTGACTAGTGGGTCTAACTAGCGCGATTAGGGGAAAACGATAATTTCACAATTATCATAAATTTCCATTTACCAAAACCTATAAAAAAATATTTTAGAAAAATAAAATAAAAATATTTCCAAATAGGGAAACAATACAAGGATTCCAAATCGTATTTTCTGGAATTATTAAAAATTATTTTGTGAGAATAAAAATTCCAAGTTGTTTATTGACTTAAGGAAATACTTATAAATGAGTAAAATACTCTAAAAATAGGTTAAGCTCAAACAATATTTGTTATAAAATAGGAAAATTATTTCTAAGTTGATTTTTTTTGAAGTTTGAAATTATTCAACATAACTTTCCTGATATATATAAAAAACCTAAAGTGAAATTCATATAAATCATATGAAAATTCAAAAGTGAAAATCATAAATTCTAAAAGTTGTAAACAACTTTAAAATAAGAATGTGATAGGAAAGGCGGGAAAACTCAAATCAAACCTTCGAACATTGCATTTATGCATTATAGCATCAAATTGGATCTTTAAACATTGTCCCTATTTGGTAAATAATTATATTTTTAGAACCCGACGTACATAGTCATGTAGAACCTTCAAAATACATTATCTATAATTACTGAGGCAAGTCCTATGTTGCATATTTCTTGCAACTCCAGTCTTGCATACTATTTGCAAGTTTACTCTTCATGTCCATTGGAATATTTTTCAAACTACTTTTCAAAAGTATTATCACTTGCATTCAAATGGTTGGAATACATGGAATGAATTATGGAATGGTGGATGATGGAATCATGGTTGGAATACATGGGAAATCATGTTGGTTGGGATTCCATTATACTAGGAAATATGTCGTATGAAATTAAACAACTATAGTTAGTCACTCCAATGCACGATATAAACCACGTTGACCACATATATTTGTATATGTGACAGTGTCAAAAGTATCTTATTTATTTTGTATATGTTCGGACGGCTAGGTTGGGTTATTTCCAATGGGGAATGGCGGGTGGGAGCCCATAACATCCCCATCATGTGTTGCAGGATGATGGCTTTAGTGGCTCAGAAGGGATGACAATTAATACTGGTCCTTCACCGGAGTTGTTGCAAAGGTAGATCGCGGAACAAAGTTGTGATAGACATGACTTGACTATACTCAGTAACCGACCTCATACCTAAAGAAGTGTGACTGAAAGCAATAAGCCCAAGAAAGTTTGTTAAAAAGTAGCGAACCTCTCGAGAGTTTATAAAAAGTGATATGTTATGTCCTATCCTGGAAAAGGATTGCAAACACAATATGTAAAGGAAATCTACGAAGTTCTAACAACCCGTAAAGACTAATGGACATAGTTTTTCTAACACTAAAACTTATCTTTTTAAGAAACGATTTTGAAAACAGGTATTAGCCCAAGATTCTTGTCCATGGTTGTAGATAGAGCAACAAACAACCATCTATAGAATTTTCTAAGTATGTCCGTACTCAATCTATCTCATTAAACCCATTGCTTAGACTTTGAGAGTTACGACATTGAGACTAACGAGAAACCTAAAGACGAATGCGAGATATACTATGAGGAACCAAATCTTTAGGAGACATGGAAGGTGTAGATTATGGTATAGTCTACGGAACCGAAGACAGAGACGTGGACGTTGAAGTGTAGATAGAGTAATATAGAATAAATGAGATGAGCATCGTAGATTATTACAAATAAAGTTGACGAGTTCAAATGGTACCTAACTTGGTGGTGTACCATTCATATTAAAAATTTCGAGCACGAGCTCAAATGATACCTAACTAAGTGGTGTACCATTCATATTAAAATATTCGAGTTAGAATTTCCATTTCCTCATGAATCCTTATTAGGCCAATGAGGATTCTGTATATTTCTGGTTGATAATGATGAACATGTAAAAGTTGTGAACCCGTAATATTCCTGTTGTACCTTGATGTGATACTTGAGAATGAGGACTTTATAAATATTATGTCAATGACTTGTGCACTATATCATGCAGTGGTGTGATAGGTCATTGTATCCTTGTTGCTCACGTCTTCGGCCAGATTATCATTGTCCGCGCACCAGTTTCCCTCTATCATTTGCAACCATGACCCTGCACCGTGCCTCTGCCTGAGCTCTAGTCTTCCTCGCCCCCGGCAGTACCACATCAACCCTCTTCTTGCTATGCCGCCACCCCGCCGGTCTCTTGTACCTCTATAGAACGGCGTCGACCTTCGTCTCGTCTGCGACCATGCCCCTACAGGTTCCCCTTGTCGACCTGGTGCTCGTCCGCGAGCGCACCTGTTCTCCTTGCGCGTTTGCATCGCCAGATGGTTTCCTGGTCGTAACCTCTTGATGTCCGCCCGGATGTCCTCCTCCGTTCATTTGCTCTCCAAGGAGGCGCCAGCCCGTGGCTCTACCTGCTAAGGAGAGGGTCCCAGCAAGCTCCAGTCGTAGGGAGCTCATCGCCGCTACTAGAAGGAGAAATTCTGGGAGGGCGAGGAAGAGAGTAAATTGCAAAAAACTACGACAATTGAGGCTAGGGCTTCAAAAAACTACGACTTTTCGGGTTTGCTGCAAAAAACTACAACTTTTGGGGCAGCTGACTACAAAAAACTACAACTTCTATGTAGCAGGGCAGTTAGCCGGTTTAATCACAATTCCGACAGGACGGGCCACATATTTTTCTAAAAAACACTTTCATCTATTGCATCTTCTAATACCAGATCCCCTTTTCACTTGTCGTCCATATGCCGCCGCTGCTCCGGTCGCCCGCCTCCATCTGTCGCCGCCACTCCCGGCGAGCGCGCGGGACGGGCCGGGGAGCTGCTTCCTGGCCGGCGAGCCTGCGCGGGCCAGCAAGGGCACGGGGTAACGAGCTGCTGCGGGGCGTCAAGGGCGCGGGGCAGCGAGCTGCTGTGGGCTGGCAAGGGCACGGGACGAGGCGACGAGCCGCTGCCCGGCCAGCGACGCCAGCGAGCTTGTGCGGGCTAGAGGTCGTGGAGAGGCGCAGGTCGCGAGGCGGCGAGGGCGCGGGGCCAGCGAACTGCTGCAGCCGGAGGTCGCGGAGAGGCGCAGGTCGGAGGTCGCCGGAGGTCGCGGGGAGAGGAGCGGGCTGGAGTTCACGGAGAGGCGCGAGGAGCTGCTGATTTGGGTGCTCGCCGGTGAGCGCTGCCGCCATCCTTTGTACTCGACGCCCTGCGTGCGTGTCTAGGAGCTAACACAGTTTGGTCAACGCACAAAGAAAAGAAAAGGAAAGAAAAGAAAAGAATAAAAGATTAAAGAATAAAGAATAAATAAAATGAGTAGTTCTAAGATTGAATTTGGAGTAGCATGAAGGTCAATTTTGCAAAGTACACATGCCACGTCAGCCTGACATTGGGCCATCCATGTCAGAAACATAATTAACTCGGGTTAAAACAACGCTTACACGGAATTGGTAGTGTTTTGGGACTATTAGGCATAAAAGTTGTAGTTTTTTTCAGCAAACCTGAAAAGTTGTAATTTTTTGAAACCTTAGCCCCAATTGTCGTAGCCTTTTGCAATTTACTCTGAGGAAGAAGGTGGAGTCTGAGTGGGTGGAGAGAGGAGGAAGAAGGGGTATGGGACAATGACAGCGGGACCACCAGTCAGACTAACTAGAGGACCATATCTGTTAGTCTCTAGGCTTGAGCTTAATTTCGGGAGGCCTTTTTTTGGAGAAATAAACACTTCGCATGGAAAAATACATCGTTGTAGAGAGGCATAGTAAGCCTAATAAGACAACCACCGTATTTAATGACCGTAAGTTGGGTCTTTCTAAGGATGGTGACCGTATTGAAAATGGGTGCCAAGTTTAAATCGTGCCGGTGGATTTTACTCTTTCCTGTTTGGTGGATTTTACTCTTTCGTGTTTGGAGGACTTGGCAACTTGGGAGTGGTCGGCATCGGCAGAGCTGTAGTAGTTGATGCGGTGGTCCGGGAACTACTGGTACTAGATGCTGCTGCTCGCTCGCTCGGTTGCCTTGCTTGTTGCTCTGCACCCAGCAGCTACTGTTTCAGTGCTCACTCGTCACAGTGGCGCCTCTGTCTGAACTGGCATCCTTGCTTTGCTCGAGGATTTAACAGTTTTCTTCCACAAATTCCATATGTTGAGGTGTTGCCGTTTCGTATTCACCGTTCCTCGCCGTACATCGTTCGTGGGGAGTGGGGAGTGGGGAGTGGAGACAGTGAGATTAGCAAATCTCCAGGGGTTTTCTTCTGAAGGTCCATGGAGGCTTGAACAACTGAACTGATTGTCCCTTCTTCAGAGTTACCGCTGTATATATTTTCTCCCAGCTCCTTTTCCTCTGGATATTTTGTGGACAAGTGTCCTTGGGGTTCCAGTTCCACAGATTGCACGGTGGGTGCGCGCCTCTGATATTTGTGTTGCCCATGTCCATGTGGGCACACGCAGCAGGAGCAGGAGCAGCTGGAGCAGCTGACACGACGCCGGGGCGTCAATTCCGGTCCATTTCGAGATAATTGGCGCGCGTGGACTCCACCTTATTCATTCCGAAAGGACGCGTGAAACATGAGACCTGCTCGAGATGTGCTCCTGCCCTTGTACTAGCTAGCTAGCTACTGGCGCCAAAGAAAGGCGGGTAGTAGTACCAGTAGCGACCTACGTATAGCACTGCTTGACATGCGACCCGTCCTGTGTACTGTAGTACGCATCAAGTATGCACGCGAGGCCGCGAGGGTACCGCGTAGGTGTTCAAGCCACATACCTATGCAAAGCCTCACTAGGCAGGGAGTAGATGCATAGGTGGGAACAGTTGCAGCAAGTTTGGTTTTTTTTTCTACTGCGAGAATTGTCAGAATAGATACGTGTGTATAGAGTCCTAACTTGTATCATGTGATGTCTATATAATGAGAACCCCGACGAGCCTAACTTTGAGTTGTGGTATCCCCGCAATATTGTCTCATATTGTCTTACATGGTATCAGCTAGACTTCAGTCCTAAACCCTAACCCTAGCCGCCGCTTAGATCACCGTCGCCGCTACCATGGGTTCTTCCGCCGCGTCCACCACCTCCGCCCTCGCCGCTCTCCTCCCCTCGTCGGCACAGTCATCCTTCGCCGGTGTCACGTCCTCCGCTCCATCACCGATTCACTTCGGTGACAATATCACCGTCAAGCTCTCCTCCGTCAACCATCTGTTTTGGCATGCGCATGTCGTGTCTCAACTCAGAGCCACCTGCTCCACGGTTATGTCGAGGGCACCTTCCCGTGCCCCTGTCTCACGTGCCATCGCCGCGACGACCACTGTCCCTGCCGGCAGTGTCATCAGTCCGGCCTATGCGGCCTGGGTTCAGCAAGATCAAGCTATCCTCAACGCCTTCCTCTCGTCCTCGTCCATCGAGGTCGGTAGCATGATCATGTTTTCCAAAACCTCGCGGGAAGCGTGGATCACCATCGAGAACAGCTTCACCGTTCAGTCCTCGGCGCTATCTACACAACTTCGTGATCAACTTTGTGCTACCCACAAGCTGAACCAGCCGATGTCGGTGTACTACAACAAGGTGAAGACGATCACTGATACCCTCGCATTGATCGGCCAACCCCTCCGTCCCGAGGAGTTTGTCTCCGACGTGCTCCATGGTCTTTATGAGGAGTATGACTCGCTAGCCAAGGTCATCCGTGATCGCGACATCCCCATGTCGGATCATGATCTATATGCGCGCCTGATGTCCGCCAAGCAGCACAAGGAGGATCGTCGTTCCACTCTGGTCAGAGGTGTCCTCTCTGCCAACGCCGCCAAGACGGGCGGGTACAAGCCCCCTCGTCCTACGGCGTCCTATACATCACCGTCGTCCTTCCGTCCGCCTTTTGGGTCGGGTGACGATGTTTGATCTCGTCAATGCCCATAGTTATGGACTTGGGTTTTGGAGAAGATGGGGATGCTGGAGATCGCGGAACAGTTAACAGACAAGCAACCAGGGGACACGAGATTTACCCAGGTTCAGGCCCCCTGAGGGAAAACCCTACTCCTGCTTGTCTGCTCTTGATTACTGCGAAACCAAAGGTTACAGGGGTGCGCAGATGCAATCTGGCGTGGAGGTGTGTATGCGGTGGTATGTGTAGGGGTTCGTAGCATGGAAAAACAAAAAAATTCTACCGCATGCAAACAAACAAGCCAAGATCTATCTACTAGTTTGTAGCAACGAGTCGATAGAGGAACTCACCCTCGAAGATTCCAAAGTGTTTAACGAGAGCAGATTCTCGTGGGTGATGTAGTCGTACTCTTTCCGATCTCAAGATCGTGTAGACGATCCTTCCGGGCTGCTGCGGCGCTTCATGATCGGTCACACGTTCGGTACTCAAGAAGACCTTCTGAAGGGTTTCGGCATAGTAAATCAAAATTTTCTACGGATGCGAGCAGAGGAAAGCCAAGATCTAATCGGAGATGCAATCAACGAGAGAGATTGGATTAGATCTTCATACCCTTGAAGATTCGCTGACGTGAACGTTCGTTAACGTGGGTGATGTAGTCGACTCGCTTCTCCTCCTCGCGATCCGATCCGATCTAGCACCACAAGTGGCGGTGCCTCCGTGAGATGCACACGCGGCCACCTCGACGCCTCCTCCTTCCTCGGACCAGAGTATGGTGGAGAGATAGATTGGATCTACAACACGACGGCGGTGTATATGGTGGAGAATTTCTGCTGCAGGCTTCGCCTACAAACAATGGGAGGGAGAGAGGAAGGTAGCAAGGCGGCTAGGGCTTGGAGGACGGGGCGGGGTGGGGACGGGGCGCACCACCCCTCTATATATAGAGGGGGGGCGGACAGCCCTTGCCCCTCCTCCAAGCCTATCTCTAGTTTAACCAATTTAAACTCTCCTTATCCAGAAATCCTATCTCTAGTTTAAACGATTTAAACTCTCCCTTATCTAGAAATCCTATCTCTAGTTTAAACGAGTTTAAACTTATCTAGGATCGGCTGGGCCCTATGGGGCCTTGTGCCCCTAGCCCAATGCGGCCAGGACACTCCCTCATAGGCCCATGCCCCCTCCCGGAAGGTGGGGCCACGTTGGTCCCCTTCCGGAAGGTTCTAGAAGCTTCCGGTACAATACCGATTAACCCGGAACAATTCCGAACTCCAAAAACTACACTGCCTTATATGAATCTTATTCTCCGGACCATTCCGGAACCTCTCGTGATATCCCGGATACCATCCGAGACTCCAAACAAAAATTCATAAACCAATTATCCAATCTATCCTAGCGTCGAGATACGTTAAGTGTGTGACCCTGCGGGTTCGAGAATATGCAGACATGATCTTCTATCAATAATCAACAGCGGGTCAGGCACCCATATTGACTCCACACATTCATCGATGATCATATCGGATGAACCACGATGCCGGATTCAATCAATCCCATATATATATTCCCTTCGTCTCGCGATATTTTACTTGCCCGAGATTCGATCGCTTGCATCGTCATACCTAGTTCGATCTCGTTCACAAAGAAGTACTTTACTCGTTCGTAATCCGATATCACTTTGTGATTAACTCCTTAACCACATGCTTGCAAGCGGTGTTGATATCGACACCGAAGGGGCCCAAGTATATCTCTCCGACTTGGGAGGGACAAATTCCATCTCGATACATACAACCCAGATACTTTCCGATCACCGAGAGACACCTTTATGATCACCCTCTCATAGGATGACGTTTGATGACCTCAAAGCTTTCTTCCGGTACCAGGGAGTTGCATTATCTCATGGTCTAAGGAATACAATATTTGACATAGGAAAAGCTTCGCAAAGATGAACACGATGAAACGATCTAATTGCTCTGCTTTGTTTGGGTCTATCCATCATATCATTCTCCCAATGATATGATCTCATTATCAATTGACAACTCATGTCTATGGTTAGGAAACCTTAACCATCATTGATCAATGAGCTAGTCCATAGAGGCGTACTAGGGACACGGTGTTGTTCACAAACCACACAAGTATTAAAGTTTCCGCTTAATACAGTTCTAGCATGGAATATAAACTTTATCATGAACAAGAATTATAATAATAACATCTTTATTATTGCCTCTAGGGCATAATTCCAACACTTCCTCTCCCTTGTTCCAGCAGGCAGCGGAGGTTGTAGAACTCTCCTTGCGATTCCGGCAGCATGACGGCGTGGTACCGGAAGTAGAGGGGAGATCTCGCAGGGCTTCGCCTTAAGCCGCGGCGAGTATGGTGGACTATGAGATAGGCCTTGGCGATCTAGGGTTTAGAGGCACCAAGGGAGGAGGCTAGGCTGGCGGCTAGGGCTTGGGGAGAGCCCCAACTCGGCGGCTAGGGCAAACCCTAGGGCGGCTGATCGCAGAAGGCTAGGGTTAGGGTTTTGGTGGAGAGAGGTGTAGCTAGAGGGCACCGCCCTTCTTTTATAGGTGGGAGGGCGCCGGCCAAGGGGAGGGAGTCCTCCCCCAAGTCGGCCTCCTTGGCCTGCGGTTGGAGGGAGAGGAACTCCTCCCCAAGTAGGTTTCCTACTCTCCCTCCACCAAGCAAAACTGTCGTTTGACGTTTCAAATTGGCGTTTGACTTTTCAAACTAGGATTTGATTTATCCCTTTATTTTGCTCGGCCATGATACCTAGTACATGATGCAACCATTCCACATTGTCATGACACATTCATGTACCCTTCCCCTCCGGAGTGCCGGACCTTCCGGAACCTTCTAGAACATTCCCGATGAAAACACCGGAATCATTCCCCAACTCTGAAACAGGACTTTCCTTATATGAATCCTATTCTCCGGACCATTCCGGATCTCCTCGTGATATACCGGATCCCATCCGAGATTCCGAACAACATTAAGTCTCTTACTCATCATTCCATAACTACTCAACAACATCGAATCCTTAAGTGTGTCTCCCTACGGTTCGTGAATTATGCGGACATGATCGAGACACTTCTCCGAACAATAACCAATAGAGGAATCTGGAAATTCATATGGCTCCCACATATTTCTATGATTACTTTGCGATCGAATGAACCACTTACATACGATACCAATTTCCCTTTGTCTCACGATAGTTTACTTATCCGAGGTTTTGATCGCTTCGATCTCCGCATACCTAGTTCAACCTCACATCGATAAGTACTCTTTTCTCGTTCCCGTGGTATGTGATCCCTTGTGAGCCAGTCACATGCTTTCAAGATAATTGGATGACATTCCACTGAGAGGGCCCAGAGTATATCTATCCGTCATATGGATGGACAAATCCCATTCTTGATCCATGTGTCTCAACCCATACTTTCCGAACACTCAATGCCACCTTTATAGCCACCCAGTTACGGTGTGGTGTTTGATGTCATCAAAGCATCCTTCTGGTGATGGTGATAAGCATGATCCATGTGTCTCAACCCTTACCGTTGAAGTTTGCATACCTTGTTAGCGTCTTTAGGATCGACAAAACCTTTGGGTTGCATCATATACAACTCTTCATCAATATCTCCATTGAGGAACGCTGTTTTGACATCCATCTACCATATTTCATAATCGTAATATGCAGCGATTGCTAACATAATCCTCACAGATTTTAGCTTCGCTACTCGTGAGAAAGTCTCATTGTAGTCAACTCCTTGAATTTGTCGAAACCCTTTTGCGACAAGTCGAGCTTTATAGATAGTAACATTACCATCAGCATCTGTTTTCTTCTTGAAAATCCATTTGTTCTCGACAGCCTTCCGGCCATCCGGTAAGTCCACCAAAGTCCAAACTTGGTTTTTGTACATGGATCCAATTTCGGATTTCATGGCTTCTTGCCATTTATTGGAATCTGGGCTCATCATCGCTTCCTCATATGTCGCAGGATCATCGGTATTGTCCACCAACATGACACTCATAACGGGATCATACCAATCAGGAGTGGTACGAGTTCTCGTTGACATGTGAGGTTCTGTAGCAACTTCAACCGAAGATTCATGATCATCATCATTAGCTTCCTCTCTTATTGGTGTAGTCGCCATAGGAGCTTCTTCCGGTGTTGTGCTACTCGCAAGTTCGAGAGAAGGTTCAACAACCTCGTCGAGTTCTACTTTCCTTCCAGTCACTTCTTTCGAGAGAAATTCTTTCTCTAGAAAGGATCCATTCTTGGCAACGAAGATTTTGCCTTCGGATCTATGATAGAAGGTATACCCAATAGTTTCCTTCGGGGATCCTATGAAGACGCAATTTTCCTGTTTGGGTTCAAGCTTGTCCGGCTGTAACTTCTTTACATAGGCTTTGCAACCCCAAACTTTAAGGAACGACAATTTAGGTTTCTTCCCAAACCATAATTCATACGGTGTCGTTTCATCGGATTTATATGGTGCCCTATTTAAAGTGAATGCGGCTGTTTCTAATGCATAACCCCAAAATGATAGCGGTAAATCTGTAAGTGACATCATAGAACGAACCATATCTAAGAGAGTTCGATTACGACGTTCGGACACACCATTATGTTGTGGTGTTCCCGGCGGCATCAATTGTGAAAGTATTTCGTATTTATTTAAATTCTCGCCAAACTCGTAACTTAGATATTCACCTCCACGATCAGAACGTAAAAATTTAATCTTCTTGTTACGTTGATTCTCTACCTCACTTTGAAATTCCTTAAACTTCTCGAAAGTTTCGGACTTATGTCTCATGAAATAGATATACCCATATCTACTCAAGTCATCCGTGAAGGTAAGAACATAACAATAACCACCGCGCGATGCTACACTCATTGGACCACATACATCGGTATATATAATTTCCAATAAGTCCGTAGCTCGCTCCATCATACCAGAAAATGGAGTCTTAGTCATTTTACCCATCAGACATGCTTCGCATCTTTCAAGTGATTCGAAATCAAGTGATTCAAGAAGTCCATCGAAATAGAGTTTCTTCATACGCTTCACTCTGATATGACCAAGACGATAGTGACACATATAGGTCGAGTTATCGCTCAATTTCAAACGTTTAGCTTCAATGTTATTAATATGTGTATTTCCACTATCGAGATTCAATAAGAATAGACCATCTATCAAAGGTGCATGTGCATAAAACATATTACTCATATAAATCAAACAACCATTATTCTCGGACTTAAACAAGTAACCATCTCGCAATAAACAAGATCCCGATATAATATTCATGCTCAACGCAGGCACCAAATAACAATTATTTAAGTATAAAACTAATCCCGATGGTAGATGAAGAGGCAGCGTGCCGACCGCGATCACATCAACCTTTTATCCATTTCCAAAGCGCATCGTCACCTCGTTCTTCGCTAGCTTCCATTTATTCCGCAGCACCTGTTTCGAGTTACAAATATGAGCAACCGAACCAGTATCAAATACCCAGGCACTACTACGAGTACTAGTGAGATACACATCAATAACATGTATATCAGATATACCTTTCTTCTTGATGTTGCCGTTCTTCAAATCCGCCAAGTACTTTGGGCAATTCCGCTTCCAGTGACCTTCTTGCTTGCAGTAAAAGCACTCATTATCAGGCTTAGGTCCAGCCTTGGTCTTCTTCGTCGGTGCGGCAACTTTCTTACCACCCTTGTTGAAGTTTCCCTTTTGCTTAGACTTGCCTTTCTTGAATTTGGTGGTCTTATTGACCATCAACACTTGGTGCTCTTTCTTGATCTCCACTTCTGCAGATTTCAACATGGATAAGTGTTCTGGCAACTGCTTGTTCATGCTTTGCATATTGTAGTTCATCACAAAGTTCTTGTAACTTGGTGGTAGTGATTGGAGGACATGGTAAATCCCCAAAGCATTAGGAATCACTATACCCAAGCTTTGGAGTTTGTTTGTGTGCCCAGACATCTTAAGCACATGCTCACTGACGGAGCTGCCCTCTTCCATCTTGCAGTTAAAGAACTTTTTAGAAGCCTCATAACTCTCAACTGCCGCGTGAGTCTCAAATATCATTTTGAGTTCACGGACAATATCATGTGGGTCATGGTTCTCAAACCTTTTCTGAAGCTCCGATTCCAAACCATACAAGATAGCACATCGAATCGTGGAGTACCGATTCTTCCGAGCGAGGTAAACGTTCTTTACTTCATCGGTAGCATCACCGCAGCGGTCACCCAATGTGCATCCAAAGACATAGGTCAAATTACCAGCATTGAGGAAAATCCTCAAATTGCGGAACCAATCCGCGAAGTTGCTTCCATTGTTTTTCAACTTTTCTTTCTCTAGGAACGCATTAAAATTGATGGTAGGGGCCGCCATTGGTCTACAACATATTTGCAATAGTTTAGACTAAGTTTATGACAAATTGAGTTCTAATTAATAGTTAAATTAATCTAGGTGAACTCCCACTCAAAACAATATCCCTCACATTGTTTTAGTGATCACACGAACCAAATCCACCACATCAAAACCGATCATCACGAGAGTTGATATAGCTTCAATGGCGAACAATCGACATGTTCATCATATCTACTATATGATTCATGCTTTACCTTTTGGTGATCCGTGTTCCGAGACCACGTCTGTACTTGCTAGGCTTGTCAAGATCAAACCTTAGCTTCTGCATGAGCAAATCTGGCTTGCTCACATTGTATACACTTGCAGAATCTAACACACCCGATCATCACCTGGTGCTTCGAAACAACAAGTTTTAGCAACGGTGCTTACTAAGGATGAACACTTTAAAACTTGAAATTAATGTGCATGAGGGATCATCTTATAATGCTACCGTCGTTAACTAAGCAATACAAGATGCATAAAGGATTAACATCACATGCAATTCATAATATGTGATATGATATGGCCTTTCTTCTTGTGCTTCCGATCTCCATCTTCAAGCACAAACATGATCTCCATCATCACCGGCATTGCATCAAGGTCAATAACGCCGCTCCATCGTTGTCGTCCACCAGCTTCAACTATTTCAACTACTTTGAATAGACACGCGGGTCTTAACAGAAATTAAAGACAACCATATGGCTCCTGCCGGTTGCCAACTTACAATAAGGATCATTGCATACATCAAATATAATCACAATCATAGCCATATCACATCATAGCACACCCCTGTAAAACAAAGTTAGATGCCTCTAATTTCTTTGCATATTTTACGTGGTTTGGGGTTTTCAATAAGTGTCGATCTAACTTACGAACAAGAACCACAACGTTGATGTTTGAACTATCAAGTGCCCGTTGTAAATTGGATCTATACTATAATGCGAGAGACAAACACCCGCAAAGCCACTTATGCAATACAAGTTGCATGTTTAGCGTGGAGCAAGTCTCATGAATGATGTCATGTAAGGTTAGCCCGGTCCGCTTCATCCCATCATACCGCAAGAGGCAAAGTACACAAGAAGCAATTAATAATAAAAGCACCACCGTCCACAATGACCATTGTGTTCTACTCCTGCAACAGATCTACATATAGACACGGCTCTGATACCACTATAGGGGTTCGTAGCATGGAAAAACAAAAAAAATTCTACCGCATGCAAACAAACAAGCCAATATCTATCTACTAGATTGTAGCAACGAGTCGATAGAGGAACTCACCCTCGAAGATTCCAAAGTGTTTAACGAGAGCATATTCTCATGGGTGATATAGTCGTACTCTTGCCGATCTCAAGATCGTGTAGACGATCCTTCCTACTGCTCCCAAGCGCTCATGATCACACATCGCGTTAGACTCGATGAAGACCTTCCTCTCCTTTTTCCAAAGAAAATGGAGGTTGTAGAACTCTCCTTGCGATTCCGGCAGCACGACGGCGTGGTACCGGAAGTAGAGGGGAGATCTCGCAGGGCTTTGCCTTAAGCCGGGGCGAGTATGGTGGACTATGAGAGAGGCCTTGGCGATCTAGGGTTTAGAGGCACCAAGGGAGGAGGCTAGGCTGGCGGATAGGGCTTGGAGAGAGCCCCAACTCGGCGGCTAGGGCAAACCCTAGGGCGGCGGCGACTACAAAAGGCCGGTGGCTAGGGTTAGGGTTTTGGTGGAGAGAGGTGTAGGCTAGAGGCGGCACCCCTGCCCCTTCTTTTATAGGTGGGAGGGCGCCGGCCAAGGGGAGGGAGTCCTCCCCCAAGTCAGCCTCCTTGTCCGGCGGGTGGAGGGAGAGGAACTCCTCCCCAAGTAGGTTTCCTACTCTCCCTCCACCAAGCAAAAGTGCCGTTTGACTTTTCAAATTGGCGTTTGACTTTTCAAACTAGGATTTGATTTATCCCTTTATTTTGCTCAGGCATGATACCTAGTACATGATGCAACCATTCCACATTGTCATGACACATTCATGTACCCTTCCCCTCCGGAGTTCCGGACCTTCCGGAACCTTCTAGAACATTCCCGATGAAAACACCGGAATCATTCGCCAACTCCGAAATAGGACTTTCCTTATATGAATCTTATTCTCCGGACCATTCCGGATCTCCTCGTGATATCCCGGATCCCATCCGATATTTCAAACAACATTAAGTCTCTTACTCATCATTCCATAACTACTCAACAACATCGAATCCTTAAGTGTGTCTCCCTACGGTTCGTGAATTATGCGGACATGATCGAGACACTTCTCCGAACAATAACCAATAGAGGAATCTAGAAAATCATATGGCTCCCACATATTTCTACGATTACTTTGCGATCGAATGAACCACTTACATACGATACCAATTTCCCTTTGTCTCACGAAAGTTTACTTATCCGAGGTTTTGATCGTCGGTATCTCTGCATACCTAGTTCAACCTCGTTACTGATAAGTACTCTTTTCTCGTTCCCGTGGTATGTGATACATTCTGAGACAGTCACATGCTTGCAATCTAATTGGATGACATTCCACTGAGAGGGCCCAGAGTATATCTATCCGTCATATGGATGGACAAATCCCATTCTTGATCCATGTGTCTCAACCCATACTTTCCGAACACTCAATGCCACCTTTATAGCCACCCAGTTACGGTGTGGTGTTTGATGTCATCAAAGCATCCTTCCGGTGATGGTGATAATCATGATCTCATGGTCGAAGGAATTAGGTTACTATGTATCAGAAAGCTTATAGCAATTGAACTATTAAAATGACTTGATCTTTATGCTACGCTTATCTATAGGAGTATGTCCATCATATCATTTGATGGGGGAATACCAATCGGGGTATACCCACGAAGCGGATTCGCCAGCTGGATCGAGCCGACTGAAGCCAAGCCCAAAGGGGGTCGACTCGCCTAATACGACGACTGGCGCATGCTGGACCCAGACAAGTGGCGCCGACTAGAGGCCCAAGACGGCGAATCCAATACAAAGCCCATTAGTGCACTTGTAAACCCTAGGTGACTGCACATATAAAGCCACCAGGGGCACTCCCACGGGGTATCCTCTCTCACAATAGATTAGATCTAGTCTCTCCCTCCGTCTACGGCGGCTATCATGTAAACCAATCTATGATCATATACTGGATTGATAGCAGGACGTAGCGATCCTCCATCGAGGGGACGTGAACCTGGGTACATCGTGTGCCAATCTCGCTCCCGGATTCTCCTACGTCGCCTTGCTCCCTCCACGTAAGCTACCCCCAGTAGCATCTGCCGTGCAATACCACGACAATTGGCGCCCACCGTGGGGCAAGCGACGCTTGGAGGGTGATAATCCGGGCGGGATCCCTCACCATTGCTCAGCCAGACGACACGGAATAGGCGCATGAACTCAGACTGAAAAATCACAAGCAACCGGCGCGCTTGATCGATTCATCAGATCAGTTTTTTATTTAATTCTGTCATGCATTGATTACTTTTCCATTGATTAGTTTATTTGATCTGATCTCACTCATGTACGTATCTTTGGAGGATCGTGTTCCATGAGCAAAACCGAACGAGCTGGCGTTTTTTTCCTATTTGTGGCTGCGACCGCTCAGTTGGATCAAGCCCCGATGGTACTGTCACAGACGGCGATTTGGGCGGTGCTGCCACACGAACATACAAGATCCGCTCCAATGATAAGTTTTTTATTCAATTACTAACTCCCTTAATGATCACTCTGCCAATTGATTATTATTTTATTTAGATCTAATCTTATATACGTGTTAAGGCTGCCGATTCTAATATCACGTGAGATTATTGGTAGATTGGATCAGCGATCAGCTAAGGAGCTAGGACAAACCAGTCCGCCATGGCCCGCGTACTACGCTCGCACGTATGGAGCTGGCATCGCACGCACCACACAATCTAAACTGGGTCATGGAGACGAGACGGAGCACGCCGATGATGCCTCTTTGGATCATGTCCTCGTGGACAATGGAGCGACATCGACCTCGTTCGTCGCCTCAACTCCGAGAAAAATCCGGCCGATGCCAACCACTGCGTCGACTTCGAGCTGCCGCGTCGACTCCGCCTCGTCAACCTCGATAAAAATCCAGCTGATGCCACCGCGCGATTCAGTCTATCCGTTCACTCCTGCCGGCTAAACGCAACATCAGTCCGTCGCCGACTCGCCATGCTCCAGAACTCGCCTAAATGCGGACACGTTTAAACACGGACTCGCTAGGCTCGGCGACTCACCCGCCGCATATTCGCCATGCTCGGAGACTCGTCCGCCACGAACTCGTCATCAATGGCTCGCCACGTCGGTGATTCGCCGTGCTCAGCTACCGCAAGCTGCTTCACCGTTGTAGCTGCCTACAATTCCGCCATCAACGACTTGGCTATGGCCGAATAATTTTTCTCCCGGTTGATCTTATTTTAAATATTTTATTTGTATACTAATAATCTTTTTACTAAATGTGTGTTGATGCATATGTGCGGAGAAGAAGCAAATTGCAGTCTCGCGGCCCGGATGCGTGCGGCACGCCTACCCGCGCGTACTCGCCACATCCGGCGACTCGTCCATCGCGGACTCGACATGCTCCGGACCTCGCCTAAGCGCGGACACGCTTAAACGCAGACTCGCCAGGCTCGGGGACTTGTCCGTTGCAGACTCGCCTGCCGCGTCGACATCGCCATAGCGCGATCTCCGTCCGCCGCGTCAACTTCGCCATAGCGCTACCACTGTCCGCCGCCGATTCTGTCCGCAAGGCGATTTCCGCTTATAGCGCGATATCCGTCCGCCGCGTCAACTTCGCCATAGCGCGACCTCTGTCCGCCGCGTTGACCCCGTGTCCGCCGCGTCGACTTCGCCATAGCGCGACCTCTGTCCGCCGCGTCGACCCTGTGTCCGCCGCGTCGACTTCGCCATAGAGCAACCTCCGTCCGCCGTGTCGACCCTGTGTCCGCCGCGTCGACCCTTTCCGGCTACGTCGAATGCATGCGCCGTGCCTACTAAGGGACCTTCATCGTCCGAGTCGCTAGAGAGGGTCACATGCCATGCTGCATGGACTCACCACTGGGCTTCTCTTCCCCTCGGGAAAAATCAATTCGCCTTTGTCAACCTTTGAAAGAGCGACTCGCAATGGCCAAGTAGTGCGGACGAGGACTCGCAAACCGAGCCTCGAATCATCCATGAAAAACGCTAACCGAGAGCCATCATTGGAGTCGCCTTGCTCGACTGGCCTTCCGGGCCAAGACAAATGGTAGTGCTACACAAACAGCACCATGTCCTCCTCAACCTTAGACAGTGCGACTCGCACGGCTAAGTACTACGGACAAGGACTCACAAACTGAGCCTCGGATCGTCCAGTAAGAACGCCAAGTCGAGAGCCATCTTTGGAGTCGCCATGCGACTGGCCCCCCGGGCCAAGACGAGAGACTCGCTAACAAAACCAGCGCAATCAACATCATCGCGGACTCGCAATCATCGCGGACTCGCCACACTCGGGGACTCTCCCCTCGCGGACTCGCAATCATCGCGGACTCGCCGCGCTCAGGGACTCGGCGTGCTCGGGGACTCGGCACTCGCCGGTCGCTCGATCTCGCCACTCGTCGTGCTCGGCGGCAACCACTACTATTTTGAGAATATGTATCTCTAAAGAGCCTCAAGTCGCCTCTACGAGCCAACTCGAGCCTCGGGGACTACTCCTAGGCATACTGCGTGCGCGCGTGGTTCGCGACATGACTCTCCCAGCGTACCGCCACGCCGAGGACACGCCACATGACACGCCCTCGGGGACTCAACACGCTCGAGACTCGCCATCATGACACTCGCCACAGATTAACGCCGGGGGGGACTTCGCCGCCATGGATACCGCTCGCGTACTCAACACGCCGAGACTCGCCACCGCGACACGCCCTCGGGACTCAACACTCAGGACTCGCCGCCATGGACACTTCGCCTCATGTACTCAACACGCCGGGACTCGCCACATGACATGCCCTCGGTACTCAACACGCCGGGACTTCGCCGCCATGGACACTCGCCCAGACTCAACACGCCGAGACTCGCCACATGACACGCCCCGGGGACTCAACACGCCGAGACTTCGCCTCGCGGACACGCCCTCGAGACTCAACACGCTCGAGACTTCGCCGCCATGACACTCGCCCTCAGATTAACGCGCCGGGGAATCGCCGCCATGGATACCGCCCTCGCGTACTCAACACGCCGGGGACTCACCGCCATGGACACGCCCTCATGTACTCAACACGCCGGGACTCCACCATGACATGCTCGGTACTCAACACGCCGGGACTTCGCCGCCATGGACACTCGCCTCGCGTACTCAACACGCTCGAGACTCGCCACCGGACACGCCCTCGGGACTCAACACGCCGAGACTCGCCGCCGCGACACTTCGCCACAGATTAACGCGCCGAGGACTCGCCGCCATGGATACTCGCCCTCGCGTACTAACGCCGGGACTCTCCGCCATGGACACTCGTCACAGATTAACGCGCTGGGGACTCGCCGCCATGGACACTCGTCACAGACTCAACACGCCGGGGACTCGCCACCATGGACTCTCCCTCGCGTTTCAACGCACTCGGGCTCGGCGTACATGGGCAGCGCCACTCGCGGTCGCTGACCGCCACTCGCCACGCCGGGACTCGAACGCTCCATGTCCGGGACTCGCCGTAATTAGCGGCTTCACCGACACCTGCGTTTTCGCCAACTGGCCATCACCGATCGCTCACGCCGATCGCCTCCCGCTTCACGGTTCTTTCCTCGTCAGAGCTCGTCGCCGATTCGCCACGACCCATCGTCAAGACTCTCCGCGCCATGCCTCAAGCCCACGTCGAATCAACAACGCGCTCGAGGACTACTGATGGGGGAATACCAATCGGGGTATACCCACGAAGCGGATTCGCCAGCTGGATCGAGCCGACTGAAGCCAAGCCCAGAGCGGGTCGACTCGCCTAATACGACGACTGGCGCATGCTGGACCCAGACAAGTGGCGCCGACTAGAGGCCCAAGACGGCGACTCCAATACAAAGCCCATTAGTGCACTTGTAAACCCTAGGTGACTGCATATATAAAGCCACCAGGGGCACCCCCACGGGGTATCCTCTCTCACAATAGATTAGATCTAGTCTCTCCCTCCGTCTACGGCGGCTATCATGTAAACCAATCTATGATCATATACTGGATTGATAGCAGGACGTAGCGATCCTCCATCGAGGGGACGTGAACCTGGGTACATCGTGTGCCAATCTCGCTCCCGGATTCTCATACGTCGCCTTGCTCCCTCTACGTAAGCTACCCCCAGTAGCATCTGCCGTGCAATACCACGACACCATTCTCCTAATGATATGATCTTGTTGTTAATAACATATCAATGTTCATGATAGGGAAACCACAATCATCTATTAACCAACAATCTAGTATTATGAAGAGGCTTTTACTAGGGACTCTAATCTAGTTTACAAATCACACAAGTATTAATGTTTCCTGGTTAATACTATTATAGCATGAATGTAAACATTTATCATAAACACAAATATATAATAATAACTACATTAATTATTGCCTCTAGGGCATATCTCCAACAGTATGAAAGGTGCCCAGATCTGTAGATCTGTCTATTGTATACGTGCCCTCCTCCTTGGACCCTCCTAGCCTTTATATATGGGGAGGCTAGGTCTCAGGTACCGATACGAGTAGGTTACAAGTTGTATTCAAACTCTAGTCTTGAGGTTTCCTTGTCTTGTACGCTTGAGAGTCCGTGTCCACATGGGCTTCATATCAGCCGAACCGTCATAGGCGTCATGGACCCTGGAAGGTCTTCGAGTGGGCCTTCCGTCGGGCTGGACCAGGTATACTAACATCGGGTATCCGTAGGGCATATCCATGTCAGTAGCCCCCGAGTGTCCATCCGAAACGTAGATTCGGGTGGAGACTTAGTTGCCTTGAACCTTGCATTTGGATGTCGGAGTCGAAAGTTGTGTCGAGTGCGAAGCACTTCACCCGAAAGTTCATCGGGTCAGCTGAATTTATTCGGTTGTTGTAAATGGGTCAACATTATGGACGTAGTCAACACAATGGACTATAGGGTGCGCGACCAGCGCTCCCTATGGGAGTAGCCTCCGAGTGTCTGTTTGAGTCGTAGACTCAAGCAGAAACTTATAGTCGTCGGTTGCGTGATATGGTGATCCGGAAGTTCTTCGGATGACCTTGCAGATGCCCTGAATGCCTTCATATTTTCGAGTGCGTGGCCAGCGCTCCCTATGGAAGTAGCCCCCGAGTACTTAGTCGAATCATTGATTCGAGTGAGGAATCAAAGCATGCCACTCAAAGATCTTCTGTGTGCGCGACCAGCGCTCCAGTTTGGAGAAGCCCCAGAGTGTCTGGCGGAGTCGTAGACTCGGGCAGAGACTCGAGTCTTATATCGTGTAGTTGTAGCAGATAATCTCGTGGGCGTACCGCTGACCCGGAAGTATATCGGGTGCGCGACCAGCGCTCCTGATAGGAGTAGCCCCCAAGTGTCTAGTCGAGTCGTAGACTCGAGTGGAGACTCATGCGAGGAGGAACCACTGACCCGGAAGTGCATAGAGTCAGCGTCTCACGCATAAGGAGCCAAAGAGTCTACGTAGTGGAGTCATGCGGCGTCTAGCCGGAAGGACTCGATGTTGCGGATGAAGTCGACACCGTTGCTTCTGTTGGGTATATAGTCAGCGTCGCGCTTGTGTAGAATCAAGCGATGCAACCATCCGAGGAGGGTTTCGACTCGGGCCTTGAGTTTATGGCGTATCTAGTTGCTTTGTCGACCATTATCGAAGGATCCGATAGAATAGCTCGACGCAGTCGACATCCTTGTAAGCTGCAGAAAACATAAAAAGTTGTGAAGTACTTGTATCTTGTAAAGAATATTTGCCTATCGGCTTATAAAGTACAATTCTGGTGCCAATCGAGTTGACACTTTTGCATTGTATGCTAGGCCTTTTCGTTAGCCTGATTACCCTTAGTCTCAGTACCTTGCTGAGGCACTCGGAGTTCATGGATTCGACGGTCAGGGCGAATTAGGGGTTGACACAAAGCTCGGGGCTCGAGGCTTTGGTTCAGGCTCGACAAGGCTCGACTCGGGCTCGGCTCGGCTCGGAGGTCAGACAAGCCAAGCCTAAACCTGGTTACTCAGACTCGAGGCTCGACAAGCCAGCTCGGTAAAGCTCCCAAGCCGGCTCGAAGGCTCGATGAAAATCTAGCAATTCAAAATAGTCAACTGCTGAGCATATATAGGTTCATAACATATTCAAACAAGTATGTTCTCAAACAAAGTGTCACCTTGCATAGAGTTAGACCTGCACCTTGCTTGTGTGGTACAATTCTTTCAATCAAAGTGTCACCTTGCATAGAGTTAGACCTGCACCTTGCTTGTGTGGTACAATTCTTTCAATCAAAGTGTCACCTGCTTCTGTTCTCAAACTTTGGTACTCACTATATCCTTTCCTCTACCTTTGGGAAAAAGACAAATGCAATGTTGTGGCCATTGAAAAGTATTCTACAAAAGAATGTGGCCACTGAAATGAAGTTCTTGTGATTTATCGGATGATGATTCTGTTGGGAAGCTGAAGCCAAGCGACAGTGAAACACTGCACATGTATACTACTATTAATTCGTCAGACTAAGCAAAACCATGGCGTGGACTGCCCTTGCAGCTACTTGCGGTCGCGACCTCTGTAACTTCTCTGGCCACGCGCAGCGTTGCCTCGCCGGCCACGCGCAGCGCTCCCTTGCTGGCCACAGTCGCACCTACCTACTTGGCCAAATACGAGGCCTGAGTACACCTAGAATACACCCAGAAGAAGCAGAGGAGCTCCTGGACGGATGGCCGACAGGTGGCAGCCGCCGCTAACCCTAGAAAACAGCGGCGGGGAAAATAAATCCAGGACAAGAAGTAGGGTATGGAGGGGATCCACGGAGAAGGAGGACAAGATGGGTCAGGCGTTTCTGATGGCAGCCATCGTCGGTGGCGGCGCCTGTTCTCGCTAGGAATAGTCACACAAGAACAAGCAGGAAGAGAACATGGGGAATTGCAGAGACGTTGGGTGCTGGGCACACGACTAACTCATCTCAGCTGCCTGGCTCGACGAGCCACCGATCCGAGCTTCGAGCCCGACCGAGCGAGCCACGAGCCCAGATTTTAGAAGGTTTGGAGTAGCTCGGCTCGATTTTTTCGAGCCTGACCGAGTCGAGCCATGAGCCTGCTCGGCTCGGCTCGATTCCATCCCTAGGCAGAATCAGTTACTCGGGCTATCGCGTTCGAGGTGCTCGAGTGCGTGGAGCCGATAGCACATTAGATTACTCGAAGAGGGCGCAGCCCCCGAGTGTTTCGAGTGCGAGTTAAAAAGAATTTTCTCTAAGTAGAGGGGAACTTAGCTTTGTTTGTTGAGGTGAGCGGGTTGCGGGATCCAACGCAACCGGCGGGTCGCGGTCTTGAGAGTCATTGTGTCAGGCGGGTCGTGGGAGGCGATGCAACCTGTGGGTCACGGGCATCGAAGTAGTGGTTCATAGGAGCCGAAGGAGCCCCCGAGCCACCGCAGCCGAAGATCATAGCAGATCGTGCGATGGAGTCGAAAGATCCCCCGGATCGCCGTAGCCGAAGATCGTAGAGGGTCACGCGACGGAGAACCGCGGTAGGTCGCCGAAGTGGAGGGAGCCCCCGAGCCCCCAAGTCGTTGGAGCCGAAGATCGTAGCGGATCGCCGAAGTCGAAGACTGCAGTAGGTCGTGAGATCGATGCCTAATGAGTAGTCAACGTGGCGGTCGAGAGTTGTGCATGCGGTGACCCAACATACCACTGCATGATGTAGTACACTATAGTCGTTGACATAACACCAATGAAACACCGTTCACTAGTATTACATCCCTCAGAGTAGTACAACAGAAACACAGCAGGTCCAAGACATGACTATAGATTACAACTCAACTCTTTACACAAGATCCATAGAACACTCTAGGTTAAAGAGAGAGAGATAAATAAACTTCTTACAAAGAAGAATCAGAAATAAACAACTCAAAAACTATCATACTATTAAGACTAGTATCTTAACTAATGGTCTGGCGTTGCTGCTATTGCAATACCCTATAGAAATAGGTTCTATGGCTAGAGATTATATTCCTATCTAATCAGTAACTTCGTCTTCACTTGAGTTGATGTATATGTTGACTTTCTTGACTTCATTGAAGAACTTTAGCTTTTGATGATAATTCCTGGAGCATAACTTGGTGTAGACGTCGTCTGTATTGGCTTTAGAATCTAGCAAGGGTTAAGAAGATACGTTGAGTACGAGCATACTCAACAAGTTCACTAGAAAAGGAGTGTTTGATCCACTAAATCTACAGCCACAGACCGTAGGTCGTAGGCAATGCAAGTTTTCCTAAACATTTCTTCAAAGGTTGCTTTTATTCTGAAAAGCTATGTCCGTCAGCCTTCACGGGTTTACCAGAACTTTCATGGAGTTCCTTTCCCGCCGCGTTCGCAGCTCCTTCCCGTAACATGGAGTAACAAGTTACAGTTCTTACACTCTGCAGAGGTGCGTTACTTTACCCATGAGAGATCTTAGCTTTGTTGCACAACCGAATTGCAGGTTCGTTCACACTTCCTTGGTGTGAGGCCCAGACTAAGATCCAACCCAATCATTGCCTTCTCCGCGACCCCGCATGTCTCCTTGGTGTACGCCAGCCCACCTATTGAATTACGGCTATTGGCAGTACAGACCGTTCAGATGCCGGAACTATCGTGAGACGTTGAGGGCTCCCACCCATATGCTGCATATCCTCTATGAATTACCATATAATATGCACGCTACGAGTGATAACAGCCACGACCCGCACATCCGGCTCCATGCAAGAGGGAAAAGATACAGCTGACTTCTCCGTCCCATTCCAAATCTCATGGTCAACGCGTAATATACGATGCAAGAATCACTAGCGGCATTGGTTGTTAAGTCCTAGATAATATGTTCCTTTACGACCAGAACTCTCATAGTAGGTTATTACCTCATGGTAAATAACCTATAATCACATTATTATGAAAACAGTGTTTTCTGTCCTTTTTCAAATGCAGGTGATGACAACACTGTATTTGCAAAATACTTTACACAAAATAATCAAAGGACATGAGCAAGTGTGAACTTGCCTTTTGTGATTGCAAGATTATGCACTCACGGTCTTCAAGGCATTATAAAAGACCTAATATCTGAAATCAGCATCATTGGTCCGGTAAGGACTAATGTTTAAAGAAGCAAGATACGTTTATGCATAAGCAATGTAATGCAAGTTGATAAACACGAATCCCGAGAATAACGTTGTTCTAGGGTTTGGATACTGGAAAGGGTTTCCTTGGAATGTGTTGCCCTTTTAGATTAAGTTTCACACATGTGCTTCTTATTAAGGCTTGTGAGTGTGTGTGACAATCATGTAAACATAATGGTGTACAACAACAAGATATACAGATATGGACTGCTACTCAAGATTGTTTACACTATAATTGTTTATCTTCAAATTTTACTTTACAAGAAGTGTTCACTTATAACGAACTTAAGTGCTATCAATCCTAAGTATATATAAGTAAAGTATAAAGTAATGTGATTATGCTTAATTATTATTTGTTTACTGAAGTGGCAAAAAGAATAACATTTGAAGAAAAGATTTCTTTGTTTAATTAAGCAAAATTATTTAACCTTAAGCTAACATTATTAGGTTTTCTTGTTGGAATTATGCCCTAGAGGCAATAATAAAGATGTTATTATTATAATTCTTGTTCATGATAAAGTTTATATTCCATGCTAGAATTGTATTAAGCGGAAACTTTAATACTTGTGTGGTTTGTGAACAACACCGTGTCCCTAGTACGCCTCTATGGACTAGCTCATTGATCAATGATGGTTAAGGTTTCCTAACCATAGACATGAGTTGTCAATTGATAATGAGATCATATCATTGGGAGAATGATATGATGGACAGACAAACTAAGCGCAATTAGATCGTGTCATCGTGTTCGTCTTTGCGAAGCTTTTCTTATGTCAAATATTGTATTCCTTAGACCATGAGATAATACAACTCCCTGGTATCGGAAGAAAGCTTTGAGGTCATCAAACGTCATCCTATGAGAGGGTGATCATAAAGGTGTCTCTCAGGTGATCGGAAAGTATTTGTTGGGTTGTATGTATCGAGATGGAATTTGTCCCTCCCAAGTCGGAGAGATATACTTCGGGCCCACTCGTAATCGGTATCAACACCGCTTGCAAGCATGTGGTTAAGGAGTTAATCACAAAGTGATATCGGATTACGGAGCAGTAAAGTACTTAACGTGAACGAGATTGAACTAGGTATGACCAGTGCAGACGATCGAATCTCGGGCAAGTAAAATATCGCGAGACGAAGGGAATATATATATGGGATTGATTGAATCCTGGCATCGTGGTTCATCCGATATGATCATCGATGAATGTGTGAGTCAATATGAGTGCCTGCACTCACTGTTGATTATTGATAGAAGATCATGTGCGCATATTCTCGAACCCAGGTCACACATAACGTATCTCGACGCTAGGATAGATTGGATAATTGGTTTATGAATTTTTGTTGAGTCTCGGATGGGATCCGGGATATCACGAGAGGTTCGGAATGGTCCGGAGAATAAGATTCATATAAGGCAAAGGCAGTTTTGGAGTTGAATTGTTCTGTGTTAATCGGTATTGTCGGAAGCTTCTAGAACCTTCGGAAGGGACCAACGTGGCCCCACCTTCCGGGAGGGCATGGGCCTATGAGGGAGTGTCCTGGCCGCATTGGGCCAGGGCACAAGGCCCCATAGGGCCCAGCCGATTCTAGAGAGATTTGACTCGTTTAAATCTGGGATAGAATTTCTAGATAAGGAGAGTTTAAATCGCTTAAACTAGAGATAGGATTTCTAGATAAGGAGAGTTTAAATTGTTTAAACTAGAGATAGGCTTGGAGGAGGGGCAAGGGCTGGCCGCCTCCCTCTCTATATATAGAGGGGTGGTGCGTCCCCTCCCCACACACCGTCCTCCAAGCCCTAGCAGCCTTGCTACCTTCCTCTCTCCCTCCCACTGCTTGTAGGTGAAGCCTGCAGGTAAATTCTCCACCATATACACCACGCCGTGTTGTAGATCCAATCTATCTCTCCACCATACTTGCTGGTCCGAGGAAGGAGGAAACAACGAGGTGCTGCACGTGTGCATCTCACGGAGGCACCACCACTTGTGGTGCTAGATCGGATCGGATCGCGAGGAGGAGAAGCGAGTACGACTACATCACCCACGTTCGATTTAACGTTCACTGTCGCGAATCTTCAAGGGTATGAAGATCTAATCCAATCTCTCTTGTTGTTTGCATCTCCTAGATTAGATCTTGGCTTTCCCTCCGTTCGCATCCGTAGAAAATTTTGATTTACTATGCCGCGAAACCCTTCAGTGGTATCAGTGCTAGATCTATGCGTAGATGTGTTTCACGAGTAGAACGCAATATGGTTGTTGCGGGCGTTGATGTTTTCTGTTGCAAGCCTCTTGTTTGTGTTCTTCTTATGACGCGGGATAGTGAGATTGAAGCGGTCCAGGCCAACCTTACGCGTTGTTCATGCGAGACCGGCTCCGCACTTGACGTGTGGCTTGTACCACACATGCGGTGGTGGATGTCGGTTTCTCTCACTATAGTTGTCATGGGATTAACACCGGAGTTTGACAACCATAATATCACCGTTGTGGCTTTTCGTAGGTAAGAATCGTTCTTAGCATCTACTCCCATAAAGCCACGTAAAACATGCAACAACAAAGTAGAGGCGTCTAACTTGTTTTTGCAGGAGTGTTTTCGTGATATGGTATGGCCCAAGATGTGATGTGTATAATGTATGCGATGATCATGTTTTGTAATGTTTCACGACTTGCATGTCGATGAGTACACAACCGGCAGGAGCCATATGGTTGTCTTTATAATTGTGTATGACCTGTGAGTCAACTTCTTATACGCCATGTAATAGCTTTACTTTATCGCTAAGTAGTTAGCAATAGTTGTAGTTGCTATTCGTGGTGGAGGCAATCATGGTGGAGTGATGGAGATCATGCCGGAACGCACAAGATGGAGATCATTGCGCGAGGATTGGCTATACCATGTCACATAAAGTTATATGCATGTGATGTTTATCCCTTTATGTATCTTATTATGCTTAGATCGCGACGGTAGCATTATAAGATGATTCCTCACTTAAAGATCAAGATAAAACTGTGTTCTCCCCAAGTATGCACCGTTGCGAAAGTTAAATGCGTTTCCAAGCATCACGTGATGATCGGGTGCTATAGACTCTACGCTCACATACAACGGGTGCAAGCCATTTTTGCACACGCAGAAATACTTGGGTCTAACTTGACGAGCCTAGCATGTACAGACATGGCCTCGGAACACAAGAACCGAAAAGTTAAGCATGAGTCATATGAATGATATGATCGACACTTTGTTGTCCACCATTGAAACCACATCTCTTCTCGTGATGATCGGATTAGGTGTGGTGAATTTGGATCGTGTTCACTAAACAACTTGAGGGATGTTGAATTTAGTGGGAGTTCATCTAGTAACTTGATTAAGTTGAACTATTTATCATGAACATAGTCTAAATTGTACCTGCAAATACTGTAGATCACATGGCCAAATCCAACTTCAACTTCAACGTTTTTGCTGAGAAGGAAAAGCTTAGAAACAATGGGTCTAACTTCACCAATTGGTTCCGCAATCTAAGAATCATTCTATCTGGCGGACAAAAGGACTATGTCCTTGGTAAAGCGTTAGGTGACCCCTTGCAAGCTGGCGGTACCGATGAGAAAGCTGTCTATCGTCGCAAAGATGATTATGGTGTGATTAAGAGCACCATGTTGTTTGCTATGGAACCGAGCTTCAAAATTGTTTTAAGAGTATCCCGGCCCTTCGAGATTCTCGAGGAGCCGAAAACCATGTTTCGACTCAGGCCCGCTCGAGAGATATGAGATCTCCGAGAAGTTCTTTAACGCAAGATGGAGGAAGGAGTTCCGTTAGTGAGCACGCCATAAAGATGTCGGCCTACACTCAACGCCTTGAGCAACTAGAATGCACGATTCCAGAGGAGCTCAAGATTTACAGGTTCTCGCAATCACTCCTCCCAGCTACAAAAGTTTTGTAGTGACTCATAATCGATTGGCTCCATCGACACGATCACCGAGCTCTTCACAAAGTCAAGGTCGCGGAGGTGGACATCAAGAAGGATAATCATGTGTTGATGGTCAACAAGCCCTCCTTTAAGAAAGGTAAGGAGCAAAGAAGCCCTTCAAGAAGGGCGGCAAAGCTTAATGCTCCGCCGAGAAGAAGCTCAAGTCCGGTCCTAAGCCTTAATCGAGTGCTTGTATTGCAAGGACAAGGGTCACTAGAAGCGCAACTGTCCGAAGTACTTAGCGGACAATAAGGCTGGAACCATCAAAGGTATATTTGATATACATGTTATTGATGTTTTCCTTACTAGCCCTCATTGTAGTGCCTGGGTATTTGATACCGTTCGCCATAATATTTGTAACTCAAACAGAGCTACGGAATAGACAATGGCTTGCGAGGGATGAGGTGACGATGCGCTGGCAACGGATCAAGAGTTGATGTGATGATGGCTAAGACGCCTCCTTAGTTTTACCTTCGGATTAGTTTTAATCCTTAATAAGTGTTATTATGTGCCTGCTGAGCATGAACATTATTTCTGGATCGTGTTTATTGCAAGACGGTTATTCATTTAAATTGGAGAATAATGGTTGTTCTATTTATATGAGTAACATCTTTTATGGTCATGCACCTCTTGTAAATGGTTTATTTCTTCTAAATCTCGAAAGGGATGAAACACACATCCATAACATTGAGGCTAAGAGATGCAAAGTAGATAGTGATAATACTACTTATTTGTGGTAATGCTGCTCAGGTCATATTGGTGTAAAGCGATGAAGAAACTCCATTCGATGGACTTTGGAGTCTCTTGATTTTGAATCATTTGACACATGCGAACCATGCCTCATGGGCAAGATGATCAAAACCCCGCTTCGTATGATGGAGCGAGCAACGGACTTGTTGGAAATCATACATACCGATGTATGCGACCGATGAGTGTTTCGACGCCGGTGGATATCGCTATTTTCTCACTTTTACCGATGACTTAAGTAGATATGGGTATATCTATTTAATGAAACATAAATCAAACATTTGAAAAGTTCAAGGAATTTTAATGAAGTGGAGAACCATCGTAATGTAAAGATTAAGTTTCTACGATCCGATCGTGGGGGCGAATATTTGAGTTGTGATTTTCTCACGCATCTTAAAGCAAGTGGAATCGTTTCACAACTCACGCCACCCTAACACCACAACAAGAATGGTGTGTCTGACCGAATCGAACCCTATTAGATATGGTCCGATCAATGATGTCTCTACTGATTTGTCGTTATCATTTTGGGGTTATGCATTAGAAACCGCTGCATTCACTTTAAATAGGGCTCCATCTAAATCCGCTGAGATGACACCGTATGAACTGTGGTTTGGTGCTAAACCTAAGTTGTCGCTTAAAGTTTGGGGATGCGAAGCTTACGCCAAGAAGTTGATGCGGACAAGCTCGAACCCAAAGCGAGAAATGCGCCTTCATAGGATACCCTAAGGAAACTATTGGGTATACGTTCTATCACGTAACCAAGGCAAAGTGTTTGTCGAAGAACGGTTCCTTTCTTGAGAAGGAGTTTCTCGAAAAGAAGTGAGTGGAGGAAAGTAGAGCTGACGAGGTTATTGAACCTTCTCTTGAATTGGAGATTAGCGCAAGACTGAAATTGTTCCAAAGGTCCGCACCAACAATAGAGGAAGCTAATGACAAGGATCATGAAGCTCGGACGATGCTACTCGAAAGTCGCAGTCGACAAGGTCGCTGCCCCTCCCGAGTGGTACGGCAACCTGTCTTGACTGCCTTGTTAGTAGAAGACGGTGAACCTACGAACTATGAGGAAGCGATGATGAGCCCAGACTCGAGAAATGGTGGAAGCCATGAAATCCAATTGGGATCCATGAGCGAAAACCAAGTATGGACTTTGGTGGACCTCCTAGCGACCGAAAGGCCGTTGAGTGCAAATGGATTTTCAAGAAGAAAACGGACGCGATGGTAATGTTACCGTTTATAAAGCACGGCTTGTCGCAAAAGGTTTTCGACAAGTTCAAGGTGTTGACTATGATGAGACTTTCTCTCCGTAGCGATGTTTAAGTCCATTCGGATTTTATTAGCAATTGCTGCTTCATGATTATGAAATATGGCGATGGATGTCAAGATCGCTTTCCTCAATGGCAACATTGATGAAGAGTTGTATATGATGCAACCCGAAGGTTTTGTCGATCCTAAGGATGCTAGTAAAGTATGCAAACTTCATTGCTCCATTTATGGATCAAGCAAGCATCTCGGAGTTGGAACCTTCGCTTTGATCAAGTGATCAAGAGCTTTGGATTTGTTCCAAATTGCTATGAAGCTTGCATCTACAAGAAAGTGAGTGGGAGCTCGGTGACGTTTCTGGTACTATATGTGGATGACATATTGATTATCGGAAATGACGTCAACATGCTTAACGGTGTGAAGAATTATTTGAACAAGTGTTTTCAATGAAAGACCTAGGTGAAGTCGCTTATATATTGGGCATCAAGATCTATAGAGATAGACAAAGACGCTCGATAGCTTTAAGCCGAGTACATACTAGACAAAGTTCTAAAAGGTTCGTAATGGATAAGGCAAAGAAAGGTTCAAAGGCCTATGTTGTCGTGTAAGATATTGAGCAAGGCTCAAAGGTCCAGCTACGATAAATGATAGGGAAGCTATGAGCAAAGTGCCTTATGCCTCGCCATAGGTTCCATCATGTATGCCATGTCGTGTACTAGACCGGATGTGTCCAATGCTCTTAGTTTAACGAAAGATATCAAAGTGATCCAGTGGAACATCGACAGCCATGAAGAACATCCTAAAGTAATAGAACTAAAGAAATGTTCTTAGTCTATGGGGTGATGAACAGCTTGTCGTAAAGGTTACGTCGATGCTAGTTTCGACAATCGACAAGGATGATTCCAAATCTCGCATGTGATACGCTTATATTTTGAATGGAGGAGCTGTGGAGTCGGAGAAGCTGCAAGCAAAGCGTGATCGCGGATCTACAAAGGAAGCGAATACATGGTCCGCAGGTTGGCCAAGTGAAGGAGTTTGGATTAGAAACTTCATCATCGAAGCTTGGCGTGGTTCCAAGTGCATTGGACCCATCGGAGATATTGTGTGACAACACCGCGCCATAGCACTCGCTAAGGAACCAAGATATCATCCAAAGACCAAGCATATCAATCGTAAGTTTCATATAATCCGAGATTATATAGCGATGGAGATCTCAAGATTAGCAAAGTACATACGATCTGAATGTCACAGATCCATTGACTAAACCTCTTCCACGTGTAAAATATGATCAACACCTCGGCCATGGGTGTGAGATTGTTGCCAGATGTAAACTAGATTATTGACTCTAGTGCAAGTGGGAGACTGTTGGAATTATGCCCTAGAGGCAATAATAAAGATGTTATTATTATAATTCTTGTTCATGATAAAGTTTATATTCCATGCTAGAATTCTATTAAGCGGAAACTTTAATACTTGTGGTTTGTGAACAACACCGTGTCCCTAGTACGCCTCTATGGACTAGCTCATTGATCAATGATGGTTAAGGTTTCCTAACCATAGACATGAGTTGTCAATTGATAATGAGATCATATCATTGGGAGAATGATATGATGGATAGACCCAAACTAAGCGAAGCAATTAGATCGTGTCATCGTGTTCGTCTTTGCGAAACTTTTCTTATGTCAAATATTGTATTCCTTAGACCATGAGATAATACAAATCCCTGGTATCGGAAGAAAGCTTTGAGGTCATCAAACGTCATCCTATGAAAGGGTGATCATAAAGGTGTCTCTCAGGTGATCGGAAAGTATCTGTTGGGTTGTATGTATCGAGATGGAATTTGTCCCTCCCAAGTCGGAGAGATATACTTCGGGCCCACTCGGTAATCGATATCAACACCGCTTGCAAGCATGTGGTTAAGGAGTTAATCACAAAGTGATATCGGATTACGGAACGAGTAAAGTACTTGTTGTGAACGAGATTGAACTAGGTATGACGGTACCGACGATCGAATCTCGGGCAAGTAAAATATCGCGAGACGAAGGGAATATATATGGGATTGATTGAATCCTGACATCGTGGTTCATCCGATATGATCATCGATGAATGTGTGGAGTCAATATGGGTGCCTGCACTCACTGTTGATTATTGATAGAAGATCATGTCAGATATTCTCGAACCCGCAGGTCACACACTTAACGATCTCGACGCTAGGATAGATTGGATAATTGGTTTATGAATTTTGTTTGGAGTCTCGGATGGTATCCGGATATCACGAGAGGTTCCGGAATGGTCCGAGAATAAGATTCATATAAGGCAGTGTAGTTTTTGGAGTTCGAATTGTTCCGTTAATCGGTATTGTCCTAAGCTTCTAGAACCTTCCTAAGGGGACCAACGTGGCCCCACCTTCCGGGAGGGGCATGGGCCTATGAGGGAGTGTCCTGGCCGCATTGGGCTAGGGGCACAAGGCCCCATAGGGCCCAGCCGATTCTAGATAAGTTTAAACTCGCTTAAACTAGAGATAGGATTTCTAGATAAAGGAGAGTTTAAATCGCTTAAACTAGAGATAGGATTGGATAAGGGAGAGTTTAAATTGTTTAAACTAGAGATAGACTTGGAGGAGGGCAGGGCTGGCCGCCTCTATATATAGAGAGGTGCGCCCCCACTACACACCTTCCTCCAAGCCCTAGCTACCTTGCTACCTTCCTCTCTCTCCTCCCGATGCTTGTAGGCGAAGCCTCAGCAGAAATTCTCCACCATATACACCACGCCGTGTTGTAGATCCAATCTACTCTCCACCATACTCGCTGGTCCGAGGAAGGAGGAGACGCCGAGGTGCCGCACGTGCATCTCACGGAGGCACCGCCACTTGTGGTGCTAGATCGGATCGGATCGCGAGGAGAAGCGAGCACGACTACATCACCCACGCCCGATTTAACGCCCGCTGTGCGAATCTTCAAGGGTATGAAGATCTAATCCAATCTCTCTCGTTGATTGCATCTCCTAGATTAGATCTTGGCTTTCCCTCTGTTCGCATCCGTAGAAAATTTTGATTTACTATGCCGCGAAACCCTTCATTTCTTACTAGTTATCGTCCTTGAGTAAGAAAGAATTACTCCATTTGAATAATGACATCATTAGTATTTGAGACTTATCTATCTTTGTTTTTAACTTGGTTAGTTTGGTATTGAGATGCACTGGGTCTTAATTGAAACAGACCAAAGTAAACTATAAAACACATAACAAGATTTTAGTATTATATTGAAAGTCTTGTAGACTAAGGTTAACTTTAAAATATAGATGGACTTTAGGTGTAATGCTTATTATACTTATACCTTGTTTACTTCATAATGTTTCTTTTAAAGTTACTTAAGAAGGGTATTACTTCTACTTGGTAGTGGTTTCTTTACATTATAAATGTATAAAGGGATTTACCTCCCTATAAGGGTGTGGTTAAGGTTTGGGAATAAGTAAACAATATTATTTACTACTTATGAACTTACTTATAGTGTTTTGATTTGTTTATAAACTTGTGGTTAATATAAAGGAATGGGTTTTATCTTATTACAATTATTCTTGTAGATTTTAGATTGGATAAGGATCTTTTTATAAAATAATCTACATTAATGGCTGAGAGATAATTTAATAAAATTGTATTTAAAGTGTGTTAATTCATTTTGAATGCACACTATCAATATTTAGTACTAATACTCTTTATTAGACTCAATTGACTAATTCTTAGAATTATTAACAAATTTTATTTACCTTTATATGAATTGTTAATTAGGGAAATAGGTTTAAATTCAAGTTATGAAAGTGTTTAACTTTTTATTTAACTAAAAAGTGTAATATCACATTTTTAACATGTAGGTATTATTTTTGTGATCATTTTGGTATATTACATTTATTTTTGTGATTTATAAATAATAAGATATGATTTTAATAAGGTTTATTACTTTATAAACACTTAATAAACAATAAATATTTGATTAAGTGAAGTAATAATGTATGAGTATAGTTTTAAAGTATTGTTTTTATTTTTCTAAGATTTTTGGTATTTTATTTATACTTTTAGTATTTATCAATATTTAAATATGAATTATCTAAGTTTTATTACTTATAAAACCTTTATTAAATAATATTTATTTAAATAATTATCATAATAATATTTGATATTAGTTTTAAGTTGTAGATTTTATTTTTCTAAAAAAATTCATATATTAAACATATTTTTCTGAATTACAAAACATAAGTTATTGATTTAACAAGATCTAATTACTTAATTCAATTTTTGGAATGTTTATAATTGAATTTATATTTTCTTGTCTATTTTTCTGAACGAGTAATACTTTTTGTACTGAGCCTAATCTAGACCTAGCCACTGACTGGTGGGTCTCTGGCCCCACAGGTGTGCCATGCTGGCATGGACCAGTCAACGGACTCGGTCAAACACCACGACGTGGCCAATGTGACATCACCACGACGTCATCTCGCTGGTGACACGTCAGACGACGGCGAGGATGGCAGTAGAGGGTGAGCAAGCGCGCGTGCAGTGGCTTGTTCGAACCGGAACAACGAGGCGAGCATTCCAGAGGTGGCGCCGCTGGGTTTGGGTTGCTGGAATAGAGGTTGCGACGGTGGCTAACGGCGGCGAACGACGACGTTCAATGGAAATAGGGTTACGGTGAACGCTAGCACGAAATAGCAAGTGGTTGAGATGCGCTAGCTTACCCTGATTCTCGTACGATGATCTTTGAGGCCTGGTGTGGTCGGAGGTGGCTTCTCCGACGAGAATTCCGATGAAAGCCGATGAAAGGGAACAACAAAATTTGATGGACCTCGTGCTCCCCTTGATGTTGCGTTCCTCACAGATGATCTACGCACGCTGGCGCATCTCCCTGACCACTTCACGGACTCCGGGATGGCCTCTACTGACGGCGACGATCTTCTCTGACCAGGCTAGGGTTCGCGTTCATGCAACAGAGGAAGAAAGAGAGAGATGGTGAGGATGAGGACGAGCGGGGAGTTGTCGTGGCCTTCTTATCCTCTTCAGACGACGGCGGCGTGCATCTTGACGCACGGACGGCGGTGGACGGCATCGGCCACTGCCACCGGGCATCTAATGTCGGCGAGGAAGACGACGACGGACGTTTAGCAGAAAACCCCCTGGCAGTTTTTCGAGTTCACTCTGCAGTCCCTCCACGGCCCCACCTGCCAGCGAGACAACGAAGAGGTATCCTGGTTGGGCCGCTGTTGGGTTGCTGCTGGGATGCAACTTGGTGCACCATGCAGTAAATAAGAGAGGGAAACACCTAGGCTGGCCTAGTTGCAGTTTTTTCTTTACTGGTTCATTTTCTCTTTTCTGTTTTATTTTCAGATTTGTGTAATACCCATTTGTTTCAAATTTCCTTTGTAGAATTTATTTGTTAAATAGTTGCAGCAATAATGAATGGTATTAAAGTCATTTTATGATCTTTTATTAATTAATGTTGTATTTCTTTATTTTGTTTATATAGATCACTCTAATATTTAGTAAGAGGCTTTGTTATTAGTTTTTTTCCATAACAAGCCATGGATTTATTTTAGGGTATTTACTTATTTGTTTATAAAGCTTAATTTTAGTTAGCTCATAGTTTAAAGGGAAGAATTTTATATAATGATCCCTTATTATTATTTAATGCCTAAAGTTCTAAGTACTAATAGTGTTTGAAATTATAATTGCTTGCCCTAGGGTTTTAGGGTTCTGGATACATTTGTATTCTTTTGTTGATATGAATAAAGATCAATGGCTAAACACATTGTCTTTATTTTTGTAATTGTAACACCCTCAGAATCGACCCTATGCAAGTTTAGCGAAACCCGCCAAACCCGCATAGAAACGATTCAAAGGTGCCCACCAGGCACTTTCGTGCGGGTGGAAAACAAAGTAATAACAATACACAACAGTCCTCGATGGGACCCACGTATGATATATATACAAAGAATGACTCAATGAGTCAAGAATACGATATAATGTACAAAGATCCAAATCACCTTGAAAATGATAGAGCGTCCGACTACGGACAAGATGCAAATGGGGATAAGAGCCCTGAAGAATAACCAATGGCCCATAACCCCCGCCAAAGGTTTAAGGTTAACCTCGCTAACGACGCCGAAACCTGCTTAAACAAAAGGTGCCGACAAAAGGGCAAAGGAAAAAGAGGAGGCCAAGATCGAGGCCAAGACACGGCGAGGCTAGAATTCGGCGGTCCTCGCCTACATAGGTATGGTGGACTGAAGCGGCAGCATGCACTAAACAGCCTATAGAGACTCGAAAACAACCGGCGGCTATCAGAGAGGGGTGGGAAAGACCTATTCGGAACCAACCTGATACTACCATCAAACAAACCCATCCTGGCGTTTCCCCCTCGAGACCAAACGAGGAAGTCAACCGAGGAACTCACACAGTTGGCAGTTTTAGCTATTCGGTTATCGTTGCAGCAATTACTAGTCAAGTATAGATAATCGTCCTGATAAAATAAACAGTGGGCCGTTTTAGTTAACCATTCCGTTGTAGTTGCGACACTTACTAGTCAAATACAATTAACATGAGATAACCCAAAACCCAGCTGTTGTTGGTACTTTTATTTAGCCATTCCGTTATAGTTGCAATACTTACTAGTCAGATACAATTGTCGCAAGCGACAAACCAAACAAGCAATTGTTGGCAGTTTTATTTAGCCATTCCATTATAGTGAAGCTGATTACTAGTCATTATAGAGTCAAATTTATAGCACTACTTTAGTTATAGTTGTCTATGATAGAGATACTGTGCTCCAAGTCGTCCATAACCACGGACACGGCTTTCAGAAAGTTTTACCCGGCCGGGGTGCACCAATAGCAACACACACTCGATCAACCTTGGAAAAACCAAATCAAAACCCAACGAGGCCTTCACGACAAAGCAATCACAGGATTCAGAAATATTTCAGGGGGCCACCCCTTGGAGTACACCCGCAACGAAGTTAGCTGACTCCGAGACGGACCCGAGGTTTGGGTGGACGGTGAATGACCGGGAACCCAAATCGGGCTTGTCGACACCGCAAAACGTGTCCCGATCCTAACAAGACAAAGTGTGCTCCTCGACAATCGTAAATAAAGCAGTAGCATGGCATAAGTACAGGATAGTAAATAAAACCTCAAACTAGTTTGTGGCCCCAAGAAATAAGACTGAATCAAGCTCTGGCTCAGGGGGGTCCCATAATCCTCCCGGATGTGGATAGCGCGATAAATCAAGGAACATGTATCAAGCACTCGGGGTCCTACGGGACACAAGTGGACGGTTAACAACCAAATAACATCTATTGCCCACCTGTGCCTCTGCTTACTTCCTTCAATTTTAGTTGTTTAAACAGTAGATAAAGTGAACGATAATTAAAGCCAAGATCATATCCAACATCAACATGCGGCAATACACCAACAACTGTGGCACTTGACGACCGCAACAGCACTTGAGCAAGCGACTACGACGCGCAAGTCCAAACTATCTAGCAAACAACAGGTAATAGGATGTGTCCAAGGCAATATAAGGCTGCGAGGGATATCACGGGTACGAAAACTAGAGCATCGTAACACAGATAGCAATAGATCAACAGGAGGGAATAAATACTATAAAAGTAAGATAGGTAGAAAGGTGGGAGATGCTCGCCTGAAAAACATTGTCGAAGGTTCATCCGAATATCGGGGCGAAGCTCACATCAACTCAACGGCCTTATCCGCGAAGAAGCAAAACACTAGAATAAACACCGGATGCAATGTTTAATACTACGGCAAAAGATCGGGCATGATGCATGAATGATGTATGCCATGTCAAAGGTGCGATGCAATTAGACAATATTAAGCGGAACCGAGGGTCCGACAATTAAATAGGTGGTTCATGTTGTTTATCTACCCCGCAAATTAAATGTTGTTTGAACAAGACGAAAACATGGCATCGATTCGCTACACAAATTTAAATGAGGCCAATATGAGACTAGATTTGCCCGCATATGGGCCCCATATTTAATTATAAGGTGAATCGGCATAGTGCCCCCAACCACATGACAATATGCATGCGAGATGAATGATTTAATGCAACAGGTAATATCATTTATAAAATAGGGTTCGAGAAAAGGGGTCACACATCTGGGTTCGGTCGATCTTGGGATTCCGGGAGGTTCGGGGTCGGTCTCAGGGTTCAGGGTTCGACGGGATCAGCGTGAGCGGATACAAGACGGAGAACTTGTCGTGACGTGCCGGAGATCTTGGTTCCAAGCGGTCGATCTTGTCGGGTCCATGGATCGGCCGGTCTTGTCGTACGGAAGTAGAACTTGTCGTCCTTGTGGCGACCTTGGCGTCCTTCCGGTTCGGGTTTGGCGTCCGAGGGAAGTACTTGGCGTTCTCGAGGAAGTACTTCACGCATCTATGGATCGGTCCTCGGGGTCGAAGAACTTGGCGCGCCAGGGTTCGGGCTCGGCCTCCGGAGAGGAAGGCGACAGCACCGGGGTTCGATGTTTCGCTCCGGGGACGGTCTTGTGGTCTGAGTGGACGATCTTGACGTCGATGGAGTACTTGAATAGATGACACCGAGTTCAATAGGGTCCTTCGGGTTTGGGCTCCTCGCATCGCCATCGGAAGATCTTGGCGCCGGGCGTCAGTAGATCTCGGCGTCGGTAGGTCTTGAGAGCCTCGCAACTTCTTGCGGGTCATACTCGTCACATAGCACCTGTCGTGGCTAGCCTTGCTGATGGGGAGAAACATGTCCTAGGCTGGTCAAACGCACACATACTGAGGTTCAAGCGGCGAGGTACATGGTACTTGACAGGGCGACGCAGATGCCGCGAGAACACGAGCAGGGCAGCAGCACGCCGCAGAGGGGGTGGTTAGACAGAGGCGGCGACGGGGAGAGGGAGGCCGAGGCGGCGCTACGGAGAAGGCCTGCCGGCTGGCTTGTCGGAGGTGCAGCAATGGGAGGTGAGGGTCATGACGGCACGCTGGTCCGCCGGAGGCGCGGGCGCAGAGGCGCGCCGTGGGAGACAAGGTGGCCTGGACGGAAGGGGTGGTCGCCGGGAAGCGAGGCACTGCGCGGCGAGGTGGAGGAGGCGGGCGAGCGGAGGAGCGCGGCGCGGGTCTGAAAGCGTGAGGCGAGGACGGCCGGAGAGGGCGCGCGCCGAGGCGGAGGTCATGGCGGCCGGCGGGGAGCTCCGGTGGCGAGGGGAAGAGGATGGGGAGGGGAGAAGGCTCGGGGGGAGAGGCGGCCGACGTCGGGCACGGAGGAGGAAGGGGCGGCTCCGGCTGACTGATGAAGGCACGGAGGAGAAAGGAGGAGGGAAGAGAGAGGAAGCTGGAGGAAGGAGGAAGAAGGGACGGGGAAGAGAGGAGGGAGAGGAGACGGGCCGTCGGTTGAGGTGGGGCCAGCTGGGCGTGGGGCAATGGGGTGAGGGTGGGGGTGTGGCTGGCGTGTGGGGGAGGTGGGTTGACCAGAGGAGAGGAGGGAGTTGGGGTGAGGTGGCGGTGGGGCCAGTAAGGGAGAGAGGAGAGAGGGGTAGATGGACTGGGGTGAGATAAGGAGAGGGGCTGGATCAAGGATTGATGAGGTGGCGAGTGGGTAGGGTTTGGGGAGAGGGTGAGGTGGCGAGCTGTGAGAGGTGGGTAGGATATATTTGGGTGGGAATAGGTTTAGGGTTTGGGGCTTTGTGTTAGTTTGTAAATATTTACGTGTTGTTTTGTTTCAAATCTTTTAGCAAATAACTTGTAGGCAAATAATTTGACAGTGTAATTATAAGACTTATTTTGAAATAAGAGAAGGGCATTTTAGAAAACAAAAATAAGCTTATTGGAAATAGTTTCGCATAAACAAATGCATGATGATGACGATGCAATGCACAAAACAACGCGATTTTCTAGTAGTGGTTTTATGGGATGCCACAATTCGACACCACTAACAATGGACCTCGCCTCGAGATCCGCCTCATGGTACCGAAGGAAGGTCGGCGATCTGCTTCTCGCCTTCGTAGATCCTCGCGACACCACTAACAGGAGGTCGTTGTCCGTGATTGTCGAGAGGACACTCCGGGAACAAAAGGTCGAAGGTAAAGGTATCAACAAATAAAGCCACCTCTATCTCCCGTGGACGGAGTAAAATTGCTGGATCCACTGATTCGATGTACAAAAGCGAATGATAAGAGTAGTCGGATGGTGATCAGTCCATCGCGCACCCAAACCATTACTCTGCACACGAATAGGCGAATTATGCAACCAACTCTCGGAATTAGACTGAAGATCTCGACAATCGAGGTTCGGAACAAAGGAGTGATGCACTCAGATCGGATCCGCGATGATGTCGCCGCGTAGGAAAACACCGGAAGGCACAAACAAGGAACAAAGAATGGTACCACAGTAGACGGATTCCTCAGACAGCATGAACATCGGATGGTAGAACACCGTTACCAAAGGAGGAAGCGAAACCCTAAAGGTACGACGGAACCCAATCACGGGAAATCCTGGACTCGAAGAGAGAGAAGAGAGCGGATTCAAAACACGCAGAGGTGAGAGGAGAGCAACAGAGGGGTAAGGAGTAAAATCAGACCTAATCAGAACTATCCAACCGATTTTTGCAAAATAGTTTTGACACTCTACTTCGGCCGTTAGCTAGGTTATCCTACAGGCTGGACTTGTGGGGTATCGCAACTGCTGAGCTCTGATACCACTCTGTAACACCCTCAGAATCGACCCTATGCAAGTTTAGTGAAACCCTCCAAACCCGCATAGAAACGATTCAAAGGTGCCCACCAGGCACTTTCGTGCGGGTGGAAAACGAAGTAATAACATTACACAACAGTCCTCGATGGGACCCACAGAACAGATATATATACAGCAGCGACTCAATGAGTCAAGAATACAGATATAATGTACAAAGATCCAAATCACCTTGAAAATGATAGAGCGTCCGACTACGGACAAGATGCAAATGGGGCTAAGAGCCCTGAAGAATAACCAATGGCGTCCATAACCCTGCCCAAAGCGGAAGGGTAACTCGCTAACGACGCCGAAACCTGCTTAAACAAAAAGGGTGCCACAAAAGGGCAAAGGAAAAGAGGAGCGTCGATCGAGGCCAAGACACGGCGAGGCTAGAATTCGCGGTCCTCGCCACATAGGTATGGTGGATCAAGCGGCGGATGCACTAACAAACCTATAGAGACTCGAAAACAATCAAGGCTATCGAGAGGGGGAAAGACCTATTCGAACCAACCTCGATACTACCATCAAACAAACCCATCTGGCGCTTTCCCCTCGAGACCAAACGAGGAAGTCAACCGAGGAACTCACCAGCTGGCGCTTTAGCTATTCGGTTATCGTTGCAGCAATTACTAGTCAAGTATAGATAATCGTCCTGATAAAATAAACAGTGGGCCGTTTTAGTTAACCATTCCGTTGTAGTTGCGACACTTACTAGTGTTGCCTGTCAAAACTCACCGGCGGGCAGCGACGAGCAACACGAAGAGCCGGGAGGCTCCCAGAGCGGCTGGTGGGCCCTGGTCCCTCGGTCAACGGCAAGAATCTTCGTGCACGCACGCGTCTGCCTTGGTTCGAGATGCCACCGACCTATACCTGGTCGGAAGGTGATGGATTGCTCGATTGGTTTCTGCACGGTAAACAAGTATCGTAAAATTCGAGCCGTGATCGGCTCCTGTGTTTCTCAGAAATCGGCCAGAGCCGATTATCCCCATGGTTCGCATCGGATCTATGATAACATGGGGTTTTGCTTAATTACTACAAGCTAAATCGATCTACGATAGTTTGATGTTTTCACCACGCAACCTAACGCCCCACGCGTAGTTGAGCCTAATAGATACGAAAATAGTAGAAAACTGATCCTAGAGAAGGCCTAAAACCAACATAACGCCAATTCCTAACGCCTCTAAGATCAATAAACCATACCTTACGACACGGATCGCTCAACCCGCTTTGTGAGGCCTAATCACGTAGATATTAAACTAAACCTTGATGAACAAGGCACAACTATAACAGATCAAATCGGCTAAGAAATCATAAAGATGCCACCTTCACACCCGGAGAAGGTGCAAAGACGGCGAGATAGCTAGAGGTAGCATAAATAAGCAATCATAGTAAAAGTATCGATGCTAGCTCTAACAAATTGTAGTAAAGGTGTTACTCGCCATCAACAAGGCTTCAAGACGAGTAACACCGGATAACGATAGAATATCGCCTAGATCGCAAGATGCGATCTAGGCAAAGATGGCACTTACCCGAGAAAACCCTAGAAACAAGGGGTATGGCGCGCCGAGATTGTGTTTGTTGTGAACGTGATTGTCCTTTTCTTTCAATAACCCTAGGTACATATTTATAGTCCGGAGACTCTCTACGTTTGGAATAACTCTACAACTCTATCTTTATCTAAACATAAACGGAACCTAAACAAATACGAATCCTACTTAAGCTACAAGATACACGGGCACTTCAGCCCAAATCTACGCACTAGGCCGATCCAACAACACGTTGAATAATGTATCCTCCAAGCCCATCTTGATCACGGCCCATCCCCTTCGTAGGCCAAAATATGGCGATAACACATGCCCCCCTGGTTTTGGCAATGATAATTCCAAAACCACTCTGTGCGTTTTTTCCTCTTCTTCTCCTCTTCTTTTTTTTTTATCGGCCGTCACGATGTATCGTATGGCGTAACAGACCGCCACGCTACCCCTTCATCATGATGCCCTGCCTTCAACTCCTGCAGCAAGTGATTTGACGATTTTAAAGGTAACTGGGAAACCGCCATGGCATTGAACCGTCATCCACTATTCCCTTATTTAAATCAGCCTCAGTCATTCCCCATCTTCCTCGAGTTGCCAGAAAACCCTCTCCCATCGTCAGAAAAAACCCTCTTTCTCGCCATGGCCTCCTCCGCTTCCTCCGATCTGTCCTCCCACGCCTCCAATAGCCTCAGTGACCGCGAAACAACTCCGGAGCACTCACGACAACAGATATAATTTCTCGCCCCACAATGGTGGGACGAGAGAGTTGGGACTTTGCCCCTGGTCGAGGACGATGCGTCTCGACAGACGGCGAAGAGAACCTTTCGCCTCGCCGGGGAGCTGGAGGCGACAATGACGACGCCATGTCCGGATGGCGCCGACTCCTCCAAGAAGAGGAAGAAGAAGAGGAGGAGGACACCTCCTCCGAGGAGTACCAGCCGTGAAGTACTTCCTGCCGGGTCCAAGACGACGACGATGATGAAGACGAGGACGAGGAGGCCCTACCGCTTCCTCAAGAGTTAGCAAGACGACGCCGTAGCAAAGACTGAAGATGAGGAGGACGGCGGCGGCAGCAGCGACGACGACCTCGGCCTCGATTAGGATTTAGTAGCAGTAGCATTAGTAGTAGCAGGACTCCTTTTGTAATCGACCATCCTTTTGCAATCGATCATCTTCAAATGAATGAGAATTTGTTCCCCAAAGCTTTTCCTTGCTTGTTTGCCCCTAATTTCGCCGATAGCCAAAATAGGTCGCTGCCCAAAGAGTCGATGACACCGTATCGGCTCTCATCATACTACACGTATTAAGTCCAACAGGTTCAATCACAAAGAGCCGATGACCACCCATCGGCTTCTCCAAAAACCAAAACGTTGACACCGTATAGTCTCATTGCATGCCCATCCTTAGCGTCACGAAAGTTGGTGAAAATTTGGTCGCATCTTTAGGCACATCAAAACGGCCACTTCTCGGTCTGAAACGGTAACCTGCGACCCCTTTTCCAAAATAGGCGACCTGTGTCCTTCTTTTTTCAAAACGGGCGATCCAAACCTCAATTGCCCATCGAAAAATGTGCCCTTAACGAACAACTATCGACCAGCAAGGATGATGATGACAAAGCTGAAATAACTGAGTTCCGTGCTGACGCTCTCCATGCCCTCAAGGCATTTCCTCAGTAGCTTGCATGTGCAGGCTGGCAACTGTTGGTAACTTATGCCGATGTTTTTTTTTTTTTGTTCGGCCGATTTTCAACGTCGGCCCCCATATTATTCGGCCGATTTTCAACGTCGGCCCATATTTTATCGCTAATCGATTTAGCCGATCTCACGACGGCCCCTCAAGTTTTTATTGTCCCATATCCCACATGCTTGGAAAATACTTCTTGAGATGTCGCCATTGATCGCCATCGAAATTTTTCACCGTCCAACCGCTCAAGCATGTACGCTGCTCCTCTTAAAACTTGGTCGACCTTGTACGCCCGTGCCAATTTGGAGACCATTTACCATATGTCAAGGCCCTTAGTACCCAAGGGCAACATGCTTCCCATACCAGATCTCCAACGTGGAACTCCTTTGGCTTCACCTTCTTGTTGTAGGCACGAGCTACTTTAGCCTTGTTCTCTTTATTTTCTCAAGCGACCACAGCCTAAGCTCACCACATCTTCCACATGCCACTCATCAAAGCTGCATATTCTTCACCGTTAGCTCATTACGAAAAGTAACACGTCTCGATCCAGCCGTAATTTCCCAAGGCAATACGGCTTGACCATAGACCGATGGTACGGAGAGGTTTTTATCGCCCATGGCACGACATGCGATAAGCCCATAAAGCCTCGATAAAACCTCATGCCAACGCCTAGGGTGCTCATCGATTTTCCTCTTGATCAGCTTGATAAGACTCGTTGACGCCTCGGCTTGCCCATTTGCTTGAGCGTAGTACGGAGATGACCGATCGCTTAATCCTCGTGTCCTCACTGTAACTTTCTCGAACTCGTGAGAAGTAAAACCGAACCTCCATCGGTTGTGATAGTCTGGGAATCCCAAACCTATGAATGACGTGTTTTCACGAAATCGATGACATCTTTTGAACTTACTGACTTCATAGGGACGGCTTCCACCCACTTGGTAAAATAATCTGTGATGGCCAAGATCCACATGTGGCCCTTGCTTGACGGAGGATTGATCTTGCCGATCATGTCCATGCCCCAACCTCGGAATGGCCAAGGCTTGATGATGGGATTCATTGCTGATGCGGGTACCATCTGGATTTTTCCAAATATCTGACATGCTTGGCACCCTTTGTAGTACTTAAAACAGTCCTCGAGCATGGTAGGCCAATAAAACCCTGATCGCCTGATCAACCACTTCATCTTATGAGCCGACTGGTGAGTCCCACAGGCGCCTTCATGTACCTCGTGTAGGAGCCGATTAGCCTCGGCTGTTCCTGCACATTTGAGCAATAATCCTTCCAGGTCCTCAGAAACATTTCGTCCCCAATAAGCACATACTTCATGGCTCAGACCTTATCCGCTTAGGTGCCCAGCCGAATCCTTCAAGTAATTGAAGATATCGGCTCTCCGCCGGCTTCCGTGAGTCAGACGAATATCGGCTCCTCCTCCGCCTCTTTATAGCCTCAAGCCATCTGCAAGATCATTTGCCTCTATGTTCGCGACCGCTGGATCCGTGAAGTTTACGATCGGAATCGTGCCATCAACTCACGGCAGTGCAACCATAATGGGAAGAGGGACTCGCTCGCACTTGTACCTCCGTGAGTTGGGAAATCACCAACTTCGAGTCACCAAAATTTCCACCGCCTCCCGGCCGAGGAGTAACTCCATCCTTGCGTATTGCCTCGTACTGGCTACATTGTTGGTGCAAAGGGTAGACAACCCGATGGAGAAGGAAAATGTTGCCTCGGGCGACACGAGCAAAATGCCTATGCCGCAGCCATCGTCACAAATCGATCCGTCAAAAAACATAGCCCACGCTTTTATGGACAAGGTCTATGTTAGTGTTGATCCTCTCAAGAATAAGATCAGCCATTGTCCCTTAACAGCTTTCATGGGTTGATACCGGATGTCAAACTCGATAATGCAAACATCCATTTGCCCAATCGGCCTTTTAACATAGGAGCCGATAGCATGTGCTTTATGACGTCCGACTTGCATATGATGATGACCTCTCGATAGCAAGATGTGGCGCAGCTTGGTGCATGTAAAAACAAACAGAGGCACAACTTGTCGATATCCGGATACCTCGTCTCGCCTAGCATCCTTCGCTTATGTAGAATACGACTCGCCTAGCCCATCATGCACTTGTACCACCATCGAGGCGATGGACGTGTCAATCGACAAGTAAATGTAGAACGGTTTGTCTGGCTGGGGTTTAACTAACACTGGCGGCTTTGTCAGATATTCTTTGATCTCGTCGAAGGCCCGTTGTTGTTCTGCCCCCCAGCGGAATTCCTCGTCAGCTTTAATTTTCACGAGCCCCATGAACGGCTCTATCCTTCCTGACAAGTTAGAGATGAATCGTCTGACGAAGTTGATCTTGCCGGCGAGAGATCGCAGCTCTTTCTTTGTAGTGGGTGGCTTCATTGTTCGTGACCGCCTCCTTTTCTTCAAGCCGATCTCAATCCCGCTCATGGACCAAGAAACCCAGAACCGACCGTCACATTCAAGGCACACTTCTTTGATTCATCCTCGCCGAACTTTCTTGTTCGGTCCAGACGCTTGTAGATCGCCCAAGTGCCTTGGCGCAAGCGCACTTGACCACCACGTCGCCAATGTAGATTTCCACCACTTTGCCGATCGTCGTGGAAAATATAATTCATGGCCCTCCGGTATGTGGCGCCAGATTCTTTAGTCCAAACGTCATGACCACATACCGAATAACCCCACAACCCGGGACTCAATGCTTTGTGTATGTCTTCGAGCCATAAAAATTTGGTTGTAACCAAGATTGCCATCCATGAAACTTAAGATCTTGTGACCAGCCGCTGCGTTGATTAACGCTCTCTACCGCATCGGATACTCATCCTTTGGGGTAGCCCTGTGAGATCCCGAAAATCTATGGCGACCCGCCATTGGCCATCCTTCTTCTCTACAGCACTATACTAGAAATCCATTCAAAGATACCGCATGGCGATTAACTTGGTCACAACATTTTCTCGACCTCCTTCTTGACTTCTTCCAATTTTGGCCTTCATTTGCCGTGCTCGCTGAAATGGCCGGAATCCTTTTTCAAGGGGAGCCGATGCTCAATGATGCTCTGTCTAACCTGGCATTTCGGTAGTCCCAGCGGCGACCGGTATCGCTTCAACAGGCGATCATTGGGCCTCAGACCGGATCTAACTTCTGTCGATAAATGTTGGTCGTGGCTTATCCCCAGGACCAATGTCAATCTCTTCCAGTTCATCAGCGGATGTGAACCCATACCCAAGCTTTCCGTCACCTGTCAGGTCGATGCTAAACACAGGGCAAGCAGTAGGTGAGGACAACAAAATAATTTGGGCCGATTGCCTGAATCGGCCCCCTTTTTGATTGCGTTAGTCGAGGGTGGCGTACACCTCATGGTTTTACAATGGCGTATGCCTCGCCACGACTACATGATTTGCTTGTCGATGATCGTTGCTTTTATTTTTGTGGCCGATCGCGAGGATCGGCCGTGCTAATGATGATCGTGGACCTTTCTACTGTCGCCGCTGGATAAGACCAGCCTCACCCCGCTTTTTGACGCTTCAATGCGCCACAGCCGTCAAACTGATTCCAGATCGGCTCTTGGTCTTCGCTTCGGATGTTCATGCCAAGAATGGAAACCTCGACAGAATCGCTCGCATGGACGACCTCCACTTCATCCCCGCCCCATCAGACAGTAATCGGTGCATCGTGGATGGAATGCAGCTTAGCGTGGATCCAATCCTTCCTAGCAAGACGGCGAGGTACTTTTGCTGTTCACGACGAAAATGACGGGTATGGTTTTCCTGCCCACGTCGATCCACGCTCGTAACGCCTTTCCGTCAAGATCGGCCGTTGAAGTCGCTTAACGTGACGTTGGTTTTGATCAGTCCGCATGGAGCGCCCCAAACGTCGAGCATGGAGTATGGCATGATATTAATCGCCGCCCGGTGTCCACCAACATCTTGCCGACGGGTTGTCCATTGATGTAGCCCGCAGTCGCCGCTTTCAGATGTTTGTAACCCTTTTCTCGTGGCTTCTCAAAGATAACTGGCCGTGGGCCGCAGTCAAACTGTGCTACTGGTAGCATATTGGTTCGTGGCGCGCAGAACTCCGCCGGGAGTATGAACACCATAGCGAGCACCGATGCTCGTGCATCGGCTTTTATTGGCTTGGCGCCACTCTTCTTGTCGCGCCCTCCGCTTCCGTAGTTCCGCTTACTTTGACGCCGATCAGGCCGTGCTTTCTTTAGCGTGGAGATACCGCTTCGCCTCTCTTCTATGACGCAGCCGCTGCACTCACGCTCGGGTGTGTCGAGTCCATCGGGCACCACCTTGACGGTGAAACCTGTCTTCTTCTCTCACATCCTGGCCTCCCAAAGCCCTTTGCCCGAGCGGACTTTGGGACGGCTCGAGGTTGGAGAGGTCCTAGACGCTCAACACCGACATCGGCCTCGTGTCCTTCTTTTGTTGTCCACATTCAGGCGCTTGTCGATCGTAGGCAATCGGCTCATTCCCACGCCCCAAAGAATGCTTGAAAAGGGCAATCCCAATGTTTGTCTGCGCTTTCCTTCTCTTTGGGTGGTCTCTGGCGAGGTACCCATGTCTTTCATTGTCTCCATCGAGTGGCGCCGTTGATCACGCCGACGCCATACTTATTAAGGAGATGCGTGAATGTGGCTTCGATACCGCACCTCCTCACTGTTCCTCTAAGTATCGCCCGTTATCGTGGCCGGGCCGCGTGGACCAGCCTTCTCTTTCTTTGCCCCGAGAGTGATCACCTCCTTCCTTATGCGCCATGGTGGTACCTGACCATGTTGACACCGAACGAAAAGTCCAGCTTGACGCCTTATGGAGCGATCGAGCTCTATCATGTTGACACCGGGAACGGGTTCGTGTCCACTTTCATGGCGAATCGCCGAGGATCAGCGGCCTTGTTCTATTGCCATCCGGATTTGGCGACATAGCTCTTGCAATCATTGGTGGTGGGTGAACGAATGATGCCACTTGCGATGGTCTCCGCTCATCTCCTCGAAGGTAGGGATTTTGTGGCCCTCGGGTAACCTCACCGCTTTCTTTCAGAAGAATCGAATATCCGCCGGCTTTGCTCACGTCAAGTCAAACCTTTCAAAGGCCCTCTGTTTCACCCACTTGCAGGACACGGTTCCGCCTCGAGCCCACTCGCCACGGCCACCTCCGGTCTTGTGTAGGATCATCTTCTTCAGAACGACCAGGCTTATGCCGCTTGAACCTGTCTTGGTATATCTCGTGGTGGCGCTGTTCATACATCGCCGCCGGGCCATGTGTGCAGTGAGTTGTACTCCACCGAAAGCCAGATCCTTGACGGGTGCTAAGAGTCCCAACACCGCCATCGATTGCTTCCTTCTCGCTTAAACGAGCCGAGTAACATCCGTTCTTGATGGTCCCGCTGGATGTATTCGCTGCTTTCCCCGCTTCGTCATTGCGCCAGTTCGCAATGCCACCTCGTAGCTCGAATGGTACCGGATGTGGAACTGTTCTTCTAGTTGCTTCCAGTGCGAATTGAATCGTGTGGTCATGAGGTGTACCACCCAAAGGCTGGTCCTGTTAGAGATTGTGCAAAAAATCTCACGCGATTTGATCCGATGTCAAATCATGCCTAGCTGTGCTGTATCGGCGTGCTCGATCGAGCTTGACCTCGACGACCTGAATCTTGAGAACTCGTGAGTTTATATTTGGGCGGTGGAATCAGTCAAACTCGTGGGTACGGCTTTGAGTAGCCGACAGCGCCTTTTCGGCACGAAGCCGAACTGATCTCACAAGATGGTAGTGATTTGGTCCACTGTTTGAGCTGCAGGGGCTGGATTCTCATGGCTTGTTCCAGTGGCATACTTGGCTAGCCACGCCTGTTTGTCAGCGTCCATCCCGGACATCGTTGCTCCAGGAACGCCTGCTCCTGAAGATCCTGCAGCAGGAACCCCTGCCGCGGAAACTCCTGCGGTTGCGATCTGGCTGGTGCGCGCCAAGTTGTTGCAGTCCGGCACGTAGGCACATATGTACCCATGCGGAATCTCCTTGGGTGGCTCGAACAGGAATTGGAAATCACCTGGATCACCTCCGGCCTTGTAGACAATGTATGCCGCCGATCCTGGCGGCTCTGGAGCCGCGAGTGTGAATGGCAGTTGCGGCCTGGTGTGGAGCGGTCTTTCTCCTTGGTGGTTCCTAAAAAGGCCCCGACGGAGAGTACCGATGCTTCATGATCTCTCGACCACGCGAACCGCGACCGCCGAAAGCGCTTCACCAGCTCTCGAGTGGCGGTAGAGAATGAGCCACCATGTAGTTGACCTCCGTCAGAGAGCCCTGGAGCGTTCTTCCAAGGAATGCAGATCCACTTCATCGAGAGCACCTCGGGAGAATCCTTCCACTTGATGCCACGCGACGGTCCTCTCGAAAGAGCCGATGAGGTCGGCTTCAAGAGCCCTTTGATCTCGCCATACTTCGCTTTGTGCTCAGCAGAAGCTCGTCAGACGTGACCGCCTGTTCTCCATCGCAGCGTCGGACATTGATGTAGACGTTGTTGAATGTCCCACCGGCGTGCTGTAATGTGTTGCTGTCAAAACTCACCGGCGGGCAGCGACGAGCAACACGAAGAGCCGGAGGCTCCCAGAGCTGGTGGGCCCCGTCCCTGCCAACGGTCAAGAATCTTCGTGCACGCACGCCGCCTTGGTTCGAGATGCCACCGACCTATACCTGGTCGAAGGTGATGGATTGCGATTGGTTTCTGCACGGTAAACAAGTATACGAAAATTCGAGCCGTGATCGGCTCCTGTGTTTCTCAGAATCGGCCAGAGCCGATTATCCCCATGGTTCTCGCATCGGATCTATGATAACATGGGGTTTTGCTTAATTACTACAAGCTAAATCGATCTACGATAGTTTGATGTTTTCACCACGCAACCGAACGCCCCACGCGTAGTTGAGCCTAATAGATACGAAAAATAGAAAACTGATCCTAGAGAAGGCCTAAAACCAACATAACGTCAATTCCTAACGCCCTCTAAGATCAATAAACCATACCTTACGACACGGATCGCTCAACCCGCTTGTGAGGCCTAATCACGAGATATTAAACTAAACCTTGATGAACAAGGCACAACTATAACAGATCAAATCGGCTAAGCAGAATCATAAGATGCCACCTTCACACCCGGAGAAGGTGCAAAGACGGCAGATAGCTAGAGGTAGCATAAATAAGCAATCATAGTAAAAGTATCGATGCTAGCTCTAACAAATCAGGTAAAGGTGTTACTCGCCATCAACAAGGCTTCAAGACGAGTAACACCGGATAACGATAGAATACTGCCTAGATCGCAAGATGCGATCTAGGCAGCATGGCACTTACCCGAGAAAAACCCTAGAAACAAGGGGTGGCGATGCGCCGAGATTGTGTTTGTTGTGAACGTGATTGTCCTTTTCTTTCAATAACCCTAGGTACATATTTATAGTCCGGAGACTCTCTACGTTTGGAATAACTCTACAACTCTATCTTTATCTAAACATAAACGGAACCTAAACAAATACGAATCCTACTTAAGCTACAAGATACACGGGCACTTCAGCCCAAATCTACGCACTAGGCCGATCCAACAACACGTTGAATAATGTATCCTCCAAGCCCATCTTGATCATGGCCCATCCCCTTCGTAGGCCAAAATATGGCGATAACAACTAGTCAAATACAATTAACATGAGATTACCCAAAACCCAGCTGTTGTTGGTACTTTTATTTAGCCATTCCGTTATAGTTGCAATACTTACTAGTCAGATACAATTGTCGCAAGCGACAAACCAAACAAGCAATTGTTGGCAGTTTTATTTAGCCATTCCATTATAGTGAAGCTGATTACTAGTCATTATAGAGTCAAATTTATAGCACTACTTTAGTTATAGTTGTCTATGATCGAGATACTGTGCTCCAAGTCGTGCATAACAGCGGACACGGCTTTCAGAAAGTTTTACCCGGCCGGGGTGCACCAATAGCAACACACACTCGATCAACCTCGGAAAAACCAAATCAAAACCCAACGAGGCCTTCACGACAAAGCAATCACAGGATTCAGAAATATTTCAGGGGGCCAGGGGGGGCCTTGAGTACACCCGCAACGGTTAGTGACTCGAGACGGACCCGAGGTTTGGGTGGACGGCCGTGAACGATCGGGAACCCAAAATCGGGCTTGTCGACACCGCAAAAACGTGTCCCGATCCTAACAAGATGCAGTGCTCCTCGCACAATCGTAAATAAAGCAGTAGCATGGCATAAGTACAGGATAGTAAATAAAACCTCAAACTAGTTTGTGGCCCCAAGAAATAAGACTGAATCAAGCTCTGGCTCAGGAGGGTCCCATAATCCTCCCGGATGTGGATAGCGCGATAAATCAAGGAACATGTATCAAGCACTCGGGGTCCTACGGGACACAAGTGGACGGTTAACAACCAAATAACATCTATTGCCCACCTGTGCCTCTGCTTACTTACTTCAATTTTAGTTGTTTAAACAGTAGATAAAGTGAACGATAATTAAAGCCAAGATCATCTCCAACATCAACATGCGGCAATACACCAACAATTGTGGCACTTGACGACCGCAACAGCACTTGAGCAAGCGACTACGACGCGCAAGTCCAAACTATCTACCAAACAACAGGTAATAGGATGTGTCCAAGGCAATATAAGGCTGCGAGGGATATCACGGGTACGAAAACTAGAGCATCGTAACACAGATAGCAATATATCAACAGGAGGGAATAAATACTATAAAAGTAAGATAGGTAGAAAGGGGGGAGATGCTCGCCTGAAAAACATTGTCGAAGGTTCATCCGAAGATCGGGGCGAAGCTCACATCAACTCAACGGCCTTATACGCGAAGAAGCAAAACACTAGAATAAACACCGGATGCAATGTTTAATACTACGGCAAAAGATCGGGCATGATGCATGAATGATGTATGCCATGTCAAAGGTGCGATGCAATTAGGCAATATTAAGCGAAACCGAGGGTCTGACAATTAAATAGGTGGTTCATGTTGTTTATCTACCCCGCAAATTAAATGTTGTTTGAACAAGACGAAAACATGGCATCGATTCGCTACACAAATTTAAATGAGGCCAATATGAGAGTAGATTTGCCCGCATATGGGCCCCACATTTAATTATAAGGTGAATCGGCATAGTGCCCCCAACCACATGACAATATGCATGCGAGATGAATGATTTAATGCAACAGGTAATATCATTTATAAAATAGGGTTCGAGAAAAGGGGTCACACATCTGGGTTCGGTCGATCTTGGGATTCCGGGGGGTTCGGGGTCGGTCTCAGGGTTCAGGGTTCGACGGGATCAGCGTGAGCGGATACAAGACGGAGAACTTGTCGTGACGTGCCGAAGATCTTGGTTCCAAGCGGTCGATCTTGTCGGGTCCACGGATCGGCCGATCTTGTCGTACAGAAGTAGAACTTGTCGTCCTTGTGGCGACCTTGGCGTCCTTCCGGTTCGGGTTTGGCGTCCGAGGGAAGTACTTGGCGTTCTCGAGGAAATACTTCACGCATCTATGGATCGGTCCTCGGGGTCGAAGAACTTGGCGCGCCAGGGTTCGGGCTCGGCCTCCGGAGAGGAAGGCGACAGCACCGGGGTTCGATGTTTCGCTCCGGGGACGGTCTTGTGGTCTGAGTGGACGATCTTGACGTTGATGGAGTACTTGAATAGATGACACCGAGTTCAATAGGGTCCTTCGGGTTTGGGCTCCTCGCATCGCCATCGGAAGATCTTGGCGCCGGGCGTCAGTAGATCTCGGCGTCGGTAGGTCTTGAGAGCCTCGCAACTTCTTGGGTCATACTCACACATAGCACCGTCGTGGCTAGCCTTGCGATGGGGAGAAACATGTCCGAGGCTGGTCAAACGCACATACCGAGGTTCAAGCGAGGTACATGGTACTTGATGTATGACGCAGATGCCGCGAGAACACGAAAGGTGGCAGCAAAGACGCCGCAGAGGGGTGGTTAGCCGAGGCGGCGACGGGAGAGGGAGGCCGAGGCGGCACGGAGACGAGGCTCGCCGGGCGGTTGGTTTGAGGCAGCAGCGGGCAGGGGGGGACGGTCACGACGGCGCTGGCGGGTCCGCCGGAGGCGGGCGCGGCGCTGGCTGCAGAGGGCGCGCCGACGGGAGATGAGGCGCCGGACGGCAGGGTGGTCGCCGGAAGCGAGGCCATGACGAGGCGAGGAGGCGGCGGCGAGCGGAGGCTGGGCGGCGCTGGTCTGAGCAAGTGAGGCGGAGGACGGCCGGGAGAGGCGCGGCCGGAGGCGGAGGTCATGGCGGGCAAGGGAGCTCCGGTGAGGAAGAGGATGGGAGGGAGAAGGCTCGGGAGAGGCGGCCGGGCACGGAGGAGGAAGGGGTGGCTCAGATCAAGGGCGAAGGCACGGGAGGAGAAGGAGGAGGAAGGGAGAGGCGAGCATGAGGAAGGAGGAAGAAGGGACGCGGGGAAGAGAGGAGGGAGAGGAGACGGGCCGTCGGTTGGGGGGCCCACTGCAAGGCAAGTGGGGTGAGGGTTGGGGGTGTGGCTGGTGGGGGCTGGGGAGGATGGGTTGACCAGAGGAGAGGAGTTGGAGGTGAGGTGGCAGGTGGGGCAGTCAGAAGGAGAGAGAGAGGGGTAGATGGGACTGGGGTGAGATAAGGAGAGGGGGGGCTGGATCAAGGATTGATGAGGTGGCGGAGTGGGTAGGGTTTGGGGGAGAGGGTGAGGTGGCGAGCTGTGAGAGGTGGGTAGGATATATTTGGGTGGGAATAGGTTTAGGGTTTGGGGCTTTGTGTTAGTTTGTAAATATTTACGGTGTTGTTTTTGTTTCAAATCTTTTTAGCAAATAACTTGTAGGCAAATAATTTGACAGGTAATTATAAGACTTATTTTGAAATAAGAGAAGGGCATTTTTAGAAAACAAAAATAGGCTTATTGGAAATAGTTTCAGACAAACAAATGCATGATGATGACGATGCAATGCACAAAAACAACGCGATTTTCTAGTAGTGGTTTTGCGGGATGCCACAGTAATCAAAATGATGTTACCTTTTAAAAACAGTGGGGTGATTCTTTAGAATGACTTATGAGAAAGAATTGATAAAAATAGCTCCTAAGCACATATGGTTATAATAAATGGAATTGATAAAAGATGTGCTTAATTGATTTGTTATAAAAATATATTCCTACAGAAGGATTTATCCATCAAATGAGATGGATGTTAAGCTTGATTATACATTTAGGGTTTAGGGTTTACCAAGGATTCCTATCTTCCATATTTCATAATTCTAGACTTCTAATTAAGGAATTCCTTTCCTAGATATATTACTTCTCTATGTCCATCATCATGTGCTAACATGATGAGCTTTGCTTTACAAGAATATTCTTATCCACCTTTTATTCTTCTAAATTCATTTGTAAATCCAATTAGCTTGACACTAAAGATTTTCATAATCTTTTCATATCCATACTTGGTTATAACAACTACACTACTACTGATAACCTCCAACCTAACAATTGTTTAAAGTTACTTCCATTCATGCTCTTCCCTTATCATCCTTCACTAATATCATTTCAATAGATATACATCAATTCCTAATTCACCTTAAGTTCTAGTATTTCCAAAGAGGAAAATACTACTTCTTAATCCATTATTGCTCTAATATAATCTTAATCATACTATCTTGTCTCTATTTAACTCCAATATCTAATATTCCAACCTCACATTATATTAAAGTGAATTGTAATGACTAATCTAGGATAATATATATATATATATATACACTATGATTCAATCATGTTTTATCCACCAATGTCACTTATACTTGGTATAAGCATTCAATATTGGTGAGTAAGGCATGATCATTATAATCCTTTGATCCTTTATGATTCAGGTTTCCAGTTGGCTAAATAAGGCTTCCATCTATACAACATTACAGTTGTAATATAATTATCTTCTGTTTAGCTCTATTGGATTAAGAGATATAATTCATTGACTACACCCACTTGATCCAATAGGACTACTCCTGGTAACTTATCTTCAGACTTCATCCTTGTAGTTTTCTTTGTTACCATATTGATTTGATTTCCTCCAATCACTCCCATCCTACAGATGACATCTAAATCTAGCATTACTATTTACTTCTTCTTACTTCTTATCTAAAGGACTTAGAGTGTTTGTTATGATAAGGACAAGAGTTGATAGGTCAATAGTTAATAAGCTAAGAATTGGTGAATCAATAGTTGATTACTCAACATTGATGAACAACAGATATAAGGATAGAGTTCAATAGAGATGATAAGGGTTGATATGGAAAGAAAGATATATGGTGAATAATCTTGACTTTGATTTCTTTCCTACTCAATCTCACTAAAGAGGTAGGGTTAGATATTACCATGATACTCATGGTATAAGCAAATGAGATTAAGATGTAGTTGTTACATTCTTATTATTTGTGTTATATCCTTAACTTGGTACTCATGAGTGATTATAATGAATACTATGATATGATCACCCGAGGATCAAAATATAAATCATTAAGTAATGTATTAGGGTTTAATTTATTACATTTGATCTACCCTTAGATCAATTCATGTTTACCCAAAAAGAAGGTTTTAGCAAAGTTCATATTGAAACTTATCACAGTCAACTTGATTATCTACTTCAATTCCATCAAGTTGAGAGAAGCTTCAATCACTTTGACAAATTTTGTTTAAAAGCGCGAAAATTATTCAGATTTTCTTTGCATGAATGCAATGCACACATCTGTGTTCAGCTTATTTCTAAGCTCTAATGCTGGGATGTTACAGTGCATCGGTCAAGTAGTTAACGTGGCAGAGAACGCGTAGCCAACAGAGTTGATGTGGCGGACCGGAGTTGATGTGGCAGACGGGTAAACATGGCGGATGCGTAGCCGACACGACGGAATCAGTCGGACCTTTTTTCTGATCGGGGTCATATCCATGTCTTTCTAGACTGTTTCCAAACAATAGTCTGCTTGGTTACTGAGTCCAGAAATAATTCCGCGCGCATGAAATCAGGAGCAAAGGAATCATAGGACCACAGCTGGCTAGCGCTGGCGCACCGTCACGCGCTGTCAACTCATGCTCATTAGTCCAGGCTGAGCTATTATGGTAGACGATTGCCATGTACTTGAAAATTCTAGCCTAATTTCTCCTTGGTAGCTGATCCACAGACGTGTTTGATTGGGTCTTTCTGACGCCGCTTTAGTTTTCTACGTGCGTGTGTGTCCGCCGTACACGACAAGGGCCTCCTTCTTTTCAGCTTCTTGGCCAGCTTCTCTCATAAGCTATCCTCGACCAGCTTCTCCCAGAATCTCATCTTCAAAATTCGTTCAAACGGCCAAGGTCTTGTGGAGAATAAATTATTTCTTCTCCTGCAATTTGACTCATGCTGTGGAATCGATTGTGCATGTTCGACTGCCCGAGATTTTCCAGGGCGACATGCGCATCAGGCAATATCTTGAGCTATGATCAGACGGAAAACGGCTCTAGATCCCAAGTTGCCGAATAGCAATTCTTGGACGTCACACCACGTAGGAGGATTGCTGATGTTGAGCCCCGGAGCACGTGTTTGGTGAAGATGAAGTTGATGGCGACGATGCAGATTTGTTGATGAAGGATCTGAACGCGTCGACGCGGACAAATTGACCAGAAGCGATCCGACCATCGCTGACGATGAGGGAGCTGAAACAGACCTGCTCCGCAGGAGCCGACGAATCGTAGATTGCCGGTGACGGGACCGTCGCAACCACACGATCAGCGCCCCCAATTCCCACAGACGACGCCAATTGACGATGTTTGATCTCGTCAATGCCCATTGTTATGGACTTGGGTTTTGGAGAAGATGGGGATGCTGGAGATCGCGGAACGGTTAACGGACAAGCAACTAGGGGACACGGGATTTACGCAGGTTCAGGCCCCCGGAGGGAAAACCCTACTCCTGCTTGTCTGCTTTTGATTACTGTGGAACCGAAGGTTACAGGGGTGCACAGATGCAATCTGGCGTGAAGGTGTGTATGCGGTGGTATGAAAGGTGCCCAGATTTGTAGATCTGTCTATTGTATACGTGCCCTCCTCGTTGGACCTTTCTAGCCTTTATATATTGGAAAGCTAGGTCTCAGGTACCGATGCGAGTAGGTTACAAGTTGTATTCAAACTCTAGCCTTGAGGTTTCCTTGTCTTGTACGCTTGAGAGTCCGTGTCCACATGGGCTTCATATCAGCCGAACTGTCATAGGCGTAATGGACCCTGGCAAGTCGTCGAGTGAGCCTTCCGTCGGGCTGGACCAGGTATACTAACATCGGGCGCGGGCGCTCGGACTTCTGCTCCAGGAGGCGCTGGTAGTGCTGCTCCATCCTATGGCCGCGATAATGCCCCGCGGCCCCACTGCCAGCTCTACGACGAGGTTGGGCACCTTGCTGCCCGCTGCTTCAAGCAGTTTCAGAATGCCTTCCTCGGCGTGGGCAACGACAGACACTTCCTCGACCGCTAGCTTGCACAAGCCAACGCCCCTACCACGGGCCGCATGCCAATACTGCATACCAGGTTCATAAGTCGACCCTGCCGGTGGATCCGACTTGGTATCCCGACACCGGTTCCATGGACCACCTCACCAATCAACTGGAGAAGTTGCACATGAGGAGGACTATCAGGGGTCGGAGCAAGTACACTCCGCCAACGGGGAAGGTATGTGTATTTCTCATGTTGGTCAAGCTCTAATTCCCACTTCTTCATCTAGGAATCTCCATCTTCATAATGTCTTGCATGTCCGTACTGTCACTAAAAACCTTCTTTCGGTTCGTCGATTTACTCATGATAACTGTGTCTCCATTGAGTTCCATCCTAATAGTGTTTTTGTAAAGGACCTTACAGGGGTCATCATGCTTAGAGGGTGTGTTCGTGGTGGTCTCTACGTTCTCGATGCTTCACCCACCACTCCATTACTCAAACAAGCTCTCGACCCTCTTAAATATTCGCCTTCATAGTGGCACACTCGTTTAGGCCACCCGGCTACGCAGGTTGTGCAACATGTCCTCCATCGTCATCATCTTCCATCAGAGTCCAATAAATTAGTGTGTGTGTGATGCCTGTCAATAGGACAAGAGTCATCAATTACCTTTTTGTATTTCCCATCATGTAACGACTGCTCCTCTTAAGCTTATTCATTCTGATGTATGGGGTCCTGCTCAGACATCTGTTAGTGGTCATTCATACTATGTCAGTTTTTTGGATGCTTATAGTCGTTTTACATGGCTTTATTTGATTAAACAAAAAAGTGATGTGTTTGAGGTGTTTCGGCAGTTTCAGGCTCATGTTGAGCGCCTTCTTGGTCAAAAAAAATAAATATGTTCAATCCGATTGCGGGGGTGAGTATATTAAATTAAATGCCTTCTTTTAGCAATTTGGTATAACTCACCGTGTGTCCTGTCCTCACACCCACCAATAGAACGATAGTGCTAAGCGCAAGGACTGCCACATTGTTGAAACATGCGTTACTCTTCTTGCACATGCTCTCTCCCGTTTTGCTATTGGAGTGAAGCCTTTGTTACCGCATGCTTCCTCATAAATCGTATGCCAACACGAGTCATTAATATGCAAACTCCTCTTGAGCGGTTGTTGGGTGAAGTTTCGGATTATACCTTCTTTAGAGTCTTTGTTTGCGCTTGTTAGCCAAATCTTCGCCCCTATAATAAACACAAACTCGAGTTTTGCTCCAAACAATGTGAATTCCTAGGCTATAGTCCTTTACATAAAGGGTATAAACGTCTCCATGTCCCTAGCAATAGGGTCTGTATCAGTCGTGATGTTGTCTTTGATGAGCATGTCTTCCCTTTTTCGACCACTTCATCGTCCACCTTCGTGCCTTTGTCATCATCTTTACCTAATGAGCTTGATCAATTTTTAGATATTGTGCATGCTCATGTTTTACTCCCTAACCATGGTGCAGGTACTGGTCGTGGTGCTCATCTTGAGCTGCTTCCCGACCCTCCATCGCCCTCTCCCTCGCCAAGTCCGATCACGGGCGCCCGCTGACACGTCCGTGTAGGTGGACGTCGATCACATGCATACGCCGCCCCGGCGCTCGGCTCCTGCACCCGGTCCAGTGGACCGCTGGCCTACACCGCTCCTGCTCACGTACGGGCCCGAGACCGTTGCTGGCCCACCCAGCCCGACGCTCGATTCTCCGACAGCGTCCATGTCCCCGACAGGATCTCCCTCGACGCCCGCACCATCCCCGACTTCTGCAACCTCGCCCGTAACTTCTACTCCTGAGGCCGCTCCTGTATCTTCCGCTTCGCCGCGACCGGTCACTCGCCTCCAGCGTGGCATCCGTCAGCCTAAGCAACGGACTGATGGTACGGTAGCTTGGATGGCTACCTGTTTTACTGATGTCATGGTATTACACGGCAGATGCTACTGGGGGTAGCTTACGTAGAGGGAGCAAGGCGACGTAGGAGAATCCGGGAGCGAGATTGGCACACGATGTACCCAGGTTCACGTCCCCTCGGTGGAGGATCGCTACGTCCTGCTATCAATCCAGTATATGATCATAGATTGGTTTACAATGGAGCGCCGCGGTGGAAGAGACTAGATCTAATCTAATATGAGAGAGGATGCCTGGGTGCCGGTGGCTTTATATATGCAGCCACCTAGGGTTTACAAGTGCACTAATGGGCTTTGTATTGGGTCGCCGTCTTGGGCCTCGATGGGCGCCGCTTGTCCAGTCCAGGCGTCGCCAGACATGGGCGAGTCGACCCGCTCTGGGCTTGGCTTCAGTCGGCTCGATCCGGCTGGCGAATCCGCTTCGTGGGTATACCCCGATTGGTATTCCCCCATCAGTAGTCCCCGAGCGCGTTGTCGATTCGACGTGGGCTTGAGGCAGGGCGCAGAGAGTCTTGACGATGGGTCGTGGCGAATCGGCGACGAGCTCCTGAATAAAGAAAAGAACTGTGAAGCGGGAGCGGGAGGCGTGAGCCAGTCGGTAATGGCCAGTTGGCGAAAGACGCAGGGTGTCGGTGAAGCCGCTAGTTACAGCGAGTCCCCGAACATGGAGCGTTCCGAGTCCCCGAGCGTGGCGAGTGGCGAGGTCAAGCGACCGGCGAGTGGCGCTGTTTGTAGCACGCCGAAGCCCCGAGCGCGTTGAGCACGCGAGGGCGAGTCCGTGGTGGCGAAGTCCTCGCCGCTGAGTACGCGAGGGCGAATCCGCGGTGGAGAGTTCCCGAGCGTGTTGAGTACGCGAGGGCGAGTGCACGATGGCGAGTCCCGAGCGTGTTGAGTACGCGAGGGCGAGTGCACGATGGCGAGTCGACGAGGGCGAGCCGCTGTCGTGGAACCACGCATACACACTGCATGCCTAGGAGTAGTCCCCGAGGCTCGAGTTGGCTTGTAGAGGCGACTTGAGGCTCTTTAGAGATGCATATTTTGAAAATATTAGTGGTTGCTTCCGAGCGCGGCGAGTGGCGAGGTCGGGCGACCGGCGAGCGTGTTGAGTACGCGAGGTCGAGCAACCGGCGAGCGACGCTATCTATAGCGTGCCCGATCACGGCGTGTGGCGAGGTCGAGTGACCGACGAGCGTTGAGCCCCCGAGCGCGGCGAGTAACGAGGTTGAGCGTCGAGCCCCGAAGCGCGGCGAGTAACGAGGTTGAGCGACCGGCGAGCGTGGAGTCCCCGAGCGCGGCGAGTGACGAGGTCGAGCGCCCGGAGAGTGCCGAGTTCCCGAGCGCGCCGAGTGGCGAGGTTGGGAGACCAGCGAGTGGCGCTGTCTGTAGCACACCGAGTCCCCGAGCGTGGCGAGTCCGCGATGATTGCGAGTCCGCGAGGGGAGAGTCCCGGAGCGTGGCGAGTCCGCGATGATTGCGAGTCCGCGAGGGGAGAGTCCCCGAGCGTGGCGAGTCCGCGATGATTGCGAGTCCGCGAGGGGAGAGTCCCGGAGCGTGGCGAGTCCGCGATGATTGCGAGTCCGCGAGGGGAGAGTCCCCGAGTGTGGTGAGTCCATGATGATTGCGGATCCGCGAGGGGAGAGTCCCCGATGATGTTGATTGCGCTGTTTCTGTTAGCGAGTCTCTCGTCTTGGCCCTGGGGGCCAGTCGCATGGCGACTCCAAAGATGGCTCTCGGCTTGGCGTTCTTCCTGGACGATCCGAGGCTCGGTTTATAGTCCTCGTCGCATGATTAGCCGCGCGAGTCGTGACCGCCTAAGGTTGAGGAGGACATGGTGCTGTTTGTGTAGCACTACCATTTGTCTTGGCCCGGAAGGCCAGTCGAGCAAGGCGACTCCAATGATGGCTCTCGGTTAGCGTTTTTCGTGGACGATCCGAGGCTCGGTTTGCGAGTCCTCGTCCGCACTACTTGGCCATGCGAGTCGCTCTTTCAAAGGTTGACAAAGGCGAATAGATTTTTCCCGGGGGGAAGAGACACCCAGTGGTGAGTTCATGCAGCGTGGCATGCAACCCTCTCTGGCGACTCGGACGATAAAGGTCCCTTAGTAGGCACGACGTACGCATTTGATGTAGCGGATGGGGTCGTACGGTAGACGTATGGTCGCGCTATGGCGAAGTCGACGCGGCGGACACTGGGTCTACCGGCGGACGGAGGTCGCGCTATGGCGAAGTCGACGCGGCGGACGCTTGGTCTACGCGGCGGACGAAGGTCGCGCTATGGCGATGTCGACGCGGCGGACACTGGGTCTACGCGGCGGACGGAGGTCGCGGCTGTAAGAAGTCGACGGGCGGACATCGGGTCTACGCGGGACGGAGGTCGCGGCTATATGTCGGCGGCGGACACCGGGTCTACGCGGGCGGAGAGGTCGCGCTATGGCGATGGCGTTGACGCTGGCGACCGGGTCTACGCGCGGACGGAGGTCGCGCCAGGCGGTCGACGCGGACACTGGGTCTACGCGGCGGACGGAGGTCGCGCTGTGGCGAAGTCGACGTGGCGGACACTGGGTCTACGCGGCGGACGGAGGTCGCGCTATGGCGATGTCGACGCGGCGGACACTGGGTCTACGCGGCGGACGGAGGTCGCGCTATGGCGATGTCGACGCGGCAGGCGAATCCGCACTGGGTGAGTCCACGAGTCTAGCGAGTCCGCGTTTAAGCGTGTCCGCGATTAGGCGGGTTCCGAAGCATGACGACCCTGCAGCAAACACGGAGTTGGCGCGAAGGATGTAGTCGGCACCGTGTCGGAGTCGCGGTGTTGTAGTCTATCGCAACAGTAAAGAGGTCGGAAGTGACCCCGTAGTGACGAGTGGTCGACGAGTTGACCGCACAAAGGTTGCCGACTTGTGTGGTTCCGTGAACTGCATATTACGACTCAGTTTTCCGAATATTCGCAAAGACAAGATGATCAGTAGACATGATAGAATATAATAACTTTAGTAAAATTGAGGGGAGCAGGATTGTATCGGTCGGATTTCAATCGTCTGCCGCTTGGAGTTTTGCTCTAGCATTGTATCCTTCGAAGATCAATACGCCTTCCTCCAATCTCATCTTGGAACCATGATTACTCCAGATTGAACATGCATACAAATAAACGTACATGTGTGTGGAGGATTAAATTTGAATAGAATAAATGAGAGATATATCGACAGATTTGTATTGATCTAAAAGAGAGAAATCATTATGCTGGGTTGAAAAAACCGATCAATTGAGGGACAAGGTCACGTGGTGGCTTCATGATTTGATGGATCTGACAACTCTTGACCAGACATGCTTCTTTTCCTTGGACTCGATGCATTGATCGGTGTATGCCTGAGAAGTGATCGTGGCAGCTCTTCTCCCTTGAGCTGTGAGGAATTCAATTCGCTCATATAGCCAAACACGATCGTTTACCCAAGGATTAGATTAGAATAAAACAGGAGGCTTTGCTAAATAATCAAAGAGAGAGCGAAGGGATTAAATAAGAAAACTTAGCTGCTGCTATACGCAACCGATTGGGCATGTACGCATGACGAGTTTCATCAGCACGCCGCGTCGGAAGGCGATCGGATAGAACCAGCTTGATGCGACCTGGCGGTGAGGGATCTCGCCCGGATTATCACCCTCCAAGCACCGCTTGCCCCACGGTGGCGCCAAGCCGTGGTATTACACGACAGATGCTACCGGGGTAGCTTACGTAGAGGGAGCAAGGCGACGAGGAGAATCCGGGAGAGATTGGCACACGATGTACCCAGGTTCACGCCCCTCGGAGGATCGCTACGTGCTATCAATCCAAAGATATGATCATAGATTGGTTTACAATGGAGCCGCCGTAGGCGGAGGGGGAGACTAGATCTAATCTATTGTGTGAGAGGATGCCCTGTGGGGGTGCCCCTGGTGGCTTTATATATGCAGCCACCTAGGGTTTACAAGTGCACTAATGGGCTTTGTATTGGAGTCGCCGTCTTGGGCCTCCAGTTGGCGCCGCTTGTCCAGGTCCAGCGCGGCGCCAGACATGTTAGTCGACCCGCTCTGGGCTTGGCTTCAGTCGGCTCGATCCGGCTGGCGAATCCGCTTCGTGGGTATATACCCCGATTGGTATTCCCCCATCAACTGATGTTGCAGCTGATCCATCCTCTGAACCTCGGCACTTCCGTGCCGCTCTTGGTGTCCCACACCGGCGTGCGACCATGGAACAGAAGTTTGATGCACCGATCAAGAACAACACTTGGCGTCTTGTTCCACCAAAATCTGGTGTCAACATTATCGACTCCAAATGGATCTTCAAAGTGAAACGTCATGCAAATGGAAATATTGAGCGATATAAGGCAATGTATTGTAGCCAAGGGATTCAAACAACGCCAAGGTCTAGATTATGATGATACGTTCAGTCCAGTGGTCAAGCCCACGACTATTCGTTTGTTGCTATCTCTTGATGTTTCTCGTGGCTGGTTTCTTAGGCAGTTGGATATTCAGAATGCCTTACTCAACGGCAAATAGGAAGTCTTTATGCGTCAGCCACCTGGTTTTGAAGATCCTTAGTGTCATCATCATCTTTGTCACTTGGATAAAGCTCTATATGGCCTGAAGCAAGCTCCACGCGCTTGGCATGCTCGCCTTGGGGTTGTTCTTCGTCAGCAAGGATTTGTAACCTCTAAGGTCATCTACAATGCAATGTGCTTACATGGATGCTTAGCAAAATAAACCAAGCAGTTTATTTAGCACCAGTGCTTATCTGTATAAGAGAGGTGCCTAGTTAGGCGTCTACCTAGTATAATTAAGCACTAGTGCTTAAGTAAAAATCGGTTTATTTCTTTAAGCACCTTGCGGTGTAGATACCCTAATGCCGACACGTCCCTGTTTATTCTGCACCAGCCAGATGTGACCATCTATATCCTGGTGTATGTGGATGATATCATTGTGCTCAGCTCAGCCGACTCTGCTATTGATCGTTTGGTGCTTGGTCTTCATCAGGAGTTTCTAGTTAAAGATCTTGGTCCGCTTCACTTCTTCTTGGGATTGGAGGTTGCCCGTTCTGCTGCTGGTCTTACACTTACACAGCGGAAATATGCTCGTGATCTGCTCAAACGCGCCGGGATGCTGAAGTGCAACACCGTCGTCACACCTATGTTAGCAACCACCAAACTGTTTCATGCGGATAGTTCATCGCTTCGACATGACGATGCTACTAATTATTGCAGTATAGTTGGTGGCTTATAGTATCTCACCTTGACCCGACCTGATATCTTATTTGCTTTGAATCGAGTATGTTAGTTTCTGCACTCTTCTACTGAAGATCATTTTGCTGCTGTCAAACGGATTCTTCGGTTCGTCAAGCACACTATTGGACATGGTTTGCATATTTGCCCCTCCTCATCTACCGCTATCTCAACTTTCTCTAATGCCGACTGAGCTGGTGATGTGGATGACAGTTGATCCACGGGGGGCTTTGCGGTGTTCTATGGAGGTAACTTAGTTGCTTGGAGTGCTTGCAAGCAAGCTACAGTCTCACGCTCTAGTACAGAGGCAGAGTACAAATCAGTTGCTAATTCTACAACTGAAGTTATTTGAATTGAGGCGTTGTTGAAAGAACTTGGTGTTCGACAGCGATTTTCACGTATTCTATGGTGTGATAACATGGGAGCTACATATCTTTCATCAAATTCGGTATTCCATGCTGGAACAAAGCAGATCGAAATTGACTTTCACTTTGTTCGAGAGAGAGTTGCTCAGAAGCTCTTGCAAGTTCGGTTCATTTCATCCAAGGATCAACTTGCAGATATATTCACTAAACTTTTACCTCTTCCTATATTTGAGGAGTGTAAACGCAATTTTAACATGTTGTTTCCGGTTGAGATTGAGGGGGATGTCATAATACGTAATGTGTACATGTGTATAGAGTCCTAACTTGTATCTAACTTGTATCATGTGATGTCTATATAATGAGAACCCTAGGAGCCCAACGTTGAGTTGTGGTATCCCTCAATATTGTCTCATATTGTCTTACAAGAATGAGTTTGGTTAGCACATGAACGTGTGGTGATGAGTTAGGCAATGTTGATTATGCGTCCACCAACACTGTGGTGCGTGTGGTATGACGCCCTTAGTTTTTTTTTCGAAACAGGGGATCCCGGCCTCTGCATCGTAAGATGCACATAGCCATTTATTAATAACCAGTATAAAGTGCAAAATTATTACGGTTCATGGTATGACACCCTTCCTAGTGTATCCATTTATCGTACCTCACATGCCATAGTAATTTCACGTGTTGAAAAAGAATAGACCCCACCTCCCGGGTCGTTGTGGGGACTCCGGAGGTCCCAAGCGCCGCCACCCATAGGGACCTTCTCCTCTACCGCTTCACCATGTCGTCACCGGAGGAGGCCGTCCGATGGTTGTGGGGGTGCCCCGAATAAAGCCATTTCTAGTGTGCTTTGTCGCCGTCCTCATGTCTCGTTTTCGGCGACGCTAGATTGAATCGAGAGCCGGGGTACTGGCGTGGTCATGGAGTGCCTCCTCCGTCCTTGCACCATTCAGAGGACTCCATGATCCCTCACCGTGGGCTGCTCTGGCTAGGACAATCACATGGACTCACCGATGAGGCACGCCTGCTTGATTGAATCTACATGTGTCCGATCGAAATTTGTGGCAAGCAGCAAGATGGGATCTTCGCGTGCTCTGCCCTCTCCACAAGAGTGCGCTGAGTTGAAGATTTATCCCATGGCTCGTGGCGACCTCCGTCCACCCTGGATCTGCCTTGGCATCTCCATTGTTGTGATTATCAAGGTGTTGATGGGGTATCATGGCAGTCGTGAAGACCGGATAGGCTCTGGAGGATCCATCTCGCTTGCTCGTGTCGAGTTGAGAAAAATTTAGGGTGGAGCGGATAGAAAGAAGTATGTGTGTCGAGTGATTGATGTTTTATAGTAGTGTTCTTGACAAGTGGGGGTAGTGACAGTGGTAGACTTCTTCTTTGTCGGTGCTATTTAAGATCCCCGCCTTAGTTTTTGGGGGTGAAAACACTAGGTCTAACCTTCGGTGCTTGTGCCTAGCAATGAAGGCTCCCTAGTCATTTACTTGTTGAAGACATTGTCTGCAAATTTGGATCTTTTTCAGTGTGAAAACCCAGGATCTGACCATGCTAGTTATCCGGACGACGATGGTGTTTCTGCACCGTTAACTTCCTAGAGATATCGTTTTGGAAAAGTTTTTTTTTGGAGTCACGGTATCGTCACCACTGGTGGTGCTTTTGATGCTGCAAGTTTCTTAGTATTGCTTTAGCGGGTTGTTTCTTTTGTTTTCCGGTTATGTGCATCCTTAATTTTTAGACTTGCTCTAGTCATTGTGTTATTGCAAGGGTTCTTCCCGTGTATGGCGGTGTAGGTTCATTGTAGGGGTTCCCCCGTGTCTGTCCGAGGCACCGTGCCGTTGAGCCACAGGCGTACCTATCCGGGGCACTTTGCCGTTCCGGTGCGTCGACCGGCCGCTCGCTCATGTACGCGTGTACTGGATCGGAAACGTTGTTTGTTTCCACAAATGCCAAGCTTAGCCCCCGAAAAAACAACACCCGTACCTACTACTACTACTAGTACGTATGTATACGTGCGTGCAACCTACATGCGCGTCCCGGTCACGGTCTCGCGCGGGGTTCGGCACGGCCGGGCACGGACGCACGGCGGTGGGAGAGATCGACAGTGGAGGGGCCCGATCCGATCCGGCGGATGGAGGACGACGGCGACAGCGCCGTAAATGGGCCGCACCGGTGCGGTACAGTACGCTGACCGCTTGAGCGTGAGACGACGGCCGGCCGGGGTGACGGGGACGAACTGCATGCGCGCGGTCAGGGAGGTGGAGCGCGGTCAGGGAGGTCAGGGAGGTGGAGCGCCTGGTTCGCTTTCCTTCTAGACATAGAGCTCGTCTGTTGCGCTTGGTTGCACGCTCGCATCGCCTTATCGTGATAACAGTGTGATAATATGTGCATGCGAGATTCAGCCATTCGCTAATAGCGACAGCGTTAGCTACCACAGTACCTGCTGTCGCTTGTTTCGCACTGGAGTATATATATGGTTCGATCGCGAGATTGCTTTCTACACAAACAGATCTCATCCTGCAACTTGATAGGAATAAACAAGTTATTATTTAGTTCCTACACTACTGTTGACATGCTACAACACATCGAAAAAGTGTTACTAGTACCAATACACAAGATTTGTTCCGGTAATGTTAATCTTTAGCTGGATGAGAATCAGATTTTTAGTTCACTCGCACACCGTAGGATTGCGTCGTGATCCATGCTTCTCCGTGAGATGCGCGTGGGTTGCAACCGAGATTTGCTTACCTACACATGGGTGACAGCTCGCAAAAATACTTATCGGCATAAGGGAGATGGTATATATACCTGAGGTTTGATGCTCCGTGGTAAGATGGTGACATAACTTGGACATCAACGAACATTGTATACTACTTTTGATTTGATGATGTGACATAATCCACATATACTATGTTTTCTCTGATTTTTTTCTCACTCATGGTGTGCTTCAACTTGTTGTTTTTTATATGCGATGATGATGTGGGCTATGGATGATTCGCCATCGTATTCGAATTTGGTACGCAGAAAGTCGGTTGCTGAGAAAGTCTCACTCATGGTGTGTCTGTTGCTGAGAAAGTCGCAGTAGCAGGGAAGATTGGCTTCCCTAAAAAAAAAAAAAAAAAAAAAATGCAGGAAGATTAGCTGGTCCAGGCCGGAGAAGAGTCTTTGAGCTCTGGGCCGAAAATCCCAAACTAATCTATAAGCAACAGACCATCTACGAGGCCCATGCTAATGAATTACCGAGCTCGTCACCATGGGCCCAGGGCCTATCTTCCACGATAAACCCTTCGCCCACTGCGCACCTCTGGAGTCCCCAGACAAATCCTTCCTCCGCCGCCGCCGCTAGCTCAAGCGCCCTCGCCGTCGCCCGCCCAGCTACACCTCGGAGCTTTGCAGCCTACCATCGCCGATCCAAGATGGGGTAATGTACCATTCTCTACTCTAGATTTTATCGCCGACTAGTTTCGCGCTATTTCGTTGGACCTGGCTCTCTCAACAGATCTATTAGATTCCGATGATAACCTTATGATGTGTTCATCTGCTGTACCAAGTTAGATCATAGACCCTTTTTTTTTTGACATATCTGTGAAATTTTTAGTGGATTATTAAGAGCAGTGATACGTATTGATTCCGTGCTCAACTCCATCGCTGTGTGTAGCAACGAAATCCGCTTTGTTTTGAGTTTAGGTTTGTAAATTATGAAATTAGCTTAAAAGGGGCCAGGTCTCACTTGTACCATTCAAACCCATCGTTCCCTGACGTTTTTGTTGTGGTGTGGACACAAGTTCAATTGAAGAGGCAACTCTATTGTCTGGAATGCTCATTGTGTTTTTCTTGCACTGATTACTCATCTTGAGCCTTGTTTATTGCTTTTGACTTCCTGGCCTTTATAAATCATGGGAGAGTAACATAAGTTATCTGTTAACCTCACTGTACTTGCTGCACTACTGTGTCCAATGCTTTAGTTACATCCATCTTTTTTCTTATGAGTTACCCATGCAGAACATAGGTTATCAATGCACTAGTCTAATATTCTCTTGAATTATCCATGTAGCTAGAGGACAAAAGGTATTTGTCCTGAGCATGATCTCACTTTCCATATATCCATGTATCAGCTTGAATTTGAGGCGGCATATCCTACCTTCTATTAGTGGTAGTGGTAGTAGCTTCCAGAATCTGCTGTGTTTTGAGTTTTAACTTGTAACTCATGGAATAAACTTAAAAGCGGCCAGGCCTCACTTACTACTAATTTTGAAATCCATGGTTGCCGTCACGTTTTAGTTATGGTGTGGACACTAGTTAACTGGAACTGGCAACTCTGTAGTCTGAAATGCTCATTTGGGTTGCTTGCACAAATTGCTCACCTTAAGTCTTGTTTTTTGCTTTTGACTTTCTGGCCTTCAGAAATAGTTGGATAATAACTTTAGTTGTCTGTTAACCTTGCACTCGCTGATTAAAGAAGAAGCCATCTCTCCTGGAACAAATGCTCTAGTTACATCTGGTTCTTTCTGCGATTAGCAACATACGAAAACATTGTTCACTCATGCTATAGTCTAGTGTTCTCTTGGATTATCCATATAGCAAGAGGACCAAAGGTATTTTTCCTGAGCATTATCACACTTCCTATATATCCATGTATCCCACCTTCTGTTAACGGTACTAGTGTGTGCCTCTACTTTTTCGATTATATTTATGTTTGCAATGTTTTTTAAAATTCTTGACCACATTACTTCATTGATTTGTACAGTAAATCTAGATGTTGCTTTCTTTGCTATTTTGTACAACTGTGGTTTTTTTCTTTCATGCCATTTAACTTCTTTGTATATTGTATATTATTTCTTTGTTCTCCAATTTGTACTTCAGCTTCTTGGCCATACAAAGCCAGAGTGAGAAGTTTATTCCAAAGTAGAGAACCTGGCTGAATTATAGAGTTCAGGAGTTAAGCAATGAAATTTTAGTGTGATTTGAGCTCATTTTTTAACTGAATGTACTGTCAAGAAATGCTTTAAACTGACTAATGTAAGAAACTCAGGTTGTAGCAAACATATAGAGAATGGGGTTCTTGGTATGGGCCTGTATTTGTGTTATTTATTGCTTGTGCTCCAGGCTCGACATCTCTCTCTTTGTTACACTAGGTCCTTTTGAAATGTCCGCCTTAATTGCTTGTTGAGTCTTGGATAATTGTTTCATATACTTTCGGGTAGTGGAAGCGTTCAGTGGAGAAATTGGTCAACAGTATTGTACTTCTTTACTTTAATATGCTTGTTAACTGTATTCACTTACCGTGTATTCAGTTTAACATGGATGCAACTGCATTCGTTTACTGTGTTCAGCTTGTAGCTTTACCTTGATACTGTTTGTTGGAATTGTTCGAAATAGAGCATTTACCTGTTTCTCATGTATTTCTTGAATCCTAATTTTGAAATGCTGATGCAGTAAGACACGTGGTATGGGAGCTGGGCGCAAGCTCAAGACCCACAGAAGGAACCAGCGGTGGGCCGACAAAGCCTACAAGAAGAGCCATCTCGGGAATGAGTGGAAGAAACCCTTTGCTGGTTCATCACACGCAAAGGGGATTGTCCTTGAAAAGATGTAAGTTCAATCAAATACCTAGTTCCTGTTTCTTCCGAAGAACAATAAATTGTTGACACACACTGCTTGCCTTGCAGCGGCATTGAAGCTAAGCAGCCTAACTCTGCTATCCGTAAGTGTGCGCGTGTCCAGCTGGTGAAGAACGGAAAGAAGATTGCTGCCTTTGTGCCAAACGACGGTTGCTTGAACTTCATCGAGGAGAATGTAAATCTTTGTTTCTGCCTTCCAGAACATCTTTGTCACCCCCCTCTCTGCTGAAGGGCTTACACTGCCCATTCTGAATGTGTAGGACGAGGTGCTGATCGCTGGGTTCGGTCGGAAGGGACATGCCGTGGGAGACATTCCCGGTGTCCGGTTCAAGGTCGTGAAGGTCTCCGGCGTGTCTCTCCTCGCCCTCTTCAAGGAAAAGAAGGAGAAGCCCAGATCTTAAACAGCTCATTCTTTCGCCGCTAGAATCGATGTCGGAGCTACAAACATTTCACTTTTGGCTGGTTACTCTTAATATTTTTGGGCATGTGGTTTATTGGAAGAACTCTGTATTTAAACTCTGTTGAGGTGAACTTGTCAGCTGCTAGTTCTTGTTCAGGAAACATCTGCATTTTCAGCTGCTGTGTTTTTTTAGAGCTGCTGTGTTTCAGTATCTACCATGAACTTGAGTTGTGTTTATCAACTGGGGAGACGTAATGTCTCAGTTGCATCGTGCCAAAAAGAAATTCAGCCTCACTTTGCTGCTGTTTTTGTACATGTTGGTAAAATTATACAGCATGACCGTCGAATGTGTTCATCTGGACCGTTGATGGGGAGGATTGCCTGTCGTGGTCCCCGACAAGTCGCTCCGCGGGGAGCCATCGGTGCGTGCGTGTGGCCGGCTAGTTCGATCTGAGATGGTCGGGCTCAGGACCAGGTCGACCATCCCCATCGGCGCCAGCTCAGCAGCCTTCTCGGGCCCCGCCAGCATCCCTTCCCGTACCTTCTTATCCAAGCCGCGCCCCACTTCCACGTGGGACCTGGCGCCAGATCCATTCTATGGGCCCACGAGTCAGCCTCCACGAGACCGCGGCCAAACACGATCCTTTGAGCACGGCAGGGTGTAATAAATCCGAATCCTATTCTTGCTTGCGGTTCGACTCGACGCCGCCCACACGCCGCAGCCTCTGCCCATCTCTCCCTACCTCCCTTCCGCCTCCGCTCTCCGAGCCAGCTCGCCGCCGACGCTCCCGCCCGCCGGGGCGCCTTCTTGTTCGATGGAGACGGCGCGGGCACCCGCCTCGACCAGGCCGCGCTCCGTGGAGGCTATCTACAAGGACTTCTCAGGCCGCCGCGACGGCCTCGTCCGCGCGCTCACCTCCGGTGAGTAACTAATTAACCGCTCCCCTCTCCCCGCTTCTTCTTCTCCGCCTCTCGTCGCGCCGCGCGCTGACGGGACACCCGCGCGCGCAGATCTAACACCGTGCTCTCCCGCGCCTCGTGTCGCCGTGCAGATGTCGACGACTTCTTCGACCTCTGCGACCCAGGTGAGTTGCCCGAGATTGGATTCCAGCTGCTGCCGAGTTGCGTGGGACGGTGGGATCCGGGTGGGGATTGACTGGATCGGGCTGGGTTTTTCAGATAAGGAGAATTTGTGCCTGTACGGCAACGCCGACGGCAGCTGGGAGGTGTCGCTCCCGGCGGAGGAGGTGCCACCCGAGCTGCCCGAGCCGGCGCTCGGCATCAATTTCGCACGCAACGGCATGAACCGCCGCGACTGGCTCTCCCTCGTCGCCGTGCACTCCGACTCCTGGCTCCTCTCCGTTGCCTTCTTCTTCGCCGCGCCGCTCAGCGCTAACGAACGGTATAGTTTACTGCTCTTCCTCAATCCAGCAATTAACATGGTTTACTTCCTAAATTGTCCATTTCCGATAGACAATTCAGGGAAGATCAAATGTGCCTTTTCGGTGGAGTACTTTAGCTTGCTTGCTAGGTGACCTTGGAGTTGGGATACGCGTGACTGATTTGATGGCCCATTTTTTTTTTGTTTCAATTGGTGGTTGGTGCATGTGCACATGTATCTCCTGTTCCTCTTTTTGTTTGGTTTCTTTGCTTTCAGTGAATCCGAGGGTCATGCTTTTTCTGTGTGCTTGCTTTATTGGGTTTCCAGCTAGTTGCTTCCCTTCTTTCTGTGACCCTTTTATTTGTAACAATCCTCTTGGTTTGATGATGATGATGATAGAGTCCATCGGGTTCAACTGTTAGGTCCATCAGCTCATTATGAAAGCAACTGTTCCTTTTCACTTTATTTCAGAAATCACATACACAAATGGAGGAGGGGTAGTTCCATCCTTGTAGTTTTAGGCCGCTTCAAAGAATTTTAATGTATTCTACTTTTGTGTTTGCAGTGAAGAACTCTGCTACATTGCCACAACTTGCTCTAACCATATAGCTATGTGTAACGGGAGTATTAATGTGTCATCTGCCTATGAGTAAAACTCTTGATGTTGGGACCATTCCTTTCTGAAGTTTCTGCCATGTTAATTGCAGAGTTATTTCTTTCTGTAGATGTCGTTGTAGTAGTTGAAGAAGTTGTGCATTTACTGACTGATGTAATGTGTACACAAGGCAAACAGAAACCATACTTGTAGAGATCATGATCTACACCATGATCGAATGCTACATAAGGCACTCTCTGCAGTTGTAAGGCTTTTATGCTAGCAATAGCTGCTGAACGACCAAAGTTATTCTAGGAATTTTTCTTCCTCTGAGCATTTCAAATATGAGTAGTTCCATCTACTATCTCAAGCATTTGCACTGAGCTTCAATTTTTTGAGCAAGGTGAACAAAAATATAGTGAAATAAATCCTTGATGCTTGCAGTTGTTGGAAATTGTTCAAATCTTTAGTACTTGCTTGTCCAGTTCATTGATGTTTATCCAAATAATTTACCGAATTGAAATGATAAAAAACTACACACAAAACTTAGTGGGTCACCTTCAAATTACATGATTGGGAAGGCAGTCTGTTTGAATGTACTGTTGATCTGTTGGAATGTTGAAAAATGAATAAGTACATAACATGGGATCGAGCAAGTAATCAACATGTCGTGCTTAAGTTTTCATTATTATGGTGGTATCAGGTCTCCTTTGTAAACAACTTAACATTTATCTTTTGTGACTTTGGCGGCTTATTGTTAACATATCCAAGTGAAAACTAGGTAATTTGTTTTGTTCTCTTGGTGCACTTGATAACAACCAATGCCCATTATTTTATCCATGTCTTGTTCCAGTATTCTGGTGAGCCATAATTCTAGAATCTTCTTTTACATTGACTTATGTCGTTTAGTTGTGCACTTTATAGTTTTCTCTCTCTCACACAAGAACTACAGTGAGAGTTTGCTGCATAAGTACTTATTTGTATGTGCAACTTCGAGTTTCCAGCATTATACTGTGCATAATTTCTTCAAATTTCAGTTAGCTGAAATAAAAGAAAACGAAGTAACTTAAACAATCTTCACTTCAGTATCACACTTCATCTTGGAGCCGTTCTATCTATCACTCATCATCTCATTCTGTAGAAATTGACAAGTGGACAACAATATTTTTTCTCTATACCATTTTATGGTTTGTTAGACATTTTACTTAGTATAGGATACTTTTCACTAGAATGTCCATGTACTCATTCTTAGTCATCATAGTTAATGCATACTTTTGCCCACTTGGAGGGCTTCTTCTGCTACAAATTATTTCAGAAGGCTTGACAGATTTTCCTTGTATAGCCTACCTAGAACAGCATTGTTGGTATCTTGCTATGCTAGTATTCTATTTAGAGTCCGTTCCCTTGTGTTAGCACTAAAGATAAAGGTCCACTCTGCACGGCTACATTGAAAATGGTACTTTATCTATGGAAATGGTATCGTAGCCCCTGTTGTGAACAGTAATGTTCTAAGTAAGAAGATCTGCACAGGAGAATTGATTGCATGCAAAGACCAGTTTGATGCACTTGCTAATTTTGTACTTGATGTCTTCCTTGTTAAGTGTTCTGTCATTTAGTTCGTGCAAAACCTTTAGCTGTTGCTGATTGCACGAGAAAACTGGTCCCATATCTTCTCTGTTTTATTTCCGAACCGGGTCATTTTTCAGTACTTCCATAGAACCCATGCTTCTTCTGGTTTATCTTATTATTGTTCTCTCTTTTTCTTGGCCGCTACTACCTTTTGTAAGAAAGTTTTCTGTCAAATAGTTCTTAAGATATTTGTGTGAAAGCTTTAGCTGCAGCCTGTTGCCAATCCAACGATTCAGTGTTCTTCTTTTTGTCAGGAAGCGCTTATTCAGCTTGATCAACGATCTGCCAAATGTGTATGAAAGTATGGTTGACAGGAAGCACAGCAGGGACAGGTCTGGTGTTGATAGCAGTGGCAAATCCAGAAGCTTGTCAAAGCCAAAGGTATACAGACTGGTCCACCCTGCAGTAGTTTGTTTTTGTTCGACGAAATTCAGAACCTGGAAATCCTGTCTCTGAACCTAACTCGAACCCTTTTTTCTTTCTTTAGCAGCGAACAGACGATGTTCCCCCCAAAAAGAACTCCAGGGCAGTTGCTCGAGGAGGAAGAGAAGAAGACGATGACGAAGACGGCGATGATGAAGAGCACAGCGAAACCTTTTGCGGAACCTGTGGTGGCATATACAGCGCGAGCGAGTTCTGGATTGGCTGCGACATCTGCGAGCGCTGGTTCCATGGCAAGTGCGTGCGGATAACCCCGGCTAAAGCGGAGCACATTAAGCACTACAAGTGCCCTGACTGCAGCAGCTCCAAGAAAATCAGGCAGTAGCAGGCAGTTGGCCTGCAGTTCTGTCGCTGACCCATCTGATCAAACTACACCAATGTTTGTTTCTTTTCAACGCAAGGTCGCAGCTAGCAGATGTTGTGGATTTTTTTCTTGGAGATGTGCTTTCTCCCATGTGGTAGTCTGATAGTCTCTAGGTGCTGTGGAACTGATACATACTATATTAGCCTCTTATAGACGTCTCCTTGGTTGCCATTGGATTGCAAGTGTGGTCAATGTGGTTGTAGTTTTCCCAGATGAAATTTTCGGATGGACTTTTCACAGATGAAATTTTGCATGACGAGGAAATGAACTGCCTTGGTGGTAGATGTTTTGGTTGATTTGCATATACTGTATATTCTAACTAAGAAGATGCGTTCAGTAGAATTGGTTGCAGGCAGAAACCAGTGAAGTGTTAGGGCTTGATGCGCGAACGATCGTTCTGGCAACATGCGAGCTTCACTGTTTTTGTTAGTGATCGAGCAGGTCTCAGGTAGAGCGATGGTGATCCCAGTTGACTTTGGGTTGCGGTGAAAACCTGAATGAATCGGTTTGAACAAGGAGTCCGGAACAAATTCTTCTGCTGTTAGTAAACCTGAATGAATCGGTTTGAACATAGGAACCCCATTAATATGTTGTCCACCAAATTCTTCTGCTGTTAGTAAATCAACAACTGTTTTTGTTTGTTATTTTCTAGCATCTACATTTTCTCAACCAATATCGATCGCTTCTTCTTAACCATTTTTTTCAGGTGCTTTATTCTTGTAGGATTTAAGATGCCTCGAGTTGGAGACTCAAATGCTTGCTGTATCTTGAGAGTCACATATGAGTTGGGATACCTTGCTTCCATCATCGCAGGATGTTGTTTTTACGCCAACCTAAATATACATCGCCACAGCTATATATCAACTTTCAGAGACTTGAGACAAAAAATCATAGCTGTTGGACGACCCTTAATGCAAGCTAACTTTGTGATGTTGGTTCTTGACAAAGTCAACTCACCATATGCACGGCCGGCCTTTTAGCATTTTCTATACCATATTTTTTTTTGGCATGCCACTTCACAAACGAGGAAATTGGTCATTTGACCTCCTATAGAATACGCATATCTATGTCATTTGCCTCTCCTTGTATGTAATTGCCCTCTTATACTCCTTTCTTGTTTTTTCTTCTACCTAAAAAAAGAAATTTGGAAAAGAAAAAGTAATGAAAAGGAGCAAATAACGTCTAAAGAGGGGTGAAGAATAGTGATACACGAGGATTAATATTCTCTCAGTCCCAAATTAATTGATACGGTTTTGTCTAGATAGAATGTATCTAAACGTGTTTTAGTGTTTAGGTATGCATGCATCTAGACAAAAATGTATCAATTAATTTTGGACGAACTGAGCAATAAATCATAAATGTATTTCCTCCCCCTGCGTTTTTCCCTAAATATCAACGAAATATTTTATGTTCACATGACTATGATACATTTGTAGCACTTGGAATCGTGTTTTTGTGCAATATCATGTCGAATAAAGTGTGGTTCTATCATACACATGCTTTGAAGTGTGGTTTAATAGAACTTTTTGTGTCAAAAATGTAGTTGGCTGACTTGCTCTCTTGAATGAAGAAGTGTGGTTGTGAAAAGGTGAGGTTGTGGTTAAGACATCAAACAGAGATGTAATACTTCAAAATATTCAAAACAGTTCTATGACGTATTTCTATTATTCACCGGTTGGACTCCTGTTTAAAATTTAAATATTTTAACAAAATCTATACAGCCTTCACCATGCCCCAAACTTCATTTTGAAACTTGATCGAAAACTCAAGAAAGTAAGAAGACAAATTAGACCATGAATAGTACCAAATATGTACTATTTACACCTGATTTGAACTATGGTAAAATCCACGATTGGGATTTTATTTTGTTGAGATGTGAATATAATTTTTTTCTTATGTAGAATGGTAAATGCATCATGTATCAAGGTTGTCAATTTTTTCATTCTTTTGTAACTTTTAGATTGTGTTTTGTTTTTTAGTAGCACAAAGTGCCATAAGAAGATGCACCAGATATGTACCCCGTATCTCTCTTATCCTAAGTGTTTGAAGATGAGCATCTAGTAGGTATGTGCCAACCAGTGGTATTTTCGCAATTGTGTCGGTAAGTTGTAATGCCTAAGTATCTATATAAAAAGCTAACAATAATGTGTGAGCAAGTACTTATAATTTTTTTTGTTATGATAAGGATACAATGGTTTTGTTGATGACACAATCCATACATTTCGGTTGTTTGGTTCATTGGTTCATTATGAAAATAAAGTTCATTTTCACTTCATTTAGAAATCATATACATAGATGGAGGGTGGTGTGCTTCTAGGTAGTCCCATCATGTTAGTTTCACCTTCTTTAGGGTGTGTTTGGTTTGAGGCATGAGGTGGAATGTAACGAAACAGGCAATGTGGAACAAAATGACATGGTTCTAGAGAATTTTCAAAACCAACTCGTAGCGCCAGACCACTCTTGTCCTTACTTGTTAGTCTTGAACACTTTCTTCTCGTCTCACAATGAGTTTTGATCTATCATATTTTTGTGTTTGTGGTGATGAACCGTGCCACATTGCACAACTTAATCTAAGTTCACTTATGTATAACAAAAGAAGCAAAAGCTCCTAGATTAATGGTGGGGTAATTCCTTTTCAAAGTTACTGCCATGTTAATTACTAAGTTATTTTATGTAGAAGTCAATATAGTAGTTGAAAAGTTACACATTTACTAGCTTATGTAATAAGTATGTGGGCAAACAAAAAACACCACTAGATGTTCATGCATGCAGCAAACACACCCAAACTTGCATCAGGCAACCTAAAGTCTCATATGTATGAAACCAATGCTCATGTCCTCTATGACTTTGCACATGCAATATTGTTAACCAAAAGCCACCCGAAACTAGACCTAGGCATGTCCTGGCTGGGCCTAGCTACATTGGGTCAGGTGCCCCTATCAGGGATGCATGTACCCTAAACAACCCTCTAGAGTATGCCATGAACGAGCTTATGTGTAAGCCTCATCTCTAGACCAAGCTTCAATTTGAGGTTGAGAACCAGACACACAAGAGAAGAAAAATTGTCAAGGAGTTTGACCTAGGCAACATTTACTACCTTAAGGCTATCACAAAGAAGACACTCATGATACACCTATCACTGCTCCTCCCACACCCACCTTTGGACAATTGTGATGTCTATGGCTACTCAGTTTTAGCCAGCACACATGTACGCCATCATCAATTCATGGGTGCTTGCTACAGAGATAAAATATCCTTGGCAAACGAGTTTATTCTAGAGAGATTACTGATAAACAATGCAAATGTTAACTCCAGGGGAAGGAATTTTCAGCTTCTTCCATTTGGTGTTGGTTAGAGGATGTGTCATGTTAAACGATGGGATAGAGTCTGTAGAGAATGTGTTTGTTAACCTTGTATACCACTTTGATTAGGAGCTACCAGATCAAATACGAAATGAGGATGTAGGTAGTATCAGAGCTTGATGGAGTTTGTTGAGAGCCAAGTGAAGTTGAGTGGGCTAAGAAGGTAAGTTGTACTTAATGCCTGGGTATCTTAAAATTTATGCTAATTGTGAAGGTATTCATAAGGATTTTTCTAGAGTGGGAAGGCCATTGCCCTCCTTTGGCCATAGGGAAGCTCAACCACTTGATGTGAATATTACATGTGTGTTTGGAGTGAGAATACATTAAAAGGGCAACTCTACATTGCCCAACATGAGGAGATTTGAACCATGTGTCGAACAAAATTTCCAAGTAGAAGTGAACCAAACCCGTGAAGTATTGAGGTTACTCATATAGGCTTTGGGTCTTCTGTTGTTGGGTCGATTAGCTGTTGATTTCCGCAACTAAAACAAGTTAACTACTTTTGCTTGTCTCTTAAGTATATTTGCAATGTGTTGTTAGTTTCTTAGAGCAATGTAACAAAGAACTATCTATGTTGTGGACTTACGCATACACTTTTGTTCTCATTGTATTTGATTTGTTAGATCATAATGTAATGAAACTATGTAATCATAGATTTGTGCAATTTAATGGTTGTTGTACTCAGACTACTAATCTCCCATCATCAGACCCACTCCTTCATCTCCAATTTAATTTTTCTCATATCTGCACTTAAAGATAATAGTACTTCCAGATATTTGATCATCTAACATTTTACACCACCCTTATTTGGTATTACCCGGTGAACTATACAACCATTAGTACTTCATAGTTGTTTAGTTTATTGAGTAATCTGACATTTGGCTACCATGTGTAAGTTCTTAACAGAAGAAACACAAATATTGAAGGAATACCCACCTATGAGTAGTGTTCTTGCAAACCATGGATTTTCCAAAGCCGATTATTGAATACAGTGGAATGTTGGACACATTTGGCTACAAAACAAATACCCGGTGAATCATCACGCCAACATTCTGTGGTTATCCCTCCTAAATACCTTATACACTCTAGAATATTTGATTTGCTTATACAATAATCATACACTAAAAAGTCCCATCAAGATATATACATTTTAGATATGTGTATATAGATGATTAAGAATATTAAAATAAGTATGAAAGACACATGCACAGATGCATGCCACAAGTGCAATCATATAATGGTGGACACTTGGGAGTTTTTCCATTTTAGTTGATCACTTTTGAGGATATTTATTAAAATATTCCTAAAAGGGGAGATGTATAAAAAATGACTACTGCAATATTTATCGCAAAATATGATTTAAGTTTAACACATGGGAAACGTATTCTCCATGATAACCGTTAGAAATAATATAAAAAATAACACTATTATTCATACTATCGACACCGTTACATTATATATTATGCTAACTTAGTGAGTAAAATAGTATATTTAGTTAACATTGTAGATTCCTAAAATATGAATTATGAATAAATAAAAAAGTTTAGTACCAATATGGATAATATGCAACACATTATAGAAGATCTGTGCTCTGCCATGCTGCCACCCACATAAATAAGCCGTTCACCTACATCATCGCTCTCTTTGTCAAAGGGTGTAAAGTGAAGATAAATGACCATGCAAATACAGAAACTGAGGCAGGTGTTTGTATGCATGTCGGGCACATTGTTGCCACATGGATAAAAAACAAAACAAGCAATGTAAGTTGAAGACCAGACTAGCATATGGTATTGTGACCATGTAATATTTTTAAAATTTAGAATATGTTATTATGAATTCATCATTTTGTTGATTATTTACTAGATTTTTATTTGCTAGTTGACAGTACAATATTTTATGTTATTTAATAACTTTATAATAAGCATGCACGAATTTGTATTTGGTTATAAAGATCTAGGAATTGTTTTTTACTACTACTATTCAATCTAATGACTCGTGATGGTACCATGCAATGTCTCATGGGTTTGAACCCATTGAGCTCAATGCATGACAATGATCTATATGTTCTTAGTAGAGGTCTTCAAGCTGATGGTGGTGAACACAAAAAATATTATGTCTTATGGATTTTACTAGATGTGAAGGTGTGTGCTTCACGGCCGAAGGGAATCCTAGTAGGAACCATGTATAAGAGTTGGCTAAGTCCGAGCTTTCCACTCGACCGGTGGGGCGGCTCTAGTGTTGGAGGGGTGACTAAGATAACAACTATCATCGTTTGATAATAACAGATGCCAGGGGTAGGCTTATATTGGGGCCGATGGACACCAGAGGATCCGGGGAGGGATGATGCACTAATTAACACATTCAGATGAACACATGATGTACCCAGGTTCGAGACTCTCCTAGTGTGATAAAATCCCTACTCCTGCATGCTAGATGATATATTTTAGAGAGTTACTATAGTTACATTGGGACCCTTGAGTTGTATCATACCTCTAAGAGGTCTTCTATGTGAGCTTGTGAGCTAGAGGAAGAAGAAGAGAGTTTCTGTGTGATCAGGGGAGAAATGAGACCCCAAGGGGTGCTAGGCCAATTGATTCCGCCGGTGCTCCCTATAAAGGGAGCCCAGGGGACAAGGGATGACCCAAGTGAGCTGTACAATACACTGTTCATGACATGACTACTAGGGTCTTATCAATTGTTCACGATGTGACTACTAGGGTCTTTTCAACTGGCAATGCATGGGCTTGGTCATGTATTGTCTGTCCTTGGTTTTGTCTTCTAGTGCTTGTCCTCGGCATCTTATAGTCATCGATCTTATCCTCCCCCGAGGATAAAAAAGCATCTTATACTTGGCGATGTAGCACGTGTCAGTATGAGCCAGGGGCGTCCCAAGACCGACATTAGGTGAGGAAGGACTTGGAGGCAGCTTGGTTGAGGTAGAGGAGGATGAGGTCGGCGCGGAGGTGTTGATGTAGAGTGTAATCATCGAGGTAATCCATGGAGCCGAGATCTCTTGGGAGTGGCCGAGGAAGCACTAGCATCGAGGAAACTGATGGAGGTGGCGATCTGGAGTAGGGGGTCGAGATAAATGCTACAGTCGTGGACCAGCTAGGGCGACGCGGCCCAGCCTAGGTGAGATGAAATCGGCCCAGGTGGGGAAGTAGCAATAGGGCCTAGCCGGGACTCGAAGGAGCTCTCCCGAGGTAGGGAGCGAATATGGCCGACCGGGTCACCTTACGGCCCAGCCGGGAAGCGAGGTGGGCGACGTGGCTAGGTGAGGTGGGCCGGATGGGAGAGGCCCAATCGGGTAGCAAGGTGGAGAGGAACTAGTGACACCGAGAGACAAGGTTGCCCCGCGGTGGACCGGGATAACCTGAGGTCGGCCTAGGCTGGGTCGAGGAGATGACGCCCAGCTAGGATCGGGGGTAATGCCATCCCAGCGGGGGAGGATGAAGTTGGCCTAGCCGGGGCACACATATGCCGGCCTGGGCAGGGCAAACTCGGCCCAGGCGCGGTTGTTAGCGAGGCGTTCCAACAGGGATTGGAGGCAGCGACCAGGTTTAGCTTTGAGCTGGCCCAGTTGGGATATAATTGATACCGCCTAGTTTATCTCGGTCCAAGTAGGACCCAACCAAGCCGACTTATCCCTGTGTCGGCCCGGGAGGGAGATTTATCTTCCTTTTATCTGATTCATTTTCTAGTGTTCCAAACTATGTATTTTTTCTAGATATATCGCCTATTGAATCAACTCTAGGGTACCCGGGGTCATATCCCTGACATTAGCCTCCGAGGCTATGTAGGACTTGCAAAGTCATGCATAGGCTTTACACTAAAATATCATCACCAGAGTTGCTATCGATATATAATCTACATTCTCATATTCGACATACATCCTATATGAGTTGTGTCGGTACGATACATTGTCTGAGTAGGATTTGATTGATATATGGCTTGCATGAGCGAATTTGACATATAACCTTCATGGGCATCGTCATACATTGGTGCGTTACAGAAGTGATATATTGCTTGCACGGGTAAGTTTAACATAAGGCCTGTATGGGATATTTTTTTCATAAGTCCTGCATAGGCAAATTTTGACATATATCCTGTATGGAAAATTTTCAACATAAGACCTGCATTTTTAACATATGGCCTGTATAGAAAAATTTGACATATGGCCTTATTAGGCAAGTTTGACTGGGAAAATTTGATATATAGCCTGCTCGGGCAAATTAGACATATAGCATACATGGACAAATTTTGACATAGAACCTGCATGCGCAAGTTAGACATATAGCCTGCATGGGCAAATTTTGACATAGACCTGCTTGGGAAAACTTGACATATAGCCTGCATGGGCATTCGTCATATGACCTGCTTGGGAAAACTTGACATATAGCCTGCATGGGCATTCGTCATATGGCCTGGTTGGGAAAATTTGATATATAGCCTACATGAGCATTCGTCATATGGTCTGTTTAGGCAAATTTGACATATAGCCTACACGGGTATTCGTCATATCTCCTGTTTGGGAAAATTTGATATATAGTCTGCATGGGCATTCATCATATGGTCTGCTCGGGCAAATTTGACATATAGCTTGCATGAGCATTCTTCATATGGCCTGCTTGAGAAAATTTGACATATAGCGTGTATGGGCAAATTTTACACATAACCTGTATGGGAAAAATACACATACTGCATGGGCATTCGTCATATGTATCAAAATCATACATACATCCCAAAATGGGAGATACATATCAAAATCTGACATATATGTCAAAATCCGACATAGATGTCAAAGTCTGACATAGATATCGAAATTCGAGATACATGTCGAAATCCGACATAGATATCAATGCCATCAATGCCACGAATCCTGTCAATACTAGATATGAGTGATTCTACATACATGTTGATGTCACGATACTTGGTCAGAACGAGATAAATGTTATCAAGATAGTTCAGGGATGATGCCATGATATGCTGGCAAACCGACATAAGCAATGATTTGAGATATAATTATGATGAGGCCATGATATGCTGGCAAACCAATATAAGTAGTGATTTAAGATATAATTATGATGATGCCATGATATGCTGGAAAACATACATAAACAATGATTCGAGATACTTTATGATGAGGCCATGATATGCTGGCAAACCGACATAAACGGTGATTTGAGATACTTTATGATGAGGCCATGATATGCTGTCAAACCAATATAAATAATGATTCGAGATACTTTATGATGAGGCCATGATATGCTGGCAAACCGACATAAATGGTGATTAGAGATACTTATGAAGAGGCCATGATATTCTAGCAAACCGACATAAACGATGATTCGAGATACTTTATGATGAAGCCATGATATGCTGGCAATAAGATTTCCTCACAATTGACATTCCAAATGACATAGTTAGTCAACATATTTATATAACAGATAATCAAACTTAGCAGTTGACATAACATAAGACATAACTATAGGCATAGAGCAGTTGACATACTTGTAGACATAACAAAAGTTGACATATATTGTACATACTGAACGCTAATCTAAGAAACAGTTCTATGCATGGGTATACCGGCTAAGTACTGATGAATCCCCCAAGATTCTTTTCCTGTCTATGGGAGATTCTATCCTGGATTTACCGGCTAGCCCCTGAGTTGAGATATCTCATCCCCGGGGTGAGCAGCCGCTAAACAAGTGATAAAGGGTGACAGTCCCCGAGTGACATCCGGGGTTGCCTCATGTGCTTTTAGACAGTATATACTTACTTGAGTGTTTTCAGTGGTGATGTTGAGGCCAACATATGTAGATGGGGTTGGCTTGCATGCCAGTCACAAGATTCATTGAGTACTGTATAGCGGGGATGAAGAATATGAAGCTGCTGCTACGATGGTGATGCTATCATTGATGAAGAAGGTCCCATCAAGATGAATTCCAGCCAACGCCTTTGCTGGCCCCATGGTGGACGCCAACTGTCGTGGTTTGATAACAATAGATGCCCGGGGTAGGCTTATGTTGGGGCCGATGGACACCGAAGGATCCATGGAGGGATGATGCGCTAATGAACATATTCAGATGAACAAACGATGTACCCATGTTCGGGGCTCTCCTAGTGAGATAACACCCCTACTCCTGCATGCTAGATGATATATCTTGGAGAGTTACCGTAGTTACATTGGGCAGCTTGAGCTGTATCATGCCTCTAAGAGGAATTCTTTGTGAGCCTGGGAGCTATAGGAAGAAGAAGAAGAGAGTTTATGCGTGAGCAGGGGAGAAATGATCCCCCAAGGGGTGCTGGGCAGATCGATTCCCCCGGTGCTCCTTATAAAGGGAGCCTAGGGGACAAGGGATGGCCCACGTGAGCTATACAATATACTGTTCATGACATGACTACTGGGGTCTTGTGAACTGTTCACGATGTGATTACTGGGGTCTTGTCAACTACTAACAAGGCATGATCCTGCTTGTCCTTGGCATCTTCTAGTCATCGATAAGAAAGCATCTTGTACTTGATGATATAGCACATGTCGGTCTGAGCCAGGGGCTCCCTTTATTAGGTGAGGAAGGCCTTGGAGGCAGCTTGGTCGAGGTAGAGAAGGATTAGGTCGGCGCGGAGGTGTCGATGCAGAGCAGAAGCACCGAGATAATTGATACGTTGTAAACGTATCTATAATTTTTGATGTTCCATACTTGTTTAGTATCTACTTTGCTTTGCTTTGTCTTCTCTTTGAGGTAATTTTATATGTTTTCTGGGACTAACCTATTAACAAGATGCCATAGTGCGAGTTGTCTGTTTTATTCTGTTTTTGGATCTAGAAAAGGCAGAAAATCAATATTCTCGGAATTGGACGGGACAAAAGCCAAAGTCAATATTTTACCGTGGGGAACACGAAGCCAGAAGACAAGACGGAGAAGGGCCGTGAGGGGGCCACACCCCCTGGCCGCGCGGCCAGGCCTGGCCCACGCCTGGGGGGTGCAGCCGCCTCAGGCACTCCCTTGGCCTCCCTCTTCGCCTGTAAGAAGCCCCCGATACCAAAAACCTAAGTACCCAATCAATCTTCCACGAAACAGTCTGTAGCCGCCGCCACCATCGTCCCTAGATCGGGGGGATCTGAAGCTCTTCCCGGCACCCTGTCGGAGGGGAGAGATCATCCCAGAGGCCTTCTTCATCACCATGCCAGCCTCCGGTATGATGCGTGAGTAGTTCCACCTTGGACTACGGGTCCATGTAGTAGCTATATGGTTGTTTCTCCTCCTTTGTGCTACCATGTTTAGATCTTGTGAGCTCCGTTCATGATCAAGATCATCTATTTGTAATCATGCATGTTGTGTTTGCGGGGATCCGATGGATATTGAGATTACTATGTCAGATTGGTTAATGATTTTATCTTATTGATTCTATCATGTTTGTGTTGTTTGTGATCTTGCATGCTCTCCGTTTCTAGTAGCTATCTTGGCCAAGTAGATGCTAGTGACTCCAAGAGGGAGTATTTATGCTCGATAGTGGTTCATGCCTGTATTTAATCTGGGTAAGTGACAGAAATCTCTAAGGTTGTAGATGTGTTGTTGCTACTAGGGAGAAAACAACGATCTCTTGTTCATGGAACAAGTGGATTGTTTACCTTACACACTTTGCTTAAAGCAGTTATCCGTTGCTTGCAACTTAATACTGGAGAGGGTTTGGATGATAACCTAAAGGTGGATTACTAGTCATAGATGCAGCTGGATGGCGGTCTATATATATTGTTTTATTGCCCAATCAAATCTCATAGGATCATGAATGTCTAGTATTGCATTGTTATGCCTTGCTCTGTCCTGTCAATTGCCCCGCTGTAATTTGTTTACCTAGCATGTTATGTTGTTTATCTTAAAGAGAACACCTCTAGTGAACTATGGACCCCGGTCCAATCTTTACCATTGATACATTTTTCACTGTTACCATTTACTTTCTGCAAACCACTATTACCTTCCACACCTAATCCTTTGTTTACAGCAAACCGGTGAGATTGACAATCTCACTGTTCGTTGGGGCAAAGTGTTGAGTTTGTTTTGTGTAGGTTTCCAGTTGCTAGCAACATCTTTGAGTCGTTTTCCTTCCTCCTACTGGTTCAATAACCTTGGTTTCTTACTGAGGAAAAAACTTATTGTTGTACTCATCATACCTTCCTCTTGGGGTCTCCCAACGAAGCTCTACAGTGATCTGAGCCGCATCAGTAATCCATGGAGCGGAGATTGCTTGGGAGTGGCCGAGGAAGCACTGGCATCGAGGAAACTATTGGAGGTGGCGATCTAAAGTAGGGGGGTCGAGATAAATGTTGGATTCGTGGCCCAGCCAGGGCGACGAAGCCTAGCCTTGGTGAGATGAAACCAGCATAGGTGGGGAAGCAGCATTAGGGCCTAGCCAGGACTGGAAGGACCTCTCTCGAGGTGGGGAGCAAAGTGGGCCAGCCGGGTCACCCTACGGCCCAGCCGGGAAGCGAGGTTTAACACCCTCAGAATCGGCCCTATGCAAGTTTCAGCGCTTCCCGCCAAACCCGCATAGAAACGATTCAAAGGTGCCCACCAGGCACTTGCGTGCGGGTGGAAAACAAAGTAATAACATTACACAAGAGTCCTCGATGGGACCCACAGAACAGATATATATATATATAACAGCGACTCCATGAGTCAAGAATACAGATATAATATACAAATATCCAAATCACCTTGAAAATGATAGAGCGTCCGACTACGGACAAGATGCAATTGGGGCTAAGAGCCCTGAAGAATAACCAATGGCGTCCATAACCCTGCCCAGGCCAAGCCGGAAGGGTAACCCTGCTAACGACGTCGACCTCAAAACCTGCTTAAACAAAAGGGGTGCCGACAAAGGGCAAAGGAAAAAGAGAGGGCGGTCAGTACTGAGGCCAATACACGGCGAGGATAGAATTCGGCGGTCCTCGCCTACATAGGTATGGTGGACTGAAGAGGCCGCGGCAGCATGCACTAAACACCCTATAGAGACACGATACAACTGACGGCTATCAGAGAGGGGTAAGAAAGACCTATTCGGAACCAACCTGATACTACCACCAAGCAAACCCATCCTGGTGTTTCCCCCTCGAGATCAAACGAGGAAGTCAACCGAGGAACTCACACAGTTGGCAGTTTTATTTATTCAGTTATCGTTGCAGCAATTACTAGTCAAGTATAAATAATCATCTTGATAAAATAAGCAGTGGGCACTTTTATTTAACCATTCCATTGTAGTTGCAACACTTACTAGTCAGATACAATTAGCATGAGATATCCCAAAACCCAGCAGTTGTTGGCACTTTTATTTAGCCATTCCGTTATAGTTGCAGTACTTACTAGTCAGATACAATGGTCGCAAGCGACAACCCAAACAAGCATTTGTTGGCAGTTTTATTTAGCCATTCCATTATAGTGAAGCTGATTACTAGTCATTATAAAGTCAAATTTATAGCACTACTTTAGTTATAGTTGTCTATGATCGAGATACTGTGCTCCAAGTCGTCCATAACCGCGGACACGGCTTTCAGAAAGTTTTACCCTGCAGGGGTGCACAAATAGCAACACACACTCGATCAACCTCGGAAAACCAAATCAAAACCCAACGAGGCCTTCACGACAAAGCAATCACAAGATTCAGAAATATTTCAGGGGGCCACCCCATTAAGTATACCATAGAAGTTAGCTGACTTGAGACGGACTCAAGGTTTGTGGGCCGGTCAGAACATCGGGAACCCAAAACTGGGCTTGTCGATACCGCGAAAACGGGTCACGATCCTAAACAGTACAGGTTCTCCTCGCACAATCGTAAATAAAGCAGTAAAGCATGGCATAAGTACAGGATAGTAAATAAAACCTCAAACTAGTTTGTGGCCCCAAGAAATAAGAATGAATCAAGCTCTGGCTCAGGGGGGTCCCATAATCCTCCCGGATGTGGATAGCGCGAATATTCAAGGAACAGGTATCAAGTACTCGGGGTCCTACGGGACACAAGTGGACGGTTAACAACCAAATAACATCTATTGCCCACCTATGCCTCTGCTTACCTACTTCAATTTTAGTTGTTAAACAGTAATTAAAGTTATGATCATCTCCAACATTAAACATGCGGCAACACTCCAACAACTGTGGTACTGGACGACACGCAACAACACTTGAGCAAGCGACTACGACGCGCAGGTCCAACTATCTACCAAACAACAGGTAATAGGAGGTGTCCAAGGCAATATAAGGCTACAAGGGATATCTCGGGGACGAAAACTAGAGCATCGCAACACAGATAGCAATAGATCAACATGAGGGAATAAATACTATAAAAGTAAGATAGGTAGAAAGGGAGAGGTGCTCGCCTGAAAAGCATTGTTGAAGGTTCATCCAAGATCGGGTCGACACACGCATCAACTCATCGGCCTAGTCCGTGAAGAAGCAAAACACTAGCACAAACACCGGATGCACTATTTAATACTACGGCAAAAGATCGGGCATGATGCATGTATGAGGTATGGCATGGCAAAGGTGCAATGCAATTAGGCAGTATTAAACGGAACCGGGGGTCCCGACATTTAAATATATGGTTCAAGTTATTTAGTTACCCGCCAATTAAAATGTTGTCTTAACAAGGCAAGATTATATCATCGGCTCGCTACACAAATTTAAATGAGGCCAATATAAGGCTAGATTTGCCCGCATATGGGCCCCATATTTAATTATGAGGTGAATCGGCATAATACCCCCGAACCACATGATATGATGCGAGCATGACAATTTAATATGCAACAAGTTTATATTTCATTTATAAAATAGGGCTCGAGAAAAGGGGTCACACATTAGGGTTCGGCGATCTTGGGGTTCGATGTGGTTTGGGGTCCGGTCTCAGGGTTCAGGGTTCGTCGAGATCGGTCTTCGAAGGTCGGATACAAGAGGAAGAGCTTGGCGTTCCGGGAAGAAGGACTTGGTGTGGCGTCGGGGCGCATCGGATTCGTCCGGGTCGGTGTCGATCTTGTCGTTGCGAAGATCTTGTCGGGTCCGCGCCATCGAGTCGGTCTTGGCATTCAGGGTGACGAACTTGGCGTCCTCGAGGAAGTACTTGGCGTACCCGAGTCGTTGACCTAGGCATCCGGTTTCTCGGGCATCAGATCCGGGAAGAAGTACTTGTCGCACCGGGGTCTCGGTGTCCTCGGATCCGATTGAAGATCTTGGCGTTCGGGTTCGGGATCGGTCTTCGGATCGGTCTTCAGGGTCTCAGGGTTCGGATCTATGAAAAAGAACTTGTCGGTCTCAGGTTCCATGTCGGCATTCTCGGTGTCCCCCGGTGAAGTGCTTGTCGTTTTTGTGGCGAGCTTGGCGGTCATCGGGTTCGGTGCCGATGGTCGTTGGCGGACTTGGGGTGCATCTTGGTCTGGCCATAGGGAACACAAGCAGAACCCCATGGCACACATGACTGGCGACTTGGGTACCAAACTGGTACAAGCAGCGGAACAGCGCTGACTCCTGGACGAGACGACCAGAGGCCCTCAAGTCAATGAACCCGGCGGCCGTCCTGTAGCACACGGGGCAGCGGACGTAGGAGGACGGAGAGGGAGCCAAGGAAGAGGAAGCCTACGCGGTGGCGGTCGGGCTCCCTGGCGATGTCGGGGATGCGCGCGGCGGCGCCATGGAGAGGGCATGCGGCGCCGGGGAGCTCGGTGGAGGGCGCCAGGAAGGCAAAGGCGGTGGCGAGGGCGAGCACAGACGACGCCCCTCCGGCGGGCTCGCTGTGGGGAAGGGTCCGGTGGCGACAAGGCAGAGAGGGCGTAGGAGGGCGCGGCCGACGGCGCGGTGGGCTCGCGGAAGAGCCGAGGCGGCGGGGATCGGGCAGAGGGGAGCAGGCGGCGAGGCAGCGAGGCGGCGGCGCGCGGGCGTTGGACGGTGGCGAGGAGGGTCGCCATGACGAGGCAGGGGGCAGAGGGCGGACCTGGAGGGGCCGAGGGCGAGGTAGCCGAGCCCGGCCGGAGCGCGCGGGTGGGAAGCGATGCAGAGAGGAGAGGGGGTCGCGAGGGAGAGAGAGGAGCGTCGGGTAGGGAGAAACTGGTGGCGGCGGCGGAGGTGAGGACGAGGGGAGCTGGAGGGGGAGCCGCGGGGAGAGCGCCTGGAGGAGTAGGTAGAGGAGCGGCGGCGCCTGGGAGAAACGAGGGAGGAGGGAGACGCGGGGAGAGAGGAGGGTAGGTGGGGAGTGGCGGGACCCGCGGGTGGGCCGAGCGGGACAGGGGCAGGTGCGGCCTGGGGTGGGGCCGGCTCGCGTGGGGTGGGTGGGTGCTGCAGGCGTGCGTGGTGTGCTGGGTGTGTTTGTGGCCAGAAGGGTGGGTGAGAGAGAGAGGGTCTGAGGTGAGGTGGCCGATGGGGATTGGGTGGGGTTTGGCCCAGGGTGATGTGGCGACCAGGGATTGGAGGGGGTGAGGTGGAGGGGGGCTGGGTAGATTAGGACTAGGTAGGTTAGGGATTTTGGGTGGACCGGTTTTATTCTGGGGGTGGCCGACTGGGTCGGATCGGCCCGGTTCGGCTGCCCCCTAAAAAATAATTAAACGATTTATTTATTTAGCACGGGGTTTTTGCGAACCGCTGGTAGACAAAACAAAATAATCCGGAGAACCGTGTTTTAATTTGAATAAAGACGGGAATATTTAGAAGACAAAACTAGGCAGTTCGAAAATAGGTTTCGACAAACAAATGCATGATGATGACGATGCTCAAATGCAATGTGGCATGGTGACATGAGCATGCGGTCATGATGATGCAATGCAAAAAACAACGCGATTTTCTAGTAGTGGTTTTGCGGGGCGCCACACGAGGTGGGCGGCATGGCTAAGTGAGGCGTGCCGACTGGGAGAGGCCTACCCGGGTAGCAAGGTGGATAGGAACTAGCGACGCCAAGAGACGGGGTTGCCCCATTGTGGGCCGGGATAACCGGAGGTCGGCGTAGACAACGTTGAGGAGACGACGCCCAGCCGGGATCGAGGGTAATGTCGGCCCAGCGGGGGAGGATGAAGTCAGCCAAGCCGGGGCGCGTGTATGCCGGCCTGGGCGGGGCAAACTCGGCCCAAGAGCGGTTATTAGTGAGGCATGTCGTTCGGGATTGGAGGCAGTGACCGGGTTTGGCTTTGAGCTGGCCCAGCCGGGATTTAATTGATACCACCTGGATTATCTCAGCCCAAGTAGGACCCAACCAGGCCTACTTTTCCCTGTGTCGACCCAGGAGGGGATTTCTCTTCGTTTTATCTGATTCGTTTTCTAGTGTTTCAAACTATGTGTTTTTTCTAGATGTATCGCCTATTGAACCATATTTCTATCAACTCTTGGGTACCCGGGTCATATTGCCGACACCAACACACATCGTTAGGGATTTGGTGGTTGGATCTCGCGTGGGACCACTGACATATCTAAATTTTGAGGAATACCGAGGCCCCATCGTTTGATGCCCCACAAAGATAACAGTCCAACATACCACTCCAATGTCTCCGTCGCGTGGTGGCACGATAATGTTGTTCCACTTCTAGGTTTTGTGGCTCCTATTTCCGTTCTCGTGAATAATGACACAAAGTGATACTAAGATCTAGTGCAGAAGATCCCTGCTTTTATTTTATTTTATGATATTTTCACTCTTGTGCTGGGACAACTACCTCTTTGCTAGTTTCTTCTATAGGGTATGCTTATTGTTTCAAATTCTATACACTTCGATATTTGGTGAATGAAATATGTAACACACTTGTAAGTAATAATCTAGTTAGTGCAATATGGGAAAATAAAGTTCTAGCAGGTACGAAAGCCGGCAATCTCATAAAACATAATGGGAACCAGAATAAGCAATGTTGTTTCAGTAACCATGATAAGGCAACTAAGATTCTATTCTTACGTGCAAGTTCACATTTGTGGCTTAATCAATCATTCACATGTTGTATCCAATTTGTATTAACACTAGAGAGTTAATAGTATGTTAGGTAATTGGCTATGGGTTATTCCTTAACAAATTATAAACATATACTTGTGGGAACAACGCCCTATGCTAGTTTTTTTGGGATGACATGAATGGTGTTTTTTTTGCAATAAAGAAGAATTCCTCCACACCGGAGCTTATCTAATCGTGTATATATTGGCTCTCTACCTTTTCCCGTTTTCAGGTCCGGAAGCTCTCTACAATCGTGTATGTCATAGAGATGGTAGATGGGTACGGTAACGCAAGCTATATTAGACGAACTCGAACAGAAGCGAAGAGAAGCAACTTCAACCTTGACAGAAAATCCGCCCAGGGCTCTCTCAACCCCCTCTCTGCTACTGTAGTTGAAGCCTCCCGTCGCAGATCCGGCCCGAACCGAGGCCTCTCTCGCCGGCGTCGCCGGCGAGGGATGGCTGAGGGGAGGTGCCGGCGGTAGTTGTAGCTGTAGGTGTTTTCCCGTAGTGGAGTCTTGGAGCTGGAATCTGGATCTTTGCGGCAAGATCCAGGGCGTCGAGTTCTTCTACGTCTGGTCGTGGCTTCAACGGTTGAAGCGCGGCGGCGAGGAAGGGCTTGCGGTCTCCGTTAATAAAGCCGGTGTTCGTCGTGGTGCGGTGGAGCTGCGTTTCTCCTCCTCTCCTGGCCGGCTGTGGAAGCGGGGGGGAGAGGCGAAGAGGCGCAGGGTGTTGTGGCTTGTTCTTCCTGGCCGGCCGTGGTGGCGAGGAGGAAGAACACCGCGCCGCCTTTCCTTCGCAGTGGCGGCTGTTGCGGGTGTTGTGTGGTTGTGCCCAGATCTGGGGCCCTCTCTGGCCGGCCGTGGCGGCGGGGGGAGATGGCCTGGTTGTGGGCGGCGGCTACGCTTCTTCGCATCGTCGAGCTACTCCTTGGTGCTTTCGAGCGGTGCCAGGAGGTCACCGGGTCTCCCTCTCTGTGTCGCTGCAGTGGTTGCAGTTGCCGGCGGAGGTTGCAGTCTTAGTGGCTCGACCATAAAGCTCGGGTGTGCCTTCGTGGTGTCGACGGCGACTAGCTACCTCTCCAGATCTCGGCCGGCCATGGTGGCAAGGGAAGGAAGGAGGGTTGGCTTGCTGCTGCTGATACTTGCGATGGGTGGGGCCGCCTGTTCCCAGGCGGCGATGCTGCGTTTTCTCCGGCGAACTCCAAGCGGAAGCAATAAGCCACCCGCTATCTTTGGCCAAGAGCATGGCCTCGCCGAGCTCGAGGGGCCTCTGTGCCTGAGCTACTTCAACCGCCTCCGGCGGCCTTTTTTCTCCCTCCTCGCGGCTCCCAGCGTCGACGTTGGGCCAAGTGGTTCGTCCCCGGTTCCGACGACGGCGGCCGCGGCTGGAGGAGAGGGTCAAGCGGCAGGCAGGACTCAATTGCTTTCTGATCTTTCCTGCAGGGTGCAATGTGTAAACTTGAAGGGCCCAGTTGTTATCTTGTTTTTCTTTTGGGTCTTATTGTAATTTGTACTCTCCGCTTTGACTAATGGCAGCATCTCGGTCCTTCGGGACCTTTCACCGTTCAAAAAAAAAAAAAAAAAAAAAAAAGAACAGAAGCGAAGAGCGAGGAGACTACCTAGTTTCTGGCCACCAACACGAGTAATACGCGTGGCGTATTTTTGTGCTAAAATATGAACCCTAGATCGACTAAAGTGTGAAGGCGATATGTGGATCCTTCAGTGGTTTTTATGTTTCTGTTGTGCTTGTAGAATTTCATTTACGCCGTGTCCTCTAGGTCCTTTATATACGCGCCTTGTCTTGAGAACGTTAAGTTGTCGCAATTCGATACGGTAAAATTATGTTGTTAAAATAAGAAAAATACTCCTTAGTAGGTTTAAACTCATGATCTCACATATCACCTAGTTCCGCACACGAATCTTTCCCCTGTATGGTAGGAGTCAGATATTCTACTCTCTCTGTTTAAAAATACTAGTTGAATGCCCGTGCGTTGCTACGGCAAGTTATCTTTTTTTTTGTCTCACGCGTTGCACAAGAGAATTTACGTGCATAAAATGAAAAATATGCGGTGATATAAACCAATGTTAGTTGTACTTTATTTAATTAAATAGCCGAATGCCCGTGCGTTGCTACGGCTAAAATAATGTAAGATCGCCACTACCGTCATGCCTGCAGCGATGAGAAATTCCTCACCAAAAGTGCCGTAGCCTCAACATTGTGCCCATCCGTGCCCGCCGATGTCATTTGAAAATACTTCTTCCGTTTCAAAATATTAGAAGTTTTTAGCTTTGTAAAAGGAGTCTATCTAGAACCTTTTAGTGTGTAGATTCGGAATGAAACAGAGGGAGTAACTTGTAGCATTTGCCACACGAAACTGTAACATCATCTCGCTTGCTAAAATCGGATGCACCTTTTATCCTCTCGTTTTGCTGAATCGAGCTTACTGAATTAAGCAAAACAGAGGAATACAGCGACAGACTAAAAGCCCCGCCAGACAGCAGCACAGCCAATCCCGCACCTCCCTCAAATCCATATAATCCATTAACGTTGCCCTGTCCATGCAAATGATCCATCTAGCTGCTAGCTGGCTGGCTAGCTGATCGCTGCATACGTACACATACAAGCTAGCTCCGCATGCACGTATGTCTCACCCCTGGTCGCCGCGTAATTCGCGCGCGTCGCGGGCTCACTTAGCCTGGCCTCTTGGTCACGCCGTGGAGGGTAGCCAGCTTCGCACACATGTATGTCTCGTCCCTGGTCGCCGGCTCATGCAGCCCGGCCGTTCGGTCACCTCGTGGAGGGAAAAAACTCATTTTTTTTTACCATGGTCGGCTATATTTTGTTTACTCGTAGGCGCGCGGCCATGGCGGAGCTAGCTTGGGCGGAAGTGGAGCGGCGGCGGTGATGCATGGAATCGATGGTGGAGAGGTGGAATAGAACCGGGAGATCATCTGGATGTCGTGGACATGCTCGTCAGAGCCGGAGAAGAAAGGAGGCAAACGAATTTGACCGGGAAGAGACGGCCGGGCGGAAGACACGAGCATGGGCCGCGGGCGGCCCGGGAGGTCGAAGCGGCCAGGCGGGAGTCGCGCAGCGGCTGCCGGTTGCAGAGGGAGGCGGCGGCTCGATGAGAATAAGCGCCGGGAGGCCTGGCATGGCGGCCATGGGTGGGGTCGGCACTCATGGCGTGGCGTCTGACGCGAGGAGGGAGGGAGAAGGGGACCCGGCGAGAGTGTCGGTTCGTTTCATGAACATGTCTTCTTTTCTTAGCGGTGGCATATCTTGTAATACCTCCGAAAAGCCAGGGACAAATTTGTCTTTTCAAGGCAGACGAATTTTTTGGCTGGTTACCAACGGTCCCAATCTTTTTAATAGTATAGATAAGATATTTTAGATTTATAAAGTAATTGTATCTAGACATCTTTTAGTGTATAAATTTATTTAAACCTACAAACTACACGGTGTCTAGATACATTAGTTTTACTAACCTAAAATATCTTATATTTCTAAACAGAGAGAGTAGTACAAGAGTACATCGTACTCGTGCATAGTCAGCCAGTTGTATTTGGACGAGTACACTATATTTCTGCTGCCACCCATGGAGTTGGAAAACGAAACCTATATAAATTACAAAAGGGAATTAAGCTACGCACATAAAGGGTCGCGAATATAAGACATTAGCCTGCACAAGACGATTTATGCAAATCCCTCTCACACATAAAATTCAAACGATCGGATCCATGGATCTTGATTGTCAAAGACTCCCTACATTTAACGACGATAAACGTAACAGATCAAACCGGTACGTGCGTCTGCTCCCAGGAGGCCGAGGCGACGGCTCAAAAAACTTATCTAGAGTTCATTCCCTCCGCCAGTGACGTCGTTGGTCTGCTCCGCCTCGGATGGCCTTAGGGCCTTAGAGGTGTGGCGGACCACGGTCTCTCACCGACGGGAGGTTTTTGTTTTCGATTAGGCTGTTTTTTGTGTCTTTTTCGGGATGTTGAGACGACGGCCACATCCTGAAGTCAGAATAAAGTCCTCCCCGCTCTATCCTCACTCCGGTGGTGCTCCTAGCGCTGACGAGGGCACGTGAAGTCGTGTGTCCGGCCGATCTCCTAGGATCTAATCGTTTTCGTGTTAATTTCAGATCAGTCTCTTCCAATCTACTGATGTTATTATTGACGATGGTTGCTGCTTAAGTGTGCCAGTTTTTTGGGACCTTAGCACGACGACTTCGTGTCTGTCTACTACAACAAGCTCTAATACGACAAGCTTTACCCGGCTCCGGTGATGAAGGGACGAGGACGGTGACGCGCCTTCGGCTCGTGCTGTTGTTTGTAGTCTTCGCTAGGTGGTCCATCGACCTATTTATATTTTTATTACTTTTATGCTTGTTTATACTACCGTTGATGATTATTAATAGATTGGTGGAATTTTCACAAAAAAAATACTCCCTACATTCTTTCTTATGTACTAATAGTATTTTGAGAAGTCAAACACGTGACTACCTTTAGCCAAGTTTTTAGAAATTATTAGTAGCATCTATGATGCTAAATAAATATAATAGATTCATCATAAAATATATTTTTATATTTTATTTACTTAATTAGTATTTCAAATATTGATATTTTTTATGAAATCTTGGTCAAAGATAGTCAAGTTTAGCTTAAAAATGATAATACACCTTATACGAAGGAAGGTAGTTTCCGCAAAAAAACAAAAAAGAAGGAAGGTAGTACAAATATAACCAGTAGGAATAGCAGAGCAGCGTTTCTACCATGCACGGGATATAGCGTGCATGAGCCCATTTCTCTCTCTCATCTAGTCTTGTCATATTTGTACTATTACATGCAGAATCTGTACTATACGTTCATTTATATATGCATGCATATTAATCCATTTCTAAACTTTAAACCTTCATAGCTTTTGAATTAAAACTCTAACTTATATTATGTTTGAACATTTGAGTTCCTAATGATAAGAGCTTCAAAGCAAGTCCAATATTGCACATATTTTTAAAAATCTTAAATTTGAAAATATGAAAATTGATGATACTTTATGAAAAAATATATTCTTGAACTTGTTGTATTCTGTGGTCACCTGTTTTATTTTACATGTATAAAAGAGTAGCATTCTGTACCATGGTGTATCATAATGTTACATTGTGAGTTATTGTTTGACAATATACTACAACGTTTCAAAATAGTTTATCTTGATTCATCATTTAATAAAAAATCTTGTTATATTGAATATTGAATATATTTTGTTACATTTATGGGAAAATTATATCAACGAGTTTTGTTTGTTTATGAGAAAATTATATCAATCTTTTTTGACTCGTAAATTATAAAAATCTTGTTATATTGAATATATTTTTGATTATTTTAGGTTTGGAACTAACTGGAACTTGATATAACTTTAAAACTATTAAAACTACTAAAACAATGTGTCACATAATATAGAACTAGTTATGATGAATATATTTAAAATTTACTGTAGTTTATTGCGTAACTTTATTTTGCATGTGTACATGTAGTTTCACCAAGTTTCATAGAGATCCATTATGTTTTAAAAATTATTATTTAAAACTTGGCAAAACATATTCAAAATTGGTCTTGTTTTGAAGTCCTTGTCATTTGGATCATAAATATGCAATAAAAACATAAAATAAAAATTTGATTCAAAATATACGGTATAAACAAGTTTTGGATGTTTTAAGAAAGTTATAACGGGTGAGAGAAGAGAGAAAGTTTGCATGCACACGGTAGATGTATAGTAGACGAGATTGATGTGACATAAAGTAACCAAGCCAAAAAAAATATACAAGAGAATATAACAGGATGAGGTCTTTTATGTTCAAATCACAACGTCATCATGTGGTCTAGCCATGCACGAGATCTACCGTGCACACTAGACTTTCATTTCTGGTAGGAATAGCCCCACACATTTTTGGAACTTGTAGTTTCGGTTCTGGTTTCTGGAACCTGAACTGGGGATCGCAGCCGCGTGACAGTTAGACTACACCTGACACTGTGCCTCCGTTTCGTTAACTGTCCGATTTGGATACTGGCTAGCGGCAGGCCACGTAATCAGCCTGAACACGAGTCGGGATCGGACATTTGATTTTATGGAAATTTACAGCCCCAAGTATGAGATCGAGTCGGACAATGAGTCGCCGATCAGTTTACCTAGCGGGCGAGCACAGATGCCATTATAACTGAATCACCACCACCGCCACCACCGAGGTCGGCGGACGGAAGACGTACTCGTCGGCGAGCATGTCTTCTCCTTCCTCCGCTCATTGGCTGAGCCTCGTCGGAAGCGTCTGGCTCCAGACCGCCAACGGCCCCAACTCCGACTTCCCGGTCTACTCGTCACAGCTCAAGGAGCTGAAGAACATCTCCCAGGTGCAGCTCAGCTTCCTCGCCTTCGCCTCCGATGCCGGGAAGCTCCTCGGCTGGGTCTCCGGGGTGGCCGCCCGGTACGTGCCTCTCCGCCTCGTCGCCTTCGTCGGCGCCGCCTTCGGCCTCGTCGGCTACGGCATCCAGTACCTCTTCCTCAACAGCGCAGGGCTCCGGTTCTGGCATATCTTCCTGCTCACCGCCCTCGCCGGGAATGGCATCTGCTGGATCAACACCGTCTGCTACCTCCTCTGCATCAACAACTTCGGGTCCAGGGGCCGCGTCGCCGTCAGCGTCGCCACCAGTTACCTCGGCCTCAGCGCCAAGGTGTACGCGAGCCTGGCCGGGATGATAATGCCCGGCTCCACCAAGGCCAAGATGTACCTGCTCCTTAATGCCGTCGTGCCGATGATCGTCACCGTTGCTGTCGCGCCGTCCCTCAGGTTGTCGGACCTTACGAGCGATACGACGATGTCGACCACGGACGCCGCATTCCTCGCCATGTTCGTGATCACGCTCGCCACCGGAGCCTGCGCCGTCGTCGGATCCAGAGGGCTGGTCGGCCTCATCGTGCTGCTGGCCATTCCCATTCTCATCCCGGTGGCTCTCAAGATCCGGGAGAGCATAAACAAGATATGGGAGGCGAAGCACGCGAACAAGATCAATCAGCTCGGGAGCGACGAGGTCGTCATCGAGGTGGTGATGGACATCGAGACCAGGGATGAAGAGATCGTGGAGGAGGTCGGGGGCCTCCAGCTGCTCAAGAAACTAGACTTCTGGCTCTACTACTTCAGCTACATGTTCAGTGGCACACTGGGTCTTGTCTTCCTGAACAATCTGGGGCAGATCGCCGAGTCGCGAGGGCTCGCCCAGACTTCCACCCTAGTCTCCCTGTCGTCTTCCTTCGGATTCTTCGGTCGCCTCCTTCCCTCCTTCTTGGACTACTACTCTGCCAAGTAAGCAACCGTTCTTTCCGTACACTCTGGTCTTCCTTTGGAGTCTCCAAGATTCTTGGAGTCCTTTTAAATGGGAAAACTATATATACTCTGTTTTTGTCCCAGCAGCAGCAGCGGCGGCTAACTGAATTTGTTCGATTTGTGCAGAAGCGGTCACTCCATATCAAGGACGGCATCCATGGCGTCGCTAATGGCACCCATGGCCGGCGCCTTCTTCCTGCTGCTCAACCCGGGCAAGATATTCCTGTACGCGAGCACGGCCATCATCGGGACGTGCACGGGGGCGATCGCGTCGGTGGCGGTGTCGGCGACGAGCGAGCTGTTCGGCGCCAAGAGCTTCGGCGTGAACCACAACATCCTGGTGTCCAACATCCCCGTGGGCTCCCTCTGCTTCGGCTACCTGGCCGCCTTCCTCTACCAGCGCGAGGCCGGGGCGCGCGGGAGCGCCGCCTGCTCCGGCGCCAGCTGCTACCACGCGACCTTCGCCATCTGGGGCGCCACCTGCGTCGTCGGGACGCTGCTCTGCGTCGTGCTCTACGTGCGGTCGCGCAGTTTTGCCGGGAGGCTACAGGCGGGATTACAGTAGCTCCGCCGCTCAGCTAACTTTGTACTCCGGCGCTAGACACAAGGTTTAATTAACTTAGTGATCTGATCACACACGAAGCATCCATATGCATCGATGCGATATACTACAAGCTTTCTGTTATTTCTTCTACTAGTGTTTTCTTGATTGATCCCACGGGGCATACAGAGATCAGGCTGGACTGGAGAGATATTGTGCAGGTTGATCACCTTTTCGCTACATATATAACAATACTACCTCGTTTCAAAGCTTAAGTCTTATATTTTTTATAAAAATTAAAGCTATGGAAATTCTGACTAAACTTTAAAAAGAACTACTTCCTCTTTTAAATAGATGTCTCAAATTTGTCAAAACTAGTGTCTAGATTCATCTAAATTTTTAAAAATCTAAGACGTCTATTTTGGGACGAAGGGAGTATCAAAAACTATAATACTATGTACTCTTTCCGTCCAAAAATAACTGACTTGGTTTTATCTAGATTTGAATGTATCTAGACATGTTTTAGTGTATAGATATATTCGAATCTAGACAAACACAATTCAGTTATTTCTAGACGCAGGGAGTAGATAACATGTGATTTTTTTGTTTTATGATACATCAAAGGGTATGGATTTCGTACCGTAAATATTAATATTTTTTTTAAAAGATAGTCAAACTTCACGTAGTTTGACTTTAAAAAAAAATACTCCCTCCGTCCTAAAATATAAGACGCATAAGCTTTAATCAAAAGTCAACATATTCTATGTTTGCTCAAATTTATATATAAAAATATAAATATCCACAATATCAAATCAAAATCAATAGATTTATCATAAAGTATAGTTTCTCAATATATCCATTCAATACTGCAGATATTCATAATTTTTTATATAAACTTGGTTAAAGTTAAAAGATGTTGACTTTTAACTAAAATTAGGCGTCTTACAATTTAAGAGAGAGAAAAATTATAAGCCGTAAACTTCAAAACAGAGGTAGTATATCCATGTTCTTCCATTCCAGATACCCAAAAAACACGGACTAGTGAAATGGTGTTTGGCAGGGCCAATATTGTTTCAGAGGAGGTCCACCGTCTTAAATATTGCCCACATCGTCAAACAAAGAAGCAAGAAAAAGTTCAAAAGAACACACTGTTTCCTGATTGGAGATGCCACTTTTTACGTTACATCAATCAGCAGTCACGCACATACCTTCTCCTTAGAGCATTCTCACTCCTTGGACGTTTCCAAGTTAAAATTCGAAACTTTTTTTTGGTGGACGAGACTCGTTTTTGGAGGAAATGCCGAGTTTTTCACTCGTGGTCTCAGACGAAGAGAAAACGGCGACATATTCGAATTTTTATCGTTCCCGCTGGCTAGAGCTCGGCCAAAAGGTGTTCGACAAAATTAACGCCCACAAGTTTGACGACAAATTATTACAGAACAAGGCAAAAAGGCTCAGCCATCTCTCATGACGCCGACTGGTTGGAGGTGGAAGCGGAGCTCGGCGTAATAGTAGAGTTCAGCACAGGGGCGTTTGGCGTAGCGGCAGGCGTGATCTCGACCTGGAGAATGGTCTGGCGGTGCGCCATGTACCAGGCCTTGACCGGCGAACTCATCGTTGACATGTCCTCGCCGCCCATCAGGAACATGAGATCTGTGTTCCTCTTCTTGGCGGCGTAGTTGGCCTTGAGGAGGGCCACCTTTTGCCCTTGGGTCTCGATCAACTGCGCTCACCTCTCGTCGCTCTTCTCGGCCCTCTTCTCAGCGTGCGCCCTCGTGTCGGCGATGCATTTCTCGATTGAAGCCTAAAGACGCTCGGCGGGAGGTTCGGCGGCTTTGAGCATCTTCACCTTCTTCTGGTCGATCTCCGGCCTTCCGGGTTGTACACGCCGTCCTTGGTCTTAGAGAGGCTCAGGCGAGTGTCTCACCATTTTTCGCAGTCCTCGATCTCGTGGAACACATGGTGGAACTTAAGCTCCACCTTCATGTCCTTTCGATACAAAGCGAGTGCACGAATAAGCTGCAAAATGGAAGACAAAGTTTATCAAGATATGCTTGAGCTTGTCATAACTTTGGCTAGTGTTTGCGAATACTTTGTTCTCCATGTTTTCCCCGCTGGTTTTTGGCCATTCCACCTCTTTCATGCAGCTGTGCCACTTGCTACACGCATGCTGGATGACCCCCCAATGGTTGGTAATAGCTTTCTCCCATCGCTCCATATGAATTTTGCTATACTTTGCGTCGCAAATGCTACACTCGTCGAACGCTAGCTTCACGCGCCTCCAATAGTTGTCGGAATTCTGGTTGGCACCGGTGATGGGATCTATGCTCACTGTTTTCCAGACTTCGGCGAGCCAGAAGTCCTCGGGCATCGTCCACTTGATCCACGCCTCCAGCGCCACAGTGCCCGGTTTCTTCTTCCCCTTCTTTCCCTTCGCCAGAAGCACGACATTATCCTCGGCGTCCTCGGCCTGCGTCGGTTCGGCCTGCATCTCCTCGGCGTCGATGTCGGTGAAATCCTAGGACTCGATGCCGCGTTCGGCATCGGCCCGGGACTGTTCTTGTGTGAAGAAGGAGGGGTTGGCGGCCAAGCCTTGGGCGATCATGTCCTCCATGTGGGCCGCGACGCAGCGCGGGGCCTGCATACGCTGGAGAGGTGGAGTAGGGGATGTTAATGTCGACATTGAAGGTCGAAGGAGGGCACGCCGCCGGGCAGGGGAAGACCACGTTTGGGTTGAACCCGCCGTCGAACTCGGGGGACGAGGAGTACCTCTACCAAGCGTTCGCCTAGCTCTCTTGGAATCCTGCCGGCGAGATCGGCGAGAATCCGGTCGGCGAGCCGACGCTTGCCTGGCTTCCCCAGTGGGGGGATACGGCGCCGCCATCATCGCCGCCCTCGTCGTTGCCGCCTGTTTTGCCTGGTTAGCCCTCATCGTTGCCTGCTCTTCCGTCGCCGCCGCCGCCTGCTCTTGTTCTTGCCGGAGCTTCGCCCTCTCCTTTCTTCCCTTTCGGTCGTCCGACGCGATCTTTCGGCTCTACGCCTTGGCCGCCCACTCGGCGCTGGACATACCCTCCGGCTTTGTCGCCAGCGCTCTCGGCTTCCTCGCCTTCTTCTCCCCCGAAGCCTCGCCGAGGTTCGATCTGGGTTTGAAGAAACTCTTGGGCGACATGGTGGGCGGGAGCTCGGTGAAGTGGCGGGAGTGGGGGAATGGGGAAGAAAGGCGGGAGGGGAGAAAGAAAAAAGGGCGGGAGCTCGGCGAGTGGCGGAAGTTCGGCCTTCTCTCGCCGACAGAGCCGTCCCATGCTCGACGCTCGTTTTCGCTGCGTCCGGCGTTCCCAGGCCGTTTCCGGGATCCTGGGTACGGCCTGGGAAGTCCGGACCAAAGTTCGCCCGAATCCGAACGAAAAGAGATTCCAGAAAATGCGACTGCGCCGATTTTCGGCGTCCGGATCGGCGTCCTGGATATCCGAATGAAGATGCTCTTAGCATGTTGGAAAGAGTGAAAGACGATTCGCTTCATAAATTCTCTAACAAAGATGGCGCCGAAAGACCCCAAACAAAAGGGCAGCCCTACCCAAATTGGCCGCCTTGCCACCGCCGGATCTCACTAAACCGTGAGATTTGCCCCTTGGTCCATTCAATCATACCCTCACCCTCGCATATTTTTTCTACTGTACTTCGCAATATCGCGGCAACATTTTTTTCCCAACCTGTAGAAAGTAGAAAAAGGGTACGTACTAGGTCACAGCATTTCCAAAACATTCATGCAAAAAAAAATTCCGATGTCTAAAAAGTATGATTTAATCACTAACTCCTCATAAACACCTTACATACTACTCCCTTCGTTTAGAAATATAAGATGTTTTAGCTCTCTGAATCGAATGTAATGTCTTTTAGTGCATATGTTCATAGAGGTTCGGAGTGAACCTATAGGCTAAAAGGGTATAGATATATTCATTTCACAAAACTAAAATATCTTATATTTCTCAACGGAGGGAGTACTATCTTATATAATAAGACATTAACGCCATCGGGATTTGCGACAATGTACAAAAATACCCTCACAAACAATTTGAAATTTGAAAATCCTAGCTCGTTATCGTCCACTAGCTCGTGGCCGTGTCGCCCACCATCGGACGCCCTCACTTGCAGCTAGAATCGCGCGCGCCTAGATCCTTGCTGGAATCGGCCGTGCCTAGATCATTGCTATAATCGGCCATGTCGCCCACCCTCGCGCAGCTTGCCTAGGTCGTCGATAGCCCGCCTCCACCCAACAGCTCGCTGAAATCGATCGTCGGCAGCTCATCGGCATGTCGGTCTCCACCCAATAGCTCGCCGGCCAAGGGAGAAGGCCAGCGAGAGTAATCCATGATGGGGGCACCTCCAGGCGCAGTATCGACGCACCTCAAGCTGGCAGCTCCTTCTCCTTAGCTCCTCGATAGCAGCAACACCTCACTGCCCTAGCAACAACAGATCACTAGGATCAAGATGGTTCTCCTGGATCTTAACCTAACTCCATCTGGAAAATAAGATAAAATTATCATCCATGAAGAAGAACAAGGAAAAGATGCTATAGGTGAATAGAGTACTCCCATCTCATGCAATTTACGGTCAAATTAATTGTTTATATACATTAAAAACAAATTGTCTGACCATTTTTGTACTCTAGAGCACAAGAAACCACAACAAAATACTCCAACAATAATGGAGCATAACAAAGCACAAAATACTTATGCAATTTGACAATATGTCAATGAATATAATGTTTGCATAATAGCAATAACGGCGGCCAAACTAGTCGTATGGTCGAGTGACTGGGGCGGTGCGACATCACACAGTCCAACGTCGGAGAATCCCAACGACCCCTCAGGGCACCAAAGGCCAGGACGACCCACCGGCTCTATCACATCCCAAAATTTTGCAAAATTTTGAAATGTGAAAAATAAACAAACAAAAGAAATAAATGATGAAATTTAGAGGGAAAAGAAACTTTTTGTTTCTAAATAGAAACATCAAAACCTTACTTGAACAAAATTTTGAATGAGAAAGTAACAAACAAATTTTCAAACATATTAAATGCATTCATGCATGGAATGTATCTTGATTTTGAGCATTTGGAGATAAACTTAAAACCTAAACCCTAATAAGAGAAATGATCATCAAGTTCACTCCAAGACTATGGCTATGTTCCATATAAAAACTTAGCAACAACATTCCTAAATAATTAATAATGGTAAACAACAATATTACAAAACCATGGGAATTGTTTTCACTCTATTTGGAGCCATGGATAAAAAGATATGATTTATATAAGACAAGAAGAAAAATAAATAAGACATTTTGCAAAGTCAATTTAAACCATGGCTAAAATCCATAAGTGAATGGAATAAAAGTATATTTAAATAAAATAAAAGAATAAATGTTTATTAAATAAAATTATATGGTCTTAGGTACCATATTCAAATTTTATTTAATTAATGCCAATGTGCCACACTCAATTTTAAATGAATATTAATTTATAAAAATATTTGAAATTCCCTAGTTGGACTAAGTAACCAACTCATATTTTATATAAAATCTTCTAAAAAAGTTTGTTACAAATTTGAAATCAAAGTAGAAATCATTTGATTTGAATAAAAACAGAAAATAGAAACAGAAAAGGAAAAAAGAAATAAGAAGAAGAAAAAAACCTACATGCCAACTAAACCAACTAGGCCCGGCAACACCGGCCCATCTAAGCCCACCCGGCTCCCGTCCTCCCCCGTTCCTTTTCTCACCGCGCCCTTCCCGCACCCTCTCACTAACAACCTGGCCCCACCTCCATGTCACCAACGTTGTCTTCAACGCGCGCAGGACCCGCTCCCCCCTCTCTGCCGTTTCTGGACGATTTTAATCCGAGTAATTCGCGCTTTTGCAAGTTTAATTCCCTCCCCCGACCCCGTCCTCTTAACCCCCACTCCCTCCTCTCTATTTCCCCTCAAGCCCCGCACCCAGAGAGCCACCAGGCTGCTCTAACTTTTGCTCAAGCCGCTGTCATCCTCGACAAGCTCCGACGATGAATTCGGTGAAAATCGACCACCCCTTGCCCTCTTTTCTGTCATGTGATATTCGCCATCCTCATGTGCATCCACTGACTCCCTCCGGTTGAATTAATATGACCCAGGTGCTCAGCTTTGTCTCCGTCTACAAGCACCCGACGGAGAGCACGACTCCGATGATGAATTTCCGCCGAACCGGTGCGCCCCTTCCTCAACTTTAGTCTATCACGACACCCCCCTCGACCTCGCGACCCTGGTAACCACCTTGCACCCTCCCCTTACCCCATAGCACGGCCGGTGCGCCGCCGCCAGACGTGTCGTCGCCAGCTCTTAGCCAAAGCGCCCGGGTCCACTGGATCTGCATCCTAAGGCGAGGATTAGATTAGGCAACGAAGGGGTATCAGTCGATCTGTCCCCTACGATCTGATTTAAATCTAATGGATCATGTTGCTGATCCTGCCGAACCGGTACCAGCCAATTAGAATAGGCCACATGGCTAGGATTTTAAGTTAAACTCCATAAATTGTCTATTATATGTTTAAACTTGTAAAATTCATAACTTTTGATCTACAATTCAGAAAATGCAAATTTGGTGTCCCTGGATTCAGAAAAATGTGAACTACACTACTGCGACCTCCTTTTGTCCAAAAGATTCTGTAAAAACTGATTTTTAGGCAGAACCTTTTGTGGAGTATTTTGAGTATAAAAATTGTTGTGAAAATTATTTTTGAGTGAATCCTTTTGCAAATGGTTGTGTTTTGAACCCTCTGACCACAAACACTAACATTTGAAATTAAAAATATAATTTGTGGGCACTAGGAAATATCCTTTTGAACAAAAGCTTTTCTAGTAAAAGAAAAATAATTTAAATAACCAAATTACACCAACTTGGTTCCAATTGGAATTCCACTTTTATAAAAAGGACCAGTAGGTGTGTTTGTAGTGTGTAGAATCTTGTTGGAACAATTTTTAGAATAAAATGATCTTGTTGCATGCTTGTGTGCCATCCTTTATTTTGTCTTGTTATTTTGTGTTGTACTTTTGAGTGTGTGCTTTTTGCTTGATTGTATTGTTGTAGAATTTTAGGAGTGTGCTTTTGCAAGATCAAGGAGAGTACCTAAATATTCTACTATAAAGGAAAGTGATACTTTGGTCATCAAAAGTCCTATCTTTTCAATATTGGATTAGTGATGTTTTTGTAGTGTGCATGATAGTACTATTATTATATTTCTATGCTATGCTAATCATATACTATCTACCTTAGTAGTATCTAAAGATAGGAGACATCGTAATATTAGAATGCTTAGACTTGCTATATTATTTGTGGGTGGAAATCATGATATGATGTCTTATGAAAATATGAGTATTTTTGTACTAATGAAAACAACTGATGTAAATGAAACACCTGGGTGGAAATGAGACTTGTATGGATTGTGTTGAGTGGTTACCCAGTGCTCATTTCTATGGTTTACCCTGGTGTATCACACTTGTGGATGGCCACCCAGGAACAAACAGATTGGAGACATTCTTGTCGCGAAAGATTCCAGTGCAACCACATGGCATATGGGCCCTGCCTTGACCAACTAAGTTGCAAGAACTCAGTCAGACAGACAGAAGGTGGTAGTGATGATAGGATGGAACGCGTCTATGGTGATATGAGGGATTGGTTCTAAAAAGTCTCATCTCGATGCACGTCGAGTCTTGTGGGGAAAGTGCACAACCTCTCGAGAGGGTAAAAACTAAGTACTTAGCCGTGTTCCCGGATATGGACAATTTTGAGCATCAAGATAATGAAGCAAATCAAGAATCTCATCATTCTAATTTATCTAAGTTAAAACTTGTTGGGTGAACAAGGGAAGCACCTGGAGGGTATCCAGAGTGCCATGTTTGATGAAGTGTTGTTGAAAAAGAGAAAAACTATTTTACAAAGGATAGGGAAAACTTACTTTATGCAAGGGCCAGCCAAAACTCCACTTAGCCATATATTCATGTAGATGTTAGATTCTCTATATCAATACGGTATCACTTGCCAATACAATTCAAATGTATTGACCCTTGCGGCTGTAACTTATCATGTTGCAGGATTACTTGATGATAGTGACAGTTTGTTGAGTAGGGATTAGAAGTCTGCAACCAACATGTTTGCATGTGGCACATGAAGACGAAGGACTCCATGATTTATAGTTATATCTGCTGCTCTGTAATAAGATAGCCATATGATCTATGTAAGTTGTAATGAACTATTTTATTCCTGGATATGAGATATTATATGAACTTTGTTTCTTGATATTACATCTTAACTGTGGGTGCTAGCTATTCAATCCAGGGACTAGCACTGTAAACACAGGGACTTGTACCTTATCGGGTTCGGTCCTCTACAGGTTCCCTCCAGGGGTGGGACCTAGAAGACCACCTCTAATTGACGGGTAGGTCGATGAATATTCTCCACCAGTTCCCCCACCCTGACGCGTTGACGCCATCGTCGTCGCTCCCATAGATCAGACGCATAAAAGACGAGCTTGGAACCTAAAATTAGGTGATTTCTTTAGGGTGAAAGGTGATACGCCCAATTTGCATCACCTTTCTATATCATAATTTACCTCTATTCATTGATATATGTCTTATTATGAGGTATTACTTATGGATTTTCATCTGTTTATGCATGTTGGATGATTCTTGGAGGATGAACTACCGGAGTCTAGAATCTGATGGAAAAGAAGGCGTTTCGGTGCAATTTCGTGAAGATCAGAAAAATACCAGAAAAATATGGAAACATATTATTTTACCAGAAGATGAAGGGAGCCAGAAGGAGGAGTGAAGAGGGGCCGCGGGGGGCCACACCCCTAGGCGCGGGCCCACCTTGGGTCACGCCTAGGGCAGGTGTGGCCGACCTTCCCGGCCTCCAAGTCCACCCCTTCGCCTATATCTTCCCTACGTAACCCTAAGCCTAGGGGAGCGACCAAAAGATCTCTTCGACAGACAGATTTCTGCCAGGGGAATTCCTTCCCGGAGAGGGGAGACCGTCACCATCAACACCATTGTCAAGCTAGGCTTCATCGGGATCATCATCGTCATCATCCACACCATCATATCCACCAGCACCATCATCACCACTCCATCCCGCTGTAACAGTTGTGTTGGATATTGCTTTAGTTCATTAGGGGAAACCTTTCCGGTGTTAATTACTATTGTAGTTGATGCTTGTGAGTGGAACCATTGGATTATTTTTTATGTTCAGATTGTTATCCATTACCATATCATATTTGATCTTGATCCATATGATGTCTTGTGAGTAGTTCGTTGTGTTCTTGAGGACATGGGAGAAGTCATATTGTTAGTAGTGAATCTATGATGAGTTATTATTCAATGGTTTAGTATTTAAGTTGTGGTGCTATTCTTCTAGTGATGTCATGCGAACGTCGACTACATGATACTTCACCATTTATGGGCCTAGGGGAATGTATTGTATATTTGGCTACTAATTGTGGGGGTTGCCGGAGTGACAGAAACCTGAACCCCCGTTAGGACACCTTTGCACAAGGGAGTGTAGGATCTCAGAGTTTAGGGCTGTGGTTAGATTTTTATCTTAATTACTTTCCTGTAGTTATGGATGTTTGTAGGGGTTTAATTACAAGTATGTATTAGTCCAAGTAAGGTCGGTATGTTATCACAGGTTCACCCACACAACACATACAACACCAGAGAAGAGTACTCAGCTATTTGCAGCGAAAGCACTTGACAGAATTCCCATGTGTCCTCGATAATGTTTGGTCCTTATAAGTATTTCCACCGGCTTGTCCTTTGCTAAGAAAGGATTGGTCCACTTGCTCTGTTTGTTCGTTACCTTTGTTACTTGCTCTTTGTTTTTTTGCTTTATCAGAAAACCACTAAAAATCCGTTTGCTAAGTATTCACAGGGATTTCCTGCTCCACACCACTGTTCAGCACCTTCTGCTCCTCGTTGGGATCGACACTCCTATTTATCGAAAGTACTACGATACACCCCCTATACTTGTGGGTCATAAAAAGGCGACATCGGGGAGCGAGATGGGATTCCTGCTACACGGTAGCAGTAGGGAGCCCAAAAGAGAAGATAGGGCGACGGTAGCTGTCGGTGATGGGTGGATTCAGGCATGTATGAAACATGTGCCTAATCCACGATCTCTGCCCATGAAGACCTCGGCATACCAGAACCAAAGGCCTTCGCCCAGAAGCTCTCAGACGACCTGATCTATGGGGCTACAAGACGGCTCTTTGGAGATTCCCAAAAACCAGACGTGCATCCAAGGGAGGTCAAGGATCAACTTGACCTGCAAGACAATATGAGAACCTTTCGTGACTAAGGGAGACTCTAACGCTACCGACAACTATATATACCTGAAAATTTGACCCGAAGGGAACACGTCATAATTGTCCAATTTGTAGCCATTAGCCTTAGTCATAAATCCTAGATTCATCTACTCTTTTCGGGTACTGTTATAAGCCCGTAGAGATCATCTTGTAGATACATTGTACAATCCATCAATCACCTTATGAATAAAGTATGAAGGAATCCTCCCCGCTATACACCTATCTCTGTATTTGAGATCCAAACTTGCTTACCCGGGCCAATTTCTGAACAAATAAAACTCTCTTTCGATCTCCAAAAGTGAGGGCGCCGTGGAATCGTGAAAACAATCCTTCTTTAGCTGGCGCGCCGAGCAGGGGATACCGCATCAGACAGATTGTATCTAACCCACCAAATGAGGAGGTCGCTACCGAGCTATCCACCGTTGGGAGCTTGGAGGCCGCCACCGGAACTCTAGTCTCGGTCACCTCCAAGACCTCCGCCCAAGCACTCCCTCGGCCTCGCGCAAGAACTACTTAGACAACATTGAGGAAATCTTCGAACCTGCATAGTGCCGCCACCTGGAGGCCTGTTAAGCGACACCAGGGGAAGACTACTTCAACCCCGGTTCCGTGCACCTAGCGGGCACCTCATACCTCGGGTATGCGGTGCCCTCTTACGGATACGCCGATGCAGCATACGTATACGGCTCCACGACAAGCCACCGTGGTGTCCCAGTGTCAGGCGTCTAAATAGGTTACCATAGTATTGTACCTTCGAGTTATTACGTGACCAGTCCCTCTCCCAGCTACGCACATGTTACGTGGAGGAGGCAGCATGCTCCACCTCCACCGGGATGTCTCTAGGACCGGGGGTCCTCTTGGGAGTACTCCACACCTTACGATCCACGTCAGGGGAACCTCATGACTACGAATGCTTTGTCGGCATGGGTTCCCACCTAGCCAGACCTTCGACAGGGTAATTAACCCGAAGGTTTTCACAAACTCAAGCCCTGCAACGGTGACTGTCGGAGGCCCCTGAGGTAGAAAAGGCAGCCATAGATGTGGAGCTAAAAGCAACTTATGAGATGGCTGCCAAGGCGGAGGCAGACTTGGAGAAATAGGTCGAGAAATACAAGAACTGTACTATCCACGCTAGGTGCTAACAAGCGGAGTCATAGACACGATGAGTCGACATGTAGCGATAGCTCTAACTCCAGACACAGCCAGATCTGGCTCAAATACAACCCAAATGCTGAGAAACGTAATTTCCACAAGAGAACACCATCCCGACATCCCACCCTCCTCTCGATTCGGTGCCACTAGCCATGGATACTGATACGTCGTAAACATATCTATAATTTTTGATACTCCATTCTTTTTTTGTATCAACTATCTTATGTTTTGTCTATACTTTGAGGTATTTTTATACATTTTATGGAATTAACCAGTTGACAAGATGCCGTAGTGCCAGTTGCCTGTTTTCTGCTGTTTTTGGTTTCAGAAAAGCTAGTAAAGAAATATTCTCGGAATTGTACGGAACAAAAGCCGAAGTTTCTATTTTTCCAAACGCAACACGGAGCCCGAAGGAGAGACGAAGTGGAGCCATGATGCAGCCACACCTAGAGCTGGCGCAGGTCCACCCTAGGCCTTACCACCCTATGGTGTGGGCCCCTAGGGCATCCACTGACCTTGCCTCTTCGCCTATATAAACACCCCGAGGCAGAAACCCTAAGCACCCAATCATAAATCCACTAAAAAGTCTGTAGCCACCGCCACCATCGTCCCTAGATCGGGGGGATCCGAAGCTCTTCCGGGCACCCTGCCGGAGAGGGGAGATCATCCTGGAGGCCTTCTTCATCACCATGCCAGCCTCCGGAGTGATGAGTGAGTAGCTCATCCTTGGACTATGGGTCCATACAGTATCTAGATGGTTGTTTATCCTCTTTTGTGCTATCATGTTTAGATCTTGTGAGCTACCTATCATGATCAAGATCATCTATTTGTAATCCTACATGTTGTGTTTGTTTGGATCCTATGGATATTGAGTACTACGTCAAGATTGATTATTGATTCTATCATGTCTATGTTATTTGTGATCTTGCATGCTCTCCGTTGCTAGTAGATGCTTGTAACTTCAAGAGGGAGTATTTATGCTCTATAGTAGGTTCATGCCTCTAGTAATCTGGGGAAGTGACATAAATCTCCAAGGTTGTAGATGTGCTATTGCTACTAGGGAGAAAACAACAATCCTTTGTCTAAGGGCAAATGTATTTTTTACTTTACACACTTTGCTTGATGCAATTATCTATTGCTTGCAACTTAATACTGGAAGGGGTTCGGATGATAACCTAAAGGTGGGTTATTAGTCATAGATGCAGTTGGATTACAGTCTATGTATTATGTTGTAATGCCCCAACAAATCTCATAGAAATCATCATGACATGTATATGCATAGTTATGCATTCTCAATTTGTCAATTGCCCAACTGTAATTTGTTCACCCAACATGCTATTTATCTTATGGAGAAACACCTCTAGTGAACTGTGAACCCCGGTCCATACTTTCCTATTGATATTCCATCTACTGTTTACTGTTTACTTTCTGCAATTACCACAAGCAATTATTATCTTCCACACTATAGGTTTAATCCTTTGTTTTCAGCAAAACCGGTGAGATTGACAACCTCACTATAAGTTGGGGCAAAGTATTGTGGTTGTGTTGTGCTGGTTCCAAGTTGCTAGAAATACCTTGGGAGATATTTCCTTTATCCTACTGGTTCGATAACCTTGGTTTCATAACTGAGGGAAACTTGTTGTTGTGCTCATCATACCTTCCTCTTGGGGTTCCCAACGAGCTCTACATCATCTGAGCCATCAGATACTGAACTTGGCTATAGTGTGGGGAAGTAGGAGTGGCGGTGGAAGAAGATGGGAAGTGGAATAAGATGGCCACTAGTAGCTTGCTTAAAAGGCCAATGAGCCAAGGAGTTGTATGCCAACGTGGAGGCCGAAGTGACGACAATGAAGTCCAGCAGCTAGCGCATGCATTGGGCGGCGAGGCTGGCACAGGCGCCAGCGGCGCCGCCAGCTTAGGACTCTATCTCCATTGAGATTGTTGGGGGTAGGAGGTCGTTGGGTCGCTGCCCGGCGGGCCTGGTTTGAGCAAGAGACGACACACGCGCGGTATGTGGTGCATCCGGGATGACGCATTAATTTGGTGGATGGGTGTATCGCGTCGGTCCGTTTGGTCGCGTTGCTGGAGCATGCGCGGCTTGTCCTCCTTTCCGCGTGGACGAGTTTGGAGATTCCCTAAACTACTTTATGTTCATGCTAGTCTAAGCAATGTGCAAAATCAAAATCTTGATTGGACTTCAATCAAATACTCCCTCCGATCCCAAAATATAAGACGCCTAAGGATTAATCAAAAGTAAAATATTATTAACTATCAAATATTTAGAAAAAAATCTACATCTACAATATTAAATAGACATATTAGTAGACGCCAAAAAGAATACTGATAGACCGATAGAGACATAGGTAGGCTTGTGATAACAAAAATAGAGCTCGTGGCGTATGTAGGGGTTCGTAGCATGGAAAACAAAAAAATTCTATCGCATGAACACACACAAGCCAAGATCTAATCTACTAGATCGATGCAACAAGTTGATAGAGTACTAACCCTCTAAGATCCAAAGTGTTTAACAAGATCGGATTCTCGTGGGTGATGTAGTCGTTCACTTTCCGATCTCAGGATCGCGAAGACGATCCCTTCGGCGCCGCATTCCGGAAGCGCTCCCACAGTCGGTCACACATTCGATACTCAATAAAAACCTTCCTCTCCCTTGTTCCAGCAGGCTGCGGAGGTTGTAGATCTCTCCTCGCGATTCCAGCAGCACGACGGCGTGGTGGTAGAAGTAGAGGGGAAATCCCGTAGGGCTTCGCCTAAGCCAGAGCGGGTATGGTGGAGTAGAAGAGGTCCTTGGAGATGTAGGGTTTAGAGGGCCAAGGGGGTTAGAGGTGGTGGTCGGCAGCTAGGGTTAGCTAGGAGGCGGTTTAGAGGGGCTCTAGGCGGTGGCGACTTGAGTGGGGCAAGGGGTTGGCGTCTAGGGTTTCAAGTGGGGGGCAAGGGGGCGCCCCTCCACTCTATTTATGAGAGGGAGAGGCAGTTTGGGGGGAGGGGAGTCCTCCCCCAACTCCTCCTTATGGCCGGCAGCAAGGAAGGGAGGGAATCCTTCCCTAAGTGGGATTCCTTTCCTCCCTCCACTAGGCAACCATGTTGGGATTTGACTTTTTCGAATATGCGTTTGACTTTCAAACTAGAGTTTGATTTCTCTCTTCCCATTGCCCAGCCAAGTGACCTAGGACATGATGCAACCATTCCACTTTCGTATGATACATCCATGTACCCTTCCCACTCTGGAATGATGGACCTTCTAGACCCTTCTAGAAGATTCCGGAGAAAACACCGAAAACATTTCCAAACTCCAGAATTGGACTTTTCTTATATGAATCTATTCTCCGGACCATTCCGGATCTCCTCGTGATGCCCCGGATCCTATACGAGACATAAAACTACATTCAGTCTCTTACTCACATTCCATATCTACTAAACAACATTGAATCCTTAAGTGTGTCCCCCTACGGTTCGTAAATTATGCAGACATGATCGAGACTCTTTTCCGATCAATAACCAATAGAGGAATCTGGAAATTCATATGGATCCCACATATTTTTATGATTACTTTATGATTGAATGAACCATTTATATACTATATCAATTTCCCTTTGTCTCGCAATATTTTACTTATCCGAGGTTTGATCGTACCTCGTTACCGATAAGTACTCTTTACTTGTTCCTGTGATATGTGATTCCTTGTGAGATAGTCACATGCTTGCAATCCAATTGGATGAAATTCCACCGAGAGGTCCCAGAGTATATCTATCTGTTATATGAATGGACAAATCCCACTCTTGATCCATGTGCCTTAACCACTGTTCAAAAAATCATCCGATATGCCGATTTATCGTCCGATTTATCGCTTATCACTGGGTGACCGATAAGCCAATTAATCGATTTATCGCCCGATAAATCGGCCGATTCACCCAAAAATCACTAATTTCAGGCTGACCGAGAAGTTAACGATAAACGATATCCTCAACATTGGCCTCAACACATACTTTCAAAACACTCAATGCCACCTTTATAACCACCCGATTACTAAGTGGTATTTGATGTCATCAAAGAATCCATCTGGTGATGGTGATTAACATGATCTCATGGTCGAAGGATTTAGGTTACTATGCATTTGAAAGCTTATAGCAAGTGAACTATTTAAATGACTTGATCTTATGCTACGCTTAACTATAGGAGTGTGTCCATCACATCATTCTTATAATGATATGACCTTGTTATTAATAACATACAATGTTCATGATCAGGAAACCATGATCACGTATTAATCAACAAGCTAGTTTAACAAGAGGCTTTAATAGGGACTCTTACATGTTTACAAATCACACAAGTATTAATGTTTCTGGTTAATACAATTATAGCATGGGATGTAAAAATTTATCATAAACATAAAGATATGATAATAACCACTTTATTATTGCCTCTTGGTCATATCTCCAACGGTCTCCCACTTGCACTAGAGACATGATACGTCGGAAACATAACTATAATTTTTGATGTTCCATGCTTGTTTAGTATCTACTTTTCTTTGCTTTGCCTACACTTTGAGGTGTTTTTATATGTTTTCTGGTACTGACCTATTAACAAGATGCCGCAGTGCCAGTTGCATGTTTTCTTCTATTTTTGGTTCTAGAAAAGGCATAAAATCAATATTCTCGGAATTGGACGGGACAAAAGCCAAAGTCAATATTTTACCGTGGGGAACACGAAGCCATAGTACAAGACGGAGAAGATCCACCAGGCGGCCACATCCCTGGCCGTGCGGCCTAGGTGGGCCCGCTCTTGGGGGTGCGGCCGCCCTAGGTGCCCCCTTCCTCGCCTCTTCACCTATAAAGAGCCCCTGATACCTAAATCCAAAGTACCCGATCAATCTTCCACGAAACAGTCCATAGCCGCCGCCACCATCGTCCCTAGATCGGGAGCGATCTCAAGCTCTTCCCGGCACCCTACCGGAGGGGATATCATCTCGGAGGCCTTCTTCTTCATCATGCCAGCCTCTGGTATGAAGCGTGAGTAGTTCCACCTTGGACTACGAGTCCATGTAGTATCTAGATGGTTGTATCTCCTTTGTGCTACCATGTTTAGATCTTGTGAGCTCCGTTCATGATCAAGATGATCTATTTATAATCATGCATGTTGTGTTTGTAGGGATCCGATGGATATTGAGATTACTATGTCAGATTAATTAATGGTTTTGTCTTATTGATTCTATCATGTCGGTGTTCTTTGTGATCTTGCATGCTCTCCGTTTATAGTAGATATCTTGGCCAAGTAGATGCTAGTGACTCCAAGAGGGGGTATTTATGCTTGATAGTGGGTTCATCTCTCTTTAATCTAAGGGAAGTGGCAGAAATCTCTAAGGTTGTATATGTGATGTTGCTACTAGGGAGAAAACAACAGTTTCTTGTTCATGGAACAAGTGGATTGTTTACATTACACACTTTGCTTAAAGCAGTTATCCGTTGCTTGCAACTTAATACTGTAGGGGGTTCAGATATCTATCGACGCCGATCTCCACCGACACTTACTCCTGCGAGGCATACCCCTTACGCACCCCGACGAGGCTGTTGGTCGTCCAGAAGTCCTAGCTGAGCGGACCCATGCTACTCCAACTCCAGCTACATCGACGCCGTCAAGACCGACGAGGCACGACGGCGAGGGCGGGTATGGCTGAAGCAAAGGCCACGCTACTCGCGGCGCGTGTACCGACGAGGACACGGGCTCTGCCGCCGCCCACACACATACCACCACCACATCATGCATGGAGAACGCGAAGCGAAGACGACAAAGACGACCACATGGCTTAATCGGAGGTGTCTCGCGGCGTAACCCGCGGGAGTAATTAACCGGGTGCCTTCCGAGGCCCCGAGAACCATGAGATCGCAATCGCCATAGTCAGGCTGGCAGCGCAAGCAGGCCACGAAGCGCACTGTATTAGGGATTTGTACTTTGTTTCTCCACGAGAGATTAATGAAATGCATCTTCCCTACCTTTTCTTGTGTACTACGGTACACTGGCACGCCTGCATTTCTTTTTCTTTACCCCGGCATATGAGAAATAACACGCTACCATCCTTCTTCCCTCGAGTAGCCTACGTTCGACTTTTCCAGAACGTTTTTCTCGTGTCAAACAAATTGAGCATTTGTTTGATGAGATTTTGGGCATATTGCATTTAATAAAGGAGTAAATTTGAGTGCAAGTTAAAATATTTGTGCTCTGTTAAAGAAAGGAAGCCAAGGAAAGAAAAATAAATAAAAAACACACTCATGCAGTGGCCTAAGTAGCTATACGTCAAGTGAATGTGTGCACATGAATGCTACGTGCATGCATCGAGAACTACATACATCTAGGAATGCGCTAGGAAATGCATGTACTAGTATAAGTATACTATGGATATATACGTAGAGGAGCCTCGCGTCGGATCAGCCCGTCAGCCAAATGATCCGATCGGGAAGTTTACACGGTTGTAACCATCGCATAGCTAGGTGCACCTGCGACACGTTCGACGGATCAGCAATGACTGAAGCAGATAAGCACGGGGACAGATGACGACGTGATCCATGCAACTGAACGCGTCCCAATCCAATCCAAGAAAATCGGGCAGGGCCGAACCGTCGTGACGGCGCTGCATATCACCCTGCGCCTTACCCCTTTGCCTATTTAAGGCCTGATCATCTGCAGATACAGAGGAGGAGACCAAGAAGTACGGGAGGAGCGGAGACAGACCAGCTCTCATACCTGGAGGCTAAGCATACACACACATCAGCACACGGTGCCGCGCCGAGGCAAATACGTCCAACCCATGGACAAGACGGCGTCACCCCACTCCAGCAAGCCACACCGACGGGCGACGGTGGGGCAGCCGGCGTGCAAGCCGGCGCCGTTTCCACTACCACGAGCCTCGAGGGCGCGCGACTGCCGGTGCCGCCACCAAGACGACGGCCCGAGAGCGTACGGCTGCCGGCGTATAGCCCGGCGCCATCTCCAACTCCACCAAGTCGGAGACTCGGGGGCGCGCGGCTGCCGGCGTGCAGCACGGCGCCATCTCCACCACCTCCGCCGCCACCAATAGGACGGTCTCGGGGGCGCGCGGCTGTCGGCGTGCAGCCCGGCGCCATCTCCCTCTCCGTCGCCACCAAGACGACGGCCCCGAGGACGTGAGGCTTCCGTCGTGCAGCCCGACGCCATCGCCATCTCCACTCTGGTGTGGCACGCCAAAGACGGCAGCCATGCGACTGTAGGCGTGCTGTAGCGGCGCCATATCCTCCCCATCGAGCCATGCTCTACGGCGGCGCCAAAGACGATGGAGGCGTGCAGCCCGGTACCTTCTCACACCGGAGAAGCGTGCCGAAGACGACGGCGATAAGGCGGCCGGCGTGATTCCGGTGCCACGTCCATCTCGACGAACCATGCTGCCCAAGATGGCGGCGGGGCTGCCGGCGTGCAGCCTAACCTTTCTTCACCTCCTACCAACGTCGACAAGACGACGGCTCCGAGGGCGTGCGGCTACCGGCGTACAGCCCGTCGCTATCTCCAACGTCACAGACGACGGCCCGAGGGCGCACGGCAGCCTGGCGCGCAGCCTGGCGCCATCTCTTCTCCCATCGAGCCCGGTGCCTTCTTCGCTCCGGCGAGGCGTGCCGAAGACGAGTGATGACGGGCTGCTAGTATGCAAGCCGGCGCCATTCCCATATCCACGAGCCCGTGAGACGACACTCTTGTCTAGGACGACAGCCGTGAACTCGGCGTCGGACCGAGACGAGGTGTCGACCACGTTGGCTGCACCGACTTGTAGGTGCGCGTCAGTTTTGTACCGACGCCGATATCCACCGACACTTACTCCTGCGAGGCATACCCCTTGCGCACCCCGACGAGGCTGTTGGTCGTCAAGAAGTCCCAGCTGAGCGGACCCATGCTACTCCAACTCCAACTACATCGACGCCGTCAAGACCGACGACGGCGAGGGCGGGCGTGGCCGGAGTAAAGGCCACGCTACTCGCGGCGCGTGTACCGACGAGGACACGGGCTCTGCCGCCGCCCACACACACACCACCACCACATCATGCATGGAGAACGCGAAGCGAAGACGACGAAGACGACCACACGGCTTAATCGGAGGTGTCTCGCGGCGTAACCCGCGGGAGTAATTAACCGGGTGCCTTCCGAGGCCCCGGGAACCATGAGATCGCAATCGCCATAGTCAGGCTGGCCGCGCAAGCAGGCCACGAAGCGCACTGTATTAGGGATTTGTACTTTGTTTCTCCACGAGAGATTAATGAAATGCATCTTCCCTACCTTTTCTTGTGTACTACGGTACACTGGCACGCCCGCATTTCTTTTTCTTTACCCCGGCGCATGAGAAATAACACGCTACCATCCTTCTTCCCTCGAGTAGCCTACGTTCGACTTTCCCAGAACATTTTTCTCGTGTCAAACAAATTGGCACGCCCGGTGGGACCTGGTTCTCCTCCCATCTTTGCTCCGCTGTGGTCGTCAGAATCGTCTTCGCCCGTTCACTCAACCCACACAGCATCCTGCATGACAAGCCAACGGCGAGGACCTCCGCTGATCAAAGGTCATCTTCATGCAGGAGGAATCCCCCACGCCATCAATGCAGAGCCCTGGGTGATCCACTTTGGATCATCCTTTCCACCCATGGTGGTCGTCGAGTTCGGCACCAAGATGTTCATGCACCAAGCCCAGGAGCCGGCGCAGTTCCAAACTGCGCGATCCAAGAAGGCGCAAAGGCGGGCATCCGCCGTGGCCAAGAAGGAGCGCCGCGAGTTGATGCTCGAGGCGCGCGTCCTATTGAAGAAGTCAACGGGACATGACGTCAAAGGGGACATGGGGGCGCCCAAACGCCTCTCTTCCAACGTCGCCGACAAGCGGGCGGGAGCGGTGTCACTTCGCGCCCGTACCCTGCCTTTGCACCCGGAGCTGCCGACGCCGACACCTAGGCGCACCGGAGTGGAGCTTCTTGGAGGCTTGGAAGCCGCCTCCGGTGACCTGCGGAGACTCATGGCAAACGCCCGTTTGTCAGAAAGCCCGCATCCACTAAGGAACTACAGGAGGAAGTGTCGTAAGGTACAACGCCTTCACCAGCTATTAAGCTCCCGCATCACCAGGGGCACGGTTCTTGCGGAAGATTGGTCCCTCGGCGCAAGGGACCTCGCGGACAAGGTGTTCACATGTACTAGCACTGAACCATCAGAGGTCAAGTTGGTGGTGAGAAGAGCCATCATGAAGGAGTTATGGAAACGGTACTCCCGAAAAGAGTCTGTCTTGCCGGGCCCAACGCTCTCCATCAAACTTGAAGACCCTCGAAGAAGCATGTGTGCACCATGCTGCCACACTTCGGCGATCAATGGCCGCCCCATCCCAACGACAACAGGTTCGCCGTTCTGCGGAATGAGGTACCTGCGCCACGCGGAGAAGACCTGCGGCAGGAGTTCCGCCGCTTGCAAGATCAAATGTATAGCATCTAGAGGCGGCTCCATGAGCAAGGAGCGCCAAGTTCTTCATCAGCACAAGCTGGGTGCAGGACTAGGCACCAAGCCCCTAGTCATCGTCCGCAACATGAGCGCCATACCTTGGTGCCCCGACGCCAACCTTCACCAATCAGACATGCACACCGGGGGCATCCTAACATGCCCCCACGTTGGAACCGTTGGTCACGACATCAAGATGAGGAGAGGGACCCTCGTCCCACTCAACTGTGGAGGCCTAGGGATCCTCCACGAGATGCACTCCCACCTCGGCCTTCATCCCCGCCTAGGCGTGGAGAGCGACTTCAAGTGCGCCCTGCAAGGGACTTACCTACCACATCAACACCACAAGATCCACCGCCTCTTCTACCAACTCCATCAGCACCCTTGAGAACCCGGCAGGTCCTCACAGAGAACCAACGCAAGCGCGAGAGGCGCCGGAGGAATCGCAAAGTTCTATACAAAGAACTCGAAGCCCTGGTGCTCCGCCATACCCAAGTTCGGGTACGACCCGATGGTGGGGTCATTCAAGAAAGCGACAGGATCGGCTTCCGCATCTCTCCAAACCTGGAGCGGCACGAGCGGTACAATTACCTGCTCAGCCGCCTCGCTCCAAAACCGCGCAAGATGCCCTTAGGGGTTGTTGAACAAAAGGGCGAAGCGGTTCCAACACCGCTTCCTTCATCAAATCCTCAACAAGGCGATGAACAAGTGATGGACACGTCGTCATATTCGCCTCCTCGAAGGCAAAAGACACCAGCACCGATAGCCACGCCAATGGAGGGCGTCGAGGAGACTCCAGCCGCAACTTCCTCCAACCCCGAGGCGGATCTTGGGGCTTCAACCTCCGTTGCCCCGGGAAAAGACGAGATGCCTCCCACGAAACCTTCGCTTACCTCTCCGCAAGGAGACGAGAAGATTGGAGATGATGCCCTTCAGCAGGGGGATGGAAAGGAAAAGGAGGCAACAAAGAAGAACCTTGCTTTGTGCGGCACTGTTGCAGTGCGCCCAAGGCTTGAGCCAAACGACGGTTGGCAACCTCCTCAAGTCACCCACGAGTTTGGCTATCCCTCGGATGAGGAGATCGTGCCGAACCCCAAAGCTGACTTCAAGAAGGCTTTCTTGCCACGCCTCGGCCATGTACGTTCATGGTTCAAGGGCACTGACACGGAGGCTAAGGCCAACGCTTCCACAAGGGAAGAGGGAGCAAGATCCACTGCCCCATGCCTTCCCATCATGGCAGGGAAAGGCTCACTTTTCGATGGAGGTTCGGGGTATCACCCGAACATTTTGCCGCGACGCTACACCGACGTCACCTCAAGGCTCCCACGAGATCCCGACGAGTTGTTGCAGGTTGCAAGTCGACCTGGAGCCAAGACGCGGCTAAGGTCTGTCGCACTTCAAGGTGTGGCTGACAGATCAACCGGAGAGGAAGGGATTAACGACTACGCTGACGATGAAGAGAGCTTCTCCGACTCTTCTTCCACCTCTTCGTTGGAGAAACTTACAAACTCCCCTCCATACCATGAGCTCGCCCCGTCGGTCCTATTAGACTGTGAAGATGGCCTTGAAGATCTCCATACCGCACCAGCCCACATGGCGGTAGACGGTGGAAAGAACGACGGCTCCGCATTCGCGCAGGCTAGTGAAGAGGCGGGGAGAGAAGCTGCACTGGAAGAAGAGATGAAGGAGCAGCGCCAGAAGATTGATCAATTGACATCAAAACTCGACCAGTTCATCGAGCTCATGATGAACAATAACAACAGCGGTGTCCCGCCACAAAGCGTACCACAAGGAGTGGTAGACCCACAAGTGGAGGAGTTGCAGGCGGGCGCTCTAACAAGTGCGCCACCCCATCATGAGCGCCAACACGAAGAAACAAGCACACATGCTCGCCAGTGGGCTAGACCCTCGTCCAGCGACACAACGCCACAACAAATCATCTTTGAAAGGCTACCACGACATGCTTAAAGACATGGTGGACAAAATATTCGAGCAATTAAAGGTCGATAATGCTCCTCGCACCACGGGGAGCGGTGAGAAGCCCTATGAATCATGGCACGACCGGTGTCATTCCTGCAGGTGGCACCCACCAAAGTTTCGTCAATTCGACGGACGGGTGATGCAAGGAGCACTTGGCGTGCCGAGGCGTCGGGGACACCGCAAACAACACGTCACTTCTCCTTCGACAATTTTCGGGTCGTTAACCGCCCTTCCTTGGTACAACCGCGCGGTTGGATCCATCGAAAGTTGGTCAGGCATGAAGGAAGTCTTCAAGAAGCACTTCGTCGCCATGAATAAGGACTTCTCCGTCGTCGAGCTTGCACAGGTTCGTCAACGACGAGATGAGTCCATCGACGAGTACGTCATTCGCTTCCGCAACAGCTATGTGCGGCTCGCTTGGGAGATGCACCTTGAGGATGCCATCGAGATGTGTGTCCACGGGATGCAACAACATTGGTCACTCGAGGTCTCTCGGCGCGAGCCTAGGACCTTCAGTGCTCTTAGCACGGCAGTGGCAGCAACGAAGCTTGAGTTCGAGAAATCACCATAGATCATGGAGCTCTACAAGAACGCCACTATATTCGACCCGTCCAAGTGCTTCGCATCAACATCCAAGCCAACCAATAATGGGGCCAAGATGAAGGCACCGGCGGAGGCAAACACCACTAGGGTATTCTCCTCCACACCCCAAGGCAATGTGCCAATGTTGGGCGCAAGAGGCGAGCAAGCTGGAGTAAGGCAACGACCCACGATGCAAGAGCTCCTCAAGAAGCAATACATCTTCCGCAGAGAGATGGTGAAGGACATGTTCAACCAGCTGATGGAACATCGAGCCTTGAACCTTCCAGAAGCTCGAAGACCCGATCAACTGGGGATGACAGATAATGCTTTGTTTTGCCCATATCATAGGTACGTGGGACACGTCATCGAGGACTGCGTCGCCTTCAAGGAATGGCTCTAGAGAGCCGTCAATGAAAAGAGGATCAACTTGGACCCGGAAGCTATCAATCCAGATTACCAAGCTGTGAACATGGTGAGCGTAGTTCTGCCCTCTTCATCAAGGCAAGGCGATGAATATGAAGATGGATGGGCGCCCCTCTCACAAGTTGAGGGCCAACTATCCAACCTCGTCCTGGCGACAGCATCAACACCTCTCCTTCAACAGGATTCTACACCAACCATGTCCATGGAGAAGCTTTGGAGCACGGTCCGTCGGAAGCCATACCCGAGGGACCTTCCAACCCGACCTCCTCGTCTGACATCATCAACACGCTCTCCCCCAACAATTCTAAGGTGAGTTGATCCAAGCCAACGCCGTCCCCCACCGAGGTTCGTCCCCAAGTCCGAGGGAGATGAGTCATTCCCTCGACCAGGGCGGGGACTACGCACTTTGGCGCAGTTCCTACCCCATGGTTGGGACCAAGGGCCAACAGACGGTGTCGAAGGAGTACAAGATGAGGCCTGCTCCTCTCAAGCGCGAAACACGAAAAGTTGCAATGTTGTCCTCGACTACAAGGACGTGCCTAGCTCCGAGTCGGACGACATGTTCACTCCTGAAGAGCACGAGGCGTTCCACGCCGAAGGTGCCACAAAGAACCCGCAGGTGGAAGAGGTGAACATGAACCTGCGTGGGGGAAAGGTCTTACCCGACCCCCTGAAGGCCAAGCAAACAAGAGTGGACAAGCCGGCGGCCCAGAAGGAGGCAACACCGCATGAAGAGACACCAGAAGCGCATGATGGTGGGAAGGCGAAACCACAGGACATCGACTACAACATCATCGCCCACCTCAAGCGAATTCCAGCGCTCCTGAGTGTGCACGATGCGCTCATGCTGGTGCCAAACCTGCGTGAAGCCCTCATCAAGGCGCTCCAGGCTCCGGAGATCTATGAAGTGTGCATGGCGAAGCATCGTCTCTTTGCCAATCCCTTGTTCGTGAATGAGATCACGTTCGACGAAGAGGACAATCTCATAGAAGATGGTGCCCATAACCGCCCACTTTACGTGGAGGGAAACATTGGGGCCGCGCATCTTCGTCGGATCCTCATCGACCCAGGGTCTGCCATGAACATACTGCCCGTCCGGAGTTTGAAACGGGCAGGTTTCACGGTGGACGACCTGGAGTCCACCGACGTGATGATATGCGGCTTCGGAAACCAAGGGAATCCAACACTGGGGGCCATCACGGTGAAGATCCAGATTTCTACATTCAGCTTCAAGGTGCGGCTCTTCGTCATCGAAGCAAACACCTCCTACTCGGCTCTCTTAGGGAGGCCGTGGATCCACAAATATCGCGTGGTGCCTTCTACCCTTCACCAATGCCTAAAGTTCCTCGACGGCAACGGCACACAACAACGCATCATCGGCAACACCACCCCCTACACCGTGCAAGAGTCTCATCATGCAGATGCGAAGTACTACTTCCCCGTCGAAGACAGCGACCAACATGTCGGGCAGACAACACCAGCGGTTGATGTCTTAATCAAACCGGGTGTTGCGCCAGTCGCCGAAGCACGACAGCTCATCATACCATGCTCCCCCGCGGACGCACGGGGTTCCTCCTCTCGCAGCCGAAGGAACCCTGGGCGTAGACGATCTTCCTCGACTGTGCAACACGACTACAAGCCCTTCCCCCAGGACGGGATGGGGAGCTCTACCCCGATCTTGCTGGGGGCAAGCTCTTCTACGCCTGCCCCGGTAGCCCCGTTGCTATTGAAGGCAAGGTACCAGAATCTCACGCCAATCACGTTGAGGTCGACAATGACGCCTCTACAAGAGGCTCCTACATCTTCATCGACTTCGGCGCACCAAGAGCCTAGTTGTTTAACACTTGGCGGCTCTGCAGGTGCCCAGGAAGGACCGAAGGCATTGATCGGCAGCAGTGATGCGCCCCCTACGATCACACTGCGGGTGTGCAACACTCCAAAAGAGGAAGGTGCACCCACTCATCCGGGGGTGGTTAGGAGGAGAATAAAGGAGATAGAGGAAGCTGCGCGGGGAGCTCGTGTCATGCAGCCCCCATCCCTCTACATATCCACGGCTTCTCCATTGGAGTTTTGGGCTATCCCAAGTTCATCTGGGTCTAGAACCCAAACCATTTTCTATAAAGTTCCACAGGTACAACATTGTGACTCCATATTTGAGCTTCCCCAACCTCGCGGTGATACAGAAGAAGCGCTATCCACAATGAAGGCCGAGCCCAAGATGTCTCGCTTGCTGGCGAAGGCGGGGTTCACGCTTCGGCAAAACAGTAGAATACCGCCGCCACCCGCGGTTTGCGAGGCATGGTGGAGGCAAGCCGAGGACCTCATCAAGCAGAAGGGCAAGACTCGGACCAAGTTCGGGCTTGGGTACACCCACCCGGGTGGCCACGACGATGAAGAAGAAGGAGGACTCAACGGCGTTGCACAAGTCACGTGCCATGCTACGTCTGTCTCTTCAAGAGACGACGTGGAACTGCCACGTCGTGGCCTTCACCGCAAAAACTCCATCGACGACGCGCCGGTCAAGGAAGAAGAAGAGGTCGAACCCACGATGGCTCCACAGGAGATGGAAGACGGTGGTCAGCCCACCATCGATGAACTTGTCGAAGTCAACCTCGGAACCGAGGACGATCCACGTCCCACTTTCGTCAGCTCCACGCTGACGAAAGAGGAACGGGAAAGCTATCGACGCTTCTTGATGGAGTATCGAGATTGCTTCGCTTGGAGCTACAAAGAGATGCCGGGGCTCGACCCTCGTGTCGCTACACACAAGTTGGCGATTGACCCGCAACACCGCCCCGTCAAGCAGCCTCCACGGCGCTTGCGTCCGGAGTTTCAAGACCAAGTCATCGCCGAGGTCGATAAATTAATCATTGCAGATTTCATCAAAGAGGCAAAATACACCGAGTGGCTCGCAAACATCGTCCCCGTGGAGAAGAAGAATGGCCAGGTACGGGTGTGCCAAGACTTCCGCGACCTAAATCGAGCATGCCCCAAAGATGACTTTCCCCTGCCAATCACGGAAATGGTCGTCGACTCCACCACGGGCCATGGTGCGCTATCCTCCATGGATGGTTCGTCAGGCTACAACCAAATCAAGATGGATCCGGACGACGCCATCAACACCGCGTTCAGGACCCGAAGGGCAACTTCTACTACACCGTCATGCCATTCGGCTTGAAGAATGCTGGTGTGACGTACCAGCGGGCCATGACATACATCCTCGGCGACCTGATCCACCATTCGGTGGAGTGCTACGTAGATGACATGGTGGTGAAGACCAAGGACCGCCGGGATCATCAGGAGGACCTCCGGGTCATCTTTGAGCGCCTACGTCGACACTAGCTCAAGATGAACCCGTTGAAATGTGCCTTCGCCGTTCAATCGGGCCTCTTCCTAGGCTTCGTTGTCCATCATCGAGGCATAGAGATCGAACCGAAGAAGATCAAGGCCATCCTCAACATGCCACCACCTTGTAATCTCAAGGAATTGAGAGGTTTACAAGGGAAGTTGGCGTACATCCGTCGCTTCATCTCCAACCTCTCGGGACGCATCCAACCCTTCTCAAGTCTCATGAAGAAAGGAGCTCCGTTCGTATGGGATGAAGGGTGTCAAAGAGGATTCGACGACATCAAGAAGTACTTACTTAACCCACCTGTTTTGGCAGCTCCTGTAAAAGAGCGCCCTCTTATTCTATACATTGCAGCGCAGCCTACTTCAATAGGTGCTCTTCTCGCTCAGCACAATGAGGAAGGGAAGGAGGTGGCTTGCTACTACCTGAGCCGCACCATGGTGGGCGCTGCTCCAATAGAGAAGTTATGCTTGGCGCTTATATTCGCATTGAAGAAGTTGAGGCACTACATGCTAGCACTCCAAATCCAGCTTTATGCTAGAGCGGATCCCATAAGGTACGTGCTAAGTCAGCCCGCACTAATGGGGCGACTCAGAAAATGGGCATTGCTCATGATGGAGTTCGACATCACCTTTGTGTCTCAGAAAGCGATCAAGGGCCAAGCCTTGGCGGAGTTCCTTGCGGCGCATCCCGTCCCTGACGACTCTCCGCTCATCACCAACCTCCCCGACGAGGAGGTTTTCACCGCGGAGGTCGAGGCTCCATGGGAGCTCTACTTCGATGGTGCTTCGCGCACGGAGGCCGACCCTGATGGCACACCCAAGCGGAGAGCAGGAGCAGGATTGGTGTTCAAGACTCCACAAGGAGGGGTGATGTATCACTCATTCTCCCTTCTCAAGGAAGAATGCTCCAGCAATGAGGCGGAGTACGAGGCGCTCATCTTTGGCCTCCTCCTAGCACTCTCTATGGAGGTCCGTTCTTTACGGGCCTATGGTGATTCCCAGCTCATCGTTCGGCAAGTCAACAACATCTACGAGGTACGCAATCTGGGACTGGTGCCATACTACGGTGCGGCCCGGAAGCTTATGGAGAAATTCCAACATATTGAAGTTCTCCATGTCCCGCGAAGCAGGAATGCACCTGTCGATGCCTTGGCAAAAGCAAGGCGTCGCTTTGGTGCTCCCAGTGATAAATCCGCAAGTGACGGTGGAAGAAAGGTGGCTTCTTCCGCTGTCCTAGAGCTCATCCCGGAGGAAGAAGAAGTCAACACCATCACGACGAACGTCGTGGAGGAGGACAGTGGCTACAACCTTCCTCAACTACTTCAAGCACGGCAGCCTCCCGGCGACACCGTCGAGGCGCCAACTCAACGACGACTTCCCTCCTATGTGTATAAGGCCGGCGTCTTGTACAGACGATCTCACGGGCAAGAGATTCTACTTCGGTGCGTCAACCAAGATGAAGCCAAAAAGATCTTGCAAGAGGTGCACCACGGGGTCTGCGGTGGACACCAAGGTGGGGCCAAGATGTACCATGCCATACGCCTGGCTGGGTACTATTGGCCCGGCATCATGAAGGACTGCCTCCAGGTAGCCAGGTCATGCCATGGTTGCCAAATCCATGGCGACTTCAAGCATCAGCCGCCAGTTCCACTACACCCCACCATTCCCTCATGGCCATTCGATGCCTGGGGGATTGACGTCATCGGACCCATCGATCCGCCATCTTCCAGGGGCCATCGTTTCATCCTTGCAGCGACGGACTACTTCTCCAAGTGGGCGGAGGCCGTTCCGCTGCGGGAGGTGAAGAGCGACAACGTCATCAACTTCCTAGAGCGAAATATCATACATCGCTTTGGGATACCACACCGTATCACCTCCGACAACGGCAAGGCATTCAAATCCAACAAGATGTACAGGTTCATGGCGAAGTACAAGATCAAGTGGAACTACTCCACCGGCTACTACCCTCAAGCCAATGGAGCAATCGAGGCCTTCAACAAGACGCTCGGCAAGATACTCAAGAAGACGGTGACAAGACATAGAAGGGACTGGCCCGACCGTCTCTTCGAGTCTCTATGGGCGTACCGCGTTACAGTCCGTACCCCAACTCAGTCTACACCCTATTCCCTCGTCTATGGGAGTGAGGCGGTACTTCCATTGGAGGTCCAGCTACCCTCTCTTCGTGTCGCCATCCAAGATGAACTCACCAAAGATGAACAGGTACAACTGCGATTCCAGGAGCTTGACGCCCTGGAGGAGGAGCGTCTCCAAGCCCTGCAGAACTTGGAGCTTTACCGTCAAAACATGGTGAGAGCTTACGTCAAGCTCGTGAGGCAACGCGTCTTTCGGAAGGGCGAGCTAGTGCTTGTCCTCAGGCGCCCCATCATCGTCACGCACAAGACGAAGGGGAAGTTCGAGCCAAAGTGGGAAGGACCCTACGCCATCGAGCAAGCCTACGACGAGGGTGCATACCAGCTGGTCAATCCTCAAGGAGCCCGACCCATGCCTCCAATCAACGGAAGGTTTCTTAAAAAATATTTCTGCTAAATATTTGCTTCTTCCGTTGCCTTTCTTTTTCCGTTTTTTCTATGGGGAGTCCTTCAGTCGGCTCAAGTCCATGATGCATTCTCCTTTGCATAGTGTGGATCGTCTGTTTTCCCCCAATAACAAAAAAAAACTGGCTTTCCCTAAACATATTGTGCTGGTGATTGAAGATTTGGCTGCCTTAGGACTTGTCGGAGGGCGGCACGAGGTGCCAAATTGCAAGTGGAGCGACACCTACACCCACAAAGCACGACACGTACCGAGTGCATGCTTCCAGAGGCAGTGGAGAAGATCACTTGGGCACTTCAGCGTACCGAGACTCCACGCCCCTCATGCTCCCCGGCGTGCCTCGCGTTCGTAGAGGCTCACACCCTGGGGAAGACCATAGGAAAAGATCATGAAAAGGCTGCCGGACTCGGTGCGTAGCCGCGTGACAACCCTGGGGTGTGCTAAAAAAAACTCCAGATAAAGTGCCAGAGGGTTCCTTAGTCCACCAAGGTGAACGGTGCCTTCCAAGTTCCCAAGATGGCTCCCCAAGCGAAGAAAGAAGAAGAGAATCTTAGAAGTTCAAGCCAAAAAAAAGTATCTCCAAGAGTGCAAGCAATCTCATGAAGTCCATGGTCACCCAACTGGACCTCGCAAGCAGTCCCGTAGGAGGGCAAAAATACATAAACTCCAAGAAGCAAGTCTAAACCGTCCCAAGCATAAGGGAACCATTCGAAGGAAGGCGGAAGGTAGCTGTTCACCACCCCTCAATAAGGCGCGGAAGTTTCAGAGCTGTTGTCCCAAAGCCTTACTCCCTCGTTTTACTATGCCCAAGTCTATGGGTTCGCGGGGTATCGTGCAGGGGGCATGGCTGAGCCGTGGGGCTCCTCGGTACCAGGATGGGCTAGAGTATGATTCTCTACTGCCTATTGGAAGCATCTCCGAAGACGGCGTCTCCACACACGTACACGGAAGGACGAAGTTGTAATCGTCATGGTCTTGCGACGATTCTCAAAGACAGGTCCTTCGGTGGCCTTTTCCAATATCACACATATAGCTAGTGTATAACGGGAAAGCCAACATTTTAAGAAATCAAAACCAAATCATTTTTTTCCTCTTGATTTCGTGTTTTCTAACTCTTGCGGGTTTTATTCCTCGAGCAAATACTTGGCCATATGCTTTTACAAGCTGAATGGCGATAGGGCGTACATGATACTCCAAGCGCCTTCAACTTCAGTGCTCTTAGCACGGCCGTGGCAACACCGGGGTGGTGTCGACGCTGATGTCTTTCCGACGTCTTAGCTATACCGACACATGAAGATACGGGAGCAGTGCAGTGCGCCAGTGCGGCCAACACGAATCTGTGAAACCCTTCGATCTAGTCGGCTGGCACTGCTATAGCTATGCGGTCGCGACTAGTTTGATAATTTTTCTCCAAGACACGGCACGGTATTTCGCTGTGCAACGGATGTGAATTATTGATGTTTTGATGGTTGGCGCCACAGCCGTGCATGGCCCAGCAAATTTCTCTAAGCTATTATGAACGTGGGAAGATCTACTCACACCGCCTCTACGCGGCGAAAAAGGCTGCAACGAAATAGTTGCTCAAGCTAGTTGGTTTTTCACCAAGTCTGAGTCCGAGATTCGGTCTCCCACTCTACTTGGTGAGGGGGCATTTGTTTGATGAGATTTTGGGCATATTGCATTTAATAAAGGAGTAAATTTGAGTGCAAGTTAAAATACTTGTGCTCTGTTAAAGAAAGGAAGCAAAGGAAAGAAAAATAAATAAAAAACACACTCATGCACTGGCCTAGGTAGCTATACGTCAAGTGAATGTGTGCACATAAATGCTACGTGCATGCATCGAGAACTACATACATCTAGGAATGCGCTAGGAAATGCATGTACTAGTATACGTATACTATGGATATATATGTAGAGGAGCCTCGCGTCGGATCAGCCCGTCAGCCAAATGATCCGATCGGGAAGTTTACACGGTTGTAACCATCGCATAGCTGGGTGCACCTGCGACACGTTCGACGGATCAGCAATGACTGAAGCAGATAAGCACGGGGACAGATGACGACGTGATCCATGCAACTGAACGCGTCCCAATCCAATCCAAGAAAATCGGACAGGGCCGAACCGTCGTGACGGCGCTGCGTATCACCCTGCGCCTTACCCCTTTGCCTATTTAAGGCCTGATCATCTGCAGATACAGAGGAGGAGACCAAGAAGTACGGGAGGAGCGGAGACAGACCAGCTCTCGTACCTGGAGGCCAAGCATACACGCACATCAGCACACGGTGCCGCTCCGAGGCGAATACGTCCAACCCATGGACAAGACGGCGTCACCCCACTCCAGCGAGCCACACCGACGGGCGACGGTGGGGCAGCCGGCGTGCAAGCCGGCGCCGTTTCCACTACCACGAGCCTCGAGGGCGCGCGGCTGCCGGTGCCGCCACCAAGACGACGGCCCGAGAGCGTACGGCTGCCGGCGTGTAGCCCGGCGCCATCTCCAACGCCACCAAGTCGGCGACTCGGGGGCGCGCGGCTGCCGGCGTGCAGCACGGCGCCATCTCCACCACCTCCGCCGCCACCAATAGGACGGTCTCGGGGGCGCGCGGTTGCCGGCGTGCAGCCCGTCGCCATCTCCCTCTCCGTCGCCACCAAGACGACGGCCCCGAGGACGTGAGGCTTCCGTCGTGCAGCCCGGCGCCATCGCCATCTCCATTCTGGTGTGGCGCGCCAAAGACGGCAGCCATGCGACTGTAGGCGTGCCGTAGCGGCGCCATATCCTCCCCATCGAGCCATGCTCTACGGCGGCGCCAAAGACGATGGAGGCGTGCAGCCCAGTACCTTCTCACACCGGAGAAGCGTGCCGAAGACGGCGGCGATAAGGCGGCCGGCGTGCATCCGGTGCCACGTCCATCTCGACGAACCATGCTGCCCAAGATGGCGGCGGGGCTGCCGGCGTGCAGCCCAACCTTTCTTCACCTCCTACCAACGTCGACAAGACGACGGCTCCGAGGGCATGCGGCTACCGGCGTACAGCCCGGCGCTATCTCCAACGTCACAGACGACGGCCCGAGGGCGCACGGCAGCCTGGCGCGCAGCCTGGCGCCATCTCTTCTCCCATCGAGCCCGGTGCCTTCTTCGCTCCGGCGAGGCGTGCCGAAGACGAGTGATGACGGGCTGCTAGTATGCAAGCCGGCGCCATTCCCATCTCCACGAGCCCGTGAGACGACGCTCTTGTCTAGGACGACAGCCGTGAACTCGGCGTCGGACCGAGACGAGGTGTCGACCACGTTGGCTGCACCGACTTGTAGGTGCGCGTCGGTTTTGTACCGACGCCGATCTCCACCGACACTTACTCCTGCGAGGCATACCCCTTGCGCACCCCGACGAGGCTGTTGGTCGTCAAGAAGTCCCAGCTGAGCGGACCCATGCTACTCCAACTCCAACTACATCGACGCCGTCAAGACCGACGAGGCACGACGGCGAGGGCGGGCATGGCTGGAGCAAAGGCCACGCTACTCGCGGCGCGTGTACCGACGAGGACACGGGCTCTGCCGCCGCCCACACACATACCACCACCACATCATGCATGGAGAACGCGAAGCGAAGACGACAAAGACGACCACACGGCTTAATCGGAGGTGTCCCGCGGCGTAACCCGCAGGAGTAATTAACCGGGTGCCTTCCGAGGCCCCGAGAACCATGAGATCGCAATCGCCATAGTCAGGCTGGCCGCGCAAGCAGGCCACGAAGCGCACTGTATTAGGGATTTGTACTTTGTTTCTCCACGGGAGATTAATGAAATGCATCTTCCCTACCTTTTCTTGTGTACTACGGTACACTGGCACGCCCGCATTTCTTTTTCTTTACCCCGACGCATGATAAATAACACGCTACCATCCTTCTTCCCTCGAGTAGCCTACGTTCAACTTTTCCAGAACATTTTTCTCGTTTCAAACACCTGAAGGTGGATTACTAGTCATAGATGTAGTTGGATGGCGGTCTATGTATCTTGTTGTATTTCTCAATCGAATCTCATAGGACCATGAATGTCTAGTATTGCATTGTTATGCCTTGCTCAGTCCTGTCAATTGCCCTGCTATAATTTGTTTACCCAGCATGCCATGTTTGTTTATCTTAAGGAGAACACCTCTAGTGAACTATGGAACCCGGTCCAATCTTTACCATTGATACATCTTCCACTGTTCTCGTTTACTTGTTGCAAACCACCATCATCTTCCACACCATACAGTTAATCCTTGGTTACAGCTAACCGGTGAGATTGACAACCTCACTGTTCGTTGGGGCAAAGTCTTGAGTTTGTGTTGTGCAGGTTTCCAGTTGCTTGCAACACCTTTGAGTCGTTTCCTTCCTCTTACTGGTTCGATAACCTTGGTTTCTTACTGAGGTAAGAACTTGATGTTGTGATCATCATACCTTCCTCTTGGGGTCTCCCAATGAAGTTCAATAATCAGCCGAGCCAACATCAAGACAATAATCTAGTTTCAAAACCTTTGTGCATTCAACACCTATGGCTTTCCGGTGTTGTATTTACACGATTACTAGTGGTCAACTAATCTTCGGATCCGACACTTTCAGGTCCGTGTGTAATTGCATGTCTTTGCGTCTCTACGCATCACTCATTCTTTAATGAGATGGCTTTGTATAAATTTGGTCCTTTGGTGAGACCTTTAGTTCTTTTGGGATTAAACTATGTCGATAATTGTTGCACAATATATCTTCATAGTACTAATACTTTGTGAACCGCACCTAGTTTGATAACAAACTATTTGACACAAATGCCCTCTTTTGCTGCTACAATAACAGTCATATACTTAGCCTTTTTTGTAGTATTTGTCACAATGTCTTAACTTTGGAACTCATCCAAATCCGTTATGGAATATCCTTTCCATTAAATTATGTCACCCATAGTTTAAATTGAGATAAACTTAATTTGTACGTTGTGACAAAACTAGTATCAATGTAATAATTTACAATGAACTATCCATCTATTTATCACCTCTACAAAAATAACATATTCTTAGTTCTTCCAAAATATCATAAGAATATCCTTACTATCTTCCAATGATCATCGTATGAATCATTCTGGCATATGCTCATAACATTTAGAGTATGGGACATATATGGATGTGTACATATCACAGTATGATTGAAAACACACTTTGTGATTTCATTCATCAAGTATCAAAAATACTTGAATCTTTGTTTCACTTACTAAGTGTCGATACACTTGAATTTCGATTTAATCCTTTCTGTGTGGCAATAACCTTTCTTGTCATTTCCATATCGAACTCATTCAATATCTCATCTATGTACATTTGGCACAACCATATTAGCGTCTCAATCTATCTATATAGATATTGATGCCAAACAATCAGGTTTTGCGTAAGTCTTTCATCGAGATGAATTCTTAACCTGTGTCGATAAAAGATACATCATTTCCAATCAACGATATGTCTTTAACATAATGCATTAGAAATATGTCTTAGCACTCCCACTTAATTTCTTGCAAATGCAAGCATCTTCATTGTCTCCGATCATTTTAAACATTTTAACAATTTCATCACGGTGAAGATTCCAACTCCTCGTTGCTTACTTCAACCATTGAGGTCTGCATATGATTTTTGCATCATTTGAACTAACAAAAACCCTTTGGATCGTGTCATGTACACGTCCTAGGTAACAATTCTATTAGAAGAAATTTGTTTTGTTTGTTCAACTATCATATAACAAATTTATATGTACTGGTTGCTATATTAATCCGTCTAGACTAAATATCGTTATGAAAGATCAAATCTTGTCATAGTCAACCTTTTGAACATTGTCGTAAACTCTTTTCCCGACATGTCGACAATTTCATAGATGTGAAACATCCATGTCTATTTATAAATTCATACGACCAATAGGTTTTACAACTTTTCAGAGGGTCTTCCAAGTTCAAAACTTGATTTGTCGTGTATGGAACTATCACGGATTCTATGGCTTCAAGCCATTTTGACAGAGTCAGGTCCCATCATCGCTTCTTTGCATGTAGTCGGTTCATCATTGTTAAATAATGATTTCACTCTCAAATCTTGGTATTTGATTGTTTACCCGACCTACTTGGTTCAATAAGAACTTAGACCTCTGTGACCACAACCTTTGAGGCATGTGATCCATGAGCATTGTTGCTGCCTCCGGAACACTTTATGGTGATGCGCAACTCAACACATATAGCTAAGGTTCTTTTAACCTTATCAAAGTTCCATTGTCCTCTCACTTAACTTTTCATGAAAAAATTTCTTCTAAAAGAAACTTGACGTTCTAAGCGACAAACACTTTTGTCTTCGGTGTTATGCAGGAATACTCAATGGTTATACGAAATAACCTACAATGACATGATCACCTGACTTTGGTTGTAAACATTTACTTATGCATAGCATACTAATGAAAGGACAACTCGGGTTTTACCCCAAACCATAACTTTATATGGTGTCATTTCAACGGATCATGATGGAGCTCTTTTCAGTATAAAAGCGGTAGTCTCTAAAGTTTTAGTCTTTAAAATATAACGACAGTTTTATAAATGACACCTTTGATCTTACCAAGTTTGAACAAGGTTTCATTACATATCTCGAACACTCCATACTACTATGGTGTTTTTCGGGAAACATAAATCTATGGAACGATTCCTCAAATATTTAGGTGTTTTGCTAAACTTGTAACTCCAATATCTTCCTTTATGATCCTATCATAAATTCTTTAGTTTCTTGTTACAATGATTTTCCACTTCATCTTGAAAGTCTTTGAATTTTTTTCAAATGTTTCATACTTAATCCTTATTAAGTAAATATACATATATTCACTCAAACTTTTGGAGAAAGCATATGAAGTTGAAATCCATCGCTCTCGACTACACATAATGGACTTCATACAACAATATGTACAAGTTCCAATAAGCTAGTCATTCGTTCCCTTTTGGCCTATGAATGAAGTTTTAATTATCTCTAGGAAAGTTTCACAAGCGTCATTTCATCAAAAATCAAAAGGCTAAAAAATTCCATCCACATGGAGTTTCTTCATGTTTTCTTTCCAATATAATTTAAACGGTGGTGTCACTTCTTAAGTGATCTTTCAATCAATTTTCTTTTGACATTTTTAGCACTAGTTTTATGGATGTGATTTATCCAACTAGACTTGTATATCATCCATATTTTATGGAATACGAAAATTATTTGAACAACATTTTGTTCTCATAATACCTAATAAAAACAAACCTTGAAGGCAAGCTTTGATGTCAACGAGAAACACATCAACACTTTATTTGTTCTCGATGAACATCATCACATATTTTCTTGCTAGTTACTTAGGCCATTGCAGTTCATGAATTATGTTGTTTCGTATGATAATTCACACCAAAAAATTCAGTATCCAATACTTAAGAACCACATAGTTTAACAATGAAAGAATATAGCCATAACATATATATCATCTATATACCTAAGCTGAACAATTCTAGTCTTTTCTCTTCTGCCGAATATTTCTCAGATTTCTCTTTCAACATTTCCTTTTCCTTTTTAAAAGAATCTATCAACATCAGTGGAGCCATACACATGACACATAGTCCAAAGCGTGTATAATTAAATACCAACGTGTTTGGACTTGCACTTTGAAGTAGATCACCATCATCAAATGTGTGGTGTTCTTTCAAATTCTATTTTTTTAGTAATCTTTTAGTGTAGTAAACATTTTACCTACATCTTATATTCATCGTTATCATGAAAATATTCATGATCAAGCTACTTTAGCTTACAATGGTGAATTAGGAGTATAATGTTACTCTCCAAAACCTTTTGGAGGATTAGGACGACTAGTGTCTCCAACCTTTTGCAAATTGGAGTCGTATGGAAAAAAAGAAACCACAACAAAATACTCAAGCAATAATGGAGCATAACAAACCGCAAAATACATATGCAATTTCACAATATGCCATTGAATACAATGTTTGTATAATAGCAATAATGGCGACCGAACTGGTCGTACGGTCGAGCGACTAGGGCGGTGTGACACCACACGGTCCAGCGCCAGAGTCCAGGGCGAGCAGTCCGACGACCCCTTGCAGCGCCGGAGGCTAGGATAATCCACCGGCTCCCTCCAGGGGCAGGACCTGGATGACCACCTCTAGTAGTAGGGTAGGTCGATGAAGATGCTCCACCAGTTCCCCCACCCCGATGCACCGACTCAATCGTCGTCGCTCCCCGTAGATCAGGCGCATAAACAATCGAGCTTGAAACATGAAATTAGGTGATCTCTTCAGGGTGAAAGGTGACGGCGGGGAGCAAGATGGGATTCGTGCTACATGGTGGTGCTGGGGAGCGAGAAAGGGAAGATAGGGCAGCAACGATGGCTGTCGGTGATGGGTGGATTCATGCATGTATTACATGTGTGCCTAATCCACGATCTCTACCCATGTAGACCTCGGCATACCAGCACCAAAGGCCTTCGCACAAAAGCTCTCGATCGACCTGACCTGTAGGGATCCAAGACGGCTCTTTGGAGATTCTCGAAGACCACACGTGCATCCAGGGAGGTAAAGGATTAACTTGACATGCAAGACAATATGAAGACCTTTCATGACTAAGGAAGACTCCAACTCTACCAACGGTTATATATACTTGAAGAAATTCACCCGAAGGGGACACACCATAATCGCCCAAGTCGTAGCCATTAGCCTTACACATAATCCTAGATTCAGCTACTCTCACCGGGTGCTATTATAAGCCCGTAGAGATCATCTTGTAGACACAATGTATGATCCATCGATCACCTTGAATACAGTCTGAAGGAATCCTCCATGTTATACACCTATCTCTGTCTTTGAGATCCAAACCTGCTGACCAAAGACGATTTTCGAACAAATAAAACTCTCTTTAGATCTCCGAAAGTGAGGGTGTCATGGGATCGTGAAAACAATCTTTCGTTAGTTGGCGCGCTAGGCAGTGATACATCGTAAACGTATCTATAATTTTTGATGTTCCATGCTTATTTAGTATCTACTTTGATTTGCTTTGTCTTCTCTTTGAGTTATTTTTATGTTTTCTGGGACTAACCTATTAAAAAGATGCCACAGTGCCAATTGCCTGTTTTCTGTTGTTTTTGGTTCCAGAAAAGACAGAAAATGAATATTCTCGGAATTGGACGGGACAAAAGCCAAATTCAATATTTTACCGTTGGGGAATACGGAACCAAAAGACAAGACGGAGATGGGCCTCGAGGGGGCCACACCCCCTGGCCGCACGGCTAGGCCTGGCCCACGCCTGGGGGGGTGCAGACGCCTCGGGCACCCTCTCAGCCTCCCTCTTCGCCTATAAGAAGCCCCTGATACCTAAACCATAAGGACTTGATCTGTTGGGGATATGCTATATGGGTATCCCTATAGCATGTCTCTTATCCGGCTAACCCGGGTGGTCCACAGTTGGTCGCATGGCTTATGGCCTGCTGGGCGGCCCAGTTAGATGGATCCAGAAGTGAGGCCCATGCCGGATAAAGGAAGGCTACGGTTGGAGTCACCGACGTACCCGGAGCCTTGGAGTACAAGATACACAAGACTAGTAATAGACAGTGTAGGACTCTGTAACCTGTCCGGCTAGGACTTTTCCCTGTAACCCTAGGACCTGGCCACTATATAAGTTGGGCCTATGGGAGCCTTTAGGGCACAACTTCAGATAACCTAGTATCGAGTCATACAACCTCGCACAGCGAACTAATCCTTGTAACTCGGCGTATTGCCCTTATAGTGATTTATAACAGGAGTAGGATTCTGCCACCGTCGTGGGATCTGAACCTGGGTAAGCTGTGTTACCTCGTACCCGTCAACCGTCCGCCTTCCCCCACGTCTCTAGACACGCACTATGAGGACCCCTCCATGGCGTACTCGTCGGCAATACCATGATAGTTGGCGCCCACCGTGGGGCAAGAGGCGCTTCAGGCTCTTTAGCGGGCGAGGACCAAGATCTTCGCGGGAATCGGCGAAACCGTGGCCATCGGTCGCGTTCTCTTCTCCGGCAACGTTCCGATCGTCCCTCCCGACAAGTTCTGGATCCCGGTGAAGACGAACCCTACGCGGTGTTCGATCGTTCCTATCGGAGACATCCACCTCTTCATCGGCCAAACCGACTCGGGCACTAGTTCCCTGGGAGTCGGAGGAGCATCAAGGCCCGCACAGATCGCCTACGGGAAGGATACGTTCGCGGAAGGATCGATGTCGGATCTCTCTTCAGAGTTTGTCGGCAAAGATCGGAAAAATTCAAAGCCCACCCAAACCGCCCCTGTGCAGGATATAAAGGTGGAAGATCACTACAAATCCGCCGGCTTCACCCGTGCATCTGTAAAGCAGAGATCCAAGTTCTTCGGCGTGGTCACCATCTTCGATCTGGCACGCTGTGTTCAGAGAGAAGGCAAAAAACCCCGCGATTACCTGGCCAGGTGGCTCCGTATACGAGCCGATCTGGCCCACTACCCCGATGATAACGCTATGTATCACTTCGTGGAAGGATTGGATCGTGGCATGCTTCTCCGACATTCTTTAAGACGGCAGCAGGCAACAGGGCGCCTTACCCTCGAAGAGATGGTGAGCACCGTCAACAACTACGTGGAAGCTGACACAGCAGCCCAGAAGGCACTTGCGCTCAGGGACGGAGAACCTCCGATTCAGCTACCACCACCACCGCCTCCCGCCGCCATCGTCGCAGCAGCACCACCACCTCCAGTCATCATCGAGGCCGTTGCACCTCCACCGCCCGTCATCGAGGAAGTCCTAGCACCCTCCGACTCTGTCATTGACGCGCTCTATGCTGATTTTAGTGCAGATTCAGAGGAGATAGATTTCAGTCCAGAAGAGCTAGACTCCGCTATGCAGGAGATGGAGGAGGAGTACTTGCGTGACGAGCAAGCCAACAATTCCATCACATCTCGAGGGGTGTTTGTCACCATTGGGACGGCGATGGATGAATACCAACCCAGACGATCTCCACGTACAACACTGGACAAGGGGAAGGGGCCACTTATTGCTACTGGCGATGATCACGCAAAGGTCATGTCTCCTCCGCCCAGTGCAACAGCCGCAGGAATTCGGCACCGGCCCGAGCAACAACAACACCGCAAACTTGTCGCCTCCAGCATCTACATTTGCAGCAGCCCAAGTTACTCCAGCTGATAGAGTGATGTACGACAATTTCCTCGTCGAGCCACTGACCGTCGCTCATATCCGGAACGTGACCCATCTTGATGAGAAGCGCCAGCAGCTGCTGGAGGAAGCGCAAGCCATCGCGGAGCAAGGCGCTAAGCTAGATCGAGATCTGGTCAACACGCAGAAGTCCATAGAAAAAGCTAGAGCAATGGAGGCCGAGTACAAGACTTTGTTGCTGCAGCAGAAGGCTAAGAAGGCTCCGGCTCGCGTCATCAACGATCCTGGTGTACGGCGCAACCTAGGATGGGCTCCCTCGAAGCCGGCACAGGCCAATCCATACATTGACAGTGAAGGCAAGCAGGTGATGCCCACCCCATTCCTTAACCTCGTCGTCGCCAAGACCCTTCTGGAGCAGGATAGATCGCCCGAGGCAGTGGAACAGGTCTATGACCTAGTGGCCAAGGCGGTGAAGCAGCAGGAAAAGGCCACCTCTTAGAGGCTCGAGTCTGATCCAGTGCTTTGCCGGTCTAGTCAGTACAAACCGCCAAGGGACAGATCTCCTCTTGATGTCGGGTCCCATACGGGTTCATCAGAGCGAAGACGGAGGGACGCGCACAACAGGAAGGATGCCATACCCATATCCTCCGACCACGGAGAAAAGGCCCGACCTCGCCACCCGTCGCCACTGCCCCGATCTCCCCGACATCACGCCGATTACAAGGCTCACCATCGAACGGATATGCCCCCACCAAAGCAGTGTGGCATCGTCATCCGCGACAACGCGGAGTAGACCCGTCATGACGGAGAGCGCAACCAAGGACACAGGAGCAGGTCGCACCATGACCCTCCGCGTTCGACAAGCAACCGTGACAGGCGCGAGGAGCCGGAGGAGGGTAACATCAAGAAGGCTAACCCACCTCCACCTCCGCCTCCATCACCACCAAGCAATCACCATAGCGGAACGGGCCCGCGTCGTTCATGCAGCCCGTCCCCTGTTGACAAGAAGAAGAACCCGGAGCCATATGATTCACGTTCGCGGATCGATAAGATCCACGAGGCCCGGGAAGGACCATACCTGGGACCACGTTGCTTTGGACCTGTAATACGGTCCGTAACTTACCCTAAAGGTTTCCGGATCGACAAGATCATCAAGCCCTATGACGGCACCGCCAAGCCAACCACATGGTTGCAGGACTATGGCAACGCGGTGGAGATTGTTGGTGGCAACCCCAACGTCGCCGTCAAGTACCTCCCATTAATGTTGGCGGGCACGGCCCATCAATGGATCGACGACTTGCCGGAGAAATCTATCTACAACTGGTTGGACATGCAAGAAGCGTTCACCAAGAACTTTGAGGGTACATACAAGCGTCCCTGTACTGTTGGCGATCTACAGCGGTGTGTGCAAGGTAAAGACGAGACATCTCGCGCCTACCTCTCTCGCTGGCTGGACATGAAGAATTCCTGTGCAGGAGTGCACGCTCTGACCGCCATGGCCGCTTTCATCGACGGATTGGAAAGAGGCACGTTGCTCCGACATAAGCTGAAACGCTTGCAGGACAATCACCAGCTGGACTTGAACCAGATGATTCAGTTGGCTAGTGAGTTTGCAGCTGCCGACAATGATGCTCGCGGCTCCTTGCCGGCAACAGCCGTTCCAACCTAAGCTCGGAGGAACAGTAGTACAAAGCGGAAAACCGCTCCAGAAGAAAAGCAATCTACCGACATGGTCGCTATGACTTTTCCAGGACAAGGCGAGGACGAACAACGTGGCCGAGGAAGAGGATCTGGTCGTGGGCAGCAACGAGGAAGTGAAACCACCTCGGCGCCGCTCCGCGTTCCCCAAACTTACGAGGAATACCGCGATATGCCGTGCCTCGTACACCTCGATGCCAACGGTAAAGCCACCCATACCAATCGATACTGCAAGTTCGACAACGACCTCAAGGAAGACCCGGAGTTCGTCTACAAGCGAAGTCGAAAGAACAGACCGCGAGGAAAGGGCAAGGGGAAGAAGAAGGAGGAGGATTCCAAGGATTCAAGTGACATGGACGAAGACGTTGACCCCAAGCACGCCGCCAAGAGTGACGACAAGGGCAAGAACCCCTTTGCGAAAAAGGCTCCAGTCTACCACACTTTCCTTGGCACCCCCACCGTCCGACAACAGAAGACCTCTCTGAGGATCCTGATGTCCACTCTCCCCCCAGTTCCCCAGTACCTGCGCTAGTCGGAGGTTCCAATAACTTGGTACAGGAAGGACCACCTAGACCTTATACCTACGGAGAACCAGTACGCCATGGTCATCAACCCTTTGATTGACGGCGTGGAGTTCACTAAGTGTATGGTGGATAGTGGAAGCAGCATCAACATCATGTACCTGGATACACTGCAGAAGTTGAACTTGACGGAGGCAAACCTAAGGCGGACCAACACCATCTTCCATGGCGTAGTCCCTGGTCGGGAGGCTCGGTCCCTTGGGTGCATTACACTTCAGGTTGCCTTTGGCGATGTTAACAATTACCGCCAAGAGCGCATGACCTTCGAGGTGGTCCCCTTCAAGAGCGTGTACCATGTCATATTTGGCTGCGATATATTCCACACATTCATGGCCAATCCATGCTTTGTCTACAACAATCTCAAGATACCCGGACCAAACGGTGTCATCATCGTATCCAGAAGCTTTACCAAGGCAAGGGAAAGCGAGATTAATGAAGCAGTCGTTGCAGAAGCTGTCCTCTACAGCGAAGAATTCAAGGAGATCTAGAGCAAGGTCGATGACTCAAAGATGCCCGCGTCGAAGAAGCAGATCTCCGACTCCGCTCCTGCGTTCAAGGCCGCCATCGAGACCAAGCCGGTGGAACTTGTGGTAGGCAATGCCTCCAAGACCCTCGCCATTGGGACGAACCTGGATCCCAAATAGGAAAGCGCGCTCGTCGAGTTCCTCCGTGAGAATAGGGACATCTTTGCCTGGCAACCTGCTGACATGAAAGGTGTACCTAGGGAACTTGCCGAGCACAGCTTAAACATTGATCCAAAATGCAAACCAGTGAAACAACCTCTATGACGCTTCGGAGATAAGAAGAGACGCGCCATTGGCAAAGAAATAGCTAGGTTACTTAAAGCTGGGTTTATCCGAGAAGTCCTTCACACCCGATGGGTGGCCAATCCTATACTTGTCCCCAAAAAGGGAACAATGAAATAAGAATGTGCGTTGATAACACCGGCTTGAACAAAGCATGTCCCAAAGATCTGTTTGCTTTGCCTCGCATTGACCAAGTCATTGACTCGACGGATGGCTCGGAGCTTTTGTGTTTTCTCGATGCATACTCAGGATACCACCAGATCAAGATGAGGAAGTCGGACCAATTGGCCACTTTGTTCACTACACCATACGACACGTTTTGCTATGTTATGATGCCCTTTGGGCTGAAAAACGCTGGTGCTACATACCAGCGGACAATGCAACGTTGCCTCCATGACCAAATTGGTCGGAACGTTCACGCCTATGTGGACAATATTGCAGTGATGTCGAAAAAATCAAACGACTTAATCTCCGACTTAAAAGAAACCTTTGATAATCTCCAGAAATACAACATGATGCTTAACCCTAAGAAGTGCGTCTTCGGGGTTCCAGCAGGCAAACTGTTGGGTTTCATCATTTCCCAATGCGGAATCGAGGTCAACCCGGAAAAAATCAAGGCCATCTTAAACATAAACCGTCCAACATGCCTAAAGGACATTCAACGACTAACAGGTTGTGTTGCAGCAGTTAATCGGTTCGTCAGCCGACTTGGAGAGCAGGCTCTGCCGCTGTACATGTTGCTTAAGAAGGCGGAGAAATTCACATGGACAGACGAAGCAGATGCAGCATTGAAGCAGCTCAAGGAGATTCTTCCTCAGCGCCCATCCTTGCAGCACCCGAGCCTGGAGAACCCTTGTTAATCTACATGGCGGCAACCAACCGGGTAATCAGCATCGTCGTCATGGTAGAGCGGAAGGAACCAGGCTATGAGCAAGGAGTTCAACGACCAGTTTACTATGTAAGCGAGGTCTTGACGGAGTCCAAGCAGCGTCACCCGCACTACTAGAAGATAGATTACGGAGTATTCCTTGCTTCTCGGAAGCTGAGGCATTACTTTCAGGAGCACCCAATCACAGTGGTGAGCAAGACTCCACTGTCCGACATTATCAACAACAGCGACGCTACGGGAAGGGTCGCGAAGTGGGGCATTGAACTTCCCGCCTTCGAGATCACCTACAAGAGGCGCGACGCCATCAAGTCACAAGCCTTGGTGGATTTTATTGCAGATTGGACGGAGGCGCCAGATACTACTCCATTGCCGGAAGAAGAATACTAGGTGATGCACTTTGACGGATCAAAGCTGCTCAACAGCTCGTGGGCTGGTGTATTGCTACAGTCACCAACAGAAGACAAGCTACACTACGTTCTGCAGATCCACTTCGAGGCTACAAATAACATGGCAGAGTATGAAGCACTCATTCATGGACTACGTGTAGCCAAGGATATTGGCATCAAGCGCATAGTTTTTTGTGGAGATTCCGACTTGGTTGCCCAGCAGGTGGCTGGCACCTGGAATGCGCGGAACCCTATGATGGCAGCATATCGAGACAAAGTGGACGAGATAGCCAAGAGCTTCTTGGGATACGAAGTCAAGTATGTACCTAGGAAGCAAAACGAGGCGGCTGATCTGCTGTCTAAGCTTGGATCAGGACGCAAGCAAATTCCGCTAGGAGTTTTCCTAGAGCATCTGCGCACACCATCTGTGAAGGGAGCCGACATCGACAACCCGGATAGAGCTGACTCTTTCGTCAACATGGTGACTAAGGTCCCTCCGGCTTGGACAAAACCGTTCATGGAATATCTCGAACACGAAACATTGCCCGACGACAAAGTCGAAAGACGGCAAATAGTACGACGAGCAAAGGGTTATACCATAATCAATGGGCAACTATACAAAAGGAGCACTACTGGTGTATACCTAAAGTGTGTTTCCCAGCTAGAAGGTATGGAAATCCTACGCAAAATCCACCTCGGAGATTGCGGGAATCACGCCGCTCCTCGATCGTTGGTCGCGAAAGCCTTCCGGCAAGGATTCTACTGGCTAACCGCGAAGGCGGACGCCGACAAGCTGGTTGAGACATGCATGGGATGCCAGTATTATGCCCGACAACCACATGTTCCTGCTGAAGAACTGCGAACAATACCAATAACTTGGTCGTTTGCAGTCTGGGGGCTAGACATGGTGGGACCGTTACAGACGGCACCCTGTGGGTTTACACATCTGCTTGTAGCAGTGGATAAATTCATAAAATGGATAGAAGCTAAACCCATTAGAAATCTTGATGGGGCAACTACCCTCAGGTTTGTCCGGGATCTAGTGGTGAGATTTGGTCTCCCACACAGCATTATCACCGACAACGGCAGCAATTTGTCACTCGGAGAAGTGGAAGCTTATTGTTGGGAGAAAGGCATTCGACTTGACCTTGCTTATGTGGCACACCCACAATCCAATGGTCAGGTTGAGCGAGCCAATGGATTAATTCTACAGGGAATCAAGCCACCTCTTGAGGCACCGCTACATAGAGTAGTTGGAGTCTGGGCGGAAGAATTGTCATCTGTGTTGTGGAGTTTATGAACTACACCCAACAGATCCACCGGCTACACCCCTTACTTCATGGTATATGGAGAAGAAGCCATCCTACCTTCCGACATACTCCACGATGCACCAAGAGTTGCCGCCTACGACGAAGATGACGCTGAAGAATCCAGACGCCTAGATGTGGACCTTCTCGAGGAGGAGCGCGTTTTGGCATGCCAAAGATCCGCCATCTACCAGCAGAAGCTACGCAGCTACCATAGTCGCCATGTCCGGCATCGCTCGTTTAAGGAGGGGGATTTGGTGCTCCGCCTTAAGCAGAAAAAGTCACACAAGTTATCCCCGCCATGGGAAGGGCCGTTCATCATAAGCAAGGCGCTACTCAATGGGTGTTATTACCTCGTTGACAATCCTGAACTGAAGGATATACCCAACAAGGATCATAAGCGTAAGCGACGTGACTCGGATGATGACTACCCGGAGCTTGATCGGCCATGGAACATGGCACAGCTACGTCATTTTTACACCTAGCATTTTCTTTATCTAATTGTGTATCTCTTATATGATCAATGAAATAAAGCTCTCTGGTTCACTCATATCTCTGAGTCTTTTACCTCCTTTAGTGTTCATTTTTGGATCATGTAAAACCTTTATGCACAAGCCTTGCGTTTGCACTTGTGAAAATTCCACCTACGGGCGTTAGCTTAAGTTTTCTGGTCTACACATTCTTTGTCGTTTCTATGTGAATTCTGTAGTAGTCACTTTCGGCACTTATTGTCGGCGATTTTGTGCTCAGGTTATTGACGGTGCCATAGGGCATCATCACCTGAGCGCATGGTTCCGACAATGAGTCTTCCGACTCACGAAAGGTCAAGCATAAGAACCAAAGTAATGGATAAGCCAGCACTTGCTTAAAAAAAATATACATACTGGAAACTGATTCTTAAGTAGAAGGACATGCAACATTGTTTTCCGCCTTAAGTTACATACATAGTTTTTCCACATACGCACCAAAGGTGAAACAAATATTACAAAGTTGTTTTTCATTCCTTTTGCGTAGGCGACTTGGACACAGCTTCATCAGCAGTAGGAGAATCATCCTCGAAGTCGGCGGTGTGAAGTGACTCGGAGGAGATGTGGTTGCCGCCATCAATGGTGTTCATCGGCACGAAGATGTCGACGTCCACCAACTCGGCAACTCTGGTGTCATAACCCGCGAGCGATGACAGAATGGCTTCATGATTAATCTCTTTGCCATCATCGTCGGCATCGGGAATGCCAGAGGTCACCGTGCCGATGTCGGCATCCTCATAGTGTGCCTTCACCATCGACAGTGCCAGCCCGTGCACAAGAAGCTTTCCAGCTCGTGATACACTCAGGGGCTCGGCGCAAAATCTCCGAGTACTTCACCGTAGAGTCTGATGCCTTGATATTTATATAGAGGGGCTTGGCGATCTCCTTGGCTTGCGTGATGGCAGTGTTGATAAAGTTGCCTGCAAGAACCATGCATTCCTTGGCCGGAGGAGGTGAATGGGTTAAACCCAGAGGAGCTGAAAATTCCGACAAAGAAGTGCATGAGTTCAAACAATTCAAAGTATCCGGACTATAGAAAATCCAAGACGGAGAAAACTTACTGAAGATGCAGGCCTCAGCTTGCCAGAGGATATCCGCCAAGGATTCTTTCTCTTGTTGGAGGAGCTTATACGCCTCGCTATGGCGTTGATTTTGCTCATCGGCGGCTTGCTTCTGATCTTTTAAGATCGCAAGCTCCTCCTTCAAGCGATTGATTTCCGCGGTGGCGGATTCCTGCAGGGCCTTCATGGAATCCTCATGCATTTTCATCATGTCTTTCCTCTCCTCCTTAAGGATCTTGTTCTCGCTGTCCAGCTGCTGGATGTGCTTGGACTGCTCGACAATATCCTTGGCCTTGGCAACAGGTTCTGCAAAGTCGGATAAAGCAAAGTACACAGTGAGTACTCGGAGAATGAAGGCACAAAATCAAGACAGAATGCGCAAAAATAAAACAGACTCTTGTTTTTGATGATATGTTCCTTCAAGAAGGCAGTTTTACCCTTTTCGGCTTCAAGATCTGCACGCATCTTCTGGTACTTATCATTGGACATGACCCTCCGAGCATTCTCGTTCTGTGGAAAAAAGAATAAAGTTAAAACGTTGCTTAGTCTGTCTGGAGCATCTAGCCGGAAATCTTCCACCTAGACGCTCGGGGGCTATAGCGAGAGTTTTTAACTCAGCAACATGCTTAGCTTTTCTTTGAGCATCTAAGTCGAAACTAATCCAGTTTTCGATTAGAGGCTTGGGGGCTACAGTATAATTTTTTTAACTCATCTGTATCCTTAGCTTTCTTTAAGCGTCTAGTCGGAACTAATTCAGTCACAACTAGAAGATTGGGGGCTACAACATTGAAATTTGGAAACACTGCGTATGCTACTCTTAAAGCATCTAGTCGGAACATATCATTCCATCTAAATGCTTGGGGGCTACAGTGAGAAGTTTTCTAGCTTAGTCACTCTTAGAGCATCTAGACGCAAAAGCTTATGGTTTTCCGTCTACATCCTCGGGGGCTACAGTGGGATACTTATATGAAATGCAAAAGGGCAAATAAAACTTACCAGTGCAATGATCTTGAGATTAGTAGCGCTCTCGGCTAGCAGCTTGCCAAAGGAGATACTGTTCCCTCGCAAGATGTCTGCTTGTCGGAGGAGCTCCTCAAGACCGCACATTGGAGATGTCCGTACTCCTCCAGGAACCAGAGTTGTGCTACTCGACGTAAGCGCCGGGTAGACTATCTTTGGGAACTCAAAGGGTTTATGGGGAGCAAGGGCGCCGCCTTCGGCAGAAGTACCAGCTTCCACCACCGCCTTGCCGCCACCGATGGCATCCTTAGCCGGAGCTTCAGCCATTTGATGGGCGGTACTCTCATGCGTCGCCTGCTCGTCGACAACAACAAGCTCAGTAGAGGCGCCAGAGTCCACTTCCATGGCGGAAGGTCCTGATGCCTCCTTAGCCTGAGAGCTTGTCGTGGCAGGAAAGGGCTTGACGGCAGGAGTGGCAGGGGTGATGGCGGGAGAGGCGTCGCGATGCAGCATATCCTTGATATTCCGAGAAGCCCCCGATGTTTTGGAGGTCTTCTTGAGGCTGGTCGTGGCTTTCTTCCTAAGACATGCAAAATGCATAAGTACAGGATCAAGACAGATAAATAGAGAATTTCGGAAGAAAAGAAGCTTACACAAGTGGGGGTGCTTTTGCAAAAGGGATCCCAATGGCTTTTCTTTTCTCCGCCTCCAGGGCGGCGGTAGTCTTTTTGGAGGCTCCACCCTCCGCCTTCTTCTTCTTGCCTCCGTCGGCAGCATCAGAGGTGGAGCTCTTCCGCTTTCACGCCAACTGGACCTCGTCGTCGGACACGACCATGACTTCCTTCATCTTTGGATCGTAGATTTGGGTAGCCAGGTTGCCCTCCTCTAGATCGCTAAGCTGTAAGTGATAAATCACCGTGTTAGATAAGAGGGTATTTGCAAGACGGAAAAACTGGAGCATATGTCGTACACGAAAAATAAATACCTACCTTTGGGCACTTGCCGTATACGAACATGTCGTAGGTGATGGTGAAGCCACACTTCTTATCCTTCACCTTGACGATGTCCTTGAGGAGGAGCTTGACGGAGTCGCTCGAGAAGTTGTCCAAGGAGATGCGGAGACTATCCCTTCTGCCGCTGGTATACTCGTGCATGTACTTCGCACGGTGCTGCAGAGGTTGGATTCGCCTGATGAACCAGCACATGGCTAGGTCCAAGTCGGTCAAACCCGTCTCTACAAACCATTCGATCCGCCTTATAGCACGAGAAGCGTCGAGGTAGGAGGAAAGGGAGGCCTTGGATCTCCATGTGGAAACTTCAGCGGCGGCTCCGTCCACAAAGTCCGGGTACGTTACTTCTCGGCCCGCCAGAGGAATGTCTGGGCTGTAAAAGTACGTCTGTTGCCAATTCTTGCAGGACTCGTGGCCGACGATGTCGGGGAACCGCCGGCCAGGTCGAATCTTGAAGCTTATGGTGCCGCAGTTCCTAAGCTCTTCCTTGCTGTGTCCGTCTTCACGTTTGACGGTGAAGAAGTACACGAAAAGGTCTAACCTAGGCCTTATCCCTAGGTATCCCTCGCAAAGTGCCGCGTAGTTGCTAATCACTAAGATGCTATTGGGGAAAGGTTCTGGGACTGGACCCTATAGTGGTTCAATACGGAGAGGAAGAAATTAGAGATGGGCAGGGAGACGCCGCGTACCAGTTGAGCCTTTAGGTACACCTTTTCTCCGGCTTGGGGAGAAGGTGTCACCTCGCCGGCCGACGCCGCCTGCCAGGCAAGCCCCTCCATCGCGGGGAGGTAGCCCTCGGCGATCATCTCTTGGATGTCATGGTCGGTGATATTGTAGGGTTCGTAGCATAGAAAACAAAATTTTCCTACGATGGGAACAACTATGTATCAAGATCTATCTACTAGATACAAACAACGGGCGGATGTACATCCGTAGATAACATACCCTTGAAGACCTACAAAGATTAACGAGTCCAAACTCGTGGTTGATGTAGACAATCTCTTGCCGATCTCAAGATCAAGAGGAAGTCCTAGCGCCGCAAAACAGCAGCGCATCCGTGCTCGCACACACGTTCGAGGCACCGAGCAACCTCCGCCTCCTCGCTCCAACGATGCAGCGGAAGCACAACTCTTTCTTGCCGAATAGCCACCGGGAACATGTATCTCGCTAGTCCGAGACCATGGGGATAAATTCTAGAGGGGGAGAGAGATCCTTCACGAGGAGGTGTGAGTGAGAGAGAGGGAGGGGGCTCCTTTTATAGGGAGAGGGGGCACCCAAGGGGCCATGCGCCCAGCCATGGAGCTGCCCCCACCTCTTCCACATTCATGTGGGTGGACACTCCACTCACTCAAATGCCTTTCAATTCCCTCCACTCAAAAACCCACTCAAATTCCCATTAAATTTCCACCAAATTTAATGCAAACTCTCATTAAATAAAACTCCTTTTATTTATTCAGAATTTTGTCAATTACTTTAATGACAAACATTCACAAATAACCCCTTGCTAGAATTATATTTCACATGCATAACCACTTTATGCAATTTCACCCGAAAACCTATTTCGGTATCTAGTGAAATAAATTCCTGCGCTTGTTCATTCTATCGGCATGAAACTTTTGCTCCAATTGGATGTCGGTGTCTCTTAAGTGTGTCACCCTACGGTTCGTGAATAATGCGGACATTATCGAGACCCCTCTCGGATCAATAATCAGAAGCGGGATCTGGAGACCCATACTGACTCCCACACATTTAACGATGACTTTCTTGTGATCCTCGGAACCTTTTACGCTAGTATCTTAATCCCTTTGTTTCACGATATATTACATGTCCGAGATTCGATCATCGGTATCTCCATACCTAGTTTGATCTCGTTACTCACATGCACCCTTTTCTCGTTCCCGTGATATAACATTCTAATGATCAAATCACTTGCTTGCAAGCTAATCAATGTGATATCACCGAGAGGGCCCAGAGTATATCTATCCATCATCGGGATGAACAAATTTCACTCTTGATCCATGAGCCTCAACATAACACTTTATTAGTTCTGAATCCATCTTTATAATCACCCTGTTACGGTGTGACGTTTGATGTTATCAAGAAACTCTTCCGGTGTTAGTGATTGACATGATCTCATGGTCTAAGGATTAGGATCACTTCGTGAGTTGTTATAGCAATATAAACTCAATGACTTTGTTCGTAATGCTATACTTCGGATGAATGTTCATCACACCATTACACTAATGTTGTGACCTCGTTATTAACAACATCCAATGTCCATGATTAGGAAACCTATGATCATCGTGTTAATCAACGAGCTAGTTTATAAGATAGGCATAACTAGGAACTTCCTTTTTGTTTATTAAACAGACATGTATTAACGTTTCCGTATTAATACAATTATAGCATGTAAAATAAACATTTATCATAAATAAGGAATAGGATAATAACCACTTTATTATTGCCTCTCGGGCATATTCCCTTCAGATATCCGAGTCGCGCCAGTCGCCCTTGTGCGAGTCTGGTTCCTCCTCCAACGGCTCCAGCGCCGCCAGATTGTGGTCGCCGCCGGTGGACTCAATCACCGTCGATGCGGGAATGACTAGGCCCTCTGGAGGCATGACGATGGAGCTCGCCGGCTTCGCCGCGGCTTCGCTCAATGCCGCCATTAATGGAGAAGTGCTGCTGCTGGCCATGGAGTGAGGATTATGTGTGACTGGTGCAGATTAGAGCTAGGGTTTTTTCGAGAGTTCTCGTGGAGAGATCGAGGAGACACGCGGCTAGAGGAAGAAGATGATGTGAGGAGAATGAGGTAAAAATTGGAAAAATCCACCATGGTTACTATTTATCACCTCTAGCATCAAGATTCGTGCTGCTTAATCGGACGGTTGCCGCGTAGACGACGTGTTCACGAACGTGCGCGGAAATTTCGCCACGTCTCCAACCGTCGCCGCCAACGGTTTGTATTGCTCGCGCGGGAACATCAGACATGATTGCGTTCTCTGCATGTGTGAGTTACGAGGCGTCGCTGACCTAAGCCTACGTCATCCTAGCTGACATAGGCAGATGAGCCGTCACATCGAAGATTCCGGCATGGACGGATCCAATACGACTACGGAAGAGTACGATGGAAGATTCAGCATTTCTCCGACTTATAAGTTGAAGACGGAGAAAGCCTTGCATGGTTCTTTGGGAGGACTACAAGATGTTGCTTGACGATTTGCCGACATCCATCTAGACGGAGCATTCCACGTGAAGAGGCAAGACGGCACAAGATCTCGGAGTTCTCCGGGGGCTACTGTTGGGGATATGCTATATGGCTATCCCTATAGCATGTCTCTTATCCGGATAACCCGGGTGGCCCACAGTTGGTAGCATGGCTTATGGCCTGCTGGGAGGCCCAGTTAGATGGATCCAGAAGGGAGGCCCATGCCGGATAAAGGAAGGCTACGGTTGGAGTCACCGACGTACCCGGAGCCTTGGAGTACAAGATACACAAGACTAGTAATAGACAGTGTAGGACTCTGTAAACTGTCCGGCTAGGACTTTTCCCTGTAACCCTAGGACCTGGCGACTATATAAGTCGGGCCTATGGGAGCCTTTAGGGCACAACTTCAAATAACCTAGTATCGATTCATACAACCTCGCACAGCGAAGTAATCCCTGTAACTCGGTGTATTTCCCTTATAGTGATTTATAGCAGGAGTAGGATTCCGCCACCGTCATGGGATTTGAACCTAGGTAAGCTGTGTTACCTCGTACCCGTCAACTGTCCGCCTTCCCCCACGTCTCTAGACACGCACTGTGAGGACCCCTCCATGGCGTACTCGTCGGCAATACCACGACATGATCAATCTTCCACGAAACAGTCCATAGCCGCCACCATCATCCCTAGATCGGGGGGATCTCAAGCTCTTCCCGGCACCTTGCCGGAGGGGAGAGATCATCCCGGAGGCCTTCTTCATCACCATACCAGCCTCCGGTATGAAGTGTGAGTAGTTCCACCTTCGACTACGGGTCCATGTAGTAGCTAGATGGTTGTTTCTCCTCTTTGTGCTACCATGTTTAGATCTTGTGAGCTCCATTCATGATCAAGATCATCTATTTGTAATCATGCATGTTGTGTTTGCGAGGATCCGATGGATACTGAGATTACTATGTCAGATTGGTAAATGATTCTATCTTATTGATTCTATCATGTCTGTGTTGTTTGAGATCTTGCATGCTCTCTGTTTCTAGTATCTATCTTGACCAAGTAGATGCTAGTGACTCCAAGAGGGGGTATTTATGCTCGATAGTGGGTTCATGCCTCTATTTAATCTAGGGAAGTGACAAAAATCTCTAAGGTTGTAGATATGTTGTTGCTACTAGGGAGAAAACAACAATCTCTTGTTCATGGAACAAGTGTATTGTTTACTTTACACACCTTGCTTAAAGCAGTTATCCATTGCTTGCACCTTAATACTGGAGGGGGTTCGGATGATAACCTGAAGGTGGATTACTAGTCATAGATGCATTTGGATGGCGGTCTATGTATCTTGTTGTACTGCCCAATCAAATCTCATAGGATCATGAATGTCTAGTATCGCATTGTTATGCCTTGCTCTATCATGTCAATTGCCCCGCTATAATTTGTTTACCCAGCATGTTATGTTGTTTATCTTAAGGAGAACACCTATAGTGAACTATGGACCCCAGTACAATCTTTAAAATTGATACATCTTTCACTGTTACTGTTTACTTTTTGCAATCAGCCACCATTACCTTCCACGTCATACAATTAATCTTTTGGTTTTAGCAAACCGGTGAGATTAACAACCTCACTGTCCGTTGGGGCAAATACTTGAGTTTGTGTCGTGCAGGTTTCCAAGTTGCTAGAAACACCTTTGAGTCATTTCCTTCGTCCTACTGGTTCTATAACCTTGGTTTCTTTATGAGGGACAACTTGCTATTGTGCTCAGCATACCTTCCTCTTGGGGTTTCCCAATGAAGCTCTACAGTGATCTAAGCCACATCAAGCTGTTTTCTGGCGCCGTTGCCAGGGAGGCTAAGGACGGCTTCACAAGGGGAGTCCTTCATAACCTTTCTCTTTACTTTGTTTTTGTTTTGCTTAGTTTCTTTTGCTATGTTTTGTTTGCCTCTTTTTATCAAAAAGTTCAAAAAAATAGTTTTGTTTGGTTTGCTTTCTTTTATCAAAAACACAAAAAAAATATAGTTCCTACTCTAGTTGCTATTGGTGTTGGTTTGCTCCACTTTTGCAAAAATGAACTCTGCTGATAACACCAAGTTATGTGACTTCACTAGCACAAACAACAATGATTTCCTAAGTACACCTATTGCTCCACCTGCTCCTGATGCTACCTTTTATGAAATTAAGCCTGCTTTGTTGAATATTGTGATGAAAGAGCAATTTTCTGGTGCTAGTTCTGATGATGCCGCTGCCCACCTCAATAACTTTGTTGAACTTTGTGAGATGCAAAAATATAAGGATGTATATGGAGATATTACTAAGCTCAAGTTTTTTCATTTCTCCTTGAGAGGAAAAGCTAAAGAATGGTTGCTATCCTTGCCTAGAAATAGTATTGATTCTTGGATTAAGTGCAAAGATGCTTTTATTAGAAAATATTATCCTCCTGCTAAGATTATATCTAGGAGAAGTGAGATAATGAAATTTAAACAACTTGATAATGAACATGTTGCTCAACCTTGGGAAAGAATGAAATCTTTGGTTAAGAATTGTCCCACTAATGGACTAATTGCTTGGATGATTATCCAGACTTTTTATGCAGGTCTAAAATTCTCTTCAAGGAATCTGTTGGATTCAACTGCTGGAGGTACCTTTATGACCATTACCTTGGGTGCTTCAACAAAGCTCCTTGATAATATGATGGTCAACTATTATGAATGGCACACTAAGAGAGCTCCACATGGTAAGAAGGTAAATTCTGTTGAAGAAACCTCATGTTTGAGTGATAAAATTGATGTTATCATGGCTATGCTTGTTAATGGAAAAGCTCATATTGATCCAAATAATGTACCCTTATCCTCTTTGGTTGCTCAAGAAGAGCAAGTTGACGTGAACTTCGTTAGGAATAACAATTTCAGCAATAATGCCTATAGGAATAGATTTGGTAGTAACAATAATTATAGGACTTATCCTCCTAACAATGGCAATACCTTTGGAAACTCCTACAACAATACTAGAAGTTCTCCTTCTGAACTTGAAGTCATGCTTAAAGACTTTATTAGTAAACAAACCACTTTCAACAAGACTATGGAGGAAAAGCTTATGAATGTTGAGAAAAATATTTACTCTTTGTCTAAAGCACTGTCCTCTTTGATTAATAAAATGGTTGCTAAACCTAAAACCTTGGAAAGTACCTTTGCTGCTACTCATGCCATACAAGTTATTATTGATGAAAATATTAGACTGTTAGCTCAACTACATGCTAAGTGGGAAAGAGAAGCTGAAATTGCTAGAAACAATAGTGTGTGCACTATTACCAGCACCAATATGGATACTACCAAACCACAAGAAGTCCCTATTCCTCCTACAACAATGCCTAAATCCAATGAGTCTACTACCAGTGATGCTAAGTTTGATTTTTATCTTGATGGTTGCAATATTTCTGAAGTGATTATGTTCCTGAAAAATCTTGCTAGAAGTCCTAATGCTAGTGATATGAATGTGGCTTTCACCAAACACATTACAGATGCTCTCATTAAAATTAAGGAAGTTGAAACACAAGGCCTCTATTCCTAGGAAAGTAGAAGATAGTTGGGAACCCATCATTAATATGCAAGTGAATGACTTTGATCTCAAAGCTTCATGTGACCTTGGTTCAAGTGTCTATATTATGCCTAGAAAGATTTATGAAATGCTTGATTTGCCACCTTTGGAAGATTACTATTTGGATGTGCCACTTGATGATAATGCTAAAAAGAAACTCATGGAGAGTGTTAATGATGTTCTTATTATAGTTAAGAATGCCTATGTCCCAGTTGATTTCTATGTTTTGGATGTTGAATACAATGCTTCTTGTCCTATTAATTTGGGAAGACCTTTTCTTAGAACTGTTGTTGCCATCATTGATATGAAAGAAGTGTTGGAGATATGCCCTAGAGGCAATAATAAATGTAGTTATTATTATATCTTTGTGTTTATGATAAATTTTTACATTCATGCTATAACAGTATTGACCAGAAACATTGATACTTGTGTGATTTGTAAACAAAATTAGAGTCCCTGGTAAAGCCTCTTTATAATACAAGCTTGTTGATTAATATATGATCATAGTTTCTTGATCATGAACATTTGAGATGTTGTTAATGACAAGGTCATATCATTAGGAGAATGGTATGATGTACATACTCCTATAGATAAGCGTAGCATAAAGATAAAGTCATTTTAATAGTTCAATTGCTATAAGCTTTCTGATACATAGTAACCTAATTCCTTCGACCGTGATATCATGCTAATCACCATCACCGGAAGGATGCTTTGATGACATCAAACACCACACCATAACTGGGTGGCTATAAAGGTGGCATTGAGTGTTCGGAAAGTATGGGTTGAGGCACATGGATCAAGAGTGGGATTTGTCCATCCATATGACGGGTAGATATACTTTGGGCCCTCTCGGTGGAATGTCATCCAATTGGCTTGCAAGCATGTGACTTGCTCACAAGGGATCACATACCACGGGACGAGAAAAGAGTACTTATCAGTAACGAGGTTGAACTAGGTATGCAGAGATACCGACGATCAAAACCTCGGATAAGTAAACTATCGTGAGACAAAGGGAAATTGGTATCGTATGTAAGTGGTTCATTCGATCGCAAAGTAATCATAGAAATATGTGGGAGCCATATGAATTTCCATATTCCTCTATTGGTTATTGATCGGAGAAGTGTCTCGGTCATGTCCGCATAATTCACGAACCGTAGGGAGACACACTTAAGGATTCGATGTTGTTGAGTAGTTATGGAATGATGAGTAAGAGACCGAATGTTGTTCGGAGTCTCGGATGGGATCCGGGATATCACGAGGAGATCCGGAATGGTCTGAAGAATAAGATTCATATAAGGAAAGTCCTGTTTCGGAGTTGGGGAATGATTCCGGTGTTTTCACCAGGAATGTTCTAGAAGGGTCTGGAAGGTCCGGCACTCCGGAGGGTAAGGGTACATGAATGTGTCATAACAATATGGAATGGTTGCATCATGTACTAGGTTACTTGGCTGGGAAAAATAAAGGGAGAAATCAAATCCTAGTTTGAAAGTCAAACGCCAATTTGAAAAGTCAAACGGCAAGTTTGCTTGGTGGAGGGAGAGTAGGAAACCTACTTGGGGAGGAAGTCTCCTCCCTCCACCCGCCGGCCAAGGAGGCCGACTTGGCAGAGGACTCCCTCCTCCCAAGCCGTGCCCTCCCACCTATATAAGGAGGGGCAGGGCTGCCGCTCTCCCACACACCTAACACACCCCAAAACCCTAGCCCTAGCCGCCGGCCTCCTCCAAGTCGCTGCCGCCTCCTAGGGTTTCTCCAACTCGCCGAGTTGGGGCTTCCCCAAGCCCTATCCGCCAGTCAAGCTCCCCCCTTGGTGCCTCTAAACCCTAGATCACCAAGGCCTCTCTCATACTCCACCATACTCGCTCCGGCTTAAGGCGAAGCCCTGCGAGATCTCCCCTCTACTTCCGGTACCACGCCGTCGTGCTGCCGGAATCGCGAGGAGAGTGTTACAACCTCCGCTGCCTGCTGGAACAAGGGAGAGGAAGGTCTTCATCGAGTACCGAACGTGTGACCGACTGCGGAAGCGCTGCCGGAACGCAGTGCCGGAAGGATCGTCTACACGATCTTGAGATTGGCAAGAGTACGACTACATCACCCACGAGAATCTGCTCTCGTTAACCACTTTGGAATCTTCGAGGGTGAGTTCCTCTATCGACTCGTTGCTACAATATAGTAGATAGATCTTGGCTTGTTTTTTTGCATGCGGTAGAAATTTTTTGTTTTCCATGCTATGAACCCCAACAGTGGTATTAGAGCCGTGTCTATATGTAGATCTGTTGCACGAGTTGAACACAATGTTCATTGTGGGCGGTGGTGCTTTTATTATCAATTGCTTTTTGTGTACTTTGCATCTTGCAGTATGATGGGATGAAGTGGCCCGGGCTAACCTTACATGACATCGTTCATGAGACTTGCTCCACGCTCAACATGCAACTTGTATTGCATAAGTGGCTTGGCGGGTTTCTGTCTCTCCCATCATAGTATAGATCCAATTTACAATGGGAACTTGATAGTTCAAACATCAACGTTGTGGTTCTTGTTCGTAAGTTAGAGCGACACTTATTGAAAGCCCCAAACCACGTAAAATATGCAAAGAAAAATAGAGGCGTCTAACTTTGTTTTGCAGGGGTGTGTTGTGATGTGATATGGCCATGATTGTGATTATATTTGATGTATGCAATGTTCCTTATTGTAAGTTGGCAACGGGCAGGAGCCATATGGTTGTCTTTAAATTCCGTTAAGACCCGCGTGTCTATTCAAAGTAGTTGTAATAGTTGAAGCTGGTGGACGACAACCATGAAATGTTGCCATTGACCTTGACGCTATACCGGTGATGATGGAGATCATGTCCGTGCTTGAAGATGGAGATCGGAAGCACAAGAAGAAAGGCCATATCATATCACATATTATGAATTGCATGTGATGTTAATCCTTTATGCATCTTGTATTGCTTAGTTAACGACGGTAGCATTATAAGATGATCCCTCAAGCACACAAATTTCAAGTTCCAAAGTGTTCATCCTTAGTAAGCACCGTTGCTAAAGCTCGTTGTTTCGAAGCACCACGTGATGATCGGGTGTGTTAGATTCTGTGGGTGTATACAACGTGAGCAAGCCATATTTGCTCATGCGGAAGCTAAGGTTTGATCTTGACGAGCCTAGCATGTACAGACATGGTCTCGGAACACGGATCACCGAAAGGTAAAGTATGAGTCATATAGTAGATATGATGAACATGTTGATTGTTCGCCATTGAAGCTACATCAACTCTCGTGATGATCGGTTTTGATGTGGTGGATTTGGTTCATGTGATCACTAAAACAATGTGAGGGATATTGTTTTGAGTGGGATTTCACCTAGATTAATTTAACTATTAATTAGAACTCAATTTGTCATAAACTTAGTCTAAACTATTGCAAATATGTTGTAGATCAATGGCGGCCCCTACCATCAATTTTAATGCGTTCCTAGAGAAAGAAAAGTTGAAAAACAATGGAAGCGACTTCGCGGATTGGTTCCGCAATTTGAGGATTGTCCTCAATGCTGGTAATTTGACCTATGTCTTTGGATGCACCATGGTGAACCACTTAGCCATCGCTACCGATGAAGTAAAGAATGTTTACCTCACTCGGAAGAATCAGTACTCCACAGTTCATTGTGCTATCTTGTATGGTTTGGAATCTGAGCTTCAGAAAAGGTTTGAGAACCATGACCCAGATGATATTATCCGTGAACTCAAAATGATATTTGAGGCTCATGCGGCAGTTGAGAGTTATGAGGCTTCTGAAAAGTTCTTTAACTGCAAGATGGAAGAGGGCGGCTCCGTCAGTGAGCATGTGCTTAAGATGTTTGGGCACGCAAACAAACTCCAAAGTTTGGGTATAGTGATTCCTAATGCTTTGGGGATTTACCGCGTCCTCCAATCACTACCACCAAGTTACAAGAACTTTGTGATGAACTACAATATGCAAAACATGAACAAGACGTTGCCAGAACTCTTCTCCATGTTGAAATCTGCAGAAGTGGAGATCAAGAAAGAGCATCAAGTGTTGTTGGTCAATAAGACCACCAAATTCAAGAAAGGCAAGTCTAAGCAAAAGGGAAACTTCAAGAAGGGTGGTAAGAAAGTTGCCACACCGACGAAGAAGACCAAGGCTGGGCCTAAGCCTGATACTGAGTGCTTTTACTGCAAGGGAGAAGGTCACTGGAAGCGGAATTGCCCAAAGTACTTGGAGGATTTGAAGAACGGCAACATCAAGAAGAAAGGTATATCCGATATACATGTTATTGATGTGTATCTCACTAGTACTGTAGTAGTGCTCGGTATTTGAATCGGGTTCGGTTTCTCATATTTGTAACTCAAACAGTCTGCAGAATAAATGGAAGCTAGCGAAGAACGAGGTGACGGCGTTGGAAATGGATCAAAGGTTGATGTGATCGCGGTCGGCACGCTACCTCTTCATCTACCATCGGATTAGTTTTATACTTAAATAATTGTTATTTGGTGCTGCGTTGAGCATGAACATTATATCCGGATCATGTTTGTTAAGTAGACGGTTACTTGTTTAAGTCCGAGAACAATGGTTGTTCGATTTATATGAGTAATATGTTTTATGCACATGCACCTTTGATAGATGGTCTATTCTTATTGAATCTCGATCGTGGAAATACACATATTAATAACATTGAAGCTAAACGTTTGAAATTGAGCAACAACTCGACCTATATGTGGCACTGTCGTCTTGGTCATATTGGAGTGAAGCGTATGAAGAAACTCCATTCTGATGGACTTCTTGAATCACTAGATTTCGAATCACTTGGAAGATATGAAGCATGTCTGATGGGTAAATATGACTAAGACTCCATTTTCTGGGATGATGGAGCGAGCTACGGACTTATTGAAAATCATACATACTGATGTGTGTGGCCCAATGAGTGTAGCATCGCACGGTGGTTATCGTTATGTTCTTACCTTCACGGATGACTTGAGTAGATATGGGTATATCTATTTCATGAAACATAAGTCTGAAACTTTCGAGAAGTTTAAGGAATTTCAAAGTGAGGTAGAGAATCAACGTAATAAGGAGATTAAATTTCTATGTTCTGATCGTGGAGGTGAATATCTAAGTTACGAGTTTGGCGAGCATTTAAATAAATGCGGAATACTTTCACAATTGACACCGTCGGGAAAACCACAGCGTAATGGTTTGTCCGAACGTCATAATTGAACTCTCTTAGATATGGTTCGTTCTATGATGTCACTTACAGATTTACCGCTATCGTTTTGGGGTTATGCATTAGAAACAGCCGCATTCACTTTAAATAGGCACCATCTAAATCCGTTGAAACGACACCGTATGAATTATGGTTTGGGAAGAAACCTAAATTGTCGTTCCTTAAAGTTTGGGGTTGCGAAGCTTATGTAAATAAGTTACAGCCGGACAAGCTTGAACACAAAGCGGAAAAATGTGTCTTCATAGGATACCCGAAGGAAACTATTGGGTATACCTTCTATCATAGATCCGAAGGCAAAATATTCGTTGCTAAGAATGGATCCTTTCTAGAGAAAGAATTTCTCTCGAAAGAAGTGATTGGAAGGAAAGTAGAACTCGATGAGGTTGTTGAACCTTATCTCGAACTTGCGAGTAGCAAAACACCGGAAGTAGTTCTTGTGGCGCCTACACCAATAAGAGAGGAAGCTAATGATGATGATCATGAAACTTCGAAGTTGCTATAGAACCTCGCAGGTCAACGAGAACTCGTACCACTCCTGATTGGTATGATCCCGTTATGAGTGTCATGTTGGTGGACAACACCGATGACCCTGCGACATATGAGGAAGCGATGAGCCTAGATTCCAATAAATGGAAAGATGCCATGAACCAAATTAGATCCATGTACGAAAACCAAGTATGGACTTTGGTGGACTTAGGATGGTCGGAAGGTCGAGAGAACAAATGGATTTTCAAGAAAACAGATGTTGATGGTAATGTAACTGTCTATAAAGCTCAACTTGTCGCAAAAGGGTTTCGACAAATTCAAGGAGTTAACTACGATGAGACTTTCTCACCAGTAGCGAAGCTAAAGTTTGTGAGGATTATGTTAGCAATTGCTGCATATTATGATTATGAGATATGGCAGATGGATGTCAAAACGGCGTTCCTCAATGGAGACATTGATGAGAGTTGTATATGATGCAACCCAAAGGTTTTTTCGATCCTAAAGATGCTAACAAGGTGTGCAAACTTCAATGATCCATATATGGATTGAAGCAAGCATCCCGAAGTTGGAATCAATGTTTTGATAAGGTAATCAAAAGCTTTGGTTTTATACAAACTTATGGAGAAGCTTGTATTTACAAGAAAGTGAGTGGGAGCTCTGTAGCATTCTTAATACTATATGTAGATGACATATTGTTGATTGGGAATGATGTAGACCTTCTTAATAGTGTCAAAGAATATTTGAATAATAGTTTTTCAATGAAAGATCTTGGCGAAGCAGCTTACATATTAGGCATAAAGATTTATAGTGATAGATCGAGACGCCTAATATCATTGTCACAAAGTACATATTTGGACAAAGTTCTAAAGAGGTTTGGAATGGAAGATAGCAAGAAAGGGTTCTTGCCCATGTTGCCCAATATGACCTTGAGTAAAACTCAAAGTCCAGCAACGGCAGAAGATAGAGAAAGGATGAGTAAGACTCCCTATGCCTCAGCCATAGGATCTCTAATGTATGCCATGCTATGTACAAGACCCGACATTGCATATGTTGTTAGTTTGACTAGCAGATATCAAAGTGATCCAGGAGTGGATCATTGGACATCGGTCAAAAACATCCTTAAGTACTTGAGAAGAACTAAGGATATGGTTCTTTCTTATGGAGGTGATGAACATCTCGTTGTTAATGGTTACACCGATGCTAGTTGGAACACAGATCCAGATGATTCTAAATCTCAATCTGGATACGTATTTACTTTGAATGGTGCAACAGTTAGCTGGAGGAGTGCAAAGCAAAGCGTTGTGGCGAGATCTTCAACTGAATCGGAATACATAGCTGCTTCGGAGGCTTCACAAGAAGCGATATGGATGAAGGATTTCATTACAGAGCTCGGTGTGGTTCCAAGTGCGCTGGACCAAATGTCTATCTGCTGTGATAACATGGGCACCATAGCCAATGCACAAGAACCAAGGTCACACAAGAAGCTGAAGCACATCAAGCTACGTTTTCACGCTATTCGAGAACATGTCCAAGATGGTGACATAAAGATTTGCAAAGTACACACAGATCTGAATGTGGCGGATCCGTTGACTAAACCTCTCCCGAGGGCAAAAAATGACCAGCACCAAACAGCCATGGGTGTTCGGTATATTACCATGTAATCTAGATTAGTTGAATCTAGTGCAAGTGGGAGACTGTTGGAGATATGCCCTAGAGGCAATAATAAATGTAGTTATTATTATATCTTTGTGTTTATGATAAATGTTTACATTCATGCTATAACAGTATTGACCAGAAACATTGATACTTGTGTGATTTGTAAACAAAATTAGAGTCCCTGGTAAAGCCTCTTTATAATACTAGCTTGTTGATTAATATATGATCATAGTTTCTTGATCATGAACATTTGAGATGTTGTTAATGACAAGGTCATATCATTAGGAGAATGGTATGATGGACATACTCCTATAGATAAGCGTAGCATAAAGATCAAGTCATTTTAATAGTTCAATTGCTATAAGCTTTCTGATACATAGTAACCTAATTCCTTAGACCATGAGATCATGCTAATCACCATCACCGTAAGGATGCTTTGATGACATTAAACACCACACCGTAACTGGGTGGCTATAAAGGTGGCATTGGGTGTTCGGAAAGTATGGGTTGAGGCACATGGATCAAGAGTGGGATTTGTCCATCCATATGACGGATAGATATACTCTGGGCCCTCTCGGTGGAATGTCATCCAATTGGCTTGGAAGCATGTGACTGGCTCACAAGGAATCACATACCACGGGAACGAGAAAATAGTACTTATCAGTAACGAGGTTGAACTAGGTATGCAGAGATACCGACGATCAAAACCTCGGATAAGTAAACTATCGTGAGACAAAGGGAAATTGGTATCGTATGTAAGTGGTTCATTCAATCGCAAATTAATCGTAGAAATATGTGGGAGCCATGTGAATTTCTAGATCCCTCTATTGGTTATTGATCGGAGAAGTATCTCGGTCATGTCCGCATAATTCACGAACCGTAGGGAGACACACTTAAGGATTCGATGTTGTTGAGTAGTTATGGAATGATGAGTAAGAGACCGAATGTTGTTCGGAGTCTTTAATGGGATCTCGGATATCATGAGGAGATCCGGAATGGTCTGGAGAATAAAATTCATATAAGGAAAGTCCTATTTCGGAGTTGGGGAATGATTCCGGTGTTTTCACCAGGAATGTTCTAGAAGGGTCCGGAAGGTCCGACACTCCGGAGGGGAAGGGTACATGAATGTGTCATAACAATATGGAATGGTTGCATCATGTACTAGGTTACTTGGCTAGGCAAAATAAATGGAGAAATCAAATCCTAGTTTGAAAGTCAAACGCCAATTTGAAAAGTCAAACGGCAAGTTTGCTTGGTGGAGGGAGAGTAGGAAACCTACTTGGGGAGGAAGTCTCCTCCCTCCACCCGCCGGCCAAGGAGTCCGACTTGGGGGAGGACTCCCTCCTCCCAAGCCGCGCCCTCCCACCTATATAAGGAGGGGCAGGGCTTCCCCTCTCCCACACACCTAACACACCCCAAAACCCTAGCCCTAGCCGCCGGCCTCCTCCAAGTCGCCGCCTCCTCCTAGGGTTTCTCCAACTCACCGAGTTGGGGCTTTCCCAAGCCCTATCCGCCGGCCAAGCTCCCCCCTGGTGCCTCTAAACCCTAGATCACCAAGGCCTCTCTCATACTCCACCATACTCGCTCTGTCTTAAGGCGAAGCCCTGCGAGATCTCCCCTCTACTTCCGGTACCCTTGCGTCAGCTTGGGAATCGCGAGGAGAGTGCTACAACCTCCGCTTTCTGCTGTAACAAGGAGAGGAAGGTCTTCATCGAGTCTTGAACGCAGTGACCGATTACGGAAGCGCCGAACGTTAGCCACGAAAGATCGTCTACACGATCTTGAGATCGGCAAGAGTACGACTACATCACCCACGAGAATCTGCTCTCGTTAACCGCTTTGGAATCTTAGAGGGTGAGTTCCTCTATCGACTCGTTGCTACAATCTAGTAGATAGATCTTGGCTTGTTTGTTTGCATGCGGTAGAAATTTTTTGTTTTCCATGCTACGAACCCCAACAAGAAGGCACCATTAAATATCAATTTCCATTCAAGAAAGGTATTGAACACTTCCCTATGAGGATATAGAAGTTACCTTTTGCTCCTACTTTGAAAGCAAGGTTTGATGTTAATGCTTCTTCATTTGAAAATACTTGATTCTTGCTTCTTGTGCCTAACTTAAAGGCGTTAAATAAAAGTACTTCTTGGGAGATAACCCAATAGTTTTCTTGAGTCTTGGAAGTTATTACTTCTGTAATAACCTCTCCTTATCCTTTTTATTTGCTTTTTGTGCCAAGAATAACCTCTAATGAGAGGGAAGTAAGATTTGGGGAGTTGTTGTCCTGAAACAGATTTTTGTGCTCCACTGTAAAAATTCGTGTAAAATCTCTGTAAGTCGGATTGAGCTGTAATTTTCCGAATAAATCCCCCGGGTTGTTAGATAACTTTTGTTAGTTAAACACTTTTTATTTGAGCAACATAAGGTCTTCAAAAAAATCGGTTTCTACCTGCTGGTCTGTTTTGACAGATTTCTGCCATTATTTGCATTTGCTTCTTATTGATTCCTTTTGGGGTCTTTTTGGGAAATTGAGATTTTTGAGGAAATTGCTACAGTAGCTTGTGTTTTGTGAATTTTTTTCTGTTTTAAAACTAAACCCCAAAGGTCTATTATATTTTGAATGCACTAATGTTGCTAATGAAGATTGTGTGAAGTTTTGTATGAAGGAAAATTTGCAGGTGTAGAGGAAGAATGATGTAATGTGTAGAGGTCCCAACCTTTGATAAGGTAGAGATCCCTGTGTTTACAATGCTAGTCCCTGGATCAATAGCTAGCATCCACAGTTTAAGATGTAATATCAAGAAACAAATGTCATAACACAACTTTACAACCGGGAATAAAATATTTCATTACATCTTACATAGCTCATTTGGCTATCTTATTACAATGCAGCAGAAATAACTATGTAGCATGGAGTCCTTCATCTTCAAAGTGCCACAGGCAATCATTTTGGTTGTAGACTTGTAATCCTATTCAACACACTTCACTAACATCAAACAAATCTACAACATAATAAGTTACAGCCACAAGGGTCAATACATTTGAATTGTATTGGCAAGTGATACTATGGTAGAATAGTGGTATCTATCATCTATATGCATTTGGATAAGTGGATCTTAGGCTTGCATTGCTAAAAAAAAGGTTTTCCTTATAAGTTTAAAACTCTAAGTTTTTATTTGTCAAAACCACCCAAGGCATCTACCAATCAATGATTGAAGACCCTTTAACCCTTGTTCAACCACAAGTTTTTTAACTTAGAAATTGGGACGAGGAGATCCTTGATAGCTTCCATGTCTTGATGCTCAAATTGTCCATTGCCGGGGACACGCTAAGTACTTAGATTTTACTCTCTCGAGAGGTGGCGCACTTTCCCCACAAGACTCGACATGCATCGAGACAAGATCTTTCAGAAGCCTTCCCTTAGACCAAAATGGACGCGCTCCAAACCTATCACCCCCTACCACCAACTGTCCATCTGGCTAAGTTATTGCAACCTATATGATCCAGGCAGAACCCATATTGCCAAGTGGCTGCACTTGAAGCTTCTTAACATTTCACATCTCAAATCTCTTTGTTCCTGGGTGGCATTCCACAAGTGAGATACACTAGGGTAGGCCATAAATATGGGGCCTTGCGTAACCACTCAACATAACCTATTCACAACCATTCCACCCAGGTGATTCATTCACATAGTTGTTTTATTAAACAAAACACAAGCCATAGACTTAGAAATATTTCATAGTATGAATATAATCCACCCTTGTTTTCTACTAGCTAAGCTAAGCATGATAGTAGTAGGGATCTTAACTTTGGGAAAATTCTACTAAGGCATCATCTACTAGGATTTCCCATGGCATAGCTTATACTTAGAAAATTCCATGCGAGTCCTACTCAAAATATCACTAATGCATAGTGAAAATATTAGGACAAAAGTATGAAGCACCACTTTCCTTTTTGGTAGAGAATATAAGTTCACTCCTTTATCTTGCAATAGTCACACTCTTCAAAGTTCACTACAATTCAATCAAGCAAGGCACAATTTCAAAACTAACATTCAAACAATTCACCACATATGATAAAGAAAACAAAACAATGCATGCAAGCATGCAAAAGATTGTTTTATTTGGAAAGGTGGTTTCTAATAGGTTATAAACATTTTAAAAACACCTATTGGTCATTTATAAAAATGGCAAGGTCATTTGAAAACAAGTTAGTGAAAATGGCCATTTAAATTATTTTGTTTTGATAGCAATGATTTTAATCAAAGGAATAATTTCTAATGTTAGCCAAAATGTTTTTAAACACTAATATTAATTTTTATGGTCAAAGTGTTTTAAAACAAATCTATTTACAAAAGGTTTCACCCAAAATCATTTTTAAATCAAAGCAACACTTTATTTTTCTAGAAATGCCTTTAAACAAAGTAATAATTTTCTAGGGTTTAATCAAATACATTTTTAAATCCAAAACTTAGTGTTTAGGGTTAGAGAGTTTAAATCAAATCATTTTCCAAAGGTTTTAGTCAAAAAGCATTTTTAAACCATAATCAACATTTTTATTTAACTAGAAATGCTTCTATTCAAAGATTTATTCCTTAGTGTCATAAAATATATTTTTAAATCCAAAAGTTAGTTTTTATGGTCAGTAGGTTCAAACCAAACCATTTACAAAAGATTTTATCCTAAAAACATTTTTAGAATAATTTTTTTACACAAAATATTCCTAATAATGTTTCTGCAAAAACATCTAATTTTACAGAAGCAAAACACTAAACAAAGGGCATGGTTGGAAATTATTCTTTCTCCTGATTCCAATGATATAAAATTTGCAAAATTTGGACGTGTAGATTTAAAGTTATGAATTTTACAAAATCTAACAACTAATAGAAATGTTTCTGGTCTTTATAACACAGTCTATGCCACATGGAATGATTTTATTTTCTCATACCGGTTCGCACGGATTTACTAACATAGAGTGTTGGATCTAAATAAAATCGTGCGGTACAGAAGATCTTGTACCCCTTCGTTTAAGTGAATCTATCTACGCCATGCGATCGTGATCTAACGGCTGACGAGCAAATGACCATTATCTGGCGGCGTTGGCGACGGCGGCGCGGCGACGACGCTCTACTAACGACGGTTCCGGTGATACGGGAAGCAAGAGAGAGGGGGAGGTTACTCACTGGGTTCACAGGGTCACGGTGATGCTCGAGGTGATCGCAGGAGGGACAGGGGCGCACGGGGTTATCGCCGATTGCTCGCTGGAGATGTTGCTGACGACGGGCACACTCTGTCGAAGACGGAGGCGAGGCTATGGTGCACGCTAGAGCAAATAAACGATGATGTTATATGCGCAAGATCGTGGCAAGTACACGCGTGTGAAAGAGAGGGAGAGGTATGGCCGGACTTTATCAGGGGAGCTCGTCGGAGAAATGGCAGACGGTGGCGACGCTCTGTCGAAGACGAAGTCGAGGCTGTGGGGCATGCGCGGCGAGCTAGGGTTAATAGTAGACGCGGGAGATATTGGTGAGGCTCGAGTGAGTCAGGGGCAGTGGGGGTCGGGGCTGGCCGAAATTGCCACGGTGGCTCGTCGGAGACATTAGGGTTCGAGAGTGAAATCGAGGCAGCTTGGAGGCGATCTGGTGCGAGCGAGCGAGGGGAAAGGGAGAGGGGAGAGGGGCATTTAAGAGGGCAAGGTGGCAGGGAGATATTAACGCGGCATTGATGCAAATTCAAGCACGCATTCAGCGGTAGAAACGGTGACGAGGAAGAGGGGAACAGGTCGCGCGGGGTAGACGATGATGAGGTGGCGTAGTGGGACAGCGTTGTCAGCGAGGGAGAAGGGTTATGGTGGGGTCCAAGCATCAACGACTGCGCGGGTGCGTGTGAAGGAAAAACGATTCGGGGAGGGAGAGTGGGTTATGCTTGTTGGGCTGGACTGGGCCTGGTTGCTAGGCTGGTTCTGTTTCATTTTTTTATTCTTTTTCTTTTTTTCTGATTATTTTGTTTTGAATTTATTCAAATGATTCAAACACTTGTTTGAATTCAAATAACTATCAAAACTTTTCAGTAGGTTACTACTGTTTATTTAATGTGTTTTAAAGTCCATTTAGAATATTTTCTTTTATTCTTTTTATGGTTTATTAATTATTTGAAATAGACACTTGTCTTTATTTAAATATATTTTCAAACTTCTATTTGAATTCTAATTTTTACCAAACCTTTTTCAGTAGGTTTTATTTATTCATTAGTGCAAATAATTCACTTTGAATTATTTAAAATATTTTAATATGATTTAATGTTCATTGGCAATTGTCTTTATTCAAATAAAATCCAATATGGTTTTAAACCAATATAAATTTTGTTCAAATAATTATTTTATTCCTTTTAAGTTAATTAAGTAATCTTTTATTCCACTTGGGCAATTTCCAATTTATTATTTTCTCATGATTTAATTAATCATTTACATTAGGGATTTTTGTCTTCATTTAAATATAATTGAATTTGGTTAATCACATATAATTTTATTTGAATATTCTTTATCCCTTTATTTTATTTGGATTATATTTATTCCATTTGTTTATGGATTTGGCCAAAATTTAATTTGGCTTTTAAATATTCCTTATTTATTTATTTGTCTTATAAAATCCATATATTTTTATTTATAGTTCCAAAATTGGTGTTTCCAATTAGTATAATTTTATTTAATACTTGTTTATCTTTTTAAATACTTTTAGGATTACTTTGTTCATAATTTGGTATGGATTTTATATAGGAGCTTTATTAGCTTTGAAATTTAATTTCTTTATCTTATTAAATTCATAAGATTTTATCCATGGTTCTGAATTAAATGAAACCAATTTCTATGGTTTTATAATATTTTTATTTATCATTATTGATCATTTAAAATGGTTGTTGATAGATTTTATATGGATCAAATCCATAGTCTTTGAGAGATCTTGAAAATGATTTTCTTACATTAGGGTTTTTAGGGTTTTGGTTTAACTTTTCCAAGTGTTTAAATTTCAAGATACATTCGTTGATGAATGCATTTCACTTGATTGAAATTTGTTGGATTCCTTTTTATTCAAATTTTGTTCAAGAAAGGTTTTGGTGTTTCCATTTAGAAACAAAAAGTTTCTTTTCACCCTAAATTTCAACAATTATTTATTTCGTTTATTTATTTTTCAAATTTCAAAATTTGGAAAATTTTGGGATGTGACATAATGAGATGAAGAATGGACAAAAACTCAAGCTTGGGGATGCCACCCCATGTCACCCCAAGAAATATTCAAGAGATACAAGCATCAAATCTTGGGGATGCCCAAGGCATCCCCTTCTTCATCAATAGAAATGCCAGGTCTTTCTAGACACTTCGTTTTTATTGATTCATGCACTGTTGTGTTGTTCTTGGAGCATCTTAGTTTTCATTTTTGTTTGCTTAGTTTTCTTTAATAAAGTAGTTGGACCCCCGTTCTCGTTGTGTTCTTTCAAATAAGTTGATTGGTGTTGGAAATGAGTAGGAAGTTCTTGCTTTGTAGTACAAGAAGGAGCTTGCTTTGACTGTGACTTAGACTTTCTCATGGCATGCTACATGTTTTTTTGACCTTATGCTTAGTGATTATTGTTGTAGCATGACTTGTTCCAAACAATTAGGATTGCTTAATGTGCCTTGAAAGAATCATGCGTTGTTTTAGCATACAAAAGCATAGTATTGTGGTATTCTCCTTTGATGCTTTGTTTGGGTTGACTTGGCACATGCTCACACCATGTTATGACTATGAACTAGTAACCATAGCCTCTATGATCATTTAGTTCTTGACTTGTAGTACCACTTTATGCTTTGATTAGTAATGTTTTTTTGCTCTGCATGATTTTGGCCATTATTGCTCTCTTAGTTGGTCGCTCACAGTCTTTTGCTAGCCTCCACTTGTATGAGTAAGCTCTACTCATGCATCCAACTCCCAAGAAACCAAGTTATTCCAAAGTGACCACTATAAATTCCTATGTATGGTGTGTTACACCATTCCAAGTATATTCTTGTTTTGTCTATCTTCCAAATTAAACTTGTTATGTGAAATTTAGTGATTAAAGCTCTCACAAACTTGATGGCACACTCTATTTTATTGCCCCTAATAAACTTGAACCGTTGTGTCATCTATGTTGTATATGTTTGCACTTATACGTTGGAATTAGCAGAACCATGATGTCATGGGGAAAGCTTTCAACATTGCACTTGTACATTGTACCCAGTTGATATCATGCTCTTTTGTCTGTGGATGTCGTCGGTGTGAAATAAAAGGGGAGCTTATAAGTCCATGGAGTTATGTATGTGTGTTAGAGAAACGCCTGGCCGCTAGCTCATGCCTAATAATGGTGGAAACTTGCAGCATCACCATAGTGAGCAATCTATGAAGCATTATTCTTATAAAAAAAGGAGATAAAGATTGAGAAAAAGAAAAAAAGAGATATTGAAAAGAGGAAAGAGAGAAAAAGCACCATTTTCCCATGGTAAATAAGAAGATTGCTGAAATGCTTATTGTCTGCTTGCCTTGTCATTTTGATATGGGATAGCTCATGTATCATGTGCAAGGTTACCCCGTTGGCGGTTCTATATGATACACATGTACTTACTATGACTAGAACTTACCAGTGACTAATGTTGAGTAGCATGAGGAGCGGCCCTCGTACTCAAGGGACATGAGATTGCCAACTTATACTTTGTCAAGCATATACTCCATAGTTTGTTCACTTTAACCTTAATCACTTCAATATGCTTATGATAGGGTCAATGAGATCTAAAAGCTAACAAGCACCATAATTTTTGGAAGCTCTTTATGAGACTTGAAATCCCTGCTTCCCTTTTATGAAGGGCCTTTATTCCACTATTATATTGAGTCTCCACCTTCTATCCTTAGGCACCAATTAAGAGAGCATAGTTTCCATTCTTAGTTCTATGTGCATTGTCCCAAAACTTATTGATTGATTCATATTGTTGATATTGCTTGCTCTTGAACTATTTGTATCTACTCACTCTTATGACCTTTGAAGGTGTCCTATGCATTTATTGCTACTCCATGAGGGACAAGCTGAATGCCACTATGATATGTTTTCTATATGTGAAACAAACAAACGTCTTTCAATGTATTGTTATTCATAATCTTTGTTTGTAACCTTTCATGTTGCAGCATAGTTACTTTGTCTTATTGTTAGAACTCCTTCTTTCATGATCATGTTTAGATTACTTTGATCCTAGCTTTCAATGCTTGCAAATGGTTTGCTATTGATTTTGATGGTGCATGTCACCTCCAAAATTATTCTTTTTATCACTTACCTACTCGAGGACGAGCAAGAGTTAAGCTTGGGGATGCTTGATACGTCGTAAACATATCTATAATTTTTATGATCCATGCTTATTTAGTATCTATTTGCTTTGCTTTATCTTCTCTTTGAGGTATTTTTATATGTTTTATAGGACTAACCTATTAACAAGATGCCATAGTGCCAGTTGCCTGTTTTCTGTTGTTTTTGGTTCCAGAAAAGTCAGAAAATGAATATTCTCGGAATTGGACGGGACAAAATCCAAAGTCAATATTTTATCGTGGGGAACACGGATCCAGAAGACGAGAAGGAGAAGGGCCTCGAGGGGGCCACACCCCCTAGCCATACGGTCAGGCCTGGCCCGCGCCTGGGGGGTGCAGCCGCCTCAGGCACCCCTGATGACCCACAAGTATAGGGGGTGTATCGCAGTACTTTAGATAAATAGGAGTGTCGATCCCAACGAGGAGCAGAAGGTGCTGAACAGTGGTGTGGAGCAGGAAATCCCTGTGAATACTTAGCAAACGGATTTTTAGTGGTTTTCTGATAAGGCAACAAAACAAAGAGCAAGTAACGAAGGTAACAAACAAACGGAGCAAGTGGCCCAATCCTTTCTTAGCAAAGGACAAGCGGGTGGAAATACTTATAGGGACCAAACGTTCTCGAGGACACATGGGAATTTTGTCAAGTGCTTTCGCTTCAAATAGCTGAGTACTCATCTTTGGTGTTGTAAGTGTTGTGTGGGTGAACCTGTGCTAACATACCGACCTTACTTGGACTAATACATACTTGTGATTAAACCCCCTGCAAACATCCGTAACTACAGGAAAGTAATTAAGATATAAATCTAACCATAGCCTTAAACTCTGAGATCCTACACTCCCTTGTGCAAAGGTGTCTTAACGGGGGTTCAGGTTTCTGTCACTCCGGCAACCCCACGATTAGTAGCCAAATACACAATGCATTCCCCTAGGCCCATAAATGGTGCAGTATCATGTAGTCGACGTTCACATGACACCACTAGAAGAATATCACCACAACTTAAATACTAAACCATTGAATCATAACTCATCAGAGATTCACTACTAACAACATGACTTCTCCCATGTCCTCAAGAACACAACGAACTACTCACAAGACATCATATGGATCAAGATCAAATATGATATGGTAATGGATAACAATCTGAACATAAACAATAATCCAATGGTTCCACTCACAAGCATCAACTACAATAGTAATTAACACCGGGAAGGTTTCCCCTAATGAACTAAAGCAATGTCCAACACAATTTTTACAGCGGGATGGAGTGGTGATGATGGTGCTAGTGGAGATGATGGTGTGGATGATGATGATCCCGATGAAGCCTAGCTTGACGATGGTGTTGATGGCAACGGTCCCCCTCTCCGGGAAGGAATTTCCCCGGCAGAAATCTGTCTGCCGGAGAGATCTTTTTCTCTCGGTGTTTTCCGCCCCCTAGAGGCGGCGGAAATCTATCTGTGGTCGCCCTCCCAGGCTTAGGGTTCTGTAGGGAAGATATAGGCGAAGGGGCGGAGCTGGAGGCCGGGCAAGTGGGCCACACCTGCCCTAGGCACGACCCAAGGTGGGCCCGTGTCTAGGGGTGTGGGCCCCCTGCGGCCCCTCTTCGCTCCTCCTTCTGGCTTCCTTCGTCTTCTGGGAAAATAATATGTTTCCATATTTTTATGGTATTTTTCTGATCTTCGTGAAATTGCACCAAAACGCCTTCTTTTCCATCAGAATCTAGACTCCGGCAGTTCATCCTCCAAGAATCATCCAACATGCATAAACAGATGAAAAGCCATAAGTAATACCTCATAATAAGACATATATCAATGAATAGAGGTAAATTATGCTATATAAAGGTGATGCAAATTGGGCGTATCAACCCCCTCGGCCTCCCTCTTCGCCTATAATAAGCCCCCGATACCTAAACCCTAAGGACCCGATCAATCTTCCATGAAACAGTCCGTAGCCGCCACCATCGTCCCTAGATCGGGGGGATCTGAATCTCTTCCCGGCACCCTTCTGGAGGGGAGAGATCATCTCGGAGGCCTTCTTCATCACCATGCCAGCCTCCGGTATGAAGTGTGAGTAGTTCCACCTTCGACGACGGGTCCATGTAGTAGCTAGATGGTTGTGTCTCCTCCTTTGTGCTACCATATAATAGATCTTGTGAGCTCCGTTCATGATCAAGATCATCTATTTGTAATCATGCATGTTGTGTTTGCGGGGATCCGATAGATATTGAGATTACAATGTCAGATTGGTTAATGATTCTATCTTATTGATTCTATCATGTATGTGTTGTTTGAGATCTTGCATGCTCTCCGTTTCTAGTAGCTATCTTGGCCAAATAGATGCTAGTGACTCCAAGAGGGAGTATTTATGCTCGATAGTGGGTTCATGCCTCTATTTAATCTGGGGGAGTGACAGAAATCTTTAAGGTTGTACATGTGTTGTTGCTACTAGGGAGAAAACAACAATCTCTTGTTCATGGAACAAGTGTATTGTTTACTTTACACACCTTGCTTAAAGCAGTTATCCGTTGCTTGAAACTTAATACTGGAGGGGGTTCGGATGATAACCTGAAGGTGGATTACTAGTCATAGATGCAGTTGGATGACGGTCTATGTATCTTATTGTAATGCCCAATCAAATCTCATAGGATCATGAATGTCTAGTATTGCATTGTTATGCCTTGCTCTGTCATGTCAATTTCCCCGCTGTAATTTGTTTACCCAGCATGTTATGTTGTTTATCTTAAGGAGAACACCTCTAGTGAACTATGGACCCGGTCCAATCTTTACCATTGATACATCTTCCATTGTTACTGTTTAATTTTTGCAAGCCACCATTACCTTCCACACAATATAGTTAATCCTTTATTTTCAGCAAACCGATGAGATTAACAACCTCACTGTTCGTTGGGGGCAAAGTCTTGAGTTTGTGTTGTGCAGGTTTCCAAGTTGCTAGCAACACCTTTGAGTCGTTTCCTTCCTCCTACTGGTTCGATAACCTTGGTTTCTTTCTGAGGGAAAACTTGCTACTATGCTCATCATACCTTTCTCTTGGGGTTTCCCAACGAAGCTCTACAGTGATCTGAGCCCCATCAGGCAGGGGGTTCCGTGTCATGCAAATAGTATCTAACCCACCCAAGGAGGAGGCCGCTACCAAGCTCTCCACCGCTGGGAGCTTGGAGGCTGTCCCCGAAACTCTAGTTTCAGTCACCTCCAAGACCTCCGCTCTAGGAAGGGAGTACACCCCAAGCACTCCCTTGGCCTCGTGCAAGAACTACTTAGACATCGTTGATGAAATCTTCGGGCCCGCATACCTCCGCCACCTGGAGGCCTGTTAAGCAACACCAGGGGCTGACTACTTCAACCCAGTTCAGTGCACCCGGCGGGCACCTCGTACCTCGGGTATGCGTGCCCTCTTATGGATACGCCGACGTAGCATACATATACGGCTCCATGACGAGCTACCATGTTGTCCCAGTGTTAGGCGTCTGAACATGTTACCCTAGTCTTGTACCTTCGGGTTATTATGCGACCAGACCCTCTCCCAGCTACGCACAAGTTATATGGAGGAGGCGGCATGCTCTACCTCCATCAGAATGTCTCTAGGATCGAGGGTCCACTTGGGCAGACGCCACACTTACGACACACAATCGACATGGGAAACTCGGGACTACGAATGCTTTGTCGGTACGGGTTCCCACCCGGCCGGGCCTTCGACACGGGAATCATCCCGAAGGTTCCCACAAACTCAAGCCCTGCAACGACGACTGTCGGAGGCCCCTGAGGTAGAAAAGGCCGCCATAGATGTGGAGCTAAAAGTAACTTATGAGATGGTTGCCAAGGCGGAGGCAGACTTGGAGAAATAGGTCGAGGAATACACGGACCATACGCCCCACGCTAGGTGCTAACAAGCGGAGTCGTAGACACGATGAGTCGACCTCTAGCAATATCTCTAGCTCCAGACAAGAGCTGGCTTAGATACAGCCCAAACACCGAGAAACGTAACTTCCACAAGAGAACACCATCCCGACATCCCACCCTCCTCTCGATCCGGTGCCACCACCATGGATACCGAACTTGGCTGTAGTGTGGGGAAGTAGGAGTGGCGGTGGAAGAAGATGGGAAGTGGAAGAAGATGGCCGCTAGTGGCCTTCTTAAAAGGTCAACGAGCCAAGGCATTGTATGCCAACGCGGAGGCCGAAGCGACGACATTGAAGGTCTGCAGTTAGCACAGGCATTGGGCGACGAGGCTGGAGTAGGCGCCAGGCGGCGCCGCCAGCTTAGGATTCTTATCTCCATTGAGATATCTGGGGGTAGGAGGTCGTTGGGTCGCTGCCAGGCGGGCCTGGTTCGAGCAAGAGACGACATGCGAATGGTCCGCGGTGCATCCGGGATGACGCATTAATTCGGTTGATGGGTGTATCGCGTTGGTTCGATTGGTCGCACCGTTGGAGCGTGCATGGCTTGTCCTCCTTTCCACACGGACGAGTTCGAAGATGCCCTGAACTACCTCAGGTTCATGCTCTAAGCAATGTGCAAAATCAAAATCTCGATTGGACTTCAATCAAACACTCCCTCCGATCCCAAAATATAAGACGTCTAAGGATTAATATTATTAACTATCAAATATTTAGAAAAAAATATCTATATCTATAATATTAAATAGAATATTAGTAAAATATATTTTATGATAAATCTATTGATATTGATTCAATATTATAAATATTTATATTTTTATGTATAAATTTGGTATCTCACAAAAAGGGCACGCGCGCCCCCCAAGTCGCGTCCAAAAAGAAATTTCTGTTGAATTGCGGTTGATCGATCTGGCAACACGCAAGTTTCACTAGTCCGATTTGATCTCAAATTATTTTGAAATCCGACATGTGTTGGACAAGGAGTCCGGTACGTACTGATGAGTGACGAAACAAGGTTTAGACATCGCCTATAAGATAAGGTAGACGCGAACCTTGTCGGTCGAGCTCGAGCTCGAGCACTTGCCCTCGCCTACGAACCGGCCACACGAAAAGCCGGCCGGCTCAGTTGAGCGAACCCGCCCTAAGCCCGCAATAACCGGCGGCTCCATCTCGCCGCCGCCTCCTCGATTGAACCTGCGCCGCCGCCGCCGCCGCCGCCGCCGTTCCCTTTGATTTTGAGGTACGAGCTAGCTTGTTTTCGTCCAGCGGTTAGTTGATTTTGATACTGATTAGTTAGATCCCACTTTTTCAATTGCTTGGTAGATCCGCCCAGACCGTCCTCCTTGTTCTTGTGGGGATTAGCTGTTCGTTTCTGAAACGCCTCTTAGCAGGTTCGGCAGCAGTTTGCTTAGGGGTTTCACACACAGTCACACTATAGGAAGTAGTATGCTGTTGCTTGTTCTGGTCTGGAATTGTATGCTTCACTGTAGGTGTATCTTTCTTTACTTTCATATGTTCATGGCCTCCGCCGCATGATCTTTATCAAGTATTAGAGCTAATGAGGTCATATCTTTGCTGACACCATCTTTTTTCTGGTTCTGAACTTATGTAGTTATTATGGCTACTTATATGCCTTTTTTCTCTTTGGAAGTTGAGTTGTATGAGGATGGATGTTCATTTGCCCTATGATTTACTTATAACTCATTTGTGTCCCATTTGTTTTGTTTGTTATTTTCTAGTATCTACATTTCTTCAAACATACTTGCCTTTCCAATATCAATCGCTGCCTCTCAACCATTTTTTTCAGGTGCTTTATTCTTGTAGGATTTACGATGCCTCGAGTTGGAGACTCAAACGCGTGTTGCATCTTGAGAGTCACATATGAGTTGGGATACCTTGCTTCCATCGTTGCGGGATGTTGGCTTGACGCTAACCTAAATATATACCGCCACAGTTATGTATCAACCTTCAGAGACTTGAGCGGAATAATAATGGCTGTAGGACGGCCTTTGATGGAAGCTAACTTTGTCGTGCTGCTTCTTGACAAAATCAACTCAAGATATGCACGGCCTCTTAGCCTTTTCTAAAGCCACACTTTGTTTTACATGACACTTCACAAAAGAGAAAATTGGTCATCTGCCCCTCGTATAGAGTACATACATCTATATTATTTGCCTCTGCGTATATAATTTTCCCTTTTCAACTCCTGTTATGTTTTTCTATTCTATCTGGGGAGAAAAATAATGAAAAGGAGAAAATGACCTCTAAAGAGGGAGAAATAACTAATATCAGTGGTATTTTGGGACAGATAATTAATGAAATTCTTCTCCCCCTAGAGTTTTTCCTAAATAAGAATACTCCCTCCAACCCATATTAATTGACTTGGATTTTTTAAAATTTGGATGAACCTATATACTAAATAGTGTCTAGATTCATCCAAATCTAGACAAATTTGAGTCAACTAATATGGGTCGGAGGGAGTAATAACATGTATGGCTTTTGAGGGGCAGATGATCAGTTTTCTCTTCACAGGCCTGTGCCACTCTTGCTGGACTTGGAACTGTGGTTTTGTGAAATGTCATGTCAAACAAAGTGTGGTTTTGTTAGATGTAAATTTGAAGTGTGGTTCCATGCAAATATGTAGTCCTGTCTTGTGGAACATTTTGTAGTTTGTTCTGTTGAATGAAGAAGCTTGGGCTGTGAGAAATCTACTCGCGATGTGATGTAATACACTCTCTGTTTGTTCCAGCATGTAATCAGAATATTTGAAATATGTCTATGAGGTATTTCTAATCTGTTATTTAGCCATTGGATTCCTGTTTCGCTTTCAATTTAGATTGATCACCCAGTAGAGTCTAGTGCAGCTTAGTTATCCTGGATATTTAAGCTGAGCATCCGCAGGTGTATGAGCTGTAAACTACAGTAGCTATGTCTAAGCTCGCTGATGATCTATTGATCTTCTCCACGGGACTGAACTGCCCGCCCCAGGCCTCTGCTCTCGCCAGCCGGGATGCGAAATTCACCAGTGAGCTATGGACTCGGGGCTGAGGTGCCTCTTGGTCCAGGATGGGCTCTCTTACGGCAAGCAGAATATGTGCAAACTAGGCAGCTCACGCACGCCCTGCCGTGGACACTAATGTTAGTCATGGTTTGAAATTACAATTCAAACCAGTGTGCAAACAGTGTTAGATGATATTCTTCCTATGGAAGGGTAGATGGTATCGCCTTATAATTGAAAATACAATTCTATTGTTCAGTGATTCCTTCTCAAATACTAGTACAAAGGAGAACATATAGCTACAAAAAATCAAGGGTAGCAACCAGCACCCAACCGCTACAAAATTATATACAATCAACATTGCAGAAATTGGAACCAAATGGACCATTGCACTTCGATTCTTATCTTTCTAGCAAAATCCCAGGCTCACGAAAGGATGAAGTCAAGCATGCTTTCATTCTTTTAGTTCATTGGACACCAAGTTTATCAACTCAAGAGTTGGTTATCCATTCTTCGGATATAGAAGCATCTGCAAAATAAATGTAAGGAAACTAGTTAGCTCTGTTCACTGATGGAGCACTACTACAGAAAGCTGTTTCAGTAGCAACTGGCAATGAGAATATCATTTATGGCAGATCTGCAACTTACTGTGTTTAAATTGTTCTCCAGTGCTTCGACAATCCTAAATCCATTTGAGCATATTTTTAAACTTGCTTCCTCCATGCAGAAGTTCAAACGAAATAATATAGTACAAAGCTTTGACAATAGCACTTCCATTTGAGCATATTAAGCTTTTTTTTACTGGACTAACCCCATGAGCATGTTAAACATGTATCTTGCATGTTTAATTTCAAAGGAAACCAAAGGACTTGGATAGACAAAGCAATACAAAGCAACAGAAATAAGGAAATCAAAGGACTTGGATATGCAAAGCAATCCAAAGCAACAGTAATTACTAAGGAGCTAGATCTAGATGAGTGCCTGACAAAGCAAACAAGACCAGCCAAAATTAGTACATGGATATATCAGTCTAGCATCATACATGGATAAATCAGTTTACCATCACACATGGATAGCCACATTAGTATTCATCATTGGTTTAAAGGATGGTAAATATCTGAGTAATGGTATGGAACTAATTTCATTAATGTACATGGAAAATGTTACCCAATGAAAACTTCCCTTCTAAATACTGCAGTATGAAGCAGCAGTGTGGAATTGTGTAGTTATTTTAATCTGATCTGACTCTTAATCAGTTAATTTTTTTGCTTACTCAATCATTATGTGTCCTGCATGGTTCTATTTACCAGCTCGTTTCCTGCCAAGGCATCTTCAATTGTAATCAATTCTATAACTTCTTAATGAAACATCGGACGAAAGGATTAAAAATTGGACCTCCTTCCCTCTCTCTATTTTTTATTTTCTTTCGCATGTCACCTATTGTCGCCACTTTGACAGCAGCACCATCAGCTTGCAATGGCATGAACCGAACACAACATCTAGCCCTGAATGCAAAACAACCTTCCAACTGTAACATCTGCATAAATGATGGTCATTTCCTTCTGAGTTTTTGCCACTTAGTCCATTGACTATTATATCCCAGAAAATGGTGAACCCGTTTCTACCCTCCAGAACCAGCATAGCAAATCAACGTCCAACACCTACTCCCTCTGTTTCAAAATCTAAAACATCTTATATTTTGAAACAGAGGGAGTAGATGAGAAGTGTCATGTAATCAGGAACTCAAATGAGAAAAGTGATGAATCGGGATGTCTGCAACACAATAAGAAAAAATATATAAAACTCTGTGGTGCCACCGAATGGAATGACAAAGCATGGTGATCTTCAACCTATGGTTTGTTTGTGCCATCTGAGGAACTGAAAGAGACATTTGTTTACATAAAGTATGGGGCAGAAGGGGTTAAGAGATGAGAAAACTCAAACAGTGGATCGATCCCCGTACTTGGAGAAGAAGAAGACCAGGAGGTTCTTGACCACGACTTGACACATTTCTTAGCTGCTGACATGGCTACAGAGTCTGGGCATTCAACTCCACACACGAAGCACACTTACAAGTTAGGCCATAGGCAGCACAAAACCAGCACATCCAAGTATCCAACCAGCTGGTCTGATTGCAGCCAAAACACACCAGACACGACCCCACATGTCACGCATCAATGTCCATTGCATAACCAAGAGAAACTCTGCAGTAAGTTGCTTCTGAATTTGGAAAACTAGACAGGATTTCTCACATCTTTCATCTCATCAAACGAAAACTCTGCAGTTAACCACTTAACTGAATAATTCCCATGCCTTGTTGATAACTGCACTTCTCTTCAACAGAGTTAGTGACTGCATTTTGGTTGAGCTTGTAATCATATACATACTCCACAGCTGCAGTAACCTGTTCTAAATTCTTATTCGCATCAACTAGCAAATCATCGAGACCCAAAGCTGCCACGAAAACGGTCTCTTCCCCTGCGACCTACCTGCCCGCCGCAGCCTCGCGCTCCGGCGTGTTCCACCTCGCCTCCCCGTGCACCATCCTGGTCTTCTTGGCTCACACGCTCCGGCCGCTCACCTGGGCATCTGTCTCGTTTTGTGGCCTCACAGGGAGGGAGCTGTTGGTGCCGACTGGGTACCCATCTCGACATTTCTTTCCGCTGCTTCAAACTCTGGCTGGAGTATGGACAGTGTGCACAGTATGACGGTGCCCCATGCCCGTTTTCAGTTTCTTTGGGGATTAAACATCATGATTCATGAATCTTGATGTAACCGCCGGCGAGCCATGTTGCGACTCCGCCACTAAGGCCAGCGGAGGGCGCGAGGTGATGGGTTACCTTCCCCGCGCTTATCCAATCAAGTGGCTACCATAAACTAGCTCTGAAAAGAAACTATCTCTTACCTATGATCTTGGTAACATTTCGAACGACTGTTTTTACCTAGGGCAATACACACTTCAATCCAACAGAGATCATAGAAAGGTATCCGGCTGTATAGAATAGAAGAGCTTTAAAGGAAATGGCAGAGCACAATACAGATCACCTCTACGATTTCCATGAGCACAAGCTATGCGTGATTTCCAGGTTTGGACATGAGCATTAGTGAGAACCTGATATGAGATATACACGAGTCGGTGGACCTACTTATCATTCGCAACACCTCCAGTCAGCAATACTCCATGGCCGTGTCCTAGGAAGCATTCTGTTTGCTGGTCAAAATCAGTTTCAACAGAAAAAAAAAATTGAGCTTTGAGCTGAAAGAAGAATCTCGTCTTCTTTTGCTCACATCCTCGCACTCCTGCTTCATTCATGCATGCGAATGGTAACAGGAAACGTCGTTCATCAGATTACTGTTGAACGATATGCAGATAATTTTTCATTAGTGTTGCACTTGAAGAACGTTAGAATCCCATGTTGTACTTACCTTGCGATTTACTACCCTTGGTGGTATCACTTCAGCTTTTGCTTTAGCACCTCAGGACCTTCATAAAAGGAAAATAAGATACGTTATGAATTATGGGCAATTAGTACTTTGATAATACTTGTTCACAGAAAATGACCATGCATAGTATAATAAGAAACCATATCTGACCCTTCAGGAAAAAGACAAAGAAGACATGTGAAAGGAACAACCATCAGGGTAGTTATCTACAATTCCAAGAATTAAATTTCAGTCTAGAGTTTTTGGCCCTCATCAGCATCCGTAATCGTAGTAATCTTAGTATTGTGTGGTATTGCCTATTCTAGCTTAAACCTAGAAAGCTACCACAAGAAACTCGGCATGTCAAGCGCATCTGGTACTACAAGAATTTCGTCATATTACTGAATAGAGTAATGGTCAATTACATTTACATGTGTTAGATCAACTCATGAATTTTACTACAGGATGTTCAATGGAGCTGTCAGTGGGCTCAAACTTGAGAGAGACACTAGAGGACTCCCAAGATAATTTGTAAAATGTGATAAAATATGTAACCATTGAGTAAGGTGAATTAAACACCTCAGAATAGTTTATACTAGAAAAAAACAGGTTCATGGATAAAGCACAGAAAATTGCAAACGTATAGTCTAGCACTGTTACAATGGGTATTGCAGTTGATTTATATAAAATTTGAGGAAGCGCCTTAAAATAATTTAATGGTATAAATTTAAATTTGCGTTAATATCCAAATTCTGAACATAGAAGAATATTTAATGAAGTAGCCAATACTAGGAAAATAAAACTGGTAAAACAAAATCATATTTTTATTGAAGTGAACTCGCTTTTAACATCACTTGGGCAAAGGAATAACATCACAGAACAAAATGAAGAACAAATATTATGCACCATGTGAACAATTAACAGTCTTCATTTAAACCTAAAAAAAACAGTCTTGATTTTACCGTAGAGACCCCTGTTGGTAGCAAGTCATTTCTGTACCGTAGAACAGATACAAAACCATTAAACTGTATAAATGGTTAAATCACTCTTATGCTACCATGTTGCAGCTAAAACCAGATTGCAATGCTATATGACGGTACAGGTTGTTCAGGACTATGGCAGGATTTGCACCTGTTTTAACCTGGAACTAGTTTACTAAAACAAGCTCAATACCTCTGAAAACTATAACGTGAATCAAACCTATTTAAGCTAGAATACCTATTCAGTCAGACTAGTCAGACTGAATAGCTCACTACTGAATAGGTATTGACAGTGACAAGTATTGAGCTTGTTTTAGTAAACTAGTCAGACTGAATAGCTCACTTTCAATTTGTATTCTAAGTTATAATCATGTACTGTATCTGAGTGGCCATGTGAACTAGTAGATACTTACGAATAATGATGCCAACTACACTCAGAGATTGTTGTTCACTTGTAAAATCTAACAATCTAGTGGCGTTGCTTCTACAGCTGAGATGTGTGGGTGTGCAAATTAGGCATTTCAGTTCAAGCAAAGAAGTTATTTCAACACTTCATAACTAAAGGCGATCATTCGGAAGGATTTGCAGACACAATCCAAGACCAGCATGACAACACCAATAATTGGCCAATACGCTAAACATGCTGCATCAGCAAGTCTCGGCTGGGCAACGGCCCATGCTAGCTAGTTATGCCACCACCGACCAATAAATGGTTATTTATGGATTCATCATGCTATGGACTATGATGCAATTAGCAGACACAAATTGATGCAAGTCTAGATTCATTTTCTTCACAAACTTAAAACATCTTATATTTTGAAACGGAGGGAGTATGATTCAAGGAGTAAAAAAGCATAGTGCCATATACTTCCTTTTAACAGTGGGTAATGCAGTTGATTTACTTAAAAATCAAGGAAACACCTTAAAATAATTTAATGGCTAAAGATTTAAATCTGCGATAATATCCTAATTCTGAACATACAAGAATATTTAATGAAGTAGCCAATACTAGGAAAATAAAACTGCGGTAAAACAAAAGCATATTTTTATTGAAGTGAACTCAGCTTTTAAAATCAATTGAGCAAAGGAATAACATGACAGACGAAATATTATGCACCATGTGAACTGTGAACAATTAACAGTCTTGCTTTAACCATAGAGAGTGTTTAACCAATGTGCATACGTGTCATTTTATGGGGGTGGGGGGTGTAGCCACACTGTGGGTTAGCAAGTCATTTTTGTGCCGTAGAACACATGAGCAAATGAAATAAAATCATTAAACTGTATAAATGGTTAAAGCACACTTACGCTACCATGTTGCAGCTAAAACCAGATTGCAATGCTGTATGACGATACAGGTTGTTCAGGACTATGGCAGGATTTGCACCTCTTTTGACCTGGAACAGTGTGCAAGAAAGGTAGTGAGTTCAAGGTAAGCAACAAGACAAGTATTATCCTTGAGCCCTGGCTACTTCAGTCTTACAATGATGGAGGTAAGCTCAGAGCACGGAGTCAAAGAGTATAGTACAAACCTCGATAACTACACGCATTCCAGAGCGGTCGCTTTCATCTTGGATGTCACTGATGCCTTCTAGAACCTACACTCAGTAACAAAGGGTTGTTGGTCCATAGTGGTGGTACCAATGACAGAAGCCAAATTAAGCGTAGCCTACATCCTTTTTTTATGGATAAACCTAAATACCAAAATGCCACAGAAGATTAATCGGAATAACCATGTTCCTGGTAGAGGAGAAATGCAACTAATTATAACACAAATAAAGTTACCTTGTCTTCAACAAGCTCAGCTATCCTTTGCACAAGAGTAGATTTATTTTGCTGGTATGGAATCTGCATGTAAGCATTACAAATCAGGCAATATGTTCCCTGTTAATTAACCAGGTATAGCAAGACTACCCAAAAAAGCAACCAGGTACCAAAAGAAATATCACAGGCATTGCTCTGAAAACAATAACGAGAATCAAACCTCTTTAATTATGATAGCAGTGCGGTTGCTTTTCTTATCAATCGTTTCAATGTCTGTTTTGCCTCTGACGACAACTCGACCACGCCCAGTTCTATAAGCCTCCAAAATACTATACAAGCAGAAAACATATGCAGAATGTACCACCTTAGTGTTGAAACAGTGAAGACAAATAAGACCAATGAAATAAGAATCAAGTACCCATTATTTCCCATGATTATCCCTCCTGTAGGAAAGTCGGGGCCAGGCATGCATTCTAGTAGTTCTTGGAGCTTGCATACAACAGAAAATTGCAATCAAGATTATGAAAAAACTATAACATGTCGAAGCAAAAGAAATATAAGAGACGACTGAACAGAACTACAGAAATCCATTTGAGAGCAACAGTCGACTATGTGATTCTAAAAATATATCCTAGCATGTCTACAATGACAATGCTTTCATGATATTTTCTCTATAGAGAACATGCAAAAGAAGTGTAATTTTGGTTAAGAGGAAATGCAAAATAAACATCTACAAGGGTTTGCCACCAAGATACACTTAGATTGAATTAGTATGTCTTAAGTGATGCACCAAAACCAGACAATTATTCTTTTCTTTTTACACGAACCAGACAATTATTAGTGGAATAGCACAAGTTGAAAAAAAGTGAACCTTATAAACACTTCTAAATTTATAGTGACATGTATTGGGCTTGTTTTAGTAAACTAGTCAGACTGAATAGATCACTTTCAATCTACTTCTAAGTTCTAATCATGTACTGTATCTGAGTGGCCATATCAACTAGATACTTACGAATAATGATGGTAACTACACTCAGAGATTGTTGTTCACTTGTAAAAAAACAACAATCTAGTGGTGTTGCTTCTACAGCTGAGATGTGTAAATTAAACATTTCAGTTTGAGCAAAGAAGATATTTCAACACTTTGCTACTAAAGTCAATCATTCGGAAGGATTTGCAGACACAATCCAAGACCATCATGACAGCACCTATAATCTGACAATAGGCTAAACATGCTGCATCAGCAAGTCACGGCTAGGCTACGGCCCTCTAGTATCATGGCCCTAGTGTCTTCTACCAAAGAACCTTCAATGTTTCATCACAAAAGAACGAAGACCAAACAACAAGTATTGCAATTCTACTTCTAAAGCACTGGTCATGATCAGAAAAGGACAACATGACCATATAACTTACTGTGCTGAACAAAGTTTGTTGTCCTTGATTTATATGAACATACTTTGACATATTCTATCGGTAAAGGTTTACCAGGAATCAGCTGAGTCCTAAATGCTAGCCAGTTGCCATCACCAACCAATAAATGGTTATTTGTGGATTCATCATGCTATGGACTATGATGCAATTAACAGACAAAAAATGATGGCAGAAAAGGAGATAATGATAGAATACTTACCGTAGCTTCAGGATTTTGAGTTATAACAGAAAGTGCATCAACAAGTTCTCCCAAATTATGAGGAGGAATATTGGTGGCCATTCCAACCTGAGACAATACCACACACAAAACAATCAAATCCATAGCATCATGTTTTCTTCTTTGAATGAATAGGTGTCCAGATGAGCTGAACTTTTCTTAAGCTTGAAAAAGAGTTCATACTGCAATTCCAGAAGATCCATTCAACAGTAGTGACGGAACACGAGCAGGCAACAGAGACCGTTCTTTCTGAGAATTATCAAAGTTTGGAACGTAGTCAACCTGTCAAATGGCAAACAAGTGGCATGAAATACGTAGGGAAAAGGAACATGCACATTAAACAATCTGTGCGCACACGCACGCACAAAGAGAAAAAAACATGGACTGAAATGTAATGATATACTATATTTAGCTCCAGATCAGTCAGGAACATGACTTCTGTTAATGGCTGCAAAATAACAAAGATGGTCCTGTGAGACTTCTGTTGGTCAAAAGTGGGTCGCTTGACAACATTTAAGTGAACCAAAACTTACATCCAAGCGGCACTCCGTATTTCGCATTGCAGCAGGAGGATCAGCATCGATTGAGCCAAAGTTACCATGTCCTTGAACAAGTGGATACTTCATTGAAAAGTCCTGCAAGATGGCATAAATGCTCTTTAGTTACAGTGAAGTAATCAAATTTGACATATGTGATGCAGCTTCACTTGACAGCAGAGTGAAGCCAAAGTAGAAAATATCCACAATCATTGGGAGTGTAGCTTGGTATTAAATTGGAAAGATGAGATATGACATAAAACGTAATAAATGAAAAAATATATTGAAGTGCGATTTGAAAATACTCAAGTATCATCCTAACATGAAGTGAACTGTTACTTCTGTTTTCTTACAGTACCAATTAATACTGTTATGCTCCTTACAAAGATTGTCCAATCACTAAACTCTGTTCCTGGTCATTGATATCTAAATTGCCATACAATGCAAGTGTCCAAGTTTAAATGAGGATCAATCAGCACCTGCTTATTGTGTAGACCCAGAAGGTGAATGTGTCTGGTGGGGTCCATGAATTTACAGTGTATGTCATTTTTCCGTGAAATACGTAGAAGGATACACAAAGTTAAACAGATGACCCGTCATATAAATATAATGATGCCATGACACCACCTACCCTTGACCCAGAGAGGGGGCTGGACACAATAGTGCATTAGAATAATAACATGCCCACAGAAATGTTACCTGAGCCATTCGCACTAAAGTTTCATAAACTGATGAATCTCCATGGGGATGGAATTTACCGAGTACCTGCAATAATAAGGAAGTTTCACATTCATACACCTAGGTAGAAACGGGTGACACAAAAAACTCAATGCTATTAAAAAATGTTTACCCAAAAGAGGTACAAAGGTAATGCTGCCCTGCGACATTATAAAACAACAGAAATCATTTTTTATAATTTATTCATCATCGATTTTCCAATATCACTGTAACTATGTCAAACATCGCAACTCATTCTTTGACCCAGCTAGATACCGCTAAGGGTAAGTAACAAAATAGCAGAGAATACATGCTTGACTAGATAACTTCAGGATATGTAGGCAGGCTAGACAAACATGAGAAGAGTTTTAATACCGCCAGTTCTTCAGCAAAATAAGTATGGTGTAAAATGAAATGAAAATCCAATCAGATGGTAGAGCAATATGTGCATGCTCACAAAAATATATTCCTTTTTGTGTATTGGTTTAATGGTTATTACTGATGTTCTATGATACCCTAGAAGCAAATAGATCGTTCACCAGATGCAATTGAACAATCAAAATAACTACTAAATTTGCATATCAGATGCTTGCAACACAAGTACGTGACCGGATTGAGAAATAAACCTGCCTTCATCTATTTCTGTTTCAGCAATTAACGCTACAATAATCAAAACAATGCAAAAAGAAACGCACGGGCTGGAGGAGAACTCACCATCCTTCTTCCATGCTCCCTTAGAGGATCGAACAGCGGCCGATAAATCGGCAGAACACGCCGCTGGCCATGTGCCACTCTTCCTGCTGCTCCTCCTCCGCCACCGCCGCCTCCCCCGTCCTCCAATATGGATGCCAACCCACTGCGGAATCGAACAATCCTACCGCCGCCGCCTCCCCCGTCCTCCAATATTAATGCCAGCCCACTGCGGAATCGAATAATCCTACCGCCGCCACCGCCGCCGCCACCGCCACGGCCACCGCCGCCACCTCCACCTCCACCACCACCACCACCACCTCCTCCTCCTCCTCCTCCTCCTCCTCCTCCTCCTCCTCCTCCTCCTCTCCTCCATATCTTGTAGAGAACAAAGGATCCCACCGCCAGCGCGACGGCTGTGCCGAGGATTGCGATTCGGACGGAGAATTCCAACGATTTCCTCTCCGCCACTGCTCCCCCACCTCCCCACTCCCAATCCACCCACCTCCGACGAAACTCCGGGTGGCTGATGCGGAGTAGATCTTCCTCCGAAACAGGGATCACTGGGTGAAATTTCGGCTCGAAAAAGTCACCGGCGTCGGTGGAGAGCGGTGGCGGAGCCACCAGCTGCCGAAGGGGACGGGGGACCCTCGCGCGGGTGTAAACGCTGTGCATGAACTGTAGGAATAAGTTCCATAGCTTCTCCGCCTTCCTCCATGCCAACTCCGCGGCGGAGATGGCGACTAGGTGGGTCGCCGTCGCGGGCATTGGATGGAGGAGGGTGGAGGCGGTGGCGGGAGGAGAGGAAGAGACGGCGAGAGAATGGAGGTAGAAGCGTGGGTGGTCGCGGTGGGGAGAAGAAGAGTCGCGCGCTCACAGAGGTGGTGGGAGAGAGAGGAAGCCGCGGCGAGGGTTTGCTGGTGGCGGTGGCGGTGCCGTGGTGGTGGCAAGAGGAGGAATGGCTCGGCGAGGCGAGAGGGGTGGGCCCGGTGGGGTTTTGGCAGTTTTCTCCAGCTGGCACAGGTTGATATGTGGCACTGGGATTGGGTGGGACCCGCAAAATTCCCATCCAGTTCAAAACCAACGGCCATCGAAAAAATTGCAGATTCCACCAGTTTATATCCTTATTTTGCATAAACCACCTATTTTCTCTCTTTGTTGCATATTGCACTAGTTCTTCATATATTCTAGAGCAGCTTTCACCAGATGGTCGCCTAATAATTTTTTTAGGAATGATAATAACACATACATTAAAAAAACAATGACATATACACCATTGATTGCTCTTTTTAGGATAGAAAGGCCTTCAAGTTCATCGCCACTGACTTACCACCGGCAAGGTGGTGCCTCAACTGCCGCCGGCTATATGGTGACATCATTGTTTTCATGTGTTGCACGCTAACAGCCGATATATTCCATTGCATGAATATCAACATCCAACTATTGGAAGTCTTGATAGAACAAACTTGCACCCCCGACAATTAGAGAAATTTGAAACAAAGCTTGACTCGGTAGCATCCCCAGGATTGGAATGGAATGGTGCCAAGAAAAGGAGTTTAAGCATGTGTCGAATCAAAAGTCAGGCACGTGACATCCAGATCAAGAACAAAGACGAAAGAAATGAAATTTAAGATGGGAAACTAACGAAGCGCAAGGAGCTAATAAAAAGGTAGAGGAATGAGCTTAGGAATACGAGGATGCTCAGCCTGACGGCCTCCAAGCATGTCCAAGTTTGCACATCCATCCCTTTTGCCCCTCAAGCACCGTAATTTTTCCATCACCTATGACTAGGACCGGATTTGGAAGTACAGAATGAATGGGCAGATCTAAACACAAACACCAGTCATTGTTGGCAACCTAATTCGAGAGAGATTTACTTAGACATGCCACATTGGTCGAGACTCATCGGGAGGCCACCCTCGTCGAGCAAAACGAAAGCAGCGACCCCGAGGCAAGCAACAAAGGAGATCCTTCGATGGCCCCAAACCGGTGGGGTTTGCCTGAATCAAGTCATATAAGATGGGAAGCATAACGGATCAACAGAGAAAACGGCGGGGCCAAGTCGTATCCATGAGATAGCCACCTCTCCTCTCCTTGTATGGCATCGGTTCGCCTTTTGAATGCATCATGTTTTGAGCATAATCTTGATTAGGTTGGTGTTTGGGTTTAATTAGTCAAGTTGCCTTGCATGGAAGCATCGTGTTTGAGTCCGAACATGGTTATTTGCGTCCTAGCATAGTGTGTTCGGTGTTAAGGAGATGTGACTAGCTGCTTCCATCGCCAAGTCACTGAAATTTTAACCATGAGCCCAATAGTCACTTTGGTTGGCGTCTTTTTTAACATGTATTGGCACGTTTACTGGGCTAATGACCGGAGACGGACAGACGGTCATCCTTTTTTCATATGAACAAAAAGAGGGTGTAGCATCGCAAAATCACATTTGTCTCTTTTTTTTATTACTGTTTCTGAGCGCCCGAATCCGGGCAGTTGGAGAATGCTGAGGCCGGCAGGACCAACGCCGGCGTCGTGGCTGGCGGGGGCGCGAGGTCCTCCAGCCGCACTGCGGGAAGGAAGGGCGGGTGCAGGGAACGCGGTGCTCGCCGCGTTGGCGAGGCTGGAGCGCGCTTGAGGGCCAAGGCGGGGGAGCCCGACGCTCGCGTCACGGACTTGTTAGAGAACGGGCGCGCCTCGGCCGTGAACCGCGTCCAAGTCGCCGCCCGTGCTGATATGCTTGTTCCGCGCGTCCTGCTTGCCATGCCGCTCGTGCGCCGAGGGCGGCATCCCGGCTGGGCGACGCCGCGATTGTTCCCTCCCTGCCTCACCTCACACGCTACGCCGCGCGTGTCCCTGTCGTCTGCACTCCGCGTGCTCTCCGTAGGCGACGTGGAGGGTAAGCTCCATAGCGATCGCGCGCCACGCGCGGCTACCATTTCTCTGCGCGCCCCTGTACTAGCAAGCATGGTCGACGAACACGTGCTCTGCACACACGACTCTGCTTTTACGGGGAAAAAAAATGCACAATCTACCAAGAGACTTCTCAGTGTAAGGCAGGCGTTGCCGTAGATCATCAGCCAGCCGTTATTGCACAAACCCATACTGCTACAAGGTCTGGGTAGCCACACTGGGCTAGGCACAACAATATCAGAACAAGGATGACCATGGACGCCAAATGATCCAATCCAATCATCAGGCGAGGCATCCTCTGCTCCGGAGGCTCTCCACCGCGTCACTGATGATCTTCTCCAGAGGGCTGAACCGCAGACCCAGCGCCATCAGCTTCTTCGGCACCGCCGCCGCTCTCACCAGCCCAGGCTGCGTGTCATCAGGGAACCTGCCGCCAAAACCCAAAAACTGAACTGTTTGCTCCAAACATATTCAGCGTTCAGTTTCAGAGGGTCGCTTACTTTGGGACTTTGTAGTCAGGGTAGAGCTCGGCGACCTTCGCCGCGAAGTCGCTCCAGTGACAGATGGGCTCCACGCAGAGGTGCCGCCCGGATGCAGCTGGGTTCTCGTACAGCAGGACATGGGCTAGCGCGACGTCTTCCACGTGCACTGGCCCGATGAAGAAATCTTTATACTCCTCGGTGCAACCTGCGTGTGCAGAGAGTTTGAGAGTTGTTTCCTTATATCATACAGTAGCAACCACGCACTGAACCGAACAAGAAAGGTCTTCTGAATAGCAAATGCAGGTAATTTCCATTGCCACGGTGGTGCTGATACGGAATGCATGATGATTTTTTAACCGTGCCAGAACTGAATGAGGCATTTTGATGTAAAGTATGGAGCAGAAAAGGGTTCAGAGATGATGAAACACTCAATTTTACTCATATTCACTGCAGAATATTCAGTACAACATAGTGATTATGATGATTTTGTAACCTATGGTTTTAAGCTATGGAGCATTAAAGGGTTCAGAGATGATGAAACGCGCAATTTTACTCATATTCACTGCAGGATATTCAGTACAGCATAGTCAGCTTCCTTTCAGCCAGATCTCATACTTGGTAGTCATTTACTCAGCCAATTCCAAATGTCTAAGGTTATCAGTGTAAATGCTAAAGGTCCCATCATAGTTAGATGTTTTCAGTTTGTCCAAGTGCAAGGAGCTCTGTTTCAGTTTGCCACTCATGACTCACTAGTAAATGTTTGGAAACAATATAACCGACCTATCAGCATACTTTCTGGAGGGACTAATTATTTATCTGGCAAATTATTAAACAGATTCCAGACTAGGATCAGAGCTTCGTCAATCGTCAAGACTAGATGATCAAACACTGCAATACGCGTACCTTCGAGTAAGCGAAGAAACATGGCCATGCTAGCATTGACCCTTGGCGGAATCATCTCGCCCAAAACAGTCCCCGGATTGACCGCCACCACATCCAGACCATTCTCCTCTGCGAACTTCCATGCCGCCTTCTCTGCCAGTGCCTTCGATGCAGGGTACCAAACCTATCCAAGAAATGATGGAGCCTGAGATAACCGCCAAGATTTTAGCAGAATAATGGTTGCATCTTGACAGTTCTGCAACGATTTTACATGCTATTTGCAAATTTCCACCCATTGATCCCGTAGAATAAAAAGGGGAAAAGGCTAGATCATTATGTCATCTGCATAACTGAACTAAGCTGCCTGCTACTGCATCTGGAGGTTTCAGACTTTCGTCTGGTAAAACAAACTCTGCACTTGTGCAGTAAGCAACTGCACTGATTACAGCCTTACAGGGCGCAGGAACCTTTTTCATGTCTTGCCAACAACTGCAGATTTGTTTCTAAGGTGATCAGAGTCATCAGACCAGCTCACCCCGTTCTTGTCGCAGTAGTCGATGTCTGTCCAGCAGCGCTCGTCGAGGACCTCGCCGGCCGGCCACCCGGGGCAGGGCACGACGGCGGAGACGGAGGAGGTCACCACCACCCGGCGCACTCCTCCGGCTTCCTTGGCGGCGCGCAGCACGTTCAGCGTGCCCTCCACCGCCGGAACCACCAGCTCCTTCTGCGACCAAGAAACGAGGCAGACATACACCGCCGGAGCGTGTGAGGAGCCCGAGACAACGGACGGGAGGGACAATGAGGAGCAGACGGGGCAGCAAGCACCTGGGGGTCGAGGACTTGGTCGACGGTGCAGGGGGAAGCGAGGTGGAACACGCCGGAGCATCCGCGCACCGCGGCGAGCATGGCGGCGCCGTCGAGGAGGTCGCACCGGAAGAAGCGGACGCGGCCCTCGTCGCCGGCGGCGACTAGTGCGAGGAGGTGGCCCGTCTCGGCCTTGTCATCTGCGCCACGCCAACCAAATCGACGGTGATGAGTGTGACCTTCGCCGCACTACTCCGCCGTGCGCGTAGCTATTCAAGATGTTAGGAACGGATAGTGGGCAGTGGCACACTGGCACTGACCGGGGTTGAGTACGGCGGCGTGGACAGAGTAGCCGCGGGCGAGGAGGAGGCGGACGAGCCAGGAGCCGATGAAGCCGCTGGCGCCGGTGACCAGCACCGTCTCCCCCACGGCTTCAGTTCCTTCAGTCGCCATGTGCTGTGCTCCTTGGACTGGTAAGTGACCACGTGAGCGAGCAGAAGATATGTATCCGAGCAGTGCGCGACAGCCGAGTGGTGGGGTGGCTACCAGTACCAGAACCAGACACAAGATTGTATGGATGCGCTTGGTACCGAGTTCCAAACTGACAATACTCTTCTGGTCCACTGTCAAACATCGTACACCGACACATAAGACTCCGGTCATTTTCGTCGACATTTCAAAGAAGATATTATCCGGGGACACGTACGGTACTTGATTTCGCATGAAACAGTTTAAGGCCACAGAAACCAGAGAAGAAGATATCCCACGACACAGACGTGGCAAGCAACACAGCACAGCATAGTGGACAGTGGTAACCTGTATAACATTCAGTGCAAAGCTATGCGTAACAGTAGAGATAGTTCAGATTAAAACAGACAGGTTACATGATCAGCTTACAACATATTCTCTAAAACGGCAACTGCATCATTGAAATCCTGGCAAACTAGCATGAGCTCACTCATCAGTTCATCAGACATCGCCACTAGGTACAAAAAGACCGTAGGTTAGTGTCCACAAAGTCAGTCAGTCCAGTTTGTTCTGCGTAACAGCACAGGGCATGCTCAGTTCGCGAGTTAAACGTCTACAGCTCCGTATTCACATCCTCTGCTTCGACATGGAACCCTTTCTGCGAGAACAGACCCAGGAAGAAGTTGGAAAGCTTGGAGATGAAAGAGGGCGTCTCCTCCACTCCTGTCGCCGGCTTCTTCAGCTTGCACAGCATGTTGTAGTCGTGCTTCAGGTGCGGTTGAACTATCTTTTCCTGAAAGCGCATCATGGGTCAAGTTGTTCATCAGATGACTGTCAGAGAAAATGCAAGCTGCTTCTTGAACATGATACTTGAACAACGCTAGTCAGGGTTGTATGTACCTTGAACTCCTCGAATGGACAGAAATCCTTATTTCCGCAGCCCTGCATTCGTAGTACACCAAGGGGGAACGTACAGTAAAAAACAGGCGACTTCTCAATGTCCAACACAGTACGCAAGAAAACAGAGCACATCCTCAGTATCAAAAACAGTAGGGGCCAAAACAGAGCACTAGCCAGCCAGATGCATGGAGGGTGTGCATATGGTCTAGGCAGCAGCAGCCATAAACATTGTTTGACAAAGCCATTTTGTTAGTTTTCAAATAGTTAGTTTGCTGTTTGCGGCACATTGATATGCAGCAGTGATTACATAATATTACTAGACAATGATGGCCAACTACTGTGTTGGATCAACTCATTAACTTTATTAGAGCACGTTCAATGAGCGGTCAGTGGGCTCAAACTTCAGAGACACTAGGGGACCTACACGACAAGTTGTAAAATGCGACAAAACTTGTAACCCTCGAGTAAGGTGAATTAAACACCTCCAAAAATTTGCACTAGGAAAAAAGAACGTGTTAGTGGATAAAGCACAGAAAACGTAGTCTTACTGGCATTGAAACTGGAGCTTCATTGTGGAGAACTTGCACAAAGTATGAGCTGTTTTGGCCCTCAGCTTTGCCAGGGCATTGGTATAAAACCAACATATTGTTACTAGCAAATGGGGCTACAAGACCGCCCATCCAGTTTCTCTTCTGTGGTGGCATCGGAGGTAGATCCAATGGTTCCTCCCGCTGTATTTTCTCAAAATCTTGGTGCAAACAAAAAAAAGGATACGTCAACTGGGCAATTCATGGAAAAAGGTCATGCATGGACAGAGTCTAAAATAGGAACTGTACCTGATCCTTCAAGAAACAGACCAAGAAGACATGAGAAAGGAACAAGAGTTTCTGCGTGTGCAAATCGGAGCCTTGCCTTCTCATACGTACCAGCAGGATAGTTTTCTATAATTCCAAGATCAAATTTCAGTTAGTTTTGACCATCATCAGCATCCGTGATCATATTATCGCTGCGCTTCAGAGTATTGTGTGGTATTGCATATTCTAGCTTACATCTACTAGAAAGCTACCACAAGAGACTCATCATGCCAAGCGCATTTGGTACTGTACAACATAAGAAGGCAAGAAGCACACATTCCAGCAAGAAGCATTTTTTTTGTGTGGAACACAGGAGGTAGTGTTTACCTTGTTTAGCAATGATTGCTTGTTCCATTGACTGGACAACATCCTTGAGCAATGGCAGTCCCATTTTATAGTTTATTGACTCGCCATAACCTTTAAGCACAAAACCCTCCAAATCATCTGTCCACTCTAATAAATAAACCTGAACAAATCAGATATGTTAGGCATTAATAGGCCAAATGAAAGCACACTGTTAGCTAGAGAACTTGCAGCCGTCTAACAGTCTTTACATTTAATACGGAGATGATAATACTCTAGAAGTAATCTTAGTCTTCCATCCAATTTAAAAGGAAGTGATTATTTGACAAAGGGGGCAGCTAGCCTGAGGCGAATAACTGACCATATGAAGAGTACTAAAGTTGCGTGTCAGAAGTTTGCAACACAAGTACGTGACTGAATTGAGAAATGAACCTGACTTAATAATTTAATCTTCAAGCTATGACAAACTTAACCAACATCTAGGGTATATCATTCTCATTACACCATGTCCCTGAACCAATCTGTATACAGATCATATACTTCCTACAAAAGATGTATGTCGTCTACTGAATGCAGACAGGGTATAGACTAATTTGACGTGGAGTTGTAGTGGTGAAATTGCTTAAGAAACTCAGAAGTTTGAGAGCAACCAACCTCAGCTTCGTTGAAAAGTTGACAAGCTTGGTTGGTAATATTCAGTAAAGATGCTTGCTGCAAAAAGAACACTCAACTTAAAAAATGTCCAAAGTATGCCAGACTGAACCAAAGCTCCAATAGGGAAGTATATACCATACCTGTTTGCAAAGGAACCAGAGGGAAGAAACATCTTGTTTTGTAAAATTGAGGCGATAACGGTTGACTAAAGAAGACGTGACATGTTCTAGAATCGGTTCTTTTTGCTTATCAACATCAGGCTCCTTTCTTTTCCTGTAGTCCTGAACATGTTATTGCGGTTAGAATTTTTTGGCAAAAGTAACACATGAATAGAACCATAGCGAGGCCACAGTTGTACGAACGAAGAAATATACCGCGTATAGCATACCGAACTAGCACTAACAGTTTACTAGCATTGAGAAAAAAATTACATACCACAGAAAAAACTTAGGTGTGCCTCGGAGAATTATTTAAAAGAGATGAACCTAGAGCATGCCATTTATTCAATGAAGAATGAAGGAACAAAAACTGCTGTCCAACATACAAACTACTTAACCAACAGGGGGAAGCAGAAGAGGGTATGCATTAACTAAGCGCAAGCCCGTAGAAGTACAAGGACAGATTGATTACACATAACTGGGCTATTGTTAGTACTTAATGTAACATGCCAACATGAAAGCACCATTTGCATCACAACAGGCAATTTTAGTCTTTTTTTTCAGCTACAAACATGAGCAACCAAACCAAGGGGAATAAAAATGTCAGCATTTCATATTCTTAAACTATGTTCTTTATTTCTGAACATGTTAGTGCTACCATAAACATTAAATAGTACCTTGTATGTTTGACAGCTGTCAAAGAATCGCAGACAAATATCACTTGCACGACTCTCGCTCAGAACAGAGAATGCACGGTTCTTCCCTGCTCCAAGTTTTCCTTTCCCAGAAAGTAGCCCCAAACCAAATGCTACTGCACTAGCTGATGCTCGAGGAACCTGCATATCAAGCACACCATAATAGTTAACCATACTGAGCGGCAGTAAAATTTTCAACAACATTTGTACTTGAACTGGAAATCATCCACTACCACATCGACAATGTTGAATTCACAACTAGTTAGTTATGACACATGAAATGCAGAAAACTGATGGTCTCCGAAATGCTATATATTTCGCATTTCATCTGATGATGAGCAGAGCAGTAGAGCACAACAAATAATCCTAAACTCTGGTCACTAAAGATGGCGAGAAGATACTGAGCTTACCTGGGTTGCTCTTATTGAGTACACTTCAGGGTGATATTCTTCATCAAACAGGTCTTGAAATCTCTCCTTCACTCTGTTAGCAAAATTGAACAGCTCTTCTTCGCCTTCGCTAACCAGCTCACCCCCTTTCCCCGTGACCCTACCCTTCCAAGGTGACTCCCACCCCTTCATCCAGGACGGAATTTCCTTTACAGACTCACTGTCAGGTCCTTGTCTTGCCTCGTTTACTAGAACCCCCAACCGTACAGCCAACCTGTCCAGCTCCTTGGTTCTCTTTTTGGTAGGAGCACGAGTTCCATGTCTCGCCTGTCGGAAAAAAATGATCAAATTAACTCAGCCATTTTCATACTACACAATGAGGAAAGACCGAACACACTTCCACATCAAACAGTTTTAATTGAGCTTAGTTGCCATCATCTACTCATTTGTGCACTGCATTAAAACTTAAACAACTACTTCATATGTCCGTACTGTCATTTTACGAAAGAAGTCCACATAACCCCCCTATGTATCGAGTTTGGGTCGCTAACCACCCCTAACTTTGAACTGGGTCATTTAACCCCCCTAAGTATTCAAAACCGGACAAATAACCCCCTTGAACTCCAGCCTCGCCAACGCGGCGAGCACCGCGTTCCCTGCACCCGCCCTTCCTTCCCGCAGTGCGGCTGGAGGACCTCGCGCCCCCGCCAGCCACGACGCCGGCGTTGGTCCTGCCGGCCTCAGCATTCTCCAACTCCTTTTCTTGGCACCATTCCATTCCAATCCTGGGGATGCTACCGAGTCAAGCTTTGTTTCAAATTTCTCTAATTGTCGGGGGTGCAAGTTTGTTCTATCAAGACTTCCAATAGTTGGATGTTGATATTCATGCAATGGAATATATCGGCTGTTAGCGTGCAACACATGAAAACAATGATGCCACCATATAGCTGGTGGCAGTTGAGGCACCACCTTGCCGGTGGTAAGTCAGTGGCGATGAACTTGAAGGCCTTTCTATCCTAAAAAGAGCAATCAATGGTGTATATGTCATTGTTTTTTTAACGTATGTGTTATTATCATTCCTAAAAGAATTATTAGGCAACCATCTGGTGAAAGCTGCTCTAGAATATATGAAGAACTAGTGCAATATGCAACAAAGAGAGAAAATAGGTGGTTTATGCAAAATAAGGATATAAACTGGTGGAACCTGCAATTTTTTCGATGGCCGTTGGTTTTGAACTGGATGGGAATTCTGCGGGTCCCACCCAATCCCAGTGCCACATATCAACCTGTGCCAGCTGGAGAAAACTGCCAAAACCCCTCCGGGCCCACCCCTCTCGCCTCGCCGAGCCATTCCTCCTCTTGCCATCACCACGGCACCGCCACCGCCACCAGCAAACCCTCGCCGCGGCTCTCCTCTCTCTCCCACCACCTCTGTGAGCGCGCGACTCTTCTTCTCCCCACCGCGACCACCCACGCTTCTACCTCCATTCTCTCGCCGTCTCCTCCTCTCCTCCCGCCACCGCCTCAGCGTTCAAGGGGGTTATTTGTCCGGTTTTGAATACTTAGGGGGGTTAAATGACCCAGTTCAAAGTTAGGGGTGGTTAGCGACCCAAACTCGATACATAGGGGGGTTATGTAAACTTTTTTCGTCATTTTACCGACCCAATTGCCTGCTACTTAAATCCATTCACTTCCACACAGTACTCAACAAGCATATAGAGGTGTACACCAGGAACAGGGTAGCAAAATGTCATTTAGAAATCGTAAAATGCAGGGGAGGTTAAACTTACCACGAGATTGAGGTGGATCACGCGGCATTCGTCAGAGATAGAGGGCGCGGCGACCGCACTGTTGGACCCTCTGGACACATCGTACCTGCAAAAAAATCACCACCAAAGGGGGGTTATTAAACCCCTATACCATTTCGCAAGCCCTATCTGTCGGCCTCAGACACCACTACACGTCTACACGAACATGTCGCATCTGGGGCTAACCCGAATCTCGATCCGCCGCGAATCCACCGGCGAACAAGCTGCGGATCAGGCGGCGGTTTGAAGAGCCCACGGAGGGAAGGCGGCAGAGGGGGTACCTGGTGACGGTGGAGAGGTGGCGGCGGACGTCGAACGCCTCGGGCTCGGCCGCCGGCGAGAGGGGGGCGGCCGCGAGGAGCGTGGCGAGGAGGAGGAGGAAGGGGAGAGGCGTGCCCGGAGCCATGGCGAGTGGCGATTTGCTTCCGAATCGGTGGGAAGAGGGCTGGTTCGATGTTTCGAGACGGCGACCGAGCCGGCAATGTAGGTGGTCGGCAGGGGGGCTGGCGTGACACGTCCCGGGGGCTATCTGGACGGTCGGGTCGCGCTGGACGGCTGGGATTGCGTGGTTCCCGTCGTGCTGGCTTTTAAAAAGTGCAACAGCGTATCGCCGCCTAGCCGGGATGCCGCGTGGTACGTGATTTGAAACACGTTTTATCGAAGGGGAAAGAGGAGGGAAGGGCAGAGAAATACAGGTGAGAGTAAAGAAACCCTGAATTATGGATGTCAAGTAGGCTTTGAGGCCAGAAGCACTCCTCCTGTTTTAAAATAGATGTCTCACATTTGTTAAAATTTTGAATAAATCTAAACACTATTTATTATATAGATTTATCTAAATTTTGATAAACTTGTCATATCTATTTTGAGACGGAGGGATAATAAAAAATAAAAAAAATTCTAATGATCGAGCATGCCAAAAACCAAGATCGGTGATAAAAATCCTCGAAATAAAACAAGAATAGGTTGCGATGCTCATATTTGCCTTCCACTAGTTCGAGTGGCCAAAGATCATGAAGTGGCTGAATTGGTTCTTGCACACAATCAGTGGCGAGGGGTAATCTCGGCAGTATCCATACTCATGGACTTGGATTTTAGGGAAAAAGTGCGCTTGTGATTTCGTCGGTTTAACATATGAACAAGTGAGGCAAGATTTACCCAGTTTCAGTCCCTCATAGAGGAAACCCTCCTTCTTGCTTGTCTGATTTTATTGATGGAGATTACAAAGCCATCGGATTGCTAGATGCAAACTAGCTTTAAGCGCTTTAGTGTGAATCGAAGGTTAAGGTGTCCTCTCCGTCGGCTCCTCCCAGCCTTTATATGAGAGGCTGAGTCTCAGTGTCCAATTCGGGTCGGTTATAGAATAAAAGGTAACTATATAGCTATGTCGTCTACGTCTTGGACTTTGCCTTATTTACGACGTCTAGTTCCTGGGTTTCGGATGCTTCCAGATCCTTTGGCTTCTTATGGGCCTTGTCCCGTATCTGTACCAGGTATACCAATAACCAAGACTCAACAGGGCATGCCCATGTCAATCACAACCTTCATTCTCCACAAACCTTTCATTCGATGTTATCACAGCGGAAGATTCCAGATACACAAGCTTTGAAATTGAAATGGCGGGTGATCATAAAAATGCACATGAGTTGGCTAGTGGCCAAGTTGGTGAGCAAATGAATCTTCCATACACTCGTTATGATCATACAAAACATTTACACAGCAGGATCTATAGGGAGTTGCATATGGTCATGCAAGAAGCATACTAAAGTATTTCCAGGACAAGATTTGCCGAAAACCCTTCGTTCCAATATACTTTACATTTGGATTCTGAAGAAATTATATCCGATATGTTTCGGATTGATGCAAAATGATCATCAATTATGCACACTTCAGCCATGTTGTTATATTCGACGCTATCTTTGGCACAAACAAAGAATATAGGCCTTTTGGTGTCTTTGTTGGATTCAACCAGTTTCAGGAGACAATCATTTTTGGTATAGCTCTGATGTTTGACGAAACATTTGCCTCTTTCAAATGGCTATTTGAGACTTTTTCAGCTACACATAATGGGAGGCAACCTACAAATATCTACGCCGGTCAAGACATCGCAACGGGAAATGCTATTCTGAAAGTATTCACGGAAGCATGGCATGGAATCGTGCACCTTTCACATAATGCAAAATGTTGTGAAACACTTATGCCATGATAAAGATCGAGAATCACCTCCCTTGAAAGGAGAAAAGAAAAAGGATGAAGAGCCACATATTCTCTCGGGTTTTAGTGCTTCTATGTTTGAAATCGAGGACAAGGCTGATTATGAAGAAGCATTTGACATTATGAGAACTAAGGTGGAGAAGAAGACACGGTTTAATAGTATATATAAGGTCAAAGAGAAATAGGTTGAATGCTATATATATGAGGGATGTTTTCTTATTGGGTATGAGAAGTACACAATTGAGCGAGAGTAAAAGGGGTGCAAGTAAAAAGAGACAAAGAACAAGCAGACGGATTTGAAGGCAGGAAGAAAACACCAAGAGTAAGAATGAAGGAAACTACGTTGGTGTAAACAAATAAGGTGTACACGCCTATTATATTTGAAGCATTTGGCAGTATGTATGTCATAGCAATTTAAGAAATATGATATAGGCAATCTGAACAGGATAATAAGCAAACAAAAAAAGGAACTTTTCCTCTCTTGCGTGGGTAAAACTATTTCTAGGGAAAAAATTTTACTCGTTCTACCAGAGATGCTCTTAGCACAAGATTACATAGAGTGCATGAAATGCTATTTGTTCCATTTTAATACTGATTGTTCATGGAACCCTGCAAACACACACGAACAGTGCAAACACTTAACACACGAACAGTGCAAACACTTAATAACACTTAACATGAAACTGGTGATCGGAGAAATTGGGATGCTAATAAGTAAGGAGAGAGCCAAAATTTAATACACACGAACAGTGCAAACACATTTCAGATAGAACAAGTAGCTAGCTCGCCAGACTGCCAGATCTTGCATTACACACGCACAGAGGCGCCCTCCTTAATTAATAATCCTATCGAAGTAGTAGTATCGATCTATAGTCTGTAGCTCACTAAGATCGCACGTAGCAGTGCTAGCTAGGTTGAAGAAGAAGACTGATGCAGCAAGCTAATTAAGCTAGATGGGACAGGTGGCAGGCAGTTCAGTACTGGCACTGAAGCTTGTGCGCCGGTCAGATCAGCAGCACGTGACGGCGGCGCTGATGCCAAGCAGCGCGGCGTAGGACATAGCGAGCAAGGTGTAGCCAGCGGCGAGGTCGCCGAGGTACAGGCCGGCGGCGCAGTGTCCCATGGAGACGACCGCCACACGGCTGACGACGTAGCAGAGGGAGCAGATGTTCATGGCGCCGATGAGGTGCGCCCAGACGGTGAGGCACCGGCCCAGCACGCGGAGCGGCCCCGCCAAGGCGACGTCGGCCGCCGCGGCCACCATCGCCTGCGCCACCCCCGTGAGCACCAGGAACAGCGCCTCTCCGCGCAGCCCCACCGCCTCCGCCTCCGTCGCCGCGCATTGTTGGGCCGCCCCGGGCGCCGGCGCCGGCGCCCCGAGGTCGCTGATCTGCATGCCGACGGGACGGAGCAAATTAATAAGTGGTGTCGTCGGTACCGGCCGGCGGAGGGAGATGGTCAGATGGAGGAGGGTCTGAGTTGTAAGTACGTAACGTACCTGGGCCTGGGCGGGGAAGGTGGTGGCGGCGAAGAGGGCCATGGCGGCCATCGCCAAGCCGAGGACGAGGTTGACCCTGGCCGCTGCGCGAACGTCCATCACCGGCACCGCCGGCACACCTGCTGCTCCAGCGGCAGCTCGATCTTCCTCTTCTCGGCGGTTAGACTGACGGAGGGGAGGGAGGCGGTGGAGATTGCAGTGGTTACAGGAGCTCTCAAGATTCACAAGCGCGAATGCACAGCGTAGGTGGATGGAGTCTTAATTTGTAGCCAAAAAAAGTAGTCGGAGAGCAGTGCGTGTCTGGGCGAAACGAGCTCTCGCTCGGCAATGCGAACACCCACCACGAAACCTGCATGTTGCACGTATTTGGAAAACCAATCATGTGCGCGTCAGAAGAATATGCATTTCTCAACACGACTAGCTGATGGGTTAACGAGACGGGTACATCAAGAATTTGCAGAGGTATTCGATCCAAACTACTCCATCCATATGAAAATATAAAATGTTTTAGGCTTACAAAGCTAATGTATCTAGACAACTTTTAGTGTGTAGGGTTTTAATAAATCTACTCCCTCCGTTTTAAAATATAAGATGTTTTAGATTTGTGAAGAGAATGTGTCTAGACTTGTTTTAGTATATAGGTTCACTCATGTTTGGAGTGAATCTAGACACTAAAATTCTAAATAGAGGGAGTAGCACTACAGGAAACTTGAAGGCGCCGACGGCCGGTAGGCTACGCCGACGGCCAAATGTCGGGGCCGTCGGCGTAGCTGCCTCCTCAGGTCAGCCCCGAAGCCAGGCCATCAGCGTAGAAAGGGCCGTCGGCGTAGTATACTGTGCCGACGGTGGCCATCGGCACAGCCCAGCTGTCGCGTAGTCGATACATCTATGCCGACGGTGACCCTCGGCGCAAACCAGGCCATCGGCGTATCCCCGGCTCGGCAACGGCGCCGCAAACGCCGTTTGGTGACTAATCTATGCCGACGGCCGGGCCGTCGGCGTAGCCCCTACGCGCCACGTGCTACTCGGACGCCTGAATTGGATCGTCGACGGCGTCATTTGGTAGTCTTCGCTTTTTTGCTGCTATTCAGATTATTTGTATACTACAGGGTTTCGTTGGGCTAATCCGTTTAGATTATTTTTTCCATTTAATTTTAGCCATATGTTTTATACTAATTTATTAATTACTCCTAATAATTTAATGTTGATATATTTTGTACTCCGATTGTAGCCGTTTGTAACGTTCGGATAGCGGTTTCCATCTTTCGTGATTCTCTTCGCTCGGTTGCATGTGCCCCCCTTCTCATGCGTGCGCTGTAACCTAAAGCTAAGGTTCTGGACTTATATAAGGGGGAAACTCCCCGTTCCGGTGAAACCGGGTAGGATAGTGCCCTCCCCTTGTGAAGCACCATGGTTTTACATCATCATATGACCTAAACAAACACAAAACAAGAGAGTGCTACTCCGGGCTACCCCTGTCAGAGGGACGTCTAGGGGGGTAGACGATCTGATGCCTACAGATCAGGATTTCGCGGGAGACCACGCTCCGGGGCATCGGAATACCTCAAGGACTTGCATGTGGCCCTAACACATGCATGGAAGTGTGGTGCTATGTTGAAACATACAAAACCTAGTCCCTGGGTGCATGTGTCCCCCTTCTCATGCGTGCGCTAGCTGTAACCTAAAGCTAAGGTTCTGGACTTATATAAGGGAGAAACTCCCCGTTCGGGTGAAACTGGGTAGGATAGTGCCCTCCCCTTGTGAAGCACCATGGTTTTACATCATCATATGACCTAAACAAACACAAAACAAGAGAGTGCTACTCCGGGCTACCCCTGTCAGAGGGACGTCTAGGGGGGTAGACGATCCGATGCCCACAGATCGTGGTTCATGGAGACCATGCTCCGGGGCGTCGGAATACCTCAAGGACTTGCATGTGACCCTAGCACATGCATGGAAGTGTGGTGCTATGTTGAAACATGCAAAACCTAGTCCCCGGGTGCATGTGTCCCCCTTCTCATGCGTGCGCTAGCTGTAACCTAAAGCTAAGGTTCTGGACTTATATAAGGGGGAAACTCCCCGTTCGGGTGAAACCGGGTAGGATAGTGCCCTCCCCTTGTGAACCACCATGGTTTTACATCATCATATGACCTAAACAAACACAAAACAAGAGAGTGCTACTCCGGGCTACCCATGTCAGAGGGACGTCTAGGGTGGTAGACGATGTGATGCCTACAGATCAGGATTCTGCGGGAGACCACGCTCCGGGGCATCGGAATACCTCAAGGACTTGCATGTGCCCTAGCAAATGCATGGAAGTGTGGTGCTATGTTGAAACATGCAAAACCTAGTCCCCGGGTGCATGTGTCCCCCTTCTCATGCGTGCGCTAGCTATAACCTAAAGCTAAGGTTCTGGATTTTTATAAGGGAGAAACTCCCCGTTCGGGTGAAGCTGGGTAGGATAGTGCCCTCCCCTTGTGAAGCACAATGGTTTTACATCATCATATGACCTAAACAAACACAAAACAAGAGAGTGCTACTCCGGGCTACCCCTGTCAGAGGGACGTCTAGGGGGGTAGACGATTCGATGCCCACAGATCAGGGTTCCGCGGGAGACCATGCTCTGGGGCGTCGGAATACCTCAAGGACTTGCATGTGGCCCTTGCACATGCATGGAAGTGTGGTGCTATGTTGAAACATGCAAAACCTAGTCCCCGGGTGCATGTGTCCCCCTTCTCATGCGTGCGCTAGCTGTAACCTAAAGCTAAGGTTCTAGACTTATATAAGGGGGAAACTCCCGCTCGGGTGAAACTGTAGGATAGTGCCTCCCTTGTGAAGCACCATGGTTTTACATCATCATATGACCTAAACAAACACAAAACAAGAGAGTGCTACTGGATACCCCTGCCGAGGGACGCCTAGGGGTAGACGATCCGATGCCCAGATCGTGGTTCGCGGAGACCACGCTCCGGGGCATCGGAATACCTCAAGGACTTGCATGTGGCCCTAGCACATGCATAGAAGTGTGGTGCTATGTTGAAACATGCAAAACCTAGTCCCCGAGTGCATGTGTCCCCCTTCTCATGCGTGCGTTGTAACCTAAAGCTAAGGTTCTAGACTTATATAAGGGGGAAACTCCCTGTTCCGTTGAAACCGGGTAGGATAGTGCCCTCCCCTTGTGAATCACCATGGTTTTACATCATCATATGACCTAAAACAAACACAAAACAAGAGAGTGCTACTCCGGGCTACCCCTGTCGGAGGGACGTCTAGGGGGGTAGACGATCCGATGCCCATAGATCAGGGTTCCGCGGGAGACCATGCTCCGGGGAGTCGGAATACCTCAAGGACTTGCATGTGGCCCTAGCACATGCATGGAAGTGTGGTGCTATGTTGAAACATGCAAAACCTAGTCCCCGGGTGCATGTGTCCCCCTTCTCATGCATGCGCTGTAACCTAAAGCTAAGGTTCTGGACTTATATAAGGGGGAAACTCCCCGTTCGGGTGAAACCGGGTAGGATAGTGCCCTCCCCTTGTGAACCACCATGGTTTTACATCATCATATGACCTAAACAAACACAAAACAAGAGAGTGCTACTCCGGACTACCCCTGTTAGAGGGACGTCTAGGGGGGTAGACGATCTGATGTCTACAGATCAGGATTCCGCGGGAGACCACGTTCCGGGGCATCGGAATACCTCAAGGACTTGCATGTGGCCCTAGCACATGCATGGAAGTGTGGTGCTATGTTGAAACATGCAAAACCTAGTCCCCGGGTGCATGTGTCCCCCTTACCCTCTGCTTCTGGCACCGTGGCTTCACAGTAAGAGTCGGACGAGGAGTTGGGGGGGATGTCGGATGGGGAGGCGGAGGGTGAGGCGCCGCCGAAGAAGTTGTTGATTCGTGGGGAGGCTCGTGTCCCTAAGAAGGAGCCTCGCCCAAAAGAGAGACCTACGATTGTGCCCTACGGCAAATAGTAAGTGACTAACTCATGTTTTTGGTCATAACAATTTGGCATGTACTAATGTTTGTTTATTGTGCTGCAACTGGTTAAAACCGGCGGGGGTTCGCCACCCTAATAGGGTGCTTGGATCTTTGATCAGGAAGTATTGGCCAGGCTTGTACACTACAGTCCCCAACGGCCAAAGGAAGCTAGCCTAGTTTTGGGCGGACTATGAGGCCTCCACGGATTGCCTGGGCTTCGAGAGTGCTGCTGATGTTGTGATTAGCAGCTTTTGGGTAAGGCATACTTTGGCTTGTGACTCCCATAATTTTTTTTGCTCACCATCGTGCTATCTCATGACTCCCATAATTTTTTGCATGATTGAAGGTCTTCTATCAGGTGACACCGGAGCATCAGGAGGCGGCGAATGCGACTTTACCTGAGGCTTGTCGGAAGTTGACAACACAACAATGGTACAACACCAAGAATACGTTGATCAATCACTTTCAAGATGAGCATGGCCTTAAGATACGGAAGGATGAGATTGCCCGGGGTCATAAGCCAAAGATGTCGGTGGCTGATTTCATGACGGTAAGTAAATTGTCAATGAGAAGGTCCATAGATGCTAAGTTGGTATTGCATTATCTGTTAGTGAAATGAGTATTGTGGTTTCAGGTTATGCCAATGTGGTGTGAACACAAAGAAGACGCTTTTGAGGTGCTGGCTAGTAGGTGGATCGGGGAAGATCCTGACTTTGAGGCCGTGAGCAAGCGGAACAAGAAAACCACGGAAAGATGGGAACACACAGTGGGGAAGCCGCAACCATGGTCTCTTCAAGAAGCACTTGGTATATATATACATGGAACAACCTTCATTTATTTCCCATAATGTTATTAGTTGACACACATAATTAACATTTCTTTGCCGATGCAGGAGGAGATGGAGGGAGGTTAATAGCCCTATTACCGACACGGTCGGTGGGAGAAGATGAAGACAAAGAAGCCCGACCTAGAGCAGCCTCAAATTTCGGCTTCCCCAAGATGCTTGAACGCCAAGGAGAAGTTCAACACCTCTGCGAGAAGCTCAAGGGTTTGCATCCGAAGGTGGATGAGCCCATGCACCATGAGGTCGATGAGATCGCTTGATCATGGCGAGCCACGACAAGCCACATGGCGTTTCAACATTCTTGATGGGGTGGTCCACCTACCATGACCCTCACACGAGTCAAGGCTACCTCACCTCGATCACCCCTCTATCGCGCCTCGCCTACCTTTGCCTCCATCGCCGATGTGAGTGTTTCTCATTTCCATCTTATTTCCGCAATTTGATCCTAAATGGCTAAGCTGACGAGATTCGTTATTTTTGCAATTGTAGCGTGATTTTGATGATGCCTACAAGGCCCTTTAGGAAGATTATAACAAGGAGTATGATGCATGGATTGCGCTGAGGGCAGAGTGAGATGCGTACACTAGAAAAGTGACGGCTCTAAGTTTCAAACTTTACTTATGCAAATGATGATAAGTCCCACTTCCTCTAGTTTGAACCTTTGTTCCTGCAACGACTGACATATAACTGTCCTGTAGGCAATGAATCACTACTTTATCACTGGACAGCGGGTTCCGGTGGAAGGTGACCAGCCACCTAATCCTGGGATGCCGCCTCGCTGCATATCGAGGGAGGATTTCGCTGCCACATACTACGGAGGGACCCCGGTAAGTTATTTTCCAAACCACTTGTTACCACTTTCATATGCCTCGCAAGTTGCTAAGTTTTTCCTCAAACATGTAGGGCACATGATGCTCCAGGAATGTTGGACCCTTTGGTCGTGCCTCGTCCTCGCCTAGTCCATCGCGTGCTGATGCACAACTTCGTATCATGGCGCCCGATGGTGGTTCTGCTAGTGGTTCTACTTCCTCGATGGCCCGACAACTGCAAGCGTCTCCTGAGCTCGGAACAGGAAGCCTCGGGCTCCTTGACACACCGACACATACAGCGAGTTTCGGACCATGAGCATGGACATGGTTAGAGCTATAGCTAGTGGATGCACTTGTCATATCTTCTATGTGTATGCACTTGTGTCTTGTGATGAGTTTGTATGTGTAACAAATATGTTTTATGGATGATCATGTTGTTATTTGGATGACGATGGATATTGCAATGGCATGGTTATTTGTTTGGATGCTCAAATTATTTTGCTGATATTGCAATGCAATTAAATTATTTTGCGTGAATTTTGGATGCTCAAATTGAATTAGAAATGGAAACAGAAAAAAGAAAAAAAATGGAAGACGCTACGCCGACGGCTATGTGCCGACGGCCCGGCCGTCGGCGTAGGTGGGCAACGTGGCGGGCTCAGGGAGGGCCTGTGCCGACGGCCCGGCCGTCGGCGTAGGTGGGCACCGTGGCAGCTCGAGGGAGGTCCTGTGCCGACGGCCTGGCCGTCGGCGTAGGCGTGCACGTGGCGGGTTGCGGTGGTTCACGGGTTGGGAATGTGCCGACGGCCCGGCCGTCGGCGTAGCTGTCTGACGCGGCCGTTAGCGTGGACGGACGTTGCTGACACGCGGGGCCCGCTGGGAGATGCTGCGCCGAGGGGGAGAGGCTGTGCCGACAACCGTTTCACTGTGCCGACCAGCACATACGTCGAGGGGGATACACCGACGGTTACCGTCAGCATTTCCTGGTTGTGTCGACGGCTGTCGGTCCTCGGCGTATTGCCAATGTGCTGTAGTGTAGTACTAGCTTGTGCATTCCAAACTACGTGAGCCAACGAGTCCGTCCCATGGTGACCGTGTAGGATTTTTTTCAAATTTTTCGAGTAGTTTTAATTATTTAGTTTAAAATCAGAGTCATTTCTGTACGTTGGATTAAAGATGGATGATTGATGGTGCACCAAGTCCGTTTTCTGGAGTGACGATTGAGGGTGATTTCAAAACGTGTCTTGTCCGAGTTTGTTTCTCCTGCCGCCCGCCGCAAGCAGAAGTCGTTGATCTCTCTCTCCTGCTCCACTCCACGGCCACCCAGTCATGTTCTTGAGCAGACTAGGTTTGGTTGTTTCTTGCTCGTCTCTTGGCTTCTTGTTCCCAATTAGATGGGTCTTCTCTTAATTGAGTTGCAGCTGGGTCAGTTTAGGCCCTTCTGGCTGAGTTTCCTATGGCGTGCGGGCACACGCGATGGGCAAGGTTGCAGGGTTGTTGATGAATCTCAAATTGTCAGAGGCGGAGCAAAAAGTGTTGAAGCTAGGGACGAAAAGGGGAAGGCGGAAGGTAGAGGAGGCCAAGGCGGTGGGTAAGGTGGTGTCAGAGAAGCCCGCTAAAGTGCAAGGGCCGAAGAAAGTGGGGGGGGGGGGGATTTGGTGCCCTCTCAAAGGCCTGAAGTGTAAGGTCTAGGATCAAATGTTTTTCTCTTTACTTTCTTCCAAGTTTCTAGGAAGAGAAAGGCATTATACAATGGGCCGTGAATGTTCAACAATGATCTTGTGGTGATGGAGCAGTTTGATCCCGAAAAAACTCAGGACGATTACATGTTTGAGATGATCTATGTGTGGGTGTGAGTCCCGAATCTGCCTTTAGGCAGATGAATAGAACTACAGGAGAAGACGTTGGTCATGCAGTAGGGGAGTTGATGGAGGTGGCTGTGGGTGAAGATGACACTGTTGTGGGAGAGTATCTACAAGTTAAGGTCAAGCTAAAACATCACAGTACTAATAGTGCAAGTAGGTGAGAATAATGTGAAGAATTGGTGCCCTTTTAGTACGATTATTTCTTGGTATTTTGCTACACTTGTGGTGTAATTGGGCATGATGACGGGGTCTGCGCCATTAAGCTAAGTAGGGAGAGAAACAAAAATATGAAATATGGTTGAGAGCTCGGATACCAAAGAAAGAAAGCTATGGAGATAGGAGAGGTTGGGAGGACAATAGGAATCAAGGGTCCATCATAGGATATGGAGTTGGGAGCAAGAATGGAGGGTCGGAAGTAATAGCAAGTCATGGTGTAAGAACACAAATTCGGATTAGGGAATAACCAAAAACATGAAAAAAGGAGATGAAGCAACCAGTCCCTTGAAGACAATTGTAGGTCGAGTCTAACCTGGAATTCAGATAAGGCTTGAGATCTATAGAGAATATGGACAGGGCATATGCAAAGATGATGGAGAAACTCTTCCGATGGAGTTGAAGAAAGATAGTACTTGCAAGGAGCTTGAGCTTCCTGTGTATGGGGAGAAAGGAAGAGAGCTAGCGATGGCCAATCAGAAGCACATGGAGGGGAGAGTAACATGCAAAATGAGATCAAGATGAGGGAATCTTCTAGGAAAATAAAACAAACATATAAAAAGAAAGGCGTAAATACAAGTAGGGAGGTGGATGGAGGTAGCCAGCCAGGTCTCTCTAGTACAAACTTGTTACTTAGAGATAGTGTCTCGAGGAGGTTAACCCCTCAAATAGAAAAAACTAGCTGTGTTTATTAACCATGGGCGGTCGTTATTTCATGACCGCCTCTAACAGTAGGACTGCGTCTGATCAGGAGGACGAGGCAATGATCAATTTGGAGGCCGAGCCCCGTGAGGCAAGAGCGGTGCCGTGAGTTCGTATGGCACACGTCAGAACTGCCCGTGTGCATGCGCCAGAACTGCTGCCCATATGGCGTGCTTTCGATTGATACGCGAGATCCTTCTCGATGAGGTGTGAGTGACGACGTGCGGTGCGGGTTAGCCTGGTCTAGTTGGCTCGGCTAACTAATACATACATATATATATATAATTTTTTTCCACAAAATCATTAGTATTAAAACTACGAATACATGTGCATACCCCTGCCACCGCCTCTGCTTGTCGTGATCATAAAAGAACATTTGCGGAGCAGGATCCAGAGGAATTTGGCATATGATCATGTAGGAAGCATGGCCGAGAACCCCTCGTTCTAGTATAGTTTGCAATCTAAATTGTGAAGAAAATATATACAATATATTTCAGTTTGGTGTCAATATGATCATTGATTATGCACACTTCGGCCATGTTTTTACATTTGATGCTACCTTTGGCACAAACAAAGAATATAGGCATTTTGGTGTGTTTGTTGGATCCAACCAGTTTTAGGAGACAATCATTTTTGGTGTTTCTCTAATGTTTCATGAAACATTGCCTCTTTGAAATGGCTATTTGAGGGTTTTTTAGCTACACATAATGGGAAGCAACCTACAACAATCTACACCGATCAAGCCACCGCAATGCAATATTAATCTCGCACCTATAGAATTTAAACCGCCTTTCCAACAAGCTGTTTTTTTCAACCTTGTCCTCAGCATCCTTCCAATCGCTATTAGACAACTTTTTTAAAATGCATAGGAACACCTAGATATCTGAAAGGAAAATTACCAATCTTACAAGTAAAATATATGAGTATAAGTATCTACTCTATCTATAGCTTAACCAAAGCAAGTAACCTCACTCTTATTGAAACTAATATTCAAACCAGTGAGTTGCTCAAAATTACACAAGATCAGTTTTAAATTTCTCGCACTCTCTACATTGTCCTCAAACGTAAAAATAGAATCATCGGCATACTGGATGATGGAACCATTGAGTTTCTAAAAAATACACAAGTTCATTTTTAAATTTCTCGCACTCTCTACATCGTCCTCAAACGTAAAAATAGAATCATCGGCATACTGGATGATGGAACCATTGAGTTTCTAAAAAATACACAAGTTCATTTTTAAATTTCTCGCACTCTCTATATTATCCTCAAACGTAAAAATAAAATCATCGGCATACTAGATGATGGCTACTCCAGCAAATCTGAATCTAAAGCTTTGATAAACCCATGTTCTTGTGCTCTTTCAACAAGAACAGCAAGAACATCGGCAGCAATGTCAGACAAGACACAAGATTACATAGAGTGCATGAAGTGCTATTTGTTCCATTTCATTGCTAATTGTTTATGGAACCCTGCAATTTCAAACAATCATGGCAACCAATATTGACCTCGTCGCGGTTGAGGGTTCACAATGAGCAAAGATTCTTTTTTCTTAAAAAGCAGCAAACCCTGGCACGGTACTCTACTCTGCCTTTTTTTTTTTTTGATGGGCTCGGAACTTTAGACATCTTCATTGTGTCATTATTGACACCAGCCCATGGGTTACAGGGTACAAGCCTGGTGCCCCGGCTGGCTGCAGAACATGAGACTACTATTAGTAGGAAACGTCAATTAATCCGTCGCAGTTCTACTGAAGCAATCAACATGAAACTGGTGATCGGAGAAATTGGGATGCTAAGTAAGGAGAGAGCCAAAACTTAAGACACACGAACAGTGCAAACACATTTCAGATAGAACAAGTAGCTAGCTCGCCAGACTGCCAGATCTTGCATTACACGCGCACAGAGGCGCCCTCCTTAATTAATAATCCGATCGATCTATAGTCCATAGTGATTATACTAATTATTCACTAAGATTGGTTGATTGATCCACGTAGTAGTAGTAGTGCTAGCAGCAAGCTAATTGAATTAAGGGTACCCGTCAAAAAAAAATTGAACTAAGGGGATCAGACGATCAGTGGCAACGTAACCAGCAGTGCGTAGCTTCGCTCCGGTCAGATCAGGGGCAGCACGTGACGGCGACGCTGACGCCGAGCAGGACGGCGTAGGAGATAGCGACCAAGGCGTAACCAACAGTGAGGTCGACGAGGTAAGGGCCGGCGCAGTGTCCCATGGCGACGACCGCCACACGGCTGACGACGTAGCAGAGGGACCAGATGTTGGTGGCGCCTATGAGGTGCGCCCAGACAGTGAAGCACCGGCCCAGCACGCGGAGCGGCCCCGCCAAGGCGACGTCGGCCGCCGCGGCCACCATCGCCTGCGCCACCCCCGTGAGCACCAGGAACAGCGCCTCTCCGCGCAGCCCCACCGCCTCCGCCTCCGTCGCCGCGCATTGTTGGGCCGCCCCGGGCGCCGGCGCCGGCGCCCCGAGGTCGCTGATCTGCATGCCGACGGGACGGAGAAAATTTGTTAGTACTAGCGTCGTCGAACGGTCGGTACCGGCCGCCGGAGGCAGATGGTAAGATGGAGGAGTGTCGACTGTCAAGTAGTACGTACGAAACGTACCTGGGCCTGGGCGGGGAAGGTGGTGGCGGCGAAGAGGGCCATGGCGGCCATCGCCAAGCCGAGGACGAGGTTGACCCTGGCCGCCGCGCGAACGTCCATCACCGCCGGCACACCAGCAACTGCACCGCCAGGAAGCATCGCCCTCTCTTCCTCTTCCTTTTCTCGGCGGATGGACTGACGGAGAGGAGGGAGCGAGGCGGTTGAGTTTGCAGTGGATGGAATGAAAACGTACACAGCACACACAGAGTCACTGAGATGGCTAGATATACAGGAGCTCTCAAGATTCACGAGCGCGCAGGCACAGCGTAGGTGCATTGTGGGGCCCCGTATGTGTTTATGGAGTCTTGATTTGTAGCCAAATAAGTACTCGGATAGCAGTGCATGTTTGGGCAAAACGAGCTCTGGCTAGGGAATGCGCAGCGCCCACCACGAAACCTGTATTTGGAAAACCAATCAAACCAATCAGCCGTAGCGCGTCGACGCGTCGTGTCACCAACACACGTATTCCCTCCGTTTCCAAAATATAAGATATTTTAGATTTATAAAAAAAATTGTATCTAGATTTCTTTTAGTGTGTAGATTTACTCTAAATCTGAGTAAACTTACATACTAAAAAAGTCTAGGTATATTGCTTCATGAAGCTAAAACATCTTATATTTTAAAACATATAGAGGTAGAAGGGCATTCCACCGCCAGCGCCTCTATCATATGTAAGTATGTCACTCAACATTTTTCAAAAACCTACGACAAACTGTACTGAACCTCTTAAACTTTCCCACCAAAACAACTGAAAGAAGATAAGCTTGCCAGAATGCACGACACACGAGAGTGACCAGAAAAACATAGCAACCTACTGAGATAATCCATTACATCATGTATGTACAAACAACCTCACCACTACAATGTGCGCACCACAAGAATATGCATTTCTCAACGGGGCTAGCTGATGGGTCAATGAGACAGGTACATCAAGAATTTGCAGAGATATTCGATCCAAACTACCAGCTTGTACATTTAACAGAGTGGGTTAACCAAATGGCAACTATGTCAAGATCTTCAGCACTTCCATTCTTCCATTAACCTTAGAGTTCGGTGCATCCTACATCTATCCGTTTAAACTTGCAGAGCCTAAGAAGATTGCACTTGAATTCAAAGATACTCTGAGCCCGCATTCATCTTTGCACATTGGTGTGCTGCTGCTGCTGCTGGCCCTCATACTGCGCATAGTGAACCGGTTGAGCCATGTAATGAGGATTGCCATCAGTGCGAGCATGTGCCTGTTAAGAAGAAATATATCAGTACTATCCATTCGTCGCTAGGAGCATCCCTACATATTTTAGAGCCCAAAAGAGATACCAATTGGAAGTACTCCCTCCATCCTAAAAAGGATGTCGCAGATTTATCTAAACTTGCATGTATCTATACACTAAAACGCGTCTAGGTACATTCCTTTTCAGGATGGAGGGAGTAGATTCATCGTTTCATTGAGAGGATATAAGGACGTCCCGTCTTCAAAAAATTAAACCCCAACATGGTAAGACCTATGTGCTTTTTTTTATCACCAGTGTTAATTGACTTTTATGTAAGCATGCTTTGGCTGAGTTTTTGCAATACAAATTTCAGTTATTATATGACTGCATTTAGTGAAAATATTATTTGGTGAAAATTGAATTTCAGATATGAGCACGTGGTACCAGTGCCATGCATTATCCTAATGACATCGACTGGGAAAGCTGTAGAAGTCCATAACTACAAACAACCTAACAGGTCGCTAGTTAACCATGCTATTCTACCCAGCTTCTTACAGGGAAGAAATAAAACTTCAGAAATACTATACAATATACAAATCATTAGGAGATCCCCTGCGCAATAAATGACAAAGAGAAAATCACAGTTTTCATTGTTTCAGGAAGATATGCAAAACCCAATGTCAAAGGAGTGGAAACAAGAATTTTCAATTTGTGGAAGATATGCAAACTCCATGCTAAGTGTTCAAAATGAGACAAACATAAATAATGTAGATGAAAACAACATAAACATAATAGACTCTAAATCACCAAAATGTTATACTCCCTCCGTCTAGAATAAGTGACTTGGTTCTGTATAGATTCGGATGTATCTATACACTAAAACACGTCTAGATGCATGCGAATCTAGACAAATTCAAGTCAATTATTTCTGGACGGAGGGAGTAGCAGTTATTCAAGTAACACAATAACTGAAAAACGATATCAATTCTTGGATTTCCGATAATCAGTGTGTTCTTTCACTCGATATACTACAGTTGTTACAACTACAACAAGCTAGGCTTAAAGTATTGTAACTAATGCCAGAAGGAAATAAGAGCACAATGATAAAGCTAGTTAACATACCTGATTAGTGCTATAAGCATCGGAATTGACATATGTTGCAGCATATGTTGGCTCAGCACTGCCATATGTTGCGGCATATGCTGCCTCAGGATTGCCGTATGTTGCGGCATATGTTGCCTCGGAACTGCCATATGGTGCAGCATACCCTAAAATAGGATTGTAAGGAACTGATTCAAAACAATGGCACAAGAAAATAAACATAATTTGACATAAGAAGTAATTAGAGCAATAGCATGTCCGGCCTAACTTCAACCTCAGCTTCCCCAGGCTAAAAGATGAAGATGGGCCAAACGGCTTGTTTTATCAGTTTTATATGAAGCTTGTTTTATTAGCTACTGCTCCATAGTCCCCACCCCTACAGCTAGGATTTTAGAAAAAACAAAGTCGGGTTGTACAGGACCCAAGATACTAGGGTAGTAAGCTCAAATCTTAAGTTGTTCTCCTTTTGCATATAAATAATCAAAAGCATTTCTTTCTTAGCGGCAGTAGGAAAATCTTATTGGAGCTACTCCCTCCGTTCCATAATATAAGCCTTTTTAGCAAACTAAAACAGCTTGCTAGAAAGGCTTATGTTGTGGAACAGAGGTAGTAGTAAAGATTCACATGACTAACTACTAGATTCAGCAAGGCAACCCAACACTTGCGAATTAGCTCTACAACTGCTAAAAGCAAGTTTCCAATGTAAGTGTCTAACGGTTGCAACTTATGATAGCTGATATGCTAAGCCTCTCCTCTCTAACTACTGTAACTTTTAATGAACATTCATTTTAGTATATATTTTAAATCTCAGACATCATGGGCAAAAAACAAAGTGTTCCTTAACAGGGTGGATTTGGTTGTGTACTGTATGCTAAGGAATTTCAAAACATGAATTAAAATAATTACCAACATACTCCCTCTGTTACAAAATATAAGATGTTTTAGCCTTTTTCTACAACACATGCATCCAGACGTCCTTTAGTGTATAGGTTCACTTATTTTGCTCCGAACCTACACACTAAAAGGCGTCTAGATACATATGTTACAGGAAAGGGCTAAAACATCTCATATTTTGAAACGGGGGGAGTACTTTCAAAGCTATCGGCTTATACAGAAGAGAAGGATAATAGACCGATGGGAGATGCAGCAGTGTACCAGGGTTAGCTACAGCTGCTGCTGCGGTGACAGCAGTGGCCCGCTTTTCAGCATTTACAAGGTCACCCCGAAGCTTCTCAATCTCACTAGCCACAGCAATCATATTTTTCTCCATTGCTTTACTTTGCTGAAGGTTATCAGCATGTGCCTTCTTTTCGAATTCAACCGCAGCCCTACCAATATTATAAGAAAGGCCATCAATGAAAGAGAAGTGGACCTAATCTGATAGTGTACAGCAAGACCCACTAGATTAGAAGGGCAATATACGTATTGTGGCTGAAGGCGGATCATAAATGCTAGAAAAACTCGCAGCAACACGTGTGATATTTTCTAGTTTGCAATATGGGATAACCATTCTATGCCTTATGCTGACGCACTCTGACAGAATTATACAACACACTGATTAACATGGGTGAGTACATTCAGTGGCAGACTCATGGACAAAAGCTCTTTTACAACATAAAATATGCAACCACCCAAAACTTCATTTTCACGTGAACTAGGTGATTGTCAAGAGTTTGAACCTAAACTTCATATTCAGATTTCAGACCAAACTGATCATGGGCTTATCCAACTCCAGGCTAGATGCTGGCATTAAGAATTTGCATATGCATTTGGATTTGAAACATGTGTACCCTCATTAGCACCCCTATCAAAAATTTCATTTGCATATTGTGAGTTTAGGTGTTGGGTGAAGGTGGAGGAGATGGCAACAGAAATAGGGTTTCAGTATAGGGGATAATAAGGCTTGCCTTCATGACCATGGAGGGCCTTGTCCCTGGTCAGGGCATGCAAGGCTCTGAACACTCAGGCCAGGGCAATTTTCTTCATTTCTTGTTGAAAAAAATATGCTAAATCCTTTTGTATAACAGGAAGGGGCCTTGCAATCCAAATCTAATAATAACTCAATTAACCATATTTAGCTGACTTATCTTAAGAAAATAAAATATATAAGCTAAATTAAGAAACTGGATAGCTTGGCCCTGAAGCCGTCTTCCCACCATACACCAAGCTGGCTAGAGGCAGTGCCATGCCAGCTGTAGCTCTGGACCCAAAAGCGCACATAGCATTGCAAGCGTGATAGCCGCTTATTTGCAACTCTAACTGCAATAATTGGCACTCTTATATTAAATCTATGAGGCCATTCGGTTCATACACCTCAACAACCGCGGTGTGATACATAATACGTCCTATATGACCAAATTTCCATTTGTGATCAATTAAACAATGCAATATTGAAAATGCAGTGAGGGCATGCATTATTATTGCCTGCAAATAATAAAGTTTTCTTTGCTCCAAAGAAAAAAAACCTAGTGTACACAATTTTGCAGATGAGCAGACCTAAAGTAAACAGCTCTTATGGCTCTAGGTCGTTAGGAATGTCAGTCCCTATCAAATTAAGAAGCAGATGAGCATAAACCCTCCATTACAAATTCAAATGAGCTACAAAATTGCTTGAAAATGCCACAGGTGCTAAGTTGATCTCTACTCTCCACCAACACAAAGAACACGTCATCTATAGGCTATAGCAATTCCCCTGAATAACTCTATATTATCCCGAAATGTCTTAACTATGACTTACAATGAAAATTGTGCAAACAAATCTAGTAAGTTGCTAGCCACATAACCTTTGAAAAATTCTCACGAAAGTGTGTTCATACTTGTATGGCAGGTTCTAGAAAACCAGCTTAACTGTGAGAACATTGAGCTTCCGGTAAAAAAACAAAGGATCATTGATTTGGTATAACTCTAATGCTTGACATGCTAGCAATCAATAAGCCTCCTTGGACAGAGTGGCTTGCTTGAGCAAAGCAATCTATAGCAAGTAATCAATCAACACAACAAGAGCTGATTTCCATGCACATGAATGCTCAGCAAAGTTACCCCAGCAGGTTCTGTGGAATAAAAATTCCCAACTATACTAACCATGTGAGTTAAAGCTCTAAGAACATTCACAAAATCCACAGGAATCATCCAAGAGATAAATTTCGGTGCTAAAACTGAGTTATGGCACGAACGGCGTAGTAGGGTTTTGGTCTCATTTGAATAAGACTGGTAACGGAGTTTCAGTTTGCCCTTCGATGGTAAGAAATTGAACCGATGAGTAATACCTGCCCTTCTGGATCTCCCGGCGCATAGTCTCAATCTGCGTCCGGACGTTCTCGGCCTTGGCCGACTCGCTCTGAGTGCGCCCTAGCTGCTCGCGGAGAACGCGCAGCCGGTCCATGAGCTCGGTGCGCGCGCCAGCGAGCACCCGCACGTCGGCGTGGACCTGGTCGACCTCCGCGCGCGCCCCGGCGACGGTCCGCGCCTCGGCCTCGATGCGCGCGGCCTGGTCGGCGACGGCGAAGACCTCTTCCTCGCGCTCCGCGCGGGCCTTGTTACCGGCGTACGAGACCGCCCGGAGCTCGTGCTGCGCGGAGATGAGCTGCTGCTGGAGCGCGACGTGGGTGGCGGCGAACCGCTGGTTGTCAACGAGGAGGTCCTGGATGTCGCTGTCCCGCTCGAAGATGCGTTCCTCGAGGGCGGCCACGGCCGGGTGCGGCGCGGGACCCCCGCGCGGGATGTGGAGGAGGGCCCCGTGCGGGGGCTCGTCGCGGTCGTCGCCAGGCTGCTGATGCTGCGGCGCGCGGCCGAGGAGCGGCGGGGCGGAGTCGTGGAGGCTGATGACGTGCGGGCCACGGCGTGCGGCCATGGGGAGGCGGCCGGCGGCGGGTGTGGCGTCGCCGGGTGGGTTAGGGGTCAGACTGATCGGCCGTTCGAGTCGATGAGGGCAAGGTCGGAGGGGAACGGGGAAGAACAGGCTGGCTGGGACAGTAGACGCGAGCCTTCGTCCTGGGCTAGAGGCACAATCTTCTTCGGATTCGATTCCGTGGCCCTGCACCCCGGAGACTCAGAAAGGCCCTCTTGTGGGAATCGCAGAACTGATGGGCTTGGGGAAAACCGATCCATGAGTTGTATCAGAGCCCGACTTACTCTACTTGCCCTAAAAAAGAAATTCATTCTGCTAAAAGAAAAAAACTTCATGGACATAGAGATTGGGATCGGATTCACTAGGTGCTATGGCCTATGTCCTACACTGAAACACACTATGTTCATTGCTTGACCTTGGCTTAAATAGTGTTCAGGTGGAGCCCAAATGTTTGAAACTCATGAAGGATATCAACTCGGGCTTCCTTTGTCCATACGATGCAACTTTCTCAAGTAGAATTATGCGACGGAGACAAACCATTTTTTGAGAACCTAGTTAATATACGAAGAAAGACAAAACAAATACTTTAATTCATGACCTTACAAAAGTAGCTTCAAGTCTCGACATGTGGCACATCACTTGTTCTCGTTAGCTGCCTCCGTTTCATCTACATCTCAACACAGCACACAAACTTTGAACTAAAAAAGTCGACCCCGATTTCAAAAACCATAAACATTGTGCTAGCGGCATCCGTGGACTGCTCCTATTCTTCCCCATTCCATTTTTATTCTGAGAATCCAATTATGCTTCCTCTCCCTAAGAAGACTTTTCCTCCGGCATGCCTGATGTGCAGCATTATGGGAGTATGTTATATTTTCTTTCTCTCCCCGACTTGCTTCATGCATGCTTGTCCTCGGCCTCATTGGCTTTAGTTCGTTTGTGCCTTAATTACCCTCACGGTGACAATCGATCACGAATCACGACACAAGTACTATAGTCTCACTCTCCCTCCACCATCTTCCTATACAAAACCTAAAATTCCAAATATCGTCGTCACTCACCATGCATGGTTCACACTTCCAATACCTCATCATCTCTACATTGTCTTAAAGTCTAACCCAACCAAATGTCGTTCCCCGCCACTCCGCCTGTCGTGTGAGAAAACGAACTTAGTTATGGCTTGGACCATGTAGTCGGTCGATAATATGCCCCAACACGGTTCCGAATAACCTCGTGCTCGGAGGTTGAAACATGCTCGCCGTGTGCACATGCACGTCATGCATCCTCTCTGCCGAGGTCCGGCCACTCGCACGGTGCAAAAAACGCGACCTACCAAAACATAGCCTCACATTTGTCACGCCACACACATGCGACGCAACGGATCAACTAAACCAAACATCATCGTCCACGTTGCTATGTATGGCTCTCTGTCGCTGAAGTGTCTTATGCTGCTGTTGAAGCGGCATTGTCGTGACAGTTAGTAGTAGTTTAGTCGTACCGATCGAGTCGTGGCTACGTACACGCTCCAAAATTCCGTGTAGCCTTGAATGTTTGGCCGGCAGTACCTGTCCCATACGTCGATCGTGGAAGTGGAAGCTTCTCCGGCGCTCCAGATGTCCCGCCGGGCTCGGGGCCGGTGAAGCACGCACTTGTCGCCTGAAAAATTCGGCAGCGGCGGGGCTCTAAACCTGGCCACATGGCACATCGTCCAGGCGCACTACCCAGCTAGCTAGGAGGCGGTACGTGGTAGTGACCTTTTTTTTTTTGCATGCCTGGGTGATAGCGAAGCGTGTCAAATTACCAGAAAGGAAAGTAGCCAAGCGAGTCAGCGTCGGCGAGGAAAAAAAAGTGCGTACCAGTACTACTACTCCGTAGAAGAAAACGCATTCTTTTTCGCTGGAAAAAGGCAGAGCAGGTCACCCTCGCATCGACCCGATCCACCACGGACCATCGATCCAAGCCTGAATTAGGTACGTTCGCTCTCCGTGATTGCAGCGAGATTAGGCCGGCGTTGCGCCTCCTCCTAGCTGAAAGGAAAAAAGTTGCACTTCCACGTACTCCGCGATCTCAGGAAAAAACGCGACTGTTTCGCGACCAATCTCATTTGCTTCTCTCGGACACGACCAATGTTTTTCCACCTCTTGTTGCGCGTAGCAAATATGGCCTGAAAATTAAGGTGTGGTCCGTGTTTAGGACTACAGTACTGTGTGGTACTTCATTAATCGCCGGCCATCTTCTTCGAGCATCCTCGGCCATGTTTAGGACGACGAGAGTGCCGGACCTGAACTAATCATCCAAGACGTGTCTTCTTTTTTTGAACAGGATCATCCAAGACGTGTTGCTTCGATCATCTGAACCTGATGAACATGGAGTTAGTAGTGTGCTATGAAGCACAATGTTTAGTGCTTGACCTTCGCTTATTAAATAGTGTTGGGGGTGGCGCCGAATTGTTTGACACTAGCTCGTGAAGGATATATATCAACTCGGCCTTCCTCGTGTCCATACAATGGAATTAATGAACCATTTTGTGAGAGTGTAGTTCAGATACGAGAAGAAAGACAAGCACTCACGATGTTACAAAGGTAGCTCCTTCAAGTCTCTTCTTGCGTGCTTGATTGTCCTCGGCCTCCTGTTTTGTCGTCGTCTCTACCATGATCTCATCATGACGACCACGGCACAAGCACTAGTCCAACTCTCCCTTCATCATCATTCCATGCAACCTAACATCCAAAACATCGTCACTCACTGTTGTGATTCACACCTCCAAGATACCAGTATCATCTAACCCAATCAAGTGGTTGTTTGTATACAGAGGATCAGGGATTAGTTTATACAAAACAAGCTTTAATAGGATTTTTTTAGAATAACCGGTTTTTCTAACTTTTCTGTTGAAAATAAGCTCATAGAAAATCTTGTTTGGGTCGAGAAATTCTTGGACTTGATACCGAGGTTGTTCGCAAACCTGGGTCGTGGTTTGTGTAGCCCTCATCCACCACGAGCTCCCCTCCAAAGACGCCGGCGGCGAGTTCCTACCCTTCTGAGTCCCTCGTCGTGTCTCTATGTACATCCCCGCCACGCTCGCGCCACGGGAACGATGCCCGGCTCCCCCATGACAGACTCACGCTAGCGATGGACATGGCGGCCGGTGTGACCGCGTCCATTCTCCACCGTACCAGGACCAAGTGTAATAAACTACTAATTAACCACGCACAGAGCGTTAATAAACACTTTAAGAGGTTCTTTTGGCAAAAGAAAAAGGACAAAAAGAGTTATTACATGGTGAAATGGGATAAAGTTTGTAGTTCTAAGAATAATGGTGGTTTGGGCATCAAAGATTTGAGAAAACAAAACATTAGCTTGTTGGATAGGTGGTGGTGGAAGTTAGAGAAGCAAGATGGACTTTGGCAAAGCTAGATACCTTAGAAATAAAACCATCAACATTGTGGCTCCTAGATTTAAAGATTCTCCTTGTTGAAATCTCTGCTTCGGGTCAAGGATACTTATTTAGCTGGGAGGGGGCTTGTCCTTAAAAGTGGTAATTTGGTTCAGTTTTGGAAGGATACCTGGGACCCGGGGGGGGGGGGGGGGGGGGGGGCTTTAAGTAATCAGTTTCCTGAAATCTTTAGTGTGTGCTAAGATCAGGAGTGCACTGTTGGAAAAGTGGTGGAGCATGGCTTCTCTATTCCTTTCCGGAGAAGGATTCATGGGGAGCTTCGGCTGCAATGGGACTCTGTTTTGTTGAAAGCTCAACATATCCATTTATGTGGGGATTATGATTTGGTTGAGTGGAAGTTTACTAGGAATAGACAGTTCTCCACCAAATCTGTGTATGAGTATTTGGAGAGAAACCTGGCTTGGGCCAATAACAAACTCCTTTGGAAAGCGAAATTAACCTTGAAAATACAGATCTTTATTTGGCAAATGCTCAGGAACGTTGTTCTTACCAGGGACAACATGCGTAGAAGAAATTGGCCTAGGAACCTGTAACTACCTCGGTGAATTACGCTCCTAGTTACAAGCCTGGATGAGCGGAAATGGTTGAAATAGTACGGTGGGGCCCAAATGCCACTCACAGGTAGACCTTTCGGCCGTCCCAACCATTTCCAACATCGGGACAAGAACGGGCGGCGTAATCGGCAAGCGAAGGGATCAACTACATACACAAATGAGTATGTATGCAAGCCACCATACAACAGTACATCAGAGCCATTCCATCCAAAAAGAAAGGAAATATAGCAATGCCATACGGCAAGATTCAAATGTCCTAGATAGATATATAGTTTAGGATATCTCCTCATACATCAAACATCAGAGTATCAGGCGGAAGCGGAAAACAAGATCCCAGTACGGATAAGAAGCAAATCGGCATAAGATGCCTCATAAATAAACACATCCCGCCGACAGATCTCACGGATCCCTGCTCGGAATCTCTACACCGAATGATCGTTGCCCACATCGTCTGCCTCCCACCCAAAGATCCATCTCGTGAGTGTACCTGTTCATCTGAATCAAATAATTTATCGTGTGAGACCCTAGGGGTACTCAGAAAGTCTTTATGCCTCTAAAGGGGACACAACCTGGGGTGACACAATTGCAGCAAAAGATAAACCCTAACAATTCTATAGATACTCGCTAACCATCCGCCTAACCAAACATAGACGGATGTCCGGGAATTAATAACAACAGTTATAACGGTAATAGTAACAGATCCATCCTCCTCCTCGCTTACCAACGAGGAAGCGGACGAACAACCCCCCATCCGTTGGCAGTTTTATGATCCATTCCATTAGTGTTGCACTATTTACTAGTCAGTTACTTAGTCAAATTAAAAGCGGTACTTTAGTTATACTTGTCTATGATCAAGAAACTGTGCTCCAAGTCGTCTATAACCGCGGACACGGCTTTCAGAAAGTTTTACCCTGCAGGGGTGCACAAATAGCAACACACACTCGATCAACCTCGGAAAAACCAAATCAAAACCCAACGAGGCTTTCACGACAAAGCAATCACAAGATTCAGAAATATTTCAGGGGGCCACCCCATTGAGTATACCCGCAACGAAGTTAGCTGACTTCGAGACGGACTCAAGGTTTGTGGGGACGGATGTAAACGACTGGGAACCCGAAAATGTGACTGGGCTTGTCGATACAGCGAAAACGTGTCACGATCCTAAACAGTACAGGTGCTCCTCGCACAATCGTAAATAAAGCAGTAAAGCATGGCATAAGTACAGGATAGTAAATAAAACCTCGAACTGGTTGGGGCCCCCAAGAAATAAGAATGAATCAAGCTCTGGCTCAGGGGGGTCCCATAAGCCTCCCGGATGTGGATAGCGTGAATATTCAAGGAACAGGAATCAAGTACTCGGGGTCCTACGGGACACAAGTGAGCATGAAAAAACAAATAGCAGATATTGCTTACCGGTGCCACTTTCATTAGTTATCCCATACTACTCAGGTTAAGTTGTTTAGGTACCTCGTTATCCATCAGCCACTCACATACCCTACACATGTTGTTCTACGACTCGCATGGCTCAAACAACTCCTGTAGTAATGGCTCATGGGATGGAGGAACAAGTTTTCGGTGGGGCTTAAAAGTAAAGGCGATGCAATACTTGGGATTCAATTTAATGCAATCGCGACTCAATGATGCAAGAATAAGATAGAGGCAATAGGTACTATATGTATGCAAGCATGTGGTAGTGCTTGCCAGGCAGCTCAGTTGAAGCGAGAGAAGGATCTGGGTAGTGCTCCTGGTTTTCTTGATATATCCCCTGCTCAGCGTCTATTCGAAGAAGAACCAAACAAACAAGGGCCAACATAAATAAAGGGCACAAGCATAAGAGTAAAATGCGACAAGCAAACAATCATGCCATGATGAATGATGCACAATTTGCATGGCAATAAAGTAGTGTAACACCCTCAGAATCGGACCTATGCAAGTTTGAACAAAATTCGCCAAACCCGCATAGAAACGATTCAAAGGTGCCCACCAGGCACTTTCGTGCGGGTGGAAAACGAAGTAATAACATTACACAACAGTCCTCGATGGGACCCACAGAACAGATATAACAGCGACTCAAAGAGTCAAGAATACAGATATAATATACAAAGATCCAAATCACCTTGAGAATGATAGAGCGTCCGACTACGGACAAGATGCAAATGGGGCTAAGAGCCCTGAAGAATAACCAATGGCGTCCATAACCCTGTGCCAAGCCGGAAGGGTAACCTCGCTAACGACGCCGATCTCAAACCCGCTTAAACAAAAGGGGTGCCGACAAAGGGCAAAGGAAAAAGAAGGAGCGTCGATCGAGGCCAAGACACAGCGAGGCTAGAATTCGTCCTCGCCTAGCCACATAGGTATGGTGGATCAAGCGGCGGCAAAGATGCACTAAACAACCTATAGAGACTCGATACAATGGCGGCAATCGAGAGGGTAAGAAAGACCTATTCGGATCCAACCGATACTATCATCAAACAAACCCTCTCGGGCTTTCCCTCGAGACCGCCGAGGAAGTCAACCGAGGAACTCACACCGCTGGCGCTTTTACTTATTCAATTATAGTTGTGGCACTTTACTAGTCGGATTTAGATAATCGCCCGATAAAGTAAGCGTGGGCACTTTTAGTTAACCATTCCGTTATAGTTGCGTAATTACTAATCAAATCTGATAACATGATATAATCCCAAAACCCAAAGTTGTTGGTACTTTTATTCACCAATTCCGCTAGAAGTTGCCATACTTACTAGTCAGTACAATGGTCGCGACAATCCAAACAAGCAATTGTGGCAGTATTATTAGCCATTCCGTTATAGTGAAGCTGATTACTAGTCATTATAAGTCAAATTAATAGCGAAACTTTAGTTTTGCTTGTCTATGATCGAGATATCGTGCTCCAAGTCGTCCATATCCGCGACACGGCCAGAAAAGTTTTACCCGCCGGGTGCACCAATAGCAACACACGCCGATCAACCTCGGAAAACCAAATCAAAACCCAACGAGGCTTTCACGCGAACAATCACAGATTCAGAAATATTTCAGGGGCCACCCTTAAGTAGAATCCGAACGGAGTAAGCAAGCTCGAGACGGCCTCAAGGTTTGGGTAATACGTGGAACGATCGGGAACCCGAAAGTGTGGCTGGGCTTGTCGACACCATGAATCGTGTCCCGATCCTAACAAGACAGCAGTGCTCTCGCACAATCGTAAATAAAGCAAAGAAACATGGCATAAGTACAAGATCGTAAATAAAACCTCAAACTAGTTTGTGGCCCCAAGAAATAAGAATGAATCAAGCTCGCTCGGGGGTCCCATATACCTCCCGGATGTGGATAGCGCAAAATCAAGGAACAAGTATCAAGTACTGGGTCTTACGGGACACAAGTGGGCGTCGAAACCAAATATTATCTATCACCCACCGATGCCTCCGCTTATTCAATTTTAGTTGTTAAACAAAGTAAAGTGAACAATAAGTAAAACTAGAATCATCTCCAACATCAACATGCGGCAATACATCAAAGAATCGTGGCATATGGCGACACACATCAAGACTTGAGCAAGCAACTACGACGCTAAGTCCAACTATCTACCAAACAACAGGTAATAGGATGTGTCCAAGGCAATATAGGGTTGCACGGTATATCACAGGTACGGAAACTAAAGCATCGCAACACAGATAGCAATAGATCAACAGGAGGGAAGTAAATACTATAAAAGTAAGATAGGTAGAGAGGGGGAGATGCTCGCCTGAAAACATTGCCGAAGGTTCAACCCGAAGGTCGGGGCGAAGCTCACATCAACTCAACGGCCTTATCCGCGAAGAAGCAAAACACTAGAATGAACACCGGATGCAATATTTAATACAACGACAGAAGATCGGCATGATGCATGTATGATGGATGGCGTGGCAAAGGTGCGATGCAATTAGGTCATATTGGGTGAAACCGGGGTTCCGATATTTAATTAGATGGTGCAAGTTATTTAGCTACCCGTAAATTAAATGTTGTTTTAACAAGGCAAGATTATAGTATTGGTTCGCTACACAAGTCTAAATGAGGCCAATATGAGACTAGATTTGCCCGCATATGGGCCCCATATTTAATTATTAGGTGAATCGGCAAAAGGCCCCCAAACCACATGATATGGATGCATGCATGAACAATTTATATGCAACAGTTATATAGGTGACAATTATAAATTAGGGTTTTCGGATAAGGGGTTCACACTTTAGGGTTCTCGACGATCTTGGTCCGGGGGTTCGGGGTTCGACAGGGTCCAGGGTTCGACGGAGCGGTCTCGACAGAAGCGTCCTTGGAGTACTGGGGTCGTTCTTGTCGCATTCGGGGTCTCGGCGTACCATGACGGAGTACTTGGCCAAGGCCGGGCATCGGTACCGTCTGGTTGTTGTCGTTCTTGTCGCTGAAGCTTTTGTTTCTGCGCCATCGAGTCGATCTTGGCGGAAACGTTCTTCTGGACTCGGGGTTAGGGTCTCCGCATCCGGTCTTCGCCACCGGTTCGGTCTTGGCGTCGAGGCGATCTTGGAGTTCGGTCGGGGCGCATCGGGTCCGTCATGGTCGGTGTTGATCTTGCCGTTGTGCCGGTCTTGTCGGGTTCACGGGTCGGGTCGGTCTTGTCGTTCGGGGTGAGGGACTTGGCATCCTCGAGGAGCACTTGTCGCACAGGGTCTCGTTGTCCGGGGAAGTACTTGTCGTTCCATGGAGATCTTGGCGGCTTCGGAGGGTTTGAAGATCGGACCTCGGATCCACGAGGGAGAGAACGCCGTGTTCGGTCTTCGAGTTCCGGGAGCAAGCGCTAGGGTTCGTGTGGGCGATCATGACGTTCCGGGGGTACTTGTCGCACCGGTCCTCGGTGTTCCGCAGGAGACTTGGTGTTCTAGCTCTGTTGCCATCGATTCCCGTGCGGAAGATCTTGTTGGTGCCGGATTCCGCTTGGTGCAGATCTTGTATGACGGCGACGCACTACGGCTCCGGGGACATACACGGGAACGGCGGCTCCTGACGGGGACGACGGGGCTCCAGCGGGGCTGTGCTCGCAGGGGCGGCGGTCGAGGGGCGAAGCCCAACGGGGACGAGGTCGCAGGGGCGTCGGGGCACCGCTGGCCAGCCGGTGAAGGAGACGCTACCGAGAAGACGGAACAGAAGGCGGTCGACGGGACACGGGGAAGGTCCTGGCAGCGGGCCTGCCGGGCGAGGCTGCGGCGGAGGACGCCGGCAGAGAGGCAGGACCGGCGGCGCTCGCGGGGCCCGCACGGAGGGGCGGCGGAAGGGAGCGGCACCGGCGACAGCGGAGGGCGCGGCCAGGCGCTGGGCGGGCGCGGCAGCGCCGCCGCGGGGCATGTGGAGGGCTCAGGCGGGGAGGGCTCGGCGGGCGCAGCGGCGGAGCGAGTCTCGCCGTGAGCGCGAGGGCGGAGGGGCCGCGCGACGAGGCAATGGGTCGAGGAGGCGCGTCATGACGAGGCGGCGGTCGACGACGCCGCGGCCGTGACAAAGTGAGAGGAGGTGGCATGGAGGCGACGGGCCGAGTCAGGCGGGAGAGGTGGACGGGCGTGGCGCTGGATGCGCGGAGGCCGTGGCGCGGTGGAGCTAGGTGAGCGGGAGAGCGCGTGAGGGATGGTGGCTGGCGAGGAGGCGGCCAGCTCGAGCAGCGGAGGCCGGAACCGGGAGGTGAGCGGAGGCGCGGCGACGATGTGGGATGCGGGCGGAGGCGGGACCGAGGGGAGCGGCGAGGGGCGGGCGCGCTGCAGAGGAGAGGCGGGCGGCAGAGGAGGAGCGGGCGAGGTAGAAGAAGCTGAGGGGAGGCCGGACGGACGGGACGGTGGGTCCAGGAGGAGGCCCAGGGCGTGGTCGGCCTGGGCGGGGTGAGATTGGCGTGTGAGGTGGTGAGTGGGCGCATGGGGTGGGGCCACGAGTCGGGAGAGTAGAGAGAGGGTAGCACGGAAAGGGTGGGCGTGTGTCGACTAGGGTGGGGCGGTGAGTGGAGAGAGGAGGAGATGGGGTTGCCATGTGGCGGTTTGGGGTTGGCTAGGGGAGGAAAAGATGAGGTGGCAGCTGGTTGGACAGGTGAGGTGGAGGGTTGGGGCTGGGTAGTTTAGCGGGTAGCTTTAGGATTTTTACAGGCGGTTAGGTGGACCGCTTACATTTACACGGGGTGGTCGTCGGGTCGGGTTGGCCTGCTCGACCGCCCTACTAAAATAATAATTATAAATTTTATTTGTGTTAATTGGACCATTTGTAAACCGATAGCGACAAAACAAAAATACTCCGGAGCCCCGGGGTTTGGCGTTTGAATAAAGATGGGGCGTTTAGAAAAACAAAACGGCTTTGCGAAAAATAGTTTTATGCAAACAAATGCATGATGATGACGATGCAATGCACAAATTCAACGCGATTTTCTAGTAGTGGTTTTGCGGGATGCCACAATTCGACACCACTAATAATGGATCTCGCCCTCGAGATCCGCCTCATGGTACCGGAAGGAAGGTCGGCGTTCTCCGTCTTCTCGCTTCGTGTAGATCCCCGCGACACCACTAACAAGAGGTCGTTGTCCGTGATCGTCGAGGGAACACTCCGGGGACAAAAGGTCGAAGGTAGAGGTATCAACAAACAAAGCCACCTCTAACTTCGGTGGGAAGAGGGAACCGATGCATCCTCGTCCACTTCAATGTACAAGAGCGAATAGAAAGGGTAGTCAGCATGGGGGCCAATCCATCACGCACCCAAACTATTACTCCGCACAATCAGTAGAAGAGCGTGCAACCGTTCTCGGAAACAGACTGAAGATCTCGACAAGCGAGGTTCGGACAACGGAGTGATGCAGACTCTGCATCGGATCTGGCGTAGAGGATGTCGTCGCGTCGGAAAACACCGGAAGGCACAAACAAGGAGCAAGAAGGATACCACAGACGAAGGATTCTTCGGATAGCATGAAGACCAGATGCAGCAACACCGTTATCGAAGAAGGAAGCGAAACCCTAAAGGTACGACGGAAACCCAACCACGAGAATTCCTGGACTCGAAGAAAAGAAGAGAGCGGATTCAAAACACGTAGAGATAAGAGGAGAATAGCAGAGGGGTAAGGAATAAAATCAGACCTAATCAGAACTATCCAACCGATTTTTCAAAAATAGTTTTGACACTCTACTTCGGCCGTTAGCTAGGTTATCCTACAGGCTGGACTTGTGGGGTATCGCAACTGCTGAGCTCTGATACCACTCTGTAACACCCTCAGAATCGGACCTATGCAAGTTTGAACAAAATTCGCCAAACCCGCATAGAAACGATTCAAAAGTGCCCACCAGGCACTTTCGTGCGGGTGGAAAACGAAGTAATAACATTACACAACAGTCCTCGATGGGACCCACGAGCAGATATAACGACTCAAAGAGTCAAGAATACGATATAATATACAAAGATCCAAATCACCTTGAGAATGATAGGCGTCCGACTACGGACAAGATGCAAATGGGGCTAAGAGCCACGAAGAATAACCAATGGCGTCCATAACCGCCCGGCCAAGCCGGAAGGGTAACCCTGCTAACGACGTCGATCTCAAACCTGCTTAAACAAAAGGGGGTGCCGACAAAGGGCAAAGGAAAAAGAAGGAGCGTCAGTACTGAGGCCAGTACACGGCGAGGCTAGAATTCGGCGGTCCTCGCCTACATAGGTATGGTGGACTGAAGCGGCAGAAAGATGCACTAAACAACCTATAGAGACTCGATACAATGGCGGCAATCGAGAGGGGTAAGAAAGACCTATTCGGATCCAACCTGATACTATCATCAAACAAACCCCTCCTGGCGTTTCCCCCTCGAGACCGTCGAGGAAGTCAACCGAGGAACTCACACCGTTGGCAGTTTTACTTATTCAATTATAGTTGTGGCACTTTACTAGTCGGATTTAGATAATCGTCCTGATAAAGTAAGCAGTGGGCACTTTTAGTTAACCATTCCGTTATAGTTGCGGCAATTACTAATCAAATACAGATAGCATGATATAATCCCAAAACCCAGCAGTTGTTGGTACTTTTATTCAGCCAATTCCGTTGTAGTTGCCATACTTACTAGTCAGTACAATGGTATGGCGACAATCCAAACAAGCAATTGTGGGCGTATTATTAGCCATTCCGTTATAGTGAAGCTGATTACTAGTCATTATAAGTCAAATTAATAGCGATAAACTTTAGTTTTGCTTGTCTATGATCGAGATATCGTGCTCCAAGTCGTCCATATCCGCGGACACGGCTTTAGAAAGTTTTACCCGGCGGGGTGCACCAATAGCAACACACGCCGATCAACCTCGGAAAAACCAAATCAAAACCCAACGAGGCTTTCACGTTGAACAATCACAGGATTCAGAAATATTTGAGGCCACCCTTAAGTAGAATCCATAGCGGAGTAAGCAAGCTCGAGACGGCCTCAAGGTTTGGGTAATACGGCGTGAAACGAGGGAACCCGAAAGTGTGGCTGGGCTTGTCGACACCGCGGAATCGTGTCCCGATCCTAACAAGATGCAGTGTGCTCCTCGCACAATCGTAAATAAAGCAATAAAACATGGCATAAGTACAGGATCGTAAATAAAACCTCAAACTAGTTTGTGGCCCCAAGAAATAAGAATGAATCAAGCTCGGCTCGGGGTCCCATATACCTCCGGATGTGGATAGCGCGCAAAATCAAGGAACAAGTATCAAGTACTCGGGGTCTTACGGGACACAAGTGGGCGTTCGGAAACCAAATATTATCTATCACCCACCGATGCCTCTGCTTATTCAATTTTAGTTGTTAAACAGAAAGTAAAGTGAACAATAAGTAAAACTAGAATCATCTCCAACATCAACATGCGGCAATACATCAGCAACTGTGGCATATGGCGACACACATCAGCACTTGAGCAAGCAACTACGACGCGCAAGTCCAACTATCTACCAAACAACAGGTAATAGGATGTGTCCAAGGCAATATAGGGTTGCACGGTATATCACAGGTACGGAAACTAAAGCATCGCAACACAGATAGCAATAGATCAACAGGAGGGAAGTAAATACTATAAAAGTAAGATAGGTAGAGAGGGGGAGATGCTCGCCTGAAAACATTGCCGAAGGTTCAACCCGAAGGTCGGGGCGAAGCTCACATCAACTCAACGGCCTTATCCGCGAAGAAGCAAAACACTAGAATGAACACCGGATGCAATATTTAATACAACGGCAGAAGATCGGCATGATGCATGTATGATGGATGGCGTGGCAAAGGTGCAATGCAATTAGGTCATATTGGGTGAAACCGGGGTTCCGATATTTAATTAGATGGTGCAAGTTATTTAGCTACCCGTAAATTAAATGTTGTTTTAACAAGGCAAGATTATAGTATTGGTTCGCTACACAAGTCTAAATGAGGCCAATATGAGACTAGATTTGCCCGCATATGGGCCCCATATTTAATTATTAGGTGAATCGGCAAAAGGCCCCCAAACCACATGATATGGATGCATGCATGAACAATTTATATGCAACAGTTATATAGGTGACAATTATAAATTAGGGTTTTCGGATAAGGGGTTCACACTTTAGGGTTCTCGACGATCTTGGTCCGGGGGTTCGGGGTTCGACAGGTCGAGGTTCGATGGGCGGTCTCGACGTAAGCGTCCTGAGTATCGGGTCGTTCTTGTCGATTCGGGGTCTCGGCATACGGAGAGTACTTGGCTGGCGTCGGGCATCGGTACCCCCGGTTGTTGTCGTTCTTGTCGCTATGGGCTCTTGTCGGTTCTGCGCCATCGAGTCGATCTTGGCGGAAACGTTCTCTCGGACTCTGGGGGTTAGGGTCTCGGCGCATCCGGGGTCTTCGGGCCAGCTGTCGGTCTTGGCGTCCGAGGCAGATCTTGGAGTTCGGTGCCGGGGGCGCATCGGGTCCGTCATGGTCGGTGTTGATCTTGCCGTTGTGCCGGTCTTGTCGGGTTCACGGGTCGGGTCGGTCTTGTCGTTCGGGGTGAGGGACTTGGCATCCTCGAGGAGCACTTGTCGCACAGGGTCTCGTTGTCCGGGGAAGTACTTGTCGTTCCATGGAGATCTTGGCGGCTTCGGAGGGTTTGAAGATCGGACCTCGGATCCACGAGGGAGAGAACGCCGTGTTCGGTCTTCGAGTTCCGGGAGCAAGCGCTAGGGTTCGTGTGGGCGATCATGATGTTCCGGGGGTACTTGTTGCACCGGTCCTCGGTGTTCCGCAGGAGACTTGGTGTTCTAGCTCTGTTGCCATCGATTCCCGTGCGGAAGATCTTGTTGGTGCCGGATTCCGCTTGGTGCAGATCTTGTATGACGGCGACGCACTACGGCTCCGGGGACATACACGGGAACGGCGGCTCCTGACGGGGACGACGGGCTCAGCTGGGCCGTGCTCGCAGGGCGGCGAAGCCCAACGGGGACGAGGTCGCAGGGGCGTCGGGGCACCGCGCGGCGGCAGCCGAAGGCGACTACCGGAGAAGACGGAACGGCGGGTCGACGGGACACGGGAAGGTCTGGCCGGGCGGGTTCGCCGGGCGAGCCGTCTGGAGGGACGCCAGCGCAGAGGGCAGACCGGCGGCGCTCAAGGGCCCGCACGGAGGGGCGGAAGGGAAGGCACCGGCGACGCGGCGTGAGGCGCGGCCAGCGCTGGCGCGGGCGCAGCGGCTACTGCCGCGGCACAGTGGCGAGGAGGGCTCCATGGCGGAGAACTGGCGGCGGGAGCAGTCTCGCCGGTGAGCGCGAGAGAGGGGCGCGACGAGGCAGCTGGGTTTGAGGAGGCGCATGACGAGCGGGCTTCGGCCGACGACGGCGCGGTGACAAAGGGGAGAGGGTGGTGGCGGAGGCGACGGCAGAGCCAAGTGGGAGAGAGGTGGGCGGGCGTGGCTGCTGGATGCGATGGAGGCCGTGGGCGGCAGTGGAGCGAAAGTGGCGGAGCGCGTGAGGGAGGCGGTGGCTGGCGAGGGCGGCGGCTCGAGCCGGAGGCTGGAACCGGGAGGTGAGCGGAGGCGGCGCGGGCGATGTGGGGATGCGGGCGTGGCTGAGGCGGGACCGAGGAGCTGGGCAGGCGGGCAGCTGCAGGAGAGGCGGGCAGAGGAGGAGGCGCGAGGTAGAAGAAGCCTGGGGGCGGACGGACGGGACGGGTCCCAGGGAGGAGGGCCCAGGGGCGTGGTCGGCCTGGGCGGGGTGAGTGTGCGTGTGAGGTGGTGAGTGGGCATGGGTGGTGGGGCCACGAGTCGGAGAGTAGAGGGAGGGTAAGACGGAAAGGGTGGGCGTGTGTCGACTAGGGGGTGGGGCCTGAGTGGAGAGAGGAGGAGATGGGGTTGCCATGTGGCGGTTTGGGGTTGGCTAGGGGAGGAAAAAGATGAGGTGGCAGCGGTGTTGGACGGGTGAGGTGGAGGTTGGGGTAGTAGTTTAGCGGGTAGCTTTAGGATTTTCTGGCGGTTAGGTGGACCGTTTCTGTTTACACGGGGGTGGTCGTTCGGGTCGGGTTGGCCCGTTCGACTGCCCCCACTAAAATAATTATAAATTTTATTTGTGTTAATTGGACCATTTGTAAACCGATAGCGACAAAACAAAAATACTCCGGAGCCCCGGGGTTTGGCGTTTGAATAAAGATGGGGCGTTTAGAAAAACAAAACGGCTTTGCGAAAAATAGTTTTATGCAAACAAATGCATGATGATGACGATGCAATGCACAAATTCAACGCGATTTTCTAGTAGTGGTTTTGCGGGATGCCACAAGTAGCATGGCATGGGTGAGGTGAGTAACCAATAATAAAGCACTTTGTTAAATTATTTAGACATGTTTACTCCCATAAACAGTTCTGGTTTTGCAATAGTTATATGATGCATGCTGCAAAACAGAACAAGGAATGCATAAACAGAAAGGTCTCGTCGAGCTAATCATTTTAGACATATCATTTGTCAAATTTGGAGTTATAAAACAAAAGTTATTAATTAATTAAGAAAAGGGTATTTTGTTGTAATTTTAATCAACTTGAAATTTAAAGTGTTCAAATATATTTTGGATATCATATTTGAATTCCTCACATTTTTCTGATTTGAAAACATATATTATTTGTATTATTTGGAATTATAAATTTAAATTTATTTTAAAGTCAAAATTAGTCAAATGGAGTCAAAGTCAAAGGTTTGACTAGTTTGAATTAGTTCTGAAAATATTTGACTAAAGATTTGAATTAACATTCAAAAACAAAACATATTTCATATAGAGTTTGAATTCAAATTCCAAATCATTTGAAAGTTATGACTTAGTTTATATTTAAACAGAATATAAACAAATTTGAATTTGAATTCAGAAAAGATTCTCCGGACTTTTGTCACTCGCTGGATTTCTACCCAAGGAGGATGACAGGTGGGCCGCAGTGCTGACTGGGCACAGGACAGGTGGGTTGAGGACCGCGGGTTGGAAAAGAGAAAACCACAGGGGCCTTTTTATAAAAAGTTCTGGGAGGTGTTCTGCCGATCTGAATCAGTTCCGCAAAAAAAGCTAGCTGATCCCGATCTTGCGATGAAGATGTCGACTAAACTGCTAGGAATTTCTTGATGCCGCAAAAATGAAAGTTATGGAGGGGATCGGTATTTACAAGTTTGGTTTAGGATGTTTCTCCGGAGATGGGCTGAGACGGCGGGAAAACGAGGAGGAACAGAGGCTAATAGAGTGGAAAACTGAATTTTTTTTATCGACAGCAAAACCGCGAGTTTTCCTAAATTTTAGAGGACGATGGCGAAGAAACCTTTGCGAATCTGAGCAAACCACAAGAACTAAAGTTGAAGAGGGGTATACAGGCTACAAGTTCCGTGTTCAGAGTTTCATCAAAGGAGGCATGCAACTGCGGGATTTCATTGACAAAAAGAGGGGAACTCTGCAGCTCTGGCAGACACGCTGCACTCTTGCTATCTATGCGGCGGCGCGATTTAACGGCAGCGAGGGAGGCGGCTGCTGGATCGCGACCATGCATGGTGACTGGGAGGCGACTCCGGTGGTGGACGTGGGCGGAGGAGAGCGGGAACACAGAGGGGGCTCACCGAGGTGGAGGTCGGCGAAGTGGCCGAGCTTGGCGACCGATGATGACGACGGAGAGGCGATGGCGACGATGGGCGAGACGCGCGGAGGACCTACGTGGAGTAGCTGCCGCAGGTCCGGCTCCTTCCTTGGCGTTCCTAGAGATCAAGATGAGGACGGGGAGCGCTCCTGCAGCTCAGCGGCAACTGATGTTGCCCAAGGTGACGGGGCGGCGCCGGGTTTCGAGTGAGCTCCGATTAGCTGCAGAGAGGTGGGGATGGCGGCGCGAGGATGGAAGAAGGGAGGCTATGGTTTGCTGAAACTCGATCCAGGCTGGCTTGGGGAAGGGTAGATAAGGACGACGAGGGGGACAACTCACGTGGCTTGCTGCTGCTTTGCAAAAGCGAGAGGAGGATGCGGACGGGCACGTGATCGGTGGTGGCTCAGGAAGAAGAGAACAGGAGCAGCCTTGCGTGGTGGTGGGGCCGAACCAGAGGGGATGTGGCATCGGGGTGCTCTCTTAGGCAGGAGTAAGGTAGATAGTGTAGAGGTTTCAGTTTAGCTTTAGGAAGATCAAGTTTGAATAAAATTGGATGAACAAGGCTAAACAAAGCTAATTCAAATAAGAGGCGTCAACACATGAGGTTTATTATTGCATATGACTAATGTTGCATGCATATTAGAATATTTGGTGAAGAAAACTATACCACATGCATGAGAGCCAAGCAATTGAGCCAATTGAAAAGATTACAAATTAAAACAAGATCTCCGAAGTGACCATAAACACATGGAAAAGAGGACTGGTTTGGATATGATCCAAGGTGTTGATGAATAGAAGAAAGGATCCATGTAGATGTATGTGACAAGAACTAAATACCACAAAACAACATGGCCACATACATATATATGGTAGGAAAATAGATGATATCAAAGGAGAGCTATAAGGAAAATTAGTATATGGAAGGGGAAGTAAAAGATATGCCCTCAACTCAAATTGGGCATTTAACATATATCAAAAGCCAAATACAAGTTAGTAAGAACCAATTGCAATGATAAATATAAACGCCAAGATTTACTATGACGTTCAAATGCAATGTTGCATGATGACATGAGCATGATATAATGATGATGCAACAATTACATATATGAAGTAGCCATTATATTACTAGACCAAGTAGCATTACAATTGTTAGACAAATGGGATGCTACAGAACCCTATGTGCTCGTTCTGTAACCAAGTGGAGACTGTTAATCACTTGTTTTTCACTTGTCATGTTGCTAGAATTGTCTGAGGGGTTATGGGAAAGCTCTTTGGCACGCCAACTTGTCCTAGAAATTATTGGCAAGCTTTGTTGTGGATGTATCGTGTTTTTCCTGGGGAAAAAGTTTTATTTGATTGGGATTGCTGTTGTTTGTTGGGAAATTTGGACTCTCAAGAAAAAGGTTACTTTTGATAGGTATAACTTGTGGTCTGCTATCGAGGCAGTGTTTACTGTTTGTTTCTTTTTTGTTATATTGGACAGGTGCGCAGAAAGGTGGTGATAGAGACATGATGATCACCAATACTAAGAAGATGATGAAATTGGCTGCTAATATGGCAAAAGTATCGATGGAGGTCGGATGAGATGCCGAGAATCGGTGACTAAAGCTTTTGACATTGTGGTGCTTGAACTTCCCTGTTTGGAAGTGGTCTATATCTGCTTGGAGGTTGCTTCTTCTATTGCTGGTGTAGCCAGCTAGTTGGATGTTCTTTTGTTGTTGGATATTTGGATGTTGGCTGTGGAACTCTTGGTATATGTAGGTTTAGTTTATTGAGTTTAGGTGGTAGTAGGTTTTCGCCATGTAGGAGTTGTTTCGATATCGAGCAGCTTCAGCAGGTTTTCTACTAGTGCCCCAAATCGCTTTACCTTTCTTTTCCTTCTCATCTTTGTAGCGGACTTTGTATTTTCGTTAAGCAATTAATGGAAAGGGGTTAGTCCGGTTGGAAAAAAAGCCCCGGTGGTCTCCGATGTCTCAACTAGCGAATTGGTTCTCATACAGGTACAACACCTGTTGCAGGTCGTGTCCACGAGCCAAACGCTGGCGTGACGCAGCATGCCAGCATGGGGTCATTGAGGATTGGACGAGCTCTGAAACCTGGAGCTCAAGGTGTACGAGGAGACGATGTTGTCCCTGCCGGAAATCATACGTGTTTTCGAGATTTTTTGGAAATCGAGTTGTCCTGAACTCCCCTATCCAAACAAGGCCCAAATACCGTTTCCCGCCACCCCCTGTCATGTGAGAAAACAAACTTTTTTTAAAACATCTTATAATAAGCATGCAGGCTGTCTTATTAAAACCTTCCGGTCCTCTTAGGTACCCTGGTAAGGAAAAAGAGTGCGTCTGAAACTTGCAGTTCATCAAACAATTGTTACATCGTTTATGAGTTTAATAAGAATAAAGCTAGGAGGATCATCGTCCCAATTACAAGAGATATTATTAGAAAAACACTGTCTAGCTAATTCATGGGCCACCTCATTTGCCCTCCTCAAAATATGCTTGAATGTAACACTTCCAATCGTAGATGCCAAGTCCACACAATCCGCATAGATAGCAGAGGATTCTCCCCACCATGCTTGTTCACCCGTGTATGCTTCAATTACTTCAGTTGAACCCGATTCCATGATGACATTACTACACCCCAGCCTGATTGCCGATGATAAACCCTCTCTCATAGCGAGAATCTCATAGCGAGAACCTCCGCTGCTACGGCTGATGAAATATTAGGCAAATACAATACAGAAGCTGATAAAAATCTTCCTACAAAATCACACGCCACTACCCCAGCCGATCCTGCACCGATCCTGCATATTCATCATAGTGGAACGAACCATCCACATTAATCTTCACTTGCCTAGGGTCCGGCCTGGTCCAACGTTGCTTAACAATATTAGTAGCCGTAGAAGCCTTACAAGCATTAGCATTAATAGAGAGGACAAACGTCATGCATCGATTCATGGGAGGGACAGCTTCATCATGAGTGACCTGCCGCCGCATCCACCAGAGATACCAACAAGCAACAATTACAGTTTCCTTCAGCCCAATATTAGACATACCTGGGAAGGTGTTGTCATCACGCCTAATCAGGCCTTTCAGAACAGCAGACCCAGATCGGTTTGTATGAAGGGCACCATCAATGATCGCTGATATGCCCAACGCATTCCACATCTCAAGTGCAGTAGAGCACCGAAAATATTAAGTGGCGCACATCTTCAGCATGTAAATGGCATATTGGACACTCACCACTTGAACCCACGTGCCTATTCACCAAAATAGATTTCAGTGGTATGACAGTGTGAGAAAACAAACTTAATTATGCCAGTGGAGCATGCATGCAGTCAATCTGTGCCCCAACACGCTTCCGAATAACCTACACATGCATATATAGCAGGCTCGGAGGTTGAAATAGGCTCACACGGTGCAAAAACACAACCAACCAAAACAAAAGCCTGTCACGCTGCACACATGCATGCACGGGAGAAGGGAGTATGGCTGAATGCACTGTTCACATTGCTACTAAGGGCACGGCCAACGCGCCAGGGTGGACGGCTGCCTCACGTTTCCACGTATGACTCTACTTGCCAACTAGACCAAACCTACCGATTGCAGAGAGAAGCGGTCTCTTGCAGATGATCTCGCTTCTCCCCTGACAAAAACGACGAGGCGACCGCTTGGGCATCGCGGTGTGGGAAACAGTCGCCCCGGCGGAATCCCGCTCTCTGGACCACGCCGTCAACCAGATCCCGCGCTCCCGCTCCCGCCAGATCCTGCGCTCCCGCCAAATCCCGCGCTCCTGCTTCCGCCAGATCCTGCGCTCCCGCCAAATCCCGCGCTCAGCAGTCCGGCCAAGAGGTGAACGAGGGGAAGGCCCGAGCGCACGGAGGCGAAAAACAGGCGAAGTAGGCGGCACGCCCTGGTCATCCTCGAACGCTCGCCGGTGACCCGTCGATTTGCTAGCTCCTACAAGGTACGAGTCTCTCCCGTGTGTCCACTCGCCTTTCTCTCGATGATTCAGATGTGGAGTTCCCTATGGTTTTGATTCTTTTGTAGAAATTGGATTAATTTAGTTCGATCTGGTAAATAGATTGTTTCCCAAGATCAAAACCGCTTCCTTGATGCTGCAATTTTGATCTGTATATTCAATTTTGTTAGAGGTCTGAATGTCGGCCAAGAGAGATTGGAGGGGTATCGAGGTCGGCTAGCTTGTAGGGACCCGCGACACCTCATCCTACGCCTCGCAGTGCACCGACGCCCTCGTCGCTGGCGTTTTCCTCTCCCAGTGCACGCACCGCCGTTCCCGATCGAGCTTATACTCTGCGCCCTCAGCGTCTACGGTGCCTACTGATTAGTTAGTCAATTGTCTTAATTTGTTTGGTTTGGTTAGATCTTCTAAACCGTGTACGTGTAGGCTTTGATTGTTGCTTAGCGAATTTGACAATACTATGTGGCTTTTACAGATTCTAGTTGGGCGGAGTTGTGATATCTTCTCTTTGTGTAACAAATGGTGCATTGTACTGTGAACCAGCGAGACCGGGGAATTACGGATCAGTAGCAAGTGCCTTTGTAAATTCCCAGTTCCCCAATATTTTTCTCTTGGAAACTAGAAGAGAAATTACTTTAGGATGTAACATATTTGCAGGATTGTGTGTTAAAAAAATATAATTTTGGTCATCTAGATTACTTTCTACATACTTGTTCATGGCGTCCTTGTTCATTGCTTTCTTGCAACTCAATTTGTCGGTATGTCCGACCTGAGTTCTGATGAGTTCAACGATGAAACCATTGACCCAACCTAATTGTTCTCATTAGAAGATTACCTTGCACAACAAAATAATCTCAACAACTTTGCTATCCAAATTGCAACCAATATTCATGATGCACTAGGAGCTCCAAGTACTAGGCGTCGATCAGCCCCTAGGATACTCATTGAAAGGAACAGATAATTCTACAATGAACATCTCATCGCAGATTACTTCTCTGATAATCCTACCTTTCCTGATTACTACTTCCGTAGAAGGTTTCGCATGCAAAGAACACTATTTGTACGCATTGTGGAAGCTCTTGGCGAGTGGTCTCCCTCCTTCACTCAAAGGACAGATGCCCTAGGACCTGGTCTATCACCTTATCAGAAGTGCACTGCAGCTATCCGTATGTTGGCATATGGTGCTCCAGCTGATGGAACAGATGAATACATAAGGATTGGTGCAAGCACGGCACTCAAGTGTCTTGAGGGATTCGTTCAAGGGGTCATTGCCAAGTTTGGTGGAGAGTATTTGCGAAGGCCAACAACTGAAGACGTGCAACGTCTACTTGAACAGGGTGAGGCTCGTGGTTTTCCTGGTATGTTAGGAAGCATCGACTGCATGCACTGGGAGTGGAAAAATTGCCCGATTGGATGGTAGGGGCGTTTACGTGGTGACTATGGTGCCCCTACAATCATCCTTGAGGCTGTTGCATCCCATGATTTACGGATATGGCATGCCTTCTTTGGTGTTCCAGGATCCAACAATGATATTAACGTGCTCAATCAGTCACCACTATTTACCGAAACGTTGCCAGGGAATGCTCCTCGGGTAGAGTACTATGTCAATGGGCAAAAATACAAGAAGGGGTATTATCTTGCTGATGGAATATATCCGGAGTGGGCTGTTTTTGTGAAGACCATAGCTCTGCCTCAAACTGATAAGGATCGGTTATTTACGAAGAAACAAGAAGGCGCGAGAAAGGATGTCGAACGTGCATTTGGAGTTCTACAACAACGCTTCAAAATTGTTGCTGAACCATCACGTCTTTGGGACCAAACGGACATGGCCAATGTTATGAAAGCATGCATAATCATGCACAACATGATACTAGAGGACGAGAAAGGCGTGGAATTGCCGTTTGATTTGAATGAAGCTCTTGGAACTTCTAGTGCTCTACCACCTACAGTAGTTACTGGTGCTACTCCTTTGCTCTCCGATGTCATCAGAAGGGATGTCGAGATTCGTGACCGGTCGGTGCACAAACGGCTCAAAAATGATTTGGTCGAACATATTTGGGAAAAATTTGGCAAAGATCCAAATAACTAGTTGTAATTTACATGATTGAGTACTCCTTTTCTTTTACAGTGAATAACTATTTGTAATAACTATTTGGCAAAGATCCCATTTGTATGCTTTGTATTTGAACAACCATTTGTGTGATCTATTCCAGTGGACTACTATTTGTCATACTATATCACATTTCAGTTTGTATGATTTGTTATATTTAATCTGCATTACTTAATGAATTCTTCTACTTTTCAGCTGCAATGGATTATCGTCCTCCTAATGGTTTCTTGAGCTTCCTTCAAGACCAAAGGCATCCCAATTTCACCTTTCCAGCTAACCAGCAGTTTGGTTTCCAATATCCTATGTTCCCCACGATGCCGCCACCACCAGCAGCCAATCACCATTCCTTCTCATCCACACCTGATCCCAGGACCCCAGCTCCACCAACTGGCAAGCGAAAACGAGTCACAATTGATGTGGAGGAGGACGTCCGAGTGTCAAGAGAGACTGATTTAGAGAAGCAAAGGTTGTACTATACAAAGGATGAGGACGTCAGATTGGTAAGCTCTCTTTGCACTATCTAATGCTAAGTGATCCGAGCAAGTTTTATGTCACTTTCTTGTCCAATGTAACATTCTGCTACTTTCTTTGTGCAGGTGAGTGCTTGGTTGCGCAACTCTGTGAATCCTATTGAAGGTAATGCAAAAAAGGGAGAATACTACTGGAAGGAGGTTGCAGATTTGTATAACAGTACAACCGAGAGTGACCGGAAGAGGGGCATTAAGCACCTCAAGAACCACTGGTATAAAACAAATCCTAAGGTAACATCATTCAATGGATGCTACAATCAGATCAGAGACACCTATGCAAGTGGTCGTTGTGATAAACAACTCATGCAGCAAGCTCAGGAGCTGTACCACAGCCGCCATGGACACTAGTTCATGTATGTGCATTGGTGGGAAGCTGTGAAAGATAGCCAAAAGTGGAAGATTCACGTCTATACTGAAGGAGATGGAACAAAGAGGTCATCACCAGGACCAACCGAGAAAACTCCACGTCCTATTGGTGTCAAAGCCGCCAAGAAAGCAAGAGGAAAAGAGAAGAAAGCCCCGACTGAGATAAATGGAATGAAAGGATAGATTGGGGCTTTTCTACAAGCACAAGCTGAGACAAAGGTGCAAAACGGAGAGATGATGGAATTGCAGAGTCGACTATTTGCTGAGAAGGTAGAAGCTAACAGACTTGCATATGAGGCAGCCAAGGAGAGAACGGTGGCTAAGCTAGCTGAGGAGAGGACCAAGTTGTTTGACAAGTTCACTGAGATGTTGAATACGGACACTACAAAGATGGAGCCCTGGGCAAAAGAAATGCATGTAAGGGCTGTCACGAGGTTAGGAGATCAACTTTTCAAGGAAGTGTAGGAGGTATACTTGCTACAGCTTGTTCCTGTTTTGTTAAATGTCATAGTCATACAAAATGTCTTGTTTTGTTAAATGTTGTAGTCATTCAAAATATCTTTGTTGCCTGCCTGTTATGTCTAGTGTATGCATCTTATATATTTCGTGCTTTTTCAACAGGAGCCATGTATAAGGAAGGAAGCATAGAAGATACATGTCTTTTTTGTGATTCGGCTAGGAAGGATATATCAGCGAAGTGAGTTTGAGCTTCTAAATTGGTGAATAACAGGAGATGATATGTGATAAGTTGTGGCTTCTAAAATATTTAAACAGTTGCGACATGATTTTGGTTTCTTGTAATCAGTACTACCAGTTTGGCATATTTTGTTTTTATGTGTAAATTTGGATGGTGTTTGGGTCGAATTTGAAACTTTATTTGGTATTTTGCTATCTCGGATAAATGAATTTGTTTTAAATCTATGGTTCAAATGAGGGGTTGCTGTATAGTTAAAAAGTAGTCAGACAAAAAAGCAGGAGTATGATCTCATATGGAGTAGCTTCCGTTGGGGCTTATTTTTTACACCTGGTGGTTTGTCTACGTGGATAGCTGGGAGGCACACCGTACCACTGCCCCCATAGCTGATGCTTTAACGTGGGTATGGCTGAAGTTTGTTATGCTGTTGAAGCGGCATTGTCGTGACGGTTAGCAGTTTAATCGTATCGAGTCGTGACTACACGCCTTCCCTCCTCAAAGTTCCCTGTAGCCCTTGAATGTTTGGCCGGCAGTACCCGTCCCGTCGTGGATGCGCTCCAAATGTTGTGCTGCCGATCCGGGGCCGTTGACAAGACACTTTCTTGCATGATGAAAAATTCGGCAGCCAAATGGCACGTCGTCCAAGCGCACAAGGCAGCAGTAATCGATTTTTTTTTCCATGTCTGGCCGAGTGAAGCGTGCGAATTTATTTCACCCAGAAAGGAAAATAGCGAAGCGTGTCTCGGCGCAAGCGAGGGAAAAAATCACTTAAAAACGGCAACGTTTCTTTTTTTTTCCTGGTCACAAACGGCCGAGCAGGTCACGGTCGGATCGACCCGATCCACCGCGCACGATTGCAATTAAATTAGGTACGTGGTCCGCCGCCGCGTGATTGCAGCAAAGATTACGGTCTGTTTGCGCCGCAGTTCCGCACGCGATTTCGGACAGAGTTAGGCTTCGCGTGCCCGCGATCTCAGGAGCAAAAACGCGCCCGTTTCGGGACACGCATCGAGCAATCATTTGCTTCTCTAGCACACGATCAAGTTTAGTGGTACTACTAGTACTTCATTAATCACCGGCCATCTTCTTCGAGCAATCTAGATAGTGCCATGGACGCACCCACCCGGCATGGTCCTGTTTCCTGTACCGAGAGAGAGAGACGGACCTGAACTAATCATCCGAGACGTGTTGCGAGTCCATCACCTGAACCTGAACCTGAACCTGAACCTGAAGAGGGAGTAGTAGTTTTGTGGGGTCACGTGGAACCAGGATCTGGCTCCCCCATCCCGATTTGGAACTTATGCTAGCTGCTAGTGGTTGTTAGTGTAACCTATAGCATTATTAGCGATTATATCAGGTGTAACACCAGCTAGCTTAGCTGGTTTGACGCAGGAACAAAAGGAAAGAAAGATGGAGCAAGAAAGGGGAGCTGTTTTTTTGTTTCTGAACTAGTACGTTGGTAACTGACGAAACTGAAGCTAGTTTAATTATTGCTCCTAACACACACTTGACGTTGTTTTTTCGAGTAGCAGTAAATACAGTACTACTAGCATTAAACGAACCTGCAGTAGTTAATCTGGAGATCAACAAGCAAATCGCTGCAGTAATTAATTTGTCCATGTTTACTCGTGCATATGACCTCGGTTTCTCGGCTATACATTCAGATGGAGCCACTCTCCACTACTAGTCCCGGACTATCCTCCACCTTCCCACCCCCACCCAGAGACACCGCACCACGCCACACTAGCCCAGCATTGAAGCCTACTCCACTTCTCAGCAAAGGTGTGCGAGGGCCCAAGGCTGCCTGAAAGCGAGCTGCTCCAGTTCCCACACACCCTTCTCCTCCTCCTCCTCCTCCAGAAAGCCAACAAAGCCAAGAACACCTGCTCTATTCCCTTCCATCCCTCCCTCCCCCCAGGCAGCCAGCAGATCCCAACTGCCCACATCCCACGGATTCCTCGCCAAGAAACGCCAGATCAGACCGCTCCGTTCCCCCCGCAACCGAATCCCCATTGCACCGGTATCCCATGCTACCGGCGGCGGCAATCTAGCTAGCCAGGATTCGAGGACCGATGATGAAGCCGCACAGCGTGTCCGGCGGCGGGCACGGGCACGGGCGTCGGGCCCCGTTCCTCACCTCGTACGCGCTCACGCTCGCCTTCATCACCTTCGTCTCCCTCCTCTACTTCAAGGACTTCTCCTCCACGCTCCACCAGCCCTTCCTCCACCACCCGCCGCCACGACACCGCCACATCCCCCACCGCCACCGGCCCCGGCCTCAACCCCATGTCGCCGGCGCCGGCAGCGTGGGGATAGCAGAGAAGAAGGCCGCGCCGGAGCGGCTGCTGCCGTTCGCGGTTGGCGCGGCGGCGGCGGGGTGCGACATCTCGCAGGGGGAGTGGGTGTACGACGAGGCGGCGCGGCCGCTGTACCAGGAGGATGAGTGCCCCTACATCCAGCCGCAGCTCACCTGCAAGGAGCACGGCCGCCCCGACACCGCATACCGCCACTGGCGCTGGCAGCCGCGCGGATGCGACCTCCCGAGGTAAGTACAGTAGAGAAATACATTACAGTATCACCGCCGGCAACGAATCCCCTTGCTCCTCTCGGTGCGGCGATTTGCGAGCGATGCGTTAGTGGTTAGTAGTATTTTGGATCCACGAAGAAACAGCATGGAAAATCGATATGGTAGTACTAGTATAGAAGAAAACAAATCGATCTAAAATGCAGCGATGCCGACTACACGAAACGAACAAATCGATCGTGGTCTAACCAGTCTACCGGGTCGGTTAGGATTTTACGGTTAGCAGCGCAACGGTGAATAACAGCGAGATTTCGAGGAAGTTCGGCGGGATTTTGGCCGGACGCGATTCCGTCCGGGGACCGAGAACGGCCAGACGGACGTCACCGTGCGTACGGGGCGCTCCGAGGTAGGCGAACTCCCCACCGTCGGGTTGGGGTTGGGGTTGGGTTGGCTAGGTAGGTAGGACGCGTCGCCTGTGTGGTGGTGGGGACGCGGCGAGCGACACGACACGACAGGACACGAGTCCATGGGCCGACGACTTCCGCCTGGGTGAGTGACGTGCCGACCTTGGACGGCCGCAACCAGGTGTAGTTATTGTTAGACTTCCGTCTCTTCTCTTGGACCGCCGGCCCAATGCAGCTCCCCTGAACGTTACGGGGGAAGCATCCTGTTACTCTGGTGTCGGTGGACGGTGGCCACAGCTGCCCAGGCTCCCGTCGTGCAAACAGTAGCAGTGGGGGGAGCGCATGCCTCCCTCCATCATGGTGCATCGGCCCCGTCTCTCTCGTCCCACTCCCACACGAGGGCTCCAGCTGGCCGCTGCCGCACTGCCGGCCTCGCGTGGTGCGTGCTCCCTCCCCGGGCAAGCAAAGGCGCAGGCCTCACGTGGGAGCACGGGGCTGGCCTGATCTGAGCAAATGGACGGAAAATACGTACGGCACGGCATCTCCTTCTCCCCCTCTTTTTGTGCGCGTGTGTGTTGCCATTCCAACCCTCCTCCGTTTTCGACATGGACGGGGCTGGGTTCCTTAATCACAGCTGCTTTTCTCTCATCATCAAATCGAATGGGTTGTTGCTCCGTTGCTATCGAACCGCGTTCCGAAGCCTGAATCTGATGCTTTGGCGGTATAGGGGAATTAAAACGACGCTGATGGGATTTAGGGGACCAGCTGCATGAGTCCACCATGGTTTCTTCTTTTCGCTGCAACAGCTCTCTCTCTGAATCTTTCGTTGACAGCGCCCTAGGCTATAGGACATGGTTGAAGGTCACACTCAGAGACATCTGGCGCTCAACTTTTTATTTGAGGAAAATGTGTCGCTATGAAACTCGCTTCTCGGTTCTCAGTTGATATCATCTGAATAAACGTCTATGGAAGTATATATCAGTTACTCTCAAAATTTAACTCGAATAACACTGTCAGCTACATGACTGCTCCAGCTAAACCACCAACTGAACATGTGAAACTGCGTGGCAAATCATGGAATTCAGTGTTTTATGGCTTGTATTTGATCTTTATGCTATCATGCCCCATTCTCACATCGGGAAAAAAAAATGCCTTGTGTTGCAGCTTCAATGCGACTCTGATGCTGGAGATGCTGCGGGGCAAGCGCATGCTGTTTGTCGGAGATTCGCTCAACCGAGGGCAGTACGTTTCGCTCGTCTGCTTACTGCACCGTGCCATACCTGAGAGCTCCAAGTCCATGGAAACATTCGACTCCCTCACAGTTTTCAGAGCAAAGGTAAGGTGATGTGAGCAGCACAAGGCATAACCCAATGAAGAACGTACTGCAAACACCAAAAGTTGCTAGCAAACTCCCAAGTTTATGAACATTTTTCATCTAAATGTCTGCATCTTAAAATGGCGTTCCTTTTGGTAGCTACCCTATTTCTCCAATGTCGTCTGTACTGATATATGCTTTGATGTTACATTTTGCAGGACTACAATGCCACGATTGAGTTCTACTGGGCTCCCTTTCTTGCTGAATCGAATTCTGACGATGCCGTTGTGCACCGTGTTGCTGATAGAATAGTAAGAGGGACGGCTATTGACAAGCACGCCAAGTTTTGGAAAGGAGCTGACGTCGTGGTATTCAATACCTACCTTTGGTGGATGACCGGACAAAAGATGAAAATTCTGTAAGTACCTTCCACATGACTACATGGTGCTTGTTACTGGAAGTTAGCTGAATTTTGGTGGGCGCATCAATGTTAGATCACGTTTATATATTTTACGTCTTAGATTTGATCCTCAATACTTTTTGCTCTTTTCTTGGTAGCTGTCCAGACTTTAAAATGAGAAAGTTTCAGTGGTTGTGGAAAAATTAACATGAAGAGATCATGTTTCGTTGAACATTGCATCTTGTTAGAAAAACATGAAAAATAGAGAATATAATCAAGTAGTAAACATGTGTCAAATAGTGAATGTGGAAAACCCAAACCAGGAACAGAAATCACAGGTGCATGACCATGACAATGATCAATTATATGGGGAGAGGGACAAGTAGGGTATTTTCCAACGAATCATCCAGAAAAAGAGAGGTTCTGAACTTCTGTTTCTTCCCCAGGCATGGTTCTTTTGAAGATAAAAGCAAGGACATTAGTGAAATGGAAACAGAGGAAGCCTATGGGATGGTACTGAATGCCGTTGTGAAATGGGTCGAGAACAACATGAACCCTAGAAATTCAAGGGCGTTCTTTGTCACTATGTCACCTACTCATACCAGGTAAGCTCTCAGTCAAGGATTTAGTTAAATTTTCATGCTTGGTTCATCCTGTACAAAACTATATGTGGCTGACCGATATCTGAAGTTCTGAGTCATGTTTCTGATTTGTATCATTATAGGAGCAAAGATTGGGGCGACGATTCTGATGGGAACTGCTACAACCAAACCACTCCAATTAAAGATTTGTCTTACTGGGGACCGGGCACTAGCAAGGGCCTGATGCGGGTCATCGGAGAAGTGTTCAGCGCATCCAAGGTCCCTGTGGGTGTGGTCAACATCACCCAGCTGTCCGAGTACCGCAAAGACGCGCACACCCAGATATACAAGAAGCAGTGGAGCCCGCTGACCCCGGAGCAGATTGCCAGCCCTAAGAGCTACGCGGACTGCACCCATTGGTGCCTCCCAGGACTCCAGGACACCTGGAACGAGCTGCTCTACTCGAAGCTATTCTTCCCTTGAGCGAAGGAAGATCTTCTGATTCGGAACATTTAACATGCAGCAAGGCGCCCATCGTCCCTTCACCTGAAAAGGATCCCATGAACATAACGCCCAGGTTCCTCCGAATATAGGAGTATATCACCTCACCTGGGAAAGGTGGAGAAGGGCTAGTGTGTAGGCAACAACAACGTACAGGTTCTCACACTCTTGAGGGATTTACAGGGCACACGCAGGCTGCAGTAGCTGAGGTGTTGAATGGCCATTTGCTGATCACTGTACCATGTTCCTCTCGGCTGAGTGGAAAGTGGCACTGAACATATGAATGTTAATTTGGTTGAGGCGATCACCTATATGCAGAAGGTTTTTTATGGCCTTCCGAGTACCCTTTTTATTTGCGTGGAAGTTAACTAGAGTAGTAGTATGAAGCATGATGTATTGATGTCACTGCATTTCAGCAAGATGTGCTTAGTAACTGTATTCTTTCTCAGCAGTTTCTCTATGTAACGCTTTGATCAGAGTTCATTCAAGCAAACATCGTCTTCCTCTCCACGGCTTGGTTCAGTCAAGCAATATCTTCTTTTCAGATGGCAGAAGTGATCTCATATATACTTAATTATATACTACTATTATATTATTAAAACCAGTCCATTTCTTGAAAGCAATGTGATGTCATTCTCAAGAGGATTTTAAAACCGAAGTCGGTAGCCCCCAACGAGACGGGCCAGCAGCGCACTACAGAATACAAAACGCGTCATTCCATGGGCCCAGCCTCTCACCCTGGTCACCCGCTCCCTTTGGCCCTTTGGGGTTCCAAAATCTGTACCATCCCACCCACTCCCCCTCCCGTTGCCGATCCTCAACCTGCACGAGAGGAGAGCGCCACAGCCCACAGCCCACGGCCCACGGCAGTACCGGCGCCGTAAGCAGTACTAGTACTAGACAGTACCAGCTGCAGCACGATGATGCCCTCACATCATCAGCGAATTACCGCCCAATTATCCGTGCCCCGACACGACAAACCACCGCCTACCTAGGTTGGCCCCCTAATCTAGTCACTGATTGATTGCAGAGGAAGCATAGGAGCTGCCTTTAATTAGGTGCGTGTCTCTGCTCTCACCGCGTCCAATCCGAACCACCGGTTTTCATTTCAAAGGAAAAAAAAAACACAATCAGTCTGATCTGAAGGTGCCACCAACAAAAAAGGAAGAATGGGTGGTTGGCTGCAGGTATAATATGTTTGTCAGCTCGACAAAGTAGTACTAGTACCCTTTCTATGCACGGTAGAAAAGATCCCAAGAAAAGAACTGGTTTTAATTCAGTAGTGCGTGGTACGGCGCACCGTCATGAATCATTACCCTGTTCGAAGGATCTGAATCTGAATTATCTGTTCAAGTGTTCATATAAAGGTGAACAGTCTGTTTATTATTGAAACCAGCACATTTCAGAATCTCTGCCCATAGAACATACAAGTGTTCAAAAGATAGCCGCCATGACTAAATCTCCTTTCCAGCTTAAGAGATCTGAGCAACTAATGCATCAAAGAGTTCTTTTGTTGAGTTTGGAATATCACACGGTTCACACATACTAAAAGAGCATTTCATCACGTTCCATGGATTTTGCAACATGTCACTTGAGTAAAGCACGATCTAATGTCTCCTAGCTACCACACATAATTTACACACATTTTATCGCGATGAAGCCCTCTTCAGAAAATTGTCTTTCGCTGCTCTTTTCATGGTAGCAAGGCAATCAAAAACTTACTTCATGGAGGCAGTTTGTTCTTACACATAAAGTTTTAAGGGTAATATATATTCTGAGCAACACATGTCATATACATTAAAGTGGTTGTATATATTAAAAAAAGGGAGTACCTAAATCTCAGGCGCCTGAGAATTTTTTATGTCTAAGTCGCTGATTGTCATTCTAATATTTCTGATAATTCTCAGTTGCAACTCATTAAATTCTCAGTTACACCCTAGTTGCAACTCATTTATAACTTTCACTTTGCATGAATCACGAGGTAAATCGAACGGTAAAAGAGGCGACTGGGACTTAAGAAGTTCTCGGGCGCCTAAGAACTAGCAAACCGTTATAAAAATATGTTGGCTCAATTTTTTTGACCTGGCAGGTAATCTGAAAATCCAGGGACTCGCATTTCTGGGTTGGTCAGGTGGCGACGAAGAAGTATTTCTTCTGCTTTGGATCCTTTTTAATTAAGGATGGATCGAAGATACGGTTCTAAGAGGACAAATGGTATAGTTAACGCTACACTCCGGAAACAATATCCTGCGTTGTATACTATTGTTCGTCGTAAGGGTGATACAGGGTGATACGATCGCCATAGTGATGAAGTCTTCTCCTCCGAATATGAAGTTCAGAAGATATTTAATTGGCCTAGACTTGCTTCTTGGAATGTCCCGATTCAGCGCTTGACATCAGTTCAATTAACATCTAGGCCTAATGAATTTCGCTGGAACTTAATGTGATTAGTCAATTCTTAGTTAGTTATTTGTATAATGCACTAGTCCGGTCATACTTATAAGTTCATAATAATAGGAAAATATGGAAGATGAAGATATCTCTATAATATAAAAAAATTCTTGATATTTTTGTTAGGGGATTATTCTTACTAAAGTTAATCTTGTTAAGCGGAATTCACGTGGGAATACGAAATGTGTCTTTTATCATCATGATAAGACAATCAAATATTTGTTATTTTAATGTAATTTTGCATGTTTTATATGGCCAGTCATCCAAGTACCTTCAGCCTCGTATCCATCCGAGTAGCGTTGCCAATATTTTTGAAAATTAGTGACATGACATAGTTTATAAGTACAAAATTCTTTATAACAGGGATGCCCCAAAAATTCTTCATACCAGTCCATAGTGACGGCCATTTGGGAGGCCCTCTCCATACCGGCGGCGCCCCCAAAATCGAACCTAAAGAAACTCGACACAAATAAAATGCAAACTATACGAAATTTATATAGAACAATCAAATACACACTTTATATAAAGAAAAGTTTATTACAGTAATCCCAATATAATTAATAAAATAGTTTGCACAACAATAAAAAAAATAAAAAATCAAGCATTATTTCCTTTGAGCGCCCACAAAGGCTCCACCACATCGTCTTGCAGTAGCTAATCAGCACTTTCATCACAATTTTTTTGATGCATGGCAAGAAAAGCACTGAAGTCCAATGAAACCTCATGGTCAATGGCGGCAAGAAGGCCATGGTCTCAAACGATTGATCATCAACCACTGGAGCATTGCACTCACTCTCGATGATTATATTGTACATGATCACACATGTATTTATCATCTCCACATCTATGATGTAGATCAAGTAAGAGTAGGGTACTTAAGGATAGCAAAACGAGTCTAGCACGTCTTAAACCAAGTTGTTGCATGTGAGATCCTGATGTATAGCTTAATAGGGGTGTTACAAGTGGTATCCTCGTGATTACACGGGCGTGTGCACATAAGTGCAACGGACATGTGGAGCATGGCGGGTGTGGATCAGAGTGGACACAGTATGGCACATGTGCTGACACTTGACACATAGACGTGTGCCAATAAGGGATGTTCCTGGCTTATGATTGATCGACGATGGTGTCGATCTTATCAGAGTGGCTGTATGTAACATCCTGACACATGGCTTAATATGATTAATATGATACCCACACCAACAAGTTGCAACTTTTTTCGGAAGCTTATCTGAAAAAAAACTCTAAGGGTAAGCGTGCCTAGAGAAATTTGAGGATGGATGATGGACCGCGAAGTTGATCCCGAGTGCACACGAGTGAGGACAAAGTGTGTTGAAAAGACTAGTGTTGGTCTGTGAGGCCAGTCTAGAGATTCTAGTAAGCCGCCAGGGGTGACAAACATCGTCCAGAGAGGCATGGACATTGCAACGGTATAAGGATCATAGATTGTCTTCACAAATATCGCCCATGTAGGATAAATGCCATCAACTAGGTATTAGCCTTTGGTGTATGGACAGCCATTGATCTCAAAGCATGTCAAATCCACAAGTCATAGCGTGCAACAACTTCAAGTATCACACTGCACTCTCTGGTGTAGCCTTTTAACATCCATTGCGAAGCGAACAAATAGTTCTTCCATCCCTAGTGCACGGAGTCAATGCTACCAAGCACCCTAGAAAATCCCCTCGCTGTATTTTGTGCCAGTATCCAAGCCATGTTTTCTTCATTTGGTACTCTCAGGTATGTTGGTCTGAACACTCCAATGCTCGGCAAAACATGCACACACACTCAAAGGGTGTGGACTCATCTATCCGCAGATAGTCATCATATGTGTCTAGTGGAGCGCCATATGCAAGTCACCTTAATGCAACCGTGTATTTCTGAATACGAGAAACCTACCAAGCTGGTGCAATCCTTCTTGCAGATGAAGTGCAGATTAAATGTTCATCCTAAAGTGACGCTAAAAGATGTGTGGTGGGTGTGTTTGATCGTCGATGAAGTAGTCGGCCTCAAGCATCAAATCGCCTTCTTCCTAGGCCTCGATCCTCTACAATGAGGAGCCTTAAGTTTCACTCGTACACGAAGGAGGCAATTGATGATTATCATGTGGTCTTCATCATAAGCATGAACATCGGCTTTGTCGAGCTCTAATTGCTCCATCAACATATCGTCATCGTTGTCCATCTTATACACATAACCGAACAAATGCATTCAAAGGGCCGAACACTCCTTGATTCACGGGAGGAGTCAAAAAATTAAAATCTCACCTTGGCAAATGGGCAAACACCTTCTATGTGTGATGACCTCGAGATGGTCTCGACGAGAGCTGTGTAGATCAAATGACGACGAGACGAGGGCGAGAAGACGACGATAATTCTGGTTGCTAGGATGTTGGTGAGGGGCATCCAAACGGGGTGGCAGTGATGATTCAAGGTGGAGGGTGGGAGCACGGGCAGCAAGGGGGAGAGTGGTCGGGTCGCTACCGAGAGGGGCCACATGCGCCAAATCCAACATGGCTGCAGTTGTCGGCTCCCCGTTTCGCTCCCTGTGGATAGGATCCGGCACGGGAATGCCGTATAAAGAACTAGATCGCGCGAGACACCGGCACCCGTTCGAGGCGCCATTTGGGGGCTTTTTTCCTACACCCCAAAGGCCGTTTGGGGACCAGTGAGACCCCCCGTTGGAAATGCTCTTAACTAGCGTGATCGTCCTCCTTGTCTATGTTTGGCGACAACAGCGTTCCAAATTTCTAAAGCCCGTGGAGAACCAACCCGTGGTTGGGTGGTTAGGATATCATTGGTATCCCTAGCCCACCAGAGTTCAAACCTCAGGTTTGACGCTTTGGTGGAATATACTTTCAGTGGTAGACGACGTTTCTGTCAATAGCGAGACGCCTATGGTGACTTTGTCAGTCTTAAGATCCGTCGGCTCAGTCTCTTGGAGATGCTCATAGAGGTGGGGTGTGCATAGGAGTGAGTGTATGTACATCTTGTGAGACTGTGTTTCTCAAAAAAAAAATCTAGAGCCTGTGACACGATCGGGCCAACTTCTAACATGGTCTAAATATCTATTTGTAATTTTCAAGACTTAGCCGTTTTGGAAATAGGCCTCGGAGACAGTAGTCTCGCCACCTTGGATAGCGCATTCAACACTTGTTAATCGCCATCAATTGGGTGTTTGTGTCTGCTCTCATCGCGTCCGATGCGAACCACCGGGTGTTCCATTTCAAGGAGAAAAGAACAGTATCAACCTGATCTGAAGGTGCCACCAACAAAAAGGAAGAATGGGTGGTTGGTTGCAGATATTATATGTTTGTCACCTCGACAAAGTAGTAGTACCCTTTTATGCACAATATTTTTCTGAAACGGCCTTTTATGCACAGTGCTGTTAGTAGTACTAGAAAAGACTGCAAAAAATGATTAATTAGTTGTTGTGCGTGCTATGACAGATCATTGCATGATCTGATCCACTCGTCGGCTTTGCACGAGAAGAATATGAACGTACGGGTAGAGTGGACAATCCCGGTTACTCGACATTCGCATTCAGAAGATGTGAGAACAGATGTGGAATTCTGACGAATCTCCGACGAATTCTGATGTGATGGGGCGCACGGGCTACGTGCTGGCCACCAACCGCTAGCGCTGCTGCATGCTTCGCGCCGCTGGGACCGGCCGACGCCAGCACGGTGCCAATGCACGTATGGTAAGCGCGTACGTAGCGTAGACGCGGAAATTTAAACACATGCACTCAATGGAGATCTGGCGTAATTACGCTCGATCTCTGGATTTGCTTCTGATCTCCGGTGGCAGGGGAGGATGCAGGCGAGATCAAGGCACGTCGAGTACAAGCGGAGGAGGGTGGTGGTTGGTGACCGGATGGTGGAGGGCTCGGTAGTGGAACCCAGCGGCCAAGATCGACCACGGTGTGTTCTGTCCACCACACGCCGTCGGCGTCGCAGCAGCAGCAGCAGCAGCAGCAGCAAGCGGCGGCATCGATCCAGGCCACGCACGTAATGTACATGGATCGATCGAGTACCGACGGCGACGCCGTAACGCCGGCCGCGCGCGCGCTCGAGCTAGTACGTCCGGCCCCGGGCGTGCCGTGTGGTCAATTGCTGGACTGAGACTGACCGGTCGCCATACGCAGATGCTCTTGACCTGCCCAGACCGGCGGGGCGGGTGGCGGAACGTACCGCCGGTCGCTGTCTGCGTCACGGCGTCAGCGACCTTAACGTTGCTAATTCTGCACGTCACGAGGGGACGGAGCTGCTGGAGCGGGAAAGCGCAGGTGATCCTAGGAGGGACGATCGAAACACTGCTACCATTTCAACCAGACGTACTGCGGGCGTCGTCTTCTCCCGTAGGTAATTAAGGCACAGGACCATACGACGCCGGCCGAGGGCGGTGCACCCGCCGGACGGTGCCCCCCGATCAACCGATCGACCCCGGGGGTACGTCCACGATCGAGGGGTGCATCTCTTGTTCGCTTTACTTACCGGCCCTGCATCCGTGACGTACGTAGCGTCAACGTATATACACCTCCCAATTTGACTTTCAAGTTTGACGTACATCTTCAACCCCACTTTTGCTTCGGTCCCCCACCCTCTCCTCCTTCCTCTTTTAAATTTTGACAAACAAAAACTCGATTCCGATTGTTTAGAGGATCGTACGAACCCACCCAAACTCCGTATGGTCCTCTTAGACGTATACTCACCATATACGTATGCTCATGTGCCTACGGAAGGCGAAAATCAGAAGCTATATAACAACAACAAAAAAAATTAAAATATGACATACAAAGACGTAGATCGCGATAATAGGAGGTGGGATCAGCCGGTCGGAAAGTGGATTATACCCAGTTCGACCGAGTACACATATACAGAGATATACGTGATCTCGATATGGATTTCGACCGATCAAAAAAATAGACGGCCCATATAGCTTAAGTTTAGGGGTGGGGGACCGAAGCACACCTCAACCCATGGTCAGAGAGAGTTTGTTTCCACACATAGTTTTTTTCGGGGGAATGCATATTCCAAGCAACCAATGTCTTATACTAATAATACGTTGAAGTGGTTGTAAATATACATTCTTTGATCATGGTACTTTGGAGATTCTAGCAAAACGATCTGAATTCAAGAGGACTAGACGAAGATGCGCGCTTCGCCGCGCCGCCTGCACTTTGTTCCGGCACAGGATGATTCATGCAGTAGAATCGCAGGCTATCATCAGTTTTGATTGCAAATCTTAAAAAAAACACTATAGAAGGTTAAGAAAATAGGCAAGTCCGTATTATCTACCGTTGTCACCACCAAACAAAATTATATGAATAGTAGTGAACAAAAAATAGTTAACTTATTTGCATTCCATAAACTCCATGTTGCCATTGCTTTATTTTTAGTGGTTTATTTGGAAAAATAATTTAGGGAAGAAACACCCAACTAACCTCTTTCAAAAAAGTTATACACTTGCGGTTTTTAACAACAGCAAATATAAGAAAGTGGCACTAAAAAGTATTTTAAGAATCAATGTGAATATTGAGACAAAAACTGGTAGATAGATTGACCCGGAGTGAATTCTATGAGTGAATTCCACTTTTTATCCGCTACTTGTGCATTTGTGACACTAATTGTCTTATATAGTGAAAATTCATCTAAATTATCATGTTCAGAAACTTTAAACCCTCATTTTTTGATGCATATCTAGTGGACAAGGTGTGAGGTGACAATTAAACCTCGAAATTATCGAGATGACAAAAAAGAATAGAACATTTGGTGCAGGGAATGGTAGATATAATCGATGCCGACGTCCTCCGATCTTAACATATTTTGTGACGGCACATGGTCGTAATATGTCAGCCTTATCCAAGAACACGCGTTGAATTCTAAAATGGGACAAAATCATGCTTAGAATTTTCTTAAATAGGACATTCGGATAAAACGTCTAGTAAATGGGGTAATTAGTGTCTTAAATGTACAAATAGAGGGTAAAACATAGAATTCACTCTAATCTTATATCACGTAATTAATGAAGTATCACAATATCATTGACAACGTTTACAAACAAATAGACAATCTGGAAAAATAAATATCATCAATACTTGATTCTTGATGGGAGCAGCGATGGGTGGGGAGAGAAAGGGTGGAGAGAGAATAAGCGGTGGTGGAAGGTGGTGGCAACGCGAATGTTCCTGTGTATGTCCACCTGTGGACAGGTGGAGCTAACACCCGTCCGGTTCAATGGTGCTTCGTACTTTTTTGAAGGACCGGTTTAGTGGTATTTTTATTTACTCTTTGATGTAGGTGAGCCGTAGCTCAATGCTCAGGCTTTTCACTAGCCGTAAGCTATTAAATAATTTTAACCTCACCCGCAAAGTGTCCCAGTTCATACATGTCTTGTCCCTTGCTTGAGACCACTCGGATGAATTCTGTGATATGAGTTTCGATCAAAAAAGGTTCATGGCACCATTCCATCGAAAGAGCCACCCCCTCCATCAAAGCACAGAGTTGTTCCACCTCTAGTAGTGATGCACATCGATGAAGGGATCTGCGGCGTGACAAGATGATTGAACCATCATGCCTACTCAGGATCATTCTTGTGCGTTGCTTGATGCCACACAATCATCCAGACATACTTTTCTCCACCATATGCAGTGCTTGATGCCACATAGCCATCGAAATCCGCAACTTGAAGAGTTTTACTTAAAATTATGATTTACAACCAAGGGTAAGATTATTTCAAAGGTTTGTATCATGTCCACGAGTCTTTCAAAAATATGTGTATTCATGCCACTACCCACACATTGTTTGCAGTGCTTACAAACTTTATTTTGAACACCTGGAACTCCAGTCTAAATTCACGAGTCTCAACTTTTCTATTTACAAGCACTGAGATTTCACATACTTATTCTTTGGAATTGTTTGCCAAGCACCATCCGAGGTTTATAATTTCCATAATGACTTTGCTAGGAGTGCTTCATTCATAAACTCTAGATTCTTAACCCCAAATCCACCGGTTTGTTAGACAAACAAAGAATATTATTACACCTTACCACATTATACCTTTTCCCTTTTGGATCATTGTGCCAAAATAGCCTAGATCTAAAAAATCAAGTCGACATCTAATGTGTACATTCGAAAGAAAAAAATGAACCAGAATCAATCTCTCGCCAATAGAAAGAATTTCCCTCACAACCAACACACCTTTGTCCGTTGAAGCAATATTTGCATGATTTGTTTCTAATTATACTAGCATCTTCTGGAATCCCAAGATATCTTATTGGTAATACACTAATAGGACATATGAAGGCTTTTGCTTTATTTTTAGCTTCAATAAAAGGACACAATTAACTTTTTATGAATGATGACTAGCAAGCCACACATGCTTATCACATAAATAAAGTTTAGATTATATTCTCTATTAAAATCATGCCACATTAAAAGTAGTATATCGTGAGAATATTGTAACGTATTAATTACCCCTTCAAGCATCTCACTCAAGAATCCGCTAAGTAGTTGAGAATCTATAGCATTATTCATTAAGAGACTAAAGCATCAACAAGCAAATAAGGAGAGGAAATAAAGAATCTCAAGCATTTGAAATTAGGGAAGGTTCCGCATACCAGCCATCCAGTTTCTGAACCGCGACTTGTGTTGTCTAACATTTACCTTTTTGCATGACACTAGAGAGATTTACTTCCTAAAATTTAATGTTTGAATACACACTAACTAAGTGCGCCAGGCTTACTGAACTAGTTCCAGTCCAAAACGACATCCTTCTATGCACTCGGGCATACTTTGCAAGACCATGGCTTCCTACATTCTAATCATGGCAAATATTCTGTCTTTGTGAAATATGACCTTGTCTTTGGGTCTTAATTCACATATTTTTGAGATAAAATGGGAATTGAGCAATGATGTAGAGCTAAATATGATAGACTCTTCCTATTTTGCCTCTCATTCTTTCGAACAAGGGCATAAAAGTCCTTCCCGTGTATTGCGTGGTTTGTCAGATGTCGTTGAAACATTGGCCTGGTATTTGCAGTGTGGCATTGATCATTATAGGATATGATTGTTGGGCCACGCAGAGATAAAACAAAAACTTTTCCTCTAACGTGGTGATCCCAAGACCTAGCTGAGGTAGAAGGCCACGAGGTTTACCACTAGACGCGCGGTTGCGGATTACTGATGAAGCGCGTCAGTTGATGCAGTGCAGTCCTCACGATCCGATCGTCCTGGTGCTGATCGTACAGCACCTCTGCTGGTATCCACACGTACAAGGAGGAGCGCCGGCGGCGAACTGCTAGGTTCGTTACGGCGGCTGGACTGCTGTGGAGCTAGGGTTTCCAACACATGGAATGACCTAACCGAACAACGATTAACCTTTCCAGGTTACTGTGCTCCACTATATATAGGGAGTGAACGTGGGCTCTGCTCGCGCGACCCATTCACTAAAGCCCATATAAAACTAGTCACCGTGAGTCCAACTCACTAACTCAGTCCTAATCTGGTTTAGGTCCAACCCAACCAGATCATATGTTCAGATCCAATCCGAACATGCTCCCGCTCTTAAGTGTGTGACCCCGCAGGCTCATGGTTACTTGGACACGATTTGAGTCCAACTCACAATCGATCAATCGGCATCGGCTCCTAGCAGAACATACCGATTCCCAAGTACCAAAGAGTCATGACGACTTGCCTTTCCAATGCGACTTACGTCTGAGTCCCTTTTGCCTCACGATATACCTTGTCAGACTATAGGCGAATATATGTCATCCCTTAAATAGTCCAACTCTCTTCTCGATCCGAGATAAGTGATTCACCCGACTAACTCTTAGCCGATCACCTCGGTTAACACTTAACCGAGTCGTGCATGGCCATGCTTTCCGAATCATATCTCACAAGAGGGCCCAGAGAATATCTCTCCGAGTGGAGGGGCAAAATCCCATCTTGGTTATTCACATCACGCAGCTTGATTCTCAGTCGACCCGAACCCTGCCTTTATAACTGCCCAGTTACGGATTAGCGTTTGACAGAACCTAAGTCGGTGATCCTCAACTCGGACTATGCAACAACCTCAGGTCTAAGGATTACATTGATTGAGATATACAAATGACAACTTAGTTCGTTGTACCTCAATATTGACTCGCTAAACTCTTTAGCCTAGTCTGTGTAAGTTGGAATGGCATCTCCATGCCCATGACAAGTGGAACCGAGTCATCAAGCCAACTTTCACATTGGTCTAAGTTGTGTGTCCAGCACAACCTCAATGACCAAGGATATTTAGTACAAACAACATGAATGTATAGTTCCACAACTGAATCACATATTCAATGATACACATCAGATGTTTATACAAGGACTACTTAATGACTTTATGAATACAATGGGAAATCTCATCATACATGATTGCCTCTAGGGCATATTCCCAACAGTCTCCCACTTGCACTAGAGTCAATCTTCCGACATCACATGTCTAGGCATCTAATGCCCATGGCTTCAGTGCGCCTCATGCTTGGTGGGGTAACGGCTTTGTCAACGGATCCGCAATATTTGCATCCGTGTGTACCTTGCATAACTTGATATCACCTCGATCCACTTAGGCGAATCAGGTGGTACCGCATGAGTATGTGCTTGTTCTTCTGGTGTTGTCTAGGTTCCTTGGCTTGTGCAATAGCACCATTGTTGTCACAATACACGTCCAACGGATTGGACGAGCCCTGAACCACACCAAGATCCATGAGGAAATTCCTCATCCAAACAGCTTCCTTTGCTGCCTCCGAGGCAGCAATATACTCAGCCTCTGTTGTAGACGCAGACACAGTCTCTTGCTTGGAACTTTTCCAGCTCACAGCACCTCCGTTTATAATAAACACGTATCCGGATTGCGAACGAGAATCATCAGAGTCGGTGAGATAACTTGCATCCGTGTAACCCTTTACACTAAGTTCATCTTCACCACCATAAACCAAGAACATATCCTTAGTCCTTCTCAAGTACTTTAGGATATTTTTAGCCGCTGTCCAGTGGATCTCTCCAGGATCAGCCTGGTATCTGCTCACAACACTTAGAGCATAGGAAACATCCGGCCTAGTACAAATCATGGCGTACATGATGGATCCAACTGCAGAAGCATATGGAATCGCACTCATCCGACTTCGCTCATCAGTTGTCGAAGGACCGAGTTTTGCTAAGTTTTACACCATGGGACATCGGTAAGAACCCCTTCTTAGACGATTCCATGTTGAACTTTTCAACACTTTGTCCAAATAAGTACTCGACTCAATCCAATGAGCCTCCTTGATCTATCTCTATAGATCCGGATTCCGAGGATGTATGTTGCGTCACCCAAGTCTTTCATTGAGAAACTCCTTTCCAATGATTCCTTGGTTTCTTGCAACATTTGGACATCATTTCCAATCAGTAATATGTCATCCACATATAAGATTAGAAAATTTACTTTGTTCCCACTAAACTTCTTGTACAAACAAGAATCATGATCACTCTTGATGAAGCCAAACGATTTGACTACCTCATCAAAGCGAATATTCCAACTCCGAGATGCTTGCTTCAACCCATAAATGGATTTCTGAAGTTTGCATACCTTGTCAGCATTAGCCGGATCGACAAAACCCTCGGGCTGTATCATATACACGTCCTCGGTTAAATTTCCGTTAAGGAAAGCCGTTTTGACATCCATCTGCCATATCTCATAGTCGAAATAGGCTGCTATAGCTAACATGATCCGAACTGATTTAAGCATCGCTACGGGCGAGAAAGTCTCGTCGTAATCAACTCCTTGAACTTGTCGGAACCCCTTCGCGACAAGGCGTGCTTTATAGATTGAAACATTTCCATCCATATCAGTTTTCTTCTTAAAGACCCATTTGCACTCGACGGGTCTTGCACCGTCTGGCAGATCAACCAAGTTCCAAACTTGATTTTCATCCATGGACTTTATCTCGGATCTCATGGCTCCAAGCCATGACTCGAATCGATCCCACCATCGCTTCGAATAATTTGCGGCTCATCAACATCTAAAGAACACATCACGAACACTTCGTAATCTTGCCGATCTTCGTAGTACAGTCTTCGCTCACCGCCACGATCGGCTCAACCTCCAAGGTTTTTGCCGATTCGCTATTAGTCGATTCCTCTCGAATTTCTTCGAGTTGCACCGTGCTCCCACTTGCTCCCCGACTGAGAAACTCTTTCTCAAGGAAGACACCGTTCCGAGCGACAAACACTTTGCCCTCTTCTCGGTTGTAGAAGTAGTAACCCAAGGTTTCCCTCGGATACCCCACGAAAAAACATTTATCCGACTTGGCCGTAAGCTTGTCCGACTGAAGTCGCTTGACAAAAGCTTCACAACCCCAAATCTTAAGAAAAGACAAACTCGGCTTTTTGCCTGTCCACATCTCATGCGGTGTCTTCTCTACCGATTTTGATGGTACTTTGTTTAGTGTGAACGCCGCTGTTTCTAGACAATAACCCCAAAATGACAAAGGCAGATCTGTCTGACTCATCATTGATCGTACCATGTCCAACAAGGTCCGATTCCGCCTTTCCGAAACACCATTCCTTTGTGGCGTTCCTGGCGGAGTAAGTTGAGGAACTATTCCACAACTTTTCAGATGGTCATCAAACTCATGGCTCATGTACTCGCCTCCTCGGTCCGACCGAAGAAACTTTATTTTCTTGCCGAGTTGATTCTGTGCTTCATTCTGGAATTCTTTGAACTTTTCAAAGGCTTCCGACTTATGTTTCATTAAGTAGATATATCCATACCTACTCAAATCATCAGTGAAGGTAATGAAGTACTCATAACCACCCCTGGCTGTCGTGCTCATTGGTCCACATACATCACTATGTACTAGTCCCAACAAGTCGGACGCCCTTTCGCAACTCTTTGCAAAAGGTGTCTTGGTCATTTTGCCGAGTAGGCAAGATTCGCATGTCTCGAACGACTCCAAGTCGAGCGAAGTTAGGAGTCCATCATCATGGAGCTTCTTCATGCGTTTCCAACTTATATGACTAAGCCGATGCCAAAAGTAAGTCATATTCAGATCATTTGGTTTCAACCTTTTAACATTTATGTTATAAACCGACTCACCATCAAGATTCAAAATAAATAACCCGTTACGAGGTGCAAAGCCGTGAAACATATCATTCAAATACAAAGAACAACCATTATTCTTGATATTCGACTCATAGCCTTGCCTCATCAAACATGAAGCGAAATAATGTTTCGGAAAACCTGGAACATAATAACAATTATTTAGTTCCATAATGAATCCGGAAGGTAAATGAAGTTGCATCGTCGACTTCCAACGCAGCAACTCTTGATTTGTTGCCTCGAATATCAACCTCGCCTCTTGCTACGCTCCTAATTATTACCAGTCCCTGCAACGAGTTGCAGATGTGAATAACCGATCCGGTATCATATACCCAAGAATTATTAGGTGCATCGACAAGATATATGTCTATAACATTGCAAACAAGTGTACCTGAGGAAGTCATACCTCCACTCTTGGCTTTGTCCAAGTACTTGCTGCAGTTCCTCTTCCAATGGCCATCCGCCTTGCGGTAGAAGCAAGTGGATCCGGTGAAGGAGATGGTTTAGTCCACGAGGAAGCGCTTGGGACCGGGTCCCGAGCACCTTTCCTCCCGACTTAGCCTTCTTCTTAGTCCAAGAACTTTTCTTGAACTTAGCCTTATTCTCGCACCATCAACACTTGGTGGTGCCCTTCTTGAGATCCGCCTCACTGCTTGAGCATCCCATGCAATTCGGTGAGCTTCTTATCCATACCATGCATGTGGTAGTTCAAATGAACTGCCCATATGCACTAGGAAGAGAGTTCAGAATTATATCCGTAGCGAACTCTTCGCTATGGGGTAGCCAAGCCTTTCCGAGGCACGTAACCAACCATTTTGATCACATGCGGACTCGGTGGATCACCATCCTTAAGCTTGCAACTCAGCAAAGCACGAGACTTGATACCTCGGTCTTCGCTTTGAGCACGGAACATACTTTTGAGGCTTTCGATCATATCGTAGGCCTCAACATGCTCGAACTGCTTTTGCAAGTCCGGTTCCATGTGAGCAAGCATAAGACAGCTAATATCCGTGGACTCATCTTTAGCCCGACGGTAGGCATTGGTGGGCTGACGATCGCATTCTCATTCGCTCATCGGAAGTGGGTTGTCTAGGACATGGTCCTTCTTTTCTTGTTTGAGAACAATTCTCGATTCGATACCAGTTGGTAAAATTAGTGTCGTTCAGTTTATCTTTCTCAAGAATGGTTCTCAACGCATAAAACCGGATAACTGAGAGTGACTGCTACTTGGTGCCATGATCTACAACAGAAAATATGCAAAACACTTAAGACATGTATTCATAAAAGAGCAAGCATATTAAACATTTTAATATTTTATGCTCCCACTAGAACCAACACCCCTCCGATGGTTACTTAGTGATTCAGGATCCTAAATAAGCAAGTCGGCTAGTGAGCTTTAGCATCACCGCTAGCCGCCAAGTGATCTAGGTAGACAACTCCTTGTCAATCGCATCTCATGCGACTCCTGTTGGACGGGTGGCATCACATGCCCCGGCTCCCATCCGACCTTTCCCCGAGTCCCACAACCGTTGTGATAGACCCGTCTAGCTTACCAAGTGTTTCTGCAGTAAGAGTCCGACTCGAACCCACCTAGTCGGAAAGAATTGGCAGCACCTCAATTTTATGAGCCCACTACCAAAAATGTCCGACTTGTGATGGTGCAAACCTTTGGCGGAAAACCGACTAGACCTTCTTTGAGGGATTAAATTTTACCGACTATCTAATAGAGGTAAAACTGAGACATAACAATAACACAAAATAAAGCAATTATAATGTGAAATGGTATGGCTCTCTTCATGGCGATCTCCATCTCCACAAAGCATGTAATCCGACTCGTGCCAACTCTTCTCACTTGCCGTCTTACTCCATGTCGCCGACATGTACAACGCATATACATGCCTTCCGGGTTCTCAAACAGCTACACTAGCTTAGTAAAGTAAATTACATAGAGAATCCGACACGCAGTCGTTATACAATAAAAGGACAGACACCTAGGCTCCGGTAGTGACAAAAACCGTGATTCGCAGATCACGTATGGATTACACATACATCACATGCACATGAACCATACCATTCACAACTTCCTGCAAAAACAAGTTATGCATAGATACAATATCTACCGGCGTTGTGAAACTCATAGCGACATCTAAGGCTCTGACGGGCGAAGCGGCGGTCCCGCTAGCCGGATAGCGGGCGGGGATCGAAGGCAGCGCCGCGAGTCTGGCGGCGCCCGACGATTTTTCGGCGTAGATCTCATCTACGATCCGAACATGGATTCCGACCATCGTTCGATTCGATCAAACTTTTGATCTTGATCACCGCTTCGGATTTACGTGTCACGGTCTACCCGATGGCGGAAGCCGACGGTGGGGTATGTCGTTCCACGACCTCGGCGATATGATCACGGAAATCAGATCTACCATACCCGAGTACGGTTGATCCAATCAACCTCGTACAAAACCGATCTATCTCATAGATCGACCACCAAAACAGACATAGATCTCATCTATAGCCTACCGCATATCTCATATGCGAGATCTCGACCTAAAACCGAAGCTATCTCGATACCCTTTGTTGGGCCACGCAGAGATAAAACAAAACTTTTCCTCTAACGTGGTGATCCCAAGACCTAGGCGAGGTAGAAGGCCACGAGGTTTACCACTAGGCAGCGGTTGCGGATTCTGCGATGAAGCGTCGATTGATGCGATGCAGTCCTCACGATCCGATCGTCACGGTGCTGATCGCACATCACCTCTCTGGTATCCACACGCATTAAGGAGGGCCGTGGCGGCTGCTAGGTTCGTTACGGCTGGGCTAATGGAGCTAGGGTTTCCAACACATGGAATGACCTAACCGAACAACGATTAACCTTTACGGGTTCGTGCTCCACTATATATAGGGAGTGAGCGTGGGCTCTGCTCATGGCGACCCATTCACTAAAGCCCATATAAAACTAGTCACCGTGAGTCCAACTCACTAACTCGATCCTAATCTGGTTTAGGTCCAACCCAACGGATCATATGTTCAGATCCAATCCGAACATGCTCCCGCTCTTAAGTGTGTGACCCCGCAAGCTCATGGTTACTTGGACACGATTTGAGTCCAACTCACAATCGATCAATCGGCATCGGCTCCTAGCAGAACGTACCGATTCCCAAATACCAAAGAGTCATGACGACTTGCCTTTCCAATGCGACTTACGTCTGAGTCCCTTTTGCCTCACGATATACCTTGTCAGACTATAGGCGAATATATGTCATCCCTTAAATAGTCCAACTCTCTTCTCGATCCGAGATAAGTGATTCACCCGACTAACTCTTAGCGATCACCTCGGTTAACACTTAACCGAGTCGTGCATGGCCATGCTTTCGAATCATATCTCACGAGAGGGCCGGAGAATATCTCTCCGAGTGGAGGGCAAAATCCCATCTTGGTTATTCACATCACGCAGCTTGATTCTCGGTCGACCTGAACCTGCCTTTATAAGCCCGATTCACGGATCAGCGTTTGTGAACCTAAGTCGGTGATCCTCAACTCGGACTATGCAACAACCTCAGGTCTAAGGATTACATTGATTGAGATATACAAATGACAACTTAGTTCGTTGTACCTCAATATGGGTCAATCCGACTCGCTAAACTCTTTAGGCTAGTCTGTGTAAGTTGGAATGGCATCTCCATGCCCATGACAAGTGGAACCGAGTCATCAAGCCAACTTTCACATTGGTCTAAGTTGTGTGTCCAGCACAACCTCAATGACCAAGGATATTTAGTACAAACAACATGAATGTATAGTTCCACAACTGAATCACATATTCAATGATACACATCAGATGTTTATACAAGGACTACTTAATGACTTTATGAATACAATGGGAAATCTCATCATACATGATTGCCTCTAGGGCATATTCCCAACAATGATCACTAGAAAAGGTTAAAAATTGAAGGTCAAATGTGTTAAACGTGTCGCTTTGTGATAAAACAGGTTGTTTAAAGTGCAATCTACTCCATCAACATATAACGACTCTAACCATTCATATAACATTTCTCAGCTGGAAATGCCTTTTCGATCCGACCACGCCAGGTGAGTCTCGGATTTTTCAAATTTTACCATTATATAGTGTACGAATAACTTTGAATATTGTCCATTGAATAGAGACTCGCGAATCCCAACATTGCCACTCATTAGATTTTTTCTATTTTAGCATCTAGAAGATACCATTGATAATGATAGTGACATGGTTATACCTTACGGGTACGTAACTTCAGCATACCTAGTCCAGCCCAAGGAAGGCCCACGGCAGACATACGCTGACCCATGAAGATTTTCGGGTGGCCAAGGCCCATGACGTCTTCGGATCCTTGGAGAGCAAGACTAGAGGAGATAGGAAATTCAAAGGGGTAAAACCCTAAAACTTGTAACCGACTAGGACTACTCCCGGGACCTGCCTAAGTCTATATAAAGGCCAGGAGGGCACGTCCTAGGGCAACTCGACTCATACTTTCGCACACGCATCCACGCCAGATCGAATCTGCGCACCCTGTAACCTTCGGTTCCGCCGTAATCAAAGAGCAGACAAGTAGGAGTAGAGTTTTCCCTTTGGGGGCCTGAACCTGGGTAAATCTCGTGTCCCACAGTTTGCTTAACCGTGCATTAACACGATCTTGACATCCCCATCTTCTCCAAAACCCAAGTCCATAACAATGGGCATTGACGAGATTAAACCTCGTCCATTGGCGCCGTCTGTGGGAATTGATTGTCTTGTGCGGTCGTGACGGTTCCGACCCGATCGATCTACAACTCCGCGGCGACGGAGAATCACCTCCTCGGCGCTTTTGACTTCACCGCCCACTCGCCGGATACCATGAAGGATTTCGAGCCCGTAGGCGACGGACTCGAAATCTTGTTCGGGAGCTTCTGCTTCCAGGTGGGACAAACTGGCACCCTCCGCCTCCTCGGCGGGTGCCCGTGCCGTCAATCAGGCCCGCCGTGGGATCCACACCCGTGCTACGCCGTCACCATCAACAGATGAGTTCTACGGCGGGCAGCTCAACTCCGATCATGCGATCCACCTTCGGATGAAGGACCTACGATTCGGATCCGAAAGCTGCGGCAACCAACCAATCTGCGGGCGCTATCATGCGCGGTCATCAAACCGACGAGGAAACGCCTAACCCGCCCAACCCAAACCCGCGGGGCGAAGCGGCGGTGGAAACGGTGGAAACGACGAAAACGGGGAAAACCGTGGCCACCTCATCCAACTTAGCAAAGAAGGATGGGTCGAAGCACGCCGCGCCGTCGCAGGCGAAATAGTCCTACCTCTGGACTCCCCACGTGATCTGCTGAGGGCATACCACTACCTCCTCATCGAGGAGCACAAGAAGCAAGTCAAGATGCAGGAGACGCTCGACAAACGCAAGCAAGCAGCCTCCGAGTCCAGCGCGCGACGAGCTGCGCTCTCCGCCATGGCACCAATAGATCCTCAAAGGGGTGTCCTCAACTATTATTATCCAAGTCTAGGGTTTACATAAGAGGGGTGGGGCTTTATATAGGCCAGCCACTTAAACGTGGGTAGTTTTTGAATAAAACTGGAAGTTGGGGCGAAACTGGGGGTTACATGGGCCAGGCCCAAAAGGCCTTGACATGCCTGGCATCGAGCAGGCCGGAGACTCCGGTGTTGGGTCCGGAGACTCCGGTCTGGGCCGGAGACTCCGGTCAATCTCCGGACCCGTCTCCGGAGGGGGTATCAGACTGTCCCGGGCTTGGTTCCTGGGGCCGGACCGGAGGATGGTCCGGAGACTCCGGTGTACAGGACCGGAGACTCCGGTGTGCAGAGCTCCAGCAGCGTCTTCTCCTGGTCCTTCTTCCTTGGGGGATTGGGGTGGTGATGTTGCTTCGTAGCTGAGGATACACAACGTAGTTGCATGAAGTAGTAAGCCATCCAAAGGTAGACCAAAATCACATGAGGAAAGGAGCGAGTTAACCTTGGCTTGTAGGAGCTTGGCTCGGGCGCGAGTCATTGGGTCCACTTGGGGGACTAGGTGTTGTAGATGGAGGTGCATCTGTAGGACGGGCTGCATCAACGCCCCCAAGAGGTGGCTTTCAGGTATCTTCGATGGTGTCTGTTGGGTTACCTGAATCAAGATTGGGATTCCTTTGTATGATAGAGTGTAAGATATCTCTAGGCCCTCTCGGTAGTATAGCATCCAAGAGCTCAGTGACTAAAGTAGTTGGTCATATAGATCCTATGACACGATGCGAGTAAATATAACTTGTCAGTAACGAGATTGAACTAGCCAGGCATAATGATACCAACGATCGAATCTCGGCCAAACAACATACTGTGACACAAAATGAATCGTATACCAGATTGATTGAATCTTTGACATTATGGTTCAACCGAAAAGCACTTCGTTGAATATGTAGGACCAGTATGGGCATCTCGGTCCTGCTAATGGTTATTGATTGGAAAGTTGTCACGATCATGTCTGCATGTTCTCAAACCCGTTGGGTTCACACACTTAACCTTCGTTGTAGCTATTCTTTGTTGAGAATATGTATGGTATGAATCAAAAAAAAATCGGAGTCTCGGATGAGATCCTTGATATCACGAGGAGCTTCGAAATGGTCCGGAGATAAATAAAAGTATATGGGAAGTCCAAATTAGGGTTTTAGGAAAAGTTCGGGGGTTTTAGTGAGACATAACATTCTAGAAGGTTCCTAGAGGTGGGATCTCCTACAAAGTGGGGAACATGGGCCCGAGAGGGCACCTCGTCCCTAGTGCGCCAAGACGCCATAGCCCCTAGGCCCATGCGTCCAGATAAGGCAAAACCCCGGATGGATAAGGTCAGAATTGGATGGATAAGTATCAAGGGAGTGGGATAGTTATCCTATCCCCTCCCTTGGACGCCCATATGGGGGCTTGAGGGAGGGGCAAGACCCCCCTCCCCTATGCCTATATAAGAGAGGGGAGGCACATGGGCACATCACTTTATCCTTTGCCCATTGCCTCTCTCTTCCTCCTAGATACTTTCCCTCTCCTCGTGGAAAAGTATGGTGAAGCCCTATTGGTTTTCTCCACCACTATAGTATTTTTTCCTTTGTGCTGCCCGATTCTCGCGGGGATCTCCACCATCTCTTGCGGGATCAAGAAGGAGGAGACGACGCCGGAACGGAATGTGTGGATACCACGTAGGTGCCACCAGTTCGGTACACGGATCTCGAAGGTCAAAATCTACTACGGTTTGAACCGTTGTGGTCGATCAACTACATCACCCATGATCTCTATATCATTAACACTCGTGTTCACCGATGGTAAGTAGATTAGATCTATGCTACCTATTACTTCCATCTAGTAGATTATATCTTGCGGGGTTCTCCCTTGCTATTCTGTAGGAATTTTTTGTTTCCATGCAATGAACCCATCAACTCTGATGGCTGGTCCGCCGGAATAGCCGGCTGGAGTTGGTCCTGGAGGGGCGCTAGAGTAGTTAGGTTGTGTAGTTTTAGTAGTAGGAGTGGGCCTTGTGTCCGAGTTTGGTGTCATACTGGGGTTTCAGAGTGGATATCGCCGACGAGATCTATTGCTGCTGCTCTTGGTGATTCATCTCGCCGTGATGCTCTATTGGGATGAGCTGGGAGCAGCGTTGTCGGTCTGTAGTGGCAGCCCCATTAATATGTCCTAGGTTATCGGTGAGCTTTGAATCCTTGATTTGCATCCATATTCTCTCCCGACCAAAGGGGAGAGGGTGGGGTGGTTGCGCTCTAGGAGTCAGAGCTCGCTGGCGACGGGGTGTTCCTACTGCAATGACAAGATGTTCTATAGTGGACCGTTGCAGGTCACTGTTCCGTGATGCCTAGAGGAGGCATATGTTGACGCCATCCATGTGTCCTTTCAACCTCCTTGTGTGGAGGCCCCTTATCAATGGTGCGATGGCGGCGCCTGCCGCCTTCTTATTCCCAAGTGGCCTAGTCCCCGACGAAGAAGACGGTGTCTATCAGCGGTGTCCATCTCTGAAGGTCTCCGGTGCGACGGGAGGACTAGATTGCTTTTTCTATGAATTTTTGGAGGTCCTTCGTGCATGTTTCCAAGACTGCACTGCAATTTATTTTTTTACTTTGGATCCCGACTTGTATCGTGTACCACCGCTTGAACTGAATGCGGCAACTAGGTCCTTTGGGACCTATCCCCTTCAAAAAAATAAACAAACTTTCAGTCACTTCTGACCTCCTAAAAAACTTTATTTCATCACATGAACCCTTGCAATATCGCTGGCTTAGCCGGCGTGACTAGCCTCCTTGTATATGTCGACGACACTAGTGTCCCAAATTTCTAGAGCCTCCGACCACAATGGTGCTTGCTTGACTGCTTGCAGCGAGTTTTATGAAAAGGTCACTTCACTAGAGATTGTGGAATCGCTAGCCCTGACCCTGAGACGCGCAATCAACCTCGCCAGAGATGAGGGTTTTGATAGGATCATCATCAACTCAGATTGCTTCGCTCTTGTGAATCGGGTGAATGTGATGGAGGTTGACCGATCCTACGTTGTCCTATGATACATGATATTGGGAGATCGGTGGCCTCTTTTCCTTCATGCTCCATCAGACATGTTCTTCCTAGCCTGAACGTTGCTGCTCATGCAATAGTTAAGTTAAGTGAGTCTTTAGGTTATGTCGTGTGGCGTGGTGTTTTTTCGGATTGGATCGGTGAGATACTTTGTAACGACATTATAATTATTTGATCAATAAAGCTCAACTTTCTCTAAATTTTTTTGTCCAGAGCCTCCGACGCGTCGAGCCAACCTCTGACATGGGGCTCATCTGTCACGCCATTTTCGCCGGCAAGTTTAAGAAAGATTAACCGTTTATGAAACACGCATTTGTAGACAGTAGTCTTGCCACCTTGGACAGCGCATTCAACACTTCTTAATCGCTACTAAATAAAACTATACACTGTGTGTCGGCTCTCATGGCGTCCAATCCGATCGACCCGTTTTGAGGTATTAGCACCGCGGGTACAACAAGTTGTCCATCTAGAGCAAATTCATACAACAACTTGCAAAATGGGGCAAAGTGGTACATAAACTTGCATCATTGTGCAAAATTGGTCCAAATGATTCTGGTGTAGACACGTGGCTGTGTTTCTTTTTCATAAACGCCCTTACACATTTTTTGCATGGCACATGTGGCCCTGGCTGTGCCGTGTACGTAGGTTCCACCTCTCATTGAAGAGTTAAAATGGTGGTGCGCCGGGATTCGAACACCGAATGTGGAGCTTTTGCCAAATTCTCAAGCCACTACAACAAGCGACATTTCTTTTCAAGTTTTGTAACACATATTTTATAATCAATTAGCACACACAAACAAATTTATGGTGGAGCTCGTCCGTGATGTTCGTTCTTATCTCGCCATGGTGGCCGGCCTTCGTCAAGACGACAGCATATGCGTACATTGTCGTCCGAACAACTCCTGTCAGAGGCCCGGGTCATCTTGTCATAGTCATGCGTCCCAACCCCGCCATGACAGGCTTGGCCGCGCCTCGCTGTTGTCGTGCTCTCCGACGTGATATGCTCGTCTGTCACATGTGCGCGGAGGGCTCCAGTGCCTACTTCTTCTAGGTGTCTAGGTCTGAGGCGGGCACCGGCTGGACGCCCGCAGAAGGCATCGTAGCCGTTGATAGCGGCCAACGCGCATCGGCAAGGCCGTAGGTACTGTCAGGCGATGGGACGCATGGAGGCGATGCTCAAATAGGCATGATCGTGGGTACAACAACCCGGCGACAAGGCGCCTGGAGGTGGTGCTTTGCCCGGGTGTCAGAACCAAGTTTGATACCGTGCCTGGAGCATGAGGAGAACATTGAGTTGAAGCTTGTCGACGACGTGAAGGGTGGGAATATGGGCATGGAAGCACCTAGGGAGACACACATCATGCAACAGGAGCACCTAGTGTGATGCGCACCAGTAGTAGCTAGCACGCAATGTCAACGTCGGCATCTAGCATGCACCTGCAGTAGCTAGCGCGCATTAGGGCGGGTCGTCGACGCCGGTGGCGAGGCTGACGCGAGGGGTTTCGTGGCCATCATCACGCTTGCGGTTGCCATTGTGCTCTACCTCCTGCCATCTCGACCGTCCTCGTCGTTGTGCTCCTGGAGGACCTGGACGAAGTCCCTCAAGACGACCAACACCGACGCCAAGGATGCCATGATTAATCGCCATTAATTCCCCCATCCTAGTACCTACAGCCTTACAGATTACGGATGTCGTGATCTCTGTGGCCTCCTAGTACTCGGTTCCCCCCGTCGCTCTCGCGGTCAGGAGGCGACCTTGCGGTATGAGGTATCTAGAAAAGAGCTCGTTGAAAGGATCACCATGCCATGTTGTGTGGAAGCTCATTATTTGTGCGCAAGCTCATTATATATAGTAGAATTAAGTGCTCATGCTCGTGCAACTATATCTCACCAAGAGTTGTTTGTTGTAGTGGTAGATGTTGGTTTGCTTGCCTATTGCTTTTGTGTTCGAATCCCCACATAGTCCTCATATTTTTATTTCTTTTTTATTTCATTGCTGACAGGAGGAACCTGCATGTAAGGCAACACTAGGGTCACATGTGCCAGGCAAAAATATGTAAGGACGTTTGTGAAAAAGAAACGCTTCCACATGTCTACACCAGGATCATTTGGACCAATTTTGCACAATGGCACAAGTTTATGTACCACTCCACTCCAATTTGCAAGTTGTTGTATGAATTTGTTTCTGATGGACAAGTTGTTGTACCCACGGTGCTATTACCTCACCCGTTTTCATCTGAAAGGAAAAGAACAGTATCAATCTGAAGGGTGACACCAGCAAAAAGGAAGAATGGGTGGTTGGCTGCAGGTATAATATGTTTGTCAGCTCGACAAAGTAGTACTAGTACCCTTTATGCACAACATTTTTCAGAAACGGCCTTTTATGCGCAGTAGTACTAAAAAAGACTGCAAAAAATGGTTAATTAGTTGTAGTGCGTGCTATGACAGATCATTGCATGTCTGAGCTCTGAAGGATCTGATCTACTCGTCGGCTTTGCACGAGAAGAAGATGAACGTACGGGTAGAGTGGACACAATCCCAGTTATTCGACATTCGCATTCAGAAGATTTTAGAACAGATGTGGAATTCTGACGAAGCTCCGACGAATTCTGATGTGATGGGGCGCACGGGCTACGTGCTGGCCACCAATCGCTAGCTGCTGCATGCTTCGCCTCGCTGGGGCCGGCCGACGCCAGCACGGTGCCAATGCACGTACGTACGAGAGGCAAGCGCGTACGTAGCGTAGACGCGGAAATTTAAACACATGCACGTAATGGAGATCTGGCGTATACGTTCGATCTCTGGATTTGCTTCTGATCTCCGGTGGCACATCTCCGGCAGGCGAGATCAAAGGCACGTCGAGTACAAGCGGCGGAGGGTGGTGGACTGGTGGTTGGTGACCGGATGGTGGAGGGGTCGGTAGTGGAACCCAGCAGCCGGATGGATCGACCACGGTGTGTTCTGTCCACCACACGCCGTCGGCGTCGTCGCACCAGCAGCAGCAAGCGGCGGCACCGATCCGGGCCACGCGCGTAATGTACACGCGGATCGATCGAGTACCGACGGCGACGCCGTAACGCTGGCCGCGCGCGCGCTCGAGTACGTCCGGCCCCCGGCGTGCCGTGTGGTCAATTGCTGGACTGAGACGACTGACCCGTCGCCATACGCAAATGCTCTTGACCTGCCCAGACCGGCGGGGCGGGTCGGGTGGCGGTACGTGCCGCCGGTGTCGCTGTCCGCGTGAGCGACCTTAACGTTGCTAATTCTGCACGTCTCGACGGATCGGACGGAGCTGCTGGAGCGGGAAAGCGCAGGTGATCCTAGGAGGGACGATCGGGCACTGCTACCATTTCAAACAGACGTACCGCGGGCGTCGTCTTCTCCCGTAGGCAAGAGCATCTCCACTCGATTCTATTCATGACGCCGATCCGGACGCTGAAATTAGGTCCGGACGCCGAAAATCTGTCCGTGCAGATTCAGGACTTGTTTGTCCGTCAATTTCGGCGTGTTTGGTTTCGCTCTACCCAGATCCCAGATGCGTCCCGAAACGTCGGACTCAACGAAAACGGACGTTGGCCAGCTCTATCGGCTAGAGAAGGCGCCACTCCCGCCACTTCGCCGAGCTCCAGCCCTTTTCTTCCCCATTCCCCCACTCCTGCCACTCCGCCGAGCCCGACGCCCGACATGCCGCCCAACAGCTTCGTCCAACCCAGATCAATCCTCGGCGAGGGTCCGGCGGAGAATAAGGCGAGGAAGCTGAGAGCGCCGCCGACGAAGCCGGAGGGCATGTCCTCGACCGAGTGTGAGAAGAGGAAGCATACCAGCCAGATCTCGTCGGCCGAGCGGAAGGACAGGAAGGAGAGGGCGAGGCTCCGGCAGCAGCAGGCGGCGGAAGAGCAGGCGATGGTGAAGGCAGCGGCAGAGGAGCAGGCGACGGCCAAGGCGAAGCAAGCGGCGGCGACGCGTTCGACGTTGATGGCGGCGCCGTACCCACCACACTGGGGAAGCCATGCGAGTGTGGGCTCACTCGCCGGATTCTCACAGATCTCTCCGGCAGGATTCCAGGAGAGCCAGGCGGTAGAGCTACTCCTCGTCGCCCGAGTTCGACGGCGGGTTCAACCCCAACGTGATCTTCCCCTGCCCGGCGTCGCGCCCTCCTTCGGCCTTCGGCGTGGACATCAACCTCCCCTACTCCACCTCTCCGGCATACGCAAGCCCTGCTCTACGCCGCGGACCGCTGCCTTTCGGCGGAAGCTCGGCGCCCTTCGGCGAGGCCGACACGCGCAACCTGTTCGGCGGAATGCCGGGCGCACTTCCGGCCGGCATGACGCCCGAGGCATACATGGAGGAATTGATCGCAACAGGCTCGGTCTCCAACCACCCCTTCTTCTTCATGAAAGAGCAGACCCGGGCCGACGCTGAGCGCGGCATTGAGTCCCAGGACCTCGCCGACATCGATGCCGAGGAGATGCAGGCCAAGCAGACGCAGCCAGAGGACGCCGAGACTGAGGCGAAAGACAAGAAGGGGAAGAAGCCGGGCACTTCGGTGGACGCTCGGCTCAAATTGACCGTGGCCGAGTACACCTGCCTCGCCGAAGCTCAGAAAACGGTGAGCATGGATCCGATCACCGGTGCGAACCAAAATTCCGACAATTATTGGCAGCGCGTGAAGGCAGCATTCGACGAGCGTAGCATGTGCAACCCAAAGTACCGCAAAATCCACATGGAGTAAGGAGAAAAGGCTATTACCAATCATTGGGCGATCATCCAAACTGCCTGTAGCAAGTGGCCCAGCTGCGTGGAAGAAGTCGACCGCACACAAGACAGTGGAGAGAACATGGACAACAAGGTACTCGCGAACACTATCTTTGTCGTGCACTCTCTTCCATTTTGACAAACTTGACACACTTTCATTTTGCAGCTGCGTCGTGTACTTGCTCTGTTTCGAGAGGACATGAAGATGGAGTTCAAGTTCCATCATGTCTTCGAGCAAATTAAGCATTGCGAGAAGTGGCGGGACACTCGCTTGAGTCTCTCCAAGAGGAAGGACGGCGTCTACAACCCCAAGGCCCCGGCCGCTGCTGCCAGCGAAGGAAGACCTGAGCTCGGCCAGAAGAAGGCGAAGATGCTCAAGGCCGCCGGACCTCCCGCCGAGCGTCTCCAGGCTTCGATCGAGAAATACATCGCCGACACGAGGGCGTAGGCCGAGAAGAGGGCTGAAAAGAGCGAGGAGCGCTGGAAGCAACTGATCGAGACACAAGGGGAAAAGGTGGCCCTCATCAAGGCCAACCTCGCCGAGAAGAAGGCCAACTACGCCGCCAAGAAGCACAACACGGACCTCAAGTTTCTGATGGGCGTCGAGGACACGTCGAAGATTAGCTCGCCGGTCAAGGCCTGGTACATGGTGCAGCGTCAGGCCATCCTGCAAGGCATGATCATGGATTCCCCTTCCTCTGCGCCGAACGTGCCTGCGCCGAACGCTCCCACGCCGAGCTCTGCTTCTACTTCCTCCAACGCGGCGGCCATCAACGACGACACGGACGACAACGCCGTGTCGACCACGCCGTAGGAGCCCATCCCCATCGACGACTGGGTCATTTCTCCTGTTTTGTAATAAAAATCAGCCGCCAAATTTGTGGGCGTATCTGTCGAACATCTTGTGGCCGAACACTCGCCGGCGGGAACGATAAAAAATTAAATATATCGTCGTTTTGTGTTCGTCTGGGTAGTGTAACACCCTCAGAATCGGACCTATGCAAGTTTTAGCGAAACCCGCCAAACCCGCATAGAAACGATTCAAAGGTGCCCACCAGGCACTTGCGTGCGGGTGGAAAACGAAGTAATAACATTACACAACAGTCCTCGATGGGATCCACAGAACAGATATATATACAGCAGCGACTCAATGAGTCAAGAATACAGATATAATATACAAAGATCCAAATCACCTTGAAAATGATAGAGCGTCCGTCTACGGACAAGATGCAAATGGGGCTAAAAGCCCTGAAGAATAACCAATGGCGTCCATAACCGCCGCCTGCAAGCCGGAAGGGTAACCGCTAACGACGCCGATCTCAAAACCTGCTAAAACAAAAGGGTGCCGACAAAGGGCAAAGGAAAAAAGGCGTCGATGCTTGAGGCGATTACGGCGAGGCTAGAATTCGGCGGTCCTCGCCTACATAGGTATGGTGGACTGAAGCGGCAGCGGCAGCATGCACTAAACAACCTATAGAGACTCGATACAACTGGCGGCTATTGGAGAGGGGTAAGAAAGACCTATTCGGATCCAACCTGAAGCTAACACCAAACAAACCCATCCTGGTGTTTCCCCCTCGACACCAAACGAGGAAGTCAACCGAGGAACTCACACAGTTGGCAGTTTTATTTATTCAGTTATCGTTGCAGCAATTACTAGTCAGGTTTAGATAATCATCCTGGTAAAATAAGCAGTGGACACTTTTAGTTAACCATTCCGTGATAGTTGCAACACTTACTAATCAGATACATTTAACATGAGATAACCCCAAAACCCAGCAATTGTTGGTACTTTTATTCAGCCATTCCGTTGTAGTTGCAATACTTACTAGTCAGGTACAATGGTCGCAAGCGACACTCCAAACAAGCAATTGTGGGCAGTATTGTTTAGCCATTCCATTATAGTGAAGCTAATTACTAGTCATTATAAAGTCAAATTTATAGCAATAAACTTTAGTTATGCTTGTCTATGGTCGAGATATCGTCCAAGTCGTCCATATCCATGACACGGCTTTCAGAAAGTTTTACCCGGCCGGGGTGCACCAATAGCAACACACGCTCGATCAACCTCGGAAAAACCAAATCAAAACCCAACGAGGCTTTCACGACTAAGCAATCACAGGATTCAGAAATATTTCAGGGGGGCACCACATTGAGTAGACCTGCAACGAAGTAAGCAAGCTCCGAGACGGACTCAAGGTTTGCGACAATGGCTGTAAACGACTGGGAACCCGAAAGTGTGGCTGGGCTTGTCGATACCGCGAAAACATTCCGCTTACCTAAACAGTACAGTGTGCTCCTCGCACAATTTAAATAAAGCAGTAGCATGGCATAAGTACAGGATCGTAAATAAAACCTCAAACTAGTTTGTGGCCCCAAGAAATAAGACTGAATCAAGCTCTGACTCAGGGGGGTCCCATATACCTCCCGGATGTGGATAGCGCGATAAAACAAGGAACAGGTATCAAGTACTCGGGGCCCTATGGGACACAAGTGGGCGTTCGAAAACCAAATATTATCTATCACCCACTGATGCCTCTGCTTACTTCAATTTTAGTGGTTAAACAAGAATTAAAGTGAGCGATAAGTAAAACTATGATCATCTCCAACATCAACATGCGACAATACATCAACAACTGTGGCACTGGACGACACGCAACAGCACTTGAGCAAGCGACTACGACGCGCAAGTCCAACTATCTACCAAACAACAGGTAATAGGATGTGTCCAAGGCAATATAGGGTTGCACGGTATATCACGGGTACGAAAGCTAGAGCATCGCAACACAGATAGCAATAGATCAACAGGAGGGAATAAATACTATAAAAGTAAGATAGGTAGAAAGGGGGGAGATGCTCGCCTGAAAACATTGTCGGAGGTTCAACCGAAGATCGGGTCGACACTCGCATCAACTCAACGGCCTTATCCGCGAAGAAGCAAAACACTAGAAGAAACACCGGATGCACTATTTAATACAATGGCAGAAGATCGGCATGATGCATGTATGATGTATGACATGGCAAAGGTGCGATGCAAATAGGTCAATATTAAGTGGAACCGGGGTCTCGACAATTAATTATATGATTCAAGTTGTTTAGCTACCCCGCAATTTAAATGTTGTTTTAACATGGCAAGATATGGTACCGGTTCGATGCACAAATTTAAATGAGGCCAATATAAGGCTAGATTTGCCCGCATATGGGCCCCATATTAAATTATTAGGTGAATCGGCATAAGGCCCCCCAAACCAATGATATGCATGCGATATGAATGACAATTTAATATGCGACAAGGTTATTATTTTATAAGGTAGGGTTTCGGGAAGGGGTTCACACGTTAGGGGGTCTCGACGAACTTGGGGTTCCGGGGTTCGGGGTCGGGCTCAGGGTTCGACGGGATCGTTCTCGGACTCCGGAAGTAGTTCTTGTCGTATCCGTGGTCTACGGTCATGCCGACGGCCCTGGCGTTCGGGATGAGGTACTTGTCGCATCGGGGTCTCGGGTTGCAGAACTTGGCGCGCCCGGGTTCGGTCTTCGGATCCGGAAAAGAGTACTTGGCGTCCGACGGTAGATCTTGTTGGTTTCACTCCGAAGGACTTGTTGTTCTGCAGCGGAGGCCATGGGGTCATCGGGGTCCGGGTCTTGGTCGGGTCGCCGGTAGCTCTTGGTGTCCAGGGGTTGCTCCGGGTCCGGGGTTCGCCGCTCCGTGAGGTAGATCTTGTCGACTTGGCGTCATCGCCCCTAGTTTCCGCGACGAAGTACTCGGGGTTCCACTCGGTTGTCGGTGTCGAGCTCGTTGTCGCAATTAACTTGAAGGGTTTATGGCCTTTACGGGATCGGTCCTCGAACTCTAGGAAGGCGACCTTGCCGCTCGGGCTTCGAGGAACGGTGAAGGGAATGTCCACGGGTCCGTGGATATCTTGGTTCGGCATCGGATCGGCCCTGTCGTCGGGATGATCCCGTCGACCCCGACATTGGGCATTGGTCCTCTGCGGGCGAGCTTGTCGAACCACCGGGGCGTCGGGGCTGCTGCGAACGGCGGCGGGCTGCTGCAGAGGGTGGCCGGCGACGGAAGGCTCGGGGGCAGGCGGGCGGCTCAGCGGCGGGCGGGCGTGGCGCCGGCTCGGCGGCGGCCGGAGGGCGGAGACCGGCGGGGCGCGAAGCGGCCGGGAGGAAGCGTGGACAGAGGGGGTCGGGGACGCGGCTGCTGCTGCCGGGGTGGTGGCGGCGGCTTGGTGGCGGGGCGCGGTTGGTGGCGTGGCGAGCTCGTCGGCGCGGAGGAGGACGGGTCGGGGAAGCTTGTGCGGGGACGGAGGCCACAGGCGCTGGCGCTGAGCTCGACGACGATGGAGGCGGGCGGGGCGGGGCAGTGGGGGTGTGGTCCGCGAGGCGGGAGGCGCGGCCGAGAGAGCGATGGATGGTGACGGAGGAGGCTGCGGCATGGCGCTGGCGTGGCGGCGAGGGCCGACAGGGCCTGAGGGTGAGGCGGGTGGGCTGCTGCGAACTGCGGGGTGGGGCGGCGGAGGAGGGGCCCAGGCGGCCCGGTGCGTCAGGCGGCTCGCAGGCTGCCGGAGGGAGGGAAGAGGTTGCTGGCGGCGGCCGGGAGCATGCTGGGCCGCTTTCGAAACAGGGGCGTGACGGAGTTGGTGAAGAGGGGCATCGGGGGAAGGTGGGTGCAGGGCAGGGGCTGCTCGCGTGGGGAGGGTGGTCCTGGCGGCGGAGGAAGAAGCCGGCCGGAGAGAAGGCCGCGGCGGCGGTTGGAGATGGGGTGGGGCGAGCGGGAGGAAGGGAGAAGGTGGGTTCGGGGCGGTCCGGGTGGGGACAGGTGGGGACAGGCGGTTGTTGGGTCTGGGTCAAGGGAGCGTCCTGTGTGTGTGCGTGGGTACGATGTAGTGTGATGTTCGGGTGAGTGCGTGTGTGGTGGATCCGGCGGTCTGGCGGGCGAGGACGGTCCAGCGGTGGGCGGGCTTCTTGAGGAGTGGCGGCGTGGAGGGAGCAGGTGGGGTAGGTGGCTTAGATGATTAGGGTTAGGGTTTGGTGAAACTAGGGTTTGGTCAAACGGGCTGGGCCAGCCGGGGTAGTAGGTGGCCTGGCCTACGGGCCGGGCTGCCTCCCCCACTAAATAAACATTTTATTTTTATTTTAAAACACCGGCAAATAGTTTTTAGGTAAACAAAATATCAAGATATGTCTGGAGTTTTAATTTGATTAGACAAGGAATATTGTAGGGAACAAAATAGGGTTTAGTAAAATATTTTTAGATGCAAATATGCATGATGACATGACAATTGCTCAAATGCAATGTGGCATGATGACATGAACATGCGGTCATGACGATGCAATGCACAAAAACAACGCGATTTTCTAGTAGTGGTTTTTGCGGGATGCCACAGGTAGTCGGCCTGCGTACGCGAGTGAAAAGGTTATATCCAGACAAAAACTTGCACCGTCCGAGATTTTGAACTTGATTCGTCCAACGAGAGACGCTCGAAGGCACATCCGGCCGTCAACCGATCTACCCGGGGGTACGTCCACGATCGAGGCCTGCTGGCGGGGTGCATCTCTCGTCCGCTTGTTTGCACTCAATGACGTACGTAGCGTCATCATATACACCCCTGCGAATTTGACTTTCAAGTTTGACCCTGGTCAGCGCAAAGTATCAAACTTTCAATATCTACATAGTGACACGTATCTTCAAGCCATAGTCAGGAAGAGTTTGTTCTTACACATAGTTCTTTTAGGGGAATGCATATTCCGAGCAACCAATGCGTACTACGTAATATTCTACTCCATTTAATAGTACTAGATTGCACTTTCAAACTAATATAAGTGCGTTCAAACGTCTGCTCTCTTTAGCCGCGCGAGCAAGTACAATAGAATGCTGACTATAAGAGGTACAATACTATATTTTAGCTGAGTTGAAGGAGAGGGAAGAAGAGCTGGATGTAAGTTAAAGAGCCTGTTACAACACATACTTCAAGGCACTTTTTGAGAGTGACACGTGGGACATGCATTAGTAAAATAGTACATGTTTGTAGTTTGCTATTATACTTGTTGGCTAAGTGATGACTATTGATAACATAGAAATGACTTATAGCTAACAATGGGCTATACTATTAAACTTGCTCTTACGGCGTGCACACATCGGATGCGCTCTAGAGAAGAGTTTCCCACGATTTCATTAATGAAACCAAATAATTACTCTCTCCGCTTCAAAATATAAAATGTTTTAATTTTTATAAAAAATAGTGTATCTAGACGCATTTTAGTGCGTAGATTCAAACCTACACACTAAAATATGTCTAGATACACTCCTTTCATAAAAGCTAAAACATCTTATGTTTTGGAACGGAGAGAGTACATAGTTCACCGCTAAAAACACACCCACATACACATCGGCAGAATATAGTTATAGATCTCAAAGATAACCAGCTGAAAGGTAAAAAAAAGGGTTAATTGGATCCATGCCGCTACAACTTTCACACTTTGGAGAAACGCTATTATAAAAAGTGTCATTCCAACTTTTCCATATCTCTACCTATGACATTCTAGTCATTACCAAACATATACTGCCATTTACACTCGTTTAAGTATAACAAGGCCGTCTCTAGAAATTTTAGGCCAATCTATATTCAGTTTTGAATATCCTTCGGTGACATTTGTCCACGAGCTAACACCCTCACTATCATATCTTATGAATTAACATATTGCTTCCCTTTCATCATCTCTGTGGCATCCCGCAAATCCACTACTAGAAAATCGCGTTGTTTTTGTGCATTGCATCGTCATCATCATGCATTGTTTGTCTGCATTATTTGAAAAGCCCAATTTTGATTATACAAATACCCCTCTTTATTATAAAAGGCAAAACCCCGAAGGTATCGGATATTTTGTTTCACCTAAAAACTATTTGCAAAGTGGTTCTGTTTTAAATTAAAGAGAACCCAACAAACACAAAAACTGAAACAGCCCCCCCCCCCTAAATCCTAGTCTCACCCAACCTATTCCTACCCACCAATCCCAGGCTGCCACCTCCCCCTCTCACCCCAAACATACCCACCTGCCACCTCTTCAATCCTCACCTTTTCCCTCTTCCTTTTTCTCACCCAGCTTCCCTTACCCCTCTCTCTCTGACCCGCATGACCCACCCTTTTCCCCCGGGCCCCACCCAGCGCACCCACTCAGCTGCCCACACTCCCCCACCTGGCCCCATCCCTCTAGACCTGGTCCACCCCTACCCTCTCCACACTTCCTCTCTGGCCGCTGGGCCCGCGCCACCTCCCCGCGTGGACCCTGCCCCCGTCCCCACTCGCAGATTCCTCTCCCCAGTCCCCACGCGTCTCCTTTCTTTCCCCAACCGCTCCCGCCACGCTGCTTCGCCCAGCCCCTCTCCCTCCTCCCCTCCGACCCCTTGCTGGCGACCCTCCTGCCTGCCTCGCTGCTTCCGCGGCTACGCCTCCACCTCTCGCCGCAGCCGCTGTCGCCGCTCGGCTTGCACGCCATGTCCCCGCCACCGTTGCTTCTCGCGCCGCCCGCTCGTCGGCGCCGCCCGCTGCCCTACGCTTCATCCGCGCTCGCCTGCTCCGCGCGCCCTGCCGTTCTCCCCAGCGCCGCCTACCTCCGCCACCACTTTGACGCGAGCGCCCCGCCGTCGCCGCCTCTGCCGCCCGCTCCCGGCGCCCGTCGCCCAGCTCCCCTCCCCGCCGCCAGCGTCGCCATGGCCACCGTCGCTTCGCGTGGCCGCTTCGCCCGACCAGCGTCGCGGCCCGCGCCTTCTTCAAGTTCGTCCGGCGGCCAACCGTCGCCAGCGCGCCGTCCACATCTCGACCTCCGCCGCCGCCCCACCACCACGGCCGGCCTGCGCACGGGCCCGCCACCTCCGGCCACCTCGTCTGCTTCGCCCGGCCGTCGCCTCACACATAGTACTTGCGGTCACAGTCGCTGGCGCCGCCTTCATTTGGCCACCATCATCGTCTGCCGTCCGTCGGAAGGTTGAGAGCGAAAGTCTTTGAAGGTTCAGTTTGTTAGTAGCGAGCTCTCAGCAAACCCTGATCCATCTGTTCAAAGGAGCTGAGCGTCTATCAAATCGATAACCTGATCAGTAGCCTAGTGGCAGTGTTCCTGTCACCGTCGACAGTGATCCAAGATCAAATCCTAGCTAAGCCTGCTTTCTTTTGCCAATCTGTTTCGTCGCTAAACTCAACTCCGTCAGGCGCCCTATCCCTGCAAGGTATCCAAACGAGAACTACATCGAGAGCCGCGGTACTAGGGAGACGACATCAAGCCGAAGCACCAAGACCTACTACGGACGCCGGGGTCCCCGGACCCGAAGACCACATGTGCGCCAAGATCTTCGTCGGATCCTCAAGACCTTCTTCCCGTATGCGACCTCGGAGACCGCGTTGAAGTCGAACCAAGATCCCCATCGCACAAGCTCGTCACCAAGACCGAACCGAAGCGCCAAGGCCTCCGCCATGGAATCAACAAGATCTTCACGAAACGCCGAGTACTTCTTTGAGAACGCCATGATCACCAACACGACCCGAAGACCGCGAACGCGACAAGAACGCCCCGACCGGGAAACCCGATGCGCCCCCGACGCCAACCAAGCCCTGCTCCCCGGTTGCGCCAAGATCTACCCCGATCCGAGACCCTAACCCCCGGAGTCCGAGAACGATCCCGCCAAGGCCGTCGAACCCTGAACCCTGGACCCCGAACCCCGGAACCCTAACAAGATCGCCGAACCCTAATGTGTGACCCTTTTTCCTCGATACCCTATTTTATAAATGCATAATAACAACTTGATTGCATATTGAATTGTCATACTCGCATGCATATCTGTGGTTTGGGGGCCTTATGCCGATTCACCTAATAATTCAATATGGGGCCCATATGCGGGCAAACCTAGTCTCATATTGGCCTCATTTAAACTTGTGTAGCGAACCGGTATCTTATCTTGCCTTGTTTAAACGACATTTAAGATGCAGGGTTTCTAAATAACTTGAACCATTTTAACTAATTGTCGGGACCCCGGTTCCGCTTAATCTTGACCTAATTGCATTGCACCTTTGCCATGCCATACATCATACATGCATCATGCCGATCTTTTGCCGAAGTATTAAATATTGCATCCGGTGTTCCTTCTAGTGATTTGCTTCTTCGCGGATAAGGCCGTTGAGTTGATGTGAGCTTCGCCCCGATCTTCGGTTGAACCTTTCGGCAATGTTTTCAGGCGAGCATCTCCCTCTTTCTACCTATCTTACTTTTATAGTATTTACTTCCCTCCTGTTGATCTATTGCTACCTGTGTTGCGATGCTTTAGCTTCCGTAACCGTGATCTACCGTGCAGCCCTATATTGCCTTGGACACACCCTATTACCTGTTGTTTGGTAGATAGTTGGACTTGTGCGTCGTAGTTGCTTGCTCAAGTTACCGATGTGTGTCATATGCCATGCTTGATGTATTGCCGCATGTTGTTGATGGAGAGGATTCTAGTTTTATTTATCGTCACTTTAATTTCTGTTTAACAACTAAAATTGAATAAGCAGAGGCATCGGTGGGCGATAGATAATATTTGGTTTCCGAACGCCCACTTGTGTCCCGTAAGACCCCGAGTACTTGATTCCTGTTCCTTGTTTTATCGCGCTATCCACATCCGGGAGGTATATGGGACCCCGAGCGAGCTTGATTGATCTTATTTCTTGGGGCCACAAACTAGTTTGAGGTGTTTTTACTATCTGTACTTATGCCATGCTACTTTTTGTATTTAAATTGTGCGAGGAGCACTGCATCGCTTAGGATCGGGACACGATTCCGCGGTGTCGACAAGCCCAGCCACACTTTCGGGTTCCCAATGTTCACAACCGTATACCCAAACCTTGAGCCCCTGAGTCACCGGCTTCGTTGCGGGATCTACTCAAAGGGGTGCCCCCCTGAAATAATTTTGAATCCTGTGATTGTTCAGTCGTGAAAGCCTCGTTGGGTTTTGATTTGGTTTTTCCGAGGTTGATCGAGCGTGTGTTGCTATTGGTGCACCCCGGCCGGGTAAAACTTTCTGAAAGCCGTGTCCGCGAATATGGACGACTTGGAGCACAGTTTCTTGATCATAGACAAGCATAACTAAAGTTTATTGTTATAAATTTGACTTTATAATGACTAGTAATCAGCTTTACTACAATGGAATGGCTAATAAAACTGCCCACAATTGCTTGTTTGGAGTGTCGCTTGTGACCATTGTACCTGACTAGTAAGTATTGCAACTACAACGAAATGGCTGAATAAAAGTACCAACAACTGCTGGGTTTTGGGTTTATCTCATGCTATCATGCACGATTAGTAATTGTTGCAACTATCACGGAATGGTTAACTAAAAGTGCCCACTGCTTATTTTATCAGGATGAATATCTATACCTGACTAGTAATTACTGCAACGATAACTGAATAAATAAAACTGCCAACTGTGTGAGTTCCTCGGTTGACTTCCTCGTTTGGTCTCGAGGGGGAAACCCCAGGATGGGTTTGTTTGGTGTTAGTTTCAGGTTGGATCCGGATAGGACATTCTTACCCCTCTCTGATAACCGCCAGTTGTATCGAGTCTCTATAGATTGTTTAGTGCATGCTGCCGCTGCCGCTCAGTCCACCATACCTATGTAGGCGAGGACCGCCGAATTCTAGACTCGCCGTGTACTGGCCTCAGTACTGACGCTCCTTCTTTTTCCTTCGCCCTTTGTCGGCACCCCTTTTGTTAAGCAGGTTTGAGATCGACGCCGTTAGCAGGGTTACCCTTCCGGCTTGGCCTGGGCAGGGTTATGGACGCCATTGGTTATTCTTCAGGGCTCTTAGCCCCATTTGCATCTTGTCCGTAGTCGGACGCTCTATCATTCTCAAGGTGATTTGGATCTTTGTATATTATATCTGTTTTCTTGACTCTTTGAGTCGCTGTTATATATATCTGTTCTGTGGGTCCCATCGAGGACTGTTGTGTAATGTTATTACTTCGTTTTCCACCCGCACGAAAGTGCCTGGTGGGCACCTTTGAATCGTTTCTATGCGGGTTTGGCGAATTTTGCTCAAACTTGCATAGGTCCGATTCTGAGGGTGTTACAATCTCCTACGTCGTGCGTACAATCGTTGACAAGGGAAGATAGGTAACTACACATAAACCGTCTGAAACCTTCTATAGCCGGCATCATATTATCATGTGTTATCTCATTTCTTCTCATTTCTGACAAACTAAACCCTCCATATAATCATTAACACTTTGTCACAAACATATTTTGGAAGTGATAGCAATAGTTCCTCTAGTTGAATTCCTCGATGGCCCTTAAGATTATCAGTTCTTGGGATTATCTCCCAGACTTCCTTCGTGGCATTCCAGAAGTTTACTGCATGAGGTCAATGAAATAGGATATGTACCACATCCTCCAGTTCACATCCATAGACACCACAAGTTTTATTGACATTTATAGTGCATTTATCGTTATTCATCTCGGTAGCCAGAGCGCCATGAAATGTCTTCTAAGCAAAGATGCGAATTTTCTCCGGTACTCAAGATCTCCACAATATTCTCCAAACCTACTTTTCTCCACCAGGTGCAGTGCTTGGTGTGACACCCCATTGCTCCTACTGCGTAAGCTCTAGGCCAAGCTTGTAAGCATTGCAAACTGTAAAGATGCTTGTTTTTTCTTGGTGCCGCATGAGGAAATCTACCTCTCTGCACATTTATAAACGGTCTCCCCACATAGTTAAATTTAGCATATCCCAACCATCAAAATCTACAACATGATGAATTTTACTTAAAAATATACTTTACACTCAAGGGTAAAATTATTTCAAAGTTTTGTATCATGTCCACACGTCTTTCAGAAATAAATGTAGTCATGCCACTACCCACATATTGTTTGCAGTGATTATAAAATTTATCTTTAACACATGAAACTCCAGTCTAAATCCATGAGTCTCAACTTCTCTGTTTACAAGCACTGAGATTTAACATACTTATTCTTTGGAATTGTTTGCCATGCACCATCCAACTTTTCTAATTTCTATATTGAGTTTCCTAAGAGTGCTTCATTCATAAGCTCTAGATTCTTAACTCCAAATCCATCGGTTTCTAAGGTAAACAAAGAATATTATTCCACCTTACTACATGATAATTTTTTCTTTTGGATCATCGTTTCAAACTAACCAAGATCTAAAGAAAATCAAGTCCTTTTTTATCTCCCGTGAGGAGTAGTAAAAAATACATCTAATGTGTACATTGGAAATACAAAAATGAACCGGAATCAATTTCTAGCAAATAGAGAGAATTTGCCCTGACAACAAACACATCTTTGTAGGTTGAAGCAATATATATTTCCATGATTTGTTTCTAATTATTCTAGCATCTACTAAAATCCCAAGATATCTTAGTGCTAATACACTAAAGGACATATAAGGCTTCTTCATTATTTTTAGCTTCAATAAAAGGACACAATTAACTTTTTATGAAAGATGACTAGCAAGCCACACAATTTCTTATAACATAAATAAATTTTAGATTATATTCACTATTAAAATAATCCTGCATTAAAAAATACTATATCGTGAGAATATTTTTATATATTAATTCCCCTATTCGAGCATCTCAATCAAGAATCCGCTAAGTAGTTGAGAATCTATAACATTATTCATTATGAGACTAAAGCATCAACAACCAAATAAAAAGGGAGGAAACAAGGAATCTCGAGCATTTGAAATTAGGGAAGGTCCGGCTTGTGTTGTCTAACATTACCTTTTTCGATGACACTAGACATTTCATTTCCTAAAATTTAAAGTTTGCATACATGCTAACTGAGTGCATGAGGCTTACTGAACTAGTGCCAATCCAACGTGACATCCTTCTATGCTCTCACTCATAGTTTGCAAGACCATGGCTTCCTACATTCTAATCATGGCAGATATTATGTCTTCATGAAGCAGAGATATTATGTCTTCATGAAGCTGGACCTTGTTGTTGTAGGGTTTCGTAGCATGGAAAACAAAAATTTTCTATCGCATACAAACAAACAAGCCAAGATCTATCTACTAGATTGTAGCAACGAGTCGATGGAATAACTTACCCTCGAAGATTCCAAAGTATTTAACGAGAGCGGATTCTCGTGGGTGATGTAGTCGTACTCTTCCCGATCTCAAGATCATGTAGACGATCCTTCCGGCTGCGTTAAAGAAGCGCTCCCGCAATGGTCACACGTTCGATTGACGAAGACCTTCCTCTCCCTTGTTCCAAAGAATGGAGGTTGTAGCACTCCTCGCTATTCCTAAAGACACCGTGGTACCTAAGTAGAGGGAGATCCCAGGCTTCGCCTTAAGCCGGAGCGAGTATGGTGAAGTATGAGAGAGCTATTAGTGGTCTAGGGTTTAGACACACCAATTAGAAGGCTCTAAACCGAAGGCTAGGGCAATTAGAAGCTCTAAACCAAAACGGCTCTAAACCGGAGGCTTTGGCTAGGGTTTAGATTAGAGGATAGGAACTTGTGTGTACAGAGGAGGGAGCCCTGCCCCTCCTTTTATAGGTGGAGGGGCCGGCGCGCCAAGGGGGAGGGAGGGGAGTCCCTCCCCAACTCGTCTTGGTGGAGGCGCCACGGTTGAGGAGGATTCCTCCCAACTCGGTTTGCCCCCTCTTTCCTCTTTCCCTCTCTTTTCTGTTTTAGCCATTTGACTTTTCAAACTTGCTATTTATCTTTTCAGTTTAGGATTCAATTTAATCCTTCATTTGGAACAGCGAGAACACTTAGTACATGATGCAATCATTCCAATATGTAATGACACATTCATGTACCCCTTTCCCTCCGGAGTGCCGGACATTCCGGAACCTTCTAGAACATTCCCGATGAAAACACCGGAATCATTTCCGAACTCCGAAATGGGACTTTCCTTATATGAATCTTATTCTCCGGACCATTCCGGATCACCTCGTGATATCCCGGATCCCATCCGAGACTCCGAACAACATTCGGTCTCTTTCTCATAATACCATAACTACTCAAACAACGTCGAATCCTTAAGTGTGTCTCCCTACGGTTCGTGAATTATGCGGACATGATCGAGACACTTCTCCGAACAATAACCAATAGAGGAATCTGGAAATTCATATGGCTCCCACATATTTCTACGATTACTTTGCGATCGAATGAACCACTTACATACGACACCAATTTCCCTTTGTCTCACGATAGTTTACTTATCCGAGGTTATGATCGTCGGTATCTCTGCATACCTAGTTCAACCTCGTTACCGACAAGTACTCTTTTCTCGTTCCCGTGATATGTGATCCCTTGTGAGCCAGTCACATGCTTGCAAGCTAATTGGATGACATTTCACCGAGAGGGCCCAGAGTATATCTATCCGTCATATGGATGGACAAATCCCACTCTTGATCCATGTGCCTCAACACATACTTTCCGAACACTCAATGCCACCTTTATAGCCACCTAGTTACGGTGTGGTGTTTGATGTCATCAAAGCATCCTTCCGGTGATGGTGATTAGCATGATCTCATGGTCGAAGGAATTAGGTTACTATGTATCAGAAAGCATATAGCAATTGAACTATTGAAATGACTTGATCTTTATGCTACGCTTATCTATAGGAGTATGTCCATCACATCATTCTGCTAATGATGTGATCCTGTTGTTAATAACATCTCTATGTTCATGATCAGGAAACCATGATCATATATTAACCAACAAGCTAGTTTAACAAGAGGCTTTACTAGGGACTCTTATTTTAGTTTACAAATCACACAAGTATTAATATTTCCGGTTAATACAATTATAGCATGGTATGTAAACATTTATCATAAGTGTGAAGATATGATAATAACCACTTTATTATTGCCTCTTGGGCATATCTCCAACAGTCTCCCACTTGCACTAGAGTCAATAATCTAGTTTCAAACCTTTGTGTATTCAACACCTATGGCTTTCCGGTGTTGTATGTACACGATTGCTAGTGGTCAACTGATCTCCGGATCTGACACTTCCAGGTCCGTGTGTAATTGCATGTCTTTGCGTCTCTACGCATCACTCATTCTCTAATGAGATGGCTTTGTATAAATTTGGTCTTTCAGTGTGACTTTTAGCTCTTTGGGGTTAAAACATGTTGATAATATTGTCGCACAATATATCTTCATAGTATTATCCCACTGTGAACTACACTTAGTTTGATAACAAACTACTTGACACAAATGCCCTCTTTTGCTGCTAAAATAGCAGTCACATACTTAGCCTTTTGTTGTAGTATCTGTCACAATGTCTTAATCTTTGGAACTCATCCAAATCCATTATGGAACTCACTTTCCATTATATTGTGCCACCTTTAGTTTAGATTGAGATAAACTTAATTTGTATTTTGTGACAAAACTAGTATCAATTTAGTACTTTTACAATGAACTGACCATCTATTTGTCACTTCTACAAATATTATACTCTTAGTTCTTCCAAAAGATCATAAGAATATCCTTACTATTGTCCAATGATCATCTTACGAATCATTCTGGTATATGCTCACAACATTTAGAGCATAGGACATATCTGGATTTGTACATATCACAGTATGATTGATATAAATACTCTTTGTGATTTCAAACATTAAGTATCAATCTATACTTGAATCTTTGTTTCACTTACCAAGTGTCAATACACTTGAATATATCATCAATATTGAACTCATTCAATCCTTTCTGTGCGACAAGAACCTTTCTTGTAGTTTATATATTGAACTCATTCAATATCTCATCTATGTACTTCTGGCACAACCATATTGGCGTCTATTGATGCCAAATATTTGGGTTTTGCCTAAGTCTTTCATCAGGATGAAATTCTTAATATGTGTTAATAAAAGATACATTATTTCCAATCAACAATATGTCTTCTACATAATGTATTAGAAATATCTCTTAGCGCTCCCACTTAATTTCTTGCAAATGCAAGCATCTTCATCGTCTCTAATGAACTTTCAAACTCCTTTAACAGTTTCATCATAGTGAAGATTCCAACTCCGCGATGCTCACTTTAACCATTGAAGTTTGCATATGCTTTTAGCATCCTTTTGAATTAACAAAACCCTATGGACCGTGTTATGCACATGTCCTAGGTAACGATTCTATTAGAAGAACTTGTTTTGTTTATTCAACTACCATATAACAAATTGTATGTAGTGGTTGCTACATTAATCCGTCTAGACTAAATATCACTATGAAAGATCAAATCTTGTCATAGTCAACCTTTAAATATTTTGTGAACTCTTTCCCAACATGTCAACCATTTCATAGATGTAAAACATCCATGTCTATTTCTTTATAGATCCAGACACAACTGTAAGGTCTTACACCTTTCTCGAGGGTCCTTCAAGTTCAAAACTTGATTTCTCGTGTATGGAACTATCACGGATTTTATGGCTTCAAGCCATTTGACGGAGTCAGGGCCCATCATCGCTTCTTTTCATGTAGTACGTTCATTATTCTCAAATAATGATTCAACCCTCAAATCTTGGTATTTGATTGTTTACTCGACCTACTTGGTTCAACAGAAACTTTGACCTTCATAACCACAACCTTTGAGGCACGTGATCCATGAGCATTGTTGCTGCCTTCGGAACACTTTTCGGTGCTGTGCAACTCTGCACATATAGCTAAGGTTCTTTTAACCTTATCAAAGTTCTATTGTCCTCCTACTTAACTTTTCACGAAAAATTCCTTCTAAAAGAAACTTGACGTTCTAAGTGACAAACACTTTTGTCTCCGGTGTTGTGGAGGAATACTTAACAAAGACAGGTTCATCCGACTTTGGTTGCAAACATCTTTCTTATGCATAGCATACCAATGTTTAAGAAAGGACAACTTGGATTTTATCCCAAACCATAACATATGGTGTTATTTCAACGGATTATGATGGAGCTCTTTTCAGTGGAAAAACGGTAATCTCTAAAGCTTTTAATCTTTAAAATATAATGGCAGTTTTATGAATTATACCTTTGATCTTACCATGTCAAACAAGGTTTAATTACATATCTCGAATGCTCCATACTCTTATGGTGTTTCGGGAAATGCAAATCCACGGAACGATTCCATAAATCTTAGGTATTATGCTAAACTTTGTAACTCAAATATCTTCCTTTATGATCTTTATCATAAACTGTTTATATTCTTGTTACAATGATTTTGCACTCCATTTTGAAAGTCTTTGAACTTTTCAAATGTTTCATAATTCATCCATATTAAGTAAATATTCATATATTCACTCAAATTTTCGGAGAAAACATATGAAGTTGAAATCCATCGCTCTTGACTACACATAATGGACTTCGTACAACAGTATGTACAAGTTCCAATAAGTTAGTCATTCGTTCCTTTTTGGCCTATGAACGAAGTTTTAATTATCTCTAGGAAAGTTTCACAAGCGTCATTTGATCAAAATCAAAAAGACTCTAAAATTCCATCCACATGGAGTTTCTTCATGTTTTCTTTCCAATATAATTTAAACGGCGATGTCACTTCCTAAGTGATCTTTCAATCAATTTGTCTTTCGACATTTTTAGCACAAGTTTTATGGATGTGATTTCTCCAACGAGATTTGTGAATCATCCATCTTTTATAGATTACGGCAATTATTTGAACAACCCTTTTGTTCTCATAATACCTGATAAAATAAATCTTGAAGGCAAGCTTTGATGTTTAACGAGCAACACAATAACCCTTTATTTTGTTCTCGATGAACATCATCACATATTCTTTTGCTAGTTACTTAGGCCATTGTAGTTCATGAATTGTGTTGTTTCGTATGACGATTCACACCAACAAATTCAGTATCAAATACTTAAGAACCACATTGTTTAATAAGCAAAGAATATAGCCATAACATGTATATCATCTATATACTTAAACTGAACAATTCTAGTCTTTTCTTTTACGCCATATATTTATGAGATTCTCTTTCAAGATTTCCTTTTGCTTGAAAGAATCTATCAACATCAATAGTGGAGTCATTCATATGACACATAGTCCAAAGCGTGTATAGTTAAATACCAATGTCTTTGGACTTGCACTTTGAAGTAGATCACCATTATCAAATGTTTGGTGTTCTTTCAAATTCCTTTCTTTAGTAATCTCTTGGTGTAGTAAACATTTTACCTACATCAAATATTCACCCTCATCATGGATTTATCCATGATCAAGCTACTTTTAGCTTGTAACGGTGAATCGCAAGTATAATGTTGCTCTCCAAAACCTTTTGGAGGATTAGGACAACTAGTGTCTCCAACCTTTTGCAAATTCTCATCAAATATGAGAACATGACTTTTGCCATATTATACTCTATCATGTTGTAACCAATACTTTGTTTCAGATATCACAATATCTTCCAGACAACATGGTTTCTGAAACAACTCTTTCAGATCCTAGATAACCTTGATATTAAGATAATCCTTTGAATATCAAGAATCATGGAGACAAACATGATACTTATATACTAACACTTGGAATTGTTACTCTTGATTTAATACTAATTATTAAACTTCATGGAGTAACCGGAACTTACTGAAAGTTTGCAATAGGACTTTTAAACTTTAGATTAACACTTCAAATCAATACGATACCAGTTCGTAAAGTAACTAACCAGAATTCTATAGTTCTATCATCTCAATTAAAACTAAGCGCAAGGTGGTAAACGGATGCCAATGACTACAACAACTATGCAAATTCACTTTGATTTAGTTTATGATAAATTGAGTTCTAATTAATAATTAAATTAATCTAGGTGAACTCCCACTCAAAACAATATCCCTCACATTGTTTTAGTGATCACACGAACCAAATCCACCACATCAAAACCGATCATCACGAGAGTTGATGCAACTTCAATGGCGAACAATCAACATGTTCATCATATCTACTATATGACTCATGCTTTACCTTTCGGTGATCCGTGTTCCGAGACCATGTCTGTACATGCTAGGCTCGTCAAGATCAACCTTAGCTTTCGCATAAGCAAATCTGGCTTGCTTACGTTGTATACACTCGCAGAATCTAACACACCCGATCATCACGTGGTGCTTTGAAACAACAAGCTTTAGCAACGGTGCTAACTAAGGGTGAACACTTTATGACTTGAAATTCATGTGCATTAGGGATCATCTTATAATGCTACCGTCGTCTACTAAGCAATACAAGATGCATAAAGGATAAACATCACATGCAATTCATAATATGTGATATGATATGGCCTTTCTTCTTTGTGCTTCCGATCTCCATCTTCAAGCACGAACATGATCTCCATTATCACCGGCATTGCATCAAGGTCAATGACGCTTCTCCATGGTTGTCGTCCACCGGCTTTCAACTATTACAACTACTTTGAATAGACACGCGGGTCTTAACATAAATTAAAGACAACCATATGGCTCCTGCCGGTTGCCAACTTACAATAAGGAACATTGCATACATCAAATATAATCACAATCATGGTCATATCACATCATCAGACACCCTCGCAAAACAAAGTTAGACGCCTCTACTTTCTTTGCATGTTTTACGTGGTTTGGGGCTTTCAATAAGTGTCGTTCTAACTTACGAACATGAACCACAACATTGATACTAGTATTGTTAATCACCCATTGTAAATTGGATCTTAACTATGCTAGGAGAAACAGGCACCCGCAAAGCCACTATGCAATACAAGTTGCATGTCAAGCGTGGAGCAAGTCTCATGAACGATGTCATGTAAGGTTAGCCCGGGCCGCTTCATCCCAACATACCGCAAGATGCAAAGTACACAAGAAGCAATCGACAATAAAAGCATCAACGCCCATAATGACCATTGTGTTCTACTCGTGCAACAGATCTACATATAGACACGGCTCTGATACCACTGTAGGGTTTCGTAGCATGGAAAACAAAAAATTTCTATCGCATACAAACAAACAAGCCAAGATCTATCTACTAGATTGTAGCAACGAGTCGATGGAATAACTTACCCTCGAAGATTCCAAAGTGTTTAACGAGAGCGGATTCTCGTGGGTGATGTAGTCGTACTCTTCCCGATCTCAAGATCGTGTAGACGATCCTTCCGGCCAAGCGTTCTAGCGCCCCTCAATCGGTCACACGTTCGGACTTCGACGAAGACCTTCCTCTCCTTGTTCCAAGAAAATGGAGGTTGTAGCACTCTCCTCGCGATTCCGGCAAAGACAACGTGGTACCTAAGTAGAGGAGATCCGCAGGCTTCGCCTTAAGCCGGAGCGAGTATGGTGGAGTATGAGAGAGCTATTAGTGGTCTAGGGTTTAGACACACCAATTAGAAGGCTCTAAACCGAAGGCTAGGGCAATTAGAAGCTCTAAACCAAAACGTCTCTAAACCGGAGGCTTTGGCTAGGGTTTAGATTAGAGGATAGGAACTTGTGTGTACAGAGGAGGGAGCCCTGCCCCTCCTTTTATAGGTGGAGGGGCTGGCGCGCCAAGGGGGAGGGAGGGGAGTCCCTTCCCAACTCGGCTTGGTGGAGGCGCCGCCGATTGGATGAGGGATTCCCTCCCCAACTCGGTTTGCCCCCTCTTTCCTCTTTCCCTCTCTTTCCTGTTTTAGCCGTTTGACTTTTCAAACTTGCTATTTGACTTTTCAGTTTAGGATTCAATTTAATCCTTCATTTGGAACAGCGAGAACACTTAGTACATGATGCAATCATTCCAATATGTAATGACACATTCATGTACCCCTTCCCCTCCAGAGTGCCGGACATTCCGGAACCTTCTAGAACATTCCCGATGAAAACACCGGAATCATTTCCGAACTCCGAAACGGGACTTTCCTTATATGAATCTTATTCTCCGGACCATTCCGGATCACCTCGTGATATCCCGGATCCCATCCGAGACTCCAAACAACATTCGGTCTCTTTCTCATAATACCATAACTACTAAAACAACGTCGAATCCTTAAGTGTGTCTCCCTACGGTTCGTGAATTATGCGGACATGATCGAGACACTTCTCCGAACAATAACCAATAGAGGAATCTGGAAATTCATATGGCTCCCACATATTTCTACGACTACTTTGCGATCGAATGAACCACTTACATACGACACCAATTTCCCTTTGTCTCACGATAGTTTACTTATCCGAGGTTATGATCGTCGGTATCTCTGCATACCTAGTTCAACCTCGTTACCGACAAGTACTCTTTTCTCGTTCCCGTGATATGTGATCCCTTGTGAGCCAGTCACATGCTTGAAAGCTAATTGGATGACATTTCACCGAGAGGGCCCAGAGTATATCTATCCGTCATATGGATGGACAAATCCCACTCTTGATCCATGTGCCTCAACACATACTTTCCAAACACTCAATGCCACCTTTATAGCCACCCGCTCACGGTGGTGTTTGATGTCATCAAAGCATCCTTCGGTGATGGTGATTAGCATGATCTCATGGTCGAAGGAATTAGGTTACTATGTATCAGAAAGCATATAGCAATTGAACTATTGAAATGACTTGATCTTTATGCTACGCTTATCTATAGGAGTATGTCCATCACATCATTCTGCTAATGATCTGATCCTGTTGTTAATAACATCTCTATGTTCATGATCAGGAAACCATGATCATATATTAACCAACAAGCTAGTTTAACAAGAGGCTTTACTAGGGACTCTTATTTTAGTTTACAAATCACACAAGTATTAATGTTTCCGGTTAATACAATTATAGCATGGTATGTAAACATTTATCATAAGTGTGAAGATATGATAATAACCACTTTATTATTGCCTCTTGGCATATCTCCAACAGTTGTTGGGTCTTAATGCAAATATGGTTGAGATAAAACGGGAACCGAGCAATGCGTGTGAATGAAATATGATAGACTCTAACTATTTGCCTCACATTCTTTCGAACAAGGGCATAAAAAGTCCTCTCCATCTATCGCATGGTTTGTAAGATGTCGTTGACACAATTGCCTAGTATTTGCAATGTGGCATTGTCTTGTCATCTCGTTTAGCCACTAAATGAGATCAGAATAGGTCATGATCTCTAGATAAGGTTAAAGATGAAGGTTGAATGTGTTAAACGTGCCACTTTGTAAAAAAAAGGTTGTTTAAAGTGCAATCTACTCCACCTACATTTGACGGCTCAAAACCATCCATATAACATGTCTTAGCTCAGACATGCCTTTTCGATCCATCGGGCTCAAGTGAGCCTGATATTTCTCAAAATATAAATTAATAGTTTGAACAGTTCACAAAAGTTCCCCCCAAAAATTGACATGTACACAGAATGTGATATCTATACCTAGTACAATTTTTCTTCTAACAAATGCTTTATATATGGTACATAAAAATACAAATACGTGAATGTAGAAATAGCAAATATTACATGCATTGCTTGCCTTTACAAATCCACATAATTGTCTTCTTATGTGTCTCACGTGTTAAAAGTATTTCTAAAGAATACATCTTCTTTTACATGTGGGATTATTCTCATATATATTTTGCTCTTTTAAGTACATACTCCCCCTAAAATGCGAGCTCCTAAGAGCCCAAGCTCCAAATCACCTCAAACATCTTTGGTTCGACGGAAACAAATGCGGAAATAGTTCCAAATTCAGGACAACTTTTTTGGGCGGATCTCAAGAATTTGAGGGTGGGATGTATTGTACGTATGAAATTTCGTTATTTCAGTAGCCTAAGAGGCTAAGACACCTAAATTTTTCGTTTGAGATATGACAAGGGTACTCTCATGGTCTCTGCATCCGTTGGTCTACACAGATAAAAAAAAAAGGTAACCAAGAAAATCGCATTATATATACAGTGCCTATGGGCAAATCCCCACCCGTGTTGGGACATAATTATTTGTGATTGCTATTGTCCATCATGTGCTTCTGATGGTCCGAATTGAAAGATTCTAGGTTTATCATAATCGCAGCGAGTTGGTAAGCATGAAACATAACCTTGTGGTTAACTCGGGAAAGGTAGTACCAACTGCGGACTCCTGCACTACTCTGCGGACTCCTTGTGGTTACTGTATTTGATTTGAAGGGAACGAGGAACTTGTGACTGTGAGCAATTGTTTTCTGCTAGTACTAGTATTAATTAAAGCGCAACAAACGGATTTATGAGATTAAAGAAACGGAAAGCGCCGAAATGGGGGAAACGTTTGTTCCGTTCCATTATTTCTCCAACCGGTTTCAGCGGGGGGCCGCCTACGCTCGCTTTGCTTGTTCTTGTTGCATCGACCTCACCAAATGTGGGCCAACTGCTCCCACTGTCATCCCTTTGCTTGCAATCCACACAGGGAAAGAAATTGAATATATGTCACGCTTCGCGGGCCCGATCGAGTTCTCGCTTTTGATGGAGCTGCTTTCAGTAGTAGTAATCCATTCAGTTCACAGCTAAATTAATGAATAAATTAATTAAGGAAAAGTGCTAGAAAAAGAACTCTCCAACATACTATGATCAACACCGTTCTACTACTACAATATGGAAATGTTTGGTAGTAGTAGAGCGATGATGGATCGCTTTTGGCGATGGTGCTAAATGATGGCGGGCAGATAGAATTTAGTTAGGTGCACCAGTCACCAGATGGTCTATATATGGCCGTGGTCTAATAACCTCACCTAATATATACTAGGAGCTCCTTTTGACGTAAATCCTTTTTACACAAGCCTCGGAGTCAGAGGGTCATAGTATATCGCTTCAGCATGTGCCAATCTCCTGCTCCACCACGATAGAACTTTGATCGATCGCCTTCCTCTCTTTTGGCGCGCGACAGGGAGTTGTTACCCGTTTCTCACCGAAGAAGCAAACGCCCAACGATCGCCGTGCTGCTACAAAGTATTCAGAACGGAACAATAAAGGCACGATGGTAACTGAATTTCGTGAGACTGAATTCCAAGATGAGAACAGGAGCAGGGTCCTGGCGAGTGACCAACCTACCGTCGCGGTCGGGGCAAGTCGTGCCTTGCGGAAAAAGTGGCGCGGCGCGGCGCACATCGCCTACCCTCCGCCCCGGCCGTACCGTACCAGCACGACGCCACTACAGTAACGCCGATTAATTAGGACACACACATACAGGCATACAGCAGCGATCCTCGATCCGTCGGTCGAAAAAGGAGAGATCTCTCTCACTTTGGTTTAGAAAAATGGAAAAAGTTGATACTCCTAGTAGTGGTTGTTCGCGGTCGTGCGACACAAGCTAGCCAGCACTGCAAATGTCGTCGCGCTCGCGCCTACTACTACTAGTAGTAGTGCTACCACCCGCGGTTGTTGGAGTCCGACCCCTGCCTGCCTGCGTCGATCGCCCACCGCGCTATATCTGCCGCGGGAGCCACCCCGATCCGGCCAGTATCCCAGCCCAGCGCCCAGCGGTGGTGCCTACCAGTCCAGTTGTAGCTAAGCTGAATCCAGCCTGCTCCCAGATCCCCAATGCCATCGGCCTCCTCGTGAACTACAACACACCCGAGAGCCAGTGAACACTACCGAGCGGGCGGCAGCCATGGCGAAGCTTCTCGCCCTCCTGGCCCTCCTCGCCGCCGCCGCGTCCCCGTTATTAGTCTTCCTCGCCAACGCCCAGGTACGTGCGACCGCCGGCGCAGTCGCAGAGTCGGCCCTGAAGCTGAAAATGCGAGTGCCTAATGTTGGTGTATGTTGGCAATGCAGGGCGGCGAGGGGCTGCTACCCTTCGCGGTGGGGTCTGCGCCGGCGGGTTGCGACGTCGGCGTCGGGGAGTGGGTGTACGACGAAGCGGCGCGGCCCATGTACGAGGAGGAGGCGTGCCCCTACATCCAGCCGCACCTCACCTGCCAGGCGCACGGCCGCCCCGACAAGTCCTACCAGCACTGGCGATGGCAGCCCCGTGGCTGCGGCCTCCCCAGGTCCGTACGCACCGCCCGCTCTCGCCGGCGCGACCACCGCCGTCTTATCATCTTTGCCATTGCCGTCACTTATTACGAGCTTGCTCGCTCGGGAGCTCGCGCGTGGTAGATGCCGATGCGTGTGTAGCACGTACGGTACAGTGTAGGAAGGATCCATCCAAAATGAATGCCCTTCACGCACGCAAGGAACCACGCGTAAAGATACGTAGCGCTAGCTGTAGGTACGTACTGCTTTTTTACACCACACCACAGAGCTTACCAAAAAAAAAAAGTTACTCAGGTAAATTAAACTCGTCTTCTATCTAAGCTAGGACTACACCAATAATGGGGGTGCACGGTAGGGCCTGGCCGATCGGAAGGACGGAGCTACAGCGCAGGGGTGGGTGACGCGAGGCATCCTGTCGTCGCCGGCCGTGGCCCGTGGGGTAGTACAACTGGATTCAAGCTACAGTAATCACTCGGTAGAATTTGAAATTTCAAAGTTGAACACCGTACCGAGTACTACTGTGGTACTAGTAATGAACGGCTAGCTAGGCAGTAGGCACTACTCTCTCGGTGCTCATGGCATACGGACAAAACGGGAGGAGGTCCCTCCATGGACGTAGGTAGATTGGGCAGAGAGAGAGCGGGACCGTTTGTGTGTTGTGCCCACAAGTCCACGAGGCTACAAGATGGTGGTTTTGAAATTCGGTTATCTGCATGCGCTGACCCTCAGCTCTCGCCGCACAGCTCTTTTGGGGAAACATTCAGTCATGGTTCACTGTCCAAAATGCTTTGGCTGGAGTGGGCAGAGGTCAACCGTGCATAGTGGCCTGCAGGACGTAGCAGTTGCGTTTGGCAAACAGACGGTGCAGGTGCCATGTGAGAGCAGGCAGAGCACTGAGATGGAAAAAGAAATAGTACAGAATGTGTCCTACACACGTTTTTTCTTACAGCAAAAATTACTTTGGTTGCATGCTAATGTAAAAAAAAATGTCGGGTCGATGAGAGATTCAGAAGGACGTGAATTTGTCTGTCAGTTGATTTCGCGGTTCATCTCAGTTCAATCTAGTTTACCAGTTTCTCAACAGAATTGATCCTTGTGCCGCTGCAGCTTCAACGCGACGGTGATGCTGGAGATGCTGCGCGGGAAGCGGATGCTGTTCGTGGGGGACTCGCTGAACCGGGAGCAGTACGTGTCGCTGCTGTGCCTCCTCCACCGCGCCGTCCCGGAGGGCGCCCGGTCCTTCGAGACCGTCGACGCGCTCAGCATCTTCCGGGCCAAGAACTACGACGCCACCATCGAGTTCTACTGGGCTCCGCTCCTCGCCGAGTCCAACTCCGACGACGGCGTCGAGCACGCCCTCGACGACCGCGTCATCCGCGGCGCGCCCATGGACAGGCACTCGCGATTCTGGAAGGGCGCCGACGTCCTCGTCTTCAACTCCTACCTCTGGTGGATCACCGGCGCCGCCAAGATCCAGATCCTGTAAGCAACCAAACACGCATCTTCAAAATAACTGAATCTGTAAGCCTTTGATCCGAATCAGACTGAATGTACTCGTATGATTGTTTTGCAGGAGAGGCGCTGACAATGACTTGAGCAAGGCCATCGTGGAGATGGAGGCGGAGGACGCGTACAGGCTGGTGCTGCACCAGGTGGTGAGGTGGCTGGACACCAACATGGACCCGAAGAAATCCAGGGTCTTCTTCGTCACGGCGTCGCCGACGCACACCAACAGCCAGATGTGGGGCGAGGAGATGGAGGGCGGCAACTGCTACGGCCAGAAGGCGCCCATCACGGACGCGTCGTACCGGGGCAGCACCAGCAGCGCGATGCTGCGGGTCGCCAGCGAGGTGCTGGGCGCGGCGTCGGCGAGGGTGCCGGTGGGCGTCGTCAACGTCACGCAGATGTCCGAGTACCGCCGGGACGCGCACACGCAGGTGTACAGGGAGCTGTGGGCGCCGCCGACGCCGGAGCAGCTCGCTGACCCGAGGAGCTACGCCGACTGCACGCACTGGTGCCTCCCCGGCGTGCCCGACGCATGGAACGAGCTGCTCTACTGGAAGCTCTTCTTCCCGGCCGCCAGCGAACAGGCACTCTGACAATGTTCATGCGTCGTCGTCGTTCTAACATCGTACTCGTACGTACAGTGTCGTTGCAACTCGTGTGGCGCGTCGTGTGGCGCGTCGTGGCTGTAATCAGTTTCCCTTTTTGGCAATGTGTTCAAATGTGTGCTCTGCTCTGTTCGGCTCTTACGGTGTGCTCACACACATCGAATGCGCTCTAGGGCGTCCGTGACACGTAAAGACCACAGGTGGGCCCTAAAGCATATAAAATGGCTGATAAGACACTCTAAGACTTTGTTTTTCCAATACCAGTACACACACATATGCTCACAAATATATACATATATTCACGCGTATGAACGTCGCGCACCCTACCCTATAAGCAAGTCATTTCAGGCGAAGTCATATTAGACGCCTCATTGTTGACAGAAACATTGTCTCCCACGAATCCATAAGAAAAAAGTGTACAACAATGACTCCGGTGCAAATGGCTACAATACAATACAAATCATGACTAAAACAAAATAGCATCCAAGTACGGACAAAAATACAAATCGGACTAAGAGTCCAAAAGTTAACAAAGTGACGTCCATAACCCTGTCTAAGAAGGATAACCTTGCTAATTTCGTTGATCTCATGCCTGACAAAATAGGACCGACGATTGCCAACAAAAATGTTGAAAATATAAGCAATAATCCATATGATTTAATTCGAATAATAAACTAATAAAGCATGATCATATAAACATTACTAAAACCAATCATGCAGATCAACAAAGTAGATGAACATATAAACCTATCACATCATACAGATAAACCTATCACATCTACATCAAACGCTAGAACTAGAAACTGGAGCAAAATCTGAAAAAGAGAGATTGAGATCACATACTGTGCAGTTGCGGCAGAAGCCACATCGACATCAACAGCAAAGGGTGCAGCGGCAGCAGTAGCCACAGCAGTAGAGTTGTCGTTCATGGTGAGGTTGTCGAAGAGGTTGGTGACATCCGGGAAGAAGTGATCGTTCGGGAACTCGTTATCGACCGACGTCGTGGTAGCTAGTAGTCACGCTTGAGCGCTCCCCAATAATCTAATCGCCCCTCACCCGTACATGTTCACGAGAGGCGGGATTCCAGAGGCCTAATGTTCTAATCTGCGGTGCACGCCGCAAGCCGGGATGGGCAAGACGAAGGCGGCGGTGCAAGGTTATGAAAGTAGATGCGTGTGAGGAGTACCGATTAGGTTTAACACATACGCTTATATAGTACAAGTCAGGGACATCGTGGGGAACAACCCATGTAGGTGCGTGTGAGGATTACCGATTAGGTTTAACGCAGACGATTATATAGTCCAAGTCAGAGAGATCGTGAGGAACAACCCATGTCTGAGTCGGTAACAACCCACGATTCATAAAATCTAGAAATAGCTGATTGATTAACGCATCTGTTAATGACTCGTAATTAATCCATGATTAATTTTCTCAAACAACAAAATAAAGCTAGTTTCGGCTAGATCCCCGCAATCCACAATCCGTGGCGCGTGCTCTAGGGCGTTACGGTGATTTGCTCTGTTCAGCTGTTACGGTGTGCTCACACACATCGGATGCCCTCTAGGGCGTCCGTGACATGTAAAGATCACAGGTGGGCCCTCAAGCATATAAAATGGCTGATAATACACTCTATGTGAGACTTTGTTTTTCCAAAACCAGTACAGACAGATACGCTCACAGATGCGTACATATAACTACACATATAAACGCACATAGCCACTCTGTCCTATGAGCAACTTCGAAAGACTGAGTCTGAAAGACTGATTTGGTGGGTCTTAAAATTGACGAAGAGACACAGACACCTTATTATCGATAGGAACATCGTCTCCCACAAATCCACAAGAAAAAATATACAACAACAACTCCGGTGAGGCAACAATACAAATGGCTACATCACAGAGATACAAATCACGATTAAAATAAAATAACATCCGAGTACGGACAAGAATATAAATCGGATTAGGAGTCCAAAAGATAACAAAGTGACGTTCATAATCCTGTCTAGGAAGGATAACCTTGCTAACTTCGTCGTTATCATGCCTAAAAAAATAGGGCCAACGATTGTCAACAAGAGAGAGAGAGAGAGAGAGAGAGAGAGAAGAGTAGTCGGTACAAAGACATCTACTAGCGAGACTAGAATTCTGCTATGCTTGCCTACAAAGGTATGGTGAAGGTTAAACGGTAGCAAAAATGGCACTAACTAACTTATATAGGCATGCTACAACTGCGCCTATTAGAAGGGTAACCGAGACATAAATAATAACAAGATATAATAATACCAACCATAACCCATCCAAGGAGTCCCCCTCGGAAACCACAGACGAGAAGGTCATCCAATAGAACACACATGTTGTCAGTTTTATTATTAATTATTTAGTGTGAGGGATATTTACTAATTAAGTTACAAATAACAATTATTTAGTGCAAGTGCTCTTGATTAGGCTATAACAACGGACACAACTTTTTGAAAAGATTTACCCTGCAGAGTGCAGTAGTGTACTGACACATATGTTCAACCCTTCAAGCAACACTTTAAAATCGTGTTTTATGTGTCATCCATATATTACAACAAGATAATTATCCTAGAGCTATGTAAACATCGAGGTAGCCACCCACTAAGTTTTATCTAACCAAGAGGTACAACCGATTTTCAAAAAAGCAAAGCGTTTGAGTCTACAACCAATACGGTTTCTTCACAGATATTGATGACCCATGATGATGCTCGACGTGGCACTTCATTGGTAGCCCCAAGCGCAGGGTGCGAAGAGCAAGCAACAAGTTTTCCCTTAGTTGAGACCGAGGTTATCGAACCAGAAGGAGGAAGGAAACGTCACACAGGTGTTGCAAGCAACGCGGAGATATGCACAACACAAACTCAAGACTTTGCCCCAACGAATCAGTGAGGTTGTCAAGCTCACATGTTTGCTGTAACAAAGGATTAAACGTATGGTGTGGAAGGTAATGGTTTGCAGCAAGTAAACAAGTAACAGTGGAATATGTATCAATGGTAAAGATTGGATCGGGGTCCATAGTTCACTAGAGGTGATCTTCTTAAATAAACAATATGGCATGCAGGGTAAACAAATTACAACAGTGCAATTGACAGGAACTGAGCAAGACATAACAATGCAATTACTAGTCAGAAAGATTCTATGAGATTCGATTGGACAATACAACAAGATACATAAACCGCGATCCAACTGCATCTATGACTAGAATTCCACATTTAGGTTATCATCTGAACTCCCTCCAGTATTAAGTTGCAAGCAACAGACAACTGCTTTAAGCAAAGCGTGTAAGGTAAACAGTCCACATGTTCCATGAACAAGAGACCATTGTTTTCTCCCTAGTAGCAATAGCACATCTACAACCAAAGAGATTATTGTCACTTCACTTGGAAACTAGAGGCATGAACCCACTATCAAGCATAAATACCCCCTCTTGGAGTCACTAACAACTACTTGGCCAAGATAGCTACTAACAACAGAGAGCATGCAAGATCACAAACAACACAGACATGATAGAATCATAAAGACAAAACCATTGATTAAACCAACATAATAATCTCAATATCTATCGGATCCCCGCAAACACAACATGCATGATTACAAATAGATTAGATCTTGATCATGAACGAAGCTCACAAAATCTATACATGAAAGCATAAAGGAGGAGATACAACCATCTAGCTACTACATGGACCCATAGTCCAAGGTAGAACTACTCACGCATCATACCGGAGAGAAGGCCTCCAGGATGATCTCCCCTCCGGCAGGGTGCCGGGAAGAACTTCAGATCCCCCTGATCTAGGGACGATGGTGGCGACGGCTACAGATGGTTTCGTGGATATTTGATCGGGTGCTTAGGGTTTCTGTGTCGGGGGCTTCTTATAGGCGAAGGGGGAGGCCGAGGAGGTGACCAGGGGGCCAAACCCTAGCCAGGCGCGGGCCCACCCCTGTCCACGCCTGGGGGGGGGGGGTCTGGCTGCCCTGGCCCTCTTCCTCGTCTCCCCTATGAACTTCTTGTTCCCCACGAAAAGTAATTGACTTTGACGTTTGTCCCGTCCAATTCCGAGAATATTTCTTTACTAAATTTTATGAAACCAAAAACAACAGAAAATAGGCATCTGGCACTGTTGCAATTTGTTAATAGGTTAGTACCAGAAAACATGTAAAAAGCACCTCAAAGTGTAGACAAGTAAAACAAAGTAGATACTAAACAAACATGTAGCATCGAAAATTATAGATACGTTTCCGACGTATCAACCCACAAGTATAGGGGGTGTATCGTAGTACTTTCGATAAATAGGAGTGTCGATCCCAACAAGGAGCAGAAGGTGTTGACTAGTGGTATGAAGCAGGAAATCTCTGTAAATACTTAGGAAACAGATTTTTAGTTTTTTTAATAAAGCAAGAAAATAAAGTGCAAGTAAATAAAACAACAGACAATTGCAGCAAGTGGTACAATACTTTCTTAGCAAAGGACAAGCTGGTGAAAATACTAATTAGGACCAAACGTTCTCGAGGACACATGGGAATACTGTCAAGTGTTTTCACTTCATATAGTCGAGTAGTCTTCTTTTGTTTTATAAGTGTTGTGTGGGTGAACCTGTGCTAATGTACTGACCTTACTTGGACTGATACATACTTTTGATTAAACCCCTTGCAAGCATCCGTAACTACAAGAAAGCAATTAATATATAAACCTAACCACAACCTTAAACTTTGAGATCCTACACTCCCTTGTGCAATGGTTTCCTAACAGGAGTTTAGGTTTCTGTCACTCCGACAATCCCACAATTAGTAGCCAAATACATAATGCATTCCTCTAGGCCCATAAATGGTGAAGTATCATATAGTCGACGTTCACATGACACCACTAGAAGAATAGAACAATAACTTAAATATTAAACCATTGAATAATACTTTAACATAAATCCACTACTAACAACATGACTTCTCCCATGTACTCAAAAACTAAACGAACTACTCACGAGACATCATATGGATCAAGATCAGAGATTATATGATGATGGATAACAATCTGAACATAAATAATAATTCAATGGTTCCACTCATCAACACCGGGAAAGTTTCCCCTAAGAACTACGCAAGATTCAACATAATTGTTATAGCGGGATGGAGTGGTGATGATGGTGCTGGTGGAGATGATGGTGTGGATGATGATGATGATCCCGATGAAGTCTAGCTTGACGATGGTGTTGATGGCGACGATCTCTCCTCTTCGAAAAGGAATTTCCCCGGCATAAATCTGTCTGCCGGAGAGCTCTTTCTCTCTCGGTGTTTTTTCTCCCCGCAGAGGCGGCGAAATCTTTCTATGGTCGCTCCCCGTGTATTAGGGTTTCGAGGAGAAGATATAGGCGATATGGCGAAGCCAGAGGTGGGCCAAGGTGGCCACACTCTCTGTAGGCGCGACCTAGGGTGGCCTGCGCCTGGGGGGTGTGTGGGCCCCCTATGGCCCAACTCCGCCTCCCCTTCTGGCATCCTTCGTGTTTTGAGAAAATAGGATTTTCCGTAGTTTTTCTGATATTTTTCTGATCTTCACGAAATTGCATCAAAACACCGTTTTTTCCATCAGAATCCTGACTCCGGCAGTTCATCTTCCAAGATTCATCCAACATGCAAAAACAGATGAAAAGTCATAAGTATCACCTCTTAATATGAAATATATCAATGAATAGAGGCAAATTATGATATAGAATGGTGATGCAAATTTGACATATCAGATATCATATGTCAATGTCCCACGAATGCAATAGTTATATTATTATACATATGATCGTTAAAAAGAGACAATATTTGTGGCATCCTGGATATAGGAATAACTCTAGTAATACTCAGGGAGAGTCCCACAATCCCCACGTGCAATTAGCACGACAGTCTCAGAACAAATGTTTAGAACAACGGGTCCTAGGTAACACGAGTGAGATGAGAGTACAACCGGGCAAAATCAACGACGTCCACATAAATCCACTACTAACAACATGACTTCTCCCATGTCCTCAAGAACCAAACGAACTACTCACGAGACATCATATGGATCAAGATCAGAGATGATATGATGATGGATAACAATGTGAACATAAATAATAATTCAATGGTTCTACTCATAAGCATCAACTACAATAGTAATCAACACTGGGAAAGTTTATCCTAAGAACTACGCAAGATTCAACACAATTGTTACAGCGGGATAGAGTGGTGATGATGGAGCTGGTGGAGATGATGGTGTGGATGATGATGATCCCGATGAAGTCTAGCTTGATGATGATGTTGATGGTGACGATCTCCCCTCTTCGGGGAGGAATTTCCCTGGCAAAAATCTGTCTGCCGGAGAGCTCTTTCTCTCTCTCTCTCGGTGTTGTCCGCCCCGTAGAGGTGGCAGAATCTTTCTATGGTCGCTCCCCGTATATTAGGGTTCCGAGGAGAAGATATAGGCGAGATGGCGGAGACAGAGGTGGGCCAGGGTGGCCACACTCCCTGTAGGCGCGACCTAGGGTGGTCCGCGCCTAGGATGTGTGTGGGCCCCCTGTGGCCCAACTCCGCCTCCCCTTCTCGCATCCTTCGTCTTCTGGGAAAATAGGATTTTCTATAGTTTTTCTGATATTTTTTCGATCTTCGCGAAATTGCATCAAAACACCGCCTTTTCCATCAGAATCCTGAATCCGACAGTTCATTCTCCAAAAATCATCCAAGATGCAAAAACAGATGAAAAGTCATAAGTATCACCTATTAATATGAAATATATCAATGAATATAGTCAAATTATGATATAGAATAGTGATACAAATTCGACGTATCAGATACCATATGTCAACGTCCCACGAATGCAACCGTTATATTATTATACATATGATATTTAAAACGAGACAATATTTTGTGGCATCCTGGATATAGGAATAACTCTAGTAATACTCAGAGAAAGTCCCACAATCCTCACGTGCAATTAGCGCGATAGTCTCAGAACAAATATTTACAATAACGGGTCCTAGGTAACACGAGTGAGATGAGAGTACAACCGGGCAAAATCAACGACGTCCGCAAGTGCCTTATCCATTTAGTTATTACCAAGAGAAACATTACCATTAATTTAATTAACTAGTAGTAAATAAAAAACAATTACAAAGTTTCACTTGCATGACTCGGTGCAAGGTAATAGGATAACCAAGGCCAACCGGACAATATTCAGATTCTTTTGGCAGGAGAGACACCGACAAGACTCGGTACAAACAAGAATACAAATCGGAAATATGAAACAGGTGTACATGGCATAGTGCATGCACACCTAGAGGAGACAACGTATATATATATATATATATATATGCCCAACATTTCATTGTCTCTTAAATTCTTGCTTAGCAATTAATATAATAATTAAATTTTACTAGAGAATTGTGTATCTTTTCTTAATTTTTAGAAGATCAGTCTGTTAGCTAAAAAATGATTACTTTATCTTTCTTTATTCCCCTTCCTCCGACTGAGCAAGACTCCATTGTGTATGCTATAATAGAAGAAATTATTGGGAAGAATCGGAGACTCGATCGATTAGTGAATAGTTTTGTGACATGACTTTAAACGTGTGAAGGAATACGGGTAGGCTACACTAGCGCAAATCAAAAAATTCCTACCGCGTAAACCAGGATTACTGTTGTCATAGATCACGGGATTACCACTAGACGCGCAGTTGCGGAATTGATAAAGCGCGTCGAGGCAGTGCAGACGTTCCACGTATCCTCCTTGTTCTCGTCCCACGAGCAAGTCCCCTTGCACGGCTCGTCCAAACGCCACAGATGCATCGCCTCCAAGGTATCAACACGTACATGGTGGAAGCCTCAGACGCCAGACTGCTAGGTCCGTGCGTGCAACACGGGCGTGAGGAGTGGCGGCTGAGGAGAATGATCTAAGGTCTAACCCTGGTCAACTCGCCCCACCCTCTCTTATATAGGCGTCCCTAGTGGGCTTCTACATTAGCAGCCCATTAGTAGCCTAAGCCTGGTCTAATTCGGATCCAATCCTTATTAGGCTTTCAGCTCCTTAAGTGTGTGACCCTATAGGTTCATATACGTGTAGACATGACACGAATACACTTATTCTGTTAATAGTTGGTAGCGGCCTCTAGCAAGACGTGCCAACTCCTAAACACATACAAAGATCATATCAGACGAACCATCACAAGGTTTAGTACATGTCTCTCCCTTTGCCTCACGATATTCGGTCTAGCTCTAAGTGTAGGGGTTCGTAGCATGGAAAACAAAAATTTTCTATCGCATACAAACAAACAAGCCAAGATCTATCTACTAGATTGTAGCAACGAGTCGATGGTATAACTTACCCTCGAAGATTCCAAAGCGTTTAACGAGAGCGGATTCTCGTGGGTGATGTAGTCGTACTCTTCCCGATCTCAAGATCGTGTAGACGATCCTTCCAGTATCGTTCGCAGGCGCTCCATGATCGGTCACACGTTCGGTACTCGACGAAGACCTTCCTCTCCCTTGTTCCAGGCAGCGGAGGTTGTAGCACTCTCCTCGCGATTCCGGCAGCACAACGGCGTGGTACCGGAAGTAGAGGGGAGATCCCGCAGGGCTTCGCCTTAAGCCGGTGCGAGTATGGTGGAGCTTATGAGAGAGGCTATTAGTGGTCTAGTAATTAGACACACCAATTAGAAGGCTCTAAACCAATTAGAAGGCTCTAAACCTGGCTAAATCAATTATAATCTCTAAACCAAAACGGCTCTAAACCTGAGATCTAGAGTAGAAAGTTATGTGTCTATGGGAGGAGCCCTGCCCCTCCTTATATGGGAGGGGGTCCTTGGCGCCAGGAGGGAGGAGTCCTCCCAACTCGGCCTAGGTGGCGCCCCGAGGAGTCCAACTCCTCCTCCGGGTTGGTTCCAACTCCTCTTGCTTGTTTCCCACAGGTTTCTTGTTTTGGCGCTTTGACTTTCAAACTGGACATTTGACTTTTCTGTTTTAGGATTCAATTTAATCCTTTATTTGGGACAGCAATAACACTTAGTACATGATGCAATCATTCAATGAGCAATGACACATTCATGTACCCTTCCCCAGAGTGCCGGACAATCCGAACTTTCTAGAACATTCGATGAAAACACGGAATCATTCCCGAACTCCGAAACGGACTTTCCTTATATGAATCTTATTCTCCGGACCATTCCGGATCACCTCGTGATATCCGGATCCCATCCGAGACTCGAACAACATTCGGTCTCTTTCTCATAATACCATAACTACTCAAACAACGTCGAATCCTTAAGTGTGTCTCCCACGGTTCGTGAATTATGCGGACATGAGCAGACACTTCTCGAACAATAACCAATAGAGGAATCTGGAAATTCATATGGCTCCCACATATTTCTACGATTACTTTGCGATCGAATGAACCACTTACATACGATACCAATTTCCCTTTGTCTCACGATATGTTACTTACCCAAGGTTATGATCGTCGGTATCTCGCATACCTAGTTCAACCTTGTTCTTGATAAGTACTCTTTTCTCGTTCCGTGATATGTGATCCCTTGTGACCAAGTCACATGCTTGCAAGCTAATTGGATGACATTCCACCGAGGGGCCAGTATATCTATCCGTCATGTGGATGGACAAATCCCACTCTTGATCCATGTGTTTCAACCAATACTTTCCGAATACTTAATGCCACCTTTATAGCCACCCAGTTACGGTGTGGTGTTTGATGTCATGAAAGCATCCATCCGGTAAAGGTGATATGCATGATCTCATGGTCGAAGGAATTAGGTTACTATGTATCAGAAAGCATATAGCAATTGAACTAATGAAATGACTTGATCTTTATGCTACGCTTATCTATAGGAGTATGTCCACCATATCATTCTCCTAACGATATGATCTTGTTGTTGATAACATCTCAATGTTCATGATAGGGAAACCACAATCATTAATCAACCAACAAGCTAGTGAAGTATAGAGGCTATACTAGGGACTTCAAATTAAGTTTACAAATCACACAAGTATTAATGTTTCCTTGTTAATACCATTATAGCATGAATGTAAACATTTATCATAAACACAAAGATATAACAAAAACTATATTTATTATTGCCTCTAGGGCATATCTCCAACAGTCTCCCACTTGCACTAGAGTCATCTAATCTAGATTACATGGTAATATACCGAACACCCATGGCAGTTTGGTGTTGGTCATGTTTTGCCCTCGGGAGAGGTTTAGTCAACGGATCCGCCACATTCAGATCTGTGTGTACTTTGCAAATCTTTATATCCCCATCCTGGATATGTTCTCGAATAGCGTGAAAACAGCTTGATATGCTTGACTTCTTGTGTGACCTTGGTTCTTGCGCATTGGCTATGGCGCCCATGTTATCACAAAGAGATAGACATTGGGTCCAGCACTTGGAACCACACCCAGCTCTGTAATGAACTCTTTCATCCATATCGCTTCTTGTGAAGCCTCCGGAAGCGACCATGTATTCCGATTCGGTTGAAGATCTCGCCACAACGCTTTGCTTTGCACTCCTCCATTAGCTTCTGCACCATTCAAAATAAATACGATCGAGATTGTGATTTAGAATCATCCGGATCGGTGTTCCAACTAGCATCGGTGTAACCATTAACAACGAGTGTTCATCACCTCCATAGGAAAGAACCATATCCTTAGTTCTTCTCAAGTACTTAAGGATGTTTTGATCACGTCCAATGATCCACTCCTGGATCACTTTGATATCTGCTAGTTAAACTAACAGCATATGCAATGTCGGGTCTAGTACATAGCATGGCATACATTAGAGATCCTATGGCTGAGGCATAGGGAGTCTTACTCATCCTTTCTCTATCTTCTGCCGATGTCGGACTTTGAGTTTTACTCAAGGTCGTATTGGGCAACATGGGCAAGAACCCTTTCTTGCTTTCGTCCATTCCAAACTTCTTTAGAACTTTGTCCAAATATGTACTCTGTGACAATGATATTTGGCGTTTTAATCTATCTCTATAAATCTTTATGCCTAATATGTAAGCTGCTTCGCCAAGATCCTTCATTGAAAAACTATTATTCAAATATTCCTTGACACTATTAAGAAGGTCTACATCATTCCCAATCAACAACATGTCATCCACATACAGTATTAAGAATGCTACAGAGCTCCCACTCACTTTCTTGTAAATACAAGCTTCTCCATAAGTTTGTATAAAACCAAAACTTTTGATTACCTTATCAAAACGTTGATTCCAACTTCGGGATGCTTGCTTCAATCCATAGATGGACCGTTGAAGTTTGCATACCTTGTTAGCATCATTAGGATCGACAAAACCTTTGGGTTGCATCATATACAACTCTTCATCAATGTCTCCATTGAGGAATGCTGTTTTGACATCCATCTGCCATATCTCATAATCATAATATGCAGCGATTGCTGTAACACCCTCAGAATCGGACCTATGCAAGTTTCGGCAAAATTCGCCAAACCCGCATAGAAACGATTCAAAGGTGCCCACCAGGCACTTTCGTGCGGGTGGAAAACGAAGTAATAACATTACACAACAGTCCTCGATGGGACCCACGGAACAGATATATATAACAGCGACTCAAAGAGTCGAGAATACAGATAAAATATACAAAGATCCAAATCACCTTGAGAACGATATAGCGTCCAGCTACGGACAAGATGCAAATGGGGCTAAGAACCTTGAAGAATAACCAATGGCGTCCATAACCCTGCCCAGGCCAAGCCGGAAGGGTAACCCTGCTAACGGCGTCGATCTCAAAACCTGCTTAAACAAAAGGGGTGCCGACAAAGGGCAGGGAAAAAGAAGGCGTCAAGATCTTGAGGCCAAGACAGCGAGGCTAGAATTCGGTCCTCGCCTACATAGGTATGGTGGATGTGGCGGCGAGATGCACTAAACAACCTATAGAGACTCGATACAACTGGCGGATATCAGAGGGGATAAGGATGACCTATTCGGATCCAACCTGAAGCTAACACCAAACAAACCCATCCTGGCGTTTCCCCCTCGAGACCGTCGAGGAAGTCAACCGAGGAACTCACACAGTTGGCAGTTTTACTTATTAGGTTATCGTTGCAGCATTTACTAGTCAGGTATAGATAATCGTCCTGATAAAGTAAACAGTGGGCACTTTTAGTTATCCATTCCGTTATAGTGGCAGTACTTACTAATCAGATACAGATAGCATGAGATAAACCCAAAACCCAGCAGTTGTTGGTACTTTTATTCAGCCATTTCGTTGTAGTTGCAATACTTACTAGTCAGATACAATTGTCGCAAGCGACAACCAAACAAGCAATTGTGGGCAGTATTAATTAGCCATTCCATTATAGTGAAGCTGATTACTAGTCATTATAAGTCAAATTTATAGTAAGAACTTTAGTTATGCTTGTCTATGATCAAGAAACTGCTCCAAGTCGTCCATATCCATGGACACGGCTTCAGAAAGTTTTACCCCGGGTGCACCAATAGCAACACACTCGATCAACCTCGGAAAAACCAAATCAAAACCCAACGAGGCTTTCACGTGAACAATCACAGGATTGAGAAATATTTGAGGGGCCACCCTTAAGTAGATCCCTAGCGAAGCCGGTGACTCGAGACGGGCTCAAGGTTATGGGGCGGTACTGTGAGCATTTGGGAACCCGAAGTGTGGCTGGGCTTGTCGACACATGAATCGTGCCATGATCCTAACAAGACAAAGGTGCTCTCGCACAATTTAAATAGAAAGTAGCATGGCATAAGTACAGGATAGTAAAACACCTCAAACTAGTTTGTGGCCCCAAGAAATAAGACGGAATCAAGCTCCGCTCGTGGGGGTCCCATATACCTCCCGGATGTGGATAGCGCGCAAAATCAAGGAACAGGAATCAAGTACTCGGGGTCTTACGGGACACAAGTGGGCGTTCGGAAACCAAATATTTTCTATCACCCACCGATGCCTCTGCTTATTTCAATTTTAGTTGTTAAACAGAAATTAAAATGACGATAAGTAAAGCTAGAATCATCTCCAACATCAACATGCGGCAATACATCAGCAACTGTGGCATATGACGACACACATCAGCACTTGAGCAAGCGACTACGACACGCAAGTCCAACTATCTACCAAACAACAGGTAATAGGATGTGTCCAAGGCAATATAGGGCTGCAAGGGATTTCACGGGTACGAAAACTAGAGCATCGCAACACAGATAGCAGTAGATCAACAGGAAGGAGTAAAGCACTATAAAAGTAAGATAGGTAGAAAGGGGGAGATGCTCGCCTGAAAACATTGTCGAAGGTTCAACCGAAGATCGGGGCGAAGCTCACATCAACTCAACGGCCTTATCCGCGAAGAAGCAAAACACTAGAAGAAACACCGGATGCAAGATTTAACACAACGGCAGAAGATCGGCATGATGCATGGCATGGCAAGATGCGATGCAATTAGGTCAGATTAGGCGGAACCGGGGTTCCGACAATTAATCAAGTGGTTCAAGTTGTTTATCTACCCCGCAATTTAAATGTTGTTTTACATGGTAGAAGATAGCAACGGGTTCGCTACACAAATTTAAATGAGGCCAATATAAGGCTAGATTTGCCCGCATATGGGCCCCATATTTAATCATTAGGTGAATCGGCAGAAGGCCCCCAACCACATGATTATGCATGCGAGATGTCAATTAAACATGCAACAAGTTGTTATGTTATAAAATAGGGTTCTCGGATAAGGGTCACACTTTAGGGTTCTCGACGATCTTGGGGTTCCGGGGTTCGGGGTCGGGTCCAGGGTTCAGGGTTCGACGGAACGTTCTCGGCTCCGGGGTTAGGGTCTTGGCGCATCCGGGTTCTCGGGGCATGTTGTCGGTCATGGCGATCAGGGGGAAGCACTTGGTTCGGTGTCGGGGCTTCGGACTCGCCCTGGTTGCTGTCGCTCTTGTCGTTGTGAAGCTCTTGTCGGGTTCTCGTATCGGGTCGGTCTTGACGTGCGGAAAGCAGAACTTGGCGGGCGACGTCGTTGGCATCGAGGCGGGAAGAATGTCTTGTCTTCCAGCGTCGGTGATCTTGACGTCCGAGACGGGGTACTCGTCGCGTCTGTTTCCTTCGGGTCGAAGAACTTGGCACGCCCGGGTTCGGCCTTCGGGGTTCGGCATCTGATCCATGAGGAAACACTTGGTGTCGGATCTTGGGTTCCATGTTGTTGTCCCCTTGCATCGAAGATCTTGCAGAGAGGTTGAACCGAGGAAGACCATGTCGCCGTGGCGGAGATCTTGAAGGTTCCGGGGGCGAGCTTGTCGTCACGAGGACTTTCTTCGAGTACGTGGGCGTCCGTTTGGTAGCTCTTGGGGGTACCGCGGTTTCGATGTCGATGGCGTCCTTGTCCGGTGCAGATGCGGATCGCCTCAATCGGCGTGGTACGGGAGCACATGCCGCACTTGAACGAATCTTGGTATGGTGCCGCAGAGACACGGTGAGGGGTCGCGCGTCTGGGTTGCGAGGCCGGACGCTGGAGAGGTGGCGCCTCGACGGCAGCAGCCTCGGCGAGGAAGCGTGAGGACGACGGAGGGCTCTGGCGGGCGGACTCGCAGAGGATGGCGAGCAGACGCTGCGGAACTTCGGCCGTAGGGGTCGCTGGCGCGCTGGAGGCGACGCCAGCGCAGGACTGAGGTGGCGCGGAGGTTGGGCGGACTGGGACGCCGGCGGGCGAGCTTCGGAGGCGGGGCTCGCTGAGGACGGGGAAGGCGACGGTGACGGCAGGCGAGGCGGGGCCCGGGCGGCCTGAGCTCGTCGTGAGGCGGCAGCGCAGGGCGGACACGGGAGGTGGAGCTGCGGTGGGGCGTGGGGATGCGCGGGCAGCGTGAGAGGTTGCAGGGACGCTTGGCCGAGCGCTGAGGGCGGAGGGCGCCAGCCAGCGGCGGTCAGCGAGCTCGATCTAGAGGAAGCGGGAGCGAGCTAGGCGACAGGGGAAGGCGGGGGAGAAGCTGGCGAGCGGCTGGGACGCGAGGCAGGCAGGGCTCAGCGCGTGACAGGCGCTAGGGAGCGTCAAGGAGGGAAGAGGGAGGGGAGGAGGAAGAGAAACAGGAGGCAGGGGCTGGCGGTGGGACCCAGGGCGAAGTGGGGTCAGGGGGATTCGGTGTGGGGAGGGTTGTGTGGCCAGGGTGTGTGCGTGGTGCTGGTTTGGGGGGGGGGTATGGGAGAGAGAGGAAAGAAAAAGGGGTGGAGGAGGGGTGGACAAGTGGCAGCTCCTGGTAGGCTAGGGGAAGGGGTGAGGGTGAGGTGGCAGGTTGTCATTGGACAGGGTGAGGTGGCCAGGTAGGGGTGGGTAGAACATTAGGTAGACATAGGATTTAGATGGGGCGGCAGGTTTGGACCGATTTAATTTACAGGGCGTCGGGTCAATCGTTGCTCGACGCTTCGCTAAAATAATTATAATTTTTATTTATTACAAACAAGGCTTTTGCAAACCGATCTCGGGCAAAACAAAATATTCCGGGGACCCGGTTTTCAGTGTTTGAATAAGATGGGGCATTTTAGAAAAACAAAACAGGCTTGCGAACATGGTTTTATGCAAACAACACATGATGATGACGATGCAATGCACAAATTCAACGCGATTTTCTAGTAGTGGTTTTGCGGGATGCCACAATTGCTAACATAATCCTCACAGACTTTAGCTTTGCTACTGGCGAGAAAGTCTCGTCGTAGTCAACTCCTTGAATTTGTCAAAACCCTTTTGCGACAAGTCGAGCTTTATAGACAGTAACATTACCATCAGCATCTGTTTTCTTCTTGAAAATCCATTTGTTCTCGACAGCCTTTCGGCCATCCGGTAAGTCCACCAAAGTCCATACTTGGTTTTCGTACATGGATCCAATCTCGGATTTCATGGCTTCTTGCCATTTATTGGAATCTGGGCTCATCATCGCTTCCTCATATGTCTCGGGGTCATCGGTGTTGTCCACCACCATGACATTCATAACGGAATCATACCAATCTGGAGTGGTACGAGTTCTCGTTGACCTCCGAGGCTCTGTAGCTACTTCAACCGAAGTTTCATGATCATCATCATTAGCTTCCTCTCTTATTGGTGCAGGCACCACAGGAACTTCTTCCGGTGCTGCGCTACTCGCAATTTCGAGAGAAGGTTCGACAACCTCGTCGAGTTCTACTTTCCTTCCAGTCACTTCTTTCGAGAGAAATTCCTTCTCTAGAAAGGATCCATTCTTGGCAACGAATATTTTGCCTTCGGATCTATGATAGAAGGTATACCCAATAGTTTCCTTCGGGTATCCTGAAGACGCATTTTTCCGCTTTGGGTTCAAGCTTGTCCGGTTGTAACTTCTTTACATAGGCTTCGCATCCCCAAACTTTAAGGAACGACAATTTAGGTTTCTTCCCAAACCATAATTCATACGGTGTCGTTTCAACGGATTTAGACGGTGCCCTATTTAAAGTGAATGCATGTTTTCTAATGCATAACCCCAAAATGATAGCGGTAAATCTGTAAGTGACATCATAGAACGAACCATATCTAAAAGAGTTCGATTACGACGTTCGGACACACCATTTCGCTGTGGTGTTCCCGGCGGTGTCAATTGTGAAAGTATTCCGCACTTCTTTAAATGCTCGCCAAACTCGTAACTTAGATATTCACCTCCACGATCAGAACGTAGAAATTTAATCTTCTTGTTACGTTGATTCTCTACCTCACTTTGAAACTCCTTAAACTTCTCGAAAGTTTCGGACTTATGTTTCATGAAATAGATATACCCATATCTACTCAAATCATCCGTGAAGGTAAGAACATAACGATAACTACCGCGCGATGCTACACTCATTGGACCACACACATCGGTATGTATGATTTCCAATAAGTCCGTAGCTCGCTCCATCATACCAGAAAATGGAGTCTTAGTCATTTTTCCCATCAGACATGCTTCGCATCTTTCAAGTGATTCAAAATCAAGTGATTCAAGAAGTCCATCGGAATGGAGTTTCTTCATACGTTTCACTCCAATGTGACCAAGACGACAGTGCCACATATAGGTCGAATTATCGCTTGATTTCAAACGTTTAGCCTCAATATTGTTGATATGTGTATTTCCACTATCGAGATTCAATAAGAATAGACCATCTATCAAAGGTGCATGTGCATAAAACATATCACTCATATAAATCGAACAACCATTATTCTCCTGACTTAAACAAGTAACCGTCTCGCAATAAACAAGATCACGATATAATGTTCATGCTCAACGCAGCACTAAATAACAATTATTTAAGTATAAAACTAATCCCGATGGTAGATGAAGAGGTAGCGTGCGACGCGATCACATCAACCTTTGATCCGCTTTCCACGCCGCATCGTCACCTCGTTCTTCGCTAGCTTCCGTTTATTCTGCAAAGACTTTTCGAGTTACAAATATGAGCAACCGAACCAAGATCAAATACCCGTGCACTACTACAGTACTAGTGAGATACACATCAATAACATGTATATCGATATACCTTTCTTCTTGATGTTGCCGTTCTTGATCCGCCAAGTACTTTGGGCAATTCCGCTTCTAGTGACCTTCTCCCTTGCAAAGAAAGCACTCGGTTCGTGCTTTGGTCCACTTTGGTTTTCTTCGTCACGTGGTAGCTTTCTTACCACCCTTCTTGAAGTGTCCTTTGCTTAGACTTGCCTTTCTTGAATTTGGTGGTCTTATTGACCAACAACACTTGGTGCTCTTTCTTGATCTCCACTTGCAGATTTCAACATGGCAAAGAGTTCGCAACGTCTTGTTCATGTTACGCATGTTGTAGTTCATCACAAAGTTCTTGTAACTTGGTGGTAGTGATTGTAGGACACGTAGATCCCCAAAGAATTAGGAATCACTATACCCAAGCTTTGAAGTTTGTTTGCGTGCAGACATCTTAAGCACATGCTCACCGACGAGCTTCTTCCATCTTGCGTTAAAGAACTTTTCGGAAGCCTCATAGCTTTCAATTGCCGCATGAGTCTCAAAAATCAATTTGAGATCCTCGACAATATCATATGGGTCCGACTCTTCAAACCTTTTCTCAAGCTCCGATTCTAAACCATACAAGATAGCACATCGAACTATGGAGATCTTGATTCTTCCGAGCGAGGTAAACATTCTTTACTTCATCGGGAGCATCACCGTGTGGGTCACCCAGTGCATCCAAAGACATAGGTCAAATTACCACTGTGAGGACAATCCTCAAATTATGGAACCAATCCATGAAGTTGCTTCCATTGTTTTCAACTTTTCTTTCTCTAGGAACGCATTAAAATTGATGGTAGGGCTGCCATTGATCTACAACATATTTGCAATAGTTTAGACTAAGTTTATGATAAATTGAGTTCAAATTAATAATAAAATTAAACTAGGTGAACTCCCACAAAACAATATCCCTCACATTGTTTTAGTGATCACACGAACCAAATCCACCACATCAACACCGATCATCACGAGAGTTGATATAGTTTCAATGGCGAACAATCATCATGTTCATCATATCTACTATACGATTCATGCTTTACCTTTCGGTAATCCGTGTTCCGAGACCATGTCTGTACATGCTAGGCTCGTCAAGATCAAACCTTAGTTTCGCATAAGCAAATCTGCTTGCTCACGTTGTATACACTTGCAGAATCTAGCACACCCGATCATCACGTGGTGCTTCGAAACAACAAGCTTTAGCAACGGTGCTAACTAAGGGTGAACACTTTATGATTTGAAATTGATGTGCATGAGGGATCATCTTATAATGCTACCGTCGTCTACTAAGCAATACAAGATGCATAAAGGATTAACATCACATGCAATTCAATATATATGTGATATGATATGGCCTTTCTTCTTCGTGCCTCCGATCTCCATCTTCAAGCACGAACATGATCTCCATCATCACCGGCATTGCATCAAGGTCAATGACGCTTCTCCATGGTTGTCTTCCACCGGCTTCAACTATTACAACTACTTTGAATAGACACGCGGGTCTTAACATAAATTAAAGACAACCATATGGCTCCTGCCGGTTGTCGACTTACAATAAGGAACATTGCATACATCAAATATAATCACAATCATGGCCATATCACATCACCGCACACCCGCAAAACAAAGTTAGACGCTTCTACTTTCTTTGCATATTTTACGTGGTTTGGGGCTTTCAATAAGTGTCGTTCTAACTTACGAACAAGAACCACAACATTGATACTAGCATTGTTGATCACCCGTTGTAAATTGGATCTTAACTATGCTAGGAGAAACATGCACCATAAAGCCACTTATGCAATACAAGTTACATGTCAAGCGTGGAGCAAGTCTCATGAACGATGTCATGTAAGGTTAGCCCGGCCGCTTCATCCCAACATACCGCAAGATGCAAAGTACACAAAAAGCAATCTACATAAAAGCATCAACGCCCACAATGACCATTGTGTTCTACTGTGCAACAGATCTACATATAGACACGGCTCGATACCCTTTGTAGGGGTTCGTAGCATGGAAAACAAAAATTTTCTATCGCATACAAACAAACAAGCCAAGATCTATCTACTAGATTGTAGCAACGAGTCGATGGTATAACTTACCCTCGAAGATTCCAAAGCGTTTAACGAGAGCGAATTCTCGTGGGTGATGTAGTCGATCTCTTCCCGATCTCAAGATCGTGTAGAGCGATCCTTCGGTATACGTTAAAGCAGCGCTTCGCGATCGGTCACACGTTGACTCGACGAAGACCTTCCTCTCCCTTGTTCCAAAGCGGAGGTTGTAGCACTCTCCTCGCGATTCCGCAAGACAACGTGGTACCTGGAAGTAGAGGGAGATCCCGCAGGCTTCGCCTTAAGCCAGTGCAGTATGGTGGAGCTTATGAGAGAGGCTATTAGTGGTCTAGTAATTAGACACACCAATTAGAAGGCTCTAAACCAATTAGAAGGCTCTAAACCTGGCTAAAGCAATTAGAAGCTCTAAACCAAAACGGCTCTAAACCGAGATCTAGAGTAGAAAGTTATGTGTCTATGGGAGAGCCCCCTCCTTATATGGGAGGGTCCTTGGCCAGGAGGGAGGAGTCCCTCCCAACTCGGCCTAGGTGGCGCCGGCCTGGAGGAGTCCAACTCCTCCTCCAGTTGGTTCCAACTCCTCTTGCTTGTTTCCCAGGTTTCTTGTTTTGGCGCTTGACTTTCAAACCGGACATTTGACTTTTCTGTTTTAGGATTCAATTTAATCCTTTATTTGGGACAGCAATAACACTTAGTACATGATGCAATCATTCAATGAGCAATGACACATTCATGTACCCTTCCCGGAGTGCGGACAATCCGAACTTTCTAGAACATTCCGATGAAAACACGAATCATTCCCGAACTCAAAGCGGACTTTCCTTATATGAATCTTATTCTCCGGACCATTCCGGATCACCTCGTGATATCCGGATCCCATCCGAGACTCGAACAACATTCGGTCTCTTTCTCATAATACCATAACTACTCAAACAACGTCGAATCCTTAAGTGTGTCTCCCTCCGGTTCGTGAATTATGCGGACATGAACGAGACACTTCTCGAACAATAACCAATAGAGGAATCTGGAAATTCATATGGCTCCCACATATTTCTACGATTACTTTGCGATCGAATGAACCACTTACATACGATACCAATTTCCCTTTGTCTCACGATATGTTACTTACCCAAGGTTATGATCGTCGGTATCTCTGCATACCTAGTTCAACCTTGTTACTGATAAGTACTCTTTTCTCGTTCCCGTGATATGTGATCCCTTGTGACCAAGTCACATGCTTGCAAGCTAATTGGATGACATTCCACCGAGAGGGCCCAGAGTATATCTATCCGTCATGTGGATGGACAAATCCCACTCTTGATCCATGTGTTTCAACCAATACTTTCCGAATACTTAATGCCACCTTTATAGCCACCCAGTTACGGTGTGGTGTTTGATGTCATCAAAGCATCCATCCGGTAAAGGTGATATGCATGATCTCATGGTCGAAGGAATTAGGTTACTATGTATCAGAAAGCATATAGCAATTGAACTAATGAAATGACTTGATCTTTATGCTACGCTTATCTATAGGAGTATGTCCACCATATCATTCTCCTAACGATATGATCTTGTTGTTGATAACATCTCAATGTTCATGATAGGGAAACCACAATCATTAATCAACCAACAAGCTAGTGAAGTATAGATGCTATACTAGGGACTTCAAATTAAGTTTACAAATCACACAAGTATTAATGTTTCCTTGTTAATACCATTATAGCATGAATGTAAACATTTATCATAAACACAAAGATATAACAATAACTATATTTATTATTGCCTCTAGGGCATATCTCCAACACTAAGCTGGCCTCACTTTCTCGATACCGTAACTATTAACCTTATGTAGCATGGCCATGCATTTCCGGATCCGATCACTCGAGGGCCCCAGAGATATCTCTCTCAAGTAGAGAGGGGCAAATCCCATCTTGATTGACCATGCCTTCAGCATGCTTCAGGACAAACCCGAAAGCTACCTTTATAACTACCCAGTTACGGTGCAACGTTTGATAGCCCCAAAGTAGGGCAATCCACATCTCAAGTACATGCGACAATCTCAGGTCTAAGGACAAAACATACACGATGTGTAGAGAGAGAGAGCTGCAACAAATTGCCAGTCTCAAGTGGGTCAGTCCAACCCCATGTTCATAACATGTGCCCACATCATTGGTTTGACATCTCCATGTCTATGATTGCCTCTAGGGCATATTTCCTTCAACTTGTTGGTATACAAATTGAATGAAAAAACTTAGAAATGTGGCAGTATGTTTGTAGCCTCAAAAGTTGTTGTAGCCTTTCTAAATTTAATAAGTAAAATTTCATCTTGTAGATATGTATAGAAATTGCTCGCATGATGTATTTGTTACATAGTGGTATTCCATAATAGGTTGCACCGTAATTACGGAGTATCTAGCGTTGATATGCACTAGATTTAGCCCTTTCTCAACCTGACACATGGACTTCTAGACTTACATAGCCCACCCAAATAATGACTATTGTAGACTAAACAAAAATAGAGAACCGGCGCAAATTTTTGCAAAACCCACTCCCTTCTTCTGCAAGAATTTCTGAAGAAGCATGACACATGTTTCCAGTCCTTGGTCACTCGCTGAATCCTACAAATGCTATTCTTATCTCTTGCGTGCGATTGTACCTGCCTCCACCAAAAAACCATTTTAAAGAACCTATCTACCATCCGGTTCTTGAGCCATCCGGTTCTTGAGGTAAAGTCGGTGTACTTGATGACAACAATCTCTTCCCCTTGACAACGGTGTAGACGCCAAAGTGTGCCTTGCGCAGATCACGACCACGGGGACACGACCATGACAAAATGAAGTTACTATCAAAATATTTTATACTAACCATTTTTATTTTACATAACTCTTTGTACCAAAAAGGTAGATTGTTCTTGTTGATACATCATTTTTTAATACCAGCAAAACCTTATAGTCTCTAAAATTAATAATGTAAACACAATAATATAATTGGTGCACATATTATCGTACCATTCTTATACTTATATTAGTGCCACACCTAAATTATTTTTTCGTGGAACTTGGGGTGTTTATGGAAGTCTCTTCTTTCAACGAATTTCACTATAAATCTAATCAAACCGACATTACCACATTGTTTGTTTCTATGTATCCTTTTGCAGAATATCCTTAAATATCCACATGATTAGGTATATTTTGATATAGAGTGTATGGTTCTAGTAAATAACTTGCCAGAGTTTTCTAGAGTACAATATTAGATTGATATAGAGCGTATGGCTCTAGTAAATACTAAATTGGGAGTTTTATAGAATACAGTATTATCAAGCACCATTAGAAGTTATAATTCTTCTTAGGGCCCAATACTCTAGGTAACGGCAGACAAAGCATAGGTAAAGGCTTCACATAGGACCCGCGGTAGAGAAAAAATTCTAGGATAAGTCTAGTTGGTAAGGAAGCCCTGATCGCCACCTCATTGGTTAAGTCGGGGATCCAATACAAAAAAAACTCCAATAGGCCTCGTAACGCTTCGAAAATTGTGCTCAATTTATCTAGACACCAAAAAGGCTCCCCAAATTTCGGGTTTGAGTTGGGTGTTCGGACGTGTCTAGGCAAATTTTGGCAGCTAGGCACTTGACAGAAGGGACCCACTTGACAGCAAACCAACAAGTTTCCCCAGCCCTTACTCTCTCTCTCCCATGGTTGGCTCCTTTCTCCTAGCCTGCATTCTACCGCACCTTCAGTGCAAACGTTTTTCTGCGGATCTCTGATGCTATCGAACGCTCACATTATACACGATCTTTTTCAATTCTCAGTTTCCTATACATCAAAAATGATATTTAATTTTGAACTACTATGCGGATATCGGTCGGGTCACGGGAAGCCAAAACTTTCAAGCCTCATCAACGACAACTAACTATTTCTAACCATGTAGCATCTCATTGTCGTTCCCAATGTAGGATATTATTAGGATCCCTGCTATGACTTGTATCTTTTTTTTTGAGCGGCTTATGACTTGTATCAGGGCAGGGGAATGAAGAACCAAGGTTAATCCGATGCGCCTGCTAATTGGGCCGGCCTAGAGGTCTCGATATCAGCCTCTCCGAAGCCAACTCGGAGATCTGTCCCGTTTCAAACGGTAACCTCACCCAACCCGACTCGCAGATCTCTTGCTTCATCGACAAACCCAGCCCACGAATTAGGCGCACACGTCGCCAAACAGACTTGCAAAGTGTGATTGCCAGACAAACCCAGCCCATAACTGCGGCGATGGCCATGTTCCGATCGGCCATTGGAATTGCGCTCCGGCGGACGCAGCCGGCCTCTCGTCTCTTCAGCAGCGCCGCCCGCCGCAGCCCTAAACGCGGCAGCGCCACAGGAAGTACGCTCCGGCGGCCGTCGCCGGTTTCTAGCTTCACTGGATGCAGCAATACCACCAGGGTAGGTACCTCGAATTCTCCACCCGGATTAGTATTTCTTAATTTTATGGTATGCGAGTCGCAGTGTGATTTGTGTATTTGGATCGAAATCCTGTTCTTCCTGTCCTATCCGCTTCCTAATAGACCTAATCAAATGCGCTAGTAACAAAAAAGTTTCATTTTTTAAATGCTGAAGGCATACTGAATTATTATTGGAATCTTCAAAGTAGAGCCGCTGGCTGCAAAAGATACTACTCCCTCTGATTCATATTACTTGTCACTGGATTGGATGTATCTAGCGCTAAAACATGTCTAGATACATCCATTTCTGCGACAAATAATATGGATCGGAGGGAGTAGCTGTCAGTGTCTGAAAGATGGCACAATTTGCTGCACCCAAATGAACCTCTAGTAAGTCTGAAATCAAGTTAGGGTGACTGAATAGAGCATGGTAATAAGCTGATTGGGGAGAGCATTGTTATGTGTAGAACCCAAACTATGAACTCGGTGCCTTCTGTTATGGGTTTATTAGTTTCTCAGCCCTTTCCCTTGTCAGTTTTTGGATCATTCTGTGAAGATTGAAGTTGAGATCATTTCTATGTTTACAAGTCAATCGAGGCATGTACTTTGCAATGCTCAAGGTTATTTATGGGTCTCCTAAACATATTCTAATTTTCATCCTGCTCGAGTAAAACAAGTTTATAATTTTCTTCAACTTCTCTTATTTACAGAGGATGTTGTGGTCCTACGGCTTGGGTGGAAATGATGGCGGCAAGCGTTTAAAGGCATTCTGGAGTCAGCACTCCACCTGGTACACACACAATACTCCCTATTCTAACAAATAATTATTTTCGAATTGACTGTACACGGAATTATAATTGATCAACTGTACGAGTCAATAATTATGCTCGTACTCTTGGTGCTGGATGGTATCAGTATGTAGTGTTCAATACTTCAATGTAAGATGGGTACCTGCAACGGTGGATTGTAGGAGCTGGCTGATCATTTCTTATTTAAATGTTAGTTAGGTTTGGCTGATTGGTTTCTTCTGTGCTTTCGGCTGAGTTGTATGTTGTCAGGGTTGAGAGTCCAGTTTAGTTTTCAAGACAGTGTAGCTTGAATGATTGGTAGATAGTAATTGAGCAACCCTTATTTTCCCAAAGGTACTTTGTTGCTTTGTTCATTATATTATTTTATCAACACAAGTTAATGTCGTTTCTAAAAATAATCCGGCCCAACTTTTGTTCTAGAGACAATAAATATGTAAACAGCAATCACAATCATGAAAACTTTCAGAAACCAGTAGACCCGTTTGTTAATAACAACGGAACTCCCATATCCAACTAAACATCAAGCAATCATGGTGGTACAATACCAAACTAGTTGCAGTTTCATATGCATAACTATTTTTTGAAGGGTAAAACATGTTTCCTTTAGGCAACCCATGGAGATTGATTCGGAAGTTGCGAAGCTCCAGCAATGCAATTTAGGTGTTGTAATCAGATTTCATCTACCTTTATCCTACTCTACTTCACATCTTTTATTCGATTCACCTGCTTTTTTTTTTAGCTGTTACATTTGGGATGATAGTGCCATGGACAGGACCTGCAGTTCTACGCCCGGAGAGGAAGCACATACGTTTATGGTTGGGCGATGGGTGAGGCGAGAGTGTAGTTTGTTGTTAGTATTTATTAGTTGTATGCCTACCGGTGAATTATTCAGGCTTGCAGACATTGGACTGAAACAGTGGCTAATTGACATCCTCTTTGTCATGTATGCAGTATGCAAGTATATGCTAGAGGTAGCGACCAGCTGCAAGGCAGCTACTATATACTACAGGAAATCGAGTTCTTGATCTCATCCAAGTATTGTTTCTCCTTAATAACTTCACAATCTAATAACAGTTCAATTCAATATTTGCCAGCATTCGTGCTCGCCAGTATGACTGTTATATGTGGTGGCAGTGGCAGAAACCTGTGGTAGAAAGGAGCAGAAACGATGTGTCCTTTGTCCACGGAATGGAAGGGAAGTTAACTTCCATTGCGTCTATGTGTTTCAACCTTGCTTAACGTGATCTTCCCTGCAGATGAGGACGAGGGCCGATGCAGTCACGTGACTCTTATAGCTTAACCGTTAAATTCGACTAGCTTGAAATAGCTTTAGACTACAACCACAGAAGCTCTTCTAGGATCTGTCAGTGTTAGATATGGGTCGTCTACACAACAAACGATTAATTCAATAAAAGGGTGATGTTTTCTTCTCCTCTACTTACCAAATATGAGAGAATTGAATTTTTTTTTGAGAGGAGAATTGAAATATATTAGCATATATATTTTTTAAAGAAAATGAATCTACAACACGTAGCCCATTCGTCGGTCAAGTGATAGTTAACTACAGCAACATGTATCTGGCAAAAAAAATTACAGTAAAATGTAGTACTATTTAGAAATATATGTCTGTGTGGCCAATGCAGAAAGAAAGTATATTATGATGAGCAAAAATTGCCAAAAGTGTTGAGATCTCCAAAACCTTGCAGGTTAGACGGGCTAATTAACTTAAAGGAAAACACTTTAGAAAATTAACTGAAATCAAAACAAGAGATAAAAGTTTAGCATAGTAAAAACATGGTTGGCTGCTGTTATGAAAGTCACCTCTTTGGTGATGGTTTGGCAGTCGGTCAGCACATACCCCAGCAGCTACCTCTGTGACTTTGATATATGGAGCATGGCAGAAGGGTTCGCCCGCTGTAGGTTACAATCTCTGTGCACGTGGTTTCGTGTATCTGTAGTAACTTTCACATTGGGCCTCTTAGGAGTTCCCATCGGTATCCACTACGGGTCTTGTGATTATAGGAGCGGAGGGGAGGAAGAGAACTTGCTGGATGTTCTAGGAGGCGATCTCGCCGAGCTTCATTGTCGAGGCCTTAGATGGGCGACGACATGATCATGAATAATGACCTCCTCAGTGAGATCCTGTGCAGAGCACCGGTGAAGTCCGTGTGCGTGTTCCGATGCGTGTCCAAGGCGTGGTGCAGCCTCATCTCTGGCAAGGAATTCATGGAGGAATACAGGGCCCGCGCCCAGCCGATCCTCATCGACGTCGGCGCCGGCTCCCATGTAAACTCTAGAAACAGCCGCGACCTGCGGGTGATAGACCTGGACGGCAATGTCCTGAGGGTGTTCAAGGGCTTGGGCGGAGGCCGGACAATGTGCACGAGCATGGACGACCTTATCTGCGTCATTGGTGGGTTCAACGATGGTGTTCACGTGGTTGACCCGGCCACAGGGAAGGTGCTCATGAGATGCCCGAGGTATCAGGTCAAAGGGGAGCACGTGCGCTTCTACGAAAATTTCGGCTTCGGCCGTGCCGCCGCATCTGGTGCATACAAGGTTGTCCGCCTCCTCATCGACGGAACATGCGAAGTGCTCACCGTAGGAGAAGCTGGGTGGAGGCAGAGAGATTCAGTCCCAACAGACGACGTCCCTGAGCCCATATCATACCAAATCCCCGTTGCTATCAATGGCGTCTTGAACTTCTTGGCTAGTGATGAGCCGTCGTCCCCAGTAGTATGTTTACTCTGCTTCGATCTTGAGAGCGAGCACTGGAATAAGAAGATGATCCAGGCCCCAGAGGACGTGAAAGTCGCCCACGGGAGGACGATCAGCATAGCCGAGCTCAATGGTGCCCTATGCATGGTCGTCGTTGAAGCCATGGAAGAACAGTACACAGAGATATGGCGCCTTGTCGATTCTGACAGAAGCGTCTGGAGGAAGATGTACACCATCCCAGAGAATCTGAGCGCGCCTTTGAGGATCCTACCTGATGGTGAGAAGATACTTTTGCATTATTCCAACACTCAACATGAAGGGAGACCAATCGAACTAGATTTAGTGATCTATGATACCCGTACTACGATCTGCAAAGATATTGATGCGATGCCAAGAGGCATTATGGGACTTTGCAGCTCGGGCAGGCTACTATCGACCAAGGTCGTCTAGTTTATGCCATACCTGAGCTACCCGGATTCAGATGTTGGTGTCAAAGTGTTGAACCTCTGTCTTTTATTTTAAATGCAAGAGTTCTATGAATTTATTTTCTAGCTATAGGTGTCCTTTTTATAGACAGTTTACTGGCACTAATATATATTGCAAAAGATATGAACTGCCTTGTTTTTGTGTGTGTGTGTGTGTGACTGTGTGTACCTTTTATTTCGTGGATCCGATTTAGTACCATAACCTAACTGAAACCATAAATAAAGATGCTGCTACTTGCTGCATGAGAAGTTGACAACATGCATCATATCTAAAAAAAATATCTGCGGGAAAGGGCGCTTCTCAGGCCACATGTGTGGTCCATGCTGCCGGTTTGAGGCTATTTTTTTTTATTTTTTTTGTTTGTTTGCCTCGCCGTGTCTACCCGCACTGCTAGTCAACCTACTCGTTGTCACTGACTTTGTGGGCCTGCTTTTCATGTGGCCCGCTCATTATTGAGGGTGAAGCTCGAGTTGGCAGCCCCATGGTTTGGGTAGTGTACCGGGTGCAAGATCGGGTTCTCCTTTCTCATTTCATCTCGCATGGAGGGCGCTTGAGTGTGGACGGTGTCACCATCGCTGTCGGGTACAGATCTCCCCCTCCATGGCAGGTCTGATCCCCTCTAGAGCCATAGAGGGCTTTCTAGCGGGGAAGTCAAGAGGAGAGCCCAACCCTAGCCACCTTGGTTGGAACCCCTTCAACTCATGCATCCCAACCCTAGCCACCTTGTTTGGAACCCTTCAATTCATGCATCCCAACCCTAGCCACCTTGCCTGGAGCTTCGCATCTTGCTGCGCATCCTTCTACCACCACCGGGCAGAGCTTCTTCGCAAGAGAGATTGACCATATGATTTTCGCACATATAACAATAATATTAAAATATATTAGTTGTAACAAAGTTGTACAAGTATGAAACTGCATCACTCTACGTTTTCTCTTAAATTGGAGGGTGTAGCAAGTCAAATAAAAATGAATCTTGGATCAATCCAGACAACTAAACTCTATAGAAAGAGAATTACATCAACTTAGCATTATCAAACTTGATAAGGCAAGGATCATGTTATAAACACGAAAAGCAAAAGACAAAGAATAAACAAAATTATGCGCAAGGGACACAAGATTTTAACGCGGAAAACCTCTCCAACAAAGAGTTGAAAAAAACCATGTCGCTAGCCTGCAAAACTTCACTATATCGAGAGTGTTTACACAAGCCGTGAGTTTTTAAATGAAATGACCAACCCTAACGGTGACTTACAAGATGTATTTATAGACGGAGATAAGGATTCGTACTGTGGGAGGGGGGAGGGGGCTTAGCCCCTCTTGGCCCAAGCCTCTAGCTAGCGACAGGTCTTGTTATGCTCATTAGAATTTAGCCATCTTTATGGATTTGGACACAACATAACAGATCATAACTGAGCCCCCTCCCGGCCCAAGCCTTTAGCTAGCGATGGGTCTTGTTCTGCTCATCAGAAGTTTGCTATCTTTATGGATTTGGACACAACATAACAGATCATAACTGAGTTGGGACTATAAATCCAATGCATTATCCAATTTACCCACACAATAATTACATGACATTCATAAAGAATGAATTGTGCATGATAGGTATATATATAAATATAGATACATATCCTCATATATACATCATAAAACTAAATAATATGATCCGATACACATCATCACACTCTGGCAACATACATATATACACAACCTAATAAACATATCATAAATTAATTCTAGTCTTTCTTGAGGATCTTGATGTCCTTCCAGTGAGACTCCATGAAACTGGAGTCGTGGTTCTGTGCGTACACTCCAAACTTGAAGTAGTGTGAGTCGCCGCCGCGGCCGGGCGCATGCAGCTTCTTCTTACCATTGATGTACACGGCGAGCGTGGATGCTTCAACATCATGGACCACGTTCAACTTAAACCACCCGTCGTAGATGTTGTCCTCAATAATCTGCTTGTCATAGTAATGCAATGCGCCGTTGTAGACATGTAGCATGAGCATGGTGGCTGTCTCGCTGCTCCAAACACCTGCATGATGGACACACCCGATGTACCGGAGGGGACATAGCCGTGTCCCTCGAACTGCCAGACCCCCGAGTTGTAGTCGTATCCCTGCAGGCACGTATCAATAAGATAACTAATATTATATGCAAATATATAATAATGCTATGAATTATATGGGTAGCAAATCTGATCTCTGTTCTTGGGCTGGTGTGGCTTTGGTGGGTGTGGCATCCCGCTAAAACCACTACTAGAAAATCGCGTTGTTCCTGTGCATTGTATCATCATGACCGCATGCTCATGTCATCATGCCGCATGGCATTTGAGCATCGTCATCATCATGCATTTATTCGTCTAAAACTATTTCCCAAAAGCCTATTTATTTTCCAGATATTCCCCTCTTTGTTCAAATCGAAACCCTAGATCTGTCCGGATCTTTTATTTATCTAAAACCCTTTTACAAATGTTTTGTTTTAAATAAAAGAAAATAAATAAAATAAATATTTTTACTGAAGTCGTGGCCAGGCCAAAGGCCCAGCCAGCCAGACTACTACCCCAGCCGCCCAACCCACCTAAGTGACCAAACCCTAGCTTCCTAGAACCCCCTCACCCGGTCCCTCCGCCACTTTGGCCGCCAACGCCCACACACACCATGCACGCCTACACGCGCGCCTGTCCACCCACATCCAACACCCCGCTGACCCCTCTCACCACACTCCCGACACTCCTCGCGTCGCTGCCCACGCGATCCCTCCTCTCACGCCTTCTCGCGACCTCGCCCTCTCGACAGCCGCCGCCGTCGCCCTCTGATCCCTCCCCTCCACCTCCCAGGCATCCACCCCCTCTTCCTCCTTGGCGAGCCGCCGCCCTGTGGCCTCCCCCTCCGACCTCGCCTAGGCCGTCTCCGTCGTCTGGCCGTTGCCGTTCGGACCAGCGTGCGCCCGTGTCGTGTCTGCCCGACGGCCTCCGGCTCCTCGGGCCCCTTGTCGTGGTCGCCAGACGTCGCCCGGCCAAGCCGAGCCCAAGCTCCATGGTCACCATCTGCCTCTCTCTCTCAGCGTCCTCGCCTGACGCCCGTCCGGCCTTCTCCACCTTCGCCATGGCCTCCACCTCCGTTTCTTGCTGCCTTGGCCAGCGTCCATCTTCCGAGCCGCTGCAGGCCCGACCGCCTCCGCGTCGGGGCCGCCTCTGCTCCCTCGCCCAGACGGCGGCGCGTCACTGGACCTCGCCTCACCAGCCCGAGCTGCCCCCTCTCCTCGCTCGGCCCCAACCAGCACCCGCCGTCGCCATCTCCATCGCGTGAGTCTTGCTGCAGTAAGACCATCACCAGCGCAACCTCCTCTGATGTGTTCCTGTTGCTGCAGTTCTTGATGTCCTCGGTGGCCTCAATTCCAGGAACCGGCCACTACATCTTCGGTGCTATTACACTCCTGCCCGTATGGTTGTGCTGATGCCCGATGGTGTATTAGCCCCTTTGTGGTGTTGATGCGGTTAGGCTATCGCAGCGTCAATCACGAGAAGGAAGTGCAACCGCCAAAGTCTCTGACACCGGCACCAAGCCCGAAGAACCCTGCTGAGGACCTTGACAAGACCTCTACCTAGATCTGATGGTCAAGATCCCAAGCCGAAACTCGAAGACGAAACCGAAGACCGGGGAACGCAAAGGACTCCTGTCGGACTGGGTGAAGTGGTGGCTCAAGATCTACGTCACGGACGCCAAGTTTGCCGAGACCCCGACGCCCTGATCCGAAGACAGATCCCGGCGAGACCAAACCCGTCGAACCCTCGGCGAACCCCAAGATCGCCGATACTCGATGTGTGACCCTAAGCCCCTATTTTTTTATAAATGATATATCTTGTTGCATATTAAATTGTCATACTTGCATATATGTTGTGGGTTTGGGGGCGTTATGCCGATTCACCTAAATTAAATATGGGGCCCATATGCAGGCAAATCTAGTCTTATATTGGCCCCATTTAAATTTGTGTAGCGAACCGGTGATATATTTTGCCATGTTAAGACAACATTTAAATTGCGGGTATCTAAATAACTTGAGCCATCTAAATATATGTCGGCACCCCGGTTCCGCTTAATATAACCTAAATGCATCGCATCTTTGCCATGTAATACATTATACATGCATTATGCCGATCTTCTGTTGTAGTATTAGATAGTCCATCCGGTGTTTCTTCTAGTGCTTTGCTTCTTCACGGATTAGGCCGATGAGTTGATGCAAGTGTCAACCCGATCTTCGGATGAACCCTCGGCAATGTTTTTCAGGCGAGCATCTCCCCCTTTCTACCTATCCTACTTTTATAGTATTTATTCCCTCCTGTTGATCTATTGCTATCTGTGTTGCGATGCTCTAGTTTTCGTACCCGGAACATCCCTTGCAACCTTATATTGCCTTGGACACATCCTATTACCTGTTGTTTGGTAGATAGTCGGCCTTGCGCGTCGTAGTCGCTTGCTCAAGTGTTGTTGCGTGTCGTCAAGTACCACAGTTGTTGGAGTGTTGCCGCATGTTTAATGTTGGAGACGATCATGGCTTTAATTATCGGTTACTTTAATTACTGTTTAACAACTAAAATTGAAAGTAGGTAAATGCAGAGGCACAGGTGGGCAATAGATGTTATTTGGTTGTTAACCGTCCACTTGTGTCCCGTAGGACCCCGAGTTCTTGACACCTATTCCGAGATCGAGCGCGCTAACCACAGGTGGGGTGTATGGGCACCCCCATCGATTTACTACCTGATTCCAAGTACTGTACTGGGGGCCACAAACTAGTTTGAGGTTTTATTTACTATCATGTACTTATGCCATGCTTTAATGCTTTATTTAAAATTGTGCGAGGTACTGCACCTGTACTGTTTAGGATCGGGACACGATTTCGCGGTATCGACAAGCCCAGTCACACTTTCGGGTTCCCAGTCGTTTACAGCCGTCCACCCAAACCCTGAGTCCGTCTCGGAGACCGGCCGACTTCGTCGCGGGTAGCTTAGTGGGGTGGCCCTCCGGCTTGCTTTGGGTCTGGGAAACGTCGTGTCCGAAACCCCGTCGACATACCGTTGGGTGTATGTTTTGTGATCTTGTACCTACCTGATCTGACAACAAGGGTGTAGGTGCGTGTGGGAACTTTGGTGCACCCCTGCAGGGTTAAATCTTTTCGAGAAGCCGTGTCCGCGGTTATGGACGACTTGGAGCACAGGTCTCGATCATAGACAACTATAACTAAAGTTTTTGTTACAATTTGACTTGTATCCGATGTGACTAGTAATCAGCTTCCTTTGCAGCGGAATGGCTAAATAAAAGTACCAACAAGCTGCTGGGTTTGGAGATATCTCATGCTAATTGTATCCGACTAGTAAGTGTTGCAACTTCTAGCGGAATGGTTAACTAAAAGTGCTTGCTTATTCTATCGGGATGACTATCTATACACGACTAGTAATTCTGCAACGATAATCGTATAAATAAAGCGCCAGTATGTGAGTTCCTCGGTTGACTTCCTCGTTTGGTCTCGAGGGACATACCAGGATGGGTATGCTGGTGGTAGAATCGGGATGGTTTGAATAGGTCTTTCTTATCTCTCTCGATAGCCACGGTTGTATCGAGTCTCTATAGGTTGTTTAGTGCATCTGCCGCTGCCGCTTGATCCACCATACCTATGTAGGCGAGGACCGCGAATTCTAGCCTCGCCGTGTCTTGGCCTCGATCTTGACCGCTCTCTCTTTTCCTTTGCCTTTGTCGGCACCCTTTTTGTTTAAGCGGTTTTTGAGATCGGCGTCGTTAGCGGGGTTACCCTTAGAAACCTTTGGCGGTTATGGACGCCATTGGTTATTCTTCAGGGCTCTTAGCTCAATTTGCATCTTGTCCGTACTCGGACGCTATATCGTTTTAAAGGTGATTTGGATCTTTGTATTGTACCTCTGTATTCTTGACTCTTTGAGTCGTTGTTGTATATATCTGTTTTATGGGTTCCATCGAGGACTATTGTGTGATGATATTACTTCGTTTTCCACCCGCACGAAAGTGCCTGGTGGGCACCTTTGAATCGTTTCTATGCGGGTTTGGCGGGAAGCGCTAAAGCTTGCATAGGGCCGATTCTGAGTGTTCTGAGTGGTATCGAGCTCGGCGATTGCGATACCCACAAGTCCAGCCTCTAGGATAACCTAGCTAACGGCCGAAGTAGAGTGTCAAAACTATTTTTGCAAAATCGGTTGGATAGTTCTGATTAGGTCTGATTTTACTCCTTACCCTCTGCTGCTCTCCTCTCACCTCTGCGTTTTGAATCCGCTCTCTTCTCTCTCTTGAGTCCAGGATTTCTCGTGGTTGGGTTCCATCGTACCTTGAGGTTTCGCTTCCTCCTTTGGTAACGGTGTTGCTACATCCGGTCTTCATGCTATCCGAGGAACCCTTCTACGGTGGACTTCTCTTTGTTCCTTCTCGTGCCTTTCGGTTTTCAAGCGACGACATCATCTACGAGACCCGATCTGATGCGCATCACTCCTTTGTTTCTGAACCTCGATCGTCGAGATCTTCAGTCTGATTCCGAGAATGGTTGCACGCTTTTCTACTGATTGTGCAGAGTAATAATTTGGGTGCGTGATGGATTGGCCCCCATGCCGACTACTCACTCTATTCGCTTGTGTACATTGAAGTGGATGAGAATGCATCGGTTCTCTCTTTCTATCGGAGTTAGAGGAGGCTTTATTTGTTGATACCTCTACCTTCGACCTTTTGTTCCCGGAGTGTTCTCTCGAAGATCACGGACAACGACCTCTTGTTAGTGGTGTCGCGAGAATCTACACGATGCGAGAAGATTCAGATCGTCGCCCTTCTTTCCGGTACCATGAGGCGGATCTCGAGGGCGAGATCCATTGTTAGTGGTGTCGAATTGTGGCATCCTGCTAAAACCACTACTAGAAAATCGCGTTGTTCCTGTGCATTGCATCATCATGACCGCATGCTCATGTCATCATGCCACATGGCATTTGAGCATCGTCATCATCATGCATTTATTCGCCTAAAACTATTTCCCAAAAGCCTATTTATTTTCCAGATATTCCCCTCTTTGTTCAAATCGAAACCCTAGATCTGTCCGGATCTTTTATTTATCTAAAACCCTTTTACAAATGTTTTGTTTTAAATAAAAGAAAATAAATAAAATAAATATTTTTTACGGGGGAGTCAGCCGGCCAGGCCAAAGGCCCAGCCAGCCAGACTACTACCCCAGCCGCCCAACCCACCTAAGTGACCAAACCCTAGCTTCCTAGACCCACCCCTCACCCCTCAGTCCCTCCACCCGCCGCCAGGCACCCACCCAGCCGCCAACGCCCACACACACCACGCACGCCTACACGCGCGCCTGTCCACCCACATCCAACACCCCGCTGACCCCTCTCACCACACTCCCCGACACCCTGGCCCCACCCCGACCCCACCTCCTCGCGTCGCTCGCACGCGATCCCCTCCCCACCCCGACGCTCCTCTCCACGCCCGCTCGCGACCTCGCCCTCTCGACAGCCGCCCTCGATCCTCCCTCCACCTCCTGTGCATCCACCCCTCTTCCTCCCAGTGAGCGCGCCGACCGCCGCTGCCCTCAGCCTCCTCCGACCTCGCCTAGGCCGTCTCCGTCTGCCGCCGATCCAGACGCGCCAGCGCCGCCTCCCCGTGTCCGTATCTGCCCCGACGGCCGGCCTCCGTCCTCGCCCCCGGGCCCCCTTGTCGTGGTCGCCGCACGTCGCCCCGGCCAAGCCCGAGCCCAAGCTCCATGGTCACCATCTGCGCCTCTCTCCCCGCGTCCTCGGCGACGCCCCCCTCCGAGCCTGCGCCGTCCGGCCTTCCTTCTCAAGCATCGCCATGGCCTCCGCCTCCGCTTTTTCGCCGAGCCATGGGCCGTCCATCTTCCGAGACGCTGCAGTTCCGACCGTCAGCTGGCTTCTGCTCCCTCTCTCGGACAGAAGGCGATCGCCTGGACCTCGCCTCACCAGCCCGAGCTGCCCCCTCTCCTCGCTCGGCCCCGACCAGCACCCGCCGTCGCCATCTCCATCGCGTGAGTCTTGCTGCAGTAAGACCATCACCAGCGCAACCTCCTCTGATGTGTTCCTGTTGCTGCAGTTCTTGATGTCCTCGGTGGCCTCAATTCCAGGAACCGGCCACTACATCTTCGGTGCTATTACACTCCTGCCCGTATGGTTGTGCTGATGCCCGATGGTGTATTATCCCCTTTGTGGTGTTGATGCGGTTAGGCTATCGCAGCGTCAATCACGAGAAGGAAGTGCAACCGCCAAAGTCTCTAACACCGGCACCAAGCCCGAAGAACCCTGTTGAGGACCTTGACAAGACCTCTACCTACATCTGATGGTCAAGATCCCGAGCCGAAACTCGAAGACGAAACCGAAGACCGGGGAACGCAAAGGACTCCTGTCGGACTAGGTGAGGTGGTGGCTCAAGATCTACGTCACGGACGCCAAGTTTGCCGAGACCCCGACGCCCTGATCCGAAGACAGATCCCGGCGAGACCAAACCCGTCGAACCCTCGGCAAACCCCAAGATCGCCGATACCCGATGTGTGACCCTAAGCCCCTATTTTTTTATAAATGATATATCTTGTTGCATATTAAATTGTCATACTTGCATATATGTTGTGGGTTTGGGGGCGTTATGCCGATTCACCTAAATTAAATATGGGGCCCATATGCAGGCAAATCTAGTCTTATATTGGCCCCATTTAAATTTGTGTAACGAACCGGTGATATATTTTGCCATGTTAAGACAACATTTAAATTGCGGGTATCTAAATAACTTGAGCCATCTAAATAAATGTCGGGACCCCGGTTCCGCTTAATATGACCTAAATGCATCGCATCTTTGCCATGTCATACATTATACATGCATCATGCCGATCTTCTGTTGTAGTATTAAATAGTCCATCCAGTGTTTCTTCTAGTGCTTTGCTTATTCACGGATTAGGCCGATGAGTTGATGCGAGTGTCGACCCGATCTTCGGATGAACCCTCGGCAATGTTTTTCAGGCGAGCATCTCCCCCTTTCTACCTATCCTACTTTTATAGTATTTATTCCCTCCTTTTGATCTATTGCTATCTGTGTTGCGATGCTCTAGTTTTCGTACCCGGAACATCCCTTGCAGCCTTATATTGCCTTGGACACATCCTATTACCTGTTGTTTGGTAGATAGTCGGCCTTGCGCGTCGTAGTCGCTTGCTCAAGTGCTGTTGCGTGTCGTCAAGTACCACAGTTGTTGGAGTGTTGCCGCATGTTTAATGTTGGAGACTATCATGGCTTTAATTATCGGTTACTTTAATTACTGTTTAACAACTAAAATTGAAAGTAGGTAAATACAGAGGCACAGGTGGGCAATAGATGTTATTTGGTTGTTAACCGTCCACTTGTGTCCCGTAGGACCCCGAGTTCTTGACACCTGTTCCGAGATCGAGCGCGCTAACCACAGGTGGGGTGTATGGGCACCCCCATCGATTTAGTACACGATTAATCTTGTGCATCTTGGGGCCACAAACTAGTTTGAGATTTTATTTACTATCCTGTACTTATGCCATGCTTTACTGCTTTATTTAAAATTTTGCGAGGTACTGCACCTGTACTGTTTAGGATCGGGACACGATTTCGCGGTATCGACAAGCCCAGTCACACTTTCGGGTTCCCGATGACCGTCCACCCAAACCCTGAGTCCGTCTCGGAGACCGGCCGACTTCGTCGCGGGTAGCTTAGTGGGGTGGCCCCCCCGGCTTGCTTTGGGTCTGGGAAACGTCGTGTCCGAAACCCCGTCGACATACCGTTGGGTGTATGTTTTGTGATCTTGTACCTACCTGATCTGACAACAAGGGTGTAGGTGCGTGTGGGAACTTTGGTGCACCCCTGCAGGGTTAAATCTTTTCTAGAAGCCGTGTCCGCGGTTATGGACGACTTGGAACACAGGTCTCGATCATGGACAACTATAACTAAAGTTTACTGTTACAATTTGACTTGTATCCGATGTGACTAGTAATCAGCTTCACTGCAACGGAATGACTAAATAAAAGTACCAACAACTGCTGGGTTTAGAGATATCTCATGCTAATTGTATCTGACTAGTAAGTGTTGCAACTACAACGGAATGGTTAACTAAAAGTGCCCACTACTTATTCTATCAGGATGACTATCTATACATGACTAGTAATTGCTGCAACGATAACTGTATAAATAAAACTGCCAACTGTGTGAGTTCCTCGGTTGACTTCCTCGTTTGGTCTCGAGGGGGACATACCAGGATGGGTATGCTTGGTGGTAGAATCAGGATGGTTTCGAATAGGTCTTTCTTATCTCTCTCTGATAGCCGACAGTTGTATCGAGTCTCTATAGGTTGTTTAGTGCATGCTGCCGCTGCCGCTTCAGTCCACCATACCTATGTAGGCGAGGACCGCCGAATTCTAGTCTCGCCGTGTACTGGCCTCAGTACTGACCGCTCTCTTTTTCCTTTGCCTTTGTCGGCACCCCTTTTGTTTAAGCAGGTTTTGAGATCAACGTCGTTAGCAGGGTTACCCTTCCGGCTTAGCACAGGTGGTTATGGACGCCATTGGTTATTCTTCAGGGCTCTTAGCTCAATTTGCATCTTGTCCGTACTCGGACGCTATATCGTTTTAAAGGTGATTTGGATCTTTGTATTGTACCTCTGTATTCTTGACTCTTTGAGTCGTTGTTGTATATATCTGTTTTGTGGGTTCCATCGAGGACTATTGTGTGATGATATTACTTCGTTTTCCACCCGCACGAAAGTGTCTGATAGGCACCTTTGAATCGTTTCTATGCGGGTTTGGCGGGAAGCGCTAAAGCTTGCATAGGGCCGATTCTGAGGGTGTTACAGTGGGTGTGGGGCTTGTCCGAGGAGAGAACCCATAGCTTCCTCACCGTGCCATCAAAGCTATATCGTGATCCGCTTGACTCGTCGTACGGGCGCTGCAGCTCGAAGTTACTCTCATCAAGACTCACTGCTTTGAACCCGTCCATCGGGTCGGCAGTTTTGGGCGCCCGTGCACCCCTCGCCGCAACGCATGATGAACATGCCAACAAGACAAGCATATACACACTAATCAAAGACAAAGCGTGAGGAGCCATGTGTACTTTATATGTGTGTGACTTCTGCTTTGCCTTCTTGAGCTCTCTACTTGCCTCTCGATGCAGAGGCTTTTGATGAGATATGGGACTGACGAGGTTCTATGTGGCTTATATAGTTCTTGGGGCCGGATCTGTCTATACTTTGAGACATTGACAGCTTTTCTTTTCCAAATTGGAGTATTGATAGCTTAATTAAATATTACTCTTCTGTTTACACACGAAGGGTACTTTGAAGAAGTGTGTTGAATTGAACATGGGTTAATGGATCGGTACTTAGATGAATGTTCCTTCTTTTTGTGCGTACAAGGCGTGGTTGACTGAGTAGCTAGTAGCCAGTTTTGATTTGATTTGTCTTCAGCCTGCATTTTCCAGTGAATCAAGGTTTTGTTTTTCTGTTGAATGCTTCGTTATGTGCTCCCTTTCAGCCTCGTAATTACCTTCCTAGCTGAATCTTCTCGCTAATGACAAAGGTGCTTCCCTGCAAATGACAGTAATTAGTGATACCAGAAAAAGGCACATACGACTGCCGAAGCCCTGACTCACTCTAGATCAAAACAGTAATTAGTCACTTTTCCTCCGCTGAATTTTATGGGTTTGAAATGTGCTTTGTACGTGATATGGTAGCTATTCACCATGTCCAGATCCACGCCAGAGTTGTCCATCTACAACCAAAAGTTCAACATGTTGTCAACAATAGGCTTGAGTTGTACAGATTCTCAAACTTCTGTGTATCCCACTATACCCTTGGCATGCGTGCGAATGCTTGGATGAGCCTTCACATCTGAGTGTTTAAGAACACGGGTAGGCTACACACTCGCGTAAACTATTTTTTTACCGAATAAACCAAGAATTATTATGGTAGTACATTACAAGATTACTACTCGGGGGGGGGAGACGTTCTGGCGGCAACGGAGCCATTAAAACTGGATCCTCAAAGGAGATGCAAACACAGCCTACTTCCATGCCATTGCTAATGGCAGGCGTAGAAAATGTTCCATCCCCTGCCTCTGGGAGGGTGGACGTCTTTTGGAGGAGGCCAGAGATATCACCTCCCATATCTACTCCTCCTACAAGGAGCTTTTCTCTGCTGGCCCCTGGTCTGGGGCCGCGTTAGCCGGATACTTCTGGCCAGAGAGGGCCAGGGTATCCGACGCGAAGAACTTGGAGCTCATGCTCCCGTTCTTGTCAGCAGAGGTGGAGCTGGCCATCATGGAGATGAAGGCTAACTCGGCTCCGGGCCTGGATGGCCTTCCTGTAGTGTTCTTTCAGAAATTCTGGGACTGTCTACAGGGGGTTGTTATGCCCATGTTTCAGGAGTTCTACGTCGGTACTCTCGTGATGTCGCGTCTAAACTTTGGTGTGATTACCTTGATTCCCAAGGTGGTGGGAGTCACGGATATTCGGCAATTTAGGCCGATCACGGTAATCAATGTAGACTGGAGCCAAAGGATTATGTCCAAGGTTTGTGCGCGTAGATTGGCGCCTCTCATGGAGCGCCTGACACACCCATACCAGTTTGCCTTCCTTAAAGGCAGATTCATCCACGATGGGATCATGACACTCCATGAGATTATTCACGAGGTGAAGATGAGACACCAGCGGGGAGTCTTCCTGAAGCTTGACTTTCAGAAGGCGTATGATAGGCTAGACTGGGCCGTCCTTCGCCAAGTCCTCCAGCGTACGGGCCTTGATGATCGCATGATAGGGTGGATCATGCAGATCGTCATGAGCGGGAACACGACAATAAACATAAATGGAGAGGTCGGCCCCTATTTCAAACCCACGTGTGGGGTTAGACAAGGGGACCCGATCTCCCCAATCTTGTTTAATGTCGCGATGGATGCCCTGGCGGAAATCATGGAGAAAGCCAAGATTTCCGGCCACATCTCAGGTGTGGTGGGGCATATTATCCCGGGAGGGGGTGTCACCCACCTCCAATATGCGAATGACACCATGCTTATGGTGGAGGGGTCGAAGCAGGATATCATCAACCTGAACTTACTGCTCCTTTGCTTTGTGGCCATGTCGGGCCTCAAAATTAATTTCGATAAGAGCGAAGTGATGGTGTTGGGGTACCCCTTGGACTCTCAGCATAGGATCGCTGATAACTTGAATTGTCGGCTGGCAACCTTCCCCATGAATTACCTTGAGATGCCAGTCAGGGACACCAGGATTCTCTCTAGAGATCTGGAGCCCCTTATGGGTCGGGTTAAGGCGAAGTCCGAACCATGGCGGCAGGTTTACCTCCAAAGGGAGCAAGACCATCCTTTTTGACGCCTGCTTATCCAGCCTCCCCATGTACATCATGGGGTTGTATATCCTGCAAGAAGGCGTACACGCCAACTTTTAAGGAGATTTCTCGGTTCTTTTGGATGGCGAATGATGGCCACCAAAAGTACCATATGGTTAAGTGAGCGGACATTTGCGCCCCCAAGGATCTGGGGGTCATAGGGATCATTTCCTCTCGCCATATGAATGACGCCCTCATGCTACGTTGGGTCTGGCGGATCTTGACGGACAATGGGGGCCTGTGGTTACAACTGATCAAAGCTAAGTATCTGCGCGGGCACCCACTTCTGGCTTGTGAACGCCGGGAGGGCTCTCAGTTTTGGAGAGCCATCCAGGACATCAAGCCAGCGACCCGGAAGGGGCTTGCTATTTCTGTCAGAAATGGGCGAAACACCATCTTCTGGCTCGACCCGTGGGTGGGGGCGGCCCTTACGCCTTGAGGTTCCCGAGCTGTTCGCGATCTGCGCGGACCCCCTGCTCTTGGTGGCTGATGCTCTCCAGGACGGAGTCTGGCAAGTTGCGTTTCGCCGGAACCTTGGGGATGCCGAGCAGACGTCCTGGGAGGGACTTCGGGACAGCCTCCCGCTGTCCCATTCCCTATCCCCAGATAGTATGTCTTGGCACCTTTCGCCCTCGGGCGTCTTCTCCGTGGGGTCCATGTATCGGGCCCTGTTTGGTGGGCCTTCCATTCCTTGGACTTCCCCTCTGTGGGAGGCCCCCCCTGAAGATAAAGATATTCCTTTGGCAGTTGCTACGCGACCGGCTTCCCTCAGGGGTGGAGGTAGCCAAGCGGCAGGGCCTAGGGAATGGCCTGTGTCCTCTTTGTGTGGTCCCGGAAACGGGGCACCACATTTTCTTCTCCTGTCCCGCAGCTCGCTTCCTGTGGAACTTCACCCATGAGGTTCTGGGGCCGTCATGGCAGGCCGCGGACCTGGGGGAATTCCTGGAAGCTAATGCAAACCAGACAACGGGAGGAGGCGCCTCTTCTGGTTCCTGTTTGCAGGGATGACCTGGACTTTATGGAACATTCGCAACAAGATGGTCATTGAGCGTGTCTTTCTTCGCCGTGTCTCTGACTCGACCTTCAAATTTCTAGCTTTTTTGCAGCAGTGGTACCCGTTAGTAGGCAGCAAGACAGGGCGAGACTAGACGGGATGATAGAGCACCTTATCGTGGCGGCGCGTCATCTTGCTTCCCCTTCCGGTCCTTGAGCGCGTCTTCGGGCGCATCTGTATCTGTGTGTGCTAGGCTATGTGTTGTGCTGAGTGTGTGGTGTGAACTTTATGTTTGTTTGATACTCTCTCTCGTGATCTGAATATTGTACGGATGTTGCTTTATTTATAAAGCTGGGCGTATGCCTGTTTCAAGGAACTGAAGTACGTACTACCTTTCAGTGTCTGAAAGACAGCACAATTTGCTGCACAACAACGAACCTCTGCTCTCTGGTAGATTGTTTAGTCTGGAATCAAGTTAGGGTGACTGAGTAGCATGGTAATATGCTGATTGGGGAGAGCATTGTTATGTGTAGAATCCAAACTACGAACTCGGTGCCTTCTGTTGTGGGTTTATTAGTTTCTCAGCACTTTCCCTTGTCGGTTTTTGGATCATTATGTGCAGATTGAAGTTGAGATTATTTCTATGTTTACAAGTTAATCGAGGCATGTACTTTGCAATGCTCAAGGTTGTTTATGGGTCTCCCAAACATATTATAATTTTCATCCTGCTTAAGTAAAACAAGTTTATAATTTTCTTCAACTTCTTTTTTTTTGAAAGGGAGCGAGGCCGCATGCGCTTAGTTATTAATATCGAAAAGGGTTAGAGCATCTCCACTCGGCTATCCAGAACGCCGATCCGAACGCCGAAAATATGTCCGGACGCCCAAATTTCGCCAGTCGTGTACCTAGGAACCTGATTTCGTCCGAATTTGGGTGAACTTTGGTCCGGTCTTTCCAGGCCGTACCGAGGATCTCGGGAACGCCCTGGAAACGCCGGACGAAGCGAATTCGGCGAGTGGATCCGCCCAGTTAGCATATATTCGCCGATATTCATCTAAAGTTTGCCCAAAGTTCGCCCATATTCGCCCAAAAGTTCGTCCATATTTGCCCAAAGTTCGTCCATATTCGCCCAAAGTTCGTCCATATTCGCCCAAAGTTCGTCCATATCGACCATATTCGCCCAAAGTTCGTCCATATCGTTCATATTCGCCCAAAGTTCGCCCATAGTTCGTCTATATCACCCACATTCGCCCAAATTTTGTTCATATCGACCATATTCGCCCAAAATTCGTCCATATTCGGTCAAGACCACTTATATTCGTCCATATTCGCTCATATTCGCCTAAAGTTCGCACAAAGTTCATCCATATTCGTCCATATTCGTCCAAAACCACTTATATTCGCTCAAAGTTTGCCGAAATTTGTTAAATTTTAGCCAAGCGCGGAAACTCACAAGGGAACGCGAGTGAAAAACTCGGCATTCCCATGCCGAAAACGAGTTTCGTCTGATCAAAAAAACTTTCGGATTTCGGCCTAAATTCGTCCAACGAGTGAAGATGCTCTTACATAGTGAATTACAGAAGTCAAAGCAAAATCAGGCGGACGACCCTCCCAGCTACGGGTCTCCTTAGAAATATAAGCATGCTTTGCGAGATCATCCGCCAATTGATTAGCCTCCCTTAGACAATGTTGGAAAGATATCTCCGCCATTGAACTAGTTTTAACAAAGCAATCTCTTTATTTACAGAGGATGTTGTGGTCCTACGGCTTGGGTGGAAATGACGGCGGCAAGAGTTCAAAGGCGTTCTCGAGTCAGCACTTCACCTGGTACACACACAATACTCCCTTTTTTAACAAATAATTATTTTTGAATTGACTGTACACGGAATTATAATTGATCAACTGTTGGTGTCTTGCAGGAAAAAATCGGATATTTTGTTTTCCGGTATCACCGTTGTCGTCGGGTATGTGGTTCACAGCAATATAAGAGCCTCGCAATAAAGGAAATGGCAACGACATATAAGGGATACTGAGATGCGGGCATGCATGATGGATAAGGAGAAGGCATATGAAACCGATATTTCTTTTCATTGACCCTCTTGATCACGAGTCTTCTCCTTATCCAAACGAGTCTTGATGCTAGATGGTGTCTGTATATAGTGTTTAATACTTCGATGTAAGATAGGTACTTTGTACTTGAATGCTGCAAGGGGATGGCAACCTCTGCAACCGTGGACTGTAGGAGATGGCTGATCATTTCTTATTTAAATGTTAGTTAGGTTAGGATGATTGGTTTCTTCCGTGCTTTCAGCTGAGTTGTATGTTGTAAGGGGTGAAAGTCCAGTTTCCTTTCAAGACAGTGTAGCTTGAATGATTGATAGATAGTGTTAGGAACCATCTACATATCATCATGGGCCAACACAGTGGGCTGCGGCCCATCCACCATCGATTGAGGCTGCATGGCTGCACGAGCTACAAGTATGCCCATAGAAGCAATAGGGACGGCGTCCAGTGGATCACGGCAAGAAACGGCGGCGGCTTCCTCTCCCACCTCGGCTCTGTTCTCCCTTACTTTTCATGCTTTGTTCTCAGTTTACCTAGTGAATTCATTTAGCTGTGAGTGATTGAGTGGATTTGAGCATTTAGATCCTAACATCTAGTATCAGAGCCAATCTTCACCTACCAAAATTTGCCCTTTTTTTCTTCACCCACCTCATACTCGTCATGAATCCCGAGCGGCATACCTCGATGAGTGGGAAGCCGATGACGGTGTGACTTCGCCGAATGTATGGCTAGTCTCGATGCACTTCAACGATCTATGGACAACATCGTCGATTGTATCACCGTGCCTGTGACGGCCACGGCCAAGCTCATCCTCGCGTCAGCAGGGGTTCAGCCCGTGACGGCCACGGCCGAGCTCATCCTCGCGTCGACAGGGCTTTCTGAACCCTCAGCTATGGTTCCTGTCACCGGCGAGCCACCTGCGACGATCGCTGCTCCCATGGACACCATCACAACGGTGCCCATGTCCTGTTCGATGGAATGCGCGGCCCAAGCCATCACCATGTCAACCACGACGACACCCCTGCTGTGGGCACCTGGATTGTTAGAGTCATCTGCATCAGCATCCATGCCCCTGACCTGCGACTTGATCTCCATCGAAATCGCCACCGACATCGACAGGGGCAAGCATAGCGCCTTGCTTGACATAATCCTCGTGCTCACTACAACTGCAGTAGGCCACCAAGGGTGCTGCATCCACGGCCATCACCTCCTCATCGGGAAGCCCACACTGCGACGACTCGGCATTGGCGTGTGCGTTCATCTCATCTGCAACCCCAACCACGTCCGTGACCAGTGATGTGATCTCCAGCAATGTTGGCCCGGTTAATGTTGATGACGAGCTTCGCTGACAGTGGCACATGTGCCCAGTTCTGAATTCGGGGTGCTCGTTATGCTCTCAGTATCTAGTACCACTGAAATTGACATCATCCTGTCTGCTTCCCCGGTCTGCATTCCTTGAATATTAACCAGACATTGGCTAGAGCTCATACCCCCACGTCCTCCGGATCCCCGGAGTTTGTTGCTAGGTGCATGGCCAAGCTCTAGCATCACAATGGAGTCAACAGTAAACACAACCTTGCTGTGCAACGACGCCAGGGAGGTCCTCACGTATGTGATGTCTGATGAGGTGTTGCACAAGGACGAAATCCAGCAGCAACCCTGGCCACCACCTCCGGTATCTTGTGAGAAATCACTCCTTGGTGAGCTACAGGAAATCTTTTGTAATTCTATTAGTTTTGGTTTGCAACACTGTAGCTCCAATGGTCCTAGAGGAACAATTCTTGTCGTTCTAGAGTCACAAATGGAGCAACTTCTTGGTAATATCGCATCTTCTGTTAGTTGTGTTATGGCCAAATATCAGTGTACCGCTAGTGCATGGTGGAGTTTCAGTGATATGCTCTTGAGAGTTCAGGAAGGGGCGCCAGCTATCCAATTTGTGCAGCATGCACATGTGCCTTATTATGCTCTCTTTTGGCATGAACGACATACCACTAATGTTCGTTTGCCGGAACTTGTCAATGGTTCAGTTTTGGCCTTGTTTTTTTGTGGTTCTCCATGAAGTTCTCCAGTGGCATATTTATTAGAGATTTTCATTAGCCAAAATATTGGAGCTTGTCGTTTACTGGCAACTCTCTATGAAGACAAACAACATTACAGCTGCAACAAGCTCCTGCCGGAAGCCAAGGCGCCGGACACCACTCATTGTCTTTCTATGAACTATCATAGCGAGCTACAGTTCTTAATGGTTAAGATTGCTGAATTATTTTTCAAGGATATAAGCTTTCAGCATAATGCCAGGTCAAGCCAGGACAAATTTTGGCTGCAAAGGTACAATTTTTTCTTTCTGGGATTTGTTTTGAAGTGATCGGCTTGAACAAGAGTCCCTTGCATGATTGGCTTGACTCCTGGTTTATTGGATATATTACCCAGTGTGGTTTTGAGCTCCTCGAGTGGAAAATTGCATGGTCAGGTCAGTGGTAGTGCTCGGAAATTGTTGTTTGGTCATTGTTCATTATAAGATTCAGGCCACCAGAGTTATATCCTCTTCTTAAGGCCAGTGGTGTGGTTAGTTTTGCATTTTGGAGTCAATTTGGCACAATGGTGATGCTTGTATGGTCAAGTCAAATCATGCCATTACTCAATGGCGGTGAACATAGCAGTAATTTCCATGAGTTCTCTCTTACTCTATTCTCAGTATCACTACAAGTGAAGTACACACAGTTTTCATGGGATCCTGGTATCAGGGAACTTTTTGGCTTCTCCGATGGTGATTTTGAAAAACTGCTACAATATTGTCCAAGGTTACATCACAATTATGAAACTTTTAAAGGAGGGAGGAATATCATAGGTTTAACCACATTCTTCGAGTAGGTTTAGGTTATCTGCAAGTACTACCTCACTTTTGGGGATGTCCATGCCAGCAGCAACTACTACCAGGAAGCCTCCTTCAGTGTGGTATCTGACCCAGTATACAACAACATCAAGTACTACCGTGAAGACTACCGCGAGCACCCCAGCACACTCAAGGAAGTTGACGTGCGATGGGATCCTGGCAAAATCTGCCCTTCGATATCCTTTGAAAGCTTCGGCTTGGGGACAAGCCGAGTTTTAAGGAGGGAGGGATGTTAGGAACCATCTACATATCATCATGGGCCAACACAGTGGGCCACGGCCCATCCACCATCGATTGACGCTGCAGGGCTGCACGAGCTACAAGTATGCCCAGAGAAGCAACGGGGACGGCATCCAGTGGATCACGGCAAGAAACGGCGGCGGCTTCCTCTCCCACCTCGGCTCTGTTCTCCCTTACTCTTCATGCTTTGTTCTTCATTTTACCTAGTGAATTCATGTAGCTGTGAGTGATTGAGTGGATTTGAGCATTTAGACCCTATAGTAATTGAACAACCCTTATTTTCCCAAAGGTAATTTATTACTTTGTTCATTATATTATTTTATCAACACAAGTTAATGTTGTTTCTAAAAATAATCCCAACTTTTGTTCCAGAGACAATAAATATGTAAATAGCAATCACAATTACGAAAACTTTCAGAAACTATAGGACCCGTTTGCTAATAACAACAGAATTCCCATATCCAACTAAACAGAGGAAATTACAAAAAACCACCACAATTGGGGTCACTATAACAGAAAATCACCACAATTCAGATTCGTGACAAAAAACCACCAGAAATGGGGCAAAAAACCACCACGAATCTGAATTGTGGTGGTTTTCTGTTAGGGTGACCCCAATTGTGGTGATCTTTTGTAATTTCCTCAACTAAACATCAAGCAATCATGGTGGCTAGTTGCAGTTTCCTATGCATAACTAATTTTTGGAGGGTAAAACATGTTTCCTTTAGGCAACCCATGGAGATTGATTCGGAAGTTCCGAAGCTCCAGCAATGCAATTTAGGTGTTGTAATCATATTTCATGTACCTTTATCCTACTCTACTCACATCTTTTATTCGATTCACCTGCTTTTTTCTTCTCTTTTTTTTTTGTTTTATCTGCTACATTTGGGATGATAGTGCCATGGACAGGACCTGCAATTCTACGCCCGGAGAGGAAGCACATAAGTTGATGGTTAGGCGATGGGTGGGGCTAGTGCGGTTTGTTGTTAGTATTTATTACTTGTATAGGAAACATACCCGTGCGTTGCAACAGGAGAAAATGAATTGTAACGGAGGCACGGAATGATTACTACATGTTACATAAACAAAAGTCGCAATCAATTTTCAATCTAATAATATTGGGTACAAATAATTTCCCAAGCTTCGCCTTCCATCATGTGTGTCAAGTGCTACATCATTCCAACATTCCATCAAATACAGTTCCCACATTTCATCATAGACAATGATAGACATCACTCCGAGAAGAATAGATATGTAGTAGATTTCTATGGATAAAAAGAATATAAGTGGGAAATACCACAATTGAGTTCTTTCAAGGGCTATGCATCATCTACTTCCTGCATTTTCTTGGGGCTGCAAAACTGAAAACAAAATAAAGCAGCTTAATTATTCAATTCTAAACTTTGTATATTTAGACTATAACAATTTAAAACTAATGACAGAAATAATAATGTGTCGTCTATTCGTGTTCTAGATTAAAGTTAGCAAGTCCCTGCCTCCTGATAAAAATAATACCATGTAGACTTACATCATATCGAAATAATACTACAAAAACGAAATAAAGCTATGGAGTATATTGCCACCAGAAATAATATATTCTATAATGGCAATAAATATTATATTCTACCAGTTAGTATATGACCCATTTTTATGCTATCAGTATGTTTTTACCTAAATTTAACTCCCCAAAGTATGCTTAGAACTTCAGACCGCCAAAGCGGTTTGTTGGAATAACATATCCTCACAATGATGATACATATGCCCTTCAAGGAATTTTTTAAGGACCTTTATTCAATAAAGGGTTATTGGAAGCTGAATAACAAAGTTCCACATCCACCCAAAAAGAAAAGGGGAAATCTAGACAGATAAAATTTAGAACTTTTTTGGCTAAATGCCCTAGAGTAAATTGGCAAGATGGAGAGTTTCAGTACAATTTTGGTAGAGCTGCTCTATGCCTTCAGTAAGAGCATTGTAGGTAGCCTCAATTTCTTCCTGACCTGTAATAAAGACGACGATGTCGCCAGGGCCACTCGTTATGGGCATTGTCACACGATATTTTGCTGAACAAGATATTAAGTTGAAATAACCTGCATGGAATGTTAAATATAGGTATAATGCAAACAAAATGAAATAACTATAGGGTTCGCAGAGAAATACATTGGATACAAATCTTAACTAAGGAGAAACAAATAACAAGTTAACTTACCCTCTAAAGAATGTTGAGAATTTGCATGCATTTAGGTTTGTAGATGTGAAAATTAGCTTAAAATCCCTTCGACATTGCAATAAACTTCTTCAATATGCCAGTCAAAAATCCGGTATATATTGGGGAATATTTTATGTGCTTCATCCATGAAGATGACACGACATAAGAGGGGGAGAAGTGTTACTACAGCAAGCAATATTCCGAGAGAGGTTTATGAATATCACAAGCTTTATCAGTGCTACAAGAGAAAGAGGGAAAAATAACAGCATACGGATATTTGTCAAGGTTGGAATCTTTCAAAATTTCACAGAGAAGCACTCCATTTTTCATATGCAAAACAAACGGAAGGGGAAGTATAGTATGTGTCAGAAATTCCAAGCTAAAAAACTAAAAGTAACACAATATTGACTTTCAATACCAAGCACACTAAATATTTTTCTATGCCTATGATATCCAGATTTCAGAGTAGTGTATCATACAGATACTTGCTAACTCTTTTGAAATTAGAGCGCCATCCCCATTCACATGTTAAAATGATGCCCAAAAAATCAATGCAGGTCATAAACTCACCACTCACCAGGCCTGGTCTAGCCATTCCTAACTAATAGTGAGTCCTCACGAAAGGGGTTATGTGCAGTTCCTTAGTAGAAAAGGAGATAATCCCAGTAAAAAGCATGGTTATATATTAAAAGTACTAATTCTCCCTGTAGAATGTCTCATAAAATTATTCCTTAATCTTGGTACCATGAGCATGATCCTGGTATTAACATGCAAAACCAAAGAGAAACCGTGTGTATTGACTGTGCTTGACAGAAATCTTAAAAAAATCATGAATGATCTGAATAGAAACAGCAAAAAATAGGTGGATATGGCATATGCCACGCAATCACTTTGACTGAATACTAACAGTATGCTGTGATTTAGAACAAAAACTCGCTTACTTAAATTTGTGCTAACTAAATGAATGCAGCAATTCATGTCTAGAACGTCATCTCCTAGAAAATAAATAAATAACCTACTTTTGCTCATGTGCACTGTTTCTTAATGCTTGCTCAAGCAAAAGAAAAGACAAGATTTTTGTAGATAGCATATCTAACTTGTCGAGGATGTGGATGATATTCAGTTTTGCATTACACGTACCTTGACGGCAGACGAAACAGGTGGTCTTGTTAGAATGCAAGAAAAATATCATTTGAGTCCATACCTTAGGCATCTATCAGGCGATGGGATCATTTACATCAACCGGCATAGTATACAAAACACACGGAAAAATGGGATCATTTAAGTCAACGAGCAGAGTATAAAAAACACACTGACAACATATGCATCTATCAGGCAATGGGATCATCTAAGTCAACCATCATAGTACACAAAACACACTGACAACATGTGCCATTCACAACACTGGATCTTCTCCTTCGGGAATCTTGTTGAGAACATGTTTCTAGAAATGAGGCCATCAAACCCAGCTTTATTAGAAATCTCGAACCAGAGTCGTTTACCTATGTTTTTGCCTCACATGCTACTCCATTGTTCCTAAAATCAGCCAAAAGGATTTATGAAGCAAGCAAAAAAATAGCATTACTTTAGAAGCACTAATTTGTAGCCTTATTTCTCATCCTAACATAACATGATTCAATTTTTTCTCCTCACTACAACTTATTTACCCGTGCAAGCAGTACACATATTCGCAGAGCAAATATCTAAAGAGTGAAAACTCTTCTCTTGATAATCTGAATGAAAACAATGTGCTACATGTGATTGTTTATGCACTATGGGAAGATAATCTACGATGGTTTCAAATTACAAAACCTTTGACATGATTCAGTCACATGATACAGAAGAACCCAATATTCTAGAAAAAGTAATTGATCAGATCAATTGCATATTCGCACCATCTCGCACAGATGGTAATTTTTCACATGGAAACGCAAGATCGAAATTGAACATCAAGTAAAGCCTGAGAACACGTCGGCCATCCAAATCACTCGTCTCTAAGTGTCACACGCGAGGGACTTCGAAGTAGGAACATGGGTGGAGTTTGCTGGAGCAATTACCTGCCGCGCAACAACTCAGGATCCAACTTCCCCAAGAACCACGCAACGGCGTTCCTAGTGCCGCGCGGCCTGCACTACCTCTGTTAGCGCACAACGGCCGCATGCTCGTCTCTTGGGGGCACCCCGAGTGCCGCCGTCATATTCCTTTTCCCTGGATCACGCGCAGCGATGCCGGCGCCGCAGCCATGGATGAAAGTGTCGGCTAATGTTGATCGTCCATGATGCACGCGTTGCGGGACGGGGTGCTTGGTGATGGGTGGCAGGAAGGATGGAGATGGACGCATACATGGTTGGGCGGGCATAGTCCAAGCCGTAGGGGCGGCGGCGAAACCCTAGGCTTCCGGTCGTGTCCCTTTGTCTTTCGTGCAGGAACGGGAGGAGGATGTGGGATTGGTTTTCTATTCTCCCCTCCGGTTTTCTTCCATCGTTTCCTTTCCTAGCCGGTTTTTCATGTACGGGATGAGGGCGACCGATGAAAACCGGTGAAGTGGGGCGACAGACGAAAAAAGACCGACGTAGTGGGATCGTTGGAAGAAAAGGGAACACTGATTCATTTTTAGATAGTAGAGATTCCTATATTATTGTACTAAAAAGCTATCGACTACAGAAGTTCACAGTGGCAGCAGATACTACAAGCATTTTGAAGCAGACCTACTACTAACCTCTTCAATGTTAATTACCAAGCAATTGAACAACCAATTCTGATGATCCTTACGGTGGTGTGATAGCACCCAAATATACTGGCATAGATATAAATGCTATATATATGCCAAATAGAAAAAATATGCAACGATAGCTCTGGAACAAGAATATGTTCAGCTTAAATATGAAGTTATCATTTTCCTAACAAACAAATATAAACTCACAATATAGAACACACTATTTCGAATCGAGGTGGCAAAAAATGCATCAGAGAGATCATATTAACACCCAAGTAGACTATTCCAAAGGAAGACACATATACTGCATGTAATAAAAAAACTATTTTAGTCTTCCCTAATGATACCTGTTCTCACAAAGAAGAAACCCAAAATTGTTGTCCATTCCATGTATCATGTGGCAAGTGCTTGGAACCTGTTAGAAGGATTACAAACATGATTGAATACAGCACACATTTGGATTCTAGAGCAAATTTAAATCTGCAATAAAATGCATAACATGGTATGTCGATTTAACTATTTTTAAAAATCACACAACAACTGGAGTTTTCATGCACTAAAGGAAGTTAGAAACAACAAGGTGCCATAAGTTTGCTCAAACTAAAATGAGGATTTTCCCAAACAACTTGCTGCTTAGATTAAGGACCGCTTGCAAAATGAACAGTGCTCATAGGTATGGAACCTTCTGTAGTATATGAATACCAAATCACTTTAAGCAATAACTAATCTTGATGTAGATGCATTTTTTCTTAGGAAGGAAAACATCACGCTAGCAAATACAAATCATTCTCCAAGCTGGTAAACTCGCAAGTACTAATCCGTACATGGCAACAGGCACAAAAATATCCACTTTAGTATGCATTATGTTGTGTTACCTGTGCCATCTTTGTACCCGACAATCCAAAAGTGGGACATCATCCTGAGATGAGATCATTCACATATACCCTTCTCAAATAATCGGCAATGGGTTAAAATTATTCAAAACTATAGGAAAATTAACATATTAATACATACCAAACTCATATGATGATGCCGAAGAGGAAAACTGACATATATTATAATTACTATTCAACTGATCATGTAGTGTTCACCTTCTCTTGTGGCCAGAGTTAACAAAAATCTTCACAACAATCCGTTTTACCTTTCTATGAAATTGTCTCATCTCACTACTCGATGACAACCAATTGCTTTAACGCAGTGTACATGTACTTGCTACTGGAGCAGAAGACCATAAAACCACTTCCCAGGTCTTAAAAATCAACAAATTAAAACGACACCAAGCGATCCGCTGCAAGTGAACATATCTTTTCAGCATACTAAGAAATTGCAGGCCAGTAACATTCGTGTGTCTCCCTTCATCTACACACGATGCAGATCACATGGAATGTATAATACAAGGAAAGGGCGGACACTGCAAATATGGTGGGGAATTGATGAACCGTACCCATCAACTAAACAGAAAATCCAGGAATGCCCAAAGGATCCCCATGAGAACCTGAAAAAGGTACAGAAAATAAGTATGGTCGAAGAGAAATAAAATGGACATACAGACCAGACCTGTTTCTAGGTAAGTACACTATTTTTGAATGAGCTTACACTTGAGACCATAAGAGTAGCTATTGCAACATGCATGAAACGAACAATCACGGCACACAAAGAAGGAACTTGATTAAACCTCACGGAGTGAAAGGTACCTCACATTGAAGAACCACGGAGGCATGTCCACTATGAACTCGGCAGGAAGAATGAAGAGGAATAGCAGGGACAATCATTAGTAGAAGCAGAATAGGGTAGAGGCATATGTTGTTGCGAATCAGAGGCCATGTCAGCTCATGATCTATTGTGGCGCTCATGGACTGGCCATCATCGATGTTTCGCAGAAATCCCCGCCTCTGCATAGCTCTTGGACCTGTAGTGGCATGTTTATGTTAGCAGTCAAAAGCCGTGGCTGCTACTCAGAAATAACATGAGAAACTGCCATAACATACAATGTAACATCGACCTGTGTGTCAGCTGATATTCTATGGGCAATCAGAACATGCAAGACCAACACAAAATCAGAAGAAAAAAAAAAGATCTTTGGTCAGCCACATCATCCTGTCATCTGATCAAAAGCACTTTTCAATGAAATAGCAAACATCATAAGTTCAGAGCTAAAAACTAATGAGGAGAATTTAGGAAGTTTTCAATGAAATAGCAGACATCATAGGTTTTCCTATGCGTTCCCTATAAGGAGAATTTAGGCAGTAAATTAAACGCACGAGCTAACCGGAGTGACGAAGGCGAAGGGTCTTGCCGGACATCGTGGCCGCAGAGCGCGTGGTGCAGGAAGGCGGCGCCGGATCTTCGTGCATCGGTGGCGGAGTACTCGGGAGGGGGGATTGGGGCTTGGTTCCCGGGAGGGGCTTGCCGACGTTGATCCAGTCCTCAAGGATGTAGATCTCGTCGTTGTCCAGATTGTAGGCCTGCTTGACGAAGAGGGCGGCGGTGATGACGCGATGGGTCAGGAGGCCTGTACAGCTTGGCCCCTTGTGGACGCCCTCGCCGAGCTCCGGATATCTGATGCAGCTTCGTGCCGGCAGTATACCTCCACTCGTCCACAACGCCGACCACCGGAGCTGCGGGTGTGCTAAGGTTTGGTGGGTTGGGATAGGGGTGGGAGACACTGGACGTGTTTGGTTTGTTCGGTTGTAACGTAACCCGTTTACACCGGAAACCGATTACATTGAATCCTGTTTGTTTTCGCTCGACTGTAATTGGATACCATGGTAACAAATTACAGCCCTGTAGTAATCTGTTTACGCCCGAAAACCTGTGTAATCGGAAACCGTTTCACGCACGACCTCTCTCCCACGAGTCCTCTTCTCCGCAGACTCCTCCGTGTCGCCCGCCGCCGGCTCTGCGATCCAAATCTCCCCTCAAGACAACGAACGCCTTGCAGCACTAACCTTCTCCGCAGCGCCAGCAGTGCCGCGCCTGCCGCTCGCCGCTCGCCTGCACGAATCAGGTCGTCCATGGCTAAGCCGACGCCTAGGCAAGCCTCACCGCCGCCCAACAGATCGGAATCTGCGGACAAGGAGGAACGCAGCTGCTAGCCGGAACCTCAGGCTCGTGCCCACTTAGGAACGCAGACAAGGAGGAGTCAGCGGATGAGAAGAGCGCTGCCGCCTCCACGCCCTTTGGATTTGTCAGTTTTTTTTCCTTTGCAAAGGAATTGGTTAACGTTACAATTTGCAGCCAAACAAGTTCTTGTTTTGCTCGATTACGTTTACATTAACAGGGTAACTTGATTCCCTTTACGTTTGCATTACCTGCCACGAACCAAACACGTCCAGTGGAGCGAACGGGCGAGGCGAGCGACTGTGGATACCTTCAGTTTGGTCTTAAATCTTTAAAACTGCACATCCGAGTCCTAAATCTTTTATAAGCGATTCATCCGAGGTCCTATTTTACTCTGACCGCTTTGACCTGTCTACGTGGCGCTTTAACTATTGTCACGTCAGCAATAGGGATACCAGTTGAAGGTGTATATTTGCAAAAACCTCCCTTTGCCCTCATGTGAACTACCGTACGTACTGGAGCGGCAAGATGGACCGCCTCCAGCGGAGGAAGGTGCACGTACCGCTGCCGGCGAGCAGCTCCGGCGGCACCTCCACTGTGCAGTTGTGCATGGCAAACCCGGTGTCCTGGTCTGGTTCCGATTTGGACTGCGCGAGGAGCATGTTGGACTGGCCATAGAGAGGGGCTGGAGCACGTATACGCACACGCTCACTGAGATTACGTACATACGTGCAGACTGTAGATATACAGTGCACACATATGCCCGCAGCGCGCTATCACTACGTCGAGCCTGGGTCGCTTCCGTGATGCACCACGGCCGGCGGCATGAGCGAGTCGATCCTTTCAATCAAGCAAAAGCTAGCTAGCTCGTTCATGTAGTCCAGAATCAAAGCTGCTTTTGTAGCTAGCTACTAACAATTTGAATGCCGGCTTGTTGAGCGTGTAGGGATTTCTAAATCCTACATGCACGCTAGTGCAGCTGGTTAGCTATATTACATGCCGGTACACTCATCGATATATCTACAATGGGCCTTCCTATCGCCCGCGCTGCTTGTCTTTGTGGTGGCCGCGGTGTTGAAAAATAAAATAGGACCACGGTTTGAAAAGGAATATAACCTGGGGAGCTTTTCGTAGATATACACCTCCAACTGGTATTCCCATTGCTGACGTGGCAATGGTTAAAGCGCCACGTAGATAAGTCAAAGCAATCAGAGTAAAATAGGACCTCGGATGAATCACTTACGAAAGGTTTAGGACTTGAATATGCAGTTTTAAAGATTTAGGATTAAACTGAAGGTATCGACAAAGAATAAGGACCGCTGATGCGATTATCTCTTTTGCGGGACATCCCGAGATCGGACGAAAGGAGCGATGTAGTGGAGCTGTGGCAACGGAACACTTTCATACTTTTTAGACAAGTAGAGAAGAGATGCCTACCGATGAATTATTTAGGCTTGCAGACGTTGGACTAAAACAGAACTGGCATCCTCCTGCTGGTGTTTGCAGTATGCAAGAGGTAGCGACCAGCTGCAAGGCAACTACTGTAAACTACATGAAATCGTGGTCTTGATCTCACCCAAGTATTGTTTCTCCTTAATAACTTCACGATCTAATAACGGTTCAATTCAATATTTGTCAGCATTTGTACTAGATCATGATGGTGCGCCGTCTATTTTTGAGATGGAAAGGTGGAAATTTTCCTAAATATTATGTGGATGCACTTTTATATCGTTCTTTCATTTAAATTGCATTGAAAAAAAAATCCTCTCACACATGGAGCCACCCAATTCCAAGCAACTCAATTCAGTGGTAGGCAAAGCGAAGAACGGTGGATAGAGAAAAGGTGATCAACCAAATTACTTTGCACTGTGCAATTCTGTAATAGAAAATGATTCCCCTCCCCCGGGATATGACACATCCATCCCCCGGGTCAGCGTCTCGCCCGGGTGCTACCGCACGTTGCGCGCTGTGGGCTTGTCAGCTATCCTGCACGGGGCCCACATCTCTTCGACCCTCGTCTTATCTCTTCCTCAGTCCGTTTGTTCCCCTCTTCCTCAACCTCTCGTTTTTAGCTCCCGTCGCTCTCTCTATCGCCATGCTCCACATCTAGGCCGGCGGTGCCCCTCTGAAACTCCACCGTTTCTTTCCAGATCCCACCATAGCTTGAGCTCTGAAGCATCTCCACATCAGCGTGCGACCTCATCGGACCCCCTCACCACGGGCACCGACCTCTCCATCTCTACATTCCAATCTCGCTTCGCCAGCATGGCAGGAGGGGGAGGAGGAGCGGGGGTTGGAAGGACGTTCATCAGCACTCTTGCTACAAGAGGCGATTTTTTATGCTACCACAGGCCGGCGGCCCTGCTACATGCGATGTCAGCATTTGCTACCATAGTCTGGCGGGCTGTGCGCTGCTACGCAGGATTTGCTACCGCATGCCGACGACGTTGCTACTTGCGGCGTTAGTATTTGCTACCGCAGGCCGGCGACGTTGGTACTTGCGGCGTTAGTATTTGCTACCGCAGGCCAGCGGCGTTGCTACTTGCAGCGTCAGGATTTGCTACCTAGGCCGACGGGCGCCGCTACGTGTGGCGTTGGGGCATGCGACTACCGACGGTGCTACAACCCGTGACAGGGTATGCTACATGCGCCTGTCGGCGATGCTACATGTGGCATGAGTTTTGCTAGGCAGTCGGCAGCGGTGCTATGTCCGGCCGTCGTGGCAGGGCTTTGCTACACGGGGTGGCAGGTGTTGCTGCGAGCATGGGAGGAGCTGCTACCAACGGAGGGGTGCCGGTGCTGCGGCGGCTGAGCGGCGGGAGGCGTTGCTACAAGGAGCTTCCTCAGTGGCCGGCGGTTGTGGCGAGTTGCGAGCGGCACCAAGAGCCTACGAGGAGTGTGCGGGAGTTCGGTATGGGGTAGGGATTTTTATTTTTTCTGTACCGCGAGATACAGGACTCGGGAGGAAGAATGCTGCGCGGTTTTAATAACCAGTAGGACACGTGTCAAGCTCTCCACCCGGGGGATCGAAAGAATTTATCCCCCGGGGGACGCGTAACACTCTCCTTCTGTAATTGTGGTTCACATTCGTCGCTTCTTCATATGCAATCATATTAACTCCATTACGCCGGCCTCGACAATGGCTGCAACATAAATAACAACAGTCGGAATATCTTTGTAAAAAGACGAGTATAGCATGAACGGCTTGATACTGTCTCAAGGCTAAAACTGTTAGGACAGAGCAAACAAACAGTCGGATGAATTCATCCTAATAACATGAATGATTGATACTGTCTGGGTTAGCCGGTTAGTGCTTCGAGCACAGCATGTCCAGCATTACCATTAGTAAGGATGAAGAACGATACAGGTTCTATTGATCAGTGCATACCATCACGTACTTGAAAGATCCATCAGGCTATGTGATTTGATTTTCATACTTGTTAAAAAAAGTTACACTAGTGGAGAACCGGGCATTAGTCCCGGTCCTAGAGGGCCTCTAGTCCCAGATACGTAGCCGGGACTATGGAAACGGGACTAGAGCCTCTAGTCCCGGGTCAGTTACGGGCCGGGACTACAGGCTCTACACGTGACAGCGTAGCAATGCGCGGGAGGGGGATCTTTAGTCCCGGTTCGTATTACGAACCGAGACTGGTTATTTTCTACCGTGGCAGCATTTTACCAATTCGGCTACCGCGGCAGCCGATAGGGTTTCTGCCGCGGTAGAGTTTTGGGGCCGTTTTCTGCCGCCAGGGGCGGACCCATGTAGAGCCGAGTGGGGGCAGTGGCCCTCACTCAATTTTTTGAATTCTTGTATAGTTCATTCATATTTGAAGGAAAATGGTTCTAAAAACATTAAAATTATACTAGAAATGCCCCCACTCATCTAAACTGCCCCCACTGAATTTTTTGGCTAGGTCCGCCCCTGTCTGCCGCGGCAGCCGATGCGGGTTTCTGCCGCGGCAGAATTTTGGGGCCAATTTCTGCGGCGGTAGCTGAATGCGGGGCTCTGTCGTGGCAGGAGGATAGGTAGAGGAGGGTTGCGTTTGAGGTAAAGTGACATGCAACGAAGAATCCCATTACACACAACATCGTCATGATTATATAGATATAATTCTACGTTACATATATATATATATATACAATTTGATTAAATGGAGATCACAACCCGTCTATTCGATTACAAGTTCATTAATCACTAGTAGCCGGAGGTATGTTATTTTCCTTCTGGGTTTATGACATGGTCAACAAGAAATCCCGCCAATTCCTCTTGAATTGCTACCAGACGCTTTCTTGGATCGAGATTCTCCCGCAATCTTTCCAACTATATATAAAAGAAGGAGGTCAATATGAATATCAATAGTCATAACAAATATTATGAATGACACTCAACAAAAATTGTGAATATATTGTTCACGTACTTCTAAAAATGTCCCTTCGTCCCGCTCACTGACCTCGGAGCGAATGTACTCACACACGAAGTATCCATATAGATTAGTACCTGGTGGCTGCCTCTCGCACTTTACGACAATAGAATTCAATCAAATAATAATCAAGCATGACATAATGGTATTAAAACTAGAATTGAAGAGATGCGCGGATCTAGCTCGTACTACTTACATCGATCCGATAAAAACTAATCTTGTCTTTAAATTCACCAACCGTAGCATAGGTGAAAGCTTTCCAAACCCTGCCCGGCAAAAAGAGGAATAAATGAGTTATTAGTTACTTGATATCTCAGGATATATATGAACGAAAGAGACCGATATAGTGCGATAATGACTGAAATTACCTCTGGAGCGCATCTTTAATGAATGCGTACCCGATTCGTCTCTCATTAGTGAGTCTTTGGTTTCAACTCTTCCATCGTCAACTTCATTGGTTAGCAGAATCCAGTGATAGCTGCGCACGTTTATATACGCCAGTAACTCATCAATTACACTTAGCAGAATCAAGTGATCTGTACAAGGCAGTAACACTTTTACCTGTAGTTGTAGGGAAACAATATTCTTCATTTGTAATGTTGCCTCAATAAGACCCTTGTCAAGTTACGCTCCGTGTCCTTGGGGTATTCCTTTAGCAATGCTTGATTAAACCGGTGTGGGTCGATGAACCCAGTGTCAAAGATTTTCTTCCGGTCACATTCATCGCTCTTCATTTTGCATAATAGCATACATAGTGAAGATAATTACATGCAATGAAAGATCTGAGTTAGAGACTTTATCATAGAAATAAATGAACCACTTACAGACAATAGTTAGCGAGGAGACTCAAGTCAAGGACATCTTGTTTGAATAACATATAGAATACCTCAAAATAAATTTGCAACTGGTCTTCACTATTAAAATGCTCACTTGTAATTCTCACAAGCAGCGCTGACAATCGATCTTCTTCATCGCATGTAAAGACTGAAATGTACCACTCATGCAGTCTTCGCATTTGAGTTGGTAGAAGTTCGACCTCATTAGGTCTGACCAGAGTCTTCCCGTATTCATATCCCCATGCAAATTTCTGTATCTCATAAAATAAAAAGTAGTCATAATACATCTCGAATAACGACAATGTAGTAATATCATATAAAGAACAACATCTTGTCAGATAACATCGCTCAAACTCAAAGTCGACTCCCGGCTCCTGAGCCGCGGGATGTGACCAACCAAATAGTCGGAACCATCACCGGAGTATAACTAGGGTGAGATCCCTGAATAACCTGCCAAGTATGGGGTGCCACCCTGGTGTCCAACATCACCATGTAGCGACGGACGTGCTCATCCTCCTCTCTGACACGACGTCGTACCACCTCCCCGGGGGCCGGCTCCCTCTGCACACGGCATGAACCACGTGACCTCCACCAAAGAAGATCCGGGTCGACGACGACACCCGGATTCCTCACCAAGCTACGCGTCCCTGACGGTAGCACCTCCCAGTGCCAGCCTGGCGGAGTCCAGTCTCGTATAATACCGGTAGAGCGTAGTACTCCCTCGCTCTAGCCGAGTCCACTACGAGAATGCGGTATGGGCATATCCTAAAGTAGGTATGGATTTGACCGAAATAATGCTAAGTAAATAATTATATTCTAATAATAGTAATAATTTCCTAAATATTAGCAATAATATCCTAAATACTAACAAATATCTATATACAAATCTCTAAATATCCTAAATACTAACTAATATTATATACAAATTCCTAAGTAGCGCTAAACTAAATAATAATATCCTTAAATATATCAAACTAAACAATATACACTATTCAAACTATCAAACTAAACAAATATATCAAACTATCAAACTGAACAATATGCACTATTCATCGCTAAAATTATATATCAAACTATCAAACTAAACAAATATACAATATATATTGAAACAAATATACACTATATATTAACACATTCATCGCTAACTAAACAATATACACTATATATTGAAAAAATACACTAACAAATTGAAAAAAATACACTAACAATATTGAAAAAATACACTATATATTGAAAAAACAGAAAATAAAAACTCACCAGAGGGCGGCGCGGGGACGGGCTGGTGAGGTGCTGTTGAGAGGCGGCAGACAGGGACGGGGATGGGCGGCGGGATGGCGACTCATGGCCGGCGAGGGCACGCGTGGACGAGCGAGAGTAGCACGCGGGCGGCGAGCAAGCAATGGGCAACACGGTGGCGGCCTGGTGACGACCCGTGTCTGCAGATTTGGAGAAGAGAACGTCATGGCTCGTGGCTCGGGTCTGGAGGAGGACAGTGGGTATTTATACCCACCACCTCTAGTCCCGGTTCCAGCCTCCAGCCGGGACTAGAGGGGGGGAGGGCTCTAGTCCCGGCCGCAGCCTCCAGCCGGGACTAGAGGTTTTTTCGGCGCGCCGTTTCGTTCTCGCGTGCAAAAACCTCTAGTCCCCGTTGGAGGCTAGGGCCAGGACTAGAGGTTAATTTTTTTAATTTTATTATTTTTATATCTTTTGTTCTCTGATGATGAAAAATATGTATTATATATCAAATTTTGTAGAAAAAAAGATCTATAATGTAAATCTATTAGCATATTCTGTTATAAAACTAATATTTTGTTGAATTAAAAAATATCTTTTGTATACTAGAGTTTGAATTTATTAATATTATTATTTAAATATCTTTTATTCTATAATGATGAAAAATATGTATCATATATCAAAATTTGCAGGAAAAAAAGATCTATAATATAAATCTATTAGCATACTAAATATGGACCGGGACTAAAGCTTGCGGCAGGCTAGTGCAGGCAGGACTAAGGCAGGCATGCTAGGGCAGGCAGGACTAATAATAGGGGTGAGTGTCGACATTATGTCGTGCGGCTTGTACTTTGTCCCGGATGGTGTCACCAACCAGGACTAAAGATGAACCTTTAGTCCCGGTTGGAGACACCAACCGGGACAAAACATGAGTCAGCACTAATAATAGGGGTGAGTGTCAACATTATGTCGTGAGTGTTGACACAACGCCGAGCTGCTTGTACTATAAATAGGCATCCTTGTGAGTCCAGTTCTCCAGACAGTTTGAGGCATCTCCAAGATGGTTTTCGAGAGCAAGGACACCACTACGGCCAGTTTCAGGGAGATGCCGCTGGATCCCAGTCCTCCGGCATATCCAAGAAACTGGTCATAGAGGCACTCCCTAATATGTGAAATTAGGTTAGCTCCCAGGCGTATTGATCTAGTTAGAGAAGTTACAAGATGCAAGATGGTCTTCGAGAGCAGGGACACCACTACGGCCAGTTTCAGGGAGATGCCGCTGGAGCCCAGTCCTCCGGCATCTCCAAGAAACTGGTCATAGAGGCACTCCCTAATATGTGACCACACGTGTTTGAAGACCAGATCTTCATGGTAAGTACGAATTGGGACAACATCTTCATAGTTTGGGAAAGTCGTACTACAACTCAGAACTAAAGGCCCCCTTTAGTCCCGGTCCAGCCACAAAACGGGACTAACACTCAAGACATTTATTAATATTTAAAAACTGAGACTACGGAATCGGGACTAAAGGCCCCCTTTAGTCCCGGTCCAGCCACAAACCGGGACTAACACTCAATACATGTATTAATATTAAAAACCGGGACTAGCTAACACGCAGGACTAAAGCCGCCCCCTTTAGTCATAATCATGCCTAGTCCTATAGTACGCAACTTCAGGGTCTTCTTCATCATCGTCATCGTCACCTGCCACTCTGGGGATCCTCAGCCCAGCCATGGTATATATCGGGGGCACCTGCCACTCCGGCCTCGGATTCACGGCTGGCGGGAGAGGGGTCTCCTGGAAGACGATGTCGCTACCGCCGGGCGAGTGAGGGGCCTTCTTGTGGCTCTGTGTTGGGTGGACTTGTGGGCACCGCAGGCGAGGATGGTCTTCCCCGACGATGTAGCGCATCACGCCGATTATAGTCCGGTTCGCCCACCACAGGCGGCGGTCGGCTTCGTTGTGGTTCACTGGGGGAGGGCCGTCACCCTCGTACCTGGAGAGCTCTCTTTCTCGCCGGTTAGCAAAAAAGGCATTCCAAGTGTCATAGTTGTCGGGATCCCACTAGGGATCCATCCGCTACTCCGGCGTGAGCTCGTGGTAGAAGTGGTTCGTGATGGCCGCCTGGCGTGCGGAACCTTGAGGGACAAGAACCCCTCCAGCGCTCATTATCCAGCCGGCAGGCGGCCGGTAGCCCGGAGGGCAAGGGTAGATAGAGGTGCACAATGCCTCGGTCTCCTCGAGGGTTAGAATGGCCCAGTAGGCGTTGTCCATTGTTGTGTGAGAGAGGAAGGTGTGGCTGTGTGGATAGCGATGGCGCGGTCGGCCTAGATATAGAGGAAAAGGGCGGGAAAACATGGCGGGAAGCGGTGGTAAATGGCGGGAAAGTTAGTATAATTATTTTTATAAAACATAAAAAAAACTTGGTAAAAGCTTCACAAAATGATATACATATGTACATATTGATTGCATCTAAAAACGGTCGAAGACAAAATTCAGAATACATCATATGACTTGCTTATGACCGTGTGGCCTTAACCATGGAGCATCTTCATCAAGTAACATGATGCTTGGGTCATCCTTCACTACAAACGGCGGAATTCCATGAAACTTGTCATAATCTTCTGACATCTCTGTCTTGTCCTCCACTCTTACAATGTTTCTTTTCCCTGAAAGAATTATGTGGCGCTTTGGCTCATCGTTTGATGATGTATTCGTTTGCTTATATTTTCTTTTTCATGGTTTGGTAGACCTGTCCTTCACATAGAAAACCTGATACACATCGTTGGCTAGGACGAATGGTTTGTTCATGTACGCAAGATTGTTGAGATCCATTGTTGTCATTCTGTACTTTTTGTCTACCTCAACCCCGCCTCCTGTTAGCTTGACCCATTTGCATCGAAACAAAGCGACCTTCAAAGCAGGTCCATAGTCAAGTTCCCATATCTCCTCTATGTAACCATAATATGTGTCCTTTGACCCATTGTCGTTTGCTGTTTTGGTTGGTGCTCTTTTTATCTTGGGCGATCGTGTAAAATGTATTCCCATTTATCGCGTACCCTTGGAAAGTCCATATAGTCGAAGATGGTGAGATGGCCAACAAGTACAACTCATCACAAACAGTGTTGTTATTCATGAGATGTGTTTGCAACCAACCGCCAAAAGTCTTCATGTGTTCATCTCTAATCAAAGTGTCATGCTTTCTCGGGTTGTTTGAGCGTAGAATATTCTTGTGTTCCTTTATATACGGAGCTGCCAAGGTGGAATTATGCAGAACCGTGTAGTGTGCTTGAGTGAAAGAATGTATGTCCCTACATATTATTGATTTTCTTCCTAGTGTGACTTTTCCACTCAGTCTCCCCTCATGCCTTGATTCAGGAACACCAATCGACTTAATGTCAGGAATAAAGTCAACACAAAACTCAATTACCTCCTCTGTTCCATAGCCCTTTGAGATGCTTCCTTCTGGCCTAGCACGGTTATGGACATATTTCTTCAAGACTCCCATGAACCTCTCAAAGGGGAACATATTGTGTAGAAATACAGGACCCAAAATGGGAATCTCGTCAACTAGGTGTACCAACAGATGATGCGTGCACCTAGTGTTGACGTGGGACACTTTGTTGGAACCCCAAGAGCAAGGTGTGATGAGCACAGTAGCAAGTTTCCCTCAGTAGAGACCGAGGTTATTGAACCTGAAGGAGAAAGGAAACGTCTCAAAGGTGTTGCAAGCAACATGGCGACCTGCACAAAACAAACTCAAGACTTTGTCCCAATGAATTAGTGAGGTTGTCAAGCTCACCGGTTTGCTGTAACAAAGGATTAAACGTTTGGTGTGGAAGGTAATGGTTTGCAGCAAGTAAACAAGTAACAGTGGAAGATGTATCAATGGTAAAGATTGGACCGGGGTCCAAAGTTCACTAGAGGTGCTCTCCTTAGATAAACAACATGGCATGAAGGGTAAACAAATTAAAGCAGGGCAATTGACAGGAACTGAGCAAGTCATAACAATGCAAGTCAGAAAGATCCTATGAGATTCGATTGGTGCGGTGACCCAGCATACCACTGCATGATGTAGTATACTATAGTCGTTGACATAACACCAATGAAACACCATTCACTAGTATTACATCCCTCAGAATGGCACAACAGAAACACAGCGGGTCCAATACATGGCTAAAGGTTACAACTCACTCTTTACATGAGATCCAGAGAACACTCTAGGTTTAAGAGAGAGAAAGAACTTCTTACGGATAAGAATCGAAGTTAAACAATGTAAGAACGATTATACTATTAAGCCTAATATTCAGTCAAAGAGGTTGGCATTGCTGCTATTGCAAAGCTCTACAGAAATAGATTCTTTGGCTAGAGATAATATTCCTATCTAATCGGTAACTTTCGTCTTCACTTGAGTTGAGGTATATGTTGACTTCCTTTTGTAGGGTTCGCAGCATAGAAAACAAAAATTTCCTACGATGGGAACTATGTACCAAGATCTATCTACTAGATACAAACAACGGGCGGATGTATATCCGTAGAGAACAAACCCTTGAAGACCGACAAAGCTTCACGAGTTCAACTCGTGGTTGATGTAGACGATCTCTTGCCGATCTCAAGATCGATAGGAAGTCCTAGCGCCGCAAATCAGCAGCGCATCCGTGCTCGCACACATGTTCGAGGCACCGAGCAACCTCCGCCTCCTCGCTCCAGCGATGAAGCGGAAGCACAACTCTTTCTTGCCGAATAGCCACCGGGAACATGTATCTCGCTAGTCCGAGACCATGGGGGATAAATTCTAGAGGGGGAGAGAGATCCTTCACGAGGAGGTGTGAGAGACAAGTGAGGAGGGGGGCTCCTTTTATAGGAGGAGGGGGGCACCCAAGGGGGTGGCCGCCGGCCATGGGGGCTACCCCCTCCCCTACTTCATTCATGTGGGTGGACACTCCACTCACAAAATGCCCTTTAAATTTCCTCCACTCAAAAGTCCACTCAAATTCCCATTAAATTTCCACCAAATTTAATGCAAACTCTCATTAAATAAAACTATTTTATTTTATTCAGAATTTTGTCAATTACTTTAATGACAAACATTCACAAATAACCCCTTGCTAGAATTCCATTTCAGATGCATAACCACTTTATGCAATTTCACCCGAAAACCTGTTTCGGTATCTAGTGAAATAAATTCCTGCGCTTGTTTATTCTTTCGGCATGAAACTTTTGCTCTAGTTGGATGTCGGTGTCACTTAAGTGTGTCACCCTACGGTTCGTGAATAATGCGGACATGATCGAGACCCTTCTCAGATCAATAATCAGAAGCGGGATCTGGAGACCCATACTGACTCCCACACATTCAACGATGACTTTCTTGTGATCGTCGGAACCTTTTACGCTAGTATCTTAATCCCTTTGTTTCACGATATATTACATGTCCGAGATTCGATCATCGGTATCTCCATACCTAGTTTGATCTCGTTACCGACATGCACTCTTTTCTCGTTCCCGTGATATAACATTCTAGTGATCAAATCACTTGCTTGCAAGCTAATCAATGTGATATCACCGAGAGGGCCCAGAGTATATCTATCCGTCATCGGGATGAATAAATTCCACTCTCGATCCATGAGCCTCAACATAACACTTTATTAGTTCTGAATCCATCTTTATAATCACCCTGTTACGGTGTGATGTTTGATGTTATCAAGAAACTCTTCCAGTGTTAGTGATTGACATGATCTCATGGTCTAAGGATTAGGATCACTTCGTAAGTTGTTATAGCAATATAAACTCAATGACTTTGATCGTAATGCTATACTTCGGATGAATGTTCATCACACCATTACACTAATGTTGTGATCCCATTATTAACAACATCCAATGTCCATGATCAGGAAACCTTGATCATCTTGTTAATCAACGAGCTAGTTTATGAGAGAGGCATAACTAGGAACTTTCTGTTTGTTTATTAAACACACATGTATTAACATTTCCGTATTAATACAATTATAGCATGCAAAATAAACATCTATCATATACTTGGAATACACATAATAAACACTTTATTATTGCCTCTCAGGGCATATTCCCTTCACCTTTTCTTCATTGAAGAGCTTTAGCTGGTCTTGATAATTCCTGGAGCATATCTTGATGGAGTCATCGTTTTAATGGCTTCAGAATCGAGCAAGGGTTAAGAACATACTTTGAGTACGAGCGTACTCAGCAAATTCACTAGAAAAGGAGTGTTTGATGCACTATAACTACAGCCACAGTGTCGTGGTGGTATCACGGCAAATGCCATGGGTAGGCTAAAGTTTGGGGCCAATAGGTGCTAGAGGGATCTGGGGAGGGAAGGTGTAACTGATTCTACACATAGAAGATTAAGGCAAAGGTCTTTATTTCTTCCTCCTTAGGCTACAAGTGCTCCTTGAGCTGTTTTACAAGGAGAAGAGAAGAACTTTACCAGCCTAACTGCTCTAACTCTGGTCGATCCTCCTCTCTGAGTCCAAGCCTCTCGTTATAAAGGAGAGCCCTGGGTTCCTTTAGGGCTGACGTGGCAAGCATATTCGAGGAATATGCTTGTCCCAATATAGTAGTTCGGCGCCCCCCTTTCCCTGTCGCCCCTCTAACAACGGCAAGGTTCCATAGGGCCCCTCCTATGCGCCTCGGTCTTCTGGACTGTCACCTCCGTGACCTCCTCCTGCCTCTCTGTCGCTCTGCGCCTTTGTCCGTAGCGCTTGGCACTGCTTAGATTGTCCCTAGCTTGCAGCTAGGGTTTGACTTCAGGCTTCTCCTTCTCCTGCAAGCCTCATATCATTTGGCCCTCCCCTGCATAGATCGGATTGTCCTTCACTTGCATCAAGATCACTCAGGCTAACCCGGCCGACTCACGCAGTATCTCGGCCGGGTAATGTCTTAATATACATATACGGGCCTCTCGCCTCCTTATGTCGGCTGAGTTCTATATAATTCGGCCGACTTAGACTGTAACTCGGAAACCAGACGGGGATCGTACCTCTGTATTTCCCCGTCTCTGACCTACCCGGGGTCACCCCCCCAACATTAGTCCCCGAAGCTACTGTGGCCCTATCGATAACTTCGGCCGGGTTGTATCAGCTTCATCACATTTTTCAGTATTGTTTCTGAGTTATCTTTTTATCGTCCGAGGTACCCTTGTTCCTTCTCTCGTACGCCTTGTCCTACGTGTCACTCCCATCATTGTTCTTCTAGTTTTTTGGTTCCTCTACAGTATTCTTGACAGCTGATTAACTTTGTACTGCTGTCCGCCACGCCTCTCGCGTGCCGTTTCCCTGGGGGATCGCAACCTTCTTCGTTCCTGTGTGGCCGTTGGTGCGGCTCCACTTATCGTCGTGCGTTCGTGCCGCACCCACGATCTACACGGTCAACTGCTACACCCACGATCCCACTACCTTGTTCGTGGCTCGACTATAAAGAGGGGCACGGCGTCTGGGAATTTACTTTTCCCCTTCTCGTTCATCTCTGCCCTCCTTCTTACTCTCGCTTGCGCGCCCTCTCGCAGCTCCGTCGCCGCGCGCTCATCAGAGCTTCCGACGGCGAGGACTCCGCCGTTACGCCGCTCACTGCCGCGCTGCGCTCCGGCACCGTCGCCGGTGAGTTCTTTCCGGCCGCATTGCCCAGGTTTTACCCTAGATTTCACCGTTTCAATCTCGTATTCATGCGGCGGTTCCTCTGCTCCTCCGCCGCCGCTCCCGTGCAAAATCACGACGGGGCCTCACAGCTCTAAACTTTCCTCCGCCGCCAACTTTTCCTCCGTCGATTTTTCCGGCAAACCCATGTCTAGCTCCTTTAGTGGTGCTCTGGTAGAGGATGACGAAGCTGGCTCTAGGCCCGAGCGAGGCTCGTGGCAGGGCTCTTCTGTTACACGCCGCGAGATTGAGTGGCTTATCCGAACTCGGAGGATTCCCGCCGAGGTCTCCTGTCGCTTACCCGGCAACAAGTCCTCTCCGGATGTTAGGGAGGGCAAGTATGTAGTTTTTATGTCGCACTTCGCGCGTGGCTTTGGTCTCCCTCTTAGCGATTTTGCTAGAGAGTTTCTCGACTACTTCGGCCTTCATCCGCATCATCTTCCTGCGAACGCCATCGCTTCTCTTTCTGCTTTTATTTCCGCTTCGGAGGGATACTTTGGCCTGTGGCCGTCAGTGCACGTCTGGTCGAAGTTCTTCCAGATTCGTTCCAACGTAGTCCCAGACAAGTCTCTGCACCCTTCCGAGAAATTGCTTACTCAATGTGGTGCAGCGTCCATTACACCTCGGAGGAAATCCGTATTTCCTCGCGTCACCGGGTTGGAGTCGTGCAAGAAGTGGCACAAATCCTTCTTTTACGTTAAGAACAGAGGGACAGAGGACAAGATTCGGCTTCCTGCCTTCTCAATTGGTCCGCCTTCTAAGGTGAACTGGACTTACAATCCGAGGAAGAGTCATGCCTTGGCCGAGGCTTTTGAGATTCGGCTTAAAGAGCTGATCCGCGCCGGGTTATGCGGCGAAGACCTGATGGCTACTTTTATTAGTAGCCGGATCTGCCCATTCCAGAAGCGGACTCACAAGCTGTGCTACATGAGTGGTTCTCTCGACCCTAACCGAGTCTCAACCGTGGAGGGGCAATTACCTTATCTATAAGCGTGTCCGAGCTATCTTCAAGACGGAGATGCCCGAGGATTGGGATTGGGGATTGAAACCGTTCACCCGCGATCATCCGCCTCCCGAAGTAAGCTTGATCAATAACGTTCTGCTATTCCATTGTTTTCGTAACGGATTCCGCTAACTTTCTTTTTCCTCGTCTTGCAGAGGTTCGCAGAGCAGAAAAATGAGGACGCCGAAGTTTTGTTGCTTCCGTGGCCCGCGGACCGGAGCACCCCGGATACTGGTGAGCCAGACTCGGAAGAGTTCGTCCCTAAATCAGATCCTGCCCCGGCTCGAGCTCGTGAAAAGACCTCGGCGCACGAGGAGGAAGGTGATTCAGATGAGGTCCAAGTTCTTGAGGTAGTTGCCGCAATGCCTATTTCTTATGCATTTCCGGCTTCTACTTTCCCAGCTAATCCGGCCGGTCAGGTTCACGACGCCGAGCCCATCGCTTCTCAACCCCCTGTTACCTCGGGGAAACGCGGGGCTCCTGCTAGTGCCTTAGAGGCGGTCCCCAAGAAACGAGTGAAGAGATCCGCTCCGAATCCTCCCAGGCGCAAGATTATGCCTGGGGTCGCCGGGTAAGTTCCTTTTGCTCGTATTTCTTGTTTCTCTCTTTCTGTTTTTCATACTGACCTTCTTTCTTCCTTCTTATTTTTGCAGCGCTCCGCTTTCTGTTAAGCCCGGCGGTCCTAGCATGACTAGCCGCCCGACTCGGCAGCCGTCTCCTCCGCCCGTCGATGATACTAGGATCCCCAGTCCTGCTCGTGCTGCCTCTCCTCCAGCTCCGAATCCATCGCCTCCTCGTTGCGACGTACCTGAAATTCCTTTTGTTGACAGTGATCCCAATCGGCCCTCCGAGATTTCCATCGAACCCGTTGCCCCTTCTGTGGGTCCCAGCGCCTCTACTGAGCCTCTATCTGCCCCAGCAGTTTCTACAGCCACTCCAGCCCCGGCCGAAGAGGTCGTTATCCCGGCGCCTTCTGCAACCGTGACTCCTGCTGTTCCTGAAGACACCGCCCCCATTACCGAGGTATCGCTTCCTGCGGACGCCTCGTCTAAGGCGAGAAAAGCTGTTGCCACCAAGGCTTCCTCTTCCCAGAAAGGTCTTGTCGGCTCTTCTCAGCCGAGTATTGCCGACATGTTGCGCAAGGGAACTGCGCCTACCAAGGCCTCTGTTGCCTCGGCTGCCAGCACCCAGCTTGCTCTTCATAAAAGCCCCGCGGCTGCAGTGATTACCCAACATGTCCGGGGTAAGGTCTTAACTCGTACTGCTAGTGGGAACAACCTTGGCTCGCTGGTGGAGTACGCCAATAACTGGAATGCTGCTGATCATTTTGAGGGTAATCCCATCAATCAACCCTTTCAGCTTTCCGACATCAGCGGCCGTTTCGACCAAGCTGCCAAGTTCATCGTTGATACCAACAAGATGAATGAGGTAATTGCTGTTTTGCGGAGTTTAGATTAGTTCCCCAGATGTTATTATATACTCTAGTCCCCGAAACTTGCAAGGAAATAACTTGTTATATGCTTGGAAGTTTAATGCTGCTTTACTTAATCTAACTTTATTTCTGGATATTTAGCTTTGAATATCCAGCCACCTAGATCCGAGTTAAGTTTTGCTTGACTCGGATCTGATTTATCTTTGAATATCCAGTGTGGCATCCCGCAAAACCACTACTAGAAAATCGCGTTGAATTTGTGCATTGCATCGTCATCATCTTGTGTTGTTTGCATAAAACTATTTTTGCAAAACCCGTCTTTGTTTTCTAAACGCCCATCTTATTCAAACCCGGGTCTCCGGATTATTTTGTTTTGTTGCTATCGGGTTGCAAACGGCCCAATTAAATTAAATAAAACATTTAATTATTTTAGTAGGGGCAGTCGAACGGGCCAACCCGACCACCCTGTTTTAAACGGTCCACCTAACCCTCAGAAATCCTTTTTATACCCAACCTATTCTACCCACACCCCAGCCACCTCACCCCACCCAATCATCTCTCGCCACCTCACCTCACCTCTCTCCTCCCTCCACTCCCTTGCTGACACCTAGCCAACCGACCCACCTGCCTCTCTTCCTCACACGCTCAGCTCACCCCGCCGGACCCCACCTGGACCCGGTCCACCCGCAGCCCCACTCAAACCCCCTCCGACCCCACCTCTTTCTCACCCTCAGTCACCCAGCGCTCCTCTACCCCTTTTTCCTCTCTCCCCCTTCCACCGCGGGCCCCGTCCCCTGGCCCACCACCACCTCTCTCCTCCCCACCGACGCCTTCCTCTCCACCCCGCAGCCCGCCCGCTCGCCCGCTCCTCTCCTCCACCAGCGGCCGCCTCCTACCCGCCTGCCTCGCCCTTCCACCTCTGCTCGCCGCCGCTCTCAACCTCCCTGCTCTATGCTCCGCGGCCCCACCGCTCTCCCCGCCGCCGACCGCCGGAGCCGCCCAACCTTCCCGCACCGGCGCGCCTCCCGCCGGCTCCATCCTTCCCCGCACCCGTCGACCGCCGTCGGCCGGCCGCTCTCGCCGTCGTCACCTCCTGCCGCGCCGGCCACGTCCCTCCCCGAGCGCTACCCCGCCTCCCCTCAGGCGTAGCGCCCCCGGCCGCGCCCTGCGCCACCCGAGCCGTGGCTGCCTCGCCGCCGCTTCCCTCTCGGCCCTCCGGCCCGTCGACCTCACCGGCGTCCGCGTGCTCGCCTCTCCATCCCCTGAAGCAGCCCGCCTCCAGCACGCCATCGGCCTCCTCCACCGCCCTGCAATGCCACGGCCGCCGCCGGCGGTAGCGCAGCAGGACTGGCAGCGGGAGGCACGAGTGGTGCTTGCCGCCTAAACGCTGCCGCCGGCGACACGCCTGCCGCCGCTCCCACTCCGGCCCGCCGAGGCACGCTGCTTTCGCCTCCCCAACTGGACAGCCCAACTCGAGAAGCTTGCCGAGATCGTTAAGGCTGGTATCAACAAGTTCTTCTTCGGCAACAAGCTCGCCACACGATACCCGACAGCGGCATGCCACGAACTCCTTCATGGATTCGAAGGCCCACTTGGTGTTCTTCTCCCTCTCGGGACCGAAGACACTAAGACCCCGAAGCCCTCTCCGGAAACCCAATCCCGGATGTCAAGATCTTCACTCGGATCCGAAGCGCCGAGTCCTTCCCGGATGCGAAGCGAACCCGAACCCAAACGTCACTAGAAGGGCCATCGACAAGATCTTGCACGCGAACACCGAACATCGACGACATGGAACAACAGGGCCTCCTCTCGGAATGCCAGGCTCTTCTTCAAGGACGCCAAGTACTCCTATCTCCAAGACCGACCCCGGCGTCGGAGCCGAGCCCGACAAGAACCCCATCACGGAACATCTAGCACTCCAGGGGGACCCTGGAGACCCGGCGTCGAGTCCCAAGTTCGTCCCCGATAATCAAGGTGGAACCCCAAGACCCTGAAGCCCCGATCCGAAGGCCGATCCGAAGCGCCAAGGCCTCCGCCATGGAATCAACAAGATCATCACGAAACGCCGTGTACTTCTTTCAGGACGCCATGATCGTCGACATGACCCGAAGACCGCGAATGCGACAAGAACGGCACCGACGCAGAACGCCAAGTGCTTCTTCCCGGAACGCAAGATCGACCGCTGTTATCCGAGAACTTTTCCGTCGAACCCTGGACCCTGAGACCGACCCTGAACCCCGGAAACCCAAGATCGTCGAGCCCCCTAATGTGTGACCCTTTTCCTCGATACCCTATTTTATAAATGATATCAACTTGTTGCATTTAATCATTCATCTCGCATGCATATCTGTGGTTTGGGGGCCTTATGCCGATTCACCTAATAATTAAATATGGGGCCCATATGCGGGCAAATCTAGCCTTATATTGGCCTCATTTAAACATGTGTAGCGAACCGGTTCCACCTGTTGCATTGCTAAACAACATTTAATTTGCGGGGGTTCTAAATAACTTGAACCATTTAAGTAATTGTCGGGACCCCGGTTCCGCCTAATCTGACCTAATTGCATCGCACCTTGCCATGCCATGCATCATACATGCATCATGCCGATCTTCTGCCGTTGTATTAAATATTGCATCCGGTGTTTCTTCTAGTGTTTTGCTTCTTCGCGGATAAGGCCGTTGAGTTGATGTGAGCTTCGCCCCGATCTTCGGGGAAAACCCTTCGACAATGTTTTCAAAGTGAGCATCTCCTCTTTCTACCTATCTTGCTTTTATAGTATTTATTCCCTCCTGTTGATCTATTGCTATCGTGTTGCGATGCTCTAGTTTTCCGCACCGTGATATCCCTTGCAGCCTTATATTGCCTTGGACACATCCTATTACATTGTTTGGTAGATAGTTGGACTTATGCGTAGTTGCTTGCTCAAGTGCTGATGTGTGTCGTCATATGCCACAGTTGCTGATGTTTTGCCGCATGTTAATGTTGGAGATGATTCATAGTTTTACTTATCGTCACTTTAATTTCTGTTTAACAACTAAAATTGAAATAAGCAGAGGCATCGGTGGGTGATAGATAATATTTGGTTTCCGAACGCCCACTTGTGTCCCGTAAGACCCCGAGTACTTGATAATGTTCCTTGATTTATCGCTATCCACATCCGGGAGGTATATGGGACCTCCCTGAGCCAGAGCTTGATTCGGTCTTATTTCTTGGGGCCACAAACTAGTTTGAGGTTTTATTTACGATCCTGTACTTATGCCATGCTACTTTCTGTATTTAAATTGTGCGAGGTACTGCACCTTTGTCTTTATTTAGGATCGGGACACGATTCCGGTGTCGACAAGCCCAGCCACACTTCGGGTTCCCGATCGTTCACACCGTATACCCAAACCTTGAGCCCGTCTCGGAGTCGGTGGCCGTTCGCTATGGATCTACTTAAGGTGGCCCCAAATAATTCTGAATCTGTGATTGTTCACCGTGAAAGCCTCGTTGGGTTTTGATTTGGTTTTCCGAGGTCGATCGGCGTGTGTTGCTATTGGTGCACCCGGCCGGGTAAAACTTTTCAAAGCCGTGTCGCGGATATGGACGACTTGGAGCCTGATATCTCGATCATAGACAAGCATAACTAAAGTTTACTGCTATAAATTTGACTTATAATGACTAGTAATCAGCTTCACTATAATGGAATGGCTAATTAATACTGCCCACAATTGCTTGTTTGGTTGTCGCTTGCGACGATTGTACCTGACTAGTAAATCTTGCAACTACAACGGAATGGCTGAATAAAAGTACCAACAACTGCTGGGTTTTGGGTTATATCATGCCATCTGTATCTGATTAGTAATTGCTGTAACTATAATGGAATGATTAACTAAAAGTGCCCACTGCTTATTTTATCAGGACGATTATCTATACCTGACTAGTAATTGCTGCAACGATAACTAATTAAATAAAACTGCCAACTGTGTGAGTTCCTCGGTTGACTTCCTCGATTGGTATCGAGGGGGAAACGCCAGGATGGGTTGTTTGATGATAGTATCAGGTTGGATCCGAATAGGTCATTCTTACCCCCCTCTGATAACCGCCAGTTGTATCGAGTCTCTATAGGTTGTTTAGTGCATGCTGCCGCTGCCGCTCAGTCCACCATACCTATGTAGGCGAGGACCGCCGAATTCTAGCCTCGCTGCATCGCCTCGATCGACGCCCTTCTTTTTCCTTTGCCCTTCCGGCACCCTTTGTTTAAGCAGGTTTTGAGATCGGCGCCAAGAAGGTGGTTACCCTTCCGGCTTGGCTGGACAGGTTATGGACGCCATTGGTTATTCTTCAGGCTCTTAGCCCCATTTGCATCTTGTCCGTAGTCGGACGCCTATCATTTTCAAGGTGATTTGGATCTTTGTATATTATATCCGTATTCTTGACTCTTTGAGTCAAGCTATATATATCTGCTCACGTGGGTCCCATCGAGGACTGTTGTGTAATGTTATTACTTCGTTTTCCACCCGCACGAAAGTGCCTGGTGGGCACCTTTGAATCGATTCTATGCGGGTTTGGTGAATTTTGCCCAAACTTGCATAGGTCCGATTCTGAGGGTGTTACAGAGTGGTATCAGAGCTCAGCAGTTGCGATACCCCACGAGTCCAGCCTGTAGGATAACCTAGTTAACGGCCGCCGAAGAGTGTCAAAACTATTTTCGCAAAATCGGTTGGATAGTTCTGATTAGGTCTGATTTTACTCCTTACCCCTCTGCTGTTCCCCTCTTACCCCTACGTGTTTTGAATCCGCTCTCGTCTATTTCTTTGAGTCCAGGAATTCTCGTGGTTGGGTCTCCGTCGCACCTTTAGGGTTTCGCTTCCTCCTTTGATAACGGTGTTCTACCGTCCGGTGTTCGTGCTGCCTGAGGAATCCGTCTACGGTGTTACCATTCTTTGTTCCTTGTTTGTGCTATCCGGTGTTCCCCGACACGACGACATCATCTACGCCAGATCCGATACAGAGTCTGCATCACTCCGTTGTTTCCGAACCTCGCTTGTCGAGATCTTCAGTCTAATTCTGAGAGTGGGTGGCATAATCCGCCTATTCGTGTGCAGAGTAATGGTTTGGGTGCGCGATGGACTGATCACCATCCGACTACTCTTATCATTCGCTCTCGTACATCGAATCAGTGGATCCAGCGATTCTACTCCGTCCATCGGAAGCTAGAGGTGGCTTTATTGTAGATACCCCTACCTTCGACCTTTTGTTCCGGAGTGTTCTCTCGACGATCACGGACAACGAACTCTTGTTAGTGGTGTCGCGAGGATCTACACGAAGCGCGAAGTATCAGATCGCCGACCTTCCTTCCGGTACCATGAGGCGGATCTCGAGGGCGAGATCCATTGTTAGTGGTGTCGAATTGTGGCATCCCGCAAAACCACTACTAGAAAATCGCGTTGAATTTGTGCATTGCATCGTCATCATCTTGTGTTGTTTGCATAAAACTATTTTTGCAAAACCCGTCTTTGTTTTCTAAACGCCCATCTTATTCAAACCCGGGTCTCCGGATTATTTTGTTTTGTTGCTATCGGGTTGCAAACGGCCCAATTAAATTAAATAAAACATTTAATTATTTTAGTAGGGGCAGTCGAACGGGCCAACCCGACCCGAACGACCACCCCTGTTTTTAAAACGGTCCACCTAACCCGCCCTGTAAATCCCTTTTTATACCCAACCTATTCTACCCACACCCCAGCCACCTCACCCCACCCAATCATCTCTCGCCACCTCACCTCACCTCTCTCCTCCCTCCACTCCCTTGCTGACACCTAGCCAACCGACCCACCTGCCTCTCTCCCTCACACGCTCAGCTCACCCCGCCGGACCCCACCTGGACCCGGTCCACCCGCAGCCCCACTCAAACCCCCTCCGACCCCACCTCTTTCTCACCCTCAGTCACCCAGCGCTCCTCTACCCCTTTTTCCTCTCTCTCCCTTCCACCGCGGGCCCCGTCCCCTGGCCCACCACCACCTCTCTCCTCCCCACCGACGCCTTCCTCTCCACCCCGCAGCCCGCCCGCTCGCCCGCTCCTCTCCTCCACCAGCGGCCACCTCCTACCCGCCTGCCTCGCCCTTCCACCTCCGCTCGCCGCCGCTCTCAACCTCCCTGCTCTATGCTCATGCCCCACCGCCCTCCCCATCACGGAGCCGCCCAACCTTCCCAAGACCGCGCCTCCCGGCTCCATCCTTCCTCGCACCTGCCGACCGCCGCCGGCCGGGCTCGCCGTCGTCACCTCTGCCACGCCACGCCTCCCGAAGCGCTACCCGCCTCTCAGCGAAGCGCCCCGGCCTGCGCCACCACCCGAGCTGCGCCGCTTCCTCTCGGCCTCCGCCCGCCGACCTCACCGGCGTCCGCGTGCTCGCCTCCATCCTCGGCAGCCCGCCTCAAGACGCCATCGGCCTCCACCGCCTGCAATGCACGCCACGGCGGTAGCGCAGCAGATCGGCAGGAGGCACGAGTGGTGCTTGCTCGCCTAGGCACTGCCGCGGCGATACCGCCGGCCGCCGCTTCCCCACTCCGCCACCTTTGAGGCACGCCGCCCGCCGCTTCCCCAACCTGGACCTGCCAGCCCAACTCGAGAAGCTTGCCGAGATCTCGTTAAGGCCTGGTATCAACAAGTTCTTCTTCGGCAACAAGCTCGCCACACGATACCCGACAGCGGCATGCCACGAACTCCTTCATGGATTCGAAGGCCCACTTGGTGTTCTTCTCCCTCTCGGGACCGAAGACACTAAGACCCCGAAGCCCTCTCCGGAAACCCAATCCCGCCGGATGTCAAGATCTTCACTCGGATCCGAAAGCCGCCGAGTCCTTCCCGGATGCGAGAAGCCGAACCCGAACCCAAACGTCACTAGAAGGGCCATCGACAAGATCTTGCACGCGAACACCGAACATCGACGACATGGAACAACAGGGCCTCCTCTCGGAATGCCAGGCTCTTCTTCAAGGACGCCAAGTACTCCTATCTCCAAGACCGACCCCGGCGTCGGAGTCGAGAGCCCCGACAAGAACCCCATCACGGAACATCTAGCACTCCGACAGGGACCCTGGAGACCCGGCGTCGAGTCCCAAGTTCGTCCCCGATAATCAAGGTGGAACCCCAAGACCCCGAAGCCCCGATCCGAAGGCCGATCCGAAGCGCCAAGGCCTCCGCCATGGAATCAACAAGATCATCACGAAACGCCGTGTACTTCTTTCAGGACGCCATGATCGTCGACATGACCCGAAGACCGCGAATGCGACAAGAACGGCACCGACGCAGAACGCCAAGTGCTTCTTCCCGGAACGCAAGATCGACCGCTGTTATCCGAGAACTTTTCCGTCGAACCCTGGACCCTGAGACCGACCCTGAACCCCGGAAACCCAAGATCGTCGAGCCCCCTAATGTGTGACCCTTTTCCTCGATACCCTATTTTATAAATGATATCAACTTGTTGCATTTAATCATTCATCTCGCATGCATATCTGTGGTTTGGGGGCCTTATGCCGATTCACCTAATAATTAAATATGGGGCCCATATGCGGGCAAATCTAGCCTTATATTGGCCTCATTTAAACATGTGTAGCGAACCGGTTCCACCTGTTGCATTGCTAAACAACATTTAATTTGCGGGGGTTCTAAATAACTTGAACCATTTAAGTAATTGTCGGGACCCCGGTTCCGCCTAATCTGACCTAATTGCATCGCACCTTGGCCATGCCATGCATCATACATGCATCATGCCGATCTTCTGCCGTTGTATTAAATATTGCATCCGGTGTTTCTTCTAGTGTTTTGCTTCTTCGCGGATAAGGCCGTTGAGTTGATGTGAGCTTCGCCCCGATCTTCGGGGAAAACCTTCGACAATGTTTTCAGGCGAGCATCTCCCTCTTTCTACCTATCTTGCTTTTATAGTATTTATTCCCTCCTGTTGATCTATTGCTATCTGTGTTGCGATGCTCTAGTTTTCCGTACCCGTGATATCCCTTGCAGCCTTATATTGCCTTGGACACATCCTATTACCTGTTGTTTGGTAGATAGTTGGACTTGCGCGTCGTAGTTGCTTGCTCAAGTGCTGATGTGTGTCGTCATATGCCACAGTTGCTGATGTTTTGCCGCATGTTAATGTTGGAGATGATTCATAGTTTTACTTATCGTCACTTTAATTTCTGTTTAACAACTAAAATTGAAATAAGCAGAGGCATCGGTGGGTGATAGATAATATTTGGTTTCCGAACGCCCACTTGTGTCCCGTAAGACCCCGAGTACTTGATACCTGTTCCTTGATTTATCGCGCTATCCACATCCGGGAGGTATATGGGACCCCCCTGAGCCAGAGCTTGATTCGGTCTTATTTCTTGGGGCCACAAACTAGTTTGAGGTTTTATTTACGATCCTGTACTTATGCCATGCTACTTTCTGTATTTAAATTGTGCGAGGTACTGCACCGCATCGTTTAGGATCGGGACACGATTCCGGTGTCGACAAGCCCAGCCACACTTTCGGTTCCAATGCTCACGTACCAGATACCCAAACCTTGAGCCCGTCTCGAGTCACCGTTTCTATGGATCTACTTAAGGGTGGCCCCTGAAATAATTCTGAATCCTGTGATTGTTCACCGTGAAAGCCTCGTTGGGTTTTGATTTGGTTTTTCCGAGGTCGATCGGCGTGTGTTGCTATTGGTGCACCCCGCCGGTAAAACTTTTCAAAGCCGTGTCCGCTGGATATGGACGACTTGGAGCACGATCTCGATCATAGACAAGCATAACTAAAGTTTATCGCTATAAATTTGACTTATAATGACTAGTAATCAGCTTCACTATAATGGAATGGCTAATTAATACTGCCCACAATTGCTTGTTTGGTTGTCGCCATGCATTTATTGTACCTGACTAATAAATCTTGCAACTACAACGGAATGGCTGAATAAAAGTACCAACAACTGCTGGGTTTTGGGTTATATCATGCCATCTGTATCTGATTAGTAATTGCTGTAACTATAATGGAATGATTAACTAAAAGTGCCCACTGCTTATTTTATCAGGACGATTATCTATACCTGACTAGTAATTGCTGCAACGATAACTAATTAAATAAAACTGCCAACTGTGTGAGTTCCTCGGTTGACTTCCTCGATTGGTATCGAGGGGGAAACGCCAGGATGGGTTGTTTGATGATAGTATCAGGTTGGATCCGAATAGGTCATTCTTACCCCCCTCTGATAACCGCCAGTTGTATCGAGTCTCTATAGGTTGTTTAGTGCATGCTGCCGCTGCCGCTCAGTCCACCATACCTATGTAGGCGAGGACCGCGAATTCTAGCCTCGCTGCTTCGCCTCGATCGACGCCTCTTTTTCCTTTGCCCTTGCGGCACCCTTTGTTTAAGCAGGTTTTGAGATCGGCGCCGTTAGCGTGGTTACCCTTCCTTTGGCTCGCAGGGTTATGGACGCCATTGGTTATTCTTCAGGGCTCTTAGCCCCATTTGCATCTTGTCCGTAGTCGGACGCTCTATCATTTTCAAGGTGTTTTGGATCTTTGTATATTATATCCGTATTCTTGACTCTTTGAGTCGCTGTTATATATATCTGTTCTGTGGGTCCCATCGAGGACTGTTGTGTAATGTTATTACTTCGTTTTCCACCCGCACGGAAGTGCCTGGTGGGCACCTTTGAATCGATTCTATGCGGGTTTGGTGAATTTTGCCCAAACTTGCATAGGTCCGATTCTGAGGGTGTTACATCCAGCCACCTAGATCCGAGTTAAGTTTTGCTTGACTCGAATCTGATTTAGCTTTGAATATCCAGCCACCTAGATCCGAGTTAAGTTTTGCTTGACTCGAATCTGATTTAGCTTTGAATATCCAGCCACCTAGATCCGAGTTAAGTTTTGCTTGACTCGGATCTGTTTTAGCTTTGAATATCCAGCGACCTAGATCCGAGTTAAGTTTTGCTTGACTCGAATCTGATTTAGCTTTGAATATCCAGCCACCTAGATCCGAGTTAAGTTTTGCTTGACTCGAATCTGATTTAGCTTTGAATATTCATTTATCGTTTTGCTCCATTGTTTAGGTTGCACATGACCGGCGAACTGCCGAATTTCAGAGGTTGCTTTTCTCCCATCGCAAACTGGAGGAAAAATATGAGAAAATCCTTCCTGTGGTAAAAAAGGCTGGTACGTCGATAGTTCCTTTTTGTTATGCTCGACATTCATATTGATTTGTCCGCTAGAAGCCGACTCACTTTTTGGTGAACAGGTAATATTAATAACCTCAACATTCGTCTTGAGAAGAAAGTTAGGAGTTTGGAAGGTTAGTTTCCCTTTTATCTTGGACCTTTTCCCTTTTTAACATGTGTGCTAAGCTTGCTTATTTCGTTTGGCTTTGGTAAAGCCGAGTTGCAAACCTTTGCAGCGTCTCACCAAGATTGCACGCCCATGCCTGACGTGATGCTGCATTTTTTAGAACAAAACGCTACTCATTCGGCGGAGCTAAAAGAAAAAGACGATGAAATAGCTCGCCTACGGGCTGAGGTGGAGACCCTTAAGCTTTCTCAGAAATCCGAATTAGAAAAGGTCGATCAGGAATTCTCCGAAGAGAAAAATCGGCTGGCTTTGGAACTGCAGAAGAATAAATAACTCCTCTAGGCTGCCGAACTGAAAACTCAGGGATTGAGCGAGGAAATTGCTCGTTTTGAGAAGAACAAGGTCGATTGGGCCAAGGACCTTCAAATAATGATGCGTTACATTCATCGTAAGCTTCTTAGCATAGCCGAATTATATTTTTGTCTTTGTCCGTGCTGCCACTTGACGTGTTCGTGTTTTGCGCAGATCATTTTCCCGAAGCTAAGCCCGTGAGCTCTAAAGCTGTTCTTGCAGATCGCGTGCGCCGAGGTGTTCCTGTTGCCGCTGATTCAGAGTATTCAATGGAGGATTTCTTGGTTGCCGTTGGTGCTGCAGTTGGTCGAATGAAGATTATGGGCCGGGATTTGGTGCAAGCCGCTATTCGAGCTTACCACATTCTTTGGCCGAACACTTCGGGGACTCCTGATATCAACGAGGTCAAATTACTGGTGAAAAGACTGATGGCATCTGAGAGGCAGCTAAGTCTCTGGAGGGAATCAGCCGGGCGCGCTGGCGCTGATATGGCCCTTACTGTTATCATGTCATGGTATGAAGACATTTCTCTTGATATCCTGAGAAATTTGCGCAATGGTTCCCGCTGGGTTGAGGATCCCCATTTTGTTGCTCTTCGGCAAGCTCGTGCCTTCCAACTCGTCGAGTATGCCGACGTGCACACCTGGAATGAAGGGCCGAGTTTTCTCCCGGACCCAGATGAGGAGGTCGTAGTTGAGGATGCCTCGGACAACAATTCGGCTGAGCAAGGGGAAGGTGAGGATGACTCGGCCGCATCTGACAGCTCCAGTTCAAGCTCGGACAGCAACGGCGATGCGCGGTCCTCCTCCAAAGGTACTGGGCATTCTACCGCACAGACTGATGCTCCTGAGCAGCCTCGGGCTTCCGCTGAAGTTGCACCTGGGTCTATGGAGGGCGAGGCAACCTCAGTCGAAGTTCCTCCTACGTCGGAGTGCCCCGCGCCTGACCAAGTTGCTGCCTCCCCAGCGAACAATGCTTAAGTTATTTCTTATCCCTGGCATGCCGGGCGTATGATGTAGGCGAAACATTTGTCCACTCTCTGTATGATTCGAATTTCTTTTGCCGTGTACTGCTGTGACATATACGCTTGTAGCTGTTACCATTTGGTTAAGTGGGTTTCGTCCGAATTCTTGCTTTGGTGGCCCGCAATTTCCTGATTTTTTAGGATTTATCCTTGCCTTCGTTTTTTCATGGTTTTATCTAGGCGTGAGCTCTGAATATATTATTGATCTGTTCTGAACAGAGGTTGACTACTTCCTTGGGACAATATATGGAAATCCCTGAATCACTGTTTATCGCGCCGAACTTCAATATGTAAACCAAATTTCAGAAATAATATAAGACTAATACGGGTGCGCTCAACATAAAACTGAAGCAGCATATGGCAGTCCCCGAGTCGCTGCTTTGGATGCCGAGGTTCAAATATTTAATATGAAATGAAAATAATATATGGCATTCCCCGAGTCACTGCTCTGGGTGTCGAGGTTTAAGTACACAACATTGGGATGACATATGGCAGTCCCCGAGTCGCTGCTCTGGGCGCCGAGGTTTAAATACATAACTTGAAATTGAGATAACATATGGCAGTCCCCGAGTCACTGCTCTGGGCGCCGAGGTTTAAATACATAACTTGAAATTGAGATAACATATGGCAGTCCCCGAGTCACTGCTCTGGGCGCCGAGGTTCAAATACATAATATGAAATTGAGATAACATATGGCAGTCCCCGAGTCACTGCTCTGGGTGCCGAGGTTCAAATACATAACATGAAATTGAGATAACATATGGCAGTCCCCGAGTCACTGCTCTGGGTGCCGAGGTTCAAATACATAACATGAAATTGAGATAACATATGGCAGTCCCCGAGTCACTGCTCTGGGTGCCGAGGTTCAATACATCATTGGATCTTGACCTTGAGATACAATGCTATGAGTAAAATGGTCGAAGTAAAGCTACATTCCATGGACGCTTCGTTTCTTTGCCAGCTTTGTCTGACTTGCTCCCTCCGGGGGACTGAGCGTCGATTAGATAATAGGCATCGTTATGCAACGCTTTGCTCACAATGAATGGTCCCTCCCATGGAGGTGACAACTTGTGCATGCCGGCCGTACGTTGCACCCGTCGGAGGACTAAATCTCCTTCTTTGAATACTCTTGGATTCACCTTCTTGCTGTGATATCGTCGCAGGTTCTGCTGATAAATAGCTGATCGTGATAATGTCAATTCTCTGGCTTCTTCTAGCAGGTCTACAGCATCTTGCCGAGCTATCTCGTTTATCTCCGAGGTTGTATACTGAGTAACTCTTGGCGAGTCATATATTATGTCGGTTGGAAGTACGGCCTCTGCCCCGTATACTAGGAAGAATGGTGTGTAACCTGTTGATCTATTCGGAGTAGTCCTGAGGCTCCATAGTACGGCTGGGAGTTCCTCAATCCTACATCCTGCCGACCTTTGCAATGGTTCAACAAGTCGTGGTTTTATTCCTGATAGCACCAGCCCATTAGACCTTTCCACTTGCCCATTGGATGCTGGGTGAGCCACAGAGGCGATATCTAGTCTTATGTGTTTCTCTCTGCAAAATCTGGCGAAGGCTCCTTCTGCAAAGTTTGTGCCATTATCTGTAATAATACTGTGCGGATACCCATATCTCAAGATAATATCTTTGAGAAATTTCACTGTTGTGGACCCATCGCATTTTTTTATTGGTTTCACTTCAATCCATTTTGTGAACTTGTCCACCATAACCAATATGTGGGTCATTCCTCCTCGTGCCGACTTAAATGGTCCCACCATATCTAAACCCCATACAGAAAATGGCCAAGTGATGGGTATTGTTTTTAACTCGGCCGATGGCATGTGTATTTTGGTTGCATATCTCTGACACCCATTGCATTTTTTAACTAATTCTTTTGCTTCTTTTAATGCCTTCGGCCAATAAAATCCATGCCTGAATGCTTTGGCTACCAAGGCACGAGATGAGGCATGGTGCCCACATTCCCCTTGGTGTATATCTAGGAGGATCTCCTGACCTTCTGCCGAACTCACACACTTCTGCAACACGCTTGTGATGCTCCTTTTATATAGCTCATTGTTTATGATTGTATAAGCTTTTGCTCTTCTTGCAGTTTGTCTAGATAACACCTCATTACTCGGCAATATTGAGTCTTTTAGGTAAGAGAATATGGGTTGCGCCCATAACGGCGTGACTTTTTCTGGTGTGGTCTCACTGTCTATTTCCATGTTTTCTGCCGACATATCTATCTCGGCTTTCCCCATGATTGTGCTTACTTCGGCTGTCCTCCTTTTTGGGGGTTCCGAGTTATATTGCTGATCTATTTCCATCAGTGCATTATCTTCTGCTGAATTTGCCGGGATAAAGATAGATCCGAATTCTTGTGATGGGATTATTGATGGTTTCCTGAGATGTTCCAGTGCAATACCCGGAGGAATTGATTGCCGGGTTGATCCTAGTTTTGACAACGTGTCTGCGACATCATTTTCTGCCCGAGGTATGTGGTGAAATTCACATCCTTCAAAGTATCCACTGATCTTTTGCACGTGAAATCTGTATAACGCCATATTAGCATCTAATGCGTCCCAACTGCCTGAGACTTGCTGTACCACCAGATCCGAGTCGCCATAGCACAAGATTCGGCGTATGCCAATTTCTTTTGCTACTTTCAATCCATGGACCAGTGCTTCATATTCGGCTACGTTGTTGGATGCAGCAAAATGTATTTGTAGCACATACTTCAGTTGATCTCTTTTAGGCGAGGTTAACACTATTCCTGCCCCAAACCATTCCTTAACTTGGAACCATCAAAGTGCATAGTCCAATAATTTGGGTCCGGCAATGGTGGCTCATACTGCACCTCGCCCCGATTTAAAAAGTCGGATCACCGAGATTTGATTGCTTCCCTCCTATCAAATTGCGGAGCGTATGGTGATAACTCGATTGCCCATTTTGCTATTCGGCAGCTTGCGTCTTTGTTGCTCAATATGTCGGCTATGGGTGTCTCACAGATCACTTTGATGGGATGCTCTTCGAAGTAATGTTTAAGCTTTTTCGCCGACATATATACCCCATAAGCCATTTTCTGATAATGTGGGTAATTCTGCTTTGAAGTGGATAACACCTCACTTAAATAATACACCGGCCTCTGAACCGACTTACCATTTTCAAGTCATTCCACTACGACTACAGTACTCACTACTCTGTTGGTAGCCGCTACATAGAGTAACATAGGCTCTTTTGATAATGGAGAAGCCAAAATGGGTGCTGTGACCAACATCTTTTTCAATTCATGAAATGCGACGTCCGCTTGTGGAGTCCAAATGAATTTATCTGATTTCTTCATCAGCTGATAGAGTGGTAGCGCCTTCTCTCCCAGCCGACATACAAACCGGCTAAGCGAGGCCAGACAACCCGTGAATTTTTGTACATCATTTAAACATCTTGGCAATTCCATTCTTTCTACTGCCTTTATCTTTGTTGGGTTGGCCTCTATACCTCGGCTAGAAACAAGAAAACCAAGTAATTTTCCTGCCGGCACGCCAAACGTGCATTTTTCTGGATTAAGCTTCATTCGGAACCTTCTCAGGTTCGCGAAAGTCTGCCATATATCTTCCAGTAATGTTTTGCTTTCCTTGGTTTTGATGACCACGTCATCTACATATACTTGTACATTTTTTCCTATCTGATCGTGTAGACATTTTTGCATGCATCTCTGGTATGTCGCTCCTGCGTTTCGCAGGCCGAATGGCATTGTGCGATAGCAATAAGCCCGTGACGGGTAATAAACGCGTCTTTATTTGATCGGCGGATTTAACGATCCGTGGAAACCAGAATACGCATCTACAAATGATAATAACTCACAACCAGCGGTCGAATCAATGACTTGGTCTATTCTAGGCAATGGAAAAGGATCTTTTGGACACGCCTTGTTCAGGTTGGTGTAATCGATACACATTCGCCATACAATGGCTACATTGGGATCATCTTTCTTCTTTTCTACTAGCACCGGATTCGACAACCAATCCGGGTACAGCACTTCCATGATGAACCCGGCCGCGAGGAGCCGAGCTATTTCATCTCCTATTATTTTTCTCCTGTCTTCGGCGAAGCGGCGGAGAGGTTGCTTCACCGGCCTTGCTCCTGGCCTCACGTTCAAAGAGTGCTCAGCCAACTCCCTCGGAACACCTTGCAGATCCTGAGTTGACCATGCAAAATATGTCCCGATTCTCACGGAGGAAGTTAGTGAGCTCGCTTTCCTATTTAGCGTCCAGGCCTGCACCAATGGTAACAGTACGATCCGGGAATTGCTCATCGATCTGAAATTTCTTCATTTCTTTAGTTGGCTGAAAAGAGACACTGCCATGTGGGTTGGCCAGCGCCGGCATGTTCAGCTGTGCTGACTGGGCGAGGGCTGCTACCTCTTGAATCCTTTTCTTTTCTCTTGCTATAACCAATGATTCGGCCAAATTTGACCCGGCTGAAGCACACTCCATTGACTTCTTATAATCCCCTGCAACTGTTATTACTCCTTGTGGTCCGGGTAGCTTCATCTTCAGATAACTTACATGACAGCTGCTCATGAATTTGGCCAACGCAGGCCGTCCGAGTAGAGCATGATAACAACTTTCCAAATCCACCACCTCAAATTCTAAGTTTTCTGCTCTGCAGTTATCTCTCGTGCCGAATAACACATCCACTCGGACCTTACCAATAGGTTCGCATGAAAGTCCTGTCACTATCCCATGGAAAGTGGTCCTCGTGGACTGCAGCATGTTCTGCGATATTCCGAGTTTATGCATGGTATCTTTGTACATGATGTTGATACTGCTTCCATTGTCAATGAGTACTTTTGAAAATTTCACATTGATGCTTGGTCCAACGAATGTTGGATCCAACACGAGTGCATACGACCCTGGATTCGGCATTATCTTGGGATGATCCTTTATGCTCCAAGTTACCTCCTGATCTGACCAAGGCACATATCTTGGTACTGCCGGCATAACTGCATTTACTTCCATATGCCGGCGCTGCACACTCTGCTTGTCTTGCTGTTCCGTTGTGAACACACAATAAGACTGATGATGTTCTCTATAATCATTGCGTCCAGTATTCGCTGGATTTGTCCTTCCATCCTGGACTTGGTTCATCACTTGATGTACCGCATCCCTCCGATCCGAGTTATCGTACCTCGGGGGAGGAGGCAGTAACATCAGTTGCTGTGCATTTGCTCTAGTCAATTGTGGTTGATGCTGTTGATGTACTTGATGGGGTGCCTGAACTCCTGCGGGGTTCCCCATTGCATTTTTCATCCGTGCACATTGGCGGGTCGTATGATTGGCTGGTCTAGATGGGTTTGACGTGTGAAATTTGCACGGCTGATCTAACATAGATTCGAACGTGTATTTCGGCCTCTCCTGCCACTGCTTCTTTTGTTCTGGGGTCCACTGCCTTTTTCCTTCATTCTTTGGTGTCCACTGCTGAGGTCCATTCTTCTGCCGTTGAGTTGCTCCATGACTCGGCTGATCTTGTGCTACTGCTGCCACTTGGGCCGAATTATATCTATAATCCGGCCTTTCCTCTCTTCTTCTTCCTCTGAAATCACTGCGCCTGGACGACCCGGTCAAATCTCTTGCATAATGGTCCTGTTGCTCGCGATGATCCGCCGGCATTAATTCTGGTTGCGTTGGGTCCCCTAATGCATAGGAGTCTGCTATTCTGATAGTTTCTGCCAGAGTGGTCGGCATATCTCTTTGCAGACGTTGCCACAACACGATGCCATAACGGCAGCCTTGCGCGAACCAAGCTATTGCTTGCGATTCTATAACCCCTTCGCATGAGTTTCTCAGGTTGCACCATCGAGTTAAAAACTCTCTATCTGTTTCATTCGGCCTCTGTTTGCACATGGCTAACTGTTGCGGCTTGTTTGGCCTCTTGTATGTGCTGGTAAAGTTGCTGACGAACATTTCTTCGAAATCCAACCAACAGTTGATACTGCCCGCTGGTAGATTATTCAGCCATACCCTAGCTGGTCCTTCCAACATTTGTGGGACATACCGTAACGCCCATCGTAAGTTCCCACCCGCTATTTTCACAGCAGTGGCATAATCAATCAACCAGTCTTGTGGCTTGGTACTTCCATTATATGTTTTTGTGCCTCTTGCTAGCTGAAAGTTCGGCACGGGTGGTTCGCCCATGATCCGTGGTCCAAAGCAGGCCGGACCTGGTGGACCCTGTTCTTCCAGCAACTCGGACCGGTATAGCCGGTCCAGCTTCACTCTTGCATCATTTGATGGCAAATCTCTGTACAGAATTCTGTCTTGCATTCCATAGTGGTTATTTCCACCATGGATCGCATATTCCATCTCGGAATAACCATCATTGTACCTTTCATTCACTTGATTGTGGCGAGCTGGCCTCGCTTCTCTTTCCTGCCGGGGTTCATGCCTTGGTTGTGGGTTGAGCGGCAGCTCTCTCCTTACTTCGACCGGGGTATTGTTCTCATGATTGCCTCTTGCGGGTTCTCTTCTGCCGAGATCTCCATTGCCTCTGCTTCCGCCGTCTTTTTCTACACGGCCGTGGTTCCTCTCCCCACTGTTACCTCGGCTTGCATTGCCTCTGTTCTCATTTGCCTTTCCAGCCATCGCCGGATCATATGGAACAATTTGCTTGTTCCTCTTTCCTGAGGTTACTGCTTTGTCCCTTCGCGCGTTATTTCCGGGTGAAGATGCTGCTGCCGCGGATAAGGCAGGTGCTGCTCCTGCCGAGTGAACCATTCGCGAGGCCCCTGGCCTCGCCGGGTTTGTTCTGAGTATTTCTTTGTTTTGCTGGTTCGCGATGCGCACCATATCATTCACTCTTTCTTGCTGTTTTTGCCGGGCCTCCCCGGTCAACCCCTCTAATTCCAATGCTGCGCCATTTGCCGCTCTCAGGTTCTTTGCCGGGGTACTGTACCTCGGCAAACCCAAGTCACTTGATTCCGCCCTATGAGCTTCATGCTCTTTGTTGATGTCATCCATGAGGTTCTTCCCCCTTAATCTTAATTCGTACACCCGCTCAGGTGCAACATCAAGCTTATTAGCTTTGGCATATTCTCTCAGGGTCCTGTTTAGGGACTCCCGCAAGGCCGATACCTTCTTGGCCTCTACCAGCACCTTTTGCCTGGTTTCTTCTAACTCAGCCTGAGCATTTGCCGGATCAAGTATCGGCGCTACAGGTGTAGCCAAGTTCTCTATGGTCGCCTGAAGAATGTTCTCTGGCCTTTCCAGAGGTGGCCCTCTTACTCTTGGTGCTTTTGGGGTGGTGTCCTGCACCTCGGTCGGGTTGGTCACTGGCGGGATTACCTCGGTGAGTAGTGGCGCGGTCTGCCTGGGTGCGCCTGTGGTGGGTTCCCTGCTTGATCCGGCTGCTGCTGCTCCGTGACTCGGCAGCGACCATCACCGACGCCACCGCTGCAGACGCGCTCTGGACGGACGGCTTGCTGCGTTAAGAGGGGGCTCTCCTGCAACAACAACTTGGTGGGGATAAACGCCGGTGATGTCGACGCCGACGTAAACCTTGTGCCCGCCCAGGCTGATGAAGACGCCATTACGCGGGGGAGTTTTTCCCCTAAAGCTCTCTGCATTGTCGCTGACATAGTCACAGAGACTAAATCTCCTGACCAAGCCAGAAACAACGCGCTCGCCCATGTTGATGAAGTTTCCCGTCCGGATCGTGACTCCAGCTAGCACCGCTGCTGGCCCCACGGTGGGCGCCAACTGTCGTGGTGGTATCACGACAGATGCCATGGGTAGGCTAAAGTTTGGGGCCAATAGGTGCTAGAGGGATCTGGGGAGGGAAGGTGTAATTGATTCTACACACAGAAGATTAAGGCAAAGGTCTTTATTTCTTCCTCCTTAGGCTACAAGTGCTCCTTGAGCTGTTTTACAAGGAGAAGAGAAGAACTTTACCAGCCTAACGGCTCTAACTCTGGTCGATCCTCCTCTCTGAGTCCAAGCTTCTCCTTATAAAGGAGAGCCCTGGGTTCCTTTAGGGATGACGCGGCAAGCATATTCGAGGAATATGCTTGTCCCAATATAGTAGTTCGGCGCCCCCCTTTCCCTGTCGCCCCTCTAACAACGGCAAGGTTCCAGAGGGCCCCTCCTGTGCGCCTCGGTCTTCTGGACTGTCACCTCCGTGACCTCCTCCTGCCTCTCTGTCGCTCTGCGCCTTTGTCCATAGCGCTTGGCACTGCTTAGATTCTCCCTAGCTTGCAGCTAGGGTTTGACTTCAGGCTTCTCCTTCTCCTGCAAGCCTCATATCATTTGGCCCTCCCCTGCATAGCTCGGATTGTCCTTCACCTGCATCAAGATCACTCAGGCTAACCCGGCCGACTCACGCAGTATCTCGGCCGGGTAATGTCTTAATATACATATACGGGCCTCTCGCCTCCGTATGTCGGCCGAGTTCTATATAATTCGGCCGACTTAGACTGTAACTCAGAAACCAGACGGGGATCGTACCTCTGTCTTTCCCCGTATTTGACCTACCCGGGGTCACCCCCCCAACACACAGACCGTAGGTCGTAGGCAATGCAAGTTTTCAAAATCATTTCTTCAAAGGTTGCTTTTATTCTGAAAAATATGTCCGTCAGCCTTCACGGGTTTACCAGAACTTTCATGGAGTTCCTTTCCCGCCGTGTTCGCAGCTCCTTCCCGGAACAGGGAGTAACAAGTTACAGTTCTTACACTCTACAGAGGTGCGTTACTTTACCTATGAGAGATCAACTCTTTGTTGCACAACCGGGCAGCTTATTCCCGTCCACAATTCCATGATGTGGGGCCCAGAAGATGATCCAAGCCAATCACTGCCCCCTTCGTGACCCCGCATGCCTCCTTGGTGTACACCATGCCCACATAAAGAATTACAACAATGGTTTGTACAAACCGTGAGATGTCAGAACTATCGTGGGACGATGAGGGTTCCCACCCATATGTTGCATATCCTCTACGAATTACCAATTAATATGTATGCTACGAGGATAACAGCCACGACCTGCACATCCGGCTTCATGCGAGAGGAAGAAGATACAGCTGACTTCTCCGTCCCATTCCAAATCTCATGGTCACTGCGTAATATACGGCGCAAGAATCACTGGCGACATTGGTTGTTATATCCTAGGTGATATAGTTCTGAACAGTGGTATTCCGACTGTCAGGTTTAATAGATTAGCTGATCACCCTGGATCAGTAATCAATAGTTTCCATTATTATTGAAAATAGTGTTTTCGAACCTTTTTCAAATGTAGGTGAAGACAACTCTGGATTTGTAAAATACTTTACAGAAAATAAACAAAGGACATGCGCAAGTGTGAACTTGCCTTTTGTGATTGCAAGATTATGCACTCACGGTCTTCGAGTCAATGTATAAGATCCAAAATCTGAAATCAGCATCATTGGTCCGGTAAGGACTAATGTTTAAAAAAGCAGTATGCTTTTATGCATAAGTAATGTGATGCACGTTCTAAGCGTAGATCCTACGAATAGCGTTGTTCTAGGGTTTAGATTCCGAAATTGGTTACTTTGGAATGTGTGGTCCTTTTAAATAAGTTTCATAGTTGTACTTTTATTAGAGTTTAGGAGTGGTTGTAGACAACACATTTGTAGGAGTAAAATATACATTCTTATGACATACTAGTTAAGACTACTTATACAATATTTCTTATTTAAAGTGGCAAAAAGGATAACCTTCAAATAAAAGGTTTCTCTTCCGAAGTCTAAACAAACTTTTGTGGTTAATTAGTGGTGGTTGATGTTATTTGTTTTGATCAAATGATTTGGCTTGAGTTGCTTTATAGATTAACTAATTTAGACCAAAGTTAACTATAAAACATGTAGTAATGTGTATGGTATTATATTTAAATTATAGATAGTTTTGAAAGTATAGTACTTATACATTAGTATCTTGTATATCTGAAAAGTGTTCTTTAAGTTATTTAAGAATGGTTATTCTTTTACTTGGGATAATGGTTTCTTAATTCTATGATAGAGTAGTATCATTTACCCTTTATAGATGAGTGAGTATAGTTTATAAACCCAATATAATATTACTTAACTACTTATGGATTTATATAGTGTTGTAGTAGTTTTTGTAATTTGGTGATTAATATGGTTTAGACAAGATTTGATTGTTCACAAGTTGTTCTTTAAGGACTTTATTATTAGTGGAATTCTTTTTAGAGATAATCTACATTTAAGGTTGTAGATCTTTCTAAAATAAAAACATTTATAATGTTTTAAATCATTATGGCATTAGATTATTAATATTTGAGACTAATACTATTTATTAGACTTATTTAACTCATTTTAGGAATATTGATAAGTTTTATTTATCTTTATATGAATTATTAATAAGTTTATATTTGAGTTGTTAAAATATTTGAATTTTTATTTAACTCAAAAGTAGAATATTAGATTTTTAATATGTAAATGTTATCTTTTAATCATTTTGGTATATTACATGATTTATAAATAACAAGATATGATTTTTGTAATTTATAAATAACAAGATATGATTTTTATAATTTATAAATAACAAGATATGATTTTTATAATTTATAAATAACAGTATTTTTATGATTTATAAATAACAAGATATGATTTTTATAATGCTTATTACTCTATAATTATTTAATAATAAATATTTAATTAAGTGAAATAATAATACATTATTATATTTAAATTAGAATTCTTATTTGTCTAAGATTTTTGTATTTTACTTATATTATAAACATTTATCCTTATAGGAATATGAATTATTTTTATTACTAAATATTTATTTAGTATTTATCAAAAATACTATAATATTAATAAATAATGAAAGTGATTTTTATTTATTTTTATCACTTTTCAATAATCTGTTAAAATTCCATAAGGAATATATATTACAAAATTCTTATAAAAGTTTAAGTGTTCAAAACTTTATATTTTATTTTATTTGAACATAGTGGATTATTGTGAATGCAAAAATATTTTATTTATAATTTTTGGACTTCTATTTTATTTTCTATAATTTTATTGAGGTCAGGGGTATTTTAGTCTTTTCAAATTGATCAGAATTTTATTAAATAACTTGGGCTGGCCCCTTGGGCTTATTGGGCCAGGGTGGCCCAATAGGGAAGGGTCAAAAGATTACCCCGAAGGGTTTTGGCCCATCCAGCCCACTCTGCCTCTCTCTCTTCCTCAACCTTATCCCCTCCTCCTCTGTCTCGACCCCGTGGCCGGTGATGTCGCCACCGTCGATTCCTGCCGTCGTCGGCCGTTCTAGCCGCCGCTGTGGTGCGAGTTGGGGTTGTCGACGACGCTCGTTCGTTCTATTCACTTGATTTGACTCCGGGGCTTCCCGTGGTCAGTTCCACCCCATTCCCGAACCCTAGGGTTCGGAAAAGGTGCTGTCTCCGCCGCCGCAATTCCGCCCGCGATGATGTACTGGGCTCGTGCGCTGCTACGGCCGTCGCCGTGGCAGGTGCAGGTTGAAGCACCCCTTTGGGTGCTCCCTGTGCTGTCGCGGTCTGTCGGCCCCTCTGGTTCCTCTTCGATTCATCGGCGAGGACCTCGGGTAAGTTGTCTCTATGGTTCTTGTCCATGCTACTACCATGATTCTCTCTGTGTATCTAATGTCTTTCATGCCGAGTGACTATGTGCTGGTTGAGTTCATCTCTAGATTAGGGTTCTTGCTCTGATTAGGGTTCATAACCCCCTATTGATCATATCTATGATGCTTTAGATCTAGTATTGTTCATATCTGATCATGGGAAATGATTGTCTGCTGTGGTTAACGATTGATAGTGGCTTTGATGATACTAGTTGCCTGTCAGATTAATTCTGGTGATAATCCTCCATGATTCATGCTAGTGTTTCAATGAAATCCTTGATTGGATTATGTTGTTGGTCTGAGAAGTTTACTCTACTGTCAGAATGCTTATGCTGACAGTAGCTTCTCTCAGTAGTTGCTTACTGCAATTATAATATTGGCTTGTATGAGATTATACTTACTGAATCAAATCATTACCTGTAATGATTTCTGTAGATTTATAGATGAATTTAAGGTTGATTCCTGGCACTTGGCTTCAAGAAAATGATATTCATTGATTTTTCCCCTTTTATCTATGAAAGCTAAGTAAAGGTTGGTTTTATCTCATTAAGAACTTGTCCTTGTGATGCCATTGTATTCTAGCACACAAGTGATTTGGTTTTTATTTCTGGGCTTAGCTTGATTATGCTTGTGATTAAAACTGATAATATGATATTGAAGATTTTATTATCTTTCCTGCCTATGATGTTGGTCTGAGGCTCTAGGATGTAATTCCTAGTTAGTTGGATAATAGTTTGTTTGAAACTTATAGATTTAGAGGTGCTACTCTCTCTAAGAGATGTGCCCGGATCTGATAAGATCAAATGAAAATGATCTAAGTTGCAAAAATAACACCGAACCCAGTGATGCTGGTCTGAGGGTTTAGTGCTTGTGGTTTGAGCTTGATTTCTTATCCTTATACTTGAAATCTCTAGGATAGATGCACTCCTCTTGGGTGTTTATTGAGATATTATCTCATAAAACAACACATGCTTTTATTTAGATAATATGATGAAATCATGTGATGGCTTTATGAGGCTCACCATAGATTCTAATGTGGATGTGGTAAATTGATGATGATCTTGATCTTGATCTGGATCTTGATCTGCTTTTGCTGTGCTCCTGAGCTTGCCTGCCCCTCCTAGCTCCTGGGCTTGACCTTGCTGTCTACCAGATCCATCCCCCTCCTTATGTCACCATTCTGGTGATGTTTGGGTTGATCTGGATGGTTGGTTTTGGCTGCTGTTCTTGGTTTAGCTGCTGTTTACACTGGCTGTGCTGGTGTGTTGTGTAGTGGAGAGATGCACTGAGGTGCTCCTCCACGGCTGTGTTGTGGTTTTGTGATATTGGCTATGCTTGTGAGGTCGACAGCACACCCTTTGCATGCTTGTGTGTGTGCAGCTTGTGTGCCTGCTATGCACATATGGATAAGTTCAGAAAGTTTGAACTTACTATTACCAAACTACTTTTACCCTGGCTGGTGAATTGGTCCCTTTTTGGCTGTCATTTGAATTCTGGCTTTCAATTTATGAAGGATGATATCTTTCATATTAGTGAAACTTGCCCCTTTTACCACCTTTCTCAATGATGAGATTGTCAAGTGCACCTCACTGGCATATCTGAGAGAAATTTACTAACACTGATCCTATTTTGTTTTCTATTTAATCTTTGTTTTGCAGGTACAAAGATAAAGATGAAAATTTAGTGTAGTTTTAGATATAGGATAGTTAGTGGATATACAAACGTAGTTTTCTTATTCTTTTGTAATTTTTCTTTTATAATTCATGTAATCTTTATTTGGTTCATTTGTAATAAAGTTTATATATTTATTAATAAAGAATTTTCTTATTCTTTACTCTTGTGTAAATTGTGAAGTTTGGAATAACTCCAGTAAGTTCATTCTTTGTATCTTGTTTATGTATATGAAATGAATTTCATATACAATATTGTTTTTAGATAAGATTTAAGTTATAATACTTTTCTCTTAATTAATTTAAGATTCAAATCTTATATCAAAATCTTTTAAATTATAAATACTTAAGTTTTAAAATCAAAACTCATTTCAAAACACACATAATTCCTTTAAGATCATATCAAAGTTTATAGCAATCCTCCTTTAAGACTAAACCTATTCTCAAAGTAAGAAAGAAGCATTGATCACTCAAGGTTTTTATTTGGCGAAAATTTTACCCACATTTTCACAAATGAATGCATGCAACAATTCATATTCCCAAATCTACCCTTCGATAGATCCTATATACTGGGATGTTACAATTGGGCAATACAACAAGATACATAGACCGCCATCCAATTGCATCTATGACTAGAAGTCCACCTTCAGGTTATCATCTGAACCCCCACCAAATTTAAGTTGCAAGCAACAGACAACTGCTTTAAGCAAAGTGTGTAAGGTAAACAGTCCACATGTTCCATGAACAAGAGACCGTTGTCTTCTTCCTAGTAGCAACAACACATCTACAACCGAAGAGATTTCTGTCACTTCCCTTGGAAATTAGAGGCATGAACCCACTATCGAGCATAAATACCCCCTTTTGGAGTCACTAGCAACTACTTGGCCAATATAGCTACTAACAACGGGGTGCATGCAAGATCACAAACAACACAGACATGATAGAATCATAAATACAAAACCATTAATCAAACCAACATAATAATCTCAATATCCATCGGATCCCTGCAAACACAACATGCATGATTACAAATAGATTAGATCTTGATCATGAACGAAGCTCACAAGATCTATACATGAAAGCACAAAGGAGGAGATACAACCATCTAGCTACTACATGGACCCATAGTCCAAGGTGGAACTACTCACGCATCATACCGTAGATAAGGCCTCCGGGATGATCTCTGCTCCGGCAGGGTGCCGGGAAGAACTTCAGATCCCCCTCCCGATCTAGGGACGATGGTGGCGGTGGCTAGAGATGGTTTCATGGAGATTTGATCGGGTTCTTAGGGTTTCTGCATCGGCGGCTTCTTATAGGCGAAGGGAGAGGCCAAGGCGGCGGCCAGGGGCCCCACACCCCTCCCAGGGGCGGGGCAGGGCCCACCCACACCTAGGGTGGGTCTGGCCGACCTCTCCGACTCCCCTCTAGACTTCTTGTTCCCCACGGAAAGTAATTGACTTTGAAGTTTGTCCCGTCCAATTCTGAGAATATTTATTTACTAACTTTTCTGAAACCAAAAACAGCAGAAAACAGGCATCTGGCACAGTTGCAACTTGTCAGTAGGTTAGTACCAGAAAACATGTAAAAAGCACCTCAAAGTGTAGACAAGGCAAGGCAAATTAGATACTAAACAAGCATGGAGCATCAAAAATTGTAGATACGTTTCCGACGTATCAACATCCCCAAGCTTAACTCCTGCTCGTCCTCGAGTAGGTAAGTGATAAAAGAATAATTTTTGAGGTGACATGCACCCTCACAATAAAGATCCAACCATTTGCAAGCATTGAAAACTAGGATCAAAGAACTCTAAACATGTGCATTAAAGATGGAGTTCTAACAATAGGACATAGTAACTATGCATGCAACATGGCAAGCTACAAACAAAGATCATGAATAACATTCATTGAAAAACGTTTGTTTGTTTCACATACAGAAAACATAGCATAGTGGCAATCAGCTTGTCCCTCATAGAGTAGAAATATAGATGCATAGGACACCTTCAAAGTTCACAAGGGTGACTAGAAACAAATAGTACAAGAAGAAGTAATATTACAATATGCATCAATCAATAAGCTTTGGAACACTGCACATAGAATGACAACTATGCTCTATTAATGGTGCCTAAAGGTAGAAGGTGGAGACTCAATAATGGTGGAAGAAAGTCCCCTTTTTTGTAAAGGAAGCAGGGATTACAAGTTTCAAAAAGAGCTTCCAAAAATTATGGTACTTGTTAGCTTTCAGCCCTCATTGCCCCTATCATAAGCATCTTGAAGTGGTTAAGGTTAAACTGGCAAAGATGGAGTATATGCTTGACGAAGTATAAGTTGGCAATCTCAAGTCCCTTGAATACGAGGGCCACACCTCATGCATACTCAACTTTGGGACCAGGTAAGTTCTTGTCATTGTAAGTATTTGCATATCATTGAGAACCGCCAGCGGGGTACCCCTTGCACATGGTACAGGAGCTTTCCCATAACCAAAATGACAAGGCAAGCAGACAATGAGCATCTCAGCAATCTTTTTATTTACCATATGCATAGCTTTTTATTGAGGATGCTTCATAGATAGATCACTATGGAGATGCTGCAAGTTTCCACCATGATTAGGCATGGCTTAGGCTAGCGACCCAGGCATTTCTCTAACACAGAATACAAACTCCATGGACTTACAAGTTCCCTCTTTATTTCACACCGGTGACATCCATAGACAAAAGAGCATGATATCAACTGAGTACAAAGTACAAGTGCAATGTTGAAAACGTTCCCCGTGACAGCACGGTTTTGCTAATTCCAACTTATAAGTGCAAGCATATACAACAAAGTTGTCACAATGGTTCAAGTTTATTAGGGGCAAAGAAAATAAAGTGTGCCATCAAGTTCGTGAGGGATTTAATCACTAAGTTTTCTCATAACAAAATAGTTTTTAATCGGAAGATAGTTGAAAACAAGAATATACTTGGAATGGTGTAACACACCATGCATAGGAGTTTATAGTGGACACTTTGGAATAACTTAGTTTCTTGGGAGTTGGAAGCATGAGTAGAACTTACTCATACAAGTGGAGTCTAGCAAAAGACTGGGAGCAACCAATTAAGAGAGCATAATGACCATAATCATGCAGAGCAACAAAGAATACTAATCAAAGAAAAGAGTGGTACTACAAGTCAAGGAATAAATTATCATAGAGGCTAATGGTGACTTGTCATAGTCATAACATGGTGTGAGCATGTGCCAAGTCAACCCAAGCAAAGCATCAAAGGAGAATACCATAATACTATGCTTTTGCATGCTAAAACAACGCATAATTTCTTCAAGGCACACTAAGCAATCCCAATTGTTTGGAACAAGACATGCTACAGCAATAATCACTAAGTATAAGGTCAAAACAACACCTAGCATGTCATGCTAAAGTCTAAGTCACACTCAATGCAAGCTCCTCTTGCACTTCAAGCAAGAACTTACTACTCCTTTCCAACACCAAGCAACTTATTTGCAAAGCAACACATCGAGAACGGGGGTCCAAACTTCTTTATTCAAGAAAACTAAACAACCTAAGCAAAGCAAACGAAAGCTAAGACGCTGCAAGAACAACACAACTGTGCATGAAACAATAAAAGAAGTGTCTAGACAGACCTGGGCTTTTTATTGATGAAGAAGGGGATGCCTTGGGCATCCCCAAGCTTTGACGCTTGTACCTCTTGGATATTTCTTGGGGTGACACCATGGTGGCATCCACAAGCTTGAGGTTTTGTCCATTCTTCATCTCATTGCATCATTCTCTCTTTACACCTAAAATTTTTCCTTCATACAAAACTTCACACAATCTTCATTAGCAACATTAGTGTATTCAAAAGATATTAGACCCATGGAAAAGCTTTGTAACAGCAAGGATTTTCACTAAAAACACAAGCTATTGTAGTAACTCCTTCAAAAATCTCAATTCACCTAAAGAGAACTCAAAAAGGAATTAATAAGAAGCAAATGCAAATAATGGCAGAAATCTGTCAAAACAGACCAGCAGGTATAAACCGATATTTTCGAACATCTTCTGTTGCTCAAATAAAAAAGTGTTGAACTAACGAAAGTTAGCTAACATACTGGCGGATTTATTCGTAAACTTTGAGCTCACTCTGAGTTACATAGACTCCTCACGAATTGTTTTGGTGGAGGACATAAATATGTTTCGGGATAGCAACTCTCCAAATCTTACTTCCCTCTCATTAGAGGTCATTCTTGGCACAAAAAGCAAAACAAAAAGGATAAGGAGAGGTCATTACTAAAGTAATAACTTCCAAGACTCAAGAAAACTCTTGGGTTATATCCCAACAAGTACTTTTCTTTAACGCCTTTAAGTTATGCACAATAGTTCGAGAAGATGCTCACATAAGAAATATGAATTGAAGTAAAAGAGAGCATCAAGAAGCAAATTCAAAACACATTTAAGTCTAACCCACTTCCTATGCATAGGAATCTTGTAAGAAAATAAATTCTCAAAGAACAAAGTGACATGCATAGGAAGATAAAACAAGAGTAACTTCAAAACTTTCAGCACATAGAGAGGTGTTTCAGTACCATGAAAACTTCTATAACCATATTTTCCTCTCTCATAATAATTTTCAGTAGCATCATGAATAAACTCAACAATATAGCTATCACATAAAGCATGCTTTTCATGATCTACAAACACATAATTTCTATCAAGCTCAAAAATAGTGGGATTAATACCTTCACAGGTTTTACCCAAAGTAGATATTTCAAAAGGATCCACAGGAACATAGCATTCATCCTCCTTTGTTAAGCATGGGGGACAATCAAATAATATAAGAGGTAAATAGTTAATCTTATTAGAAGTTAGGCATGGGTAGATCCATTCTTCCTCCTTTTGTTCATCACTTTCCTCCTCTTTTTCATCTAATGAGCTTCTAGTTTCAACAATTTCTTCTTCCATAGACTCCTGCAAGGCATTAGTCTCTTCCAAATGTGGAAAATTCCTATTAAAATATTCAAGAATATAGCTATTTTCTTCCTTGTAATTATCAAAGCAAAATTTAAGTATCTAAAAAATCTCATGTTTATAAGGTGCATCATCAGTATTCTCAAGCAAACTAGCAAGTTCAAAAGCACCCTTGAAGGCAATAAATTCTTCAATTTGTTCCACATCATCAAAATCATAGTTTCCTTTAACATAAGAAGATATGGTAACATTATCATTATACTCACATTGAAAGGGTAAGTGTTTATACCTCCTGCGGCAACAAGATTTATCAAAGCAGTAAGTAACATTATAAGTAGAGCACACCTCTCTAGCAATAGTATTCAACTTATCAATTTGTTCCCATAAGTGTTTCCCTTTTGTGACAAAGGTGTTCCTTATAATAATAATTTTGTTCTTCCGTGAACCCACCTTGCTAATAAGAACTAGTTTCAAAGGAACCGTCCATTGATAGAAAGCATGACCAAGCAAGGCAAAAACAGACCACCAACTAGAGTAGGAACTATTTTTTGTGTGTTTTTGAATAAAGCAAGCAAACCAAGCTAGACTATTTTTTTTGGGTTTTTGAAAAGAGGCAAACAAAACCAAGCAAAAGAAACAAAGCAAACTAAAAATAAATTAAAGAGAAAGGAAGTGGAGGACTCCCCTAGTGAAGACGTCCTTAGCCTCCCCGGCAACGGCGCCAGAAATCTTGATGCGTGCACCTAGTGTTATCGTGGGACACTTCGTTGGAACCCCAAGAGCAAGGTGTGATGAGCACAGCAGCAAGTTTCCCTCAGTAGAGACCGAGGTTATCGAACCAGAAGGAGGAAGGAAACATATCAAAGGTGTTGCAAGCAACGTGGAGACCTGCATAACAAAAACTCAAGACTTTTTCCCAACGAATCAGTGAGGTTGTCAAGCTCACCGGTTTGCTGTAACAAATGATTAAATGTATGGTGTGGAAGGTAATGGTTTGCAACAAGTAAACAAGTAACAGTGGAAGATGTATCAATGGTAAATATTGGACCGGGGTCCAAAGTTCACTAGAGGTGCTCTCCTTAGATAAACAACATGGAATGAAGGGTAAACAAATTACAGCAGGGCAATTGACAGGAACTGAGCAAGGCATAACAATGCAATTACTAGTCAGAAAGATCCTATGAGATTCGATTGGGAAATACAACAAGATACATAGACCGCCATCCAACTACATCTATGACTAGAAGTCCACCTTCAGGTTATCATCCAAACCCCCTCCAGTATTAAGTTGCAAGCAAAAGACAACTGCTTTAAGCAAAGTGTGTAAGGTAAACAGTCCACATTTTCCATGAACAAGAGACCGTTGTTTTCTCCCTAGTGGCAACAACACATCTATAACTGAAGAGATTTCTGTCACTTCCCTTGGAAACTATAGGCATGAACCCACTATCGAGCATAAATACCCCCTCTTGGAGTCACTAGCAACTACTTGGCCAAGATAGCTACTAACAATAGAGAGCATGCAAGATCACAAACAACACAGACATGATAGAATCATAAAGACAAAACCATTGATCAAACCAACATAATAATCTCAATATCCATCGGATCCCCGCAAACACAACATGCATGATTACAAATAGATTAGATCTTGATCATGAACGGAGCTCACAAGATCTATACATGAAAGCACAAAGGAGGAGATACAACCATCTAGCTACTACATGGACCCATAGTCCAAGGTGGAACTACTCACGCATCATACCAGAGAGAAGGCCTCCGGGATGATCTCCCCTCTGGCAGGGTGCCGGGAAGAACTTTAGACCCCCCCGATCTAGGGACGATGGTGGTGGCGGCTACAGACGGTTTCATGGAGATTTGTTCGGGTGCTTAGGGTTTCTGCATCGGGGGCTTCTTATAGGCGAAGGGGGAGGCCAAGACGGCAGCCAGGGGCCCCACACCCCTCCTAGGCGCGGGGCAGGGCCCACCCGTGCCTAGGGTGGGTCTGGCCGCCCTAGCCGGCCTCTCCGGCTCCCCTCTAGACTTCTTGTTCCCCACGGAAAGTAATTGACTTCGACGTTTGTCCCGTCCAATTCCGAGAATATTTATTTACTAACTTTTCTGAAACCAAAAACAGCAGAAAACAGACATCTGGCACTGTTGCAACTTGTTAGTAGGTTAGTACCAGAAAACATGTAAAAAGCACCTCAAAGTGTAGACAAGGCAAGGCAAAGTAGATACTAAACAAGCATGGAGTATAAAAAATTATAGATACGTTTCCGACCTATTAGCAGATGCGTCATAATATTGAAGAAGGATGGTGGGAACACCAGCTCAAAACTTACGAGACACTGGACCACATCATTTTGTAACCTCGGTAGAATTTCTGGATCGACTACCTTCTGAGAAATAGCATTGAGGAATGCACATAGCTTCACAATGGACAGTCGAACATTTTCCGGTAGAATCCCCCTCAATACAATCGGAAGCAATTGTGTCATAAGCACGTGGCAGTCATGAGACTTCAGGTTCTGGAATTTTTCCTCTGCCATATTTATTATTCCCTTTATATTTGACCAGAAGCCAAAAGGGACCTTCATACTTCTTAGGACTTCAAAAAAATTCCTTCTCTTCTTTGGTAAGAGCATAGCTGGCAGCACTTAGACGTCCTTGATCTGTCTTTATTGGATGCACGCCGTCTCGGTCTTTCACATCTTGCTGGTCCTACCGTGCTTCTGGCATATCTTTTGTCTTTCCATACAGTCCCATAAATCCTAGCAGGTTCACGCAAAGATTCTTCGTCACGTGCATCATGTTGATTGCAGAGCGGACCTCTAGAACTTTCCAATAGGGTAGCTCCCAAAATATAGATTTCTTCTTCCACATGGGCACATGTCCGTCACCGTCATTTGGAACAGATTGACCGCCAGGGCCCTTTCCAAAGACTACTTCTAGATCCTTGACCATACCAAATATATCATCACCAGTACGACGGATAGGCTTCTTCTGGTGATCTGCCTCACCATTGAAATGTTTGCCTTTCTTTCTTGCGGGATGCCTGGCCGAATGAAATCGACGATTCCCCAGGTACACATTCTTCTTACCTTTATCCAAATATATACTTTCAGTATCATCTAAACAATGTGTGCATGCATTATATCCCTTGTTAGAATGTCCTGAAAGGTTACTAAGAGCAGGAAAATCATTGATGGTTGCGAACAACAACGCCCGTAGGTCAAATGGCACCTGTTTGTGCTCATCCCACATACGAACACCTTCGTCGCGCCACAACTATAGTAGTTCTTCAACTAATGGCTTTAGATAGACATCAATGTCATTGCCGGGTTGCTTCGGGCCTTGGATGAGCACTGGTATCATAATGAACTTCCGCTTCATGCACAGCCAAGGAGGCAGGTTATATATACATAGAGTTACAGACCAGGTGCTATGACTGCAGCTCTGCTCTCCAAAAGGATTCATGCCATCTGTACTTAGACCAAACCTTAAGTTCTGCAAAGCTCGGGTACTCTCTATCGATTTTTCTCCATTGCGACCCATCAGCGGGGTTTCTCAACATCGAGTCTTTCCTACACACTTCCTTGTGCCATCGCAACAACTTGGCATGCTCTTTGTTTCTAAACAAATGTTTCAACTGTGGTATTATAGGAGCATACCACGTAACCTTTGCATAAACCCTCCTGGGGCGCTGCTCGCCCTCAACATCACCAGGGTCATCTCGTCTGATCTTATAACGCAATGTGCTGCATACCAGGCATGCATCCAAATTCTCGTACTCCTCACCACAATATAGTATGAAGTCATTAATGCATGCATGTATCTTCTGCACCTCTAGTCCTAGAGGGAAGACGACCTTCTTTGCCTCGTATGTACTGACAGGCAATTCATTATCCCTTGGAAGCTTCTTCTTCCAAATTTTTAGTAGCTTCTCAAATCCCTTGTCAGATAAACTATTCTCTGCTTTCCATTGCAGTAATTCCAGTGTGGTACCGAGCTTTGTGTTGCCACCTTCGCAGTTTGGGTATAACAATTTTTTGTGATTCTCTAACATGCGCTCCAACTTCTTCTTCTCGTTTTCATTTTCGCATTCGCTCCGTGCAACAAGAATGGTCTGACGAAGATCATCATCAGTCTCATCTAATGCCCGTTCTTCACCTTCTTCTTGTCCATTGTCTTCTAGTGCAGTACCATCGTATTCAGGAAACATTGGATAGTTGTCATCGTTCTCTTCGTCTTTGTTGTCTTCCATCATAACCCTGCTTTCTCCATGCTTTGTCCAACAAATATAGCCGGACATGAAACCTGATTGAATCTGGTGGATGTGAATGGTTTGGGATGAAGAGTAATCCTTATCATTCTGATAGACACGACACGGACAACACATAAAAGCATTCCGCTTGTTTGCCTCAGCCTAATCGAGGAAGGAATGCACACCTTTAATGAACATGTCAGACATTCGGGGAGCGTCGTACATCCATTCTCGGCTCATCTGTAGTATAATTAAAATTTTCTATCATATAAAAAGTTTGGATCATGGTTACTACAATTACTTTTACATGCACTAATTTTTGAATTAAGATTTTCTATCATATTAAAATTTTACATGCACCAATTTTTGAATTGGACAAAACTGTTAACATAAAAATATTGACTATTTAATTATTGCTCTAGCAGTGAAAACCTTATTCATTTATGAGATCCTAAACTCTTAAAATGCACATCTCAACTTTCAGTAGCTTTTTGTATAGTCAAACTATGCTTAAAATTACACATCTAAAATTCCCTCTACACTTTTAAGCATGAATCCCTCATTCTAGTTCTAGAGCATTGAGCTAAACTATAATAATAAGAGATGAAAGATTGAAGTTGCTAACCATTTTAGAAGCTTGGATTGATAGATGATGCCACCAAATATTGACAAAGCTTGGACTAAAAGTTGCCACCAAATTGGACAAAAAATGAGGATGAACTTGAGTTGTTCCTTGGAGGAAATGGCCATGCTTTTGTGCTGGTTCGAAGAGGCCATATAAAGTGGTAATATATTGTCTCGGGTGGTAAAACAAACCCAGACTAGAGGTTGATCTCTAGTCCCGGGTGGTAACAAGAACCCAGACTAAATATTTTCATGGGTCCCACAGGTGCTCTAGTCCCGGCTTGTGTTACAAGCCAACACAAGCCGGGACTAGAGGTTGCCCATGGACCGGGACTAGTCATGTGGCGCCATCTAGCCGTTGCAAACTTTACAGACCGGGACTAGTGCTAACACTAGTCCTTGTTTTAGACAGGGCCGGGACTAGAGGCTGGAGCAGCAAAAAACGAAAGGTCATTTTTCTACTAGTGTTATCTCATCTAACTATATCAACTTATGTAACTACACTAGTAGAAAACAGGGCTTCGTCGATGCCACCCCGAGCGACCAGTCCCGGTTCGTAAGGCCAGGACGACGATCTGTCTTGGTTCATGCAGATCCTTTATTCCCGGTTCGGGGCAGGAACCGAGACTAAAAGTATCTGGCTACACGTGGCCGCTAGCGCAGATATTTGGTCCCGGTTTTTTGTAGGAACCGGGACTAAAGATCCATGTGCATGTATATATACCATCCCAGCTCATGCACAAGTGGTGTATGTTGCTTAGTTTTTCCCCTCTATGCACACGAGGTGCTCGATAAAATGCACAAGTTCCTGAGTCACACTTAAGCTTTCTCCTCTTTCTTTCATCCTCGATCGAGGTTAGCGTGCAACTTAATACTTTTATCTGTCATTGGTGCAATGCATGTGTCAATATACAATGGTCATTTCTCTAGATGTTCTGTAATAGTTTTCCATAAACTTAATTATATAATGCAGATGAGCCAACAATGGATGTATGGTGACTGACATACTGGCGAGTTCATTGCGAACCTTTATAATTTTGTCGATGCAGCTGAGGCAAACAGAAATAATAGTTTTATGTGTTGTCCATGTGCTAAATGTTGGAATCAGAGGGATAATCTTCCTCGAGAACCCTTCACACCCATCCGCTTGAGCATGGTTTCATGCCCAGCTACAATTATTGGACCAAGCACGAAGAAAGAGGGGTTATGATGGAAAACAATGAAGAAGAAGAGGATGATGAAAACTATCATCATATGTTTCCTAAATACGGTTATACACAGAGTGAATATGGTGATACAACTAGTGAAGCTGGAGATGAAGATGCGCCAGATGATGATCTCATTGATGATCTTCACTAGGACATTGTTGATGCATAGAGAGAATGTGAAAGTGAAAATGAGAAGTTGAAGTTGAAGCGCATGTTAGAGTATCACAAAAAATTGTTGTACCAAAATTGCGAAGATGACAACACAAAGCTTGGTACCACACTGGAATTGCTACAATAGAAGGCATAGAATGGTTTATCTGACAAGGGGTTTGAGAAGCTACTGAAAATAATGAAGAAGAAGCTTCCAAAGGATAATGAATTGCCTGCCAGTACGTACGAAGCAAAAAAGGTTGTCTGCCCTCTAGGATTAGAGGTGTAGAAGATACATACATGCATTAATGACTGCATTTTCTATCGCGGTGAGGAGTACGAGAATAAGAATGAATGCCCAATATGTGGTGCAACGCGGTATAAGATCAGACGAGATGACCCTGGTGATGTTGAGGGCGAGCGACCTAGGAATATGGTTCCTACCAAGGTTATGTGGTATGCTCCTATGATACCATAGTTGAAACGTTTGTTCGGAAATAAGGAGCATGCCAAGTTGTTGCGATGGCACAAAGAAGACCACAAGAAATATTCGATGTTGAGACACCCCGCAGATGGGTCGTAGTGTAGCAAAATCAAGAGAGAGTACCCGGGCTTTGCAGATGATCCAAGGAACTTAAGGTTTTGTCCAAGTACAGATGGCATGAATCCTTTTGGGGAGCAGAGCTATAGTCATAGCACCTGGCTTATAACTCTGTGTATTTATAACTGTTAGACCCCTCCTTTATAAAGGAAAGGATCCCTGTGATTGCAATGCTAGTCCCTGGATCAATGCTAGCATCCACAGTTTAAGGTGAAGTACACAGATACAAAGGTCGTTTATTACATTCATTCTAGAGATAAAACATAGTCTTTTACAACTCAGGGCCATAGTCCTAGTACAAGAGTTTATGGAATAAGTAAATAAACATAAGTCTTCATCTTCATGTGCCACAGGCAAGCATGTTGAGTGTAGACTCATGACTCCTATTCATCATCGGAGTAACCTGCAACATCACAAGTTACAGCCACAGAGGGTCAATACTTTGGAATAGTATTGGCAAGTGATACCTTAGTACATTTTAAGTGGACTATTTTACTATATGCATTTTGGCTAAGTGAAGCTTGGCTTGCTTTGCTTGAAAATAAGTTTTTCCTATTAGTTGAAATCACTAAGTTTTCTTTGTCAAAACATTCCCAAGAAACCACCAATAGACATTGGGGTCCTTCACCCTTGTTCACCCACAAATTTTTACTTAGAAGTTGGAGTGATGAGATTCTTGTAGCTTCCATGTCTTGATGCTCAAATTGTCCATTGCCTTGGACTAGGCTAAGTACTTAGGTTTTCCATCTGCAGAGGTTGTGCACTTTCCCCACCAGACTTGGTTTCCCAAGACAGGACCTTTCAGAAGCCTTTCCTTAGTCAAATGGACGCGTTCCAACCTATCATCCCAACTACCACCAACTGTCCAAATGACTAAGTTCTAGCAACCTATATGATCAAGGCAGAGCCCATATTGCCAAGTGGTTGCACTGTAAGCTTGCTCAACACTTGGCCTCCAAATCCCTTTGTGCCTGGGTGGCATACCACAAGTGAGATACACAACCCAAGTCCATGGCCTTGTGTAACCACTCAACATAACCCAATCTTTCCATTCCACCTAGGAGGTTCATTTGACTTAGTTGTTTTATTAGAAAAGCATAAGTCTCATGACTTAGAAATATTTTCATCATAGTGTGTATAGATTTCCACCAACCCTTGTTTGCTAAATAGCTAGGTTAAGCATGGTAAGGTAACCTAACTTAGGAAAATTCCTTAGCAATTCTACAATTCTACACTACTTAGGATTTCCCAACTTAGCATTAAGCAAAATAGCATGCAATACTTAGCAAAATATCTAATGCTAGTACAAAACATAGGATAGAAATATTCATGAAAATATCACTTGCCTTGGTAGTGGGGAGAGTAGCACTCTTCACAATCACAATCACTAGCAAAATCTACAAGAAAAATTATAGCATTCAATTTCACACAATTTATTCAATCAAAAATAATATGAATGCATGCATGCAAGAGTTTTACTAAGTGGTGATTTTGGAAATTTTACCAAGCATGTGCATGATAGTAAAACATAACAGGACACAAAATTTGCCATAACAAACTTATTTAACAATAAAACTAATTATCAAAACAAATCTATACTCAAAATAGCTTTTAAATATGATTCCACAAATAAAGTCATTTTAATGGTTACTATTTGTTAAACCAATTGGACATTCAGAAAGGTCTGGTTTCACTGAATCCAACGGTATAAAATTTGTAAAATTCTAACGTGGCATTCAAAAGTTATAGTAGTTTGAAGTTTGGATCTAAATCAGGTTTTAAATTCTGTTTTTGAATTAAACCCTGCCACGCGTCGCAACCCTACTGGTGCGTACCGCTTCGCGCGGATCGGCAGTCGCAGGCCGTAGGATCTAACTTAGATCTAACGATCTAGACGCGTGCGTACCTCTTCGGCCTAGATCTATCCTAGCCCTACGATGCAGATCCAACGGACCACACCATCAAACCACAAACGGGCGGCGCTGGCGGCGTTGACTAGCGGCGGCGCGTCTGACTATGGCAGCGCCGGCGTTCTACATCGTCCGCGAGATGGAGAGGGGTCTTACCAGGTTCGCCGGAGGCTGCTGAAGCTCGTCGTGGTACTGGCTTGAGGAGGGGCGCTCGGAGATGGGCTCTAGATCTCGTCGGAGTTGCGTCTGGCGTCGGGTGGGTGTTGTCGGAGTCGTTGCCGAGGTTCGGCGTCGCCCTAACACGAGCCAATGGATTTAGGAGATGCGCAGGACAATTGCGAACACGCTCGGGTGTATAAGAAAACAAGGGGCGCTCGGAACTTACTGAGATTGCTCGCCGGAGTTGGGGTGGTCATCGGGTGCTTACGGCGTCAAGCGAACACGTCAACCTGGGGAAGTACAGGATGCTCTGTTGTGGTTAGGAGGTGCGCAAGAGGATTACTAAGTGTCTCGAACAATCCAGAGGGAAAGGGGCGCACGGGGCTCACCTGAATCGGTCGCCGGAGTTGGCTCTGTCTGCGGCGGTCTCGAGCGAGTCGTGGGCAGCCTGGTGGCGTGAGTGTGCGATTGACTGGGGGAAAATGATCGTGGGGAGGTGGGGATCTTATAGCCGGTGCCTCGATAGGAAACGCCTGTGTTTAATTGCCCAATTAAGCCGCGCCATCACCGGCAGTCACTGCAGCTGCGACGTGGTCGCGGGCGAGGTTTGGGGAAGACGGCGATGGCAGGCCCGCTTGTCGCCGTGTGCGATATGAGGTGGGGGTGCATGCTGGTCAACGCGTGCGCTTGCGCGTGAAAGAAGAAAAAGGAATCCCCGGGTGGGCTAGTTGGGCTCGTTCCTCTGCTGGGCCAGTTTCCTGGCGCTCGGCCCTTTTCCTTTGTTTAGTCTTTTTCTTTTCTAATTCGATTTTCTGGTTATGTTTTCAAATGGTTTCAAAAACAATTTGAATTCAAATTCTCCTGGGGTTTTGCAGGGGTGAATTGGTCTTAGAAATAGGTCAAAACTTGTGGGGCTTCCTTGCAAAGGCTTGTTCAGACTTGGATTTCAAATCACCAGAGACTTAGCACTAATTTGCAAATGTTTGAAAATAGAGGTTTTGAATTTATTTCTAATTTGAAAAATTTTGGTTAAACTTTTACACCTGATCTTTCCAACAGTGGGGCAAGCAAACAAGTTCCTTAACATTTAAGTTTCAAAAGTGATGGTCTAATGAGTGAAATTTTACTCACATGAAATCATAGCACAAGCTTCTGTTTTTAAGAAAAACCCTAAATTATGATGAATGCTTAGATGATATGAATGAGTTTTGGAATATGAATTTAGGGATGTTACAATAACCTTCCTCCTTGGTTGTGCATGAAGCAGAAGTTCATTATGATGCCAGTGTTCATCCAAGGCCCGAAGCAACCCGACAACAATATTGATGTGTACCTAAGGCCATTAGTTGAAAAAAATTTATAGTTGTGGCACGAATCCGGTGTACGTGCGTGGGATAAGAACAAGCAGGAGGAATTTGACCTGCGAGTGTTGCTTTTCATAACAATCAATGACTGACCTGCTCTTAGTAACCTAGGACATACAAACAAGGGATACAATGCATGCACACACTATTTAGATGAGACTAAAATTATATATTTGGATAAATGTAAGAAGGTTGTGTACCTGGATCATCATCGATTTATTACGACCAAGCATCCCGTAAGAAAGAAAGGGAAGCATTTCAAAGGCGAGGAAGATCACCGGAAGAAGTCTGTCCACCGTACTGGTGATGATATATTAGGTATGGTCAAGGATCTAGAAATAATATATGGAAAGGGTCCTGGCAGTCAATCTGTTCCGAATAACGCTGCCGGACACACACCCATGTGGAAGAAGAAATCTATATTTTGGGAGTTATCCTATTGGAAAGTCCTAGAGGTCCACTCTTTAATCGACGTGATGCACGTGAGGAAGAATATTTGCATGAACCTTCTAGGCTTCCTGGGAGTGTATGTGAAGACAAAAGATACACCGGAAGCACGGCAGGACCAGCAAGGTATGAAAGATCCACACAACATGCATCGAGAGAACAAGAAGGATAAAAGACGTCGTCCTACCAGCTACGTTCTTACCAACATACACTACTAGGAAAATGCCTGTTCGTGGCGCACCTGAAAAGGCCATCCGTGGCGCACTAGCAGTGCGCCACGGGCCTCGCGCTACGGCTATCTCCTAGCCGTGGCGCACTACCTGGTGCGCCACGGTTGTGTCGAGATAGGCGTGGCGCACATGCCAGTGCGCCACGGAAAGTAGTCCAGGTGCGCCACGCGTATGAAATGATAACCGTGGCGCACTAGGTGATGTGCGCCACGGATATAAATTTCAAAATTCAAAAAAAGCAGCAGATCTGGATCTCGTCGTCAGTGCCGTCGCGCGTCGGTGCAGGTCGCCGTCGTCGCCTCGTTGTCGCCGCCTCCTCGTCGTCACCTCATCGTCGCCTCCTCGTCGTCACCTCGTCGTCGCCTCCTCATCTTCGTCGGAACTGCAAGGAGGAGGAGGAGAATAGGAGGAAGAGGAGGAGAAGAAGAGGAGGAGGAGAAGAAGAGGAGGAAGAGGAGGAGAAGAAGAGGAGGAGGAGAAGAAGAAGAAGAGGAGGCCTCGTCGTTGTCGGAACTACAAGGAGGAGGAGGAAGAGGAGGAGAAGAAGGAGCACGTCGTCTCGTCGTTGGAACTGCAAGGAGGAGGCCGCCGTCACCATCTTCACTGCAAGGAGGAGGAAGAGGAGGAGAAGGAGAAGGAGAAAGAGAAGGAGAAGGAGGAGAAGAAGAAGGAAATTAGAAGGGAGGAGAAGGGAAGGGAAAAGAAAAGGGATAGGTGGGCAGGGTGAGGATTCGAAATTGGAATCCCGCCCAAGCTTATCCGTGGCGCACTAGGTGGTGGTGCGCTACGGGTAAGTCACCATCTATTTTTTTTCTGCAGGAAAAAACGGTCTTTTGACCGTAACTTTTTACTCTTTTCAAATTTTTAAAATCTAAAAAATCTCTAAACGACCATAGGTCGTTGCGATCGGATACGGAATCTCGTTCTCGTCATTTTGGTATATTATACGATTTTTTCGATATCGTATGCAAAAGTTACGGTCTTTTTACCGTCGCATGACTTCTTTTTGCAAATAAAGTCGAAACTCATGTTTGTTAATTTTACTAGAAGCTATACCACATTACCTACCTAAATATGAAAGGATTTAATTTTTTGAAGTGTTTATCATTTTCTTTTATTTTTTGCAAAGCCTAAAAAAGCGATCCACGGGGGAGTTGGTGCAGGATAGTTAGGCGTAGGGCACTAGGGCAAGGTGCCTTACTACTAAGTTTATACATCCGTGGAGCACGTGACATAGTGCGCCACAGATGTGTCTGGCCGTTTGACAGCAGAGAGGGGCATGCGCTTAGGCGTAGCGCACCCCCTCCATGTGCGCCACGGTTGACACTAACAACCGTAGCGCACCTACCCTATGTGCGCTACGGATGTTTGGCGTGCGGCCAACAGGGCCCTGGTCCACACATATCTGTGGCGCACTATGGTCATGTGCGCCACGGTTGTTCTAGTTACTAGTAGGGCACTGCCCATAGGTGAGCCACTCATGTTTTAGCCGTGGGGCACTTCAACCATGTGAGCCACGGATGTGCTGATTACCTATAGACATTTTCCTAGTAGTGATAGAGAAGGAAATCTTTTTTTAATGCCTCAGCAGTATCAAGGTCCCGTCTGGCTTCTCTGCGAATATAACGGGAATAATAAATATGGCAGAGAAAAAAATTCCAGAACCTAAAGTCTCATGACTATCACGTGATTATGACATAATTGATTTTGATTGCATTGAGGGGGCTTCTACTGGAAAATGTTTAACTATCCATTGTGAAGCTATGTGCATTCCTGAATGCAATTTCTCAGAAAGTAATCGATTGAGAAATTCTACCAAGATTACAGAATGATTTGGTCTAGTGTCTTGTTAGTTTTGAGTTGGTGTTCCCACCATCCTTCTTCAATATTATAACGCATCTCCTGGTTCACCTAGTCGTAGAGATTACCATTCTTGGTCCTGTATTTCTACACAATATGTTCCCCTTTGTGAGGTTCATGGAAGTCTTAAAAAATATGTCCATAATCGTACTAGGCTAGAAGGAAGCATCTCCAAGGGTTATGGAACATAGGAGGTCATTGAGTTCTGTGTTGACTTTATTCGTGACCTTAAGCCGATTGGTGTTCCTCAGTGGAAATGCACGCTAGGAAAGAAAGAAATAATATGTAGATACGGGCATTATTTCATGCAATCAGACTATACAGTTTTACAAAGTTCCACTTGGACATTCCCTAGCCAACACCCTAGGAGTCCTATATAATCCCACTGTCATGTGGACAATATTTAGAACAAGTAATTCATGGTATTATATATATCACCATGCAAATAGATACACCAAAGTGACACATATTTAGATAACAGAGCCTGCTACTTGACTAAGCATAGCTAGCATCAGAGGTGTAGGTCTAGGAAACACCTACAAGCAATTTCATAGTACCGACATCACACAAGAATCAAAGCATTCAATCAGTCATGGTCATATTTGACAGTTATAGGAATTTAGTGAACATCATACTAAAGCAAGCTTCGGTATTACATTATCCAAGCATCAATTCATTAGAATACAGTAGGGGCTCACTTAATTGAATACTATTTAGCAACATGTACCACTAACATCGCTAGAACCGAATCAATCTAGGGTTCATATGCTCAAAACCATTCGCTAGGAAAAACACTGGCCGATATCATACACCAAGGAGAGGAAGAGGAAACCCTAGTCAGGGTTGGCTTCAAGGAAGAAGTGAAGCAAACCAGAGAGGGGAGAAGAGAACTTACCCGGCAACCTCGCTCAGCAAGAAGACGAAGCAAAACCCGGCGTGATAGAGGAGACGGTAGCCACGACACGATGGCACGAGGAGAACCCGAGGGCACTGCTGTAGGGTTCGCAGCATAGAAAACAAAAATTTTCCTACGATGTGAACTATATACCAAGATCTATCTACTAGATACAAACAACGGGCGGATGTATATCCGTAGAGAACATACCCTTGAAGACCGACAAAGCTTAACGAGTTCAACTCGTGGTTGATGTAGACGATCTCTTGCCGATCTCAAGATCGAGAGGAAGTCCTAGCGCCGCAAATCAGCAGCGCATCCGTGCTCGCACACACGTTCGAGGCACCGAGCAACCTCCGCCTCCTTGCTCTAGTGATGAAGCGGAAGCACAACTCTTTCTTGCCGAATAGCCATCGGGAACATGTATCTCGCTAGTCCGAGACCATGGGGGATAAATTCTAGAGGGGGAGAGAGATCCTTCACGAGGAGGTGTGAGAGACAAGTGAGGAGGGGGGCTCCTTTTATAGGAGGAGGGGGGGCACCCAAGGGGGTGGCCGCCGGCCATGGGGGCTGCCCCCTCCCCTCCTTCATTCATGTGGGTGGACACTCCACTCACAAAATGCCCTTTAAAATCCCTCCACTCAAATTCCCATTAAATTTCCACCAAATTTAATGCAAACTCTCATTAACTAAAATTATTTTATTTTATTCAGAATTTTGTCAATTACTTTAATGACAAACATTCACAAATAACCCCTTTCTAGAATTCTATTTCACATGCATAACCACTTTATGCAATTTCACCCGAAAACCTGTTTCGGTATCTAGTGAAATAAATTCCTGCGCTTGTTCATTCTTTCGGCATGAAACATTTGCTCCAATTGGATGTCGGTGTCTCTTAAGTGTGTCACCCTACGGTTCGTGAATAATGCGGACATGATCGAGACCCCTCTCGGATCAATAATCGAAGCGGATCCGGAGACCCATCACTCCCACATTCAATGATGACTTTCTTGTGATCGTCGGAACCTTTTACGCTAGTATCTTAATCCCTTTGTTTCATGATATATTACATGTCCGAGATTCGATCATCGGTATCTCCATACCTAGTTTGATCTCGTATCGACATGCACTCTTTTCGCTTCATGTGATATAACATTCTAGTGATCAAATCACTTGCTTGCAAGCTAATCAATGTGATATCACCGAGAGGTCCCAGAGTATATCTATCTGTCATCGGGATGAACAAATTCCACTCTCGATCCATGAGCCTCAACATAACACTTTATTAGTTCTGAATCCATCTTTATAATCACCCTGTTACGGTGTGACGTTTGATGTTATCAAGAAACTCTTCCAGTGTTAGTGATTGACATGATCTCATGGTCTAAGGATTAGGATCACTTCGTAAGTTGTTATAGCAATATAAACTTAATTAATTTGATCGTAATGCTATACTTCGGATGAATTTTCATCACACCATTACACTAATGTTGTGATCCCGTTATTAACAGCATCCAATGTCCATGATCAGGAAACCTTGATCATCTTGTTAATCAACGAGCTAGTTTATGAGAGAGGCATAACTAGGAACTTTCTGTTTGTTTATTAAACACACATGTATTAACGTTTCCGTATTAATACAATTATAGCATGCAAAATAAACATCTATCATATACTTGGAATACACATAATAAACACTTTATTATTGCCTCTCAGGGCATATTCTGAAGGGTTTCGCGACATAGTAAATCAAAATTTTCTACGGATGCGAACAGAGGGAAAGCCAAGATCTAATCTAGGAGATGCAATCAATGAGAGAGATTGGATTAGATCTTCATACCCTTGAAGATTCGCACATCGGAACGTTCGTCGGAACGTGGGTGATGTAGTCGTACTTGCTTCTCCTCCTCGCGATCCGATCCGATCTAGCACCACAAGTGGCGGTGCCTCCGTGAGATGCACACATGCAACACCTCGACGTCTCCTCCTTCCTAGGACCAGCAAGTATGGTGGAGAGATGGATTGGATCTACAACACGACGGCGTGGTGTATATGGTGAAGAATTTCTGCAGCAGGGCTTCGCCTACAAGCAGTCGGGAGGGAGAGAGGAAGGGCAGCAGGGCGGCTAGGGTTGGAGGGGAAGGTGTGGGGGGTTGGTGCGCCCCCACCCCTATTTATATAGAGGGGGGGCGTAGCCCTAGCCCCTCCCCCAAGCCCAAATGATAAGGAGTGGGGGGCATGGACTCTCCCCTCTTCTAGAAACCCTATCTCTAGTTTAAACGATTTAAACTCTCTAGGATCGGCTGGGCCCTATGGGGCCTTGTGCCCCTGGCCCAATGCGGCCAGGACACTCCCTCATAGGCCCATGCCCCCTCCCGGAAGGTGGGGACACGTTGGTCCCCTTCCGGAAGGTTCTAGAAGCTTCCGGTACAATACCGATTAACCCGGAACAATTCGAACTCCAAAACTGCACCGCCTTATATGAATCTTATTCTCGGACCATTCCGAACCTCTCGTGATGTCCCGGATCCCATCCGAGACTCCAAACAAAAATTTATAAACCAATTATCCAATCTATCCTAGCGTCAAGACACGTTATGTGTGACCTGCGGTTCGAGAATATGCGGACATGATCTTCTATCAATAATCAACAGGGTGCAGGCACCCATATTGAATCCCACACATTCATCGATGATCATATCGGATGAACCACGATGCCAGGATTCAATCAATCCCATATATATATTCCCTTCGTCTCGCGATACTTTACTTGCCCGAGATTCGATCGTCGGTACCGTCATACCTAGTTCAATCCCGTTCACAGCAAGTACTTTACTCGTTCCGTAATCCGATATCACTTTGTGATTAACTCCTTAACCACATGCTTGCAAGTGGTGTTGATATCGATTACCGAGTGGGCCCGAAGTATATCTCTCCGACTTGGGAGGGACAAATCCCATCTCGATACATACAACCCAACAGATACTTTCCGATCACCTGAGAGACACCTTTATGATCACCCTCTCATAGGATGAAGTTTGATGACCTCAAAGCTTTCTTCCGATAGCAGGGAGTTGTATTATCTCATGGTCTAAGGAATACAATATTTGACATAGGAAAAGCTTCGCAAAGACGAACACGATGACACATCTAATTGCTTTGCTTAGTTTGGGTCTATCCATCATATCATTCTCCAATGATATGATCTCATTATCAATTGACAACTCATGTCTATGGTTAGGAAACCTTAACCATCATTGATCAATGAGCTAGTCCATAGAGGCGTACTAGGGACACAGTGTTGTTCACAAACCACACAAGTATTAAAGTTTCCGCTTAATACAATTCTAGCATGGAATATAAACTTTATCATGAACAAGAATTATAATAATAACATATTTATTATTGCCTCTAGGGCATAATTCCAACAGTCTCCCACTTGCACTAGAGTCAATAATCTAGTTTACATTTCGCAACAATCTCACACCCATGGCACTGAGGTGCTGATCATGTTTTACACGTGGAAGAGGTTTAGTCAATGGATCTGCGACATTCAGATCTGTATGTACTTTGCTAATCTTCAGATCTCCATCTGCAATATAATCTCGGATTATATGAAACTTGCGGTTGATATGCTTGGTCTTTGGATGATATCTTGGTTCCTTAGCGAGTGCTATGGCGCCAGTGTTGTCACACAATATCTCCAGTGGGTCCAATGCACTTGGAACCACGCCAAGCTCAGTGATGAAGTTTCTGATCCAAACTCCTTCACTTGACGCTTCTGCAGCAGCCATGTATTCCGCTTCCACTGTAGATCCCGCGATCACGCTTTGCTTGCAGCTTCTCCAGCTCATAGCTCCTCCATTCAAAATATAAACGTATCATGTCTGAGATTTGGAATCATCCTTGTCGGTGTCAAAACTAGCGTCGACGTAACCTTTACGACAATGTCGTTCATCACCCCATAGACTAAGAACATTTCTTTACTCCTATTTAGGTACTTTAGGATGTTCTTCACGGCTGTCCAAAGGTTCCACTCTGGATCACTTTGATATCGCTTTCGTCAAACTAAGAGCATTGGACACATCCGGTCTAGTACACAGCATGGCATACATGATAGAACCTATGGCCGAGGCATAAGGCACTTTGCTCATAGCTCCCCTATCATTTACCGTAGCTGGACACTGAGCCTTGCTCAATATCTTACCTGACAACATAGGCCTTTGAACCTTTCTTTGCCTTATCCATTCTGAACCTTTTGAGAACTTTGTCTAGGTATGTACTCTGGCTTAAAGCTATCAGGCGTCTTTGTCTATCTCTATAGATCTTGATGCCCAATATATAAGCAGCTTCACCTAGGTCTTTCATTGAAAAACACTTGTTCAAATAACTCTTCACATCGTTAAGCATGTTGATGTCATTTCCGATAATCAATATGTCATCCACATATAGTACCAGAAACGTCACCGAGCTCCCACTCACTTTCCTGTAGATACAAGCAGTAGCAATTTGGAACAAATCCAAAGCTCTTGATCACTTGATCAAAACGAAGGTTCCAACTCCGAGATGCTTGCTTTAGTCCATAAATGGAACTTGAAGTTTGCATACTTTATCGATCCTTAGGATCGACAAAACCTTCGGGTTGCATCATATACAACTCTTCATCAATGTTGCCATTGAGGAAAGCGATCTTGACATCCATCCGCCATATTTCATAATCATGAAACGCAGCAATTGCTAATAAAATCCGAATGGACTTAAACATCGCTACGGGAGAGAAAGTCTCATCGTAGTCAACACCTTGAACTTGTCGAAAACCTTTCGCGACAAGCCGTGCTTTATAGACAGTAACATTACCATCCGCGTCCGTTTTCTTCTTGAAGATCCATTTGCACTCAACGGCCTTTCGGTCGCTAGGAGGGTCCACCAAAGTCCATACTTGGTTTTCGCTCATGGATCCCAATTCGGATTTCATGGCTTCTAGCCATTTCTCAGAGTATGGGCTCATCATCGCTTCCTCATAGTTCGTAGGTTCACTTTCTTCTACTAACAAGACAGTCAAGACAGGGTTGCCGTACCACTCAGGAGGGGCACGCGACCTTGTCGACCTGCGACGTTCAGTAGCAGCATCGTCCGAAGCTTCATGATCCTTGTCATTAGCTTCCTCTATTGTTGGTGCAGCGTAATCTGGAACAATTTCAGGTGCTGCGCTACTCTCCAATTCAAGAGAAGGTTCAATAACCTCGTCAAGATCTACTTTCCTCCCACTCACTTCTTTCGAGAGAAACTCCTTCTCAAGAAAGGAACCGTTCTTTGCGACAAACACTTTTCCTTCGGTTCTGTGATAGAAGGTATACCCAATAGTTTCCTTAGGGTATCCTATGAAGACGCATTTCTCCGCTTTGGGTTCGAGCTTGTCCGCATCAACTTCTTGACGAAGCTTCGCATCCCCAAACTTTAAGAACGACAACTTAGGTTTAGCACCAAACCACAGTTCATACGGTGTCGTCAATGGATTTAGATGGAGCCCTATTTAAAGTGAATGCAGGTTTCTAATGCATAACCCCAAAATGATAACGGCAAATCAAGAGACATCATTGATCGGACTATATCTAATAGGGTTTGATTCTGCGTTCGGACACACCATTATACTGTGGTGTTCCGTGGCGTGAGTTGTGAAACGATTCCACTTGCTTTAAGATGCGTGAGAAAATCATAACTCAAATATTCACCTCCACGATCGGATCGTAGAAACTTAATCATTCTGTTACGATGGTTCTCCACTTCATTCTGAAATTCCTTGAACTTTTCAAATGTTTCAGATTTATGTTTCATTAAATAGATATACCCATATCTACTTAAGTCATCGGTAAAAGTGAGGAAATAGCGATATCCACCGCGCGTCGAAACACTCATCGGTCCGCATACATCGGTATGTATGATTTCCAACAAGTCCGTTGCTCGCTCCATCATACTGGGAGAACGGGGTTTTGATCATCTTGCCCATGAGGCATGGTTCGCATGTGTCAAATGATTCAAAATCAAGAGACTCCAAAAGTCCATCAGAATGGAGTTTCTTCATGCGCTTTACACCAATATGACCTAGACGACAGTGCCATAAATAAGTAGTGTTATCACTATCTACTTTGCATCTCTTAGCCTCAATGTTATGGATGTGTGTTTCATCCCTTTCGAGATTTAGAAGAAATAAACCATTTACAAGAGGTGCATGACCATAAAAGATGTTACTCATATAAATAGAACAACCATTATTCTCCGATTTAAATGAATAACCGTCTTGCAATAAACACGATCCAGAAATAATGTTCATGCTCAACGCAGACACATAATAACACTTATTAAGGTTTAAAACTAATCCCGAAGGTAAAACTAAGGAGGCGTGCAACGGCCATCACATCAACTCTTGATCCGTTGCAACGCCGCATCGTCACCTCATCCTCGCAAGCCGCCGTCATTCCGTAGCTCTGTTTGAGTTACAAATATTAGCAATTGAACCGGTATCAAATACCCAGGCACTACAACGAGGGCTAGTAAGGAAAACATCAATAACATGTATATCAAATATACCTTTGATGGTGCCAGCCTTCTTGTCCGCTAAGTACTTCGGACGATTATGCTTCTGATGACCCTTGTCCTTGCAATAGAAGCACTCAGTGTCCGTCTTAGGGCCAGACTTGAGCTTCTTCTCAGCAGAGCATTGCGCTTGCCGCCGCCCTTCTTGAAGGGCTTCTTTGCTCCCTTACCTTTCTTAAAGGAGGGCTTGTTGACCATCAACACATGATTATCCTTCTTGATGTCCACCTCCGCAGCCTTGACTTGCGAAGAGCTCGGTGATCGTATCGATGGAGCCAACTGATTATGAGTCACTACAAAACTTTTGTAGCCGGGAGGAGTGATTGCAACCTGTCAATCTTGAGCTCCTCCGAATCGTGCATTCCAGTTGCTCAAAGCTGAGTGTAGCCCGACATCTTTATGGCGTGCTCACTAACGGAACTCCCTTCCTCCATCTTGCGGTTAAAGAACTTCTCGAGATCTCATATCTCTCGAGCAGGCTTGAGTCTGAAACATGGTTTTCAGCTCCTCGAGAATCTCAAAGGGCCCGGGATAGGTTTCAAAACGATTTTGAAGTTCCGGTTCCATAGCAAACAACATGGTGCTCTTAATCACACCATAATCATCTTTGCGCGACTGATAGACAACTTTCTCATCAGCCGGCGCAGTTGCAGCAGGGGGGTCACCTAACGCTTTCCCAAGGACATAGTCCTTTTGTCCGCCAGACAGAATGATTCTTAGATTGCGGAACCAATTGGTGAAGTTAGACCCATTGTTTCTAAGCTTTTCCTTCTCAGCAAAAACGTTGAAGTTGAAGTTGGATTTGGCCATGTGATCTACAGTATTTGCAAGTACAATTTAGACTATGTTCATGATAAGTAGTTCAACTTAATCAAATTACTAGATGAACTCCCACTAAATTCAACATCCCTCAAGTTGTTTAGTGAACACGATCCAAATTCACCACACCTAATCCGATCATCACGAGAAGAGATGTGGTTTCAATGGTGGACAACAAATGTCGATCATATCATTCATATGACTCATGCTTAACCTTTCGGTTCTTGTGTTCCGAGGCCATGTCTGTACATGCTAGGCTCGTCAAGCTAGACCCAAGTATTTCCGCGTGTGCAAAACTGGCTTGCACCCGTTGTATGTGAGCGAGAGTCTATAGCACCCGATCATCACGTGATGCTTGGACACGCATTTAACTTTCGCAACGGTGCATACTTGGGGAGAACACAGTTTTTATCTTGATCTTTAAGTGAGGAATCATCTTATAATGCTACCGTCGCGATCTAAGCATAATAAGATACATAAAGGATAAACATCACATGCATATAACTTTATGTGACATTGTATAGCCAATCTTCGCATAATGATCTCCATCTTGTGCGTTCCGGCATGATCTCCATCACTCCACCATGATTGCCTCCACCACGAATAGCAACTACAACTATTGCTAACTACTTAGCGATAAAGTGAAACTATTACATGGCGTATAAGAAGTTGACACACAGGTCATACACAATTATAAAGACAACCATATGGCTCCTGCCGGTTGTGTACTCATCGACATGCAAGTCGTGAAACATTACAAAACATGATCATCGCATACAATATACACATCACATCTTGGGCCATACCATATCACAGAAAACACTCCCTGCAAAAACAAGTTAGACGCCTCTACTTTGTTGTTGCATGTTTTACGTGGCTTATGGGAGTAGATGCTAAGAACGATTTTTACCTACGGAAAGCCACAACGGTGATATTATGGTTGCCAAACTCCAGTGTTAATCCCATGACAACTATAGTGAGAGAAACTGACATCCACCAGCCGCATGTGTGGAACAAGCCACACGTCAAGTGCGGAGCCGGTCTCGCGAACGATGTCGCGTAAGGTTGGCCTGGACTGCTTCAATCTCACTATCCCGCGTCATAAGAACACAAACAAGAGGCTTGCAACAGAAAACATCAACGCCCGCAACAACCATGTTGCGTTCTACTCGTGAAACACATCTACACATAGATCTAGCTCTGATACCACTGAAGGGTTTCGCGACATAGTAAATCAAAATTTTCTACGGATGCGAACAGAGCGAAAGCCAAGATCTAATCTAGGAGATGCAATCAACGAGAGAGATTGGATTAGATCTTCATACCCTTGAAGATTCGCACAGCGGAACGTTCGTCGGAACATGGGTGATGTAGTCGTACTCGCTTCTCCTCCTCGCGATTCGATCCGATCTAGCACCACAAGTGGCGGTGCCTTCGTGAGATGCACACGTGCAGCACCTCGACGTCTCCTCCTTCCTCGGACCAGCAAGTATGGTGGAGAGATGGATTGGATCTACAACACGACGGTGTGGTGTATATGGTGGAGAATTTCTGCAGCAGGGCTTCACCTACAAGCAGTCGGGAGGTAGAGAGGAAGGGCAGCAGGGCGGCTAGGGTTGGAGGGGAAGGTGTGGGGGGTTGGTGCGCCCCCACCCCTCTTTATATAGAGGGGGGGGCGCAGCCCTAGCCCCTCCCCCAAGCCCAAAGGATAAGGAGTGGGGGGCATGGACTCTCCCCTCTTCTAGAAACCCTATCTCTAGTTTAAACGATTTAAACTCTCTAGGATCGGTTGGGCCCTATGGGGCCTTGTGCCCCTGGCCCAATGCGGCCAGGACACTCCCTCAAGGCCCATGCCCCCTCCCGGAAGGTGGGGCCACGTTGGTCCCCTTCCGGAAGGTTCTAGAAGCTTTCGGTACAATACCGATTAACCCGGAACAATTCCGAACTCCAAAAACTACACTGCCTTATATGAATCTTATTCTTCGGACCATTCCGGAACCTCTCGTGATGTCCTGGATCCCATCCGAGACTCCAAACAAAAATTCATAAACCAATTATCCAATCTATCCTAGCGTCAAGACACGTTAAGTGTGTGACCCTGCGGGTTCGAGAATATGCAAACATGATCTTCTATCAATAATCAGCTGGGTGCAGGCACCCATATTGACTCCCACACATTCATCGATGATCATATAGGATGAACCACGATGCCAGGATTCAATCAATCCCATATATATTCCTTCGTCTCGCGATATTTTACTTGCCCGAGATTCGATCGTCGGCAGTCATACCTAGTTCAATCCCGTTCACAGCAAGTACTTTACTGTTCCGTAATCCGATATCACTTTGTGATTAACTCCTTAACCACATGCTTGCAAGCGGTGTTGATATCGACCGAGTGGGCAAGTATATCTCTCCGACTTGGGAGGACAAATCCCATCTCGATACATACAACCCAATGATACTTTCCGATCACCGAGACACCTTTATGATCACCCTCTCATAGGATGACGTTTGATGACCTCAAAGCTTTCTTCTGATACCAGGGAGTTGTATTATCTCATGGTCTAAGGAATACAATATTTGACATAGGAAAAGCTTCGCAAAGACGAACACGATGACACGATCTAATTGCTTTTCTTAGTTTGGGTCTGTCCATCATATCATTCTCCAATGATATGATCTCATTATCAATTGACAACTCATGTCTATGGTTAGGAAACCTTAACCATCATTGATCAATGAGCTAGTCCATAGAGGCGTACTAGGGACACGGTGTTGTTCACAAACCACACAAGTATTAAAGTTTCCGCTTAATACAATTCTAGCATGGAATATAAACTTTATCATGAACAAGAATTGTAATAATAACATCTTTATTATTGACTCTAGGGCATAATTCCAACATATTCCCTTCAGTATCCCACTTGCACTAGAGACAATAATCTAGTTACATAGTGATAAATCTAACACCCATTGAGTTCTGGTGTTGATCATGTTTTGCTCTAGGGAGAGTTTTAGTCAACGGATCTGCTACATGGAGATCCGTATGTACTTTACAAATCTTTATATCTCCATCCTTGACATGCTCGCGGATGGAGTGAAACCGGTGCTTAATATGCTTGGAATGCTTGTGAGACCTTGGCTCTTTGGCATTGGCAATGGCACCATTGTTATCACAATAGATCACCATTGGGTCCAACACGTTTGCCACCACTCCTAGTTCGGATATGAACTCCTTCATCCAAACTGCTTCCTGAGCCGCTTCCGAAGCAGCAACATATTCGGCCTCCGTTGTTGATCCCGCTACCACAGTTTGTTTGGAGCTCCTCCAACTAACCGCTCTGCCATTCATGAGAAATACGTATCCGGATTGAGACTTAGAGTCATCCGGATCGGTGTCAAAGCTAGCGTCGACATAACACTTAGCGACGAGCTCTTCTTCACCTCCGTATACAAGAAACATATCCTTAGTTCTTCGTAAGTACTTAAGGATATTCTTGACCGCTATCGATGTTCGAACCGGATCCGATTGGTACATACTAGTCAAACTAATAGCATGTGCCACATCCGGTCTTGTACATAGCATGGCGTACATTATAGAGCCTATGGCTGAAGCATAGGGGACTTTGTCCATTATCTCTCTTTCTTCCGCCGAAGCCGGACTTTGAGTCTTACTCCATGTCTTGCCTTGCAACATAGGTAAGAACCCCTTCTTACTTCCGTCCATTTTAAACTTCTTTAAAATCTTATCAAGGTATGTACTTTGCGATAGCTCTATTAGGCGCCTAGATCTATCTCTATAGATCTTTATGCCTAATATGTATGACGCTTCACCTAGGTCCTTCATTGAAAATTTGTTGTTTAGATAACTTTTAACACTGTTTAAAAGATCTATATCATTTCCGATCAATAATATGTCATCCACATATAATATCAGAAATGCCACATTGCTCCCGCTCACTTTCTTGTAAATACAAGCTTCTCCATAAGTTTGGACAAATCCAAACTCTTTGATCACCTCATCAAAGCGGAGATTCCAACTTCGTGATGCTTGCCTCAATCCATAGATGGATCGCTGAAGCTTGCACACCTTGTTAGCATCCATAGGATCGACAAAACCCTTTGGTTGTATCATATACAACTCTTCTTCAATACTACCATTGAGAAACGCGGTTTTAACATCCATCTGCCATATCTCATAATCGAAATATGCAGCAATTGCTAACATAATCCTAACTGATTTTAGCATCGCTATGGGAGAGAAAGTCTCATCGTAGTCAACTCCTTGAATTTTTCGAAACCCCTTTGCGACAAGTCGAGCTTTATAGACGGTCACATTACCATCAGCATCAGTTTTCCTTTTGAAAATCCATTTGTTCTCCACGGCCTTTCGGTCGTGAGGTATTTCCACCAAGTTCCAAACTTGATTTTTATACATGGATTCCATCTCGGATTTCATGGCTTCTAACCATTTGTTGGAATCCGGGCTCATCATCGCTTCTTCATACGTTGCAGGGTCATCATTTTCATCAACCATGAAATTCATGACAGGATTTCCGACAGCCGGAGCTGCACGCATCTGTTTGACCCGTGAGGTTGGTAGTACTCTCTTCGAAGTTTCATGATCATTATCATTAGTTCCCTCTTCAACAGTGGATCCAACTTGAACAACTTCCGCTGCGCTACTCGCCATACTTTGAAGAGAAGGTTCCACAACCTCTTGAGTTCTACCTTCCGACTACTCACACCTTTCGAGAAACTCTTTCTCTAGAAAGGATCCATTCTTGGCAACAAAAAACCTTGCCCTCGGATGCGTGATAGAAGGAATACCCAATAGTTTCTTTAGGGTAAACTATGAAGACGCATTTTTCCGCTTTGGGTTCGAGTTTATCCGGTTGAAGTTTCTTCACAAAACATCGCATCCCCAAACTTTAAGAAATGACGCTTAGGTTTGTTTCCAAACCACAATTCATATGGTGTCTTTTCAACGGATTTAGATGGTGCCCGATTTAAAGTGAATGCAGCAGTTTCTAGTGCATAACCCCAAAATGACAACGGCAAGTCCGTCGGAGACATCATAGATCGAACCATATCTAATAAAGTACGATTACGTTCCGACACCATTTCATTTGTGGTGTTCCGGCAGTGAGTTGTGAAACAATTCCACACTCTTTCATGTGAGTGCTAAACTCGTAACTTAGATACTCATCTCCACGGTCGACCGTAGAAATTTGATCTTTCTATTACGATGATTTTCCACTTCATTCGAAATTCCTTGAACTTTTCAAAGGTTTCAAACTTGTGTTTCATCAAGTAGATATAACCGTATCTACTCAAATCATCCGTGAAAGTAACAAAATAACGATATCCACCTCCCACGACACACTCATTGGACCACATACATCGAATGTATGATTTCCAATAAATCTGCCTGCTCCATTGAACCGAAAACGGCGTTCTAGTCATCTTGCCCATAAGGCATGGCTCACATGTGTATCAAATGATTCATAATCAAGTGATTCCAAAAGTCCATCCGAATGGAGCTTCTTCATGCTTAACGCCAATAATATGACCTAGACGGCAGCGTACCCACATATATGCGGATATATCATCATTAAGTTTAATCCTTTTAGCATCAACATTATGAATATGTGTAACATTATCATCGAGATCTAATAGAAATAAACCATTCATCATCGGTGCATGACCATAAAAGATTTCATTCATATAAATGGAACAACCATTGTTCTCGATTTAAATGAATAACCACTTCGCATCAAACATGATCCAGATACAATGTTCATGCTCGCAGTGCACCGATAACATTTATTCAAGTTTATAACTAATCCCGACGGTAAGTGGAGAGGCAGCGTTCGACGGCGATCACATCAACGCTTGATCCATTGCCGACACGCATCTTGACCTCACCCTTGCTAGCGGTCGCTTGTTCCGTTTCGATTCGAGTTACAAATATTAGCAACAACGGTATCAAATACCTGTGTGCTACTGCGAGCACTAGTCAAGTACACATCAATAACATGTATATCATATATACCTTTGTTTGCCTTGCCTTCTTATGCGCCAGATACTTGGGCGATAAGGCTCCGATGGCGATCCCCTTACAATAGTAGCACTCGGAATCACTTAGGTCCAACTCGGGTTTCTTTTCAGCGGCAACAAAGCTTGCCGCCTTACTTCCTTCCGTTTTACCTTCTTGTCTTTCTTGAAACCAGGTTCCTATTGATCATCAACACTTGATGTTCCTTTTGATCTCCACTGCAGTTTTAAGCATTGTGAAGCTCGGGAGAGACTTCTTCATGCCTTGCATATTATAGTTCATCACGAAGCTCTTATAGCTTGGTGGCAGAGACTGCAGAACACGATGGATGCCTAAGTAAATGGGAATCGATATTCCCAAGGACACAAGCTTATCGGCGTAACCCGACATCTTGAGTACATGCTCACTAACGGAGTTGTGCTCTTCCATCATGCAGCTAAAGAACTTTTCTGAAGCGTTGTAGCTCTCTACAACAGCATGTGTGTCGAAAATCATTTTCAACTCACCCATTGTATCAAATGCATTGCCGTTTTCGAAACGCTTTCGAAGTTCCGGCTCTATCCCATACAATATGCCGCAATGAACTAAGTTTTGGTCCTCCTGACGAGTCTGATAGACATTCTTCTCCTTGTCAGGGGCATCATATAAAGGTGGGGGGCCTAACGGCGCTTCTAGCACATATTGCTTTTGTGCAGCAGAGAGGAGAATCCTCAAATTCATGGCTCATTCGGTAAAGTTGCTACCGTTCATTGCTAGTTTCTCTTTCTCCATGAACACATTGAAATTAAAAGCAGGTGGTGCCATCTACAACAGAATTTGTAAAGTTTAGACTAAGTGTATGATAGATTGAGTTCAACTAATCTATATTACGAATGAACTCCCACTCAAAAACAACATCCCTCGTGCCTTTTTGGTGATTACATGAACCAAATCCACTACACCAAGACCGATCATCACGTGAGTCGGTATAGCTTCAAAGGCGAGCATCAAATGGGCACCATATCAACTATATGACTCATGCTTAACCTTTCGGTCCGTGTTCCGACGCCATGTCTGTTCATGCAAGCTCGCCAAGTTAGAACCTTAGTATTCGCGTGTGTAACTGTTTTACACCCGAAATATGGTCGTGGATCCAAGAACACCTGATCATCACGTGATGTCTTGGAGCGACGAAAACATAATCGGTGCATACTAAAGGAAGAACACATTCTTATCTTGATATTTAAATGAGGGATCATCTTATTATGCTAACAAAGCGCTAAACAAGCAATATAAGATGCTATCAAACATCATATGTTTATTAGTGAAATGATATGGTTCCCGCAGATGATCTCTATCATGTGCATCGTGGTATGATCACTATCATACCTATATGTGTAAATCCAAGGTCTATGGATTTTACACGCTATGTGTGTTGTAAGAGTATCATCTCATACTTCTACTTACAACACTACCATATCATAACACTAGCCCAGCAACAATCTAAACTAGACGCCTCTAATTTATCCATTGCAAGTTTTACGTGGCTTAGGGCTTTCGAGATAGAACCGTTCTTACCTACGAACATGAACCACAACGAGGATAATCAAATTGTTGACAACTCGCTTGCAAAATAGATATTGACTATAGTCGGAGAGCCCGCCCACCGCTAGCCACTTCTGCCAACTAGTTGCATGTCAAGCGTGGAACATGTCTCATGTGCGAGGACATGTAAAGTTTGTCCGAGCCGCTTCATCCCACTATGCCACCAATATCCAAAATTACAACAAAGGAGCAACAACATGATCATCGCCCACATACTCATATGTGTACTACCCGTGTAAAGTATCTACGCATAGATCCGGCTCTGATACCACTGTAGGGTTCGCAGCATAGAAAACAAAAAATTTCCTACGATGTGAACTATATACCAAGATCTATCTACTAGATACAAACAACGGGCGGATGTATATCCGTAGAGAACATACCCTTGAAGACCGACAAAGCTTAACGAGTTCAACTCGTGGTTGATGTAGACGATCTCTTGCCGATCTCAAGATCGAGAGGAAGTCCTAGCGCCGCAAATCAGCAGCGCATCCGTGCTCGCACACACGTTCGAGGCACCGAGCAACCTCCGCCTCCTTGCTCTAGTGATGCAGCGGAAGCACAACTCTTTCTTGCCGAATAGCCATCGGGAACATGTATCTCGCTAGTCCGAGACCATGGGGGATAAATTCTAGAGGGGGAGAGAGATCCTTCACGAGGAGGTGTGAGAGACAAGTGAGGAGGGGGGCTCCTTTTATAGGAGGAGGGGGCACCCAAGGGGGTGGCCGCCGGCCATGGGGGCTGCCCCCTCCCCTCCTTCATTCATGTGGGTGGACACTCCACTCACAAAATGCCCTTTAAAATCCCTCCACTCAAATTCCCATTAAATTTCCACCAAATTTAATGCAAACTCTCATTAAATAAAACTCTTTTATTTTATTCAGAATTTTGTCAATTACTTTAATGACAAACATTCACAAATAACCCCTTGCTAGAATTCTATTTCACATGCATAACCACTTTATGCAATTTCACCCGAAAACCTGTTTCGGTATCTAGTGAAATAAATTCCTGCGCTTGTTCATTCTTTCGGCATGAAACATTTGCTCCAATTGGATGTCGGTGTCTCTTAAGTGTGTCACCCTACGGTTCGTGAATAATGCGGACATGATCGAGACCCCTCTCGGATCAATAATCGAGCGGGATCCGGAGACCCATACCGACTCCCACATTCAACGATGACTTTCTTGTGATCGGAACCTTTTACGCTAGTATCTTAATCCCTTTGTTTCATGATATATTACATGTCCGAGATTCGATCATCGGTATCTCCATACCTAGTTTGATCTTGTTACCGACATGCACTCTTTCTCGTTCTGTGATATAACATTCTAGTGATCAAATCACTTGCTTGCAAGCTAATCAATGTGATATCACCGAGAGGGCCCAGTATATCTATCCGTCATCGAATGAAAAAATTCCACTCTCGATCCATGAGCCTCAACATAACACTTTATTAGTTACGAATCCATCTTTATAATCACCCATTGCGATTGTGACGTTTGATGTTATCAAGAAACTCTTCCGGTGTTAGTGATTGACATGATCTCATGGTCTAAGGATTAGGATCACTTCGTAAGTTGTTATAGCAATATAAACTCAATGACTTTGATCGTAATGCTAGTTGGAGTGCACTTCAGAGATATCCAGGATTGTCCTTTTGGGTCTGCATATGTGCAGTTCCATCATGTCAGTGACCGTGACAGACTCATTGCGGCAAGCCTGATCCCGTTTCAAGATGTGCATGTTTCTTTTGTTAAGCACAATGAGGGTGATAACTGGCGCAGGACTCAGTTTAATAATGAGTGCTGGGTGATGCTGGTAGGGCCTCCCCTTGACCACTAGCATATAGTGGATCTGAATGCTATCTTTGCGGACATTGGAAAAGTTCTCCTGTGGGAGAGGGACCCTGATCAAAAGGGTAGGATTATTGCTAAAATTCGAGTGACTGATTTGGTTGACATCCCCAAGAGTGTGCGGTTTACCATAGGTGACCTGGTGGAGACAGAGTCTTGGACTTTTTCTGTTGAAGTTCTTCAGAGTCACTTGCTTGGAGGGGGCCCACCTAAGGAGGACCCACTGCCAGATGACAATGTGGACCCACACCCTGTTCCTGCACATGGTCCAGTCTTTGGGCCTCAGGTGCCACCTCCCCCCTCCCCCTGCTCCTGGGGGTGATTGGGGTCAGTGGATGGATCCTGTGCAGGACCCTGCTCCTGATGGTGGGAATGCTGAAGGTTGGGGCCCCTGGGAGGCTCCTGCTGCTCCTGTTCAAGGCCATGTCATTGCTCCTGGAGAAGACATGCCTATTGACAATCAGCACCTGCCACCTCAGGATGTGAACAGTGGAGTTACAGGTGTCATTGTTCAAGACTGGGAGTCTAATGATGATGAATCTGTTAATGAGCCCGAGTCTGTGGAGGAGCTTGGTGTAGCAGTTTCTCCTCATGGGGTTGGCATTGGGGAAGGCCTGCAAAATATTTTTCAAAACTATCTGGCTGATGAGGAGGAGGCTAATTCTAATGCTGAGGAGGAGACAGGAAGTCCTATGGATTCAAGTACTGTGGCCCCTGAGAATGATGATTGGATGCTGGAGGATCAGCACCTTCTTTCCCCAAATGAGGCTCACCTTCAGGTTGGGATGGTGAGAACATTTATTTCCATTCCTGATGTGCATGTTGCCAAGCAGGGATTTTCCCAACAAGGCTTGGAGCTCTGGGAGAATTATTTTGCTCCCCATATCCAGCAGGAATCTTCCTCAAAGGGTTTTCTTAAATGTGATATTCCTGTAAGTTGGTTTAACTTCATTACTCCCATGCTTGCTACTCCTGAGAAGTTTAATTGGGTCAAGGGCTTTCTTACTTCTCCTTTATGGGAAATTATTAAAGAACCTATTGCTGAGGAAAGTTAAATATCTTTCATCATTCCTAATGAGAATTTTTCCCAGATGGCCCCTTCTTGTCTGGGTATTGAAGTCAATAAACTTTCAGGCTCTCCCTCTACCCCTGCTAGAAAGAGAAAGGGCAAGGAACCTCTTGTGGAATCTGAGGTGAGAAGAAGTCCTAGAATTGTTGAACTAAATGGTGTTGGAATTATGCCCTAGAGGCAATAATAAAGATGTTATTATTATAATTCTTGTTCATGATAAAGTTTATATTCCATGCTAGAATTGTATTAAGCGGAAACTTTAATACTTGTGTGGTTTGTTCCCTAGTACGCCTCTATGGACTAGCTCATTCATCAATGATGGTTAAGGTTTCCTAACCATAGACATGAGTTGTCAATTGATAATAAGATCATTTCATTGGAGAATGATATAATGGACAGACCCAAACTAATCAAAGCAATTAGATCGTGTCATCGTGTTCGTCTTTGCGAAGCTTTTCCTATGTCAAATATTGTATTCCTTAGACCATGAGATAATACAACTCCCTGGTATCGGAAGAAAGCTTTGAGGTCATCAAACGTCATCCTATGAGAGGGTGATCATAAAGGTGTCTCTCAGGTGATCGGAAAGTATCTGTTGGGTTGTATGTATCGAGATGGAATTTGTCCCTCCCAAGTCGGAGAGATATACTTCGGGCCCACTCGGTAATCGATATCAACACCGCTTGCAAGCATGTGGTTAAGGAGTTAATCACAAAGTGATATCGGATTACGGAACGAGTAAAGTACTTGCTGTGAACGGGATTGAACTAGGTATGACGGTACCGACGATCGAATCTCGGGCAAGTAAAATATCGCGAGACGAAGGGAATATATATATGGGATTGATTGAATCCTGGCATCGTGGTTCATCCGATATGATCATCTATGAATGTGTGGGAGTCAATATGGGTGCCCAGACCCCGCTGTTGATTATTGATAGAAGATCATGTCTGCATATTCTCGAACCCGCAGGGTCACACACTTAACGTGTCTTGACGCTAGGATAGATTGGATAATTGGTTTATGAATTTTTGTTTGGAGTCTCGGATGGGATCCGGGACATCACGAGAGGTTCCGGAATGGTCCGGAGAATAAGATTCATATAAGGCAGTGCAGTTTTGGAGTTCGGAATTGTTCCGGGTTAATCGGTATTGTACCGGAAGCTTCTAGAACCTTCCGGAAGGGGACCAACGTGGCCCCACCTTCCGGGAGGGGGCATGGGCCTATGAGGGAGTGTCCTGGCCGCATTGGGCCAGGGGCACAAGGCCCCATAGGGCCCAGCCGATCCTAGAGAGTTTAAATCGTTTAAACTAGAGATAGGGTTTCTAGAAGAGGGGAGAGTCCATGCCCCCCACTCCTTATCCTTTGGGCTTGGGGGAGGGCTGCTGCCCCCTCTATATAAAGAGGGGTGGGGGCGCACCAACCCCCCACACCTTCCCCTCCAACCCTAGCTGCCCTGCTGCCCTTCCTCTCTCCCTCCCGACCGCTTGTAGGCGAAGCCCTGCTGCAGAAATTCTCCACCATATACACCACGCCGTCGTTTTGTAGATCCAATCCATCTCTCCACCATACTTGCTGGTCCGAGGAAGGAGGAGACGTCGAGGTGCTGCACGTGTGCATTTCACGGAGGCACCGCCACTTGTGGTGCTAGATCGGATCGGATCGCGAGGAGGAGAAGCGAGTACGACTACATCACCCACGTTCCGAGCGTTCATTGTCTTGAATATTCAAGGGTATGAATATCTAATCCAATCTCTCTCGTTGTTTGCATCTCCTAGATTAGATCTTGGCTTTCCCTCTGTTCGCATTCGTAGAAAATTTTGATTTACTATGCCGCGAAACCCTTCAAATGGGGGTTTTAAAAGTCACTTAAATTGTCAAATTGTTGATTGCCTGGTTTGTAATGCTGCTCCTCCTTGCCTGAATCCCAAAGTGGTTAAAAATCTTGCTGCTTCATTCTTCAAGGTAAAAGATGGGGACCTGGAGAAGAGGTTACTCAAGAAAGGGAAGGTCAATGATGTGGCTATTAAGGCTCCTACAAAAGGTAGCATTAAAGGAGGACCCTCTTCCAGTTTGGGCATTGGTGGCAAGAAGAAGCCTGGGGCTGCTGGTACCTGTGGACAGCAAGCCAAGAAGAAGACCTCTTCTTAAGTGTATTAATGTATCAAACTAAATCTTTTGATGGAGTCTTGTTGACTCCCTGTTATGTGTTCTGTGTTTGTGATATTGCAATGTGGAGGATACTTGTTGTGGATCATCTCTGTGGTACTCTAAATTGGTTGAGCTTTTGTCTCTGTATTTGCTGTTTCCTCTTCTGGGTGATTACATTATTTACATCACCCCACATCTATACTTGCTCCTGGTTTCTTAATGATTAACAACAGAACTTGGAAGATCCTGAACTGTAATATCAGGGGAATCAATTCTAAAAAAAATGGATTGCTCTCAGAAGCAAAATTGAGGAGTCTGGCTGTGACATTATCTGTCTCCAATAAACTAAGCGTGAGGATTTTGATAGCTCCTACATTAAAAAATTCTGCCCCTCCAAATTTACCAACTTTGAATTTCTTCCCTCCAGAGGTGCATCTGGTGGTTTGATTACCATTTGGAATGGCTCCTTGTTTTCTGGACAACTTTTTTCCTCAATGAGTTTTCTATCTCCATTACCTTGACATATCTCTTGTCCAATAAATCCTGGATCCTCTCCAACATTTATGGGCCATGTTTACCTAAAAAAAAGTCTGAGTTTTTAGACTGGTTTGGCAGCATTGATATGCCTGATGATGTGGATTGGCTTATTATGGGAGATTTTAACTTCTGTAGACAGCCTTCAGATAGAAACAAATTGGGTGGAGATGTGAATGGTATGCTTCTCTTTAATGAAGCCATTAATAATTTGGGTCTCATTGAATTACCACTTAAGGGTAGAAAGTTCACTTGGAGTAACATGCAGAAGGATCCCCTCTTGGAAAGATTGGATTGGTTTTTACTTACCATGCGGACTCGTAGTTTTCCCTCAACTTTTGTTACTCCTCTTTCTAAGCCCACTTCTGATCACCTTCCCTGTGTCATTACCATTGGCACAATGATTCCAAAAGCTCAGGTTTTCAGATTTGAAAACCATTGGTTACATCATAAGGAGTTTAAAGCCATTGTTCAAAATTCCTGGAACATTCACCGTGGGTTTTGGATTACGCAAAAAAATGCTAAATTCAAAAATGTGAGAAGAGGGCTGAAGCTTTGGTAAGCTTGACTACCTTGCCTAAAGACACAAATCTGTAATGTTAATGCCACCATTGACTTGCTTGATATCATGGAGGAAATGAGAACTCTTACTGTTCATGAGTGGAATCTTAGGGATATCCTGAAAGATCTTATTATTTCTCTTTTACAAAACCAGAATACTTATTGGAAACAGAGAGGAAAAATTAAATGGGTCAAGCTGGGGGATGAGAACACCAAATTCTTTCACTCTAGAGCTACCATAAGTTTTAGACATAATTACATTTCCATGCTCAAGGATGATTCTGATCTTGAGGTCTATGATCATGATGGAAAAGCAAATCTTCTGTGGAATTCCTTTAGAAATAGAATGGGCTCTTCTAATAAGCCTGAAATGCATTTCAATCTTAATGACTTGGCTGGTGACTGCATAAGCCAGGAGGAAAGGGATGCTTTGGAAAGGCCTTTCTCTGATGAGGAGATTGATGAAGTCATCACAAATTTGCCTAATGATAAGTCCGCTGGCCCTGATGGTTTTAATAATGAATTCATGAAGCTTTGCTGGCCTATTATCAAGGATGATGTGAAGCATCTACTTGTTGAGTTCTATGAAGGGAATGCCTCTTTGGAAAGCATTAATTCTTCTTTTATCACCCTCATTCCAAAAATTGCTGCTCCTTTGACTCCTGCTGATTTTAGGCCTATTTCTTTGCTAAATAGTGTCCTTAAGATTATCACCAAGATTACGGCTAATAGGCGCAAAAGTCATTCTTAAACTTGTTCACAAGAATCAATATGGTTTCCTCAAGAAAAGATCTATCCAAGACTGTTTAGGTTGGGCATTTGAATTTCTTGATCAATGCCACAAGTCAAAGGAGGAAACTTTAATTCTTAAGTTGGATTTTGAGAAGGCTTTTGACAGAATTGAGCATTCTGCAATCATCAATATCCTTAAAGCCAAAGGTTTTGGAGTTAAATGGATTTCTTGGATTCAGATGATCTTTGGGTCTGCTTCTTCCTCTATGCTTTTAAATGGTGTGCCTGGGAAATTTTTTTACTGTAGAAGGGGTGTCAGGCAAGGAGATCCTTTGTCTCCTTTATTGTTTGTTCTGGCTGCTGATCTCCTTCAAAGTATCCTCAATAAGGCAATGAACCTGGGTCTTCTTTCTTTGCCCACTGAGAATGTATTCTGTCCTGACTTCCCTGTGGTTCAGTATGCAGATGAAACTTTAGTAATTCTTAAGGCTGATTCTAAGCAACTCTTGTGTCTTAAGGCAATCCTACATATTTTGCTCTCTCCACTGGTCTCAAATTCAATTATTCCAAGTCCAGCATGATGCCAATTAATATGGATTCAGATAGGCTTGGGCATTTTGCTAATACCCTTTCTTGCCTCACCGGTTCTTTGCCTTTTACCTATCTTGGTTTGCCCCTGAGTTTGAATAAACCTGCTGTGGAACACTTCTTGCCTATTGTTCAGAGAGTTGAAAGAAGGTTGTGTGGAATAGCTGACTTTCTGAATTATGGGGGGAAATTGCAGTTAGTTAAATCTGTGTTATCTTCCCTTCCCATATATTACATGAGTTGTTTTGATCTCCCTGTCACTATCAAGGAGCAGTTGATTAAATATATGAGGCAATGCTTGTGGAGAAAGAAAACTTCTGATGTTCAAGCTAGAGGTACTGCTCTTGTTGCATGGAAGAAAGTTTGTAGACCCAAAAACCAGGGAGGATTGGGAGTTCTTGATCTTAATGTTCAAAATTTTGCTCTTCTTTTGAAGAATTTGGATAAGTTTTATAATCATAAGGATATTCCTTGGGTCCACTTGATATGGAATACTTACTATTGTAATGATAAACTACTTGGAAGAAGTCTTGAGGGATCCTTTTGGTGGAAAGCTCATCTAAAACTGATTGACATTTTTAAAGGAATTGCAAAGTGCTTGGTGGGAAATGGGAAATCCACACTATTCTGGACTGATATGTGTAATGATAGTTGCCTACAACATAAGCTTCCTCACCTCCTTTCATATGCAAAAAACCCTCACATCTCTGTCAGTGAGTTCCTGCATACTGCAAACACTCAGGATCTCTTTTATCTTCCTTTGTCCCAACAAGCTTATCAGGAATATCAAAGTCTTGAACAAATTCTCAATTATGGCAGGGAAGGGGAATCTGATTGTTGGTCTTACATTTGGGGCAGTAATTTTTCGGTCAAAAAGGCTTACTGCTCTTTGTGGCATCCCGCAAAAACCACTACTAGAAAATCGCGTTGAATTTGTGCATTGCATCGTCATCATCATATGTTGTTTGTCTAAAACTATTTGCGCAAAGCCCTTTTGTTTTCCAAACGCCTCGTCTTTATTCAAACGCCAAAAACCCGGGTGGCCGGAATATTTTGTTTTGCCCAATATCGGTTTGCAAAAGCCTTGTTTGAAATAAATAAAAATATTTATTATTTTTAACGGGGCAGTCGAACGGGCCGATTGACCCGAACGACCGCTCCAGAAATTAAAACGGTCCACCTAATTTCTAAACCTACCAAACTACCTACCCACACACCCCAGCCACATCACCCCGGCCACTCACACGCTGCCACCTCACCTCCTCCCTCTCCCTCACCCACTCACACGCCGCCACGTCACCCCCTGAACAAAACCCACCCACACACCTCATCCCACCTGCCCCCACACGCTAGCACGCACACACTCACGCGCACACAGAGCCCCGCGTGGCCCACGCCCTGCCCCACCCCTGGGCCCCACAGCCCCACCTCTCCTTCCCCCACGCGACCGGCCTTCCTCCTCCCCTCAACCTTCCCCGACGCGCGCTTCCCCGACCGCATCCTTCCTCGCCTCCGGCGCCGGCTCTCGCCGCTCCGCCCCTGGCCGCCGCTCAGCCTTGGCCCGCGCCGCCTCCTGCGCATCACCAGTGGCCTTCCGCCTCAGCAGCCTCTCCGCGCCCTTCGCGCCCAGCCTCCTCGCGCCCGCGCGCCCGCCCGCGCCCCGCCCGCAGTCCCCCAGCCCGTCCTTCCTCCGTCGCCGACCAGGCCGCCCCTTGGCCTTCGCCGCGCCCCCTCACCAACCTCGCCCTCTTCCCACCGCACGCCCTGCGCCAAGCTACGCCGCCCGGCGCCGGAAATCTCGCCCAGCGCGCGACCTTCTCCCCCTGCGAGCTCTCCGTCCGCGCTCCGCCTCCGCCCGGCTGCGCCTCCTCCGGCCCGGGCCAGCGCCGCCGCCACGCGTGCTCCTCCGCCTCACACCCGCCTCGCCCTTCCCGCCACAGACGAGTCTCCTCGCCCGCCAGTTCGCCCGCCCCAGCGCCTGCATTGGCCGCGCCCGTGCCTTCCACCCCGCGGGCTCGACCTCGCCGTGGCTCTCGCAGACCCTCCGGTGCCCCTCAGCCGCCGCGTCCGCAAGCTCGCGCCGTCCCTCCGGCCTCGCGCCCTCTTCACCTCTGCCCGCCACCATCGGCCAAGCGCATAGTTGCAGAGGGCGTTTGTTCTTTTGTCTGGACCGAGTGAAGCCAACTTGTGGTACTCCAAGTACTTCATCCGAGACCGAACCGTATCAAGTTCTTCTCTCCCGGCGCCAAGATCTCCTCTCGGACCAGGCCAACCCGAAGACCGACAAACCCCCCCGCCAAGTTCGCCAAGTACTTCCCTCGGACACCGTGCGACAAGTACTCCTTCCCCCGGACGCCGAGCCCGGACCCGACGACCGCCAATATCGCCACGAGAACGACAAGTACTTCATCCTGAATGCCAAGACCGACTCGATTGCGCGGGCCCGACAAGACCCTCGCAACGGCAAGATCGGCCCCGTGGGACCCGAAAAGATCTGCACGATGACAAGGGCGACAGCAACCAGGGCGAGTCCGATGTGCCCCGACACCGAAAGTCCTCCTTCACGGAACGCCAAGATCTACTTCGGTTATCCGAGAACGATCCCGTCGAACCCTGAGACCAACCCCGAACCCCCGGAACCCCAAGTTCGTCGAGACCCCTCAATGTGTGAACCTCTTATCCGAGAACCCTATTTTATATAATAACAACTTATTGCATATTGAATTGTTCATCTCGCATGCACATTAGTCTGTGGTTTGGGGGCCTTATGCCGATTCACCTAATAATTAAATATGGGGCCCATATGCGGGCAAATCTAGTCTCATATCGGTCTCATTTAAATGGATGTAGCGAACCGGTGCTATCTTTTACCATGCTAAAACAACATTTAATTTGTGGGGTAGCTAAACAACTTGCACCTAATAATTAATTGTCGGGACCCCGGTTCCACTTAATATGACCTAATTGCATCACGCCTTTGCCATGCCATACATCATACATGCATCATGCCGATCTTCTGCCGTAATCTTAAATAGTACCTCCGGTGTTTCTTCTAGTGTTTTGCTTCTTCGCGGATAAGGCCGTTGAGTTGATGTGAGCTTCGCCCCGATCTTCGGTTGAACCTTCGACAATGTTTTCAGGCGAGCATCTCCCTCTTTCTACCTATCTTACTTTTATAGTATTTACTTCCCTCCTGTTGATCTATTGCTATCTGTGTTGCGATGCTCTATTCTTTCGTACCCGTGATATCCCTTGCAGCCATATATAGCCTTGGAGACATCCTATTACCTGTTGTTTGGTAGATAGTTGGACCTGCGTGTCGTAGTCGCTTGCTCAAGTGCTGTTGCGTGTCGTCCAGTGCCACAGTTGTTGATGTATTGCCGCATGTTGATGTTGGAGATGATCCTAGTTTTACTTATCGTTCACTTTAAATTCCTGTTTAACAACTAAAATTGAAATAAGCAGAGGCATCGGTGGGTGATAGATAATATTTGGTTTCCGAACGCCCACTTGTGTCCCGTAGGACCCCGAGTACTTGATACATGTTCCTTGATTTATCGCGCTATCCACATCCGGGAGGTATATGGGACCCCGAGGCGAGCTTGATTCATCTTATTTCTTGGGGCCACAAACTAGTTTGAGGTTTTATTTACTATCTGTACTTATGCCATGCTACTTATGTATTTACGATTGTGCGAGGAGCACCTTGTACGTTAGGATCGGGACACGATTCCGCGGTGTCGACAAGCCCAGTTTGGGTTCCCGATCGTTCTGACCGTCCACCCAAACCTTGAGTCCGTCTCGAGCTTGCTTACCGTTGCGGGTGTACTTCAAGGGTGGCCCCGAAATATTTCTGAATCCTGTGATTGTTCGATCGTGAAAGCCTCGTTGGGTTTTGATTTGGTTTTAGAGGTTGATCGGCGTGTGTTGCTATTGGTGCACCCCGGCCGGGTAAAACTTTCTGAAAGCCGTGTCCGCGGATATGGACGACTTGGAGCACGGTATCTCGATCATAGACAAGCATAACTAAAGTTTATTGCTATAAATTTGACTTTATAATGACTAGTAATCAGCTTCACTATAATGGAATGGCTAATTAATACTGCCCACAACTGCTTGTTTGGCGTGTCGCTTGCGACCAATGTACCTGACTAGTAAGTATTGCAACTACAACGGAATGGCTGAATAAAAGCACCAACAACTGCTGGGTTTTGGGGTTATATCATGCCATCTGTATCTGATTAGTAATTGCTGCAACTATAATGGAATGGTTAACTAAAATGACTCACTGCTTATTTTATCAGGATGATTATCTAAACCTGACTAGTAATTGCTGCAATGATAACTGAATAATTAAAACTGCCAACTGTGTGAGTTCCTCGGTTGACTTCCTCGTTTGGTCTCGAGGGGGAAACACCAGGATGGGTTTGTTTGGTGTTAGCTTCAGGTTGGATCCGGATAGGTCATTCTCCCCCCTCTCTGATAACCGCCAGTTGTATCGAGTCTCTATAGGTTGTTTAGTGCATGCTGCCGCTGCCGCTGCCGCTCAGTCCACCATACCTATGTAGGCGAGGACCGCCGAAGTCTAGCCTCGCGTGTCTTGGCCTCAAGATCTTGGCTCCTCTTTTTCCTTTGCCCTTTGTCGGCACCCCTTTTGTTTAAGCAGGTTTGAGATCGACGTCGTTAGCAGGGTTACCCTTCCGGCTTGGCCTGGGCAGGGTTATGGACGCCATTGGTTATTCTCCAGGGCTCTTAGCCCCATTTGCATCTTGTCCGTAGTCGGACGCTCTATCATTCTCAAGGTGATTTGGATCTTTGTATATTATATTTGTATTCTTGACTCATGGAGTCGCTGTTATATATATCTGTTCTGTGGGTCCCATCGAGGACTGTTGTGTAATGTTATTACTTCGTTTTCCACCCGCACGAAAGTGCCTGGTGGGCACCTTTGAATCGTTTCTATGCGGGTTTGGCGAATTTTTCTCAAACTTGCATAGGTCCGATTCTGAGGGTGTTACACTCTTTAGTCGGTTACCAACTGGTTCAGCCACATTTCTCTTGGATATGGAAATCTACTTGTCAACAAAAGCACAAATTCTTCTTCTGGCTCTTACTGCTTGATAGGCTCAACACAAGAAATCTTCTGAAAAGGAAATGTTTTTCTCTGGCATCTTATGACTGTGTCTTCCAGGGCTGCAATAGTGAAGAAACCAGTTTTCATTTGTTTTGGGAATGCCCCTTTGCAAGAGCCTGCTGGGCAGAAATTTCACAGGTCAATACGTCTGATCAAAGTATCTTTGAAGTTTTAGCCAGTATTAAAAAAGACCTCAAGGTCCCTTTTGCAATGGAAATTCTGATACTTGGAACTTGGAGCATCTGGATTTGCAGAAATAATGAAATTTTCAACAATCAGCATGCGTCGATGGAGACCTGGAAGGCTATTGTAGCCCAGGAATTAACATGGGTCCTTTATAGAATTAAGAAGAAGTATTATCAGGGCCTTAAGGTTTGGATTAAAACCAATTTGGACAGGACATAGCTGATTAGAATGTTATCTCTCTTTTTTGAGGTGTAATATGTTTGTAAATATTCTTTTGTAACTCTCTATAATATATAAAAATTGCAGTGGGGTTTTTTGCCCTACTGTTTTACCCTCAAAAAAAATGTTCATCACACCAATACACTAATGTTGTGATCCCGTTATTAACAACATCCAATGTCCATGATCAGGAAACCTTGATCATCTTGTTAATCAACGAGCTAGTTTATGAGAGAGGCATAACTAGGAACTTCTCATTTGTTTATTAAACACACATGTATTAACGTTTTCGTATTAATACAATTATAGCATGCAAAATAAACATCTATCATATACTTGGAATACACATAATAAACACTTTATTATTGCCTCTCAGGGCATATTCCCTTCAACTGCAACCCGCGCCAAGCCATGGACAAGGCAGCCACCGAAAGAAATGCGGTGTGGTCAAAGGAAAGATCGGGCACCAAATCGACCCGGACCAGTCGATAGAGCAACGTTGAATGTCCCATCTTGCATCACAGCGGTGGATATGGTGGCCGGAGATGTAGGGGTTCGTAGCAGGGAAAACAAAAAATTATATTGCATGAACACACATAAACCAAGATCTATCTACTAGATTGTAGCAGCGAGTCTGAAGGGAATATGCCCGAGAGGCAATAATAAAGTGGTTATTATCGTATTCCTTATTTATGATAAATGTTTATTTTACATGCTATAATTGTATTAATACGGAAACATTAATACATGTGTGTTTAATAAACAAAAAGTAAGTTCCTAGTTATGCCTCTCTTATAAACTAGTTCGTTGATTAACAAGATGATCATAGGTTTCCTGATCATGGACATTGGATGTTGTTAATAACGAGGTCACAACATTAGTGTAATGATGTGATGAACATTCATCCGAAGTATAGCATTACGATCAAAGTCATTGAGTTTATATTGCTATAACAACTTACGAAGTGATCCTAATCCTTAGACCACGAGATCATGTCAATCAGTAACACCGGAAGAGTTTCTCGATGACATCAAACGTCACACCGTAACTGGGTGATTATAAAGATGGCGTCAGAACTACTAAAGTGTTATGTTGATACCCATGGATCAAGAGTGGAATTTGTTCATCCCGATGACGGATAGATATGCTCTGGGCCCTCTCGGTGATATCACATTGATTAGCTTGCAAGCAAGTGATTTGATCACTAGAATGTTATATCACGGGAACGAGAAAAGAGTGCTTGTCGGTAACGAGATCAAACTAGGTATGGAGATACCGATGATCGAATCTCGGACATGTAATATATCGTGAAACAAAGGGATTAAGATAATAGCGTAAAAGGTTCACACGATCACAGAAGTCATCGTTGAATGTGTGGGAGTCAGTATGGATCTCCAGGTCCCGCTACTGATTATTGATCAGAGAAGGGTCTCGATCATGTACGCATTATTCGCAAACCGTAGGGTGACACACTTAAGGGATACCGACACCATTCGGAGAAAATGATATGCCAGAAAAAGAAAAAGAAAGCGCAGGAATTTATTTCACTAGACACCGAAACTGTTTCGGTTGAAATTGCTGAAACTGGTTCTGCATGTGAAATGGAATACTAGCAAGGGGTTTTATGTGAATGTTTATTAATTAAAGTAATTAACAAAATTCTGAATAAATAAATAAAAGAGTTTTATTTAAATGAGAGCTTGCATTAAATTTGGTGGAAATTTAATGCATGTGAGTGGATTTTTGAGTGCAGACTTTTTAATGGGAGTGGAGGCTTTTCATTTTGAGTGGGAGCTACACCCACATGAATGTGGAAGAGGTGGGGCAGCCCCATGGCTAGGCGCCATGCCCCTTGGGTGCCCCCCTCTCCCCTATAAAAGGCCCCCCTCTCCTCCCCTCAAAGCACACCTCGCGAAGGATCTCTCTCCCCCCTTTAGAATTTCCCCATGGTCTCGGATCAGCGAGATACATGTTCCCGGTGGCTTTTTCTAGAAGGATTTGTTGCTTCCGCTGCTTCGTTGGAGCGAGGGAGCGGAGGTTGTCGGGGTACCCGTACGTGTGTGCGATCACGGATGCACCACTGCTTTGAGGTGCTAGACCAGCTGGACCAGATGGACTTCATCACGATCTTGAGATCGGCAAGCGTTCGTCTACATCATCCACGAGTACAACCTCGTTAACGCTATTAGGTCTTTGAGGGTATGTATTCTATGGATGTATATCCACCCGTTGCTTGTATCTAGTAGATAGATCTTGGTACATAGATGTTCCCATCGTAGGAAATTTTTTGTTTTCTATGTTGCGAACCCCTACAGTGGTATCAGAGCCGGATCTATGCGTAGATGATTTGCACGGGTAGTACACATATGAGTATGTGGGCGATGATGATCATTTTATTGCTTCTTAGTTGTACTTTGGATATTGGTGGCATAGTGGGATGAAGCGGCCCGGACAAACTTTACATGTCCTCGCACATGAGACCTGTTCCACGCTTGACATGCAACTAGTTTGCATAAGTGGCTAGCGGGTGTCTGTCTCTCCTACTATAGTTAATATCTAATTTGCAACGAGTTGTCAACAATTTGGTTATCCTCGTTGTGGTTCATGTTCGTAGGTAAGAACGGTTCTTTCTTCGAAAGCCCTAAGCCACGTAAAACTTGCAATGGACAAATTAGAGGCGTCTAGTTTAGATTGTTGCTGGGCTAGTGTTATGATATGGTGATGTTGTAAGTAGAAGTATGAGATGATACTCTTACAACACACATAGCGTGTAAGTTCCATAGACCTTGGCCTTACACATAAAGGTATGATAGAGATCATACCACGGTGCACATGATGGAGATCATATGCGGGAACCATATCATTTCACTTATTAACATGAGATGTTTGATTGCATCTTATATTGCTATTTTAGCGTTTTATTAGCATAATAAGATGACCCCACATTTAAATATCAAGATAAGAATGTGTTCTTCCTTAAGTATGCACCGACAATGTTTCGTCGCTTCAAGGCATCACGTGATGATCGGGTGTACTTGAATCCACGAGCATATCTCGGGTGTAAATGTGTTACAGACGTGAATACTAAGGTTCTTACTTGGCGAGCCTAGCATGTACAGACATGGTTTCACATCCCAAGATTTTCCAAAATCTTGTAATGTGAAAATAAATAAAATAAAATAAAACTTTGTTTGAATTTCAGAGCCAGAAGAAACTTTTTGAATTCAATTGGAACTTCAAACCCATTTGAATTAAATAAAATCTAAAGGGATCTAAAAATATAAACATTTAATAAAAGGAAAAATAAAAACATTTGGAAATACTATTTTGAAACTCTTGAGTGAAAAGATTTATTTCAAATGAAATAGAAGTTTTTAAATAAAGGATATTTTATAAAGCCAAATTAAAACTAGGTCAAGCTTTGGGATTTTAAACAATTTATTTAAAGGAAATTGGCAAAGGTTTATTTAAATAAAATAATAAGGAATTTATATTCAAATTTTTTACCAATTTAATTGAAACATCAAAACTTGTTAAATGATTTAAATAGGTTTTCCAAGTATTTTATATTCTCTAATAAAACCTACTAAATTGTTTTGGCTTTATTTTAGGTTTCAAAATAAATATCTAAATAAAATAAAACCTATTTGAAATAATAATGAAAGTCTATTATATTTAATTATTAATGGACCTCAATGTAAAAGGATTATTTTATTTTAAACAAGTTTTCCAAATATTCTTTGTTTCCAAATAAAACCTACTGATTGGGTTTTGAAAGCATTTGGATTTCAAATGAAGATTTTATTAAATAAACCAAACCTTGTTTTATTAATAAACCATGGACCATTTTATTTAATAAATAAATGGAACCTAAAAAGATTTAAAAATATTATTTTATTTTGGACTTTGGATTAGGTTGATAAACAGAACCAAAAAAACTTGATACAAGTGTGATGATTGTTTGAATTATTTGAATGTTTTTCTTGTTGTTTGAATTATGAATTAAATTTCAAATCAGAAAATAGAAATAGAAAAGAATAAAACAAAGTAAACAGAAAAAAATAAGAGAAAACGACCAGCCCAACAATCTGGCCCAACAGCCCAACTCCAGCCCACTCGTGCCCTTGCCCCGAACCATTTTCTTCACCGCAGAAAGAACCCGCTGAGCAGCTGACAGGTGGACCTCCTCCTCTCTTCTATTTCCACTGACCGCTGGACCCCCTTTCCACTGTTCTCCTTCCCCACCCGCGCGACCAGTTCTTCCCCTCCTCGTCGCCGTTTCCTGCTGTAATTTCGCAGCATCAATTCGCTTTAACACGGCCACCTTAACTCGCAGCGACCACGCTCCCTTAAAAGCCTCCCTCTCCTCTGTCATTTCCCCCAGACGTCGCCTCCACTCTGCCCCTAGGCTGCCTCCAATTCTCTCTATATCGCCGCCGCTCCGACGAGCTCCCATCTCCGATTCCGACCAAACCTCACCGCCCCTCTCCTCCCCGACCAAGCTCACAGCTTCCCCACTCTCAGGCGCATCTGCTAGTGCATCAAACTCGACCGCGGGTACCCTATAACCTCGCCTTCGACAACGACCATCATCGCCACCGTCTGCTTCATCTCGTGAAGCCCGGGTAATGTCGACCACCCCGCGCCTTCTCATTCACGCACGCACATTCGCTGTGTCCTTGCGCATCTAACCACATCGGTTTCTTGCCCTCTGGTGGACAGCAGCCCCATCCCCGTTGTCAGGCAGAAGCTCCCGACGCCGCCACGAACTCCGGTGAGGAATTGCCGTAGAACCCGAGCGCCCCTCGTCCGACCAACACTTCCTCGAGCAACGCCGTGACCCCCTGAGCCCGGTGAGCAACCCCTCCTTCTCCCCCACCTCCTGTAGCGTCGCCTCCGTCGTCGACCGACCGCTCCGCCACCAGACGCCGCCGCCAGCGCCGCTGCTTTTTGACCAAGCGATAGGAACCGTAGGATGCAGATCCACCGGCTTGGATAGAATGACTAACCGAAGGGGTAAGGATGGATCTGTGCCGTGCAATCTAACTTAATCTAACGTTCCACAGAGCCGATCCGGCCGAACCGGTATCGACCAGTAAGAACACGCCGCGTGTCGCCTATTAGGTTTAAAAACAGTTTTGAAAACAGAAACTTTTGCAAACTTCAAACCCTTGTATCTTTGGATCCACACGTCCAAAAATTACAAATTTTATGTCGTTGGAATCAGCAAGACAAGCCCTAACCAACCCTGCCCTTAGTTTAGAAAATAGTATCTGTTAACTTGTTTGAAATTGCAGAAACTTTTGTATGCTTGTTTAGAGTAGAAAAATTGTTTAAAATTGATTTTAGGATTAAAACCTTTGCAAAATGGATTTATGTGATCATACTGACCCTAGGAACCAACCCTTGGTGTTAAGAATGATCTTTGGTAAGATATAGGTTGAATTATTTAACTTAGCCAATTTCTAGCCAAATAAAATTATTGATTTTATTATGAAAATGATTATGGAAAGAAAACTTTGAGAAAATGGTTTGGACCAAACCTACTGATCCAAAAACACCAAGTTTTGCAATGGCAACTCATTTGGTGAAAAACATAAAGTTTTGCTTTGATAAGAAAAATATTTTTCACCACATAAAATGATGAAAGGTTTTGGAAATGGTTTAAGGATAAAACACATTTGCAAATGACTTTGCCATTTTGGTATATGACCAATTTGGACCTTACAAAGTTTTAAGCCTAGTGGAGACCTCCCTTGTGAATAGAACCATCTTAAGCATGTTCCCATGCATGACTTAGAATCCATTGCTTGTGTGTGTGAAATATTGTTTGAATATTGGTTTGGAATGCTACTTGATACTATGCTTGTTTGATTGTAGTGAAATTAGCAAAGTGTGAGACTAGCAAGATCAAGGAGTAAACTCTCATTCCCTACCAAAAAGGCAAGTTACACTATCATACAAATGCCCTACTATTTTCATTATACTTAGTGGATTATGAAAACATGCATGAAAAGACATTTTATACTTATGCTATGCTAAAATCCTAATAGGATTCCCTATACACTCCTTAGTGAAAATATTGAAGTTGTACATGCTTAGCCATGCTATATTTTGAAAAGAGATACATGTTGAGATTTTACAAAGGTTGAGAAAAGAACTTATGTTTTACATAATAAAACAAGGACTCAATGAACCACCTAGGTGGTGGATACTTTAAGTTTTGGAGAAGGTGGCAACAAAAGGAACCATGTCTATGGGATTCACTTTGTGTTGTTCTCCAAGAGAAAACCACCTAGGAAACTTAGAGATTGAACATGTTTCTCCAATTGTGGCTTTCGTGTGCAACCACATGCTATTATGGCTCTGGCTTAGTCAACTACATTAGGAAGACCCATACATTGTCTTTAGTTACCGGACATGGGGATCTGGAATGCTTCATGGGGGCTGAAGACAAGATAGCAATGATGTATGGGAGGACCTCTTGGAAAGACTTCGTCACACTCTCAGTCTGCCAGTACTCCATCTTGGTGAGCACTAATCCAGTAGGCCACTGGTGGCAACAAGATGGGATTGTGTCATGTGGGTAAAGTGTACTCCTTCTGCAGAAGTTAATAAAATCTAAGTACTTAGCCGTGTCCCCGGTTATGGACAATACCGAGCAACTAAAGTCTGAACTATGGGAGATCTCGACATTCCAACTTCTAATATAAAATTTGATGCACTTGGGGGTACCAAGGAATTCAAAGAGATTTGTTAAGCTTGTTGCACTTGGGGGAATTACCAAGGTGCTCAAGAGCATGATGTACTTGGGGTTACCAAGGAACTCATGATATTTCATAAAACTTGTTGCACTTGGGGTTACCAAGTAGCTCAAAGGATTTTGACAAGGACTTGAATACTTGAGTTTCTACCAAGGAGTTCAAGGAATTTGGAAAAGAGATTTGACAAAGGACTTAAAACCCTTTTTGAAAAGATAGGATAAAACAATGCTTTATGCAAATAAGCCTTAAAATCTACTTAGCCAATTATGCATATAATGATAGGATCCACTCTTATTATACATAAAAGTGAAGCTTGCCAATACAATTCAAAATGTATTGATCCTTGTGGCTGTAACTTGTAATGTTGCAGGTTGATTGTTTTTAAATGAAGATTGTTTGATTGACTAGGACTACAAAGTCTACAACCAACATCTGCCTGTGGCATTTTGAAGATGAAAGACCAATGACTATAGATATTCCGCTGCAATGTAATGTAATAGCCAAATGAGCTATGCATGATGTAATAGAATTATGTTATTCCTGGTTATAAAGTTATAATATGACCTTTGTATCTTGATATTACATCTTAACTGTGGATGCTAGCTATTGATCCAGGGACTAGCATTGTAAAACACAGGAGGACTCTACCTTATCAGGTTGGGACCCCTACACATGGCCTCGGAACACGGACCGAAAGGTTAAGCATGAGTCATATGTTTTGATATGATGACCATATGGATGCTCGCCTTTGAAGCTACACCGACTCACGTGATGATCGGACTTGGTGTAGTGGATTTGGTTTATGTAATCACCAAAAAGGCACGAGGGATGTCATTTTTGAGTGGGAGTTCATTTCTAATTTGGATTATTAGAACTCAATTTATCATAAATTAAATCAAAGTGAATTTGCATAATTTGTTGTAGTCATTGGCATTCGTTCACCACCTTATGCATAGTTGTAATTGAGATAATAGAACTATAGAATTCTGGATATATACTTTACGAACTGGTATCGTATTGTGTTGAGTGTCAATCTAAAGTTTAAAGTCCTATTGCAAACTTTTACTCCGTGAAATTTAATAATTGGTATTAAATCGAGAGTAACAATTCCAGTGTTAGTATCTTAAGTATCATGTTTGCCTCCATGATTCTTGATTATTTTAATATCAAGTTTATATAGGAGCTGAAAGAATTGTTTCAGAAACCATCATGTGTGGCAGATATAATGATATCTGAAACAATGTTTTCGTTGCAATATGATAGAGTATAATACATGTTCTCATATTGGATGAGAATTTGCAAAGGTTGGAGATGCTAGACATCCTATTCATCCAAAAGGGTTTTGGGAAGTAAAGTTATACTCACGATTCATCTTTATAAGCTACAATAGCTTGATCATGAAAGTTGTCATGATAAGGCTGAATAGAAGATGTATGTAAAGTGTTTACTACACTAAAAGATTACTAAATAATGGATTTTGAAAGAACGCTGATCATTTTGATGATTGTGATCTACTTCAAAGTGCAAGTCCAAAGGTATTATTATTTAAATATACACGCTTTGGACTATGTGTCATGTATATGGCGCCACTTTTGATGTTGATAGATACTTTTAAAAAGGAAAAGGAAATGCTGAAAGAGAATCTATAAAATATATTTGGTAGAAAAGAAAAGATTGGAAATATCCAATTTAGGTATATGGATGATATACATGTTATGGTTGTATTCTTTGCTTGTTAAACAATGTGGTTCTTGGGTATTGGATACCGAATTGGTTGGTATGAAATTTCATACGAAATGACGCAATTCATAAACCGCAATGGCCTAAGTAACTAGCAAGAGAATATGTGATGATGTTCATCGAAAACAAACAAACCGTTGTTTGTATTTCTTGTTGACATCAAAGCTTGACTTCAAGATTTGTTTTAATAATTGTTATTTAAATCAGGTATTATGAGAACAAAGGTTGTTCAAATAATTACAGTATTCCATATAAGATGGATGATTTACAAATCTAGTTGGATAAATCACATCCATAAAACCTAATGCTAAAATGTCGCAAGACAAATGATTGAAAGATCACTTACGAAGTGACATCGCTGTTTAAATTATATTGGAAAGAAAACATGAAGAATCTCCGTATTCATGGATTTTTGGAGTCTTTCATTTGATCAAGTGACGCTTGTGAGACTTTCCACGTGATAATTAAAACTTTGTTTAAAGGCCAAAGAAGAACGAACGACTAAATTATTGGAATTTATACATATCAATGTATGTAGTCCATTATGTGTAGTCGTAAGCGATGGGTTTCAACTTCATATGCTTTCTCCGGAAATTTGAGTGAATGTTCACTTAATGAGAAAGAAGTATGAAATATTTGAAAAATGTTTCAAAGACTTTCAAGATGAAGTGAAAAATCATTGTAACAAGAAAAATAAAATGGTTTATGATTTTATCATAAGGGATTTATTTGAGTTACAAGTGTAACAAGAAAATAAATGAATTATGATTTTATCATAAAAGGGATTTATTTGAGTTGCAAGTTTAGCAAAACACCTAGATTTACATCTCCCGAAACACCATAGGAGTATGGAGTGTTTGAGATTTGTAATGAAACCTTGTTTGACATGGTTGGATCAAAGGTGTTATTTATAAAACTGCCATTATGTTTTTAAAAGATTAAAAGCTTTAGAGACTTCCGCTTTTACACTGAAAAGAGCTCCATCTTGATCCGTTGAAATGACACCATATGAGTTATGGTTTGGGGTAAAACCCAAGTTGTCATTTCTTAAATTTTGGTATGCTAAACATACGTAAGATATTTACAACCAAAGTAGGGTGAGCATGTCTTTGTAGGTTATTTCGAATAACAATTGGTTATTCCTCCATAACACCGAGGACAAAAGGGTTTGTCGCTAGAAATGTGAAGTTTCTTCAAAAAGGAATTTTTCGCAAAAGTTAAGTGGGAGGACAATAGAACTTTGATAAGGTTAACGGACCTTATCTAAATGTGTTGAGTTGCGGAGCGCGGGAAATCGTTCTGGAGGCTGCCATAATGCTCATAGCTTATGTGCCTCAATGGTTGTGGTCACGGAGATCTAAGTTCTTATTGAACCAAGTCGGTCGAATAAACAATCAAATACTAAGATTTGAGAGTAAATCATTGTTGTTTGACAATGATGAACCGACTATATGCAAAGAAGCAATGATGGGCCCTGACTCCGTCAAATGGCTTGAAGCCATAAAATCAGTGATAGTTCCATACACAAGAAATCAAGTTTTGAACTTGGAAGACCCTCCGGAAAGGTGTAAAAACCTATCGGTCGTATTTGGATCTATAAAGAGACAGACATGGATGTTTTACATCTATGAAATAGTCGACATATCGGTAAAGTATTTTACGACAATTTTCAAGGAGTTGACTATGACAAGATTTGATCTTTCATAGCGATATTTAGTCTGGACGGATTAAAGTAGCAACCACTACATATAATTTGGGTATATGGTAGATGAATAAACAAAACAAAATTCTTCTAATAGAATGGTTACCTAGGACGTGTACATGACACGGTCCAAAGGGTTTTGTTAATTCAAAGGATGCTAAAAAGGGCATGCAAACTTCAATGGTTGAAGTAAGCATCACGGAGTTGGAATCTTCACCATGATGAAAAGGAGTTTTCATCAGGAGACGATGAAGATGCTTGCATTTGCAAGAAATTAAGTGGGAGCGCTGAGACATATTTCTAATACATTATGTGGAGGACATCTTGTTGATTAGAAATTATGTAATTTTTATTAACAAAGGATAAGAATTTCATTTTGATGAAAACTTAGGCAAAACCCGAATATTTAACGTGAATGTCTATAGTGGATAGACTGTGACGCCAATATGGTTGTGCCAAACGTACATATATGAGATATTGAAGGAGTTCAATATAGAAACGACAAGAAACAGTTCTTGTTGCATGGAAAGGAATTGAATCAAGATTCAAGTGTATCGACACTTGATAAGTGAAACAAGATTCAAGTGCTTTGACACTTGATGAGTGAAATCACGAGAATGTTTTGATCAATCATACCATGATATGTACACATCCAGATATGTCCTATGCTCTAAGTGTTATGAGAATATACCAGAATGAATGATAAAATGATCATTGGACGATAGTGAGGATATTCTTATGATCTTTTGGAAGAACTAAGAATATATTTGTGTAGAGGTGACAAACAATTACAAATAGTTCATTGTAAAGCGTTACATTGATACTAGTTTTGCCACAAGATACAAATTAAGTTTATCTCAATTTAAACTATGGGTGGCACAATGAAATGGAAAGAACGTTTCCATGATGGATTTGGATGAATTCCAAAGTTAAGACATTATGAAGGATACTACAACAAAAGGGCTAAGTATATGACTGCTATAGTATCAGCAAAGGAGGGAATTTGTGTCAAGTAGTTTGTTATCAAACTAAGGTGTGGTTCACAACAGGCTAACACTAAAGATATGTTGTATGACAATAGTATCGACATGTTTTAACCCCAAGGAACTAAAGGTCTCACCAAAAGACCAAATTTATACAACGCCATCTCATTAGAGAATGAGTGATGCGTGGAGACGCAAAGACATCCAAATACACACGGACCTGAAAGCATCGGATCCGTATATTATGTTAACCACTTGCAGTTGCGTATATGGAACACCAGAAAGCCATAGGTGTTCAATACGCAAAGTTTTCAAACTAGATTATTGTCTCTAGTGCAAGTGGGAGACTGAAGGGAATATGCCCGAGAGGCAATAATAAAGTGGTTATTATCATATTCCTTATTTATGATAAATGTTTATTTTACATGCTATAATTATATTAATACGGAAATGTTAATACATGTGTGTTTAATAAACAAAAAGGAAGTTCCTAGTTATGCCTCTCTTATAAACTAGCTCGTTGATTAACAAGATGATCATAGGTTTCCTGATCATGGACATTGGATGTTGTTAATAACGAGGTCACAACATTAGTGTAATGATGTGATGAACATTCATCCGAAGTATAGCATTACGATCAAAGTCATTGAGTTTATATTGCTATAACAACTTACGAAGTGATCCTAATCCTTAGACCATGAGATCATGTCAATCACTAACACCGGAAGAGTTTCTCGATGACATCAAACATCACACCGTAACTGGGTGATTATAAAGATGGCTTCAGAACTACTAAAGTGTTATGTTGAGACCCATGAATCAAGAGTGGAATTTGTTCATCCTGATGACGGATAGATATGCTCTGAGCCCTCTCGGTGATATCACATTGATTAGCTTGCAAGCAAGTGATTTGATCACTAGAATGTTATATCACGGGAACGAGAAAAGAGTGCTTGTCGGTAACGAGATCAAACTAGGTATGGAGATACCGATGATCGAATCTCGGACATGTAATATATCATGAAACAAAGGGATTAAGATAATAGCGTAAAAGGTTCACACGATCACAGAAGTCATCGTTGAATGTGTGGAGTCGATGGATCTCGGTCCGCTCGATTATTGATCAGAGAAGGGTCTCGATCATGTCCGCATTATTCGCGAACCGTAGGGTGACACACTTAAGGGATACCGACACCATTCGAAGCAAATGATATGCCGAAAAAAAAGAAAAAGCGCAGAATTTATTTCACTAGACACCGAAACTGTTTCGGTTGAAATTGCTGAAACTGGTTCTGCATGTGAAATGGAATACTAGCAAGGGGTTTTATGTGAATGTTTGTTAATTAAAGTAATTAACAAAATTCTGAATAAATAAATAAAAGAGTTTTATTTAAATGAGAGCTTGCATTAAATTTGGTGGAAATTTAATGCATGTGAGTGGATTTATGAGTGGAGGCTTTTTAATGGGAGTGGAGGATTTTCATTTTGAGTGGGATCTCCACCCACATGAATGTGGAAGAGGTGGGGGCAGCCCCCATGGCTGGGCTCCATGCCCCTTGGGTGCCCCCCTCTCCCCTATAAAAGGCCCCCCTCTCCTCCTCTCAAAGCACACCTCCTCGCGAAGGATCTCTCTCCGCCCTTTAGAATTTCCCCATGGTCTCGGATCAGCGAGATACATGTTCCCGGTGGCTTTTTCTGGAAGGATTTGTTGCTTCCGCTGCTTCGCTGGAGCGAGGGCGCGGAGGTTGTCGGGGTACCCGTACGTGTGTGCGATCACGGATGCACCACTACTTTGAGGTGCTGGACTTGATCGTGCTGGACCAGCTGGACCAGATGGACTTCATCACGATCTTGAGACCGACAAGCGTTCGTCTACATCATCCACGAGTACAACCTCGTTAATGCTATTCGGTCTTCGAGGGTATGTATTCTATGGATGTATATCCACCCGTTGCTTGTATCTAGTAGATAGATCTTGGTACATAGATGTTCCCATCGTAGGAAATTTTTTGTTTTCTATGCTGCGAACCCCTACAGAGTCTATTAGAGTACTCACCCTCAAAGATTCCAAAGCGGTTAACGAGAGCATATTCTCGTGGGTGATGTAGTCGTACACTTACCAATCTCAAGATCGTGTAGACGATCCTTCCGGCGCTGCGTCCCGGCGGAACTTCCGCAGTCCGTCACACGTTCGGTACTCGATGAAGACCTTTCTCTCCCTTGTTCCAGCAGGCAGTGGAGGTTGTAGTTCTCTCCTCGCGATTCCGGCAGCATGAAGGTGTGGTGTCGGAAGTAGAGGGAAGATCCCACAGGGCTTCGTGTAAGCCGGAGCGGGGTATGGCGGAGAAATAGGGTTTCCCCGACGATCTAGGGTTTAGAAGCCGGAGAGGAGGATGTTGGAGATATGCCCTAGAGGCAATAATAAATGTAGTTATTATTATATCTTTGTGTTTATGATAAATGTTTACATTCATGCTATAATAGTATTAACAAGGAAACATTAATACTTGTGTGATTTGTAAACTTAAATTAGAGTCCCTAGTAAAGCCTCTTCATAATACTAGCTTGTTGGTTAATAAATGATTGTGGTTTCCCTATCATGAACATTGAGATGTTATTAACAACAAGATCATATCGTTAGGAGAATGATATGATGGACATACTCCTATAGATAAGCGTAGCATAAAGATCAAGTCATTTTAATAGTTCAATTGCTATATTCTTTCTGATACATAGTAACCTAATTCCTTCGACCATGAGATCATGCTTATCACCATCACCGGAAGGATGCTTTGATGACATCAAACACCACACCGTAACTGGGTGGCTATAAAGGTGGCATTGAGTGTTCGGAAAGTATTGGTTGAGACACATGGATCAAGAGTGGGATTTTTCCATCCATATGATGGATAGATATACTCTGGGCCCTCTCGGTGGAATGTCATCCAATTAGCTTGCAAGCATGTGACTGGCTCACAAGGGATCTGTCACATCCCAAAATTTTCCAAATTTTGAAATGTGAAAAATTAAATAAACAAAATAAAACTTTGTTGAAATTCAGGGTGAGAAGAAACTTTTTGATTCCAATTAGAAATATCAAAACCTATTTTGATCAAATAAATCCTAAAGGGATTTAAAAAGATAAAAAAATAATAAATAAAGTTATAATAGTCGGAATTACTATTTTTGGATCTTTTAATAAAAATATTTGGTTTTCAAAAGAAAAAGGTAGAATTATAAATAAAGATTATTTTATTGAGCCAAATTAAATCTTGGCCAATCTTTTGAAATGAAATATTACTATTTGATAAAAAGAGTAAAGGTTTTTCTATTTAAAATAAACACTAAAACTTGTTAATTTATTTTAAATAAGATTTCTTAGTGTTTTATATTTTCAAATGAAACCTACTGAATTGATTTTGGTATTATTTAGTTTTCAAATAGAGTTTTAAATAAATAAAATCCTATTTGAATTAATGACTAAGGTCTATTTATTTAATTATTAATGGATCCTAAAAAGAATAAAAATTATTTTATTTTTGGACTTTGGATTGTGTTGTTAAACAGAACTAAAAATAAATACAAAGTTTGGCAAAAGTTTGAATTCATTTGAGTGTTTGAATTGTTTGAATAAAATCAAAACAGAAATTCAAATAGAAAAAGGGAAAAGATTCTGTATAAAAAAAATGAAACAAACAGCAGCCCAACCCATCTGGCCCACTAAGCCCAGCTCCAGCCCAACTAAAAGTCCCTGCTGTGAAATGTTTTCCACTCATTCTCGCACCCGCGCAGTCACAGACGAGTGGACCCCGCTCCCCCTCTCTCTCCCTCGCTGACAGACAGGTCCCACAGCGCCAGCACATCGTCTTCAACCCGCGACATTTCCTCCTCGCCGTTTCTGGCAGTAACTCCGGCGTTGAACTCGCGTTGATGGCGGCCTTAACTCCTCCGGCGACCACGCGTGCATAAACGCCCCTCTCCGCTCTATCTTTCCCCCCAGAAAGCGCCTCCCCTCTGCCCCAGGGCTGCCCAGATTTTCCCTTGCACCGCCGCGGACTCCGACGAGCTTCGCGATCAATTTCGGCGCCGTCCAGCCTCGCCTCGCCTCCCACTGCACACTAGCTTGTTCCCCACCTCCTGGCGCATCTCCTTGTGCCACCCGTTTGCCTGCGCTTGCCCCAGAGCGTCGGCAAGGACAAGCTCAACTCGCCACCGCCGTTTGCCATTGCTCCGTCGAGCATCCCAGGTGAACTCCGACCTCCCTAAGCTCTCTCGATGATGCACCTATCTTCCCCAGATCGGTGCGCGTCTAACCATACCCCTACCTTGCCTTAGGGCGACCTGCAACCTCACCTTCGACAGCAAACAGAGCCGCCCGTCGTAAGGAGCTACTCCGGCGAGCAATCGTCGCCGTTCCTGAGCGCCCCTCGCCAAGCCAGCGCCACCTCGAGCTTCGTCACACCTCTGCGAGCACGGTGAGACCTCTCGCCCTCTTCCTCGCTTCCTGTATCGCCGGCACCACCGCGAGCAAAGCGTGATCTGCCAGTCGTCGCCGCGCAGCGCCGCCAGTTCCTAGTCATAGCGCTACAACCGTTAGATCCTCATCCAGCGGATATGATAGAACGTGATCGAAGGGGTATGTGTGCATCTGCGCCGCTCGATCTTACTTAAATCCTACGGTTCGCAGAGGCCGATCCGCACGAAGCGGTACCGGCCAATAGTATCACGCCGCGTGGCACTGGTTATGTTTAAAACAGAATTTTGAATCTGATTGATATGCAAACTTGTAAAATTCATAACTTTAAATCTACACGTCCAAATTTTGCAAATTTTATATCAATGGAATCAGAAGAACATGTACTTTGCAACCATGAACTTTGTTTAATGTTTTGCTTCTGGTAAATTGGTTGAATTTGCAGAAACTTGTGTAGGCTTATTATGAATATAAAAATTGTTCTAGATATAATTTTAATGTGAAATCTTTGCAAAATGGATTTTTGTGAACCTACTGACCTTAGGAACCAACCCATGGATTTAAAAACGAATTTTGTGAAGTTTAGGAATAAATACTTGAATTAGCTCATTTCTAGTCAAATAAAAATATTGATTTTGATATGGAAATGATTTATGAGTAAAACCTTTGGGAAATGATTTGATTCAAACCTTCTGACCCTAAACACCAAGATTTGAGAATTAAAATATATTTGGTGAACTCTATAAAGATTATTGCTTTGCTAAAAGTATTTTCAACCACATAAAATAATGATTTGGTTTAGAAATGGTTTATAGATAAAACCTTTTGCAAAAGGTTTTACCACTTTAGAAAATGACCATTTTTGAACTTTATAATGTTTAGAGCTTAGTAGAAACCACCTTGCAAATAAAACTATCCTTTGCATGCTTGCATGCATGACCTAGTTTCTATTATTTTATGTGTGATAAATTGTCTGAATATGGGTTGGAATGCTAGTTGAATATGTGTTTGCTTGATTGAATTGTAGTGGAATTAGAAGAGTGTGGTATTTGCAAGATCAAGAAGTGAACCAACATTCTCTACTAAAAAGGCAAGTGACACTATCATCCAAGTCCTACTATTTTCATTATACTTAGTGGATTTTTGAAACATGCATGATAAAGTTTACTATATTTTATGCTATGCTAAATCCTATTAGGATATCATTATATCTCCCTTAGTGGAAACAATGTAGTTGTAGTATGCTTAGCCCTGCTATATATTGGGATGGGATACATGTTCTAATTATATGAAGTATTGAAAAGTTATAAGTTTTATATAATAAAACAAGTACTCAATGAACCACCTGGGTGGACAAGGATACTCAAGGTTGGACAAGGTGGCAACAAAAGGAACCATGTTTATATGGCTATCTCTTTTTGTTGTACACTAGAAGAAAACCACCCAGGGACTTAGAGATTGAACATGTTTCTCGTACAGTGGCTTCCGTGTACAGCCACATGCTAAATGGGCTTTGGCTTAGTCAACTACATAGTGGAAGACCCATGCATTGGCATCTTCAGGTTAACTAGGATTGTGTAAGGGAACTTGAAACCCTACATTGGTGCCTGGATGACAAGCTAGCATTGTGTATTGGGAGGACTCCTATGGAAAGACTTTGTCACATTCTCAATCTGCCAGTACTCCATCTTGGTGAGTACTTATCCAGCAGCCACTAGTGGCATCAATATGAGATTGTGTCATGTGGGTAAAGTGTACAACTTCTACAGAAGATCAAATTCTAAGTACTTAGCCGTGTCCCCGGTTATGGACAATACTGAGCAACTAAGGCCTGAAGCTATGGAAGATCTCGAGATTCCAATTTCTCAAAGTAAAACTTGATGGTGACAACAAGGGATTAGAAGCACTTAGAGTTTTCCAAGGAGTTCAGAAAGATTTTCAAAAGATCAAAACTATTTTGAAAAGATAGGATAAAACTATATTGCTTTCTGCAAAAGAGCCTAAACCCTACATAGTCAAATATACATGTAAATGATAGGATCCACTTATTTCTACATAGTAGTGAAACTTGCCAATACAATTCAAATGTATTGACCCTTGTGGCTGCAACTTATTATGTTGTAGGTTTGTTTGATGTTAGTGAAGTTTATTGATTAGGATTACAAGTCTACAACCAACATGACTGCCTGTGGCACTTTGAAGATGAAGGACCCCATGCTTATAGATATTCAGTTGCAATGTAATGTGATAGCCAAATGAGCTTTGTAAGATGTAATAAATTATTTTATTCCTGGTTATAAAGTTGTATTATGACCTTTGTTTCTTGATACTACATCTTAACTGTGGATGCTAGCTATTGATCCAGGGACTAGCATTGTAAACACAGGGATATCTACCTTATTAAAGGTTGGGAACCTTACAGGATCACATATCATGGGAACGAGAAAATAGTACTTATCAGTAACGAGGTTGAACTAGGTATGCAGAGATACCGACAATCAAAACCGCGGATAAGTAAACTATCGTGAGACAAAGGGAAATTGGTATCGTATGTAAGTGGTTCATTCGATCGCAAAGTAATCTTAGAAATATGTGGGAGACATATGAATTTCCAGATTCCTCTATTGGTTATTTTTCGAAGAAGTGTCTCGATCATGTCCGCATAATTCATGAACCGTAGGGAGACACACTTAAGGATTCGACGTTGTTGAGTAGTTATGGAATGATGAGTAAGAGACCGAATGTTGTTCGGAGTCTCGGATGGGATCCGGGATATCATGAGGAGATCCGAAATGGTCCGGAGAATAAGATTCATATAAGGAAAGTCCTGTTTTGGGGTTGGAGAATGGTTCCGGTGTTTTCATCGAGAATGTTCTAGAAGGTTCCGGAATGTCTGGCACTCCGGAGGGGAAGGGTACATGAATGTGTCATAACAAGTTGGAATGGTTGCATCATGTACTAGGTGTCATCGCTGAACAAAATAAAGGGATAAATCAAATCCTAGTTTGAAAAGTCAAACGCCAATTTGAAAAGTCAAACGGCTATTTTGTTTGGTGGAGGGAGAGTAGGAAACCTACTTGGGGAGGAAGTCCCTCTCCCTCCACCGCCGGCCAAGGAGGCCGAGTTGGGGAGGGACTCCCCTCCCCTTGGCCACGCCCTCCCACCTATATAAGGAGGGGCAGGGCTGCCCCTCCTAGACACACACCTTGCCCCTCTAAACCCTAACCCTAGCCGCCGGCCACCAAACCGCCGCTGTCGCCCTAGGGTTTCTCCCAAGCCGCCGAGTTGGGGCTTCTACTTGCCCTAGCCACCGGCCTAGCTCCCTTTCTTGGTATGTCTAAACCCTAGATCACCGAGGCTCTCTCATAGTCCACCATACTCGCTCCGGCTTAAGGCGAAGCCCTGCGAGATCTCCCCTCTACTTCCGGTACCACGCCGTCGTGCTGCCAGAATCGCGAGGATAGTGCTACAACCTCCGCTGCCTGCTGGAACAAGGGAGAGGAAGGTCTTTATCGAAAATTTAACGTGTGACCAATCGGAAGCACCGCTGAACGAGCCTTGGGAAGGATCGTCTACACGATCTTGAGATCGGCAAGAGTACGACTACATCACCCACGGGAATCCGCTCTCGTTAAACACTTTGGAATCTTCGAGGGTGAGTTATTCCATCGACTCATTGCTACAATCTATTAGATAGATCTTGGCTTGTTTGTTTGTATGTGGTAGAAAATTTTTGTTTTCCATGCTACGAACCCCTACAGTGGTATCAGAGCCGTGTCTATATGTAGATCTGTTGCACGAGTAGAACACAATGGTCATTGTGGGAGGTGGTGCTTTTATTATCAATTGCTTCTTGTGTACTTTGCATCTTGCGGTATGATGGGATGAAGCGGCCCGGGCTAACCTTACATGACATCGTTCATGAGACTTCCTCCACGCTCAACATGCAACTTGTATTGCATAAGTGGCTTTGCGGGTGTCTGTCTCTCCCATTATAGTATAGATCCAATTTACAACGGGCACTTGATAGTTCAAACATCAACGTTGTGGTTCTTGTTCGTAAGTTATATCGACACTTATTGAAAGCCCCAAACCACGTAAAATATGCAAAGAAATTAGAGGCGTATAACTTTGTTTTGCAGGGGTGTGCTGTGATGTGATATGGCCATGATTGTGATTATATTTGATGTATGCAATGTTCCTTATTGTAAGTTGGCAACCGGCAGGAGCCATATGGTTGTCTTTAATTTATGTTAAGACCCGCGTGTATATTCAAAGTAGTTGTAATAGTTGAAGCTGGTGGACGACAACCATGGAGCAGCGTCATTGACCTTGATGCAATGCCGGTGATGATGGAGATCATGTTCGTGCTTGAAGATGGAGATCGGAAGCACAAAGAAGAAAGGCCATATCATATCACATATTATGAATTGCATGTGATGTTAATCCTTTATGCATCTTGTATTGCTTAGTTAACGACGGTAGCATTATAAGATGATCCCTCATGCACAAAAATTTCAAGTTCTAAAGTGTTCATCCTTAGTGAGCACCGTTGCTAAAGCTTGTTGTTTCGAAGCGCCACGTGATGATCGGGTGTGTTAGATTCTGCAAGTGTATACAACGTGAGCAAGCCAGATTTGCTCATGTGGAAGCTAAGGTTTGATCTTGACGAGCCTAGCATGTACAGACATGGTCTTGGAACACGGATCACCGAAAGGTAAAGCATGAATCATATAGTAGATATGATGAACATGTCGATTGTTCGCCATTGAAGCTACATCAACTCTCGTGATGATCGGTGTTGATTTGGTGGATTTGGTTTGTGTGATCACTAAAACAATGTGAGGGATATTGTTTTGAGTGGGAGTTCACCTAGATTAATTTAACTATTAATTAGAACTCAATTTGTCATAAACTTAGTCTAAACTATTGCAAATATGTTGTAGATCAATGGCGGCCCCTACCATCAATTTTAATGCGTTCCTAGAGAAAGAATAGTTGAAAAACAATGGAAGCAACTTCGCGGATTGGTTACGCAATTTGAGGATTGTCCTCAATGCTGGTAATTTGACCTATGTGCTAGATGCACCGCTGGGTGACCCTCCTGCAGCCGATGCTAACGATCAAGTAAAGAATGTTTACCTCGCTCGGAAGAATCAGTACTCCACAGTGCAGTGTGCTATCTTCTATGGTTTGGAATCGGATCTTCAGAAACGTTTTGAGAATTCAGACCCACATGATATTGTCCGTGAACTCAAATTGATTTTTGAGACTCACGCGGCAGTTGAGAGCTATGAGGCTTCTGAAAAGTTCTTTAACTGCAAGATGGAAGAGGGCAGCTCCGTCAGTGAGCATGTGCTTAAGATGTCTAGGCACGCAAACAAACTTCAAATCTTGGGTATAGTGATTCCTAATGCTTTGGGGATTTACCGTGTCCTCCAATCACTACCACCAAGTTACAAGAACTTTGTGATGAAATACAATATGCAAAGCATGAACAAGTAGTTGCTAGAACTCTTCTCCATAATCAAATCTGCAGAAGTGGAGATCAAGAAAGAGAACCAAGTGTTGATGGTCAATAAGACCACCAAATTCAAGAAAGGCAAGTCTAAGCAAAAGGGACACTTCAACAAGGGTGGTGTCACATCCCAAGATTTTCCAAATCTTGTAATGTGAAAATAAATTAATAAAATAAAACTTTATTAATTTTCAGAGCCAGAAGAAACTTTTTGAATACAATTGGAACTTCAAACCCATTTGAATTAAAATAAACCTCAAGAGATTTAAAAAGATAAACATTTAATAAAAGGAAAATAAAAACATTTTGGGAAATACTATTTTGAAACAATTAAATGAAAAGATTTGTTTTCAAATGAAATAGAAGATTTATAAATAAAGATTGTTAAATAAAGGAAAATTAAACCTTGACCAAACTTTTGGAATTAAAACATTGTATTCTAAATAAATTTAGCAATGGTTTATTTAAAATAAATTAATAAGGATTTAATATCCAATTTTATTTAAATGAGAAGTTTTACCAAATTAATTTAAACATCAAAGCTCGTTAAATTATTTTAAATAAGTTTTCATAAATTGGAATCACCAAGTTTGGATCTCTAAATAAAAAGATATGAATTTCATAAGACAAGAATGAAAATATTAATAAAGAATATTTACAGACCAAATCAAATCTTGGCCTAATCCATGAAGTAAATGGAGTGATGATTAATCCCAATTCAAATAAAAATATGAAATAAAGAATATTCCAAATAAAATAAAATGGAAATAACCATTCTATCTCTATTTTAAATAAGGACAAATCTCTAAATAAAAATACATGAGAAAATGATATTTGGAATTAAAACAATTACCCAATCTTATATGATTAATAAATCACTTTGGAATACTTTCCAAATAATTCAATATGAATTATTTGAACCAAATAAACAATTCCTAAATGGATTATTATCTAAGGACCATTTATTTAATTATAAATGGAACCTAAAATAAAAGGTTATTTTATTTTAAAACAAGATTTCCAAGCATCCTTATTTTCAAATAAAACCTACTGGTTTGATTATGAAAATAATTAGATTTCAAATGGAAATTTTATTAATAAAAATCAAACCCTATTTTATTAAATAACTAATGGTTCATTTATTTAATTAATAAATGGAACCTAAAAAGATTTAAAATAATATTTTATTTTAGAATGTGAATTATGATGTTAAGCAGAACCAAATTCATATTTGAAAGGCTTGTTGATTGTTTGAATCACTTTAAATGTGTTTGGTTGTTTGAATTTCAAAACAGGAAAATAGAATTAGAAAAAGAAAAAGGAATCAGACAGAAAAAAAAAAATAAGAAAAGCAGATTTCAACTACCCCGGCCCAAACAACCCATCTAGCCACCTCCTCTCCACGCCGAACCGTTTTCTCACATGAAACAACCATAAAGCCCCTGACGAGTGGACCCCGCCTCATTTTCTTTTCCCCACTGACAGCGGACCTCACATCCACTGTTCCCCTTCTTCTCCACCCCGCACGACCTCTTCTTCCCTTCTCCGTCGCCTGACCGTTGCAGTGAGTAACTCCGGCGATTGATTGCGCGTAAAGGAGGCATTGAATCCTTGTAATGACCACGCAGGATAAATCGCTAACATCCCCTCTCAGTTTCCTCTCTGCCTTCATCCCCAGACACGCCTCCAGGCCGCCTCGATTTCGCTCAGAGCACCCTCGTCTCCGACGAGCCCTCTCGCAAATTCCGACCAACACACTCCACCCCCTGCCTTCTCGAGCATCCTAGCAGCTTTCCCACTCCCTGGAGCACCTCCCTGTACCAACCGTTCATCCGCGGGCGTCCCAGGAAGTCGACTTCGACAAGGATCAGAAGCGCCGCCGTCTGCCAGCTTCTCCGACGAGCCCCGCAGGTAGAACCCAGTCGCCCCTCTTCTTCTGGTGCATGCTCACATCATCTCCGTGACCTCCTGCGTCTAACCCAGCCTTTCGTTTGTCTTCTCATGGACCACAGCAACGTCCCCGTCGTCGACCAGAGCCAATCGCCGCCAGAACGAACTCCGGCGAGCAATCCCGCCCAACCTCGTGCGCCCCTTCACCAGCCAGTACCTCCTTGAGATCCCCCAAGCGTCTGCGAACACGGTGAACAACCTCTCCCTCCTTCTCGCTTCCTGTAACGCCGGCGACACCACTGACCAGCCGCCGCCGCCGCGCGTCAGAGCCCAGCGCCGCCAGCTTATGGTCTGGACACTGAGAGCCGTTCGATTTTGATCCGTTGGATAGGACAGAAAGTAGAGTGAAGCGGTAAGAGAGAAACTGAGCCGTGCGATCTCAGTTAAAATCAACGGTCCACATCGCGCGATCCTACCGAACCGTTTTTGGCCAATTAGAGTGCGACGCGTGGCAGTATTTGTTTTAAAAACTGATTTTGAAATCAGATTGAGTTGCAAACTTCAAACCTTTATATCTTTTGATCCATACGTCCAAATTTGACAAATTTTATATCAAAAGATTCAGGAGAACAAGACCTAGCCAGCCCTAGCCTTAGTTTAGCAAATAGTAATTGTTAGCTTGTTTGAATTTGCAGATTCTTTTGTGTACTTGCTAACATTAGAAAAATCATTTAAAAATGAATTTTGAGATCAAACCTTTGCCAATTGGTTTGTGGTGACCCTACTGACCCTAGGAACCAACCCATAGTATTAAAAATGATTTTTGTGAAATTTAAGTTGAATTATTTAACTTAGCCATTTTCTAGCCAAATAAAAAGAATAGTTTTATTTATGAAAATGTGTATGGAAGGAAAACTTGAAATAATAATTTGGACCAAACCTACTGACCTAAAAACACCAAGTTTTGCAATAGCAACTCATTTGGTGAACCTTATGGGCTAATGCCTTAGTAAAAATATTTCTACACCACATAAAATAACACCTTGTTTTGAAAATGGCTTTAAAGTGAAAACCTCTTGCAAATGACTTAGCCACTTTAGAGAATGACCATTAGATGTACCCAAATGACTATGACCCACTAGAAACCACTTTTTCAAACAAAACAAAGCTTGGCATGCTTGCATGCACTTCTTTGACTTTGTTATTTATGTGTGTTGTTTTGATTGGTAGATTGAGTTTGTGCCTTGCTTGATTGATTTGTAGTGACTTGAAGAGTGTGATTATTGCAAAGATCAAGAGGTGAACCTAAACTCTACCAAAAGGCAAGTGATGCTTCATACTTTTATCCTATTACTTTCACTATGCATTAGTGATTTTGTTAAGTAAAACTTGCATGGATTTTGCTAAGTATAGATCTTGCTATAAGAAAACATAGTAATGAATCCTTAGTAGGATTTTCCTAAGTTAGAGATTCCTACTACTACCAAGCTTAGCCTAGCTAATAGAAAACATGGGTGGAATATATATTCACACTATGGAAAAATATTCTAAGTCTAAGGACTTGTGATTTTGTTTAATAAAACAACTAAGTTAATGAAACACCTGGGTGGAATGGAAAGATTGGGTTATGTTGAGTGGTTCACAAGGCCCATATTTATGGTTAACCTTGTGTATCTCACTTGTGGATGGCCACCCAGGAAACAAAGAGATTTGAGATGTCAAATGTTAAGAAGCTTCAAGTGCAACCACTTGGCAATATGGGCTCTGCCATGATCATATAGGTTGCAAGAACTTAGCCAAATGGACAGTGGGTGGTAGTGTTTTGATAGGTTGGAACGCGTCCATTTTGGTCTAAGGGAAGGCTTCTGAAAGATTTTGTCTTGGGAAACCAAGTCTTGTGGGTAAAGTGCACCACCTCTGCAGAGTGTAAAATCTAAGTACTTAGCCATGTCCCTGGTAAAGGACAATTTGAGCATCAAGACATGGAAGCAATCAAGAATCTCATCATTCTAATTTCTAAATAAAAACTTGTGGGTGAACAAGGGATTGTGTGTATTCTTCAATCTTTGATGGAAAGATGGCTTGAGACAAGGATCTTGAAATCTTAGATTGAAGAAAATTGTTTTGCCAAGCAAATCTTCAGTCTTTGATTGGTAGATGCCCTGAGTGGATCTCCAGTCTTTGATTAGTAGATGTCTTGGAAAGTTTTTGCCAAACAAAAACTTAGTATTTTCAAAATGATAAGAAAAATCTATTTTGAGCAATGCAAGCCTCAACTCCACTTAGCCAAATGCATGTAGATGATAGATTCCACTATACTACATAGTATCACTTGCCAATACAATTCAAATGTATTGACCCTTTGTGGCTGTAACTTGTATGTTGCAGGTTTGATTGATTTTAGTGAAGATTGTTTGATTAGGATTACAAAGTCTACAACCAACATCTGCCTGTGGCACTTTGAAGATGAAGGACCCATGACTATATTTATTCCGCTGCAACGTAATGTAATAGCCTAATGAGCTATGTTTGATGTAATAAAATTATGTTATACCTGGTTATAAAGTTATATTATGACCTTGTTTCTTGATATTACATCTTACTGTGGATGCTAGCTATTGATCCAGGGACTAGCATTGTAAAACACAGGAGGACTCTACCTTATCAGGTTGGGACCCTAACAGATGGTATCAGAGCATTGTGTTGCCTGTAGGATTTGTAAACCCTAGGATTGGACAAAAACCCTTAGAAAAATAGGAGTGATATTTTGTTCCAAAAACTTATTTACAAAACACTTGTAAACTCTTTCCTCAACCATTTTGGTTTTCAGCTCTACATCTCTTCTCCTTCAACTTGATGGCAAAGCCTACCCCATGACCAAAGACTACCCCATGTGCAGAGACTTCTTCAACATCTTCAGCTCTAATGACTTCAACATCTTCAGCATTCTCACCAAGGACTTCTGATTTGGAAATTACTAAGGACCACAAGTTAGACAAGGAATTCTTACTTAAGATTTAGAGACTGAGGGAATGCAAAATAAGAAGAAACCATCAATAACTTTGAAGTATTGTGACCAAGAGTTTTTCTCAAAGAAACCAAGATCTCATACAAGAAGAATCAAGAAGGAAGGAAAGATCACAAGTAAACCATATAGATAGACCACCACAATTTAGATAAATCAAAACCACCAACTTATGTGGTGTAACAAAAATATTTTGTTGCCTAAAAATATGCTTGAACCTTGTTTGAGTGAAATGTTTGGTTTGTGATTGCATGCACATTGTTTGTGTGAATTGTGATGTGTGTGATTAGAAAAATTTCCTTAGAAATATCTTGCCTACTCTAATCTCCCTTCAACCCAAAACAGATGACTACTCCAAGAGACACCAACAACAACCAAGAAGACAACATGAGAGAACTTATAGCAACCCAAAACCAGTTGAGCCAAGAGACAACTCAGCTTTTAGCCAACAACAATGGACTAGACCCAGCCATACAAAGGATTTTGAGACTTCAATCCCAACTGTTGCAAGGATTGGTTACCCAAATTATCAACATGAGAGAAAACTTTTCCCAAAGAGCTAATGACAACAAGGATGACAAAGATGTTATTCTAGAAGGAACCAAAACTAGCAATATTTTTAGAGACAAGGATCATGCATCCAAGGAACATGAAGATCAATGCCTCAAGAAGAGAGAAAGATCTCCCACTCATGAAGAGCATGAACTAGAAGAACTCCTAGCTTTGGAGACCCAAGAAGAAAAAGAAATTTCCCAACACTAGCAAGAAGGATATTACTCAAGAGCAATGTTACACTTGCAAAGAGATGGGACACTATGCCAATGAATGCCCGAAAGAAGAAGAGACAAGAAGACAAACAAAAGCTAGTGAAACCCAAGATAAGGAAGAATTTTAACCAAGTGATGTGCAAATATTGCAAAGAGTTTGGACATTATGCAAACTCTGTCGAAAATATAAAACATAAGATAAACCAGCCTTTGAGATATCACCAAGTGATATGTTACAATTGCAGAACCAGGACACTATGCAAGCAATGTCCAGAAAAGATGAAGAACAAGTTGATCAAGCCTATGGAGAAACTCAACCTTGGACCATAAGTCAATTATGGAAACAATGGACACTATGCAAAAGTTTTCCAGGAGGAAGTTTTCCCAGGATCCCAAGAAGGACAATGTGTAATTTTTGTTTGAAAATTTTTAAGGGTGGTAGTACCCTAGTTGTTTGAACATGCTTGTAACCCTAATCTTCCCAAATCTCGGGACGAGATTTATTTTAAGGGTGGTAGCCTGTCACATCCCAAGATTTTCCAAATCTTGTAATGTGAAAATAAATTAATAAAATAAAACTTTATTAATTTTCAGAGCCAGAAGAAACTTTTTGAATACAATTGGAACTTCAAACCCATTTGAATTAAAATAAACCTCAAGAGATTTAAAAAGATAAACATTTAATAAAAGGAAAATAAAACATTTTGGAAATACTATTTTGAAACAATTAAATGAAAAGATTTGTTTTCAAATGAAATAGAAGATTTATAAATAAAGATTGTTAAATAAAGGAAAATTAAACCTTGACCAAACTTTTGGAATTAAAACATTGTATTCTAAATAAATTTAGCAATGGTTTATTTAAAATAAATTAATAAGGATTTAATATCCAATTTTATTTAAATGAGAAGTTTTACCAAATTAATTTAAACATCAAAGCTCGTTAAATTATTTTAAATAAGTTTTCATAAATTGGAATCACCAAGTTTGGATCTCTAAATAAAAGATATGAATTTCATAAGACAAGAATGAAAATATTAATAAAGAATATTTACGACCAAATCAAATCTTGGCCTAATCCATGAAGTAAATGGAGTGATGATTAATCCCAATTCAAATAAAAATATGAAATAAAGAATATTCCAAATAAAATAAAATGGAAATAACCATTCTATCTCTATTTTAAATAAGGACAAATCTCTAAATAAAAATACATGAGAAAATGATATTTGGAATTAAAACAATTACCCAATCTTATATGATTAATAAATCACTTTGGAATACTTTCCAAATAATTCAATATGAATTATTTGAACCAAATAAACAATTCCTAAATGGATTATTATCTAAGGACCATTTATTTAATTATAAATGGAACCTAAAATAAAAGGTTATTTTATTTTAAAACAAGATTTCCAAGCATCCTTATTTTCAAATAAAACCTACTGGTTTGATTATGAAAATAATTAGATTTCAAATGGAAATTTTATTAATAAAAATCAAACCCTATTTTATTAAATAACTAATGGTTCATTTATTTAATTAATAAATGGAACCTAAAAAGATTTAAAATAATATTTTATTTTAGAATGTGAATTATGATGTTAAGCAGAACCAAATTCATATTTGAAAGGCTTGTTGATTGTTTGAATCACTTTAAATGTGTTTGGTTGTTTGAATTTCAAAACAGGAAAATAGAATTAGAAAAAGAAAAAGGAATCAGACAGAAAAAAAAAAATAAGAAAACAGACCCAGCCCAACTACCCCGGCCCAAACAACCCATCTAGCCACCTCCTCTCCACGCCGAACCGTTTTTCTCACCGTGAAACAACCCAAGAAAGCCCACGACGAGTGGACCCCTCATTTTCTTTTCCCCACCGACAATGGACCTCATCCATCATTCCCCTCTTCTCCACCCCGCACGACCTCTTCTTCCCTTCTCCGTCGCGACCTGGTAAAGGAGTAACTCCGGCGATTGATTGCGCGTAAAGGAGGCATTGAATCCTTGTAATGACCACGCAGGATAAATCGCTAACATCCCCTCTCAGTTTCCTCTCTGCCTTCATCCCCAGACACGCCTCCAGGCCGCCTCGATTTCGCTCAGAGCACCCTCGTCTCCGACGAGCCTCTCGCAAATTCGACCAACACACTCCACCCCTGCCTTCTCGAGCATCCTAGCAGCTTTCCCACTCCCTGGAGCACCTCCCTGTACCAACCGTTCATCCGCGGGCGTCCCAGGAAGTCGACTTCGACAAGGATCGCGGTTGAGGCTTCTCCCGCCGGTAGAACCCAGTCGCCCCTCTTCTTACGGTGCATGCTCACATCATCTCCGTGACCTCCCCTCCCTGCTTTAACCCAGCCTTTGTCTTCTCATGGACCACAAGAACGTCCCGTCTGCGATCAGCCAATCGCCGCAGAACTCCTGAGCAATCCCGCCCAACCTCGTCGCCCTTCACCAGCCAGACCTCCTTGAGATCCCCGTCTGCGAACACGGTGAACAACCTCTCCCTTCTCGCTTCTCAGAACGCCAGCGACACTGACCCGCCAGCCCGAGCCAGCGCGCCAAATTTATGGTTATGGACCGAGAGCCGTTCGATTTTGATCCGTTGGATAGGACAAAGTAGAGGAAGCGGAAGAGAGAAACTGAGCGTGCGATCTCGGTTAAAATCAACGGTCCACATCGCGCGATCCTACCGAACGTTTTGGCCAATTAGAGTGCGTGGCGATGGATTTGTTTTAAAAACTGATTTTGAAATCAGATTGAGTTGCAAACTTCAAACCTTTATATCTTTTGATCCATACGTCCAAATTTGACAAATTTTATATCAAAAGATTCAGGAGAACAAGACCTAGCCAGCCCTAGCCTTAGTTTAGCAAATAGTAATTGTTAGCTTGTTTGAATTTGCAGATTCTTTTGTGTACTTGCTAACATTAGAAAAATCATTTAAAAATGAATTTTGAGATCAAACCTTTGCCAATTGGTTTGTGGTGACCCTACTGACCCTAGGAACCAACCCATAGTATTAAAAATGATTTTTGTGAAATTTAAGTTGAATTATTTAACTTAGCCATTTTCTAGCCAAATAAAAAGAATAGTTTTATTTATGAAAATGTGTATGGAAGGAAAACTTGAAATAATAATTTGGACCAAACCTACTGACCTAAAAACACCAAGTTTTGCAATAGCAACTCATTTGGTGAACCTTATGGGCTAATGCCTTAGTAAAAATATTTCTACACCACATAAAATAACACCTTGTTTTGAAAATGGCTTTAAAGTGAAAACCTCTTGCAAATGACTTAGCCACTTTAGAGAATGACCATTAGATGTACCCAAATGACTATGACCCACTAGAAACCACTTTTTCAAACAAAACAAAGCTTGGCATGCTTGCATGCACTTCTTTGACTTTGTTATTTATGTGTGTTGTTTTGCTTGATTGGTAGATTGAGTTTGTGCCTTGCTTGATTGATTTGTAGTGACTTGAAGAGTGTGATTATTGCAAAGATCAAGAGGTGAACCTAAACTCTACCAAAAAGGCAAGTGATGCTTCATACTTTTATCCTATTACTTTCACTATGCATTAGTGATTTTGTTAAGTAAAACTTGCATGGATTTTGCTAAGTATAGATCTTGCTATAAGAAAACATAGTAATGAATCCTTAGTAGGATTTTCCTAAGTTAGAGATTCCTACTACTACCAAGCTTAGCCTAGCTAATAGAAAACATGGGTGGAATATATATTCACACTATGGAAAAATATTCTAAGTCTAAGGACTTGTGATTTTGTTTAATAAAACAACTAAGTTAATGAAACACCTGGGTGGAATGGAAAGATTGGGTTATGTTGAGTGGTTCACAAGGCCCATATTTATGGTTAACCTTGTGTATCTCACTTGTGGATGGCCACCCAGGAAACAAAGAGATTTGAGATGTCAAATGTTAAGAAGCTTCAAGTGCAACCACTTGGCAATATGGGCTCGCCATGATCATATAGGTTGCAAGAACTTAGCCAAATGGACAGTGGGTGGTAGTGTTTTGATAGGTTGGAACGTCCATTTTGGTCTAAGGGAAGGCTTCAAAGATTTTGTCTTGGGAAACCAAGTCTTGTGGGTAAAGTGCACCACCTCTGCAGAGTGTAAAATCTAAGTACTTAGCCATGTCCCCGTAAAGGACAATTTGAGCATCAAGACATGGAAGCAATCAAGAATCTCATCATTCTAATTTCTAAATAAAAACTTGTGGGTGAACAAGGATTGTGTGTATTCTTCAATCTTTGATGGAAAGATGGCTTGAGACAAGGATCTTGAAATCTTAGATTGAAGAAAATTGTTTTGCCAAGCAAATCTTGTCTTTGATTGGTAGATGCCCTGAGTGGATCTCCAGTCTTTGATTAGTAGATGTCTTGGAAAGTTTTTGCCAAACAAAAACTTAGTATTTTCAAAATGATAAGAAAAATCTATTTTGAGCAATGCAAGCCTCAACTCCACTTAGCCAAATGCATGTAGATGATAGATTCCACTATACTACATAGTATCACTTGCCAATACAATTCAAATGTATTGACCCTTTGTGGCTGTAACTTGTATGTTGCAGGTTTGATTGATTTTAGTGAAGATTGTTTGATTAGGATTACAAAGTCTACAACCAACATCTGCCTGTGGCACTTTGAAGATGAAGGACCCATGACTATATTTATTCCGCTGCAACGTAATGTAATAGCCTAATGAGCTATGTTTGATGTAATAAAATTATGTTATACCTGGTTATAAAGTTATATTATGACCTTGTTTCTTGATATTACATCTTACTGTGGATGCTAGCTATTGATCCAGGGACTAGCATTGTAAAACACAGGAGGACTCTACCTTATCAGGTTGGGACCCTAACAGGTGGTAAGAAAGTTACCGCACCGACGAAGAAGACCAAGGCTGGACCTAAGCCTGATACAGAGTGCTTTTACTGCAAGGGAGAAGGTCACTGGAAGCGGAATTGCCCAAAGTACTTGGCGGATTTGAAGAACGGCAACATCAAGAAGAAAGGTATATCCGATATACATGTTATTGATGTGTATCTCATTAGTACTCGTAGTAGTGCCTGGGTATTTGATACTGGTTCGGTTGCTCACATTTGTAACTCGAAACAGGTGCTGCAGAATAAACGGAAGCTAGCGAAGAACGAGGTGACGATGCGCGTGGGAAACGGACCAAAGGTTGATGTGATCGTGGTCAGCACGCTACCTCTTCATCTACCATCGGGATTAGTTTTATACTTAAATAATTGTTATTTGGTGCCTGCGTTAAGCATGAACATTATATCGGGATCTTGTTTATTGCGAGACGGTTACTTGTTTAAGTCCGAGAATAATGGTTATTTGATTTATATGAGTAATATGTTTTATGCACATGCACCTTTGATAGATGGTCTATTCTTATTGAATCTCGATAGTGGAAATACACATACTAATAACATTGAGGCTAAACGTTTGAAATCGAGCGATAACTCGACCTATATGTGGCACTATCGTCTTGGTCACATTGGAGTGAAGCATATGAAGAAACTCCATTCTGATGGACTTCTTGAATCACTTGATTTTGAATCACTTGAAAGATGCGAAGCATGTCTGATGGGAAAAATGACTAAGACTCCATTTTCTGGTATGATGGAGCGAGGTACGGACTTATTGGAAATCATACATACCGATGTGTGTGGTCCAATGAGTGTAGCATCGCGCGGTGGTTATCGTTATGTTCTTACCTTCACGGATGACTTGAGTAGATATGTGTATATCTATTTCATGAAACATAAGTCCAAAACTTTCGAGAAGTTTAAGGAATTTCAAAGTGATGTTGAGAATCAACGTAACAAGAAGATTAAATTTCTGCGTTCTGATCGTGGAGGTGAATATCTAAGTTACGAGTTCGGCGAGCATTGGAAGAAATACGGAATACTTTCACAATTGACACCACCGGGAACACCACATCGTAATGGTGTGTCCGAACATCGTAATCGAACTCTCTTAGATATGGTTCATTCTATGATGTCACTTACAGATTTAGCGCTATCATTTTGGGGTTATGCATTAGAAACAGCCGCATTCACTTTAAATAGGGCACCATCTAAATCCGTTGAAACGACACCGTATGAATTATGGTTTGGGAAGAAACCTAAATTGTCGTTCCTTAAAGTTTGGGGTTGCGAAGCCTATGTAAAGAAGTTACAACCGGACAAGCTTGAACCCAAAGCGGAAAAATGCGTCTTCATAGGATACCCAAAGGAAACTATTGGGTATACCTTCTATCATAGATCCGAAGGAAAAATCTTCGTTCCCAAGAATGGATCCTTTCTAGAGAAGGAATTTCTCTCGAAAGAAGTGACTGGAAGGAAAGTAGAACTCGACGAGGTTTTCGAACCTTCTCTCGAACTTGCGAGTAGCGCAACACCGGAAGAAGTTCCTGTGGTGCCTGCACCAATAAGAGTGGAAGCTAATGATGATGATCATGAAACTTCGGTTGTAGTTGCTACAGAGCCTCGCAGGTCAACGAGAACTCGTACCACTCCTGATTGGTATGATCCCGTTATGAGTGTCATGTTGGTGGACAACACCGATGACCCTGCGACATATGAGGAAGCGATGATGAGCCCAGATTCCAATAAATGGCAAGAAGCCATGAAATCCGAGATTGGATCCATGTACGAAAACCAAGTATGGACTTTGGTGGACTTACCGGATGGCCGGAAGGCTGTCGAGAATAAATGGATTTTCAAGAAGAAAACATATGCTGATGGTAATGTTACTGTCTATAAAGCTCGACTTGTCGCAAAAGGGTTTCGACAAATTCAAGGAGTTGACTACGATGAGACTTTCTCACCAATAGTGAAGCTAAAGTCTGTGAGGATTATGTTAGCAATCACTGCATATTATGATTAGGAGATATGGCAAATGGATGTCAAAACAGCGTTCCTCAATGGAGACATTGATGAAGAGTTGTATATGATGCAACCCAAAGGTTTTGTCGATCCTAAGGATGCTAACAAGGTATGCAAACTTCAACGGTCCATTTATGGATTGAAGCAAGCATCCTGAAGTTGGAATCAACGTTTTGATAAGGTGATCAAAAGTTTTGGTTTTATACAAACTTATGGAGAAGCTTGTATTTACAAGAAAGTGAGTGGGAGCTCTGTAGCATTCTTAATACTGTATGTAGATGACATATTGTTGATTGGGAATGATGTAGACCTTCTTAATAGTGTCAATGAATATTTGAATAAAAGTTTTTCAATGAAATATCTTGGCGAAGCAGCTTACATATTAGGCATAAATATTTATAGAGATAGATCGAGACGTCTAATATCATTGTCACAAAGTACATATTTGGACAAAGTTCTAAAGAGATTTGGAATGGATGATAGCAAGAAAGGGTTCTTGCCCATGTTGCCCAATACGACCTTGAGTAAAACTTAAAGTCCAACAACGGCAGAAGATAGAGAAAGTATGAGTAAAACTCCTTATGCCTCAGCCATAGGATCTCTAATGTATGCCATGCTATGTACTAGACCCGACATTGCATATGTTGTTAGTTTGATGTCACATCCCAAGATTTTCCAAATCTTGTAATGTGAAAATAAAAGAATAAAATAAAACTTTGTTTAAATTTCAGAGCCAGAAGAAACTTTTTGAATTCAATTGGAACTTCAAACCCATTTGAATTAAATAAAACCTAAAGGTATTTAAGATGATAAACTTTTATTAAAGGAAAATAAAAAGAATTAAAAATACTAATTTGAAACTCTTAAATGAAAAGATTTGTTTTCAAAAGAAATAGAAGTTTTGCAAATAAAGATTATTTAATAAAGCCAAATTAAACTTTGACCAAGCCTTGGAAATTAAAACATTTAGTTTTTGAATAAAAATAAACAAAGATTTATTTGAAATAAAATAATAAGGAATCAATATCAAAAATTTATTCAAATAAAAGGTTTTACCCTTTTAATTAAAAACATCAAAATTTATTAAATTGTTTTAAAATAGGTTTCCAAGTATTTTATATTCTCTAATAAAACCTATTAAAGTGTTTTGACTTTAATTTAGGTTCAAAATAAATATCTCAAATAAACTAAATCCTATTTGAATTAATAAAGAAAGTCTATGTTATTTAAATCATTAATGGACCCTAAAACAAAAGGATATTTTGTTTTAAACAAGTTTCCCAAATATACTTTATTTCCAAATAAAACCTACTGATTTGTTCTGAAAATATTTGGATTTAAAAATGGTGATTTTATCAAATAAATCAAACCCTATTTTAATAAATAACTAAAGGTACATTTTATTTAATTAATGAATGGATCCTAAAATGAATTAAAATATTATTTTACTTTATTTTAGAATTTTGGTATTTGTTACTGAACAGAATCAAGTTCAAAAGTTGTGAAGTGTGATGTTGGTTTGAATTTAATTGGTTGTTTGAATCATGTGTTTGAATAATCAAATCAGAAAATAAAATAGAAAAGAATAAAGCAAAGCTGACAGAAAAAAAATAAAAGAGAACCGACCCAACCCAGCAGCCCACGAAGCCCATCACTAGCCCACCATTCCCACGCTCGAACCGTTTTCTTTTCCACTTAGAATCTCACCCACCCAGCAACTGACCGGTGGACCCCTCTCTTCTTCTTTTCTTCCACTGCCAGGTAGACCCCACGCAGCCAGCTCCTTCTTCCCCACCCGCGAACCACGCCTCTTCCCCCTCGCTGCCGTTGCAGGCCTTGATTCCGCGCGATCAATTCGCCTTAACGCCGCGTTAATTCCTCGTCGCGGCCACGCCCATTTAACCGCCTCCCTCTCCTCTGTCATTTTCCCCAGACACCGCCTCCATTCTGCCCCTAGGCTGCCTCCAATTCTCTCTGCACCACCGCCGTCTCCGACGAGCTCCGCCCTCAATTCCGGCCACACACTGCTTTCCCTTGCTTCCTCGACCAAGCACGCATGCTCCCCATCCTCTGGCGTTTCTGTCCATGCCCTCCGCTCGACCGCAGCGCAAAGACGTCGATTACCAAGCTCTGAACGCATGGCGTGCGCCTTCTCCGACGATGCCCCCAGGTTAATTCCGACCACCCCGTACCCTCTGGATCACGCACACATCTTTGCCATGGTCCTACGCAGCTAACCCAACCCTCCGTTTGTCTTCTCGTGAACCACAGAGCCGTCTTCGACCTCGACTGAGCGCGTCCGTCGCCAGAACCAACTCCGGTGAGGAATTCTGCCCGACCCCGTGCGCCCCTCGACGGACCAGTCCCACGTTGAGCATCAGCGTTGCATTGCGAGCCTGGTAAGCACACTCCCCCTCTGCTTCGCTTCCTGTATCGCCGGCGCCGCCGTGAAACAGAGTCGCCGCCGCCAGCAGCCGTCGCAGCGCCGCCCGACTATGGTCGAACACGCTAGCACCGTCCGATCTAGATCGCAGCGTCACGATAGATTCACTTACCGAAGGGGTATGCGTCGATCTGCGCCGCACATCTTCAGTTAAATCCAACGCACCTCAGTAGCCGATCCGGCCGAACCGGTATCGACCAGTAAGAACACGCCGCGTGTCACCTGTTCGATTTAAAAACAGATTTGAAACCTGATTTAGATAGGATTTTCAAACCCTTATAACTTTTGATCCACACGTCCAAATTTGACAAATTTTATATCAATGAAATCAGGAGAACAAGCCCTAATCAACCATGGCCTTAGTTTTGAAAATAGTATCTGTTAGCTTGTTTGAAATTACAGAAACATTTGTGTACTTGTTTAGAGTATAAAAATTGTTTAAAAATTGATTTTAGGATTAAATCTTTTGCAAAATGGATTTGTGTGACCCTACTGACCCTAGGAACCAACCCATAGTGTTAAAAAATGATTTTTGTGAAATTTAAGTTGAATTAGTTAACTTAGTCATTTTCTAGCCAAATAAAACTCATTGATTTTATTATGGAAAAGTTTGTGCAAGGAAAACTTTGAGAAAATGTTATGGACAAAACTTACTGACCCAAAACACCAAGCCTTTCCAAAGGTAACATACTTGGTGAAAAACCTAAAGTCTTACTTTAAAAAGAATAATTTTCACCACATAACATGTTGAATGGATTTTAAAATAGACTTTGGGCAAAACCTCTAACTAATGACTTTGCCATTTTGGTAAATGACCAATGTGGACCTTACAAAGTTTATAAACCTAGTAGAGACCAACCTTGCAATAGAACCCTCTTTCTACAAGACTTAGGAACCATTGCTTTGTGTATGTGAAATATTGTTTGAATGTGGAATGCTATTTGATACTATGCTTGTTTGATTGTAGTAAAAATTGCAAGTGTGAGACTAGCAAGATCAAGGAGTGACTATAATTCCCTAACAAAAAGGCAAGTTACACTATCATACAAAAGACCTACTATTTTCATTATACTTAGTGGATTTTGTAAACATGCATGAAAGTGTTTTATACTTATGCTATGCTAATCCTAATAGGATTCCCTATACACTCCTTAGTAAAAATATTGAAGTTGTACATGCTTAGCCATGCTATGTTTTGAAAAGAGATACATGTTGAGATTTTGCAAAGGTTGTGAAAAAGACTTGTGTTTTATATAATAAAACAAGGACTCAATGAACCACCTAGGTGGTGGACACTTTATGTTTTGGAGAAGGTGGCAACAAAAGGGAACCATGTCTATGGCAATCACTTTGTGTTGTGCTCCAAATGAAAACCACCTAGGAAACTTAGAGATTGAACATGTTTCTCCAATTGTGGCTTTCGTGTACAATCACATGCTATTATGCTCTGGCTTAGTCAACTACATTAGGAAGACCCATACATTGTCTTTAGTCACCGGACATGGGGATCTGGAATGCTTCATGGGGGCTGAAGACAAGCTAGCAATGATGTATGGGAGGACCTTTTGGAAAGACTTCGTCACATTCTCAGTCTGCCAGTACTCCATCTTGGTGAGCACTAATCCAGTAGGCCACTGGTGGCAACAAGATGGGATTGTGTCATGTGGGTAAAGTGTACTCCTTCTGCAGAAGTTAATAAAATCTAAGAACTTATCCGTGTCCCCGGTTATGGACAATACTGAGCAACTAAAGTTTGAACTATGGGAGATCTCGACATTCCAACTTCTAATATAAAAACTTGATGCACTTGGGGGTACCAAGGAATTCAAAGAGATTTGATAAAGCTTTTTGCACTTGGGGTTACCAAGGTGCACAAGAGTATGATGTACTTGGGGTTACCAAGGAACTCATGAGGTTTTAATAAAACTTGTTGCACTTGGGGTTACCAAGTAGCTCAAGGGATTTTTGACAAGAACTTAAATACTTGAGTTTCTACCAAGGAGTTCAAGGAACTTGGAAAAAGAGATTTGACAAAGGACCAAAACCATTTTTGAAAAGATAGGATAAAATAATGCTCTATGCAAATAAGCCTCAAACCCTACTTAGCCAAATATGCATGTATTGATAGGATCCACTCATAATATACAAAGTAGTGAAACTTGCCAATACTATTCAAAGGTATTGACCCTTGTGGCTGTAACTTGTAATGTTGCAGGTTTGATTGTTTTTAAATGAAGATTGTTTGATTGACTAGGACTACAAAGCCTACAACCAACATCTGCCTGTGGCACTATGAAGATGAAGGACCCATGACTATATTTATTCCGCTGCAATGTAATGTAATAGCCAAATGAGCTATGTATGATGTAATAAAACTATGTTATTCCTGGTTATAAATTTATATTATGACCTTTGTATCTTGATATTACATCTTTACTGTGGATGCTAGCTATTGATCCAGGGACTAGCATTGTAAAACACAGGAGGACTCTACCTTATCAGGTTGGGACCACTTACATTTGACTAGCAGATATCAAAGTGATCCAGGAGTGGATCATTGGACAGCAGTCAAAAACATCCTTAAGTACTTGAGAAGAACTAAGGATATGGTTCTTTCTTATGGAGGTGATGAACATCTCGTTGTTAATGGTTACACCGATGCTAGTTGGAACACCGATCCGGATGATTCTAAATCACAATCTGGATACGTATTTACTTTGAATGGTGCAGTAGTTAGCTGGAGGAGTGCAAAGCAAAGCGTTGTGGCGAGATCTTCAACTGAATCGAAATACATGGCTGCTTCGGAGGCTTCGCAAGAAGCGATATGGATGAAAGAGTTCATTACAAAGCTCGGTGTGGTTCCAAGTGCGCTGGACCCAATGTCTATCTACTGTGATAACATGGGCGCCATAGCCAATGCACAAGAACCAAGGTCACACAAGAAGCTGAAGCATATCAAGCTACGTTTCCATGCTATTCGAGAACATGTCCAAGATGGTGACATAAATATTTGCAAAGTACACACAGATCTGAATGTGGCGGATCCGTTGACTAAACCTCTCCCGAGGGCAAAACATGACCAACACCAAACTGCCATGGGTGTTCGGTATATTACCATGTAATCTAGATTAGACGACTCTAGTGCAAGTGGGAGACTGTTGGAGATATGCCCTAGAGGCAATAATAAATGTAGTTATTATTATATCTTTGTGTTAATGATAAATGTTTACATTCATGCTATAATAGTATTAACAAGGAAACATTAATACTTATGTGATTTGTAAACTTAAATTAGAGTCCCTAGTAAAGCCTCTTCATAATACTAGCTTGTTGGTTAATAAATGATTGTGGTTTCCCTATCATGAACATTGAGATGTTATTAACAACAAGATCATATCGTTAGGAGAATGATATGATGGACATACTCCTATAGATAAGCGTAGCATAAAGATCAAGTCATTTTAATAGTTTAATTGCTATATGCTTTCTGATACATAGTAACCTAATTCCTTCGACCATGAGATCATGCTTATCACCATCACCGGAAGGATGCTTTGATGACATCAAACACCACACCGTAACTGGGTGGCTATAAAGGTGGCATTGAGTGTTCGGAAAGTATTGGTTGAGACACATGGATCAAGAGTGGGATTTGTCCATCCATATGACGGATAGATATACTCTGGGCCCTCTCGGTGGAATGTCATCCAATTAGCTTGCAAGCATGTGACATCTCACAAGGGATCACATATCATGGGAACGAGAAAGAGTACTTATCGAACGAGGTTGAACTAGGTATGCAGAGATACCGATCAAAACCTCGGATAAGTAAACTATCGTGAGACAAAGGGAAATTGGTATCGTATGTAAGTGGTTCATTCGATCGCAAAGTAATCGTGAGAAATATGTGGAGCCATATGAATTTCCAGATTCTTCTATTGGTTATTGTTCGAGAAGTGTCTCGATCATGTCCGCATAATTCACGAACCAGGGAGACACACTTAAGGATTCGACGTTGTTGAGTAGTTATGGAATGATGAGTAAGAGACCGAATGTTGTTCGAGTCTCGATGGGATCCGGATATCACGAGGAGATCCGAATGGTCCGGATAATAAGATTCATATAAGGAAAGTCCTGTTTCGGGTTGGAGAATGGTTCCGTGTTTTCATCGGAATGTTCTAGAAGGTTCGGAATGTCCAAAGACTCTAGAGGGAAGGGTACATGAATGTGTCATAACAAGTTGGAATGGTTGCATCATGTACTAGGTGTCATCTGAACAAAATAAAGGGATAAATCAAATCCTAGTTTGAAAAGTCAAACGCCAATTTGAAAAGTCAAACGGCTATTTTGTTTGGTGGAGGGAGTAGGAAACCTACTTGGGAGGAAGTCCTCTCTCCACCCCGCCAAGGAGGCCGAGTTGGGGAGGACTCTCCCTTGGTCGCGCCCTCCCACCTATATAAGGAGGGGCAGGGCTGCCCCTCCTAGACACACACCTTGCCCCTCTAAACCCTAACCCTACCCGCCGGCCACCAAACCACCGCCACCGCCCTAGGGTTTCTCCCAAGCCGCCGAGTTGGGGCTTCTACTTGCCCTAGCCACCGGCCTAGCTCCCTCCACTTGGTGTGTCTAAACCCTAGATCATCGAGGCTCTCTCATAGTCCACCATACTCGCTCCGGCTTAAGGCGAAGCCCTGCGAGATCTCCCCTCTACTTCCGGTACCACGCCATCGTGCTGCCGGAATCGCGAGGAGAGTGCTACAACCTCCGTTGCCTGCTGGAACAAGGGAGATGAAGGTCTTCGTCGAGTACCGAACATGTGACCGACTGCGGAAGCGCTGCCGGAACGCAGCACCGGAAGGATCGTCTACACGATCTTGAGATCGGCAAGAGTACGACTACATCACCCACGAGAATCCGCTCTTGTTAAACACTTTGGAATCTTCGAGGGTGAGTTATTCTATCGACTCATTGCTACAGTCTAGTAGATAGATATTGGCTTGTTTGTTTGTATGCGGTAGAAAATTTTTGTTTTCCATGCTACGAACCCCTACAAGTTCCTCCTGCATGCCAAATGACTGGTATATTTTGTTGAAGTCTTTGTCGTAGTGGTCGGAACGGGTGAAGCTGCCTTGGATGGTAATGACGCCCCTAGGTCCTGGCATCTTGAGTAGCAGGTACGCATAGTGCGGTACTGCCAGGAATCTTGCGAATGCCACGCGCCTGAGGATGGCGTGGTACTGTGATGGCCAGTCCACCACTTCGAACTCCAGCTGCTCGCACCTGAAGTTTTCGGGCTTGCCAAATATGACGTCGAGCCATATCTTACCCAAGGGATATATGCCCTTCCCTGGGACTATGCCGTGGAACATCGTGTCGGATTGTTCTAGGCTGCACAGCGGGATCCGCATCGCTTCTAGGGTGCTTGCGAACACCAGGTTGATGTCGCTGTCGCCGTCCATGAAGACGTGGCTCATCTCGAACCCTCCGATCTGCGCCTCGAGCACCAAGGCAGCATGACCTGGGCGAGGGATCTGGCGGGGGTGATCTGAATGATCGAATGCATGACTTTTCAAACTTGCCTTTTGACTTTCAATTTTGGAGTTTAATTTATTTCTTTTAAACGCCCAGCCAAGTGACCTAGGACATGACGCAATCATTCCACTTAGTCATGACACATTCATGTACCCTTCCCCTTCCAGTCTAGTGAACCTTCTAGACCCTTCTAGATCATTTCGGTGAAAACACCGGAATTATTCCCGAACTCCGGAATAGGACTTTCATTTTATGAATCTTATCCGGACTATTCCAGATCTCCTCGTGATATCCCGGATCCCATCCGAGGCTCCGAACAACATTTGGTCTCCCTACTTACATTCCATATCTACTAAACAACATCGAATCCTTAAGTGTGTCTCCCTACGGTTCGTGAATTATGAAGACATGACCGAGACTCTTCTCCGATCAATAACCAATAGAGGAATCTGGAAATTCATATGGCTCCCACATATTTCAATGATTACTTTGCGATCGAATGAGCCATTTACATACGATACCAATTTCCCTTTGTCTCGCGATATTTTACTTATCCGAGGTCTGGTCATCGGTATCTCTGCATACCTGGTTCAACCTCGTTACTGATAAGTACTCTTTACTCGTTCCTGTGATATGTGATCCCTTGTGAGCCAGTCACATGCTTGCAAGCTAATTGGATGACATTCCACTGAGAGGGCCCAGAGTATATCTATCTATCATATGGATGGACAAATCTCACTCTTGATCCATGCGCCTCAACACATACTTTCCAAACACTCAATGACACCTTTATAACCACCCAGTTACGAAGTGGTGTTTGATGTCATCAAAGCATCCATCCGGTGATGGTGATTAACATGATCTCATTGTCGAAGGATTTAGGTTACTATGTATCTGAAAGCTTATAGCAAGTGAACTATTTTAAATGACTTGATCTTATGCTAAGCTTACCTATAGGAGTATGTCCATCACATCATTCTCCTAATGATATGACCTTGTTGTTAATAACATCTCAATATTCATGATCAGGAAACCATGATCATATATTAACTAACAAGCTAGTTTAACAAGAAGCTTTACTAGGGACTCTTTTATGTTTACAAACCACACAAGTATTAATGTTTCCGGATAATACAATTATAGTATGGGATGTAAACATTTATCATAAGCATGAAGATATGATAATAACCACTTTATTATTGCCTCTTGATCATATCTCCAATAGTCTCCCACTTGCATTAGAGACAAAAATTTAGTTTCAAATCTTTGTGTATTCAACACCTATAGCTTTCGGGTGTTGTATGTACACGATTGCTAGTGGTCAACCGATCTTCAGATCCGACACTTTCAGGTCCGTGTATAATTGCATGTCTTTGCGTCTCTATGCATTACACATTCTCTAATGAGATGGCTTTATATAAATTTGGTCCTTTTGTGATACCTTTAGTTCCTTGGGGTTAAAACATGTTGACAATATTGTCGTACAATATATCTTCAGAGTATCCCGCTGTGAACCACACCTAGTTTGATAATAAACTACTTGACACAAATGCCCTCTTTTGCTGCTATAATAGCAGTCATATACTTAGCCTTTTGTTGTAATATCTATCACAATGTATTAATTTTGGAACTCATCCAAATCCATTATGGAACTTACTTTACATTATATTGTGCCACCCTTAGTTTAGATTGAGATAAACTTAATTTGTACTTTGTGACAAAACTAGTATCAGTGTAGTACTTTTACAATGAACTAATCATCTATTTGTCACCTCTACAAAAATAATATATTCTTAGTTATTCCAAAAGATCATAAGATATCCTTACTATCGTCCAATGATCATCTTATGAATCATTCTGGTATATGCTCATAACATTTAGAGCATAGGACATATCTGGATTTGTACATATCACAATATGATTGATAAAAATACTCTTTGTGATTTCATACATCAAGTATCAATATATACTTGAATCTTTGTTTCACTTACCAAGTGTCAATACACTTGAATTTCGATTCAATCCTTTTTGTGCGACAAGAAACTTTCTTATAGTTTCTATATTGAACTCATTCAATATATCATCTATGTACTTTTGGCACAACCATATTAGCGTCTCAATCTATCCATATAAACATTAATGCCAAATATTCGGGTTTTGCCTAAGTATTTCATCAAAATGAAATTCTTAAATTGTATTAAAAAAAGATACATCATTTCCAATCAACAATATGTCTTCCACATAATGTATTAGAAATATGTCTTAGCGCTCCCACTTAATTTCTTGCAAATGCAAGCATCTTCATCGTCTCCGATGAAATTAAAACTCTTTAACAATTTCATCATGGTGAAGATTCCAACTCCTCGATGCTTATTTCAACCATTGAAGTTTGCATACACTTTTAGCATCCTTTGAATTTAACAAAACCCTTTGGATCGTGTTATGCACACATCCTAGGCAACAATTCTATTAGAAGAACTTTTTTTGTTTATTCAACTATCATATACCAATATATGTAGTGGTTGCTATATTAATCCGTCTAGACTAAATATCGCTATGAAAGATCAAATCTTCTCATAGTCAACCTTTGAACATTGTTGTGAATTCTTTCCGAACATGTCGACTATTTCATAGATGTGAAATATCCATGTCTATTTCTTTATAGATCCAAACACGACTGTAAGGTCTTACACCTTTCCAGAGGGTCTTTCAAGTTTAAAACTTTATTTCTCGTGTATTGAACTATCACAGATTCTATGGCTTAAAGCCATCTGACGGAGTCAGGGCCTGATGGCGCCCAGTACTTGTCGTGGAATGCTTCGTTGGAAAACCCAAGAGCAAGGTATGAACCAGCACAGCAGCAAGTTTCCCTCAGTAAGAAACCGAGGTTATCGAACCAGTAGGAGGAAGGAAACATCACACAGGTGTTGCAAGCAACGCGGAGACCTGCACAACACAAACTCAAAACTTTGCCCCAATGAATCAGTGACGTTGTCAAGCTCACCGGTTTGCTGTAACAAGGGATTAAGCGTATGGTGTGGAAGATAATGGTTTATAGCAAATAAACATGTAACAGTGGAAGATGTATCAATGGTAAAGATTGGACCGGGGTCCATAGTTCACTAGAGGTGCTCTCCTTAGATAAACAACATGGCATGAAGGGTAAACAAATTACAGCGGGGAAATTGACAAGAACTGAGCAAGGCATTACAATGCAATTACTAGCCAGAAAGATCCTATGAATTTGATTGGACAATACAACAATATACATAGATCGTCATCCAACTGCATCTATGACTAGATGTCCACCTTCAGGTTATCATCTGAACCCCCTCCAGTATTAAGTTGCAAGCAACAGACAACTGCTTTAAGCAATGTGTGTAAGGTAAACAGTCCACATGTTCCATGAACAAGAGACCGTTGTTTTCTCCCTAGTAGCAACAACACATCTACAACCGAAGAGATTTCTGTCACTTCCCTTGGAAACTAGAGGCATGAACCCACTATCGAGCATAAATACCCCCTCTTGGAGTCACTAGCAACTACTTGGCCAAGATAACCACTAGCAATGGAGAGCATGCAAGATCACAAACAAAACAGACATGACAGAATCATAAAGACAAAACCATTGATCAAACCAACATAATAATCTCAATATCCATCGGATCCCCGCAAACACAACATGCATGATTACAAATAGATTAGATCTTGATCATAAAGGAGCTCACAAGATCTATACATGAAAGCACAAAGGAGGAGATACAACCATCTAGCTACTCCATGGACCCATAGTCCAAGGTGGAACTACTCACGAATCATACCGGAGAGAAGGCCTCCAGGATGATCTCGGTGCCGGGAAGAGCTTCAGACCCCCCCCCCCCCCGATCTAGGGACGATGGTGGCGGTGGCTACAGACGGTTTCGTGGATTTCTGATCAGGTCCTCAGGGTTTCTGCATCAGGAGATTCTTATAGGCGAAGGGGCGAGACCGGGAGGCGGCCAGGGCCACCAAACCCTAGCCATGCGCGGGCCCACCTGTCCCCGCGCCTGGGGTGGGTCTGGCCCCCCTGGCCGGCCCCTCCGGATCTCCTCTAGACTTCTTGTTACCCACGGAAAGTAATTGACTTTGGCGTTTGTCCCGTCCAATTCTGAGAATATTTCTTTACTAACTTTTCTGAAACCAAAAACAGCAGAAAACAGGCATCTGGCACTGTTGCAACTTGTTAATAGGTTAGTACCAGAAAATATGTAAAAAGCACCTCAAAGTGTGGACAAGTAAAGAAAAGTAGATACTAAACAAGCATGGAGCATCAAAAATTATAGATACGTTTCCAACGTATCAGGGCCCATCATCGCTTCTTTGCATGTAGTCAGTTCATCATTGTCAAATAATGATTTAACTCTCAAATATTGGTATTTGATTGTTTACTCGACCTACTTGGTTTAATAGGAACTTAGACCTCCGTAACCACAACCTTTGAGGCACGTGAGCCATGAGCATTGTTACTACCTCTGGAACACTTTTCGGTGCTGCGCAACTTTGCACATATAGCTAAGGTTCTTTTAACCTTATCAAAGTTATATTGTCCTCCCACTTAACTTTTCATGGAAAAATCCTTCTCAAAGAAACTTGACGTTCTAAGCGACAAACATTTTTGTCTTCGGTGTTATGGAGGAATACTCAATGGTTATTTCAATTAACATACAAATACATGTTCATCCGACTTAGGTTGCAAACATCTTTCTTATGCATAGCATACCAATGTTTAAGAAAGGGCAACTTGGGTTTTATCCCAAACCATAACTTTATATGGTGTCATTTCAAAGGATCATGATAGATGTAGCATCCCGTCTATCTAACATCTGTAATGCTACGTTCTTCCTAATAAAATGCTACTTCCTACATATTATTCTTGCATTACATCATTATTATATCATGATCATGTCACCATGCCACATTGCATTTGAGCATCATATAAAACCCCTTTTGTTGGTTCTTATCCCATATGCATTCATATTGTATTACTTGTATTTGCCTCTTGATATATTGTAGTTGGTTCTTGATATATTGCTTAATGCCCAAGTTGAGTTGGGGGCATATCTTTTATTACTTCATCACCTTTCTTTGCCATCACCTTACAATTCCACCATCCTAATTATATATGAGCCATTGCAATTCTATTTGGTGTTTAAACTAGCTCATATGTGTTGGGGTGGATCCAACCCTTTCTACATGCTCCCATATATGATACATGTTGTCTTCACAATATTGGATATGGGAAGCCACATGGCCATCTTTGTATGCTATGTGAGTAGTTTTCCTTGCAAGCCTCTATATGGTTTATATTTGAATGTAAGCTCAATATGAATATAATTGTGGCTCTATATTTATTAGTGGATCACACACTCTAGATGGTAACTTTATATTCATCCATGCTTTATTCCATATTACCATGTGGGGAAGCAAGCTCATCTTTTCTTTTTGCATTGGCCTTATTCAATTTGGATGCATGTATGTATATATATCCACGTGTGAAAATAGTTGTTTTCACAACTAGTAGTGGCATTATTACATCATGCATGGGCCATGCAACCATGCCCCATTTTTCCCATTCAGGCCCTGTTCGGTTACTATGAGATTGTGATGGATTGACATGGATTGACCTGGATTAGATCCCATCTAGTTCAAAATCCTCTCTAATACTCCTCAATCCACTCCAATCCACCTCTGACATGGACTAACCGAACAGGGCCTCATGTAGGTATCTTGTGGATTTGAATGGAACTTGAATGGGTCACATCTATACAAGTGGATCAAATTCAAATAAACCTACATGTACCCAAGTGGTTCCCTCCTTGATCTCTTTTGGGTTATATGAGCTTGTGGTTTTTGGAACCTTTTTGTGTAGCTTGTATAAATAAATCAAACCAGGACAAAAGAGTTTAATTCAACAATTTTTTCTTAGCTAACTAATCTACCCAACCTAGTTTTCTACCCCTCCCACTTAGCTAGTTAAATCTGAGCAAAACCCTGGCTAAAACCCAAACCCCCTTTGTCATCTACTCCCCATCACCAACCCCTGGTGCCACTTGTTTTCAACCTGGCACCTCCTTGTGGTTTGGTTCAAACCAGTGCCCTGTTTCTCTTCCTTGCTAAGGGTGTATTCAGTTCGAGAACGAAGTGGAATGTAATGTCATGGTTCCATCCACTGGAATGGGTTGGTTCCGTTCTTGTGTTTGGTTAGGATAAAAAATGTGTAATGGAATGGTTCCATCCTATGTTCAGTTGGGCCAAAAAAGTGGAATGGAATGGTTCCATTCTATGTTTGGGTGCATTTAGCAAAAAAAAATGGCAAGCGAATAGAGAGAGTGAGAACATTTGGGTGACTTTAGCATAGAGGAACGGATAGATTCCACCAATTTGGTGGAATGAGTGCATTCTGGATCTAGAGGAAATATTCTCTTTTGAGGAACCACCTCGTTCCATTCCATTTCTCAACTGAACACTAGAACGACTAAGTGTGGAACCATTCCATTCCACTTCGTGACACCAACTGAACACACCCTAGGTGTCTCTGTCTCTTGTTCTACTCCTCCTGACGCCATCCTCTCTCTCTCTCTCTCACACACACACACACACACACACACACACAAGAAACAGAAAGTGACACCGGGCAGGTCGCCGTCTCTGTCTTCGTCCCCCGTCCGCGTCACGCTCAGTAGTCGGCCTTCTGATCCCCTGCCTCGAGCCCTGGAACCCTAACCCCTTCCCCGCCGCCGTTCTCCACCTATGCTTCTTGTTTTTTTTTCATGGCGCCGCCATGCTGATACTCCTCTTGCCGAGCCCCCTGTTTCATCGCCGACCTGGTAAGCTTCGGGATCGATTCCCCTGTCTATGTCGCCTTACCCTGCCAACATCGCCCGTTGATCTTTTTCGTTGTGGCCTTAGTTGCCGTTGCAGAAGAAGGGCGCGCCTGTTGCTGCCGTCGCCCGTGCCTCACCCCGACGCCTCCTGGAACTGCGAGCTCCCCATCCGCACCATCCCTCGGTGAGCCTCTCCTCCAGCGTCCTTCTCCCTTAGCTTTCTTTGTCGTAGTCGCCAGCGCGCGTCCGTCGCGCCGCACGCGGACAACAGCCGCGCCAGCAGCCCCAGCAGCAGCCGCAGGTCCCTGTTCTCGTGCAAACCTCGGCCACCTCCGTTCTCCTTTCGGATGACTCTTCATGCTCCGGCGTAGAGGGCACCTCCAGCTCGCCGCAGCCTCAAACCTCATTCAATTCGGTATACCGAGCCGCTCAGAATCGTCGATCGAAGTGGACTCTTTTCTGCAGATCCTGTCGCACGTCCTCAGTAAACCGCAGCAGCAGTAGCACCCGCGCAACTCTGGCAGAACCTCTGTTCCCGTACAGATCCCGACGCCCATGTCTCTGTTCGGGCGAAGCGTCCTGAATGATAAACTATCTACTATGACCCCTCTCTGCTCAGGATCAAACCACGTCCAAAAAAGATCCCTGCAGCCCCCAGTTTCATCCTCGCAAAAATCGATCAAAACATGTCTGCGCGCGTTCAGCTTCGACCACTTTCCTCCTTCTGTTCGTCACTGTTTTTCAGTCGATACAGTTATCAAACGGCGAATCCGAAAACAAGACAGTTGTAGCAAGTTATCCCCTATAAGTTTTTCGTTTTTGTGGATTCGCTTAATTCTAATCAGTTTAGTCGTCATCTTCGTCGCAAGATCGGATCAGCTAGCAGTTTCCGTGCAACCTTTCTTCAGTTTCGTCAGAAAAAACACCCAGAACTTTTCTGAAAAGGCACCTGGAGTTTTGGTGTTCTCCACCCGCGGTCGCCGCACAGTCCACTTGTTATACCCGTCAGTCCGCCTAGTCAACCACGCTTAGTAAGCACTGCGGCCCACCTGTCATTTTCTGCGGCTGGAATCCATCTTAGTAGGGAAAGTCCTAGTCCTTTTTTTCCTATTTAACAAAAAGAGAAAAATGCACATGAGGTCCTAACAGTTTGGAGGAAACCGTATGCGGGTCCTAAAAGTTTACTCGTGTATCGAATGTCCTAATTTACAGATCCATGTGCACTGTAGCCGAGACTATAGCTGAGAATTAGGACCTGTAGTGCATAACCGACTGAGAATTACGACCTGTAGTGCACAACTAACTGAGAATTAGGACCTTCGGTACATTAGTTGAAACTTTTAGGACCTGCATGCGATTTCCTACAAACTTTTAGGACCTTCGGTGCATTTTACTCTAACAAAAATTTCAGAAAATATATAAATCTAATTAAATTCATATCTTTTTATTGGACTATGTAAATAACATGTTTTATGTATGTTTTTGAATCATAAAGACATTAAGAATCTGTTTGTGTTATTTATAATATCATTTGAACAATTTAAATTTTTGAAATAATTTAATTGTTAATAAATACCACTTATTAAATATTGCATAAGTTTAATTCCGTAAATCCAATTTCGACAAATGATATGTCTAAATTGATGAGCGCATCGAGCCCATTCTAAATATGCAATCCATGATATGAATTAAATCATTCATCATATAAATATTAAATAATCACAACTCTTTATGGGAGTAAAACATGCCTAAATAAATTAATAAAGTGCTTCATTATTGTTTTCTCACCTCATACATGCTATGCCATGTTATACCATGTAAATTGTGCATCATACCATCATGGCATACCTTGTTTGCTTATTGCATATGATTGATATGATTGTGCAATGTATTTATTTCGCCCCCTTGTGTGTTTGGTTTTTATCCGGATAGACGCTGAGCAAGGAGCTTACCAGGAGACTCGGGAGTTTTACCCGGAGCCGACTTATTCTACAACGGAACCTTCAGGCAAGCATTTCCCCATGCTTGCACTACATCTAGTACCTATTGCATCTATCTTATTCTTGCATCATGGGTCACGATCCAAATAAAATTGAACCCTAAGTATTGCATAGGCTTTATTTTTTTAAACCCCACCACAGCTTGTTTCCCAATCCTATGAGCCATTACTACAGGAGTTGTTTGAGATATGTGAGTCGTAGAATTGCATGTGTAGGGTTTGTGAGTGTCTTTGAAGAATGAGGTACCTAAATAACTGAATTGAGTAGTAATGGGATAACTAAAGAAAGAGGCGCCGGCGGGCAATAGCCGAGATCTGGTTTTTATCCGCCCACTTTTGTTCTGTAGGACCCCGAGTACTTGATTCTTGTTCCTTGATTATCACGCTATCCGCATGTGGGACCATGAATCCCCTTAATCCTAGCTTGAGTCATACTTAATTTCTTGGGGCCACAAAGTAGTTTGGGGCTTTATTACTATCCTATACTTATGTCATGCTTTACTGCTTTATTTACTATTGCGTGTGGAGCGCCTGTACTGTTTAGGTAAGCAGAATGTTTTCACGGTATCGACAAGCCTAGTCGCACTTTCGGGTTCTCAGTCGTTTACAGCCATTGACGCAAACCCCTCGGTATGTCGCGGAGCCGGCCAACTTTGTAGCAGGTAGCTTAGCGGGGTGCCCCTAAAATCAAATATGAATCTTGCGAATGTTTTATCGTGATGCCTCATTGGGTTTTCATTTTGTTTTTCCGAGGTTGATCGTGCGTGTGTTGCTATTTGTGCACCCCCTACAGGGTAAATCTTTCTGAAATACGTGTCCACGGTTATGGATGAATTGGAGCACAGTTTCTCGATCATAGACAAGCATAACTAAAGTACCGCTTTTAAATTGAATAAGACATGACTAGTAATAGTGCAACCCTCATGGAATGATTAATAAAATTGCCAACGGATGGGATGTTCTTCCACCTTCTTGTTCGAGAACGGGGAGGTGGGTGAGCGAGCTTTATTAATGTTGATGTATATTTGTTGGGTAATTAACTGTTGTTTAATTAACGAGCGTTCGTCTATCATTGGTTAGGCGGATGTTGTAGCGTGTTTTTGTAGAGTTGCTAGGCTTTAAGTTTCCCTGCAATTGTGTCACCCCTAGGTTGTTTCCTTTAGATGCATAAAGACTTGATGAGCCCCCTAGGGTCTCACACGATAAATATTTGGTTTAGATGGACAGCTTTACCCATAGGAAGGCTACTGGGTTGAAGAGACCGGTGATGGAGGCAACAACCATCTGGCGTAGAGTTTCTGGGGCTTGGAGATCTTGAGATCATGTGGGCGGGATGTGCTTATTTTCAGGGCATCTTACACCGATTTGCTTCTTGTCCATACTCGGATCTTGTCTTCTGCTTCCGCTTGATACTCTGATGTGTGATGTTTAAGGATGTATCCTAAACTATTAGAATTGTCTAGGATATTTTGGATCTTGCCGTATGGTGTTGAATATTTATATTTATTTTAGATGGTTTGGCTCTGATGTACTCTTGTATGTCGCTAACATACACGCTTGTGTATGTTATGTTGTCGCATGCCTATCGACTACGCTGCTCGTACTTTTCCCGATGTTCTTGCAAAGTGGATGGGGCGTTGGCCGGTACCGTGCCCTGTTCCGCTCAGACGGGACCTACCCGTGGGTGGCCCCGGGCCTCCTCGGTAGGACACCTCAGGCACTTTGGGTTTACTCCAGGCTTGTTACTTAGAGCGTAGTATCCGAGATATTACGATGGAGCTCTTTTCAGTGAAAAATCGGTAGTCTCTAAAGCTTTTAATATTTAAAATATAATGGCAATTTTATGAATTATACCTTTGATCTTACCATGTCAAACAAGGTTTCATTGCATATCTCGATTATTCCATACTCATATGGTGTTTCGGGAAACGCAAATCCATGAAATGATTCCTCAAATCTTAGGTGTTATGCTAAACTTGTAACGCAAATATCTTCCTTTATGATCCTATCATAATTTTTTTATTTTCTTGTTACATTGATTTTGCACTTCATCTTGAAAGTCTTTGAAATTTTAAAATGTTTCACACTTCATCCTCATTAAGTAAATATTCATATATTCACTCAAATTTTCGGAGAAAGCAGATGAAGTTGAAATTCATCGCTCTTGACTACACATAATGGACTTCATACAACAATATGTACAAGTTCCAATAAGCTAGTCATCCGTTCTCTTTGGCATATGAACGAAGTTTTAATTATCTCTAGGAAAGTTTCACAAGCGCCATTCGATCAAAAATCAAAAAGACTCCAAAATTCCATCAAGCATGAGGTTTCTTCATGTTTTCTTTCCACTATAATTTAAACGGCGATGTCACTTCTTAAGTGACCTTGCAATCAATTGTATTTTGACATTTTTAGCTTTATCTTTATGGATGTGATTGTTGGAGATATGCCCAAGAGGCAATAATAAAGTGGTTATTATCATATCTTCATGCTTATGATAAATGTTTACATACCATGCTATAATTGTATTAACCGGAAACATTAATACTTGTGTGATTTGTAAACATAAAAGAGTCCCTAGTAAAGCCTCTTGTTAAACTAGCTTGTTGGTTAATATATGATCATGATTTCCTGATCATGAACATAGAGATGTTATTAACAACTGGGTCATATCATTAGGAGAATGATGTGATGGACATACTCCTATAGTTAAGCGTAGCATAAAGATAAGTCATTTAATATAGTTCATTTGCTATAAGCTTTCTGACACATGGTAACCTAATTCCTTCGACCATGAGATCATGTTAATCACCATCACCGGAAGGATGCTTTGATGACATCAAACACCACACCGTAACTGGGTGGCTATAAAGGTGGCATTGAGTGTTCAGAAAGTATGGGTTGAGGCACATGGATCAAGAGTGGGATTTGTCCATCCATATGATGGATAGATATACTCTGGGCCCTCTCGGCGGAATGTCATCCAATTAGCTTGCAAGCATGTGACTGGCTCACAAGGGATCACATATCACGGGAACGAGAAATGAGTATTTATCGGTAACGAGGTTGAACTAGGTATGCAGGGATACCGACGATCAAAACCTCAGATAAGTAAACTATCGTGAGAAAAAGGGAAATTGGTATCGTATGTAAGTGGTTAATTCGATTGCAAATTAATTGTAGAAATGTGTGGGAGCCATATGAATTTCCAGATTCCTCTATTGGTTATTGATCGGAGAAGTGTCTCGGTCATGTCCGCATAATTCACGAACCGTAGGGAGACACACTTAAGGATTCGATGTTGTTGAGTAGTTATGGAATGATGAGTAAGAGACCGAATGTTGTTCGGAGTCTCGGATGGGATCCGGTATATCACGAGGAGATCCCAAATGGTCCGGATAATACGATTCATACAAGGAAAGTCCTGTTTCGGAGTTCGGGAATGATTCCGGTGTTTTCATCGGGAATGTTCTAGAAGGTTCCGGAAGGTCCGGCACTCCGGAGGGGAAGTGTACATGAATGTGTCATGACAATGTGGAATGGTTGCATCATGTACTAGGTCACTTGGCTGGGCAAAAATAAATGGAGAAATCAAATCCTAGTTTGAAAGTCAAACGCCAATTTGAAAAAGTCAAACGGCAAGTTTGCTTGGTGGAGGGAGAGTAGGAAACCTACTTAGGGAGGAAGTCCCACTCCCTCCACCCGCCGGCCAAGGAGGAGGAGTTGGAGGAGGACTCCCTCCTCCTAGACGCCTCCCCCCCACCTATAAAAGAAGGGGCAGGGGTGCCCCCTCTTCCCTACACCCAAACCCTAGCTCCTAGCGCCTCCACACAAGTGTTGCCACCACCTAGGGTTTCCTCCCAACTCGCCGAGTTAGGGCTTCCCCAAGCCCTATCCACCGGATACACCTCTCCCCTTGGTGCCTCTAAACCCTAGACCACCAAGGCCTCTCTCATAGTCCACCATACTCGCTCCGGCTTAAGGCGAAGCCCTGCGATATATTCGCTCTACTTCCGACACCACGCCGTCGTGCTGCCTGAATCACGAGGAGAGTGCTACAACCTCCGCTGCCTGCTAGAACAAGGGAGAGGAAGGTCTTCATCGATCCGAACGATGTGACCGATCATGAAGTCTTTGCGGAATCTGGCGGAAGGATCGTCTACACGATCTTGAGATCGGCAAGAGTACGACTACATCACACACGAGAATCTGCTCTCGTTAACCGCTTTGGAATATTCGAGGGTGAGTTCCTCTATCGACTCGTTGCTACAATCTAGTAGATAGATCTTGGCTTGTTTGTTTGCATGCGGTAGAAATTTTTTGTTTTCCATGCTACGAACCCCTACAGTGATTTCTCCAACTAGACTTATATATCATTCATCTTTCATGGAATACGAAAATTATTTTAACAACCCTTTTGTTCTCATAATACCTGATAAAACAAATCTTGAAGGCAAGCTTTGATATTAACGAGCAACACAACAATCCTTTATTTGTTCTCGATGAATATCATCACATATTCTTTTGCTAGTTACTTAGGCCATTATAGTTCATGAATTGTGTTGTTTTGTATGATGATTCACACCAACAAATTCAGTATCCAATACTTAAGAACTACATTGTTTAACAAGCAAAGAATATAGCCATAACATGTATATCTTCTATATACATAAGCTGAACAATTCTGATCTTTTCTCTTCTGCCAAATATTTCTTAGATTTCTCTTTCAGTATTTCTTTATCCTTTCAAAAGAATCTATCAACATCAACAGTGTCGCCATACTCATGACACATAGTACAAAGCGTGTATAGTTAAATACCAATGTCTTTGGACTTGCACTTTGAAGTATATCACCATCATCAAATGTTTGGTGTTCTTTCAAATTCCATTCTTTAGTAATCTTTTAGTGTAGTAAACATTTTACCTACATCAAATATTCATTCTTATCATGGAAATATTCATGATCAAGCTACTTTAGCTTATAACGGTGAATTGCGAATATAATGTTGCTCTCCAAAACCTTTTGGAGGATTAGGACGACTAGCGTCTCCAACCTTTTGCAAATTTTCATCAAATATGAGAACATGACTTTTGCCATATTATACCCTATCATGTTGCAACCAAAACTTCGTTTCAGATATCACAATATCTTTCACACATGATGGTTTTTGAAACAATTCTTTCAGCTCCCCGATAACCTTGATATTAAAACAATCTTTTGAATATCAAGAATCATGGAGACAAACATGATATTTATATACTAACACATAAATTGTTACTCTTGATTTAATACTAATTATTGAACTTCACAAAGTAACCAGACTTACTGAAATTTTGCAATAGGACTTGCAAACTTTAGATTAACACTTCAAAACAATACGATACTAGTTCGTAAAGTAACTAACCAGAATTCTATAGTTCAATTATCTCAATTATAACTAAGCACAAGGTGGTAAACGGATGCCAATGACTACAACAACTATGCAAATTCACTTTGATTTAATTTATGATCAATAGTGTTCAACTTTTAATCATATTGTTGTTGAACTCACACTCAAAACAATATCCCTCATATTGTTTTAGTGATTACATTAACCAAATCCACTACACCAAGTCCGATCATCACGTGACGTGATGTAGTTTAAAAGGCGAACAATCAGCATGTTCATCATATCTTTTATACGACTCATGCTTTACCTTTCGGTATTCCGTGTTCCGAGACCATATATGTACATGCTAGGATCGTCAAGATTTAACCTTAGTTTCCGCATGAGCAAATCTGGCTTGCTCCCGTTGTATACACTGACATAATCTAATACACCTGATCATCACGTGGTGCTTCAAAACAACGAGTCTTGGCAACGGTGCCTACTAAGGATCAACACTTTACAACTTGATATTTTGTGAGAGGGATCATCTTATAATTCTACTGTCGTGATCTAAACAATACAAGATGCATAAAAGGATTAACATCACATGCAATTCATAATATGTGATATGATATGACCTTTCATCTTGTGCTTCCGATCTCCATCTTCAAGCACAAACATGATCTCCATCATCATCGGCGTGGCGTCAAGGTCAATGGCACCGCTCCATAGTTGTCGTCCACCAGCATCAACTATTACAACTACTTTGAATAATAGATATACATGTCTTTAACGAAATTAAAAGACAACCATAAGGCTCATTCCAGTTGCCGACTTACAGTAAGGATCATCGCATACATCATATATAATCACAATCATGGCCATTCACATCACAGAACACCCCTGCAAAAAAAATTAGACGCCTCTAATTTTATTTGCATATTTTACGTGGTTTGAGGCTTTCAATAAGTACCGTTCTAACTTATGAACAAGAACCACAACATTGATGCATGAACTATCAAGTGCCCATTGTAGATTGAATCTTCACTATGATGGGAGAGACTGTTGCCTGTCAAAACCCACCGGCGAGCAGCGACGAGCAACACGAAGAGCCAGGAGGCTCCCAGAGCTGCTGGTGGGCCCTGGTCCCTCGGGAAACGGCCCGCAAAACTCCGTCACACGTCCTGGCTTGGTTCAAGGGCGTGCCACCTGACCTATACCTGGTCAGGAAGGTGAAGGATTGCTTCGATTGGTTTCCTGCATGATAAACAAGTATACGTAAAATTCGAGCCGTGACCGGCTGCCAGGTTTCCCTGTGAATCGGCTCCTGGAGCCGATTATCCCATGGTTCTGCATTAGATCTACAATAACATGGGGTTTTGCTTCATCAATACAAGTTAAATCGATCTACGACACTTTAACGTTTTCACCACGTAACTGGAACATCCTACACGTAATTGAGCCTGGTAAATACAAAAGATGATAGAAAACTATCCCTAGAGAAGGCCTAACAACTGACGTAAAGTCAATTCCCGGAACAACTCCTCTCGAATTAGCAAACCATATCCTCACGTACTACTGAATCGTTCAACCCGTTTGTAAGGCCTGGCTACGTGGATATCAAACTAAACCTTGGAAAACAAGGCAAAACTATAACGGATCAAATCGACTGAATAAAGACCAAGCAAGATGCTACCCTTACACCCGGGAAAAGGTGCAAAGGTAGCGAGGTAACTAGAGGTAGCATAACTAAACAATCATAGCGAAAAGTACCGATGCTAACCTAAACAAATCTATGATAATAGTATTACTCGCCATCAACAAGGCTTCAGTACGAGTAACACCAAATAACGATAGTAGATATCGCCTAGATCGCAAGATGCGATCTAGGCAGCATGACACTTACCCGAAAGAAACCCTAGAAACAAGGGGTGGCGATGCGCCGAGATTGTGTTTGTTGTGAACGTGATTGTCCTCTTTTCTCAATAACCTTAGGTACATATTTATAGTCCGGAGACTTTCTATCTTTGGAATAACCCTACAACTCTATCTCTTACTTAAACCGAAACGGAACCTACTACAATATAGAGATACACGGGCAATTTAGCCCAAATCCACGCACAAGGCCGATTCAACAACACATTGCATATATGTATCTTCCAAGCCCATCTTGATTACGGCCCATCTCCTCCTTTGGCCAAAATATGGCGATAACACATGCCCCCCTGGTTTTGGCAATAATAATTCCAAAACCACTCTGTTGATGCTTTTATATCGGGTTACGCGTTGCAGAGCAGAATCGTCACGCCACCCCCTCATCATGATGCCCTGTCTTCTCAACTTCTCCGCAGTGCATGATTTGACAATTTTGGCACCGCATTCTGGGAAGCCGCTATGGCATTGAACCACCTCCCACTATTCCCCTTATTTAAATTCATCTGAGCAGTTTGCAGCCCCATCTTCCTCCAGTAGCCAAAAAAACCCTCTTCCTCCGCCGAAAAAACTCTCTTCCTCCGCCATGGCCTCCTCTTCTTCCGCCCTTTCCTCCCAGTCTTCCAACACGATTAGCGACCGGGAGCCGACGCCAGAGCACCCGCCAACGGCGGCGTACGAGACTCTCGCCCCACAATGGTGGGACGAGAGGGACTGGGATTTCGCCGCTTGGTCGGAGGACGACGAGTCCTTGACTGACGGCGAGGAGGGCCTGCAGTTCCTTGTCGACGGGGAACTGGAGGCGGAGAGCACCGACGACGCCTGGTCCTGGGATGGCGTCGAATCTTCCGACGAGGAGGAGGAAGCGGAGGAGGACACCTCCTCCGACGAGTACCCGCCGGTGAAGCGCTTCCGCGCCGGGTCCAGCGAGGACACCGAAGACGACGACGAGGACGAGGAGGCCTCATTGGCATCTTCAAAGAAGAAGAAGACGACGGCGGAAATACCGATGACAGCGAACAAGACGACGGTGAAGACAGCGGCGACGACACCGGCCTCTAGATTAGGAACTAGTAGTAGTAGTACTAGTAGTCGATTTCCTTTTGTAAGCAATCAGCTCCATTGTAAACAATCGTCTTTTGAATGAACAAAGATTGCTTTTTCCAACTCGAAGATTGCTTTTCCAACTCAATTTTGCCGATAGTCAAAATAGATCGATGTTCCAGAAGCCGACAGTAATGTATCGGCTTTCACCATGCTACGCCCATACAGTCAACCAAGTCAAAGCCCAAAGAGCCGATGGTAAAACATCGGCTTTCCCAAAAACGTTGACAAGGTCAAATTTGGTCGCATACTTAGACAAATCTGAGCGGCCCCTTTCCAGTTTCAAACGGTAGCCTGCGACCCTCTTCAAAAAAGGGCGACCCAGATCTCCAATTGCTCACCGACCAGATCGAGCTCACAGCGACAAGAACCCTCAATCCCCAACTGCATAGATCCATCTCCACTGGCAAACTAGATGGCGGAATCGTCCAACACCAACTCAGCGGTCTCTGGTCTGAAGGTACGCCTACTCCTCGCAGTCTGAACACGATGCTAGAATTAATGGCAAACACCTGAATTAATGCTTTATTCCACCACTAAAATTTTTAGGTTTCAGACATTCTGCTGCCGCATCCTTCTCTCCCAAATTCTCTCTGTCTTGTCCCCGCATGTAATCTAGTCCTGCCCATCGATCTCTTGCAAGCAAGCAGAATCCTTCGTAAGCCAAGACCTAGATTTGAACTCTTGGGCCGATTGCTTTGAGCCTGGCCTAATCCCCCTGAACATTGGGTCTCTTGGTTCAGCAGGGTAGCTAGAGCTTACCAATCCCAATGGGAAACCACGGGAATAGCCGATGCCTTGTATTTGTCACTGTCTCCCCTTGAAAAACACGAAAATCTTCTAAAAACCATCGGCTATTTCTGGTCCGATGCTCTGAACTGCTTTATGTTCGGTCATGGCCCCATGACACCAACTCTGTTAGACGTGGTGATGATTACTGGTCTGGATGTTACATCACCCAGCCCCTCTGCTTTTAAGTTGACCAAGGTCCCCTACAAGCTGTCTTCCAAAACAGACTGCACGAACTGGGGTGCCTACCTCCAACGCCATATGAAAACCAAAGGCCCTGTCACAGACAAAGAACACACAGCCTTTCTCAACTTCTGGCTGGAACATTTCATATTCTGTGGCCCTTCCCTTGCTCCAACCAAGAATTATCTCTCCTTAGCCTACGAGCTTGCCAAAGGCACTCAACTTGGCATCGGCAAACTGTTCCTTGGAGAGGTCTATCGATATCTCGATTGATGTCATCAAACTATTCTCGGCATAGCAGTCAAACAGGAGGCCCTTGGTGGTTCATTCAGCTATGGGCTCAGCTGTATTTTCAAAACCACATCCCAAACTTCCCCTTTTGGCACCCAGATGTCAAGGAAGCGGATCCGATGTTGCACCTTTCCAGATGTGTCAGGAAAAGGGATCCGATGCACTAGCTACGACCAAGCTTTGTATAGGCTGCGGGTAAACTGATCCTCGGGAAGCATCCAAGTGGTTCAAAGCACTTTCTTTCAAGGCTGGATAATCCTATCTTCTTTCCTTACATGGAAGAATCGAACATTTTGAAAATCCAATCTCCTTCAGTTAGACAACTTTGCCGATGACACCAAAGACTCGGCCTCTTTTCCACCGTGATCCGTCCTGTTTCCTTCCGGTTGGCATGAGTACATCCAACAGAATAATCAAGCCTGGGTATGAATTCTACCAGCCGGTCGTAGTAGCTCGGCAATTTGGCCTTGGACAAGTACCTCCCCATTTCTTTCTCCATCATCTTACAGAGAGCAGAGCCGACCTGCCCGATCCTCTCACCAGTCAAAGGTGTTATTCCTTCTTCGATGCTCTGACCATCCCAATTCCTAACAACCTCACCTTCGCTTCATCAACCGATGGCTTTGAAAACTGGTGGTCGATGTGGAAGACTCATGCCTTCAGGAGATCTCTGGGACCGCTTTCAACAGCTCGATGTCGAATATGATATCCTCAGAGAATGTACTACTACTTGTAAATTTTCTTGAGACAGCTCACAAGTGATTCTTCTAATAACCCACTCTGCCTCCTTGCAGCAACAAGATGGTCCTGAACCTACGCACAGTGATGGTTCCCCCTTCGATTTCTTCCCACCAGCTCCTGTGGTCCTTTTCTGCAAAAACTCGCCACCTTTGAAAAAGGTCGTGATGCAGAACCAGCCGATATCACCACAATCGGCTTCTAAGAACCAAGTAACTTCAAGGTCAGCTGCCCCTCGAGTTCCAACTAAAACAAGAACGGTGGTGAAGAAGGTAGTCGCCAGAAGACTTTGAGGCGCGGAGCTTCTCCGGAAGTTCATGTACGCTGATCCATGCCTTGGTTGATCTCTCTCATTCTTTCATTCTTGCAGACATGCTCGTGCTTACTAGCTCTCCTTCTCTTGCAGGCTTCCGTCGAAGACACCTCCAGCGAGGACACTCAGTCCAATCGAGGAGAATTGGGCCCAACAGACTCTGAGAGGACCATCACACCGAACAAGCCAGATTTACCACCATCGGCTTCCAGAAAAAGGCCGGTTCTTGAACCTACTGCCCCCCGAGCACCAGTCGAGGCGGGGCCAGCTGTGAGCCCTAAGAGGGCTCGCAAGGGACTGCAAACTTCTTCGTCGAGCCAGGAGGTTTCGCAAGTCATCACCCTCCATGCTTTTACCACTTGTTTCTTCATCTGCCGATTCATCACCATTTGCATCGGCTAAGCACCTTTCATGCAGACGACCGACGCTTCTAGTGGGAAGGCCGGGGCCGTGCCGATGCCTTTAGCCAAGCCGGATCTAGCAATCCCCGAAGGTGCAGATGAAACGGCTACCACTTTGGCCAAGCCCCCAGCAACCACACACAAGCCGATTGTCTCGACATCTGCTATCCCCTCGATCTTAGGAGAGGTCGCTAGCTTCTTCGCTCATCTCATCCTTACATGTTGGACGACATCGACGCCTTTTCGCTGCCAGGGTTGTGATATTTCAGGCTTGCCGACGTCGACCTGAATCCATCGAACCAACTCCTCTCATGAACGATGAACCACGAGCGAGGGCTGTTCCACCTCAATTCCAGGCCTTAAAGCCTTTGCCCTCCCGATCGAGGAGTTGATCGAGGGTTACGAGGAGGTGAAGAGCGTTCTTGCAGAAATCAAGGACCAACTCCCAAGCATTGCAAGTGAAGCTTTGGCCATTGTAACTCTCTTTCTCTACGTCAAGGGTGAAGTTAGCTCGTGAAAGGATCAATCTGCGCCACGCCCAACTTCCGCCGAAGGCCAATATCGCATCGCGATGTCGGCTTAACGAGAAAAGGCGTCTCGATGCCAAACCGACACCTCGCCAAGACAGCTTCGCATCCTTGAAAAGGGAGTTGGAAGATCTTGAAGAGAAGGTCCGGGCGACTAAACAGCTCATTTGCGACAAGGAAGAATCCATCGCCCGCTCCCAAGACGAAGCAGAAGGCCTCAAAGCTCAACTGAAGACCGATCTGGCAGAAATACGCGCCCTGAACAAGCAGCTAGTGACAGGCAAGGACGAAGATGACGAAGCCGAGATCGCCGAGGTGGATCGTGTCCGTGCTGACGCCCTCCACGCCTTCGAGGCATTCCTTCAGTAGCTCGTTCATGTAAACTGGCACCTGCTTGTAACAGTTTGAACCTCTAGAGTCGATGACTGTGCATCGGCTATGTATTTTGTTTTTATTTGGCCGATTTCATGTATCGGCCCCCACATTTCACTGTCGATCATCCCACATGCTTGGGAAATATTTCTTGAGATGTTGACCATTGACAGCCACTAGGAATTTCACGCCGTCCAGCTCCTCAAGCATGTACGCGTTCCCTCTTAAAACTTGATCGACCCTGTATGGCCCGTGCCAATTTGGAGACCATTTACCATATGTTGCATCCTTAGTCCCCAATGGCAATACAGCTTCCCATACCAGATCGCCAACGTGGAACTCCTTTGGTCTCACCTTCTTATTATATGCACGAGCTACCTTGGCCTTGTTCTCTTTGATTTTTTCGAGCGACCACAGCCTAAGCTCCATTAAATCCTCAACACTGTCACTCATCAAGGCCGCATATTCTTCAGTTGTTAGATCATTCTGAAAAGTGACACGTCTCGATCCAGCCGTAATTTCCCAGGGCAATACGGCTTCTTGTCCATAGACTAGATGGTATGGCGAGGTTTTTATCGCTCCATGGCATGACATGCGATAAGCCCATAAAGCCTCTGACAAAACCTCGTGCCAACGCCTAGGGTGCTCATCGACTTTCCTCTTGATCAGCTTGATCAGGCTCTGGTTGGACGCTTCAGCTTGCCCATTTGCTTGAGCATAGTATGGAGATGATCGAATCAGCTTGATTCCCGTGTCCTCACAGAATTTTCTAAACTCATGAGAAATGAAGACCGAACCTCCATCGGTCGTGATAGTTTGGGGGATCCCGAATCTATGAATGACGTGTTCTTTCACAAAATTGATAACATCCTTTGAGTTCACTGACTTCATAGGGACAGCTTCCACCCATTTAGTGAAATAATCAGTAATGGCCAAAATCCACATGTGGCCTTTGCTTGATGGAGGATTGATCTTGCCAATCATATCCATGCCCCAACCTCGGAATGGCCAAGGCTTGATGATGGGGTTCATTCTCGACGCTGGTACCATCTGAATTTTCCCAAATTTCGACATGCTTGACACCCTTTGTAGTACTTGAAACAGTCCTCAAGCATGGTGTGCCAATAAAACCCCGATCGCTGATCAACCATTTCATCTTGTGAGCCGATTGGTGAGTTCCACAGCGCCTTCGTGTACCTCGTAGGAGCCGATTGGCCTCGGTTGGCCCCAGACATTTGAGCAAAGAACCCTCCAGAGTCCTCAAAACATGTCGTCCCCAATAAGCACATACTTCATGGCCTTGTACCTTATCCGTTTAGGTGCCCCGAGCCAATCCTTCAAGTAATTGAAGATATCGGCTCTCATCGTTGTCCTCCGTGAACTGCACTGAACATCAGCTCCTCTCGCTACGCCCTTGTAGCACAAGCCATTTGTGCAAGATCATTTGCCTCGATTCTGCGATCGCGATCCAGTGAAGTTTATGTACCGAACTGCCATCAGCTCACGGCATTGCAGCCATAATGGGAAGAGCGACTCGCTCACACTTGTATTCCTCCGTGAGTTGGGAAATCACCAACTTGGAGTCTCCAAAATTTCCACGCTCGCTTCGCCTCCCGATGAGCAACTCCATTCCCTTGCGACGCCTCATACTCAGGGTTGTTGGTGCGAGGGTAGATAACCTGATGGAGAAGGAAAATGTTGCCCTCGGGCGACGAGTAGAATGCCGATGCCGCAACCATCGTCACAAACCGATCCATCGAAAACATAGCCCACGTCAGTAGACAGCCGCTATATCGGTGATTCTTTCGGCAATAAGGTCGCCAACGCCGACCCTTAACCTCTTTCGGGTTGATACCGGATGTCAAATTCGATAATGCAAACATCCATTTGCCCAGTCGGCCTTTCAACATAGGAGCCGACAAAGATGTGGTTTATGACATCGACTTGCAGATAATGATAATCTCCGCGAGAGCAAGATGTGGCGAGCTTGGTGTGAAAAGCAGAGGCACAACTTATCGATCTCGTGGATACCTTGTCTGCATCCAAAGCATCCTTCGCGATGTAAATACAACTCGCCTGCACCATCATAAACTTGCACCACCAGGCGATGGGCGTGTCGACCATCGACAAGTAAATGTAGAACGCCTATCCGGGGGCGGAACTAACACCGCGCTTCGTTAGATATTCTTTAATCTCGTCGAAGGCTTGTTGTTGTTCTGCCCCAGTGAACTCCTCATCGATTTAATTTTCACCACCCATGAACGGCTCTATTCTTCCCGACAGATTGAGATGAATCTTCCGTGAAGTTGATCTTGCCGATGAGAGGCTGCAGTTCTTTCTTCGTGGTAGGTGGCTTCATAGTTCGTGACCGCCTCGACTTTTCAGGCCGATCTCAATTCCGCGTTCATGGACCAAGAAACCCAAGAACTGACCGGCCGTCACCCCGAAGGCACACTTCTTTGGATTCATCCGTAGCCCGAATTTCCTTGTTCGGTCCAGGACTTTTTGCAGATCGTCCAAGTGTCCTTGTACTAAAGCAGACTTGACCACCACGTCATCGATATAAATTTCAACCAGCTTGCCGATCAGGTCATGGAAAATGTCATTCATGGCTCTTTGGTATGTGGCGCCGGCATTCTTCAGTCCAAACGTCATGACTACATATTCAAACAACCCCACCGAACCTGGGACTCTGAATGCAGTCTTGTGTATATCTTCCGGAGCCATAAAAATTTGGTTGTAACCGGCATTGCCATCCATGAAGCTCAAGATCTTATGACCAGCAGCTGCGTTGATTAATGTCTCTGCTACCGGCATCGGATACTCATCCTTTGGAGTAGCTCTATTGAGATCCCGAAAATCTATGGCAACACGCCAGCCATCCTTTTCTCTACAGTGCGATACTAGAAATCCACTCAAAGATACCGCATGGCCCGATTAACTTGGTCATCAACATTTTCTCGATCTCTTTCTTGACTTCTTCCAAAATTTCGCCTTCATCCGTCGTGCTTGCTGGAATGGCGAAACTTTTTTAAGCGGGAGTCGATGCTCAATGATGCTCCTGTCTAACCCGGGCATCTCTGTATAGTCCCAGGCGAAGCAGTCTGGATATTCTTTCAACAACGCTATCATCGGACCCCGCAGACTTGGATCTAACTTCTTGCTGATAAATGTTGGTCGTGGCTTATCCCCAGGACCGATGTCAATCTCCTCGAGCTCATCAGCGGATGTAAACCCATACCCTAGCTTTCCGTCACCTGCTAAATCGATGCCAAACACGGGGCAAACGGTTGGTGAGGATGACAAAGATAATTTGGGCCGATTGCCTGAATCGGCTCCCTTTTTTATTGCATTAGTCAGGGGCGGTTTACACCTTATTTGTGCCCTACAATGGCAGGGAATCTCCCTACTACGACTGCATGACCTGCTTGTCGTAATATTACTGCTTTTTATTTTTTGTGGCCGATAGCAGGGATCGGCCATACCACGTACGATCGTGGACTTTGCTACTCTGTCAGGCCAGTGGATAAGACCAGCCTCACCCCGTTTTTTGTAGCTTCAATGCGCTCACAGCCGTCTAGACTGATTCTAGAGATCGACTCTTGGTCGTCTGCTTCCCAGACGTTCATGCCAGCTATGGAGATCTCGATCGAATCATCTGCATGGATGACCTCCGCCTCCATCCCATCAGATAGGCACCGGTGCATCGTGGATGGAATGCAGCGATTGGCGTGAATCCAATCTCTCCCAAGACGGTGTAGGTGCTTTTGCTGTCCACTTAAAAAATGACGAGGATGGTTTTTCCGCCCACGGTCGATCCACGCTCAAGACGCCTTGCTTCAAGTTTGGCCATTGAAGTCGCTTAATGTGACATTGGTTTTGATCAGATCTACGGAGCGTCCCAAACGCCGTAGCATGGAGTATGGCATTATATTGATCGCCGCCCGGTGTCAACCAACATCTTGGCCGACAGTGCCCATTGATGTAACCTCGCAGGTGTGGCTTTCGGATGTTTGTAGCCCTTCTCACGTGGCTTTTCAAAGATAACCGCCGGGCCGCATCAAACCGTGCAATCGAAGCTCTTTGGTTCTTGGAGCGCAAAACTCGACGGAAGTATGAACACCATGTTTGTACCGATGTCTTCGTGATCGGCTTTTACCGCTTGGGGCGCCACTCTTTCTTTTCAGCGATCTTCCGCTTCAAGGTCCGGCCAATTTTAACGGCCAGATCGGGCCGTGCTTTCCTCAAAGCATGGAGGTACTGTGCTTCGCTTCCTCCAGTTACGCATACCGAACTCGACGCTTTTGGGTGTGCCTGAGTCCATCGGGGCACCACCTTGGCCGGTGATATCTGTCTTCTTCCTTTCCACCCATTGGTTCCTCGAGGTCTTTTGCTCGAGGAGGGAGGGGCCCTAGACGCTTGAACACTGAGACTGGACCTGTGTCTTCTTTCTGTTGTCCGCATTCTGGACAGTTGTCGATTGTAGGCAATCGGCTCATTCCGGCATCCCAGCAATACTTGAAGAAGGGACAATCCCAATGTTTGTCCATGCCTTCCTTTTCCTTTGACTTTCCCCTAGCGAGGTGCTCATATCTTTCGTCATCCCTATCGCGCCGGCGATGTCGGTCATACTGACGCTCATACTTGTTAAGGAGATGCGTGGAGTGTGGCTTCCGATATCGCACGCTTCTCACTTGCTCCTCGGTTAGGTACTGCCTGTCATCATAACGGGGCCGGTCGCATGGACCAGCCTCCTCTCTTTCTTTGCCCCGAGAGTGTCCGCCTTCCTCCTTGTATGTGCCCTGGTGGTACACAGGTCCTGCCATATTAACATCGAACGAGAAATCCAACTGACGCCTCGTGGAGTGGCCGTGTTCTACCATGTTGACGTCGGGAAACGGGTTGGTGTCTACTTTCATGGCGAATTGCCCAAGGGTCAGACGGCCCTGTTCTATGGCCGTTTGGATCTGGCGACGTAGCTCTTTGCAGTCATTGGTGGTGTGGGTGAACGAGTGATGCCACTTGCAATATGGTCTCCCGTTCATCTCTTGAGCCGTAGGGATTTTGTGGCCTTCGGGTAACCTCAGCTGCTTCTCTTTCAGTAGTAGATCGAATATCTGCTCAGCTTTGCTCACATCGAAGTCGAACCCTTTTGCAGGCCCTTGCTGTTTCACCCATTTGCAGGACACAGGATCTGCCTCCGAGCCCATTCAGCCACGGCCACCTCCTGGTCCTGTGTAGGATCCTCTTCTTCTGTATCGACCAGGCCTATCGGACGTTTGAACTTGTCTTGGTACAACTCAGGGTGGCGTTGTTCATACATTGTCAGCTTCTGGGCCATGTGAGCCAATGAGTTGTACTCTACTTGGAAAGCCAGATCTTTGATAGGTGCTGAGAGACCCAACACGCCATTGACCGCTTCTTTCTCGCTTAAACGAGCCGAATAACATCGGTTCTTGACAGTCTGAAACACCGAATGTACTGCCATCGCTTTGTTTCCCCGCTTTTTCCGACTCGCTAGATCCGCAATGCCGACCTCGGTAGCTTCGAATGATACTGAATGTGGAATTGCTCTTCCATTGCTTCCAGTGCGGATCGAATCGTGGCGCGAGGTGTACCACCCAAAAGCTGATCTCCGAGATTGCGCAAAGAACCTTACGCAATCGATCCGATGCTGAAATCATGCCTAATCGTGCTGTATCGGCTCACATGCTCGATCGAGCTCGACCCTTCTGATCCGCTAAACCTTGAGAACTCAGGGAGCCGATACTTGGGTGGCAGCGGAATCAGATCAAACTCGTTGGGGTACGGCTTTGAATAGCCGATTGTCCTTCTCTTCGGCATGAAGCCGAACTGGTCTCTCAAGATGGTACGGATTTGCTCCACTGTTTGAGCTGCAGGAGCCAGATTCTCATGACTCGTTCCAGTGGCATACTTGGCTAGCCACGCATGTTTATCAGCGTCCATCCTAGACACACCTCGCTCCGAATACTGCTCCGAAGCCCTCGCCCGGAACTCCTGCCTGTAAATCCTGCGGTTGCAATTTGGTTCGTGCGCGTCAGGTTATTGCAATCCGGCACATAGGTGCACACATATCCATGTGGGATTTCTTTAGGTGGTTCAAACAGGAACTGGCAATCGCCTGGGTCACCTCCGACCTTGTAGACGACGTACGCCGCTGCCCCTGGTGGCTCCGGAGCTGCAAGTGTGAATGGCAGCTGTGGCCTGGTCCGGAGCGGTCTTTCTCCCTGGTGAGTCCCTAGAGTAGGCCCCGACGGAGAGTACTGATGTTTCATGATCTCCTGAACTACGCGAACCGCGATGCGCTCGAAAGCGTTTACTAGGCTCTCAGAATGGCGGTGAAGAGAATGAGCTACCATGTAGTTGACTTCCTGCCGCAGAGCTCTGGTGCGCTCCTCTGAAGGAACAGACAGATCCACCTCATCAAGAGCACCCTCGGGTGATAACCCTTTCCACCTGATGTCATGCTTACGAGTCCTCTCAAAAGAGCCGATGAGATCGGCTTCGAAGAGAGCTTTGATGTCATCATACTTCGCCTTGTGCTCCTCACGCAGATCGTCGTACGTGACCGGTCTGTCCCCCATCACAGCGTCGGATGTTGATGCAGATGTTGTTGAAGGTCCCACCGGGCGTGCCAGAATGTGTTGCCTGTCAAAACCCACCGGCGAGCAGCGACGAGCAACACGAAGAGCCGGAGGCTCCTGTGAGCTGGTGGGCCTGGTCCTCGGCAACGGCCCGCAAAACTCCGCACACGTCTGGCTTGGTTCAAGGGCGTACACCTAACCTATACCTGGTCGAAGGTGAAGGATTGCTCGATTGGTTTCTGCATGGTAAACAAGTATACGTAAATTCGAGCCGTGGACGGCTCCTGTTTCTCGTGAATCGGCTCCTGGAGCCGATTATCCCATGGTTCTGCATTAGATCTACAATAACATGGGGTTTTGCTTCATCAATACAAGTTAAATCGATCTACGACAGTTTAACGTTTTCACCACGTAACTGGAACATCCTACACGTAATTGAGCCTGGTAAATACAAAAGATGATAGAAAACTATCCCTAGAGAAGGCCTAACAACTGACGTAAAGTCAATTCCCGGAACAACTCCTCTCGAATTAGCAAACCATATCCTCACGTACTACTGGATCGTTCAACCCGTTTGTAAGGCCTGGCTACGTGGATATCAAACTAAACCTTGGAAAACAAGGCAAAACTATAACGGATCAAATCGACTGAATAAAGATCAAGCAAGATGCTACCCTTACACCCGGGAAAAGGTGCAAAGGTAGCGAGGTAACTAGAGGTAGCATAACTAAACAATCATAGCGAAAAGTACCGATGCTAACCTAAACAAATCTATGATAATAGTATTACTCGCCATCAACAAGGCTTCAGTAAGAGTAACACCAAATAACGATAGCGATTCGCCTAGATCGCAAGATGCGATCTAGGCAGATGACACTTACCCGAAAGAAACCCTAGAAACAAGGGGTGGTGATGCTAGAGATTGTGTTTGTTGTGAACGTGATTGTCTTTTCTCAATAACCTTAGGTACATATTTATAGTCAGACTTTCTATCTTTGGAATAACCCTACAACTCTATCTCTTACTTAAACCGAATAACCTACTACAATATACAGATACACGGGCAATTTAGCCCAAATCCACGCACAAGGCCGATTCAACAACACGTTGCATATATGTATCTTCCAAGCCCATCTTGATTACGGCCCATCTCCTCCTTTGGCCAAAATATGGCGATAACAGAGATAAACACCCGCAAATCCACTTATGCAATACAAGTTGCATGTCGAGCGTGGAGCAAGTCTCATGAATGATGTCATGTAAGGTTAGCCCGGGCCGCTTCATCCCACCATCCCGCAAGATGCAAAGTACACAAGAAGCAATTGATAATAAAAGCACCACTCATACGTTGGAAACATATCTATAATTTTTTATGCTCCATGCTTGTTTTGTATCTACTTTGCTTTACTTGTCCACACTTTGAGGTGCTTTTTACATGTTTTCTGGTACTAACCTATTAACAAGTTGCAACAGTGCCAGATGTCTGTTTTCTGCTGTTTTTGGTTTTAGAAAATTTAGTAAATAAATATTCTCAGAATTGGACGGGACAAAGGACAAAGTCAATTACTTTCCGTGGGGAACAAGAAGTCCAAAGGAGAGTCATAGGGGCCAGCCAGGGGGAGCTAAACCCACCCCAGGCGCGGGTGGGCCCAGCCCCACGCCTGGCTAGGGTTTGGCGACCCTGGCCACCTCCTCGGTCTTCCCCTTCGCCTATAAAAAGCCCCTGATGGAGAAACCCTAAGTACCCGATCAAATATCCACGAAACCGTATGTAGCCGCCACCACCATCGTCCCTAGATCGGGGGGATCTGAAGTTCTTCCCGGCACCCCGCCGGAGGGGAAATCATCCCGGAGGCCTTCTATCCGGTATGATGCGTGAGTAGTTCCACCTTCGACTATGGGTCCATATAGTAGCTAGATGGTTATATCTCCTCCTTTGTGCTTTCATGTATAGATCTTGTGAGCTCCGTTCATGATCAAGATCTAATCTATTTGTAATCATGCATGTTGTGTTTGCGGGGATCCGATGGATATTGAGATTATTATGTTGGTTTGATTAATGGTTTTGTCTTTATGATTCTATCATGTCTATGTTTTTTGTGATCTTGCATGGTCTCCATTTCTAGTGGTTATCTTGGCCAAGTAGTTGATAGTGACTCCAAGAGGGGATATTTATGCTCGAAAGTGGGTACATGCCTCTAGTTTCCAAGGGAAATGATATAAATCTCTTCGGTTGTAGATGTGTTGTTGCTACTAGGGAGAAAACAACGGTCTCTTGTTCATGGAACATGTGGAATGTTTACCTTACACACATTGCTTAAAGCAGTTGTCTGTTGCTTGCAACTTAATACTGGAGGGGGTTCGGATGATAACCTGAAGGTGGACTTCTAGTCATAGATGTAGTTGGATGACGGTCTATGTATATTGTTGTATTGCCCAATCAACTTCATAGGATCTTTCTGGCTAGTAATTACATTGTTATGCCTTGCTCAGTTCCTGTCAATTTCCCCGCTGTAATTTGTTTACCCTTCATGCCATGATGTTTATCTAAGGAGAGCACCTCTCGTGAACTATGGACCCCGGTCCAATCTTTACCATTGATACATCTTCCACTGTTACCTGTTTATTTGCTGCAAACCATTATCTTCCACACCATACATTTAATCCTTTGTTACAGCAAACCAGTGAGCTTGACAACCTCAATGTTTGTTGGGGCAAAGTCTTGAATTTGTATTCTGAAGGTCTCCATGTTGCTTGCAACACCCGTGTGACGTTTCCTTCCTCCTTCTGGTTCGATAACCTCGGTCTCAACTGAGGGAAAACTTGCTGCTTGCTGCTTCACACCTTGCTCTTGGGGTTCCCAACAGGCCGTGCGTAGACAGTCGTCAACCACCGCCCACAATGACCATTGTGTTCTACTCGTGCAACAGATCTACATATAGACACGGCTCTGATACCACTGTAGGGGTTCGTAGCAGGGAAAACAAAAAAATTCTATCGCATGAACACACACAAGCCAAGATCTATCTACTAGATTGTAGCAACGAGTCGATTAGAGTAATCACCCATGAAGATTCCAAAGCGGTTAACGAGAGCATATTCTTGTGGGTGATGTAGTCGTACACTTGCGATCTCAAGATCGCGTAGACAATCATTCCGGCGCTGCGTTCCGGCAGCTCTTCCGCAGTCGGTCACACGTTCGGTACTCGATGAAGACCTTCCTCTCCCTTGTTCCAGCAGGCAGCGGAGGTTGTAGTTCTCTCCTCGCGATTCCGGCAGCACGACGACGTGGTGTCGGAAGTACAGGGAAGATCCCGCAGGGCTTCGCGTAAGCCGGAGCATGTTATGGTGGAGAAATAGGGTTTCCACGGTGACCTAGGGTTTAGAATCCAGAAAGGAGGAGGTGGAGCCGGCGGTGACTAGGGTGGCAACGGCGATCCGGCGGTGACAGTAGCAGGAGGCAGTGGCTTGGAGGGGTGGTGCTTGTTGTGGTCTTGGGGCACCCCCTCCCCTCTATTTATGAGAGAGAGAGGCAGCTTGGGAGAGGGGAGTTTGAATCCTACCCCAACTCCCTCTCCTTCTAGGCGCGTGGTGGAGGGAGAGAAGGATTCTCTCCTTCCTCCACCAGGAAACATTGTCCTAGTTTGACTTTTCAAACTTGCCTTTTGACTTTCAATTTTGGAGTTTAATTTCTTTCTTTTAAACGCCCTGCCAAGTGACCTAGGACATGATGCAATCATTCCACTTAGTCATGACACATTCATTTACCCTTCCCCTTCCGGTCTGGTGAACCTTCTAGACTCTTCTAGATCATTCCGGTGAAAACACCAGAATCATTCCCGAACTCCGGAATTGGACTTTCCTTATATGAATCTTATTCTACGGACTATTCTGGATCTCCTCGTGATATCTCGGATCCCACCCGAGGCTCCGAACAACATTCGATCTCCCTACTTACATTCCATATCTACTAAACAACATCGAATCCTTAAGTGTGTCTCCCTACGGTTCGTGAATTATGAAGACATGATCGAGACTCTTCTCCGATCAATAACCAATAGAGGAATCTAGAAATTCATATGGCTCCCACATATTTCTACGATTACTTTGCGATCGAATGAACCATTTACATACGATACCAATTTCCCTTTGTCTCGCGATATTTTACTTATCCAAGGTCTGATCGTCGGTATCTCTGCATACCTAGTTCAATCTCATTACTGATAAGTACTCTTTACTCTTTCATGTGATATGTGATCCCTTGTGAGCCAGTCACATGCTTGCAAGCTAATTGGATGATATTCCACCAAGAGGGCCCAGAGTATATCTATCCGTCATATGGATGGACAAATCCCACTCTTGATCCATGCGCCTCAACACATACTTTCCAAACACTCTATGCCACCTTTATAAACACCCAGTTACGAAGTGGTGTTTGATGTCATCAAAGTATCCATCTGGTGATGGTGATTAACATGATCTAATGGTCGAAGGATTTAGGTTACTATGTATCTGAAAGCTTATAGCAAGTGAACTATTTTAAATGACTTGATCTTATGCTAAGCTTACCTATAGGAGTATGTCCATCACATCATTCTCCTAATGATATGACCTTGTTTTTAATAACATCTCAATGTTCATGATCAGTAAACCATGATCATATATTAACCAACAAGCTAGTTTAACAAGAAGCTTTACTAGGGACTCTTTTATGTTTACAAACCACACAAGTATTAATGTTTCCGGTTAATACAATTATAGCATGGGTTGCAAATATTTATCATAAGCATGAAGATCTGATAATAAACACTTTATTATTGCCTCTTGGGCATATCTCCAACAAGATCCGGCCCGAATCGTAGGGCGATGATGGTGGCGCCATGTGGGCGCCTAAGAGAGAGAAGAGTGCGGTGCGAGTGAGAGGGTGAGAGATAGATAGAAGGGATGGGCCGAGCTAGGGTTTTACCCCAAGCCCAGCTGAACCAGGTTGGGAGAGCCCATGGGCCAGGGCCAGGTTTTAAAGAAAAATAACTTAAATTTAATTTAGTAAAGACCAAAATACCCCTAGAATTTATTAAGCTCTAAAAATATATATAAGAATCCTAAAAATATATATAATATGTCAAAATGATCACAAAAATAATCTCTATTACATAAAGTACAAGTTTCCTTGATTGAGATAAATAAAATACCAATAAATATAACCACCATTAAATCCTAAGTGGAATTTCATAAAATTAGAAAAAGTTCTAAAAATAAATAAAAATCATTTTTGCATATAAATATAAGTCTACCATTTGATAAAAAATACTAACCTAATTTTTAACAAATAAAACTTGAAACAAATATTCAAAGACATTTATTACCTTGTACGATTTTATAAAATAAAAATAATACTTAAAAATAATTTAAAAATCATTTTTATGATCCAAAAAAATATATTTTACGAGAAAAATACTAAAGATATTATTCCAAAACATTTTTAGCTTCTTAGGAAATAAATTCTAACTATTCTATTTTATTAGAATGAGATAATTGTTTTTAACTCCTTAAAATCATTTCCTAAGTAAGAAATAATCACATTTCTTTATAAACATTAAATCCTTTAAGACTAAGTACTAAAGACCAAAACCATAATTAGGATTCATAATAAAACCTAAATGTAAAGTATGAATTTTATAAAACTCTTTTGAAACCTAAGTCAAATATTAAACCAATAACCCTCAAGCTAACTTTATGCATCATCATTCACTTATATTATGAGTGAATGATCCTTAACTCTGAATCATACTTGATAGGATTTTAAAACTTAATAAACTAATAATATCACCTAAATATGCTTCTAACAATAAATTGTATACTAGTTTCTTAATAGCAAATCAAATTTTAAAAACTCATCATTCACTTAAATTAGAAGTGAATGATCTCACACTCTTAAATATATTAATCAAAGCCTTAAGGCTTGATAATAGTTATGACTATTACACCTTAATTTATGTAGTTCACTTTGGTATGTTACAATTAAGGCATAAATCCTCTCAAGTCCAAACTATTCGAGCAAACACAAACAAAATCGATCACATTCTATTAACCATAAAGATTGTTTAAACCTAACCAAAGAAACCTTTTCTTCGAAGGTTATTCCTTTTTCCACTACAAACAACCACTCTATAATGATCTCCTTCAACTCTTAACAACTCAACACATGGGCTTTTATCATAGTCATCAGGTAACAATTGACCTCGATCTCACATTACTTTATACTCTACTTTTATGATTTAGGTTTTAAAACTTAAGTTCCTTATAAATGCATTTGTTTGTGATGTAAGAATTGAAGATAAACCAACTATTAAAGAAATAACCTAAGTTCAACTCATTCAGACTATTGGGGTTCCACTTCGGGAGTTTTACAAAATGCATGGCATTACTTATTCATAACTGCATATTGCTTCTTTAAACATTAGTCCTTACCAGACCAATGATGTTGTTTTCAGATATTGGATCTTCTGTTGTCTCAAAGGCCATGAGTGCATAATCTTGCAATCACATAAGGCAAGTTCACACTTGCTCATGTCCTTTGGTTATTTTCTGTAAAGTATTTGCAAATCCAGTGTTGTCATCACCTGCATTTCAAAAAGGTCATAAAACACTATTTTCATAATAATATGATTATGGGTTATTTACCAAGAGGTAATAACCTACTATGAAAGTTCCGGTGGTAAAGGAACATATTATCTAGGACTTAACCACCAATGTCGTCAGTGATTCTTGCGCCGTATATCACGCGTTAACCATGAGATTTGGAATGGGACGGATAAGTCAGCTAGATCTTCTTCCTTTCGTATGTCATCGTATGCGCAGGCCGTGGTTGTTATCCTTGTAGCGTGAGTGTAATTCGTAGAGGATATGCAACATATGGGTGAGAACCCTCAATATCCCACGGTAGTTCTGGCATCTAAACGGTATGTATTGTCCATTGTCTTAATTCTTTACGTGGGCATGGAGTACACCAATGGGGCGTACGGGGTCGCGGAGAGCAGTGATTGGCTTGGATCATCTACTGGCCCCCACCCCATAGGAAGTATGGACGGGTAAACTGTCGATTGTGCAACAAGTATTTGATCTCTCATGGGTAAAGCAACACACCTCTGCATAGTGTAAAAACTGTGACATGTTACTCCATGTTCCGGAAAGGAGCTACGAACGCTGTAGGAAATGAACTCCACGAAAGTTCTGGTAAACCTATGAAGGCTGACGGACATAGCTTTTCAGAATAAAAGCAACCTTTGAAGAAATGTTTACGAAAACCTGCATGGCCTATGAACTTTGGTTTATAGCTGTAGATAGTGTATCAAACACTGCTTTTTAGTGAACTTGTTGAGTACACTCGTACTCAACGTATCTTCTTAACCCTTGCTGAGTATGCTTGTACTCAACGTACAAATACGATGTCTACATCAACTTATGCTCAAGGAATTGACACCAAAAGCTCAAGTTCTGCAATGAAGTCAAGGAAATCAACACATACATCAACTGAAGCAAAGACGAAGTTGCTAATTAGATAGGAGTATAATCTCTAGCCATAGAACCTACTTCTGTAGAGCAATGCAATAGAAGCATTTGCAATCCAAATAGTTTAGATACTAGTATATTAGTGTGATATTTATAAGTTGTTATTTTTGGTTCTTCTTTGTAAGAAGTTTCTTTCTCTCTCTATAACCTAGAGTGTTCTCTGGATCTTTTGTAAAGAGTCGAGTTGTAACCTATAGTCATGTCTTGAACCTGTTATGTTTCTATTGCACTACTCTGAGGGATGTAATACTAGTGGAACGGTTTTTCATCGGTGTTATGTCAACGACTATAGTGTACTACATCATGAAGTGGCATACTGGGTCACCGCAGATATGCCCAGTTATGGCGTGAGGCCATAAACCAAGGGTTTGGCCCCACTCCAGGGTCCATTGCATATGGTGCCCCACCACCACCTGGAGCACCCGCATAGCCTGCGGCTACGCCGGCTCAAAACAACGTAGGAGAGAAATACCCGTGTGCACTGTGTACTATGATGATACAGAAGGGGCGTCCATCCAACATGATCTAGAATACGATCACCCGCCAGATAAACCTGGTTGTTACCCTTTCCACCGACCATACCTGAGTACCTCAATGGCTTGGAGTCATGCATCACCTTCTACTACGGACTCGGGGGCTATTCCCATTGGGAGCGTCAGTTAAATCAATTTATTGAAGGTATCCACAAGATTAAAGTCTCCACTCGAGTCTATGACTGGAACAGATACTCGGGGGCTACTCCCATAGGGAGCGCTGGTCACGCACCCTATGAATCAATAGATTGAGATATTTTGGATCCTTTACGACTACTAATAGAAAAACCAACAAAATTGGTGACTCCACCCAAAATCGATTCTAAGAGAGATAACGTCTCCTTAGTTACCCGAAACGTCTCCGCGACGATAAATTTTCGGATGTTGCGTCTGCGACGCAAAGATAAGACCTATAGATACAATCTGATGGCTTGGTAAAGCACCTGAATGCGCTCTGCTAGTAATATCCTATGTCAGCGGGCACGGTGAAAAAGCCCGACAGACACGTTGGGTACATAACTTAAAACACTAGAATTTGACTTCTGTAAGACCTCTGCGGCCTATGTCGAATTACACCAGCAATTTTCCGGATTTGAGTTTGGGGACTCGAGTCTGAGTAGATAGCTTTGTTTTTTCCAAACACAGTTAACTGACCCTGATCTGTCGAGAGAGCTAGGCATGCATATAAACTATCACTATACTAAAACATCCTGACCCGAAAACATATTCGGATGAAGCACTAAAAAACTTATGAGTCTCTAGTCGAATCTACGATTCGACTAAACGCTCGGAGGCTACTGACATGGGTATGCCCTGTGTCAGCCTCAAGATGATTTTGTACCAGTTTGCATCTACATCACAAGTTTGTGTACCATGGGACCCCAAATTGCAACTTCTTATACGAATTTACTTTTACTGGACAAGTATATGTACCTCGGGTGCTAATATGGGGAAGAGAATGTGAATTGCGCAGCAGAAATTCACTTTGGCTCCTAGGTGTAGATGCACCCACTGTTAAAAAAAACATACTTTAAAATATTGAAAATTTTGAAAAAAAAATTTAGATATACATATTAGAGTTAAACACCTGTTTAGTCTATAAAGTTGCCACGCATGAGCGTATTGGTCACCTACCGAGAAAATGCAAACTATCGATCACGAAGTTGTATGAATGTGCCCCGTTAGTCATTTTGTCATGTTTGCCATTGACGTGGCTACATGTTTTTTCAAATACCTCCTTATAATGTTATTTTCTCTAATTACTATGTCCTTTTTTCTGCTATCCTATGGTTAGGCCGTAAAAATAGATGTAGGGCACATCTATCAGCCTCTTCGTTCCCCTAACTCTCTCATAGAGACATTCTATCGAATACCCCCCGGTGCACGTATCAGGGAAGCCACCCATCAATTGTCGTGGCCAGGGCTGCGTAAGTCGGTTGCGAGCGAGCCACGCAGCAGCAAGGCCGTCCTCCCCGCTAGTACGGTTCTGGTTTGGAGCGCTTGTTTTCTGCCATGACACGGTCAAGATCGGCGAGATCAAGGGCAGCCAGGAGCTCTACGCGCGTACGTATCCACTCAGGATGCACCAGCAACATGTACCGCTTCTAAGCTTTGGTAAAGTTATTGAGATTTTTCAGAAACAATCATTCCAGAATCTTGTAGATCAACATGGAGCTTTCCCTATCTATAGAGAGAACGAAGCAAGATTAGTTACCTCTCGAGCCGTTCCTGCCTTCCTGAAATCGTATATGTGCAAAAGAGAAGCAACATTGCATCATGGAGGCTCGGGAGAATTCAGCTGCCACATAAAGCTTAGCTTGTGGGGCAATTTCAGCTTTGGTACTACCATCTAATGACACAACTATCCCATAAAAGTGACGGGACTAGCGCGAGCACGGCATGAGGGCCAACGAAGATTGGTCTATGCGGTTTAATGAAAAAGGGACTTGGCAATTAGAAGAAACTAAATTTTAAGAAAATATTTGCAAAAAACAGATAGCCACATCAATGGTTTAACGGTGGACATGACAGAGTGACTAGCAGAGCACAACCACACAACTTTGTGACCGATAGTTTGAATTTTTCCAGTGAGTGACCAATGCGCTCATGGATGACAACTTGATAGACCACTCAGGTGTTTAACTCTACATATCTTCTATATCTAAATAGAAGCCCTCCACTACATGATTTCTCTAAACATGCAAGGCATCCACCTCATCGGCCATCTTTGAGCAATCCTAGCCCACCACGTCATCATGTTTGTTGCCATTTGGTGAAGCCACCTCATCAGTTTTTCCAAGAAAAATTGTCTAGATCGTTTAGTATGCTCCATTATTACTCTTCCTCTTGAGCTCCCCCGTTTCCATTCCATGCACGCAATACATCAGAAGGCCCGCTGTATTTCCGACTTTATGACGACAAATGATCTTCGTCTCCCCCCACGATCTCCACAACAAATAAATACTCAGGAAATGGACCCGTATGTTTCATAGATCCTGGCCTGATAGATAAATCCATTGTTCTGCTCCTCCACTCATCCGCCACCTAATCTCCATCTATGTATTCTTTCTCCTCCGGCAAGATCAATATTATGCCTTCTCTCCGGTCTAAATCCAGAGTACATATATGTCTCTGTGAACCTATTCTCTCTTCATCCACAATGACCGGAAACGGAGCAACCTAACTGTCCTGGCCTGATCGATTGCGGTCTGTATCCCCCGCCCCTCGGTTCCGATCAGAATCATTGCCTGGATCCATAACAGTGGCTAGCCGATGGTTTTGTTGTTGTAGGTCTTGGTTGTTTGTTTCCTCTTCAGATCTGACGAGGAGTGGAGAATGGACTTAATGTCGTTTGCTTATTCTACTGCAGATATGTATAAACAGTGTTGTTTTGTAATCTGCGCTTATGATATTCTTTGGAGAGGAAACCCAGCCGCTTCTCAGTTGTTGATCTTTCAGGCACAATCCTTTTTGCTGATACAGATGTCAGTTCAATTTTACTTGACCGATTTTGGTTTTGAGGCTCAATGGCTGAAAACTATACCGAGTAATGTTGAATATTTATACAAGGGCTACTGGTATTCTTGACAAGATCCAGATAACTGATACAATATCTTTGAGCGCATAAACCAACTTCTGAATATTTAAACAGATGAGTTTGGCACAAGGCTATTTCTTGAGGTTACTACAATACGGTCTGATCAAATGAGGCCATTTTTTTACGTGGGTCTGTACAAGCAAATATCCCAGCGTATGGCAGCTCTAATAAAAAAGACTTCAAGCGTGTTTTATTTACCAACTCTCCTCTTATATTTTGTGTGTTTTCCTTATGTCTCATTTTAAACAAATTATCTATAGTTCAGTGACCAAGGATTGATTTTGCATACTTATCCTACGCGAATTAGCTACTTCTTTTAACCCTCACGGACGTCACAAAACATCAAATCGAGTAGCACTAATCCATGTATTTTTTTTGGAACAGAACTATTGTAGTTTCTTAATATCATCGCCATACAATTATGCTGTTTCAAATATGTACAGTTCTACCTCCTACTATTGACTTGCTACTATTTTTCTGTTGTATTTAGATTATCTAAATCTACTCTTCTTTGAAAGTAGGCACTGCATAAATAAGCTGAGTCTTTGTTGTTGAACTATGACGGTTATTTGTTTTACCCACCTTTTACACAAGGAAACATGAAATGATTTATACTGGGACAATACAATTCTTATTATTTGTAGTATGTTTAGAACATGATTCCAAGTACAGAACATGTGTAGGTATTAGTACACACGTACACACATTCATGGAATTTCAATGATGGAATTGCATTGACCTACGGAGGCTTAGAGATTTCTAAGTATTTCCCCTTAACCTCTGTACAATAGATTTCTTCATGTTACCACATCCCAATTTAAAACAAAGCTGTGAATAATGTGAGATATATCACACACACACACACACATTGACACGGATCCGCGAAGGTGCATCTTCAGTTTTTATTTTCGTCCATATGTGAACAATTCGATGGTCTGTTTTATGCAAGCCACATTTGTAGACTAAGCCAAAATAAATTTCTTCCCAAGTGCGTGAGATTTCAATACAAAAAATGCATGTTTCATGTTTTTGGTCACCAGCTGAAATGTCCTTCCACAAAAATGTACACCAACATTTTTTGTTCTTATATTTCTCTAAATTGTTTGTTAGGTTTCCCGTAGCAACGCGGCGGGTATCATCTAGTTAACATTATATGTTTGTACACCAAGTTAAAAAAAAGACATGGAAGGAACGGCTGTGTGTGGGGTGTGATTGCGGAGGGCCTCGTGTACTACCTCCCTATCCAGATAGGCTCTCTCTCTCTCTCTCTCTCTCTCTCTCTCTCTCTCTCTCTCTCTCTCTCTCTCCGCGCTAATCCCACTGTCCCGCTCGCTTTTCCCAACTCGCCTCTTACCGGCGCAGGAACGGATCGATCTCGATGAGGCAGCTGCTGCCTGTGGCTGGCTTTTTTTTTTTTGAACGAGAAGGGACCGGAAGGTCCCAGAGCTGGCATTAATAAATCAAAATTGATACAATACTGCGAAAAGGACCTGAAAGAAAATAAATAACAACCATGTCCTTCCAATTTACACAAGGGACCCTAGAAAGATTCTTCAAAAGCCATCGAGTCCTTGTTCAAACTCCGACCTCACCGGCGATGCTATTGGCACCATCGCCAGCCGAGTCCTCGCCATTGACAGGCAAGGAAGAAGGGCCTCCCGCCGGAGGTTGAAGATGGGGGCGACGGAAACTGGCCAGCGAAACCATAGAAGCCGGCAAAACACCCGAGCCACCCGAGCTGCAAACTAGAGGGGGTCGAAGGATTCTTCAGAGCTCTAGCAGCAGCAGAGGTCGTCGCAGCAAGAGAAGAAAACGAGGTCGCCAATGCCAACTCGCTCGAGGCGGAGCCACCATCCAAGACTATCAGCCGCAGTGTGAAACCATCCCTCTTCCTCGCCTCCTTGGCCGGCCAAGAGGGAGAAGGACATACCAGAGCCAACAGATGGATGACGGCGACGCGGGGATTTATTTGGAAGGAGGCAGACAGCCAGAGGAAAATTCGCCGCCCTCCACCTCGGACGCCCAGCGAAATCCTCCACTGGGCCGACGCCACGCCACGCCGAAGCAGAAGACCTCCAATCCCCTCTGCAACCCGCATCACTCCCTCCCCCCTCACCCCTCCCCTCGCCACCACGGCCGGCCGAAACGGGGGAGAAGAGAAGAAGAAGGATGCATAGCAGAGCGGAAAGACACACCATGACACTTATTGCGGAGATCCCGGTCATGGCCAAGCTCGCCGTCTCCTCCAACCATCGGAGCAAGACAACGCCGCAGGCAACCTCCCGGATGCGCCGGTCCCGGCCAAGAAGCACCGACGCCCTACTCCATACTACCGGCATATAGCCACTACACCTATCTAAACTACTGCCGCCGACGCCGCCCCTCCGCCATCTCTCACCGGCGTTGCCGGCAAGAGAGGCTTCGGTTTGGCTCGGGGTCCTTCTAGTGCTTTCTAGGAACTGTAGCAGGAAGAGGTGGGGGGATGAGGGAGAGCTAAATGATAATTCCCCTGTGGCTGGCTTGGAGGGACGTCTACGCGCGCGGCACACGCCGCAACGACAAGGTCGGGGCATGGGCTACATTGGTCTCGGTCGATTGACCAGCTAGCTTCACCGTGCCCTGCGTGCGCACATTGCCCTTGCATTGCAATGATTGAAAGGTCGACACGTTAATGAAGCAGGACTCGCGCGCTAACCAAACCATGCCCGAGCCCAGGCCAAACCTTCCACGACCCACCTCCGACGACCCTCCTCCCATCCCATGCACGCCACACCGCACCGGTGCAGGCGCGCTCTAGTGGGCGTCCGACACGTGCGCGCGCGGCGGCTAAAGTGGCCAGGGGCTGGGCAGCGCCGTAATTTCCCTGCCTCTCAGCCCAGCTAGCCGTTTCTCTCCGTCTCCCTCTGGCAGTCTGCCAGCCTCTCTGAAAAGCTGATCCTGGCGATCAGGCCTATCTTCGCTTTTCTGTTTTTTCTTTTCTTTTTTAAACGGGTCTTCGCTTTTCTGTTGCACCCTCTCTCATTGTTTCGTGAAGAACGAATCCGAACAATGTCAGGGGGCTGCGTGCAAAAGAGCCGGGGCGTACGTTACGTGTGCGCGGTAGATATTTCCGGCCCCGGCCGTCCTGCTGTGCGTGCTGCTAGATGCCACCAGTACTCCGCTCACCGTTCATCGCGGTCCATCCTTGTGTTACTGATTAATCTGGGCATAATGTAGCATACGCTAAAGCAAAAAAAACAAAACTAAACCGTTTTTTACAACGTGGAAATTAAGTCATTATTCAGGAAAAATAAACAAGGGCATGTATTCCACGAAACCCTCCATCTGTGTTGATTATGGTGATTAAACCATTGTCTTTGTGATACCACGTACGGCAATGCTCGGTTGAAAGGTGATATCGAAAAATGTTGCAACGATTTCAAATAGCTACAAATTGTACAGTACGAGATTTGTAGTGTTATGCAAAGGTGATATAGAAAAACGTCGTAGCGATTTCAAATACCTACGAATTGTATGAGATTTATAGTGTCATGCAAAACCCAAGAATTTTGTCAAACCATGATGGGTTGAGTAACCAAGTCCCGTTAATTATGTACCCTGCATCCATCCGAATTAGTCATCTTGTTGAAGGCTTGATTTGAATAGTTGGTTTCACGAGCCAAGAAATCAAAAATTGCGGAAAAAATAGTAATGACATGAGTATATTCCATGAACCATCTATATGTCATCATCATGGTAATTAATGGTAGTAATTAGGGGACTGGTCAATGCACTAAGTAAATGGATAGATTGTAAGGATTAGTTCCCGGACCCTCAAAATGGAAGAAAAGGAAAGGAAATATGTCGCTTTGCAGCCTATAGCTTATTCATATATACTTCTTTCGTCCTAAAATAGATGTTTCGGATTTGTCAAAATTTGGATAAATGTAGACATTATTTAGTATATACACTAGTGGAGAAGGGGCCTCTAGTCTCGGTCCGTAAGTCAAACCGGGACTAGCGATGCGGGGCTAGAGGCCAGACATTAGTCCCGGCTCGGTCACCATCCTGAACAAATGGTTCTCCACGTGGCCGTCTGGGCGCGCGCGGGGTGCACCCCCATTAGTCTCGGTTGGTGTTAAGGGCCGCGACTAGTGGTTCTCTGCCGCGGCAGTATTTTGTGTTTTTTCTCTGCTACGGCAGAGAATTCATTTTGTCTTCTTTTATTTATTTCTTTTTTAGTTTTTAATATTTCTACACTACCATATATCGTACACGTTCGTGCATATATAAGATAACTTGTATTACGATATTGATCATAAAAATATATACAATTTTGATAGTTACATGGAGATCACAATTACTGGAACTAGAGCCTGTCTATTCGATTACACATCAGTAGAGCCTGTTCACACTAAATTCTCCGGCATTGTCTACCATCTCTTTGAACAGAAATCCCGCCAGTTCATCTGTAATTCCTAGTACACGTCGCTCTGATAGAAGTTGATTTCGCATGCCCTCTAACTATATAAGAAAAGAAGATCAATATGAAAACCAATCATGATAACAAAAAGTGATGGTAATAAAATGATGGTGTGAATGTATTGCTTACGTCGACTCTATAATCTTTGTGTTCAGTGGTAAACGTGCGAATAAACTCGCAAACATAGAATCCACATAGATTCGTCCTCTGTGGCTGCCTCGCGCACTTTACGAAAATAGAATTCAATCAAAATAATAATCTAGCATCATTATTAAAACTAGAAATAAAGAGATGAGCAGACATATCATGTACTACTTATCGAGACCAGCTTAAACGTCAACTTCTGACTAAAGGAACCCGTAACCTCACGCTTGAACCGGTTCCAAACCCTCCCGACGAAGAAAATGAATGAATGAGTTATTCATTACCTGATATATCAGGAAATCAACGAAAGAGACCGATATAGCACGAAAATTACTTCTGGAGCATATCCTGCATGCTGCTGAAATCTTCTAGGTTTCTGTTTAATAGGTCCATGACTTCAACTCTTCCCTTATCAACTTGAATGTCTAGGAGAATCCAGTGAAAACTACAAACGTTTATATATACATCAGTAACTCATCAGTTATACTTAACATCGAGTAATCAAAAATGAATGTGTACAACAAAGTAATACCCTCACTTGAAATTGTAAGGAAACAATATATGGTCACAGAAATTTTGCTCCATTAGAAACCTTAAAATATTTTCCTCTGTCTCCTTGGATATTTTTGTTAGCGTATCTATATGTACTTTATCTATGTCAATCACTGGTGAAAAACAGGCCTCCAGTACCGGGCCACAACTGGCTCTAGTCCCGATTTTAGGCCCGGAACTTCCAAAACGGGACTAGAGGCCCCCCTCTAGTCCCGGATCGCTACGGCCCGCGACTGATAACAGCCACGTGGCTGTTTCAGCGAGGCGGGGGCTGAAACCCTCTAGTCCCGGGCCTTAACACCACCCGAGACTATACGGTTTCCTGCTGCGGCAGAGATTTGTGTGTTTCTCTGTTGCGACAGAGATTGTGTGTTTCCTTTTTTTGCCATTTCGTTCCTTTTTCGTTTTGTGTTTCACTATAATTTCAAACATATATTTAAGTACACATATTCTACTCTACTACATACACAGTACACGTTGATGCATCTATATAATTAATCTATCCCTTGCAAGCATACATATAATCAATCATATCAAAAGGAAGAAATGTTTTCAAATTACATGGTCATTGATGATATATACATGTCATATCAACTACATGGAGATCACTAAGGCATATCGAGTTCCACGTCATCCGCATAATATTCTCCATGTACATCAAGGACCTCCTTCATCAGAAATCCCGCCAGCTCCTCTTGAATTGCTCGTATGCGCTGGTCTGGCTCTAGTTTCTCCCGCAAATCATAAATATAATGTGAATATACTTTCCCCTCACTGGTCAACTTGTGGATATACTCGCAGACGTAGTATCCACATAAATGAGTTCCCGGTGGATGTTATAAACTCTTCACCATTTTATAAGTTAGCTCCTCTTTGAATGGACCTGGTATTTTCTGTCTGAACCGTGTCCAACACTTGCTCGGAAAAGAAAATGAACAAAGGAGTCATTAATTACTTGATATCAGGAAATGAACGAAAGAGGCCGATATAATGCGATAATGATTGAAATTACTTATGGAGCATTGCTTTCATGTCGCTCCACTTCTCTTGGTCTCAACTTAATGAGTCGTGGACTTCAACTAGGGACTTGTCAACATGAATGTTTAGCAAGATCCAGTGGAATCTGCGGACGTTTACATAAGCATATATGCATAGCTCATCGAGTAAGCAAAAATAAAATGTGTACAAGATAGAAACACTCACTTGAAGTTGTAAGGAAATAGTATTTCCTTAACAAAATTATTCTCGGTTAAGAACCTGCACATGTCTTCCTCCAGGTCCTTGGGGTGATTCTTTAACGTATATTCATTAATGATATATGGGTCAATGAACCCAACGTCATATCTTCTAGCTCTTTTGCATTCAATCATCTTCATTCTGCAGAATATAATATCATACAAAAGGATATATAGTTAGGATAATATATTAAATGCAATGAACGAGCTGAGCTACAAAATTAATTATAGAAATAAATTACTTATAGACAGTAGCAATAAATGATAGATTTGTCGAGGGCGTGCTGGTTGTATAACTGAAATAGTTCGGTCATTTGAACTTGTATCGAGTATGGTTTGAAGTGATGCTCCTTTCTAACGTCCACCGCAAACCAATCTTTCTGATGCTTTTTTCTGTTTGCACCATGTACCATGTGTGCAGATGTCGCATATGTGTGGATAGACGTGTGAGCTCCTCATTAATGACTAGAGCCTCCCCTTTGACATACTTCCGTACTATCTGTGCCATTGGCATATCTTCATAGCCTAAATATTGACCAAAAGACATATTTGCTTCGTAGACAAATGCTTTGGCCTCCGATACAGTGATGCCCATTAGTGCAGCATTAGTACTGGCTCTAGGGTCCATTATTTGCATGTCCCTATCCATTTCAGCTATGAAGGCCTTGTCGAGGTCTGCAATCACTTTGAGAGGGGCAACCGATTGATTCTTCTGTTGTCCAAGTTGGGCAACTTGCTTCCCGCTTTTTGCGCTTGTGCTTTTTTTTCTTATTTGCTTGCTTAATAATCTCCTGGTCATAGTCTGATTTCAGATTCATCAATATCTGGGATGGTTGCTCAAGAAAGGACTTAGCCCACTTTTTGTTTTTTTCATCATATCACTACTAGGAAAACGGCTATAGGTAATCCACACTTCTGTGGCGCACTTGCTAGTGGTGCCCTACGGGTAAAATAGTCGTGGCGCACTGCCCATAGGTGCCCTACAGCTAATTGTCGTAAGCGTGGTGCACATGGGGGTGGTGCACCACGGCTATGTGTGGGCTAGAGCACATGTGGCCACAGCACACATACCCGTAGCGCACTAGGTCAAGGTGCGCTACGGATGTGTCACTTAGCCATAGCGCACCTTGACCTAGTGCGCTACAGGCATGTGTGCTGCAGCAGCTGGGTCAACTTAGCCGTAGGGCACTCTGTCCTAGTGTCCTACGGCTAAGTGGCCTGCACCACCCCCCCCCCCCGTGGATCGCCTTTCTAGGTTTTGCAAAAAATAAAAGAAAATAATAAACACTTCAAAAAATAAAATCCTTTCATATTTAGGTAGGTAATGTGGTATAGTTTGTAGGAAAATTAACAAACATGAGTTTCCACTTTTTCTGCAAAAAAAGTCATGCCACGATAAAATGCCGTAACTTTTGCATACGATGTCGAAAAAACGTATAATATACCAAAATAATGAGAACGAGATTTATCATCCATTCGCAACCACCTCCGGTCGTTTAGCGATTATTAAGATTTCAAAATTCGAAAAGAGTAAAAAGTTACAGTCAAAATACCGTTTTTTCCTGCAGAAAAAAATAGAGGGCAACTTACCCGTAGTGCACCACCACCTAGTGCGCTACGAGTAAGTTGGGCGGGATTCAAAATTTGAATCCCCACCCCGCCCTCCTACCTTTTCCTATCCCCTTTTCCCTCCCCGTTTTCCCTCTCCCTTTTCCTTTCCCTTTTCCTTGTTCCTTCTTCCTTCTCCCTTCTCCTTCTTCCTTCTCCTTCTCCTTTTCCTTCTCCTCCTTCCCCTTCTCCTCTCCTTGCAGTGACGGCGGCCTCCTCCTCTCCTTGTAGTGACGGTGGCGCGGCAACGGCATAACGGCGGCTTCCTCCTCTCCTTGCAGTGACGGCGGCGCGACGGTGGCCTTCTCCTCCTCCTCGCAGTGACAACAGGTGACGGCGGCATCCTTCTCCTCACCGACCTCCCTTCCTCCCTCTCTTCCTCCATCTCTTCCTACCTCCCTCTCTTCCTACCTTCCTTTCTCCAACCACACCCTTCCTACCACCTCGACGCCGGCGAGGACTAGAGCGGCCACGGCCTCTTGCACCTCCCTGCGGTGGTAGGTCGTGGCCACGGCCATGCTCCGGTGAGGTGACACGACGGCGGCGATGCACGGACCCGATTGCTTTTGCAATTCAAAACGAGGGTGTTTTTTTGCATTTTTTTGTTTTTTGAAAAACACATCCGTGGCGCACCCTGTACCCCTACCCGTGGCGCACCTAGTAGTGCGCCACGCCTATCTCGAGATAACCATAGCGCACCAGGCAGTGCGCTACGGGTAAGAGATAGCCGCAGCACGAGGCTAGTGGCGCACAGCTAGTGCGCCACGGATGCCCTTTTCAGGTGCGCCACGAATGGCCATTTTCCTAGTAGTGTATACCGTCTTTGGCTCAGGCTTTTTAGGTGCAAAATGCGCTTTAACTTGGGCAGCCACATCCACGGCAGTTTCCTCATCGGTCTTGTCATAAGGTCTCTTTGGAAGAGCCGGTGGGATGTCGACTATCTTCGCCACTTGACCTTTCTTTGATGTGGGGCGCGGGGGAGCGTCGGCCTTCCGTTTCTTCGTCGAGGTATTAGTATTGCACGAAGGCGAAGACGGAGATCGAGTATTGCGTGGAGGCAAAGATCGAGTTGATGTACTCCTACTGTGGCGATCGTCAGTGGGGCGAGGTGGACTTGGAGGTTGATGATAATCGGGTTGGGGTGGACTTGGATTCCTCGGAGTCGGTGGCCTTGGCGCCGATCCTGGAAACTTGATGTACTTCTTCTTCCATAGAATGATGTTGCGCTTGACATCTCCTAGTTTTGTAAGGCCTTCAGGCGTAGCGATGTCAATCTCTAGGTCCGCAAAATCCTCCACTATGTCATCCACCGTGACACGAGCATAGCCAGGTGGAATCGGAAGTGAATGGTGGAGTGCTCTAGGTAGACAAGGTAAAGCAGTGCCGATCGCCACCTTAAAGGACACGTTGTTCATTGACTGATGTAGCTCACATTGTGCCATCTCTCTGACATCATCCATGGGGTAGCGAGGAGCCGATGCATCATCCAGTAGTGCTTGATCATCAGCCCGGACCTCCATGGAATCCATGCTGCTTCTCCGCTGGCTAAGATCCAATGCAGGATCATCAGCCCGCGGGTGAGTTGACGATGGCCTTTGGCTAATTTCTTGCATGAGGTTCTTCAGATCAGCTAGGTCCTGCTCTACCTTTGAGATCCGGTCTGCCTCCCGGTCCTTCTTTCTCTAACGACTTCTGTAACTGGCATCGTGCTGAGGAAACCCTTTCTTCCACGAGACACGGGCGCCTTTGCCTCGTCTTCTTCCACCCTTTTAAGGATTCCCTAGGGCGCGTGTCAGCTCGTCGTTCTCTCTCTCGGGACGGAACAATCCCAATTGAGCATCGTTCATTGCTTGAACAAGGTATTCAGAGGGTTTTAGAATTTTTTCATGAAATAATGTCTTCCCTGTTTCTAGTTCCAATGATCCCCCGTACCCGTACTACCAATGCTTTGACCTCTTGGGCCATCCATCTGGACCAGGAGTGACGCCTCTAGCCCTCATGTCCTTCTCCATAGTTTCCCACTTAGGGACACCACTCTTGTAGCCACATGTCCCCATTTTATGATGGTATTTCTTTTGGGCAGCATTTAACGCATTCTTTGCTGACTTTTCCTTTGCTTTATCAGATTGCTCCTTTGAAGTCTGGAGTTTTTCTTTTTCGCGACATATTTTGCGTATAAACTTTTCTTGTGGTTCCGGTACAGTTCGGCCATCTTGCTCAGAGCCGACTCCTTGACTTTCACTATTTTTTCAAGCCCACCCAACCTTGGGGTAATACCATCTGCCTCAAATTATTCATACCCTAGAGGTAGTATGAAATGAGCTATGAGATTCTGCCAAAGGTCATCTTTGGCATCATCGGTGACATAGCTGTTGGATTCTTCATCGGGTTTCTTTGACTTATTCCATTCTAGGATGGTGATCGGCAGGTTGTCCCTAACAAGCACCCCACATTGATTTGTAAACATCCTCTGGTGCTTCTCTGGAGCAACCGGTTCACCATCATCATCTATTTCTTCGATGGTGAACTCTAATTACCATCCAACTTTTTGTTTGGCCCTCGTTTCGTTCGAGCTGTCGATTGCTTCGATCCAGTGGGCTAAAAGAAGAACAGAGAGTGATTAATATATATATATATATTGATATATCTAGATCAATTAATGAATAGAGGTAACACGAGGCTTTATATATATGTACCTCGCCGGATCCTGTCGAGGGCCCATCATTATTGTTGTTATTTGTTTACCCTTCATCCATCCGGTCTTCCCCTTGGTACATCAGGTTTTCCTCTAGTCCATCACCGGCTGGATTCAGATATGAGGAAATCTCTTCCTCGAGCAAAATATCTTCACCGGTAGTAATATTAAGAGGAATTTCACCTCTTATCATGCCCTGAAGAAAACCTTCACCAATGCGACCAGGATCTTCGGATGGATCCATGGCTTAATTAACTATAACAGAAAGAGAGCTAAACAGGTTAGAAAAAACAATAACCCTAATAACTAAAACAAAAAAAACAATAACCCTAATAACACTAATTAATAACCCTAATATTATTTGTGGTAAAACAATAATCTTAATAACTAAAACAAAAAAACAATAACCCTAATTAATAACCCTAATATTATTTGTGTAAAACAATAATCTTAATAACTAAAACAAAAAAACAATAACCCTAATATTATTTGTGGTAAAACAATAATCCTAATAACTAAAAAATAATAACCCTAATATAATTGTGGTAAAACAATAATCCTAATTATAATAACCCTAAGATTATTTGTGGTAAAACAATATAATCCTAATAACTAACACAAAAAATAACTAAAAAAATAATCCTAATCCTAATAACTAAAACAATAATTCTAATTATAATAACCCTAGCTAATATTATTTGTGGTAAAAAAAACCACCCTCGAGCTCACCGACGTCAAGAAGCATGTACGACGGCAAGACGACGTGTGTGGCAAAGACGAAGCGGAAGGTGGCACGTCATCAAGACGGCGAGCACGCACGGCGGAGCGGTGGTGGAATCAGCGGTCGGGCAGCACCTCCCCCTGCGTCTTCGATGCGTCTCCTATATGCTTCGTCTTCGTCTTCGTCGAGGAATGTCAAGTGCTAGGCAACACCTCCCCTGGAGCGCAGTATATAAAGGGACAGAACTTTAGTCCTGGGCTAAGCCACCGCCCGGGACTAGAGGGTCTCTAGTCCCGTGTCGTGGCTTAACCCGCGACTAAAGACCCCATTTAGTCGCAGGTTAAGCCACGACCCGGGACTAGTGTGTTTTTTCGGCTGCTTCGTTTTCGCGCTCGCAGGCACCCTCTAGTACCGGGTCCAGCCACGACCCGCGACTGGTTTATTTTTTGTAAATTTTCATTTTTTAATTCAAATCAAATATAAAACTTTGGAAAATCATATCTTCTATTGTAAAAATCCAAATAAAACAAATAATATGTCTATTATTATCAGAAAAATACAAACAATCTTAATATAATATCCATACATCTGTTTGAATCATTTATAAATTATTTCATTTGTAAATTTTCTTTTTTTAATTCAAATCAAATATAAAACTTTGGAAAATCAGATCTCCTATTGTAAAAATCCAAATAAAACAAATAATATGTCTATTATTATCAGAAAAATATAAAGAATCTTAATATAATATCCATACATCTGTTTGCATCGTTTATAAATAGAGAGAAATGACTATAAATAGAGGGTTCATCTTTAGTCCCAGTTGGAGACCAACCACGACTAAAGGGATTGCGGCAGACTGGGTCAGGCAGCACTAATAATAGGGGTGAGTGTTGACATTATGTCGTGCGTCTTGTACCTTGTCCCGGATGGTGTCACAAACCAGGACTAAAGATGAACCTTTAGTCCCGGTTGGAGACACCAACCGGGACAAAACATGAGTCAGCACTAATAATAGGGGTGAGTGTCAACATTATGTCGTGAGTGTCGACACTATGCCGACCTGCTTGTACTATAAATAGGCATCCTTGTGAGTCCAGTCCTCTAGACAGTTTGAGGCATCTCCAAGATGGTTTTCGAGAGCAAGGACACCACTACGGCCAGTTTCAGGGAGATGCCGCCGGAGCCCAGTCCTCCGGCATCTCCAAGAAACTGGTCATAGAGGTACTCCCTAATATGTGACCACGCGTGTTTGGAGATTAGATGTTAATGGTAAGTACGAATCGGGACTAAAGGCCCCCCTTTAGTCCCGGTCCAGCCACAAAACGGGACTAACACACTCAAGATGGTTTGTAGATAACACTATAAAAATGGGCACATGGAGCATCTTCATTCATAAAATGTTACAATTATTACACATCATTTCTTTGCGTGTGTCCCTTTCTGATTCCGCCGTATCCATGGAGCATCTTCATTCATTAACATGATGCTTGGGTCATCCTTCACTACGAAGGGCAGAATTTTATGAAACTTATCACAATCTTCTGAGCATGGAGGCAAAGCACAACATCGTCGCCCATCGCCACCGTCCCGCTCTCCCCGACATCGCTAAGACCCCAAGGCTCACCGTCGTACGGATATGCCCCCGCCAAGGTAGAGCGGCATCATCATCCGTGACAACACGGAGCAGACCCGTCATGACGAAGAGCGCAACCAGGGACACAAGAGCAGGTCGCGCCATGACCCTCCGCATCCGACAAGCAACCGCGACAAGCATGAGGCGTCACAGGAGGGTAATAGCAAGAAGGCTAACCCACCGCAACCTCCTCCTCCGTCGCCACCTAGCAGTCACCATGGCGGAGGGGGCCCGCGTCATTCACGCAGCCCATCCCTGTTGACAAGAAGAAAAGAAGCCCGGAGCCATACGATGCTCGTTCGCGGATAGACTAGATCCACGAGGCCCGGGAAGGACCATACCTGGGACCACGTTGTTTTGGACCTGCGATACGGTCGGCAACTTAGCCCAAAGTTTTCCGACCATCAAGCCCTATGACGGCACCGCTAAGCTAGCTACATGGTTGTAGGACTACGGCAACGCGGTGGAGATCGCTGGGGGTAACCCCAATGTTGCCGTCAAGTACCTCCCATTGATGTTGGCGGGCACAGCCCGTCAATGGATTGATGACTTGCCGGAGAAATCCATCTGCAATTGGTTGGACATGCAAGAAGCGTTCACCAAGAACTTCGAGAGTACATACAAACGTCCCTGCACTATTGGCGATCTACAGCGGTGCGTTCAAGAGAAAGACGAGACATCTCACGCGTACCTCTCCCGCTGGCTGGATATGAAGAATTCTTGCGTAGGAGTGCATGCTCAAACCGCCATGGACGCCTTCATTGATGGGTTGGAAAGGGGCACGTTGCTCCGACATAAGCTGAAGCGCTTGCAGGACAATCACCAGCTTGACTTAAACCATATGATTCAGTTGGCTAGTGAGTTCGCAGCTGCCGACGATGATGTTCGCGGCTCTTTGCCGGCAATGGCCGTTCCAACTCAAGCTTGGAGGAAGAGCAGCACAAAGCGGAAAACCGCTCCAGAAGAAAAGCAAACTCCTGACATGGTCGCTATGACCTTCGCAGGACGAGGTGATGGCGGACAACGTGGCCGAGGACGGGGAGCTGGTCGTCGGCAGCAGCAAGGCAGTGAAACTACCTCGGCAGCGCTTCGCGTTCCCCAAACCTACAAAGAGTACCGCGATATGCCGTGCCTCGTACACCTCTATGTCAACAACAAGGCCACCCATACCAATCGACACTGCAAGTTCATCAACGACCTCAAGGAGGACCCGGAGTCCGGCTACAAGCAAAGTCGGAAGAACAGGCCGCGAGGAAAGGGCAAGGGGAATAAGAAGGAGGAGGAGTCCAAGGACTCAAGTGACATGGACGAGGATGTTGACCCCAAGCACGCCGCCAAAAGAGACGGCAAAGGCAAGAACCCCTTCCGGTGTCATCAAACGGCAAACTCAAGATACCCGAACCAAACGGTGTCATCACCATATCCGGAAGCTTTGCAAAAGCTAGGGACTGCGAGATTGGAGAAGCAGTCTCGATGGAAGTTATCCTCTACATCGAAGAATTCAAAGAGATCCATAGCAAGGTCGATGCCTCGGAGATGCCCGCATCGAAGAAACAGATTTCCGACTCCGCTCCAGCATTCAAGGCCGCCATCGAGACCAAGCTGGTGGAACTTGTGGTAGGCGATGCCTCCAAGACCACCGCCATTGGGACGAACCTGGATCCCAAATAGGAAAGTGTGCTCGTCGAGTTCCTCCATGACAATAGGGACATCTTCGACTGGCAACCTGCCGACATGAAAGGTGTACCTAGGGAACTTGCCGAGCACAGCTTAAACATTGATCCTCTATGATGCTTTGGAGATGAGAAGAGACGCGCCATAGGCAAAGAGATAGCTAGGTTACTTAAGGCTAGTTTTATCCGAGAAGTCATTCACACCCAATGGGTGGCCAATCCTGTACTTGTCCCCCAAAAGGGAACAAAATAATTAATAATGTGCGTTGATTACGCCGGCTTGAACAAAGCATGCCCCAAAGATCCGTTTGCTTTGCCTCGCATTGACCAAGTCATTGACTCGACGGCTGACTCGGAACTTTTGTGTTTTCTCGATGCATACTAAGTATACCACCAGATCAAGATGAGGAAGTCGGACCAATTGGCCACTTCGTTCACTACACCCTACGGCACGTTTTGCTATGTTACGATCCCCCTTGGGCTAAAAAACGCAGTGCTACTTACCAGTGGACAATGCAACATTGCCTGCACGATCAAATTGGTCAGAACGTTCACGCCTATGTGGACGACATAGCGGTGATGTCTAAAAAGTCAAATGACTTAATCTCCGACTTAAAAGAAACCTTTGATAATCTCCGGAAATACAACATGATGCTTAACCCTAAGAAGTGCGTCTTCGGGGTTCCAGCCGGCAAATTGTTGGGCTTCATCATTTCCCAGCGTGGAATCGAGGTCAACCTGGAGAAAGTCAAGGCCATCTTAAACATAAACCGTTAGACATGCCTAAAGAACATTCAACGACTAACAGGTTGTGTTGCAGCAGTTAGTCGGTTCGTCAGCCGACTTGGAGAGAAGGCTCTGCCGCCATACTAGTTGCTGAAGAAGGCAGACAAATTCACGTGGACGGACGAATCAGATGCAGCATTGAAGCATCTCAAGGAGATTCTTTCCTCAGCGCCTATCCTTGCAGCACCCGAGCCTGGAGAGCCCATGTTAATTTACATGGCGGCCACCAACCGGGTAATCAGCATCGTCGTTGTGGTAGAGCGGAAGGAACCAGGCTATGAGCACGAAGTTCAACAACCAGTTTACTATGTAAGCGAGGTCTTGACAGAGTCCAAGCAGCGTTACCCGCACTACCAAAAGATAGCTTATGGAGTATTCCTTGCTTCTCGGAAGTTGAGGCATTACTTTCAGGAGCACCCAATCACAGTGGTGAGCAAGACTCCACTGTCCGACATTATCAACAACAGCGACGCTACAGGAAGGGTCGCGAAATGGGGCATTAAACTTGCTGCCTTCGAGATCACCTATAAGAGACGCGACGCTATCAAGTCACAAGCCTTGGCGGATTTCATCGCAGATTGGACGGAGATTCCAGATGCTACCCCATTGCCGGAACCAGAATACTGGGTGATGCACTTTGACGGATCAGAGCTGCTCAATGGCTCGGGGCTGGTGTATTGCTACAGTCACCAACTGGAGACAAGCTACACTACGTTCTGCAAATCCACTTCGAGGCTACGAACAACATGGCGGAGTATGATGCACTCATTCACAGATTACGCGTAGCCAAGGATATTGGCATCAAGTGCACAGTTTGCTGTGGAGATTCCGACTTGGTTGCCCAGCAGGTGGCTGGCACCTGGAATGCGCGGAACCCTATGATGGCGGTATATCAAGACGAAGTGGACGAGATATCCAAGAGCTTGTTGGGCTACGAGGTCAAGTATGTACCTAGGGAGCAAAACGAGGCGGCTAATCTGCTGTCTAAGCTTGGATCAAGGCGCAAACGAATTCCGCCTGGAGTTTTCCTAGAGTATCTACTGACACCATCCGTGAAGGGCGCAAACATCAACAACCTGGACAGACTAGACTCTTGTCCACATAGTGGTAAAGGTCCCTCCGGCTTGGACAAAACTATTTATGGAATTTCTCGAACACGGAACTTTGCCCGACGACAAATTCGAAAGATGACAAATAGTACGTCGAGCAAAGGGCTATACCATAATCAATGGACAACTCTACAAAAGAAGCACTACTGGTGTATATCTTAAGTGTTTTTCCCAGCAAGAAGGTATTGAAATCCTACGCGAAATCCATCTCGGAGATTGCGAGCATCACGCCGCTCCTCGATCGTTGGTCGCGAAAGCTTTCCGGCAAGGATTCTATTCGCTGACCGCGAAGGCGGACGCTGACAAGCTGGTTGAGACATGCATTGGATGCCAGTATTATTCCCGACAACCACATGTTCCTGCTGAAGAATTACGAACAATACCAATAACTTGGCCGTTTGCAGTCTGGGGGCTGGACATGGTTGGTCCGTTACAGACGGCACCATGTGGGTTTACACATCTACTAGTAGCAGTTGATAAATTCCCTAAATGGATAGAATCTAAACCCATTAGAAAGCTTGATGGGGCAACTGCCCTCAGGTTTGTCCGGGATCTAGTGGTGAGATTTGGTCTCCCATATAGCATTATCATCGACAACGGCAGCAACTTGTCACTCAGAGAAGTGGAGGCTTATTGTTGGGAGAAGGGCATCCAACTTGACCTTGCCTCTGTGGCACACCCACAATCCAATGGTTAGGTTGAGCGAGCCAATGGATTAATTCTGCAGGGAAAAAAGCCACGTCTTGAGGCACCGCTGCATAGAGCAGCTGGAGCCTGGGCGGAAGTATTGCATATGTGCTGTGGAGTTTACGAACTACACCCAACAGATCCACCGGCTACACCCCTTACTTCATGGTATATGGAGCAGAAGCCATCCTGCCTTCCGACATACTTCACGATGCACCAAGATTCGCCGCCTACGACGAAGATGACGCTGAAGAATCCAGACGCCTAGATGTGGACCTTCTCGAGGAGGAGCGTGTTTTGGCATGCCAAAGATCTGCCATATACCAGCAGAAGCTACACAGCTAACATAGTCGTCGTGTCTGGCATCGCTCGTTTAAAGAGGGGGATCTGGTGCTCCCACTTAAGCAGAAGAAGTCACACAAATTATCCCCGCCATGATAAGAACCGTTCATCATAAGCAAGGCGCTACTCAATGGGTTTTACTACCTCGTTGACAATCGTGAACTGAAGGATAGACCCAACGAGGATCATAAGTGTAAGCGACGCGACCCGGATGATGACTACCCGGAGCTTGATCGGCCATGGAACATAGCACAACTACGTCCTTTCTACACTTAGCATTTTTTATCTATTGTGTACCTCTTATATGATCAATGAAATAAAGCTCTTTGGTTCACTCATATTTCTGAGTCTTTTACCTCCTTTAGTGTTCATTTTGGATCATATAAAACCTTTATGCACAAGCTTTGCGATTGCACTTGTGAAAATTCCACCTATGGGCGTTAGCTTAAGTTTTCTGGTCTACACGTTCTTTGTCGTTTTTGTATGGATTCTGGAGTAGTGACTTTTGGCACTTATTGTCGGCGATTTTGTGCTGAGGTTATTGATGGTGCCATTGGGCATCATCGCCTGAGCGCATAGTTCTGACAACGAGTCTTCCGACTCACGAAAGGTCAAGCATAAAAACCAAAGTAATGGATAAGCCAGCACTTGCTTAAAAATATATACATGCTGGAACTAGTTCTTAAGTAGCAGGACATACACCATTGTTTTCCGCCTTAAGTTAACACATAGTTTTTTCCGCATAACACATTAGAGAGGAAACAAATATTACAAGTTGTTTTTATTCCTCTGGCGCCGGCGACTTGGAAGCAACATCATCGACAGCAGGAGAGTCACCTCCCTCAAAGTCGGCAGTGTTGAGGGACTCGTGTAGGGTTTCGTAGCATGGAAAACAAAAATTTTCTACCGCATACAAACAAACAAGCCAAGATATATCTACTAGATTGTAGCAACGAGTCGATGGAATAACTCACCCTCGAAGATTCCAAAGTGTTTAACGAGAGCGGATTCTCGTGGGTGATGTAGTCGTACTCTTCCCGATCTCAAGATCGCGTAGACGATCCTTCCGGTGCTCCGTTAGCGCCTCGCAGTCGGTCACACGTTCGACTTTCGACGAAGACCTTCCTCTCCTTGTTCCAAAGAAAATGGAGGTTGTAGCACTCTCCTCGTGATTCCGGCAGCACAACGGCGTGGTACCGGAAGTAGAGGGGAGATCTCGCAGGGCTTCGCCTTAAGCCGGAGCGAGTATGGTGGAGTATGAGAGAGTCCCTCGAAGATCTAGGGTTTAGACACGCCGAGGAGGAGGCTAGGCCGGCGGCGGCGGTGGTTTGCCCTAGGGCGGCGGCGACAGCAGGTGGCGGCGCCGGCGGCTTAGGGTTTGGAGGAGAGGATCTTGTGTGTCTCTAGGAGGGAGCCCTGCCCCTCCTTATATAGGTGGAGGGGCCGGCCGGCCAAGGGGAGGGGAGTCCCTCCCCAACTCGGCTTGGAGGTGGGCCGGCGGTGGAGGAGGGACTTGAAGGGAATATGCCCGAGAGGCAATAATAAAGTGGTTATTATCGTATTCCTTATTTATGAAAAATGTTTATTTTACATGCTATAATTGTATTAATACGGAAACGTTAATACATGTGTGTTTAATAAACAAAAGAAAGTTACTAGTTATGCATCTCTTATAAACTAGCTCGTTGATTAACAAGATGATCATAGGTTTCCTGATCATGGACATTGGATGTTGTTAATAACGAGGTCACAACATTAGTGTAATGGTGTGATGAACATTCATCCGAAGTATAGCATTACGATCAAAGTCATTGAGTTTATATTGCTATAACAACTTTAAGTGATCCTAATCCTTAGACCATGAGATCATGTCAATCACTAACACCGGAAGAGTTTCTTGATAACATCAAACGTCACACCGAATGAGGTGATTATAAAGATGAGTTCAGAACTACTAAAGTGTTATGTTGAGGCCCATGGATCGATAGTGGAATTTTTTCATCCCGATGACGGATAGATATGCTCTGGACCTCTCGGTGATATCACATTGATTAGCTTGCAAGCAAGTGATTTGATCACTAGAATGTTATATCACGAGAACGAGAAAAGAGTGCATGTCAGTAACGAGATCAAACTAGGTATGGAGATACCGATGATCGAATCTTGGACATGTAATATATCGCGAAAAAAAGGATTAAGATACTAGCGTAAAAGGTTCCGACGATCACAAGAAAGTCATCGTTGAATGTGTGGGAGTCAGTATGGGTCTCGGATCTCGCTCGATTATTGATCCGAGAGGGTCTCGATCATGTCCGCATTATTCACGAACCGTAGGGTGACACACTTAAGAGACACCGACATCCAATTGGAGCAAAAGTTTCATGCCGAAAGAATGAACAAGCGAGGAATTTATTTCACTAGATACCAAACAAAGTTTTGGGTGAAATTGCATAAAGTGGTTATGCATGTGAAATAGAATTCTAGCAAGGGTTATTTGAATGTTTGTCATTAAAGTAGTTGACAAAATTCTGAATAAAATAAAAGAGTTTTATTTAATGAGAGTTTGCATTAAATTTGGTGGAAATTTAATGGGAATTTGAGTGGGTTTTTGAGTGGATAAAATTGAAGGGCCATTTTGTGAGTGGAGTGTCCACCCACATGAATGAGGGAGAGGTGGGGGAACCCTCCATGGCCGGCGGCCATGCCCCTTTGGGCTGCCCCCTCCCCTATATAAGGAGCCCCTCCTCTCACTTCTCACTCACACCTCCTCGTGAAGGATCTCTCTCCCCCTCTAGAATTTATCCCCCATGGTCTCGGACTAGCGAGATACATGTTCCTGGTGGATATTCGGCAAGAAAGAGTTGTGCTTCCGCTGCATCGCTGGAGCGAGGAGGCGGAGGTTGCTCGGTGCCTCGAACATGTGTGCGAGCACGAATGCGCTGCTGATTTGCGGCGCTAGGACTTCCTCTCGATCTTGAGATCGGCAAGAGATCGTCTACATCAACCACGAGTTTGGACTCGCTTTTGTCGGTCTTCAAGGGTATGTTCTCTACGGATATACATCCGCCCGTTGTTTGTATCTAGTAGATAGATCTTGGTACATAGTTGTTCCCATCGTAGGAAATTTTTGTTTTCTATCTGCGAACCCTAAGGGTATCGAGCCGGATCTATGCGTAGATACTTTACGGGTAGTACACATATGAGTATGTGGGCGATGATGATCATTTTATTGCTTCTTAGTTGTACTTTGGATATTGGTGGCATAGTTGGATGAAGCGGCCGGACAAACTTTACATGTCCTCGCATGAGACCTGTTCCACGCTTGACATGCAACTAGTTTTGCATAAGTGGCTAGCGGGTGTCTGTCTCTCCTACTATAGTCAATATCTAATTTGCAACGAGTTGTCAACAATTTGGTTATCCTCGTTGTGGTTCATGTTCGTAGGTAAGAACGGTTCTATCTCGAAAGCCCTAAGCCACGTAAAATTTGCAATGGATAAATTAGAGACGTCTAGTTTAGATTGTTGCTGGGCTAGTGTTATGATATGGTGATGTTGTAAGTAGAAGTATGAGATGATACGCTTACAACACACATAACGTGTAATCTCCATAGACCTTGGACTTACACATATAGGTATGATAGTGATCATACCACGGTGCACATGATAGAGATCATATGCGGGAACCATATCATTCCACTAATAAACATGTGATGTTTGATAGCATCTTATATTGCTTGTTTGGCGTTTTATTAGCATAATAAGATGATCCCTCATTTAAATATCAAGATAAGAATGTGTTCTTCCTTTAGTATGCACCGATTATGTTCTCGTCGCTCCAAGACATCACGTGATGATCGGGTGTTTTTGGATCCACGACCATATTTCGGGTGTAAGACAGTTACACACGTGAATACTAAGGTTCTTACTTGGCGAGCCTAGCATGCATGACATATGGCCTCGGAACACGGACCGAAAGGTTAAGCATGAGTCATATGTTTTGATATGATGACCATATGGATGCTCGCCTTTGAAGCTATACCGACTCAGGTGATGATCGGACTTGGTGTAGTGGATTTGGTTCATGTAATCACCAAAAAGACATGAGGGATGTCGTTTTTGAGTGGGAGTTCATTTCTAATTTGGATTAGTAGAACTCAATTTATCATAAATTAAATCAAAGTGAATTTGCATAATTTGTTGTAGTCATTGGCATTCATTCACCACCATATGCATAGTTGTAATTGAGATAATAGAACTATAGAATTCTGGATATATACTTTACGAACTGGTATCGTATTGTGTTGAGTGTCAATCCAAAGTTTCAAGTCCTATTGCAAACTTTCAGCAAACTCTATTTACTCCGTGAAATTTAATAGTTGGTATTAAATCGAGAGTAACAATTCCAGTGTTAGTATCTTAAGTATCATGTTTGCCTCCATGATTCTTGATTGGTTTGATATCAAGTTTATCTAGGAGCTGAAAGAATTGTTTCAGAAACCATCATGTGTGGCAGATATAACGATATCTGAAACAATGTTTATTGCAATATGATAGAGTATAATATATGTTCTCATATTGGATGAGAATTTACGAAGGTTGGAGGTGCTAGACATCCTAATCATCCAAAAGGGTTTTGGAAAGTAATGTTATACTCACGATTCGCCTTTATAAGCTAAAGTAGCTTGATCATGAAAGTCGTCATGATAAGGGTGAATATAATATGTATGTAAAATGTTTACTACACTAAAAGATTACTAAAGAATGAATTTTGAAAGAATACCGATCATTTTGATGATGGTGATCTACTTCAAAGTGCAAGTCCAAAGGTATTATTATTTGAATATACACGCTTTGGACTATGTGTCATGTATATGGCGCCACTTTTGATGTTGATAGATTCTTTTAAAAGGAAAAGGAAATGCTGAAAGAGAATCTATAAAATATATTTGGCAGAAAAGAAAAGATTGGAAATATCCAATTTAGGTATATAGATGATATACATGTTATGGTTGTATTCTTTGCTTGTTAAACAATGTGGTTCTTGGGTATTGGATACCGAATTGGTTGGTATGAAATTTCATACGGAATGACGCAATTCATGAACCACAATGGCCTAAGTAACTAGCAAGAGAATATGTGATGATGTTCATCAAAAACAAACAAACCGTTGTTTGTATTTCTCGTTGACATCAAAGCTTGACTTCAAGATTTGTTTTAATAATTGTTATTTGAATCAGGTATTATGAGAACAAAGGTTGTTCAAATAATTACCGTATTCCATATAAGATGGATGATTTACAAATCTAGTTGGAGAAATCACATCCATAAAACCTAATGCTAAAATGTCGCAAGACAAATGATTGGAAGATCACTTACGAAGTGACATCGCCGTTTAAATTATATTGGAAAGAAAACATGAAGAATCTCCATATTCATGGATTTTTGGAGTCTTTGATTTGATCAACTGACGCTTGTGAGACTTTCCACATGATAATTAAAACTTCGTTCAAAGGCCAAAGAAGAACGAACGACTAAATTATTGGAATTTATACATATCGATGTATGTAGTCCATTATGTATAGTCGTAAGCGATGGATTTCAACTTCATATGCTTTCTCCGGAAATTTGAGTGAATATTCACTTAATGAGAAAGAAGTATGAAATATTTGAAAAACGTTTTCAAAGACTTTCAAGATGAAGTGCAAAATCATTGTAACAAGAAAAATAAATGAATTATGATTTGATCATAAAGGGATTTATTTGAGTTACAAGTGTAACAAGAAAATAAATGAATTATGATTTTATCATAAAGGGATTTATTTGAGTTGTAAGTTTAGCAAAACACCTAGATTTACATCTCCCGAAACACCATAGGAGTATGGAGTGTTTGAGATTTGTAATGAAACCTTGTGAGACATGGTTGGATCAAAGGTGTTTATTTATAAAACTGCCATTATGTTTTAAAAGATTAAAGCTTTAGAGACTACCGCTTTTACACTGAAAAGAGCTCCATCTAGATCCGTTGAAATGACACCATGGAAGTTATGGTTTGGGGTAAAACCCAAGTTGTCATTTCTTAAATTTTGGTATACTAAACATAAGTAAGATGTTTACAACCAAAGTCGGATGAGCATGTCTTTGTAGGTTATTTCGAATAACAATTGGTTATTCCTCCATAACACCGAGGACAAAAGGGTTTGTCGCTTGAAATGTAAAGTTTCTTGAAGAAGGAATTTTTCATAAATGTTAAGTGGGAGGACAATAGAACTTTGATAAGGTTAACGAACCTTAGCTAAATGTGCTGAGTTGCGCAGCGCCGAAAATCGTTCTGGAGGCTGCCATAATGCTCATAGCTTATGTGCCTCAAAGGTTGTGGTCACGGAGGTCTAATGTTCCAATTGAACCAAGAAGGTCGGTTAAACAATCAAATGCTAAGATTTGAGAGTAAATCATTATTGTTTGACAATGATGAACCGAATACATACAAAGAAGCGATGATGGGCCCTGACTCCGTCAAATGGCTTGAAGCCATAAAATCCGTGATAGTTCCATATAAGAGAAATCAAGTTTTGAACTTGGAAGACCCTCCGGAAAGGTGTAAAAACCTATCGGTCGTATTTGGATCTATAAAGAAACAGACATGGATGTTTCACATCTATGAAATAGTCGACATGTCGTAAAGTATTTTACGACAATGTTCAAGAAGTTGACTATGACAAGATTTGATCTTTCATAGCAATATTTAGTCTGGACGGATTAAAGTAGCAACCACTACATATAATCTGTTATATGGTAGATGAATAAACAAAACAAAGTTCTTCTAATAGAATGGTTACCTAGGACGTGTACATGAAACGATCCAAAGGGTTTTGTTAATTCAAAGGATGCTAAAAAGGGCATGCAAACTTCAATGGTTGAAGTAAGCATCGCGGAGTTGGAATCTTTACCGTGATGAAAAGGAGTTTTCATCAGGAGACGATGAAGATGCTTGCATTTGCAAGAAATTAAGTGGGAGCGCTAAGACATATTTCTAATACATTATGTGGAGGACATCTTGTTGATTGGAAATGATGTATCTTTTATTGACAAAGGTTAAGAATTTCATTTCGATGAAAGACTTAGGCAAAACCCGAATATTTAGCATGAATGTCTATAGTGGATAGACTGTAACGCTAATATGTTTATGCCAAACGTACATATATGAGATATTGAAGGAGTTCAATATAGAAACGACAAGAAACAGTTCTTGTTGCATGGAAAGGAATTGAATCAAGATTCAAGTGTATCGACACTTGATAAGTGAAACAAGATTCAAGTGCTTTAACACTTGATGAGTGCAATCACGAGAATGTTTTGATCAATCATACCATGATATGTGCATATCCAGATATGCCCTATGCTCTAAGTGTTATGAGCATATACCAGAATGAATCATAAAATGATCATTGGACGATAGTGAGGATATTCTTATGATCTTTTGGAAGAACTAAGAATATATATTTGTGTAGAGGTGACAAACAATTACAAATAGTTCATTGTAAAGCGTTACATTGATACTAGTTTTGTCACAAGATACAAATTAAGTTTATCTCAATTTAAACTATGGGTGGCACAATGTAATGGAAAGGAGATTCCATGATGGATTTGGAAGAGTTCCAAAGTTAAGACATTGTGACGAATACTACAACAAAAGGCTAAGTATATGACTGCTATAGTAGCAGCAAAGGAGGGAATTTGTGTCAAGTAGTTTGTTATCAAACTAAGGTGTGGTGCGCAACGGGCTAACACTAAAGATGTATTGTATGACAATAGTATCGATGTGTTTTAACCCCAAGGAACTAAAGGTCTCACCAAAAGACCAAATTTATACAATGTCATCTCATTGGAGAATGAGTGATGCGTGGAGACGCAAAGACATGCAAATACACACGACACGAAGCGCCGATTAGATTATGTTTACCACTTGCAATTGCGTATTTGGAACACCAGAAAGCCATAGGTGTTCAATACACAAAGTTTTCAAACTAGATTATTGTCTCTAGTGCAAGTGGGAGACTGAAGGGAATATGCCCGAGAGGCAATAATAAAGTGGTTATTATCGTATTCCTTATTTATGATAAATGTTTATTTTACATGCTATAATTGTATTAATACGGAAACGTTAATACATGTGTGTTTAATAAACAAAAGAAAGTTCCTAGTTATGCCTCTCTTATAAACTAGCTCGTTGATTAACAAGATGATCATAGGTTTCGATCATGGACATTGGATGTTGTTAACGAGGTCACAACATTAGTGTAATGGTGTGATGAACATTCATCCAAGTATATCATTACGATCAAAGTCATTGAGTTTATATTGCTATAACAACTTACGAAGTGATCCTAATCCTTAGACCATGAGATCATGTCAATCACTAACACTTTGGAAGAGTTTCTTGATAACATCAAACGTCACACCGTAGCAGGTGATTATAAAGATGGATTCAGAACTACTAAAGTGTTATGTTGAGGCCCATGGATCGAGAGTGGAATTTGTTCATCCCGATGACGGATAGATATGCTCGGGCCTCTCGGTGATATCACATTGATTAGCTTGCAAGCAAGTGATTTGATCACTAGAATGTTATATCACGAACGAGAAAAGAGTGCATGTCGAAAGCGAGATCAAACTAGGTATGGAGATACCGTGATCGAATCTTGGACATGTAATATATCGCGAAACAAAAGGATTAAGATACTAGCGTAAAAGGTTAACGATCACAAGAAAGTCATCGTTGAATGTGGGAGTCAAGATGGGTCTCTAGATCCCGCTCGATTATTGATCCGAGAGGGGTCTCGATCATGTCCGCATTATTCACGAACCGTAGGGTGACACACTTAAGAGACACCGACATCCAATTGGAGCAAAAGTTTCATGCCGAAGAATGAACAAGCAGGAATTTATTTCACTAGATACCCAAAGGTTTTGGTGAAATTGCATAAAGTGGTTATGCATGTGAAATAGAATTCTAGCAAGGTTATTTGTGAATGTTTGTCATTAAAGTAATTGACAAAATTCTGAATAAAATAAAAGAGTTTTATTTAATGAGAGTTTGCATTAAATTTGGTGGAAATTTAATGGGAATTTGAGTGGTTTTGAGTGGAGAAAATTGAAGGGCCATTTTGTGAGTGGAGTGTCCACCCACATGAATGAGGAGAGGTGGGGCACCCTCCATGGCCGCGCCATGCCCCTTGGGCTGCCCTCCCCCTATATAAGGAGCCCTCCTCTCACTTCTCACTCACACCTCCTCGTGAAGGATCTCTCCCTCTAGAATTTATCCCCATGGTCTCGGACTAGCGAGATACATGTTCCCGTGGCTATTCGGCAAGAAAGAGTTGTGCTTCCGCCGCATCGCTGGAGCGAGGAGGCGGAGGTTGCTCGGTGCCTCGAACGTGTGTGCGAGCACGGATGCGCTGCTGTTTTGCGGCGCTAGGACTTCCTCTCGATCTTGAGATCGGCAAGAGATCGTCTACATCAACCACGAGTTTGGACTCGTTAAGCTTTGTCGGTCTTCAAGGGTATGTTCTCTACGGATATACATCCGCCCGTTGTTTGTATCTAGTAGATAGATCTTGGTACATAGTTGTTCCCATCATAGGAAATTTTTTGTTTTCTATGCTGCGAACCCTACAGGACTCCTCCCCAACTCGGTTTCCTCCTCCTTCCCCACTTCCCAAAAATAGCCGTTTGACTTTCAAACTAGCCGTTTGACTTTTCAAACTAGGATTTGAATAAACCCTCTATTTTGTTCAGCGATGACACCGAGTACATGATGTAATCTACCAACTTGATATAACACATTCATGTACCCTTCCCCTCCGGAGTGCTGGACATTCCGGAACCTTCTAGAACATTCCCGATGAAAACACCGGAATCATTCTCCAACTCCGAAACGGGACTTTCCTTATATGAATCTTATTCTCCGGCTCCTCGTGATATCCCGAATCCCATTCGAGACTCCGAACAACATTCGGACTCTTTCTCATCATTCCATAACTACTCAAACAACGTCGAATCCTTAAGTGTGTCTCCCTACGGTTCGTGAATTATGCGGACATGATCGAGACACTTCTCCGAACAATAACCAATAGAGGAATCTGGAAATTCATATGGCTCCCACATATTTCTACGATTACTTTGTGATCGAATGAACCACTTACATACGATACCAATTTCCCTTTGTCTCACGATAGTTTACTTATCCGAGGTCATGATCGTCGGTATCTCTGCATACCTAGTTCAACCTCGTTACCGATAAGTACTCTTTTCTCGTTCCCGTGATATGTGATCCCTTGTGAGCCAGTCACATGCTTGCAAGCTAATTGGATGACAATTCACCGAGAGGGCCCAGAGTATATCTATCCGTCATACGGATGGACAAATCCCACTCTTGATCCATGTGTTTCAACCAATACTTTCCGAACACTCAATGCCACCTTTATAGCCACCCAGTTACGGTGTGGTGTTTGATGTCATCAAAGCATCCATTCGGTAAAGGTCATATGCATGATCTCATGGTCGAAGGAATTAGATTACTATGTATCAGAAAGCATATAGCAATTAAACTATTAAAATGACTTGATCTTTATGCTACGCTTATCTATAGGAGTATGTCCACCATATCATTCTCCTAACGATATGATCTTGTTGTTAATAACATCTCAATGTTCATGATAGGGAAACCACAATCATCTATTAACCAACAAGCTAGTATTATATAGAGGCTTTACTAGGGACTTCAAATTAAGTTTACAAATCACACAAGTATTAATGTTTCCTTGTTAATACTATTTATAGCATGAATGTAAACATTTATCATAAACACAAAGATATAATAATAACTACATTTATTATTGCCTCTAGGGCATATCTCCAAAAGTCTCCCACTTGCACTAGAGTCATCTAATCTAGATTACATGGTAATATACCGAACACCCATGGCAGTTTGGTGCTGGTCATGTTTTGCCCTCGGGAGAGGTTTAGTCAACGGATCCGCCACATTCAGATCTGTGTGTACTTTGCAAATCTTTATATCCCCATCTTGGATATGTTCTCGAATAGCGTGAAAACGTAGCTTGATGTGCTTCAGCTTCTTGTGTGACCTTTGTTCTTGCGCATTGGCTATGGCACCCATGTTATCACAGTAGATAGACATTGGGTCCAGCGCACTAGGAACCACACCACCTTGTAATAAACTCTTTCATCCATATCGCTTCTTGTGAAGCCTCCGCAGCCATGTATTCCGATTCGCTTGAAGATCTCGCCACAACGCTTTGCTTTGCACTCCTCCGAATCGCTGCACCATTCAAAATAAATACGTATCCAGATTGTGATTTAGAATCATCCGGATCGGTGTTCCAACTAGCATCGGTGTAACCACTAACAACGAGTTGTTCATCACCTCCATAAGAAAGAACCATATCCTTAGTTCTTCTCAAGTACTTAAGGATGTTTTTGACCGCTGTCCAATGATCCACTCCTGGATCACTTTGATATCTGCTAGTTAAACTAACGGAATATGCAATGTCGGGTCTAGTACATAGCATGGCATACATTAGAGATCCTATGGCTGAGGCATAGGGAGTCTTACTCATCCTTTCTCTATCTTCTGCCGATGTTGGACTTTGAGTTTTACTCAAGGTCGTATTGGGCAACATGGGCAAGAACCCTTTCTTGCTATCTTCCATTCCAAACCTCTTTAGAACTTTGTCCAAATATGTACTTTGTGACAATGATATTTGGCGTCTCGATCTATCTCTATAAATCTTTATGCCTAATATGTAAGCTGCTTCGCCAAGATCCTTCATTGAAAAACTATTATTCAAATATTCCTTGACACTACTAAGAAGGTCTACATCATTCCCAATCAACAATATGTCATCTACATATAGTATTAAGAATGCTACAGAGCTCCCACTCACTTTCTTGTAAATACAAGCTTCTCCATAAGTTTGTATAAAACCAAAACTTTTGATCACCTTATCAAAACGTTGATTCCAACTTCGGGATGCTTGCTTCAATCCATAGATGGACCGTTGAAGTTTGCATACCTTGTTAGAATCTTTAGGATCGACAAAACCTTTGGGTTGCATCATATACAACTCTTCATCAATGTCTCCATTGAGGAATGCTGTTTTGACATCCATCTGCCATATCTCATAATCATAATATGCAGCGATTGCTAACATTATCCTCACAGACTTTAGCTTCGCTACTGGTGATAAAGTCTCATCGTAGTCAACTCCTTGAATTTGTCGAAACCCTTTTGCGACAAGTCGAGCTTTATAGACAGTAACATTACCATCAGCATCTGTTTTCTTCTTGAAGATCCATTTGTTCTCGACAGCCTTCCGGCCATCCGGTAAGTGCACCAAAGTCCATACTTGGTTTTCGTACATGGATCCAATCTCGGATTTCATGGCTTCTTGCCATTTATTGGAATCTGGGCTCATCATCGCTTCCTCATATGTCTCAGGGTCATCGGTGTTGTCCACCAACATGACACTCATAAAGGGATCATACCAATCTGGAGTGGTACGAGTTCTCGTTGACCTGCGAGGCTCTGTAGCAACTTCAACCGAAGTTTCATGATCATCATCATTAGCTTCCTCTCTAACTGGTGCAGGCACCACGGGAACTTCTTCCGGTGCTGCGCTACTCGCAATTTCGAGAGAAGGTTCGACAACCTCGTCGAGTTCTACTTTCCTTCTAGTCACTTCTTTCGAGAGAAATTCCTTCTCTAGAAAGGATCCATTCTTGGCAACGAAGATTTTGCCTTCGGATTTATGATAGAAGGTATACCTAATAGTTTCCTTCGGGTATCCAATGAAGACGCATTTTTCCGCTTTGGGTTCAAGCTTGTCCGGCTGTAACTTCTTTACATAGGCTTCGCATCCCCAAACTTTAAGGAACGACAATCTAGGTTTCTTCCCAAACCATAATTCATACGGTGTCGTTTCAACGGATTTAGATGGTACCCTATTTAAAGTGAATGCGGCTGTTTCTAATGCATAACCCCAAAATGATAGCGATAAATCTGTAAGTGACATCATAGAACGAACCATATCTAAGAGAGTTCGATTACGCTCGGACACACCATTACTGCTGTGGTGTTCCGGGTGTCAATTGTGAAAGTATTCCGCATTTCTTCAAATTCTCGCCAAACTCGTAACTTAGATATTCACCTCCATGATCAGAACGTAGAAATTTAATCTTCTTGTTACGTTGATTCTCAACCTCACTTTGAAATTCCTTAAACTTCTCGAAAGTTTCGGACTTATGTTTCATGAAATAGATATACCCATATCTACTCAAGTCATCCGTGAAGGTAAGAACATAACGATAACCACCGCGTGATGCTACACTCATTGGACTACATACATCGGTATGTATGATTTCCAACAAGTCCGTAGCTCGCTCCATCATACCAGAGAATGGAGTCTTAGTCATTTTACCCATCAGACATGCTTCGCATCTTTCAAGTGATTCGAAATGAAGTGATTCAAGAAGTCCATCGGAATGGAGTTTCTTCATACGATTCCAAACAATGTGACCAAGACGACAGTGCCACATATAGGTCGAGTTATCGCTCGATTTCAAACGTTTAGCCTCAATGTTATTAATATGTGTATTTCCACTATCGAGATTCAACAAGAATAGACCATCTATCAAAGGTGCATGTGCATAAAACATATTACTCATATAAATCGAACAACCATTATTCTCGGACTTAAACAAGTAACCGTCTCGCAATAAACAAGATCCCGATATAAAGTTCATGCTTAACGCAGTCACCAAGTAACAATTATTTAAGTATAAAACTAATCCCGATGGTAGATGAAGGGGTAGCGTGCCGACCGCGATCACATCAACCTTTGATCCGTTTCCCACGCGCATCGTCACCTCGTTCTTCACTAGCTTCTGTTTATTCTGCAAAGACTGTTTGAGTTACAAATATGAGCAACCGAACCAAGATCAAATACCTGTGCACTACTACGAGTACTAGTGAGATACACATCAATAACATGTATATCGATATACCTTTCTTCTTGATGTTGCCGTTCTTCAAATCCGCCAAGTACTTTGGGCAATTCCGCCCAAAGTGACCTTCTCCCTTGCAAGAAAAGCACTCGATGTCGGGCTTAGGTCCAGCCTTGGTTTTCTTCGGCGTGGTAACTTTCTTACCACCCTTCTTGAAGTGTCCCTTGCTTAGACTTGCCTTTCTTGAATTTGGTGGTCTTATTGACCAACAACACTTGGTGCTCTTTCTTGATCTCCACTTCTGCAGACTTCAACATGGCAAAGAGTTCTGGCAACGTCTTGTTCATGTTTTGCATGTTGTAGTTCATCACAAAGTTCTTGTAACTTGGTGGTAGTGATTGGAGGATACGGTAAATCCCCAAAGCATTAGGAATCACTATACCCAAGATTTGAAGTTTGTTTGCGTGCCTAGACATCTTAAGCACATGCTCACTGACGGAGCTGCCCTCTTCCATCTTGCAGTTAAAGAACTTTTCAGAAGCCTCATAGCTTTCAATTGCCGCATGTGTCTCAAAGATCAATTTGAGATCCTCGACAATATCATATGGGTCTGAATTCTCAAACCTTTTCTGAAGCTCCGATTCTAAACCATACAAGATAGCACATCGAATCTGTGGAGTACGAGTCTTCCGAGTGAGGTAAACATTCTTTACTTCATCGGCAAGATCACCGCAGTGGGTCACCTAGCGGTGCATCCAAAGACATAGGTCAAATTACCACCGTGAGGACAATCCTCAAATTGCGGAACCAATCCAAGTTGGTTCCATTGTTTTTCAACTTTTCTTTCTCTAGGAACGCATTAAAATTGATGGTAGGGGCTGCCATTGATCTACAACATATTTGCAATAGTTTAGACTAAGTTTATGACAAATTGAGTTCAAATTAATAATAAAATTAATCTAGGTGAACTCCCACTCAAAACAATATCCCTCACATTGTTTTAGTGATCACACGAACCAAATCCACCACATCAACACCGATCATCACGAGAGTTGATATAGTTTCAATGGCGAATCGACATGTTCATCATATCTACTATATGATTCATGCTTTACCTTTCGGTGATCCGTGTTCCGAGACCATGTCTGTACATGCTAGGCTCGTCAAGATCAAACCTTAGTTTCCGCATGAGCAAATCTGGCTTGCTCACGTTGTATACACTTGCGGAATCTAACACACCCGATCATCACGTGGTGCTTCGAAACAACAAGCTTTAGCAACGGTGCTAACTAAGGGTGAACACTTTATGATTTGAAATTCATGTGCATGAGGGATCATCTTATAATGCTACCGTCGTCTACTAAGCAATACAAGATGCATAAAGGATTAACATCACATGCAATTCATGATATGTGATATGATATGGCATTTCTTCTTTGTGCTTCTGATCTCCATCTTCTAGCACGAACATGATCTCCATCATCACCGGCATTGCATCAAGGTCAATGACGCTTCTTCATGGTTGTCGTCCACCGGCTTCAACTATTACAACTACTTTGAATAGACATGCGGGTCGTAACAGAAATTAAACACAACCATATGGCTCCTGCCGGTTGCCAACTTACAATAAGGAACATTGCATACATCAAATATAATCACAATCATGGCCATATCACATCACTGCACACCCCTGCAAAACAAAGTTAGACGCCTCTACTTTCTTTGCATATTTTACGTGGTTTGGGGCTTTCAATAAGTGTCGTTCTAACTTACGAACATGAACCACAACATTGATACTAGTATTGTTAATCACCCGTTGTAAATTGGATCTTAACTATGCTAGGAGAAACAGGCACCATAAAGCCACTTATGCAATACAATTTGCATGTCAAGCGTGGAGCAAGTCTCATGAACGATGTCATGTAAGGTTAGCCCGGGCCGCTTCATCCCAACATACCGCAAGATGAAAAGTACACAAGAAGCAATCGACAATAAAAGCATCAACGCCCACAATGACCATTGTGTTCTACTCAGGCAACAGATCTACATATAGACACGGCTGCTACCAATTGTAGGGTTTCGTAGCATGGAAAACAAAAATTTTCTACCGCATACAAACAAACAAGCCAAGATCTATCTACTAGATTGTAGCAACGAGTCGATGGAATAACTCACCCTCGAAGATTCCAAAGTGTTTAACGAGAGCGGAGTCTCGTGGGTGATGTAGTCGACTCTTCCCGATCTCAAGATCGCAGACGATCCTTCCGGCCAAGGTTCGGCAGCGCTCCCATGATCGGTCACACGTTCGGTACTCGACGAAGACCTTCCTCTCCCTTGTTCCAGCAGGCAGCGGAGGTTGTAGCACTCTCCTCGTGATTCCGGCAGCACAACGGCGTGGTACCGGAAGTAGAGGGGAGATCTCGCAGGGCTTCGCCTTAAGCCGGAGCGAGTATGGTGGAGTATGAGAGATTCCCTCGATGATCTAGGGTTTAGACACGCCGAGGAGGAGGCTAGGCCGGAGGCTAGGGTTGTTAGGCGGTGGCGGTGGTTTGCCCTAGAGCGGCGGCGGCAGCAGGTGGCGGCGCCGGCGGCTTAGGGTTTGGAGGAGAGGATCTTGTGTGTCTCTAGGAGGGAGCCCTGCCCCTCCTTATATAGGTGGAGGGGCCGGCCGGCCAAGGGGAGGGGAGTCCCTCCCCAACTCGGCTTGGAGGTGGGCCGGCTGTGGAGGAGGGACTCCTCCCCAACTCGGTTTCCTCCTCCTTCCCTACTTCCCAAAAATAGCCGTTTGACTTTCAAACTAGCCGTTTGACTTTTCAAACTAGGATTTGAATAAACCCTCTATTTTGTTCAGCGATGACACCGAGTACATGATGCAATCATACCAACTTGATATAACACATTCATGTACCCTTCCCCTCCGGAGTGCCGGACATTCCGGAACCTTCTAAAAGATTCCCGATGAAAACACCGGAATCATTCTCCAACTCCGAAACGGGACTTTCCTTATATGAATCTTATTCTCCGGACCATTCCGGATCTCCTCGTGATATCCCGAATCCCATTCGAGACTCCGAACAACATTCAGACTCTTTCTCATCATTCCATAACTACTCAAACAACGTCGAATCCTTAAGTGTGTCTCCCTACGGTTCGTGAATTATGCGGACATGATCGAGACACTTCTCCGAACAATAACCAATAGAGGAATCTGGAAATTCATATGGCTCCCACATATTTCTACGATTACTTTGTGATCGAATGAACCACTTACATACGATACCAATTTCCCTTTGTCTCACGATAGTTTACTTATCCGAGGTCATGATCGTCGGTATCTCTGCATACCTAGTTCAACCTCGTTACCGATAAGTACTCTTTCTCGTTCCGTGATATGTGATCCCTTGTGAGCCACCACATGCTTGCAAGCTAATTGGATGACATTTCACCGAGAGGGCCCAGAGTATATCTATCCGTCATATGGATGGACAAATCCCACTCTTGATCCATGTGTTTCAACCAATACTTTCCGAACACTCAATGCCACCTTTATAGCCACCCAGTTACGGTCTGGTGTTTGATGTCATCAAAGCATCCATCCGGTAAAGGTGATATGCATGATCTCATGGTCGAAGGAATTAGATTACTATGTATCAGAAAGCATATAGCAATTGAACTATTAAAATGAATTGAACTTTATGCTACGCTTATCTATAGGAGTATGTCCACCATATCATTCTCCTAACGGTATGATCTTGTTGTTAATAACATCTCAATGTTCATGATGGGGAAACCACAATCATCTATTAACCAAAAATCTAGTATTATATAGAGGCTTTACTAGGGACTTCGAATTAAGTTTACAAATCACACAAGTATTAATGTTTCCTTGTTAATACTATTTATAGCATGAATGTAAACATTTATCATAAACACAAAGATATAATAATAACTACATTTATTATTGCCTCTAGGGCATATCTCCAACAACTCGGAGGAACTTTGGTTGCCGCCATCAATGGTTTTCATCGGCACGAAGACGTTAACGTCGACCAACTCAGCGACTCTGGTGTCATAACCCGCGAGTGATGCCAAGATAGATTCGTGGTTTATCTTTTGGCCTTCGTCATCTATGTCGGGGATACCAGAGGTTACCGTGTCAATGTCGGCATTCTCGTAATGTGCCTTGACCATGGACAGCGCCATCCTTGCATCGGCTCATGCACATGAAGCTTTCCATCTTGCGATACGCTCGGGGGCTCGGCGCAGGATCTCCGAGAACTTCGCCACAGAGTCCTATGCCTTGATATTAATCTGGAGGGGCTTGGCAATCTCTTTGGCTTGCACGATGGCGGTGTTGATAAAGTTGCCGGCAAGGACCATGCATTCCATTGGCGGAGGAGGCGACCGGGTTAAACCCATAGGAGCTGCGAATTACAGACAAAGGAGCGCATGAGTTCAAAAATTTAGAGTATCTAGACTATAGAAATCCAAGATGGAGAATCACTTACTGAAGATGCTGGCCTCAGCATGCCAGAGAGTCTTCGCCATGGAGTCCCGTTCTTGTTGAAGGATCTTATACGCTTCATGATGGCGTTGATTTTTCTCATCGGCAGCTTTCTTCTGATCTTTTAAGATCGTGATTTCCTCCTTCAAGCGGTTCACTTCGTCGTTGGCGGAGTCATGCAAGGCTTTCATCGAGTCTTCATGCATTTTCAGCATCTCCTCCCTCTCCTTCTTAAGGATCTTGTTTTCGCTATCTAGCTGCTGAATGTGCTTGGATTGCTCGACAATATCCTTAGCCTTGGAAATGGTTTCTGCAAGTCGGAGAAAGAAGAGTACATAGTGAGTACTCAGAGCATACACAAGATCAAGTCGGAATACGAAAAAGAAAGGAAAAACATACACTTGCTCTTGATGATCTGTTCCTTCAAGAAGGCAGTTTTAACCTTTTCAGCTTCCAAGTCCGCGCGCATCTTCTGGTACTTGTCGTTGGCCATGCCCCTCCGAGCATTCTCATTCTGTGGAAAGAAGAAAGTTAAACGTTGTTTGGTCTACTTGGAGCATCTAGACGGAAAATTTCCACCTAGACGCACGGGGGCTACAACGAGAGTTTTTTAACTTAGCAATATGCTTAGTCTTTATTTAAGCATCTAGTCGGAACTAATTCAGTTTTCGATTAGAAGCTTGGGGGCTACAGTATAAAGTTTTTAACTCAGACGTATGCTTAGCTTCTCTTTAAGCATCTAGTCGGAACTAATTCAGTTACAACTAGAAGCTTGGGGGCTACAGTATCGAAATTTATAAACACTGCGTTTGCTACTCTTGAAGCATCTAGTCGAAATAATTCATTCAAACTATATGCTTGGGGGCTACAGTGAGAAGTTTTCTAGCTTAGTCACTCTTAGAGCATTTAAACGCAAAGACCTATGGTTTTCCGTCTAAATCCTCAGGGGCTACAGCGAGATACTCATATGAAATGCAAAAGGCAAATAAAACTTACAAGTGCAATGATCTTGAGGTTGGTAGCACTCTCAGCCAGCAACTTGCCGAAGGATATATTGTTTCCTTGCAAGATTTCTGCTTGCCGGGGAAGCTCCTCAAGACCGCACGTTGGAGATGTCGGCGCTGCACCAGGAACCAGAGAAGTGCTACCCGGCGTAAGTACCGGATAGACTATCTTCGGGAATTCTATGGTCTTCTTGGGTGCGGGGGCGTCGCCTTCGGCAGAGGCACCACCTTCCACCACCGTATTACCACTACCCATGGCATCCTTAGCCGAAGCTTTAGCCATTTGGTTTGCGGCACTCTCCTGCGTCGCTTGTTTGCCGACAATAGTGAGCTCTGTGGAGGCGCCTGAGTCCACTTCCATGGCGGAAGGGCCAGATGCTTCCTTAGCTTGAGAGCTTGTCGGAGCAGACGAGGGTTGGACGACAGGAGTGACAGGGGCGATGGCGGGAGATACGTCCTGATGCAGCATATCCTTGATGGTTCTAGAATCCCACAAAGTTTTGGAGGCCTTCTTCAAGCTGGTCATGGCTTTCTTCCTGAAACATGCAAAATGCATAAGTACGGGAATAAGACAGACAATGAACAATGTCGGAGAGAAAGAAGCTTACACAAGAGGGGGTGCTTTGGCAAAGGGGATCCCTGTAATCTTTCTTTTCTCTGCCTCCAGGGTGGCGGTAGTCTTCTTGGAGGCTCCACCCTCCGTCTTCTTCTTCTTGCCTCCGTCGGCAGCGTTAGAGGTGGAGGTCTTCCGCTTTCGCGCCAATGGAGCATCATCGTCGGACACGACGGTGACTTCCTTCATCTTTGGATCATAGATTTGAGAAGACATGCTGTCCTCATCTATGTCGGTGAGCTGTTAAGTGAAAAACCTCCATATTAGATGAGATGGTAATGGCTAGACGGAAGAACTGGAGTATATGTCATACACGGAAAATAAACAGTCACCTTTGGGCACTTGCTCTCTACGAACATGTCGTAGGTGATGGTGAAGCCACGCTTCCTGTCCTTCACCTTGACGATGTCCTTGAGGCGGAGCTTGACGGAGTCGCTCGAGAAGTTGTCCTCGGAGATGCGGAGGCTATCCCTTCTATCGTTGGAATACTCGTGCATCAGCTTCAAGCGGTGCTGCAGAGGCTAGATCCGCCTGATGAACCAGCACATGGCTAGGTCCAATCCGGTCAAACCCGTCTCTACAAACCACTCTATCCGCCTAATAGCACGGGAAGCGTCGATGTCGAAGGGAAGGGAGGCATGGGATCTCCATGTTGAGGCTTTGGCGGATGCTCCATCGACAAAGTCCGGGTTCATTACTTCTCGGCCGGCTAGAGGGATATCTGGGCCGTAGAAGTAAGTACGCTGCCAGTTCTTGCAGGATTCATGGCCGACGATGTTGGGGAAGCGCCGGCCAGGCCGTATCTTAAAACTAATGGTTCCACAATTTCTAAGCTCGTCCTTGCTGGCTCTGGCTTCGCGCTTGACAATAAAGAAGTATATGAAGAGATCTAGCCTAGGCCTAATCCCTAAATAACCCTCGCAGAGCGCCGCGTAGTTGCTGAGCGCTAAGATGCTATTGGGGGAGAGGTTCTGTGGCTGTACTCGGTAATGATTCAGGACAGCAAGGAAAAAGTTGGAGATAGGCAGGGAGATGCCGCGTACCATCTGCGCTTTGAGGTATATCTTTTCTCCTGCTTGGGAGAAGGTGTGACCTCACCGGTCGGCGCCGCCCGCCAGGCGAGCCCCTCCGTCGCGGGGAGGTAGCCCTCGTTGATCAGTTCTTTGATGTCACGGTCCATGATATCCGAACCTCGCCAGTCGCTCTTGTACGAGTCGTACTCCTCCTCCAGCCGCTCCAGCGTCGCTAGATTATGGTCGCCGCCGGTGGCCTCGACCACTGCGGACTTGGGGATGACCAGGCCCTCTGGGGGCATGACGACGGAGCTTGCCGGCTTCGCCCGACGCTGCCATCGAAGGGGAGGAGCTGCTGCTGGCCATTGGGTGTGTTCGACGGTGACTGGGACATATTGGAGAGATAGGGTTTTTTGCACGTTGCGCGGAGAGCTCGAGGAGGCGCTCGCTGGAGGAAGGAAGACGATGCAGGGGAGAATGAGGTGAAAAAGTAAATTTTCCACCGCAGTTACTATTTATGGTCTCTGGCATCAAGATTCGTGCAGCTTGATCGAATGGTTGCCGCGTAGACGACGTGTGCGGGGACGTGCGTGGAAATTTCGCCACGTACCAACCGTCGCCACCAACGGTTCGTACCGCTCACGCGGGAAAAGTGGACATGATTGCCTTCTCTGCATGTGTGAGTTACGAGGCGTTGCTGACCTATGTCTACGTCGCCCTAGCTGTCATAGGCAGATGAACCATCACATCAGAAGATTCTGGCATGGACGGATCCAGTCCGGCTACAGAAGAGTACGATAGAAGATTCAACAATTCTCCGATTTACATGTTGAAGACGGAGAAAACCTTGCAGGGTTGAAAGGACTATATCTTCCCATGATGTTTTTTTTGGTGTGAAATGACAATCCCAACCATGTTTTTAACTGTGCTCTTGAGTTTCAGGGGAATCGTTGTTGTTGTCTCATTCTATTGTGATGGATGCTCTCTTGTGATCTTTTGAAGACGGTGGCCTTTTTTAGTCTTCTCCTAGTTTCTTTCTGGTTGATGTTTTTAGGTCACCGTACTATTAAGAGGGGGTCCATGTTGGAGGGCTGTGGGAAATCACTTGTTTTTGCACAAACCTATATGCACCGCCACAGCCATCCCATTATTCCGTGAGAGAGAGCGTTTTCCTGTTCTGTTGGGGCCATTTGTGTCTCACCGGAACTTCCGGTCATAGACCGGAAGTTCCGCTCAAACCTTTTTCTGCAGGCTGTTCTGCAGTTTGTTCCGACGCTAGTTCCGCCCAAGTTCCGGTGGCAGTTCAGTAACCTTCTATGTTGAAGTGTGCTATTTGCCGGAACTTGACCGGAACTTGCTCGGAACTTTTCCTGGCAAAAGTTCTTGAGCGGAACTTCCGTCTAAAGGCCGGAACTTCCGGTCGAACTTCGCCAGCGAAAAAGTTCCGCCCCTGTTCCGCCCCAAGTTCCGGCGAAGGCTCAGAAAGTTTCTGTTTTGAAGCGTGCTATTTGCCGGAACTTGATCGGAACTTGCTCGGAAGTTCACCGGAACTTCCGGTCTGCTTTGACCGGAACTTCCGGTTGCGCTTCTGGAGCGGGCGTCAACGGTCTGATGACCGTTGGAGCCAGGCTCAGGCGGAACTTCCGACCTCTCACCGGAACTTCCGGTGAGGTCGCGGGGGCTGTAACGGTTCAGTGCGAGGGGGGCCTATTTAAGGCACCCCTCTTCTTCCTCCCATCCTCTCTGGAATTTTTCTCTCTCCTCCATTAATGCTTGAGCTTCACCTCACTAGATCTCTCTCTCTCTAGCCACTCAAACGACCTGATCTTTTGAGAGGTGAGGGAGGAGACCTAGATCTACACTTCCACCAAATAAGAATTGATTTCCCCCACCCATCCTTCGTGGATCTTGTTACTCTTGGGTTTCTTGGAACCCTAGACGGTGTAGGGCATCCCCAGAGCTGAGGCATGTGTTGTAAAGCTTCGAGGTGTCGTTGAGGGCCTCCAATTGAGTTGTGGAGCCTCCCCCTCAACTTTGGTGTAAAGGTTTCGGTTGGCGCCTTCAAGGTCACCGGTTAGTGGATTGTGAGGCCTCCTTTGTGGGAGAGCTCACCGGAGAAGAAGGTGAGGCCTTTGTGGCGCTCGGGTGACCTTGTGTGGCCCCGACACCTCTCCAACGTAGACGTATCTCCTTGGGAGTGAACTACGGGAATTACATCTCCGTGTCCCCTCGCCGGTTACTTCGTTCCCTTCCTTTATTCCTTGCTATTTACTGTTTTTGTGGTTTGTGTTCGCTTTCTTGCATTTAGGTTGCTCACTTAGTTGCATCTCTAGATAACTTTCTTTCTCGTTGAGCCTAAAAGTGTGAAACAAATTAAAATTGGTAGACGCCTATTCACCCCCCCCTCTAGTCGTATCAAGTCGGTACTTTCAATTGGTATCAGAGCCAAGGCTCTTACTTCGGGCTTTACCGCCTAAGAGACTATGGCCGACGAAGGGGGTAGTGAAACTGAAAAAGCCAAGAACTTGGCCACTATGGATGACCTCAAGCAATTGGAGTCATCCATGATGTCCAAGTTCAAGGAAATGATGACATTCTTGCAGTCTCTCAAGCCAAACCCCATGGTTACTGTTGACACACCCCAATCCAACGAGGTTCCTCCCACCGTTACGGTGTCCGCCCCCGGGGTAACTCCCGCGGCTGCCACCACTCACTTGGGACTTGGTTTTGTTGCTCAAACCTCTACCAAGGTTCCAAGTGAGAACATGGAGGATCCCGAGAACCCAACTTCCAAAGGGGATAACGGAGGAAAGGACTACTCGGCGGTACCCCCACCGCCGAAGTATACTCCGGATCCACCCATTCCCATGCCACACATTATACCTCAAGGAGCACCACCCATGCTAGATACGTCTAATTTCGCCAATTGGCAATATCTAATGCGCTCACATATTTCCAGCTCATCCATTGAGTTAATGAGGATTGTGGAGGATGGATTCTCTCCATTTGACCCAAAGAAGTTGACACGAGGTGAAGTGGTGGACAAGCAACTCAATGCTACAGCTTTGGGAATGATTCAAAAGTCCTTGACTCCAAAGGATTTTGCTCACATTCGCCAATTTGACACTGCCAAGGGAGCTTGGGATCAACTCACCGAGCTCTTTGTTGGGAACGCTAGCATCCAAAGCTCAAAGTTTGATGGATCAACAACAAGTGCGATGGTTTCGCAATGCAAGATGATGAGACTCCTGAAGACATGTATAGGCGCCTTAAGGTCCTTTGTTCCACTATGAGGGACCTCGGGGCTCACTATGTTGATGACAAGTTTATGAAGAGGAAGTTCATTCAAGCTCTTCTTCCATTTGAAGAACAAAAGCTCAACTCTATCAAAGGAAGAACCAACTTTCACTTAATGACCTCCCAAGAAGTCTTGAGTGAAGTAATTGCCATGACGATTGCTAAGAAGAATGTGGAGTCCGCTCGAGCTAGAGCCATTGGATCAACAAAAGTGAACCTTGCTTTGAAGGCCAAGGCTATTGAAGTTGATGATGATGATACATCAAGTGAGTGGTCTCAAGAAGATCTCAAATGTGCCTTCAACGAACATCTCGCTCTCGCTTCAAGGGCCTTTTGGAACAAGTCCGGATTCAAGTCAAGATCAAGGGACAACTCAAGATTCAACTCACCCAATAAGTCTCCCAAAGAAAGATCATGCTACAATTGCAACGACAAGAGTCACTTTGTGGCCAAGTGTCCCTTTGAGAACCGTGAAGACAATGGTGGTCGTCTCATTCGCAAGGTCAAGTCAAGATCTCCTCATCCCATAAACAAGAACTACACCGTCAAGAACGCCACTAACAAGGAACGAGCAATTGTGGTTCATGAAGAATATCTTTCGGGCACGGATGAAGATGATGATGATGATGAAGGTCATGGTGGAGAGATTGTGGGGGTTGCTGCTATTGCCACTACCTCAACTCCACGTCTATCCCTCTTCGACTCTCCAAATGAAAATGTCATCTCCTCCAACCAAAAGTGCTTCATGGCCAAGGCCACCGAGGTATCACCAAAACCCACTCCTCAACCCATCTCTAGTGAACCTTCCTCTCTTGATCTTGTTGGTCTAGAGGTGAAGAAAGAGATGATTGACATGTGTGAATTTGTTGCTACCTTAGATGAAGAAACTAAAAACTGCTTTGAGTCCTTACTTGCACAACTTGAAAATGCTAGAGATGCCTTAGATGAAAAAGAAGAACTTCTTGACTTGCTAAGTAAAAATGAAAGAGACGTCGCCGATGAAATTGCCTCTCTCACTCAAAGTCTTGAGGATGAACAAAACATGAGAATTAATCTTGCAGAAAATGTGTCTAAGCTTGTAGATGATCATAACAACACTTTAACCTCTACAATTAAAGAACGTGACCATGCTCTTGCTTTGATTAAGGTTCTCAAGAAAGAAAATGCTGAGTTTGTAGGTGGTCATGATAAGACTCAAGAGGAGCTTGAGAAACTCAAAAGGGAACACAAAGCCTTGGAGAGTAAATTCTCAAGTCTTTTTGAGGCTCATGAACAGCTTCAAACTCAATCAACTTGTGATCTTTCTAAGTCTTCCGCTGTGCAAATTATAGACTTGTCTAGCTCTCCTAACCCTTGTTGTAAGCATGAGCATCTCATAGAGGAGGTCAAGGTTTTGAAGGATCAACTTGCCAAGACTAAGAAGAAGAAGAAGAAGAAGAAGAAGAAAAAGAACAAGGGCATGGCCCAAGGAGTTCCAAATGGCCTAACCCTCTTGCAAAGTGACAACTTTGCCGGAAAGAACAATCCCTCTTATATTCTTTGCAAATCTTATGATGGTCATGTATATGCTAGATATGTGGGGACATCTTACACGCATGATTATCATTGGGCCATTTGGGTGCCAAAGGTTCTTGTCACTAACAAAAGGGGACCCATTGCAAAATGGGTACCTAAAACCAAGGCTTGATTTTCTTGTAGGACTATGCTTCCGGCGGATCAAAATGGGTGCTTGATAGTGGTGCCACGAGTCATATGACCGGAAGCAAATCTACCATGACCGAGTTGAGACCCAATATTGCCAACACCATGGTCTCCTACGGTGACAAAACAAGCTCTCAGGTTTTGGGTTTTGGCAAAGTGGTGGTAACCCCGGATGTATCCTTGGTTGACGTCATGCTTGTCAAAACTCTTGGTTACAACTTACTCTCGAGTGCTCTTGCTCTTATGGGTCTTTCTTCTTTCTTTAATTCTCATTCCGTGGTCCTCATGTGGAGCAAGTCTCTCAAGGTGGCTTTTGTAGGGTATGTAGAACATGACTTGTACGTGGTGGAATTTTCAGGGACCACTACTCCTCATGCTCTATGTCTCTATGCTAAAGCCGACAAGGGCTGGTTGTGGCATCGCCGCCTAGCCCATGTTAACATGAGAACTTTGCAAAGACTTCACTCCGAGGGCCACATCCTTGGAATTAACGATGTTTCTTTTGCCAAAGATCGTGTTTGCAGGGCTTGTATTGAAGGGAAGATGCATGAAACTCCTCACAAAGCGCTCAATCAAATCACTACCGAGAGATGTTTGCAGCTCTTGCATATGGATCTCTTTGGTCCTCCCTCTCATGATAGCCTTGGAGGCAAGAAGTATTGCTTGGTTATTGTGGATGATTTCTCAAGATACACTTGGGTGTTCTTTTTCAAGTACAAGAGTGAGACTCAACAAACCGTCATTGACTTTGCTAATGAGGTTCAACGGAAGCACAATGCAACTATTCTCTCAATTCGAAGTGACAATGGCACCGAGTTCAAAAACTATACTTTGGATGAGTTTCTCATTGATGAAGGAATCAAGCATCAATACTCCACTCCCTACACTCCTCAACAAAACGGAGTTGCTGAAAGGAAGAATCGCACTTTGATGGATGCGGCTCGGTCTATGCTAGCTGAGTTCAAGTCTCCATACAACTTTTGGGCCGAGGCCATCTCCACCACTTGCCATGCAACCAACCGGCTTTATCTCCGCAAGAATAAGAACAAGACCCCCTATGAACTTCTCACCGGGAAAAAGCCTAATGTTAGCTACTTTCGGGTGTTTGGGTGCAAGTGATACATACTCAAGAAAGGAGTTCGGTTGTCAAAGTTTGAATCCAAGGCTCAAGAAGGAATTTTCGTTGGTTACTCAAATCAGTCCCATGCTTATAGAGTCTACAACAAAGCTAATGGAAGAGTTGAAGAGACGAGCAACGTGAAGTTTGATGAAAATCATGAGTCTCTTGTTAGGCAAGATGGTGTTTGTGATCCAAGTGATGAAATTCCTCCCAAGGCCATAGGAAGAATGGGTGTGGGTTTCCACCTCCCCATTGAGGATCCCCTTATGGACGAAGGAGAAGGACCAAGCTCTACTCAAGTGGAGCCCTCACTCTCACAAGATCATCTTGCACCTCAAGGACCTACCTTCTTGGCACAAGCTCCCTCAAGCTCTTCCGAAGCTTCCCATGCTCATGACTCTCCAAGCTCTAAAGAACAAGCTCTTCATCAACAACATCAACCTCCCCTCGATGGGGCTCATCCTCAAGGCACCTCTCACGGACAAGCTCTTCATCAACCTCATCATCCTCCCCAAGATGGGGCTCCTCCTCAAGGTCACGTTTCTCCCAAGGTCAAGCTCGTCGAGATCAAGATCAAGTCAATGATCCTCAAGGATCCTCTCAAGTGATGACTCTCCGAAGTGGAAATTGATGAAGATGACCCTCGTGTTCGTGCTTATAGTCAAGGGGGCGGCTCAATTGGTGGAAATGACCAAGTGGTAGCTCAAGAATCTCGAATTGAAGCACAAGCCCGTCGTCAAGCCTATCGTCTCGCCAAGCTTGTTCGAGATGGCCATATCCTTGATAATGACTATGGAGATTTCAATAAAGGTTCCACTACTAGGAGGCAACTAGCTTCCTTTTTCTCTCACCATGCGTTTATCTCTCTTGTGGAACCACAGAAAGTCTTCGAAGCTCTTGAAGATGACGATTGGCTTGATGATATGAACGAGGAACTTCACAACTTCAAGAGGAACAATGTTTGGACTTTGGTTGAGCGGCCCAAAGATTGTCAAAACGTCATTGGAACCAAGTGGGTCTTCAAGAACAAGTGCGATGCGAATGGAATTGTCGTGCACAACAAGGCAAGGTTAGTTTCCCAAGGATACTCCCAAGTTGAGGGCATCGACTACGGTGAGACTTATGCCCCCGTTGCTCGCCTTGAATCCATTCGCATGCTCCTTGCCTTTGCTACCCATCATAACTTTAAATTGTATCAAATGGATGTTAAGAGTGCTTTTCTTAATGGTCCTTTGAAAGAGTTGGTATACGTCAAGCAACCTCCGGGCTTTGAGGATCCACTTCTTCCGAACCATGTCTACAAGCTCAATAAGGCACTCTATGGCCTCAAGCAAGCTCCACGTGCATGGTATGGTTGCCTTAGGGAGCTCTTGTTAGACCGTGGCTTCGAAGTGGGCCTCATTGATCCCACTCTTTTTAATAAGAAAGTTGGAGGCCATTTGTTCGTATGCCAAATCTATGTAGATGACATTATCTTTGGGTCTGTTAACAAAACTTTTAATGAGGATTTTTCCAAGCTCATGACCGACCGCTTCGAGATGTCCATGATGGGGGAGTTGAAGTTTTTCCTTGGATTTGAAGTCAAACAATTGAGGAAAGGGACTTTCATCAACCAAGCCAAGTATATCCAAGACATGCTCAAGAAGTTCAAGTTTGATCAAGCCAAAGGTGCCAAGACTCCCATGCCAACTAAGGTTAATCTTGATCTCTATCCCAAGGGTAAGGAGGTGGATCAAAAACTCTATCGTTCGATGATTGGTTCTTTGCTCTATCTTTGTGCATCCCGGCCGGATATTATGTTGAGTGTGGGTATGTGTGCAAGATTTCAAGCCGCACCAAAGGAAAGTCACATGGTGGCTGTCAAGAGGATCTTTCGATATTTAGTTCATACCCCAAACTTTGGGTTGTGGTACCCCAAGGGAGCCAGCTTTGATCTCATTGGTTCTGAGGACTCGGACCGGCTGGTGACAAAGTGGGGAAGTCAACCTTCGAGGTTGTCTTTCTCGGAAGATCTTTGGTTTGTTGGTCCTCGAAGAAGCAAAACTGTGTCTATGTCTCTCAAGCTGAGTATATCTCTGCCGCAAGCTGCTGTGCTCAATTGCTATGGATGAAGCAAACCTTGAAGGATCTTGGACTATCTTTTGACAAGGTGCCTCTTCTTTGCGATAATGATAGTGCAATTGCTATTGCTCACAATCCCGTGCAACACAACCGGACCAAGCACATTGAGATTCGTCATCATTTCATTCGGGACCATGTGGCTAGAGGAGACATTTCTTTGGAGTATGTTCCTACCAAGGCAAATCTTGCGGATCTTTTCACGAAGCCTCTTGATGAAGCATGGTTCCGAGAGTTAAGGCATGAGCTAAATATCATTGATTCGAGCAATGTTGCTTGAGCCCTTGCACACCTACCCGTGTCTCAATGTGTATCTTGTTTGGATGTAGGCATGGATTTAGGGGGAGTGTAGTTCCTCTTATGAACAAACACTATCCCTATTATGCGCACATTAAAGTTCTCATACTCTATTGTCTCTAAAGGAGACCATTTGAGCTTCATGATGAGTGTTGGTAATGAACCCAAGATATATCTTCGCGGTGTCAAGCCATTTACTCTTATATAAGGTGGCTTTGGCCACCGACTCGTTTTTATTTGGTTCGTTTTTATTTCGTGTTTATTTGTGTTTTCTTGTTTTGGTGTTTTTGGTTCTTCACAGTTTGAGCTATCTATCCTAAGCCTTTCCTTACCTCAAGCCCTCTCTATTCCCTGCACAAGTTCTTCCTTGTTATCCTATCCTGAGATGTTCCTACCGGTGTCAGCGGAACTTCCGGTCCCTGACCGGAACTTCCGGTGGTGCTCCCTGTCCTATATAAGGTGGGCCCTGGGGGAAAACGGGATCTTCTTCCTTTTTCCCCCAAGACCCATCTTCTATCAGGAGCGCCGCCGGCCAGGATGTCTCCAAGAGGGTGCTCCAGCCCCCTCTTCTCCAACCGCTCCTCTCCAGATCTTCTCCGTGGGATCCTTCCCCACCTCGATCTCCCGCCATGGACTCCGGTATTTGCCCTAGCTTAACTCCCTCCATTAATGGAGATCTTGCTCTCACCATGGCTTGAGTTAGGGCATACCTTGTCTAGGCTAGTTCTTTGGCTAGAACTTGTTGGGAGATCTTGGTAGGCCTAGGGTATCATGCTAGAGTAGATTGGTCCAATACATCCTTGGAAAAATTTGTGCATTGGTGGTCTTTAGATCTACATCTAGGGAACTCCTGTTGAAATCGATTCGTGGCCTCTCACCGAACTTCCGGTGAGCCACGACCGGCTCCGGTCTAGACCGGAACTTCCGACGTTCAGTGGAAGTTCGGCTACTACAATTTTTTTCTGTTGTATTTTTCCAATCTAACTCTTTTGTTTCCACTTCCGAACTTGTGCACTTATCCCAACTTCCCTCCCTATTCTTGTTCTTTCTTCTCAGGGGAAGGAGAGACTCGCCAAGGCAAGCGTGCCCGCAGACCATCCGCTGACATTCCTCCTGAGATTGACGAGGAAGATGCTGAAGTTGTGCGTCCAACCACACAGACCTCTCGTCAGAAGGCTGCTGCTGCTGCAGGGAAGAGGCCTGCTCTTTCTCAGAAGGCCACTGCTGCAGGGCCAGATATGACCAAAGCCAAGATTTCCAAGTGGTCTCAGAAGGCTTATGCTGCATTCAGGGCTACAGATCCCTACCTCGTGCCTCGTGATCGTCTCTGCTTGGATCCTCATTTTCACACCTGCCGTCAGGAACAGATTTATGAAGAAATCTATGCATCAAAGAAGAAGTTCGTGGTTGCTCCTCAGAAGTACATCAATGTGCCTCACATGGAAGAGAAGCAAGTCTACTTTGGGGAGGCTCTTGATATCTGCAAGAAGTTTGGACTGATTCCCCTCATGGAGCACCGTCAGAACTTTGATGTAACTGCTATTGCTCAGTTCTACTCCACCCCGTTTCTTCACATGCAGTCCTCTACTGAAGGTGAGATGAAGTGGATGACCAGGGATGTGTACCTGACCGCTACTTGGGCTGAGTTTGCTGAGCTTCTGGGCTACCCCATTCAGCCTGGACGCGGGGCGAATGGTTGGCGTGTTCATGGTCCTACTGCTGCGATCCCGAGGTTGGAGCCTCTCTACATTGAAGGATGGGGAAGTGTTGGGTTTGTGAATCATCTGCCGCTTATGACATTATGCTAGGGTGTACTTGAACACCATCTCTCCAAAAGCTGGCAACTTTGATCAGTTTCATGGATATCAGGTTGACCTCATGCATCAGACCCATCTTCGCCGAGACACTGACAGGTCAATGGATGTTATGCACTTCATCCACTCAGAGATGTGGGGGGCTCTCATCAAAAAGCGCTCCTGCATCTATGCTCCCTACATTCAAACTCTCATCAATCACAAGTGGCTCGAGAAGACTGGCACTCACTTCCCTCAAGACAACATCACCATTCATGAAGAGAAAAGGCTCCGTGTGAGTAAGCACCAGAAGCCTCGTACTCAGGAAGAAAAGGAAGCTGCTCTCAAGAAGACTCAAGGTGTTGCTAGTGGTCCCTCCTCTGCTCCGGGTGGCTCTAGTGCTGGTGGTCCTTCTCTTCAGAGGCAGCCATCTTGGGCAAAGAAGCTGCTTGGGAAAGTGAAGAAGACTTTCTGCTTTCTGCAGGACCGCGAGTATCAGGCTTATGTTGATCAGCGTCACAACATTCAGCGCCAGAAGGCCATCATGACAGCCCTCAATATTCCTTGCTCACCGGTCTCTAGCTCTGTCACTGCTCCCAAGGAGGATTGGGTTCGCACCAAGCTGAATCGGTCTGAAGATGAGTCTGAGGAGGAGGTCACTGGTCCGCATGAGTCTTCTCCTCCTTCCCCTTCTCATGGCTGGGACGAGTAGTTTGATCTCTTCTTCCTTTTTGGTGTCTCGATGCCAAAGGGGGAGAAAGATGTCTATTAGGTTGTCTACGGGATTTGCATGGGTTGAGTCGCGAGCCTGTTCTTGCCTTTGATCTTTTCTTACTCGCGAACTCTCTAGTTTATTGGTGTGCTTTTGGTTTTATGTCCGTGAACTTATGTGTGCTTGTGGACCATGTGGTATGTTATGTTTGAGACTATGTGGTATCTCTATGTGATATCTTTGTGGTATCTTATACTTTGCCGTGGTGAGTGTGGTATCTTATTGTCATCTCTTGGGCTGTTGCTATGGTGGTGGAGCCTCATTGATCTTGTTATTATTATTACTCCGTTTGTCTCCACCACTTTTAGTTGGTTCTGGTATGTTCTCTATCCCTTTTTGTACTTGTGCTATCTTTACAATTGTTAGGGGGAGCCTCCGTGTATGTGTGCTAGTTCAATCCTTAGGGGTCTTCTCTCTACCTTGCACACATACAGGGGGAGCCTGTCCCGTCCATTGCGAAGATTGCTTTGTTTCTATGCAAATCTGTGGGATTGTCATCTAACACAAAAAAGGGGGAGATTGAAAGGACTATATCTTCCCATGATGTTTTTTTGGTGTTAAATGACAATCCCAACCATGTTTTTAACTGTGCTCTTGAGTTTCAGGGGAATCGTCGTTGTTGTCTCATTCTATTGTGATGGATGCTCTCTTGTGATCTTTTGAAGACGGTGGCCTTTTTTAGTCTTCTCCTAGTTTCTTTCTGGTTGATGTTTTTAGGTCACCGTAATATTAAGAGGGGGTCCATGTTGGAGGGCTGTGGGAAATCACTTGTTTTTACACAAACCTATATGCACCGCCACAGCCATCCCATTATTCCGTGAGAGAGAGCGTTTTCCTGTTCTGTTGGGGCCTTTTGTGTCTCACCGGAACTTCCGGTCATAGACCGAAAGTTCCGCTCAAACCTTTTTCTGCGGGCTGTTCTGCAGTTTGTTCCGACGCTAGTTCCGCCCAAGTTCCGGTGGCTGTTCAGTAACCTTCTGTGTTGAAGTGTGCTATTTGCCGGAACTTGGCCGGAACTTGACCGAACTGCTCGAACTTTTCACGGCAAGCGTTCTTGAGCGGAACTTCCGCTGAGGCGGAACTTCGGTCGACTTCGCTCATGACCAAAAGTTCCGCCTGTTCGCCCCCAAGTTCGGTGAAGGCTCGAAAGTTTCGTTTGAACCGTGTTATTTGGAACTTGATCGAACTTTCGGAAGTTCACCGGAACTTCCGGTCGCTTACCGGAACTTCGGTTGCTACAGGCGGGCGTCAACGGTCTGATGACCGTTGGAGCCAGGCTCAGGCGGAACTTCCGGCCTCTCACCGGAACTTCCGGTGAGGTCGCGGGGGTTGTAACGGTTCAGTGCGAGGGGGGGCCTATTTAAGGCACCCCTCTTCTTCCTCCCATCCTCTCTGGAATTTTTCTCTCTCCTCCATTAATGCTTGAGATTCACCTCACTAGATCTCTCTCTCTAGCCACTCAAACGACCTGATCTTTTGAGAGGTGAGGGAGGAGACCTAGATCTACACTTCCACCAAAGAAGAATTGATTTCCCCCACCCATCCTTTGTGGATCTTGTTACTCTTGGGTTTCTTGGAACCCTAGACGGTGTAGGGCATCCCCGGAGCTGAGGCATGTGTTGTAAAGCTTCGAGGTGTCGTTGAGGGCCTCCAATTGAGTTGTGGAGCCTCCCCCTCAACCTTGGTGTAAAGGTTTCGGTTGGCGCCTTCAAGGTCACCGGTTAGTGGATTGTGAGGCCTCCTTTGTGGGGGAGCTCACCGGAGAAGAAGGTGAGGCCTTTGTGGCGCTCGGGTGACCTTGTGTGGCCCCGACACCTCTCCAACGTAGACGTAGCTCCTTGGGAGTGAACTACGGGAATTACATCTCCGTGTCCCCTCGCTGGTTACTTCGTTCCCTTCCTTTATTCCTTGCTATTTACTGTTTTGTGGTTTGTGCTCGCTTTCTTGCATTTAGGTTGCTCACTTAGTTGCATCTCTAGATAACTTTCTTTCTCGTTGAGCCTAAAAGTGTGAAAAAAATTAAAATTGGTAGACGCCTATTCACCCCCCCTCTAGTCGTATCAAGTCGGTACTTTCAAGGGTTCTTTGGGAGGACTACAAGATGTTGCTTGACGATTTGCCGACATCCATCTAGACGGAGCATTCAACCTGAAGAGGAAAGACGGCACAAGATCTCAGAGTTATCCGGGGGATACTGTTGGGGATATGCTATATGGGTATCCTCATAGCATGTCTCTTATCCGGATAACCCGGCTGGCCCACAATTGGTAGCATGGCACATGGCCTGCTGGGCGGCCTAGTTAGATGGATAGAGAAGGGAGGCGCATGCCGGATAAAGGAAGGCTACGGTGGTGTCACCAGGGTACCCGGAGCCTTGGAGTACAAGACACGCTAGACTAGTAATAGACAGTGTAGGACTCTGTAACCTGTCCGGCTAAGACTTTTCCCTCTAACCCTAGGACCTGGCGACTATATAAGTCGGGCCTATGGGAGCCTTTAGGGCACAACCTCAGTTAATCATAGACGATCTAGTATCGACTACGACGCACCTCGCATAGCGAACCTATCTCTGTAACTCGGCGTATTACCATTATAGTGATTTATAGCAGGAGTAGGATTCCGCCACCGTTGTGGGATCTGAACCTAGGTAAGCTGTGTTACCTCGTACCCGTCAAACGTACGCCTTCCCCCACGTCTCTAAACACGCACTGTGAGGACCCCTCCATGGCATACTCGTCAGCAATACCACGACAGGAGATGCGTTGGTGATGAAGATGGCGATGATCCTCTCCAAATTCCCCGTCCCGGCAGGGTGCCAGAATGGAGTTTCTGGTTCCGAATTTGGTTTTTCGTAGCGGCTGCGGAGCAGAACTCTTTCTGGAAAACTATCGAACCCCCTTTGTTTTTAGATCAGGAGGCAACTTATAGGCGCGGAGGGAGGCAGAGGAGCTGCCTGGGGTGGCCAAACCTCCCCCAGGCGCGAGGTCAGTGGGCCTACGCCTGGGGTGGATCTAGGCCCCCCAGGCCTCCCCTCTGTCTCCCCTTCTGGCTCCGTGGATCTTCCGGTAAGAAATAGTTTTTGGCATATTTTCCGGGATTTTTCCTGATAGTTTATTTTCTACACAAAAACAAGACACCAAGGTAATTCTGCTAAAAACAGCGTCAGTCCGTGTTAGTTGTATCCAAATCACACAAGTCTAGAGAAGAAACAATAGCAAAGTGTTCGAGAAAGTAGATACGTTTTGGACGTATCAACTCCCCTCAAGCAATTCAGTTGAAAACTGAGTGCGATAAAAGAACTTTCATGAACACTTTGCTTCATATGATGTATATATTCTCAGCACACGAGTAGATGCTTAGACAATTCATAATAAAGAGTATGCAACTAGGTCTACTCAATAGTTATTGCAAGCTATGGAGAGAAACCAACTCAATAATAATAAGTAGCATGAAACATAAACATAAGCAACATTGCAATGCTCATAATAAGGTATGATAGAGTGGTATCTCGCTTGCCTTTGTTTGAAGATCACAATATAAATGCTAAGGCACCTCTAAAGTTCACATGAAGACTAGAGATAAAGATATCAGAGATACAAGCATCAAAGTCATGACATAATTAACCAAGTTTTGGAACAAACATAAAAATGACAACTATGCTCTCAAGAAGGTGCTCATATAATAAGTGGTGACTCAACAAAGTTGTGAAAACGGTTTTGTGAAGATTTGAAAGGCTTCCTAATGCTGACAGGAAGGTACTCATTAGCTTTGAGCTCTCATTGCCCCTATCATAGGCATCTTCATGTGGTTAAGGTGAAAGTGAGGTCCACTCTGAATCATGCTTGACAGACCATAGTCTAGAAATCCCAAGTCCCTTGAGTACGAGGGCCGCTCCGCATGCTACTCAACTTTGGTCACCTGAAAGTTCTTGTCATTGTAAATACATGCATATCACCGAGAATCGCCAACGGGGTACCCCTTGCACATGGTACATGAGCTTTCCCATAACCAAAATGACAAGGCAAGCAGACAATGAGCATCTCAGCAATCTTTTTATTTACCATATGCATAGCTTTTTATTGAGGAAGCTTCATAGATGCTCATTATAGTGATGCTGCAAGTTTCCACCATGATTAAGCATGGCTTAGGCTAGCGGCCCAGGTGTTTCTCTAACACAATGTATAAACTCCATGAACTAACAACTTTCCCTTTTATTTCACATTGTCGACATCCGTAAAAAAGAGCAAAGTATCAACTGGATAAGATATCCAACAAGTGTTGAAAGCGTTCCCCGTGACATCTCGGTTCTGCTAACTCCCAGTATATAATAAGCAAGCATATAACTTTCATGGACTAGTCACAATGGTTCAGAATTATTAAGCGCAAGGAATAAAGTGTGCCATCAAGTTCGTGAGAGATTTACTAACTAACTTTATCAAAATAGACAAACATTTTATTTTGGAAGAAAACACGACATATAGAATATGCACTTAAGTACCAAATGATGATAATAGGTAGGTAATGGTGGACACAGCTGGCAATATTGGTTTGGGGAGTTGGAAACACAGGTAGAGCACATACTCAGTGCAAGTGAAGGCTAGAAATAGAGAGGGAGCGACAAACAAGAGGGCAATAAATGTCATAATCATGCTTGCAACAAAACAGGACTAATTATGGCATGAAAGTGATACAAGAACTCTGAGGCAAAATAAATAATCGAGGCTTACTGACTATTGATTAGTCATATGCATGCATGAGCATGTGCCAAGTCGATTCACATGAAATGTCAGAGGAGGATACCACAATGTCATACCAAAGTATGAATAAAACAATGCAAGCAAACATTCATATGACATGCTATAAACTATTAGCAAGCTGGAGCTAATCATAGACAAGCAAGAACTACTAAGCATCCATAATGACATACATCTTACACAAACAGGCTAAGCATTCTCACAGTGATGAGTATATGTACAAAAATTAAAAACAAATAGAGTTCGTTACCATCCTCTTACCACACCTCGAGTTGTCTTAATCTTCATTATTGCCTTCACTTGTGTGACCTGAATAATTAACATGAAACCAAAACCACTGAGGACGGCTGCACCCTGCAAAGAACTCACAAAACCAAAGAAGAACAACAAATATTTTTGGTGTTTTCGATTTTTTTAGAAGTCGACCAATGCAAAACCAAACAAAGCAAAGGAAAACCAAAAACAAAAACTAAGACGCTCCAATAACAGCACAACTCTACATGAAACAATAAAAATGAAGTGTCTAAAAAGACGTGAGATTTTTATTGATGAAGAAGGGGATGCCTTGGGCACCCCCAAGCCTTGAAGCTTGTACCTCTTGAGTAATTCTTAGGGTGACACGGAGTGGCTCCCCCCAATATTGAGCTTTTGTCCATTCTTCATCTCATTACATCATCCTCTCTCTACACCTAAATTTTTTCTTTCATACAAAACTTCACACAATCTTCATTAGAAACATTAGTTTATTCAAAAGATATTATACCTCTGGAAAAGCTTTGGAACGGCAATACTTTTCATTAAAAACACAAGCTACTGTAGCAACTCCTTCAAAAAGCTCAATTTCCCAAAAGAACCCGAAAAGGAATCAATAAGAAGCAAATGCAAAAAATGGCAGAAATCTGTCAAAACAGACCAGTAGGTAAAAAACGATTTTTTTGAAGACTTTCTATTGCTCAAATCAAAAAGTGTTGAACTAACGAAAGTTAGCTAACATACTGGGGATTTATTCGTAAATTTTCAGCTCAATCCGACTTATAGAGACTCCTCACAAATTTTTATGGTGGAGGACATAAATCTGTTTCGGGACAGCAACTCCCCAAATCTTACTTCCCTCTCATTAGAGGTCATTCTTGGCACAAAAAGCAAACAAAAAGGATAAGGAGAGGTCATTACTGAAGTAATAACTTCCAATACTCAAGGAAACTCTTGGGTTATCTCCCAACAAGTACTTCTCTTTAATGCCTTTAAGTTAGGCACGGCGAAGAGCAAAGATTGGAAAGGAGAAAAATAAAAGTGAGCAAGTATAACCACTATGAAAACATTTTTTGTTCATTAAAATCCTTTTGTTAACAAGATTGATCAATTCTTGTTACCAAAACAATCTTATATGAATCAAAACTTTGCATTCCACAAGGTGATTATGTTACCTCATACTTGATAGCAATGGTCCCAATCATAATAGTTTCAAAATTTTCTTGTGGAATGGGAAAATATATTTCTCCAACTTTGATGCTCTCAATATTTTCAATGGAATTCAGGAAATAGACTCTAACAACCTTCTTGGGGAAATAGACAGTGTGCTCTTTGTCATTTATATTGAATGTTACTTTCCCTTGATTACAATTGATGACAGCACCTACAGTATTAAGAAAATGTCTTCCAAGAATAATAGACATATTATCATCTTCAGGCATTTCAAGCACAACAAAATCAGTTAAAACCATGCAATTATGAGCAACTTGAACAGGAACATCCTCACATATACCAACATGAATAGTAGTTGACTTATCAGCCATTTGCAAAGAAATATCAGTTGGTATCAACTTTTCTAGCTAGAGCCTCTTGTAGAGAGAAAAAGGCATAACACTAACTCCAGCTCCCAAATCACATACAGCAGTTCTAACATAATTATTCTTAATGGAGCAAGGAATAATTGGTATACCTGGATCACCAAATTTCTTTGGAACCTTACCATTGAAGGAGTAATTAGCAAGCAAAGTAGAAATCTCCTCATTAGGAATCTTCCTTTTATTAGAGACAATATCCTTCATATACTTTGAATAAGGAGGCAATTTAATAGCATCAATCAAAGGAATTTGCATGAATAAAGGTTTCATCCACTCACAAAACTTATTGTAGTGTTCTTCCTCCTTTGACTTGTGTTTCTTACCTGGAAAAGGCATAGGTTTCTGCACCCAAGGTTCTCTCTCTCTTTACCATGTTTATTAGCAATAAAATCTTCTTTTGTGTACCTAGTGTTCTTAGTGTGTGTTGGGGATATGCTATATGGGTATCCTCATAGAATGTCACCTATCCGGATAACCCGGGTGGCCCACAGTTGGTAGCATGGCCTATGGCCTGCTGGGCGATTAGATGGATCGGAAGGAGGCCCATCTTGGGATAAAGGAAGGCTACGGTGGAGTCACCAGCGTACCCGGAGCCTTGGAGTGCAAGATACACAAGACTAGTAATAGACGGTGTAGGACTCTGTAACCTATCCGGCTAGGAATTTTCCCTGTAACCCTAGGACCTGGCGACTATATAAGTCGGGCCTATGGGAGCCTTTAGGGCATCGATTCAGACAACCTCGCACAGCGAACTAATCCCTGTAACTCGGCGTATTGCCTTTATAGTGATTTATAGCAGGAGTAGGATTCCGCCACCATTGTGGGATCTGAACCTGGGTAAGCTGTGTTACCTCGTACCCGTCAACCGTCCGCCTTACCCCACGTCTCTAAACACGCACTGTGAGGACCCCTCCATGGCGTACTCGTCGGAAATACCACGACAGTGTGTTTCTCAGGTTCTTCCTCAACTTCCTCTTTATCAGGAGACTCATGAATATTACCACTCTCAGTTTCAACATCAGAGACATATATACTATTAGGATCTACAGCAGGTTCAAGTGGTTCCTCAACTTTCTTATGTTTCTTTTTCTTCCTCTTACGAGGACTACCACTATCCTCACCTTGTTGGGAATCCTGCTCTATTCTTTTAGGGTGTCCTTCAGGATATAAAGGATCTTGAGTAGCTGCACCACTCCTAGTTCTAATTCCATAAGCATGTTTATTTCCTGAAGCATTAACTAGCATATCCTTTTGTACCTCAGCAAGTTGATCAAGTTGGGTTTGAACCATTTGAAAGTGTTTACAAAGCATTTTAATATCATTAGAAGTTCTTTCTACAATATCTTTCAACTCATGGATAGCTCTAGAGTTTTCCAATAAATGATTCTGAACTTGTTTATTAGAATGACCTTGTTTAACAATAAAAATGTCAAGTTCCTCTAAGCATTGACCAGGAGGCTTACCATAAGGAATATCACCTTCATCAAAGTGTTGGAGAGAATGTACCTCAATAGTAGATGAGTGGGGAGTTGGCTTACATAATTCTTCTATAGGAGGTAGATTCTTCACATCTTCAGCTCTAATACCTTTCTCCTTTAGACACTTTTTAGCTTCCTTCATCACTTCATCATTTAATGCAATAACTCCCCTCTTGTTTGTTGTTGGTGGTGGAACTAGTTCAGGAACAACTGGTTCATGAGTAATAGGCTCAGGTGTATTCAACTTAGTTGAAGTCCAATCATCATAATTCTTGCTTATCTTGTTCATTAATTCTTCAGCATCTGTAGGAGTCCTTTTTCTGAAAACACAATCAGCAAAGCTATCTAGGTAGATCCTAGAATCATCAGTTAGTCCATTATAATAAATATCAAGAAGCTCATTCTGAGGTAATGGACATCCAGGATATGCATGAATCAAGGAACATAATCTTTTCCATGACTCAGGCAACTTCTCTTCTTCACCCTATTTAAAATCAAAAAGTCTCTGCAAAGCAGCATGTCTAGCACTGGGAGGAAAATATTTATGGAAGAAAGAAGCAATCAAGCAATCAGGGCTATCAATGGAACCATGAGGTAATTTATTAAACCAATCCCTAGCTTCTCCTTTTAGTGAAAAAGGGAAGATCTTAGCAACAAAGTACTCACGCATTTTAAAATCATCACAGAACAAAGCATTCATAGTAGAAAGCTCATTCATATGAGCCATAGCACTCTGTGGCATCCCGCAAAACCACTACTAGAAAATCGCGTTGTTTTTGTGCATTGCATCATCATGACCGCATGCTCATGTCATCATGCCACATTGCATTTGAGCATCGTCATCATCTTGCATTTGCTTGCATAAAACTATTTGCAGAAAACCCGTTTTAGTTTTCTAAAACGCCCCGTCTTGTTTTCCAAATCCAAACCCGGAACTCCGGATTGTTTGTTTTGTCGGTTATCGGTTGCAAAGGCCCTGTTTAAATAAATAAAACTTTTAATTGTTTTAGTGGGGCAGTCTAACAGGCCGAATGACCCGAACGACCACCCCAGAAATTAAAAACGGTCCACCCCTTAATCCTAGAACTACCCAACCTATTCTACCCTCACCCCTCTCCACATCACCCCATCCAATCCCCTCGTGACACCTCACCCTCTCCTCTCCCTCTACCCTATCCCACACAGCCACCTCACCCACTCCCCCACTCAACCTGCCACACAAGAACACACAGCCACACCCCACCAGCCGCCCCTGAGTCCCACCGACCCCGCGGCCCACCTTGCCAGCCCCACACCCCATCACAGCCCCACGTCCTGGCCCCACCAGCCACGCCTCCCACGCGCCCTGCCTCTCCCCACGCGCGACGCGCCCCTGCCCCGCGCCCTTCCCCAACCTCTCTCCTCCCCGCAGCAACCCACCCGCGTGCGCCCCTGCAGCCTCGTCGCCGCCCCGCCGCTTGGCCCTCCTCTCCCCGAGCGCGCTCGCCGCCGCCCCTCACCATCCTCTCGCCGCCGGCCCCCTCCGGTCTCCCCGCGAGCCTCCCTCGCCGCCTCTGCAGCCCATGCCATGAGCCTCCTCGCCTCCAGCTCGCTGGCTGGCCCCGCTCCTCCAACTGGCTCGCCATGGTTACCCTCCCTCTGCCGCCTTCGTCCTCCGTCGCCCCAGCCGCCTCCGCCGCCCGGCCTCGCCGCGCCGCCCGGCCCGTGCTCGGCCCGACCCGGCCGCCTCCGTTCCTTCACAGCGCCGCGCCTCTCCCTCCAGAGCCGCCCGCCGCCGTCTCGGCGTCCACGCCACGCGACCCGCTTTTCCGGGCGTCGCCTTTCGCCTCGAGCTCGCCGCGGCGTCCTCCCACCTCTCCGCCTCGGCCGCTCGCCCCAGGCCGCCTCTCCGCGTCCTCCCTCCTCCGTTTCCGCCAGGGCAGCCCGGTCCCGCCTCGTCCTCGAGCTCGCCGGTCCGCCAGGGCCTCACCCTCCGCCCGATCCGCGGATCCCTCGGCATCCTCTCGCCAGCCTCCTTCCTCCCCACCTCGCTGCTCACGCGCCCGGGCGACCCGCCGTCTTGAAGCTTCTCCTCGTCCGCGCCCGCTGCCAGACGTCCCTACGTGTCGCGTCGCCTCTGCGGCGCCCGCCTCCCTCCCACCGCCCAGCGACCTCGCCGCCCTGGATCTGCGAGCTCACGAGCCGGCCACCGCCGGCTCGCCTCTGCTTCGATTCGTTGCCCCTAGCAGCGTTGGCCCCGCCACAAGTTCTGCCGGCATACGTGTTTTTGCGGTCCGATGAGGTGAGGTGGATGAGTTGTTCCACATTGCGGTGATACGATGCCTCGCCAAGATCTTCCGTAGACATGTATGTAATCCAGGAACGCCAACGACCATCGGCGCCAAGCCCAAGTCCGACACCGGCAAACCCGGAAATCGCTAGAGAATCATCGACAAGATCTTCCACAAGGACGCCAAGCCCGTCAAGATCCCGAACGCCGAGGTCGTCTACACGGAACGCCAAGATCTTCTCGGGACATCGAGTTCGCCATCACGGATGACGAGAACGCCTTCATGGAACCGCAGACACGAAAACCGCAAGACCTTCTACCCGGATACTGCAAGTACCCCCCCCCCTCGAGGACGCCGAGATCCACAATCGGACCCAAGGACACCGAGACCCCGACGCGACAAGTATTTCAGCCCGAACGCCAGGACCGTCGACATGACCCGAAGGCCATGGATGCGACAAGACCTACCTCCGTTATCTGAGAATGAACCCGGAGTCTGAGAACGACCCGTCGACACCGAACCCCAGATCTGCACCCTGAGACCGACCCCGAACCCCGGAACCCCAAGTTCGTCGAGACCCTCTAATGTGTGAACCCCTTCCCGAAACCTATTTTATAATATAATACAACTTGTCGCATCTTAATTGTTCATCTCGCATGCATATTTGTGTGGTTTGGGGGCCTTATGCCGATTCACCTAATAATTAAATATGGGGCCCATATGCGGACAAATCTAGTCTCATATTGGCCTCATTTAAATCTTGTGTAGCGAACCGGTGCTATCTTTTGCCATGCTAAAACCACATTTAAATTGCGGGGGTTCTAAATAACATGAACCACCTAATTAAATATCGGGACCCTGGTTCCACTTAATATGACCTAATTGCATCGCACTTTTGCCATGTCCTGCATCATATCATAAGCATGCCGATCTTTTGCCGTAGTATTAAATATTGCATCCGGTGTTTCTTCTAGTGTTTTGCTTCTTCGCGGATAAGGCCGTTGAGTTGATGCGAGTGTCGACCCGATCTTCGGGTGAACCTTCGACAATGTTTTTCAGGCGAGCATCTCCCCCTTTCTACCTATCTCACTTTTATAGTATTTATTCCCTCCTGTTGATCTATTGCTATCTGTGTTGCGATGCTCTAGTTTCCGTACCCTTGACATTACTTGCAGCCTTATATTGCCTTGGACACATCCTATTACCTGTTGTTTGGTAGATAGTTGGACTTGCGCGTTGTAGTCGCTTGCTCAAGTGCTGTTGCGTGTCGTCAAATGCCACAGTTGTTGATGTATTGCCGCATGTTGATGTTGGAGATGATCCTGGTTTTACTTATCGTTCACTTTAATTCCTGTTTAACAACTAAAATTGAAGTAAGCAGAGGCATCGGTGGGTGATAGATAACATTTGGTTTCCGAACGCCCACTTGTGTCCCGTAGGACCCCGAGTACTTGATACCTGTTCCTTGGTTTATCGCGCTATCCACATCCGGGAGGTATATGGGACCCCCCTGAGCCAGAGCTTGATTCAGTCTTATTTCTTGGGGCCACAAACTAGTTTGAGGTTTTATTTACTATCCTGTACTTATGCCATGCTACTACTGTATTTACAATTGTGCGAGGAGCACACTTTGTCTGTTAGGTAAGAGGAATGTTTTCGCGGTATCGACAAGCCCAGCCACACTTCGGGTTCCCGATCGTTCTGACCATTGTCGCAAACCTTGAGTCCGTCTCGGAGCTTGCTTACTCCGTTGCGGGTCTACTCAATGGGGTGGCCCCCTGAAATATTTCTGAATCCTGTGATTGCTTAGTCGTGAAAGCCTCGTTGGGTTTTGATTTGGTTTTTCCGAGGTTGATCGAGCGTGTGTTGCTATTGGTGCACCCCGGCCGGGTAAAACTTTCTGAAAGCCGTGTCCGCGGATATGGACGACTTGGAGCACAGTATCTCGACCATAGACAAGCATAACTAAAGTTTATTGCTATAAATTTGACTTTATAATGACTAGTAATCAGCTTCACTATAATGGAATGGCTAAATAATACTGCCCACAATTGCTTGTTTGGAGTGTCGCTTGCGACCATTGTATCTGACTAGTAAGTATTGCAACTTCCACGGAATGGCTAAATAAAAGTACCAACAACTGCTGGGTTTTGGGTGTATCTCACGCCATCTGTATCTGATTAGTAATTGTTGCAACTATAACGGAATGATTCACTAAAAGTGCCCACTGCTTATTTTATCAGGATGATTATCTAAACCTGACTAGTAATTGCTGCAACGATAACTGAATAAGTAAAACTGCCAACTGTGTGAGTCCCTCGGTTGACTTCCTCGATTGGTCTCGAGGGGGAAACACCAGGATGGGTTTGTCTGATAGTAGTATTAGGTCGGTTCCGGATAGGTCTTTCTTACCCCTCTCTGATAACCGCCAGTTGTGTCGAGTCTCTATAGGTTGTCTAGTGCACGCTGCCGCTTCCGCTTCAGTCCACCATACCTATGTAGGCGAGGACCGCCGAATTCTAGCCTCGCTGTCTTGGCCTCGATCTTGGCTCCTTCTTTTTCCTTTGCCCTTTGCGGCACCTTTTTGTTTAAGCAGGTTTTTGAGATCGGCGTCGTTAGCGGGTTACCCTTCCAGCCTGGGCAGGGTTATGGGCGCCATTGGTTATTCTTGGGGCTCTTAGCCCCATTTGCTGCTGTCCGTAGTGGGCTCTATCGTTTCAAGGTGATTTGGATCTTTGTATATTATATCTGTATTATTGACTCATGGAGTCGCTGTTCTATATATCTGTTCTGTGGGTCCCATCGAGGACTGTTGTGTAATGTTATTACTTCGTTTTCCACCCGCACGCAAGTGCCTGGTGGGCACCTTTGAATCGTTTCTATGCGGGTTTGGCGGTTTTCGCTATAACTTGCATAGGTCCGATTCTGAGGGTGTTACACACTCTCACTTTCAGTACCACAAAAAGGTTCTTTCTCAACAATATCTAAATAAGTTAAATCAAGAGAGAAATCATAATCTTTATCTTTAATATCTATGAGAGAGGTGGCAAACTTAGGATCATAGGACTTCTTGGGCATAATAGTACGTCTAGCAAGGAGACTCTTCATAACACTAGCACCATGTGTGTTTCGGCACTCTTCGACAAATTTATCAGTGAGCTCTATGTAACCATCATTAATATCAAAACTCTCACTAGCAGGTGAGCTAACAGGTGTAACCGTGTATTCACTAGGAGTTTCGGTATTTCCTAGACTAGCCATAGTAGCATCTAGAAAAGGACCTAGTGAACCACTCGCATCAAGCACAGTAGAAGTAACATCATGAGCATCAAAAGCAGTTTCAGATTCAGCAGTAGTAGCAGTGTGTGTAGCATGAGTATGTGGTGGTGGTGTGACAAGCTTACTTATAACAGACGGTGAATCAAGAGCAGTAGAGGTGTTTAGGACTGTACCTCTTCTTGTAGTGGATGGTAAAATCGGGAAATTTCCATCACGAGACTTCCCCATGATGAAAGGAGTAGCAGTGAATAATAATAGATCCAAGTGAACTTACAAATAAAGCTATGCTCCCCGGCAACGGCGCCAGAAAATACTCTTGATGACCCACAAGTGTAGGAGATCGCAACAGTCTTCGCGGGTAGTATTACCCAATTTATTGATTCGACACAAGGGGAGCCAAAGAATATTTGCAAGCCTTAACAACTGAGTTGTCAGTTCAGCTGCACCTGAAAATAGTTCTTGCTCATAGAAGTTTATCAGTAGCAACAATTTGTAGTAGCAACAGCAAAGCAACAATAACAATAACAACAACAGTGAAGTAGGAGCAATAGTAACAGTAACGGTAACAGTAGGATTCGAGTGCGGTAGGCATAGGGTTGGATGTACGGGCGTTGCATGGACGAGTCTAAACATGTAACTTCAAAGAACTAGGGCATTGCAGATAAATAATAATAAGCATCCAAGTACTAAACAATCCTAGGCATGTGCTCCAAATATAGTCATATGTGCTCGCAATGAGAACTTGCACAGCATCTTCTGTCCAACCAGCCTGTGGCAGCGGGGCCTCTAGGGAACTACTGGCAATTAAGGTGCTCATTTTAATAGAGCACCGGAGCAAAGCATTAACACTTTGTGAACACATGTGATCCTCACACCATAACCATCCCCTCCGGTTGTCCCAATTATTGTCACTTTGGGGCCTTTGGATCTGGACAATGATATCTGTACACAACTTGCAGATAAGATCACAAACAATACTATCATAATGATTCAATAATAAGTTCAGATCTAAGATGACACTGCAACTGTTTGCCTTTCCTAGGGTTGTTGACCTTGGTTTTTTATTGAGTTTTTTGTAGCTTAGGTAGAGTTTTGTTATCTTCTGCAGGCTGCAGCTCCCTTCACATTTTTGTTGGCTTGTACAATTACCCTTTCTATCAATGCAAAAGAGAAAGTATTTAAAATGAACAAAAGTTGGGTGAGGGGCAGAGAAGAGGCCGCGGGCTGAGAGTGAGGGATCAACCGAGAGGGGTAGCTAGACGGGATGGTTAAATGTTTTCTATATGGTCGATGGTTTATTGGTTTGACAACAATGTAGTTTTCTAAGACGACGAAACCCACCTCAATTTTTATTTTTGCAATAGTTTTTCATACATGTTAGTTATTCGCATAGTTTTCTGAGAAAACCTTCCTAGAATGCAAGATTAAACTCGTCTGAGATAAGCTACATCATGCTACAACTACACGAAAAATCATCCTGAATTAAATAGATCTATGAGAGATGCCGGCTAAGCTCCAACCTGATTCAAGTAAATAGTACTCTTCAAATACATTAAATAACTATAGATCACTTATTATGATATAATTGGCATGCGTATAATTTTTTAACATGCCCAAATTGAACTAGTAGCTAGTTGAAATGCACCGGACCTTTCTTCATACTCAGGTTTGAAGTGAATTTACGTAGTATTAAAAAAAGTCTAGATACATTTGTTTCACAAAGCTAAAACATTTTATATTTTAAAACGAAGGAGTATATGTTATAACAAGATAGCATTAGCTATGGATGAATTGATTGTACACGTCTCACATTTCGGTTTAACACAATCATCCACGCTTCATCCCACTACTGGCTTGCTTGCCAAGAATGCATAGTTACAGAAAGACCCTTGCGTCCCCATACATTTCTGAAATCCGTCCACCGCATATTCTGAGCCAGGTAAAGATATTTTTCCGGACCAGCTTTGCACACGGGTCCGCGTGGATGTTCCGAATTCGAAATTTGAAAAACCCTAACCACTCCCTTCGTACGGACAAAGCCAGTCAGGCATCATCTGGACACCGAGCGGTAGACTCACGGTGCTAGGGTTCCGTTGCCACCTACTCGTCTCGGCTTATAAAAGGACGCATGCTCCCGCGGCGCTCGTCTCACCAACTCACCATTCCCTTGCCTCCCCTTTCGCCTCGCTCGTTCTTATCCGTCCACAGTAGCCAACCCCTCACCACCACCACCACCACCACCACCACCGGCCTCTGGTCGCTTCCACCCACCTACCCCTTTTCACCATGGCCTACCGCGGAGGCGGAGGCCGAGGAGGAGGAGGAGGCGGCGGGGAGCAGCACCCGGCGTACGGCGGGCGAGGAGCGCCGATGGGAGGGCGCGGAGGCGGCCGCGCCCCCGGCGGCTCCGTGTGGCCGCCTCCCGGCGCGTCGAACCCGCGTCCTGCGGCGCCGGCGCCTTACCAGCCTGCCACGGCCGTCTACGTCAACCCGGCCGCGACGGGGCCACACGTGGGCGCGTACCAGCACGGCGTCGTCTACCGCACGCCCGCGCCGACTCCCTCCACTCCGACGTACCCCTACGCGCCTACGCCGTCAGCCTTCCGCGCGCCATCTCCTTCCCCGGCCACCGACCGAGCGCCTTCACCGACTCCCTCGCCGGCCGCGGCGCCGTTCCAGCCGGCCCGCGTCTCCGCTCCCGCTCCGCCAACTCCGACGCCATCGAACTCGTCCATCGCCAAGGAGCCTGAGCAGAAGCTCTTCGTCTCCGAGACCGCGCTGGCTCCGCCGGCTGCAGCGGCCGCGGCGGGCCAGCCCGCGGCCGACAAGGCGCCCGAGGTCGACCTCGCTCCGGTCTCCAAGAAGGGGCTCGCTCACCCTGCACGTCCCGGCGCTGGGACCGCCGGGAAGAAGGTCATGATCCGCGCGAACCACTTCCTCGTCAACGTCGCCGACAGCAACCTGTTCCACTACGATGTAAGGCTCCCACAGCTAAACCCCCCTGCTACGTACCCTGTTCCTCTGCATGTGTGCTCTGCTTGTGTTGTTTATCAGATCTGGTGCTTTGTGAGGTACCTCGTACGATTTTTTGTTGTTTGCGCTTTCCGATCTGCTTGGGTGCGACTCCTGTGTGGGTTTTTCTTTGATTGTTTTGATGTTTTTGTCGCGACGAGCGTCTCCGATCTCATCCATGTGGGTGTTTGGTCGAGCGCCACCGCGTACACGTACGGGCTCTCGGCCGAGTTGCCGATCTGCGCCGCGCAGTGTGGGTTTTCATGGTTTTCAACGTTTGGGCTTTTTGAGCTGATGAGATGGATCGGCGCTGCGAGAATTTTCTCGGTCATGAGAGGTTTTGGAACGAAACGAAAAGTTTCCTCTCCGGGCCATCCACTAGACAATATACACCGTTCCGGTTATGTAGATCTGCACGCAGCCCTGTGGTTTTTGGTTGCCTTTTTTTTTTGCCATTTGGGTTTCTTAAGACGACATGGTTTGGCTATGCGAGAAATCTCGGTCCGTTGACCCATGAGAGATTTAAGCGAAACATGAAAGTTTCCTCTCCAGGCCACCATCCGGTTCGACAGTAGTTAGCAGTACATCGTTTTGTTTTTTTGTTCTTCCTTGGATCTGCACGCTTCTGCAGAGTAGTACTCCTCGATGGACGTACTAGCATCGATCTGCTTTACCTTGCACCATTTGGTGCTATTTTTTGGGCTAGTTTTGGCGAAGTACTATACTGGGAGCTGATCGGAGTTTCCCCCTTCCATGCAAAGCCAACCCGCCCTTGACGATGACAAGCCATCGGTTTTTGGTTTTCCCCTTTGGGATCATGTATTTTCTGGCCATCTCTGAAAGTTTTCGTTCGGACGACCTTGTTCTTGCGACAAGATGGCAAAGCCACCAGATAAAAGCCGGTAGGATGGCAGATGCGCGACCACTGCATGCCAACCCGGTCCCCGGTCCTTGCACGCATCTTCTGGGTGTGTGTCTCTGTGCCCGTGTTTGTTTGTACGTGGCTGCCATTTTTCAGCAAGCGGAAGGTGTTTGCCCCGCTTGCCGCTTTTGTTGCTCGGCATAGTACGTTTCCATGTGTTGGTCCATCTCTGTCCTTGCGTTTTGGCCCGTGTTGCATAGTACGTTTCCATGTGTTGGTCCATAGTACGTTTCCTGCGCTCTGTGTTCAGACGACTCGCTGCACTTTCGCTTTTCGGTTTGTCGTTGTCCGGCTCTGTACGTTGTGCATTGTCACTTGGCCGAATCTTGGCTTTGGCTCCATCATGTGCATGTTGGGACGTTTTTGGTAATAACTCCCCTACTTGTTTTTCGTGGCTCTCTCGGCGTTTACGTGTAAGTGGACGTCTAGGTCCTTCCTGTCTTTTTCTGCAGGGTGAAACAGAGTAATCCTGCTAGATTATTTCTTTTAGCAAGTATTCGACATAAGGGATTTTTGATGAAGCATTATGATATAACTGCTTCACCGGTATATTATAGCAATTGCTTCGAAAATGAAATGTTGCTGGATGTTGGAATCTCACTGGAACGTTTTACAGTGAGATCTAAATTTTTTTCCTGTCAAAGAATTGTTGACGAATTATTATAGCAATTGGTTCGGTATATCTGCTCGTTCACGTGCGTCGGCACCGAATGATTGCGACGAGATTCGTGTGCTCATCATCCAGCCCACCTCGTCCTCGTCGCAGCGCGCCACCGAACTCCTCCGCCGCCACTAATTATCCGTCCGCCGGTCTGGTCAGCCGCGGCCCCTACTTCCGGTTTCCTTGAATCCCCACTATGGCTCTATCGAACACCTTATGCTTCTCCCTCGTCGATTTTTCGGTGTTCCTCTTCGGATTGAGTGTTCTTTTTCAGCTGTTTTTTAAAGGTGATCGATTATCCCGTTTCGATTGGATATTTTCCTGAGTATGTCGAAATTGAGGTCACCTGATGGAGTGTGTTTCCAATTGTTTGCTAAATTTATGTACCTGCGTTGCTGACAGCTGTTGATTTTGTTTATTCTGTACATTTGGTTAGTAGTTGCTAGGGTTCGACAGTTTTACCTTATATTGTGACTGGATGTTGTGGTATATTATTTTATATTACACTTGTCTTCTCTCTTGACTTGGTCATAGGATAGGTACATAAAATTATCTTAGTAGATTTAATATGATGATGATTGGACAATTCTGTATGCTAATTGACTTTCTTATACTGTATCTCAGTATCTGTACTAAAATTCACTTGTGGCTGCATAAATAATGACGTTTAAATGTATCTGGAACTAAGATTCACTTGTGTCTGAATACATAATGATGTTTAAATGTACAGTTCTGGTCTGGCTGTCTTCTATGAAAGTTTATTCTGTGCATACTGCTGTTTAAATATATCTGGAACTAAGATTCCCTTGTGTCTGCATGCATAATGATGTTTAAATGTGCAGTTCTGGTCTGGTTGCCCTCTATGAAAGGTTAATCATCTGTGCTTTGTATTTACTTGCCTGTAGGTTTCCATTAACCCAGAGTCAAAATCAAGGCAAACAAACAGAGAAGTACTCAGTGAGCTTATCAAGGTACACGGGAAGATATCACCTGGCGGCAAACTGCCTGCCTATGATGGAAGAAAGAGTCTCTATACTGCTGGTTCACTTCCTTTTGAATCAGAGGAATTTACTGTTACACTGGTTGATCCTGAGAAGAAAGACAAAGAAAGGTGAGCCTAGATTCCTAGTTAGGTTCACTTGCTTCAGTCTGGGAAACTTGTTTCACAGTTGTAGATGCTAATTAGCATCTCTGGATTTGCAGGGCTGAAAGGGAGTACAAGATCACCATTCGAATTGCTGGGAGGACAGACCTGTACCACCTTCAGCAGTTTCTATGTGGAAGACAGAGGGATATGCCTCAAGAAACAATCCAAGTACTTGATGTTGTCCTTAGGGAGTCGCCATCGTGGAAGTATAACATCTCTTTTCGAATTTCTTGCTGCGATTTGTCTTGACAGACTTGTTTTGAAGACCCCTGACAACGTTTCGGCCATATTTTCGTTGCAGCTATGTCACAGTGTCCAGATCATTTTTCTCTACCACCTTTGGTCATAGAGGCGACATTGGTGAAGGATTAGAGTGCTGGAGAGGTTACTACCAGAGCCTGCGTCCAACACAGATGGGGCTTTCTCTTAATATAGGTGAAGGATCATTTTTCTCTGGTTTTGTTATTGAATTGCAGTCCATTCTTGGTTTATTTATTTGACTTGTTAATCTTTTATTCAGATATATCCGCAACATCCTTCTTCAAGCCTGTGTCAGTGATCCAATTTTTGCAAGAGTTCCTCAGCTTACGTGACGTCTCCTGGCCTCTGAATGACAGGGACCGTGTGAAGGTACCATTTCTACTCAGCGATTTGATGTACTACTTGTTATGCAGACTACAACATGTAATTGTTGCAAAATAGTTAAACTGATCTCTTTTGCACCCAATATGTGCAGATAAAGAAAGCACTGAGAGGAGTGCGTGTTGAAACAAACCACCATAAAGACCAAATCAGAAGATACAAGATAACTGGACATACTCCTATCCCTGTGAGCCAGCTCATGTACTGATCATTCTTCACTTGCTGTTGTATTTCCATTTCAGTGTAGTCTCTATGTTTGGGGACAACTAATCAACATATTGTTGGCTTGGGGTTTCTTTGCTGATGTTGGTGTGTTGGGTAGGAGAGTGCAAAAGTTTATTTTTACAACATTCTTCCTGAGGCATATCCATTTGATTTCTGTAACATAGCAAACATCTATGTGTGCTAAGTTGAGATTATAACGGTTCAACTCTATGTGTTTTGAGTATTCTTTCATGATGATTACTGTTTTTCTATCTAATGTCATGTTACTCCTGTTAATTTTGTTTTTGTCAGATTTCCTGTTGATGAAAGAGGAACAAGAATGACAGTTGTTCAGTACTTCATGGATAGATATAACTACAGACTGGAGCATACTAATTGGCCCTGCCTGCAGTCTGGAAGTGATTCTCGGCCTGTGTATTTGCCTATGGAGGTACATTATCCATGACTCCTTCCTCATACTTTAATACGACATCATTTCTCCAGTCCTTCATACAAATTGTTTACAGGCATGCAAGATTGTTGAAGGGCAAAGGTACTCTAAGAAGCTTAATGACAAACAAGTGACCAACATACTTAGAGCAACCTGTCAACGTTCCCAGCAGAGAGAGCAAAGTATTCGTGAGGTACCTGTCAATCTGTCATCATATTGATGCTGTGGAATACTTTCATATATTTCCCATATATATTCTTACACCATTTTCTATTATGATATATCTGGTAGTCTCTACCACTTCTCATGTATAGTTAAGAAATGCCTCTTTGGTATAATAAGTTATGTTTGTCTGTTTCTTAATGCCATTTCTCATAATAACATTTTTAATTTCGTACACCGTAGATGGTTCTGCACAACAAGTACGCAGAGGATAAGTTTGCCCAGAAGTTTGGAATCAAGGTGTGCAGTGACCTGGCCCTTGTTCCAGCCCATGTGCTGCCTCCCCCCATGGTGAGAATGGTGCATTTTTCTTATTTTGTGAACTGCTAAAAGGTGAGCATGTGTAATAACCACATCTTTTATGTGTTTCAGTTGAGGTATCATGATTCTGGAAGGGAGAAAACTTGTGCGCCAAGTGTTGGACAGTGGAACATGATTAACAAGGTATTAACTTGTTACTTTGTTGTCATGATGTTTATCTCTGACTGAATTTTAGGGCAAACCTGTTCATTTTATGTTTGTTCTCATTGTCTGTTACTTGATACTAGTAACTTAAAATAAAGAATCATTAAGCTTCTTTGCACTTCTCTCAATATTTTGAATATAATATATCTCATATTTGATTGCGGTAGTCTCATTTGAGTCCTTTTGCCCCAGAAAATGATTAATGGAGGAGTCATAGACAACTGGGCCTGTGTGAGTTTTTCGCGCATACCTCCTCAGGAGGTATACAGGTTCTGCTGTGATCCGATTCAGATGTGCATTGCCACTGGATTGGTAAAGTCCACATTGCTTTCATGTTTCTCAGGCATTATCATCTATGCACGATATATCTGACTTGTGTTTCCATCCCTGTAGTCTGTCTGCCCAAGGCCAGTTGTGGACATCTGGTCAGCTACTCCCAACAACATTGAGAACACATTAAGGGATGTACACAGGAGGACTGATGAAATAATAATAAAACAGGGAAATGGTCAGCTCCAACTGTTAGTAGTGATCCTGCCTGAAGTCACCGGTTCTTACGGTAAGCATATTGCCGGCTTGGTCAAACACTCTTCACCATTCCTTGGCTGCTTTATCTGTACATGACATGTATAATTTTGTAGGGAAAATTAAAAAGGTTTGCAAGACTGACCTTGGGATTGTATCTCAGTGTTGCCTTCCAAGGCATGCTTCCAGACCAAACAAGCAGTATCTGGAAAATGTTGCACTCAAAATCAACGTGAAGGTATATCTATTATCCCCTCCCTTGCTTTAACTTGAGTTTTTGCAGCAGTGTGATAATTGTTTTCCTTAACTAGGCCGGAGGGCGCAACACAGTTCCTGAGAGAGCTTTTGTGCGAAATGGCATACCATTTGTGTCTGAAGTCCCAACAATCATCTTTGGTGCTGATGTTACACCCCCTCCACCTGGAGACGACTCTGCATCATCTATTGCTGCTGTTAGTTTGTTCCCCTAGCTAACAATTTCTCAGTTAATTATTTGGTCTGTGTGATCTTTGGAATAGAATTGTTTTCATGGACATCCCTGTTGTGTACATTACAAGTATATTAATTTTGAGTTATTTTATTGAATTGATGTAGGTTGTGGCATCAATGAATTGGCCAGAAATCACCAAGTATAGAGGTATTGTCTTGGCTCAACCACATAGGCAGGAGATAATAGAAGATCTCTTTAGTGTCACCAAAGATCTAGTGAAGGGTACTACTGTCAATGGTGGCATGATCAGGTAAGATAATAGAAGATCTCTTTATTACCACCTAGTCAGCTGTGATCATTGTCAAGTACTATATGGATCAACTGGGAGCCTGACCTGATTTTCTCTACAGGGAGCTATTGATTGCCTTCCGCAGGAAGACAGGCCGTAGGCCTGAGAGGATACTCTTCTACACGTATGTGCACAACTTTACTATAATCCTCTCATCTTGCACAATCAATGAAACTGGCTGACCAATATTTCTTTGTAGGGATGGGGTAAGTGAAGGTCAAGTCAATCATGTTCTGCTTCATGAAATGGATGCACTACAGAAGGTAAGCCAGCAGCATGATTACGAGTCAATATGTGCCTTGGTCTATCTTCTTTGGTTATCCTTGGCCATTGACATTTTGTTGGTTTTTACATCTGTTTTGCAAGGCATGTGCCTCTCTGGAGGAGGACTATCTACCCGCAGTCACTTTTGTGGTTGTCCAGAAAAGGCATCATACCAGGCTATTCCCTGATTTTCATCTGAAATGTGAGATGACTGATAAGAGTGGAAACATTCTTTCTGGTTAGTATATTTGGTATTTGTATGTTATTGATAACAAGTATCTGCTACTTCTTGAAGCATTACCAACTCTGATTGGGTGCGTTTTTATTTTTAACGTGCTCCAGAAACTGTGGTTGACCTCATGATTTGCCACCCTACTGAGTTTGATTTCTACTTGTGTAGCCATGCTGGCATTCAGGTAGCCACTTGGCCCACATGTACTTTTTCGAATGCATATCCTTGTTTCAGATGTTGAGTGATTATAAATTCTTCTCAGGGAACTAGTAGTCCAACACATTACCATGTTCTTTCCGATGAGAATCATTTCACAGCCGATGCTCTTCAGTCACTGACCAACAGTCTTTGCTATACGTAAGCTCCCTCCCTCCCTCCCTCCCTCTTTCCCTCTCTCTTTGTTTAACTTTCGTCCATGTCTGATGCAGATATGCAAGCTGCAATCCTGGATCCTCTTCTGGTGAGTTTTAACCTTCGGTTTTGTATCTTTAATTTACTTTCATGAAGTTTCATCTGTACATTTGACACAATAATCTTGTTAGCATCTATTTGTAGATTTAGTGGTTTGGTGTTAGTTTTCTTGTAACTGCCTGTGCCTAGTCCTATGTAAGCAGTAATCTGAATTAGAATGTTTATGCCATGTATATTTGCAATTAGTTCGACATGATACATCTTCTCCCCTTGTCGTTTTCAGTCTTAGTACTTGATAACCTGGCTGTTTTTATTTGCATCCCGTGGCATTTACCTCCAGTAGCTAAATTGATTTAACATGTTTTATTATTTATTAGTTATTTTAGTCTTAGTACTTGATACTCATGTTTTGTGTGACAAATAATCAGATCCCAAATCAACATGTATACAAATTTTTGTGAAGACACTCACTGGAAAGACAATTACCCTTGATGTCACATTGAGTGATAGCATTGGCAGTATCAAGGCGAAGATACAGGACAAGGAGGGCATGCCCCCAGATCAGCAGCGTCTCATCTTTGCTGGCAAGCAGCTGGTAGACGATGGAAAAGTTGAAGATTATTGCATTAGAAATGAATCAACTCTCCATCTTATGGTTGGGCTGTTGGGTGGACACAAGATCAGGGTAGAAACATTTTCAGGAAAGAGCTTCTCGGTGAATTGGGATCCGCTCGAGTCGGTCTCCACTCTCAGAGGCAGAATAGAGAGTGAGCATAATATACCAAAGGAGCAGCAGCGGGTCTTTTTCAGGAAAAGCTTCCCCCACGAGATGGTGACTGACAGCAGTCAGTTGAGTGCTTTTCAGGGAGAGGACATATTGATGCTTATCTTGGAGTCTGAGATGGCTGCAGCATGCGCTGCATACAAGTCTGAAACACATTCAGCTGACCTTGAGGGACGTTTCGATGTTGGTTTACCTGCAATAAAGAAATGGATCGCTACAGGTGATCCAGAGGCCATGGAATACAAAAGCTCTTTGTCCATACCTGACCTACTTTGGAAGCGGTCATTGGTGCAGGAAAAATGGTTCAAGGAGAAACCGAATGTTCCAGCTATACAATATGCTACCTATGCAAAAAAGTGGAACCAACAGAACAAAGGTGCATTTGAAGATAAAAGTAAGTGTAATTTTTTTTGGCCTGCGGTCAATTTTCTGTGATTTTTGTTCTTTCTGATGTTGTTAAATATCATGTGAGGCCAAACTGACTGTTGCTTTACACTGTTTCGCAGCTGCCATCCCATGTACGAGATACACCGACAATCGAGAGACACTAGTGGGACAACTTGGCGACGTTGCTGAAACTGTACAGATTTTCTCTGTTCAAGTAACAAAACAACCAGGATTGCCTTTGATGATATATGGCCTGATTGCTGTGAGGGATCAACTGGATGGACGACGCAATGTCATCTTTTACCGTACAAGGGATGATCCCCACACTCTGATACAAGAGGTTTGTCCTTGTACACGCTCATCCAGTATTTTGGTGCAATTTAGACAATGTTGGAACAAGTCGAAGTTTGTTGCTGTTATTGAATTATTTCAATCATTTAATGCAGGACTGTTACCTGCCCCTGACTGGGCCTTCACGAGCAGTGGTTACAAAGTACGGAAATGTGGTCTTTGAATCCTCCCTCATGGTCAAGAACTCAGATGAAGATCTTGACGAAACTTTCAGCCTTACTATGCAACTTTTGGATCCTATTCATCCACCCAATTCTTGTCTGAGTAGTCTGAGATTGACAAGCCCGGACAGCACACTGGAGATCAGACTCGGTCATCTGCCAAGGTCTGTGGAGGCTACAGTAGTTGTCAGATTTTCTGGGTGTTTGTCAGACTGTGAGGATGGAGTCATCACGGCAAGCACAGACAGCCTTTCTTGCAATGCGGTTTGTCTTCTCCGGTTTGCTCATAAGTTACCTCTTATATCCGGTGGTGATAAGGTTGATTTGGCGAGGAGCGTCCTCAGTGTTGATTACGATGGTCTAGTCCAAATTTTTGTACAGTCAGAGGGAGGAAAAGTACAGCGAATGGTCTGCTTTCGAGCGGCGGAGCATTGCAGGACGATGGAGGTTGTAGCTTTTGGTACCTATCGCTTTAGTATAGAGGTAGCTTTCTCTACGATCGGTTTACCTGAAGGGCAGAAGTAGACTTGTTGCCCCAGTGTTATGTAAACTCAGAACGTATTTCACTTTTATTATGTCGCACTAAGTATATCTTATTCTGAAAACTGAATGCAACTATGGCAAATTTTATTCATCTTTTCCTTGTGTAAGGAGCTCAGTTTTCTCAACATTTGGAAAATAAGAGAATTTCTAAAAATGCTACAATATCAAACTGCCTTTTGCCTTTGTGCTAGAGGTTTTATAATACCTATTACTCCGTTTTAAAATAGATGACAGAAATTTAGTTAAATTTGGATATATCTATATACTCCCTCTGACCCATATTATTTGTCTCAAATTTGTTTAGATACGAAACTAAAACTTAACTAGATAAGATGAATCTGAGTCAACTAATATGGATAATAGTGAGTATTAAATAGTGTCTAGATAAAAAACACCTATAATCTATGGACGATTTACAGCAAGATCCCTGTGCTGCTAGTCATGTTGTACTGCCTTGCAGCATGAACTATAACATCAGTCCAGATTCTATAAATCAATTAGTACATAATTTAATTTGTTAGCCATTTTACACAACATCCCTTTCGTTTTGTTTGTACAACAGAATAGGATGTGACTAATTTTGTTTTGACTAATCTGATAGTACTAGTATGTACTAGGAACAATGTCACGTTTGGTGTGTAGTTCTTACCAAGAAATTTTTAGATAGGAGTATTCAAATTAGAGTTAAATCCATCGATAGTCATTGAACTTGTCGAGCAAAATTAATTCGGTCATCCTACAGTAAAAATATGATTTTCTGGTCACTGAATACGCATGGAAGTTTATTTGTGATCACTAGTTGGCGTATGTGCACTGTATTTGCAGACGTGGCGAGCAGGGGGCACTTTGAATCTCTAGTTCTATTTCATTTGTAAAAACACCCCCCAAATTTCACTTCCCTTTCCAAAGCATTAGACTAACCGTTGGGCCCGGTGGTTAGACACTTAGACTAACGGGTCGGACCCATTGGTCAGCCTCACCCTCTCACCTCACACACTCTCCCTCTTCCTCTGTTCCCCACTCGATCCCCCTCTGCACCTCTCCCCATCCCAGCGCTGTCGGGCCAGGGCAACCTCCAGTTGCCCGTGCCGCCGCTCCCCGGCTGGATCAGCGCCGCCGCCGACACGATCCCCACCCTCGCCTCTGAACGCAGCCCCAAGAACGATCCAGCGCGCTGCATCGGCTCTCCTATATTCCTCCACCGCCGGCCGGCGAGCGAGCGGTCGGCGCTGCTGGCGTTCTTCACGTCCACACCGACGAAAATTGGCTGGTTCCCGAACATTTAGTGCTCTTGATCCGCCCCAACTGCAGTACCAGGAGCATCCCGACGACCTGCTGCAGCTTTCAATCCGCTCCAATCACATCTGGGAACCTCTAGGTGAGAAAATTACAAAAAACCATCACATTTGGGGCTAGGGTTTTAAAAGATCACCAAATTTTTTAAAAATTTCAGAAAGCACCGGATTTGAGGCATGAGGTTGCAAATAGCACGGATCTGGTTTTGACGCTGCTCTAACGATGAATCTGACTGGTGGGGTCCGATGGTCAGGCTAACGTGGCATATCTGGACAGTCGCGTGTAGACGGACGTTAACGACGTGGTCGGCACAGTCAAAACCGTCTGGCACGCACGCCCGCTCCGTCCAGACATCGCCCTCGCCGCCACCCGTACCGCTGGCGCCTCGCGGCCGCAACAGCGAGGGACGCTCCCGTACGTCTGCTTCCGGCCCGGCCAAACAGCGGCCTTTGCCGCCTCGGCCCGGCCGCGCTATGGCCGGAGCTCTGCATGCTCGTAGGCCGCTGTAGTCGAGCTTCGTGCTGCGATGTGCCTACGCTGCCGCTGCACGCCACTCCGTTCGCCGCTACGCTTTGCCGCGCCTACTGCCGCGTTCGCGCCAGCCGATTCTTCGTCGGCATCGCCTCGCTGTCCCGTCCCCGAGTAGCGCCCGGCCAGGCTCGCCGCATCAGCATACCACGCGCCTGGCGCGCTGTCGGCCTCGGCCAGCAACGTCTGTCCAACCCAACAACACCGCTGGCCGCCCGTGTCGCTCTGGTAGTCGGCCTTGGCCGTACATGCTTCCGTCGCCCGTCTCGCCCTTCGCCAAGCCAGACCGCCACCTTCTGTCGCTCCATCTAGCACCGCCTCGGCCCGGCGTCTATACCGCCAGCCGCCCGCCCGTCTTGCTCCGTCGGTAGACCTCGCCTCCTCGGCCCGGCCACGCCCTAGCAAGCGCCGCCCAGCCCGCCCCACCCCGTGCAGCAAGGGTTCCGACCGCGCCGTTAACGTCCGTCTACACGCGACTGTCCAGATGTGCCATGTCAGCCTGACCGCCGGTCCCCACCAGTCAGATTCATCGTTAGAGCAGCGTCAAAACCAGATCAGTGCTATTTGCAACCTCATGCCCCAAATCAGGTGCTTTCTGATTTTTTTTATATTTTTGGTGGTCTTTTAAAACCCTAGACCCAAATATGGTGGTTTTTTATAATGATTTTTTGTAATTTTCTCCCTACAGGGAGAAGGACTGCGACTTGCGGGGGTGAGCCCTGCCGAGAGTCGGTCATCAGCGTGCTAGAGATAGGCCAGATGAACTCCTCCAGCGGAGCTCTCCCGTATCCCTGGTCTACACAAAGCCGTGGCCAGCGCCATCCGTCATGGAGGAGGTCGGCTCTGGCCGCCTCTCCAGGCTGCTCCCGGTGAGCCGCCGCGGGGCTGGACCTAGACGCCACTGCAACGACGGATAAGGAGCCTCCAGGCCAAGCGACGTGAAGGGGAGGACGACGACGACCCCTGGCGCACGCAGTGGTTGAGCGAGAGACAAAGGAACTAACTCACCAAGGAAAGGGAAAGGAGGTCGAAAATTTTATAAAAAAAACCTTCTCTTCGTGGGTAGTTTTTATCTGCCTGTCAAATTACCTGACAGTTAAGGATGCAGACGAACGTTCGCCCAGACATCCCGGCCAGTCCGCCAAATCAACCCGTCTTCTAATCAGCTAATCACCCATACACTAATACTCAACGAATTTGCTTCATACACTAATCTAGCGGACTGTCCGCTTTGTCCGGTGGACTGTCCACTTGCATCCATAATGACAGTGGGGTTCCTAGTTTGCCACGTAAGCAACTACACCGCTTCTACGCTAACCAGTGACCACAGATGAACTTCTACGCGTATTCAATGACCGTAAAACCATATTCTTCTTAGTGTACGATGATCGAATTGATTTTACTCGACAAGTCCAATGACTATTGATGGATTTAACTCTTCAAATTAGGATCATTAAATTCACCACATGATTTTCGGTGAAAATCCGAATCAAACCATGCAGAAAACAAATCTGCTCTCTTTGCCATGAATTGCACATCAACCATCAAAAGAAAAAACGGATCTGAACCGAGCACGAAAAAGGTAAGAAAAACGGATATGGAGCTATCACAAAGAAGAAAAGGAAACAGGTTCATGGACGGAAGGCGATGGAGGTGACGTGGTCCCTTCTCCTTCCTCCAACCGCAGTCGGGTAGCATGAAGCTGCCGCCCAACCTGGCGTCGTCCTCCCCGGCGAGGAGCAGTGGTTCTGTGCATGGTGGGCCGGTGGCAATTGGGCAAAGGCCGGAACCAGCGAGATCGGTAGGAGAGAGACAAACTGCACAGATCCATGGTGTCGTGTGTGCAAGGGAGAAGGAGAGAGACGGGATGAGGATAGCAGTCGGGAGGAGATAAGTTGTATGTGTCCACTTTCATTCCAAAGACAAGGTTGTGGAGGTAATATGTTGTACACAAATCTTGGAACACTCTCCGCCGTTGGATAAGCCAGGAACGCCCATGCGCGTATAGAATCACCGCGTTTAAAAGAAACTGACCACACTGATCACTAGTAGAAAAACATACATCTAGTCCTAGTCCTAGTTTGTAAGGGGCTTTAGTCAAACGAGAATAAAGGTTCTATCTTTAGTCCATGTTCTGTTACGAACCAGAACTAGAGGGTCTCCATGTGGCCCCTTGGAGTGCGCTTGGTTAAAGGACCTCTGGTCTCGGTTCATAACATGAACCGGGACTATAGGTTTTCTGCCTTGGCAGCGTTTTGATAATCGGCTGCTGCGACAGGAGATTGGGTTTTAGGGTTTTCTTTTTTCTTTTTTATGTTTAATTATTTTTTATTTTATTTTTTCATTTCAAACAGGTTTTCATATACATATTATTTTACGCTACTACATATATGTATATATAATATAATTTCTCTCACGAGCATACATACATATATATAAACTTGGTATACGAGTACTAACCGGGACTAGAACTCGTCTATTTGATTACACGAAGATCATGACATTACATGGATATTTTAAGTTCTATTCACCTTGTATTCTTCTTTTGGGTTTATGACCTCCTTGAGCAAAAATCCTAATAATCCCTCTTAAATTGCTAGTAGGCGTTGCTGTGGTAGAAGCTTATCCCGCATCGCATCCAACTATATATAAAAAAGTAGAATATTATGAATGGAACTCAACAAAAATTATGGTATAAAATAAATTTTGAATATATTGTTTACGTACTTGAAGAAATTCTGTGCTCTGCTCCATACACCCACGAATGAACTCGCATACGTAGTATCTGTAGGGGTTCGTATCATGGAAAACAAAAAAATTCTACCGCATGAACACAAAGAAGCCAAGATCTATCTACTAGATTGTAGCAACAAGTCGATTAGAGTACTCATCCTCGAAGATTCCAAAGCGGTTAATGAGAACAGATTATCGTGGGTGATATAGTCATACACTTGTCGATCTCAAGATCGCGTACGATCCTTCCGGCGCTACATTCCGGCAGCACTTCCGTATTCAATCACACGTTCGGTACTCGATGAAGACCTTCCTCTCCCTTGTTCCAGCAGGCAAGGGTGATTGTAGTTCTCTCCTCAAGATTCCGGCAGCACGATGACATGGTGTCAGAAGTAGAGGGGAGATCCCGCAGGGCTTCGCCTAAGTCAGAGCGGGTTATGGTGGAGTATTAGGGTTTCGCCAGCAATATAGGGTTTAGAAGCCGGAGAGGAGGAGGTGGTCGGCGGCAGCGACTTGGTGCGGCGGCGCCGCTAGGCGGCGAGGTGTGGGGAGGGGTGATGCGTGCATCCGGTGTTAACTTGGGAGCACTTCGTTGGAAACCCCAAGAGCAAGGTGTAATGACCACAGCAACAAGTTTCCCTTAGTATATACCGAGGTTATCGAACCAGAAGGAGGAAGGAAACGTCTCAAAGGTGTTGCAAGCAACGTGGAAACCTGCACAACACAAACTCAAGACTTTGTCCCAACGAATCAGTGAGGTTGTCAAGCTCACCGGTTTGCTGTAACAATGGATTAACTGTATGGTGTGAAATATAATGATGAATTGCAGCAAGTAAACAATAACAGTGGAAGATGTATCAATGGTGAAGATTGGATCGGGGTCCATAGTTCACTAGAGGTGCTCTCCTTAGATAAACAAACATGGCATGAAGGGTAAACAAATTACAGCAGGGCAATTGACAGGACTGAGCAAGGCATAACAATGGAATACTAGACACAAATATTCTACGAGATTCGATTGGGCAATACAACAATATACATAGACCGTCATCCAACTGCATCTATGACTAGAAGTCCACCTTCAGTTTATCATCTGAACCCCCTCCAGTATTAAGTTGCAAGCAACAGACAACTGCTTTAAGCAAAGTGTGTAAGGTAAACAATCCACTTGTTCCATGAACAATAGACCGTTGTTTTCTCCCTAGTGGCAACAACACATATACAACTATAGAGATTTCTGTCACTTCCCTTGATTAAGTAGAGGCATGAACCCACTATTGAGCATAAATACCCCCTCTTGGAGTCACTAGCAACTACTTGGCCAAGATAGCTACTAACAACGGAGAGCATGTAAGATCACAAACAACACAGACATGATAGAATCAAATAAACAAAACCATTAATCAATCTGACATAGTAATCTCAATATCCATCGGATCCCCGCAAACACAACATGCATGGTTACAAATAGATGAGATCTTGATCATGAACGGAGCTCACGAGATCTATACATGAAAGCACAAAGGAGGAGATACAACCATCTAGCTACTACATGGACCCGTAGTGTTGGGGATATGCTATATGGGTATCCTCATAGCATGTCTCTTATCCGGATAACCCGGGTGGCCCACAGTTGGTAGCATGGCCCATGGCCTGCTGGGCGGCCCAGTTAGATGGATCTAGAAGGGAAGCCCATGCCGGATAAAGGAAGGCTACGGAAGAGTCACCGACGTACCTGGAGCCTTGGAGTGCAAGACACGTTAGACTAGCTATGTACCGTGTAGGACTCTGTTACCTGTCCGGCTAGGACTTTGCCTGTAACCCTAGGACCTGGCGACTATATAAGTCGGGCCTATGGTAGCCTTTAGGGCAACCAATCAAGTCATACTCACGCACAGCGAACTAATCCCTATAACTCGGCGTATTGCCATTATAGTGATTTATAGCAGGAGTAGGATTCCGCCACCGTCGTGGGATCTGAACCTGGGTAAGTTGTGTTACCTCGTACCCGCCAACCTTCCGCCTTACCCCACGTCTATAAACACGCACTATGAGGACCCCTCCATGGTGTACTCGTCGGCAATACCACGACAGTTGGCGCCCACCGTGGGGCAAGAGGCGCTTCAGGCTCTACAACGGGCGAGGACCAAGATCTTCGCGGGAATCGGCGAAACCGTAGCCATCGGCCGTGTTCTCTTCTCCGGCAACGTTCCGATCGTCCCTCCCGACGAGTTCTGGATCCCGGCAAAGACGAACCCTACCCGATGCTCAATTGTCCCCATCGGAGACATCCACCTCTTCATCGGTGAAACCGACTCGGGCACTAGTTCCCTAGAAGTCGGAGGAGCACCAAGGCCCGCACGGACCGCCTACGGGCAGGATACATTCGCGGAAGGATTGAGGTCGGTCTCTCTTCGGATTTTGCCGGCAACGATTGGAAAAATTCAAGGCCCACCCAAACCGCCCTTGCGCAGGATATAACGGTGGAAGATCACTGCAAGTCCACCGGCTTTGCCTGTGCGCCTAGACAGCAGAGATCCAAGTTCGTCGGCGTGGTGACTATCTTCGATCTGGCGCGTTGCGTTCAGAGAGAGGGTGAAAACCCCCGCGATTACCTAGCCAGGTGGCTCCGCATATGGGCCTACCTGGCGCATTACCCCAATGATGATGCCATGTATCACTTTGTGGAAGGGCTGGACCACGGAACACTTCTCTGACATACACTAAGGCGGCAGCAGGCTTCAGGACGCCTCACTTTCGAAGGCATGGTGAGCACCGTCAACAACTACGTGGAGGTTGAGGAGGCAACCTAGAAAGCGCTTGCGCTCTTAGATGGCGCCCCTCCACCTCAGCCACCGCCACCACCGCCTCTGGTCGTTGTCGCTGCACCTCCGCCACCGCCTCCGATCGTCATCGCTGCAGTGGCACCACCACCTCCAGTCATCGTTGCCGCCATCGCGCCACCACCGCCCGTCATCGAGGAATCCCTGGCACCCTCCGACTCCGTTCCTTACGCACTCTAGCCGACATCAGCGTTGACTCGGAGGCGATAGACTTTGGCCCGGAGGAACTCGAATCTACCATGCAGGAGATGGAGGAGGACTACAGGCATGACGAGCAAGTCGACAAGGCCGTCACGTCCCAAGAGGTGTTCGTCGCCATTGGGACCGTGATGGAAGAAGATCAACTCGGACAAGATTCACCTACTGCGCTGGACAAGGGGAAGGGACCACCTGTTGTAGCCGACAATGATCGCACAAAGGCCATGGCCCCTCCGCCTAACCTAGTGCAGCAGCCGTAGGAACTCAACCTTGGTCCGAGTAAAAACAACACCGCAAATCCGACGCCTTCGGCGTCTACGTCCGTAGCTGCCCAGATCACTCCAGCTGATAGAGTGATGTACGACAACCTCCTTGTCGAGCCCATGACCGTGTCTCATATTCGGAGCATATTCCAGCTTGAAGAGAAGCGCCAGCAGCTGCTGGAGGAAGCGCAGGCCATCGCGGAGCAAGGCGCAAATCTAGCGCATAAGTCAATAGAGAAAGGTAGATCCATGGAGGACGAGTACAAGACTCTGCTTCAGCAGCAGAAGGCCAAGAAAGCACCGGCTCGCGTCATCAACGATCCTGGTGTACGGCGAAACCTAGGATGGGCCCCCTCGAAGCCGCCACAAGCAAAGCCATACATTGACAGCGAAGGAAGGCAGGTGATGCCCACCCCTCTTCTTAACCTCGCCATAGCCAAGACCCTTTTGGAGCAGGATAGATCACCCGCAGCTATGGAATAGGTCTATGACCTTATGGCAAAGGCGGTGAAACAGCAGGAAAATGCCACCTCTCAAAGGCTTGAGTCTGACCCAGCGTTTTGCTAGTCTAGCAATCCTAAGTCGCCAAGGGACAGATCTCCTCAGGATGTCGGATCTCAGACGGGTTCATCAGAGCAAAGAAGGAGAGATGCACGCAACAGGAAGGACGCTATCCCCATATCCTCCGACCATGGAGGCAAGGCTCACCCTTGTCGCACATCTCCACTGCCCCGGTCTCCCCGGCATCACGAAGACCCCAAAGCTCACCATCGCACGGATATGCCTCCTCCAAGGCAACGCGGCATCGTCATCCGCGACAACATGGAGCAGACCCGTCATGATGGAGAGCGCAACTAAGGACACAAGAGCAGGTCGCGCCATGACCCTCCACGTCTGACAAGCAACCATGAAAAGCATGAGGCGTCGTAGGAGGGTAACAACAAGAAGGCTAATCCACCGCCGCCTCCGCCTCCTTCACCACCTAGCAGCCACCATGGAGGAGGATGCCCGCGTCGTTCACGAAGCCCATTCCCTGATGGCAAGAAGAAAATAAGAAGCCCAGAGCCATACGACGCACATTCACATCTGGACAAGATTCATGAGGCCCGAGAAGGACCATACCCGGGACCACGCTGCTTTGGACCTGTGATACAGACCGCAGCTTACCCCAAGGGTTTCCGGATTGACAAGACCATCAAGCCCTATGACGGCACCGCTAAGCTAACTACGTGGTTGCAGGATTACGGCAATGCGGTGGAGATCGCCAGGGGGGACCCCAACGTTGCCGTCAAGTACCTCCCATTGATGCTGGCGAGCACAGCCGAACAATGGATCGATGACTTGCCAGAGAAGTCTATATGCAACTAGTTGGACATGCAAGAAGCATTCACCAAGAACTTCGAGGGTACGTACAAATGTCCATGTACTGTTGGCGATCCACAACGGTGCGTGCAAGGGAAAGACGAGTCATCTCGCGCCTACCTCTCCCGCTGGCTGGATATGAAGAATTCCTGCGTAGGAGTACACGCCCAGACCGCCATGGCCGCCCTCATCGATGGGTTGGAAAGAAGGACATTGCTCCGACATAAGTTGAAGCGCCTGCAAGACAATCACTAGCTAGATCTCAACCAGATGATCCAGCTGGATAGTGAGTTTGTGGCTGCCGACGACGACGCTCGCGGCTCCCTACCGGCAACGACCATTCCAACTCAAGCTCAGAGGAATAGCATCACCAAGCGGAAAATCCCGCAAGAAGAAAAGCAAACCCCCGACATGGTCGCCATGACATTTGCAGGACGAGGTAATGGCGGACAGCGTGGCCGAGGACGGGGGGCTGGTCATGGGCAGTAGCAAGGTAGTGAAACAACCTCGGCAGCGCTCCGCGTTCCCCAAACCTATGAGGAGTACCGCGATATGCCATGCCTCGTACACCTCGATGCCAACGACAAGGCCATTCACACCAGTCACCATTGCAAGTTCGTCAACGACCTCAAGGAGGACCCGGAGTCCGGCTATAAGAGAAGTCGGAAGAACAGACCGCGAGGCAAGGGCAAGGGGAAGAAGAAGGAAGAGGAGTCCAAGGATTCAAGTGACATGGATGAAGATGTTGACCCCAAGCATGCCGCCAAGAGTTATGGCAAGGGAAAGAACCCATTCGAGAAGAAGATGGCAGTTTTCCATACTTTCCTTGGCACCCCCACTGTCCGACAACAGAAAACCTCCATGAAGATACTGATGGCTACTCTACCCCTAGTTCCCCAATTCCTGCGCTGGTCAGAGATTCCAATCACTTGGGACAGGAAGGATCACCCGAACCTCATCCCTACAGAGAACCAGTATGCCATGGTCATCACCCCCTGATTGACATCAACAAGTTCACCAAACGTGTGGTGGATAGTGGAAGCAGCATCAACATCATGTACTTGGATACACTGCACAAGATGAACTTGACGGAGACCAACCTAAGATGGACCAACACCGTGTTTCATGGCATAGTTCCTGGCTGGGAGGCTCGGTCCCTTGGGTGCATCACACTTCAGGTCGCTTTTGGCGATATCAACAATTACCGCCAAGAACGCATGACCTTCGAGGTGGTCCCCTTCAAGAGCGTGTACCACATCATATTCGGACGCGACATCCTCCACGCCTTCATGGCCAAGCCATGCTTCTTCTACAACAAGCTCAAGATGCCCGGACCAAACGGTGTCATCACCGTATCCAGAAGATTTACCAAGGCAAGAGACTGCGAGATTGGAGAAGCAGCCTTTGCAGAAGCTGTCCTCTACAACAAAGAATTCAAGGAGATCTAGAGCAAGGTTGATGCCTCGGAGATGCCCGCGTCAAAGAAACAAATTTCTGACTCCGCCCCAGCATTCAAGGACGCCATCGAAACCAAGACGGTGGAACTTGTGGTAGGCGATGCCTCCAAGACCACCGCCATTGGGACAAACCTAGACCCTAAATAGGAAAGCGCGCTCGTCGAGTTCCTCCGTGAGAACAGGGAAATCTTTGCCTGGCAACCTGCCGATATGAAAGGTGTACCTAGGGAACTTGCCGAGCACATCTTGAATATTGATCCAAAATGTAAACTGGTGAAACAACCTCTATTATGCTTCAGAGACAAGAAGAGACGCGCCATAGGCAAAGAGATAGCTGGGTTACTTAAGGCTAGTTTTATCCGAGAAGTCCTTCACACCCGATGGGTGGCCAATCCTGTACTTGTCCCCAAAAAGGGAACCAAAGAATTAAGAATGTGTGTTGATTACACCGACTTGAACAAAGCATGTCCCAAAGATCCGTTTGTCTTGCCTCGCATTGACCAAGTCATTGATTCGACGGCTGGCTCGAAACTTTTGTGTTTTCTCGATGCATACTCAGGAAACCACAAGATTAAGATGAGGAAGTCAGACCAATTGGCCACTTCGTTCACCACACCTTACGACATGTTTTGCTATGTTACGATGTCCTTTGGGCTAAAAAACACAGGTGCTACCTTCCAGCGGACAATGCAATGTTGACTACATGATCAAATTGGTCAGAATGTTCACGCCTACGTGGATGATATAGTGGTGATGTCTAAAAAGTCAAACGACTTAATCTCCGACTTAAAAGAAACCTTTGATAATCTCCAGAAATACAACATGATGCTTAACCCAAAGAAGTGCTTCTTCGGGGTTCCAACCGGAAAATTGTTGGGTTTCATCATTTCCTAGCGTGGAATCGAGGTCAACCCGTAGAAAATCAAGGCCATCTTAAACATAAACCATCCGACATGCCTGAAGGACATACATCGGCTAACAGGCTGCATTGCAATAGTTAGTCGGTTCATCAGCCGACTTGGAAAGAAGGCTCTGCCACTGTACAAGTTACTGAAGAAGGCGGAAAATTTACGTGGACGGACGAAGAAGATGCAGCATTGAAGCAGCTAAAGGAGATACTTTCCTTAGCGCCTATCCTTGCAGCACTCGAGCCTAGGTAGCCTATGTTAATTTACATGGCGGCCACCAACCAGGTAATCAGCATCGTCGTCATGGTAGAGTGGAAAGAACCAGGGCATGAGTACGGAGTTCAACGACAGTTTACTACGTAAGCGAGGTCTTGACGGAGTCCAAGCAGCGTTACCCGCACTACCAAAAGCTAGCTTATGGAGCTTTCCTTGCTTCTCGGAAGCTAAGCCACTACTTCCAGGAGAACCCTATCACAATTGTTAGCAAAGCTCCACTGTCCGACATCACCAACAATAGCGACGCTACAGGAAGGATCGTGAAGTGGGGCATTGAACTTGCCGCCTTCGAGATCACCTGCAAGAGACGCGACGCTATCAAGTCACAGGCCTTGGCGTATTTTATTGCAGATTAGACGGAGATGCCAGATGCTACCCCTATACCAGAGCCAGAATACTGGGTGATGCACTTTGACAGATCAAAGCTACTCAATGGCTCGGGGGATGGTGTACTATTACAGTCACCAACTGGGGAAAAGCTACACTACGTTCTGCAGATCCACTTCGAGGCTACAAACAACATGGCGGAGTATGAAGCACTCATTCACGGATTACACGTAGCCCAGGATATTGGCATCAAGCGCATAGTTTACTGTGGATATTCCAACTTGGTTTCCCAGCAGGTGGCTGGCACCTGGAACACGCGGAACCCTATGATGGTGGCATATCGCGACGAAGTGGACGGGATAGCCAAGAGCTTATTGGGTTATGAAGTCAAGTATGTCCCAAGGGAGAAAAATGAGGCGGCTGATCTGCTATCAAAGCTTGGATCAGGGCGCAAACAAATTCCGCCTGGTGTTTTCCTGGAGCATCTACGGACACCATCCGTGAAGGGAGCGGACACCAAGAACCCGGATAGAGTTGAGTCTTTTGTTCACACAGTGACAAAAGTCCCTCCGGCTTGGACAAAACCGTTCATGGAATATCTCGTACACGAAACTTTGACCGTCAACGAGGTCAAAAGACGGCAAATAGTACGACGAGCAAAGGGCTATACCATAATCAACGGATAACTCTATAAAAGAAATAACATTGGTGTATACCTCAAGTGTGTTTCCCAGCAAGAAGGTATTGAAATCCTTCGTGAGATCCATCTCAGAGATTGCGGGCATCACGCTACCCCTCGATCGTTGGTATCCAAAGCCTCCCGGCAAGGATTCTACTGGCTGACCGCGTAGGCGGACGCCGACAAGCTGGTTGAGACATGCATGGGATGCCAGTATTATGCCCGACAACCACATGTTCCAGCTGAAGAATTGTGAACAATACCAATAACTTGGCCGTTTGTAGTCTGGGGGCTAGACATGGTTGGTCTGTTGCAGACGGAACCATGTGGGTTTACGCATCTACTTGTAGCAATTGATAAATTCACCAAATGGATAGAAGCTAAACCCATTAGAAAGTTTGATGGGGCAACTGCCCTTAGGTTTGTCCGGGATCTAGTGGTGAGATTTGGTCTCCCACATAGCATTATCACCGACAACAGCAGCAACTTGTCATTCGGAGAAGTGGAAGCTTATTGTTGGGAGAAGGGCATCCGACTTGACCTAGCATATGCGACACATCCACAGTCCAATGATCAGATTGAGTGAGCCAATGGATTAATTCTGCAGGGAATCAAGCCACGTCTTGAGGCACCGCTACATAGAGCAGCTGGAGCCTAGGCGGAGGAATTACCATCTGTGCTGTGGAGCTTACGAACTACACCCAACAGATCTACCGGCTACACCCCTTATTTCATGGTCTATGGAACATAAGCCATCCTACCTTCTGACATCTTTCACGATACACCAAGAGTTGCCGCCTACGACAAACATGACGCTGAAGAATCCAGACGCCTAGATGTGCACCTTCTCGAGGAAGAGCGCGTATTGGCATGCCAAAGATCCGCCATCTACTAGCAGAAGCTAAGCAGCTGCCATAGTCGTCGTGTTCGGCATCGCTCGTTTAATGAGGGGGATTTGGTCCTCCGACTTAAGCAGAAGAAGTCACACAAATTATCCCCGCCATGGGAAGGACCGTTCATCATAAGCAAGGCGCTGCTCAATAGGTCTTACTACCTCGTTGACAATCGTGAACTTGAGGATAGACCCAGCGATGATCATAAGCGTAAGCGACGTGACCCGGATGATGACTACCCGGAGCTTGATCGGCAATGGAACATAGCACAGATACGTCCTTTTTACACTTAGCATTGTTTATCTATTGTGTACCTCTTATATGATCAATGAAATAAAGCTTTCTGGTTCACTCATATTCTGAGTCTTTTACCTCCTTTAGTGTTCATTTTTGGATCGTATAAAAACTTTATGCACAAGTTTTGTGTTTGCACTTGTGAAAATTCCGCCTACGGGCATTAACTTAATTTTTCTGGTCTACACGTTCTTTGTTGTTTTTACGTGGATTTTGGAGTAGTGACTTTCGGCACTTGAAGTCGGCGATTTTGTGTTTAGGTTTTTGACGGTGCCATTGGGCATCATCACCTGAGCGCATGGTTCCGACTACGAGTCTTCCGACTCACGAAAGGTCAAGCATAAAAACCAAAGTAATGGATAAGCCAGCACTTGCTTAAAAATATTTACATGCTGGAGCTAGTACTTGAGTAGCAGGAAATTACAACTATTATTTTTCCGCCTTAAGTTAACATAGTAGTTTTGTCCGCATACACCATCCTAGAGGAAACAAATATTGCATATTGTTTTTTATTCCTGGCGTAGGAGAGTTTGAAGCAGCATTGTCGGCGGCAGGAGAGCCTTCTTGATCATCATGGAAGTCGGTGGTCCTGAGAGACTCGGAGGAGCTTGGGTGGTCGCCGTCAATAATTTCCAAAGGCACGAAGACATTGTGGTCGACCAACTCGGTAACCCTTGTGTCAAAACCCATGAGCAATGCCCAGATAGCCTTGTGGTCAATCTTATGGCCTTCGTCGTCTATGTCGCAAAGACCTGAGGTTACCGTGTCGATGTCGACATTCTCGTAGTGGGCCTTGACCATTGCCAGAGACATTCTTGCGCCAGCTCGGGTACATGAAGCTTTCCAGCTTACGATACGCTCGGGGGGCTTAGCGCAAGATCTCTGAGTACTTCATCACGGAGTCCACTGCTTTGATGTTGATGTTGAGGGGCTTAGCGATCTCCTTTGCTTGCTTGACGGTGGTGCTGATGAAGTTGTCGGTGAGAACCATGCATTCCTTTGGCGGAGGAAGCGACTTGGTTAAACTAATAGGAGCCATTTCTAACAAACAAAGGAGCATATGAGTTAATGCTCTTGCGGCCTGGACTTTGGTTTGTCGCCCCCAAAAACATGGAGGGATAGGTGTGCTAACCTTAGAACTTCAGAATAAGGCTCTGTTTATGAAAAAGTTGCACAAATTTTATTTTAAAGAGAATGTCCCATGGGTTCAGCTTGTTTGGCACTTATACGCGGATGGGGCTCCCCATGCTCAATCTAGGCGTGGCTCTTTTTGGTGGAGGACATCTTTAGCTTGGTGGGGGAATATCGTACCATTACCCAATGCCAAGTGGTGAGTGGTTCTTCGGTCCTGGTTTGGAAATATTTTTGGAATGAGGGTGGTCTGCTATGCGATCGCTTCCCGCGCTTATTCTCCTATGTGATCAATGAAGACTTGACAGTCGCTGATCTTAAGTAGGTTAATGACCTGAATAGTTGCTTCACTCTTCCGCTGTCAATCTAAGCTTACCATGAATGGGAACAGGTCTCCCAGATTTTGGCCAATATCAATATTTCCGAAGGGGGAGTTGACAGGCATGTCTTTGTTTAGGGTACAAAGTATGCACCCTCTAAATATTATAATTTTCTGTTTAACAGGCTCCTCGAGGATTTAGCTCTTAATGCGATCTGGTCTTCGCGTGCTTTGCCTAAGCTTAAAGTGTTTTGCTGGTTACTTATGATGGATTGTGTGAACACGAAAGACCTCATGCAGCGTAAACACTAGCAGGTGGATTCTGGTCCAAATTGTGTCCTCTGCGAGCTGGATGTGCTGGAGACTAAAGATCACCTTTTTTGAGTGTGGATTCGCCAGAACCTGTTGGGACTTCCTCCACATCCCCTGGATTGACAGGGGGTCTTTCGCTGAAGAATTTGCTGCAGCCAAGAATGCCTTTGATGATCCTTGCTTCACTGAAGTGTTTGCTTGTGCTACTTGGAATATCTGGAGAATGCGCAATGACCTCATTTTCAACAATGCTCCAGCTTCTTTCTCAAGATGGAAAATAGGATTTCATAGTGACTTAGTTCTGCATATATATAGATTAAAACCGATCTTTGTTCAACCCTTGGTTGAATGGATAATTTCTTATTTTGTAGCCTGAGTGTAATGACTGCTAGACCCTTCTACCCCCCCCTAAACTTTCCTCCACCCTTTGTTTCTCCATGTTTCTCTTGTTTGGTTATTGATTATATATAAATTTACACCTTAGGGGCTTCCCCTACGGTAAAGGTGTCAAAAAAAGTTCAAAAACACAGAAAGTTCAGAGTATCTAGCTTACAGAAGTACAAGTCGGAGATTACTTACCAAAGATGCTAGCCTCGGCTTGCTGAAGTGTCTCCGCCATGGAATCCCGCTCTAGTCGGAGGATCTTGTATGCGTCAAGGTTACGTTGATTTTGCTCATTGGCATCCTTCTTCTTTTCCTTGAGCATCGCAATCTCTTCCTTCAAGCGATTCATCTCCATGTTGGCAGACTCCTGCAGGGCCTTCATGGACTCCTCGTGCATTTTCAGCGTATCAGTTATCTCCTGCTTAAGGATCTTGTTCTCACTATCTAGCAACTCAATGTGCTTGGATTGCTCGACAATATCCTTGGCCTTGGCAATAACTTCTACATGTCGGAGAAATCACAACACACGGTGAGTAGTCGGAGAGTGATGACAAAAGACCAAGTTTTAAGTACGAAAATGAAAGGAAAAACAGACTCTTGCTCTTGGTGATTTGTTCCTTCAAGAAGGCAGTTTTACCCTTTTCGGTTCCAGATCTGCACGCATCTTGTGGAACCTCTCGTTTGCGACGCCTCTCCGAGCATTCTCATTTTATGGAAAGAAAAGTAAAGTTTTTTAGTCTACTTGGAGCATCTAGCCGGATAACTATCCACCTAAAGGCTTGGGTGCTATAGTGAGAGTTTTTAACTCGACAAATATACTTAGTCTTTCTTTAAGCATCTAGTCGGAACTAATTTAGTTTCAACTAGAAGCTTGGGGGCTATAGTACACATTTTTAACCTAGCAATATGCTTAGTCTTTCTTTAATCATCTAGTCGGAACTGATTCAGTTTCAACTAGAAACTTGGGGGATACAGTATTGAAATTTATAAACACTGCGTATGCTACTCTAAAAGTATCTAATCGGAATAATTCATTCAAACTAAATACTTGGGGGCTACAATGTGAAGTTTTCTAACTTAGTCACTCATAGAGCATTTAGGTGCAAAGACCTATGGTTTTCCGTCTAAATCCTCGGGGGATACAGTGTGATACTACTTACAAAATGCAAAAGGCAAATAAAACTTACAAGTGCGATGATCTTGAGGTTGGTGGCGCTCTCAGCAAAAATCTTGCTAAAGTAAAGGCTATTTCCTCGTAGGTTATCCGCCTTGCTTGAGCAGCTCCTCAAGCCCGCAGGTCAGAGAAGTTGGAGCCGCACCAGGAGCCAGAGATGAGACACTCGGCGTGAGCGCCGGGTAGAATATCTTTGGAAGCTCTGTTGACGTCCTGGGTGCGGTAGCGCCGCCTTCGGCAGACGTTCCTCCTACCATCATCGCCTTAACGCTACCGATGGCATCCTTAGCCGGAGCTTCAGCCATTTTGGTTGCGGTGCTTCCGTGCGTCGCCTGTTCGCCGACAACGACGAGCTCCGCGGAGACAGCTGGGTCCACCTCCATGGCGGAGGGGCCAGATGCATTCTTAGCAGGAGAGCTTGTCGGCGCAGCAGCGGGCTGGACGTTGGGAGTGGTAGGGGAGATGGCGGGAGATGCTTGGTGCGACACATCTCGATGCAACATATCTTTAATATTTCTAGAAGCCCCCAATGTTTTGGAGGTATTCTTCAAAGTCAAACTAGATTTCTTCCTGAAACGTGCAAAAGTATAAGTACAGGAAAAAGATGAGCAAGGGACGATGTCGGAGGATGAGAAGCTTACACAACAATGGGTGCTTTGGTAAAAGGGATCCCGGTAATTCTTCCTTTCTCCGCCTCCAGGGCGGCAGTGGACTTCTTGGAGGCTCCACCCTCCTTCTTCTTCTTGCCTCTGTCGGCAGCGTCAGAGGTGGAGCTCTTCCGCTTACGTGCCAATAGAACATCATCGTCGGACACGACGGTTACTTCCTTCATCTTGGGGTCATAGATTTGGACAACCATTCTATCCTCCTCTATACTTTGGAGCTGCTAAGTGAAATCCCAAAGTGTTAGATGAGATGATAATGGCTAGACGGAAGAACTGGAGTATATGTCATACACGGAAAATAAATACCTACCTCTAGGCACGTGCCGTCAACGAACATGTCGTAGGTGATGGTGAAGCCACGCTTCCTGTCTTTCACCTTGACGATGTCCTTGAGGCGGAACTTGACGGAGTCACTCGAGAAGTTATCCTTGGAGATGCGGAGGCTATCCTTCATGTCCTTGGTGTACTGGTGCATCAGCTTCGAGCGGTACTGCAGAGGCTGGATCCGCCTGACGAACCAGCACATGGCTAGGTCCAATTTGGTAAGATCCGTCTCTATGAACCACTCTATCTGCCTTATAACGCGGGAAGCGTCGTTGTCGGAGGGAAGGATGGCCTAGGATCTCCATGTCGAGGCTTCAGCAGCTGGCCCATCGATGAAGTCCGCGTATGTTTCTTCTCGGCCAGCCAAAGGGATATCTGGGCCATAGAAGTATGTACGCTGCTAGTTCTTGCAGGACTCATGGCCGTCGATGTCGGGGAACCGCCGGCCAGGCCGGATCTTAAAACTAATTGTTCCACAATTACTGAGCTCGTCCTTGCTCGCTCCGGCTTCCCTCTTGACGGTGAAGAAATAAATAAATAAATAGATCTAACCTAGGCCTAATATCTAGGTAACCCTCACAATGCTCCGCGTAGTTTTTGAGCGCTAGCATGCTATTGGGGGATAGGTTCTGAGGTTGAACCCGGTAATGCTTAAGGACAGCAAGGAAGAAGTCGGAGATCGGAAGGGAGACGCCGCGTACCAGTTGCACTTTTAGGTACACCTTCTCTCCGGCTTGGGGAGAAGGGGTGACCTCGCCGGCTGCCGCCGCCCTCCAGACAGGCCCCTCCGTCGTGAGGAGGTAGCCTTCGACGAGCAGCTCTTTGATGTCGTTGCTGTTGATGTCAGAGTCGCGCCACTACCCCTTATGGGAGTCACCTTCCTCCTCCAGCGGCTCTAGTGCCGCTGGGATATGGTCATCGCCGGTGGACTCCACCACCGTGGACCATGGCACCACCACCCCTTCTGGAGGCATGTGAACGGCGCCTGCCGGCTTCGCCGCAGCATCGCCTAGCGTCGACATAGAAGAGGTGGAGCTGGTGCCAGCCATGGGAGTGAGAATGGAGGTGACTGGAAGATTGGGGATGTTAGGGTTTTTCGCGTACGCGCGTAGGGATCGAGGAGATGCTCGCTGGAGGAAGACGATGATGCAGGGGGGAATGAGGTGAAAAAGTAAAAAATCACCGTGGATGTAATTTATAACCCTTGGCATCAAGATTCGTGCAAAGTGATCGAATGGTTGGCGCGTGAACGACGTGTGCGGGCGCGTGCACGGAAATTTCACCACATTCCCATCCGCCGCCGCCAACAATTTGTATCCTTCGCGCGGAAAAAACCGGACATGATTGCGTTCCCTGCATGTGTGATTTATGAGGCATTGCTGACCTATGGTCTACGTCGTTCTAGCTGACACAGGCAGGTGAGCTATCCCATCAGAAGATTCCGGCATGGACGGATCCCGTCCGGCTACGAGAAGAGTATGATGGAAGATTCAAGCTGTTCTCCGACTTACTAGTTAAAGACGGAGAAGTTTTGCAGGGTTTCTGGGAGGACTGCAAGATATTGCTTGACGATTTGCCAACATTCACATAGATGGAGTATTCAACCTGAAGATGCAAGACGGTGCAAGATCTCGGAGTTCTCCGGGGGCTGCTGTTGGGGATATGCTATATGGGTATCCTCATAGCATGGCTCTTATCTGGATAACCCGGGTGGCCCACAGTTGGTAGCATGGCCCATGGCCTGCTGGGCGTCCTAGTTAGATGGATCCAGAAGGAAAGCCCATGCCAGATAAAGGAAGGCTACGAAAGAGTCACCAACGTACCCGGAGCCTTGGAGTGCAAGACATGTTAGACTAGCTATGTACTGTGTAGGACTCTATTACCTGTCCGGCTAGGACTTTGCCTGTAACCGTAGGACCTGGCGACTATATAAGTCGGGCCTATGGGAGCCTTTAGGGCAACTAATCAACTCATACTCGCACACATTGAACCAATCCCTATAACTCGGCGTATTACGATTATAGTGATTTATATCAGGAGTAGGATTCTGCCACTGTCGTGGGATCTGAACCTAGGTAAGTTGTGTTACCTCGTACCATCCAACCTTATGCCTTACCCCATGTCTCTAAACACGCACTATGAGGACCCCTCAATGGCGTACTCGTCGGCAATACCACGACACATAGTCCAAGGTGGAACTACTCATGCTTCATACCGGAGGCTGGCATGATGAAGAAGAAAGCCTCCAGGATGATCTCCCCTCTGGCAGGGTGCTGGGAAGAACTTCAGATTCCCCCGATCTAGGGACGACGGTGGCGGCGGCTTCAGATGGTTTCATAGAATATTGATCACGTACTTAGGGTTTAGGCATCGGGGGGACTATATAGGCGAAGAGACGAGGCAGGGGGCCACTAGGGCGGTTGCACCCCTCTCCCAGGCGCGGCTAGCCTTAGCCCGCGCCACCAGGGGATGTGTCCCCCTGGTTCCTCCCCTCCGTCTCGTATTCAGGCTTCATGTTCCCCACGGTAAAATATTGACTTTGGCTTTTGTCCCGTCCAATTTCGAGAATATTGATTTTCTGCCTTTCTAGAACCAAAAACAGAAGAAAACAGGCAACTGGCACTGTGGCAACTTGTTAATAGGTTAGTACCAGAAAACATATAAAAACACCTTAGAGTGTAGACAAAGCAAAGCAAAGAAGATACTAAACAAGCATGGAACATAAAAAATTATAGATACGTTTCCGACGTATCAAGGGCTGGTGTTGTGTGTCTTGGAGGGCACCCCCTCCCCTCTATTTATGAGAGGGAGGGCAGCTTGGGAGAGGGGATTTTAAAGCCTTCCCCAACTCCTTCTCCTACTTGGCTTGTGGTGGAGGGAAATAAGGATTCTTTCCTTCCTCCACGAGGATACATTGTCCCAGTTTGACTTTTCAAACTTTCCTCTTGACTTTCAATTTGGAGTTTAATTTATTTCTTTCAAACGCCCAACCAAGTGACCTAGGACATGACACAATCATTCCACTTAGTCATGATGCATTCATGCACCCTTCCCCTTCTACTCCGGTGAACCTTCTAGACCCTTCTAGATCATTCCAGTGAAAACACCGCAATCATTCCCGAACTCCGGAATTGGACTTTCCTTATATGAATATTATTGTCCTAACCATTCTGGATCTCCTCGTGATATACCGGATCCCATCCGAGACTCCGAACAACATTCAGTCTCCCTACTTGCATTCCATATCTACTAAACAACATCGAATCCTTAAGTGTGTCTCCCTACAGTTCGTGAATTATGCAGACATGACCGAGACTCTTCTCCGATCAATAACCAATAGAGGAATCTGGAAATTCATATGGCTCCCACATATTTCTATGATTACTTTGTGATCTAATGAACCACTTACATACGATACCAATTTTCCTTTGTCTCACAATAGTTTACTTATCCGAGGTCTGATCGTCGGTATCTCTACATACCTAGTTCAACCTAATTACTGATAAGTACTCTTTTCTTGTTCCTGTGATATGTGATCCCTTGTGAGCTAGTCACATGCTTGCAAGCTAATTGGATGAAATTCCACCGAGAGGGCCCAAAATATATCTATCTGTCATATGGATGGACAAATCCCACTCTTAATCCATGTGCCTCAACACATACTTTCTGAACACTCAATGCCACCTTTATAGCCACCCAGTTATGGTGTCATCAAAGCATCCTTCTGGTGATGGTGATTAGCATGATCTCATGGTCGGAGGAATTAGGTTACTATGTATCACAAAACTTATAGCAAACGAACTATTGAAATGACTTGATCTTTATGCTACGCTTATCTATAGGAGTATGTCCATCACACCATTCTCCTAATGATATGATGTTGTTAACAACATCTCAATGTTCATGACCCTGAAACCATGATCATCTATTAACCAACAAGCTAGTATTATAAAGAGGCTTTACTAGGGACTCTAATTTAGTTTACACATCACACAAGTATTAATGCTTCCGGTTAATACTATTATAGCATGAATGTAAACATTTATCATAAACACAAAGATATAATAATAACTACTATTATTATTATTGCCTCTAGGTCATATCTCCAACAGTCTCCCACTTGCACTAGAGTCAACTAATCTAGATTACATGGTAATATACCGAACACCCATGGCGGTTTGGTGCTGGTCATGTTTTGCCCTCGGGAGGGGTTTAGTCAACGGATACGCCACATTCAGATCTGTGTGTACTTTGCAAATATTTATGTCACCATCTTGGACATGCTCTCTAATAGCGTGAAAACGCAGCTTGATATTCTTCAGAATCTTGTGTGACCTTGGTTCTTGCGCATTGGCTATGGCGCCCATGTTATCATAGTAGATAGACATTGGGTCTAGAGCACTGGGAACCACACCGAGCTCTGTAATGAACTCCTTCATCCATATCGCCTCTTGTGAAGCTTCTGAAGCATTTATGTATTCTGATTCAGTTGAAAATCTCTCCACAACGCTTTGCTTTGCACTCCTCCAGCTTACTGCTGCACCATTCAAAGTAAATATGTATCCAGATTGAGATTTAGAATCATCCGGATCGGTGTTCCAACTAGCATCGGTGTAACCATTAACAACGAGTTGTTCATCACCTCCATAAGAAAGAACCATATCCTTAGTTCTTCTCAAGTACTTAAGGATGTTTTTGACCGCTGTACAACGATCCACTCCTGGATCACTTTGATATCTGCTAGTTAAACTAATAGCATATTCAATGTAGGGTCTAGTATATAGCATGGAATATATGATAGATCCTATGACTGAGGCATAGGGAATCTTACTCATTCTTTCTCTATCTTCTGCCGTTGCAGGACTTTGAGTTTTACTAAAGGTCGTATTGGGCAACATGGGCAAGAACCCTTTCTTGCTATCTTCCATTTCAAACCTCTTTAGAACTTTGTCCAAATATGTACTCTGTGACAATGATATTAGGCGTCTCGATCTATCTCTATAAATCTTTATGCCTAATATGTAAGCTGCTTCACCAAGTTCTTTCATAAAAAACTATTATTCAAATAATCCTTGACACTATTAAGAAGGTCCACATCATTCCCAATCAACAATATGTCGTCCACATATAGTAGTAGGAATGCTACAGAGCTCCCACTCACTTTGTTGTAAATACAAGCTTCTCCATAAGTTTGTATAAAACCAAAACTTTTGATTACCTTATCAAAACGTTGATTCCAACTTCGAGATGCTTGCTTCAATCCATAAATGGATCATTGAAGTTTGCATACCTTGTTAGCATCTTTAGGATCAACAAAACCTTTGGGTTGTACCATATACAACTCTTCATCAACGTCTCCATTGAGGAACGCCGTTTTGACACCCATCTGCCATATCTCATAATCATAATATGCAGCGATTGCTAACAAAATCCTCACAGACTTTAGCTTCGCTACCGGTGAGAAAGTCTCATCATAGTCAACCCCTTGAATTTGTCGAAACCCTTTTGCGACAAGTCGAGCTTTATAGACAGTAACATTACCATCAACATCTGTTTTCTTCTTGAAAATCCATTTGTTCTCGACAGCCTTCCGGCCATCCAAAGTGCATACTTGGTTTTCGTACATGGATCCAATCTCGGATTTCATGGCTTCTTGCCATTTATTGGAATCTGGTCTCATCATCGCTTCCCCATATGTCGCAGGGTCGTCGGTGTTGTCCACCAACATGATACTCATAACGGGATCATACCAATCGGGAGTGGTACGAGTTCTCATTGACCTACGAGGTTTTGTAGTAACTTCAATCTAAGTTTCATGATCAACATCATTAGCTTCCTCTCTTATTGGTGTAGGTCCCACAGGAAATACTTCCGGTGCTGCGCTACTCCCAAATCCGAGAGAAGGTTCGACAACCTCGTCGAGTTCTACTTTCCTTCTATTCACTTCTTTCAAGAGAAACTTCTTCTCTAGAAAGGATCCATTCTTAGCAACAAAGATTTTGCCCTCGGATCTATGATAGAAGGTATACCCAATAGTTTCCTTTGGGTATCCTATGAAGACACATTCTTCCACTTTGGGTTCAAGCTTGTCTGGATGTAACTTCTTTACATAAGCTTCGCAACCCCAAATTTTAAGGAACGACAATTTAGGTTTCTTCCCAAACCATAATTCATACGGTGTCGTTTCAATGGATTTAGATGGTGCCCTATTTAAAGTGAATGCGGTTGTTTCTAATGCATAACCCCAAAATGATAGCGGTAAATCTGTAAGTGACATCATAGAATGTACCATATCTAAGAGAGTTTGATTACGATATTCGGACACAACATTACATTGTGGTGTTCCCGGCGGTGTCAATTGTGAAAGTATTCCGCATTTCTTCAAATGCTCGCCAAACTCGTAACTTAGATATTCACCTCCACGATCAGATCGTAGAAACTTAATCTTCTTGTTACGTTGATTCTCTACTTCACTTTGAAATTCCTTAAACTTCTCGAAAGTTTCGGACTTATGTTTCATGAAATAGATATACCCATATCTACTCAAATCATCCGTGAAAGTAAGAACATAACGATAACCACCCCACGATGATACACTCATTGGGACACACACATCGGTATGTATGATTTCCAATAAGTCTGTAGCTCGCTCCATCATACCAGAAAATGCAGTCTTAGTCATTTTCCCATCAGACATGCTTCACATATTTCAAGTGATTCGAAATCAAGTGATTCAAGAAGTCCATCGGAATGGAGTTTCTTCATACACTTCACTCCAATGTGACCAAGACGATAGTGCCACATATAGGTTGAGTTATTGCTCAATTTCAAACGTTTATCTTCAATGTTATTAATATGTGTATTACTACAATCGAGATTCAATAAGAATAGACCATCTATCAAAGGTGCATGTGCATAAAACATATTACTCATACAAATCGAACAACCATTATTCTCGGACTTAAACAAGTAACTGTCTCGCAATAAACATGATCCGAATATAATGTTCATGCTCAACGAAGCCACCAAATAAAAATTATTTAAGTATAAAACTAATCCCGATGGTAGATGAAGAGGTAGCGTGCCGACCGCGATCACGTCAACCTTTGAGCCATTTCCAACGCGCATCGTCACCTCGTTCTTCGCTAGTTTTCGTCTATTCTGCAACACCTATTTCGAGTTACAAATATGATGACTACTAGTGAGATACACATCAATAACATGTATATCGGATATACCTTTCTTCTTGATGTTGTCGTTCTTCAAATCCACCAAGTACTTTGGGCAATTTTGTCACATCCCAAAATTTTCCAAATTTTGAAATGTGAAAAATAAATAAACAAATGAAATAATTGTTGAAATTTAGGGTGAAAAGAAACTTTTTGCTTCTAAATTAAAACATCAAAACCCATCTTGAACAAAATTTGAATGAAAAGGGAATCCAACAAAATTCCAATCAAGTGAAATGCATTCATCAATGAATAAATCTTGAAATTTAAATACTTGGAAAAGTTAAACCAAAAATCCAAATCTTAATGAAAGAAATCACTTCCAAAGATCAAATGCATTTTATGCATGGAAAGAATCTTGAATATAAACACTTGGGAAAATAAACCAAAATCCTAAAACCCTAATGGAAGAAAATCATTTCCAAGATCTATCTAAGACTATGGATTTGTTCCATATAACAATTTGTCAACAAACATTTATAAATGATAAAAAATGATAAATAAAAATATTATAAAACCATAGAAAGTGGTTTCATTTAATTTGGATCCATGGATAAAAACTTATGAATTTAATAAGATAAAAGAATTAATTTCCAAGGCTAATAAAGCTCCTAACTAAATCCATGCCAAAATTATGAACAAAGTAATCCTAAAAGGATTTAAAAAGATAAACAAATATTAAATAAAATCATACAAATTGGAATCACCAATTTTGGATCTATAAATAAAAAGATATGGATTTTATGAGATAAAGAAAGAAAGAAATAAATAAGGAATATTTAAAAGCCAAATTAAATCTTGGCCAAATCCATAAACAAATGGAATGGAAATTTATTGAAAGGAATAAAATATTATTTAAATAAAATTATATGAATTGAACCAAATCCAATTTTATTTAAATAAAGACAAATTGCCTAAACTAAATAATAAATCCCAATAAAATTATTTAGAAGAAAATTTAAACCTTGCCATAAGCAAATGGAAAAAAGATAATCCAAATCCAAATAAAATAAAGGAATAAAGATTATTTGAATAAAAACTTATATGGACTTGAACCATATTTGATTTAAATGGAGACAAATACCTAATGTAAATGATTAATTAAATCATGAGAAAATAATAAATTGGAATTTCCCAAAGTGGATTTAAAAGTTATCTAACTAACTTAAAAGGAATAAAATAATTATTTGAATACAATTTATATGGGATTAAAACCATATTTGATTTTATTTGAATAAAGACAAATGCCCAATTTAAAAATAAATATTAAATCATTTTAAATAATTCAAAGTGAATTATTTAACACACTAATGATTAAATAAAACCTAATGAAAAAGGTTTGGTAAAATTTGGAATTCAAATAGAAGTTTGAAAACATATTTAAAATCTTAATTAAATAAAGACAAGTGTCTAATTTAAATAATTAATAAACCATAAAAGAATAAAAGAGGTTATTCTAAAATGGACTTTAAATACATGGCTAAAACAGATTAAAAACCTACTAAAAGTTTGGTCAAAACTTGAATTAAAATTGAAGTTTAAATCATTTGTTTGAATTTAAAACAGAATTCAGAACTGGAAAAGGAAAAAGAAAACAGAAAAAAATATAGAAAAGAAAATAGCCCAACTAAGCAGGCCCAACTAACCCAGCAGCCCACCTCTCTCTCCCCCGAGTCGTTCTTTTCTCACCAGAACCTGTACCCCTTCGCCCACAGACAACAAGATCCCATCGTACCCCCTCCCATTCGTTGACAACGGACCCCACTGCCGTGCTGGCATCTTCTTCCTCGCGCTGACCCCGCCCCTCTTTCCTCCGGCTGTTTCTGCCATTGATTGATTTGATCAATTCACGTTGAAAGCAGCAGTGATTCTCGCCACGACCATGCTCGTTAAAAGCGCCTTGCTCCCCTCTCCCTTTCCCTCAATTCCCCACACCTCTTCGTCCCTAGGCTGCCCCTGATTTCATTTGCGCCACCACTTCTCCAACGAGCTCCACCGACGAATTCTGGCAACACCCGACCCCTTCCTACCTCCTAGATCACGCGAGCCTGCTCGCCAGCATCTCGCGCATCTGCCAGCACCTCTCGCTCACTCGCGCGCGTCCCATAGGCTCGACAACGACCACACCCGAGCGCCACCGTGGTCTATGTCAACTCCGGCGACCCCTCCCCATAAGTATTAACCGCGCCGCTCCCCCTCATTGACACTCTCGTGATCGCCTCACTCTTGCGCGTCTAACGCCACACCTCTTTTGCCTTCTCGTGTGCGGTAGCCTCACCTCCGTCAAGACCAGCACGTGCCCGACGAGAAGCGCAGCTCCAGTGAGCAATTGGCAGCAGCTCTGTGTGTCCCTTGGTCTATGACAACCACCTTGAGCTTCCCCACGTCACGATGATAAGCGCAGCTCTGGCGCTATAGCCTCGCCTCCGTCAAGACCAGCACGTGCCCGACAAGAAGCGCAGCTCCGACGAGCAATTGGCAGCAGCTCCGTGCGCCCCTTGGTCTATGACGACCACCTCGAGCTTCCCCACGTCACGACGAACCTGGTGAGCTTATTCCCCATCCCCTCGCCTCCTAGATTCGCCGACAATTTCACCACCCGAGCGCCATCGCCGCTCGCCGTCGCCACGCGCCACCAGTCCATAGTCGAAGCGATGTAGCCATTAAATCTTGATCGCTTGGTTAGGATTAGATTTTAAAACAAAGGGGTATCGTGTGCTGTGTGCCGTGCGATTTAATTTAGATCCAACACACCGCATCAGTCGATCCAGACAAACCTATATCGTCCAGTAATAATAAGACACGTGGCCTGTCCTGTTTGATTAAATTCCAGAAATGATTTTTGGTTGTTTAAACTTGCAAAAATCATAACTATTGATCTGCTTGGCCCAAATTTGCAAATTTTATATCAATGGATTCACAAAAATGTGAACTTTGCAACCATGCCCTTACTTTAGCATTTTGCTTCTGGAAAATTGGTTGTTTTTTATATAAACATTTCTAGGCTTATTTTGAGTATACAAATTATTCTCGAAATGATTTTTGAGTAAAATCTTTTGCAAATATATTTTTTTGAACCTACTGACCATAAAAACCAACTTTTGGATTTAAAAGTATATTTTGTGACACTAAGGAATTATTCCTTGAATAAAAGCATTTCTAGTAAAACAAAAATTATTGATTTTGTTTTAAAAATAATTTTTGAGTAAAACCTTTTGCAAATGGTTTGATTTAAACTCTCTGACCCTAAACACTAAGTTTTGGATTTAAAAATGTATTTTCTAGAAAATTATTACTTTGTTTAAAGGCATTTCTAGTAAAATAAAATGTTGCTTTGATTTAAAAATGGTTTTTGAGTGAAACCTTTTGAAAATGTATTTGATTTAAACAACTTGACCATAAACACTAACATTTGTGTTTAAAAATATATTTGGCAAACACTACAAATTATTACTTTGATTTAAATCATTTCTAGCAAAACAAAAATGATTTAAATGGCCTATTTCCACTAAATTGATTTTAAATGGTTTTGCCACTTTTATAAATGACCAATAGGTGTTTTAAAATGTTTATAGCCTATTAGAAACCACCTTTCCAAATAAAACAATCTTTTGCATGCTTGCATGCATTGCTTTATTTTCATTATCTTATGTGATGAATTGTTTGAATGCTAGTTTGAATTTGTGCTTGCTTGATTGAATTGTAGTGAACCTTGAAGAGTGTGAAAATTACAAGATCAAGGAGTAAACCTATATTCTCTACCAAAAAGTCAAGTGGTGCTTCATGCATTTTTGTCCTATTATTTGCACTATGCATAGTGATATTTTGAGTAGGACTTGCATGGAATTTTCTAGGTATAAACTATGCCTTGGGAAATCCTAGTAGATGATGCCTTAGTAGATTTTCCCTAAGTTAAGGTTCTTTCTACTATTATGCTTAGCCTAGCTAGTAGAAAACAAGCATGGATTATAATCATGCTATGAAATATTTCTAAGTCTATGACTTATGTTTTGTTTAATAAAACAACTATGAATCAGCTGGGTGGAATGGAAAGAACGGATTGTGTTGAGTGGTTGCACAGGTCCCCATATTTATGGCCTACCCTAGTGTATCTCACTTGTGGAAAGCCACCCAGGAACAAAGAGATTTGAGATGTCAAATGTTGAGAAGCTTCAAGTGCAGCCACATGGCATTATGGGCTATGCCTGGATCGTATAGGTTGCAATAACTTAGCCAGATGGACAGAAGGTGGTAGGGGTGATATATTTGGAACGCGTCCATTTGGTCTAAGGTAAGGCTTCTAAAAGATCTTTTCTCGATGCATGTCGAGTCTTGTGGGGAAAGTGCACCACCTCTCGAGAGAGTATAATCTAAGTACTTAGCCGTGTCCCCGGCAATGGACAATTTGAGCATCAAGACATGGAAGCTATCAAGGATCACCTCATCCCAATTTCTAAGTTAAAAGATTGTGGTTGAACAAGGGTTAAAGGATCACCAATATCTATTGGTAGATGCCTTGAGTGATTTTTGACAAACCAAAAACTTAGTATTTTTCAAATGATAAGAAAATTCTATTTTGAGCAAAGCAAGCCTAAGCTCCACTTAGCCAAATGCATATAGATGTTAGATACCACTATTCTACCATAGTATCACTTGCCAATACAATTCAAAGGTATTGACCATTGTGGCTGTAACTTATTATGTTGTGGGTTTGTTTGATGTTAGTGAAGTGTGTTGAATAGGATTACAAATCTACAACCAACATGATTTCCCGTGGCACTTTAAAGATGAAGGACTCCATGCTATATAGTTATTTCTGCTGCATTGTAATGAGATAGCCAAATGAGCTATGTAAGATGTAATGAATTATTTTATTCCTGGTTAAAAGTTGTATTATGACCTTTGTTTCTTGATATTACATCTTAAACTATGGATGCTAGATATTGATCCAGGGACTAGCATTGTAAACACAGGGATCTCTACCTTATTAGGTTGGGACCTCTACAGATGGTATCAGAGCACTGTGTTGCCTGTAGGATTGTAACCCTAGGATTGGACAAAACCCCTTAGAAAAATAGGAGTTATATTTGTTCAAAACTTATTTACAAACAATCTTGTAAACTCTTTCCTCAAACTTTTTGGTTTTGATTCTACATCTCTTCTTTTCAACTTGATGGAAAAACTTCAACATGAGCAAAGGACTTTAACACCACCAATGACTTCAACTTTAGTTTCACCAAGGACTTCAACTTAGACATCACTAAGAACTACAAGTGGGACAAGAAGAATACTCAAGACTTGAAGACTAAGAAAACACAACCTAGAAGGAACCATCATCACCTTTGAGCCTTTTTACCAAGATACAAGAATTTTCCAAGGATACCATGGTCTTGTTCATGAAGAAACAACTAGGAAGAATGAAATGATCTCAAGTGAACCATATAGTTGACCACCATACTAGTGTTTATCTTAGATCATATATTGATCACAACAACTTATGTGGTGTAGGAAAAATATTTTGTTGCCTAAAAATATGCTTGAACCTTGTTGTTTGAGTGGAATGTTTGATTGTGATTGCTTGCACATTGCTTTGTGTGAACTGTTGTGTGTGAGTAGAATTCTTCCTATAGAAATCTTTTGCCTACTCTAATCCCAATCCAACCCAAACATATGACTTCTCCAAGAAACTCCAACAACAAGGATGGTGACAGCAACAACCAAGAGATGCACATGAGAGAACAACTACTAGCAACCCAAGCCCAATTGAATCAAGTGACAACTCAGTTTTTAGCCAACAACATTGAATTAGACCCAACCATGCAAACGTTTTTGGAAACCCAATCTAAATTATTGCAAAGGATGACCAATCAAATGATCAACATGAGAAACAACCTTTCCCAAAGTGATTGTGACAAAAATGATATCAAGGATAATATTATAGAAAGAACACAAGCTTGCAATATTTGTGGAGACATGGAACACACTTATAAGGAGCAAATGGACCAATGCCCTAATTGTGAAGAGAAATATCCAACTAAACAATGCCCCACATCTCAAGTTGCTTGTTTCCTATGTGAAGGAAATGATAATGTCCCTATCCAATGCCCCATCTATCCTATAGTTCAACAAATGAAATAAGATGGAATGCATCAAGTGTTTGGAAACCTCCATAAGGGAATAACTTCTACCAAGAAGGATAAAAGAAAAGTCAGAACCATACCTCATAAGGCCACATCCAATGTGACCACAAAGTGTTGCTACTCATGTGGAGATGAAGGTCACATCTGTAGTGACTGCCCCAAGAAAAGAGAAAGATTTCCCACCTTTGAAGTGAGATATGAAGAACACGAACTAGAAGCACTCCTATCTTTGGAGAGACCCAAGAAAAGGAAGAAATGTCCCAACCCCAGCAAGGAGGACAATAGCCAGGTGCAATGTTAAAATTGCAAAGAGATGGGACACTATGCCAATGAATGTCCAAAAAAGAAGAAGAGTTAAGGAAACAAACAAGAGGCAATGATACCAAAGAATAAGAAGTATATTAGTCGAGTGATGTGCAACTACTGCAAAGAGCTAGGCCATTATATATCATATTGTCCAGAGAAGATATGTGAAGGTCTCAACCTTGTCACATGTTTCAAGTGTGGTGACAAAGGACATTATGCAAACAACTGTCCAGAGAAGTTTCATCAAGATCCCAAGTAAGCCAAGATGTAGTCTAGTTGAAAACCTTTTCAAGGGTGGTAGTACTCTAGTTGTATTGAAGCCAACTTGTAACCTCTAGCCTTCCCAAATATCGGGACGAGATTTTTTTTAAGGGTGATAGCCTGTCACATCCCAAAATTTTACAAATTTTGAAATGTGAAAATAAATAAACAAAAGAAATAATTGTTGAAATTTAGGGTGGCAAGAAACTTTTTGCTTCTAAATGGAAACATCAAAACCCTTCTTGAACAAACTTCGAATGAAAAGGGAATCCAACAAAATTCCAATCAAGTGAAATGCATTCATCAATGAATATATCTTGAAATTTAAATACTTGGAAAAGTTAAACCAAAACTCCAAATCTTAATGAAAGAAATCACTTCCAAAGATCAAATGCATTTTATGCATGGAAAGAATCTTGAATATAAACACTTGGGAAAATAAACCAAAATCCTAAAACCCTAATGGAAGAAAATCATTTCCAAGATCTCTCTAAGACTATGGATTTGTTCCATATAAAAATTTGTCAACAAACATTTATAAATGATCAAAAATTATAAATAAAAATATTATAAAACCATAGAAAGTGGTTCATTTAATTTGGAGCCATGGATAAAAACTTGTCATCGGTTGGCCTGAAGGGGATTCTGATCCGACCATCCTCTTGGCCAACCCTTCAAACCCTATCTCCCCTGACCATGTTACCCCCGACCTGGCGTTGGAAGGTGACATATTCAACTTTTCAAGATCGCGATCGTGGACGTATTAAGGAGTATGATGGTGCTCTATGCATCTGGTCAGATTGGATCTCTCTTCAAAATGCCAAGGGCGTGGGCATTACTGGGAGGAATCTGGCCGATCATGAGTTGATCATGATTGGATCTGAGGTATTTTTTCCCGCCCACCAAGTTATTGTTGGCACGTGTACGATTTCGCCTTCTGGCGATCATTCTCTGGTCTGGAACCGTTATACCCCTGCATTGAAGATGGATTCTATTGTGTCTTCTGTTGATTTATCTTTAAATCTGGATTTGGCTGAGGGAAATTGCTCTTTCGTCCATGATTCCATTGCGCTTGGTTTGGACTTTGGGCCGGGCATGCAGTTTGCCAAATGGATCAGAAGAAAATATTTTACCACTGTTCATCCAAACAGGGAATCTGGTCATTTTATATTGGTTGTCTCTTTTGCTCGTGCCACGTTCCGTCTCACGGAGGACAATGTCATCCTTGCTTTGGAAGCTGCTCTTGGTGGTCACTGTGGAGAGTTTAAAGTCTTTGTGCTTCGTGACCGGGTGTTCTCTTTTAATGTCTCTAGTAAGCAAGTGGGTTTTCATATCTTTAACCTTCGTTCTTTTGAATGTAAGCATTTCAAATGCACGTTTCATCTTTGGGGGGGCTAGGGGACCTCATTAGCATCGTGAATTTAAGGAATGGTGTCAAGATTGTGACAATGAATAGATTCTAGTCAGTCCCTCTAAGAAACGTGTGCAGCAGGGGATGTTGGCTTTGAGTAAGCATGCTCCTAAATCTTGTCTCAAGTCTGGAGGTTCTGTGATTAAAAAACTGGATTTTGCGGATAATTTATGTTACTCAGCTCGACCAGGATACTCTGAATTTTCTCCTAGAAAGGATGTGGTCTCTTCAGTTTCTGTCATGGCTAGCTCTGAGACTAGAGTCTCGGTTGGTTCTGAATCTCCCCCGGTGATTCTTTTTGGGTCTTTTGATCTGGCTTTGCTTGAGTCGACAGGCGTTATACAAAGGATGGACTCATCTGGCATAGGTGATCAGGGCCAAGATGCCCAGGTAGATTCTGATTCTGAGGATGAGGCTCCACCTGAACCTACAGGCCTCGAGGAAGTTGTGAACGATATTGCTTTCAGGTTCTGGGAGTGTCGGAATTGTTTATCCATGGGCCATAAGATGGACGCTTGTACCAGGCAAATCAGATGTAGGAAGTGTTTTCATTATGGTCATAAAGAACGGGGCTGCTTTAATAGATTCTCTAAAAAAGCCCAAAGGTGGGTACCCAGAAGGGTAACTGCTACTGTTCCTGAGTTGGAAGTGGATACGACGGTTTTAACGGTACCTACCTCTGTCGTTACGGATTCCTCTTCCTATTCTACTGCCCTTCCTCCCTAGAACATAACTCTCCGCCGCCGGTGTCTGAAGCAACCCAAGCTAGATCGGAAATAATGGCTAACTATGAGATTGATTCGTTCCCATGGCTGACCTGGGGACATCAGATTATCGATGGAGGAGAAACTAGGCTTCCTCGTATGCATTACTTCACCACTCATGATCCGCCTCCTCGTCACCAAGACTTTTCTGTTGCTTTGGTGGAGCCAAGGCCGCCGGATGCGGAGACCGATCTTTGGAGAAACAGAGTTCAAAATTTCTTAGTGGGTACTTTGAATCGTCATGTGGTGAGTTCTCAGCCTAGCTTATTTGGGGTCGGTAATTTTCAGTTGAGCAACCCCAATGCATGTCATGCCCTTGTTGCACATGCTCAATATCTGTTGCACGATAGATTTGTACGATTTGTTTTTAACAATGAAGCACCCAATTTTAGAGTTTCTCATGGATTTAGAACTGGTTGGCTCATGTTTCTGGGAATTCCTCCGGATTATCGTACGGAATATGATATTGCAAACGCAGTTTCTACTTTTGGGAAATTTCACTTTTGGAATAGCAATGATCCTATCATGGACCGAGATCTAGTCTATGCCTCGTTTCCATCTCCTATGCTTATGCCAAGGGATGTAGTGTTTGGAAAGTTTGCGACTGTGGGTGGAAGCCGTGGTTTGTGGTCTGCTGCAGTTTATATTTTGTCAGCGGATTTTGCTAATGCCGTGGCTACTGATGAGGACCAGATGCCACCTGATGGTAATCCTCACCCCATGCCTGGAAACTTGCTGCATAATAACAGCTTGTTTCTTAGCCACAATATCCAGAGATGGGCTGGGATGCACCTCAAGGGCCTGTGGATGGAGATGGGCTCAATCAGAACCAACAGAATCATCATCAGGAACAACAGGAGGATGATATCCCACTAGAGGATAATTTGATGGAGGATCAAGAATCTGTTGTGGAGGATGATTCCATTATTGGAGGCTCTGGATCTATGGAGTTAGCTAACCAACTGATGTTGAATATTGATCTGAATGTTGGTCCTGTTTTACCAAACTTGGAGGGCAATCCTGCTTTCTTTGACTTCATGTAGGTTGGACATGTGCAGCTCTGTTTTGGACCTGTTCTACCACCTGAATTGTGGTGGCGCCATATGTTTGATAGTATGTTGCCAATGATCATGTCTAAAAGCATACCACTGTCTGTACAGCTGCCTCCTTTTAAGTTGCTTTTGTAGAAAAGATCTTGGTTGGTGGCTTTTGAAACGGATAGTTTTATTTGGCCACCAAGGAGTAACTTTTCAGAGTTCAATGACAGAAATGATATTCGTATTAAGCATAGGCCTGTGGTGAGAACTCTGTTTTTGGATGATGAGGATGCTTTGGTGGGGCCTACTGTGTTCACATCCTCACCCCCAACTTTGGTTAAGAAAAGAGCCACTAGAAAGAAGAAGCATATTGTACAATCTTCTGAACGAAGGTTCACTAGAAGTTGTTCAAATAATGATGGTATGCGGCATAAGCCAGTGATGGAAGTTGGTTCTCGGCCAAAGAAGAAGAGCAGGGCTAAACTACTAATTCAGGAGCATATGGTTGAAGATGCTGGGACAAATGGACAGAATGAAGCTGACAATGTGGAGGAGCAGTTTGATGTGACTGCCACCCCAATCTCTGTTCTGCAGCATGTAGGACTTCATCTGGGCATTGACCCAGCTAAACTTACAAAGGAGCAGCTTGAAGCCTGCAGATAAACAACATCAGGTGCAAAATGATAATTAAAGAGCCAAGGAGGGTGTCTGGGTCGCACTGTTTAAATGGCCTGTATCTTGCTATTTTGTCTTTTATTTGGTTGTTCAGATTTCAAAGTCTGTGTGAGAAGTTTTATCAGTCAGTCAGTGTCAGTGTCCAGTTTGTTCTTCATTTTTTGTTTGGATAGTGTTTGATCATGAGGTGCTTTTGGTGGTATGTTATTACTGTTATTATGTATCAGGACAGAGTGAGATTGCTTGAGTCAGGTTTCTAATGAATAGTTTATCTAACAGAAAATGGCGCGTGTTATGCTGGAATGTGCGTGGTCTAAATTCTGAAAATAGGCAGAGGGAGGTCTTTAATAAAATAAATTAAAGTGAATGTGATGTGGTCTATCTGCAAGAAACAAAATGTGAAAGTTTTGACTGGAGATTTATCAGGAAGTTTTGCCCAAAACATTTTGATAATTTTGTGTTCTCACCCTCAGTGGGAGCTTCTGGGGGTATCATTATTCTGTGGAAAGCTAATGCTTTTGATGGTATGTTGGTGGAAACACAGAGGTTTGGGATTGTGTTAAGATTTACATCCACACATAATAATGTGGTTTGGTCTCTAGTCTGTGTGTATGGTCCTTGTGGTAGGATTTTGAGGGACCAATTTGTCTCTTGGTTATACAATCTGAACATACCTAACAATGAAAATTGGCTTCTATTGGGTGATTTTAATTTTATAAGATCACATGATAATCAAAATAAACCAGGTGGGAACTTGAATGATATGTTTCTATTCAATGAGATCATTGGACACCTGGGTTTACTTTAGCTCCCTTTAAAAGGAAGATCCTACACTTGGTCTAATATGCAGACTACCCCATTATTAGAACAGGTGGACTGGTTCTTTACAAGTGCTAATTGGATCTCAGTTTATCCTAATACTCTGGTGTTTCCACTGGCCAATATTGGGTCTGATCATGTCCCATGCGTGGTAAATATTGACACTAATATCCCTAAAGCAAGTATGTTTTGATTTGAAAATTACTGGGTGAATATGCCTGGGTTTCAGGATTGTGTGTCTAGCTCTTGGATTAAATCTTCCATAAAAGAGTATAGTTTTGCTATCCTAGTTGATAAATTAAAGACACTGAGGTATGACATTAAAATATGGAGGGTCAGCTTATCTAGGCTGAAGGTGTTAATACAAATGTGCAATCAGGTGATCCTGGTCATGGACAATACTGAGGAGCATCGACCCTTATTTATCTTTGAATTTAATTTCAGAAAAATTGTTAAGATTCACTTGGATGAGCTTTTAAAGGATGAGTGCAATTATTGGCGTAAGAGGTGCACCATTAGATGGATTAAACAGGGGGAAGATAATACTAAATTCTTTCATGCTATGGCTTCTGAAAGATTTAGAAGGAATACTATTGCCATGTTAAGGGATGAGAATGGCATTGAGTACACTGATCATGAGTCGATGGCAGGGCTTCTTTGGAGTAGCTACAAGGATAAAATGGGTCGTACTGATGGTATTTCCATGCAGTTTGATCTTGCTCAGCTTTTGGTGAAAGTGGATGGCCTGGATGATTTAACTCGGCCGTTTGAGAAAAAAGAAATGGATGAGGTGGTGGAGGCTATGTCCATAGATAGGGCACCAGGACCTGATGGCTTCAATGGATTATTTTTGAAAAAATGCTGGAAAATAGTTCAGAAGGAGTTCTACAAGCTTGCAGAGGATTTCTACAATGGCACACTGAATTTGCAAAATATAAATGGTTCTCATATCACCTTGGTGCCAAAAAAGTCTGTGCCTATTGAGGTGAATGACTTCCGGCCAATATCCCTGACTAATGCCTGTCTTAAATTCCTAACAAATATTGCTGCAAACAGATTACAAGACAGAATTTTAGAGTGCATTCATAAAAATCAGTATGGCTTCTTGAGAACTTGTACTATCCAGGATTGCTTGGCCTGGGCGTTTGAGTATTTGTTCCTCTGTCATATCTCCAAAAAACCAATTGTCATTTTAAAACTGGACTTTGCTAAAGCTTTTGAAATTGTGGAACATGAAGCTATCTTGCAAATCATGAGGTTTAAAGGATTCAATGAAAAGTGGATTGTATGGATAAATTCAATTCTGTCTTCTGGGACTTCTGCTGTTCTTCTCAATGGCATCCCAGGAAAGCAATTTTGCTGTAAACGTGGTGTTCGTCAGGGAGACCCACTTTCTCCATTATTATATACTTTGGGCTTAGATTTATTGCAATCTACTGTCAATGATCTTGTTCAAAGAGGAGATATTAGTTATCCTATTGCAACTCATGATCAGAATTTTCCCATTATCCAATATGCAGATGATACACTGCTGATTATGCCTGCTAATTTGGAGCAATTAAGAGAACTTAAAGATTTATTGCACAAGTTCACAATGTCAACTGGGTTGAAAATCAACTTCAATAAATCTCATATGATTCCAATTAATGTACCTGATGATCTCATGAAGGAACTGGCTGAGGACTTTGGGTGTCAAGTGGGTACTATGCCTTTTACTTACTTAGGATTACCGCTTGGAATGACTAAACCTACCATAACTGAGCTTATGCCTTTGGTTTGCCGATTAGAAAGAAAGTTGTCCTCCAGTTCTAGTTTTCTGTCTCAAGGTGCTAGGCTGCAGCTAATTAACTCTGCACTTTCTTCAATGCCACTACACTTCTTATGTACCCTACAATTACCTAAAGGGCTCATAGTATAGTTGGACAGGATTCTTAGGCAATGCCTTTGGAGAGATAAACCAGATGAACCTAAGCAATCTCTGGCTGCTTGGCAATTAGTTTGTCTGCCCAAGAACAAAGGAGGCCTGGGTGTGGTTGACTTCCAAAAGAAGAATGTTGCTCTACTTATTAAGTTCCTAGAAAAGTTCTACAATCACAAGGACACTCCTTGGGTACAGCTTATTTGGAGTACACATTATGGTAAGAAAGTGCCGCATGCAGAAAAACTTTGTGGATCTTTCTGGTGGAGGGATGTGATTAGGCAAGTGGATAACTTTAGAGGTGTTGCTTCTGTAAAGCTTGGGAAGGGTGATACTTTCCTTTTTTGGACAGACAATTGGTACATACATGGAAGCGTGCAGCCTTTTAAAAACCGATTTCCTCGATTATTTTCTTTTGTGCTAAATGAAAATATTTCAGTAGCTAAAATGTATTCAGTTGATGAGATTCAGGATCTATTCTACTTACCACTATCTGCTGGTGCTCATCAGGAGCTTATGGATCTTAAAGACATCATGGTTCAGAATCCTTTAAATGATCAACAGGATGTCTAGTCCTATTATTGGGGTGAGAGTTATACACCTGGCCAATTCTATAAGCTGATCCATGCTCATATTCTGGCACCTAATGTTTATTCCTGGCTTTGGAGATCGAGTTGTATGACGAAGCACAAAATGTTTTCTTGGCTCCTGCTACGAGATAGACTGAATACTTGTGATTTGCTGCAAAGGAGGCATTGGAATGTCATAGATAATACTCACCGTGTGTTATGCCCTGTCAGAGCTTATGAGGATAGAATTCACTTAAAATGCAATTTCAGTGTGAGAGTTTGGAACTATTTGCAAGTTACCTGGCAGTGTCATGATGATCTACAGTATGTGGTTGCTCAAGCTAAACAGGATTTTGGTCAGCCTTTTTTCATGGAAGTACTGGTTTTAGCTTGTTGGAATATATGGATACTTCGGAATGGGAAGATCTTCAATCATGAAAGGCCATCTTTTTCTAAATGGAGATTCAATTTTATCAATGATATCAGCCTACTACAGTACAGGATTAAAGCTAAATATAAACCTATGCTAATGTCTTGGATTGCTGCTCTACCATAGGGATAGATCTTTTGGTTTTGTTCAATTAGGTATATGTATTAGGTAGGGTTTTCCCCATGTAATTATTTAATTACTACTGATTGTTTTTGTTTTGAGTTTTAATAAAATTGCTGTGGGGCTTTTGCCTCACAGTTCCAGGTCAAAAAAAACTTATGAATTTAATAAGATAAAAGAATTAATTTCCAAGGCTAATAAAGCTCCTAACTAAATCCATGCCAAAATTATGAACAAATTAATCCTAAAAGGATTTAAAAAGATAAACAAATATTAAATAAAATCATACAAATTGGAATCACCAATTTTGGATCTATAAAAAAAAGATATGGATTTTTCGAGATAAAGAAAGAAATAAATAAATAAGGAATATTTAAAAGCCAAATTAAATCTTGGCCAAATCCATAAACAAATGGAATGGAAATTTATTGAAAGGAATAAAATATTATTTAAATAAAATTATATGAATTGAACCAAATCTAATTTTATTTAAATAAAGACAAATTGCCTAAACTAAATAATAAATCCCAATAAAATTATTTAGAAGACAATTTAAACCTTGAATTAAATCTATAAGAAAATGGAACAAAGATAATCCAAATCCAAATAAAATAAAGGAATAAAGATTATTTGAATAAAAACTTATATGACTTGAACCATATTTGATTTAAATGGAGACAAATCCCTAATGTAAATGATTAATTAAATCATGAGAAAATAATAAATTGGAATTTCCCAAAGTGGATTAAAAAGTTATCTAACTAACTTAAAAGGAATAAAATAATTATTTGAATAAAATTTATATGGGATTAAAACCATATTTGATTTTATTTGAATAAAGACAAATGCCCAATTTAAAAATAAATATTAAATCATTTTAAATAATTCAAAGTGAATTATTTAACACACTAATGATTAAATAAAACCTAATGAAAAAGGTTTGGTAAAATTTGGAATTCAAATAGAAGTTTGAAAACATATTTAAAATCTTAATTAAATAAAGACAAGTGTCTAATTTAAATAATTAATAAACCATAAAAGAATAAAAGAAATTATTCTAAAATGGACTTTAAATACATGGTTAAAACAGATTAAAAAACTACTAAAAGTTTGGTCAAAACTTGAATTAAAATTGAAGTTTAAATCATTTCTTTGAATTTAAAACAGAATTCAGAAATGGAAAAGGAAAAAGAAAACAGAAGAAAAAAATATAGAAAAGAAAACAGCCCAACTAACCCAGCAGCCTACCTCTCTCTCCCCCGAGCCGTTCTTTTCTCACCAGAACATGTACCCCTTCACCCACAGACAACAAGACCCCACCGTAACCCCTCCCATTCGTTGACAACGGACCCCACTGTCGTGCTGGCATCTTCTTCCTCGCGCTGACCCCTCCCCTCTTTCCTCCGGCCGTTTCTACCATTGATTGATTTGATCAATTCGCGTTGAAAGCAGCAGTGATTCTCGCCGCAACCATGCTCGTTAAAAGCGCCTTGCTCCCCTCTCCCTTTCCCCTCAATTCCCCACACCTCTCTGCCCCCAGCCTGCACCTGATTTCATTTGGGCCACCACTGCTCCGACGACCTCCACCGACGAATTCAGGCGACACCCGACCCCTTACTACCTCCTAGATCATGCGAGCCTGCTCGCCAGCATCTTGCGCATCTGCAGCACCTCTCGCTCACTCGCACGCATCCCATAGGCTTGACAACAACCACACCCGAGCACCACCGTGGTCTGCGTCAACTCCGACGACCCCTCCCCGTAAGTATTGACCGTGCCACTCCCTCTCATTGACACTCTCGTGCTCGCCTCACTCTTGCGCGTCTAACGCCACACCTCTTTTCCCTTCTCGTGCGCTGTAGCCTTGCCTCCGTCAAGACCAGCACGTGCCCGACGAGAAGCGCAGCTCCGACGAGCAATTGGCAGCAGCTCCGTGCGCCCCTTGGTCTATGACAACCACCTCGAGCTCCCCCACGACACGACGAACCCGGTAAGCTTATTCCCCATCCCCCTCGCCTCCTAGATTCGCTGGAAATGTCACCGCCCGAGTGCCACCGCCGCTCGCCGTCGCCACGTGCCACCAGTCCATAGTCGAAGCGTTGTAGCCGTTAGTTCATGATCGCTTGGTTAGGATTAGATTTTAAAACGAAGGGGTATCATGTGTTGTGTGCCATGCAATTTAAGTTAGATCCAATGCACCGCATCAGTCGATCCGGACGAACCGGTATCGTCCAGTAATATTAAGACACGTGGCCTGTCCTGTTTGATTAAATTCCAGAAATGATTTTTGGTTGTTTAAACTTGCAAAAATCATAACTATTGATCTGCTTGGCCAAAATTTGAAAATTTTATATCAATGGGTTCACAAAAATGTGAAATTTGCAACCATAACCTTAGTTTACCATTTTGCTTCTGGAATATAGGTTGTTTTTTACAGAAACATTTCTAGGCTTATTTTGACTATGAAAATTATTCTAGAAATGATTTTTGAGTAAAATCTTTGCAAATGTTTTGTTTTGAACGTACTGACCATAAAAAGAAATTTTGGATTTAAAAGTATATTTCGTGACACTAAGGAATTATTCCTTAAATAAAAGCATTTCTAGTAAAAAATATTATTGATTATGTTTTAAAAATAATTTTTGAGTAAAACGTTTTGCAAATGGTTTGATTTAAACTCTCTGACCCTAAACACTAAGTTTTGGATTTAAAAATGTATTTGATTAACCCTAGAAAATTATTACTTTGTTTAAAGGCATTCCTTGTAAAATAAAATGTTGCTTTGATTTAAAAATGGTTTTTGAGTGAAACCTTTTGAAAATGGATTTGATTTAAACAACTGGACCATAAACACTAACATTTGTGTTTAAAAATATATTCGGCAAACACTAGAAATTATTACTTTGATTTAAATTATTTCTAGCAAAACAAAAATGATTTAAATGGCCTATTTCCACTAACTTGATTTTAAATGGTTTTGCCACTTTGATAAATGACCAATATGTGTTTTAAAATGTTTATAGACTATTAGAAACCACCTTTCCAAATAAAACAATATTTTTCATGCTTGCATGCATTTCTTTGTTTTCATTATCTTATGTGATGAATTGTTTGAATGCTAGTTTGAATTTGTTATTGCTTGATTGAATTGTAGTGAACCTTGAAGAGTGTGACAATTACAAGATCAAGTAGTAAACCTAAATTCTCTACCAAGAAGGCAAGTGGTGCTTCATACATTTTTGTCCTATTATTTTCATTATGCATTAGTGATATTTTGAGTAGGACTTGCATGGAATTTTCTAAGTATAAAATATTCCTTGGGAAATCCTAGTAGATGATGCCTTAGTAGATTTTCCCTAAGTTAAGGTTCTTGCTACTGTTATGCTTAGCCTAGCTAGTATTAAACAAGGGTGGATTATAATCATGCTATGAAATATTTCTAAGTCTATGACTTGTGTTTTGTTTAATAAAACAACTATGTGAATGAATCACCTGGGTGGAATGGAAAGAATGGATTGTGTTGAGTGGTTACACAAGGCCCCATATTTATGGCCTACCCTAGTGTATCTCACTGTGGAAAACCACCTAGGAACAAAGAGATTTGAGATGTCAAATGTTGAGAAGCTTCAAGTGCAGCCACATGGCATTATGGGCTCTGCCTGGTTCGTATAGGTTGCAATAACTTAGCCAGATGGACAGAAGGTGGTAGGGGGTGATAGGTTTGGAACGCGTCCATTTGGTCTAAGGGAAGACTTCTGAAAGATCTTGTCTCGATGCATGTCGAGTCTTGTGGGGGAAAGTGCACCACCTCTCGAGAGAGTAAAATCTAAGTACTTAGTCGTGTCCTCGGCAATGGACAATTTGAGCATCAAGACATGGAAGCTATCAAGGATCTCCTCATCCCAATTTCTAAGTTAAAAGCTTGTGGTTGAACAAGGTTAAAGGATCACCAATATCTATTGGTAGATGCCTTGAGTGATTTTTGACAAACCAAAAACTTAGTGTTTTTCAAATGATAAGAAAATTCTATTTTGAGCAAAGAAATCCTAAGCTCCACTTAGCCAAATGCATATAGATGTTAGATACCACTATTCTACCATAGTATCACTTGCCAATACAATTCAAAGGTATTGACCCTTGTGGATGTAACTTATTATGTTGTGGGTTTGTTTGATGTTAGTGAAGTGTGTTGAATAGGATTACAAATCTACAACCAACATGATTTCCTGTGGCACTTTGAAGATGAAGGACTCCATGATATATAGTTATTTCCGCTGCATTGTAATGAGATAGCCAAATGATCTATGTAAGATGTAATGAATTATTTTATTCCTGGTTAAAAGTTGTATTATGACCTTTGTTTCTTGATATTACATCTTAAACTGTGGATGCTAGCTATTTATCCAGGGACTAGCATTGTAAACACAGGGATCTCTACATTATCAGGTTGGGACCTCTACAAATTTTGCTTCCAGTGACCTTCTCCCTTGCAGTAAAAGCACTCAGTATCAGGCTTAGGCCCAGCCTTGGTCTTCTTCGCCGGCGCGTTAACTTTCTTACTGCCCTTCTTGAAGTTTCCCTTTTTCTTAGACTTGCCTTGCTTCTTGAATTTGGTGGTCTTATTGACCATCAACACTTGGTGCTCTTTCTTGATCTCCACTTTCACAGACTTTAACATGGAGAAGAGTTTAGGCAACAACTTGTCCATGTTTTGCATATTGTAGTTCATCACAAAGTTCTTGTAACTTGGTGGTAGTGATTGGAGGACTCGGTGAATCCCCAAAGCATTAGGAATCACTATACCCAAGCTTTGGAGTTTACTTGCGTGCCCAGACATCTTAAGCACATGCTCACTGACGGAGCTACCCTCTTCCATCTTGCAGTTAAATAACTTTTCCGAAGCCTCATAACTCTCAACTACCGCGTGAGCCTCAAATATCACTTTGAGTTCACGTACAATATCATGTGGGTAAAAGTTCTCAAACCTTTTCTGAAGCTCCGATTCCAAACCATACAACATAGCATTTGAAATGTGGAGTACTGATTCTTCCGAGTGAGGAAAACATTCTTCACCTCATCGGTAGCATCAGCTGCAGGTGGGTCACCCAGCGGTGCATCCAACACATAGGTCATACCAGCATTGAGGAAAATCCTCAAGTTGTAGAACCAATCCACGAAGTTGCTTCCATTGTTTTTCAACTTTTCTTTCTCTAGGAACGCATTAAAATTGATAGTAGGGGCCGCCATTGATCTACAACATATTTGCAATAGTTTAGACTAAATTTATGATAAATTGAGTTCTAATTAATAATTAAATTAATCTAGGTGAACTTCCACTCAACTCACATTGTTTTAGTGATCACACGAACAAAATCCACCACATCAAAACCGATCATCACGAGAGATGATGTAGCTTCAAAGGCGCACAATCAACATGTTCATCATATATACTATATGACTCATGCTTTACCTTTCGGTGATCCGTGTTCCGAGACCATGTCTGTACATGCTAGGCTTGTCAAGATCAAACCTTAGCTTCTGCATGAGAAAATCTGGCTTTCTCCCGTTGTATACACTCATAGAATCTAACACACCCGATCATCACGTGGTGCTTCGAAACAACGAGCTTTGGCAACGGTGCCTACTAAGGATGAACACTTTATAACTTGATATTTTGTGAGAGGGATCATCTTATAATGCTATCGTCAAGAACTAAGCAATACATGATGCATAAAAGGATTAACATCACATGCAATTCAAAATATGTGATATGATATGACCTTTCTTCTTGTGCTTCCGATATCCATCTTCAAGCACGAACATGATCTCCATCATTACTGGCGTGGCGTCAAGGTCAATGGAACCTCTCCATGGTTGTCGTCCACCAGCATCAACTTTGAATAATAGACATGCGGGTCTTAACAAAATTAAAAGACAACCATAAGGCTCCTGCTGATTGCCGACTTACAATAAGGAACATTGCATACATCATATATAATCACAATCATGGTCATATCACATCACAGCACGCCCCTGCAAAACAAAGTTAGACGCCTCTAATTTTCTTTGCATGTTTTACGTGGTTTGGGGCTTTCGATAAGTGTCGTTCTAACTTACGAACAAGAACCACAACGTTGATACTAGTATTGTCAATGACCCGTTGTAAATTGAATCTTCACTATGTTGGGAGAAACAGGCACCCGCAAAGCCACTTATGCAATACAAGTTGCATGTCAAGCATGGAGCAAGTCTCATGAACGATGTCATGTAAGGTTAGCCCGGGCCGCTTCATCCCACCATCCCGCAATATGCAAAGTACACAAGAAGCAATCGACAACAAAAGCATCAACGCCCACAATGACCATTGTGTTCTACTCGTGCAATAGATCTACATATATACACGGTTCTAATACCACTGTAGGAGTTCGTAGCATGGAAAACAAAAAATTTATACTGCATGAACACAAACAAGCCAAGATCTATCTACTAGATTGTAGCAACGAGTCGATTAGAGTACTCACCCTCGAAGATTGCAAAGCGGTTAACGAGAGCATATTCTCGTGGGTGATGTAGTCATACACTTGCCGATCTCAAGATCGCGTAGATGATCCTTCTGGCGCCGCATTCCGGCAGCACTTCCGCAGTCGGTCACACGTTCGGTACTCGATTAAGACCTTCCTCTCCCTTGTTCCAGCAGGCAGCGGAGGTTGTAGTTCTCTCCTCGCGATTCCGGCAGCACGGCGGCGTGGTGTCGGAAGTAGAGGGGAGATCCCGCAGGTCTTCTCCTAAGCCGGAGCGGGTTATGGTGGAGTATTAAGATTTCCTCGGCAATCTAGGGTTTAGAAGCCGGAGAGGAGGAGGTGGTCGGAGGCGGCTAGGGTGGTGGCGACTTGGTGCGGCGGCGGCGCGACGACGGTATGGGGAGGGGCTGGTGTTGTGTGTCTTGGAGGGCACCCCCTCCCCTCTATTTATGAGAGGGAGGGCAGCTTGGGAGAGGGGAGTTTTAATCCTTCCCCAACTCCTTCTCCTACTTGGCTTGTGGTGGAGGTAAAGAAGGATTCTTTCCTTCCACCACCAGGATACATTGTCCCAGTTTGACTTTTCAAACTTACCTCTTCAATTTTAATTTGGAGTTTAATTTCTGTCTATCAAACGCCCAACCAAGTGACCTAGGACATGATGCAATCATTCCACTTAGTCATGACTAAGGCTCTGGTGCCTGACGGGGAGGAAGAGGTTAAAGTTGTCCTGGAGATCCCCGGCAACGGCGCTAGAAAGCTTGTGTTGGCTGGCGGATGGATGACGTGGGAGTTTCTTCTTCTTCGTTCCCCGGCAACGGCGCCAGAAAAGCGTATTGCCTAACAGAGAGGACTTCGTTGGAAACCCCAAGAGCAAGGTGTGATGAGCACACCAACAAGTTTTCCCTCATTTGATACTGAGGTTATCGAACCAGAAGGAGGAAGGAAACGTCACACAGGTGTTGCAAACAACGTGGAGACCTGCACAACACAAACTCAAGAATTTGTCCCAACGAATCAGTGAGGTTGTCAAGCTCACCGGTTTGCTGTAACAAAGGATTAAACGTATGCTGTGGAAGGTAATGGTTTGCAGCAAGTAAACAAGTAACATTGGAGGATGTATCAATGGTAAAGATTGGACTGGGGTCCATAGTTCACTAGAGGTGCTCTCCTTAGATAAACAACATGGCATGAAGGGTAAACAAATCACAGCAGGGCAATTGACAGGAACTGAGCAAGGCATAACAATGCAATTACTAGTCAGAAAGATCCTATGAGATTCGATTGGGCAATACAACAAGATACATAGACCGCCATCCAACTGCATCTATGACTAGAAGTCCACCTTCAGGTTATCATCGAACCCCCTCCAGTATTAAGTTGCAAGCAATAGACAACTGCTTTAAGCAAAGTGTGTAAGGTAAACAGTCCACATGATCCATGAACAAGAGACTATTGTTTTATCCCTAGTGGCAACAACACATCTACAACCGAAGAGATTTCTGTCACTTCCCTTGGAAACTAGAGGCATGGACCCACTATAGAGCATAAATACCCCCTCTTGGAGTCACTAGCAAATACTCGGACAAGATAGCTACTACCAATGGAGAGCATGCAAGATCACAAACAACACAGACATGATAGAATCATAAATACAAAACCATTAATCAAACCAACATAATAATCTCAATATCCATCGGATCCCTGCAAACACAACATGCATGATTACCAATAGATTATATCTTGATCATGAACAGAGCTCATAAGATCTATACATGAAAGCACAAAGGAGGAGATACAACCATCTAGATACTACATGGACCCATAGTACAAGGTGGAACTACTCATGCATCATACCGGAGAGAAGGCCTCTGCGATGATCTCCCCTCCGGCAGGGTGCCAGGAAGAACTTCAGATCCCCCCGATCTAGGTACGATGGTGGCGGCGGCTACAGACGGTTTCATGGAGATTTGATCGGGTGCTTAGGGTTTCTGCATCGGGGGTTTCTTATAGGCGAAGCGGGAGACCGAGGAGGCGGGCAGGGGCCCCACACCCTGCCTAGGCGCGGGCCCACCCCTAGCCACGCCTAGGGGCAGCCTGGGCGCCCTGGCCCGCCTCTCCGTCTCCCCTCTGGACTTCTTATTCCCCAAGGAAAGTGATTGACTTTGACGTTTGTCCCGTCCAATTCCGAGAATATTTCCTTACTAGCTTTTCTGGAACCAAAAATAGAAGAAAACATGCAACTGGCTCGGTGTCAACTTATTAATAGGTTAGTACCAGAAAACATGTAAAAATCACCTCAAAGTGTAGACAAAGCAAAGCAAAGTAGATACTAACAAGCATGGAACATCAAAAATTATAGATACGTTTTCGACGTATCAAGCATCTCCAAGCTTAACTCCTACCCGCCCTCGAGTAGGTAAGTGATAAAAGAATAATTTTTGAGGTGACATGCACCCTCACAATAAAGATCGAACCATTTGCAAGCATTAAAAGCTAGGATCAAAGAACTCTAAACATGTGCATGAAAGATGGAGTTCTAACAATAGGACATAGTAACTATGCATGCAACATGAAAGGCCACAAACAAAGATCATGAATAACATGCATTGAAAAACGTTTGTTTGTTTCACATACAGAAAACATAGCATAGTGGCAATCAGCTTGTCCCTCATAGAGTAGCAATATAGATGAATATAACACCTTCAAAGTTCACAAGGGTGACTAGAAACAAATAGCACAAGAACAAGTAATATCACAATATGCATAAATCAATAAGCTTTGGAAAACTACACACAAAATGATAATTATGCTCTCTTAATGGTGCCTAAAGGTAGAAGGTGGAGACTCAATAGTGGTGGAAGAAAGGCCTTTTTGTAAAGGAAGCAGGGATTCCAAGTTTGAAAAAGAGCTTCCAAAAAGTATGGTACTTGTTAGCTTTCAGCCCTCATTTCCCCTATCATAAGCATCTTGAAGTGATTAAGGTTAAAGTGAACTAACTATGGAGTATATGCTTGGCAAAGTATAAGTTGGCAATCTCAAGTCCCTTGAATACGAGGGCCACACCTCATGCTACTCAACTTCAGTCACCTATAAGTTTTTGTCATTGTAAGTATTTGCATATCATAGAGAACCGCCAACAGGGTACCCCTTGCACATGGTACAGGAGCTTTCCCATAACCAAAATGACAAGGCAAGCAGACAATGAGCATCTTAGGGATATTTTTATTTACTATATGCATAGCTTTTTATTGAGGATGCTTCATAGATAGCTCACTATGGTGATGATGCAAGTTTCCACCATGATTAGGCATGGCTTAGGCTAGCGGCCCAGGCGTTTCTCTAACACAGAATACTTACTCCATGGACTTACAAGCTTCCTCTTTATTTCACACCGATGACATCCATAGACAAAAGATCATGATATCAACTGAGTACAAAGTACAAGTGCAATGTTGAAAACGTTCCCCGTGACAGCACGGTTCTGCTAATTCCAACTTATAAGTGCAAGCATATACAACATAGATGTCACAATGGTTCAAGTTTATTAGGGGCAAAGAGTATAAAGTGTTCCATCAAGTTTGTGAGGGCTTTAATCACTAAGTTTTCACATAACAAAATAGTTTTTAATTGGAAGATATCTGAAAACAAGAATATACTTGGAATGGTGTAACACACCATTCATAGGAATTTATAGTGGACACTTTGGAAAAACTTGGTTTCTTGGGAGTTGGAAGAATGATTAGAGCTTACTCATACAAGTAGAGGCTAGCAAAAGACTGGGAGCAACCAACTAAGAGAGCATAATGGCCATAATCATGTAGAGCAACAAAGCATTACTAAGCAAAGCATAGAGTGCTGCTACAAGTCAAGGACTAGATGATCATAGAGGCTAATGGTGACTTGTCATAGTCATAACATGGTGTGAGCATGTGCCAAATCAACCCAAACAAAGCATTAAAGGAGAATACCACGATACTATGCTTTTGCATGCTAAAACAACACATAATTTCTTCAAGGCACACTAAGCAATCCCAATTGTTTGGAACAAGACATCCTACAGCAATAATCACTAATCATAACGTCAAAATAGGACCTACCATGTCATGCTAAAGTCTAAGTCACAGTCAATGCAAGCTCCTCTTGCACTTCAAGCAAGAACTTACTACTCCTTTCCAACACCAAGCAACTTATTTGCAAAACAACACAGCGAGAACGGGGGTCGAAAATACTTTATTCAAGCAAACTAAACAACCTAAGCAAAGCAAATGAAAACTAAGATGCTCCAAGAAAAACACAATTGTGCATGAAACAATAAAAACGGAGTGTCTAGACAGACCTAAGTTTTTATTGACGAAGAAGGGGATGCCTTAGGCATCCCCAAGATTTGATGCTTGTACCTCTTGGATATTTCTTGGGGTGACACCATGGTGGCATATCCAAGCTTGAGCTTTTGTCCATTCTTCATCTCATTGCATCATTCTCTCTCTACACCTGAAATTTTTCCTTCATACAAAACTTCACACAATCTTCATTAGCAACATTAGTGTATTCAAAATATATTAGACCTCTGGCAAAGCTTTGGAACAGCAAGGATTTTCACAAAAAACACAATCTACTATAGCAACCCCTTCAAAAATCTCAATTACCCAAAAGAGAACTCAAAAAGGAATCAATAAGAAGCAAATGCAAATAATGACATAAATCCGTCAAAATAGACCAGCAGGTAGAAACTGATTTTTTTGAATATCTTATGTTGCTGAAATCAAAAAGTGTTGAGCTAACGAAAGTTATCTAACATACTGGGGTTTTATTCGTAAATTTTTAGCTCGATACGATTTACAGAGACTCCTCACGAATTTTTATGGTGGAGGACAGAAATCAGTTTCGGGACAACAACTCCCCAAATCTTACTTCCCTCTCATTAGAGGTCATTCTTGGCACAAAAAGCAAACAAAAAGGATAAGGAGAGGTCATTACTGAAGTAATAACTTCCAAGACTCAAGAAAACTTTTGGGTTATCTCCCAATAAGTACTTTTTTAACGACTTTAAGTTAGGCACAAGAAGCAAGAAGAATCAAGTATTTTCAAATGAAGAAGCATTACCCCTCTTGTTCTTTCCTTTATTACCTTTCTTCTTATCATTAGGGAACATATGATTGCTTACCGGAGGAACAAAATGCATGATGCCTTTTCCCATATCTATTACTACCCCAAGGTGTTTCAGTAGAGATCTTCCAAGTGTGATCTGTCCTTTTCCTACACATTCAATAACAAGATAATCAGTAGTCACCATTTTCCCTGAGATTTTTGTAAACACACCTTCAACTATTCCAATGGGTAATATAGTGACATTGTTGGTAAGAGAGATTTCCTCTCCTCCTTCAGTATGCCCCCAAAGACTCAAGGAATCATAAATATATTTAGGCATGAGGCAAAATTCAGACATGATATCACAGCGAGCATCAAGAAGTGTAGTGTTTATTGAGACTTTGATTGTGGGAAACCACTTTGAAGGCTCAGAATTCATGGTAACATAATCATGGTAAGCCCTAAGCGTGTGATAGCAACTATTCATAGCAGCAATACCGGTCTCAAGAGTGTTCAACCTAGCAAAAATATTTGTGAAAGAGGAATCAGACTTGCCAGGTGTACCATAAATCATGATTAATTTCTTTATGGCATCAAAAGCTTCATCCTCGGTACATGGCAAAAAACTTTCTCAGCCACAACATCCAAAGCATATCTATAACGAAGAGCAATACCGCGGTAAAAACTATCAATAACCAAGCTAAGGCTCACCTTAGGCCCAGTTTTCCTCTGTTAAGCGGAGATTCTAGACCAAGCTTGTTTAAAACTTTCTTCACCTTTTTGTTTAAAAGTGGAGATTTCTACCATAGGGGAAATAAATGTTGGTCCAAAACAAGACACGATAACAACTAGAGCAGGAACTAATTGTTTTTGAATGAAGAAAGCAAACCAAACTAGACTATTTTTTGGGTTTTTTTGGAAAGAGGCAAACAAAACCAAGCAAAATAAACAAAGAAAACTAAAAACAAAGTAAAGAGAAAGGAAGTGAAGGACTCCCCTAGTGAAGACGTCCTTGGCCTCCCCGGCAACGGCGCCAGAAAGCTTGTTGATGCGCTGGTGCCTGGCGGGGAGGAAGAGGTTGAAGTTGTCCTGTAGATCCCTGGCAACGACGCTAGAAAGCTTGTGTTGGATGGCGCGTGGTTGACGTGGGAGTTTCTTCTTCTTCATTCCCCGGCAACAGCGCCAAAAAAGCTTGTTGCCTAATAGAGAGGACTTCGTTGGAAATCCCAAGAGCAAGGTGTGATGAGCACAACAACAAGTTTTCCCTCAGTTGAGACCGTGGTTATCGAACCCGAAGGAGGAAGGAAATGTCACACAGGTGTTGCAAACAACGTGGAGACCTGCATAACACAAACTCAAGACTTTGTCCCAACGAATCAGTGAGGTTGTCAAGCTCACCGGTTTGATGTAACAAAGGATTAAACATATGGTGTGGAAGGTAATGGTTTTCAACAAGTAAACAAGTACAGTGGAGGATGTATCAATGGTAAAGATTGGACCGGGGTCCATAGTTCACTAGAGGTGCTATCCTTAGATAAACAACATGGCATGAAGGGTAAACAAATTATAGCTGGGCAATTGACAGGAACTGAGCAAGGCATAACAATGCAATTACTAGTCAGAAAGATCCTATGAGATTCGATTGGGAATACAACAAGATACATAGACCGCCATCCAACTGCATCTATGACTAGAAGTCCACCTTCAGGTTATCATCCGAACCCCCTCCAGTATTAAGTTGCAAGCAACAAACAACTTCTTTAAGCAAAGTGTGTAAGGTAAACAGTCCACATGTTCCATGAACAAGAGACCGTTGTTTTCTCCCTAGTGGCAATAGCACATCTACAACCGAAGAGATTTCTGTGACTTCCCTTGGAAACTAGAGGCATGGACCCACTATCGAGCATAATACCCCCTCTTGGAGTCACTAGCAACTACTCGGCCAAGATAGCTACTAACAACAGAGCATGCAAGATCACAAACAACATAGACATGATAGAATCATCAAGACAAAACCATTAATCAAACCAACATAATAATCTCAATATCCATCGGATCCCCGCAAACACAACATGCATGATTACAAATAGATTAGATCTTGATCATGAACGAAGCGCATATGATCTATACGCGAAAGCACAAAGGAGGAGATACAACCATCTAGCTATTACATGGACCCATACTCCAAGGTGGAACTACTCACGCATAATACTAGAGAGAAGGCCTCCGAGATGATCTCCCATCTGGCAGGGTGCCTGGAAGAACTTTAGATCCCCCCGATCTAGGGACGATGGTGGCGGCTATAGACGGTTTCGTGGAGATTTGATCGGGTGCTTAGGGTTTCTGCATCGGGGGCTTCTTATAGGCGAAGGGGGAGGACGAGGAGGCGGCCAGGGGCCCCACACCCTGCCTAGGCGTGGGCCCACTCCTTGTCGCGCCTAGGGGGGTCTGGGCGCCCTAACCCGCTTCTCTGTCTCCCCTCTGGACTTCTTGTTCCGCACAAAAAGTTATTGACTTTGACGTTTGTCCCGTCCAATTCCAAGAATATTTCCTTACTAGCTTTTCTGGAACCAAAAACAGCAAAAAACAGGCAACTCGCACTATGGCAACTTGTTAATAGGTTAGTACCAGAAAACATGTAAAAAGCACCTCAAAGTGTAGACAAAGCAAAGCAAAGTACATACTAATAAGCATGGAACATAAAAAATTATGGATACGTTTCTGACGTATCAAGCATGCCCAAGCTTAACTCATGCTCGCCCTCGAGTAGGTAAGTGATAAAAGAATAATTTTTAAGGTGACATGCACCCTCACAATAAAGATCCAACCATTTGCAAGCATTGAAAGTTGGGATCAAAGAACTCTAAACATGTGCATGAAATATGGAGTTCTAACAATAGGACATAGTAACTATGCATGCAACATGAAAGGCCACAAACAAAGATCATGAATAACATGCATTGAAAAACGTTTGTTTGTTTCACATACAGAAAACTTAGCATAGTGGCAATCAGCCTGTCCCTCATAGAGTAGCAATATAGATGCATAGGACACCTTCAAAGTTCACAAGGGTGATTAGAAACAAATAGCACAAGAACAAGTAATATCACAATATGCATCAATCAATAAGCATTGGAACACTGCACACAAAATGACAACTATGCTCTCTTAATGGTGCCTAAAGGTAGAAGGTGGAGACTCAATAGTGGTGAAATAAAGGCCTTTTTGTAAAGGAAGCAGGGATTTCAAGTTTCAAAAAGAGCTTCCAAAAATTATGGTACTTGTTAGATTTCAGCCCTCATTTCCCCTATCATAAGCATCCTGAAGTGATTAAGGTTAAAGTGAACTAACTATGGAGTATATGCTTGACAAAGTATAAGTTGGCAATCTCAAGTCCCTTGAATACGAGGGCCACACCTCATGCTACTCAACTTCAGTCACCTCTAAGTTCTTGTCATTGTAAGTATTTGCATATCATAGAGAACCGCCAACGGGGTACCCCTTGCACATGGTACAAAAGCTTTCCCATAACCAAAATTACAAGGCAAGCAGACAATGAGCATCTCAGTGATATTTTTATTTACTATATGCATAGCTTTTTATTGAGGATTCTTCATAGATAGCTTACAATGGTGATGCTGCAAGTTTCCACCATGATTAGACATGGCTTAGACTGGCGGCCCAGGTGTTTCTCTAACACAGAATACTTACTCCATGGACTTACAAGCTTCCTCTTTATTTCACACCAGTGACATCCATAGAAAAAAGAGCATGATATCAACTGAGTACAAAGTAGAAGTGCAATGTTGAAAACGTTCCCCGTGACAGCACGGTTCGTCTAATTCCAACGTATAAGTGCAAGCATATACAACATAGACGTCACAATGGTTCAAGTTTATTAGGGGCAAAGAATATAAAGTGTGCCATCAAGTTCATGGGGTATTTAATCACGAAGTTTTCACATAAAAAATAGTTTTTAATTGGAAGATAGGTGAAAACAAGAATATACTTGGAATGGTGTAACACACCATGCATATGAGTTTATAGTGGACACTTTAGAAAAACTTGGTTCTTTGGGATTTGGAATCATGAGTAGAGCTTACTCATACAAGTGGAGGCTAGCAAAAGACTGGGAGCAACCAACTAAGAGAGCATAATGGCCATAATCATGTAGAGCAACAAAGCATTACTAACCCAAGTATAGAGTGGTACTACAAGTCAAGGACTAGATGATCATAGAGGCTAATGGTGACTTGTCATAGTCATAACATGGTGTGAGCATGTGCCAAGTCAACCCAAAAAAAGCATTAAAGGAGAATACCACGATACTATGCTTTTGCATGCTAAAACAACACATAATTTCTTCAAGGCACACTAAGCAATCCCAATTGTTTGGAACAAGACATGCTATAGCAATAATCACTAAGCATAAGGTCAAAACAACACCTAGCAAGTCATTCTAAAGTCTAATTCAGAGTCAATGCAAGCTCCTCTTGCACTTCAAGCAAGAACTTACTACTCCTTTCCAACACCAAGCAACGTATTTGCAAAACAACATAGCGAGAACGGGGGTCCAAACTACTTTATTCAATCAAACTAAACAACCTAATCAAAGCAAAAGAAAACTAAGACGCTCCAAGAACAACACAACTGTTCATGAAACAACAAAAACGGAGTGTCTAGACAGACCTGGGTTTTTATTGATGAAGAAGGGGATGCCTTGGGCATCCCCAAGCTTTGACGATTGTACCTCTTGGATTTTTTATTGACGAAGAAGGGGATGCCTTGGGCATCCCCAAGATTTGACGCTTGTACCTCTTGGATATTTCTTGGGGTGACACCATGGTGGCATCTCCAAGCTTGAGCTTTTGTCCATTCTTCATCTCATTGCATCATTCTCTCTCTACACCTTAAATTTTTCCTTCATACAAAACTTCCCACAATCTTCATTAGCAACATTAGTGTATTCAAAAGATATTAGACCTCTGGCAAAGCTTTGGAACAGCAAGGCTTTTCACTAAAAACACAAGCTAATGTAGCAACCCCTTCAAAAAGCTCAATTCCCCAAAAGAGAACTCAAAAAGGAATCAATAAGAAGCAAATGCAAATAATGGCAGAAATCTGTCAAAACAGACCAGCAGGTAGAAACTGATTTTTTACAACATCTTCTATTGCTCAAATCAAAAAGTGTTGAACTACGAAAGTTAGCTAACATACTGGGGGATTTATTCGTAAATTTTGAGCTCAATCCGATTTACATAGACTCCTCACGGATTTTTATGGTGGAGGACAGAAATCTGTTTCAGGGCAGCAACTCCCCAAATCTTACTTCCCTCTCATTAGAGGTCATTCTTGGCACAAAAAGCAAACAAAAAGGATAAGGAGAGGTCATTACTGAAGTAATAACTTCCAATACTCAAGAAAACTCTTGGGTTATCTCCCAAAAAGTACTTTTCTTTAACGCCTTTAAGTTAGGCACAAGAAGCAAGAAGAATCAAGTATTTTCAAATGAAGAAGCATTACCCCTCTTGTTCTTTCCTTTCTTACCTTTCTTATTCTCTTTAGCAAAGATATGATTGCTTATCGGAGGAGCAAAATGCATGATGCATTTTCCCACATCTATTACTACCCCAAGGTGTTTCAGTAGAGATATTCCAAGTGTGATCTGTCCTTTGCCTACACATTCAATAACAAGATAATCAGTAGTCATCATTTTCCCTGAGATTTTTGTAAACACACCTTCAGCTATTCCAATGGGTAATATAGTGACATTATTCGTAAGAGATATTTCCTCTCCTCCTTCAGTAAGCCCCCAAAGACTCAAGGAATCATAAATATCTTTAGGCATAAGGCAAAATTCAGACATGATATCACAGCGGGCATCAAAAAGTGTAGTGTTTATTGAGACTTTGATTGTGGGAAACCACTTTGAAGGCTCAGAATTCATGGGAGCATAATCATGGTAAGCCCTAAACGTGTGATAACAACTATTCATAGAAGCAATACAGGTCTTAAGAGTGTTCAACCTAGCAAAAATATTTGTGAAAGAGGAATCAGACTTGCCAGGTGTACCATAAATCATGATTAATTTCTTTATGGCATCAAAAGCTTCATCCTCAGTACATAGCAAAAAATCTTTCTCAGCCACAGCATCCAAAGCATATCTATAACGAAGAGCAATACCGCGGTAAAAACTATCAATAACCAAGCTAAGGCTCACCTTAGGCTCAGTTTTCCTCTGTAAAGCAGAGATTCTAGAACAAGCTTGTTTAAAACTTTCTTCACCTTTTTGCTTAAAAGTGGAGATTTCTACCATAGGGGAAATAAGGTCCAAAACCAGACATGGTAGCAACTAGAGAACGAACTAATTTTTTAGTGTTTTTTGAATAAAGAAAGCAAACCAAACTAGACTACTTTTTTGGGTTCTTTGGAAAGAGGCAAACAAAACCAAGCAAAAGAAACAAAGCAAACTAAAAACAAAGTAATGAGAAAGGAAGTGAAGGGCCCCCCTAGTGAAGATGTCCTTCGCCTCCCCGGCAACGGTGCCAGAAAGCTTGTTGATGCGCTGGTTCCTGACGGGGAGGAAGATGTTGAAGTTGTCGTGTAGATCCCTGGCAACAGCGCCAGAAAGCTTGTGTTGGCTGGCGCGTGGTTGACTTGGGAGTTTATTCTTATTCGTTCCCCAGCAACGGCGCCAGAAAAGCTTGTTGCCTAACAGAGAGGACTTTGTTGGAAACCCCAAGAGGAAGGTGTGGTGAGCACAGCATCAAGTTTTCCCTCAGTTGAGACCGAGGTTATCAAACCAGAAGGAGGAAGGAAACTTCACACAGGTGTTGCAAACAACATGGAGATCCGCACAACACAAACTCAAGACTTTGTCCCAACAAATCAATGAGGTTGTCAAGCTCACCGGTTTGCTGTAACAAAGGATTAAACATATGGTGTGGAAGGTAATGGTTTGCAACAAGTAAACAAGTAACAGTGGAGGATGTATCAATGGTAAAGATTGTACCGGGGTCCATAGTTCACTATAGGTGCTCTCCTTAGATAAACAACATGGCATGAAGTGTAAACAAATTCTAGCAGGGCAATTGACAGGAACTGAGCAAGGCATAACAATGCAATTACTAGTCAGAAAGATCCTATGAGATTCGATTGGGCAATACAACAAGATACATAGACCGCCATCCAACCCCCTCCAGTATTAAGTTGCAAGCAACAGACAACTGCTTTAAGAAAAGTGTGTAAGGTAACAGTCCACATGTTCCATGAACAAGAGACCATTGTTTTCTCCCTAGTGGCAACAACACATCTACAACCGAAGAGATTTCTGTCACTTCCCTTGGAAACTAGAAGCATGAACCCACTATCGAGCATAAATACCCCCTCTTGGAGTCACTAGCAACTACTCGACCAAGATAGCTACTAACAATGGAGAGCATGCAAGATCACAAACAACACAGACATGATAGAATCATAAAGACAAAACCAGTAATCAAACCAACATAATAATCTCAATATCCATCGGATCCCCACAAACACAACATGCATGATTACAAATAGATTAGATCTTGATCATGAACGAAGCTAACAAGATCTATACATGAAAGCACAAAGGAGGAGATACAACCATCTAGCTACTACATGGACCCATAGTACAAGGTGGAACTACTCACGCATCATACCGGAGAGAAGGCCTCCGGGATGATCTCCCCTCCGGCAGGGTGCCGAGAATAACTTCAGATCCCCTCGATCTAGGGACGATGGTGGCGGCGGCTATAGACGGTTTCGTGGAGATTTGATCGGGTTCTTAGGGTTTCTGCATCGGGGGCTTCTTATAGGCGAAGTGGGAGGCCGAGGAGGCGGCCAAGGGACCCACACCCTGCCTAGGCGCGAGCCCACCCCTGGCCGCGCCTAGGGGGTTTGGGCACACTGTCCCGCTTCTCCATCTCCCCTCTAGACTTCTTGTTTCCCATGGAAAGTTATTGACTTTGACGTTTGTCCCGTCCAATTCCGAGAATATTTCCTTACTAGATTCCGAGATACTAACAAGCATGGAACATCAAAAATTATAGATACGTTCCCGAAGTATTGATGACACATTCATGCACCCTTCCCCTTCCGGTCCGGTGAATCTTCTATATCATTCCCGAACTCCGGAATTGGACTTTTCTTATATGAATCTTATTCTCTGGACCATTACGGATCTCCTCGTGATATCCCGGATCCCATTCCCGAACTCTGCAGAGGTGGTGCACTTTACCCACAAGACTTGGTTCCCCAAGACAAGATCTTTCAGAAGCTTTCCCTTAGACCAAAATGGACGCGTTCCAACCTATACAACACTACCACCCACTATCCATATGGCTAAGTTCTTTCAACGTATATGATAATGGCAGAGCCCATATTGCCAAGTGGTTGCACTTGAAACTTCTCAACATTTGACATCTCAAATCCCTTTGTTTCCTGGGTGGCCATCCACAAGTGAGATACACAATCCAAGTCCATGGCATTGTGAACCACTCAACCAATCTCCACCAAGCAAGCCCATTCCACCCAGGGGATTCATTAACTTAGTTGTTTTATTAAACAAAACATAAGTCCTCAGACTTAGAGATTTTTCCATAGTGTGAATATATTTTCCACCCATGTTTTCTATTAGCTAGGCTAAGCTTGATAGTAATAGGAATCTTTAACTTAGAAAAATCCTACTAAGGATTCATCTACTAGGTTCTACTATAGCAAGGTCTATACTTAGCAAAATTCATGCAAGTTTTACTTAGCAAAATCACTAATGCATAGAGAAAGTAATGGGACAAAAAGTATGAAGCATCACTTGCCTTTTTGGTAGGGAATGGTGGTTCACTCCTTGATCTTTCTAGTCTCACACTTCACTACAAATCAATCAAGCAAACACAAATTCAATTCACATTCCAAACCAAAGTCAAACAAACAATTCTTCACACACACAAAGTAATGGAATCTAAGTCATGCATGGGAGCATGCACAAGATAGTTTTATTTTGCAAAGGGGTCTCTATGGGGTTTCTAAACTTTGTAAGATCCAAATTGGTCATTTACCAAAGTGGCAAGGTCATTAGCAAGTGGGTTTTATCCAAAACCACTTTTAAATCCATTCATCATTTCATGTGGTGAAAAATGTTTTTATCAAGGTAAAACTCTTAAGTTGTTCACCAAATGAGTTGCTAATTTGCAAAACTTGGTGTTTTAGGTCAGTAGGTTTGGTCCAAAGCATTTCCTTAAAGTTTTCTTTCCATAAATATTTTTATAACAAAAACCATTCTTTTTATTTGGCTAGAAAATGACTAAGTCAAGTAATCCAACCTAAATCTTTCCATAATCATTTTTAACACCAAGGGTTGGTTCCTAGGGTCGAAGGTCACAACAATTCAATTTGCGAAGGTTTTACTTCAAAATTATTTTCAATAAATAAATTACATTTCTATTTGACTAGAAATGGTTTTAAATTAAAGAATCATTTCTTAATTTCTCCAAATACATTTTTGTGTCCACAAAGTGTTTTCTAGGGTCAGTAGGTTCAAATCAATCCAATTGCCAAAGATTTTAACCCTAAATTCAATTTAAAACAATTTTTACATTCTTAACAAGCATACAAATGTTTCTGCAATTTCAAACAAGCTAACAGCTACTATTTACTAAACTAAGGGCATGGTTGGCTAGGGTTTGTTCTCCTGAATCCAACGACATAAAATTTGTAATTTTTGGACGTGTGGTTCGAAAGTTACACCAATTACAAATTTGTATTCTAATCAGATCCAAAATTTTGTTTTAAAACGTATCCAGTCCACCTGGCAGTTTTTGATTGGGTGATACCGTTTCGTGTGGATCGCGTGATACAGGCCACAGGATTAAAAGGAGCGTGTGCGGCTCAGATGGTCGCGTACCCTTTCGAGGGGATCTAATCCTAGCCAGTCAAAACACATCCTACGGCTACAGCGTGTTTGCCAGAAACTGGCGGCGAGATATTGCCGGCGAGCGGCGGAGCGGCCAGTTGGCGGCGGCGCTGGCGATGCAGGAAGCAGGGAAGTGTAAGGAGATGCTCACCAGGCTCAGGAGAACACGGAGAAGCTCAAGGTACTCGCGGTTGGTCAAGGGGCGCACTAGGGTTGCAGGAATTCCTCGTCGGAGTTGCGAACTGCGTCAGGTGGTCCTGGTTGTGGTCGGAGGCGACGCTGTCGATCACGAGAAGCCAAATGGAGGGCAGGATTAGGTGCGTAAGATCAAGGCGAAGATGCTAGCATGATCGAGAAGCAGAGGGGCGGTCGGTTTCTACCTGGGGATCGTCGTCGGAGAAGAAACAGGCGGCGGCGCTGTCAGAGCTAGTCCAAGCCAAAGCTCTGGGGCGCCCGCGGTCGAGTGATTGACACAGAAGGATGCGCCAGGGTATGGTGAGCGTGCTCGTGTGCTCAGGGAGGCGGAAGGGGGCGTGTGCTGGCCGGAATTGGCGAGAAGGGTCGTCGGAGACAGAGAAAGTGGCTGACGAAATACGGCAGCCTGGGGGCGTGCTTGGGGAAGGAGGCAGAGGGGAACGAGAGAGGACGTGCTGGCGTTTTATCGAGCTTGATCACTGCGAGTTAAGGTGGCTGCGTTAAGGCGTATTGATGCCGCGATTCAAAGCTTGCAACGGCGACGAGAGAAGGAAGAACCAGTCGCGGGGTGGGGAAGGAGAACAGTGGAAAGGGGTCCACTGGTCAGTGGGAAAAGAAACGAGGGGAAAGGTCCACCAGTCATTGGTTCTGTGGGTAAGAAAGTTGGTGCCAAACGTTTTCTTCGGGGAAAGAAGCTGGGCTGTTGCTGGGCCTATTGGGCTGCCTGGGTTGGGTCGGCCATGTCTCATTTTTTTCTGTTTTCTTAATTTCTATTTTCTGAATTCTGTTTTGAAATTCCCAAACATTCAAACATCAATCAAACAATTCAAACAACACCAAACTTTGTAATATTGAATTTAGTTCTGTTCAGTAACATGGACAAAAGCCCAAAATAAAATAAAATAATAATTTTATTGATCCAGTCTTTAATTAAATGAAATGGACCTTTATTTATTTAACATGATTTGATTTATTCAATAAAATCCTAATTTGAATTCCAAACACTTTCAAATCCAAATAGGTAGGTTTTATTTGAAATTATAAGATACTTGAAATTTGTTTTAAAACAAAATAACATTTTATTTTAGAGTCCATTATTAATTACATTTAATAGATTTTCATTATTAGATCAAATAGGATTTGTTTTATTGAGATATTTATTTTGAAATCTAAAATAAAGCCAAAACACTTTAGTAGGTTTTAGTTGTAAATATCAAATATTTGGAAAACTTATTTTAAATATTTTAATAAGTTTTGATGTTTCAATTAAATTGGTAAAACCTTTTATTTAAATAAAGTTGGATATTAAATTCTTATTAATCTATTTAAATAAACCTTTGCTAATTTTATTTTAAAATTAAATGTTTTAATTCCCAAAGCTTGGCCAAGGTTTTAACTTTGGCTTTATAAAATAATCCTTATTTGTAAAATTTCTATTTCATTTGAAAACAAATATTTTCATTTAATTGTTTCAAAATAGTATTTCCAAATGTTTTTTATTTTCCTTTTATTAAATGTTTATCTTTTTAAATCCCTTTAGTTTTTATTAAATTCAAATGGGTTTGAAGTCCCAATTGCATTCAAAAAGTTTCTTCTGGCTCTGGAAATTAAACAAAGTTTTATTTTATTCATTTATTTTTCACATTACAAGATTTGGAAAATCTTGGGATGTGACAGACTACCACCCTTAAAATAAATCTCGTCCCGAGATTTGGGGAGGCTAGGTTTACAAGCATGTTCAAAACAACTAGGGTACTACCACCCTTAAAAATTTTCAAACAAAAATTACATTTTGTCCTTCTTGGGATCCTGGGGAACTTCTCTAAGCAAACTTTTGCATTGTGTCCTTGGTTTCCATTCTTAACTCACGGGCCAAGGTTGAGATCCTTCATAGACTTGTTTAACTTGTTCTCCATCCTTTCTGGACAATTGTTTGCATAGTGGCCTAGTTCCTTGCATTTGAAACATGTGACAAGGCTGAGATCCCTCATAGGCTGGTTTACCTTATGCTTCATCTTTTCTGGACAGTAGTTTGCATAATGTCCTAACTCTTTGCAGTGTTTGCACATCACTTGGCTAAAATCCTTCCTTATCTTGGGTTTCACTAGCCTTTGTTTGTCTTCTTGGCTCTTCTTCTTTTCTAGGCATTTATTGGCATAGTGTCTCATCTCTTTGCAATTGTAACACTGCAATTGGGTAATATCCTTCTTGCTAGTGTTGGGGAATTTCTTATTCTTCTTGGGTCTCTCCAAAGCTAGGAGTTCTTCCAGTTCATGTTCTTCATAGGTGGGAGATCTTTCTCTCTTCTTGGGGCATTGATCCTCATGCTCCTTGGTTGCATGATTCTTGTATCTAAAAACATTGCTAGCTTGGGTTCCTTTCAGATTAGTATCTTTGTCATCCTTGTTGTCATTAGCTCCTTGGAAAAAGTTTTCTCTCATGTTGATCATTTGAGTAACCAATCCTTGCAACAATTGGGATTGAAGTTTCAACATCTTTTGTATGGCTGGGTCTAGTCCATTGTTGTTGGCTAAAAGCTGCGTTGTCTCTTGGCTTAACTGGTTTTGGGTTGCTATAAGTTCTCTCATGTTGTCCACTTGGTTGTTGTTGTTGTTATCAACTTTGGAGTCTTTTGGAGTAGTCATCTGTTTGGGTTGAAGGAGATTAGAATAGGCAAGATATTTCTAAGGAAATATTTCTAATCACACACATCACAATTCACATAAGCAATGTTCAAGCAATCACAAACAAACATTTCACTCAAACAAGGTTCAAGCACATACTTAGGCAACAAAATATTTTTGTTACACCACATAAGTTGGTGGTTTGACTTAACTAAATTATGGTGGTCCATCTATATGGTTCACTTGTGATCTTTCCTTCCTACATGATTCTTCTTGAATGAGATCTTGGTTCCTTGGGATAAAATCTTGGTTGCAATACTTCAAAGTTGTTGATGGCTCCTTCTTATTTTGCATTCCTTAAGTCTCTAAGTCTTGAGTAAGATTTCCTTGTTTCACTTGTAGTCCTTAGTAGTTTCCAAGTTGGAAGTCCTTGGTGAACATGCTGAAGATGTTGAAGTCGTTAGAGTTGAAGAAGTTGAAGAAGTCCTTTACACATGGTGTAGTCTTTGGCCATGGGTAGGTTTTTCCATCAAGTTGAAATAGAAGAGAAGTAGAGTTGAAACCAAAATGGTTGAGAAAAGAGTTTACAAGTGTTTTTTGTAAATAGTTTTTGGAACAAAATACAACTCCTATTTTTCTAAGGGTTTTTGTCCAATCCTAGGTTTACAAATCCTACAGGCAACACAATGCTCTGATACCATCTGTAGAGGCCTCAACCTAATAAGGTAGATTCCTCCTGTGTTTACAATGCTAGTCCCTGGATCAATAGCTAGCATCCACAGTTTAGATGTAATATCAAGAAACAAGGGTCATAATATAACTTTATAACCAGGAATAAAAAAATTTATTACATCAAACATAGCTCATTAGGCTATTACATTACATTGCAGCGGAATAAATATAGTCATGGGTCCTTCATCTTCAAAATGCCACAGGCAGATGTTGGTTGTAGACTTTGTAATCCTAAACAATCAATCTTCACTAAAATCAATCAAACCTGCAACATACAAGTTACAGCCACAAAGGGTCAATACATTTGAATTGTATTGGCAAGTGATACTATGGTAGTATAGTGGAGTCTATCATCTATATGTATTTGGCTAAGTGGAGTTGAGGCTTGCATTGCTCAAAATAGATTTACCCTTAACATTTGAAAATACTAAGTTTTTGCTTGACATAATCATTTTTCTCAATCAAAGATTTCAAGATCCTTGTACCAAGCCATCTCTCCATCAATGATTGAAGAATTCAAACAACCCTTGTTCAAACCACAAGATTTTAATTTAGAAATTTGAATGATGAGATTCTTGATTGCTTCCATGTCTTGATGCTCAAATTGTCCTTTACCAGGGACATGGCTAAGTACTTAGATTTTACACTCTGTAGAGGTGGTGCACTTTACCCACAAGACTTGGTTCCCCAAGACAAGATCTTTCAGAAGCTTTCCCTTAGACCAAAATGGACGCGTTCCAACCTATACAACACTACCACCCACTGTCCATATGGCTAAGTTCTTGCAACCTATATGATCATGGCAGAGCCCATATTGCCAAGTGGTTGCACTTGAAACTTCTCAACATTTGACATCTCAAATCCCTTTGTTTCCTGGGTGGCCATCCACAAGTGAGATACACAATCCAAGTCCATGGCATTGTGAACCACTCAACCAATCTCCACCAAGCAAGCCCATTCCACCCAGGGGATCCATTAACTTAGTTGTTTTATTAAACAAAACATAAGTCCTCAGACTTAGAGATTTTTCCATAGTGTGAATATATTTTCCACCCATGTTTTCTATTAGCTAGGCTAAGCTTGATAGTAATAGGAATCTTTAACTTAGAAAAATCCTAATAAGGATTCATCTACTAGGTTCTACTATAGCAAGGTCTATACTTAGCAAAATTCATGCAAGTTTTACTTAGCAAAATCACTAATGCATAGAGAAAGTAATGGGACAAAAAGTATGAAGCATCACTTGCCTTTTGGTAGGGAATGGTGGTTCACTCCTTGATCTTTCTAGTCTCACACTTCACTACAAATCAATCAAGCAAACACAAATTCAATTCACATTCCAAACCAAAGTCAAACAAACAATTCTTCACACACACACAAAGTAATGGAATCTAAGTCATGCATGGGAGCATGCACAAGATAGTTTTATTTTGCAAAGGGGTCTCTATGGGGTTTCTAAACTTTGTAAGATCCAAATTGGTCATTTACCAAAGTGGCAAGGTCATTAGCAAGTGGGTTTTATCCAAAACCACTTTTAAATCCATTCATCATTTCATGTGGTGAAAAATGTTTTTATCAAGGTAAAACTCTTAAGTTGTTCACCAAATGAGTTGCTAATTTGCAAAACTTGGTGTTTTAGGTCAGTAGGTTTGGTCCAAAGCATTTCCTTAAAGTTTTCTTTCCATAAATATTTTTATAACAAAAACCATTCTTTTTATTTGGCTAGAAAATGACTAAGTCAAGTAATCCAACCTAAATCTTTCCATAATCATTTTTAACACCAAGGGTTGGTTCCTAGGGTCAGTAAGGTCACAACAATTCAATTTGCGAAGGTTTTACTTCAAAATTATTTTCAATAAATAAATTACATTTCTATTTGACTAGAAATGGTTTTAAATTAAAGAATCATTTCTTAATTTCTCCAAATACATTTTTGTGTCCACAAAGTGTTTCCTAGGGTCAGTAGGTTCAAATCAATCCAATTGCCAAAGATTTTAACCCTAAATTCAATTTAAAACAATTTTTACATTCTTAACAAGCATACAAATGTTTGTGCAATTTCAAACAAGCTAACAGCTACTATTTACTAAACTAAGGGCATGGTTGGCTAGGGTTTGTTCTCCTGAATCCAACGACATAAAATTTGTAATTTTTGGACGTGTGGTTTGAAAGTTACACCAATTACAAATTTGTATTCTAATCAGATCCAAAATTCTGTTTTAAAACGAATCCAGTCCACGTGGCAGTTTTTGATTGGGTGATACCGTTTCGTGTGGATCGCGTGATACAGGCCACATGATTAAAAGGAGCGTGTGCGGCTCAGATGGTCGCATACCCTTTCGAGGGGATCTAATCCTAGCCAGTCAAAACACATCCTATGGCTACAGCGTGTTTGCCAGGAACTGGCGGCGAGATATTGCCGGCGAGCGGCGGAGCGGCCAGTTGGCGGTGGCGCTAGCGATGCAGGAAGCAGGGAAGTGTATGGAGATGCTCACCAGGCTCAGGAGAACACGGAGAAGCTCAAGGTACTCGCGGTTGGTCAAGGGGCGCACTAGGGTTGCAGGAATTCCTCGTCGGAGTTACGAACTGCGTCAGGTGGTCCTGGTTGTGGTCGGAGGCGACGCTGTCGATCACGAGAAGCCAAACGGAGGGCAGGATTAGGTGCATAAGATCAAGGCGAAGATGCTAGCATGATCGAGAAGCAGAGGGGCGGTCGGTTTCTACCTGGGGATCGTCGTCGGAGTAGAAACAGGCGGCGGCACTGTCAGAGCTAGTCCAAGCCAAAGCTCTGGGGCGCCCGCGGTCGAGTGATTGACACAGAAGGATGCGCCAGGGTATGGTGAGCGTGCTCGTGTGCTCAGGGAGGCGGAAGGGGGCGTGTGCTGGGCGGAATTGGCGAGAAGGGTCGTCGGAGACAGAGAAAGTGGCTGACGAAATACGGCAGCCTGGGGGCGTGCTTGGGGAAGGAGGCAGAGGGGAACGAGAAAGGACGTGCTGGCGTTTTATCGAGCTTGATCACTGCGAGTTAAGGTGGCTGCGTTAAGGCGTATTGATGCCGCGATTCAAAGCTTGCAACGGCGACGAGAGAAGGAAGAACCATCAAGCGGGAAGGAGAACAGTGGAAAGGGGTCCACTGGTCAGTGGGAAAAGAAACGAGGGGAAAGGTCCACCAGTCATTGGTTCTGTGGGTAAGAAAGTTGGTGCCAAACGTTTTCTTCGGGGAAAGAAGCTGGGCTGTTGCTGGGCCTATTGGGCTGCCTGGGTTGGGTCGGCCATGTCTCATTTTTTTCTGTTTTCTTAATTTCTATTTTCTGAATTACATTTTGAAATTCCCAAACATTCAAACATCAATCAAACAATTCAAACAACACCAAACTTTGTAATATTGAATTTAGTTCTGTTCAGTAACATGGACAAAAGCCCAAAATAAAATAAAATAATAATTTTATTGATCCAGTCTTTAATTAAATGAAATGGACCTTTATTTATTTAACATGATTTGATTTATTCAATAAAATCCTAATTTGAATTCCAAACACTTTCAAATCCAAATCGGTAGGTTTTATTTGAAATTATAAGATACTTGAAATTTGTTTTAAAACAAAATAACATTTTATTTTAGAGTCCATTATTAATTACATTTAATAGATTTTCATTATTAGATCAAATAGGATTTGTTTTATTGAGATATTTATTTTGAAATCTAAAATAAAGCCAAAACACTTCAGTAGGTTTTAGTTGTAAATATCAAATATTTGGAAAACTTATTTTAAATATTTTAATAAGTTTTGATGTTTCAATTAAATTGGTAAAACCTTTTATTTAAATAAAGTTGGATATTAAATTCTTATTAATCTATTTAAATAAACCTTTGCTAATTTTATTTTAAAATTAAATGTTTTAATTCCCAAAGCTTGGCCAAGGTTTTAATTTTGGCTTTATAAAATAATCCTTATTTGTAAAATTTCTATTTCATTTGAAAACAAATCTTTTCATTTAATTGTTTCAAAATAGTATTTCCAAATGTTTTTATTTTCCTTTTATTAAATGTTTATCTTTTTAAATCCCTTTAGTTTTTATTAAATTCAAATGGGTTTGAAGTTCCAATTGCATTCAAAAAGTTTCTTCTAGCTCTGAAAATTAAACAAAGTTTTATTTTATTCATTTATTTTTCACATTACAAGATTTGGAAAATCTTGGGATGTGACACTACGGTTCGTGAATTATGCAGACATGACCGAGACTCTTCTCCGATCAATAACCAATAGAGGAATCTAGAAATTCATATGGATCTCACATATTTCTACGATTACTTTGCAATCGAATGAACCACTTAAATACGATACCAATTTCCCTTTGTATCATGATAGTTTACTTATCCGAGGTCTGATCGTCGATATCTCTACATACCTAGTTCAACTGCATTACGGATAAGTACTCTTTTCTAGTTACCGTGATATGTGATCCCTTATGGGACATTCACATGCTTGCAAGCTAATTGGATGACATTCTACCGAGAGGGCCCAGAATATATCTATCCGTCATATGGATGGACAAATCCCACTCTTGATCCATGTGCCTCAACACATACTTTCCGAACACTCAATTCCACCTTTATAGCCACCCAGTTACGGTGTGGTGTTTGATGTTATCAAAGCATCCTTCCGGTGATGGTGATTAACATGATCTCATGGTCGAAGGAATTAGGTTATTATGTATCACAAAACTTATAGCAAACGAACTATTGAAATGACTTCATATTTATGCTACGCTTATCTATAGGAGTATGTCCATCACACCATTCTCCTAGTGATACGATCTTGTTGTTAACAACATCTCAATGGTCATGACCCAGAAACCATGATCATCTATTAACCAACAAGCTAGTATTATAAAGAGACTTTACTAGAGACTCTAATTTAGTTTACAAATCACACAAGTATTAATGTTTTCGGTTAATACTATTATAGCATGAATGTAAATATTTATCATAAACACAAAGATAAAAAAATAACTACTTTTATTATTGCCTTTAGGGCATATCTCCAACAGTATCCACATAAATTAGCCCCCTTTGGCTGCCTCGCACACTTTTTAAGTATATAATTCGATCAAATAATAATCAAGCATGATAATTATATGAAGACTAAAATTGAAGAGATGCGCGGATCTAACTCTCGTACTACTATCAGGATCGGACGAAACGTCAGTTCCTTACGCCATTCACCCTTAACATCATTCGTGAAACTTTTCCGAGCCCTGTCCGGCAAAAAAGAAATGAATGAATGAATTATTAATTACTTGACATCTCAGAGAGTGAACGAAAGAGACAGATATAGTGCGATAATAATTGAAATTACTTTTGGAGCATATTAAGTATGCCGCGGTAGTCTTCCATCGCTTATTTAACGAGTCCAAGAATTCAACTTTTGCATGGTCAACGTCAATGTTTAGAAGAATTCAGTGAAAGCTACGCACGTTTATATACTCATCAATTACACTTAACATCGAGTAAACAAAAAGTGAATGTGTATAAGACAGTAAGACTCTTACCTATAGTTGTAAAAAAATAGTACTTGCATAACGTAATGTTGCTCCTTTAAAAACATTAGCAAGTTATCCCTAGTTTCCTCAGGATCCTCCATTATCCTCCTTTGAACAAGAGGACCTGACGGAAAGCAAATAATTATAAAGGAGGCCAGTAAGAGGGTGTGGCCCAATCACCCACGCCATGCACTTAAACATCAACATCATCCTTCTTCTCAGGGGAAGACGTATCAGGTTCAGCTTCAAGCTGTTCCTTTGTGAGTTTGGCCGGATCAATTCCTAACTCCCGACCAACCCTTTGCATCACAGGAATTGGAGTGGCAGGTATAGGTAACTGATCTTCAGGTTGAGCAGCATCATCTGATTTACTATCGTTGGTATTCTGGAGCTGGTCTACAATCCATAGCTTAGCTCTTGCTTTCTTCTTCGGCTTAACTGGAGCTGACAGAACTGGCTTTGAACCATCGTGCTTCAGACAACTGCGAGTGAAGCGCCGCTCCACAGGCTGAACCACGACCACCTTTTTGCGTCCTTTCTTTTTCTGAACTATATCACCGAAGAAGAAGCAAAAACAGGTGGGTCCAAGACAGTATCCGAATCATCAATGTGAGCGATCTTGCCACAGGTCGGCACCGAGGCGCAAGTAGTTTCCTTTTGACAGACCGCAGCAGAGGGACAAATAATAAATCAGCAACCTCTTGTTCAAAAGCAACAGTCCAAGGGCGCTTCAGTAGACTAAATGGCGACGTTTGCAGAGACAGGGGAAGCTTCTTCGACATAAGAACAGGTAACCTACTGTCAAACAATGGACGCCACAACATCTCCGGCGGTAGAATTGGCCCAATCAGCACCTGACCAACTTGAAGAAAATCATAGAAAAATGGTCCCAGTGCAGGGTCAGGTACATTCAGATCAATGTTCATATGTTGCTGCCGTAGTTCAACCTGCATGTCAACTGAAGATTCAGACTGATCAGAAACAGAGAGAACAATGGACACCTGATCCTGTTCCAAAATCTCATCCTTGTGCTGCTCATTACCCTGAACATCATCCCCATGTGCAATTGGTATCTCAATATTTACTTCATCCCGGCCCATCTCTGGGTATTGTGGACCAACAAGCATATCACTGTTTGCCATCAAATTACCTGGGAGTGGATGTGGGTTACCGTTAGGGGGCACCTGATCCTCATCCGCAGGTAAAGCGGTAGCGAAATCAGGAGACAATATAAACTGCAGCAGTCCATGACTCCATAGCACCTCCCACCGTTGCAAATTTTCCAAACACAACATCACGCGGCACTAAAGATGGGGAGGGAAAAGATGCGTAAACCAACACACGGTCCTTGATAGGATCATTATTATTCCAGAACTGATATTTACCAAAAGTCGAGACCGCATTGGCAATGTCAAGATCGTTCCTATAATCTGGTGGGATTCTGAGGAACATTAGCCAGCCGTTTCTAAAGCCTTGTGTTGCTCTTTGATTTTCCGCATCACATGTATAAACTAACCTAACAAATCGGTCTTGCAGTTGATAATGACCATGTTGAACTAGAGCGTGACAAGCATTGGGTATACTAAGCTGATATAATCCAACACCAAAAAGGCTCGGCCGGAAATCTACCACATTGCGATTCAGGGGTCCGGCTAGAAAATTGCGAACATGATCCCTCCAGAGACCTGTGAAAGCATCTGGTGGTTGTGGCTCTACGATGGCGATGCAGAAAGCTTGATGCTGCACCGGTGGATCTTGGGCAGCGTAGTAGTACGTGCGTGGCAGCCTCGTGTCTCCACCATCAATGATCTGGTGTCCCCAAGGTAACCAAGGAAAATGATCCACATCATAGTTCGCTATTGTCTCTAATATGTCTGGAGGTGGTGGAGGAGTGTTCTGGGTAAGTGTTTGGGACGGTGTTGTACGCAATATGGAAACCGTGACAACAGGAGTCGTGGGCAATGAAGTTACCGGCAGATCTCTCCCAGGAACATCGACACTTACCCGTTTAGGTACCCACTTCTCAGACTGCAAGTGGGACGCTATGCGGGTGCCCGCATTTCTGCCGCGGGTGCCCGCAGAAATTAAGAGGACCGCCGCGGCCGCCTGCTAAGCAGAGCTCGCATTTACGCGGCACCCGCATTTGGACGCATTGGCCTTCATCCTCCGCATCTGTGCACCTCTCACCTGACAGCGACGAAGCTAGCTAGCTAAGGATTAAGACAATTTTTCTAAAAAAAGCTGGCTATGTCACTCGTCCTCCATGAGCACCGACGTGTCGGCGAAGGCTCCCTCTGTCCAGCAGGTCCGGTGGCGACCTGGGCGAGCGGCGAAGGCTCCCTCTGTCCAGCAGGTCCGGTGGCGACCTGGGCGAGCGGCGAAGCAGAGACAGGTGCTGCTCCCTCTGTCCAGCAGGTCCGATGGCGGGGGGCGCTCGTGCGCGTGGCCACTGGCCAGCAGGGGTCGCCGGGGAGGCACGACACAGGGGAGGGAAGGGGCGTGGCCATGGAGGTCGCCGACCACCGCGCAAGCTCTGCGCTTGCCTATTTCTCCTTATACGGGAATGGAGAGGGAGGGGATGAACGGGAATGGAGGGAGAGGGAATGAACGGGTTGAAGAAAAGCTATAGCGGATGTCTTCAAAGTCAGAGCGGCGACCATGGCGAAGCTAGCCGGCGGCATTCAGAGCAACTCAGTTCCACCGTTCGGTGCCTGGTTGGGGAAGGCCATATGCGGGACTATGCATAATACGCGGCACTGCCCACATATTATTTATAGGCTAAGGTCTTATTTGTTTGAGCTTCAGCTTCAGCTTTTAGATTCCAAAAACAGAAGCGCAAACAAACAATAGCAATTAGAAAAGGACAGTGCTAGGCGTTCCCCGAGGGATTTGTGGTTTTCATCCCCCGGGTCCCAAGCCAACCACGTGTCTTTTTTGAATTCAAAATCCCGCTTTTGCTATATTTATCCCGTTTTTGCTATATTTGCCCCGCTTTTGCTACATTGTAGCAGAAAACGGTTCGGTCTAGAAAAATAAAAACAGGCTGGACCTCGCCGGAGATTTCGCCGGAGACCTCGTCGGCGACCCTGTAGCAAAAAAGTTGTGCTATTGTAGCATATCCGACCTCACCGGAGACTCATGGAGAATTTCATTAGACCTCACCGGAGACCGTGTAGCAAAAATGTTGCGCTATTGTAGCAAAATCACAAAACAGTTGTAGCAAAAAAAACTTATATTGTAGCAAACTCCTATTTCGCCGGATATCTCGCCGGAAAATCCAAGGCACCCTTGTAGCACTGTCGCCGGCTGCATGTAGCAAAAACACTTTGTCGACGGAGAAGAAAAGATGTTGCGGAGAAGACGCCGTCGTGCCTCTATAGCAAGGACGTTATGCCCCTGTAGCAGGGCTTCACACCGTTTGTAGCAAAAAAAGCCGTCACTTGAGAAGGTGATGTTGTTCCTCTATAGCAAGGCTAACGCCATCGTCCAAGAAGACGATGCCATACATCTGTAGCAAGGCTGACATACCTTTGTAGCAAGGCCGTCGTGCCTTTGTAGCAAAGCTTCACGCCGCTTGTAGAAAAAAGCGGCTCCGCTATACCTCTCCCCCGCTGCCTATGTAGCGAGGCCGGCAATGCCTATGTAGCAAGTCTGATAACTGCAGATAGAAAACCTCGACGCCTGTTGTAGCAGCGTCGCCAAACGCATTTAGCAACCACCGATGCCGCACGTAGCAGCACTGCCAGCTTGCCGTAGCAAAAGCCGACGATGCACGTAGCGTCGCACCGTCGGCAAGCACCGTCATTAGCCAGCATGTAGCATCACCATCAGCCACATGTAGCACCATTGCTGGCCCGTTGTAGCAAGCGGCACCGCCGCATGTAGCGAATCGCCGCATGTAGCAAGGCCGGCCACGGTCGGTAGCAAAGCTTGGCACCGCAGGTAGCAAGGCCATACATGGTCGGTAGCAAAAGCTTGCGCCACATGTACCAAGACCGGGCGCATGTAGCAAACTTGACGTTGTCCTGCTTCTACTCGCTCCGTGACATGAACGTGGACACGCACAAGGACAAGCCTGAGGGTGAGTTCGTGGTGCCGGGCATGCCGATGCGCGTGGAGCTGACCAAGGGCACATGGCCATTGGCCTTCTTCTCCCCGCCTTCGTGGGAGGCGTTCCTGGAGGAGAGGAACGAGAGGTCGACGGCGTCGTGGTGAACTCGTTCCTGGACATCGAGGGGCAGTTCGCCGAGTGCCTGGGAGCGACGCTGGCTATGTCGGTGTGGGTGCTCGGGCCCTTCTTCCTGAACAACCGGGACGAGGAAGCCCTGGCGGAGCACACGGACCAGTACAAGCCTAGCCCCAGCTTGGACGAGAACGCGGTCACAGCTTGGCTCGACGACAGCGGTCACAGCTTGGCTCGACGACATGGCCCGGCGCGGCCGCGCGGAGGAGCGGCGACGCGGAGGAGCAGAGGTGTGGTGGCGCCGGGGAGGAGCAAGAGACGAGGCGGCGCGAGGAGGAGCTTGCCATGGGGAAAAATAACGGTGGAGAAGACACGATAAACAGATAAGGTAGCAACTACTATCGCCATAAGTAGCAACACCACAGGCTGTATGTAGCATGTTCGGTCATTGTGTATAGCATCGCCGCTGTCCGCACATAGCAGTGCTGCCAACGTTGGGGAGGAGTGTAGATTCATGGGTGGAACCATGGGAGGTGGCAGAGCATGCGGCCTCTATGGTGCTAGGGCAGTAGCGTCCGACGGCACAAGGCAGCGAAGGGTGGCGAGCGCCGTGGAGCTCGCATGGGGGAGGTCGCATGAGAGGACCCTCTCATGGCGGGACGGGCACGGGGCCGGCCAGTGCGAGGCGAGACGGGCACGGGGGCTGGACAGATGAGTGTGGCGGCGGCCAGAACAGGGCAAGCGTCGGGCGAAGCTCGCAGGTATGGAGGCCGGCGATTGGTGAGCTGCACGGACGAGTGGCAGCTCGGCGACTAAACCGCAGGATGGGTGGTCGTGCCGTGGCAGGGAGCTACAAGGAGGAAGACGGCGCAACTCGGAGATGCGGCGGCGATGCAACGATGCGAGTAGCAGCGGCGGTGTAGAACAGGAAGAGAAAAGCAAACCGGAAGTTCAGGAAAGAGATAAGGAAGAAAGAGGCATGGGTCCCAGGTGAAACGTGGTCTCTCGTGCGACACGGAAACAACCAGCAACCGAGCAACCGGGGGATCGCGTCGTTTTCATCCAACGGCTCCGCACCCGGGGGACGCGAGCGCGTGATCCCCCGGGGGAGTAGTATCATTTTCCATTAGAAAAGCACGGTACAGAATCGCGGTAGGCAAATGAACTACGCGAGGCAGGAATCCAAAAAGCAGGCTGGAGGCCGCTTCCCGAGCTTTTTCATGCTCCCGAGTTGCACCGGACCGAAATGCCCTCTATTTTTCTCAGTTTTTACGGAAATTTTGCCACTCCGAATTACTCCCGAGTCCCGATTCATCTCGTTCGATCGGTACCCCACCCTCTCGTCCCGTAGCTCACCACCGCTTCCTGTCGTCCCGTGCGAGCTCTCCTCAACTATGGAATTCCCCACCTCCTCCAACTCGGACCGCCACCGTGAGCCGCCGCCGCATCGCCCTATTCCCGTTCGCCGCATCACCCTGTTCCCAGCGATTTTTCTGCTCAAATCGGAGGCCACACCGTACTCGCCGGACCAATCCACGAGGAGACAGAGAATAGTGTTTACGTATCAGCGGCGAGCCACTGGCGAGGAGCTCCCCGAGGTCCTGCCACTGGTGGAGAACGTGCCATGCGTCCCAGTTGTTACTGATGATCGATTTGTCCAAGGCGTCTTGATTGAATAATTGAAATAGTTCAACAAATTCAATGGATATCATGTCATCTATATCTTTTCCATAATGCTTTTTTGTAACCTTCAGCACTATCCAGTTAGCCCCGGCCTTTGTGGCATGCAAGTACCAGTTATGCAATCTTCGCATTTTTGTTGGAAGATTATTTACCTCCTCAGGTTTGACGAGAGGTTTGCCATACTGGTATTTGTATGCTACTTCACTCACGGGGAAGTACTCTAATTGGGATAAGTACTGGGAAATACTCATACCTTGAGCAGCGGCAGCTTCAGACAGTAACTACTACCTGGATCATACTACTCTTCGGCCCCATATTTGCTCGACCCCACATTGGTTTGGAAAATCACCTTGAGAGGGGCGCAAGACTGTTTTGCTTGTTCTTCGAGCTGGGCAACAGATTTCTCGCTTGCATCAGTACTGCTCTTCGAGGCTTTTTGTGCCGCATGTGACTTGAGAATAGAACGCTCATAGTCTGATGACAGCTTTGGCTCGGTTGATGAAGAGACTTTATCATTTTCAACACTTTGGCTTTTTCTTCTTTGGTGCTGGGGAACTCTGGCTCTTTCGGCCGCCTCAGCTTAGCGAAAAACGCTGTCGTTTCCGCATCAACGATCGCCACAGTCTCCTCTTCAGTACAGTCATAAGCTCTCTTGGGAGGAACCTTTGGTACTTTTGGAAGAGGCTCTTGTTTACATTTCGGCGATCGCTTACCAAGACGCAGAGTAGCGGTACGATTACACTTTTTTATCCTGAGGCGCCGGCGATGGCTCCCGCGGCGATGGCTGCGCCGGAGATTGGTGAGGCGACGGGGCCGGGTGAGGCGACGAAGACGGCTGCCGTGGCGGCGACGACATCGCTGGAGACGGGTGAGGCGGCGGCGAAGATGGCCTTGGCGTGTGATTTCGAAGCACGATACATTCCTTTGGCCATAGAATGGTGACTTTTTTTCGTCTCCCAGTTCAGTCACATCCCCTTCACCTGCAGGGTAGTCAAGCTTCAAAACTTCAAAGGTGGGCATGATTTCATCCACCCCTATAACAACATAGCCCTCTGGAACCGGACGATAGTGGTAAGTTGGTGTGGGTCCAATTGGTAAGGCATAGCCGACCGCCACCTTCATTGATATGTTCACAACTTTGACATGTAGCTCGCAGTGTGTCATCTCTGTGATATCATCCACTGGGTATCCAACAGGAGCCATCGTCGATGCACCATCGGCATTGCCATTGTCATCACCCGGGACCTCGGTGGAAGCCACACTGCTTTTTCGATTATTCGATAGGCCGGTAGCATCGAATGCAGTGTGCTGCTGAGATGGGCCGGTAGTACTTTGCTCTTTAAGTGCGTTAATTTCATCTTGTTGTTGCTTCATTCGCTCTTTCTGAATATCTTCTTCAACTTCTGCCCTGTCCTTTCTCCTATGACGGCTTCTATCAGGATATTTCTTCCTCTCTTCGGGAAACCCAGTCCTCCATGGTTTGGAGCCGCTTGTGCCTCGTGTTCGTCCATCATGTTCCTTATTTCCAAGGGCGAGTGTGAGCTCATCATTCTCTCTATCGGGAATGAAGTCCCCATCTTTAACAGCCTTTACTGCTTTTCTCATCTTCTCGATTGGCAAGGGGTCTTCTTTATGTCGTATGTTATATATACACTTCCCTTCCGAGTCCAACATGCCTCGATGCCCGTAAAACCAATTCCTTGCACGTTCTACCCAATCGTCTGTCTCTGGGGCGATCTTTTTAGCACGCAGTTCATTCTCAAGTTTCTCCCACTTAGGAATGCCAGCCCTGTAGCCACCTTGCCCCATAGTATGGTGATACTTCTTGTTAGCATCATTCAGATTATTCGTTGCAGACATTTTCTTAGCTTTTTCTGATGTCTTGTAATTCACAAACTCAGCCCAGAATGGTTTTATCTTCTAAAACTGAATATTCTTGAAATTGGGAGTCTTCTCTTTCACGACATAGTCAAGGTGCAATCTTTTCTTCCAGTTGGTGAAACACTGGGCCATATTCTTCAAAGCCCACTCGCTAACCTTAGCCTCCATGGCTCTCCCATGTTCTAAGGCGTCCTCAACTGGATCCTCCGCATTTGGATCTAGCTCTATCTTCGGTAGTTTGAAATTAACCATGAGCCTCTTCCACAGTAAATCTTTGGCGTGGTTAGGGACAAATAAACATGTTCCCTCTTCTTCCGCATCAGCAGGCCTATTCCAATTTCGAATGGTGATCGGGATTAAGTCCCTAACGATTACTCCGCATTGTGCCACAAATTTGTTTGCGAAAACTTCGGGAGCCGTCGGTTTGCCGTCTTCAGCGACATCTTTGATCCTGAACCTCTCATGGTCTTGCAACTTTTTGGTTGGGCCTCGTCTGCTCTTTTCAGTAGATTCGTTCGATCCAGAGGGCTAAAAGAAGAAAGATCGTCGTTACTATTTCTATATAGATAGCAGATGATTTATTAATGAATTAATTATATTACATTCACCTCGTCGGAGTGGTCGTCTTGTCGATTACACAAGGCATCGCCTTCTCCCTCACGGAAGGCAACACCGTCAACCTCAAACAAGTCGTCTATTCCGGCAAAAAGAGGATCACCCTCACCGGAGTTGTTCAGAAACGTTGATACATCTAAATTTTCTTCCCCGCGGATCACACCTTGGATCAACTCTTCCTTTTCTTCGTCTCTGACGTGTGGGTCCATATTTTCTGGATAGGTGGAAAAACGGATAAGTCAAAGCGGCTAAGGGAGAATGTTAGGTACGGTGTTGAGAGATATAAACCCTAATTCAGAGAAACCCTAATATATACATACACAATAATAAAAATGAAGAGAAACCCTAAACCTAGCTACAAAAAGGAAACTGTGTAGTAGATAGGTAACTCTAGCTAAAATCAACTAAAATCAATATTCCGGAGTTCCGAGGGGTGTAAAACCTAGTTCGGAGAAACCTCGGATGCATATGAGAGGGGAACATGAGTATAAGGCTACAAAAGGGAAACTATCCAGAAGATAGGTAACACTAGATACTAACAAAATACCATATTGGAATCGATTTAAGAGGGTTCGGAATGCCCTGGTCCTAATGGGTCATAAACATTTGAAAGCACCTAATGGTCATTTTGTAAAGTGGAAAAGTCATTTGCAAAAGGTTTCACTTTATAAACCATTTTCAAAACAAAGTATCATTTTATGTGGTGTAGGAATATTTTTTACTAAGGCATTAACCTATAGGGTTCACCAAATATTTTTTCAAACCATAAAACTTGGTGTTTGGGGTCAGAGAGTTTAAAACAAAACATTTCCCAAAAGTTTTCTTCCAAAACCATTTTTAATAAATAAACCATATTTCTATTTGACTAGAAATGGTTTTAAATCAAATAATCATTATTTTGTTTCACCAAATACATTTTTGAATCCACAAAGTGTTTCCTATGGTCAGTAGGTTCAAATCACATCATTTGCCAAAGATTTTATCCCCAAAATCATTTTTGAACAATTTTTACAATCTAAACAAGCATACAAATGTTTCTGCAAAAACAATCATTTTTCTAGAAGCTTTTTACTAAACAAATGGCATGGTTGGCTAGGGCTTGTCTCACTAATTCCATTGATATAAAATTTGTAATTTTTGGACGTGTGGATCAAAAGTTGTGCAATTTAGAAAATTGGAAATCTAATAGATCAAATCTGTCTTTTAAATCAACTACAGGCCACGTGGTGCAATCCTATTGGTCAAAAATGTTTCGTTCGGATCGACTACTCTGGTGCGTTGGATCAAGTCAGATCGTGCGGCACAGGATCACTCGTACCCCTTCGGCTAAGGATCTATCGTGGCGCTTGGATCATCATCTAACGGTGTACAGCGTGCCAGCCATAGGTGGGCGGCGCTACGGTGGCTACTGGCGGCGCGATGGTGGTATGCGGCGGGCGATACAGGAAGCAAAGGAAGGTGGGGAGATGCTCACAGTGATCGCAGGGCGACGCCGAAGCTCAACGTGGAGTCGTCTTGGCAAGGGGCGCACGTGACTGTCCTTAATTGCTCGCCGGAGATGAGCTGGGCCTCGGGCGGCTCTGGAGGTCGTCGAGGGCGAGGATAGGGGCACCCTAGGACGAAAGGGAGACACAGTTAGGTTCGCAAGAGCATGGCGATCATTATCGTGTCCACGGGAAAGAGAGGGGAGGTCTGGTTTACCTGGGAGACATCGCCGCAGTTGGAGATGACGGCCGGGCTGGGGTGATTGCCGAGCTTGCAGAGCTTCATGGGTGAGTCGATGCGAAAAGGTGCTCCAGGGCTTGGGGAGTATGCGAGTGTGGTCAAGGAGGCGAGGGGTGGCAGGACACAGCCGGAATCGAGGGAAGAGTTCGTCGGTGGCAGTGAGGTTCAGAGAGGAATCAGGGCGGCCTCGGGGCGTGCTAATGTGGGGTGACAGAGGGGAAATGGAGAGGAGGCATGGGCGTTTAAGCTTGCGTGATCAAAGCGAGTAATGGTGGCCGCGTTAAGACGAATTAAACCGGAGGAATCAACGGCAGGAGCGGGAAGAAGGGTCATGGTGTAGACGATGAGCAGAGAGGGTGGGGTACTGGTCGGAGAAAGGGAGTGAGGGAGGGTCCACCGTCACATCTTGCGGTGCGAGATCGTGTAGAAAACGTTTCGCTGGGTGGTGTTGGTGGGCTGGAGTTGCGCCTAGACTGGGCTGCTGGGTTGGGTCGACCAGATTCATATTTTTTTCCAGTTCTGAATCTTTTTCTTTTTCCAAATCAATTTCTGTTTTGAAATTTCAAACAACATTCAAATCACATTCAAACATTCAACACACTTTGCAATTGAATTTGGTTCTGTTTAACAACATAAACCAAAATCCAAAATAAAATAATATTTTTATTTTAGCGTCCATTTATAATTAAATAAAATGGACACTAGTTAATAAATCAAATGGGTTTTAATTTATTTAAAAACTCCATTTGAAATCTAAATATCTTCAAAACCAAATCAGTAGGTTTTATTTGAAATTAGAAGATACTTGGAAAACTTGTTTAAAATAAAATAACATTTTTATTTTAGGTTCCATTAATAATTAAATAAAATGGGCCTTAGTTATTAAATCAAATAGGATTTGTTTTATTAGAATCTTTATTTTGAAATCTAAAATAAAACCAAAACACTTCAGTAGGTTTTAATTGAGAATATAAAATACTTGGAAAATCTTATTTAAAATAATTTAAATAAGTTTTAGTGTTTATTTAAAATGGGAAAAGCCTTTACTTAAATAAAATTGGATATTAAATCCTTATTATTTTATTTAAATAAACCTTTACTATTTTTAATCAAAACAAAACATTTTGTTTCAAAATATTTGCCAAGGTTTAATTTGGCTCTATAAAATAATCTTTATTTATAAATCCTCCTTTTCTTTTGAAAACCAAATCTTTTATTAAAAGACTCAAAAATAGTAATTTTAAATATTTTTAACTTTATTGTTTTATTTATGTTTTTAAATCCATTTAGGATTTATTTGATCCAAATAGGTTTTGAAAGTTTCCAATTGGATTCAAAAAGTTTCTTCTCACCCTGAAAATCAACAAAGTTTTATTTTATTCATTTATTTTTCACATTACAAGATTTGGAAAATCTTGGGATGTGACAGGCTACCACCCTTAAAATAAATCTCGTCCCGAGATTTGGGAAGGCTAGGGTTACAAATTGGCTCAAAACAACTAGGGTACTACCACCCTTAAAATCTTTCCAACTAAATTACATATTGGCTTGCTTGGGATCTTGATGTAACTTTCCTGGACAGTAGTTTGCATAGTGGCCTAGCTCCTTGCAGTTGTTGCACCACATTTGGCTAATATATTTCTTTTCCTTTGGTATCATTTCCTCTTGTTTGTTTCCTTGGTTCTTCTTCTTTTCTGGGCAGTCACTGGCATAGTGTCCCTTCTCTTTGCAATTGTAACATTGCAACTGGCTTATGTCCTTCTTCTTCTTTTTGGGTCTCTCCAAAGCTAGGAGTTCTTTTAGTTCATGTTCCTCAAAGGTGGGAAATCTTTCTCTCTTCTTGGGGCAGTTAGTAGAGATATGACTTTCTTCTTTACCATTAGGGCATTGATCTTCATGTTCCTGGGATGCATGATCCTTGTCTCCACAAAAATTGCTAGCTTGGGTTCCTTCTAGAATAGCATATTTGTTATCCTTGTTGTCATTAGCTCTTTGGGAAAAGTTTTCTCCCATGTTGATCATTTGAGTAACCAATCCTTGCAGCAATTGGGATTGAAGTTTCAAAATCCTTTGTATGGCTAGGTCTAGTCCATTGTTGTTGGCTAAAAGCTGAGTTGTCTCTTAGCTCAACTGGTTTTGGGTTGCTATAAGTTCTCTCATGTTGTCCTCTTGGTTGTTGTTGTTGTCATCAACCTTGATGTTGGAGTTTCTTGGAGAAGTCATCTGTTTGGGTTGGATTGGGATTAGAATAGGCAAAAATATTTCTAAGGGAATAATTCTAATTACACACATCACAATTCACACAAGCAATGTGCAAGCAATCACAAACAAACAATCCACTCAACAACAAGTTTCAAGCATATTTTTAGGCAACCAAAAATATTTTTGTTACACCACATAAGTTGGTGTGTTTGTCTTAACTAAAATATGGTGGTCCATCTATATGGTTCACTTGTGATCTTTCCATCCTTCTTGGTTGATTCTCCTTGAACAAAATCTTTGTATCCTTGGAGAAAATTTTCTCATGTCTTGGTCACAAAACTTCAAAGGTGATGATGGCTTCTTCTAAATTGTGTTTCCTTAGTCTCCAAATCTTGAGCAAAATTTCCTTGTCTCACTTGTCCTTAGTGACAACCATGGTTGAAGTCCTTGGTGAATATGCTGAAGATGTTGAAGTCATTAGGGTTGAAGAAGTTGAAGTCATTAGGGTTGAAGAAGTTGAAGTCATTAGAGTTGAAGAAGTTGAAGTCATTAGAGTTGAAGAAGTCCTTGGCACATGGTAAAATCTTTGGCCATGGGGTAGGTTTTTCATCAAGTTGAAGTAGAAGAGATGTAGAGTTGAAACCAAAATGGTTGAGGAAAGAGTTTACAAGATTGTTTGTAAATAAGTTTTGGAACAAATACAACTCCTATTTTTCTAAGGGGTTTTGTCCAATCCTAGGTTTACAAATCCTACAGGCAACACAATGCTCTGATACCATCTGTAAGGGTCCCAACCTTTAATAAGGTAGAGTCCCCTGTGTTTACAATGCTATTCCCTGGATCAATAGCTAGCATCCACAGTTAAGATGTAATATCAAGAAACAAAGGTCATAATATAACTTTATAACCAGGAATAACATAATTTTATTACATCTTACATAGCTCATTTGGCTATTACATTACATTGCAGCAGAAAATCTATAGCATGGGGTCCTTCATCTTCAAAGTTCCACAGGCAGACATGTTGGTTGTAGACTTTGTAATCCTAATCAACCCACTTCACTAAATCAATCAAACCTGCAACATACAAGTTACAGCCACAAAGGGTCAATACATTTGAATTGTATTGGCAAGTGATACTATGATAGTATGGTGGAGTCTATCATCTATATGCATTTGGCTAAGTGGAGTTGAGGCTTGCATTGCTCAAAATAGATTTTTCCTTAACATTTGAAAACACTAAGTTTTTGTTTGACAAAATCATTACTCCCAATAAAAGATTGAAGAATCCTTTAACCCTTGCTCAAACCACAAGTTTTTAACTTAGAAATTTGAATGATGAGATTCTTGACTGCTTCCATGTCTTGATGCTCAAATTGTCCTTTACCAGGGACATGGCTAAGTACTTAGATTTTACACTCTGCAGAGGTGGTGCACTTTCCCCACAAGACTTGGTTTCCCAAGACAAGATCTTTCAGAAGCCTTCCCTTAGACCAAAATGGACGCGTTCCAACCTATCAAATTCTACCACCAACTGTCCATATGGCTAAGTTCTTGCAACCTATATGATCCAGGCAGAGCCCATAATGCCAAGTGGCTGCACTTGAAGCTTCTCAACATTTGACATCTCAAATATCTTTGTTCCTGGGTGGCAATCCACAAGTGAGATACACAAGGTCAACCATAAACATGGGCCTTGTGAACCACTCAACCAAAAACCACCAATCAAGTCCCATTCCACCCAGGTGATTCATTAACTTAGTTGTTTTATTAAACAAAAACATAAGTCCTCAGACTTAGAAATTTTCCATAGTATGAATGTATATTCCACCCTTGTTTTATATTAGCTAAGCTAAGCATGATAGTAGTAGGAGTCTTAACTTAGGAAAATTTCTACTAAGGTTTCATCTACTTGGTTTTCCTATAGCAAGGTTTATACTTAGCAAAACTCCATGCAAGTTTTACTTAGAGAAAATCACTAATGCATAATGAAAGTAATGGGACAAAAGTATGAAGCATCACTTGCCTTTTTGGTAGAGGGAATAAGTTCACTCCTTGCCCTTGCAACAATCACACTCTTCAAGTCACTACAATTCAATCAAGAAAGGCACAAACTCAATCTACCAATCAAGCAAAACATCAAATAAAATAATAAAACATAACAATGCATGCAAGCATGCCAAGGATTGTTTTATTTGGAAAAGTGGTTCCTAATGGGTCATAAACATTTGAAAGCACCTAATGGTCATTTTGTAAAGTGGCAAAGTCATTTGCAAAAGGTTTCACTTTATAAACCATTTTCAAAACAAAGTATCATTTTATGTGGTGTAGGAATATTTTTTACTAAGGCATTAACCTATAGGGTTCACCAAATATTTTTTCAAACCATAAAACTTGGTGTTTGGGGTCAGAGAGTTTAAAACAAAACATTTCCCAAAAGTTTTCTTCCAAAACCATTTTTAATAAATAAACCATATTTCTATTTGACTAGAAATGGTTTTAAATCAAAGAATCATTATTTTGTTTCACCAAATACATTTTTGAATCCACAAAGTGTTTCCTATGGTCAGTAGGTTCAAATCACATCATTTTCCAAAGAATTTATCCCCAAAATCATTTTTGAACAATTTTTACAATCTAAACAAGCATACAAATGTTTCTGCAAAAACAATCATTTTTCCAGAATCTTTTTACTAAACAAATGGCATGGTTGGCTAGGGCTTGTCTCACTGATTCCATTGATATAAAATTTGTAATTTTTGGACGTGTGGATCAAAAGTTGTGCAATTTACAAAATTGGAAATCTAATAGATCAAATCTGTCTTTTAAATCAACTACAGGCCATGTGGTGCAATCCTATTGGTCAAAACGCTTGCTCGGATCGACTACTCAGTGCGTTGGATCAAGTCAGATCGCGGCGGCACAGAGCACTCTTCGCTAAGGATCTATCGTGGCGCTTGGATCATCATCTAACGGTGCCGCGACCATAGGTGGGCGGCTGCGGTATGGGCGGCGGAGTGGCCAGATGGTGGCGGTGCCGGCGATACAGGAAGCAAAGGAAGGTGGGGAGATGCTCACAGTGATCGCAGGGCGACGCCGAAGCTCAACATGGAGTCGTCTTGGCAAGGGGCGCACGTGACTATCCTTAATTGCTCGCCGGAGATGAGCTGGGCCTCGGGCAGCTCTGGAGGTCGTCGAGGGCGAGGATAGGGGGCACCCTAGGATGAAAGGGAGACACCGTTAGGTTCGCAAGAGCATGGCGATCATTATCGTGTCCACGGGAAAGAGAGGGGAGGTCTGGTTTACCTAGGAGACGTCGCCGCAGTTGGAGACAGACGGCGGCGCTGGCTCGGGGTGACGCTGTCGAGCTTGCAGAGCTCGCGCGGGTGAGCTGGCGATGCGAAAAGGTGCGCCAGGGCTTGGGGAGTATGCGAGTGTGGTCAAGGAGGCGAGGGGTGGCAGGACACCGCCGGAATCGAGGGAAGAGTTCGTCGGTGGCAGTGAGGTTTGGAGAGGAATCAGGGCGGCCTGGGGGGCGTGCTAATGTGGGGTGATAGAGGGGAAATGGAGAGGAGGCATGGGCGTTTAAGCTTGCGTGATCAAAGCGAGTAATGGTGGCCGCGTTAAGACGAATTAAACCGGAGGAATCAACGGCAGGAGCGGGGAAGAACTGGTCACGGGTGTAGACGATGAACAGGAGAGGGTGGGGTCACCGGTCGGTGAGAAAGGGAGTGGGGAGGGTCCACCTGTATGGGGTGATCAAGTGTAGAAAACGTTTCGCTGGGTGGTGTTGGTGGGCTGGAGTTGGTCCTAGACTGGGCTGCTGGGTTGGGTCGACCAGATTCATATTTTTTTCCAGTTCTGAATCTTTTTCTTTTTCCAAATCAATTTCTGTTTTGAAATTTCAAACAACATTCAAATCACATTCAAACATTCAACACACTTTGCAATTTAATTTGGTTCTGTTTAACAACATAAACCAAAATCCAAAATAAAATAATATTTTTATTTTAGAGTCCATTTATAATTAAATAAAATGGACACTAGTTAATAAATCAAATGGGTTTTAATTTATTTAAAAACTCCATTTGAAATCTAAATATCTTCAAAACCAAATCAGTAGGTTTTATTTGAAATTAGAAGATACTTGGAAAACTTGTTTAAAATAAAATAACATTTTTATTTTAGGTTCCATTAATAATTAAATAAAATGGGCCTTAGTTATTAAATCAAATAGGATTTGTTTTATTAGAATCTTTATTTTGAAATCTAAAATAAAACCAAAACACTTCAGTAGGTTTTAATTGAGAATATAAAATACTTGGAAAATCTTATTTAAAATAATTTAAATAAGTTTTAGTGTTTATTTAAAATGGGAAAAGCCTTTACTTAAATAAAATTGGATATTAAATCCTCATTATTTTATTTAAATAAACCTTTACTATTTTTAATCAAAACAAAACATTTTATTTCAAAATATTGGCCAAGGTTTAATTTGGCTCTATAAAATAATCTTTATTTATAAATCCTCCTTTTCTTTTGAAAACCAAGTCTTTTATTAAAAGACTCAAAAATAGTAATTTTAAATATTTTTAACTTTATTGTTTTATTTATTTTTTTAAATCCCTTTAGGATTTATTTGATCCAAATAGGTTTTGAAAGTTTCCAATTGGATTCAAAAAATTTCTTCTCACCCTGAAAATCAACAAAGTTTTATTTTATTCATTTATTTTTCACATTACAAGATTTGGAAAATCTTGGGATGTGACACTGTGGCTGGTAAGTTCAAACTCAATTCTATTCCAGCACTTGTTCTTTTTGATACTGGTGCATCACATTCATTCATATCAAAAGCATTTGTTGATAGAAATGGGTTTCCAACTGAAAACATTGGGTGTCCAATAAAAGTAAGTTCTCCTGGTGGAGACCTGATAGTAAGTCTTGGATGCCGGGATCTAGTGATAGAATTTGGGAAGCATAAGTTTCCAGTGAGTCTAATAATCCTGGATTCCCAAGGACTGGATGTAATTTTGGGAATGGATTGGATGACCAAATATGAAAGAGTACTAGACTATGCCAATCGTACTGTTGCACTCACAACCTCGGAAAAGAAACGGATTAGATTCAAGTCTAATTTTCAATCCAAAGGGAGTAAGCTAAATTCTCTTAAGGGGTAGTTAGCATGGACAGTGTGCCCATTGTGAGTGAATATCCGGATGTGTTTCCGAAAGAATTACCGGTAATTCCACCTGATAGAGATGTGGAATTTCTTATTGATTTGCTACCAGGATCTGGACCAATAGCAAAAAGACTGTACAAGATGTTAGTTGATGAGTTGAAATAACTCAAAAAACAACTTGGAGAACAGTTGCAGAAAGGATTTATTCAACCAAGTTCTTCATCTTGGGGAGCACCAGTTTTGTTTGTGGAAAAGAAAGATAGAAGTCAAACGTTATGCATAGATTACCGTTCACTCAATGAGGTGACTATCAAGAACAAATACCCTTTGCCTAGAATCAATGACTTGTTTGATCAGTTAGAAGGAGCCTGTGTGTTCTCAAAGATTGATCTTCGGTCAGGTTATTTCCAGCTCAAGATAAGGGAACAAGACATACCTAAGACAACTTTCACCACAAGGTATGGATTGTATGAGTATACCGTGATGCCATTTGGTTTGACCAATGCACCAGCATACTTCAAGAATATGATGAACAAGGTATTCATGGAATTCCTTGACAAGTTTTTTGTCGTTTTCATCGATGAAATTTTGATCTACTACAAGAGCAAAGAAGAGCATGAAGGACATTTTCGTTTGATACTTGAGAAGCTTAGAGAACATAAGCTGTATGCCAAATTCAGCAAGTGTGAATTTTGGCTAAATGAAGTTGGTTTTCTTAGACACGTTGTGTCACAAGATAGTGTAGCAGTTGATCCTGCTAAAGTTTCAGCTGTAACTGAATGGGAATCTCCCAAGTCAGTGAAAGAGGTTCATAGTTTGCTTTGCTTAGCAGGTTACTACAGAAGGTTCATTGAGAATTTCTCCAAGGTAGCTAAGCCCATGACGGAATTGCTAAAGAAAGACAAGAAATTTTCTTGGTCTGAAGGTTGTGAACTCAGCTTTCAAGAATTGAAAAAGAGGCTAGTGACAGCACCAGTATTATGTTTGCCAGATTTGGAGAAAGATTTCCAAGTGTATTGTGATGCATCTCTTCATGGATTAGGTGCAGTACTTATGCAAGAAGGGAAAGTTGTGGCTTATGCCTCGAGACAACTCAAAACTCATGAGGTGAACTACCCTACTCATGATTTAGAGTTATCCTTTGTTGTCCATGCACTCAAAACATGGAGACATTATATTTTGGGAAAACAATGTGAAGTGTTCACAGATCACAAGAGTTTGAAGTATATCTTCACCCAGAAAGAAATTAACATGAGACAAAGAACATGGCTAGAACTCATCAAGGACTATGACTTGAGTTTGCAATACCACCCCGGTAAAGCAAATGTTGTAGCGGATGCTCTAAGCCGTAAAGTTTTTGTGAATGGACTTACTAAAGGAGAATTGCCAGATGATCTGTGTGCCCAATTTAGAAATCTCAGATTGGAGATTATGCCTGAGGGACATCTCATGTCTTTGGATATTCAACCCACTTTGTTGGAAAAGATCAAAGAAGCTCAAAAGACAGATAAGGAAATTGAAGGGATTAAGGAAAAGATTGGTAAGGGGAAAGCCAAAGGATTCCATGAAGACGAACAGGTTACTTTATGGCATGGAAAACGTATCTGTGTTCCACAGGATCCTGAACTTCGGAAACTGATTTTACAAGAAGCACAGAACTCACCATATTCCATTCATCCGGGTAACACCAAAATGTACATGGATATGAAAGAAAGATTTTGGTGGAATAATCTCAAGAAGGACATCGCCGAACATATTGCTTTGTGTGATGTATGTAGTAGAATGAAAGCAGAACACCAGAAACCAGCAGGATTGTTACAACCACTACCTATTCCGGATTGGAAGTGGGACAAGATTGGCATGGATTTCATCACCGGATTGCCAAGGACCAGGTCAGGATATGATTCTATTTGCGTAGTAGTGGATCGCCTAACTAAAGTGGCTCATTCCATACCCGTGAAGACAACCTACACAAGTGCTAAGTTATCCAAGATCTATATGAGTAGAATTGTATGTCTACATGGAGTACTCAAGAGTATTGTGTCTGATAGGGGAACTCAATTCACTTCTCATTTTTGGAGGCAACTACATGAGTCATTGGGAACAAGGTTGGAATTCAGCACGGCATTTCATCCTCAGACTGATGGACAGACAGAAAGGACCAATCAGATTCTTGAAGATATGTTGACGGCATGTGCTATAGACTATGGAGCCAGTTGGGATGAAAGTCTGCCTTACGCAGAATTCTCTTACAATAACAGATATCAAGCTAGTATTGAGATGGCACCATTTGAGTTTCTCTATGGGAGAAAGTGTACCACCCCATTGCTATGGAATGGTGTGGGAGAAAGAAGTTTGTTCAGACCAGAACTAATCAAAGAGGCTGTAGAGAAAGTCAAGCTAGTCAAGGACATATTGAAGATAGAACAGTCCCGACAAAAGAGCTACGCAGATCCTAGGCGTAGAGAAGTCACCTATGAAGTGGGTGATAGAGCTTACCTTAGAGTGTCACCACTTCGTGGAGTGAAGAGGTTTGGTGTCAAAGGTAAATTGGCCCCAAGATATGTTGGACCATTCAAGATTCTGAGTCGTAAAGGAGAAGTAGCTTATGAGATTGAATTGCCAGAGTCTTTGTCAGCTGTTCATAATGTGTTTCATGTGAGTCATCTTAAGAAATGCCATCCAGAGATGGAAGAGACTTCCTTGAAGGATACTATACCATTGGAGGAGGTCCAATTGGAAAGTGATCTCACTTATGAGGAGAAACCAATCAAGATTCTTGAGACTGCAGAAAGAGTTACTCGGACTAAGACTATCAAATTCTACAAAGTTCAATGGAACCATCATTCTGAAGAAGAAGCAACTTAGGAAAGAGAAGATGATCTTCGGAAAGACCACCCTCACCTATTTGCTAGCCAACCCGAATCTCGAGGGCGAGATTCACCTTAAGGGGGTTAGATTTGTAACATCCCTAAAATCATGTTTTCAAAGATTTCATATCATGCATGCATATCATTTAGGGATCAAATTCAAACTCATTTTGAAAGGAAACAGAACTTGGGAGCTATGATTTTATGTGATCAAACATTAATCAAATGCTACTCTCCAATGGGAGATTATTTGTTTCAAAACCAAACCTTGTTGCTCTTAGATTGTTTTGATTGATTGCTAGTGCTTAAACCAAAATTTACAAAACAAATATGGATTTAAAACCATTTTCAAAACTTGTTCAAATCAAGTGCTATGTCACTGTTTATTTTTTTGATCAAAGGACCAAGCTAATACAGAGAGACCACATGATTTTATGCCCAGAAATATGATTTTTACACTCTACAAAAATCCAGAAAAGGTTTGAATTAAAATGGATTTTGAAATCATATGAAAATGTTTCCTGGAAATTCAAACAGAAAAAGAAAAGGAATAAAGAAATAAAAAAAGGTCGGCGCCAGACTTTTGGCCCAACAGCGAAACCAGCCCAGCAACTAGCCCACCCGGGTTTCCCCCTCTCCCTCTGTTTCTCACCGTGTTCGCGCATACCCCCTCGTTGACAAGTGGACCCTACAGCCACGTCACTCCATCGTCCCCAAAATCCCGCCCGCAGACCATGTCGCCACTGCCGTTGATGCCGATAATGTCGCGGCGTAATTAGCCTTCTGCGAGCGTTTCCTGTCGCGCTGCTGCCTACTTAAACCCCTCCCCCTCGCGACCATTTCCCCCAACAAAGCTAGCCAAGAGCGCCACCAGTGCCGATGTTGCTCCTACACCGTGAGATGAGCCAACTCCGGCGAAGTATTCCGGTAAGCCTAGTGCTCGCGCCTACTCCTTGTTCACCCTAGAATAATCCTCTGAACCTTGCGCACCTCCTGATCCTCTTTGTTCATCCGCTTGTGATCCAGAGCGTCGACTTCGACGAGTACCGTGGGCATCCGACGCCGTCTCCAACTCCGGCGAGAGATTGAGGTAAAAGACGACCGCCCCGCGCCTTCTACTTGACCCTGTCAAGTTCGCCTGAGCGTTGTGCACTCGCTGATACCCTTGGTTTGTGCTAGGGTGGCCAGTAACGTCGCCTTCATCGCCGTCCTAGCAAACCCGACGCTGCCTCCAACTCCGACGAGCCCCAGCAGCCTCTGCAGCACACCCCCGCCTACACCAGCAACACCTTGAGCTTCGTCGTGATTCCGCGAGTTTGGTAAGCCACTTCTTGACCCTTAGCCCCCTCTAGAATCACCGGTGCGTCGCCGGCAGAAGCGCCGCCGTCGCCAGCGACCATTCACGCCGCCACTCCTTGGTCAAAGCATCGGCCGTCGTTAGATCTGTATCGTAGGGTGTTGATTAGATCGGGAGCGAACCGTTTTCTTTAGATCAGGCGCGTTGGATCTACATTGATCCGACGGTGCGGAAGCGTGATCCTGAGTGAAGCGGTATTGTCCAATCAGGAGACGCCGCGTGGCTAGGATTTAAATTTAAAAATCTGGATTAGATCTATTAGATGTTAAAACTTGTTTAATTCATAACTTTTGATTCCCACGTCCAAATTTGAAAAAAATTATATCAATGGAATCAGGACATAAAGCCCTTTCCATTTATGCAATGTGTTTAAGGTTTTGCTTCTGTTTAAATGGGTGTTTTTGCAGAAACATTTGTAGGCATAATTTGGATATAATAATTATTTGAAAAATGTTTTAATGTTCAAATAAAGTTTATTCAGCTTGTTTTGTACTTGTTTATGATTCAGTACCTTGCACTTGTCTTGTTTGGTGTAGAAAATCATCACATGGAATTATGCATGCATCCATATATTTTTGCTTGTATTTATTTTGTATGTGATTTTGGTGCTATTATTTTATGTGTAGATTTTGGTGCAAATAGTGATTGTGATTGTGAGGATTGTAGCTACTCTCCAAACTACCAAGGAAAGTGGTGCTTCATGATTTTATTCCTAAGTTTTTCAACTTTGCATTATAAATATTTTGCTAGTCTTGCATGGTTATTTTTTATCTATATGCTATGCTTGGGAAATCCTTGTAGTTGTAGATTTGCTAGAAATATTTCGAAGTCTTATCAATGCCATGCTTAGCCTAGCTAGTAGCAACCAGGGGTGGTTATATATTCATGCTATGAATAAATATTTCTAAGTCTTTGGACTATGTTTTAGCTTAATAAAACAACTAAGTGAATGAAACACCTGGGTGGAATGGAAAGAATGGGTTATGTTGAGTGGTTACACAAGGCCTATTTCTATGGTTTACCTTGTGTATCTCACTTGTGGAAAGCCACCTAGGAACAAAGGGATTTGAGAGGCCAAATGTTAAGAAGCTTCTAGTGCAGCCACTTGGCAATATGGGCTCTGCCTGGATCATATAGGTTGCAATAACTTAGCCATTTGGAAAGTTGGTGGTAGTGGGATGATAGGTTGGAGCGCGTCCATTTGGTCTAAGGGAAGGCTTCTGAAAGGTCCTGTCTTGGTGAAAAGCAAGTATTGTGGGGAAAGTGCACAACCTCTACAGATGGAAGAATCTAAGTACTTAGCCATGTCCCTGGTATTGGACAACTTGAGCATCAATACATGGAATCTATCAAGAATCTCCTCATCCCAATTTCTAAGTAAAAACTTGTGGTTGAACAAGGGTGAAGGACCCCAATGTCTATTGGTGGTTCCTTGGGAAAGATTTTATCAAAGAAATACTTAGTGTTTTCAACTAATAGGTAAAACCTATTTTTGAGCAAAGCAAGCCTAAGCTACACTTAGCCAAAATGCATATAGTATCTAGTCCACCAATATTCTACTAAGGTATCACTTGCCAATACTATTCCAATGTATTGACCCAATGTGGCTGTAACTTGTGATGTTGCAGGATATTCTGATGATGATTAGGAGTCATGAGTCTACACTCAACATGCTTGCCTGTGGCACATGAAGATGAATACTTATTTATCTTATTATATATTTGAACTCTTGTATTGGTCCTGTGGCCATGGAGTTTGTAAAAGACTATGTTTGTCTCTGGAATGATATGTAATAATGACCTTTGTTTCTGTGTACTTCATCTTAAACTGTGGATGCTAGCATTGATCTAGGGACTAGCATTGAAATCATAGGGATCCTTTCCTTTACAAAGGAGGGATCTTACAGACCTAGACGGCAGTGCCACAAATAAGTTGGATTATCACTATCTACTTTGCATCTCTTAGTCTCAATGTTATGGATGTGTGTTTCATTGCTTTCGAGATTCAGAAGAAATAAACCATTCACAACAGGTGCATGACCATAAAAGATGTTATTCATATAAATAGGACAACCATTATTCTCCGATTTAAATGAATAACCGTCTTGCAGTAAGCACGATCCAGATATAATGTTCATGCTCAACGCAGGCACATAATAACACTTATTAAGGTTTAAAACTAATCCCGAAGGTAAAACTAAGGAGATCGTGCTGACGGCCATCACATCAACTTTTGATCCATTGCCAACGTGCATCGTCACCTCATCCCTTGTAGCCGCCGTCTATTCCGTAGCTCTTGTTTCGAGTTACAAATATTAGCAACTGAACCAGTATCAAATACCCAGGCACTACAATGAGCGCTAGTAAGGTAAACATCAATGACATGTATATCAAATATACCTTTAATGGTGCCAGCCTTGTTATCCGCTAAGTACTTTGGACAGTTGCGATTCTAGTGACCCTTGTCCTTGCAATAGAAGCACTCAGTGTCCGGCTTAGGTCCAGACTTGAGCTTCTTCTCACCAGGGGAAACGCGCTTGCCGCTGCCTTTCTTGAAGGATTCCTTTGCACCCTTACCTTTCTTGAAGCTAGGGGTCTTATTGACCATCAACACATGATTATCTATATTGATATCCACCTCCGCAGCTTTCAGCTTAGCGAAGAGCTCAGTGATCGTATCAGTGGAACCAATTTGATTGTGAGTAACTACAAAACCTTTGTAGCTAGGAGGGAGTGATTACAGAACTCTATCAATCTTGAGCTCTTCTAGAATCTTGCAGTCCAGTTGCTCAAGACGTTGAGTGTAGCCCGACATCTTAATTGCATGCTCACTAATGGAACTCCCTTCCTCCATCTTGCAGTTAAAGAACTTCTCAGAGATCTCATATCTCTCAGAACGGGCCTGAGTCTGAAACATGGTTTTCAGTTCCTCAAGTATCTCAAAGGGCCTGGCGAACTCCTCAAAACGATTTTGAAGGTCCGGTTCCATACCAAACAATATGGTACTCTTAATCACTCCATAATCATCTTTGCGCGACTGATAAACAGCTTTTTCATCAGCCAGCACATCAGTAGCAGGGGTGTCACCTAGCGCTTTCTCTAGTACATAGTCCTTTTGTCCGCCAGCAAGAATGATTCTCAGATTGCGGAACCAGTTGGTGAAGTTAGACCCATTGTTCTTAATCTTTTCTTTCTCAGCAAAACGTTGAAGTTGAAGTTGGACTTAGCCATTTGATCTACAAAATTTGCAAATACAATTTAGACTATGTTCATGATAACTAGTTCAACTTAATCAAATTACTAGATGAACTCCCACTAAATTCAACATCCCTCAAGTTGTTTAGTGAACATGATCCAAATTCACCACACCTAATCCGATCTTCACGAGAAGAGATGTGGTTTCAATGGTGGACAACAAAGTGTCGATCATATCATTCATATGACTCATGCTTAACCTTTTGGTTCGTGTGTTCCGAGGCCATGTCTGTACATGCTAGGCTCGTCAAGTCAAACCCAAGTATTTCCACGTGTGCAAAACTGGCTTGCATCCGTTGTATGTGAACGTAGAGTTTATAGCACCCGATCATCACGAGGTGCTTGAACACGACAAACTTTCGCAACAGTGCATACATGGGGAGAACACAATTTTATCTTGTTCTTTTGGTGAGGAATCATCTTATAATGCTACCGTCGTGATCTAAGCATAATAAGATACATAAAAGGATAAGCATCACATGCATATAATTTTATGTGACATGGTATAGCCAATCTCCGCGCAATGATCTCCATCTTGTGCGCGCCAGCATGATCTCCATCACTCCACCATGATTGCCTCCACCACGAATAGCAACTACAACTATTGCTAACTACTTAGCGATAAAGTAAAGCTATTACATGGCGTATAAGAAGTTGACACACAGGTCATACACAATTATAAAGACAACCATTTGGCTCCTGCCGGTTGTGAATTCATCGACATGGAAGTCGTGAAATATTACAAAACATGATCATTGCATACATCATACACATCATGTCTTGGGCCATACCATATCACAAAACACTCCTGCAAAAACAAGTTAGACGCCTCTACTTTGTTGTTGCATGTTTTACGTAGCTTATGGGAGTAACAAGCTAAGAACGATTCTTACCTACGGAAAGACACAACGGTGATATTATGGTTGCTAACATCCGGTGTAAATCCCATGACTACTATAGTGAGAGAAATAGGCATCACCAGCCGCATGTATGGAACAAGCCACACGTCAAGTGCGAAGCCGGTCTCGCGAACAAGGTCGCGTAAAGTTGGCCTGGACCGCTTCGATCTCAATATGACGCGCCATAAGAAATACACAACAAGAGGCTTGCAACATAAAACATCAACGCCCGCAACAAGCATGTTGCGTTCTACTCGTGAAACACATCTACGCATAGATCTAGCTCTGATATGACTGAAGGGTTTCGTAGCATAGTAAATCAAAAAAATTCTACGGATGCGAACAAGAAAGCCAAGATCTAATCTAGGAGATGCAATCAATGAGAGAGATAGATGTGATCTTCATACCCTTGAAGAAATCGCACAGCAGAAACGTTCAACAGAACGTGGTTGATGTAGTCGTACTAGCCGTCTCCTCCTCGCGATCCGATCCTACGCCGCAAGTGGCGGCGCCTCCGAGAGATGCACACGTACGGTGCCGCGACGTCTCCTCCTTCCTCGGTCCAGCAAGTGGGGTGGAGAGATAGATTGGATCTACAGCACGAAGGCGTGGTGCTTATGGTGGAGAATTTATGCGGCAGGGCTTCGCCTACGCGCAGTCGGGAGAGAGAGAGGTGGAGGGGCAGCAGGACGACGGCTAGGGTTGGAGGAGTAGGAGGGGGAGGGTGCGCCCCTGCCCTCTTTATATAGGGGTATGGCCGGCCCCCTTGGCCCCTCCTCCAAGCCCTAGGGCGGCGGCCCCAAGGGTGGAGTGGGGGGCAAGTTTCCCCCTTCCTTCTAGAAGGGTTCCCTAGGGTTTCCCCTACGGCTGGCCGGCTGGGCCTTTGGGGCCTTGTGCACCTGGCCCAATGCAGCCAGTGCACTCCCCCTTAGGCCCACGCAGCTATACGACAAGAGGGCCCACGTTGGTCCCACTCCGGAACCTTCTAGAACCTTCTGGTACAATACCGAATACTCCGAAACGATTCCAAAATCCAAAAACTGCTTTCCTTTATATGAATCTTATTCTCCGGACCATTCCAGAACCTCTCGTGATGTCCTGGATCTCATCCGAGACTCCGAAAAAAAACTCATAAACCAATTATCCATTCTATCCTAGCATCGATGCACGTTAAGTGTGTGACCCTATGGGTTCGAGAATATGCAGACATGATCTTCTATCAATAATCAACAGCAGGATCTGGAAACCCATATTGACTCCCACACATTCATCGATGATCATATCGGATGAACCATGATGCCAGGATTCAATTAATCCCATATATGTATTCCCTTCGTCACGCGATATATAACTAGTTCAATCTCGTTCACAGCAAGTACTTTACTCGTTCCATAATCCGATATCACTTTGTGATTAACTCCTTACCCACGTGCTTGCAAGCAGTGTTGATATCGATTACCGAGTGGGCCCGAAGTATATCTCTCCGACTCGGGAGGGACAAATTCCATCTCGATACATACAACCCAACAAGTACTTTCCGATCACCTGAGAGACACCTTTATGATCACCCTCACATAGGATGACGTTAAATGAACTCAAAGCTTTCTTCCGATACCAGGGAGTTGTATTATCTCATGGTCTAAGGAATACAATACTTGACATAGGAAAAAGCTTCGCAAAGATGAACACGATGACACGATCTAATTGATCTGCTTAATTTGGGTCTGTCCATCATATCATTCTCCTAATGACATGATCTCATTATTAATTGACAACTCATGTCTATGGTTAGGAAACCTTAACCATCATTAATCAATGAGCTAGTCCATAGAGGCGTACTAGGGACACGGTGTTGTTCATAAACCACACAAGTATCAAAGTTTCCGCTTAATACAATTCTAGCATGGAATATAAACTTTATAATGAACAAGGATTATAATAATAACATCTTTATTATTGTCTCTAGGTCATAATTCCAACAATTGCCTTGCCTTGTCATGCTTTCTATCAATGGATGGTTTCTTTGAAACTACTTCTTATTGGCAAGGTGGGTTCATGGAAGAAGAAAAGTATTATTATAAGGAGCACCGTTTATCACAAAAAGGGAAACACTTATGGGAACAAATTGATAAATTGAATGCTATTTCTAGAGAGGTGTGCTCTACTTATAATGTTACTTATTGCTTTGATAAATCTTGTTGTTGTAGGAGGTATAAACACCTACCTTTTCAATGTGAGTATATTGATAATGTTACCATATCTTGTTATATTAAAGGAAATTATGACTTTTATGATGTGGAACAAATTGAAGAATTTATTGCTTTCAAGGGTGCATTTGAACTTGCCAGTTTGCTTGAAAACACTGATGATGCACCTTGTGAATATGAGGTTTATGAGATACTTAAATTTTGCTTTGATAATTACAAGGAAGAAAATGTATATATTCTTGAATATTTTAATAGGTTCTTTCCACAAACAGAAGAGACTAATGCCTTGCAGGAGCCTATGGAAAAAGAAATTGCTGAAACTGAAAGCTCATTAGATGAAAAAGAGGAGGAGAGTGATGGTCAAGAGGAGGAAGAATGGATATACCCATGTCTACCTTCTAATGAGAGTATCTCTTTGCCTCTTACATTATTTGATTTTCCCCCATGCTTACCAAAGGAGGATGAATGTTATGTTCTTGTGAATTCTTTTGAAATATCTGCTATAGGTAAAACTTGTTATAATAGTTATGCTCCTATTATCTATGATAATCCTATATTTGTGCCTAACTTCGAAATGCATGGTACTAAGGAGTTTTTATTAGAAAATGTTTGTGATAAAGCTCTAGATGATGGTCCTATATTGAATGATCAGTCTTCTTGTTATAAAATTGTTAAAAGTGGGTTTGAAGGTTTTAATCCCACTACTTTTGAGCTTGATAAAAATTATGTGTTTGTAGATCATGAAAAGCATGCTTTATGTGATAGTTATATTGTTGAGTTTATTCATGATGCTATTGAAAGTTATTATGAGAGAGCGAAACATGGTCTTATGTATCTTAACAATATTAAGTTTCCCCTCTTTATGTTGAAAATCTTGAAGTTGCACTTTTTTACTTTCCTATGCTTGTTGCTTTGTGCTTCTTTGATTTATTTTCTTAAAAGATTCCTATGCATAGGAAGTGGGTTAGACTTAAATGTGTTTTGAATTTGCTTCTTGATGCTCTCTTTTACTTCGATTCATATTTCTTATGTGAGCATCTTCTCAAACTATTGTGCCTAACTTAAAGGCGTTAAAGAAAAGTACTTGTTGGGAGATAACCTAAGAGTTTCCTTGAGTCTTGGAAGTTATTATTTCAGTAATAACCTCTCCTTATCCTTTTTGTTTGCTTTTTGTGACAATAATGGCCTCTAATGAGAGGGAAGTAAGATTTGGGGAGTTGCTGTCCCGAAACAGATTTCTGTCCTCCACCATAAACATTTGTGAGGAGTCTCTGTAACTCAGATTGAGCTGATATTTTACGAGTAAATCCCCCAGTATGTTAGATAACTTTCGTTAGTTCAACACTTTTTTATTTGAGCAACAGAAGATTTTCGAAAAAATCGGTTTCTTCCTGGTGGTCTGTTTTGATAGATTTCTGCCATTATTTGCATTTGCTTCTTATTGATTCCTATTTTTGAGTTCTCTTTTGGGGAATTGAGATTTTTGAAGGAGTTACTACAGTAGCTTGTGTTTTTAATAAAAAAGTCTTGATGTTCCAAAGCTTTGCCTAAGGTCTAATATCTTTTGAATAAACTAATGTTGCTAATGAAGATTGTGTGAAGTTTTGTATGAAGGAAAAATTTTCAGGTGTAGAGAGAGAATGATGCAATGAGATGAAGAATGGACAAAAGCTCAAGCTTGGGGATGCCACCATTGTGTCACCCCAATAAATATCCAAGAGGTACAAGCGTCAAAACTTGGGGATGCCCAATGCATCCCCTTCTTCATTAATAAAAAGCTTAGGTCTGTCTAGACACTTTGTTTTTATTGTTTCATGCACAGTTGTGTTGTTCTTGGAGCGTCTTAGTTTCGGTTTTCTTTACTTAGTTGTTTAATTTTCTTGAGTAGTTTGGACCCCCGCTTTTGTTGTGTTGTTGCAAATAAGTTGCTTGGTGTTGGAAAGGAGTAGGAAGTTCTTGCTTGAAAGTGCAAGAGGAGCTTGCATTGACTGTGATCATGCCATGCTAGGTGTGTTTTGACTTTATGCCTAGTAATTATTGCTATAGCATGGATTACTCCAAGTCATTGGGATTGCTTAGTGTGCCTTGAAGAAATTATGCGTTGTTTTAGCATGCAAAAGCATAGTATTTTGGTTTTATCCTTTGAGGTTTGTTTGGGTTGACTTGACACATGCTCACACCATGTTATTATGACTATGAACAAGTCACCATAGCCTCTATGATCATTTATTCCTTGGCTTGTAGTACCACTCTATGCTTTGATTAGTAATGTTTTGTCGCTCTGCATGATTATGGCCACTATTCCTCTCTTATTTGGTTGCTCCCAGTCTTTTGCTAGCCTCCACTTGTATGAGTAAGCTCTACTCATGATTCCAACTCCCAAGAAACCAAGTTATTCCAAAGTGTCCACTATAAACTCCTATGCATGATGTGTTACATCATTCCAAGTGTATTCTTGTTTTCAGCTATCTTCTAATTAAAAAACTATTTTGTTATGTGAAAACTTAGTGATTAAAGCCCTCACGAACTTGATGGCACACTTTATATTCTTTGCCCCTAATAAACTTGAACCATTGTGTCGTTTATGTTGTATATGTGTAACATCCCTAAAATCATGTTTCAAACACATGCATATCATCCATGCATCCAGGATCATTTAGAATTTCATTTCAAAAATCATTTCAAAAACAGGAGCATTGTGGCTCAATATTTTATGTAAGTTTACTCAAGCCCTTGTGCTACTTGTTTTTGGGAAAGGTGATGTTAACCATTCAGTATTGTTTAGAATCCAAACCCAAGTGATTTCAAAAATTTGAGCAAAGTCACAAAGCAAAATATGAAATAAAACCAATTCTATGCCTATTATCACACCTCATAAAGGCATGGTTTTATTTTATTTTCTAAAGACCCAAGTGTGTTTGAGTGAACAGATGTGATTGGAACTTATTTGAGTACAAGATTTATTGCACAAAAATCCTGAAAAGGTTTGGAATCAAACAGATTTGAATTGAAGTTTGAAAACCATTTCAGAAAAGCAAACAGAAAAAGAAAAAGCTTAAAAGAGAAAAAAATAAGCCTTCAGTCGAATCTGGCCCAGCTGGCCCAGCTAAGCCCAACACCCCACCCCGCGAACCGTTTTCCTTCACTCACCCCCCGCACCCGCTAAGTGACTGATAGGCAGGACCCACTCCCCTTCTGTTTCTCTCGCTGACAACCAACGCCCACACGACGTCATCGTCTCCACCCCACCGCGACGTGTTCTTCCCCAAAATCACGCTGTGCGTTACCTGGTTGATTCGCTCGTCAATTCACGTTGATTGCAGGAGTAATTCACGCCCTCGCCTGGCCTACTTAAACCCCCTCTACCCCTCTCCATTTCCCCCCAAACTCCGAGCCCAGAGCGCCCCCAGGCTGCCCGCATTCATCCTCGCACTGCCGCATACAGAGAGCTCTCCGACGACCAATTCCGGTGAGCCCCGTGCTCCCCTCTCCCTCTGGTTCTTGCAGATAACCTTGCCACTTTCTTGCGCATCTACTGACACCGCTGGTTCCTTTTATACTGCCCCAGGTCGTCGATTCCGTTCAACACCGCAAGCTCCCGACGACACCCTCAACTCCGGCGACCAAATTCCGTAAGCCCTTTGTTCCCCTTCGCCTCTGACTCACACGATGTTGTTCGCCACTGTCTTGTACATCACCTGATGCCGCTTGTTTGTGCTAGAGAGACTAGGAGCGTCGCCAACGTCGTCGTCCACCCAAGCCCGACGCCGCCCGCAACTTCGACGAGCTCCAGCAACCCACTCTGTGCGCCCCTTGCCAAGCCGCCGCCAGGTTGAGCATCAGTGCGTCGCCACGGTTCTGGTAAGCCCCTCCGACGACCCTAGGACCACCTGTAGCGCCGCGCCGCCGTAGGCCGAGCTCGCCGCCGCCAGTAGCCACCGCCAGCGCCGCCCAGCTTTGGTCGTTTGATCCAGGGCCGTCAGATCTGGATCCAGCGTGCAGGATTAGATCACTTAACGAATCGGTACGAGTAGATCTGAGCCGTGCGGTTTAAGTAGATCTAACGGCTCAGAAGCGTGATCCTACGCGAAGCGGTACGGGCCAATTAGAATAAGACGCGTGGCATCTGTTAGAGTTTAAAAACAGAATTTGAATCTATTAGATGTTTAAATTTGTTTTGGCTATAACTTTTGATCCCCACGTTAGAATTTGACAAATTTTATACCGTTGGAATCAGGAGAGCAAGCTCTTTCTAAATATGCAATGTGTTTAATGTTTTGCTTCTGTTAAAATGACTTTATTTGCAGAAACTTGTGTAGGGCTAATTTGAGTATATGAATTATTTAAGAATTGATTTAGGGTTTAATTAAATGTTGTTTGGCAAGTTTTTAACTTGTTTATGAATCAGTATTGTACACTTGCTTTGTTGAGTTTTAAAAATCATCACATATCATTTTGCATGCATGAATATATTTTTGATTGTATATGTTTTGTATGTGATTGTGGATATGATTCTTTGTGTAGATTTTGGTGCTAGTTATTGTGATTGTGAGGAGTGTAGCTACTCTCCAAACTACCATGGAAAGTGGTGCTTCATGAATATTTTTATCCCTATGTTTTTCTACTAAGCATTAGAAATATTTTGCTAGTCTTGCATGATATATTTTTGCTTATATGCCATGTTGGGAAATCCTAGTAGTTGTAGAATTGCTAGGAAAATTTCTAAGTTAGGATGATTATCTATGCCATGCTTAGCCTAGCTAGTAGCAACCAAGGGTTGGTGAATTATACATGCTATGATGAAAATATTTCTAAGTATTTGGACTTGTGTATTGCCTAATAAAACAACTAAGTTAATGAAACACCTGGGTGGAATGGAAGGAATGGTTTGTGTTGAGTGGTTACACAAGGCCAGGGGACTGGTGAACCTTGTGTATCTCACTTGTGGAAAGCCACCCAGAACAAAGAGATTTTAGAGTCCAAGTGTTGAGAAGCTTCTAGTGCAACCACTTGGCAATATGGGCTCTGCCTGGATCATATAGGTTGCTAGAACTTAGCCATTTGGACAGTTGGTGGTAGTGGGAATGTTAGGTTGGAGCGCGTCCATTTGGTCTAAGGGAAGGCTTCTGAAAGGTCCTGTCTTGGTCAAAATCAAGGCTTGTGGGGAAAGTGCACAACCTTTGCAGATGGAAAATCTAAGTACTTAGCCAAGTCCATGGTAATGGACAACATGAGCATCAAGACATGGAAGCTATCAAGAATCTCCTCATCCCTATTTCTAAGTAAAACTTGTGGGTGAACAAGGGTGAAGGACCTCAATGTCTATTGGTGGTTCCTTGGGAAAAGTTTTGACAAAGAAAAACTTAGTGATTTCAACTAATAGGCAAAACCTATTTTGAGCAAAGCAAGCCAAGCTACACTTAGCCAAATTGCATATAGAAATTTATTCCACCTAAATTATACTAAGGTATCACTTGCCAATACTATTCCAATGTATTGATCCACTATGGCTGTAACTTGTGATGTTGCAGGTTACTCTGATGAGGATTAGGAGTCATGAGTCTACACTCAACATGTTTGCCTATGGCACATGAAGATGAAGACTTTTATTTATGTACTTATTCAAACTCTTGTACTAGGCCTGTGGCCTTGGAGTTGTAAAGACTATGTTTGTCTCTGGAATGCCTGTAATAATGACCTTTGTATCTGTGTACTTCATCTTAAACTGTGGATGCTAGCAATGATCCAGGGACTAGCATTGCAATCACGGGGATCTTTTCCTTTATAAAGGATGGATATTACAGATGGTATCAGAGCACTGTGTTGCCTGTAGGATTATGACCCTAGGATTGGAAACCACTAAGGAAAAATTTTCAACAACTTCTACACTTTTCTATTCTTTTCGTAAACTTTTCTAATCTTCTTTCTCATCTCCAATTGTAGATGAACTCCATCAACGAAGCTGTGAGGAAAGGACCACTCATGACAATGACCTTGGAGTGTGAGACAGAATTCCCCAAGGCTCTCAAGGACCTCATGGTTGCAATGGAAATACATGGTGCAACTATGTACAAAGGTTTTCCTGTGATGGATGAAGGAGTTGAGTACTGGTGGGTGCAACTTCACTTGTATAAAAACAAGGAAGACAACCACAAGGACTCAGGATTCTGCATGTTCACCAATTCAATGATGCACCCTACATTCTTTGACTCAGCAAGGGATGCAGCTTGGAAGACCATCAAAGAACTTGGTGAAAGAGTCAAGTGCAGAATGTTCAACATCCAAAATAGCCTGAAAGAAGAGAAGAAACATACCCAAGAGTTGGAGGCTACCAACCAAACTTTAAGAGGAGACATTATAGACTTAGTGATGGAGTCATGTGAGCAAGATAGGCTGATTGCTTCTAGAAACATTATGTTAGCCAACAGATCCAGTGAGATAGGCTTGTAAACGTACTTTGTTAGTTGGACCACCACTTATCACCTTATTTTCCAAAATGTTGCTTTAAAATAAGTTGAACCTTAGTTGTTGTAATGGATCCATGTATGCCATGACTTGTGTGTTTTGATTTCCAAGGATATGTATGTGATGTTTTGTCTTTTGTTTTATCTTGAATTGTGTTGTTCTAACTTTTCTATCTTATAAATAGATGCCTACTGTTACCATCAGCACTGTTGAGGAGTTCCAGGGAACTCGCTTTGGTCCTCGTATTGTTGAGCTTACTACTTTGCTCAATCTCCCTCTTCCTACCATCATGGTGCTTCCCCTCACCAAGTTTGAGAGGAAAGACCTCTGGGGTTTCAAGGTCAACCAGTCCGGATGCCAGACTGAGCCTACCAAAGAGTCCATCATCTTCAAACTCATGCACGATGACAAGGAGAGAGGCCTTGAGGTAGTCATGCAGGATCTGATAGGACGTCTGCTGGGGAGACACTCCCGACAGGTTAGACGTGATGAGGATGGAGAGTCCATCGACTTCGAGGACACTGCGAGGGATACAGCCGAGCCGATTCGTCTATACCTCCGGGACTTAGAGGCTCTCATTAGGCACGTGGACTTCGATAGGACCAACGTCATGCTCAGCAATGACGAACTCCAGGTGCAGCTTCGCGAGAAGGACAAACTCTTCGCGGAGCAAGATGAGATAGTTAAGGAGATGGAGACAAAGTTCGAGAGCCAGGACAGAAAGTTCAAGAGTCGGGAGAAGCGAGTCCAGGATAGGAACAAGAAGATCCGGGACATGATCAAGAAGCTGCCAAGGACTTCGAGCTCGAGCATCAGCAGACGGTGATTGAGAGGCTTCGTTCCCAGAAGAGGGCTCTCAAAGCCAACATAGACACCTTGACCACCAGCGTCGAGGAATACAAGACCGCGATGGAGAACGCAGGTCTTACCTTTGTCGAGGAGGAGGTTGATGTCGAGGAGTAGATTTGACTACTCATTTATCATTTATTATCATACTTGTCGTTGAGAACTTGTTATTGACCATCCAACATGTGGATGGCTTGTTATTTGTGTGTGTTTTACTTTGCGAACTTGTTATCTGGTTGTTGAACCTTTATCATTATGTTGCATGCTTTGTGATTGTTTATGTGATGTATTGTGCATGAAAGCATCTATGGGTATCTCATTCTTATCTCTATTGAATAAACCACAGATGCCTCCCCGTCGTGCAAACCCCAACCCCAACAACAACAACATCACTCCAGAAATGCAGCAAATGATGACCGTTCAAACTCAGCTGATGCAAATGATGACGACGCTCATCCAGAACCAAAACAAAAACAACAACAACGATAACAACAATAACAACAACAACAACCCACCAGGTTTTGACATGCTTACCAGGTTCTTGAGATTGAGGCCAGCAAAGTTCTCAGTAACGACTGATCCCATGGTGGCCAATGATTGGCTACGCTCTGTGAACAAGGACTTGGTAACTTTGGGCTGTACTGATGCTGAAAAGGTCAGATTTGCAGCACATTTGCTGGAGGGACCAGCCGCCACTTGGTGGGATAACTTTCAGATCACCAACCCCATAGAAGATGTGACATGGGCTATCTTTGAGGATGGCTTTCGTACTGCTCATATCTCATCTGGAGTGATGAGTCTGAAAAAGAAAGAGTTTCATAACCTGAAGCAGCGCCACCGCAGCGTGGCTGAATATATTGAGGAGTTCAACAATCTGGCGCGATATGCACCGGATGAAGTTGACACTGATGCTAAGAGGAAAGAAAAGTTCCTTGAAGGGTTAAAGGATGAACTGAACCTGCAGTTGGAAGTGGCCTATGTTCCCACTTATCAGTCTCTCTGTGACAAGGCTGCTATTTTGGAGAACAAAATAAAGTAAGTTGAAAGCAGGAAGAGAAAGCACTCAGACAAGCACAACTCGGGATCGTCTCACAAACGTTCCCATTATGATGATAGTGGAAGCTCAGGATTCCACAAGCATGGGAAATTCAACAAGCACCACAACCACAACCGTCATGACAACAAGCATCGCCGCAGTCATGACAATGACAAGTACAAGAACCACAAGGGTGGATACAAGAGCCACCACAGTGGTAATGGAAGTGGCAGTGGAAACCAGCCTGTCAAGAAGGACGTTAGTCAGGTTGAATGCTTCAAGTGCAAGAAGATGGGGCATTATGCAAATGAATGCCCAGAAAATAAAGTTGAAGGACCCAACAAGCCCAACCCTTTTCATAAAGGGCAAGTTAACCACATCAATGTGGAGGAAGTCTATGAGGAGCCTGATGCTGTTGCTGGTAAGTTCAGACTCAATTCTATTCCAGCATTTGTTCTTTTTTATACTGGAGCATCACATTCATTCATATCAAAAGCATTTGTTGATAGAAATGGGTTTCCAACTGAAAACATTGGGTGTCCAATAAAAGTTAGTTCTCCGGGTGGAGATATGATAGTAAGTCTTGGATGCCGGGATCTAGTAATAGAGTTTGGAAAGCATAAGTTCCCAGTGAGTCTGATAATCCTATATTCCCAAGGTCTGGATGTAATATTGGGAATGGATTGGATGGCTAAGTATGAAGGAGTACTAGATTGTGCTAATCGTACTGTTGCACTCACAACCCCAGAAATAAAATGGATTAAATTCAAGTCCAACTTTGAACCAAAAGGGAGTAAGCTAAATTCTCTTAAGGGAGTTAGCATAGACAGTGTGCCAATTGTGAGTGAGTATCCGGATGTGTTTCCGAAAGAATTGCCGGGAATGCCACTAGATAGAGATGTGGAGTTCCTTATTGATTTGCTACCAGGATCTGGACCAATAGCAAAGAGACCGTACAAGATATCAGTTGATGAACTGAAAGAACTCAAGAAACAACTCGGAGAGCAGTTGCAGAAAGGATTTATTCAACCAAGTTCTTCATCTTGGGGATCCCCAGTTTTGTTTGTGGAGAAGAAAGATAGAATTCAAAGGTTATGCATTGATTACCGTTCACTCAATGAGGTGACTATCAAGAACAAATACCCTTTGCCTAGAATCAATGACTTGTTTGATCAGCTAGAAGGAGCTTGTGTGTTCTCAAAGATTGATCTCCGGTCAGGCTATTTTCAAATCAAGATAAGGGAGCAAGATATACCTAAAACAGCTTTCACTACAAGGTATGGATTGTATGAGTATGCCGTGATGCCATTTGGTTTGACCAATGCTCCAGCATACTTCATGAATATGATGAACAAGGTGTTCATGGAATTCCTTGATAAATTTGTTGTCGTTTTCATCGATGACATTTTTAATCTACTCCAAGAGCAAAGAAGAACATGAAGGACATTTGCGATTGATACTTGAGAAGCTTAGAGAGCATAAACTGTATGCCAAATTCAGCAAGTGTGAATTCTGGTTAAATGAAGTTGGATTTCTTGGTCATGTTATGACAAAAGATGGTGTAGCAGTTGATCCTGCTAAAGTTTCAGCTGTAACTGAATGGGAATCTCCCAAGTCAGTGAAAGAAGTTCGTACTTTCCTTGGCTTAGCAGGTTACTACATAAGGTTCATTGAGAATTTTTCCAAGGTAGCTAAGCCTATGACAGAATTGCTAAAGAAAGACAAGAAATTTGCTTGATCTGAAGGTTGTGAACTCAGCTTTCAGGAATTGAAGAAGAGACTTGTGACAGCACCAGTCTTGTGTTTGCCAGACTTGGAAAAAGATTTCCAAGTATATTGTGATGCATCTCATCATGGTTTGGGAGCAGTACTTATGCAAGAAGGAAAAGTTGTGGCATATGCCTCGAGACAACTCAAAACTCATGAAGTGAACTATCCTACTCATGATTTAGAGTTAGCTTATGTTGTCCATGCACTCAAAACATGGAGGCACTACCTTTTGGGTAAGCGTTGTGAAGTGTTCACAGATCACAAGAGTTTGAAGTATATCTTCACCCAGAAGGAAATTAATATGAGACAAAGAAGATGGCTAGAACTCATCAAGGACTATGACTTGAGTTTGCAATACCATCCCGATAAAGCAAATGTTGCAGCGGATGCTTTAAGCCGTAAGGTTTTTGTGAATGGCCTTACAAAAGGAGAATTGCCAGATGATTTGTGTGCCCAATTTAGAGATCTCAGATTGCAGATTGTGCCCGAAGGACATCTCATGTCTTTGGATGTTCAACCCACTTTGTTGGACAAGATCAAAGAAGCCCAGAAGATTGATAAGGAAATCGAAGAGATTAAAGAAAAGGTTGGCAAAGGAAAAGCCAAAGGGTTCCGTGAAGACGAACAGGGTACTTTATGGCATGGGAAACGCATCTGTGTTCCACAGGATCTGGAGCTTCGGAAACTGATTTTGCAAGAAGCACACAACTCTCTGTATTCCATTCATCCGGGTAACACCAAAATGTACATGGACATGAAGGAAAGATTTTGGTGGAATAACCTCAAGAAGGACATCGCCGAACATATTACTTTGTGTGATGTGTGTAGTAGAGTGAAAGCGGAACATCAGAAACCAGTTGGTTTCCTTCAACCACTACCTATTCCTGATTGGAAGTGGGACAAGATTGGTATGGACTTCATTACCGGATTACCAAGGACCAAATCAGGATATGATTCTATTTGGGTAGTAGTGGATCGCCTAACTAAAGTGGCTCATTTCATACCCGTGAAGACAACCTATACAAGTGCTAAGTTGGCCAAAATCTACATGAGTAGAATTGTATGTCTACATGGAGTGCCCAAGAGTATTGTGTCTGATAGGGGAACTCAATTCACTTCCCATTTTTGGAGACAGTTACATGAGTCATTGGGAACGAGGTTGGAATTCAGCACTGCTTTTCATCCTCAAACTGATGGATAGAAAGAAAGAACTAATCAGATTCTTGAAGACATGTTGAGGGCATGTGCCCTAGACTATAGAGCCAGTTGGGACGAAAGTCTGCCCTACGCAGAATTTTCTTATAACAACAGCTATCAAGCCAACATTGAGATGGCACCATTTGAGTTTCTCTACGGGAGAAAGTGTACCACCCCATTGTTATGGAATGGTGTGGGAGAAAGAAGTTTGTTCGGACCGGAACTTATCAAAGAAGACGAAGAGAAAGTCAAGTTGGTTAAAGATAGATTGAAGATAGCACAGTCCCGACAGAAAAGCTACGCAAATCCTAAGCGTAGAGAAGTCACCTATGAAGTGGGTGATAGAGCCTATCTTAGAGTGTCACCACTTCATGGAGTGAAGAGGTTCGGAGTCAAAGGAAAATTGGCCCCAAGATATGTTGGACCATTCAAGATTCTAAGTCGCAAAGGAGAAGTTGCTTACGAAATTAAATTGCTAGAGTCTTTGTCAGCTGTCCATAATGTGTTTCACGTGAGTCAGCTTAAGAAATGTCATCCAGAAATGGAAGAAACTTCATTGAAGGATACTATACCATTGGAAGAGGTTCAGTTGGAGAGTGACCTCACTTATGAGGAGAAGCCTATCAAGATTCTTGAGACTGCAGAAAGAGTCACACGGACTAAGATTATCAAGTTTTGAAAAGTGCAGTGGAACCATCATACCGAAGAGGAAGCAACTTGGGAAAGAGAAGATGATCTTCGGAAAGAACACCCTCACCTATTTGCTAGCCAACCCGAATCTCGAGGGCGAGATTCACCTTAAGGGGGTTAGATTTGTAACATCCCTAAAATCATGTTTCAAACTCATGCATATCATCCATGCATCCAGGATCATTTAGAATTTCATTTCAAAAATCATTTCAAAAACAGGAGCATTGTGGCTCAATATTTTATGTAAGTTTACTCAAGCCCTTGTGCTACTTGTTTTGGGGAAAGGTGTTGTTAACCATTCAGTATTGTTTAGAATCCAAACCCAAGTGATTTCAAAAATTTGAGCAAAGTCTCAAAGCAAAATATGAAATAAAACCAATTCTATGCCTATTATCACACCTCATAAAGGCATGGTTTTATTTTATTTTCTAAAGACCCAAGTGTGTTTGAGTGAACAGATGTGATTGGCACTTATTTGAGTACAAGATTTATTGTACAAAAATCCTGAAAAGTTTTGGAATCAAACAGATTTGAATTGAAGTTTGAAAACCATTTCAGAAAAGCAAACATAAAAAGAAAAAGCTTAAAAGAGAAAAAAATAAGCCTTCAGTCGAATCTGGCCCAGCTGGCCCAGCTAAGGCCAACACCCCACCCCGCGAACCATTTTCTTTCACTCACCCCCCGCACCCGCTGAGTGACTGACAGGCAGGATCCACTCCCCTTCTGTTTCTCTCGCTGACAACCAAGGCCCACACGACGTCGTCGTCTCCACCCCACCGCGACGTGTTCTTCCCCAAAATCACGCCGTGCGTTACCTGGTTGATTCGCTCGTCAATTCGCGTTGATTGCAGGAGTAATTCACGCCCTCGCCTGGCCTACTTAAACCCCCTCTGCCCCCTCTCCATTTCCCCCCAAACTCCGAGCCCAGAGCGCCCCCAGGCTGCCCGCATTCATCCTCGCACCGCAGCAGACAGAGAGCTCTCCGGCGACCAATTCCAGTGAGCCCCGTGCGCCCCTCTCCCTCTGGTTCTTAAAGACAGCCTCGCCACTTTCTTGCTCATCTACTAACACCACTGGTTCCTTTTATACTGCCCCAGGTCGTCGATTCCGTTCAACACCGCAAGCTCCCGACGACACCCTCAACTCCGGCGACCAAATTCCGTAAGCCCTTTGTTCCCCTTCGCCTCTGAGTCACACGATGTTGTTCGCCACTGTCTTGTGCATCACCTGATGCCGCTTGTTCGTGCTAGGGAGACCAGGAGCATCGCCAACTTCACCGTCCACCCAAGCCCGACGCCGCCCGCAACTTCGACGAGCTCCAGCAACCCACTCCGTGTGCCCCTTGCCAAGCCGCCACCAGGTTGAGCATCAGTGCGTCGCCACGGTTCTGGTAAGCCCCTCCGACGACCCTAGGACCACCTATAGTGCCGCGCCACCGTAGGCCGAGCTCGCCGCCGCCAAGATACCGCCAGCCACTTTTGGTCGTTTGATCCAGTGTCGGATCTGATCCGTGCGGTGATTAGATCACTTAACGAATCGGTACGAGTAGATCTGAGCCGTGCAGTTTAAGTAGATCTAATGGCTCAGAAGCGTGATCCTACGCGAAGCGGTACGGGCCAATTAGAATAAGACGCGTGGCATCTGTTAGAGTTTAAAAACAGAATTTGAATATATTAGATGTTTAAATTTGTTTTGGCTATAACTTTTGATCCCCACGTTAGAATTTGACAAATTTTATACCGTTGGAATCATGAGACCAAGCTCTTTCTAAATATGCAATGTGTTTAATGTTTTGCTTCTGTTAAAATGACTTTATTTGCATAAACTTTTGTAGGGCTAATTTGAGTATATGAATTATTTAAGAATTGATTTAGGGTTTAATTAAATGTTGTTTGGCAAGTTTTTAACTTGAATCAGTATTGTACACTTGCTTTGTTGAGTTTTAAAAATCATCACATATCATTTTGCATGCATGCATATATTTTTTATTGTATATGTTTTGTATGTGATTGTGGCTATGATTCTTTGTGTAGATTTTGGTGCTAGTGATTGTGATTGTGAGGAGTGTAGCTACTCTCCAAACTACCAAGGCAAGTGGTGCTTCATGAATATTTTTATCCCTATGTTTTTATACTAAGCATTAGAAATATTTTGCTAGTCTTGCATCATATATTTTTGCTTATATGCCATGTTGGGAAATCCTAGTAGTTGTAGAATTGCTAGGAAAATTTCTAAGTTAGGATGCTTATCTATGCCATGCTTAGCCTAGATAGTAGCAACCAAGGGTTGGTGAATTATACATGCTATGATGAAAATATTTCTAAGTCTTTGAACTTGTGTATTGCCTAATAAAACAACTAAGTTAATGAAACACCTGGGTGGAATGGAAGGAATGGTTTGTGTTGAGTGGTTACACAAGGCCTGGGGACTGGTGAACCTTGTGTATCTCACTTGTGGAAAGCCACCCAGGAACAAAGAGATTTTAGAGGCCAAGTGTTGAGAAGCTTCTAGTGCAACCACTTGGCAATATGGGCTCTGCCTGGATCATATAGGTTGCTAGAACTTAGCCATTTGGACAGTTGGTGGTAGTGGGAATGTTAGGTTGGAGCGCGTCCATTTGGTCTAAGGGAAGGCTTCTGAAAGGTCCTGTCTTGGTCAAAATCAAGGCTTGTGGGGAAAGTGCACAACCTCTGCAGATGGAAAATCTAAGTACTTAGCCAAGTCCATGGTAATGGACAACATGAGCATCAAGACATGGAAGCTATCAAGAATCTCCTCATCCCTATTTCTAAGTAAAACTTGTGGGTGAACAAGGGTGAAGGACCTCAATGTCTATTGGTGGTTACTTGGGAAAAGTTTTGACAAAGAAAAACTTAGTGATTTCAACTAATAGGCAAAACCTATTTTGAGCAAAGCAAGCCAAGCTACACTTAGCCAAATTGCATATAGAAATTTAGTCCACCTAAATTATACTAAGGTATCACTTGCCAATACTATTCCAATGTATTGATCCACTGTGGCTGTAACTTGTGATGTTGCAGGTTACTCTGATGAGGATTAGGAGTCATGAGTCTACACTCAACATGTTTGCCTGTGGCACATGAAGATGAAGACTTTTATTTATTTACTTATTCAAACTCTTGTACTAGGCCTGTGGCCTTGGAGTTGTAAAGACTATGTTTGTCTCTGGAATGCCTGTAATAATGACCTTTGTATCCGTGTACTTCATCTTAAATTGTGGATGCTAGCAATGATCCAGGGACTAGCATTGCAATCACAAGGATCCTTTTCCTTTATAAAGGAGGGATCTTAGAATATGCTTGCACTTATACTTTGGAATTAGCAGAACCATGTTATCATGGGGAATGTTTTCAACATTGCACTTGTACTTTGTACTCAGTTGATATAATGCCCTTTTGTCTGTGGATGTCACGAGTGTGAAATAAAAAGGGAACTTGTAAGTCCATGGAGTTTGTATTATGTGTTAGAAAAATTCTTGGGCCGCTAGCATAAGCCATGCCTAATCATGGTGGAAACTTGCAGCATCACCATAGTGAGCTATCTATGAAGCATCCTCAATAAAACACTATGCATATAGTAAATAAAAAGATCGCTAAGATGCTCATTATCTGCTTGCCTTGTCATTTTGGTTATGGGAAAGATCATGTACCATGTGAAAGGGGTACTCCGTTGGCGGTTCTCTATGATATGCAAATACTTACAATGACAAGAACTTACCGGTGACTGAAGTTGAGTAGCATGAGGTGTGGCCCTCATATTCAAGGGACTTGAGATTGCTAACTTATACTTTGTCAAGCATATACTCCATAGTTTGTTCACTTTAACCTTAATCACTTCAAGATGCTTATGATAGGGGCAATGAGGGATGAAAGCTAACAAGTACCATAATTTTTGGAAGATCTTTTTGAAACTTGAAATCCCTGCTTCCTTTATAAAATGCCTTTCTTCCACCACTATTGAGTCTCCACCTTCTACCTTTAGGCACCATTAAGAGAGCATAGTTTCCATTCTTAGTTTTATGTGCAGTGTCCCAAAGCTTATTGATTGATGCATATTGTGATATTACGTGTTCTTGTGCTACTTGTTTCTAGTCACGCTTGTGAACTTTGAAGGTGTCCTATGCATCTATTTGCTACTCTATGAGGGACAAGCTGATTGCCAATATGCCATGTTTTCTGTATGTGAAACAACCAAACGGTTTTCAATGCATGTTATTCATGATCTTTGTTTGTATCTTGTCATGTTGCAACAATAGTTTATTTTTCTTACTGTTAGAACTCCATGTTTCATGTTCATGTTTAGAGTTCTTTGATCCCGGCTTTCAATGCTTGCAAATGGTTAGATCTTTATTGTGAGGGTGCATGTCACCTCAAAAATTATTCTTTTATCACTTACCTACTCGAGGACGAGCAGGAGTTAAGCTTGGGGATGCTTGATACGTCCGAAACGTATCTATAATTTTTGATGTTCCATCCTTGTTTAGTATCTACTTTGCTTTTCTTTGCTTTGTCTACACTTTGAGGTGTTTTTATATCTTTTCTGGAACTAACCTATTAACAAGTTGCCACAGTGCCAGTTGCCTGTTTTATTCTGTTTTTGGTTCCAGAAAGGCAAAAAATCAATATTCTCGGAATTGGACGGGACAAAATCCAAAGTCAATAACTTTCCGTGGGGAACACGAAATCCATAGGGGAGACGGAGAGGCGAGCCATGGCCGCCACACCACCTAGGCGCGTCTAGGGGTGGGCCCGCGCCTAGCCAGAGTGTGGGCCCCCTGGTCGCCTCCTCGGCCTCCCCTTCGCCTATAAGAAGCCCCCGATGCCTAAACCCTAAGCACCCGATCAAATTTCCACGAAACCGTCTGTAGCCGCCGCCACCATCTTACCTAGATAGGGGAATCTGACGTTCTTCCTGACACCCTGCTGGAGGGGAGATCATCCCGGAGGCCTTCTTCTCCTGTATGATTCGTGAGTAGTTCCACCTTGGACTATGGGTCCATGTAGTAGCTAGATGATTGTATCTCCTCCTTTGTGCTTTCATGTATAGATCTTGTGATCTCCATTCATGATCAAGATCTAATCTACTTGTAATCATGCATGTTGTGTTTGCGAGGATCCGATGGATATTGAGATTATTATGTTGGATTGATTAATGGTTTTGTCTTTATTATTCTATCATGTCTGTGTTGTTTGTGATCTTGCATGCTCTCCGTTGTTAGTAGCTATCTTGGCCAAGTAGTTGCTAGTGACTCCAAGAGGGCGTATTTATGCTCGATAGTGGTTTCATGCCTCTAGTTTCCAAGGGAAGTGACAGAAATCTCTTCGGTTGTAGATGTGTTGTTGCCACTACGGCGAAAACAACGGTCTCTTGTTCATGGAACATGTGGACTGTTTAACTTACACACTTTGCTTAAAGCAGTTGTCTGTTGCTTGCAACTTAATACTGGAGGGGGTTCGGATGATAACCCAAAGGTGGACTTCTAGTCATAGATGCAGTTGGATGGCGGTCTGTGTATCTTGTTGTATTGCCCAATCGAATCTCATAGGATCTTTCTGACTAGTATTGCATTGTTATGCCTTGCTCAGTTCATGTCAATTCCCCTACTGTAATTTGCTTACCCTTCATGTCATGTTGTTTATCTAAGGAGAGCACCTCTAGTGAACTATGGACTCCGGTCCAATCTTTACCATTGATACATCTTCCACTGTTACATATTTACTTGCTGCAAACCACCATTACTTTCCACACCATACGTTTAATCCTTTGTTACAGCAACCGGCGAGATTGACAACCTCACTGTTAGTTGGGGAAAAGTCTTAAGTTTGTGTTGTGCAGGTCTCCGCGTTGCTTGCAACACCTGTGTGACGTTTCCTTCCTCCTATTGGTTCGATAACCTTAGTTTCTAACTGAGGGAAGACTTGTTGTTGTGCTTCTTCACACCTTGCTCTTGGGGTTCCCAACAAGCTCCACATCAACTAAGCCATCAACATCGCATCCCCAAACTTTAAGAAATGACAACTTAGGTGTAACACCCTCAGAATCGGACCTATGCAAGTTTTAGCGAAACCCGCCAAACCCGCATAGAAACGATTCAAAGGTGCCCACCAGGCACTTTCGTGCGGGTGGAAAACGAAGTAATAACATTACACAACAGTCCTCGATGGGACCCTCAGAACAGATATATATATACAACACGACTCCATGAGTCAAGAATACAGATATACGGAACAAAGATCCAAATCACCTTGAAAATGATAGAGCGCCCAGCTACGGACAAGATGCAAATGGGGCTAAGAGCCCTGAAGAATAACCAATGGCGTCCATAACCCTGCCCAGGCCAAGCCGAAAGGGTAACCCTGCTAACGACGTCGATCTCAAAACCTGCTTAAACAAAAAGGGGTGCCGACAAAGGGAAAAGGAAAAAGAGGAGCGTCAGTACTGAGGCCAGTACACGGCGAGACTAGAATTCGGCGGTCCTCGCCTACAAAGGTATGGTGAACTGAAGCGGCAGCGGCAGCAAGCACTAAACAACCTATAGAGACTCGATACAACTGGCGGTTATCAGATAGGGGTAAGAAAGACCTATTCGGATCCAACATGATACTACCATCAAACAAACCCATCCTGGTGTTTCCCCCTCGAGACCAAACGAGGAAGTCAACCGAGGAACTCACACCGTTGGCAGTTTTATTTATTCAGTTATCGTTGCAGCAATTACTAGTCAAGTATAGATAATCATCCTGATAAATAAGCAGTGGGCACTTTTAGTTAACCATTCCGTTATAGTTGCAGCAATTACTAATCAGATACAGATAGCATTAGATAAACCCAAAACCCAGCAGTTGTTGGTACTTTTATGTAGCCATTCCGTTGTAGTTGCAGTACTTACTAGTCAGGTACAATGGTGGCAAGCGACAATCCGCTCAAGCAATTGTGGGCAGTATTAATTAGCCATTCCATTATAGTGAAGCTGATTACTAGTCATTATAAAGTCAAATTTATAGCAATAAACTTTAGTTATGCTTGTCTATGGTCGAGATACTGTGCTCCAAGTCGTCCATATCCGCGGACACGGCTTTCAGAAAGTTTTACCCGGCCGGGGTGTACCAATAGCAACACACGCTCGATCAACCTCGGAAAAACCAAAACAAAACCCAACGAGGCCTTCACGACAAAGCAATCACAGGATTCAGAAATATTTCAGGGGGCCACCCCTTAAAGTAGAACCATAGCAACGGCCGGCTCGAGACGGACTTAAGGTTGTGGACGGCTGTGAACGATCGGGAACCCGAAAGTGTGGCTGGGCTTGTCGACACCGCGGAATCGTGCACGATCCTAACAAAGATGTGCTCCTCGCACAATCGTAAATCTGTATAGCATGGCATAAGTACAGGATAGTAAATAAAACCTCAAATTAGTTTGTGGCCCCAAGAAATAAGACTGAATCAAGCTTTGGCTCAGGGGGGTCCCATAATCCTCCCGGATGTGGATAGCGCGATAAATCAAGGAACAAGTATCAAGTACTCGGGGTCCTACGGGACACAAGTGGGCGTTCGGAAACCAAATATTATCTATCACCCACCGATGCCTCTGCTTACTTCAATTTTAGTTGTTAAACAGGAATTAAAGTGATCGATAAGTAAAACTATGATCATCTCCAACATCAACATGCGGCAATACATCAACAATCGTGGGTAATCGACGACACGCAACAGCACTTGAGCAAGCGACTACGACGCGCAAGTCCAACTATCTACCAAACAACAGGTAATAGGATGTGTCCAAGGCAATATAGGGCTGCACGGTATATCACAGGTACGTAAACTAAAGCATCGCAACACAGTTAGAAATAGATCAACAGGAGGGAATAAATACTATGAAAGTAAGATAGGTAGAAAGGGGGAGATGCTCGCCTGAAAAACATTGCCGAAGGTTCATCCGAAGATCGGGGCGAAGCTCACATCAACTCAACGACCTTATCCGCGAAGAAGCAAAACACTAGAATAAACACCGGATGCAATATTTAATACTACGGCAAAAGATCGGCATGATGCATGTATGATGTATGGCATGACAAAGATGCAATGCGATTAGGTCATATTAAGCGGAACCGGGGTCCCGACATTTAATTAGATGGTTCAAGTTATTTATCTACCCCGCAATTTAAATGTCGTATTAACATGGCAAAAGATGGCACCGGTTCGCTACACAAATTTAAATGAGGCCAATATGAGACTAGATTTGCCCGCATATGGGCCCCATATTTAATTATGAGGTGAATCGGGATAAGGCCCCCAAACCACACAATATGCATGCGAGTATGACAATTCAATATGCAACAAGTTGTTATTATATATTATAAAATAGGGTTCTCGGATAAGAGGTCACACGTTAGGGTTCGACGGTCTTGGGGTTCCGGGTTCGGGGTCGGTCTCAGGGTCCAGGGTCGGCGGATCAAGGTTCGGACTCTGGGATCGGTCTTCGGATCTCAACATGGCCGGTCTTGGTGACGATCTTGTCCGATGGGGATCTTGGTTCAACCTCATCGCGGTCTTCGGGTCCGAGGGAAGTTCATGTCGTACCCGTGTCGACGACCTTGGCGTTCAGGGGAAGTTCCTGGTGTCCTGAGGAGAAGATCTTGGCGTCCGAGGGTTACTCCGCGTCCGTGTGGTAGATCTTGGGGTACCGGCGTCATTGGGTTCCACCTCGCGCATTGGTCGGCGAAACCCGTAACGATGCAGATCTTGGTGGTCTTCGGATCCGGGTCTTGCCGTGGCCTTCGGATCACCGGGATCGGGCTTCAGGGTCTTGGTCATCGGATCCTTGAAGGAGGTCATGGCGTGCCAAAAGATCGGTCTCCGGGGTTCCGGAACAGGGCCTTTAATTCCTTGAAGGAGAACTCGGTATCCTTGTCGCAGATCTTCGGGGAATATTGTAGCCGAGAGCGCCCATCCCACCGTATCACCACATGTAGTTACACCTCACAAGTTGTTGCCGCCGCAACACAACCACATCTTCACTTCAGTATCAAATCACACATCTTACCTAGTAGCACTCCGCCCTTTGCCTAGGCACCGTGCACAGATAAACCGATGAACAGATTAGGGACATCCACCATGCGCCAACTACACCGAGAGGGATGGCAGATGCACACGCGGACAGAGCCGATGACAAGGCCGATGCCCACAAAGGAGGACGAAGTGGCGCAGCCCTGAGGACGTTCTAGACAAGGAGGTCGTGCTACGCCAAGAGTAAGCGACGACGGGGGTCTCGCCGACGAACAGAGGGGTGCACGACGAGCCCGCGGACGGAGAGGCGTCGCGGCCGCAGATCATGACGGCGACAGCTGGGTGCAGAGGACAGGGGATGCAGAGAGGAGCACGGCGACCGGAGGTGCTCAAGATGAGGCTGCTCGGGAGGAGATGGGCCTCGGCGGCGGGCATGCAGGGCCGAACCGCGGCGGTGGCTGGCGGTGGTCGCTGCTGCGGCCAGCAGCGCGCGGCGTCGCGGGAGGCGGCGAAGGAGGAGGACGACTCGGAGGTTGCCGGCGGGTGGTCGGGAAGACGACGGAGGCCGGGCAGAGGGCCTCGCACGGGATGTGACCGGCGAGGGGCGACGTTGATCTTGCGTGAGGAGAGGGGACGGCGGCCGGACGCGGGCCTGGGAGGCGAGCGCAGAGGAAGCTCGGGGCGCCGGGTCCGCTAGCGACAGAGAACCTCGCGGCGGACGCGCTGGGCTCGACGGGGTCGCGCGGCTCGGAGGAGGGGATCCAGAGGCCGACGGCCGGAGAGGGCTCGGGCAGACGCCGGGAGGAAGGAACAGCGAGACAGGCGACAGCGGTGGCGCCTGGGAACGGCGAGGCGGGCGGGCAAAGGCAGTGGCGGCTACGGAGGGGAACGGGCAGACGCAGGCTGGTCGGTCAGTGAGGTGAGGGAGGAGGTGCGGTTGGTGAGAGGGACCGGGGCAGGGGCGGGCCTGGCTGGCAGGGTGGGGTGTACTGCGTGCGTCTTTGTGCGTGTGGCCAGGGAGAAGAGAGAGGAGGGGGGACGATGGTGGTGTGTGGCCAGGTGGGGAGGTGGCTGCTGAGGTGGCTGGGTGGGATTGGGTGGAGGAAGTGAGAGGGTGAGGTGTCAGGAGGGGGTTGGTTGGGGTGAGGTGGAGAGGGGTTGGGTAGGAATAGGTTGGGTAGAAAAAGGGTCTAGGTTGGACCGATTTTAACCGGGGGTGGTCGTTCGGGTCATTCGGCCCGTTCGACTGCCCCACTAAAATAATATAATAATTTTATTTAATTCTAAATGCACCGTTTGCAAACCGATAGCAGACAAACAAAAATATTCCGGAGACCCGGGGTTTGCATTTTGAAAACAAGTCGGGGCGTTTTTAGAAAACAAAAACAGGTTTTTCCGCAATAGTTTTATGCAAGCAAATGCAAGATGATGTCGATGCTCAAATGCAATGTGGCATGATGACATGAGCATGCGGTCATGATGATGCAATGCACAAAAACAACGCGATTTTCTAGTTGTGGTTTTGCGGGATGCCACAATTCGACACCACTAACAATGGATCTCGCCCTCGAGATCTGCCTCATGGTACCGGAAGGAAGGTCGGTGATCTGCATCTTCTCGCTTCGTGTAGATCCTCGCGACACCACTAACAAGAGGTCGTTGTCCGTGATCGTCGAGAGAACACTCCGGGAACAAAAGGGCGAAGGTAGAGGTATCCACAAATAAAGCCACCTCTAACTTCGATAGAAGGTGAGAAAAGATGCGGCCTATCCCACTTCAATGTACGAGAGCGAATAGAAAGGGTAGTCGGCATGGGGTCCAATCCATCACGCACCCAAACTATTACTCTGCACAATCAGTGGAAAAGCGTGCAACCATTCTCGGAATCAGACTGAAGATCTCGACAAGCGAGGTTCAGGAACAAAGGAGTGATGCAGACTCTGCATCGGATCTGGCGTAGCTGATGTCGTCATGTCAGAAAACACCAGAGGGCACAAACAAGGAACAAAGGATGATACCACAGATAAAGGATTCCTCGGATAGCATGAAGACCAGATGTAGCAACACCGTTATCAAAGGAGGAAGCGAAACCCTGAAGGTAAGACGGAACCCAACCACGAGAAATCCTGGACTCGAAGAGAGAGAAGAGAGCGGATTCAAAACACGCAGAGGTGAGAGGAGAACAGCAGAAGGGTAAGGAGTAAAATCAGACCTAATCAGAACTATCCAACCGATTTTGCAAAAATAGTTTTGACACTCTACTTCGGCCGTTAGCTAGGTTATTCTACAGGCCGGACTAGAGGGGTATCGCAACTGCTGAGCGCTGATACCACTCTGTAACACCCACAGAATCGGACCTATGCAAGTTTTAGCGAAACCCGCCAAACCCGCATAGAAACGATTCAAAGGTCCCCACCAGGCACTTTCGTGCGGGTGGAAAACGAAGTAATAACATTACACAACAGTCCTCGATGGGACCCTCAGAACAGATATATATACAACACGACTCCATGAGTCAAGAATACAGATATACGGAACAAAGATCCAAATCACCTTGAAAATGATAGAGCGTCCAGCTACGGACAAGATGCAAATGGGGCTAAGAGCCACAAGAATAACCAATGGCGCCCATAACCCTGCCTGTGCCAAGCCGAAGGGTAACCACGCTAACGACGCCGATCTCAAAACCTGCTTAAACAAAAAGGGTGCCGACAAAGGAAAAGGAAAAAGAGGAGCGTCAAGATCGAGGCCAAGACAGCGAGACTAGAATTCGGCGGTCCTCGCCTACAAAGGTATGGTGGACTGAAGCGGCAGCGGCAACAAGCACTAAACAACCTATAGAGACTCGATACAACTGGCGGTTATCAGAGAGGGGTAAGAAAGACCTATTCGGATCCAACATGATACTACCATCAAACAAACCCATCCTGGTGTTTCCCCCTCGAGACCAAACGAGGAAGTCAACCGAGGAACTCACACCGTTGGCAGTTTTATTTATTCAGTTATCGTTTCAGCAATTACTAGTCAAGTATAGATAATCATCCTGATAAATAAGCAGTGGGCACTTTTAGTTAACCATTCCGTTATAGTTGCAGCAATTACTAATCAGATACAGATAGCATTAGATAAACCCAAAACCCAGCAGTTGTTGGTAGTTTTATGTAGCCATTCGCTAGAAGTTGCAGATTTACTAGTCAGTACAATGGTCGCGACAATCCGCTCAAGCAATTGTGGGCGATTAATTAGCCATTCCATTATAGTGAAGCTGATTACTAGTCATTATAAAGTCAAATTTATAGCAATAAACTTTAGTTATGCTTGTCTATGGTCGAGATATCGTGCTCCAAGTCGTCCATATCCGCGACACGGCTTTGAGAAAGTTTTACCCGCCGGGTGCACCAATAGCAACACACGCCGATCAACCTCGAAAACCAAAACAAAACCCAACGAGGCCTTCACGACAAAGTAATCACAGGATTCGTAAATATTTCAGGGGCCACCCTTAAAGTAGAACCCGCAACGAAGCCGGCTCGAGACTTAAGGTTGTGGGGATGGTCAGAACGATCGGGAACCCGAAAGTGTGGCTAGGCTTGTCGACACCGCGAATCGTGCACGATCCTAACAAGACAAGGTGCTCCTCGCACAATCGTAAATACAGAAGTAGCATGGCATAAGTACAGGATAGTAAATAAAACATCAAACTAGTTTGTGGCCCCAAGAAATAAGACTGAATCAAGCTCTGGCTCAGGGGGGTCCCATAATCCTCCCGGATGTGGATAGCACGATAAATCAAGGAACAGTATCAAGTACTCGGGGTCCTACGGGACACAAGTGGGCGTCGAAACCAAATATTATCTATCACCCACCGATGCCTCCGCTTACTTCAATTTTAGTTGTTAAACAGGAATTAAAGTGATCGATAAGTAAAACTATGATCATCTCCAACATCAACATGCGGCAATACATCAACAATCGTGGTAATCGACGACACGCAACAAAGACTTGAGCAAGCGACTACGACATAAGTCCAACTATCTACCAAACAACAGGTAATAGGATGTGTCCAAGGCAATATAGGGCTGCATGGTATATCACAGGTACGGAAACTAAAGCATCGCAACACAGTTAGCAATAGATCAACAGGAGGGAATAAATACTATGAAAGTAAGATAGGTAGAAAGGGGGAGATGCTCGCCTGAAAAACATTGCCGAAGGTTCATCCGAAGATCGGGGCGAAGCTCACATCAACTCAACGGCCTTATCCGCGAAGAAGCAAAACACTACAATAAACACCGGATGCAATATTTAATACTACGACAAAAGATCGGCATGATGCATGTATGATGTATGGCATGACAAAGATGCAATGCGATTAGGTCAAATTAAGCAGAACCGGGGTCCCGACATTTAATTAGATGGTTCAAGTTATTTATCTACCCCGCAATTTAAATGTTGTATTAACATGGCAAAAGATGGCACCGGTTCGCTACACAAATTTAAATGAGGCCAATATGAGACTAGATTTGCCCGCATATGGGCCCCATATTTAATTATGAGGTGAATCGGCATAAGGCCCCCAAACCACACAATATGCATGCGAGTATGACAATTCAATATGCAACAAGTTGTTATTATATATTATAAAATAGGGTTCTCGGATAAGAGGTCACACGTTAGGGTTTGACGGTCTTGGGGTTCCGGGTTCGGGGTCGGTCTCAGGGTCCAGGGTTCGGCGGATCAAGGTTCGGACTCCGGGATCGGTCTTCGGATCTCAACATGGCCGGTCTTGGTGACGATCTTGTCTGATGGGGATCTTGGTTCAACCTCATCGCGGTCTTCGGGTCTGAGGGAAGTTCATGTCGTACACGTGTCGACGACCTTGGCGTTCAGGGGAAGTTCCCGGTGTCCCGAGGAGAAGATCTTGGCGTCCGAGGGTTACTCCGCGTCCGTGTGGTAGATCTTGGGGTACCGGCGTCATTGGGTTCCACCTCGCGCATTGGTCGGCGAAACCCGTAACGATGCAGATCTTGGTGGTCTTCGGATCCGGGTCTTGGCGTGGCCTTCGGATCACCGGGATCGGGCTTCGGGGTCTCGGTCATCGGATCCTTGAAGGAGGTCATGGCGGTGCCAAAAGATCGGTCTCCGGGGTTCCGGAACAGGGCCTTTAATTCCTTGAAGGAGAACTCGGTATCCTTGTCGCAGATCTTCGGGGAATATTGTAGCCGAGAGCGCCCATCCCACCGTATCACCACATGTAGTTACACCTCACAAGTTGTTGCCGCCGCAACACAACCACATCTTCACTTCAGTATCAAATCACACATCTTACCTAGTAGCACTCCGCCCTTTGCCTAGGCACCGTGCACAGATAAACCGATGAACAGATTAGGGACATCCACCATGCGCCAACTACACCGAGAGGGATGGCAGATGCACACGCGGACAGAGCCGATGACAAGGCCGATGCCCACAAAGGAGGACGAAGTGGCGCAGCGCTGAGGACGTTCTAGACGAGGAGGTCGTGCTACGCCAAGAGGAAGCGACGACGGGGGTCTCGCCGACTAACAGAGGGGTGCACGACGAGCCCGCGGACGGAGAGGCGTCGCGGCCGCAGATCATGACGGCGACAGCTGGGTGCAGAGGACAGGGGATGCAGAGAGGAGCTCGGCGACCGGAGGTGCTCAAGATGAGGCGGCTCGGGAGGAGATGGGCCTCGGCGGCGGGCATGCAGGGCCGAACCGCGGCGGTGGCTGGCGGTGGTCGCTGCTGCGGCCAGCGGCGCGCGGGGTCGCGGGAGGCGGCGAAGGAGGAGGACGGCTCGGAGGTTGCAGGCAGGTGGTCGGGAAGACGACGGAGGCCGGGAAGAGGACCTCGCACGGGATGCGACCGGCGGGGGACGACGTTGATCTCGCGCGAGGAGAGGGAACAGCGGCCGGACGCGGGCCTGGGAGGCGAGCACAGAGGAAGCTCGGGGCGCCGGGTCCGCTAGCGACAGAGAACCTGGCGGCGACGCTGGCTCGACGGGTCGCTGCTCGGAGGAGGGGATCCAGAGGCCGACGGCCGGAGAGGGCTCGGCCAGCAGACGCGGGAGGGGAAGGAACCGCATGAGACGGGTGGGCGGTGGCGCTGGGAACGGCGGCGGAAGCAGGCGCGGGTGGGCGGGAAGCTGAGGGGAACGGGTGGGCAGTGGTCGGGTCGGGTGGTTGACTGGTGAGGGAGGGAGTGGCCGCGGTTGGTGAGCGGGACCGGGGCAGGGGCGGGCCCGGCTGGCAGGGTGGGGTGTACTGCGTGCGTCTGTGTGCGTGTGGCCAGGGAGAAGAGAGAGGAGGGGGGGACGGTGGTGGTGTGTGGCCAGGTGGGGAGGTGGCTGCTGAGGTGGCTGGGTGGGATTGGGTGGAGGAAGTGAGAGGGTGAGGTGTCAGGAGGGGGTTGGTTGGGGTGAGGTGGAGAGGGGTTGGGTAGGAATAGGTTGGGTAGAAAAAGGGTCTAGGTTGGACCGATTTTAACCGGGAGTGGTCGTTCGGGTCATTCGGCCCGTTCGACTGCCCCACTAAAATAATATAATAATTTTATTTAATTCTAAATGCACCGTTTGCAAACCGATAGCAGACAAAAAAAAATATTCCGGAGACCCGGGGTTTGCATTTTGAAAACAAGTCAGGCGTTTTAGAAAACAAAACAGGTTTTTCATAATAGTTTTATGCAAGCAAATGCAAATGCAATGTGGCATGATGACATGAGCATGCGGTCATGATGATGCAATGCACAAAAAAAAACCACTACTAGAAAATCGCGTTGTTTTTGTGCATTGCATCGTCATGACCGCATGCTCATGTCATCATGCCACATTGCATTTGAGCATCGTCATGTCATCTTGCATTTGTTTGCATAAAACTATTTTCGAAAAGCCTGGTTTTGTTTTCTAAACACCCCATCTTTATTTCAAATTAAAAACCCGGATCTCCGGAATATTTTTGTTTGGTCTACCAACGGTTTTCCAACGCCCTGTTTTAAATATTAAAACATTTATTTTATTTTTAGGGGCAGCCGTACCGGGCCGATCCGACCCAGTCGGCCACCCCAGTACAAAAACCAGCCTACCTAAACCCTTTTCCTACCCAGTCCTAATCTACCCATCACCCTCCACATCACCCCGGCCAACCACAGCTCGCCACATCACCTGGCCCAATCCCCCCACCCAACCACCATCTGCCACCTCACCTCTCCCTCTCACCAATCCCAGCCGCCTCCCCCTCTCTTTCTCCCTCTCTGCCTGGCCCCACTCCTGCCGACCGGCCGCCCTGGCCGCGTCCCCTCCCCACCTGCCCCGCTTCCCCTGCCGACAGCCCGCCTCGGGATCCTTCCCGTGGGCCCACCTTCCCTTGCCCCGCACCCTCCACCTCGTGTTCTCCGCCGCCACCTACCCTCCCCGCTCGCCCGTCTCTCTCTACCGCCGAGCCGCGGCCTCCTCTCTCCGGCCCTCTGCTATCCCGCCTCGCCTCCCTCCCCTCTCCTGCCGACCGCCTGCAGAAGCTCCCCGCAGCCAATAGAGGTGCGCCGTCCTTTGGCCCTCGCGCCGGACAGCGTCTGCAACCTCCTGCGACCCCGAGCACCACTGCGCCCCAAGCACCTCTTATCCCCGTCGCCGTGACCTCCCTGGTGCTCCGCCTGCTCGGGTCCGCCTCACTGCCGCCGCTCTTAGCCGCCCCATGCCCGCTTTGCCAGCCCTCCCTCTCTTCTTCCCCTGGCCTCGCCCTGCTCCGCCGCTGTGCACCGCCGTCCGCATGCCGTCCCTGGCCTCCCTCCCCTCGAGCTCCTCGATCCCGCCCCCTTTCCCACGGATTCCGTCGCCTGCCGCCACCTCTCCCGAGTACCTCACCACCTCCCCGCTGGAGCTCCTCTGCACCGTCGCGACGCGACCTCTGTTTCTTCGCGTGCGCCAAGGCCGCTGCCTCGCCTCTGGCCGCTCCAGCGCAGCGCCGCTGCCTGCTGCCTCAATCCCGAGCGACGCCGCGACTCCGAGAGTGCCCCTGCTTCCTTGGCTTGTTGGAAACCTGCCGATGAACGTGTCCTCGGTGCTCTCTGCCGCATTGTTTTGTTTACCACAGTCCGTCCTAAACGACTGGTGGCTGATTCCCCAACTCATGATGCTCTCTGTTGCAAGTGATTGTGTTACTCGTCTGCCGTGGTGAAGTGTTGATGACGTGCCTTTGACACCAAGATCTACCGACGCCGAGACCCTAAACCCGTTGGTCATCTTCAAAGATCGCCGAGAACCTCGGGTGCGCTAACATGGAAGACCGAAGACCGATCCCGGCAAACCCAGACCCCGATGACCCCATGATCTCCACTGCAGAACAACAAGGCCTTCGAAGTGGAATCAACAAGATCTACCGCCGGACGCCAAGCACTCCTTCACGGACCCGAGGATCCGAAGGCCTCCTTCCCGGATTCGAAGACCGATCTTGTCAAACCCTCAGACCCCAAGACCTTCGACACTAATGTGTGACCCCTTTCTCGAGCCCTATTTTATAAATGTAATATCAAATTGTTGCATATTAAATTGTTCATCTCGCATGCATATCATGTGGTTTGGGGGCCTTATGCCGATTCACCTTATAACTAAATATAAAGACCATAAATCTAGTCTAATATTTGGCCTCATTTAAATTTGTGTAGCGAACCGGTGTTATCTTTTGTCTTGTTAATGCCACATTTAAAATGCGGGGTATCTAAACAACTAGAACCATATATTTAATTGTCGGGACCCCGGTTCCTCTTAATATTGCCCTAATGCATCGCACCTTTGCCATGTCATACATCATACATGCATCATGCCCGATCTTTTGCCGTAGTATTAAATAGTCCATCCGGTGTTTCTTCTAGTGCTCTGCTTCTTCACGGATTAGGACGATGAGTTGATGCGAGTGTCGACCCGATCTTCGGATGAACCTTCGGCAATGTTTTCAGGTGAGCATCTCCCCCTTTCTACCTATCTTGCTTTTATAGTATTTATTCCCTCCTGTTGATCTATTGCTATCTGTGTTGCGTTGCTCTAGTTTTCGTACCTGTGATATCCCTTGCAGCCTTATATTGCCTTGGACACATCCTATTTACCCGTTGTTTGGTAGATAGTTGGACCTGCGCGTCGTAGTCGCTTGCTCAAGTGTTGTTGCGTGTCGTCGAGTACCACATTTGTTGGAGTATTGCCGTATGTTTAAGGTTGGAGATGATCATGGCTTTAATTACCGTTTACTTTAATTATCGTTTAATAACTAAAATTGAAGTAGGTAATGCAGAGGCACAGGTGGGCAATAGATGTTATTTGGTTGTTAACCGTCCACTTGTGTCCCGTAGGACCCCGAGTTCTTGACACCTGTTCCGAGATCGAGCGCGCTAACCACATGTGGGATGTATGGGCACCCCATCGATTTAGTACCTGATTTCAAAGTACTGTACTGGGGGCCACAAGTAGTTTGGGGCTTTATTACTATTCTGTACTTATGCCATGCTTTACTGCTTAATTTAAATTGTGCGATGTACTGCACCTGTACTGTTTAGGATCATGACCCGTTTTCGCTGTATTGACAAGCCCAGTCACACTTTCGGGTTCCCAATGTTTCTGCTCCACAAACCCCGAGTCCATCTCGAGACCGGCCGACTTTGTTATGGTAGACTTGGTGGGTGGCCCCATGTACTTACTTTTGGTGCGGGAAACGCGTCATGACTTAGGCCCCGCCGACATACCGATGGGTGTATGTTAATTGATCCGCAAAAAGGGTCGGTGCGTGTGGATACTTTGGTGCACCCCTGCAGGGTTAAATCTTTTCAAAAAGCCGTGTCCGCGGTTATGGACGACTTGGAGCACAGTTCTCGATCATAGACAACTATAACTAAAGTTTACTGCTATAATTTGACTTGTATCCGATATGACTAGTAATCAACTTCACTACAACGGAATGGCTAAATAAAAGTACCAACAACTGCTGGGTTTTGGGATATCTCATGCTAATCGTGTATTTGACTAGTAAGTGTTGCAACTACAACGGAATGGTTAACTAAAATTGCCCACTGCTTATTATATCAGGATGACTATCTATACCTGACTAGTAATTGCTGCAATGATAACTGTATAAATAAAACTGCCAACTGTGAGAGTTCCTCGGTTGACTTCCTCGGTTGACTTCCTCGTTTGGTCTCGAGGGGGAAATACCAGGATGGGTATGTTTGGTGGTAGTATCAGGTTGGTTCTGAATAGGTCTTTCTTACCCCTCTCTGATAGCCGACGGTTATATCGAGTCTCTATAGGTTGTTTACTGCATGTTGCGCTGCCGCTTCAGTCCACCATACCTATGTAGGCGAGGACCGCCGAATTCTAGCCTCGCCGTGTACTGGCCTCAGTACTGACCGCTCTCTTTTTTTTTCCTTTGCCCTTCGTCGGCACCCCTTTTGTTTAAGCAGGTTTTGAGATCGACGTCGTTAGCAGGGTTACCCTTCCGCTTGGCTCGGTGGTTATGACGCCATTGGTTATTCTTCGTGGCTCTTAGCCCCATTTGCATCTTGTCCGTAGTTGACGCCTATCGTTTTCAAGGTGATTTGGATCTTTGTTCAGATATCTGTATTCTTGACTCTTTGAGTCATTGTATATATCTGTTCTGTGGGTTCCATCGTGGACTATTGTGTAATGATATTACTTCGTTTTCCACCCGCACGAAAGTGCCTGGTGGGCACCTTTGAATCGTTTCTATGCGGGTTTGGCGGGTTTCGCTAAAACTTTCATAGGGCCGATTCTGAGGGTGTTACAGAGTGGTATCAGAGCTCAGCAGTTGCGATACCCCACAAGTCCAGCCTGTAGGATAACCTAGCTAACAGCCGAAGTAGAGTGTCAAAACTATTTTTGAAAAACCGGTTAGATAGTTCTGATTAGGTCTGATTTTACTCCTCACCCCTCTGCTGCTCTCCTCTCACCTCTGCGTGTTTTGAATCCGCTCTCTTCTCTCTCTTCGAGTCCAGGATTTCTCGTGGTTGGGTTCCGTCGTACCTTCAGGGTTTCGCTTCCTCCTTTGATAACGGTGTTCTACCATCCGGTGTCCATGTTGTCTGAGGAGTCCGTCTACTGTGGTACCATTCTTTGTTCCTTGTTTGTGCCTTCCAGTGTTTTCCGACGCGACGACATCATCTACGCTAGATCCGATGCAGAGTCTGCATCACTCCTTTGTTTCTGAACCTCGACTGTCGAGATCTTCAGTCTGATTCCAAGAATGGTTGCATGCATCTCTACTGATTGTGCAGAGTAATAGTTTGGGTGCGTGATGGATTGGCCCCCATGCCGACTACTCACTCTATTCGCTTGTGTACATTGAAGTGGATGAGAATGCATCGTTTCCCTCTTTCCATCGAAGCTAGAGGTGGCTTTATTTGTTGATACCTCAACCTTCGACCTTTTTGTTCCCGGAGTGTTCTCTCGACGATCACGGACAACGACCTCTTGTTACTGGTGTCGCGAGGATCTACACGATGCGAGAAGATTCAGATCGCCGCCCTTCTTCCCGGTACCATGAGGCGGATCTCGAGGGCGAGATCCATTGTTAGTGGTGTCGAATTGTGGCGCCCCGCAAAAACCACTATTAGAAAATCGCGTTGTTTTTGTGCATTGCATCGTCATGACCGCATGCTCATGTCATCATGCCACATTGCATTTGAGCATCGTCATGTCATCTTGCATTTGTTTGCGTAAAACTATTTTCGAAAAGCCTGGTTTTGTTTTCTAAACACCCCATCTTTATTTCAAATTAAAAACCCGGGTCTCTGGAATATTTTTGTTTCGTCTACCAACGGTTTTTCAACATCCCGTTTTAAATATTAAAACTTTTTTTTTATTTTTAGGGGCAGCCGTACCGGGCCGATCCGACCCAGTCGGCCACCCCAGTACAAAAACCAGCCTACCTAAACCCTTTTCCTACCCAGTCCTAATCTACCCATCGCCCTCCACATCACCCCGGCCAACCACAGCTCGCCACATCACCTGGCCCAATCCCCCCACCCAACCACCATCTGCCACCTCACCTCTCCCTCTCACCAATCCCAGCCGCCTCCCCCTCTCTTTCTCCCTCTCTGCTTGGCCCCACTCCTGCCGACCGGCCGCCCTGGCCGCGTCCCCTCCCCACCTGCCCCGCTTCCCCTGCCGACAGCCCGCCTCGGGATCCTTCCTGTGGGCCCACCTTCCCCTGCCCCGTGCCCTCCACCTCGTGTTCTCCGCCGCCACCTACCCTCCCCGCTCGCCCGTGTCTCTCTCTACCGCCGAGCCACGGCCTCCTCTCTCCGGCCCTCTGTTATCCCGCCTCGCCTCCCTCCCCTCTCCTGCCGACCGCCTGCAGAAGCTCCCCGCAGCCAACAGAGGTGCGCCGTCCTTTGGCCCTCGCGCCAGATAGCGTCTGCAACCTCCTGCGACCCCGAGCACCACTGCGCCCCAAGCACCTCTTATCCCCGTCGCCGCGACCTCCCTGGTGCTCCGCCTGCTGGTCCGGCTCGCCATTGCCGCCTCTTAGCCGCCCCTGCCCTTTGCCTCCCTCTTCTTCCTCGCCTGCTCGCTGCCATGCACCGTCCCGCATGCCGTCCCTGGCCTCCTTCCCCTCGAGCTCCTCGATCCCGCCCCCTTTCCCACGGATTCCGTCGCCTGCCGCCACCTCTCCCGAGTACCTCACCACCTCCCCGCTGGAGCTCCTCTGCGCCATCGCGGAGCGACCTCTTTGTTGCGGCCGCGCGGCTGCCTCGCCTGGCTCCAGCAGCGCCGCTGCCGCTGCCTCAATCCCGGCGACGCTGACTCGAGAGTGCCCGCCTTGGCTTGTTGGAAACCTGCCGATGAACGTGTCCTCGGTGCTCTCTGCCGCATTGTTTTGTTTACCACAGTCCGTCGCAAACGACTGGTGGCTGATTCCCCAACTCATGCTGCTCTCTGTTGCAAGTGATTGTGTTACTCGTCTGCCGTGGTGAAGTGTTGATGACGTGCCTTTGACACCAAGATCTACCGACGCCGAGACCCTAAACCCGTTGGTCATCTTCAAAGATCGCCGAGAACCTCGGGTGCGCTAACATGGAAGACCGAAGACCGATCCCGGCGAACCCGGACCCCGATGACCCCATGATCTCCACTTCAGAACAACAAGGCCTTCGGAGTGGAATCAACAAGATCTACCGCCGGACGCCAAGCACTCCTTCACGGACCCGAGGATCCGAAGGCCTCCTTCCCGGATTCGAAGACCGATCTTGTCAAACCCTCAGACCCCAAGACCTTCGACACTAATGTGTGACACCTTTCTCGAGCCCTATTTTATAAATGTAATATCAAATTGTTGCATATTAAATTGTTCATCTCGCATGCATATCATGTGGTTTGGGGGCCTGATGCCGATTCACCTTATAACTAAATATAAAGACCATAAATCTAGTCTAATATTTGGCCTCATTTAAATTTGTGTAGCGAACCGGTGTTATCTTTTGTCTTGTTAATGCCACATTTAAAATGCGGGGTATCTAAACAACTAGAACCATATATTTAATTGTCGGGACCCCGGTTCCGCTTAATATTGCCCTAATGCATCGCACCTTTGCCATGTCATACATCATACATGCATCATGCCCGATCTTTTGTCGTAGTATTAAATAGTCCATCCGGTGTTTCTTCTAGTGCTTTGCTTCTTCACGGATTAGGCCGATGAGTTGATGCGAGTGTCGACCCGATCTTCGGATGAACCTTCGGCAATGTTTTCAGGCGAGCATCTCCCCCTTTCTACCTATCTTGCTTTTATAGTATTTATTCCCTCCTGTTGATCTATTGCTATCTGTGTTGCGTTTCTCTAGTTTTCGTACCCGTGATATCCCTTGCAGCCTTATATTGCCTTGGACACATCCTATTTACCCGTTGTTTGGTAGATAGTTGGACCTGCGCGTCGTAGTCGCTTGCTCAAGTGCTGTTGCGTGTCGTTGAGTACCACAGTTGTTGGAGTATTGCCGTATGTTTAAGGTTGGAGATGATCATGGCTTTAATTACCGTTTACTTTAATTATCGTTTAATAACTAAAATTGAAGTAGGTAATGCAGAGGCACAGGTGGGCAATAGATGTTATTTGGTTGTTAACCGTCCACTTGTGTCCCGTAGGACCCCGAGTTCTTGACACCTGTTCCGAGATCGAGCGCGCTAACCACATGTGGGATGTATGGGCACCCCATCGATTTAGTACCTGATTTCAAAGTACTGTACTGGGGGCCACAAGTAGTTTGGGGCTTTATTACTATTCTGTACTTATGCCATGCTTTACTGCTTAATTTAAATTGTGCGATGTACTGCACCTGTACTGTTTAGGATCGTGACCCGTTTTCGCTGTATCGACAAGCCCAGTCACACTTTCGGGTTCCCAGTCGTTTACAGCCGGCTCCACAAACCCTGAGTCCGTCTCGGAGACCGGCCGACTTCGTTGCGGGTAGACTTGGTGGGGTGGCCCCCATGTACTTACTTTGGGTCTGGGAAACGTCATGACTTAGGCCCCGCCGACATACCGATGGGTGTATGTTAACTGATCTGGCAAAAAGGGTCGAAGTGCGTGTGGATACTTTGGTGCACCCCTGCAGGGTTAAATCTTTTCGAAAAGTCGTGTCCGCGGTTATGGACGACTTGGAGCACAGTTCTCGATCATAGACAACTATAACTAAAGTTTACTGCTATAATTTGACTTGTATCCGATATGACTAGTAATCAGCTTCACTACAACGGAATGGCTAAATAAAAGTACCACAACTGCTGGGTTTTGGGATATCTCATGCTAATCGTATATTTGACTAGTAAGTGTTGCAACTACAACGGAATGGTTAACTAAAATTGCCCACTGCTTATAATATCAGGATGACTATCTATACCTGACTAGTAATTGCTGCAACGATAACTGTATAAATAAAACTGCCAACTGTGAGAGTTCCTCGGTTGACTTCCTCGTTTGGTCTCGAGGGGGAAATACCAGGATGGGTATGTTTGGTGGTAGTATCAGGTTGGTTCCGAATAGGTCTTTCTTACCCCTCTCTGATAGCCGACAGTTATATCGAGTCTCTATAGGTTGTTTAGTGCATGTTGCGCTGCCCCTTCAGTCCACCATACCTATGTAGGCGAGGACCGCCGAATTCTAGCCTCGCCGTCTTCGCCTCGATCGACCGCCTCTTTTTTTCCTTTGCCCTTCGGCACCCCTTTTGTTTAAGCAGGTTTTGAGATCGACGTCGTTAGCAGGGTTACCCTTCCGGCTTGGCCTGGGCAGGGTTATGGACGCCATTGGTTATTCTTCAGGGCTCTTAGCCCCATTTTCATCTTGTCCGTAGCTGGACGCTCTATCGTTTTCAAGGTGATTTGGATCTTTGTTCTGTATATCTGTATTCTTGACTCTTTGAGTCGCTGTTGTATATATCTGTTCTGTGGGTTCCATCGTGGACTATTGTGTAATGATATTACTTCGTTTTTCACCCGCACGAAAGTGCCTGGTGGGCACCTTTGAATCGTTTCTATGCGGGTTTGGCGGGTTTCGCTAAAACTTGCATAGAGCCGATTCTGAGGGTGTTACATTAGGTTTGTTTCCAAACCACAATTCATATGTGGTCTTTTCAACGGATTTAGATGGTGCCTGATTTAAAGTGAATGCAGCATTTTCTAGTGCATAACCCCAAAATGATAGTGGAAAGTCCATCAGAGACATCATAGATCGAACCATATCTAATAAAATATGATTACGACGTTCCGACACACCATTTCGCTGTGGTGTTCCGAAAGGTGTGAGTTGTGAAACTATTCCACACTCTTCCATATGAGTGATAAACTCGTAACTTAGATACTGACCTCCACGGTCGGACTGTAGAAATTTGATCTTTCTATTACAATGATTTTCCACTTCACTCTGAAATTCCTTGAATTTCTCAAAGGTTTTAGACTTGTGTTTCGTCAAGTAGATATAACCGTATCTACTCAAATCATCCGTGAAAGTTACAAAATAACGATATCCACCTCGCACTGACACACTCATTGGACCACATACATCAGAATGTATGATTTCCAATAAATCTGTCGCCCATTCCATTGAATCGGAAAACGGCGTTCTAGTCATCTTGCCCATAAGGCATGGCTCACATGTATAAAATGATTCAAAATCAAGTGATTCCAAAAGTCCATCCGAATGGATCTTCTTCATGCGTTTAACGCCAATATGACCTAGACGGCAGTGCCACATATATGCAGATATATCATCATTAAGTTTAATTCTTTTAGCATCAACATTATGAATATGTGTAACACTATTATCGAGATCCAACAGAAATAAACCATTCATCATTGGTGCATGACCATAAAAGATATCATTCATATAAATTGAAATACCATTGTTCTCAGATTTAAATGAATAACCACTACACATCAAACACGATCCAGATACAATGTTCATGCTCAGTGCTAGCACCACATAACAATTATTCAAGTTTATAACTAATCCCGATGGTAAGTGGAGAGGTAGCGTTCCAACGGCGATCACATCAACGCTTGATCCATTACCGACACGCATCTTGACCTCACCCCTTGCTTGCGGTCTCTTGTTCCGCAACCCCTGATTCGAGTTACAAATATTAGCAACTGAACCAGTATCAAATACCCAGGTGCTACTGTGAGTACTAGTCAAGTACACATCAATAGCATGTATATCATATATACCTTTATTTGCCTTGCCGGCCTTCTTGTCTGCCAAATACTTGGGGCAGTTGCCCTTCCAGTGGCCAGTCCCCTTGCAATAATAGCACTCGGTATCAGACTTTGGTCCAACTCGGGGTTCCTTTTCAGGCACGGAAATCGGCTTGGCGCCCTTACTTGTATTTCATGAAACCAGTGTTCTTACTGATCATCAACACTTGATGTTCCTTCTTGATATCCACTTCTGTAGTTTTAAGCATTGACAGAAGCTCGGGGAGAGACTTCTTAATGCCTTGCATATTATAGTTCATCACAAAGCTCTTATAGCTAGGTGGCAGAGACTGCAGAACACGATGGATGCCTAACTCAATGGGAATCGTTATTCCCAAGGACACAAGCTTATCGGCGTAACCCGACATCTTGAGTACATGCTCGCTTATGGAGCTGTTCTCTTCCATTATGTAGCTAAACAACTTTTCTGAAGCATTGTAGCTCTCTACAACAGCATGGGTGTCAAAAATCATTTTCAACTCACCCATTGTATCAAATGCATTTCCGTTTTCGAAATGCTTTCGAAGTTCTGTCTCTAGCCCATACAATATGCCGCAATGAACTAAGTTGTGGTCCTCCTGACGAGTCTGATAGACATTCTTTTCCTCGTCAGGGGCATCATCGAACGGTGGGGGGCCTAACGGCGATTCTAGCACATATTGCTTTTGTGCAGCAGATAGGAGAATCCTCAAATTCATGGCTCATTTGGTAAAGTTGCTACCGTTCGTTGCAAGTTTCTATTTCTCCATGAACATATTGAAATTAAAAGCAGGCAGTGCCATCTACAACAAAATTTGTAAAGTTTAGACTCAGTTTATGATAGATTGAGTTCAACTAATCCAAATTAAGAATAAACTCCCACTCAAAAACGACATCCCTCGTGCCTTTTTGGTGATTACATGAACCAAATCCACTACACCAAGTCCAATCATCACGTGAGTCGGTGTAGCTTCAAAGGAGAGCATCAAATGGGCATCATATCTTCCATACGACTCATGCTTAACCTTTCGGTCTGTGTTCCGATGCCATGTCTGTACATGCTAGGCTCGCCAAGTAAGAACCTTAGTATTCGCGTGTGTAACTGTCTTACACTCGAAATATGGTCGTGGATCCAAGAACACCCGATCATCACGTGATGTCTTGGAGCGACGAAACATAATCGGTGCATACTCAAGGGACAACACATTTTTATCTTGATATCTAAATAAGGGATCATCTTATTATTCTAATAAAATGCCAAACAAGCAATATAAGATGCAATCAAACATCACATGTTAATAAGTGAAATGATATGGTTCTTGCACTTGATCTCCATCATGTGCATCATGGTATGATCACTATCATACCTCTATGTGTAAGGCCAAGGTCGGAACTTACACGTTATGTGTGTTGTAAGAGTATCGACTTATACTTCTACTTACAACATCACAATATCATGACACTAGCCCAGCAAAAATCTAAACTAGACGCCTCTAATTTATCCATTGCAAGTTTTACGTGGCTTAGGGCTTTTGAAGATAGAACCGTTATTACCTACGAACATGAACCACAACGAGGATAACCAAATTGTTGACAACTCGTTGCAAATTAGATATTGACTATAGTAGGAGAGACAGACACCCGCTAGCCACTTATACAAAACTAGTTGCATGTCAAGCGTGGAACAGGTCTCATGTGCGAGGACATGTAAAGTTAGTCCGGGCCGCTTCATCCCACTATGCCACCAATATCCAAAGTACAACTAAGAAGCAATAACATGATCATCATCGCCCACATATACATATGTGTACTACCCCTGCAAAGCATCTACGCATAGATCCGGCTCTGGTACCACTGTAGGGTTCACAGCATAGAAAACAAAAAATTTCCTACGATGGGAACAACTATGTACCAAGATCTATCTACTAGATACAAGCAATGGGCGGATGTACATCCGTAGAGAACATACCCTTGAAGACCGACAAAGATTAATGAGTTTGAACTCGTGGTTGATGTAGACGATATCTTGCCGATCTCAAGATCAAGAGGAAGTCCTAGCACCGCAAATCAGCGGTGCATCCGTGCTCGCACACACGTTCGAGGCACCGAGCAACCTCCGCCTCCTCGCTCCAGCGATGAAGTGGAAGCACAACTCTTTCTTCCCGAATAGCCACTGATAACATGTATCTCTCTAGTCCGAGACCATGGGGAATAAATACTAGAGAGGGAGAGAGACCCTTCACGAGGAGGTGTGAGTGAGAGAGATGGAGGGGGGCTCCTTTTATAGGAGGAGGGGGGAACCCCAAGGGGGTGGTCGACGCATGGGGGCTGCCCCCTTGTGACGAGGTTCGATCTCGTCAATGCCCATTGTTATGGACTTGGGTTTTGGAGAAGATGGGGATGCTGGAGATCGCGGAACGGTTAACAGACAAGCAACACGGGGACACGAGGTTTACCCAGGTTCAGGCCCCCGGAGGGAAAACCCTACTCCTGCTTGTCTGCTCTTGATTACAGCGGAACCAAAGGTTACAGGGGTGCGCAGATGCAATCTGGCGTGAGGTGTGTATGAGGTGAGTTGAAGGCCCTCCTCGCCGTGCCCTCCTAGCCTTTATATAGATAGGCGGGTCCCGGTCATAGGTCGAGTCGGTTACAGATTAGGGTTTGTACCCTTCGAAATTCTATCTATTCTAGTCTTGTTCTCCAAGGATCCGAAGTTGTCATGGGCTTGGGCCACCCAAAAACTCCACAGGCCGCGTATCTTGTCATGGGCCTTCCTTGGGCTGGACCGTATATGCCAATGTTGTGTACCCGTGGGGTATAACCATGTCAGTAGCCCCCGAGTGTTCAGTCGAATCGTAGATTCGGCTGAGGACTCTTTGATCTTTCGGGTGTAGTTTGACCTGTTTCTAAGAGAAAATGTTTAGTTCACAGGGATAGTTGATGCGTGTGCCTGACTCTCCAGACGGATCAGGGCCAGTTAACTGTCATAGGACAAAACAACACGATCTTCATCAAAATCGAATCCTTGGACTCGAATTTGGAACAAATGCTGGTGCAATTCAACCTAGGCTGCTGAGGTCTTATAGGAGTCGAATCCCAGTGATTTTCGAGTGATGTACCTAACGCGTCCGTCAGGATTTTTTTCGTTCCTATTGACACGGTATTTTGCTGGCAGAGCGCAGTGAGGTGCATTACCAGCCCATCAGATGATATTTGTAGGTCTTTACCTTTGCGTCGCAGACACAGCATCCAAAATTTTATCACCGCGGAGGTGTTTCGGGTGGCCAAGGAGGATACTTCTCACTTAGCATTGGTTTGGGCAAAGTTGCCAGAAAAGATATTGTATTTTGATCCGAAGGATCGCACTCGAAGAATTCATAGGGTGTGCGGCCAGCGCTCCCTATGGGAATAGCCCCCGAGTGTCTGTTCAAGTCGTAGACTCGAGCAGAGATTTTAGTTCAGTTGATTGAGCTTTAGGTCCATAGGATAAAATTTTTACGGATGCTTGATCAGTCCTCCCAATGGGAGTAGCCCCCGAGTCCATAGTGGAGCCGTAGACTCGACGAGTTGTGACGTTCTCTGAGCATTTCTCAGGTGCGCGTCCAGCTCTCCTGATAGGAGTAGCCCCGAGTAGTTGTTTGAACCTTAGATTCGAATAAGTACTTGATTAGCCGAAGATTTCCAGTCGTTGTTAGCTTGCTTTTTGATGACGTTAGTGCCGACGATCGGTGAACTCAACCGTCCGCGGCGCCAGAGGTGACATGACAGGACAAATGTGGGTCCTACTTCCTGTCTTGGAGTTGACTGGTCATGCGCGACGTGGCGAGAATTACGGCGTCTCCTCGATTTCCGTGCAAAGTGGACGGCGTGCGGGCGATGGTTCGCTTCGATGTTGACACATGTAGGGATGGATTTAACTTGCGCGTTAGGTCTTCTATATGAACGGTTCGTGTTCATCGTCCTCATTCTTATAACCGTGGGGAAAACAGTAATTTGTTTTCACCCCTTGCCATTTGCTTTCACCATTGCCTCTATTTTCACTGCCTCCGTCGCGCGCACTGGAAGTTCTTCGATCCTTTCCCTCTTCCTTCCTTCATGCGCAATGGGCAAGTCAAAGAAGACCTCCGCCAGAGCGGGCTCGAGCGCCGCCGCCGGCGGCAAGAAGGTTGCCGGTGCTTCGCGCATCACTGGTGGCAACTTGAGGCGCACGAAGGCGCGCGCGGCTGACCTCTGCAAGCTGCGCGATGCGGGATTGATCCTGCAAGACAAGGAGGCTACAAAGCTTCCAGGCGATGAGGTAATCCGCCGTCCACCCGTAGGGTTTTGGGTGATGTTCGTCGCTTTTGTTCTTCGCGGCTTGTCTCTCCCTATCCACGATTTTCTTCGTGGACTCCTTTTTTCTATGGCATCCAACTTCATCATATTTCTCCCAATTATCTCCTTCACATCGCATGTTTTATCACTTTCTGCGAGTGCTGGCTCGGTATCGAGCCGCACTTTGGCCTCTTCCAGAAGCTCTATTCTATGAAGAGGCAGTCCGTCATCGGCGGAGTCTATCCGCTCGGCGGCTGCGTCATTTCCATCCGATCTTCTGTTCTCTTCTTTTCCTTTTCTATGTGCGAGTCCGTCCAATACTGGCGGAAGAAGTGGTTTTATATCCGCGACTCCATAGTGGACGGGCAAGATTTTGGCCTCGCTCCCTTCGACTCCTCCTAGGAAATTATCCCGAAGAGGTCCTAGAAGAACCACATCCTGGAGGGCGAGGTAGCGGAGGTGGAGGAGCTCTATCGTCGGGTGGAGGTGCTCCAGATGGTTGCTGAGAAAGAGGTCAATGGTGTGGATATTATCCGCACCTTCCTCAAGCATCGGGTGCAGCCGTTCCAAGCGAGGGTGCATCCGATGTTTCTTTACACTGGCCGCAACGACCCAACGAGGGTTTTGGCCGAGGTGCTATCTAGGGGCGACCTTGATAGAGTTCTTCGGTCATTGCTGAAGTTCAAGGCTAAGGAGGACCTCCCGAAGAAGTCCTTGACCGCCCCCTTTAGTGCTTCGAATCTTGTTCCTCAGGTGTAGAATTGCGTCACGCGCGTTGCGCCTTTTATTTTCGAATGTTGTAATATTGTTGCTAATCATGACTTTTGTACTTGTGTGCAGGAGATGAAGGTAGCTGGCATGACGCCTCCGCTGCCTGAAAAGTTTCCGGTTGCGTCGGACAACGAAGTTGTGGACTCCGAGTCTGAGCTTCCATCGGCGCAATCTCCAACACAGGAAGCCCCCGAGCCGAGCGAGGGGCGGACCCAAAAGCGTGCATGGAGTCCGAGCGAGTCTTCGGATGCCTCGACCCTGCCAACGCCAAGGGGTCCATCCTTCCTCGAGTGCCACGGCAAAGATGATGATGCTTCTTCTGCACCGTTCTCGGCTGTGCCTATTCGGGCAGTGGCACCGCAGCCGCAGGCCAAGAATAAGAAGAAGGAGAAGGCGTCGCCCATCTTCAATTTGAGTGACATTGATTCGTAAGTATCTTCATCTGCTGCTTTATTTAGTCGTTGTTTTCCTTGGGTGACATAGACTGTTGTCTAATCGAAGAATTTTCTTGCAGCCACTCCTCGGAGGGATCTCCCAGTGAGAGCACTCAGGAGGTTATAGGGGAATCAAAGCCCAGAGCTTGCGGTGACCCAGCATACCACTGCATGTGTAGTACACTATAGTCATTGACATGACATCTACAGAACACCGTTCCGTAAATATCACATCCCTCAGAGTGGTACAACAAAAACATTGAGGGTCCATATTACAAAAGTACACACATTATTATTATTACAATACTGGAAGTTCAGGACTTCCAAAAGATCCAACTTACAAACCAAAATATAAAGCGTTCAATGGAAATTTAAAAGTAACAACTCCGACTAGGAGTGGGGCTCAACAGCTTATTCTATAGAGTTCATGCTGCTCGGCTCCGTTAGTTACTACTAACTAGACACTTAAGTGGACTCGTTCTCATCGACACCGTAGCGGATCTCTTAGTCCACGCCTTCAACTCCTCCAGATAGATCAGGTTCCTCGTAGAACACGTCTTCTTGGCATCAGCTGCATACATTGGCACGTCTTCAGGATCCTCAGAGTCTAAGCAAGAGATCAAAGGAAAGAATGAGTAACAGCATTACCCAACAAGTTCATTATATGCAAAGTGGGAAGTTTGATGCTCTAACTACCACCTAGGATTATAAATCCTTGGCACTATGCAGTTTTTTGTAAATATTTCTTCAAAGATTGATTTTATTCCGAAAAACCATGACAATCAACCTTCACAGGTTGACCAGAACTTTCATGGAGTTCCTTTCCTGCCGCGTTCGTAGCTCCTTCCCGGAATAGGGAGTAACAATTTACAGCTCTTACACTCTGTAGAGGTGCGTTACTTTACCCATGAGAGATCAACTCCTTGTTGCACAACCGGGCGTACTTTTCCGTCCACAATTCCATGATGTGGGGCCCAGTAGTTGGTCCAAGCCAATCACTGCCCCCCTTAGCGACCCCGCATGCCTCCTTGGTGTATACCATGACCACATAATGAATTACGGCAATGGTTTTAACAAACCGTTAGATGCCCGAACTATCGTGGGACGATGAGGGTTCCCACCCATATGCTGCATATCCTCTACGAATTACCAATTAATATGCATGCTACGAGGATAACAGCCACGACCTGCACATCCGGCTTCATGCGAGAGGAAGGAGATACGGCTGACTTCGCTGTACCATTCCAAATCTCATGGCTAACGCGTAATATATGGCGCTGGAATCACTAATGTCAAGGGTTATTAATTCCCTACTTGATCATCATTGTTGCAAATATAACTCTAAGTTCTATTGCTCCATTATATCACCACTTAGGATGATATCTATTATTTCTTTATTTATGAAAATATTATTTTCTCTTTTTATAACATATATGATAACACACAATTTGCAAATACTTTGATAAAGACTCTTCAAAGGACATGAGCAAGTGATGAACTTGCCTTGTGATGGCAAGGTAGTGAAGTCTGATGCTTGCACTGGTCCTTGAGCTTCCAGTTCTACAAAAACATCATTATTGCCCGGTAAGGACAATATTTAAAGAAGCAAAATGATTATGCAAGTAATGTAATGCATTATTTAATTCTATATGCATTTTCCCTATATAAGGTGCCTTTTAATAAAGCATTTATAAGTATTATTTTTTATATTTATTGCATATATTGAATTATTTTATTTTATTTCGCTTCTTATTTGACTTTTATTGATTTATTAATTCTTTTAGGAATTATTAATTATACATTAAATTTATTACTAAATATTTATTTAGAATTTTCAAAAATACTATAATATTAATAAATAATGAAAGTGATTTTTATTTATTTTATCACCTTTCAAATTTTTTGTAAAATTTCATAAGGAATATATAAATTACAAAATTCTTATAAGAGTTTAAATGTCCAAAAATTTATATTTTATTTTATTTGGACAGAGGGGATTATTGTGAATCCAAAAATATTTTATTATAATTTTTGGACTATTATTTTATTTTCTAGAATTTTATTGAGGTCAGGGGCATTTTGGTCTTTTCCAATTGATCAAAATAGTTTATTAAACAACTTGGGCTGGCCCCTTGGGCTTATTGGGCCAGGGTGCCCAATAGGGCAGGGTCAAAAGATCACCCCGAAGGGTTTTGGCCCATCCAGCCCATTCTCTCTTCCTCCCTCTCTCCCTCGACCTTATCCTCTCCTCCTTTGACCCGACCCCGTGGCCGGCGATGCCGCCACGATCGATTCCCACCGCCGTCGGCCGTTCTGGTCGCCGTCGTGGTGCGAGTTGGGGTTGTCGACGATGCTTGTTCATTCTATCCACTTGGATTTGACTCCGGGGCTTCCCCGTGGTCAGGTCCACCCCATTCCCGAACCCTAGGGTTAGGAAAAGGTGTTGCCGCCACCACCACGGTCCTGCCTGTGGTGGTGTGCTGGATCATGTGCTGCTGCAGCCGCCACTGTGGCTGGTGCAGGTTGCAGCGCCCCCCTGGGTGCTCCCTGTGCTATCGCGGTTCGTCGGCCAATCTGCTTCCTCTTCGATTCGTTAGCGAGGACCCCGGGTAAGTTTGCTTCTGTGGTTCTTGTTCCTGCTACTACTATGGTCCTGTTTGTGTATCTAGTGGCTTCTCATGCCTAGTGACTATGTGCTGATTGGGTTCATCTCTAGATTAGGGTTCTTTCTCTGATTAGGGTTCATAACCCCATGTTGATCATATCTATGATGCTTTAGATTTAGTGATGATCATGCTTGAGCATGAGGAATGATTGTCTGCTGTGGTTAATGATTTGTAGTGGCTTTGATGATGCTAGTTGCCTGTCAGATTATTCTAGTGATGATTCAATATGCTCCTATGCTGGTGTTTCTATGGAATCCTTGATTGGATTATGGTGTTGATCTGAGAATTTACCCTACTATCAGAATGCTTGTACTGACAGTGGTTTATCTCAGTAGTTGCTTACTGTAATATAATGGTAGGCTTGTATGAGATTATACACACTGAATCAAATCATTACATGTAATGATTTTCTGTGGATGTATAGATTGATTTAAGGTTGATTCCTGGCACTTGGCTTCAGGAAAATGATATTTATTGGTTGTCCCTTTTATATGTGGAATCTAAACAAAGATTGGTTTTAGTTCATATACAACCTGTCCTTGTGATACCATTATGATTTGGCACACAAGTGCTGGAGTTTTATTTCTGGGCTTAGCTTGATAATGCTTGTGATTAATACTGGCAAGTTGACATGACAGCTTGTATTAACTTTACTGCCTATGATGTTGGTCTTTGACTCTAGGATTTAATTCCTAGTTAGTTGAGCAATTAGTTTGTTTGAAATTTGTAAGATTAGAGGTGCTACTCTCTTAGAGAGATGTGCCATGATCTGATAAGATCAAATGAAAATGATCTAAGTTGCAAAAATAACACTAAACCCAGTGATGCTGGTTTGAGGGTTTAGTGCTTTTGGCTGATTTTGATTTCTTATCTTATACTTGAAATCTCTAGGATAGATTCACTTCTCTTGGGTGATTATTGAGAGATCATTTCATAAAGAAACACATGCTTTTATTTAGATAATATGATGAAATCATGTGATGGTTTTATGAGGCTCACCACAAATTCTGATGTGGATGTAGTGGATTGATGATGATCTTGATCTTGATCTTGATCTGCTTTTGCTGGTCTCCTGAGCTTGCTCTTGATCTTGCCTGCTCCTCCTAGCTCCTGGGCTTGACCTTGCTGTCCACCAGATTCATCCCCCTCCTTATGTCACCAGCCTGGTGATGTTTGGGTTGATCTGGGTGGTTTGGTTTGGCTGCTGTTCTTGGTTTGGCTACTGTTTACCCTGGCCGTGCTAGTGTGTTGTGTAGTGGAGAGATGCACTGATGTGCTCCTCCATGGTTGTGTTGTGGTTTTATGATGTTGTTTGTGCTTGTGAGGTCGATAGCACACCATCTGCATGCTTGTGTGTGTCTAGCTTGTGTGCCTGCTATGCACATGTGGATAGGTTGACAATTTTTGAACTTACCATTACCAAATTACTTTTACCTGGCTGGTGAATTGATCCCTCTTGGCTGTCATTTGAATTCTGGCTTTGAATTTATGAAAGATGAAATCTTTCAGATTGGTGAAACTTGCCCCTTTTACCACATTTCTCAATGATGAGTTTGTCAAGTGCACTTCACTAACATATATGAGAGAAATATACTAACACTAGTCTTATTTTGTTTCTTTTTAGTCTTTGTTTTGCAGGTACCAAGATAAAGATGAAGATTTAGTGTAGATTTAGATGTAGGATAGTTAGTAGATATACAAATGTAATTTTCTTATTCTTTTGTAATTTTTCTTTTATAATTCTTGTAATATTTATTTTATTCCATTATAATAAAGATTATATGATTATTAATAAAGAATATTCTTATTCTTTACTCTTTTGTAAATTGTGAATTTTGAAATGACTTCAGTAGTTACATTCTTTGTAACTTGTTTATGAAATGAATTCCATATTCAATATTGTTTTTGGATAATATTTAAGTTATAATACTTATCTCTTAATTAAATTAAGATTCAAATATTATATCTAAATCATATAAATTATTATTCAAACATACAAATTTAAAATTCAAATTCATTTTTAAAACACACATAATTCCTTTCAGATCATATCAAAGTTTATAGAAATCCTCCTGTCGGGGGTGTACCCCCGGGTACCCCATAGTTGATGAATTAAGTGGGTCAATAAGAAACATATATGAGAAAATGATATTCAATATAAGTCAAATAGAAAAATACAAAGGCAAAAACCGATCTGGGCCGAATTAACACTAAGTCGGCCCAGCCCTCACAACTGCAGGACCAGACCTATAAGGAACGGGCCGAACTAGGCTCTAGAGGCCGAATTACCCTCCTGGGTCGAGTCATATCATCGGGCCCACCAAGCGACCTAGCCCCAGCACCGAGTGCTCTGCTCTAGCTCAGCAACCATCGCCGCCCTCGACGTCTTTCCCCGATCCCGCCAGGATCCCGCCAGGCGCCCAACGTCGTCCCCCGGGTGGGCCGACACGAGCCGAGCTCGGCCCACCATGGAGCTCCTCGACTCCAACTCCCGCGCCACAGAGCATCTCCCCGTGCCACCTCGCCAGCAAACCGCCCAGCCCCCGGGTGGGCCGACCTCGTCCACCACGGCCCACCCTGGACCGCTGGCTCTTCTCGCCACCAGCGAACCGCACTAGCCCAACCACCTCTCCCGGGTGGGCCGACCTAGGTAATCTCGGCCCACCGCGGGCTCTCCCCTTCAGTCCGGATGAATGCCACCTTGGCTGGGCCGTTTCATGACCCGGTTGGGCCCCGAGTTAGTTCGGTAGGGAGGAAATCTGATCCGGATTAGGCCCAATGTCCCCCAGGCCGAGTTAACCCTCTTACAGGCCGAATCAACACTGACTCCAGGACGTCTGGGCCAAGGTATAAAGACCCAAATACCCCCTTATTCACCTCCAGACGAATTCACAACATCTACAACGACTCAACATCGAGTCAGGACAAGACCAACAAGTATTATGCCAGTCTTGGGACGCCCATGGCTCAGACTGGCACATGGGCATATGGAATATGCCCTTGGCATCAAGAAGATGCTAGAGAATATGCCCTTGGCATCAAGAATATGCTAAGGAATATGCCATGGCATCTCCAAAGATGCCAAGGCATATGCTGAGCATCTAAGAAGATGCCAGGAATATACTGCCTAGATACCAATCGTGGGGAACAAGATTTGTCCCCTGGGATCCCCTTTATAAGGAGCACCAGGGGGATCGTTCACATGAGAGGCGCCGAAGGGCTCTTCCCCTCTATACTCAATAGGAGCTCTTCTTCTTCCTCCTCCAATCTCACACAGAGATCTAGATAGAGGCATAGGAGATACAGCTCAAGGAGCATGATTGTAGCCACAAGTATGGCAAGATTATAAGAGATGAGGTGTAGAGAAAGAGGTGTTATCTCCACATGAGAGCCTTAATCCTAGATATATTATATTTCTATTTCTTCATACGAGTGCGGTCTTCACTGCATCATCCCTCCCCAGATTCCTCCATGTCCATCGGCCCCAACTTTAGCCTACCCATGGCATATGCCATGATACCACCACGACATTTGGCACCCACCGTGGGGCCTTTTAGTGGCGTTGGTTGGGTTCCATCCGGACGGGAGCATCTTCATCAACCTCATCTTCATGGAGCGCCCTCAGCTCCTCCAGGCGAATAGAGAACAGAGAGAGCACCTTCAGCTCCTCCAGGCAAACAGAAAACAAAGAGGAAAGCACACGGGTCTCCAAGTCTAACTCAGCAAGGCAGGTAAGACTCAGTAAGAATGACTCAAACTCTTCTCCAAGCTCACTGTAAGTAACAGATAACTCAGCCACCAACATTTGATCCATCACCCCGGGGAGAAAATAACTCAACCAGGGGACTAGCCAGCTTATCCATAGAATCACCTTTAGATGGAGAAAAACTTATATAGGTTTGGGTATGTATTTGAGTCAGCTTATTTATAACTCGGATAAAAGTTGAGTCGGCTTACTTATAACTCAGATAAAATTTGAGTCAAATTATTTATAACTCGGACAGAATTTGAGTCAACTTATTTATGATTCGGATAGGATTTGAGTCAATTTATTTATGCTTTGGATTAATCTTTAACTCAGCTCACCAGCCAGCTTATTTATGATTCAGATAGATTTTGAATCAGTTTATTTATGATTCAGATTAGAATTTGAGTTAGTTTATTTATGATTCGGAGTAACATTTAATTCAGCTTGCCAGGGTATATTATAACTCGGATTTATTCTGACTCGGCGTACCAAGCGTAACTCTGATTTGGATTGAAGTTTGATGCAGCTCGCCAGATTGCCAGGTTATATTATAACTCGGATTGATATTTCACTATCTTGCCAGGTTATCTAATATCTTGGATGATCATTTGCCAGCTTATTATATCTCTAATATATATCTCATATCGACATCCCGAATCAGATCTCTCAGCGATTAGCCCTATTATCATATCCCAAAACTCAATCTCGGATCTATATCTTGGATCTATATCAAAGGAAAATTGACAACATCTCATCGGATCAAGTTATATCTTGGCAAATAGATAACTCGGATTTGGAATCAGATGACTCGGATTTGAGCCATATACCTCGGATTTGAGTCAGATGACTCAGATTTGAGATGCAAATCAAAATTGAGTAGAGTAACTCAGATTTGGAATCAGATGACTCGGATTTGAGTCATATACCTCGTATTTGAGATGCAAGTCAAAATTGAGTAAAGTAACTCGGATTTGGAATCAGATGACTCGGATTTGAGTCATATACCTCGGATTTGAGTCTGATGACTCAGATTTGAGATGTCAAAATTGAGTAAAGTAACTCGGATTTGGAATCAGATGACTCGGATTTGAGTCATATACCTCGGATTTGAGTCAGATGACTCAGATTTGAGATGCAAATCAAAATTTAGTAGAGTAACTCGGATTTGGAATCAGATGACTCGGATTTGAGTCATATACCTCGGATTTGAGTCAGATGACTCAGATTTGAGATGCAACTCAAAATTGAGTAGAGTAACTCGGATTTGGAATCAGATGACTCGGATTTGAGTCATGTACCTCGGATTAGAGTCAGATGACTCAGATTTGAGATGTAAGTCAAAATTGAGTAAAGTAACTCGGATTTGGAATCAGATGACTCGGATTTGAGTCATATACCTCGGATTTGAGTCAGATGACTCAGATTTAAGATATAAGTCAATTTTGAGTAAAATAATTTGGATTGGGAAACAGATGACTTGGATTATGACTTACCCTAAGGGGATATGACCAGTGCCAAGAAGGCCAAAAGTCCAAAAACTTACCCAAAGGGGTTATGAACAGTGCCCAAGAAGGCCAGAGGTCCAAAAACTTACCCAAAGGGGTTATAACCAATGCCCAAGAAGGACAGGAGTCCAAAAAACTTTCCCAAAGGGTTTATAAGACTAGAGCCAAAGGAGGCCAGAAGTCAAAAGACTAACCCAAAAGGGTTAAGACCGGAGCCAAAGCAGGACAGAAGTCAAAAAACTTACCCAAAAGGGTTATGACCAGTGCCCATGAAGGCCAGAAGTCCAAAAACTTACCCAAAGGGGTTATGACCAGTGCCCATGAAGGCCAGAAGTCCGAAAACTTACCCAAAGGGGGTATGACCAGTGCCAAGAAGGCCAGAAGTCAAAAAACTTACCAAAAGGGTTATGAACCAGTACCTTAGAGGGCCAGAAATCAATGATATATGAAAAGACTATAGGCCAGATAAACAACTCTGGAGATATTTAGTAAAAAGCCTATGCACGACTCTACGAGTCCCACATAGCCTCGGGGACTAATGTCGGGGGTGTACCCCCGGGTACCCCGGAGTTGATGAATTAAGTGGGTCAATAAGAAACATATATGAGAAAATGATATTCAATATAAGTCAAATAGAAAAATACAAAGGCAAAAACCAATCTGGGCCGAATTAACACTAAGTCGGCCCAGCCCTCACAACTGCAGGACCAGACCTATAAGGAACGGGCCGAACTAGGATCTAGAGGCCGAATTACCCTCCTGGGCCGAGTCATATCGTCGGGCCCACCAAGCGACCTAGCACCAGCACCGAGTGCCCTGCTCTACCTCAGCAACCATCGCCGCCCTTGACGTCTTTCCCCGATCCCGCTAGGCGCCCAACGTCGTCCCCCGGGTGGGACGACACGAGCCGAGATCGGCCCACCACGGATCTCCTCGACTCCAACTCTCGTGCCACAGAGCATCTCCCCGCACCACCTCGCTAGCAAACCGCCCAGCCCCCGGGTGGGCCGACCTCGTCCACCACGGCCCACCCCGGTCCGCTGTCTCTTCTCGCCACCAGCGAACTGCACCAGCCCAACCACCTCTCCTGGGTGGGCCGACCTAGGTAATCTTGGCCCACCGCGGGCTCTCCCCTTCAGCCGGATGAACGCCACCTCGGCTGGGCTGTTTCATGACCCGGCTGGGCCGCGAGTTAGCTCGGCAGGGAGGAAATCTGATCCTGATTAGGCCCAATGTCCCCCAGGCCGAGTTAACCCTCTGCCAGGCCGAATCAACACTGACTCCAGGACGTTTGGGCCAAGGTATAAAGACCCAAATACCCCCTTATTCACCTCCAGACGACTTCACAACATCTACAACGACTAAACATCGAGTCAGGACAAGACCAATAAGTAGTGTGCCAGTCTTGGGACGCCCATGGCTCAGACTAGCACATGGGCATATGGAATATGCCCTTGGCATCAAGAAGATGCTAGAGAATATGCCCTTGGCATCAAGAATATGCTAAGGAATTTGCCATGGAATCTCCAAAGATGCCAAGGCATATGCTGAGCATCTAAGAAGATGCCAGGAATATACTGCCTAGATACTAATCGTGGGGAAAAAGATTTGTCCCCTGGGCTCCCCTTTATAAGGAGCACTAGGGGGGTCGTTCACTGAGCGGCCCCGAAGGGCTCTTCCCCTCTCTGCTCAATAGGAGCTCTTCTTCTTCCTCCTCCAATCTCACAGAGAGATCTAGATAGAGGCATAGGAGATACAGCTCAAGGAGCATGATTGTAGCCACAAGTATGGCAAGATTATAAAAGATGAGGTGTAGAGAAAGAGGTGTTATCTCCATATGAGAGCCTTAATCCTAGATATATTGTATTTCTCTTTGTTCATACGAGTGCGGCCTTCACTACATCATCCCTCCCCGGATTCCTCCACGTCCATCGGCCCTAACTTTAGCCTACCCATGGAATATGCCGTGATATCACCACGACACCTCCTTTAAGACTAAACCTAAACTCAAAGTAAGAAAGAAACATTGATCACTCAAGGTTTTATTTGGAAAAAAATTTACCCACATTTTCACAAATGAATGCATGCAACAATTCATATTCCTAAATCTACCCTTCGTTAGGTCCTAAATACTGGGATGTTACAGAGCTCCTCCGTCTCAGATGGTGGTCGACACTGAGGACGATGCCCCGAACCCCTCTCCGCGAGAGGCTCGGGCGATTGTCGCTCAGAAGACCGCGTGCGGACCTTCGGAGTCCCTGTATGAGAACGTAAGTAACTTTCATCTTTGTCTTGTGGGGGAAGCCCCCGAGCCTTTTTTTGGATGACCTGTTGGTCGATTTGTTGCTTCTTCGGAGTGTAGCCCCCGAGCCTTTTGCTGATTTTTTTTCTTGGTTGTGTGTTTTGTTCTTTTCTCGCAGTCCTTTGTGCGTGGCGCGAACCTTCTCATCCAGCAGCATCTGGCGTTGGAGGCCAGCATGCAACAGCTGCGAGGTACTCATCTTGCTCATCTCTGTTTTATTTCACCTGTCACATGAACAATTCTTGTGTTTCTTATGTGTGTTCTTGTTGTTCGTCAGATGAAAATAATGTGGCCCTTCGCCGACTGGATGCTCTTGAAAAGAGCCTCGGTCTAGCGGAGAAGAAGGTTGCAGATGTCGTGGAGGCGAAGGAGCGCCTGCAGAAGGAGTTGGCGGATGCTGCTGAGGCCAAGGAGCGCCTACGGTGGGAGGCCTCAGATCGCGGGGAGCAGCTTGCCACTATTATGGCTGCACGTGAGAAGGAGGTGGCTGATAGGCTAATGGTTGCGGCCAAGGCTTTCTCCAGTGAGTGTCTTGCGTGTAATTTGGTCTATGTATTTTCGGTTGCTCCTTGTCACATCCTTATTCGACTCTTGTTTTTTCTTCTTTGCCCTAGATGCTTCGGGCATCGCATTTGATCGTGGTGTTCTGGAGCATGGGAGTGCTCTGGATGATGCCACCGCAGCAGTCGAAGATCGATGCGGCACTGCTGCTAGTTCCTTGGCTAAGGCCAAGGAGGTGCTCCGGTGCTTCTACAAGGAGATCGTTCCCAAGGGCGCTGCTCTTGAGGATGTCGATACTCTGATGGATGCCCTGTCGAAGGATGCTCCTACGGCCTACAAGTGCAAGAAGAAGGGCATCGGCGCCTCCATGGGGCTGGCCATGGCCATGGCATCCGGAGCGGAGTTGGATCTTCCGCACGTCACCTCCCAGATGCCAACAGCTCCAGAAGGTTCATAGGTAGCCTTTGCTCTCTTCGCCTCTCGCTATAAGCATTATGATCCGAAGATCATTGACCTGCTGGTGGACTATGTGGCGAAGCAGCAGAGAGAGGCCAAGAGAAAGCAATCTGGCTCTAAGGCCACCCCGGATGCGGGCGCCTAAGTCCAAATGATGTAGCTAGGATAGCTTATCTTCTTCCTTTTGTTGTAAGCTTTTGTTGATGAACAATTTCCCCATGTGCAACGCGGTGGCTTTTGATGTATATAAATTATATTTTGAGCTATCGCGAGAGATGTATGTGTTGTTCATATCCTTTCTTGCTTGTCTTTAGGGACCTTTGGGTGAGATTCCCGTGGATACTTCGGCTATCTCTGAGCCGGGACCATCTTTGGATGACGCATCATAGCTTGTGTTTCTTCGTGACCGCGTCCGTAGCTTGGAGAAGGAGATCCTTGGCGTTTGAGGACACGCGAACGTGTGGAAGTCGAAGGCTGAGTGGGCTACCGCCAGGGAGGAGTTTCTGATGGGGGAGTTGTGGCAGTTGAGAGAGCAGCTGCAATGTGAGTCTTCTTGAGCTGCTGCTCATTTTCGGATGCACCTTGTTTGCAAGCCCTTTTAATCTGTTCTTGTTGCAGGTGTCAATCTCATTCCGAGGGAAGAGAAAGAGCACGTTGCAGGTCGGATGAATTGTCTGACCCAGCAAGATTTAGAGGCTGGTGGCTTCTTCTAGATGGACCGTGATCGCGCCGTCGTCCTTGCGATGGTGCAGGATCATGTGCATCAGGTGTCTCGGGTGCTGAAGCAGGCGAGGACTTCACTGGCGTCCATCTTCTTCGTCATGTTCCCCTAGATGAGGCACCTTCCACCCTTTGGGGTCTTCTATCGAAGTTTCGGGATGTAGGTCACGTTAGGGAGTTGATGCAACACCAACTGGTTGCTGGGGTGAAGGCTGCTCTTTCACTCATTCGGCTGCACCGCCCTGATGTTGATCTTGCAGCGGTTGCGCATGGGCCGCCCCTTCGACCAAATGGTAGTCTTTGGGATATGCACCCGCATTATGCGGCTGTGAGGTAGTATGCCAAAGAGATCGTGGATCTCTTTGAGCATCGGGCACGCATGATTCTTTAGAATAGGTAAACCCTGTAAAGAGATAGATTGATGTAAAACTTGTATATATTAGAGTGGGCTTGTTATGCCCTCTATAAAGTTTATATGTGTTAGCACGTAGTGCTGTTGTTATGTGCATGTCCTTTTCGTTAGCCTGACGTGGTCAGCTACTCGGGTTGCATGCGTTATTCTCAGTCGACGAAGTTGTGAGGTGAGGCGTAGTCCCCGAGCGTGTTATAGCCAAAAGTAATGCGAGGTAAAAGAAAATTTGGATGAGGAACTTAGCTTTTATTCATATCGTAATGAGGAGATACATTTGTTCGGCTGAGTAGCCTTATTGAAAGTAAAGAGGTAGCTAGGGGTAGAAGCATCGCAACTGTGCGATGTTCCAGGGGTTGGAGTATTCGAATCCTGATGCGACGTCCATGAGACGATAGGTGCCACCTGGGATGACTTCAGTGACAATGTAGGGTCCTTCCCAGGGTGACTCGAGCTTTTTTGGCCGCTCTTGCTTGAGTCGCAGGACGAGGTCTCCTTCGACGAAGGACCTTGGGCGTAGCCGAAGGCTGTGGTAGTTGCAGAGGCTCTGCTGGTATATGGCTGAGCGAGATGGGGCGATGTCGCGTGCTTCATCAAGTGTGTTGACGGCGTCTTCGAGTGCGGCCGATGATTCGGCTTCGCTGTAGGCAACGACCTGTGGGGCCTTGTGGCATACTTCTACAGGTAACACAGCTTCGGCTCTGTGCACCATGAAATAAGGCGTGAAGCCTGTTGAGCTATTCGGCATTGTACGCAAGATCCATAGGACAGAGGGTAGTTCCTCTGCCCAGGCTCCCGCAAGCCTTTTGAGTGGGCACAGTAGACATTTCTTGATGTCGTTTCCTATGAGACCGTTGGCCTTTTCGACCTGTTCGTTGGTCTGCCGGTGTGCCACGGAGGCGTATGTTATGTTTATTCCGAGGCCTTCGTAGAAGTCCTGGAATTCTTTCGAGATGAAGTTCGAGCCATTGTCCGTGATGATGCTGTGTGGCACGCCGAACTGGAAAACAATGGACTCAAAGAATTTGACGGCAGTTTTGCCGCTCTGGTTGGTGATGGGCATCGCCTCTATCCACTTGGTGAACTTGTCGACTGTGACCAAGAGGTAGACGTGGCCTCCTTTCGAGGACTTGGGCAGTTTGCTGATCATGTCGAGGCCCCATTGGGCCTTAGCTCGGATCCGGGTGTGTGGCTTGTCCGCGTACCTCTGGCAGGCGTTGCACCTGGTCACGATACTTGGCATCATTCATGGCCGTTGGCCAGTAGAATCCAGCTCATAGAGCTTTGGCGACTAAAGCGCGGTTGCCTGTGTGATGACCGCATATGCGCTTGTGGATGTCTTGGAGGATGGTTTTTCCATCACCGATGGTGACGCACCTTTGGAGCACACCCGAAATGATGCGCTTGTACAGCTCGCCATTGATTATGGTGAAGGCCTTGGACCGGCGAGATATGCGTCGGGCATCTCTCGGGTCGTCAGGCAGTTCTCTGTTTATCAGGTACCGAAGGTACGGCTGCATCCAGGTCTCTTCGACCGCCATGACCTGCATCAGGCTGACCAGCTCGATCTCGGTGTCATGCTTTTCGGGTCCTTCTCGTCCTTCGGGTGGCGCAGCCCCCAAGTGCTCTGCTTCTTCGGGTGATCCCTTGGGGAATTTTCTTTTAATGGAAGGTACGCAGATTTGTTCGAGGAACACACCTGGTGGCACCCTTGAGAAGGTGGAGCCGATATTGGAGAGTCTATCGGATTCTTCGTTGCTTTCCCTTGGAACGTGCTGAAGCTCATAGCCGTCAAAGTCTCCTTTGAGTGAGTTGTAGAGCGCGCGGTACGCGATCATGTTGGCGCTGTGAGCATCACACTCGTTCATCGTCTACGGGACGACGAGGTTCGAGTCACCATAGATGACTAGGCGCGTTGCACCACAGATCTTGTCCATCCTCATGCCATGGATGAGGTCCTCGTATTCGGCCTCATTGTTGGAGGCGAGAAATTTCATCCGAAGGACGTATTTCATCTTATCACCTTACGGGACGTCAGTATGACACTGGCCCCTGCTCTGGCCTTGCGCTTGGAGCCGTCGAAGTGCATTATCCATGATTGCGTCATGTCCAGAGTGTCCGGCATCTAGAGCTCCATCAAGTGGACGATGAAGTCAGGGAGGACCTGAGATTTGATGGCCTTGTGCCGCTCATAGACTATGTCTAGAGGGGATAGTTCGATGCCCCACAGGGCTACGCGTCCCGAGGCTTCGGGGTTGTTCAGGATATTGGACAGTGGCGCCTCGTTGATGACCATTATCTGGTGCTCCTGGAAGTAGTGTCTCAGTCGACGAGCCGTCATGAATATGCCGTAGGCGTGCTTCTGGTAGTGAGGGTACCTCTCCTTTGTTGGGGTCAATACCTCGCTGAGGTAGTAGATGGGGCGTTGGATGATGGCGCCCACCACTTGTCGTGGGACGCTTCGTTCGAAACCCCAAGAGCAAGGTATGAAGCAGCACAACAGCAATTTTCCCTCAGTAAGAAACCGAGGTTATCGAACCAGTAGGAGGAAGGTAACGTCACACAGGTGTTGCAAGCAACGCGGATACCTGCACAACACAAACTCAAGACTTTGCACCAATGAATCAGTGAGGTTGTGAAGCTCACCGGTTTTCTGTAACAAAGGATTAAACGTATGGTGTGGAAGGTAATGGTTTACAGCAAGTAAACAGGTAACAGTGGAATATGTATCAATGGTAAAGATTGAACCGGGTTCCATAGTTCACTAGAGGTGCTCTCCTTAGATAAACAACATGGCATGAAGGGTAAACAAATTACAGCAGGGCAGTTGACATGAACTGAGCAAGGCATAACAATGCAATTACTAGTCAGAAAGATCCTATGAGATTCGATTCGGCAATACAAACAGATACATAGACCGCCATCCAACTGCATCTATGACTAGAAGTCTGTGATACCCTGGCGCATGGCTCAATAGGATTGATAGGAAACCCATACAAACAAGTTGCAACTTCTTTTCTGGAAGCTCATTCGAAAAGAACTCTAAGGTTAAGCGTGCTTGGCCTAGAGCAATTCTAGGATGGGTGACCGTGGAAGTATGCAGTGCACGAGTGAGGACAAAGTGCGCAGAAAAGACTAGTATTGGTCTGTGGGGTTAGTCTAGAGATCCTATTGAGCTGCCAGAAGTGACAGCCGTCGGTCCGGAGTGACCGGGGGTGTTACAAAGTCCACCTTCAGGTTATCATCCGAACCCCCTCCAGTATTAAGTTGCAAGCAACAGAAAACTGCTTTAAGCAAAGTGTGTAAGGTAAACAGTCCACATGTTCCATGAACAAGAGACCGTTGTTTTCTCCCTAGTAGCAACAACACATCTACAACCGAAGAGATTATTGTCAATTTCCTTGGAAACTAGAGGCACGAACCCACTATCGAGCATAAATACTCCCTCTTGGAGTCAATAGCAACTACTTGGCCAAGATAGCTACTAACAACGGAGAGCATGCAAGATCACAAACAACACAGACATGATAGAATCATAAAGACAAAACCATTAATCAAACCAACATAATAATCGCAATATCCATCGGATACCCGCAAACACAACATGCATGATTACAAATAGATTAGATCTTGATCATGAACGGAGCTCACAAGTTCTATACATGAAATCACAAAAGAGGAGATACAACCATCTAGCTACTACATGGACCCATAGTCCAAGGTGGAACTACTCACGCATCATACAGGAGAGAAGGCCTCCAGGATGATCTCCCCTCTAGTAGGGTGCCGGGAAGAACTTCAGATTCCTCCCGATCTAGGGATGATGGTGGCGGTGACTACAGACGGTTTCGTGGAGATTTAATCGGGTGCTTAGGGTTTCTGTATAGGGGGATTCTTATAGGTGAAGGGGGAGGCCGAGGAGGCAACCAGGGGGGTCAAACCCTACCCAGGCGCGGGGCAGGGCCCACCCTTGCCTAGGGGGATTTAGCCGCCCTGGCTTGCGTATCCATCTCCCCTCTGGAGTTCTTGTTCCCCACGAAAAGTAATTGACTTTGACGTTTGTCCCGTCCAATTCCGAGAATATTTCTTTACTAACTTTTCTGAAACCAAAAACAGCAGAAAATAGGCAACTGGCACTGTGGCACCTTGTTAATAGGTTAGTACCAGAAAACATGTAAAAAACACCTCAAAGTGTATACAAGCAAAGCAAAGTAGATACTAAACAAGCATGGAGCATCAAAAATTATAGATACGTTTCTGACGTATCATTGGACCCCGTGGGTCTTTCCGTCTTCGGGTCGTTCGACCACGAGTACGGTGCTTACCACCTGATGCGTGGCTGCGATGTATAGCAACAAGGAATCACGCTCCTTTGGTGTGACCAAGACGGGCGAGGTGGAGAGCAGCCGCTTGATATCTTCGAATGCGTCATCTGCTTCGGGTGTCCACTCGAACTTGTCAGATTTCCGTAGCAGCTGGTAGAAAGGTAGGGCCTTCTCACCCATGCAACTGATTAATCTGCTTAGTGCCGCGATACGTCCAGCTAGTTGCTGGAATCCCTTGAGGTCCTTTGGATTCTCCATGGTTAGTATGGCCCGGATTTTCTTTGGGTTTGCCTCGATCCCTCGCTTGAGATGAAGTAGCCAAGTAATTGGCCAGATGAGACGCTGAAGGTGCACTTTTCTGGGTTCAGCTTGATCTTATAGTGATCAAGGTTGTCGAACGTCTCGCGGAGATCGTCGATCAGCATCTTTGCTTCCCTGGTCTTGATTACTATGTAGTTGACATAGACTTGGATGTTGCGACCGATCTGGTTTTTTAGGCACGCCTGCATGCACCGCTTTTACATGGCGCCTGCGTTCTTCATCCCGAAGGGCATGGTGTTGTAGCAGAACACTCCGAATGGCGTGATGAATGCCGTTTTTTCCTGATCTTCGACCTTCAGTCGAATCTGGTTGTAGCCTGAGTAGGCATCAAGTAAGGAGAGTTTCTCGCATCCTGCAGTTGAATCGATGATTTGGTCAATCCATGGTAGAGGTAAGTGATCCTTGGGATAGTATTTTTTGAGTGACGTGAGATCCACGCAGATCCGCAGGATTTCCGTGTCCTTTTTGGGGACCAGCACAGTGTTGGCCAACCACTCGCTCTCCTTGATTTCTCGGATGAATTGGCGTCGAGTAGTCTGTTGACTTCGATACCAAAGGCTTCGGCTCTTGGCTCGAATAATCGGCGGATGGACTGTTTGACGGGTTTCGCAGCCGGAAACACATTGAGTGCATGCTCGGCGAATTCCCTGGAAACTCCTGGCATGTTCGCAGGACACCAGGCAAAGATTTCCCAGCGCTCACGGAGGAATTCGACGAGCGTGCTTTCCTATGCGGGGCTGAGGTCGTTCGCGATCAGTGTCGTCTTGGAGGCGTCCGTTGGGTGGACCTGCACCTTTTTCGTGTTGACCGTGGAGTCGAACGCCATGTCGCGTGCGTTTTGTCTGGAGACTAGGGGTGCCCCATTGTCTGTTATCTCTCGAAGCCTCGTGAGTTCTGTTGGAGATATGCCCTAGAGGCAATAATAAATATAGTTATTATTATATCTTTGTGTTTATGATAAATGTTTACATTCATGTTATAACAGTATTAACATGGAAACATTAATACTTGTGTGATTTGTAAACTTAAATTAGAGTCCCTAGTAAAGCCTATTCATAATACTAGCTTGTTGGTTAATAAATGATTATGGTTTCCCTATCATGAACATTGAGATGTTATTAACAACAAGATCATATCGTTAGGAGAATGATATGATGGACATCCTCCTATAGATAAGCATAGCATAAAGATCAAGTCATTTTAATAGTTCAATTGCTATATGATTTCTGATACATAGTAACCTAATTCCTTCGACCATGAGATCATGCTTATCACCATCACCGGAAGGATGCTTTTATGACATCAAACACCACACCGTAACTGGGTGGTTATAAAGGTGGCATTGAGTGTTCGGAAAGTATGGGTTGAGACACATGGATCAAGAGTGGGATTTGTCCATCCATATGACGGATAGATGTACTCTGGGCCCTCTCGGTGGAATGTCATCCAATTGGCTTGCAAGCATGTGACTGGCTCACAAGCGATCACATATCACGGGAACGAGAAAAGAGTACTTATCGGTAACGAGGTTGAACTAGGTATGCAGAGATACCGACGATCAAAACCTCGGATAAGTAAACTATCGTGAGACAAAGGGAAATTGGTATCGTATGTAAGTGGTTCATTCGATCGCAAAGTAATCGTAGAAATATGTGGGAGCCATATGAATTTCCAGATTCCTCTATTGGTTATCGTTCGGAGAAGTGTCTCGATCATGTCCGCATAATTCACGAACCGTAGGGAGACACACTTAAGGATTCGATGTTGTTGAGTAGTTATGGAATGATGAGTAAGAGAACGAATGTTGTTCGGAGTCTCGGATGGGATCCGGGATATCACGAGGAGATCCGGAATGGTCCGGAGAATAAGATTCATATAAGGAAAGTCCTGTTTCGGGGTTGGAGAATGGTTCCGGTGTTTTCATCGGGAATGTTCTAGAAGGTTCCGGAAGGTCCGGCACTCCGGAGGGGAAGGGTACATGAATGTGTCATAACAAGTTGGAATAGTTGCATCATGTACTAGGTGTCACCGCTGAGCAAAATAAAGGGATAAATCAAATCCTAGTTTGAAAAGTCAAACGCCAATTTGAAAAGTCAAACGGCAAGTTTGCTTGGTTGAGGGAGAGTAGGAAACCTACTTGGGGAGGAGTTCCTCTCCCTCCACCCGCCGGCCTTGGAGGCCGAGTTGGGGAGGGACTCCCCTCCCCTTGGTCGGCGCCCTCCACCTATATAAGGAGGGGAAGGGCTGCCCCTCCAAGAGTACACCTTGCCTCACCAAAACCCTAGCCCTAAGCCGCCGGCGCCACCACCTCCTCCTGCTGCCGCCGCCTAGGGCAAACCCTAGCCGCCGACTTGGGCTTCCCCAAGCCCTAGACACCGGCCTAGCCCTCTCTCCTTGGTGTGTCTAAACCCTAGATCGCCGAGGCCTCTCTCATAGTCCACCATACTCGCTCCGGCTTAAGGCGAAGCCCTGCGAGATCTCCCCTCTACTTCCGGTACCACGCCGTCGTCTTTGGGAATCGCGAGAGAGTGCTACAACCTCCGCCTGCTGGAATAAGGAGAGGAAGGTCTTCGTCAGTGCGAACGTGTGACCGATTGAGGCGCTTAGGAGCATGGCCGGAAGGATCGTCTACACGATCTTGAGATCGGCAAGAGTACGACTACATCACCCACGAGAATCCGCTCTCGTTAAACACTTTGGAATCTTCGAGGGTGAGTTATTCTATCGACTCGTTGCTACAATCTAGTAGATATATCTTGGCTTGTTTGTTTGTATGCGGTAGAAATTTTTTGTTTTCCATGCTACGAACCCCTACAGTGGTATCAGAGTCGTGTCTATATTTAGATCTGTTGCACGAGTAGAACACAATGGTCATTGTGGGCGGTGGTTCTTTTATTATCAATTGCTTCTTGTGTACTTTGCATCTTACGGTATGATGGGATGAAGCGGACCGGGCTAACCTTACATGACATCTTTCATGAGACTTGCTCCATGCTCAACATGCAACTTGTATTGCATAAGTGGCTTTGCGGGTGTCTGTCTCTCCCATTATAGTATAGATCCAATTTACAACAGGCACTTGATAGTTCAAACATCAACGTTGTGGTTCTTGTTCGTAAGTTAGATCGACACTTATTGAAAGCCCCAAACCACGTAAAATATGCAAACCACGTAAGTTAGATCGACACTTTTGCAGGGGTGTGCTGTGATGTGATATGGCCATGATTGTGATTATATTTGATGTATGCAATGTTCCTTACTGTAAGTTGGCAACCGGCAGGAGCCATATGGTTGTCTTTAATTTCTGTTAAGACCTGCGTGTCTATTCAAAGTATTTGTAATAGTTGAAGCCGGTGGACGACAACCATGGAGCAGCGTCATTGACCTTGATGCAATGCCGATGATGATGGAGATCATGTTCGTGCTTGAAGATGGAGATCGGAAGCACAAAGAAGAAAGGCCATATCATATCACATATTATGAATTGCATGTGATGTTAATCCTTTATGCATCTTGTATTGCTTAGTTAACGACGGTAGCATTATAAGATGATCCCTCATGCACATAAATTTCAAGTTCTAAAGTGTTCATCCTTAGTAAGCACCGTTGCTAAAGCTTGTTGTTTCGAAGCACCACATGATGATCGGGTGTGTTAGATTCTGCAAGTGTATACAACGTGAGCAAGCCAGATTTGCTCATGCGGAAGCTAAGATTTGATCTTGACGAGCCTAGCATGTACAGACATGGTCTCGGAACACGGATCACCGAAAGGTAAAGCATGAATCATATAGTAGATATGATGAACATGTCGATTGTTCGCCATTGAAGCTACATCAACTCTCGTGATGATCGGTTTTGATGTGGTGGATTTGGTTCGTGTGATCACTAAAACAATGTGAGGGATATTGTTTTGAGTGGGAATTCACCTAGATTAATTTAACTATTAATTAGTACTCAATTTGTCATAAACTTAGTCTAAACTATTGCAAATATGTTGTAGATCAATGGCGGCCCCTACCATCAATTTTAATGCGTTCCTAGAGAAAGAAAAGTTGAAAAACAATGGAAGCAACTTCGCGGATTGGTTCCGCAATTTGAGGATTGTCCTCAATGTTGGTAATTTGGCCTATGTGTTGGATGCACCGCTGGGTGACCCGCCTGCAGCTGATGCTACCGATGAAGTAAAGAACGTTTACCTCGCTCGGAAGAATCAGTACTCCATAGTTCAGTGTGCTATCTTGTATGGTTTGGAATCGGAGCTTCAGAAAAGGTTTGAGAATTCAGACCCACATGATATTGGCCGTGAACTCAAATTGATTTTTGAGACTCATGCGGCAGTTGAGAGCTATGAGGCTTCTGAAAAGTTCTTTAACTTCAAGATGGAAGAGGGCAGCTCCGTCAGTGAGCATGTGCTTAAGATGTCTGGGCACACAAACAAACTCCAAAGCTTGGGTATAGTGATTCCTAATGCTTTGGGGATTTACCGTGTCCTCCAATCACTGCCACCAAGTTACAAGAACTTTGTGATGAACTACAATATGCAAAGCATGAACAAGCAGTTGCCAGAACTCTTCTCCATGTTAAAATCTACGGAAGTGGAGATCAAGAAAGAGCACCAAGTGTTGATGGTCAATAAGACCACCAAATTCAAGAAAGGCAAATCTAAGCAAAAGGGACACTTCAAGAAGGGTGGTAAGAAAGTTACCGCACCGACGAAGAAGACCAATGCTAGACCTAAGCCTGATACAGAGTGCTTTTACTGCAAGGGAGAAGGTCACTGGAAGCGGAATTGCCCAAAGTACTTGGCGGATTTGAAGAACGGCAACATCAAGAAGAAAGGTATATCCGATATACATGTTGTTGATGTGTATCTCACTAGTACTCGTAGTAGTGCCTGGGTATTTGATACTGGTTCGGTTGCTCATATTTGTAACTCGAAACAGGTGCTGCAGAATAAACGGAAGCTAGCAAAGAACAAGGTGACGATGCGCGTAGGAAATGTATCAAAGGTTGATGTGATCGCGGTCGGCACGCTACCTCTTCATCTACCATCAGGATTAGTTTTATACTTAAATAATTGTTATTTGGTGCATGCGTTAAGCATGAACATTATATCGGGATCTTGTTTATTGCGAGACGGTTACTTGTTTAAGTCCGAGAATAATGGTTGTTCGATTTATATGAGTAATATTTTTTATGCACATGCACCTTTGATAGATGGTCTATTCTTATTGAATCTCGATAGTGGAAATACACATATTAATAACATTGAAGCTAAACGTTTGAAATTGAGCAATAACTCGACCTATATGTGGCACTGTCGTCTTGGTCACATTGGAGTGAAGCGTATGAAGAAACTCCATTCCGATGGACTTCTTGAATCACTTGATTTCGAATCACGTGAAAGATGCGAAGCATGTCTGATGGGTAAAATGACTAAGACTCCATCTTCTGGTATGATGGAGCGAGCTACGGACTTATTGGAAATCATACATACTGATGTGTGTGGTCCAATGAGTGTAGCATCGCGCGGTGGTTATCGTTATGTTCTTACCTTCACAGATGACTTCAGTAGATATGGGTATATCTATTTCATGAAACATAAGTCCGAAACTTTCGATAAGTTTAAGGAATTTCAAAGTGAGGTGGAGAATCAACGTAACAAGAAGATTAAATTTCTACGTTCTGATCTTGGAGGTGAATATCTAAGTTACGAGTTTGGCGAGCATTTGAAGAAATGCGGAATACTTTCACAATTGACACCGGAACACCACAACAGTAATGGTGTGTCCGAACGTCGTAATCGAACTCTCTTAGATATGGTTCGTTCTATGATGTCGCTTATAGATTTACCGCTATCATTTTGGGGTTATGCATTAGAAACCGCATTCACTTTAAATAGGGCACCATCTAAACCGTTGAAACGACACCGTATGAATTATGGTTTGGGAAGAAACCTAAATTGTCGTTCCTTAAAGTTTGGGGTTCTGAAGCCTATGTAAAGAAGTTACACCGACAAGCTTGAACCCAAAGCGGAAAATGCGTCTTCATAGGATACCCAAAGGAAACTATTGGGTATACCTTCTATCATAGATCCAAGGCAAAATCTTTGTTGCCAAAAATGGATCCTTTCTAGAGAAGGAATTTCTCTCAAAGAAGTGACTGAAGGAAAGTAGAACTGGCGAGGTTGTCGAACCTTCTCTCGAACTTGCAGTAGCGCAGCACTGGAAGAAGTTCTTGTGGTGCCTGCACCAATAAGAGAGGAAGCTAATGATGATGATCATGAAACTTCGTTGTAGTTGCTACTGAGCCTCGCAGTCAAAGAGAACTCGTACCACTCGATTGGTATGATCCGTTATGAGTGTCATGTTGGTGGACAACACCGATGACCTGCGACATATGAGGAAGCGATGATGAGCCCAGATTCCAATAAATGGCAAGAAGCCATGAACCGAGATTGGATCCATGTATGAAAACCAAGTATGGACTTTGGTGGACTTACTAGGATGGCGGAAGGCTGTCGAGAACAAATGGATTTTCAAGAAGAAAGCAGATCTTGATGGTAATGTTATCTTTATAAAGCTCGACTTGTCGCAAAAGGGTTTCGACAAATTCAAGGAGTTGACTACGATGAGACTTTCTCACCAGCGAAGCTAAAGTCTGTGAGGATTATGTTAGCAATCCGCATATTATGATTATGAGATATGGCAGATGGATGTCAAAACAGCGTTCCTCAATGGAGACATTGATGAAGAGTTGTATATGATGCAACCCAAAGGTTTTGTCGATCCTAAAGATGCTAACAAGGTATGCAAACTTCAACGGTCCATATATGGATTGAAGCAAGCATCCCGAAGTTGGAATCAACGTTTTGATAAGATAATCAAAAGTTTTGGTTTTATACAAACTTATGGAGAAGCTTGTATTTACAAGAAAGTGAGTGGGAGCTCTGTAGAATTCTTAATACTATATGTAGATGACATATTATTGATTGGGAATGATGTAGACCTTCTTAATAGTGTCAAGGAATATTTGAATAATAGTTTTTCAATGAAGGATCTTGGCGAAGCAGCTTACATATTAGGCATAAAGATTTATAGAGATAGATCGAGACGCCTAATATCATTGTCACAAAGTACATATTTGGACAAAGTTCTAAAGAGGTTTGGAATGGAGGATAGCAAGAAAGGGTTCTTGCCCATGTTGCCCAATATGACCTTGAGTAAAACTCAAAGTCCAACAACGGCAGAAGATAGAGAAAGGATGAGTAAAACTCCCTATGCCTCAGCCATAGGATCTCTAATGTATGCCATCCTATGTACTAGACCCGACATTGCATATGCTGTTAGTTTGACTAGCAGATATCAAAGTGATCCAGGAGTGGATCATTGGACAGCGGTCAAAAACATCCTTAAGTACTTGAGAAGAACTAAGGATATGGTTCTTTCTTATGGAGGTGATGAACAACTCGTTGTTAATGGTTACACCGATGCTAGTTGGAACACCGATCCGGATGATTCTAAATCACAATCTGGATACGTATTTATTTTGAATGGTACAGCAGTTAGCTGGAGGAGTGCAAAACAAAGCGTTGTGGCGAGATCTTCAACTGAATCGGAATACATAGCTGCTTCGGAGGCTTCACAAGAAGCGATATGGATGAAGGAGTTCATTACAGAGCTCGGTCTGGTTCCAAGTGCGCTGGACCCAATGTCTATCTACTGTGATAACATGGACGCCATAGCCAATGCGCAAGAACCAAGGTCACACAAGAAGCTGAAGCACATCAAGCTACGTTTTCACGCTATTCGAGAACATGTCCAAGATGGTGACATAAATATTTGAAAAGTACACACAGATCTAAATGTGGCAGATTCGTTGACTAAACCTCTCCCAAGGGCAAAACATGACCAACACCAAACTGCCATGGGTGTTCGGTATATTACCATGTAATCTAGATTAGTTGACTCTAGTGCAAGTGGGAGACTGTTGGAGATATGCCCTAGAGGCAATAATAAATATAGTTAGTATTATAGCTTTGTGTTTATGATAAATGTTTACATTCATGCTATAACAGTATTAACAAGGAAACATTAATACTTGTGTGATTTATAAACTTAAATTAGAGTCCCTAGTAAAGCCTCTTCATAATACTAGCTTGTTGGTTAATAAATGATTATGGTTTCCCTATCATGAACATTGAGATGTTATTAACAACAAGATCATATCGTTAGGAGAATGATATGATGGACATACTCCTATAGATAAGCGTAGCATAAAGATCAAGTCATTTTAATAGTTCAATTGCTATATGCTTTCTGATACATAGTAACCTAATTCCTTCGACCATGAGATCATGCTTATCACCATCACCGGAAGGATGCTTTGATGACATCAAACACCAAACCGTAACCGGGTGGTTATAAAGGTGGCATTGAGTGGTCCGAAAGTATGGGTTGAGACACATGGATCAAGAGTGGGATTTGTCTATCCATATGACGGATAGATGTACTCTAGGTCCAATCGGTGGAATGTCATCCAATTGGCTTGCAAGCATGTGACTGGCTCACAAGCGATCACATATCACGGGAACGAGAAAAGAGTACTTATCGGTAACGAGGTTGAACTAGGTATGCAGAGATACCGACGATCAAAACCTCGGATAAGTAAACTATCGTGAGACAAAGGGAAATTCGTATCGTATGTAAGTGGTTCATTCGATCGCAAAGTAATCATAGAAATATGTGGGAGCCATATGAATTTCCAGATTCCTCTATTGGTTATTGTTCGGAGAAGTGGCTCGATCATGTCCGCATAATTCACGAACCGTAGGGAGACACACTTAAGGATTCGATGTTGTTGAGTAGTTATGGAATGATGAGTAAGAGACCGAATGTTTTTCGGAGTCTCGGATGGGATCCCGGATATCACGAGGAGATCCGGAATGGTCCGGAGAATAAGATTCATATAAGGAAAGTCCTGTTTCGGGGTTGGAGAATGGTTCCGGTGTTTTCATCGGGAATGTTCTAGAAGGTTCCGGAAGGTCCGGAACTCCGGAGGGGAAGGGTACATGAATGTGTCATAACAAGTTGGAATGGTTGCATCATGTACTAGGTGTCATCGCTGAGAAAAATAAAGGGATAAATCAAATCCTAGTTTGAAAAGTCAAACGGCAAGTTTGCTTGGTGGAGAGAGAGAGTAGGAAACCTACTTGAGGAGGAGTTCCTCCCCCTCCACCCGCCGGCCTTGGAGGCCGAGTTGGGGAGGGACTCCCCTCCCCTTGGCTGGCGCCCTCCACCTATATAAGGAGGGGCAGGGCTGCCCCTCCAAGACTACACCTTGCCTCACCAAAACCCTAGCCCTAAGCCGCCGGCGCCACCACCTCCTGCTGCTGCCGCCGCCTAGGGCAAACCCTAGCCGCCGACTTGGGCTTCCCCAAGCCCTAGCCGCCGGCCTAGCCCTCTCTCCTTGGTGTGTCTAAACCCTAGATCACCGAGGCCTCTCTCATAGTCCACCATACTCGCTCCGGCTTAAGGCGAAGCCCTGCGAGATCTCCCCTCTACTTCCGGTACCACGTCGCCGTGCTGCCGTAATCGCGAGGAGAGTGCTACAACCTCCGCTTCCTGCTGGAACAAGGGAGAGGAAGGTCTTCGTCGAGTACCGAACGTGTGACCGACTGCGGGAGCGCTGCCGGAACGCAGCGCCGGAAGGATCGTCTATACGATCTTGAGATCGGCAAGAGTACGACTACATCACCCACGAGAATCCGCTCTCGTTAAACACTTTGGAATCTTCGAGGGTGAGTTATTCTATCGACTCGTTGCTACAATCTAGTAGATAGATCTTGGCTTGTTTGTTTGTATGCGGTAGAAATTTTTTGTTTTCCATGCTACGAACCCCTACAAGTTTCTCCTGCATGCCAAATGACTGGTATATTTTGTTGAAGTCTTTGTCGTAGTGGTCGGAACGGGTGAAGCTGCCTTGGATGGTAATGACGCCCCTAGGTCCTGGCATCTTGAGTAGCAGGTACGCATAGTGCGGTACTGCCAGGAATCTTGCGAATGCCACGCGCCTGAGGATGGCGTGGTACTGTGATGTGATCCACCACTGAACTCCACCGCACTTTGAAGTTTTCGGGCTTGCCAAATATGACGTCGAGCCATATCTTACCCAAGGGATATATGCCCTTCCCTGGGACTATGCCGTGGAACATCGTGTCGGATTGTTCTAGGCTGCACAGCGGGATCCGCATCACTGCTAGGGTGCTTGCGAACATCAGGTTGATGCCGCTATTGCCGTCCATGAAGACGTGGATCATCTCGAACCCTTCGATCTGCGCTTCGAGCACCAAGGCAGCATGACCTGGGCGAGGGATCTGGCGGGGGTGATCCGAATGATCGAATGTGCTGCAGGACTCCGAGCCACTTAGGTACTCAGGGATGACAGGTGGAGCGGTCACAGCCAGGATAACTTGGGGGGTGATCTTATTTTGCACCCTATTTATTGGGCGCCCCTTCTGGATTATCAGGGAATCTTTTGGCGCTGGGTACCCACTTATGTCGTTGTTTTGCACGGGTGCGATTGCTGGATTCGAAGGTCCAACGGGTGGAGGTGGAGGAGCTCCGTGGGCGATGTCTCCTAGTGCGGGTGCGGTTCCAAACCCAGGGTTTATGATCTGGCGTCTCATCTGGGTGAGGCCCTCGCTGAGCTTCTGGAAGTCGTGGTAGTCCTTCAGCATGTGGCTGGCTTTTTTTGCCATCCTGCTTGTCGATGTAGAAGTGGATGGTGCAAGGACCTAACAACTTGTCATATGTCGAAGGCTCGTCGTCGCGGCTGCAGCGTTGCCACGTTTGTGTGGGTCGTCCTCCATCATGGAAGTTGCCACCACGGTATCCACTATTGCAGTTGCCATCGTTGTGTCGATCAGCGTAGCCAGCCTCAACCATGTCGACTCAATCGCGATCGTCGTAGACGCGCGATCTTCGCTTGCTGCGGCGTTCTCGCCTACAGCCGTAATCATCCTCGTCATCCGAATGTGTTCATTGGAGGGAATCTTTGCCATCCGCCCATCGGTTGGCGATGTCCATGAGGTGGTCGAGCGTTTTCGGCTTGACACGCCCAAGCTCTTCCTTGAAGTCCAGGCGTTTGACGCCATCTTTGAAGGCATCAATTGTTCTCTCCTCGGAGATGAGTGCGGTGGAGTTCTTGATGTTGGACCACCGCAAGATGTATGAACGGATGGATTCTCCCATTCTTTGGGTGCAGGCCCGCAACATCTCGATCGAGGCTGGCCTCTTGAAGGTGGCCTTGAAGTTTCGGATGAAACTGTACGCCAGTTCCTCCCGGCTTCGGATGGAGCCTGATGATAGGCTACTGAGCCAGATCCGAGCCGCGCCTGTCAGCTGCAGCTGAAGGCATTGCAGGGCGGTGTTCCTGTTATCGCCGTGCAGCTTGACGGAGGAGAGGTGATCGCTAAGACAGGACTTCGGTTCGTGCATGCCATCGAACTTCGGGTGTTCCGAAGGGAGCTTGAATTTTTTTGCATCCACGTGCGCCGAACGGATCTGCTAAAGCATCTGGCTCCGCATAGCTCTCCGCCGTCTTCCTCCTCAGATTGGGTTGAACACGCGTGTTTGGAGCGTGCCTTGTCGATCTTGCGCTGAGTGAGGTCGTTACAAGCATCGTAGTCGCTGCTACGGCGACGTGGGCTCTTGCGATGTCGCGGTAGGTCGTGCTCATCTTCTTCGGATGAGGGGGTAGGGCTACGGTTGAATCTGATCGTAGTTTTCTTCGTCGTATAGTTTTCTTCGCCTCCTCGCCTATAAGAAGCCCCTGATGCAGAAACCCTAGACACCCGATCAAAACTCCACAAAACCGTCTGTATTCGCCGCCACCATCGTCCCTAGATCGGGGGAATCTGAAGTTCTTCCCAACACCCTACCAGAGGGGAGATCATCCCGTAGGCCTTCTTCTCCGGTATGATGCGTGAGTAGTTCCACCTTGGACTATGGGTCCATGTAGTAGCTAGATGGTTGTATCTCCTCCTTTGTGCTTTCATGTATAGATCTTGTGAGCTCCGTTCATGATCAAGATCTAATCTATTTGTAATCATGCATGTTGTGTTTATGGGGATCCGATGGATATTGTGATTACTATGTCAGATTGATTAATGGTTTTGTCTTTATGATTCTATCATGTCTGTGTTGTTTGTGATCTTGCATGCTCTTCTTGTTAGTAGGTATCTTGTCCAAGTAGTTGCTAGTGACTCCAAGAGGGGTTATTTATGCTCGATAGTGGGTTCATGCCTCTAGTTTCCAAGGGAAGTGACAGAAATCTCTTTGGTTGTAGATGTGTTGTTGCCACTAGGGAGAAAACAACGGTCTCTTGTTCATGGAACAAGTGAATTATTTACTTTACACACTTTGCTTAAAGCAGTTGTCTGTTGCTTGCAACTTAATACTAGAGGGGGTTCAGACGATAACCCAAAGGTGGACTTCTAGTCATAGATGCAGTTGGATGGCGGTCTATGTATCTTGTTGTATTGCCCAATCGAATCTCATAGGATCTTTTTGTCTAGTATTGCATTTTATTGCCTCGCTCAGTTCTTGTCAATTATCCTGATTTAATTTGTTTACCCTTCATGCCATGTTGTTTATCTAAGGAGAGCACCTCTAGTGAACTATGGACCCCCCGTCCAATCTTCACAATTGATACATCTTTCACTGTTACTTGTTTACTTGCTGCAAACTATTACCTTCCACACCATACGTTTAATCCTTTGTTACGGCAAACCAGTGAGCTTGACAACCTCACTGATTCGTTGGGGCAAAGTCTTGAGTCTGTGTTGTGCAGGTCTCCGCGTTGCTTGCAACACCTGTGTGATGTTTTCCTTCCTCCTACTGATTCGATAACCTCGGTTTCTTACCGAGGGAAAACTTGCTGCTGTGTTGCTTCACACCTTGCTCTTGGGGTTCCCAACAGGCTTCACGTTAGCCATCACTGGTCAAATGGGCCCATCTTGAACAATGCAGGGCGAAACAGTAATGGGCCCAAAAAAATTACGGGCCATGCAAACGCGCCAATTTTAAACAGTGTAGGTAGAAATAGTAACGGGTCAGAAAGTTTACGGGCTGTCGATAGCAGCACTTGTGGGCCCATTTGTAACAGTGCAAGAAGAAACAGTAACGGGTCATGATATTATTAGGCTCTCTTAATGGGTCGGTCCACTATATAATTATCAGGTTTTGGCTGGGTCTGGCTTCTACTATGGTTTCATTGGCAGTTAATGACACTAACTGGCTGTTAACGGCATTCACCACATGGCAGTTTGCACGACGTCAGCAGTCAACGCGGCTGGCGAACGGATCTACGGCAGGACGACTTTTCGTGGCTGAAGGGTGCGATACACCATGGTTAGAAAAAAACCATGATAAAATCATTTGTGACGGGGCTTCTACCATGAAGGGCATCCGTCATATAAGGCTTTTTAACCACGAAAAATGGGCCTTCAACCACGAAAATCGTCCGTTGTAAAAAGACAATTTTTTCTTGTAGTGATCGAAGATGTTCCTAATTTGATTAAAAAGAGGACCTTTCGAGTCTACTTTGCAGTAACTAATATACTTATAAGACAAGGCACGTATAAGAAAAAAATCACCTCTTGCTCTTCTCCCGGGTGGTTTTCTTCGAGGTCTGGGTTCCATGACCCCGCACTGCGGCCGAACACTCTGTCACCGGCCTAGATTTTCTCTTCAACCCGCTGCTCGTAGGTACCCTGTTAGCAAACTTTTGGCTGACCTCCTTGCTAACCTGGGCTATAGATCCTTCCGATGCTTCGCTTGTATGGCGTTGCGCCCGAGACCCTGGCTCCGACGGAGCCAAATCGGTCGCCAACGTAGCTACCACCTTGGTCTCACTAGACATGTTGGGCATGGATATGGCGGGATATGGAGAAAAGGGAACCCGCGATGCTTTGGTCTGCGAACTTTCGGACCGCAAAGTAATTAACAAGCCTCGGTTGGGTAATAAGAACGAGAGGCCTTTACTAACCGGGACTAGAGGACCATTTTTCCGAGTGTATAAATATAGATAGTACTGTATTTTTATTGGAGTTGGCCGGTTTTGTCGGTGCAGAATCGAAAGAACAAAGGAAAATGATACCTCTCCCCGGCGGGATCGCGTGACTCTATCCCCCGGGTCGACGCATTTCACGTAATCAAGTCGTGGTGTCCCCTCCTGTATACCTTATCTCTTCACGCGCGTACGGTTCCCGGTCGCTGTTGTTTCTACGCGACGTCGTCACTGCCATAGGCCATGAGCACGCGCTCGCCGCCGGAGACCGCGTGCGCTGCCGCCGTCTGTTTCCTCCACCGCCAGAGCTCGCCGCGCGCCGCCGTGGCTGGCCGCGCCTTGTCCTTGCCCTGCATCGCCGCGCGCCGGTCGTAGCTCCCTGCACTTCGCCGGAGCACGCGCGCGGCCGGACTTCGCTGTGCCCGCTCTTGCCACGCACCACCGCGCCGCCTTCCCATCTCGCCGGCCAGAGCTTGCCATCCTACAAGTGGAGAACCAGCATAGCGAGATGCCGAGCACTGGTCCTGGGAGGGGTAACAACGACACTGCTCCCTTGTACGGGCTTGCCTCCGGCAGGGGCGACCCCGGCGTCGCCCCTCTACTCCGACCACGGGCGAGGAACACTGCTTTAATATGACGCCCCGTTCATGCTATCTACACCGGGAGATTTTGCTACAAATGGTTGACGTTTTAGCTATCGACGCACATCGTCATTGCTACCGACGGCCGACGGATTTACTACGGACTGAGTAGCGGATTTCATTTTGGTGTTTTTTTTGCTTTGGCCACGGGATTTGCTAAATACATATATATTTATTGCTACAACTGTCATGTGTTTTTTCTATAATATTGTTAAACTTTTGCTATAAGATGACCGATAATAGTCTCCAGAGAAGTCGTTTTGCTAAGTAGCTACTTTTTTTGCTACAAGATCTCAGGCGAGGTCGTTCTTTTTGCTACATTAGCACATTTCTTTTGCTACCATCTTTTTGCGATTTTGCTACAATAGTTAAAAATTTTGCTATACGGTCTCCGGTGAGGTCTACCGGCGAAAACCTTCGGCGAGTCTCCGGCGAGGTCAGATATGCTACATTACCACAATTTTTTTGCTACACGGCCGCCGGCGAGGTCTTCAGCGAAATCTCCGGCGAGGTCTAGTATGTTTTCTATTTTCTGTACCGAACCTTTTTCTGCTACATATAGCAAAAACAGGACTATTTATAGCAAAATCGGTTATGTTTATAGCAAAAGCGGGATTTTAAAGTTTTTTAGGGACACGTGTCAGCACGAGGACCCAGAAAATTTTGCGAAATTATTCCAAGGAGACGCGTAGCACTCCCAAAGGACAAACATACGGGGTTTACCTAGCTAGACTCGTACGAAACCTACTTCTAGTCGACACAAAGTAGTGTCTTTTCAATTGCATGCATTGTCGTGGTTTCCATATGTTGGATCGGTTTTGCATATACATGTTCGGTTAGGAGTTCCCATCGGAATCCACTACGGGTCTCGTGATTTATATCAAATAGGACTATAGGAGCGGACGGGAGGAGGAGAACTTGGATGTTCTAGGCGATCTCGCCGAGCTTCATTGTCGAGGCCTTAGATGGGCGACGACATGAATAATGACCTCCTCAGTGAGATCCTCTGCAGAGCACCGGTGAAGTCCGTGTGCGTGTTCCGATGCGTGTCCAAGGCGTGGTGCAGCCTCATCTCTGGCAAGGAATTCATGGAGGAGTACAGGGCCCGCGCCCAGCCGATCCTCGTCGACGTTGGCGCCGGCTCCCATGTAAACTCTAGAAACAGCCGCGACCTGCGGGTGATAGACCTGGACGGTAATGTCCTGAGGGTGTTCAAGGGCTTAGGCGGAGGCCGGACAATGTGCACAAGCGTGGACGACCTTATCTGCGTCATTGGTGGTTTCAGCGATGGTGTTCACGTGGTTGACCCGGCCACGGGGAAGGTGCTCATGAGATGCCCGAGGTATCAGGTCAAAGGGGAGCACGTGCGCTTCTACGAAAATTTCGGCTTCGGCCGTGCCGCCGCATCTGGTGCATACAAGGTTGTCCGCCTCCTCATCGACGGAACATGCGAAGTTCTCACCGTAGGAGAAGCTGGGTGGAGGCAGAGAGATTCAGTCCCAACAGACGTCCCTGAGCCCATATCATACCAAATCCCCGTTGCTATCAATGGCGTCTTGCACTTCTTGGCTAGTGATGAGCCGTCGTCCCCAGTAGTATGTTTACTCTGCTTTGATCTTGAGAGCGAGCAGTGGAATAAGAAGATGATCCAGGCCCCAGAGGACGTGAAAGTCGCCCACGGGAGGACGATCAGCATAGCCGAGCTCAATGGTGCCCTATGCATGGTCGTCGTTGAAGCCATGGAAGAACAGTACACAGAGATATGGCGCCTTGTCGATTCGGACAGAAGCGTCTGGAGGAAGATGTACACCATCCCAGAGAATCTGAGCGCGCCTTTGAGGATCCTACCTGATGGTGAGAAGATACTTTTGCATTATTCCAACACTCAACATGAAGGGAGACCAATCGAACTAGATTTAGTGATCTATGATACCCGTACTACGATCTGCAAAGATATTGATGCGATGCCAAGAGGCATTATGGGACTTTGCAGCTCGGGCAGGCTACTATCGACCAAGGTCGTCTAGTTTATGCCATAGCTGAGCTACCCGGATTCAGATGTTGGGGTCAAAGTGTTAAACCTCTGTTTTTTTACTTTAAATGCAAGAGTTTTATGAATTTATTTACTAGCTATAGGTGTCCTTTTTATAGACAGTTTATGTTGGAATTTGCCCACAGATCGACTACATTAAACTAGACAAACAAACACGCTCGAAAAATCTTATGGCCAAGGGCATGTGTCGTGCCCGTTCTTTTTCTTTATTTTCTTCTCAACTCACTCAATGTGTTACAAGACTCACGGTCTACCCTTACTTATATATGCAAGCTAGACGTGACTAATACTAAACCTAAACCATCACGTACACACATACGAATACTACTAGTACTAGAACTCACACATACACTTGTCTAACTAGGAAACCTCCCTAGACTAAGACACGTACACATCACATATACCACGGACACACATAGTCCTAGTGCTACTCGGACATAGACTAGGACCACTCGGACGCTCTTACCAAGATTAAGCTAACAATCCCTCTCTAATCTTGGTTGACTACTCTTCGTCTTCCATGCTTCCCTGATCTTGAATCCTTGTAGATCTGCGTCTTGTCTAGGTCTCGCACCACGACAAGTCTAATTGGCTCTCCCCAATTTTGACTTGGCGAATTTCACGGAACAACTCAAATATGATCTAGACTATCCAGACACGCTAGCAACCTTGTGAAATCGCACCACCCGTGGAACACACCGTCCACCCTAGCGCAATACATGCCGACCTCCTGGCGTGGACTAGACCATCCACTTCGGCCTCATGTAGAGACATGACCTCACTGAAGAGACTCACCTTCACTGGTTTACCGCCCCCTTCATACTTGAACTTGATCCTCTCGTCGAGACACATAGACGACCTGATCTAGGCACACAAATTGCGTCTTCGTCCATACGATGAACAGTCCCTCAACCTTCATTCGCTTCAGCTGCAACGGATCCTCACAGAGACAAGCACTTGGACACGACAGCGACTCACAAACACGACGCCGAATTAATGTGCTAACCCGCACGACCATGACTCCTTGACTCATACACTCCCGGACGATGATCTTGACAAGATTCTCCAGCACCGCACCCCGGTACCACCGCACTCATCAACGATCATCCCCATCCACCACCTTGCCGATGACGCCTCGCCCGCTATCTTCCTCCTTGTCTCTCCTCCGAGCGACGATCGCCCGCCGCCTCACCGATGACGGCATGCTCACCGCCTCCACCAGGTTGCCCGTCCCGAGGCGCTAGTAGGGTCGCTTCCCCGGGGCAAGCGGCTTCAAATACTTGACCTCGCTCTGATACCAATTGTTGGAATTTGTCCACAGATCGACTACATCAAACTAGACAAACAAACACGCTCGAAAAATCTTATGGCCAAGGGCATGTGTCGTGCGCGTTCTTTTTCTTTATTTTCTTCTCAACTCACTCAATGTGTTACAAGACTCATAGTCTACCCTTATTTATATATGCAAGCTAGACGTGACTAATACTAAACCTAAACCATCACGTACACACATATGAATACTACTAGTACTAGGACTCACACATACACTTGCCTAACTAGGAAACCTCCCTAGACTAAGACACGTACACACCACATATACCACGGACACACATAGTCCTAGTGCTACTCGGACATAGACTAGGACCACTCGGACTCTCTTACCAAGATTAAGCTAACAGTTTACTGGCGCTAATATATATTGCAAAAGATATGAACTGCCTTGTTTGTGTGTTCAAGGTGCTTCCTATGAAGCTTGGGCGAATCCTTCTCCTTCCTCTGCTTCTTCCTGTCCAAACTGCACACAACAACAACAAGTCAAAAAGCGTTATTTGACGAATGATAAGCACATCACATGGTAAGGCAATTAATAGCTTACCTATGGAGCCCTAAGTCCGTGTCCTTCCACTCAGGCGGGACAATCTGAAATAACCCAAACTGGGTCATGACACGGTGAGGCTGGTGATACTCAACAGCCCACATGCACACCATGGGGCAACGCATTAGCCACAGACGAGATTCTTTGAGGCAAATAGGGTTAAGGCGCCGGAACACCAAAGCGGTCCCCTCGACCGTATGGCTATCACGTCACCTGCATCATACCACACTCATCTCAGGGTCAAAGATTACAAGTTCAAGACATATAATTGACCGCACCCGCGGAAATTACCTGATCCATGGTGATCGTGCCAAACTTGTTGGTGTACCTCTTGTACGTCTCCACTGGGTCCGTTGGCGGTTCGGAGACCACATCCCACTTGTAAGCCCACGTGGGGAGAAGGTAGTCGTTGCCGTTATCAATGTAAGGATTGAATGACAACAATCTCGGCCGTCCAATGGAGAAGCATTCCCAGCTCCACACCGAAAGAAGGAGCAAACAACCACCAATCCCTGAATCGGCGGCGCTCCTAAGGCAAGTGTCATCCAGCTGCAGATGAAGTGAACAACCATTTGGTAAGAACAATTTTTTGAGATAGTGCAGAAATATATAAAAACATTTGTAAATAACTCATTACCTGACGGTACAACCAGGCCAACGCCATAGAACCCCAACTGAAGGTAGAGTCGAAAAAAACCAGCAACTTGAGCCAATGCCACTGAGCACGATCCCCACTGCTATCAGGAAACAGAGTCCTCGCGATAATGTACCACACATACACACGAGTGTATGTCTTGATCGTCTCCTCATCGGCATCCTCGGGGCAAATCTTGAAATTCTGGATGATCCAAGTAAAAGTAGCCCCGGCAGCGACCCTCAGTCTTTCCCCCTTCTTGTTTATAGCCTCGGGTGGATTCTTCCCTATAAGGGAGACCATCTGCTCACGTGTGGCATCCCGCAAAACCACTACTAGAAAATCGCGTTAAATTTGTGCATTGCATCGTCATCATCATGCATTGGTTGCATAAAACTATGTTTGCAAAGCTCGTGTTGTTTCCGAAACGCCCCCTCTGTATTCAAACATCAAAACCCGGGTCCCCGGAATATTTTGTTTTGTCCGCTGTCGGACTGCAAAAGCGTTGTTTGAAAATAAATATTTAATTAATTGTTTTGGTGGGGCAGTCGAACGGGCCGAGTAGACCCGAACGACCACCCCTGTTTTCAAATCGGTCCAACTAGTCTGCCCCGCTAATTCCTAAGGCTACCCACTATCCTACCCAAACCATCCCTCCACCTCACTCCCCCCAATCAGAGCATGCCACATCAACCTCCACTTCCCCCTATCCAATCAGTTTTTGCCACATCACTCCTTCTCTCTCTCCCTCCTCTTCTCTCCCCACAACCAAGACACACCCACACCCACCGCCAGCCCCTCCTCGCCTGTGGTCCCGCCACTGAGCCACGCCCCAGCCCCAGACCAGTCCACCCTTCCCCCTGGCCACTCTCCACCAACCCCCGCGTGGACCCCACCCTGGCCCCGCTCCTGTTCCCCCACTCACGCCCGCGTTCTTCCCGCCCGCGCCTTCCTCAAGACCATGAGGCCGCCCGCCTCCTCCCTCCTCCCGGCCGCTCTGCCTCCCCGCGCTCGCCCGCCGCTGGCTTCTCCCTCTCTCTCCCCTCCAGGCCCTCCGCTCTGCGCCCGCTCCTCACTTCCCCCTCGAGACGCCTCTCTCCTTCTCTGCGCTCCGACCCGCCCGCTGGCGCCGCCGGCCGCGCCCGCCAGTGAGCACCCCGCCACCCGCTTGGCCTACCACGCGCCTCTCCCCTCCCAACCTCCTCTCCCACGCAACCTCCTTCCCCCATGCCTCTCTTCTTCCTTCTCACCGCTGCCGGCCTCAGCCCACCGCTCTTCCCTACTGGCCTCACGCCTCTCCCTCCTCCTCGCACGCTGCCCCGCCTGCAAGCTTCCGCGCCCGTCGCCCGCATCAGCCCTCCTCCGCTGGCTGGCGTTGCAGCGCGCCAAGGCGCTCGCCCGCTCCGCCGCCCGAGCGCCAGCTTATCCCGCCAAGATGCTCTTCCTCGCCGCCTTCCGCCTTCGCCCGCCGTTCGCTGGCGCCGGCGAAACCCGCCGACGCCTTCGCGTCGAGCCCATGATCGGCAAGTCCGGCCCCGCGAACCCCAAGTCCCCGAGAGGAGAACTGCGTACCCAGGGACCGTTCCAACATCGCCAAGATCTTCCGGACTCGTACCGATGCGGAGCCAAGGACATCGCGCCCCGTCAATATCGCAACCAACAACGGTACTACAAGGTCTACCTCACGGAACCCCCGGAAGACCCCGGTGACGAGCCCCAGGTTCGCCGCTGAGGATCAAGATGGTACCCAAGGTCTCCATCAGACCGAGAACCCGGATGCCCAGATCCTCGACTCGGAGATGCCGGAAACACCAAGTTTGTCGAGACCCTGAAGACCGTTCCCGAAGGCGAAGGCCGAACCCGACGCCGAACCAAGTACTCCGTCCCGGACACCAAGTGCTGCATCCCGGACGACAAGTCCGACCCGAACCACAGACCCGACAAGATCGGCACGACGACAAGAACGGCACTGACCCGGAAGGACCCGATGCGCCCCGGCGCCGAACCAAGTCCTGCTTCCCGGATGCCGAGGTCACCGACACAGGACGACAAGATCTACCCCCCCCTATCCGAGAACGTATCCGTCGAACCCTGGGCCCTGCGATCGACCCCGAACCCCGGACCCCGAACCCCAGAACACCAAGACCGTCGAGACCCTAATGTGTGAACCCCTTATCCGAGAACCCTAATTTATAAATGTCACCTATATAACTGTTGCATATAATTTGTCATCTTGCATGCATCTTGTAATGTGGTTTGGGGGCCTTATGCCGATTCACCTAATAATTAAATATGGGGCCCATATGCGGGCAAATCTAGTCTCATATCGGCCTCATTTAAACTTGTGCATCGAACCGGTACCATATCTTGCCATGTTAAAACAAAATTTAATTTGCGGGGTATCTAAACAACATGAACCGTTTGATTAATTGTCGGGACCCCGGTTCCGCTTAATATGACCTAATCGCATCGCATCCTTGCCTTGCCATACATCATACATGCATCATGCCGATCTTCTGCCGTTGTATTAAATATTGCATCCGGTGTTTCTTCTAGTGTTTTGCTTCTTCGCGGATAAGGCCGTTGAGTTGATGTGAGCTTCGCCCCGATCTTCGCTTGAACCTCGACAATGTTTTCAGGCGAGCATCTCCCCTTTTCTACCTATCTTACTTTTATAGTCTTTATTCCCTCCTGTTGATCTATTGCTATCTGTGTTGCGATGCTTTAGTTTCCGTACCCATGATATTTCCCCTGCAGCCGTATATTGCCTTGGACACATCCTATGACCTGTTGTTTGGTAGATAGTGGGACTTGCGCGTCGTAGTTGCTTGCTCAAGTGCTGATGTGTGTCGTCATATGCCACAATTGCTGATGTATTGCCGAATGTTGATGTTGGAGATGATTCTAGTTTTACTTATCGTCACTTTAATTTCTGTTTAACAACTAAAATTGAAATAAGCAGAGGCATCGGTGGGTGATAGAAAATATTTGGTTTCCGAACGCCCACTTGTGTCCCGTAAGACCCCGAGTACTTGATTCCTTTTCCTTGTTTTATCGCGCTATCCACATCCGGGAGGTATATGGGGCCCCCCTGGGCCAGATCTTGATTCCGTCTTATTTCTTGGGGCCACAAACTAGTTTGAGGTTTTATTTACTATCCTGTACTTATGCCATGCTACTTTCTGTATTTAAATTGTGCGAGGAGCACACTGTACTGTTTAGGATCGGGACACGATTCCGCGGTGTCGACAAGCCCAGCCACACTTTCGGGTTCCCAGTCGTTCACAGCCGTCTACCCAAACCTTGAGCCCGTCTCGAGTCGGTGGCCGTTTCGCGGGATCTACTTAAGGGTGGCCTGAAATATTTCTGAATCTGTGATTGTTCTCGTGAAAGCCTCGTTGGGTTTTGATTTGGTTTTTCCGAGGCTGATCGGCGTGTGTTGCTATTGGTGCACCCCGGGTAAAACTTTACGAAAGCCGTCATGCGGATATGGACGACTTGGAGCACAGTTTCTTGATCATAGACAAGCATAACTAAAGTTTACTGCTATAAATTTGACTTATAATGACTAGTAATCAGCTTCACTATAATGGAATGGCTAATTAATACTGCCCACAATTGCTTGTTTGGTTGTCGCTTGCGACAATTGTATCTGACTAGTAAGTATTGCAACTACAACGAAATGGCTGAATAAAAGTACCAACAACTGCTGGGTTTTGGGTTTATATCATGCTATCTGTATCTGATTAGTAAATTGCTGCAACTACAACGGAATGGTTAACTAAAAGTGCCCACTGTTTATTTTATCAGGACGATTATCTATACCTGACTAGTACTTGCTGCAACGATAACTGAATAAATAAAACTGCCAACGGTGTGAGTTCCTCGGTTGACTTCCTCGATTGGTGTCGAGGGGGGAAACGCCAGGATGGGTTTGTTTGATGATAGTATCAGGTTGGATCCGGATAGGTCATTCTCATCCCTCTCTGATAACCGTCAGTTGTATCGAGTCTCTATAGGTTGTTTAGTGCATGCTGCCGCTGCCGCTCAGTCCACCATACCTATGTAGGCGAGGACCGCCGAATTCTAGCCTCGCCGTGTACTGGCCTCAGTACTGACGCTCCTTCTTTTTCCTTTGCCCTTTGCCCGCACCCCTTTTGTTTAAAGCAGGTTTTGAGATCGACGCCGTTAGCAGGGTTACCCTTCCGGCTTGGCCTGGGCAGGGTTATGGACGCCATTGGTTATTCTACAGGGCTCTTAGCCCCATTTGCATCTTGTCCGTAGCTGGACGCTCTATCGTTTTCAAGGTGATTTGGATCTTTGTATAATATATCTGTATTCTTGACTCATGGAGTCGCTGTTATATAAATCTGTTCTGTGGGTCCCATCGAGGACTGTTGTGTAATGTTATTACTTCGTTTTCCACCCGCACGAAAGTGCCTGGTGGGCACCTTTGAATCGTTTCTATGCGGGTTTGGCGAATTTTGCTCAAACTTGCATAGGTCCGATTCTGAGGGTGTTACATCACGCCACCCGTCTGAATCCGAGGACATGCACACAGGGTTTCCCTCGATTGGGAGTGCCAGGATCATGCTCATGATCTGCAAAGTGACCGTAGTCTCACCGGTCCTAAGGTGAAATGTGTGCGTCTCCGGCCTCCATCGGTCCACAAGCGCGGTGATCGCAGCAGGGTTGAAGGCCGGTGTGGACCGAGTGACCATGTGGATAAAGGGGAGGAGTCCTAGCTGCTGGATGTACGGAGTGTACCGTGCATCATAAGGCATCTTGCCGGACGAGACCTCGTGGTACCTAAGTCGAAGGGGTTGAAGCTCCTGCAAACATACAATGGCAAAATGTTAGATTTCCATCTAAACAAACATGGCATCTTGTTCGACTTGCATTGAAGTTTTTAGTACCTGTCTCATTTCCGACATCTTGTAGGAACGGTGTTGAACATCATAGTGAGCATTGTTTAGAAGGGGGTTTAGAGACATCCTACATATTCAAAACAATAGAGAGAACAAGAACAATTACAAAATGTCCATCTTATTCCAACTATAGTTGACACATATAGTTCTAGCATCTAGCATCTAGTTCTACCCTACTATACCTATAATTCTAACACGAACAAAAATTTCTTCCTACTCTACCTATAATTCTAGGGTTTCACTATCCCAAAATAACTAGGGTTTTACATGCATTCCTAATATTGCAATCTAGGGTTTCAAGATCCAACTTACAAGCATTCCTAAACCTAAAGATCAAGTAAACATGGCAATGGTTCATACGATCTATGGTTTCACCATACAATCTAGGGTTAGACCAAATATTGCAAATAAGGGAGAAAAAAGGAAAAATTTGTGGATGCAATTGAGAGGGATTAGAGAGAATACCTGAGGGAGGGGATTGGGAGCACGATTCTTGGAAGAAATTCACCAATCTGGCCTGGTTGGGGGGAGATTAGGTGGAGAGCGTCGCCGCCGCCATGTCTGTTCGGGCCTGGGAGAGAAATGGGAGGGCTGGCTCGCGCGCAGATACAAGACCTAATGTGTGGCGCCACGCGCAACGGCGTTGCACTACACAGTGTGGCGCCACGCGGTAAGGCGCCACACTAGCGGGACCGGGGCCCACGAGGCGCCACGCTGGCAGGCGTGCGGCGCCAGGCGTAACGGCGTTGCACTTCAGGATGCGGCGCCGGCACGTATGGCGTTGCAAAAAGGGTTAGTTCGTGAATTTCTTTTGGCAAGAGTTCATTTCGTGAAATTGTTATATTTTTGGGTTATTTTCGTCCATTCTGTCGTGTGTGTGTGACTGTGTGTACCTTTTTTATTTTGTGGATCCGATTTTTTTACTTGCTGCATGAGAAGTTGACAACATGCATCATATCTACGGGAAATGGCTCTTCTCAGGCCACATGTGTGGTCCATGCTGTCGGTTTGAGGCTAATTTTTGATTTTTTTTTGTTTGCCCTCCGCCGTGTCTACCTGCACTGCTAGTCAACCTACTCGTTGTCACTGACTTTGTGGGCCTGCTTTTCATGTGGCCCGCTCATTGGTGAGGGTGAAGCTCGAGTTGGCAGCCCCATGGTTTGGGTAGTGTACCGGGTGCAAAATCGGGTTCTCATTTCATCTTGCATGGAGGACGCTTGAGTGTGGACGGTGTCACCATCGCTGTCGGGTACAGATCTCCCCCTCCATGGCAGGTCTGATCCCCTCTAGAGCCATAGAGGGCTTTCCAGCGGGGAAGTCAAGAGGAGAGCCCAACCCTAGCCACCTTGGTTGGAACCCTTCAACTCATGCATCCCAACCCTAGCCACCTTGTTTGGAACCTTCAATTCATGCATCCCAACCCTAGCCACCTTGCCTGGAGCTTCGCGCATCCTTTTGCCACCACTGGGCAGAGCTTCTTCGCAAGAGAGATTGACCATATGATTTTCGCACATATATATAACAATAATATTAAAATATATTAGTTGTAACAAAGTTGTACAAGTGTGAAACTGCATCACTCTACGTTTTCTCTTAAATTGGAGGGTGTAGCAAGTCAAATAAAAATGAATCTTGGATCAATCCAGACACATAAACTCTATAGAAGGAGAATTACATCAACTCAGCATTATCAAACTTGATAAGGCAAGGATCATGTTATATACACGAAAAGCAAAAGACAAAGAATAAACAAAACTATGCGCAAGGGACACAAGATTTTAACGCGGAAAACCTCTCCAACAAAGAGTTGAAAAAACCATGTGTGCTAGCCTGCAAAACTTCACTATATCGAGAGTGTTTACACAAGCCGTGAGTTTTTCAATGAAATGATCAACCCTAACAGTGACTTACAAGATGTAGTTATAGACAGAGATAAGGATTCATACCGTGGGAGGGGGGAGGGGGCTTATCCCCTCTCGGCCCAAGCCTCTAGCTAGCGACATGTCTTGTTCTTCTCGTTAGAAGTTAGCCATCTTTATGGATTTGGACACAACATAACAGATCATAACTGAGCCCCCTCCCGGCCCAAGCCTCTAGCTAGCGACAAGTCTTGTTCTGATCGTCGTTAGCCATCTTTATGGATTTGGACACAACATAACAAATCATAACTGAGTTGGGACTATAAATCCAACGAATTATCCAATTTACCAACACAACATTTACATGACATTCATAAAGAATGAATTGTGCATGATAGGTATATAAATATAGATACATATCCTCATATGTACATCATAAAAATAAATAATACCATCAGATACACATCATCACACTCTGGCAACATACATGTATACACAACCTAATAAACATATCATAAATTAATTCTAGTCTTTCTTGAGAATCTTGATGTCCTTCCAGCGAGACTCCATGAAACTCGAGTCGTGGTTCTGTGCGTACACTCCAAACTTGAAGTAGTGTGAGTCGCCGCCGCGGCCAGGCACATGCAGCTTCTTCTTACCATTGATGTACACGGTGAGAATGGATGCTTCAACATCATGGACCACGTTCAACTTAAACCACCTGTCGTAGATGTTGTCCTCAATAATCTGCCTGTCATAGTAATGCAATGCGCCGTTGTAGACATGTAGCATGAGCGTGGTGGCCGTCTCGCCCGCTCCAAACACCTGCATGATGGACACACCCGATGTACCGGAGGGGACATAGCCGTGTCCCTCGAACTGCCAGACCCCCGAGTTGTAGTCGTATCCCTGCAGGCAAGCATCAATAAGATAACTAATATTATATGCAAATATATAATAATGCTATGAATTATATGGGTAGCAAACTTACTGTCATCCTGATCTCTGTTCTTGGGCTGGTGTGGCTTTGGCGGGTGTGGGGCTTGTCCGAGGAGAGAACCCATAGCTTCCTCACCGTGCCATCAAAGCTATATCGTGATCCGCTCGACTCGTCGTACGGGCGCTGCAGCTCGAAGTTACTCTCATCAAGACTCACTGCTTTGAACCCGTCCATCGGGTCGGCAGTTTTGGGCGCCCGTGCACCCCTCGCCACAACGGATGATGAACATGCCAACAAGACAAGCATATACACACTAATCAAAGACAAAGCGTGAGGAGCCATGTGTACTTTATATGTGTGTGACTTCTGCTTTGCCTGTCTACTTGTCTCTGGATGCAGAGGCTTTTGATGAGATATGGGACTGACGAGGTCTCTATGTGGCTTATATAGTTATTGGGGCCGGATCTCTCTATACTTTGAGACATTGACAGCTTTTCTTTTCCAAATTGGAGTATTGATAGCTTAATTAAATATTACTCTTCTGTTTACACACGAAGGGTACTTTGAAGAAGTGTGTTGAATTGAACATGGGTTAATGGATCGGTACTTAGATGAATGTTCCTTCTTTTTGTGCGTACAAGGCGTGATTGACTGAGTAGCTAGCCAGTTTTGATTTGATTAGTCTTCAGCCTGCATTTTCCAGTGAATCAAGGTTTTGTTTTTCTGTTGAATGCTTCGTTATGTGCTCCCTTTCAACCTCGTAATTACCTTCCTAGCTGAATCTTCTCGCTAATGACAAAATACACATCGGATAACTGTATGATCTGAAAACTACAGTCTATGGCATGGTCACTTAGAGTGATTATTTTAGACGTTTAAAAAATGTTAAGATCTCGGTTCTAAGGCACCTTTGAAACCTATGAGTTTCTCTATCTCTAAACTCATTTTTTCCCTAATAAAATTTTGTTTTCTATCTCGCCAAATTGCCTTATCTACCATAAGCACATTGATCATTCTTAACTGTCTCTCCTTGGTGAACCTTGTTCTGATAAAGATGTATAACACAAAATATATGCTCAGAATCTGAGAAACATTTATCAACAGTTTTGGTTATGTAGACCCTTCAAATTACAAGAACTGTAAACGATAGGTGCTTTCCTGCAAATGACACTACGACAGTGATATACCAGAAAAAAAGCACAGACCACCGCCCAAGCCCTGACTCACTCTAGATCAAAACAGTAATTAGTCACTTTTTCTCCACTAAATTATCCATAGATGCTCCATTTTATGGGTTTGAAATGTGCTTTGACGTGATATGCTAGCTATTCACCATGTCCAGATCCACGCCAGAGTTGTCCATCTACAACCAAAAGTTCAACATGTTGTCAAAAATAGGCTTGAGTTGTACAGTCAGGTTCTCAAACTTCTGTGTATCCCACTATACACTTGGCCTCCATCTTATCGAGGAGGAAGCGCATATGTGCGGAATGCTTGGATGACGCCTTCACATCTGGATGTGTAAAGAACGCGGGTAGGCTGCACTTGCGTAAACTAAATTTTTTTACCGAGTAAACCAAGAATTATTGTGGTAGTACATTACAAGATTACTACTCCCTCCGTCTAGAAATATAAGGCGTTTTAGCTTTGTGAAATGAATGCATCTAGACGATTTTTATGTATAGATTTAGAATAAACCTATAAACTAAAAGACATCTAGATACATTTATTTTACATAGCTAAAATGTTTTATATTTCTGAACGGAGGGAGTACTAAACGCAGATCCATTGCAGAAGGTGAGTCGATCTAGCGCGGGGTGCGATTGTTACTATCTTCCCCGCTCGTGGTTCACTTGAAAGACTCATCCAAGTGCCGCAGCCGCAATGGCTCTAAAAGGTATCCACATATACGAGATCAAAAATTAGCATGATAGAGTTGTGCTAGCTACTCCATGCATCAGGTCTAAGCATGTGGAGGTGCCCTAGATTTTTGAAACACCGTGTGAAGGCAGCATGTGGAAGTGAGCACTACAGGAAAACGGTTATACGCCGAAGACCCAAAGCCCTCGGCGTAGACAGATAAAGCTTCGGTCTAATACTACCGCCGGCATAGCCCCATCGGTAGATATCTTATCAGTGTACCAAACATAGCCGTCGGGTAGCACCTAAGCCGATGGTTTAGGGATGGATGTCAGCGTAAAATGGCCGTCGGTGCCACAAACTTGACGGATGGCGAATGACGGCGCTTAGAGGTATGCCGACAACCAGGTCCTCTGCGTATCGTGCTACGTGGCATCATATGGGAGCCCAGCTGCTGGGAGCTGCGCCGACGTCTTGACGGTCGGCAGAGCGATCACCTGGGCAGAGCGACCACATGATGTGTGTGTGGTGCACTGGCTCAATTGTTTGCGCCTCTCCCCTTTGCCCTCCTTTAATTATATGGGACGCAACCCTTCTTTCCCATCTTATCCTAATAGGCTCCAGGTCCAATCAGCTAGGAAACCTCTCTTACGCTAAGCACAATCTAAGGTTTCTTCATAACACACTGTCTTGGGTTTCGAGCTCACAAATATATCTTTCATTAGATAAGGGGAAAATCCCATTTCGATGAACAAGTCTCGTTAGGATGCTTCATGAGAAACAAGAGGGGAAGCATTTGGCAACCTAAATAAGTCACTACATATCTCAAGCACATAAGAGGATTTTAGGTATGGGAAAATAACATACACACGGCATGGGACCTATTGATGACAACAAAATAACATATCACAATGTCTCAAGTTGGTTCGGTCCATGGCCTCCCATGAATTCTGACTAGAGACCAATTTATAATAACCATTCAAGTTAGTACGGAGTTCTACAAAAAAAGTCACATACTTTCTAATCAAAATAAATATTATCTGAGTAACATTAATACTTTATGAATGTGATGAAAGAAGGTCAACTCTAAGACAAGAGCATGTTTCTAAGAAAATACAAATTTGGTTCTAGCGAGGCATGGATTCACAATCTGGATCGCTAATCCAATCCCCTCTGGCAATCCATGCAAAATATATATTTGGTGCACATATTTTCTAGTTTTTTGCAAAATACATATATAAGTCTTGAAAATAAACGCACACATATATTTATAAAATAATACTCTCTCCGTCTCAAAATAGATGCCTCGGATTTAACAAAAAATAGATGAATCTAGACACTATTTAGTATATAGGTTTATCTAAATTTTAATAAATCCAAGACATCTATTTTAAGATGGAGGGAGTAATAAATGTGTAGCTTTTGCAAATGCAAAATTTGGGAATGTTGCAGTTTAAGTTTTAAAATATGTGCTAATATTTCATGTTTTAGGTTAGTTTAGAAGTGAGCCCGGTGTGATGTGTATGTTACAAGATTTTTCGACTTGACCAAGCTTCAAAAATCCAATCTACATATTTCTAGTATAACGTGCATTGAATTCAACACTGCCTGATGGCTAGAGATTTGGAGACTCTTTTGTCCGTAAGTAGTAGCATTCTCGTTGTGATGTTATTTTTTAAGAAAATGAAACAAAGCTCTTCAAGGCATGGAGATTTGTCTCCCCGAGAGCATATGCTCCTAGATGAACAGTAAATTCAGAAAAAAAACAGAAATTAAAAATAAGAAAAAACTAAACTTTTGCAAACTTGCTTTTGTTACTATGTCCATGTTTAAATAAATTTTTCATCAAAAATCCAATATTTCCCGGTAAAAAGATAAAGGCCGGGGCTCAATTAATAAATTGGCACTCTTATCTTTTTATCACATGTCGCACTTGTGTGTTTTCTCCATAAAAAGATTGCAAAAAACAACTGACACGAATATATGCATGTCTAATTTTTCTCAACGTTTTCTACATTTATAAAATTATTTTTCACGTGTAAAAGCATATGCTTTCGAGCCAAAATGCATACCCCAAACCGGCGGTGCGGATCTGGTGGTGGTCCGATAGGCTCGGGTGAACACGGTGGCGATGGATCGCTTCTTCGCAACAGGGATCTATGGTGGTCACGGATCTACTGGTGGACAGAGGAATAGGGACTAGTTCTAGGGTTGGTGATGACGGTGGCACCCTTGCTGTAGTGCGGCCGAGGGAGCTTCACGGATCCTTTCGGGCTCAACCGGCCAGAGAGGGCCAGGTTTTCCCCTGCTGTTGTACCCGATCGACTACCGCCTTCTGCCGATGGAAGTAGTTCCCTCACGCGTGTTGCTGTACTGCCGACCCCTACCGAAGTTTCTTATTTTTGGTCTTACTAGCCTCACATTGAGGGTCGTGGTGAAACGACGGTGGTGACTGCAAGACTGTGGTGGCATGTGTCGGTGGGCAGTGAGCTTGGCGGACCAATACGAAGCATCCGGGACTGTGGTTTTTTGAGGGGTTGGGAGAAATCCTTGTCGTCTAAACACAAACATGCCGACGCCTGCGGGTGTCACCGTCCTTCTTGAAAGGCATCGGGTGTATCTCGTCCCCACCTCATGTAGCCTACTAGGGGAAACCCTAGGACTAGTCCAGACAGTAGCGTCATTGTCATCATTTTCCTTCTTGAAGGTGCTAGACATATGGTGGTACATCTCCGGAAGGCGCAACGGTTGCGAGTTATCTCTGGTTTGTCAAACCGCCGATGACAGCTTTGTTTTCTTTTTCTTTCTTCTTGTTTGTTTTGGGCTTGACTTATGTTGTTTCGCCCTAGCATTGATAGCAAAGTTGTATCGGATGGTTGATATATTAATATAACGGGGTGAAAATCTATTTCAAAGAAAAATGCATTTCAGGGACAAGATATTCATACCTGGGCTGTCGATAACTGGCAAGGAAAGGTGAAGAATTCAGTCCATTTTTCCAGTTTCAAGCCGTGAACCCAACGACGGGCCGGCTGCAGAGCCAGCTGTGGACACCGTGAAGATTAATCTCCTGTGGAATTACCGTGTACAGGAGGGCACGGTGAAGATTTTTTTTGCGAGTACAGGAGGAGGAGGGCACGGTGAAGATTTTTTTTGCGAGTACAGGAGGAGGAGGGCACGGTGAAGATTAATCTCCGGCGGAATTACCGTCGGTAGCACGAAAATAATTACGTGCCGTACGCTAACTGCCGCCTCTTTAAATTAACAATTTCAATATAGCAGTGCAGCCAGGTTTTCACGTTGCCACGCGCGTGCACGGCCCGGCGTGTGCCTGCCTTTTGATCCAGAGCATGCAGTATGCATGCATGAAAATTTTATGGCTAAATGTGACTATCTTAAAGTACTGTATCTATTGGAGAGATCTATCATCACTATATCCAAGTCAGTCGGACCCAGTCGATTTTTGGCTTTTTTTTGCAAAAAATTCCCTGATTTAATAAAAATCATGAACAACATTACTCCTAAAAGTAATAAAAATTATAAATATGTCTATGAACCATCTAGGGATGACTAAAACACTACCACGAGCCAAAGTCACGTCATCATCCTCGCCGCTCTATCATCGGAGTGGGGCGAAGCTTGCTGTAGTAAAGCTTCTTGTAGTAAACAAATGAAAACTCATGGCCTAAAAAAATAGTTCTCCGGTTTAGACTGTCCAGGTTCAAAGGGGACACGCGGCGATGCGCCCAGAAAATAGAAAAGAATCAAATTCTAATCTAAACTGGCTAGCTACTCAGTCATTCTAGTAAAGCTACTAGAATGAATATTACATCAGTCAATCTAATCTAATCTAAACTAGTAAGTATCAGTCATTAGAAAAATCCTAAGTATTTATCCAACGTATCATCTATGTGTAAACATCAACAACGAGTATATTATTTAATCAAGATCTCAGCTCTCCAGTTTGGACTGTGAAATTCCCCGGGTACAGTGAGATCCGGACAAAGAGCTATATAAACCACACGGAACCTATTTACTCCCACGTCTCATCACAAACCTCTACATCCAGAGGCAACTGAAGAAGAATTCAAAGCAGAAGCTAACAGACATATAAAGTACATATGGCTCATCACGCTCTGTCTTGGATCAGTATGTCTCTGCTTCTCTTCATGGCGTCGTCGTCATGTGTTGCGGCGAGAAGCGCGCGAGCACCCAAAGTCACCGACCCCACAAAGGGGTTCACCGCACTCAACCTCGACCAGAGCAACTTTGAGCTACAGCGCCCGTACAACGAGGCAAGCGATGCACGGTACAGCTTTGACGGCACCGTGCGAAAGATGTGGGTGCTCTCCTCCGATAAGCCACATGCCCGCCAGAGCCACACCAAGCCAAGAACAGAGATAAAGATCAACGTAAGTTTGTTAGCAGCATAAGCTCGTAACTTGGTTGTGTGCATTTTAGTATGTACTAGTAGATGCGTAGTGTTTAACTCGTTATGTTTGTAACTTCTGACATGAGGTTTCAAGTCAACAAAAGCATCATTTGTCAAAAGATGCCACCATAACTAACATAGTTATTAAATATATGTTTCGGTATAAAATTAAATGATTTACTAATATGTTACTTTTGATATTCTTCTACCTGCAGGGACATGACTATAGCTCTGGGGTGTGGCAATTCGAGGGTTATGGTTACGTCCCCTCCGGCACATCGGGCGTGTGCATCATGCAGGTGTTTGGAGCTAGCGACGCAGGGGCGGCAAGCACGCTCATGTTGCACGTCTACAATGGTGCGCTACATTACTATGATAGACAAATTGTTGAGGACAACATCTACAATAGGTGGTTTAAATTGAACGTGGTCCATGACGTCGATGGGTCTATGCTCACTGTGTACATTGATGGCAAGGAGAAGTTGCATGTGCACGGTCGTGGCGGCCACTCGCACTACTTTAAGTTCGGGGTGTATGCACAGTACCGTGACTCTAGCCGCATGGAGTCTCACTGGAAGGACGTGACGATCCTTAAGAAAGACTAGAATTAGTTATGTTGGCATATATGTATCTAGCCAGAGTGCCTATCTTGTTTATTTTGTTCATATTTTATTGTAATGTTTATTTGTTATTATTTTGCATAGACATTTGTTCTCATGTATATAGGACGATGGGTATATATATGCACACTTTTCTTTGTAATGTATATGTGTCAATATGTATGCATTATTCCACTCTTGATGTTATCGCATGCTAAATTTCAGTCGAACTAGATCGGAACCACACGTTGTCCCATGGTATCTCTGGTTTCTCATGTGTGTGTGTGTGTGTGTGTGTGTGTGTGTGTGTGTGTGTGTGTATAGAGAGAGAGAGAAACCCTATTCGACACCCAGGGTGCAGAATAGTTATTTTGCACCCCATATAACTTTATGTTGTCACGTTTAGAAATTTATGTTTTGTATACAAATAATTATGTTCATATTTATCCACAACGCAAAAAAATTGACATAAAAAATAGTTTATGAGTAATTATAGTGTAAAAACACTAAAAATACGTATTTTACGTCGTATTTTTATATGACATGTAAACAAAAAAAATTATGACATGTCTATATTTTCTTATGTTCTTCTCAACTCTCGGGGTAAGACAAAATTTACGCGACGTAAAAATAATATACGGTTTTAAAGATAGTTATTTTACACCCACCCTCTATCTTTAAAACCGTATATTATTTTTACGTCACGTAATTTTTTCTTACTCTGTAAGTTAAGAAAAACATAATAAAATTTAGAAATGACATAATTTTTTTATTTTTTGCCATATAAAATTACGATGTAAAATACGTATTTTTTGGTGTTTTTACACTATAATGACTCATAAACTTTATTTTTGTGTTGAAATTTTTGGTTATGGTAAATATATGAACATAATTATTCATATACAAAACATAATTTTTTCAATCTAACAAAATAAAAATATGTTGGGTGCAGAATAGCAATTCTGCACCCTGGGTGCTGAATAGGGTTTCTATATATATATATATACACACACTTTTCTTTGTAATGTATATGTGTCAATATGTATGCACAGGGATGAAGCTTGAAAAAAATACAAGTTCATTTTAAAATTTAAATTCAAATCCTCACTAGAGTTCAACTTTAATCACTTATATCTTCTCAAACAAAAAGTTTAAAAAATGTCACACTTTGTCAAATACATGCAATGCAGTTCCGCAAATTAAAAACTAATCATAAAACATTCCGATTCTTCGGGATGTTAATCTAGGTATTCCTGGATTCAAAGTCTGGACAGCTAATCCAACCTCCTCCATGAATCCATGCAAAAGATATTCTATATTTTATCAAAAAAATACATTTATAGGTTTTGCAAAATCTTGAAATATAATTGCTCTCTCACCCACACATTTATAAAATAATATTACAATCTATTAAGTTTTTTTAAATGGAAAAAACTGGAATGTTGTAGTTTAAGTCTCAAAATATGTGCTAATTTTCCAACTTTTAGGTAAGTCTAGAAGTGAGCCCTGGTATGGTATGATTTATGTTACAAGATTGATCGACTTGACCGGGCTCCAAATATCCTCTCTACTTATTTCTAGTATAACAGGGATTAAACTCAACCCAAACGGATGACTAGAGATTTGGAGTCTCCTCATCCGTAGCAAGTTGAAATCTTTGTCGTGATTTTTTTTTTTTTTCGAAAAGGAGACAAAACCCACGGCCTCTATATCGCTTGATGCACATACCTAGTTTACTGCATAGTTTTTTCGTTGTTATGTTATGGGTCTAACCTAAAAGTTGTCAGAGCTGGTGATCTAATACTATACACAGTGTGGTGACCTAGAAACCTCGAACGGATAGCAAAAGTCAAGACAGGAGGAGGAAGAAATGCACAATAACACAACAAGATAATCCTTGCACCACAATGTGTTCATTCATTCACTCTCCCCTTCCTTCTACGATAACTGAGTGAATCCCGTGCTGCTCCAGGCTGAACTGACGCCTCTCTCGTTGGTGGCGATGGTGAGGGATGGCAAAGAGGACACGCTGGTTGTAGTGTTAGGTTTTCTAGTTGTAGATGTAGTCCCATGGGGTGTCTTGTAGCAGTATTTCGGATCAATGCAGCCAGATCTAGGGTGTAGGACTATCATTCTTGCTACTCGTGCTCCTCTGGCTGGAGCAGAGCATTGAGGACGGAGTTGCCATCTCCACAAAAAAGGTAGAGGTTGTTGTTCTTCGAGTGGCTCATGGGTGTTGCATGGCGTTTGCCCTCCTGGCCGGCTATAGAAGTGGGGGGAGTGGAGTTGTGGTGTGGTGAGGCATGAGGCGGTACATCTCCTAGCCGACCATGGAGGTGAGGAGGAGCTCCGCCGCCATCCACCGTCCCGGTATTCTTGCAGGAATTGGTTCTACCCGCCGATGCTGGTGCTGATTAATTGCCATGAACCGTTTCCCCCTCCTTGTGGTTGTGGTTGCGAAAGGGAGGGTAAGAGGGACTCTAGGATCTGTCAATCTGGTGCTTGGCTAGAGGTCTTCGGGTGTGTGTTGCTCAGCAAGTCGGAAGCTGCTTCAATCATCGGATATTCTAAGCGGCGGCAGAGTGTTGTCATGGCTATCCAAGGCCAGCAAGGTCACTGATGCAGCCCGTCCTACGAACGCTACTACATCTACCTCCACGAGCTCCCCAAGTGGACCCATGACTCGCGCCCGAGCCAAACTCCTACAAGCTAAGGTGAACTCGCTCCTCTCCTTGTGTGACTTCGATACACCCTTGGATGGCCTGCTACTTCATACGCATACCTTGTGCATCATCAGGTACGAAGAGAAGGGCCCAGCGAACGGAGGAGCACCAGCGGAAGAAGCCAAATACCCTCTGTCTCCAGCGGTACTTATCGAATCGGCGGTACTACCGCCCTCACTACCTTCTACCGCTCCCAACAAAGCGACGCCAAATACTCTCTGCCTCCAGTGGTACTACCGGATCTGGAACCGGTACTACCGGTCCTCGGCACTACCGCCCCTACTACCGCTTCCTGCTGAAGACGCTAACGAAAGTCCCAGGGCTGCGAGCGGTACTACCGGGCCCGGAAGTGGTACTACCGGTTGAGACCGGTTACCGGTAGCTAGGCCGGTACTACCGGACGTGCGTGAACCTGATCGTGTTAAGTCGGCCCAGCGCCCTGTAACCCTCTCTATATTTCACTTTTTGTTCCTAAAATACCCCTGTTTGTGTGGTTGGCCTATAAATAGCCCCCACCCTCTATTGTAAACCCTAGACTTGGATAATAATAGATTAAGGACACCCCTTTGAGGATATTTCATCTATTGGTCTCATGCTCCTACCAAGGAGCACCCTATTATCAACCCCCCTCTTGGATCTTGCCTAGTGCGTTCAAGTTGTACAAGGCCTTGGGTTCTCGGTTTCTCGCCCCCAAGTCGTCAAGATCTCACCAAGCATCTCGCCCCCGTTGTTGGTCGTGGAGAGAGAGCTTCGCCCAACACCGATCCTAGGGATTATGTTGGACCGATTGCCACCGGCGTGATTTATCGGCATGTATCGTGATTTGTGTGCGTGTGTTCGTGGTTTTCATCCCTTCTTCCCCCGTCAATCGCTTTCCCCCTCGTTTCCCGTGGAGATTAGTGAAAGATCGGGCCACCCCAAGGGGTTACCCCATAACATCTTGGTATCAAGAGCAAGGTTGATCACGAATTTCCCCCCAATTTTTCTTTTATCCCCCTTAAAATCGAAAATTCCACAAAAAAGAGCCCCAATTTGCCTTCGGATCGATCTTTGGATTTGGTGAGTTTTTCGTGGTTTTGGTCCATAGATCTGTTGCTCTTGGAGTCGATCTATCGCCCTTTTTGTTCCTAGCCCAGCCTTTCAGTCAGATTACCACGAATTTGAGGTCTGTGCCAAGTGGATCCCGTTCTTGTTCTGCGCCCGGCGGTACTATCGCCCTCCGGTACTACCGGTCATACCTGGCGGTACTACCGCGCGACACATACAATTTTTCATTTTCTCTTGACGCCTCAATTTCGTTTGCTGACTTTCCCTCTTTAACTTGTTCGTGTTTCGCGTGTTTGTCGTCATTTTAACACAAGCTTCCGCATCAAAGCTACCACGCGCTCAACGACACTGCGACACTCGAACATCATCCCCACCAACGGTTGCAAGTCGTCAACAATACCAAAGGTATCACTTGCGCCACTTTGACAGCCCCATATCTTCCTTTGTGTGTATCTATCCTATGAGAGCAACTCATTTTGTTTGTCCAAGCATTGTGCACTTGCCTTCGGAAAGTGAGAGTGTGAGGCCAAATACAAAAGTTAACATAGTAGCATAGAAAGGGAGAAAAAGGAAAAGAATCAAAAAAAATAAAGAAAAAAAATAGAAAGATACATAGTCTCCCAATACAAAGAGAATACCAAGCTTGTAAGCCACAAAGAGAGAGAAAAGAGCGCACCAAGTCAAGTGCACAAATCTATTGCTTATCCTCTTTTGGCAAACGAGTTGTGGTCTCTCCTTGAGTTGGCACGACAACTGAGCGTAGTCTTTGTTAGGACCTTTTGTGCTCATTTTCATAGTCGTGCTAACCCCGTTTTTCTCCACGTGTGCGTTTTTCCGTGTTTTGGTAGATCATATCCTTTTGCTTTTGATCTTTGGTTCTTTACCACTTAGAACAATAACCTTTTGCTTGGATCGTTTCGTTTGGTTTTCCACAATCCTAACCTTCCACCAAAAGCTTTTGAGAGTTGTAGCATATTTGTGTGTGAGTTTCTTTACCATTTCACTTTGCACGCTGTTCGCTCCTTTGTGTGGCAATTGGTTTGATATAATCTCCAAGGTGAGGTAAAAGGCTAACTCTACGCACCCTTATTCTCCATATACAACCCTTGTCGGCTTTGCATCATGGACAGGAATGGCGAGCCGTCCCAACCACCACCACCTCCGGAGGACGACACACAATACATGACAAGATGGGACCATTGGAAGGTCCGAAGAGGATTCAACTACCGTTGTGAAGCTCTTGAGCGGCGCCAAGGTGAACAATTTAGTGAAGCCCGCGTGGAGTTCAAGAACATCGACAACCGCTTCGAAGAAGTCCGAGGCCAAATGCATGCCATGCAACACAACCTCGGTCATCAAAATGAAGCTCTTGGTCGCGCCCTCGCCTCAACGGATGAGAAGCTTCAACGCCTCATTGATGGGCTAGCAAGGCCACGCTCGCGCGACTCAAGCTCATCTCGGCACTCCTCAAGTGAATCAAGTGCACCTCGCCGTCACGCTTCAAGGCACCGGGATGGACCCGTCCTTCAATCCATGAGCTCTTCTCAAGCGGTACCATCTCCGCGACACGCCGCAACGTCAAGCTATGATGGTGACCTCTCCGCAAGACCTCCAAGACGTGAAGCGAACCGGCCACAACCAAGGGCACTTGTGCTCCAACAAGAGCAACCTCACATGGACCACCAAGCCCATCGCCGTCGGCATGTTCTTTCAAGAACAAGTGAAGCATCCGAAGAGGACGAACAAGATCACCGTCGACGTGAACCACTCGAAGATCCACCAAGGCGTCATCATCGACATGATCGTCAACATCGACAACATGATCATCATGACGAGCCTCCTCCACATCAAGAAGAAGGAGAACAACCCATTGCGCATGCGGCTAGACGCCCTTCTCGCCACATGGCGCAAGACAATTCTCCTCGTCATCAACCGCGACAAGAACAAGAGCAAGCTCCCCAAGCTCGTCGTGAGGATCATCAACCTTCTCCTCGTCCTCAACCGCGCCAAAAACACGAGCAAGCTCCCCAAGCTCGTCGTCAAAACCAAGTTCCACCACCAAACGCGGCACCTCAACAACCGCAAGATCAACGCAACCATCACCAAGCAAGACATGAGAGCTCGGATGATGATGATGACTGCCAAAATCATGGCAACCGCCGCAACCGGAACCGCAATAGAGAAGAAACTTTCGGCAAGCTCAAATTCACCATGCCCAAGTTCACCGGTTCCAATGAACCCGAAGAATATCTCTCGTGGGAACTCAAGGTTGACAAGATCTTCCGCATGCACAACTATAGCAATGAGAAGATGATGGCCATGGCATCCCTCGAGTTCAATGAGTATGCCAACCTTTGGTGGGAACAAGTCCAACTCGCTCGAGAAGAAAAATAAGAGCCTCCAATCTCAACTTGCCAAGATATGAAGTCCCATATGAGATCCCGCTTTGTTCCTTCGCACTACACGCGTGACCTCTTCAACAAGCTTCAAACGCTTAGTCAAGGGACAAAGACCGTGGAAGAGTACTTCAAGCAAATGGAGCTCAACATGATCCGTGCCAACATTGAAGAGTGTGATGAACAAACAATGGCACGCTTCCTCAATGGCTTGAACCATCAAATCAAGCGCATCACCGAGTTCCAAAAGTACAACAACATGGTTGAGCTTGTGCACATCGCATCAAAGGTCGAGCGTCAAGTGCAATAGGACATCAAGTACAACAAGCCAAAGACGTACTTCACCTACAAGCAAGAACCAACCACTACTCCAACAACACCAAGTGTAAGATCCTCAAGTACCACCAAGCTTCCCTTCAAGCCAACACTCCCTCAAGGAAAATAGCCCCCAAGTGGCAAATACACAAGGGATGATCAACCATTCAATGGTGAATGCTACAAGTGTGGAGGCAAAGGACACAAGTCGGCCGCATGTGGAAACAAGAAAGTTTTGTTCATCCATGACAACGGCGATGAAGAATACTTGAGTGAAGAAGAGTTTGATGCAAGGGTCAAGGAAGCCATGGCAAGGCAACATTTGGAAGAGGACCAAGAACTTCTTGTGTGTGGGCATAACGCAAGTCCATCGCTTGTGGTCACAAGGGTCTTAACTACCCAAGCCAATGAGAATGAAGACCAACGCTCGAACATCTTCCAAACTCGTGTCGGCATCAATGGGAAGTCCATCAAAGTTGTCATCGATGGAGGGAGTTGCCACAATCTTGCAAGCACGGAATTGTGTGAGAAACTCAACCTCACCCTCCATCCGCATAAACACCCCTACCATATCCAATGGCTAAGTGACCAAGGATCCGTCAAGATCAAGCACACCGTCTCGGTAACGTTCTCAATTGGGCCCTACAAGGACACTATGGAATGTGACGTGGTCCCAATGACAGTTTTCCATATGTTGCTCGGAAGGCCGTGGCAATATGACAAGCGTGCTTTGCATGATGGTCACTCAAACACTTATACCTTCAAATGGCTTGAAAAAACTTGTGTATTGCAACCAATGACTCCTAGCCAAATAATTGCGGACAATGCAAAGGCTTTAGCGAGGGCGCAATACACAAAAACACCTTGTGAGAAGATTGGTGAGCGAGAGAACCACACCATAGTGAGTGAGTGCCACAAGCCAAACTCGAGTGGAAAAACTAAGAGTGTTCTTCTTGCCACCAAAAGTGAGATGAGAGAAGTGCGGAACAATCCATCCATCTTGCACTATGTCCTTGTGTCGGGGATATAACCCCAGGTACCCCAGAGTTGGTCTATAAGTAAACTCATAAGAGACATGAATAAAGGAAAGAGTATTTAATAAGGAGATATTAGGCAAAATAGAAAAGGAAAAAGACAAGAAAGAGCAACTGGGCCGAGTAAGGGAAATCTCGGCCCAGCCCACTCCATGGCGAACTAAATAAAAGAAAGAGAATAACCCCGGGTGGGCCTAAGCCTAAGTCGGCCACAGAACCTCCTACCCGACACCCACTCCACTCCCCGCCAAACCGACGCTGCAGGTCGACGCCTTCTCCCGCCAAGCTGCTCCCCTCCATTCCACCTCGTCGCCCGGGTGGGCCGAATGAGCACTAGCTCGGCCCACCGCGGGACTCGGCACCGGCTCCTCTCCTCGTCGCCCGGGTGGGCCGAATGAGCGCTAGCTCGGCCCACTGCGAGACTCGGCACCAGCTCCTCCCCTTGCCGCTCGGGTGGGCCGAATGAGCACAAGCTCGGCCCACCGCGGGACTCAGTACTACAGGCTCCACAGGATCAGACCCAGGCCGGGGTGGGCCGAATTAACTGATTGCCAGGCCGAATCTGCTCTACCCAGGCCGAACTACACTTCCAGCAATGTCATTTGGGCCGAGGTATATTGCTCCAGGTACCAGTCTATTCATCTCCAGATAAAGCACATCATCAGATCAAGCCAAGACAAGCTACACAAGTATTATGTCAGTTCTGGGACCCAACCAACTCAGACAGGCACATGGCAAAAGGAATATGCCCTAGGCATCCAAGAATATGCTAAGGAATATGCCATGGCATCTTCGAAGATGCCAAGGAATATGCCATGGCTTCTTCGAAGATGCCAAGGCATATGCTGAGCATCTGAGAAGATGCCGGGAATATGCTATGTAGATACCAAACGTGTGGAACAAGCCTTGTCCCCTGGGCTCCCCTTTATAAGGAGCACCAGGGGGATCGTTCATAGGAGAGGCCCCGAAGGGCTCCTCTCCTTTCTGCTCACTAGGAGCTCTCCTTCTTCCTCTTCGTCCACTCTCACAGAGAGCTTAGATAGAAGCATAGGGGAAACAGCTCAAGGAGCATGATTATAGCCACAAGTATGGCAAGATTATAAGGGATCAGATGTATAGAATGAGGTGTTATCCACTTGAGAGCTTAAATCCAATATACATTGTATTTCTCTTTGTTCATATGAATGCGGTCTTCACCGCATCATCCCTCCCCGGATTCCTCCACGTCCATCGGCCCCAACTTTAGCCTACCCATGGCATATGCCGTGATACCACCACGAAATTTGGCGCCCACCTTGGGGCCTTCTAGTGGCGTTGGTTGGGTTTCCATCCGGACGGGAACATCTTCATCAACTTATTCCTCATAGGGCTCATTCAACTTCAACAAGTCAACAGAGAACAAAGAGGTAAGCGCAGAGGCTCTCCAAGTCTAATCCATCAAAGCTGGTCAGACTCAGCAAGCAGGACTCAAGCACTACTCCAAGCTTACTGTAAGTACCAAGTAACTCAGCAGGGCGGGTATGACCTAGCAAAACTCATCCAAACACTTCTCCAAGTATGCTGAAAGTGCCAGGTAACTCAGCCACCTACACTCAATCCTTCATCCCAGGAAGAAAGTAACTCAACCCGGGGACTAGTAAACTTATCCGAAAAGTCACCTTTAGATTAAGAGAGCATTATGTTGATTTAGATCTATACTCCAGCCAGCTTATCTGTTAACTCAGCCATAAGTTGAATCAGCTTATTTGTGATTCAGATAGAATTTGAGTCAGTTTATTTATGTTTTGGATTATCCATTAACTCAGCTCACCAGCCAGCTTATCTGTTAACTCGGCCATAAGTTGAATCAGCTTATTTGTGATTCAGATAGAATTTGAGTCAGTTTATTTATGCTTTGGATTGTCCTTTAACTCAACTTACCAGCCAGCTTATTGATGGTTCGGATATAACTTGAAGTCAATTTGTTTATGCTTTAAATTAACCTTTAACTCGGCTCGGTAGATTGTCTCTGATTCGGACTAACATTTGATTCAGCTTGCCAGGGTATATTATAATTCGGATTGGTATTCAAACTCAAGCGTACTAATCATATCTCTGATTCAGGCCGAAGCTTTATTCAGTTCACCAGATTGCCAGGTTATGCTATGTCTCGGATTCATATCTCACCATTTTGCCAGGTTATCCTATATCTCGGATGACAATTGGCCAGCTTATCACATCTCGAATCTATATCTCATATCTACATCTCGAATCAAATCTCTCAGCGGTTAGCCTTATTATCATATCCCAAAGCTTAATCTCGGATCTATATCTCGGATCCATATCAAAGGCAAATTATCGTCATCACGCCAAATCAAGCTATATCGTGGCAAATAGTTAACTCGGATTTGAGTCATATAACTCGGATTCGAGTCAGATGACTCAGACTTAAGACATAAAGTCAATTTTGAGTAAAGTAACTCGGATTTGGGATGAGTTAACTCGGATTTGAGTCATATAACTCGGATTCGAGTCAGATGACTCAGACCTAAGACATAAAGTCAATTTTGAGTAAAGTAACTCAGATTTGGGATGAGTTAACTTGGATTTGAGTCAGATGACTCAAACTAAGACATAAAGTCAATTTTGAGTAAAGTAACTCGGAGTTGGGATGAGTAAACTCGGATTTGAGTCATATAACTCGGATTCGAGTCAGATGACTCAGACTTAAGACGTAAAGTCAATTTTGAGTAAAGTAACTCAGATTTGAGATGAGTTAACTCGGATTTGAGTCAGATGACTCAGACTTAAGACATAAAGTCAATTTTGAGTAAAGTAACTCAGATTTGGGATGAGTTAACTCGGATAATAACTTACTCAATGAGGTTAATAGAGCAATGCCCAAGAAGGCAAGAGCTCATAACTTACCCAATGGGGTTAAAAGAGCAATGCCCAAGAAGGCAAGAGCTCATAACTTACCCAATGGGGTTAAAAGAGCAATGCCCAAGAAGGCAAGAGCTCATAACTTACCCAATGGGGTTAAAAGAGCAATGCCCAAGAAGGCAAGAGCTCATAACTTACCCAATGGGGTTAAAAGAGCAATGCCCAAGAAGGCAAGAGCTCATAACTTACCCAATGGGGTTAAAAGAGCAATGCCCAAGAAGGCAAGAACTCATAACTTACCCAATGAGATTAAAAGAGCAATGCCCAAGAAGGCAAGAACTCATAACTTACCCAATGAGGTTAAAAGAGCGATGCCCAAGAAGGCAAGAGCTCATAACTTACCTAATGAGGTTAAAAGAGCAATCCCCAAGAAGGCAGGAACTCGTAACTTACTCAATGAGGTTAATAGAGCAATGCCCAAGAAGGCAGGAATTCATAACTTACCCAATGGGGTTAAAAGAGCAATGCCCAAGAAGGCAAGAGCTCATAACTTACCCAATGAGGTTAATAGAGCAATGCCCAAGAAGGCAGGAATTCATAACTTACCCAATGAGGTTAAAAGAGCAATGCCAAAGAAGGCAAGAACTCATAACTTATCCAATGAGGTTAAAAGAGCAGTGCCCAATAAGGCCAGTATTCATTACTTACCCAAAGGGGTTATGACCTGTGCCCAGAAGGCCAGAAGTCCAGAAACTTACCCAAAGAGGTTATGACCAGTGCCAGAGAAGGCCGGAAGTCAAAAAATGGTCCCAGAAAGGTTATGTGCAGAGCCCAAGAAGGCCGAAATCACAAATTTACCCAAAAGGATTATGCGACCAAAAAATGTATGACAAAGAAGTTGTATGTCAGAAAACAACTCTGGGGATATTTTAGATATAAAGCCCATGAGCGATTCTACGAATCCCACATGGCCTCGGGGACTAATGTCGGGGATATAACCCCAGGTACCCCAGAGTTGGTCTATAAGTAAACTCATAAGAAACATGAATAAAGGAAAGAATATTTAATAAGGAGATATTAGGCAAAATAGAAAAGGAAAAAGACAAGAAAGAGCAACTGGGCCGAGTAAGGGAAATCTCGGCCCAGCCCACACTCCCCATGGCCGAACTAAATAAAAAGAAAGAGAATAACCCCCGGGTGGGCCGACCTAAGCCTAAGTCGGCCCGCCACGGGCCTCCTACCCGACACCCACTCCACTCCCCGCCAAACCCAGCTGCAGTCGACGCCTTCCCGCCAAGTTGCTCCTCCATTCCACCTCGTCGGGTGGGCGAATGAGCACTAGCTCGGCCCACCATGGGACTCGCTCCTCTCTCCTCGTCGCCGGGTGGGCGAATGAGCGCTAGCTTCGCCATCAAGGGACTCGCACCAGCTCCTCCCTTGCTCGGGTGGGCTGAATGAGCACAAGCTCGGCCCCGCGGGACTCGATTCTGAGCTCCACAGATCGAGACCAGGCCGGTGGTGGGCCGAATTGCCAGTGCCGAATCTGCTACCCAGCCGAACTACACTTCCAAGAATGTCATTTGGGCCGAGGTATATTGCTCCAGGTACCAGTCTATTCATCTCCAGATAAAGCACATCATCAGATCAAGCCAAGACAAGCTACACAAGTATTATGTCAGTTCTGGGACCCAACCAACTCAGACAGGCACATGGCAAAAGGAATATGCCCTAGGCATCCAAGAATATGCTAAGGAATATGCCATGGCATCTTCGAAGATGCCAAGGAATATGCCATGGCATCTTCGAAGATGCCAAGGCATATGCTGAGCATCTGAGAAGATGCCGGGAATATGCTATGTAGATACCAAACGTGTGGAACAAGCCTTGTCCCCTGGGATCCCCTTTATAAGGAGCACCAGGGGGATCGTTCATAGGAGAGGCCCCGAAGGGCTCCTCTCCTTTCTGCTCACTAGGAGCTCTCCTTCTTCCTCTTCGTCCACTCTCACAGAGAGCTTAGATAGAAGCATAGGGGAAACAGCTCAAGGAGCATGATTATAGCCACAAGTATGGCAAGATTATAAGGGATCAGATGTATAGAATGAGGTGTTATCCACTTGAGAGCTTCAATCCAATATACATTGTATTTCTCTTTGTTCATATGAATGCGGTCTTCACCGCATCATCCCTCCCCGGATTCCTCCACGTCCATCGGCCCCAACTTTAGCCTACCCATGGCATATGCCGTGATACCACCACGACACCTTGTTTGCAAGGGACTAGCGCAAGGAACTAATGACTTAACACATGTTCCTCCTTCTTTGATGGCTATTTTGCAGGAATTCCACGATGTATTCCCCGAAGAGCTTCCTCATGGCCTACCTCCTCTTCGTGGAATCGAGCACCGCATCGACCTCATACTCGGCGCCCCACTCCCAAACCGCGCCGCGTATCGCACGAACCCGGAAGAGATAAAAGAGATAGAACGACAAATCAACCAACTCGTCTCCAAAGGTTTGATCCAAGTAAGCACTAGCCCAAGCGCGGTTCCTGTTATTCTAGTTCCAAAAATGGATGATACGTTGCGGTTATGCATGGACTGCCGTCCAATCAATGCTATCACCGTGCGTTATCGACATCCTATACTGCGTCTTGATGACATGCTTGATGAGTTATGTGGATCCACTATATTTTCGAAAATTGATCTTCGTAGTGGTTACCATCAAATTCGCATGGCCGAAGGTGATGAGTGGAAAACCGCCTTCAAGACCAAGCTTGGTCTCTATGAATGGTTGGTTATGCCCTTTGTCTTATCAAATGCCCCATCTACCTTCATGCGCCTCATGAACCATATTTTGAGATCTCTAATTGGGAAGAGTGTCATTGTTTACTTTGATGACATCCTTGTCTATAGCAAGTCACTAGAGGAGCATGTTACTCATGTTAAGGAGGTCCTTCAAATCCTTCGTCATGAAAAGCTTTATGCTAATCTCCCGAAGTGCACTTTTGCAAAAGACAAGCTCATTTTCCTTGGTTTTGTTGTGTCTTATAATGGCATTGAAGTCGATGTCTCAAAAGTTAAGGACATACGAGATTGGCCCATACCGACCAATGTTAGTGAACTTCGTAGTTTTCATGGGTTGGCTGGCTTTGTACCGTCGCTTTGTGAAAGATTTTTCTACCATTGCTTGCCCCCTCAACGAATTGACCAAGAAAAATGTCACGTTCGTTTGGGGAAAAGCACAACAAAAGGCTTTTGATGAGCTCAAAAAGAGGCTAACCGAAGCACCACTTCTTGCATTACCGGATTTCACAAAAACCTTTGAGATTGAATGTGACGCTAGTGGAATTGGCATTGGAGGCGTCCTTATGCAAAATGGGCGTCCCATTGCATACCATAGTGAGAAACTTAATGGCGCACGCCTAAATTACCCCATTTATGATAAAGAGATTTTTGCCTTGGTTCGTGTCCTTCAAGTGTGGCAACACTATCTTTGGCCCAAATAATTTATCATCCATTCCGACCATGAGTCGTTGAAATATCTTAAGGGCCAAGCCAATTTGAGTAAAAGGCACGCCAAATTGGTTGAATTCATGGAGTCTTTTCCTTACATTGTCAAATACAAGAAGGGCAAAGAAAATGTGGTAGCGGACGCCTTGTCTCGCAAAAACACAAACCTTCTTACGCGGCTCGAAGTAAATGTCTTGGATCTTGATGATATCAAATCTTTGTACGCATCCGACCTTTTCTTTGGACCAATTTTTGCAAAATGTTCAATAGACAAAGGGATTGATTATTTCTATTTGCATTAAGGGTTTTCTTTTCAAACAAAACAAGCTTTGCATTCCGAAGTCGTCTCTCCAAATTTTGCTTCTTCAAGAGTCCCATGGTGGAGGCCTTATGGGTCACTTTGGCCGTGACAAGACGTATGACATGCTTTCCACTCACAACTTTTGGCCAAAGATGAAACGCGACGTGGAGCGCCACGTCCAACGATGCACTACATGTATCCAAGCTAAGTCTAAGTCTAACCCCTTTGGTCTTTATATGCCATTGCCTATTCCTTATGCACCTTGGTCGGACATTAGCATGGACTTTGTGTTAGGCTTGCCTAGATCTAAACATGGACATGATTCTATATTTGTGGTAGTGGGTCGCTTTTCAAAAATGGCACACTTCATTCCGTGCCATAAGACCGATGATGCTTCACATGTAGCAAATTTGTTTTTCAGGGAAATAATTCGGCTACACGGTGTACCAAGAACAATCGTCTCCGACCGTGACGTCAAATTCATGAGCTACTTCTGGAAGACCCTCATGGCCAAGCTCGGCATCAATCTCCTCTTCTCGTCCGCCTCGCATCCTCAAACCGATGGACAAACCGAGGTCATCAATCGAAGCCTTGGCACACTCCTCCGGGTGTTGATAAAGAAGAACCTTAAAGACTGGGAGGAATGTATTCCACACGCTGAGTTCGCCTACAACCGCGCCAAGCACTCCACCACCATGAGGAGCCCGTTCATGATCGTCTATGGCTTCGAGCCTCTCACCGCGCTCGATATCCTTCCACTACCGCTTCATGAACGTTCCAATATGGACATTGTCAAGCGTGCCCAAACAATGAAGAAACTCCATGAAGACACAAGAGATACGATCGAGCAATAAGTCCTTCGCCAAGCATCAAGGCTAAACAAGCACAAGAAAGAGATGATATTTGAAGAAGGTGACCTTGTGTGGATACACTTAAGTAAAGACCGCTTCCCCAAGGAACGCGACTCCAAACTCAAGCCAAGAGGTGATGGACCATTCAAAGTGCTAAAGAGGATCAACAACAACGCCTATATCATCAATATCCCAACATCAAAGTATCTTGTGAGCTCGACATTCAATGTCAAGGACCTCTCACCCTACCATGGAGAAGATGAAGTTGAGAAGGTTGAAGAGTCGAGGATGACTCTTTCCCAAGGGGGGGGGAGCTGATGCAGCCCGTCCTACGAACGCTACTACATCTACCTCCACGAGCTCCCCAAGTGGACCCATGACTCGCGCCCGAGCCAAACTCCTACAAGCTAAGGTGAACTTGCTCCTTTCCTTGTGTGACTTCGATTCACCCTTGGATGGCCTGCTACTTCATACGCATATCTTGTGCATCATCAGGTACGAAGAGAAGGACCCAGCGAACGGAGGAGCACCAGCGGAAGAATCCAAATACCCTCTGTCTCCGGTACTGAATCGGCGCGCCGGTACTACCGCCAATGCACTACCCTACTACCGCTCCCAACAGGCGACGCCAACAGAAGCCAAATACTCTCTACCTCCAGCGGTACTACCGGATCTGGAACCGGTACTACCGGTCCTCGGCACTACCGCCCCCTACTACCGCTTTTCGCCGAAGACGCTAACGGAAGTCCCAGGGCTGAGAGCGGTACTACCGGGCCCGAAAGCGGTACTACCGGTTGAGACCGGTACTACCGGTAGCTAGGCCGGTACTACCGGACGTGTGTGAACCTGATCGTGTTAAGTCGGCCCAACGCCCTGTAACCCTCTCTATATTTCACTTTTTGTTCCTAAAATACCCCTTTTTGTGTGGTTGGCCTATAAATAGCCCCCACCCTCTATTGTAAACCCTAGACTTGGATAATAATAGATTAAGGACACCCCTTTGAGGATCTTTCATCTATTGGTCTCATGCTCCTACCAAGGAGCACCCTATTATCCACCTCCCCTCTTGGATCTTGCCTAGTGCGTTCAAGTTGTACAAGGCCTTGGGTTCTCGGTTTCTCGCCCCCAAGTCGTCAAGATCTCACCAAGCATCTCGCCCCCGTTGTTGGTCGTGGAGAGAGAGCTTCGCCCAACACCGATCCTAGGGATTATGTTGGACCGGTTGCCACCGGCGTGAGTTATCGGCGTGTATCGTGATTTGTGTGCGTGTGTTCGTGGTTTTCATCCCTTCTTCACCCGTCCACCGCTTTCCCCCTCGTTTCCCGTGGAGATTCGTGAAAGATCGGGCCACCCCAAGGGGTTACCCCATAACAGTCACTCCGAGCTCGGGTGCGGCGAACTCCCATGCTTCTTCTTCCTCCAGGTTGTTGTTGGCGTGCCCCAAGTGGCTTGCTCCCTGGTGGAGGCGCGGGTGCCGATGTCGCGGTGGTCGCACATAATCGGCGGAGTGGACCAAGGACCTATTCACCTTTTAGATTTTGTTCTAGGGTCCAGTTTGTAAAACTTGAGGCCTTATCTTTTATTCCCTCTGTTGTTAGGGGCCTCGTTAAAAAGAAACACAAGATATTCACAGCTAGGTGAAGAATTCAGTCCCTTTTCCAATTTCAAGCCGTGAACCATACGACGGGCCGGCTACAGATCAGGTGCATATACCTTTTCATTGCCAGATGTTCCCAGCTGTTCTCCCAAATTAAACTGCCGTGTAAGAAGGGCATCCGGAGGATTAATCTCCACTGAAATTACCGTCGGTAACACGGAAATAACTACGTGCCGTACGCATGCTAATTGCCGCCTGTTCAAATGAACACTTTCCATATAGCTAGCAGTGCAGCCATGCAAAAGTTTAGGTTTTGACCCAGCATGCAGTATGCATGCATGAAAATTTTATGGCTAAGTGTGACTATCTTAAATTTTCTATAGGAGAGATCATCGCTACACCCAAGCTAGTCGACCCAAGTCGATTTTTGGCCTTTAATTTTGTTTACCTTTGATGTGCTCGTATCCAATAGTAAACAAATTAAAGTGATCTTCGAGTAGGTTTTATAGATACTTCCTCCGTCTCGGTTTATAAGACCTACGTGTATTTCTAGGTCGATAAATTAACCAACTTAGTATGAGGTATATAAGATAAAAAATATACTATTAAAAAACTTCAAATGTTATATTTTCTAATGATATAATTTTTACATTATATAATTCATATTATATAGCTCATGCGGACGACCTAGGTATAAAGGTAGTACGTCGTACAGTACATTAATATTTCATTTTCCAAAGTCCGTCCAGAATATAATCACTCTATGTTAATCCATGGAGCATTTTAATTAGTTATATGAACGTACCTAGCGATGCATCCAGAAACTGGCTAGCAACTAAACTGGCTAATCTAGGGAAAAAAAATCAGTTCTCCATTTTGGACTGCCCAGGTTCAAAGGGGACATGCAGCTATACATCCAAAAAACAAAAAAAAACAATCACTCTAATCTAATCTAAACTGGCTATCTACTCAGTCAATCCACCAGTCAATCAAATCTAACCTAAACTAGTTACCAGTCATTAGAAAAATCCGAAGTATTAATCCAATGTATCCTCTATGTGTAAACATTAACATCGAGTACACTATTTAATGAAGATGTCAGTTCTCCAGTTTGGACCGTCAAATTCCCCAAACACAGTGAGATCCAGACCAAGAGCTATGTAAACCACACACGGTACATGTTTACCCCCTCATCTCATCACAAGCCTCTACATCTAGAGACAACTGAAGAATTCAAAGCAGAAGCTACACACATATAAAGTATAGATGGCTTTGTCTTGGATTATGTCTCTGCTTCTCTTCATTGTGTCGCCATCTGTTGGAGATATGCCCAAGAGGCAATAATAAAGTGGTTATTATCATATCTTCATACTTATGATAAATGTTTACATACCATGCTATAATTGTATTAACAGGAAACATTAATACTTGTGTGATTTGTAAACATAAAAGAGTCCCTAGTAAAGCCTCTTGTTAAACTAGCTTGTTGGTTAATATATGATCATGGTTTCCTGATCATGAACATAGAGATGTTATTAACAACAGGGTCATATCATTAGGAGAATGATATGATGGACATACTCCTATAGTTAAGCGTAGCATAAAGATCAAGTCATTTAATATAGTTCATTTGCTATAAGCTTTCTGATACATAGTAACCTAATTCCTTCGACCATGAGATCATGTTAATCACCATCACCGGAAGGATGCTTTGATGAAATCAAACACCACACCGTAACAGGGTGGCTATAAAGGTGGCATTGAGTGTTCGGAAAGTATTGGTTGAGACACATGGATCAAGAGTGGGATTTGTCCATCCATATGACGGATAGATATACTCTGGGCCCTCTCGGTGGAATGTCATCCAATTAGCTTGCAAGCATGTGACTGGCTCACAAGGGACCACATACCGCGGGAACGAGAAAAGAGTACTTATCAGTAACGAGGTTGAACTAGGTATGCAGAGATACCGACGATCAAAACCTCAGATAAGTAAACTATCGTGAGACAAAGGGAAATTGGTATCGTATGTAAGTGGTTCATTCGATCGCAAAGTAATCGTAGAAATATGTGGGAGCCATATGAATTTCCAGATTCCTCTGTTGGTTATTGTTCGGAGAAGTGTCTTGATCATGTCCGCATAATTCACGAACCGTAGGGAGACACACTTAAGGATTCGACGTTGTTTGAGTAGTTATGGAATGATGAGTAAGAGACCGAATGTTGTTCGGAGTCGCGGATGGGATCCGGGATATCACGAGGAGATCCGGAATGGTCCGGAGAATAAGATTCATATAAGGAAAGTCCTGCTTTGAGTTGGGGAATGGTTCCGGTGTTTTCATCGGAATGTTCTCGAAGGTTCCGGCACTCGGAGGGGAAGGGTACATGAATGTGTTATATCAAGTTGGTATGATTGCATTATGTACTTGGTGTCATCGCTGTACCAAATAGAGGGTTTTATTCAAATCCTAGTTTGAAAAGTCAAACGGCTAGTTTGAAAGTCAAACGGCTAGTTTTGGGAAAGAGGAGAAGGAGGTTTGAAACGACTTGGGGAGGAGTTCCTCCTCCCACCGCCCACCTTGGGTCCGAGTTGGGAGGGACTCCTCCCAGCGCCTCCTCCACCTATAAGAGGACGGGCTCCTCCTAGACACACAACCTTGCCCCTCTAAACCTAACCCTAGCCACGGCCACCATAATGCCGCCCTAGGGTTTTCCCAAGTCCGACTTGGGGCAATTCCTTGCCCTAGCCGCCTATCTCCCTCTACTTGGTGCCTCTAAACCCTAGATCGCCAAGCCTCTCTCATAGTCCACCATACTCGCCCGGCTTAAGGCCTCATGATTTCCCTCTACTCCGGTACCACTTGTCGTCAGGAATCGCGAGGAGAGTGCTACAACCTCCGCCTCACTGGAACAAGGGAGAGGAAGGTCTTAGTCGAAATCGAACATGTGACCGATCATGAAGGCCAAACGCAGCGCCGGAAGGATCGTCTACGCGATCTTGAGATCGGCAAGTGTACGACTACATCACCCACGAGAATCTGCTCTCGTTAACCGCTTTGGAATCTTCGAGGGTGAGTTCCTCTATCGACTCGTTGCTACAATCTAGTAGATAGATCTTGGCTTGTTTGTGTGCATGCGGTAGAATTCTTTTGTTTTCCATGCTACGAACCCCTATAGTGGTATCAAAGCCGTGTCTATATGTAGATCTGTTGCACGAGTAGAACACAATGTTCATTGTGGGCGTTGATGCTTTTGTTGTCGATTGCTTTTTGTGTACTTTGCATCTTGCGGGATGGTGGGATGAAGCGGCCCGGGCTAACCTTACATGACATCGTTCATGAGACTTGCTCCACGCTTGACATGCAACTTGTATTGCATAACTGGCTTTATGGTGCTGCTTTCTCCCAACATAGTTAAGATTCAATTTACAACGGGTGATTGACAATACTAGTATCAATGTTGTGGTTCTTGTTCGTAAGATAGAACGACACTTATTGAAAGCCCCAAACCACGTAAAACATGCAAAGAAAATTAGAGGCGTCTAACTTTATTTTGCAGGGGTGTGCTGTGATGTGATATGGCCATGATTGTGATTATATTTGATGTATGCAATGTTCCTTATTGTAAGTTGGCAACCGGCAGGAGCCATATGGTTGTCTTTAAATTCTGTTAAGACCCGCGTGTCTATTCAAAGTAGTTATAATAGTTGAAGCTGGTGGACAACAACCATGGAGCGGCGTCATTGACCTTGATGCAATGCCGGTGATGATGGAGATCATGTTCGTGCTTGAAGATGGAGATCGGAAGCACAAGAAGAAAGGCCATATCATATCACATATTATGAATTGCATGTGATGTTAATCCTTTTATGCATCTTGTATTGCTTAGTTCACGACGGTAGCATTATAAGATGATCCCTCAAGCACACAATTTCAAGTTTTATAGTGTTCATCCTTAGTAAGCACCGTTGCTAAAGCTCGTTGTTTCGAAGCACCACGTGATGATCGGGTGTGTTAGATTCTGCGAGTGTATACAACGTGAGCAAGCCAGATTTGCTCATGCAGAAGCTAAGGTTTGATCTTGATGAGCCTAGCATGTACAGACATGGTCTCGGAACACGGATCACCGAAAGGTAAAGCATGAGTCATATAGTAGATATGATGAACATGTTGATTGTTCGCCATTGAAACTACATCAGCTCTCGTGATGATCGGTTTTGATGTGGTGGATTTGGTTCGTGTGATCACTAAAAACAATGTGAGGGATATTGTTTTGAGTGGGAGTTCAACGGCAATATGATTAAAAGTTGAACACTATTTATCATAAATTAAATCAAAGTGAATTTGCATAATTGTTGTAGTCATTGGCATCTGTTTACCACCTTGCGCTTAGTTATAATTGAGATGATAGAACTATAGAATTCTGGTTAGTTACTTTATGAACTGGTATCGTATTGTTTTGAAGTGTTAATCTAAAGTTTAAAAGTCCTATTGCAAACTTTCAGTAAAGTTCCGGTACTCCATGAAGTTTAATAATTGGTATTAAAACAAGAGTGACAATTCCAAGTGTTAGTGTATAAGTATCATGTTTGTCTCCATGATTCTTGATATTAAAAGGATTCTCTTAATATCAAGGTTATCTAGGATCTGAAAGAGTTGTTTCAGAAACCATGATGTGTGGAAGATATTGTGATATCTGAAATGAAGTTTTGGTTGCAACATGATAGAGTATAATATGGAAAAAGTCATGTTCTCATATTTGATGAGAATTTGCAAAGGGTTGGAGACACTAGTTGTCCTAATCCACCAAAAGGTTTTGGATAGCAACATTATACTGACGATTCATCTTTATAAGCTAAAAGTAGCTTGATCATGGATAATTCCATGATAAGGGTGAATATTTGATGTAGGTAAAATATTTACTACACCAAGAGATTACTAAAGAATGGAATTTGAAAGCACACCAAACATTTGATGATGGTGATCTACTTCAAAGTGCAAGTCCAAAGACATTGGTATTTAAATATACACGCTTTGGACTATGTGTCATATGTATGACTCCACTATTGATGTTGATAGATTCTTTCAAACAGAAAAGGAAATACTCACAGAGAATCTCATAAATATATGGCAGAAAAGAAAAGACTAGAATTGTTCAGTTTAAGTATATAGATGATATACATGTTATGGCTATATTCTTTGCTTATTAAACAATGTGGTTCTTAAGTATTTGATACTGAATTTGTTGGTGTGAATCGTCATACGAAACAACACAATTCATGAACTACAATGGCCTAAGTAACTAGCAAAAGAATATGTGATGATATTCATCGAGATTAAATAAAGGGTTATTGTGTTGCTCGTTAAACATCAAAGCTTGCCTTCAAGATTTGTTTTATCAGGTATTATGATAACAAAAGGGTTGTTCAAATAATTGCCGTAATCCATAAAAGATGGATGATTCACAAATCTTGTTGGAGAAATCACATCCATAAAACTAGTGCTAAAAATGTCGAAAGACAAATTGATTGAAGGATCACTTAGGAAGTGACATCGCCGTTTAAATTATATTGGAAAGAAAACATGAAGAAACTCCATGTGGATGGAATTTTGGAGTCTTTTGATTTTTGATCAAATGACGCTTGTGAAACTTTCCTAGAGATAATTAAAACTTCGTTCATAGGTCAAAAGGGAACGAATGACTAGCTTATTGGAACTTGTACATATTGTTGTAAGAAATCCATTATGTGTAGTCAAGAGCGATGGATTTCAACTTCATATGCTTTCTCCGAAAATTTGATTGAATATATGAATATTTACTTAATGAGGATGAAGTGTGAAATATTTGAAAAGTTCAAAGATTTTCAAGATGAAGTGCAAAATCATTGTAACAAGAATATAAATAGTTTATGATAAGATCATAAAGGAAGATATTTGAGTTACAAGTTTAGCATAATACCTAAGATTCAAGGAATCGTTCCGTGGATTTGCATATCCCGAAACACCATAAGAGTATGGAGCATTCGAGATATGTAATTAAACCTTGTTTGACATGGTAAGATCGAAGGTGTAATTCAGAAACTGCCATTATATTTTAAAGTTTAAAAGCTTTAGAGACTACCGTTTTTCCACTGAAAAGAGCTCCATCATAATCCGTTGAAATGACACCATATAAAGTTATGGTTTGGGATAAAACCCAAGTTGTCCTTTCTTAAACATTGGCATGCCATGCATAAAAAGGATGTTTGCAACCAAAGTCGGATGAACCTGTCTTTGTATGTTATTTCGAATAACTGTTAAGTATTCCTCCATAAACATCAGAGACAAAAGTGTTTGTCGCTTAGAACGTCAAGTTTCTTTGAGAAGGAATTTTTCGTGAAAAGTTAAGTGGGAGGACAATAGAACTTTGATAAGGTTAAAAGAACCTTAGCTATATGTGCAGAGTTGCGCAAAAGTGTTCCGGAGGCAGCAATAATGCTCATGGCTCACGTGCCTCAAAGGTTGTGGTCACGGAGGTCTAAGTTCCTATTGAAACAAGTAGGTCGGGTAAACAATCAAATACCAAGATTTGAGGGTTGAATCATTATTTGAGAATAATGAACCGACTACATGCAAAGAAGCGATGATGGACCCTGACTCCGTAAAATGGCATGAAGCCATAAAATCCGTGATAGTTCTATACACGAGAAATCAAGTTTTGAACTTGAAAGACCCTCGAGAAAGGTGTAAGACCTTACAGTTGTGTTTGTATCTATAAAGAAATAGACATGGATGTTTCGCATCTATCAAATGGTCGACATGTTGGGAAAGAGTTCACAACAATGTTCAAGGGTTGACTATGACAAGATTTGATCTTTCATAGCGATATTTAGTCTAGACGGATTAATGTAGCAACCACTACATATAATTCTGTTATATGGTAGTTGAATAAAAAACAAGTTCTTCTAATAGAATTGTTACCTAGGACGTGTGCATGACACGGTCCATAGGGTTTTGTTAATTCAAAGGATGCTAAAAGTATATGCAAACTTCAATGGTTGAAGTAAGCATCGCGGAGTTGGAATCTTCACTATGATGAAACTGTTAAAGGAGTTTAAATTCGTCAAAGATAATGAAGATGCTTGCATTTGTAAGAAATTAAGTGGGAGCGCTAAGACATGTTTCTAATATATTATGTGGAAGACATATTGTTGATTAGAAATGATGTATCTTTTATTAACACATATTAAGAATTTCATCCCGATGAAAGACTTAGGCAAAACCTAAATATTTGGCATCAATAGACGCTAATATGGTTGTGCCGAAAGTACATAGATGATGTATTGAATGAGTTCAATATAGAAACTATAAGAAAGGTTCTTGTCACACAGAAAGGATTGAATGAGTTCAATATTGATGATATATTCAAGTGTATTGACACTGGATAAATGAAACAAAGATTCAAGTATAGATTGATACTTGATGTATGAAATCACAAAGAGTATTTATATCAATCATAATGTGATATGTACAAATCCAGATATGTCCTATGCACTAAATGTTATGAGCATATACCAGAATGATTCATAAGATAATCATTAGACGATAGTAAAGATATTCTTATGATCTTGTAAAAGAACTAAGAATATATTATTTTGTAGAAATGACAAATAGATGGTTAGTTCATTGTAAATGAATTACATTGATACTAGTTTTGTCGCAAAGTACAAATTAAGTTTATCTCAATGTAAACTAAGGGTGGCACAATATAATGGAAAGTAAGTTCCATAATGGATTTGGATGAGTTCCAAAATTAAGACATTGTGACAGATACTACAACAAAAGGCTAAGTATATGACTGCTATAATAGCAGGTAAAGAGGGCATTTGTGTCAAGTAGTTTGTTATCAAACTAGGTGTAGTTCACAGCGGGATAATACTATGAAGATATATTGTACGACAATATTATCAACATGTTTTAACCCCAAAGAACTAAAGGTCTCACCAAAGGACCAAAATTATACAAAGCCATCTCATTAGAGAATGAGTGATGCGTGGAGACGCAAAGACATGCAATTACAAACGGACCTGGAAGTGTCAGATCCGGAGATCAGTTGACCACTAGCAATCGTGTACATACAACACTAGAAAGTCATAGGTGTTGAATACACAAATGTTTGAAACTAGATTATTGACTCTAGTACAAGTGGGAGACTGTTGGAGATATGCCCAAGAGGCAATAATAAAGTGGTTATTATCATATCTTCATACTTATTATAAATGTTTACATACCATGCTATAATTGTATTAACATGAAACATCAATACTTGTGTGATTTGTAAACATAAAAGAGTCCCTAGTAAAGCCTCTTGTTAAACTAGCTTGTTGGTTAATATATGATCATGGTTTCCTGATCATGAACATAGAGATGTTATTAACAACAGGGTCATATCATTAGGAGAATGATATGATGGACATACTCCTATAGTTAAGCGTAGCATAAAGATCAAGTCATTTAATATAGTTCATTTGCTATAAGCTTTCTGATACATAGTAACCTAATTCCTTCGACCATGAGATCATGTTAATCACCATCACCGGAAGGATGCTTTGATGAAATCAAACACCACACCGTAACAGGGTGGCTATAAAGGTGGCATTGAGTGTTCGGAAAGTATTGGTTGAGACACATGGATCAAGAGTGGGATTTGTCCATCCATATGACGGATAGATATACTCTGGGCCCTCTCGGTGGAATGCCATCCAATTAGCTTGCAAGCATGTGACTGTCTCACAAGGGATCACATACCGCGGGAACGAGAAAAGAGTACTTATCAGTAACGAGGTTGAACTAGGTATGCAGAGATACCGACGATCAAAACCTCGGATAAGTAAACTATCGTGAGACAAAGGGAAATTGGTATCGTATGTAAGTGATTCATTCGATCGCAAAGTAATCGTAGAAATATGTGGGAGCCATATGAATTTCCAGATTCCTCTATTGGTTATTGTTCGGAGAAGTGTCTCGATCATGTCCGCATAATTCACGAACCGTAGGGAGACACACTTAAGGATTCGACGTTGTTTGAGTAGTTATGGAATGATGAGTAAGAGACCGAATGTTGTTCGGGGTCGCGGATGGGATCCGGGATATCACGAGGAGATCCGGAATGGTCCGGAGAATAAGATTCATATAAGGAAAGTCCTGTTTCGGAGTTGGGGAATGGTTCCGGTGTTTTCATCGGGAATGTTCTAGAAGGTTCCGGAATGTCTGGCACTCCGGAGGGGAAGGGTACATGAATGTGTTATATCAAGTTGGTATGATTGCATTATGTACTTGGTGTCATCGTTGTACCAAATAGAGGGTTTTATTCAAATCCTAGTTTGAAAAGTCAAACGGCTAGTTTGAAAGTCAAACGACTAGTTTTGGGAAAGAGGAGAAGGAGGTTTGAAACCGACTTGGGGGAGGAGTTCCTCCCACCGCCGCCCACCTTGTCCGAGTTGAGGGACTCCTCCCAGCGCGCCTCCCTCCACCTATAAGAGGAGGGGCAGGGCTCCCCTCCTAGACACACAACCTTGCCTCCTCTAAACCTAACCCTAGCCGCCGCCGGCCACCATAGCCGCCGCCGCCCTAGGGTTTGCCCAAGCCGCCGACTTGGGGCAATTCCCTTGCCCTAGCCGCTGGCCTAGCTCCCTCTACTTGGTGCCTCTAAACCCTAGATCGCCAAGCCTCTCTCATAGTCCACCATACTCGCCCGCTTAAGGCCTCATGGATTTCCTCTACTTACTACCATGCCAGGTCTTTGCCGAATCGCGAGAGTGCTACAACCTCCGCTCCTGCTAGAACAAGGAGAGTAAGGTCTGCCGAGTACCGAACGGTGACCGATCATGAAGCGCCGCTAACGCAGCGCCGGAAGGACCGTCTACGCGATCTTGAGATCGGCAAGTGTACGACTACATCACCCACGAGAATCTACTCTCGTTAACCGCTTTGGAATCTTCGAGGGTGAGTTCCTCTATCGACTCGTTGCTACAATCTAGTAGATAGATCTTGGCTTGTTTGTGTGCATGCGGTAGAATTTTTTTGTTTTCCATGCTACGAACCCCTACACCATCATGCGTTGCGGCGAGGAGCGCACGGGCACCGAAAGTCACCGACCCCACAAACGGGTTCACCGCACTGAGCCTCGACCAGAGCAACTTTGAGCTGCAGCACCCGTACAACGAGGCAAGCGGTGCACGCTACAGCTTCGACGGTACCGTGCGGAAGATGTGGGTGCTCTCCTCCGATAAGCCACACGCCCGCCAGAGCCACACCAAGCCAAGAACAGAGATAAAGATCAATGTAAGTTTGTTAGCATCATAAGCACGTAACTTGGTTGTGTGCATTTTAGTTTGTACTAGTAGATGTCTAGTGTTAAACTCGTTATGCTTGTAACTTCTGACGTGAGGTTTCAAGTCAACAAAAGCATCATTTGTCAAAAGGATGCCACCATAACTAACATAGTTATTAAATATATGTTTGGGTATAAAATTAAATGATTTACTAATATGTTACTTTTGATATTCTTCTACCTGCAGGGATATGACTATAGCTCTGGGGTGTGGCAATTCGAGGGTTATGGCTACGTCCCCTCCGGCACATCGGGCGTGTGCATCATGCAGGTGTTTGGAGCTAGCGACGCGGGGGAGGCAAGCACACTCATGTTGCATGTCTACAATGGTGCACTCCATTACTACGATAGACAGCTCGTTGAGGGTAACATCTACAATAGGTGGTTTAAACTAAATGTGGTCCATGACGTCGATGGGTCTATGCTCACCGTGTACATCGATGGCTAGGAGAAGCTACATGTGCACGGCCGTGGCGGCGACTCGCACTACTTCAAGTTTGGGGTGTACGCACAACACCATGACTCTAGCCGCATGGAGTCTCACTGGAAGGATGTGAGCATCCTTAAGAAAGACTAGAATTAGTTATGTTGCCATATATTTACGTAGCCGGAGTGTTTATCTTGTTTATTTTGTTCATATTTATTGTAATGTTTATTTGTTATTCTTTTGCATAGAGATTTGTTCTCATGTATATAGGACACTAGGTATGTATGTATATATATGTGCACACTTTTATTTGTAATGTATATGTGTCAATATGTATGCATTATTCCACTCTTGATGTTATCGCATGCTCATTTCAGTCGAACTAGATATGAACCACATATTGTCCCATGGTATCTCTGGTTTCTCTGGATTTATTGTTAGGATATACACGTATCATTCACACTGATAGAAAAGTATTTCAAGTTATGTTGGTTTTAAGTTGGGATGTTTGTGTATTGTTCTTTGTTGTTGCTGAATTAAACTGTTCAAATGCATGGGTGACAATGACAATGACCAAACAATGGAACTATAAATACTCATCAGCTATGCAAACTATGGGGTAGTTGACATAATCTTCAAACACAAGGAGCGGCATTGGCTATATGACAACAAACAACCAAAAGCATTTGCACTCATCGGTTGTGCAAACGAATTTATTGTCCCCCGCATATCTGTATGGATCAGGGAAAGACGAGAACTACTATATTTCGGGGAAAAAGGACCCTTGAATTATCCTCGCTAGATGGGTAATCGTTGCGGAAACAATTTCTCTAGCTCTTAGCGTTGCTAGAGAGAAAGGCTCCATGGAAAGTATTTTTTGGAGCCTTTTGGAAGCTCGATATTTATCTATCTACTTTGAAATATGGTCCACAATACTTATAATTATGCCTTAATTAATTAAACTATGGTACATATTACTATCATGGTTTATATATACGCTAGCCATGCATGTCACATGAATTGGTGTCGCGGTATGTATGAATGCACATGTTTAAATACAATATTTGGATTGACACTAAAAAATTCAAAATGTATCAACATTCTAAAGATGGATCCATTAAACTTCCACTTTAAAATTTTATTGTATTCACATCATTCTACATTAAATATAAAAACCAAAAATGAGCTTTGAGCCCTCCGTGCTTCACTAGATTCTGTATCTAACAAACTATCTACAAAAACGAAGAAAATTCACATTTTGCAACCTAAAAGATCATTTTTTCCTTTTTTTAGGATCATATTCCTTCGCCCTGGGAACGGTTTTGAACAATTCCCCATTATGGATGCCATGTTCATCATGACAGATCTATGAAGGGGGTGTACACAATTAGTTCTGATAAGAGTAAGTAAAAGAAGAAAAAATCATAAATTTGGAGAGATGAAGTAGAACATATCGGTTGGTTACGAACATCGATGGGGACTCTAGCATGGCAAAGGATACGTTATCACACGAGGATACCATGCATGTCTCGATCTTGCGCACCATCTCCGCAACCACACTACATGTCCACACAAAAAACACATCTGAATGTTCAAACTGAAACACAGTCAAGATCCAAAACAAAAACCTCACATTTATGAATCATGGTATACCCCGTAGATGTTGGGATCGGCGTTTTGGTTACCGGTCGATAACCGGATATCCCGACCACCCCCGGGAAATCGGTTTACCGGGCAAAAAATCCCGAATTTATTTGATTTTTTGAAATTTAACAAAAGAAATGTTGTAAATAGTCATACCGAGGACTTTGATTTCGAATTTTGCAATTTAAATTTGTCCGGTAACCGGTCGGGATTTCCCAGTAACCGTGGTAACCGAAAATCCTGACCAATCTTGGTTTTTTTTTTCCTACCGGTAACCAAAACCTTGGTTGGGATACAAGCTTGCTTAATAACGACAGCTCAGGCTTGTAACAATGCAGCACGATTGCACTCAATCGAAGGATTGAAGGTGGGCAGGTGATACCGCCAACAAGATTTATGATTGAATCATTTATCATTGACATCATGATGAAATAATTAAGAAACTTTTATTGTACATTTTCTCTGGCATTTTGGTCCATTATTCAAGTCGAGTCAAATTTGTACCAACTATGGTGTACTGCAAACAAGTTTGGCAACTAGCTACGGGTTGTTCCATCTCATTATAGAAAAACATCCGTGTGAGAGCTAGAGGAAGACTTATGTTGTTCATTGTGGCCCCATAGGATGATGTTGTTTTGTCCCAAAAAAATCTTACTATATTGCAGTCTATTAGTTTATCTGCTCATGCACATACTGGCTACGCACCAGGAGCTAATTGCAGTGACGAATGGAGCATAAAAAACTCTTCTTGTCGGCGTGTTCTCAAGTGAAGCGAGTAACAAAAGAGGTCTACGTACCCTTCATCGTCTTAGGCTGCTTTATCCTTTGTGTTGCATGTTAAGAGTCTATGTCAACCTTTTTATATCTTTTGTTCGGGTTGTATCCTTATTATGCAGAGGGTGGGTGTAACTCTATTGGTTGTAACCACTTGATGCAAGATATTGAGTTAATAAAAAATATCTTTATATAAAAAAGGTGCTCTCTCCGTTCGAAAATAAATTTTGTAGATTTATCTCAGAAAAATATTTGCGAACAAAGGAAGTACTATAATGTAGAAATGTGACCCTGGATTATTGAATTTCTTCATCCCATATCATGTATTCTAGAGTCAGCACAAAGTGCGAGAAGAATTCATGAGGACGGAATTCATGAAATATACAAATTGTGAGTTGGTTGTAAGACGCCGATTTCAACCGCTTGAGAAAAGTCATACAGACCGGTCTCCAATTAATTGGGATGAGTCGTTTTTAAATCAAACATTGGACTTGTGAGAATTATGGAATGATAAGTATCAGGAAAGTCCATGTGTATCATTTTTATACCGAAAGAAAAAGGAATATACTCTGTGACGTTTAGTGGTACTGGTCAGTTTGTCAATAGAGCATTGGCCTTAATCAGTCGGACTCTAACCCATTTTTTTTTTTTGAGATATGTCGGACTATAACCCAATGGTTTTGGTCCGGGTATGATTCTCCAAACTCTCATGGGCCTTGGCTTACAAGTCCATGGTTAAATTATTTCTTACATTGTGTCGGTGTTTTGTCGGTTTTGCCCAGTTTTTCTTATTTCAGTTCTCCCACACTTATGGAAGGCAGATTTTGTGCTGATTGCCGAGAATGTAAAATTTCTGAGTTCAAAGCAGAATGTTTTCTTGAGACAGGCTTTCGTATTACTATATTAATATAAAAACCACACCTACAACCAACGCAAGTTCAAAACGACGAAAAAATGCTAGACAGCAGCAAAAACATACCCTAAAGAAAACAAAAAAAAGACTAGGACGGATCAACTAAACAACGGAGACTCGCAACCGCTGAACCCTTCAAAGATGTGCCACCACGGTCCTAGCATCAAAGCGTCAACTGGGCAAGCAGCACCTTGAAGAAGAAGGAAAGCGAGTTCAAAGCAGCATATTGTAGCGACCAACATATTTTATGGACTTTCTCAAAAAAAAAACATATTTTATGGACTTGCTCAGGGCCGGTTAACCTCTTTTAAGACTCCATCTCAAGTGGTGTGTATATATGTGCACTAACAATGGTTTTCTAACACACGGTGAATTGGAGCAGGACATGTAGTCGATCTAGAGGTTGAGACAGGTAATATAGCACGAAAAACGAGGTCAATCAGCGGCAACAACTCTCACCTAAAAGGGATGCTTTTACAACAAGCGATTGCACCTGCTGCAGCACATTGCGCTGACTGACCGAACAACTTGGCCTGTCGCCGTGAAAGCAAGCTGTATTTGCTCCTCCCCTGTTTGCCTGCATGCTCGCGAGAACACGATAGGCCGGAGGCAGATGGCTGTCAGGGTTGTCGGGAGCGCACACCGCCGCGCAAGCGCCAGAGCACTGCCTTAGCCGGCGATCCCGAGGACGCGTGCCTGCAGCAGGGGGCGGCGCCCAAAAAGGCGACGAGCGTGAGAGCGTGAGCCTCCAGAGCCGGTTCTTCAGCTACTTGGTGCTGATGGTGTTCGTGATGGTCGTCGTCCCCGTCGTGTCCGTCACGACGAACCGGAGCAGCGGTTCTGGCGCTGTGGATCTGTAGTCGACCTTGTCCACCACAGCGGCCTTCTCGGTCATGACGAGCGGCACTGCCGCCGAGCCGCCGATCGACCGTGAATCCGTCTCCCACCGCTGCCGCCCCAGACTGGGGCCGGGTGTGGAGGAGTGCGACATATCTTCCGGCCGGTGGGTGTACGACGAGGAAGCGTACCCTCTGTACGAGGATTGAGGAGAGCGCGTGCCATGGCATTCAGGGCCTGAAGCGTACCCTCTACACGGCTGGCAAGGCCGGTACTACAGATTCGAAGGCACCCATGGCATTCAGGGCCTGAAGCTGATTCAAGTTTTTTTTTTCCATTTTGTGAAAGAGGTTCAGAGATTAGTGTTAATCAGATGAAAGCTGAGCTTTCAAAAGGAAGCTAGCTAGTGGGGGCAACAAACGTCGCGTCGGTGCTAACAGCGGTAACATTTACAGGAGTCACTGAACTGGTAATGTTTCGCACTACACTGTAACTGGAAAACAATTACTGAACACAAATTTAATCTCACGTACCGTTTTCAGTCTTTAAACAGTAATGTGAGCTCTTAACTCTCCAACAGTGATACGGATCTACTTGAAGAAAGTCAGAGGATGTCGGCGAGATTGGACAAGCCACTGCAAGAACTCGGTCTGAAATGGGCCTCCACACTGGGCACAGACGGGCCACAGGGCCATGGCCTATTACATCCATCACGCCATCCATCCAAAACAAGCAGCCACAAGTCCTGAAATTTCACAGAATTGTTTCAAGGATGCCACTCCCAGTTACTCCGGACTCGTAAAGAAACCCGATCGAGATTTCAGATGCTGGATCTGAATTCCACTTGATCACTAACTTACTCGTCCCGTTAAATCAACTGCATGTACGGGCTGTAATCTTTTTCTGTCATCGAGGAAGCATCGGTGCTGGAGCTCGAGGAGGTTTAGATGTGAGGAAACAAGAACGGATTAATGGGGGATTAGTAATACTTTAGGTCGATTGAAAGGCAATCCACCCATCGCTTGCAAACCAAACTATGCTTACTCGAAGCTGTCAAAGAAACGCTATACTTACTCGATCAGGGTTGACGCCTGCAGGCCCCGCGCGGGCGGGCGGGCGGGCGGGCGGCCTATGAATCAGTGGAACCTGTCGAGTGTTGCTGTTCCACGAAGCATAGATCAGAGTTGGCATGTGGCCGGAGCTCAAGGCTAGCTAGCTGCAGTACTACTGTGTCCATGCAAAGAAAGGGCCTAGAGTCGGGGCTCCTACTCTGCCCGATCGAGCTAGCCCTCTACCTACATTTCTTTATGCTAGGAGCAAGGGCCTAGCTGAAGTAGTACTTCGATTGTTCTTCCTTTCGTGGCTACGATAGGACAAAGGTTCCTTTTTTATTAAGAAACAAATGAGTCAACGGGAGACTATTAAATTGCACGCAGCCGTGCAACTTTTTTTTTTGAACGGAAAAGACCCGGAAGGGCCTAGTGCTGCATCGTTAAAAACTGTAGATGGGATACATATAGGCAAAAGGGCCCTGTAAGAAAGAAAATTACAGAAAACCCCGGCATTTTGCACAGAGGACATTGGGGGAAAGATGAAAAAGCAATCGGCCCCTTCGTCCTCTTCTCCACCTTCTCGAGCAGGAGGCCACCGTCGGCCACTATCCCTCTCGCCGGGGACGCACCACTTGGGAGAAAGAGGGCGCACCTTGCCGTCGAAGCTCCTGAGAAAGGCCTCCGCCTGGGAGGTTCAAAAGATGCCCTCATCGGCATCAATATTGGCTGCCTCTCACCAGAAATTGCATCGGCAAGCAACGACCTTTGCGTGATGAAGATCCTCATCCTGCAGCAGAAATCCCCAACCGCATCTCCTACTCACCGCAGTTGTCGCTCCAACAACCACCACTCCCCCGCCACCGAGGCCGGCCAAGTGGGGATGTATAATCGAGAGCCCGTAAGAAAGGAGATATCGGCGCTTATTTTGAAGGAGGCTCACCATCTCGCGGAAGCTCGCCGCCCTCCACCACGGACGCCTAGCGATTTCCACCGATGGCAACTGGTCAACGTCGCGCCACCGCGTCAACCCAGAGCACCTCTACTCCTCTATACAATCCACAACACAACCTCCTCCTATCTCCGTTCCCCCGCCACCATGGTTGGCCAAATCAAGAGAAACCAGGAGGAGGAGGCAATAGATCAAACAGGAGCCACACACCAGAGCCCTTATTGCGGAGATCCCGGTTGTGGACAAACTCGTCGCCTGCTCCAACCATGGGAGCACCACGCCGTCGTCGTCCACCCTCCAGATGCGCCAGATCTGGGCCAAAAAAAAACCGGCGTCCTACTCCAACCTAATGGCATACCGCCAAGAAAACTACTCCTACATATACAGAGAGGAAGCCGAGCATCTTTCTCAATCCCTTCCCCAGCGGCAGCGCCGCCAGAGAAGAGACGAGAGAGAGCTCGGGGGAAGACGAAGACTCTTAAAACGGTTGCCTCTCAATTCGTGCGGGTTCGGGGGGGATTGCCTCCCTTTTTACCTCGTGTCGTCAGATTTTCAACAAATACGCCATAGGGGGTCCTAGTGGCATTGGAAAGATGGGGTGTGAGACGTCGGATGTTCCAGGAGCGGTGACCACAAGTTTACCCAGGTTCAGATCCGACTGCGGTGATCGGATCCTACTCCAGCTAGCAACTCAGTAATATATTAGGGTAAGCCGGATGTTACAGCGGATTACAAGAGGGGTTCGCTAGTGCGAGTTGTGATTATGGTTGTAAGATTGGTTGTGCCCTAAAGGCTCCCATAGGGATAGTTAGATACCAGGACCTAGGGTTACAGGAGAGACCTATCCGGCTATGTTACAGAATCGGTAACTAGATACAGCTTGGACTAAAAGTAATACTACAGGCCTAAGTCGGTAACTCTTCTGGGCCTTGTCGTAGCCGGAACTGGCTCATCCTCTTTCTCTGACTGGGTCGCCCGTGTAGCGAAGCTCTAATCTATTGGTGGGCCACCCTGGTCAGCGAGTTCTGTGGGTATACCCGGAAAGTATATCCCCAACACCTCGCATTAGTCGTGCAAAATTCCACGCATGTGCATATAATGGAAATTTCAACCCTAAATGCAGATGATTATAGAAATGATCAATAACCAGAACAATTTCATGGCTTAAATTTTTGGTAATTAACTCACAAAACCGGCGTTATCTATATGACCAAGAAAAAACTATATTCATCATTCGCTTTTATCTTCACAAAAAATCTTAGTTAGCTCGATGGATTTGGTTTTTCATAGTTTCCAAATAAACAGTTAAGTCTTAGAATTGTTTCCTTTATGCTATTCCATTAGGGGTAGTCCAAGAAAACATTGGACCCAATGAAACAAAGTGAATATAACTTATACCAAACTTTTATACCTTTTATTGATTTATTCTTATCATGACATAGTCTTAAAAGGTACAATTTACTTCGTTAGTAAGTTAACAACATAATCGCACTGCAAAATATTTGTTTAGTCTTATCTAATATCCAATTGTAATGCATATCATAGCATGAGACACTTGTTTTATGCTAAATTTAAACTTTATTTTGGTACGATGATTCGTTCTAATTTATTTTTTACATCTAATAAACTATATATTGTGTTTTTTAATATTCTTAAATATGATGTAAGGATTCCAAAGCGTCTGATATCTTCTAGTCGTATGAGTAGACAAGCATTTTTGTAGAAACTTCTAGAGCATAAATTGAAATGCCACTATTGATTCTTTACTTGTATGTAATGATCATGTGTATCTTGCAAGTCCTAGTGAGTTAAATAGTGAGTCAACAATGTGTGTGTGCTTGTAATCTGTATTTGCGTAGCATCGCATGTACTAATCGATGACGAATATGCAAATTTGTGGGTTCTACGTTTGCGTACATAACATTTGACTATTTTATACAGTATGCTCTAAATTTCTTGGTGTCATCTCATATATAAAAGTTTTCCTGCCAATATTCAAATAAAATTAATACGTGGAATTAATAAGGAAATATAGTAAATATATACATATTTAATTCATAACACTATGTAGAATGTCAGTAAGAGAGTTACTAGCCAGAAATCCAATTTATCTCATGGGTACTAATGAAAATATTGTTTGAAAACTCATTTTAAAAATTTAAAAAAATAATAATAAAATATCCGCGTGTACATTCAAACATTCATTGTTCAAACAAAAAATAAAAAATAGAAAAATATCCATATGTATGTCCGTACATTCTATATTCGGGAAAAGGAACATTTTTGTGTCCCGTATAAAAATGAAAATAATGACTATTCGGTGACATTTTTTTTCATTTTACATAAAACACATAAAATGTTTCTTTTTCCAAAAAAAAGTATGAACATAGAATGTCCAGATGTACAAACAAAATTTGTTTTAGAATTTTTTTTTTACATTTTTAGATTAGTTTTTATGCCTTTTTCATAATAAGTTCATTGCACATGGGAGCAGAACACCACCTAGAGTTACTAGCATCATAACTGAACTCATGACCGCTGCTCGGATTGGATTGTTACTAGTACAAGGTACACACTAATGGTTTGTTACTAGTACAAGGTACACATTGTTGGTTTGTGGTGTCGATTTGCATGTTATTGCAAATTAAACCTATTTGATTTTTAGATATTCAATAGTCTCTTGTGTGTAATGGATAGGAGTGTTTTCTATGGCCCTTCTCTACTTAAGTTTGGATTACCTATGGGTCCTGCGATCCATTCAACACCATGTAATTCTTCACATTACAGATCGACCATACCACATCGGAGATTCGGAGGACAACGACAACGCTATGTTGAGTTTAGAGGGGGCCACCGCCTAGCCCATGATTTTATAGCAAAGTACTAGTAGTGTTTGGCACATTTATCCTAAAAACAATAGTATTTGGTCCACCTCCCCCCCCCCCACACACACACATGCGTGCACTAATATTTATCATCTCTAGCTAATTTGCACCCCCAGCAACTCAGCCCAAGCTCTACCATTATTAGACAATATCATGTTAGTAGCAACTATTTTATTGTTCTAATCCATCTCCCAGCAAGGTGCTCATAAATTGGAATAAGACTGGGTGTGTATTATAACTTATAAATCAAACCAAGAAGCATGAGAAACTATGTAATGAAGTAACAAGTGATGAAAACTTTCCAGATTTTTGTGAGCCATATTTTTGTTTTTTCATAGGTGTCCCTTGTGAGCACAACCTATTGTAACCGCAACCGTAAGAAAACATGAACTCGGGAAGGTATGGATATAAAGTTGCCAAAAAAAACAAACAAATAGGGCATCTTTTGTTGAAAGCTATCTTTTCTTTGATTTGTCACACAGTTTTGCCAAACTTACATAACATTAGGTGAACAAATTCCTAGCCATGCTTCTATTTGCCGTAGGGAATCCTTACACTTTTTTAATGTGTGTGACATATTAGGTGTTATCTGTCACAAAAATAACCTTTACTAAGGTGTTGCTAGAACCAAACATGGACCTAGGTTGGCCAAAGTTATCTAACTTCGGGTGCGGCAAAGTGTGGCTAGGAACCACACATGTTTGGGAGAGAGAGAGAGGGGGGCACCAAAGCACACATCCCCATAAATCAGGTGCACACCACTAAAATAAAATCATGGCATCTGAATATTGAACCTCGTATAAATTGAGTAGAATTTGGTTTCCACGCCGAGTCTTAGAAAATCTCTAACCCAACCCCAATAATCAGTTATCGGATTTTTTTAGTCCTCTAATGGCCAAGCCACACCTAACCGAAGCTGCAAACCGGTTAGAGAACTTTCTTTTGGATACCTCTCCCTAAAATCTACCCCCTCTCTCCTATTTTTTTCTCGGTGGCAAAGTCAACGACTAGAATTTCCCCTCCCGCCGAGTCGCCAACGCCTCCCGCACAAACTCGCTGCCAAGTGTCGCCGGACCCAACATCCCCCTTCCCCAGCAGACGAAATGGCACCAGAGTTTAGTTTCGCTGCCTAAGGAGTTTCCCGACGACTCAACATTGTCAGAATCGAACCCCGAGATATGTCGGAAACATATCTATAATTTTTTATGCTCCATGCTTGTTTAGTATCTACTTTTCTTTGATTTTTCTACACTTTGAGATGCTTTTTACATGTTTTCTGGTACTAACCTATTAACAAGTTGCCACAGTGTCAGTTGCTTGTTTTCTGCTATTTTTGGTTCCAGAAAGCTAGTAAAGAAATATTCTCGGAATTGTACGGGACAAACGTCAAAGTCAATTACTTTCTGTGGGGAACAAGAAGTCCAGAGGGGAGGCGGAGAGGCGTGCTAGGGCAGCCACAGCCCCCCCCCCCCCCGCCCCTAGGCGCGGATGGGCCCTGCCCCGCGCCTAGGCAGGGTGTGGGGACTCTAGCCACCTCCTCGGCCACCCCCTTCGCCTATAAGAAGCCCCCGAGGCACAAAACCTAAGTACCCGATCAATATTCCATGAAACCTTCTGTAGCCGTCGCCACCATCGTCCCTAGATCGGGGGGATATGAAGTTCTTCCCGGCACCCTGCCGGAGGGGAGATCATGCCGGAGGCCTTCTCTCCGGTATGAAGTGTGAGTAGTTCCACCTTGGACTATGGGTCCATGTAGTAGCTAGATGGTTGTATCTCCTCATTGTGCTTTCATGTCTAGATCTTGTGAGGTCCGTTCATGATCAAGATCTCATCTATTTGTAATCATGCATGTTGTGTTTGCGGGGATCCGATGGATATTGAGATTAATGGTTTTGTCTTATTGACTCTATCATGTTTGTGTTGTTTGTGATATTGCATGCTCTTTGTTGTTAGTAGCTATCTTAGCCAAGTAGTTGCTAGTGACTCCATGGGGGTATTTATGCTTGATAGTGGGTTCATGCCTCTAGTTTCCAAGGGAAGTAACAGAAATCTCTTCGGTTGTAGATGTGATGTTGCTACTATGGAGAAAACAACGGTCTCTTGTTCATGGAACATGTGGACTTTTTACCTTACACACTTTTCTTAAAGCAGTTGTCTGTTGATTGCAACTTAATACTGGAGGGTGTTCAGATGATAACCTGAAGATGGAATTCTAGTCATAGATGCAGTTGGATGGCGGTCTATGTATCTTGTTGTATTGCCCAATCGAATCTCATAAGATCTTTCTGACTAGTAATTGCATTGTTATGCTTTGCTCGATTCACCAATTGCCTGCTTGTAATTTGTTTACCCTTCATGCCATGTTGTTTATCTAAGGAGAGCACCTCTAGTGAACTATGGACCTCGGTCCAATCTTTACCATTGATACATCTTCCATTGTTACTTGTTTACTTGTTGCAAACCACCATTAGCTTCCACACCATATGCTTAATCCTTTGTTACAGCAAACCGATGAGGGTTGACAACCTCACTGTTTGTTGGGGCAAAGTCTTGAGTTTGTGTTGTGCATGTCTCCACGTTGTTTGCAACACCTGTGTGACATTTCCTTCCTCCTTCTGGTTCGATAACCTCGGTCTCAATTTAAGGAAAACTTATTGATGTGCTCTTCACACCCTGCGCTTGGGGTCACCAACAAAGTGCCATGTCGAGCACCGTCAAGTCTTTCTGGCGCCGTTGCCGGGGAGGCTAAGGACGTCTTCACTATGGGAGTCATTCACTTCCTTTCTCTTTACTTTGTTTTTAGTTTGCTTTGTTTATTTTGCTTGGTTTTGTTTGACTCTTTTCAAAAAACCCCAAAAAATTAGTCTCCTTTGGTTTGCCTTCTTTATTCAAAAACACACAAAAATTAGTTCCTGCTCTAGCTGCTGCTGCTGTTTTTGGCTTGCTCACCTTTGCCAAAATGAACTTTGCTGAGAACCAAGTTGTGTGACTTCACTAGCACCAACAACAATGATTTCCTAAGCACTCCTATTTCTCCACCTGCTCCTGATGCTACCTTTTATGAAATTAAGCCTGCTTTGTTCAATCTTATGACGAGAGAGCAATTTTCTGGTGCTAGTTCTGATGATCTTGCTGCCCATCTCAATAGCTTTGTTGAAATTTGTGAGATGCAAAAGTATAAGGATGTATATGGAGATAATATTAAACTCAAGCTTTTTCCTTTCTCCTTGAGAGGAAAAGCTAAAGAATGGTTGCTATCTTTGCCTAAAAATAGTATTGATTCTTGGACTAAGTGCAAAGATGCTTTTATTGGAAAGTACTACCCTCCTGCTAAGATTATATCTATGAGAAGTGACATTATTAAATTTAAACAACTTGATAATGAACATGTTGCTCAGGCTTGGGAAAGAATAAAGTCTTTGGTTAAGAATTGCCCCACTCATGGACTCACTGCTTGGATGATTATCCAGTTTTTTTATGCAGGTTTGAACTTCTCCTCAAGAAATCTATTGGATTCAGCTGCTGGAGGTACCTTCATGGGCCTCACCTTGGGTGTTGCAACAAGGCTCCTTGATAATATGATGGTTAACTACTCTGAATGGCACGTTGAGAGAGCTCCACATGGTAAGAAGGTAAATTCTGTTGAGGAAACTTCCTCTTTGAGTGATAAGATTGATGTTATTATGGCTATGCTTGTTAATGGGAAAACTCCTGTAGATCCTAATAGTGTTCCCTTAGCCTCTTTGGTTGCTCAAGAAGAGCAAGTTGATGTGAACTTCATTAGAAACAACAATTTCAACAACAATGCCTATAGGAATAATTTTGATGGTAACAACAATTATAGGCCTTATCCTCCTAATAATGGCAATTCCTATGGAAACTCCTATAACAATGCTAGAAGTTCCCCTTCTGAACTTGAAGTCATGCTCAAAGACTTTATTAGTAAACAAAGTGCTTTCAACAAAACTGTGGAGGAGAAACTTTTAACTGTTGATAAAAATATATCCTTTTTGTCTGAAGCTCGGTCTTCCTTGATTAATAAAATGGTTGCTAAACCTGAAACTATGGAAAATACCTTTGCTACTGCTCATGCCATACAAGTTACTATTGATGAAAATGTTAGGCTGTTAGCTTGAAAGGGCAATTAGCCCTTATCTAGTGTTTTGGTTAACTATGACATCGGAGCTAGAGAATGGACTAATGTTTCTATTTAGATTCTCTACAGGTGAGAGTCCGCAGGTTGTTGGTGATAGCTGATGGGTGACCCCCCATTCGTTTCTTTATGAAGAGTCGGTGGTGTTGTTTATTATTTTCTCTTATTTACTCTTGAGTCAAATAGGAAACACCGCACTATTAAGAGGGGTGATATTGATGTGCTATTTGGGGATGTTCTACACCATATATGCCTCTCATCATCCACCCACACACACATGTTCGAAGAAAGAGAGAAAACAGCCTGGAAAAATGAGTCAAAAGAGGTTACTACGAAATCAGCAAAAGCGCCGGCGGCGCCGGTGCCGTCGCCGGAATTTCCGGTCGCCGCCAGAAATTCTCGGTTTACGCCGATATGGCTTACTTCATAGCCTTTCGGTCGTTCGACGAGAATTTTGTTCGCCGCCGAAAATTCTGGCGTGGGATCCGGTCGACCGGAGCTGTCGTCGGAAATTCCAGCGAGCAACTCGGTTCGACCGGACTTATTGTCGGTTCTGTCGTAGGAACCCCCAAACGGCTCTTTTTGCCCTCACACTATATATACCATTTTCTTAGTATGTTATCTAACTTCCATTAGTTCAATACGTTTTGATTTGAGCAACAGAAGATGTTCGAAAAAATCTGTTTCTACCTGCTGGTCTGTTTTGACAGATTTCTGCCATTATTTGCATTTGCTTCTTATTGATTCCCTTTTGAGTTCTCTTTAGGTGAATTGAGCTTTTTGAAGGAGTTACTACATTAGTTTGTGTTTTTAGTGAAAAGCCTTGATGTTCCAAAGCTTTGCCAGAGGTCTAATATCTTTTGAATAAGCTAATGTTGCTAATGAAGATTGTGTGAAGTTTTGTATGAAGGAAAAATTTTAGGTGTAGAGAGAGAATGATGCAATGAGATGAAGAATGGACAAAACCTCAAGCTTGGGGATGCCACCATGGTTTCACCCCAAGAAATATCTGTAGGGTTCGCAGCATAGAAAACAAAGAAATTCCTATGATGGGAACTATGTACCAAGATCTATCTACTAGATACAAACAACGGGCAGATGTATATCCGTAGAGAACATTCCCTTGAAGACCTACAAAGCTTAACGAGTTGAACTCATGGTTGATGTAGACGATCTCTTGCCGATCTCAAGATCGAGAGGAAGTCCTAGCGCCGCAAAGCAGCAGCGCATCCGTGCTCGCACACACGTACAAGACACCGAGCAACCTCCGCATCCTCGCTCCAGCGATGCAGCGAAAGCACAACCCTTTCTTGCCGAATAGCCACCAGGAACATGTATCTCGCTAGTCTGAGACCATGGGGAATAAATTCTAGAGGGGGAGAGAGGTCCTTCACGAGGAGGTGTGAGTGAGAAGTGAGGAGGGGGTGCCTTTTATAGGAGAGGGGGGAACCCCAAGGGATGGCCGGCGCATGGGGGCTGACCCTTTCCCTCCCCTCTTCATGTGGGTGGACACTCCACTCACAAAATTCCTTGAAATTGCCTCCACACAAAATTCCACTCAAACTTGCTATTAAATTTCCACCAAATTTAATGCAAACTCTCATTAAATAAAAACTCTTTTTATTTATTCAGAATTTTGTCAATTACTTTAATGACAAACATTCACATATAACCCCTTGCTAGAATTCTATTTCACATGCAAAACCACTTTATGCAATTTCACCCGAAAACCTGTTTCGGTATCTAGTGAAATAAATTCATGCGCTTGTTATTCTTTCCGGCATGAAACATTTGCTCCAACTGGATGTTAGTGTCCCTTAAGTGTGTCACCCTACGGTTCGCGAATAATGCGGACATGATCGAGACCCTTCTCCGATCAATAATCAGTAGCGGGACCTGGAGATCCATACTGACTCCCACACATTCAACGATGACTTTCCTGTGATCGTCGGAACCTTTTATGCTTGTATCTTAATCCCTTTGTTTCACGATATATTACATGTCCGAGATTCGATCATCGGTATCTCCATACCTAGTTTGATCTCGTTACTGACATGCACTCCTTTCTCGTTCCCGTGATATAACATTCTAGTGATCAAATCACTTGCTTGCAAGCTAACCAATGTGATATCACCGAGAGGGCCCAGAGTATATCTATCCGTCATCGGGATGAACAAATTCCACCCTTGATCCATGATTCTCAACATAACACTTTAGTAGCTTTGAAGCCAACTTTATAATCACCCAGTTACGTTGTGACGTTTGATGTCAACAAGACACTCTTCCGGTGTTAGTGATTGGCATGATCTCATGGTCTAAGGATTAGGATCACTTCGTAAGTTGTTTATAGCAATATAAACTCAATGACTTTGATCGTAATGCTATACTTAGGATGAATGTTCATCACATTATTGCACTAATGTTGTGATCTCGTTATTAACAACATCCAATATCTATGATCAGGAAACTGTGATCATCTTGTTAATCAACGAACTAGTTTATGAGAGAGGCATAACTAGGAACTTTCTGTTTGTTTATTAAACACACATGTATTAACGTTTCCATATTAATACAATTATAGCATGCAAAATAAACATCTATCATATACTTGGAATACACATAATAAACACTTTATTACTGCCTCTCAGGGCATATTCCCTTCAATATCCAATAGGTACAAGCGTCAAAGCTTGGGGATGCCTTGGGCATGCCCTTATTCATCAATAAAAAGATCAGGTCTGTCTAGACACTTTGTTTTTATTGTTTCATGCACAGTTGTGTTGTTCTTGGAGCGTCTTAGTTTTCGTTTGTTTTGCTTAGTTTGTTTAGTTTGCTTGAATAAAGTAGTTTGGACCGCCGTTCTCGCTGTGTTGTTTGCAAGTAAGTTGCTTGGTGTTGGAAAGGAGTAGTAAGTTCTTGCTTGTAAGTGCAAGAGGAGCTTGCATTGACTGTGACTTAGACTTTAGCATGACATGCTAGGTGTTGTTTTCACCTTATGCTTAGTGATTATTGCTGTAGCATGTCTTGTTCCAAACAATTGGGATTGCTTAGTGTGCCTTGAAGAAATTATGCATTTTTTTAGCATGCAAAAGCATAGTATAGTGGTATTCTCCTTTGATGTTTTGCTTGGGTTGACTTGGCACATGATCACACAATATTATGACTATGAACAAGTCGCCTAAGCCTCTATGATTATTTAGTCCTTGATTTGTAGTACCACTCTTTGCTTCGATTAGTAATGCTTTGTTGCACTGCATGATTATGGCCATTATTGCTCTCTTATTTGGTTGCTCCCAGTCTTTTGCTAGCCTCCACTTGTATGAGTAAGCTCTACTCATGCTTCCAACTCCCAAGAAACCAAGTTATTCCAAAGTGTCCACTATAAACTCCTATGCATGGTGTGTTACACCATTCCAAAGTATATTCTTGTTTTTAGGTATCTTCCAATTAAAAACTATTCTGTTATGTGAAAACTTAGTGATTAAAGCCCTGACAAACTTGATGGCACACTTTATATTCTTTGCCCCTAATAAACTTGAACCATTGTGTCTTCTATGTTGTATATGATTGCACTTATACGTTGGAATTAGCGACTGCCGTCATCACGGGAACGTTTTCAACATTGCACTTGTACTTTGTACTCAGTTGATATCATGCTCTTTTGTCTATGGATGTCACCGGTGTGAAATAAATAGGAAACTTGTAAGTCCATGGAGTTTGTATTTTGTGTTAGAGAAACGCCTAGGCCACTAGCGTAAGCCATGCATAATCATGGTGGAAACTTGCAGCATCACCATAGTGACATCTATGAAGCATTCTTCTTATAAAAAAAGAGACACACAGAGAAAATAGGAAAGAGAGAAAAAAAAAGCACCATATTCCCATGGTAAATAAGAAGATTGCCGAGATGCTCATTGTTTGCTTGTTTTGTCATTTTAGTTATGGGATAGCTCCTGTACCATGTGCAAGGGGTCCCTCGTTGGAGGTTCTCTATGATATGCAAATACTTACAATGACAAGAACTTGCAGGTGACTGAAGTTGAGTAGCATGAGGTGTGGCCCTCGTATTCAAGGGACTTGAGATTGTCAACTTATACTTTGTCAAGCATATACTCCATCTTTGTTCACTTTAAACTTAATCACTTCAAGATTCTTATGATAGGGGCAATGAGGGCTGAAAGTTAACAAGTACTATAATTTTTGGAAGCTCTTTTTGAAACCTGAAATCCCTTCTTCCTTTATAAAAGGCCTTTATTCCACCATTATTCGAGTCTCCACCTTCTACCTTTAGGCACCATTAATAGAGCATAGTTGTCATTCTGTGTGCAGTGTTCCAAAGCTTATTGATTGATGCATATTGTGATATTACTTGTTCTTGTGCTACTTGTTTCTAGTCACCCTTGTTAACTTTGAAGGTGTCCTATGCATCTATTTGCTACTCTATGAGGGACAAGATGATTGCCACTATGCCATGTTTTTTGCATGTGAAACAAACAAACGTTTTTCAATGCATGTTATTCATAATCTTTGTTTGTAGCCTTTCATGTTGCATGCATAGTTACTATGTCCTATTGTTAGAACTCCATCTTTCATGCACATGTTTAGAGTTCTTTGATCCCAGCTTTCAATGCTTGCAAATGGTTTGATCTTTATTGTGAGGGTGCATGTCACCTCAAAAATTATTCTTTTTATCACTTACCTACTCGAGGACGAGTAGGAGTTAAGCTTGGGGATGCTTGATACGTCGGAAACGTATATATAATTTTTTATGCTCCATGCTTGTTTAGTATCTACTTTGCTTTGCTTTGTCTACACTTTGAGGTGCTTTTACATGTTTTCTAGTATTAACCTATTAACAAGTTGCCACAGTGCCATTTGCCTCTTTTCTGCTGTTTTGGTTTCAGAAAAGCTAGTAAAGAAATATTCTTGGAATTGGACGGGACAAACGTCAAAGTCAATTACTTTCCGTGGGGAACAAGAAGTCCAGAGGGGAGACGGAGAGGCGTGCCAGGGAAGCCACACCCCCCTAGGCGCGGGTGGGCCCTGCCCCGCTCCTAGGCAGGGTGTAGGGCCCCTGGCCACCTCCTCGGCCTCCCCCTTCGCCTATAAGAATCCCCCGAGGCAGAAACCCTAAGTACCCGATCAATATTCCTTGAAACCTTATGTAGACTCCGCCACCGTCGTCCCTAGATCGGGAGGATCTGAAGTTCTTCCCGGCACCCTGCCGGAGGGGAGATCATCCCGGAGGCCTTCTCTCCGGTATGATCCGTGAGTAGTTCCACCTTGGACTATGGGTCCCTGTTGTAGCTAGATGGTTGTATCTGTTGGAATTATGCCCTAGAGGCAATAATAAATATGTTATTATTATAATTCTCGTTCATGATAATGTTTATATTCCATGCTAGAATTGTATTAAGCGGAAACTTTAATACTTGTGTGGTTTGTGAACAACACCGTGTCCCTAGTACGCCTCTATGGACTAGCTCATTGATTAATGTTGGTTAAGGTTTCCTAACCATAGACATGAGTTGTCGATTAATAATGAGATCACATCATTGGGATAATGATATGATGGACAGACCCAAACTAAGCGAAGCAATTATATCGTGTCATCGTGTTCATCTTTGCGAAGCTTTTCTTATGTCAAATATTGTATTCCTTAGACCATGAGATAATACAACTCCCTGGTATCGTAAGAAAGCTTTGAGGTCATCAAACGTCATCCTATGAGAGGGTGATCATAAAGGTGCCTCTCAGGTGATCGGAAAGTATCTGTTGGGTTGTATGTATCGAGATGGGATTTGTCCCTCCCAAGTCGGAGAGATATACCTCGGGCCCACTCGGTAATCGATATCAACACCGCTTGCAAGCATGTGGTTAAGGAGTTAATCACAAAGTGATATCGGATTACGGAACGAGTAAAGTACTTGCTGTGAACGAGATTGAACTAGGTATGACGGTACCGATGATCAAATCTCGGGTAAGTAAAATATCGCGAGACGAAGGGAATATATATGGGATTGTTTGAATCCTGGCATCGTGGTTCATCCGATATGATCATCGATGAATTTGTGGGATTCAACATGGGTTTCCAAACCCCGCTGTTGATTATTGATAGAAGATCATGTCTGCATATTCTCGAACCCGAAGGGTCACACAATTAATGTGTCTCGACGCTAGGATAGATTGGATAATTGGTTTATGAGTTTTTGTTTGGAGTCTCGGATGGGATCCGGGACATCACGAGAGGTTCCGGAATGGTCCGGAGAATAAGATTCATATAAGGCAGTGCGGTTTTCGGAGTTCGGAATTGTTCCGGGTTAATCGGTATTGTACCGGAAGATTCTAGAACCTTCCGGAAGGGTACCGACATGTCCCCACCTTCCGGGAGGGGGAATGGGCCTATGAGGGAGTGCCCTGGCTGCATTGATCCAGGGGCACAAGGCCCCATAGGGCCCAGCCGGCCAAGAAGGGATAAACCCTAATTGGACCTTCTAGAAGGGGGGTTTCCTTGCCCCCCACTCCTCCTCCTTTGGCCACCGGCCTAGGACTTGGGGGAGGGGTTAGGGAAGCGCCCACCCCTCTATATATAGAGGGCTGGGGCGCACCACCCCCCAACACCTCCTCCTCAACCCTAGCCGCCCTGCTGCCCTCCTCTCTCTCTCCCGATTGCGTGTGAAGCCTGCTGAAACTCTCCACCAATTGCACCGTGCCGTCGCGTTGTAGATCCAACCCATCTCTCCACCATACTTTCTGGACCAAGGAAGGAGGAGACGTCGAGGTGCTTCACGTGTGCATCTCACGGAGGCATACCCACGTTCCGACGAACGTTCCGCTGTGCGAATATTCAAGGGTATGAAGATCTAATCCAATCTCTCTTGTTGTTTGCATCTCCTAGATTAGATCTTGGCTTCCCTCTGTTCGCATCCGTAGAAATTTTTGTTTTACTATGCCGCGAAACCCTTCAGTGGTATCAGAGCTAGATCTATGCGTAGATGTGTTTCACGAGTAGAACGCAACATGGTTGTTGCGGGTGTTGATGTTTTCTGTTGCAAGCCTCTTGTTTGTGTTCTTCTTATGACGCGGTATAGTGAGATTGAAGCGGTCCAGGCCAACCTTACGCGACGTCGTTCGCGAGACCGGCTCCGCACTTGACGTGTGGCTTGTTCCACACATGCGGCTGGTGGATGCCAGTTTCTCTCACTATAGTTGTCATGGGATTAACACCGGAGTTTGGCAACCATAATATCACCGTTTTGGCTTTCCGTAGGTAAGAATCGTTCTTAGCATGCTACTCCCATAAGACATGTAAAACATGCAACAACAAAGTAGAGGCGTCTAACTTGTTTTTGCAGGGAGTGTTTTCTGTGATATGGTATGGCCCAAGATGTGATGTGTATAATGTATGCGATGATCATGTTTTGTAATGTTTCACGACTTGCATGTCGATGAGTACACAACCGGCAGGAGCCATATGGTTGTCTTTATAATTGTGTATGATCTGTGTGTCAACTTCTTATACGCCATGTAATAGTTTAACTTTATCGCTAAGTAGTTAGCAATAGTTGTAGTTGCTATTCGTGGTGGAGGCAATCATGGTGGAGTGATGGAGATCATGCCGGCACGCACAAGATGGAGATCATTGCGCGAAGATTGGCTATACCATGTCACATAAAGTTATATGCATGTGATGTTTATCCTTTTATGTATCTTATTATGCTTAGATCGCGACGGTAGCATTATAAGATGATTCCTCACTTAAAGATCAAGATAAAAACTGTGTTCCCCCCAAGTATGCACCGTTGCAAAAGTTCGTCGTGTCCAAGCATCACGTGATGATCGGGTGCTATAGACTCTACGCTCACATACAACGGGTGCAAGCCAGTTTTTGCACACGCGGAAATACTTGGGTCTAACTTGACGAGCCTAGCATGTACAGACATGGCCTCGGAACACATGAACCGAAATTTTAAGCATGAGTCATATGACTGATATGATCGACACTTCGTTGTCCACCATTGAAACCACATTCTTCTCGTGAAGATCGGATTAGGTGTGGTGAATTTGGATCATGTTCACTAAACAACTTGAGGGATGTTGAATTTAGTGGGAGTTTATCTAGTAATTTGATTAAAAGTTGAACTAGTTATCATGAACATAGTCTAATTTGTACTTGCAAATATTGTAGATCAAATGGCTAAGTCCAACTTCAACTTCAACGTTTTTGCTGAGAAGGAAAAGCTTAAAAAAATGGGTCTAACTTCACCAACTGGTTCATAATGAGAATCATTCTCTCTGCGGTCAAAAGGACTATGTCCTTGAGAATGCGTTAGGTGACGCCCTGCCATCGCTACTGGCGGTGATGAGAAAGTTGTCTATCAGTCGCGCAAAGATGATTATGGTGTGATTAAGAGCACCATGTTGTTTGCTATGGAATCGGACCTTCAAAATCATTTTGAAGACTATCCTGGGCCCTTTGAGATTCTCGAGGAGCTGAAAACCATGTTTCAGACTCAGGCCCGTTCTGAGAGATATGAGATATCTGAGAAGTTCTTTAACTGCAAGATGGAGGAAGGTAGTTCCGTTAGTGAGAACGACATTAATATGTCGGGCTACACTCAACGCCTTGAGCAACTGGACTGCAAGATTCCAGAGGAGCTCAAGATTGAAAGGGTTCTGCAATCACTCCCTCCCAGCTACAAGAGTTTTGTAGTGACTCATAATCAGATTGGTTCCATTGATACGATCACCGAGCTCTTCGCAAAGCTGAAGGCTGCGGAGGTGGACATCAAAAAGGATAATCATATGTTGATGGTCAACAAGCCCCCCAACTTCAAGAAAGGTAAGGGTGCAAAGAAGCCCTTCAAGAAAGGCGGCGGCAAGCGCGTTGCCCCTGCAGAGAAGAAGCTCAGGTCTGGTCCTAAGCCGGACACTGAGTGCTTCTATTGCAAGGACAAGGGTCACTGGAAGAATCGTCCAAGTACTTAGCGGACAAGAAGTGGCACCATCAAAGGTATATTTGATATACATGTTATTGATGTTTTCCTTACTAGCCCTCGTTGTAGTGCACGGGTATTTGATCTTGGTTCTTGCTAATATTTGTAACTCGAAGCAGAGCTACGGAATAGACGGCGCTTGCGAGGGATGAGGTGACGATCTTGGCGTTGGCAGCGGATCAAGAGTTGATGTGATGGTCGTCGGCACGCTCTCCTTAGTTTTACCTTGGGATTAGTTTTAAACCTTAATAAGTGTTATTATGTGCGTTGAGCATGAACATTATTTGGATCTTGTTTATTGCAAGACGGTTATTCATTTAAATCGGAGAATAATGGTTGTTCTATTTATATGAGTAACATCTTTTATGGTCATGCACCTATTGTGAATGGTTTATTTCTTCTAAATCTCGAAAGGGATGAAACACACATCCATAACATTGAGGCTAAGAGATGCAAAGTAGATAGTGATAACACTACTTATTTGTGGCAATCGTCTCAGGTCATATTGGTGTAAAGCGCATGAAGAAACTCCATTCTGATGGACTTTTGGATTCTCTTGATTTTGAATCATTTGACACATGCGAACCATGCCTCATGGGCAAGATGATCAAAACCCCGTTCTTCGGTATGATGGAGCGAGCAACGGACTTGTTGGAAATCATACATACCGATGTATGCGGACCGATGAGTGTTTCGACGCACGGTGGATATCGCTATTTTCTCACTTTTACCGGTGACTTAAGTAGATATGGGTATATCTATTTAATGAAACATAAATCTGAAACATTTGAAAAGTTTAAGGAATTTCAGAATGAAGTGGAGATCCATCGTAACAGAAAGATTAAGTTTCTACGATCCGATCGTGGAGGTGAATATTTGAGTTATGATTTTCTCACGCATCTTAAAGCAAGCGGAATCGTTTCGCAACTCACGCCACCCGGAACACCACAGCGCAATGGTGTGTCTGAACGCCGGAATCGAACCTTATTAGATATGGTCCGATCAATGATGTCTCTCACTGATTTGCCGTTATCATTTTGGGCTTATGCATTAGAAACCGCTGCATTCACTTTAAATAGGGCACCATCTAAATCCGTTGAGACGACACCGTATGAACTATGGTTTGGTGCTAAACCTAAGTTGTCGTTTCTCAAAGTTTGGGGATGTGAAGCTTACGTCAAGAAGTTGATGCCGGACAAGCTCGAACCCAAAGCGGAGAAATGCGTCTTCATAGGATACCCTAAGGAAACTATTGGGTATACCTTCTATCACGTAGAAGGCAAAGTGTTTGTATGCAAACGGCTCCTTTCTTGAGAAGGAGTTTCTCTCGAAATAAGTGAGTGGGAGGAAAGTAGAGCTAGACGAGGTTATTAAACCTTCTCTTGAGTTGGAGAGTAGCGCAAAGACACTGAAATTGTTCCAGGTCTTTGCACCAACAATAGAGGAAGCTAATGACAAGGATCATGAAGCTTGGACGATGTCGCATCTTGAGCGTCGCAGTCGACAAGGTCGCGTGCCCCTCCTGAGTGGTACGGCAACCCTGTCTTGACTGTCTTGTTGGTAGAAGATAGTGAACCTACGAACTATGAAGAAGCGATGATGCGCCCAGACTCTGAGAAATGGCTAGAAGCCATGAAATCCGAATTGGGATCCATGAGCGAAAACCAAGTATGGACTTTGGTGGACCCTCCTAGCGACCGAAAGGCCGTTGAGTGCAAATGGATCTTCAAGAAGAAAACGGACGCGGATGGTAATGTTACCGTCTATGAAGCACGGCTTGTCGCGAAAGGTTTTCGACAAGTTCAAGGTGTTGACTACGATGAGACTTTATCTCCCGTAGCGATGTTTAAGTCTATTCGGATTTTATTAGCAATTGCTGCGTTTCATGATTATGAAATATGGCAGATGGATGTCAAGACTGCGTTCCTCAATGGAAACATTGATGAAGAGTTGTATATGATGCAACCCGAAGGTTTTGTCGATCCTAAGGATGCTGATAAAGTATGCAAACTTCAGCGTTCTATTTATGGACTGAAGCAAGCATCTCGGAGTTGGAACCTTCGTTTTGATCAAGTGATCAAGAGCTTTGGATTTGTTCCAAATTTCTACGAAGCTTGTATCTACAAGAAAGTGAGTGGGAGCTCAGTGACATTTCTGGTACTATATGTGGATGACATATTGATTATTGGAAATGACATTAACATGCTTAACGATGTGAAGAGTTATTTGAAAAAGTGTTTTTCAATGAAAGACCTAGATGAAGCTGCTTATATATTGGGCATCAAAATCTATAGAGATAGACAAAGACGCCTGATAGCTTTAAGCCAGAGTACATACCTAGACAAAGTTCTGAAAAGTTTCAGAATAGATAAGGCAAAGAAAGGTTCAGTGCCTATGTTGTCAGGTAAGATATTGAGCAAGGCTCAGTGTCCAGCTACGGTAAATGATAGAGAAGCTATGAGCAAAGTGCCATATGCCTCGGCCATAGGTTCTATCATGTATGCCATGCTGTGTACTAGACCAGATGTGTCCAATGCTCTTAGTTTGACGAGCAGATATCCATGTGATCCAGGAGTGGAACACTGGACAGCCGTGAAGAACATCCTAAAGTACCTAAATAGGACTAAAGAAATGTTCTTAGTCTATGTAGGTGATGAACAACTCGTCGTAAAAGGTTACGTCGACGCTAGTTTCGACACCGACAAGGATGATTCTAAATCTCAGACAGGATACGTGTATATTTTGAATGGAGGAGCTGTGAGCTGGAGAAGCTGCAAGCAAAGCATGATCGCGGGATCTACAGTAGAAGCGGAATACATGGCTACTGCAGAAGCGTCAAGTGAAGGAGTTTGGATCAGGAACTTCATCACTGAGCTTGGCATGGTTCCAAGTGCATTGGACCCACTGGAGATATTGTGTGACAACACTAGCACCATAGCACTCGCTAAGGAACCAAGATATCATCCAAAAACCAAGCATATCAACCGCAAGTTTCATATAATCCGAGATTATATAGCAAATGGAGATCTGAAGATTAGCAAAGTACATACAGATCTGAATGTCGCAGATCCATTGACTAAACCTCTTCCACGTGTAAAACATGATCAGCACCTCAGTGCCATGGGTGTGAGATTGTTGCCAAATGTAAACTAGATTATTGACTCTAGTGCAAGTGGGAGACTGTTGGAATTATGCCCTAGAGGCAATAATAAAGATGTTATTATTATAATTCTTGTTCATGATAATGTTTATATTCCATGCTAGAATTGTATTAAGCGGAAACTTTAATACTTGTGTGGTTTGTGAACAACACCGTGTCCCTAGTACGCCTCTATGGACTAGCTCATTGATTAATGATGGTTAAGGTTTCCTAACCATAGACATGAGTTGTCGATTAATAATGAGATCACATCATTGGGAGAATGATATGATGGACAGACCCAAACTAAGCGAAGCAATTAGATCGTGTCATCGTGTTCATCTTTGTGAAGCTTTTCTTATGTCAAATATTGTATTCCTTAGACCAAGAGATAATATAACTCCCTGGTATCGGAAGAAAGCTTTGAGGTCATCAAACGTCATCCTATGAGAGGGTGATCATATAGGCGTCTCTCAGGTGATCGGAAAGTATCTGTTGGGTTGTATGTATCGAGATGGGATTTGTCCCTCCCAAGTCGGAGAGATATACTTCGGGCCCAATCGGTAATGGATATCAACACCACTTGCTAGCATGTGGTTAAGGAGTTAATCACAAAGTGATATCGGATTGCGGAACGAGTAAAGTACTTGCTGTGAACGAGATTGAACTAGGTATGACGGTACCGACGATCAAATCTCGGGTAAGTAAAATATCGCGAGACGAAGGGAATATATATATAGGATTGTTTGAATCCTGGCATCGTGGTTCATCCGATATGATCATCGATGAATGTGTGGGAGTCAATATGGGTTTCCAGACCCCGCTGTTGATTATTGATAGAAGATCATGTATGCATATTCTCGAACCCGAAGGGTCACACACTTAACGTGTCTCGACGCTAGGATAGATTGGATAATTGGTTTATGAGTTTTTGTTCGGAGTCTCGGATGGGATCCGGGATATCACGAGAGGTTCCGGAATGGTCCGGAGAATAAGATTCATATAAGCGTGCAGTTTTGGAGTTGAATTGTTAAGTTAATCGGTATTGTACGAAGCTTCTAGAACCTTCCGGAAGGGACCAACGTGGCCCCACCTTCCGGGGAGGGCCTATGAGGGAGTGTCCTGGCGCATTGGGCCGGGGCACAAGGCCCCATAGGGCCCAGCTGCCAAGAAGGATAAATCCTAACTGGACCTTCTAGAAGGGAGGTTCCTTGCCCCCACTCCTCCTTTGGCCTTGGCCTAGGACTTGGGGAGGGTTAGGGGCACCCCTCTATATAGAGGGCTGGGACGCACCACCCCACACCTCCTCCTCAACCCTAGCCGCCTGTTGCCTCTCTCTCTCTCTCCTCCCGATTGCGTGTGGCGAAGCCTGCTGAAACTCTCCAATTGCACCGCGTCGCGTTGTAGATCCAACCCATCTCTCCACCATACTTGCTAGACCAAGGAAGGAGGAGACGTCGAGGTGCTGCACGTGTGCATCTCACGGAGGCATCGCCACTTGTGGTGCTAGATCGGATCGGATCGCGAGGAGGAGAAGCGAGTACGACTACATCACCCACGCCCGAGCGTTCATGTCTTGAATCTTCAAGGGTATGAAGATCTAATCCAATCTCTCTCGTTGTTTGCATATCCTAGATTAGATCTTGGCTTCCCTCTGTTCGCATCCGTAGAAAATTTTGATTTACTATGCCGCGAAACCCTTCAGTATCTCCTCCTTGGACTATGCGTGAGTAGTTTTTGGGGATAATTGAGGACCACGACCACAAGACGGTCACCATTCCATCATAGCGAACCCATGGCTCACTTGGTCATCATTGGGGCACATTACTTGAGCATTGCAACCGATGGGCCGGGGCGGTTGACTATGTGACCAATGCACCACCGAGTAGGGTGCCAATCACCGGTTGACTCTCAAGACATCTACAAGCACCACAACAAGAAAGGCAGATACAAAGCTTCTGGTTGGCACCATTGGTACAAGGAACTAGCTAGCAATGAGAAGTGGATTCACCGAAACTACGAGACCACAACAAAGAGGGATAGGATTATCCAAACATTGATGAAGATGATGATTAAGACCTCCACAAGAGGCCATAGGGTGCCAAGATGGCAAAAGAGAAGTATAAGAAGAAGAAGAAGAAGAAGAAGAAGAAGAAGAAGAGGGGAGGTGTCGGCTCCTACAAGGAAGAGTTCAATGCTATCATTGAGACAAAGAAAGTATTGGCGGCTGAAACGCAAAGAGGACAAGGATACTAGGTGTAATGAGCTCAAAGCCCTTGAGGAGGAGAAGTGGAGGTCCAAGTTGGCGGTGGAGGAATGGAGGATTGCTCTGTAAGAAGAAAGAATGTCAAAGGAGAAGAAGATAGAAGAGCAACGACTTACACTTGAGGTGGAGAAGTTGGCCAAGGAGAGGGAGGATACCGACCGTGTCATCATATTCATGAACCCAAGCACCTTGGATGATAAAGCTAGAGCATATTGGGAGATCGCTCGTGTGAAGATCTTTGCCTGAGAGAGTGGTGGTGGTGACTGAGATGGTGTTTGAGGTGGCCGAGATGTTGTGCGTTTGGATCAAACTTGATCGATGTGATATTTTTTTGGATAATATTTATGCATGTTTGAATTATGTGTTCATGACATGGTTGAATTCCGGTTCCAAAATGATGCTAAATTTTTTAGTCCTTTAAGTTTATTGGGGATCCATTCCGGCTGCCACTGTTTAGACGAGATTTTTTTTTTGGGGAGGCTTTTAGTCCTCTAAGTTTTAGGAGATGGGTTAGCGATGCACTTACTTATCTGAATACAGCGTATTGGGAAGCAACTTGTCAAAGCTCATCCCATAAATCTTTGGTCAAAATTCAAGAGAAAAAAATTATGGCATGTGCATGCCATCATATACTCCCAATTAATAATGGTCGTTTCGTTTTACCTTGTTCATTGCCGATAACATAAACATGCGGGTAATGGATAGCAAGGCTAGGACCTTGTCAGCCACAGTCCATCCCAGAAATTGGCTGTCATAGTTGATATCCAATGCGAGGTTGACGGAGGAGAGGAAAATGAAACCGGAGTTAAATTTGCACATAGATACCCCATCCGCGAGCAGTCCGAGAAGTAAAAAAGAAAAACAAGAGATGCCAGATCCCAGGGTGACAGCGGCGCCCATGCAGTGCAATCACCGTCTCATTACGAGCCTTTTTCTAGGTTCGTCGCTAGCCCCAGAAGACGCGAGGGCCCGGTCGGTATCCACCACGCACGCTCCAGGCGGCTGCGGAGAATAGGTTAGGTTGAGCTAATACTCCACTATGAGAGCTTTCTGCGCAGCCGCAGTACAGTAGTACGTAGGGGCTACCTTACGCAGGGCAGGGCTGGGCTGTACTACTCGCAGTAAGCACGAAAACTTACGCGGCTGGGCGCAGCGCAGAGGCACCTCGATGATCGCCCATCCAGTATAATGGTCACCTGCGGCGCGTGCGTGCGTGCTCGTCACTCACTCACTCACTCACTCGCGCTGTGTACGTGTGTTTGCGCATGCGTACGAGCGTGCGATGCATGGGAGTGGCAGCGCCAGCGCATGCATGCATGCTGACATGCATTAGTTACCGGCCAGGCCAAAGATGATCGGACACGGAGGGCCCGGGGAAGAGCTCTGGGCCGGGGTTGGTGCATACAGCCGGCCGACGCCGCCAGAGAATGCCCCCACCCTTCACTTTCCCGGCCGGGATCGATACTCTGCGCCGCACGCACGCCGTTCACTACTTCAAGCCGTCCATCACACACAAGTTGATACTTAGTTCACCACCAATCGGAGGAACGAGGCTGTTCAAGAACATGGGAGGAGCTAGCTGGAGAGAGGAAGAGAGAAGAGATCAGGAGAAGCCGTCGCCTCGGGGTCGGCGAAGAAGCTAGACAAGGTACCAGGGGAGGCGGCGTGTCAGCGGGCACGAAAGCCCACCACACCATCCAGATCGCGCACAAGCCACGGCGGGGCGTCCGTATTCAACGGCTAGGCGCAAGTTCCCAGGTCTGATGCTGGCCCAAAAAGCCCACCAGTAGCGCTACTGCTCCAGCATCTGACAACTTATTTCGGGGGCTGTACATCAACCTGTTCCAAGGCTGACGCTGCACACATTACTACTCTAAGTTATTATTTTTATAGTAGGAAATAACTTGGGTATGATAACATGGAATGTCATATTAATTAGGTTATAGACACACTTTGACTTGATATGTGTGATGTTATCGTAACATAGTACTAGCTAGTTACTCAATTCATCTCTCTCTTCATTAAATCATTGCCACATAAGAAAAATACTGACTTTGACTCTTAGTTACTAATGAAGTTATCCCTACTATGACCAGCCTAAGTCAGATGATTTTCTGTACCGAATGAATAGAGGAAACCCTGTAGTTGTGAGAAGTGCTCCTGGAAACCCTGTAGTTAACAATATAATGGCTTTCAGCTTGATTAATAGGTCAAGTCTTAGACTCCATTTCAAAACCCTACTCTCCTCACCGGATAATTCTCTTCTATTCCCGCCTTTTTATAATATAAGTCTTTTTAGCAAGCAGTTTTAGTTGGCGAAAAAGGTTTACATTGTGGAACAGAGGTAGTAGCACTTAGAGTCTGGTTGGTAGAATGGTAATGCTTGATTTATGGAATATCACTCTGTTAGTGTAGTATCGAAATTTTCGAAACCAGGCAACATGATGAGCGCATAGTGTTTTTGTTTGTTGATAATCACTATTTTTGACATAATTCCAATATTTCTCGACTTTCTTGGGGCCGGGCCCATCAAGAAGGAGGTTTCAAAAAAAATGCAAGCCTAGCTAATCCTTGATAGCATTCTTCATTCTTATAAGATGAATTGAAATCGCAGGTGCCCATCCACTTCCGCCCTTCTTGCAAAGATAAGAATGCCACAATTTCTCCACCCTGGAGTATGTTAACTAATAGCTTGTTGGTTATGTCTTTAACTAGAAACATCTAGCTTTGATACCATATTAGATCTGTGCACCTGCCAATTCAACCAAAAATCCAAACTCACGATGAATGCTGAAAATATGTTTCAAACGCGTAGGGCACTAGAGTCGGTTTCTTTGCCGATGCGGCTTCCCTCGCTCATGGCCACCGATGTTGCCTCTATACGTATCACGGTCGCGTTGGTCGTCGGGGTGGAAGAAGAACAAGAAATAGACAATAGAAAGGTATGTTTCTTTTTGCCAAAATTCCATTGATCTATTAATAATCAACAACAACCGTATGCTACAAGTCTGAATTACTTTACCCTTTCTCCATCATGGTAAAAACTTACTCGCTTTGATAAAAATTACTAGTAGATGCATGGACTGGACTGTACGTGTGATAGTCATTGGAAAAGATAAAAGTAGCATAGGTTTCTGAAGGACGGCAGTACTCCATAGGGCGGGCAGTGAGATGGCAGTAAAGAGCCCGGAGTGAATGGCGATGGAGTTTACTGCCAACAGCCGTAGCACGCAGCTGGGTAGCAGTAGCCAGTACTAGCTAGGGTAGTAGTCAGAGTTGGGACGCATAAACAATTACTACTGCCAGCGTACTACGTACTACTGCATTTGTTTATGGACGGGCTCAGGAATGAGCTTTCCGGTGCCAGAGAAATTCCTCCCACACCAGCTCACACACTCGCCCCCCCTCCACCTCGATCCATCTCTCTCCCCCTGTTATTGCTGAGGAGTGGCATCATGTCAGTACGTGTGGGTAGCACTAGTACCAGGCGCACCCCCCTTGATTCAATACTAGCACATGGGTGTGATTTATGTCCAATCTGGTCCATCCACCTAAAGCGACTCCTGCCCATGCATGCCAAGATTAGGTCATGGTCAATGGTGGATTCAGTGGAAAGATGAACTGGTGGTGGTCAATTGATTGTGTTTTGGAGTACAGCTATAAGGTGCAGGCAATGTGATTTCAAAATCGGCAACAAACGAGCTTAATTATGTTTGTTTTAGATAAACAAAAAAATCAGTAATATATAGTATCAATCTTGTAACCTCATGATGAATTGTTAAATGCACAATGTGGGCATGTTTGATTGTCAGATAATAGTACATTTTGACCATAGACGTAGTACTACCAAATTGAACTATAGACAGCAGAGGCATGTGCTGGGGAAAAGCGAGACATGCATGTAATTAGCTAGGAGTCGAGAGAGAGAGAGGTACTCCTAGGTCGTTGCGAGATGGAGAGATGATGCCTTGAATCAGATGGGTGCCGAGGAAAAGATGCCAAAAGACGTGCAAACGGTGCGTGCGCTTTTAATTCCCCCCCGCGGAAAGCTGGAGATCACCGTCTGACATTTGCCATGAACGTCGAGGCGCCCCTGGCCCTGGCCTGGCCAGGAGATATGGCGCACCAAAACCCATGCACACCGCCACATCTCCTGTCAAAACCTGACCTCCCCAATGCCACATGTGTCGCCTCGCTCCTCCCTCTCATGATCCAGGCCCTTCATTCCATTTCAAAAAAAATCTTTGTTTCAGTTTGTTCAGATTTACTACTCCCTCTGATACATATTACTTGTCAGTAAAATGGATATATTTAGATATGTTTTATTGCTAGATACATCTATTTTAACGAAAATTAATATGGATCGTAGGGAGCAGGAGAAATAATTTTTGAGATTTTTTATTCTAGTGATTTTTTTTCAAAAGCATGTAGTAGCAGTAGTAGTAGTACTTTCTTGGAAATGTGGTCATGATGCTATAGCGCTCTCCGGCACAGCTGTGCATCACGTACAGGAAGCAGTTCCTGTTGGGGGCCAATCTTTTTATGACTGTACTACAAACATTCACTGGATTGTTGGTGCGTGAGTGCTACATTGATGAACATGATTTACGCACATTCATGTATCGATTTCAATGCTTTGTCGAGCCATTTTTCCGTTCAGGACAGATTCCATCTTCTTGATCCGGTCATTTCCTTAATAAGATGAGGAAGACTAAGACTAGAGATCAGAAGAGATCATGCACTACTAGCTTCTGATGTAATCAAAGAAGCTTATGGCATAAGTATAGTACTTCTGATGTAATCAAAAAAGCTAGTACTACTGTAGTAGATTTTTCTATTTGCCATTGCTACCTTTTCAAACTCTATCTACAGTCTATAGGAAGGGAATGATGTGATGATGATTTGAGGATGCGTGCATGTACATGCACGCTTGTCTTATTGGCATTTGACTATGCATATATCGGTCAAGGCCATCTCACATCATAGCCAAATAAACCCAAAAGCTAGATCCATGATACCTGGCCAAAGCTACCTCAGCTGTCTAATCACAGGATTTTCACCATCACTTCCAGAGAACTTGAGGTGAAGGAGCACTAGCACTCAACCGTCCAGGGGTAAAGTTAGCACCAACTTTGCTCCCCATTCTGCACATTAAAAGAAAAGGAAACGAATAATTTACACCAGCGTGTTGCATGTTTTCTGTTTTTCAGTTAAAAATGGAAAACACGTCCCTAATACCATTTTTGTTCTTCCATTGATCGAGCTTTTCGGCAATCTTTTCAAAACGTTGGTTCTACCAGTCTTGCAAAAATATATCACAGTGAACATTTCATTTGTGTTTTGCTAGCAAGTTAATATGATGAAAAATAAGTCCAGGAACTCTGGATAAATGATTGTAGGGATACAGTTGATGATAATTAGTTTGGTTTCCATTGCTTTCGGGCCGAGTGGAATTTATTACATTTCAGACTAAAACACAAATATTAATGTGCTATGGTTGTCAAGCTGCTATATGCGCCGTTCTCTGGGCCTTTTAGTCGTTTTCATATGATTGGTGTTTGTATCAACATTATATGATCCATAAGTTGTAGTTTTACTTTGATACTTGATACTTGAATTTCTATAAAGGGTCGTGTGCATCTAAGGATGCAGAGGCTGGGATACCCCTTTTGAAAAAAATATAAGTGATACAAAAAAACCATAGCACATTAAAAAAATGCACGGTTTCAGCAAACCAAAATTTGAAGTGGAAAAATAAATATAAGAAAAGGTATCAAACAATTTTTTATTACGAAGAATCATTTGCTCATTTAAAAAATAAAATAAAATTGCACATTTTGAAAATGCGCAACAATAGAGTGCAACTGACCAAACATATTTACAAAAAACTTTCTATTGGTAGGAAAGAAAACTCCACTTGTCTGATGTTTACCAATCGGGCTACAAAAGATCTGGTTTACCTAAACCAAAACGTCCAAAAGATAACTTCCATCTTCTAACGGGAGGAGTGCTGCATACATCAACACCGTAACACCGAATTAATAAAGCTCTGGTTTACCCGTAAAGGAAAAAACTAAAAGAGATCTATCTTCTAACCGAAGGAGAGTAAAAAATGGAGCTTTGGGGATTGGCGAAAGGTTTGTAGGTCCTCGGACTAATGACAACAACGACGCTTATGGGCAAAGTTTTCATTCTTGAAGGGGTCGTTAAATCACCCTCCTTTGGTTTTTCGAGTCCTACTAGGTTTCACGCTCGAGGACGATCCCCGATGGGTGTTGGTGTTGGTGTGGGTGAGGTTTGTTGGTGAAGATAAGACCACACCCCTTCTTTTGGTTCAAGGACTCTAGTTTTAGTTTTGCTTTTGTCCATTTCTTCTGTTGCTTTTGCTCTTGCTCCATAAAGCTGGTAACCCCAGAGTGTGTCTATAGGTGTTTTAACCGTTGAGTATAAATATATTGTCTAGCCTCTTTCTATCAGATCGGTCTTTTGGCATAATTGGCTAGTGCATAAATCTTTTATTAACTTGTGATCTAAAAAAAGTGTTTTAACTTGTAACTTCTAGCAGGTTGATGGCTTTGTTAATTCAAAGCCAAGCTCATTTCGAGCCTTTCATCTAAAGAAATGTTTGAATATAGCTCCAGTGTAGTACATTATCTACACACTTGCACCCAATTGGAAAGAAATGCTCCTTCAAAAAAAATTTGTAAAGAAATGTTCGTCCGTGCCACAATCGATCGCATCTGTGTGGTGGTGGTCGTCCGGTCGCAGGGATTTACATTGATGGGAATGGTTTGGGTGTCAGACATCTTACACATGCACGGTAGTCTCGATCGTAGCTAGCACTGTACCGGATTTCTCATTGATGCACGGCGAATGGATGCCCTTGTCTCTAGCATTCGTCATTTTGTTATTCATATGGGGAAATTGAAAATTGTACCGCGAGGATGGAGAGATGGTGTGGTACCAAGTGGTGAGCACCTCACTTTATTAATCATGAAATATATCACTGTAGTACTCCTTCCTTTTATTTTGAACTTTTTTGGAGTATTTTTGTTTGATTGGGGTTTTGAAGGATGGATGGATTCGTGCGAGTAGTAGCTATAGGTGAAGTCCACGTAGCCAAGTAGGTGCCGATATGCGTGCAGTGGAAGTGCACCTAGACCTAGACCTAGACCTAGGTATAGTATGGCTTGCTTCAATTAAAAGCAAGATAGGGCATGTAAATCACAGATCAAGCAAAGAGACCCTCCTCCCTCTCACTCTCCCTTCCCCCAATTCCTCAAGAAATGTGACAGTTGTCTCATCTCACACACACAAGAATAGTATGGAGAGAGAGAGAGAGAGACTCACTTTTTTTTTCTTGACGAAGGTAATGGCCTCTTCTCACTATAAATATGGCAAGAGGCACCACCGGGACCAATCCACCCTCACTCTCTTCCAGCTGCTGTATGACCTCCCTCTCTTTGCGTGGCTACCTTCTCACGGCCACTGATCTTTCATTCTCTTCTCTTTGCCACCACCTTACCATTTCTCATCCAAGGGAGCTCGCCGGAGTTGGCCGTCCGGCCCGCCGCCGGAAGAGATCGAGGCTCCCGCCGAGAAGAGAGGGGTAGGGAACAATCCTTGAAGCTCAGGAGGGATAGCGCCTAGGTAATTCGCAACCAGCAAGTGGGTTAATAATAATCTCTTGATGGTTGGTCGATCTGTTCGTCCGAAGCGCTATCTATCCTGAGCTCCACGGCTTGTTCTTACCATGCCGCCGACCACTGCACGTCGCCTGCGACGACCATCTTCATTTTCACTTGCTACTACCGGTACAGTGAATAGAGGTGAGGAGGTAGTACGACGGTACATAGTAAAGCTGCACACTTGCTTTCATGGATGGAAGTACTCCTACTACATGCTAGCTATTGCCAGCCTCTGACTCTCTCTCTCTCTGCACACACACACACACATTATATGGTTATTGCTTCGCTTGGCTCCTGGCCAAGGTAGCTACGCCTCTGATCCCATTATTATTTTACCATATCCGTATGCATGCTGTGTGCTTCAACCCCGTGTACTACCACGCGCAGGAAGTTGCATGCGTTTTCATTTGATTAAGTCGGTCAGTCATGCATGCAGCATGCATGGGCATCGATCCATCCATGGCCGCCCTTTACTTGCTACCCTACAAAACACGGAGTAAATGCCGACCTAACCGATTCATGAGCATGTTCCAAGCTTTTCTATGTACTGTATACAAAGATAAAAAATACAGAGAATATACTACTAGTATGTTTCATGATTCTTAGATTCAAAAACCAAATGTTTTGGCGTGTTGCATTGTTCGTAGCGGATTCATTATACGGAGATTGGAGAAGCTCCCTAGTGAAACTTCTTTTGTTTCACACAGAAGTTTATGTTGCGTATAATTTTTAGTCAAAGTCAAAAAAATAAAAATAAAGTTTTACCAATTATATACTATGAAAAATTATCAAAGTCTAAGGTATTAAACTTATATTACGAGGACCACTATCAAATATACTTTCATGTTGTATGCATTAGATATTACGAAGATTAATATGTTTCTCTTTATAAATGGTCGAACTCTATAAAGCTTGGAGTATTAGTACTCATTTTTCTCACCGTCTATTTGTAGACCCTCTTCTATGTCTGGCACGTGTCTGTCTTTTCAATTTTCTAGACATTTTTTCGTCTGCTAATTAGCCTTTTTTAACCATTTTATATGAAGGTGGGTCTATTCTTCAGGAATATAGACCAGGTCTCATAGTATATATTTTTTGCTGTAGGGAGTATCTAGAGCTCTAAAGAACATCCGTATGCATGCATATGTAGCATCTGTGAACACACGTACGCTTGCATAAATTTTTGTGCTAGCTAGTACCCTGGAGCTGTAGAGTACGTGACAACTTTTTGCGCATGCAAGGCTTCTTGAATTGAAGCACTACTCCAAGCTCTTCATTGTGAACCGTATATACGTTGTACTCCAAGCTCTTCATGTCTTAATTCTTCAGGCTGCTTGATGGGTGCATGCTGGCCAGCAATTTACTTGACCTTGCCTTTCATGTCTTAATTCTTCAGGTTCACGCTCGTTTCAACAAAAAAATGTTTGTTTACGTGTGTAGATTTTTTTCCTAATACTCCCTCCATCCCAGAGGACTTTTACGGTACCCCGAAACTAACATGATTCGTCCATTTTTGTTGATCCAAGGGGTCATGTGGCCCTGTACTCCACGATTAGCACATGGAGTACTAACTCCAAAGCATAGCCAGAACACACGGAGTACCTCAATCTGAGGGGCAAAATGGTACTCTCAGCTGCTGACTGCTATTATCTTCCGGACCATATTATGCTGTTCTTTGTGTCTCAGATTTTTTTGGCAAAAGTTTTATTCGCGATTTCATTTGGCCGACCAAAAAGCTAGACACTGTTGTTCTTCTATCTAGTACTGGAAGAGGTGATTTTTTTTCTCTGTCATCTAAAGGCCTCAATGAAGCCATATGATTTCTGCAAAATAGAGCAGGACATGAGTTGCATAACGACGGAGATCCATCAAGAATGAGAAGTCCTGAATCTGAATGCTCCATTGGTTTTCGCACGTATCATAGCTACAGAGGATGTAATCCGGAATTCATCCACCGTTTAGCATTTAGAAATTGTGTGCATAAATCCACATAAATGATGAAAGGAATGGCGAAGAAACTTGTATGCTTTTACGGCCGGAGGACTACACGAATCGTTTCCGCAGGATGCAGCTCGAACGGAGATATTCAACCGGCTGACGATGTGATCGCAGACAGGACGAATCGAAGACCCTCAAGGCCTCGACCAGAACGTCGGTGGCGGCGAAGGGGAGCCCCTCGATCCGGATGGCGGCGCGTGGGTGGTTGATCTGAGAGACATGGCAAGGTAAGGCCCTTGTTCGCGCGTAGGGAATGGGTGACCGTCAGACGTTCAACTGAGACGGGCGGAGTTGTCAGGTCAATGCCGGCGGCGGCATGGTGCTGAGAAACGGAGGCGCCGGCCACATGAACGTGATTGGAAGAAACTCAATCCCGATCCGATTCTCATGGGGCAGGTTAAGAACTACAAAATGGCGTTTCGGTAGACTTAAATAAATGACAAGGTTACCCTTCATCATGGACGGTCCAATCTGCTTGGTACTCCAGCATATGGTTTTGGGAGTACCAGGCTACTGTAAAAATCCTCCCATCCCAAGGCTTAAGGCTTATAATTTTTTGAAAAGTTAAGCCACAAAAAAATTGACCAAACTTAAAAAAAACTATCAAGAACGGAGATAGTAGGACTTTGACATTAAAAAAACAGCGATCGATACAAAACATCTCAACAAAAACGAAAATTACATCGAAATTCTTGAGATGCCCTTCAACCTCTAGACCGTGTCGACGGGCCACCCCTGCCGCTTCTCCCAGAGCCGGTCTGACGTTGTTGGTTGCGGACGGAGTCGCCGAACGGGCCCAGAAGGCCGCATCCGCCCAGAAGACGAAGAAGAGCGATGAACCGCCAATGAAGCTCCTTGACGATCCGAAGATCCCCACTGCCAAAAGAAGTTCCAGAGAAACACACCACTCCCACAAGCTTATCGACATCGCTGCCGAGATAGGGATGAAGCTGGGGAGACTTTATGGGATAAGACGCCATCGTCACCACTTGAGCGCCTCTCCGCGAAATCTTGAACCTAAAAATAGGAAAATGTTGTCCTCCCGCTGACGGGACCAAGATCCATCCTGCCTCCATGACTCGAAGGCCATAGGAGCAAGGAAGATCGCCCGACGGCACCGCAACAGGAGGCACGGTACTGCCGCCTCAGAATCGCCTATGTAGTCTCAGCCTGGTACATACCGGTTCGCACGGAGCCTGTTTTTGATTTATAACCAACGGTTTCACCAAATTCCTACTGGTTCCATCTTCCAAGTATTAGATACTTGTTTGCTGCAGGTGAAACGGAAAATTTTGCCAAGAAAATGCTAAACTAAAATTCAACGTTTTTCTCACGAAGGGGAAACTGATGAAAAATCTAGTCTCCGATAGGACGCACTCTGCTTCGGCGAATATGTACGTTCTCGAGTATTGAGGAGGGTCTACTCTGCTCGATCAGTTCTACTCCCTCCGATCCATATTACTCCCTTCGTTTTAAAATATAAGATGTTTTAGGTTTGTGAAGAAAGTATATCTAGACTTCTTTTAGTGGGTAGATTCATTCTAAATATGAGTGAACCTATATACTAAAAGCAGTCTAGATACATTTGCTTATAAAACTAAAATATCTTATATTTTGAAACAGAGAGAGTACATGTCATTGAAATGGACATATGGATTGGAGAGAGTATAACATTACTTTGTGTAATAAAGCGTCCATTTTTAAAGAAAAAGTTCTATAGGTTTACATTTTTTTTCCTATTAGCACCTAGTGCTTCGCTGGATCGGTTGCTTGATCGTGCATCAAAGTGCTCGATACCCAACAGAGGAAAGCTCATTTTATAATCATTATTACTACTTGTAACTTCAGCGCTCAATCCCCGATAAGTCCCCTGTTTGTGTAAAAAAAAAAAACTTCAGCGCTCAATCTCCGATAAGTCCCCTGTTCCCATGGTTGAGTACGTACGTAGCCCGATCTAACTGCTGATTAATTAAGCAGCTTAAGGAGCTAAGCAAACTCCGTGCACGTCACGCGTCGCTAAGTACGAACAACAGTGTGCTACCGCTGTAATACGGAGTAGTACGGAGTACCATTTTTGAAGTACGGCACTCTGTTAAGCAGGATCTGTGAGCACAGCAAGTGCACAGTCAAACTACTCCCTCCGATTTCATACTATAAGATGTTTTATCTTTTATGAAATAATTTCATCTAGACCTTTTCAGTGTGAGCCAAACCTAAATATTAAAAAATATTTAGATATATTCATTTTTTATAAAAGCTAAAACATCTTATATTTTAAAACGGAAGAAATACTAGTATTGCTTGCATTCCTGCATGCTCCAAGCGGCAATTTCAGCAATTCCCTGCCTACCTTGACGCTTAATGACTTCGCAAAAATATCTAAAAAACACAGGAACACCTATAAAATCTGGAAGCTTGCTCCGGTACAATTCCCTCCCTCAAACTTGTATAAAACTTAGACAGACTCAAACATAAAAATGGTTGTAATCGTTCAATATCTCTTCGTAATTAAATACTAACCCGGGCAGATATAGATACGTAGAAAAACCATATAGCCCAACCAAATTTTACATCTTCCTAGCACAACATATGGGTACTAGTATGACTGTATGCGAGCTGGTGACGGTGAATCCGAGGTGGATCGGGCCGGCACACGCCTTAGCCTGGCCTTATACCTGTGTATCGGCAGGGCTAGCGGATTCATTATACGGGGATTGGAGAAGTTTCCTAATGAAACTTCTTTTGTTTGAGACAGAAGTTTATGTTGCGTATAATTTTTAGTCAAAGTCAAAAAAAAGTTTTACCAATTATATACTATAAAAAATTATCAAAATCTAAGGTAGTATCAAACTTAAATTACGAGGACCACACTATGAAATATACTTTTATGTTGTATGCATTAGATATTATGAAGATTAATATGTTTCTCTTTATAAATGGTCGAACACTATACAGCTTGGAGTATTAGTACTCATTTTTCTCACCGTCTATCTATAGACCCTCTTCTATGCCTGCCACGTGTTCGTCTTTTAATTTTCTAGAATTTTTTCGTCTGTTAATTAGTCTTTTTTCCAACTATTATGCATGAAGATGGGTCTATTCTTCAGGAATATAGACCGGGTCTCTCGTAGGATTTTTTTTCCTGTAGAGAGTATCTAGAGGTCTAAAGAACATCCGTATGCATGCATATGTAACATCTGTGAACACACGTACGCTTGCATAAATTTTTGTGCTAGCTAGTACCCTGGAGCTGCAGAGTACGTGACAACTTTTTGCGCATGCAAGGCTTCTTGAATTGAAGCACTACTCCAAGCTCTTCATGAAGAGTACTTAATTGTGAACTGTATATACGTTGTACTCTAAGCTCTTCATGTCTTAATTCTTCAGGCTGCTTATTGACGATGGGTGCATGCTGGCCAGAAATTTACTTGACCATGCCTTTCATGTCTTAATTCTTCAGGTTCACGCTCGTTTCAACAAAAAATGTTTGTTTACGTGTGTAGATTTTTTCCTAATACTCCCTCCATTCCAAGGCTTAAGACTTATATTTTTTTGAAAAGTTAAGCCACAAAAAAATTGACCAAACTTAAAAAAAACTATCAAGAACGGAGATAGTAGGACTTTGACATTAAAAAAACAGCGATCGATACAAAACATCTCAACAAAAACGAAAATTACATCGAAATTCTTGAGATGCCCTTCAACCTCTAGACCGTGTCGTCGGGCCACCCCTGCCGCTAGCCGGTCTGACGTTGTTGGTTGCGGACGGAGTCGCCGAACGGGCCCAGAAGGCCGCATCCGCCCAGAAGACGAAGAAGAGCGATGAACCACCAATGAAGCTCCTTAACGATCCGAAGATCCCCACTGCCAAAAGAAGTTCCAGAGAAACACACCACTCCCACAAGTTTATCGACATCGCTGCCGAGATAGGGATGAAGCTGGGGAGACTTTATGGGATAAGACGCCATCGTCACCACTTGAGCGCCTCTCCGCGAAATCTTGAACCTAAAAATAGGAAAATGTTGTCCTCCCGCTGACGGGACCAAGATCCATCCTGCCTCCATGACTCGAAGGCCATAGGAGCAAGGAAGATCGCCCGACGGCACCGCAACAGGAGGCACGGTACTGCCGCCTCAGAATCGCCTATGTAGTCTCAGCCTCGTACATACCGGTTCGCACGGAGACTGTTTTTGATTTATAACCTACGGTTTCACCAAATTCCTACTGGTTCCATCTTCCATGTATTAGATACTTGTTTGCTGCAGGTGAAACGGAAAATTTTGCCAAGAAAATGCTAAACTAAAATTCAACGTTTTTCTCAAGAAGGGGAAACTGATAAAAAATCTGATCTCCGATAGGACGCACTCTGCTTCGGCCAATATGTACGTTCTCGAGTAGTGAGGAGGGTCTACTCTGCTGGATCAGTTCTATAGCATTACTTCGTGTAATAAAGCGTCTATTTTCAAAGAAAAAGTTCTATAGCTTACAATTTTTTTTTTGTTTCATATTAGCACCTAGTGCTTCGCTGGATCAGTTGCTTGATCGTGCATAAAAGTGCTCGATACCCAACACAGAGGAAAGCTCATTTTATAATCCTTATTACTACCACTTGTAACTTCAGCGCTCAATCTCCGATAAGTCCCCTGTTTTTATGGTTGAGTACGTACATAGCCCGCCGATCTAGCTGCTGATTAAAATTAAGCAGCTTAAGGAACTAAGCAAACTCCGTGCACGTCACGCGTCGCTAAGTACGAACAAGGTGCTACCGCTGTAATAATACGGAGTACCATTTTTGAAGTACGGCACTCTGTTAAGCAGGATCTGTGAGCACAGCAAGTGCACAGTCAAACTACTCCCTCCGATTTCATAATATAAGATGTTTTATCTTTTATGAAATAATTTCATCTAGACATTTTCAGTGTGTAAGCCGAACCTAAATATTAAAAAATATTTAGATACATTCATTTTATAAAAACTAAAACATTTTATATTTTAAAACAGAGAAAATACTAGTATAGCTTGCATTCATGCATGCTCCAAGCGGCAATTTCAGCAATTCCCTGCCATCATTGACGCTTAATGACTTCGCAAAAACCTCTAAAAAAACAAATGACCGCCTAAAAAAATCTGGAAGCTTGCTCCGGTACAATCCCTTTCCTCAAACTTGTATAAAACTTAGACAGTCCGAGAACATCGTCGGCGACACGACGGACAGTCCGGTTATATGTCCGATGACTTGTCCAGCGACACACTGGATAGTCCAGGAACATGTCCGATGATTTGTTCGGCAACACACCAAACAGTCTGGGAACATGGCTGGCGACAGGACGGACAGTCCGAGTACATCTCCAGCGACTTATCTGGCGACACGATGAACAATCCGAAAACATGTCAGTCGACATGACGAACACACGGCGACGGCTGTTGCAACGATGGATGGCGGTGGCCTTGATCCCATGGTCGCCTTGGCCGTGACGGTGATTAGCGGAGGCGAGATTGGGCGGCTCGGGTCATGTGCGGGAAGACTTCTGTATGCCTATGCATGCCCGATCTGTATGTTTATATGTAGATATACATGGTTTGGTATATAGTTATGGACTAGGTTTCTGCGTGTTTGGGGGAGAGGTTGTACTAGAGAAAACCCCAAATATCAATTGAAGGAATCGTCCTAAAAGATTCTAGCAGAGAGCACGATCTCGCGTCCCTCGTGTCATCCCTGTGGTGAGGCCGAGGGAACCCTAGATCGATAGTCGGGCTCTCTCTACCGCCTCCTCCCTCGCCGCCGCCAGATGGCGTGGCTAGGCAAAGCCCTGGACGGTACCGACACCGACGAGACCCCCTCGTCTCCTGCCCTAGGACACCGGAGCGGGCTGCACACTTTGGCTCAGAGTGGCGTGGCCTGCCGTCACTATGACGTTGCTCCGAGGATGGCATGGCGGAAGGCATCAAGGTGAAGACCGTGCGGCGGGGCAGCGGCGTCCGCTCCGGCAGGATGGCGGTGTTTGCAACAACACACGGTTAGGAGCGCGGAGGAGGGCTGAGAACAACGCGAAGATGGCCGAAGTTGGCGACGCATCCTGTTCTTCACGGTGGTGTCGTTGCATCTCCTTGGCTTGATTTGCGGGCCTAATCTAAGGATGGCAATTTTAGCCATGGGTATGGGTATCCGCGGGTACCGTACCCGCATGGGTAGGGTATGGACACACTTTTATACCCACGGGTAATACCCATACCCTACCCTCTAAGTTACGGATACGGGCACGGGTATAGACTTATACCCATGGGTATACCATACCCTGACGGTTAAAACTAACATGTCAAACTTATTTGTAGAGTGTTAACCTATGCGACCAAAAAGCCTAGGGACAAGTATGCGATTGCGAATTCTTAACTTCGATACTTTCATGTACTCGTCTACCTATTATTAAGTAGAGATAATTGTCTTTTTATAATATATGTTATTGATAAACTTAAAATTATAAATAACTTGTATACTATTGGATCTACCCATCGGTACCCAATGGGTATGGATACCCGGTGGGTATAGGTATGGATAAAGTTTTATAACCGCGGGTACGGATACGGATAAACTTTTATATCCATTGACTACACGGGTATATGTATGGTATTGGTCTACCCTGTCCATATCCTGCCCATTGTTATCCTTAGGCTAATCTGGGCCTAGCTCAGGCTCGTCTTGACCGGAGGTTGGCCCGCTCGTTCCAATCATCGGGAGTCGGCTGTCGGCCTGGAGACTTCTGGATCGACATAATAGGCCGAAGGAAATTAACTAGCCATTTGGACACCACCTTACAGAGATGGTTGCATAGCAAAATAGGCCGGATCGATAGCTGCAGCTCTAGGTTTGAGTGAATACTTACACGCGCTTGTACGCACACAACACTTGCAGCATGGTCGGATGATGTTTGGTTACTGCTCCGTACCTTTTTTTTTGGAAACTCCCAAAAAAAATGAAATTTTACTGGACGTTGCAATGGGTGATTGACGTTGGTAAAAAGTAATCCTTTGTCTTAAATTAGTAATTAATTTGGGTTTGTCTAGATTCGTATGTACCGAGAGAGTAATAATTATATAGGACTCCACACGATAATCTCACTTATTCTCTTGTGAGTGTTTTCCATAGTTTTGAGGCAGTGAACCCTTTTTTTTAGGGAAACTATTCTTTTTTCCCTAGACATAAATCCGTGGGCCTTGGCCAGCCCTTGACCATTTGACGACTCACTGAAAGTGCATACATATGCATCGGTCAAGTCCTGGATGCACTTCCTGGCTTGTTTGGTCGACGTAATCTAATTGGGCCTGGGCCGATATCATCCATGAGGCAGTCTGGTCGTCCGCGGACCACCTCGTACAAATCCTCCCTGAGTAAGCAAGTCGGAGGTCTTCCCTCAACGAAAAAAAAGCAAGTCGGAGTCGAACTGGGAACGAAGGAAAGGAACACAAACCCGAACCGGACTGCAATTCATCCATCGGTGCTCCTCAAAAGTTGCAGCGTGCGGCTCAGAATCGGAACCAAAATCGATGGACGCGATGCCGCCCGTAGGAATCACCCTGGATGACGACGTCCTGACCGAGATACTCCTCCGCCTGCCGTCCAAATCCGTGCTCCGTGCCCGCGCCGTCAGCAAGCACTGGCGCCACATCGCCACCCGCCCTTGCTTCCTCGCCGCCTACTCGCTCCGCCGCCCGCCGGAGGTCATCGTGTTCTATGCGGTCAACCAGCAGGGCGCCAATCCAGTCCAAGGCAGCGGCGACAGCAAAAATACCAACTACGAAGCGGTCGGCGCCATCAACTTCGCCGCCGAGGAGAAGGACTTGGTGCGCCGACCTCTCTTGCACTACGTTCCTGACACCCTGCCTCTCCATGGCTTCTGCGACGGGATTTTGCTCTTCCGCCGATGTGACGAAAGGCTCTTGATCTGGAACCCGGCAACGAGGCAACGGGTCGTCCTCCCGTCTCTGCCCATAAGATCACCGGTCTTATAGCTCCTATGCGATGTCTTTACATGAAATTGTAAGGAAAACGATATTGTTAAAAAGAATAGCTCGGATGCGACGGTTGTGAGGCAGCTAATATCTCAGGGCCACACGAGCCTTAAAACGGCCGTAAGGACACATTTAACTTTGTTCCAATATTAGGGTTAAGCCAAACCGGTTGGTTGGGACAGCCAGTCAAACCAACCGCTTCCGACCGAGCGTAGCGTATAATCGATGTAGCTTTCCGACGGCGGACCTCACCCATCGTTCTCGGCGCCGGCAGCGGCGGCACGGTAATTAATTTAGGCGGCGGCGCTTTCGTTCGACGACGAAGGTGGTGAGTGCCATTTGAAAGCTAATTCCTCTCCCATTCTTCTCAATTCGAGATCCGAGCGTGCCCATTGATGCTAGATTGTGGAGGCGAGGTGCTGAGCAGGCGAGAGGGAACTATATGGAGCATGGAGAGGACTTCTAATCGGTATATCCGTATCTCCGCACTTAATTTCTCTAAGGTTGAGCTCTGCTCGCCCGCTAGCTCACAAGGCCCGCTAAAACAGGGAGACGATGTTGCGCGCCAAACCTTGAATTCGTGATCAATTTCTTTCCCTCTAGGGCTGTTTTAGTTGATGGAAGCACGCAGATCATTGAGAGAGACACGGTTGTTAAATGGGAGGTGAAATTAGAACATGTTGATCCCCAAGAGCTAATAAACATGGGAGAGGAGGCAGTAAGGAAAATGGTGGAAAAAATTGGGGATAGTGTGGTTTGGGGGCCAGAGCAAGAAGTTTCTTTGTTACGATTTGATGATTGCAAATGTGACTATGTTAGGGTTGAGACAGGGGAACATATAGTTGATGAAATCGATGAGCGAAACGGTTGGACAAGCAAAACTGTTCTATTTTTAGCAGAGCTCATTGATCTGAAACCTGATTCGAGGGTTGGATATGTGGCCTCGTCGGTCGCTCAGATGGTCGAGGATGATTGGGCTGGACAAAGGCAAGTAATGCCTATACTTATCGAGTTGGAAGTGTTAATGGAGGATGATGATGCTAACGCACAAGGGAGGCTGCAGATGGTAATGCACAAAGGATTGTAGCTGTTGATTGGAATTCGGTTGAGATACATGACCGACCGATTTGGTCATTGCACCAATAAATGACATTGAAATGGCAAAGCTTTTGGCATTCCTATAGATGATGAGACAAGGAGAAGAAGAGGGATAAAGCTGCAAATGATGGTGAAAACCATTTAAGATATGAAGAGGCGATATAGATCTAGAGTTGTTGGAAAATGTCAGTTCATGTAGATGATGCACATGATGATGAGGTAGTAACAGTTTATGACAAAGAGGACCCGTTATTGAAGTTGGGAGATTGTTTCCAAGCATGGATGAATTCAGGATGTGTTTCAGGACATATGCGTCAAACGTGAGTTTGCTACCAAGACTATGTGGATGATAAAATAAGTTCTATGCAAAATGCATAGGTTATGATGGTGGTGCCAAGCCTTGCAAGTGGTATATATCGCTAGACGCCAACCTGATGGAAGGACAATAAGAGTGAATCAAATTCCAAAACCTCATACTTGCATTACAAGTTCTCAAACAGTTACAAAGATGACATCACAATTATGGGTTGCGTAAAAGATCAAGCCCATTTTAGCCACAACACCAAACAAAGACCTTGCAAAGAGACTGAAAATAGACTTGGAAAAGCAAGACCATTAAGCTGAATTATACTACAGTGTGGAAGGCAAAGCAAAGGGCAATGAAAGAGCTATATGGTGATTGGGCAAATACCTTCGAATGCTTTATAACTTCAAAGCGTATAGAGAAGAGGTCACTGGCGGTGTTGTGGAGATAGATCTTGAGGTAACGGTGATGGGAAAGTCTTCTTCTCTAAATTCTTCATGTCTTTAAAGCCTTGCATCGATGGCTTCAAAGCAGGTTGCCGTCCATATTTGAGTATAGACTCATCTTTTTTGACTCTAAAGTGGAATGGTCAACTAGCAGCATGCAATGATTTAGATGGACACAATTGGATGTTCCTCGTAGCTATTAGCATGTTTCGGCCTGAGATGAGGCATCATGGACATGGTTCATGATGCGTTGAAAAGATGCATAGGGCCGATCTCTCCATTGGCGGTGCACACAGATGCATGTAAAGGTTTAGAAAATGCGGTGAAGATTGTTTTCCCTCATGCCGAAATGAGGGAGTGCTTGACCATATGTGGATGAATTTGATCAAAAATTCAGAGGAGATGATTTTGGACGCATGTGGCAAGCAGAAGATCTTACACCAGTGCACACATTCATATCACCTTGAGAAGATTAAGGCGGCATGCTCGAGGAGGATAGGGTCAAGTTTTGTACATGGTTGGAAACCTACCATTCTCTTTTATGGTACAGTCTGGTTTTAACACGCCATCAAATGTGATCATATCAACAATAATTTGGCGAAAGTTTCAACAAAAAAGTGAAGGAGTTAAAAGACTTGCTGTCCATGACATGGTTGACGGATCAGGATCATGATCATGAGGTTGTGGGAATTGAGAAGAAGGCTTGGTGATGTTCTTCAAGGAGATAAGCTTCACGATGTTGTGCACAGTGGTCAAGGAGCAAAATCTTGCACATTTGCGTGTTGAGAAATCCTCATTGTGGGGTGTGAAGTCGAGATACAAAGATCGGCAGAGGCATGTTGTTGACACTCAATTGCATGAATGCACATGCCTTGAGTGGAAACACACGGGAAGCCTTGTGAGCATGCCATACTTTTCTTGGCCTCCAAACACAAGCTAAATATGCACCCATATTTGCATGAGTATTATTCTCAGCAAAATTCAAGGCTGCATATGGAACACCAATTCCAGACTTACAGATCGATCTCGGTGGCCAAGTGGACATTCAGTTCTCCTTGTGTCCTCCTTTGATGAAAAGAAAGGCAGGCCCAAGCGGAGTAGATTCAAGGCTTGGTTTGAGAAAGGTGGGAGCAGCAAGAAGGGAAAGAAAGATGAAAAGAAAGATGCCAAGCCAAAAAGGGCCCAAAAAGGTAACAAGAATAGATGCAAACTCTATGAAGAACTTGGACACCGAGCTGGCTCTACCAAGTGCGATACCGCTTGAAAAGCCAAAGTATGTTCATCCAAAATCTATCCCATTTCTTGTTGATGATTTTTCTCCCGCTAACTTGCTTGTTTTCAGGAGGAAGCGTGGAGAAAAAGGCCCACCTCTTGTTGTTGACGAATGTTGGCCAGTGAAAAGGGCAAGAATCAATGGCCAAAGAAAGAAGAGAACTAACCAGATCATGTTTGGTGCTGCTGAGGTGCAATCTGAACTTGTTTTGGAGGATGATGTGCAAACTGTTGAGGCTTTAGGGCACACCGTTCCGGATTTGGAAGCTCTGGTGCAAAATGAGGGGCAAATGAGCCTGTTGTTGAGGCTCTGGTGCAAAATGAGCTGTTGTTGAGGCTCGTGCAAAATGAGCCTGTTGTTGAAGCTCGTGCAACCCACCAAGTTGTTGAGGCTCTGGTGCAAAGTGACCATGTTGTTGAGGCTCTGGTGCAAAGTGACCATGTTGATGAGGCTCTGGATCATAATCATGAGGTTGTTGAGGAGGTGCAGGAGGTGAAGGAGACTCTTGGACGTGCTGTGGGGAGGCCAGATGGTAATGGTAAGAAAAAGAAGAGCATAAACCTACTGTGTGGTGTGAAATTTGTGAAGGAGAAGAAAACGAAGGGTAAGAAGAGCCAAAAGAAATAGACATTTGTTATTGTAAACATTTGTTATTGTTGTAAACATTTGACACTTGTTGTTATAATAATTTGGCACTTGTTGTTGTAAACATTTGTTATTATAATAATTTGTCACTTGTTGATAATTTGGACAAAATTCAAATATGATGGTAAATTTGAATTTCAACATATGTAGCTATGTCACTTTTCTATGTTTGTATGAGCTTCCAACGTTTTTCTCATATGTACAATACAACTCATCCTCACCCTGATCCCTTTTGTGAAGTACAACTCACCCTCACCCAAAATGGGGTAGAAATGGGCTCCAAAGCTAGGGTAAACCACCCCATTTCTAAGCAAGTTTTTTTTCGACCATTTCTAAAACCAAGTTAGATATTTTTCCTCAGAACTATGTCACATAACATGACACCATGCGAAGGTTTTGTATTTTTTTGATTTTTTTTGAATTAGTTATGCACATTTGAATGTCTGGTCAAACTTGAAGGGTTTTCATAAATATTCTTAGATAGGGGCCGAGGCTCGCAAAACTAGCATTGGATCTCTGATGAAATAGCATGTTGTGAACCTAAAAATTATTTTTACAAAAAATCATCAGCATGGAATCATGTACATGTAGTTCATATCTTACCCACTTCAATTTCTACAGATTTGTCTTTTCACCGTGGATGGAATAAAAGGTTTGAGATACTCAGGTTGGGAAATTGTACATTCTAGGTGGTCTAGTATTTTTGAAAAATAGGATGTTACCATTTTGAAACTTCAATTTGGTGGTTGCTTCACAAATCCCCCTCTTTCAAGACTCGTAAAATAGAAAATGATTTTTACGCGTCGAAAAGAAAACTTTGTGATACAACATTGTTAGTCATCCCATTATAGACATGCATACCAAATATGGGCACATTATCACAAACTATGCCTTGATTCTAGCCATATCATTGGTCATTTGACCCGAAAGCCAGAAAACCTCGAAGGAGATAGGTCATTTTGTGAAGGGTTTTTTGAAATATGATCAATAGACCAAGTTTGATATTTTTCCTCACAACTATGTCACATAACATGACACCATGCGAAGGTTTTGTATTTTTCTGATTTTTTTTTTGAATTAGTTATACACATTTGAATGTTTGGTCAAACTTGTGAAACCCCGTTGACTGCATCCTAAACCCCGCTAACCCTAAGGCCGAATGAGGACCGTAGATCTAACCCTAGCGACATCGCGGGCCGTCCGATCGCGTCTTCTAGAAGGATTCCGCGTGGCTCGGGCGACCCGTGGAAGGGCTTGTTCGCAACTGATTGGTTGGCGTCTCTTAGAAGGATTGTGGCTAGCTCTTGGCGATCCGTTGGATGGATGATTACGAATGATTGGCTTCATCGTTTACGCAATGTGAGTGGCATGCGAGCGTGGCATGCGAGGGCGCCGGGCGGCGGCTGCACCATGCGGCATGCAGCTGCCTAGCGCCGTAGTTCTAGCTATTTTACGTCCAACAACAGCATGATTTACTCCTCCGTCGCATTAAATAAGTTTGCGTGTAACAACTTTCTCCAGTCAAACTTACTCCCCTCAGGTTCATTGTAATAAATGAGACTTTGCATGATACCACATCTATGTTATTTTGCACTATGTAGTAGTAACTTAGACTAGTAACATATGCATGATACCACATCTATGTTTATTGCTTGAGGGCAACCCATAAGCTTGTAGGTCACCCTTAAGGAAAATCTTCTAAAGTAAACCTCCACTATGTATATGGATAGCCATATGGACTACTTTTTGGCTTGTGGATAGCCTTATGGACTACATAGTGGATGCTCAAGTGCATTGGAAAGGTAGAAGTACATTTTTTGTGGACAAATTTTGAAGCCAAACGTACACTTATTTGTGGACATAGGGAGTATGCATGTCACTATGACCAGCAGAAAAAATATCAAAATCTAAAATATGTAATAAATATAACGTCGTTGGCACACTCGCACCGTTGGACCGGCGTGGCATGCGAGGGCGAGGCGGGGCTGCACCATGCATGCAGCATGCGAGGTCGAGGCGGCAGGGTTACTGACGTCGCATCCTTGCTATTTTTTCTCTCTCTTTCGCATTGATCACGCCCGCTTCCCACACGCAACGCAGCGCACGCGTCTCGTCTCGGCGTCTGGGCGGGCTGCACCATGCATACAGCAGCTGCCCCTAGCGTCGCAGTCTAGCTATTTTGCGTGCAACAGCGCTGCCCCATTAAATAAGTGTACGTCGAACAACTTTCTTCAGTCAAATTTACTTCCATCTGGTTCATGCGCCATACAAAAAGTCAATATTACTCCCACCGATTTTTCTTGCGTGTGTAAAAACGAACGAGTACCTTGGTACTAGATTCCTGCATTTATTACCGAAGTAAATCAAGGCCAAATTATATTTTCCCTTTTATTTTTCACTGCCAATGAACAACTACCTTAGACGTTTTTTTCTCTCTTTCGCATTAATGCATGCATGCATGCAGTAGGCGTCGCATCCTAGCTATTTTTTTCTCTTTCGCATTGATCACGCCCACGCGCTTCCCGCCTCTTTCGCATTGATCATGCATGCAGGCAACGCTTGACACGTCTGCCTCTCGGCGTCTGCCAACGCGACGCTGGATTCCCACCGCCTTCACGCCCGCCTCAAATAGGCAAAACGCCTTTGCCTCCTCATCTCATCTTGCCCTCATCTCTTCAACCTCGAGCCCGTCCCCTTTGCTCCTCCCACCGCCCCCAAACACTCCGACCATGGCGACCTCCCCTTCCGCCTCCCTTCCGACACCGATTAAGCGACGAGGACAACCACCGGACCACAAGCGGTGGTGGGAGGCGCCCACGCGCCAAGCGTGGCAAGAAGAAGGAGAAGAAGTCCCGCCCCGCCTGGGAGACCAGGGCCCATCGTCCACAACCCCGTCCCCAACCTCCCCGGCGGCGGCGACCTCCCCTCCGAAGCCTACTGGGCTAAGGCGGCGAAGGAGGAGGCAAAGCAGGAGGCTGCTATCGCCAGGTGGGAGGAGAAGCAGTCCGAGCGCGCCTTGAAGAAAAGGCGCAGACGGGAGGAGGAGCAACGGAGGCCAATGGCCGCCTTCCGGAGGAGGAGCGGAAGCGGACCAGGGGAGAGGTGGCGGCGTGGAATGCTTGGCTGCACCGCCTCCACCGCCGATGGAGTAGGGGTTAGGGTTTAGGGCTAGCCAGAGTTTAGGCGGGCGCCTATTCCGCCTTCTATATTATTGTACTTTTTATTTTTATTGTAATGTTATCGATCCCCTATCTAATATAAGTAATGTTATCCCAATATTATCTATCCCTTGTTTCATTGTAATCTGTTTTATTGTATTGTCATTTGTCAAAACACCCAAAACAACAAGTGTATAAAACAAAAGACACAAAAACAAGTTCATATAATACTCGTGCAATATTTATATATTTACAAGTGTATAAAACAAAAGACACAAAAACAAGTTCATATAATACTCGTGCAATATTTATATATTTACAAGTGTATAAAACAAAAGACACAAAAACAAGTTCATACAACACATGGTTCATTTTCAAATAAGACATTTACATATTTACATAAGTTAAAGGAGCGCCCAAGTTATGTTAGTTAAATGGATGTCCTTGGACTTCATTTATATATTTACTTTTGCAAAAAAAAGATTGCAACCTGAGCACGAGTATCTGCAGATCCACACGTTTCTATTTAGATTGTAACGTGAGTACCATTTTTTTTGCCCAATCAACATATAGTTACTATTGGGCCTGGATACGTCCATTTTGGCATGGCTAGGTTATATTTGGGCCTGACCTTTTTCAATCCTCGGCAATGACTAACGATGAGGAGATAAACTAATCCGAGAGAAATTACACAAAAATAAAAAAAACGGCCATCAGATTGTCCTGCTTCTTCAATTCGATGATTTGCCTTAGCTGCTTGTTCATCTTCTTTAGCTCGGCTTTCACTTCCGCATCCACCGTAGTACCAGCGGAAATGGGGTTGCCACATCCCAATTGCTCCACCACGGACGGGTTTTCGAGCTCCCGGGATGCTACCTCCACCCCAATTCGCTCGATGTACTCATCAAGCCACTCAAAATGCCCACATTTTGGCAGTTCTGAAATCGCGAGATGAACCCTAAATCCCAAATTCGATGAAATGCATGAAATTTGAAAGAAAAGCGAGAAATTGGCGCTTGGAACACTCAGATCTCACCTTTCCTCGGGCTTGCTCTCACACTTCACAAATTCCCGACCAATGTTGTCGTTTTGTCGGGATGTGACAAGCCGCCTGCGGTGATGGGGCACCGGGCACCTCCTCATCGGCACCGCACCATACCGAGGCCATGAGCGGTGGGAGGAAGCAAGCTCGACATCCTCGCCGGGCGCCGCACTTGCTCGCCGGAGAAAGCGAAGGGATGAGATCTTTGGAGCGAACAAAGGGAGTGCTTTCAAAGGGCGGATCGGGGCCAACGGCTCTCTTCAACCACAGGGTGGGTCCCACGATATGAGGTGGACATCAGGTGAGTTCCGCCATGACGTGGAGAGGCTGTGGGTCCTACTGTGCTCAGCTGATTCGAATTCGTTGACGGTCTCGTGGGGTTAAGTGAAAGTGTCGCACGGGAGCTATTTGCCGCTTCAGAAGTGTCGCGTGCGAGCTATTCTTTTTAACGATGTCGTGTTCCTTCCAATTTCATGTAAAAACGTCGCATAGGAGCTATAAGCCCAAGATCACCACAGGCTTCGGTTCGGCCGATTGGTTTCTATTGCCACAGGGCGTCAGGTGAATACCGGGTGCTGTGCCATGTCGAGCAGATCCTCTACATCCTCTCTGTCGGCGCCGCTGAGCCGCAGCGGCTCGAGGTCGAGGACGGTATTGCGCTCCCGACCTGCTCAGGGGTTGCTCTCCACGAGAGCCTGCATTGGCTGATATGCCCAGCCAACTCCAGCGATCCCGACAAGACGGTAGTCTTCGACACGGTGTCACACAGGTTCCGGCGGATGGAGACACCCCCGGTGCCCGTCGCTGGCAGCAGCTGCTACCGTGCCCCTCACCTGTTCGAGATGCACGGACTGCTTGCCGCGTCGGCAGTCAGGGAGCTGCCACACATGGACGTGTGGGTGCTCCAGGACTACAACCGGGAAAGGTGGGCGTGGCACCTCAGGGTCAGCATACCTCAGATCCCGAGAATGCTCGGCCAACCCTTTGCCGCCTCAGCCCTTGGTTTGCTCGAGGGGAAGAACGTGCTCGTTCTCCAGTATGGCGGTCTGGTGATTTTATACGACATGGTTGGGAAAAGGAAGCCAGACATGCTTGACATGAGGAGATCGGACATCTCTGCCATGTGTCATCCAGGGATCTACAGGGAGAGCCTCGTCCCGCTACCGCCCGCTCAAGCATAACAAAACATGTCTGTTCAAAAAAAAAAAGCATAACAAAACATGAATAAAAATACTGTATATAAGAACGTGCTAGTATATAAAAAATAATAATAAGAGGAACCGGGGGGGGGGGGGGGGATCCACGGCTACCCTAATTCTATAGGAGAATGAGAACTCGAACTCGCGTCTCCGGTGCCCATGCGACCTCTGCGCACGGCTGCTACCAACGGACTGCAAGAGAGTTCAAATATAAATAGAGTAATGCTACAATTATGGACTGATTGATACGGAAAGGATCTTACGAAATGACATGGCAATCCGTAGGCGATTTACACAGAATAACTACTGCAGTAAACTTCCAGTCACACGATTCCACATGCGTTCATAACAATTTTTCCGTAAGCAGCGTCCGTAAGTGTAGGATTAACGATATAAATAAATATTAAGAGGCTAGTTAATCAAATACTAGGAAATGTGTCCATCGCAACGGAAGAGAAAATATTGTTAGGTGCGTTGCCGCTATATCCGTTAGGAGACCCATGTGTCATCACCTCTTCGGGTAGGGTAGTAGAAGAAAAGAAAATCGTGTAGGGTTCAGGCTGAGATTGGGGCGGGTTAAGATGGGTTTTCTGGTGCGGGTTTTCACGTGGTCTCATTTGGATTGGGGGGAAATGGGTAGCGAAGTATCATGGGTTGGATTGGTGTGGACCGAACAGAAAAGCAGTGTGAAAGAGTGCGGTTTGGGTTTAGATTAAGAAAGTTGAAATGGGCTCAAGCCATGGAACGAACCCACGGGTTGAACCCAGCGCTACAGCCTATAAGTCTATCATATGGATTCCTTCATCATCAGTTGGCCCCAAATGAACAGATACTTGGGACAGTCTGTACGTAAAAGGCTGGCGTCCAGCGCCCATACAATGCTGCGGGTTAAACCCGCCGGCCTAGGTTGGATCCCGTGTGGGTTTTGCACCATTCTCAGCCTGAAGTGGGGTTGCGTATTGACCGAATCAACTCGAATTATTAGGGTAATTTGATTTTTTAGGTTCCAATTTGGTCCTTTCATTTATTATGTTATTATTTACGGGTCATGACATCAAGAATTGCCGGATCAGTAATGCATGGAACCACAATTGGAGACGAGCACATATAATGTTCATGTGCATCTCTGCAGACCGAGACTGTCTACTTAGGTTGGTCCTAATAGTAGTATCATAAGGTGAATCATGCATGTCATCTTGGCAAAATAATGATGTGGTACACCAATTAATGAAGAGAAAGGTGTTAGTGGTATCATAATATTGATACGGTATCTATTACACATATAACAAGAAAATTTAATGTCAAATACATCTTATACATCAAATTGCATTGAGATTCTACAAATAATTAAATACCATGAGACTATGATACAAATAGATGATACTAAGCACTATAGAGGTAGTATCGTAAGCTAATATCATATACATGATACTAGTAATATGATCCTCATACTGTGATCAGACTTATTCTGCTATTTTTCCATGCCACCAACAACATTAATTTCCATGGTATCTGACGGTAGAGGAATCCATCTAGGAACAAATGGACAAACTGATTGCTGATGGTGCATGCGCGCAACATCCGTTGTGATCGGCCGGTATGGGGGGCCTCCTCCTCAAAGCCTAGGATGGCCAAAGGTAAGGTGGATGGTGATCGACGCCCTTCCTTAGTGAGATTCGTGGTGATTCTCTCCTACATATCTACGTTGGTGGATCATGCCAGCATTTGCATCATCGCCCTAGTCTTTAGTTGACCCTACTTCGACATCATTTGGCACTGGTAGAAAAGGGCCCATGCGTCCCGGTTGGTAAGGGCCATTAGTCCCGGTTGCCCAACCGGGACAGGGCAATCGGGACTAAAGCTCTAAACATTAGTCCCGGTTGCCCCACCAACCGGGACAAATGGGGCACGTATGCATCGAGCGAGGGTGGAGATAGTCGGTTTAAATACAACCGACTAATAACCTTCCGCCAGTAGATTTGCCCATTTCTTCGCCACGGCAGAGAATTCATTTTGGCACATTTTGTTGTCATGACAAAGATTTTCGCCACTTTTTGTGCATGACGAGAATTCATTTAGGTTGTTTTATTATTTATTTAGTGTTTTGCACTTATCAACGAAGGAACCTTATATTACACAAGATCATCATGACAACATTACATTCAATACACGGATCGAGTTCATGCACTACATACAAAAGTTGCTATTCGATGCTACCGCCAATTTCTTGAAAGTTGCTATTTTTACAATTTCTATTGTCTATACACAGCGAGTAGTATTCCCTTGTGTTTAGGACTTCAGATCCAAGAATCCCGCCAATTCCTCCTGAATTGCTCGATGCGATCCTTTGGCGTAAGACCGCCTCAGACGCTCGATCTGATTTTAAAAAGGAGTCACCTATATGAATATGAAACTAAACACAATTTGATTGTAATAAAAACTATAGAAATTGTTTACGACGTGGAGTTGCTCTAAATTTCTACCCTTCTCATCGCACGTCGCCGGATGAACTCGCATACATAGTATCCACATAGATTGTTACACGGTCCTCGAGGGCACTTTACGAGAACAAAGTTCAATCAAAATAATAATCAAGCATGATAATAATCGTATCAAAACTAGAATCAAAGAGATGCGGATATAGCTAGTGGTGCTTACATCTAGTGGTTGAAATGTAAGCTCCTCTTTCCAAACACCCCTAGCCTTCTTGGTGAACCGTTTCAAAGTCCGTCCGTAAAAAACGAATAAAATAAGTTATTAAGTACTTGATATCATAAAATTCACTTAACGTTGCCGATATAGTGTCGTAATGATTAGAATTACCGGAGAAGTATCTGCATGTCCTTCCACGTCTCAAGGGTTTATGTTTGAGTCCATGACTAGTACACGCCTTTGTCAAGTTGAATGATTAACAGAATATAGTGGTACTGCGAATGCAAACTAATCAATTATATACTTAACATCGAGTAAGTGAAATAGAAAGTGTATACAAGACAATAACACTCACTGGAAGTTGTAAGGAAATAGTATTTCCTTTTGGTTTCTTGAAACCTTAACGTGTACTATATTATCCTCCGTATCCCGGGGCTTATTTTGAGATTAGCTTCATGAACCCAATATGGGTCAATGAAGCCAATGTCATAGATTTGTCCTCTGCGCATTCGAGAATCTTCATTCGCATATTACAAGATGATTATATACATGCAATAAACAAAATAATATAGATGGAGACTAAATTAATTACGAATTAGTACTTACGCACAATAGGCACTCATGATCGATTTGTCCAAGGCGCCTTGATTGAATAATTGAAATAGTTCATCAAATTCAATGGATATCATGTCATCCTTATCTTTCCCATGATGCTTTTTGTAACCTCGACTATCGATTTAGCCCGGCCCTTGTGGCATGCATGTACGATTATGCAATCTTCGCATTTTGTTGGAAGATTGTTTACCTCCTCAGGTTTGACGAGAGGTTTTCAGATTGGTATTGGTATGCTACTTCACTCACGGGAAGAACTCTAATCGGATAAGTATCTGAGCAATACTCATACCTTGAGCGGGCAGCTTCTCCGTGACAGTAACTACCTCTGGATCATACTGCCTCCGGCCCCATATTTGCTCGACCCATTGGTTTGAGAAATCACCTTGAGAGGGGCGCAAGTCTGTTTTGCTTATTCTCCGAGTGGGCAACAGATTTCCGCTTGCATCAAGATCGCTCTTCGAGGCTTTTTGCGCATGACTAGAGAATAGAACGCTCATAGTCCGATGACAGCTTTGGCTCGGGTTGATGAAGATTCTTTAGCATTTTCAACACTTTGGCTTTTTCTTCTTTGGTCTGGGAACTCGGCCGCTTCGCCATTTAAAAATCCGTCGCTTCGCATCAACGATCGCCAGCCTCCTCTTCAGAGATACCATAAGCTCTATTGGGAGGAACGTTGGTACTTTTGGAAGAGGCTCTTGTTTACGCTTTCGATCGCCACGACGATGAGCGGTATGCTTACGCTTTTTATCCCGAGGCGCCGATGGCTCCATGGGCGATGGCTGCACCGGAGATTGGTGAGGCGACGGAGCCGAGGCGACGAAGACGGCGGCGCATTTAACGACCACTGGAGACGGCAGGCGGCGGCGAAGATGGCCTTGGCGTGTGATTTCAAGCACGATACAATCCTTCGGCCATAGAATGGTGACGTTTTTGGCCACCCAGCGATCACATCCCTTCACCGCAGGTAGTGAAGATCCAAAACCTCAAAGGTGGGCATGATTTCATCCACGCCGACAACAACAGTAGCCCTCCGAACCGACGACGGTGGTAAGTTGGTGGGTCCAATTGGTAAGGCATAGCCACCGCCACCTTCATTGATATGTTCACAACTTTGACATGTAGCTCGCAGCAGTGTCATCTCGTGATATCATCCACCGGGTAGCCAACAGAGCCATCGTTTGCATCATCGGCATCGCCATTGTCATCACCGGGACCTCGGAAGCCACATCGCTTTTCGATTATTCGAGGCGGTAGCATCGAATGCGGTGTCTTCGAGATGGGGTGCCGGTAGTACTTTGCTCTTTAAGTGTGTTAATTTCATCTTGTTGTTGCTTTAATCGTTCTTCAATTAAACGCATTCGCTCTTTCTGACTTTCTGCTTCAACTGTCGCCCTGTCCTTTCTCCTATGACGCCTTCTATCAGGATATTTCTTCCTCTCTTCGGGAAACCCAGTCCTCCATGATTGGGAGCCGCTTGTGCCTCGTGTTCGTCCATCATGTTCCTTATTTCCAAGGGCGAGTGTGAGCTCATAATTCTCTCTATCGGGAATGAAGTCCCCATCTTTAACAGCCTTTCTCGCTTCGATCCTCTCGATTGGCAAGGGTCTTCTTTATGTCGTATGTTATATATACACCTCCTTCCGAGTCCAACGTGCCCCATGCCCGTAAACCAATTCCTTGCACGTTCTACCCAATAGTCTCTCGTGTGATATTTTTATCACGCCTCGCCAAGTTTCTCCCACTTAGGAATGCCAACCTCAGAGCCACCTTGCCCCATAGTATGGTGATACTTCTTGTTAGCAAAGATTCAGCTTATTCGCTTTCGGACATTTTCTTAGCTTTTTTCGATTTCTTGTATTCCACAAACTAATCCCGAATGGTTTTATCTTCTCAAACTGAATATTCTTGAAATCGAGTCTTCTTTTCACGACATAGTCATGGTGCAATCTTTTCTTCCGCAGGTGAAACACCGGGCCATCTTCTTCAAAGCCCACTCCCGACCTTAGCCTCCATGGCTCTCCCATGTTGTAGGCGTCCTCAATGGATCCTCCGCATTTGGATCCAGCTCTATCTTCGTAGTTTGAAATTAACCATGAGCCTCTTCCACAAGAAATCTTTGGCGTGGTTAGGGACAAATAAACATGTTCCCTCTTCATCCGCATTAGCGTGCCTATTCCAATTTCTAATGGTGATCGGGATTAAGTCCCTAACGATTACTCCGCATTGTGCCACAAATTTGGTTGCGATAACTTGAGTTGTCATCTGCCTCTTCACGACATCTTCGATCTGAACCTCTCATGGTCTTGCAACTTTTTGGTTGGGCCTCGTCGCTCTTTTCAGATTCCTTTGATCCGGAGGGCTAAAAGAAGAAAGATCGTTACTATTTCTATATAGATAGCAAATGATTAATTAATGAATTGATTTATATTACATGCACCTCGCCGAGCGTCTTCTCGATTACAAGGCATCGCTTTCTCCCTCGTGGAAGGCAACACCTTCAACCTCAAACAGTTGTCTACTCCGGTAAAAGAGGATCACCTCACCGAGTTGTTCGTAAACGTTGATACGCCTAAATTATCTTCCCACGGATCACACCTTGGATCAACTCTTCCTTTTCTTCGTCTCGACGTGGGTCCATATTTTCTGCATAGGTGGAAAAACGAATAAGTCAAAGCGGCTAAAGGAGAAAGTTAAGTACGGTGTTGAGAGATATAAACCCTAATTCAGAGAAACCCTAATATATACATACACAATAATAAAAATGAAGAGAAAGGGAAACCGTGTAGTAGATAGGCACATCGTCGAACCCACATGCACCTAAGTTGCTTGAAAATGTGAATCGGGTCTGGGGCTACCCACAGTGACTGACCAGTGGGGCCGAAGACCAATAATACCAAACTAATTAATAAACCTAATAATACCTAACTAATAATAAACCTAATAATCCAAACAACAAAAGAAAGGGAAGCAATCAACACATGGCACCGATGCAATGCTCAAGCAAGTATGATGATATGACAAGTTAATTTGCATTGGAATGTAACCCTAAGAAATGCTCGACGATTTAATCGGGTTCAGGGTGAAAATCCTAACTCGGAGAAACTCCGAACACATGAGGGGTGGATTTGTTCTTCTAATTAAACTTGTAATTTAAGTTGTTGAACAATGCATGATTATAGCTTAGATAGCTAGGTTTCATTTTTCTGAACATTTTGATATATTATTCATATTTTTATGACTTATAGATTAAAACAAGGATAATGATATGACAAGTTAATTTGTATTAAAAAGTAACCCTAAGACATGCTCGTCAATTTAAACGGGGTTCGAGGGTGAAAACCCTAACTCGCGAAACTTGAGTATATGAGAGGGTTGATTTTGTTTTCTAATTAAACTTGTCTTGAAAGTTGTTGAACAATGCATGATTATAGGTTAAATAGTTAGATCTCATTTTTCCGAACATTTTGATATATTATTTGTATTTTTCGAGTTATAAATAATTAATTATTGAATTTACAATATTATATCAATTTATGGATTTAATTAAACCATTTCTGAATTTAAACAAAACAGAAAACATTTTTTACGAGGCCACTGCTAGCCACAGTGGACATGAGGGCCCGTGGCCACCTCGGTCTCCACGCAGGAGGTGGGACTGGACCACGACTAACTTTGCACCATAGAGGCACCTAGCCTCTAAGGTGGCAGGGATGGGCGACAAGGCCCCACGCGAGCACCACGTCACCACGATGGCGGGCGCGCAGACGGTGCTCGACGACCACTGAGCCCGCTGGATCGCGGGTCAGGCGATTCGAAAGAGCTCGTCGAGGCGAACCATATGGTGGTCTGCCGCCATTATTGGTCGCCGAGCGACGAGCACAACGGGCAGAGGCGGCGATGGTCGTCGCGGTAGAGCTAGAGCGAGAGGGAGGCGTGTGAAGAGGTGCTAGAGCACCGTGGCTCACCACGAACGCGATGCCGGGTCGGGAAGCAAGGTGGCGAACGAGGCGAATCGACAATGGCCGAGCTCGGGAAGATGGGTTGCAGAGCTTGATTAAGGCCAAGCGACGATTCCTTTGGCGAGACGCAGCCCAAGACGGGCGGAGCTCCTCGGCGACGAGCTCGGCGGGCAGCCTGCCGGCGTCGTGGGGGGGGGGGGGTTCCTGTGTGCGCGCGTCGATGAATGAGATGGGGAAGAAGAAGAAGAGGAGGGGCACCCAGTTATAACCAAAGGGCCTTTAGTCCCGGTTGGTGGCTCCAACCGGGACTAAAGGGTCATACGTCCCGGTTGGAGCCACCAACCGGGACCTATACTCCAATATTTTCAGCAGACCAAGGGTTGGCGCGCAGGGGGTCTTTAGTCCCGGTTGGTGGCTCCAACTGGGACATATTCCCCTGTTTTCAAAAAATTTCAGGTATTTTCTCTCTGTTCCCGCCTTATTTCAGGTAGTTTCAGGTATTTCAGGTATTTTCTTCGAGAAACTGGTCATAGAGGCACTCCCTAATATGTGAAATTAGTTAGCTCCGAGGCGTATTGATCTAGTTAGTGAAGTTACAAGATGCAAGATGGTTTTCGAGAGCAGGACACCATCGCGCCAGTTTCGAGGAGATGCCGACGAGCGGTCCTCCCAAGATCTCCGAGAAATGGTCATAGAGGCACTCCCTAATATGTGAAATTAGTTAGCTCCGAGGCGTATTGATCTAGTTAGTGAAGTTACAAGCTGCAAGATGGTTTTCGAGAGCAGGACACCATCATGCGCCAGTTCGAGGAGATGCCGACGAGCCCGGTCCTCCGCATCTCCGAGAATCGGTCATAGAGGCACTCCCTAATATGTGAAATTAGTTAGCCGAGGCGTATTGATCTAGTTAGTGAAGTTACAAGCTGCAAGATGGTTTTCGAGAGCAGGACACCACTACGACCAGTTTGAGGAGATGCCGACGAGCCAGCCTCCAAGATCTCCAAGAAACTGGTCATAGAGGCACTCGTCCAGCCACAAAACGGGACTAACACTCAAGACATTTATTAATATTAAAACGAGACTACAAAACCGGGACTAAAGGCCACAAACCGTGAAAGATATCCTTGGTCAAGCCACAAACCGAAAAGACATGAACTAGAGTTACATAATATGAGCATGAACTTCTTGGCATATGTCATTCCTTATGACCGCTTCAGACGTAACCATGGAGCATCTTCTTTACTTAACGAAATGCTTGGGGCTTTTCACCGTGAAGGGCGGAATTTCATCAAACTTATTATAATCTTCCCGACATGTCCATCTTGTCCTCGATTCCCACGATGTTTCTTTTCCCCGAAAGAACTATGTGACGCTTTGGCTCATCATATGATGTATTCGCTTGCATATTTTTCTTTTTTCGTCCGAGGACATGTCCTTCACATAGAAAACCCGAGACACATCATTGGCTAGGACGAATGGTTCATCTCTATAACCAAGATTGTTGAGATCCACCGTTGTCATTCCGCATAACCGGTCTATCTTTACCCTTCCCCATTCAGGTTGACCCATTTGCAGTAAACAAAGGGACCTTAAAAGAGACTCCATAGTCTAGTTCCCATATCTCCTCTATGTAACCATAATATGTGTCCTTTTGTCCATTCTCGTCTATTGCATCAAAGCGACACCACTATTTTGGTTGGTGCTCTTTATCTTGGGCGATCGTAGAATGTATTCCCATTTATTTCGCACTTGGAAATTCACAAGAGAAGATGGTGACGCGCCAACAAGTATAGCCGATCTCCAACGGTGGTGTCATTCAAGAGATGTGTCCGCATCCAACCACCGAAAGACTTCATGTGTTCATCTCAGAATCCATGATTCAGCTTCCTGTGTTTTGAGCGTATAATATTCTTGTGTTCCTCGATACGGAGCCAAGGTGGAATTATGTAGAAGCGTAGTGTGCTTTAGTGAAAGAATCCTCGTCCCTACATATCATTGCTTTCTTTCCCAAGGTGCCTTTTTCCACTTAGTCTTCCCTCATGCCGCGAGTCAAACACCAATCGGCTTAAGGTCGAATAAAGTCAACACAAAACTCAATGACCTCCTCTGCTCCATATCCCTTGGAGATGCTTCCTTCGGGTCTAGCATGTTATGAACATATTTCTTTAAGACTCCCATGAACCTCTCAAAGGGGAACATATTGTGCGAAATACGGACCGAATGGCAATCTCTTCCACTAGATGAACCAGAGATGCGTCATAATATTGAAGAAGGATGGTGGGAACACCAATTCAAAACTAACTAGACATTGTACCACATCCTTCAGAACCTTGGTAATATCCGGATTGATTACCTTCGAGATATTGCATTGAGGAATGCACATGCTTCACAATGGGTACCGAACATTTTCGGAGAAGCCCCTCAATGCAATCGGAAGCAATCGTCATAATCACGTGATGTCATGAGACTTCAGGTTTTGGAACTTTTTCTCCGCCATATTTATTATCCCTTTATATTAGATGAGAAGCCCTACGGCACCTTGATACCGTAAAGGACTTCAAAAATATTTCCTTCTCTGCTTTGGTAAGAGCATAGTGCACGACTTAAGTGACGCCTTTATACGCCTTGTTATCTCGTATGCATGTTCTTTGGGTCTTTCATAATTTGTTGGTCCTCCTGCTTGTGTGTATCTTTTGTCTTCCCATACACGCCTAGGAATCCTAGCAGTTCACGCAGAGATTCTTCGTCACGTGCATCACGTCGATTGAAGAGCGGACACGCAGGACTTTCCAATATGGCAGCTCCCAAAATATAGATTTCTTCTTCCACATGGGTGCGTGTCCGTAGCGACGTCGTTCGAACTGATTGACCCGGGACCCTTTCCAAAGATTACTTCTATGTCCTTGACCATACCAAATACATCATCACCAAATAGGGAGTTCAGCTTCTTCCTGATCGCCTCACCTTTGAAATGCTTGCCTTTCTTTCTTACGGATGATTGGTCGAAGAAATCGTCTATTCGCCAGTACACAACCTTCTTGCATTTATGCAAATATGTACCTTCGGTCTTATCTAAACAAAGGTGCATGCCTTATATCCTTTGTTTGTCCGTCACGAAAGGTTACTAAGAGAGCCAATCATTGATGGTTCTGAATAACAACCCTCAGAGATTAAATGGCTCGCTTTGTTCTCATCCCACGACGTACACCTGGTTTGCCCCACAACTGTAAGAGTTCTTCAACTAATGGCCTAAGGTACACATCAATGTCGTTGCCCGGTTGCTTCGGGTCTTGGATGAGCACTGACATCATAATGAACTTACGCTTCATGCACAACCAAGGAGGCAGGTTGTAGATACATAGAGTCACGGGCCGTGTCAGGATCGCAACTCTGCTCCCCAAAAGGATTCATGCCATCCGTACTTAGACCAAACCATAAGTTCCTTGCGTCACCTGCAAAGTCTGGGAAGTCTCTCTCGATTTTTCTCCACTGTGACCCATTAGCAAGGTGTCTCAACTCCCCGTCTTTCTTACGGTCTTCTTTGTGCCATCGCAATAACCTGGCATGCTCTTTGTTTCTGAACATGTGTTTCAACCTTGGTATTATAGGAGCATACCACATAACCTTAGCAGGAACCCTCTTCCGGAGGGGCTCTCCCTCAACATCACCAGGGTCATCTCGTCTGATCTTATACCGCAACGCGTTGCATACCGGGCATTTATCTAAATTCTCATACTCCTTACCGCGGTAGAGGATGCAGTCATTAATGCATGCATATATCTTTTGCACATCTAATCCCAGAGGACAGAGAGTCTTCTTTGCTTCGTAGGTACTCTCGGGAAGTTCGTTATGTTTTGGAAAATTCGTCTTCATTATTTTCAGCATATTTTTGAATGAGGAGTCAGTTAGACCACACTCTGCCTTCCATCGCAACAATTCCAGTGTGGTACCGAGCTTTGTGCTGCCATCTTCACAATTTGGGTACAACAATTTCTTGTGATCTTCTAACATGCCCTCTAACTTCAACTTCTCATTTTCTGTTCACGCCTTGCTTTGCATCGTAAATGACCCTACCAAGTTCATCACCTCATCCGATGCCCATTCTTCACCTTTTTCCTCTCCATTATCTTCCATTGCGATCATCAGATTCAGAAACATATGATGATAGTTGTTATCATCATCTTCTTCTTCACCATCTTCCATCATAACCCCTCTTTCCCGTGCTTGGTCCAGCAATTATAGTTGGGCATGAAACCTTTCATAATCGGTGGCGCGAATGATTTTGGAGGAAGAGTACTCCTTGTTGTTCCGACATTTAACACATGGACAACGATAAATCCATTCTCTTTGTTTGCCGTAGCCACATCGATAAATTTATCCACGCCTTTGATATACCCGCTACCCGCCGTCACCGTACATCCATTCCCGACCGCTCATCCGCATCATATAAGTAAGTTTATCAAAAACAAGACATCATAAATAGTGAAATAACCAATTCACACCGACATGAATTGTATCAATGACCTAGAAAAGATAAGATTGCTAACCTCGATCGAGGGAAATAAAGAGGAGAAAGCTCAAGTGCTCGGACACCTTCTATATTTTTGTTCTATGAGAAATTCAACGGATTTTTCACTCAAACATTTCAACAAACACCTTCAATGCATGCATGAGAAAAACTAGCACACACCCTCACACCTTACACCATTCAAAAACAGAGTGGAGGCAAGGGGTCAGGCAGTTGCATTTATAGAGGGGTCTTTGGTCGGTTGGAGCCAAGAACCGGGACTAGCAGTGCGTACACGCCACGTGGCCAAACCTTTAGTCCCGGTTGGTGGCTCCAACCGGGACGTATTCCCCCTTACCAACCGGGACGCATGCTCCCTGGCCCCGAGCCCGCTCCAACCGGGACGCGTGCCAGCATTAGTCCCGGTTGGTAGCGCAACCGGGACTAATGCTCCGAGGGGTCGCGAACGGATGGCCCTTTTTCCTCTAGTGTGGGTTCACGATCAATGGTGTGGGTAAAACCGCTGCTCGTCAGCAACCCATGCTATCCATAGCGACTCCTGCACGCGCCTCTACATCTCTAGAGCTGTGGTCATGGACTCCTCTCCTCGGGTGCTAGGGGAAGCCCTAGGTCCCGTTCGCCAGTCCAGGGGCCAGCGACGCCACCACGTTAGTCTCTTCTCGAAGGTGTCGTCTTGGCTGCCATGGAGTGCGAGATGTGACATTTGGAGATGATGGCCTCCTAGTTTCTTCAACGAATCTTGGGGCATTTATGTGTTGATGTAGTTGACACATGCCTAGGGAATGGGCCTCTGGGAGCATTGTATGTAAAGGCGGATGTATCATAGTCCTCGGCTTCCCCAAGTCCAGCTACATCTTGTTTTATTTTCGCCCACTCCTTTTTCAACAAAATTAATATATTAATATTGTCTAGGAACCTGACATGGTATGTCCTACGGGTACCCGATATTAGCCTATCCGGTCCGGCCCAGTGGGAGCCCACATGATGACAAAGCCTAGGAAGGATTCGGATGACCTAGGCCCATGAAGGATGCGACTCCTTAGAGCACACGGCTAGCTTTAGATAGAAAGTTTAAAGGGTAAAACCCTAATCTGTAATCGACTCAGCCTTATCCTAGGACCTGGCCTACCTATATAAAGGCTAGAAGGGCATGACGAGGAGGACCATCGGATAACCTAGCACACACCCGCCAGATCTCATTTGCGAACCCCTCTAACTTTTGGCTTCGTCGTTAATCAAGACTATACAAGTAGGAGTAGGGTTTTCCCTACAGGGGCCTGAACCAGGGTAAATCCTTTCTCCTGTGTTGATTGTCCATTAGCCGAACTCGATCTCCAGCGTACCCCTCTTTCTCAAAATCTAAGTCCATAACAATGGGAATTGACGAGTGATACTGCAAGTTTCCACCATGATTAAGCATGGCTTAGGCTAGCGGCCCAGGCGTTTCTCTAACACAAAATACAGACTCCATGGACTTACAAGTTCCCTCTTTATTTCACACCGTTGACATCCATAGACAAAAGAGCACGATATCAACTGTGTACAGAGTACAAGTGCAATGTTGAAAATGTTCCCCGTACCATGAAAAGATTCAGACAGTCGGACTTCTGCCCCGTACCATGAGGCGGATCTCGAGGGCGAGATCCATTGTTAGTGGTGTCGAATTGTAGCACCCCGGGTAAAACCACTACTAGAAAATCGCCTTCATTTATATCTGTGCATCATCATCATATCTGCATGCATGTTTTAACTAAAACTATTTTTGAAAAGCCCCTCTTTGTTTTCTAGATATTCCCCATCTTCATTTCAAATATAAAACCCTGGTGTTTCGGATGTCTCTATTTGTCAAAACCCTATTTGTAAATGTTTGTATTATAAAATAAATAAATGATATTTTTATCGGGGGAGACAGCCGCAGGCCAGGCCCAAAAGCCCAGCCCGCAGCCACCTACCACCCCAACCTAGTCAAACCCTAATCCCTCCCTACTCCCTCTCCCTGCCGCCAGTCCTACCCTTAGTCCCCACCTGCCGCCGCCACACCCAGAACCCACACACGCACGCACCGTGCAGCGATGCAGCACACACGGCACACTCACACCACGATCAAACCCACACCCGAAGCCCCAACCCGACCAACACACACACCCCACGTACACCGGTCACACACCCAGCACGCACGCCCCAGGCCCTCGAGGCAGCCCCGGCCCCACCCCGTGATCCCCATCGCCTTGCTCCCACAACCCCCGCCTCTCCCGCATCTCATGAGACCTGCGTCGCCGCCACTTCTCCCTCTTCTCTGCATCGAGCCCGGACCCCTTCCCTCGACCCAAGCCCCGCACGCCAGGAGCCCGTCGCCTCCATCGATCCTCGATGCCCGCCGCCGCCATGCCTTCTCCGAGCGCAACCGCGAGCGCCGCCTCCCCCTCTGTGTCTAACACCACCGTGACCAACCTCCACCATCCGCGTGGCATCGACGCCCCGCCCCGACCGCCTGCACCATCGGATCCAGCCACGCCCCGCGAATCCCTCTCAGTCGACCGCCTTGTAGCGCACACCATCCCTCGAGTTACCGCGCCTCCGCCTCAGGCCACCGCCGCGCGATCCCCTCGCCGCTGCGAGGGTCCTCTCCGTCGGCCGCCCTCCGCGTTGACCCCTTTCCATCTTGTCGTTGGCCCCTGCCTCGCCACCCTCTCCGGCCGTCGCCGGTGGCTGTTCTTTTCCGAGCTCGGCCTTGAGCTCCCCTCATCGGCCGCGTGGCTCCGCCAGCTCTGCCGCCCTCCACGCTCGTCGGCCCCAGCGTTCGATGCCGCCAGCTCGCCACCCTCGCGAGCTCTCCTTCCTCCCATGTCGATGTGTGCCCTCGTTCAGTCCTGTGGACATGGTGTGTTTGTGTTGGTTCATGCCGTGTATCAGCTGCTTGTGTTCCTTGTGATCTTCTGCTGCCTCCTGTGTTGTTTCCGATGCACCAAGTGGTGATGTACGGTGGATCGTTTGAGGCAGATGGCTCCTCCAGATTTTGCACTTGGCAATTTGGCATGCGTGTGAAGACCCCGTGAGGATGGTGCAAGGACAACGCGAGACCGATCCGATGACTAAGCACCTAGACGATCCGCAACCCCCACAAGAACATCGTGTCGCCGCCAAGGCCTTCTCCCCGGAATCGCCATGACCTTCGTGACGGAGGCCGAAGACTCCCAAGGATTCGAAGACCAAACCCCCTCTAATGTGTGATCACTATTCTGAGCCTATATTTTTATAATATGATACCTACCTATTGCATATATTTATACATGCTTGCATACATACATTGTCATTTGGGGGCATTATGCCGTTTTATCTCGTAATTAAATATGAAGACCATATGTGAGCGAATTTAGTCTTATATTAGCTCCATTTAAATTTGTGTCGCGAACCGATGATATATTTTCCCTTATTAAGACAACATTTAAATTGCAGGTATCTAAACAACATAAACCTAATAATTAGTTGTCGGGACCCCGGTTTCGCTTAATTTTGCCTAATTGCATCGCACCTTTGCCATGTCATGCATCATACATGCATCATGTCCGATCTTTTGCCGTAGTATTAAATAGTGCATCCGGTGTTTCTGCTAGTGCTTTATTTCTTCATGGATTAGGCCGATGAGTTGATGCGAGTGTCGACCTGATCTTCGGATGAACCTTCGGCAATGTTTTCAGGCGATCATTCTCCCCCTTTCTACCTATTTTACATTTTTAGTCTTTATTTCCTCATGTTGATCTATTGCTATCTGTGTTGCGATGCTCTAGTTTTCGTACCCGTGGTATCCCTTGCAGCCTTATATTGCCTTGGACACATCGTATTACCTGTTGTTTGGTAGATAATTGGACCTGCGTGTCATAGTTGCTTTCTCAAGTGTTGTTGCGTGTCGTCAAGTTCCACAGTTGTTGGAAGACTGCCATATGCTTTATGTTGGAGATGATCATGGCTTTAATTACAGTTTAATAACTAAAATTAAAGTAGGTAAATAATGCAGAGGCACAAGTGGGCAATAGATGTTATTTGGTTTTTAACCGTCCACTTGTGTCCTGTAGGACCCCGAGTACTTGATAACTGTTCTTTGAATATTCGCATTATCCGTATGTGGGACCATGAATCCCCCTAGCCAGAGCTTGAGTCATATATTATTTCTTGGGGCCACAAACTAGTTTGGGGCTTTATTACTATCCTGTACTTATGCCATGCTTTACTGCTTTATTTACGATTGCGCGTGGAGCGCATGTACAGTTTAGGTAAGCGGAGTGTTTTCGCGGTATCGACAAGCTCAGTCACACTTTCGGGTTCCCAGTCGTTTACAGCCATTGACGCAAACCTCTGGGTCCGTTCCGGAGCCGGCCAACTTCGTCGCGGGTAGCTTGGTGGGGTGGACCCCTGAAATACTATATGAATCTTGCAATTTCTCTGTCGTGATGCCTCGTTGGGTTTTTATTTGGTTTTTCCCGAGGTTGATCGTGCATGTGTTGCTATTTGTGCCCCCCCTGCAGGGTAAAACTTTCTGAAAGTCGTGTCCGAGGTTATGGACGACTTGGAGCACAGTATCTCGATCATAGACAACTATAACTAAAGTAGTGCTATAAATTTGACTTTATAATGACTAGTAATCAGCTTCACTACAATGGAATGGCTAAATAAAAGTACCAACAACTGCTGGTTTTGGGATGCCTCTTGCTATATGTATCTGACTAGTAAGTATCGCAACTACAACGGAATGGTTAACTAAAACTGCCCACTGTTTATAATCTCAGGATGACTCATGCTATCCATATCTGACTAGTAATTTTCGCAACTATAACGGAATTAATAAAACTTCCAACTGTGTGAGTTCCTCGGTTGACTTCCTCGTTTGGTCTCGAGGGGGAAATACCAGGATGGGTATGCTTGGTGATAGTTTCAGTTTGGATCCGAATAGGTCTTTCTTATCCCTATCTGATAGCCGCCATTTGTATTGAGTCTCTATAGGTTGTTTAGTGCATGCTACGCTACCTCTTCAGTCCACCATACCTATGTAGGCGAGGACCGCCGAATTCTAGTCTCGCCGTGTACTGGCCTCAGTACTGACCGCTCTCTTTTTCCTTTGCCCTTTGTCGGCACCCCTTTTGTTTAAGCAGGTTTTGAGATCGACGTCGTTAGCAGGGTCACCCTTCCGGCTTGGTCTGGGCAGGGTTACGGACGCCATTGGTTATTCTTCAGGGCTCTTAGCTCAATTTGCATCTTGTCCGTACTTGGACGCTGTATCGTTTTCAAGGTGATTTGGATCTTTGTACTATATATCTGTATTTATGACTCTTTGAGTCGTTGTTGTATATATCTGTTCTATGGGTTCCATCGTGGACTATTGTGTAATGATATTACTCCGTATTCCACCCGCATGAAAGTGCCTGGTGGGCACCTTTGAATCGTTTCTATGCGGGTTTGGCGGGAATCGCTAAAACTTGCATAGTGCCGATTCTGAGGGTGTTACATAAGGCTGGGTAGCAAGCAAGAGAGTTGAAAGAAACAACCAAACATACAAGTACTAAAGCCAAACATGCAATCTTCCTTGAAGACACAAAATAATCTTAAATAAAGAATACTAAGGTTATGAGCCAACAAGAAAGAAAACAAATGATACCAAATACCTGTAAGCTTTTTTCTTCCTCTTTCTTTTTCTTTCAAACTAAAGCCACTAACGAGAACTCGGTTTGCCAAAACCAATTTAGATCCACTTGATGATCCCAAAGTGGTGCCAACACTGAACAACAAGATCCATCATATAATAGAGATTGCAAACTAAAATAAGAAGTGCAAAAAGTAAAAGATGAGACTTCTCATTAATATTCAATAAAGGCACTCACACCAAGGGATACATAGATAATCAACTAAATGAGAGATACTTACACATGCAAACCAAACTATAAGATAACCTCTCTACCAAAGATATGAATCCACTAAAAAGGTAAAAGATGAAAGATAATGGTGTGATACCGCGGCACTCCCCCAAGCTTGGAACAAGCCAAGGGGATGCCAAACCGGATGACGGATTACTCTTTTGGTGGTGGTGGTGTTCTCTTGATAAGCTCATCAATAAGTTTCTTCAACTCCTCGAACTCAAAAGTAAGAGTACGGATTAGCTCCGAGTTTTGCTCTATACGGTTCATGATCATGTCAGTCCGAGAATCCCAGTTCTTGTTATTCTTTCCCCACTCTTCATCCTTAGCATGATCCTTCTCTGCATTGTTAGAACGACGCATATCCCAAACCGAGGGCAAATTCCCTTTGGGCACATGTTGATATTGATATTCATGTATAAGTGTATGGAAGGGTCTCTTGTTACGTGGAGGATATGACTGTGGATTGTAGAAGAGACGTGGAGGTTTCCCTCCTGTAGACATCCGTGCTGTCCTCTTAATCTCGGTAGGTCGTACCACCAAACCAATGCTTGCGACGGTAGCGCGAGCGTCCGGTTGCTTGTCCTCCTCCATGTCTCCTTCATAACCTACCGGAATCTCCTCCTCCTTTGGAACTTGAGGATCTTCTTCTTCGGGCTTCTTGCCTTTGTCGTTGGCGGAGGCTATGGGGCTCTAAACTTGAGAAGATTTCCTGACAGAAACAGATTGAAACAAAAACACGACGAGAACACGATGCACTAACCTCGGGTAATATAGGGGGGTTATATATTATGAAGTTTCAATGCATAAGGAAGGTTTTGACATGGAAACGAGGCGGAGATGGAGTTTGAGGGGGGAACACCCCCCTCAGGCGCGGCCAGGATAGGCCCGCGCCTAGGGTGGGTTTGTCTACCCCGGGATCCATTTCCTCTTCAGTTTCGTCTCGTAACTTTCCTTATGTATTAAAAACATCAAAAATATAAAAATATTGGGGTTTCACGAACCTTCTGTTTTCACCACTTTTACCTATTCAAAGATGAACTCTGCAGTTTCCTTCTCTCTTTCTTCTGAGAATTTTCTTCTTACAAAACCTTTGCACAAACTCAAAGACAACATTAGTGTAAGCAAAAACAATAAACCTTTGGTAAACATTTCAACTGAAAACCCATCAAAACAAAAGCTTCTATAAGAGGCAAATGCAAATGATGGCAGAAATCTGTCAAAACAGACCAACGGGTAAAAATTGATTTTTCCGAAGACCTTCTGTTGCACAAATCAAAAAGTTCAGAACTGATGAAAGTTGGGTAACAACTTGGAGAACAAGCTCAGAAAAATGCAGCTCCATCCAAAGTACTGAGCTTCCTCACGAATTTTTGCAATGCAGCACAAAAAATCTGTCCCAGGACAACCATTTTTCACAACTCCTCTACTTCACAAAAGTATTTGAACTTGACACAAAAACCAAAACAAAAAGGATAAGGAGCGGTTATTACAGAGGTAATAACTTCCAAGACTCGACAAAACTCTTGAGTTATCTCCCAACAAGTACTTTTCTTTAATGCCTTTAAGTTAGGCTTGAAACTTCCAAAGATGTTCACATAGGATATATATATATATATATATATATATATATATATATATATATATATATATGGAGTGAAAGAGAGCATCAAGAAGCAAATAACTGACACACTTGAGTCTAACCCACTTCCTATGCATGGGGGTATCGTGAGAAAATGAATTGTTGAAACAAAAGTCCACAAGCATAGGAAGACAAAACAGATGCAACTTTAAAGCTTTCAACATAAAACGGGGAAACTTAACATCATGGAGATGCATAAAACCATATTTCCCTCTCTCAAAATAACTTTCAGTAGCACTTTGGATAAAGTTGACAATATAACTATCGCTGGAAACAACTTTATCATCAGAATAAGCATACTTACAGTCATCAAAAAGAGATCCAAGGTCATAGACTGGATCAATAGAAGCAAGTTGTTCCATCCTGAAATCTTTATTAGGCAAGCTATTTTCGCAAGGAGATTTAGCAAATTTGGAAAAGTTAAACTCATAAGAATCTCCAGCAAACTTGGTTAAATTTTTTTCCTTCTTACAATCAATAATATCTCCACAAGTATTCAAGAAAGGTCTACCAAAAATGATAGGACAAGTTTTGCTAGCTGCTGAATTAAGCACTAGAAAATCAGCAGGATACTTAATCTTACCATAGAGAACCTCCACATCTCTTACAATGCCAATGGGGCAAATGGTCTCCTTGTTCGCAAGGTGAATAACCACATCAATGTCTTCAAGCTCACAAGGACCAATCTCATGCATAATTTCCCTGTAAAGCTCATAAGGAATAACACTAGAACTAGCACCAATATCACATAAACCATAGTAGCAATGATCACCAATTTTCACAGAAAGCACAGGAACACTAGCTTTTCTAGGCTTACCAGGATGAGAAATTATATTAGAAGCGTCTTCACAAAAGACAATGTGCTCATCCTCTATATTTCTAGTGACAGTGTCTTTCACAATAGCTACCACAGGTTCATCACTCAAATGCTTACCAGGCTCCACAATTTTCATTGTACCTTTGTTATTTGCACTAATAATCATAGGATCCTCCTTTACCTTAGCTGGGAAAGGCATTTTATCAACATGAGGTTCAGGCACAATATGATCAGTAGTACAAACTTGAGTACTTCTAACAGGAGCATGACTAACAACATCTTTATAAGGAGCATGGTACTTATTCCACTTCTTCTTGGGAATTTCAATGTAAGAGGCAAAGGCCTTAAAACATTTGGCAATACTTTGGGAATCAAGACCAAACTCATTGCTAATATCACGGAAGTTATCAGTTCCCATAAAGGATTTAATGCATTCATAATCATAGTTTATACCTGACTTTCTTCCTTTGTCATTCTCCCAAGCTTCAGTGTTCTCTTGAATATGGTCTAAGAGATCCCATTTAGCTTCTTCCTTCATACGTGTGAATGATCCAGCATAAGAAGCATCTAGTAAATCTTTATCATGAAGAGGAAGGCTAGCATAAAAGTTATTGAGGATAATATTGTTAGGGAGTTCATGAATAGGACATTTAAGCATTAGTAACTTCAGTCTCCCCCAAGCTTGAGCTGTACTCTCTCCATCAAGAGGCCAAAAGTTATATATAAGATTTATATCCTTATGAATCTCACTGGGAGGATAAAATTTAGAGTAAAAGTGAGATGACATCTCCTCCCATTCCATGGATTGTCCATTCTTCGGCAGCTTATACCATTCTTCAGCTCTCTCTTTCAAGGATATGGAGAGTAACTTTTTCTTCACCTGTTCAGTTGTGATACCTACACACTTAAACAACCCACATAATTCATGGATAAAGAGCAAGTGATCACGAGGATGGACCGTTCCATCCCCAAAATAATAACTATACATAACACGATTAACAATACTTGTAGGTATCTTAAAAGGATCTATATCAACAGGTGGTGGTTCATCTACTACCCTAGCAGTGGTAGTAGTTTTCCCAAACAGAAAACCAAGTGGGTTATCCATATTGGAAACAAAGTAACAAGAAGTAACAAGAGCAATACTCACAGTGAAAGTTTCCATTGCCAATTCCACTCTTCAATAGCGCTTCACTCCCCGGCAACGGTGTGTTAGAAAATAGTCTTGATGACCCACAAGTATAGGGGGTGTATCGTAGTACTTTCGATAAATAGGAGTGTCGATCCCAACGAGGAGCAGAAGGTCTTTGAATAATTGGTATGGAGCAGAAATCCGTGAATACTTAGCAAATGGATTTTAGTGGTTTTCGACAAGGCAACAAAACAAGGAGCAAGTGTATAAGTAACAAACAGAGCAAGTGGCCCAATCCTTTCTTAGCAAAGGACAAGCCGGTGGAAATACTTATAAGGACCAAACGTTCTCGAGGACACATGGGAATTCTGTGAAGTGCTTTCGCTTCAAATAGCTGAGTACTCTTCTTTGGTGTTTGCAAGTGTTGTGTGGGTGAACCTGTGCTAACATACCGCCCTTCCTAGGACTAATACATACTTGTGATTAAAACCCCTGCAAACATCCTTAACTACAGGAAAGTAATTAAGATATAAATCTAACCACGGCCTTAAACTCTGAGATCCTACACTCCGTTGTGCAAAGGTGTCCTAACTGAAGGGTTCGCAGCATAGAAAACAAAAATTTTCCTACGATGTGAACTATATACCAAGATCTATTTATACTAGATACAAACAACGGGCGGATGTATATCCGTAGAGAACATACCCTTAAAGACCGACAAAGCTTAACGAGTTCAACTCGTGGTTGATGTAGACGATCTCTTGCCGATCTCAAGATCGAGAGGAAGTTCTAGCGCCGCAAATCAGCAGCGCATCCGTGCTCGCACACACGTTCGAGGCACCGAGCAACCTCCGCCTCCTCGCTCCAGCGATGCAGCGGAAGCACAAATCTTTCTTGCCGAATAGCCACCGGGAACATGTATCTCGCTAGTCCGAGACCATGGGGGATAAATTCTAGAGGGGGAGAGAGATCCTTCACGAGGAGGTGTGAGTGAGAAGTGAGAGGAGGGGCTCCTTTTATAGGAGGAGGGGAACCCCAAGGGGTGGCTGCATGGGGCTGCCCCCATGCCCTCCCCTCTTCAGGTGGGTGGACACTCCACTCACAAAACTCCTCCAAATTCCCTCCACTCAAAAGTCCACTCAAAACTCCCATTAAATTTCCACCAAATTTAATGCAATCTCTCATTAAATAAAACTCTTTTATTTTATTCAGAATTTTGTCAATTACTTTAATGACAAACATTCACAATAACCCTTGCTAGAATTCTATTTCACATGCATAACCACTTTATGCAATTTCACCCAAAACCTGCTTTGTGATTCTAGTGAAATAAATTCTGCGCTTGTTTATTCTTCGGCATGAAACTTTTGTTCCAATTGGATGTCGGTGTCTCTTAAGTGTGTCACCCTACGGTTCGTGAATAATGCGTACATGATCGAGACCCTCTCGATCAATAATCGAAGGATCCGAGACCCATACTGACTCCCACACATTCAACGATGACTTTCTTGTGATCGTCTGAACCTTTTACGCTAGTATCTTAATCCCTTTGTCTCACGATATATTACATGTCCGAGATTCGATCATCGGTATCTTCATACCTAGTTTGATCTCGTTACCGACATGCACTCTTTTCTCGTTCCCGTGATATAACATTCTAGTGATCAAATCACTTGCTTGCAAGCTAATCAATGTGATATCACCGAGAGGGCCCAGAGTATATCTATCCGTCATCGGGATGAACAAATCCCACTCTCGATCCATGAGCCTCAACATAACACTTTATTAGTTCTGAATCCATCTTTATAATCACCTGCTACGGTGTGACGCTTTGATGTTATCAAGAAACTCTTCCTGTTAGTGATTGACATGATCTCATGGTCTAAGGATTAGGATCACTTCGTAAGTTGTTATAGCAATATAAACTCAATGACTTTGATCGTAATGCTATACTTCGGATGAATGTTCATCACATCATTACACTAATGTTGTGATCCCGTTATTAACAACATCCAATGTCCATGATCGGAAACCTTGATCATCTTGTTAATCAACGAGCTAGTTTATGAGAGAGGCTTAACTAGGAACTTTCTGTTTGTTTATTAAACACACATGTATTAACGTTTCCGTATCAATACAATTATAGCATGCAAAATAAACATCTATCATATACTTGGAATACACATAATAAACACTTTATTATTGCCTCTCAGGGCATATTCCCTTCAGTCTCCCACTTGCACTAGAGACAATAATCTAGTTACATAGTGATAAATCTAACACCCATTGAGTTCTGGTGTTGATCATGTTTTGCTCTAGGTGAGTTTTAGTCAACGGATCTGCTACATTGAGATCCGTATGTACTTTACAAATCTTTATATCTCCATCCTTGACATGCTCGTGGATGGAGTGAAACCGACGCTTAATATGCTTGGAATGCTTGTGAGACCTTGGCTCTTTGGCATTGGCAATGGCACCATTGTTGTCACAATAGATCACCATTGGGTCCAACGCTTGCTACAACTCCTAGTTCGGATATGAACTCCTTCATCCAAACTACTTCTCGAGCCGCTCAAGCAAAGCAACATATTCGCCTCCGTTGTTGATCCCGCTACCACAGTTGTTTGGAGCTCCTCCAACTAACCGCCCGCCATTCATGAGAAATACGATCCGGATTGAGACTTAGAGTCATCCGGATCGGTGTCAAAGCTAGCGTCGACATAACACTTAGCGACGAGCTCTTCTTCACCTCAGATACAAGAAACATATCCTTAGTTCTTCTTAAGTACTTAAGGATATTCTTGACCGCTATCCGTGTTCAACCTGGATCCGATTGGTACCTACTAGTCAAACTAATAGCGTGTGCCACATCCGGTCTTGTACATAGCATGGCGTACATTATAGAGCCTATGGTGAAGCATAGGGACTTTGTCCATTATCTCTCTTTCTTCCGCCGGCCGGACTTTGAGTCTTACTCAATGTCTTGCCTTGCAACATAGGTAAGAACCCTTCTTACTTAGTCCATTTTAAACTTCTTTAAAATCTTATCAAGGTATGTACTTATGATAGCCTATTAGGCGCCTAGATCTATCTCTATAGATCTTTATGCCTAATATGTATGACGCTCACCTAGGTCCTTCATTGAAAATTTGTCGTTTAGATAACTTTTAACACTGTTTAAAGTTCTATATCATTTCCGATCAATAATATGTCATCCACATATAATATCGAAATGCCACATTGCTCCCACTCACTTTCTTGTAAATACAAGCTTCTCCATAAGTTTGGACAAATCCAAACTCTTTGATCACCTCATCAAAGCGGAGATTCCAACCGTGATGCTTGCTTCAATCCATAGATGGATCGCTGAAGCTTGCACACCTTGTTAGCATCCTTAGGATCGACAAACCCTTTGGTTGTATCATATACAACTCTTCTTCAATATTACCATTGAGAAACGCGTTTTGACATCCATCCGCCATATTTCATAATCGAAATATGCAGAATTGCTAACATAATCCTAATCGACTTTAGCATAGCTACGGAGAGAAAGTCTCATCGTAGTCAACTCCTTGAATTTGTCGAAACCCTTTATGCGACAAGTCGAGCTTTATAGATGGTCACATTACCATCAAGACGCTTTTCCTTTTGAAAATCCATTTGTTCTCCACGGCCTTTCGGCCGTGAGGTAATTCCACCAAGTTCCAAACTTGATTTTCATACATGGATTCCATCTCGATTTCATGGCTTCTAACCATTTGTTGGAATCCGGCTCATCATCGCTTCTTCATACGTCGAGGTCATTATTTTCATCAACCATGAAATTCATGACAGGATTTCAGACTTCGGAGCTGACGCGTCTGCTTGACTGCGAGGTTCGGTAGTACTCTCTTCGAGTTTCATGATCATTATCATTAGTTCCCTCTTCAATGTGTGGAGCCAACTCCGAACAACTTCGGTCTTTGCGCTACTCGCCATACTTTGAAGAGAAGGTTCCATAACCTCTTGAGTTCTACCTTCCGACTACTCACACCTTTCATGAAACTCTTTCTCTAGAAAGGATCCATTCTGGCAACAAAAACCTTGCCCTCGGATCTGTGATAGAAGGAATACCCAATAGTTTCTTTAGGGTATCCTATGAAGACGCATTTTTCGCTTTGGGTTCGAGTTTATCCGTTGAAGTTTCTTCACATAAACATCGCAACCCCAAACTTTAAGAAATGACAGCTTAGGTTTGTTTCCAAACCACAATTCATACGGTGTCTTTTCAACGGATTTAGATGGTGCCCGATTTAAAGTGAATGCAGAGCTTCTAGTGCATAACCCCAAAATGACAACGGCAAGTCCGCTGAGACATCATAGATCGAACCATATCTAATAAAGTACGATTGCGACGTTCCGACACACCATTTCACTGTGGTGTTCCGCAGTGTGAGTTGTGAAACAATTCCACACTCTTTCATGTGAGTGCTAAACTCAGAACTTAGATACTCACCTCCACGGTCAGTAGAAATTTGATCTTTCTATTACGATGATTTTCCACTTTATTCGAAATTCCTTGAACTTTTCAAAGGTTTCAGACTTGTGTTTCATCAAGTAGATATAACCATATCTACTCAAATCATCCGTGAAAGTAACAAAATAACGATATCCACCTCGCAGACACACTCATTGGACCACATACATCGAATGTATGATTTCCAATAAATATGTCGCCTGCTCCATTGAACCGAAAACGGCGTTCTAGTCATCTTGCCCATAAGGCATGGCTCACATGTATCAAATGATTCATAATCAAGTGATTCCAAAAGTCCATCCGAATGGAGCTTCTTCATGCTTAATGCCAATATGACCTAGACGGCAATGCCACATATATGCGGATATATCATCATTAAGTTTAATCCTTTTAGCATCAACATTATGAATATGTGTAACATTATCATTGAGATCTAAGAAATAAACCATTCATCATCGGTGCATGACCATAAAAGATTTCATTCATATAAATGGAACAACCATTGTTCTCAGATTTAAATGAATAACCACTTTGCATCAAACATGATCCAGATACAATGTTCATGCTTAGTGCAGGCACCGATAACATTTATTTAAGTTTATGACTAATCCCGACGTAAGTGGAGAGGCGTCCGACGGCGATCACATCAACGTTTGATCCATTGCCGACACGCATCTTGACCTCACCCCTTGCTAGTGGTCATTCCGCATTTCCCGATTCGAGTTACAAATATTAGCAACCGAACCGGTATCAAATACCTGTGCTATCATGAGCACTAGTCAAGTACACATCAATAACATGTATATCATATATACCTTTGTTTGCCTTGCCGGCCTTCTTGTACGCGGATACTTGGGGCGATTGCGCCGATGTGATCCCCTTACAATAGTAGCACTCGGTATCGACTTGGGTCCAACTCGGGTTTTTTCAAGGCATGTGCTTGCCGCCTTACTTCCCTTCCGCTTTTCCTTCTTGTCTTTCTTGAAACCAGTGTTCCTATTGATCATCAACACTTGATGTTCCTTTTGATCTCCACTGCAGCTTTTAAGCATTGATGTAAGCTCGGGAGAGACTTCTTCATGCCTTGCATATTATAGTTCATCACGAAGCTCTTATAGCTAGGTGGTAGACTGCAGAACACGATGGATGCCTAAGTCAATGGGAATCGTTATTCCCAAGGACACAAGCTTATCACAGAACCGACATCTTGAGTACATGCTCACTAACGAGTCATGCTCTTCCATCATGCAGCTAAAGAACTTTTCTCAAGCATTGTAGCTCTCACAAAGCATGTGTGTCGAAAATCATTTTCAACTCACCCATTGTATCAAATGCATTGCCGTTTTCGAAACGCTTTCGAAGTTCCGGCTCTAGCCCATACAATATGCCGCAATGAACTAAGTTGTGGTCCTCCTTACGAGTCAGATAGACATTCTTCTCCTCGTCAGGGGCATCATCAAAAGTTGGGGGGCCTAACGGCGCTTCTAGCACATATTGCTTTTGTGCAGCAGAGAGGAGAATCCTCAAATTCATGGCCCATTCAGTAAAGTTGCTACCATTCGTTGCTAGTTTCTCTTTCTCCATGAACGCATTGAAATTAAAAGCAGGTGGTGCCATCTACAACAGAATTTGTAAAGTTTAGACTAAGTGTATGATAGATTGAGTTCAACTAATCTATATTACGAATGAACTCCCACTCAAAAGCGACATCCCTCGTGTCCTTTTGGTGATTACATGAACCAAATCCACTACACCAAGTCCGATCATCACGTGAGTCGGTATAGCTTCAAAGGCGAGCATCAAATGGGCATCATATCAACTATATGACTCATGCTTAACCTTTCGGTCTGTGTTCCGAGGCCATGTCTGTACATGCTAGGCTCGCCAAGTTAGAACCTTAGTATTTGCGTGTGTAACTGTTTTACACCCGAAGTATGGTCGTGGATCCAAGAACACCCGATCATCACGTGATGTCTTGGAGCGACGAAAACATAATCGGTGCGTACTAAAGGAAGAACACATTCTTATCTTGATATTTAAATGAGGGATCATCTTATTATGCTTAACAAAGCGCTAAACAAGCAATATAAGATGTAATCAAACATCATATGTTTATTAGTGAAATTATATGGTTCCCGCAGATGATCTCTATCATGTGCATCGTGGTATGATCACTATCATACCTATATGTGTAAATCCACAGTCTATGGATTTTACACGCTATGTGTGTTGTAAGAGTATCATCTCATACTTCTACTTACAACACTACCATATCATAACACTAGCCCAAAGAACAATCTAAACTAGACGCCTCTAATTTATCCATTGCAAGTTTTACGTGGCTTAGGGCTTTCGAGATAGAACCGTTTACCTACGAACATGAACCACAACGAGGATAATCAAATTGTTGACAACTCGCTTGCAAAATAGATATTGACTATAGTAGGAGAGACAGACACCGCTAGCCACTTATGCAAACTAGTTGCATGTCAAGCGTGGAACAGGTCTCATGTGCGAGGACATGTAAAGTTTGTCCGGCCGCTTCATCCCACTATGCCACCAATATCCAAAATCACAAGAAAGGAGCAACAACATGATCATCATCGCCCACATACTCATATGTGTACTACCTGTAAAGTATCTACGCATAGATCCGGCTCGATACCCTTTGAAGGGTTCGCAAGATAGAAAACAAAAATTTTCCTACGATGTGAACTATATACCAAGATCTATTTATACTAGATACAAACAACCAAGCGATGTATATCCGTAGAGAACATACCCTTGAAGACCGACAAAAGCTTAACGAGTTCAACTTGTGGTTGATGTAGACGATCTCTTGCCGATCCGAAGATCGAGAGGAAGTCCTAGCGCCGCAAAACAGCAGCGCATCCGTGCTCGCACACACGTCCGAGGCACCGAGCAACCTCCGCCTCCTCGCTCCAGCGATGCAGCGGAAGCACAACTCTTTCTTGCCGAATAGCCACCGGGAACATGTATCTCGCTAGTCCGAGACCACGGGGGATAAATTCTAGAGGGGGAGAGAGATCCTTCACGAGGAGGTGTGAGTGAGAAGTGAGAGGAGGGGCTCCTTTTATAGGAGGAGGGGGAACCCCAAGGGGTGGCCGCATGGGGCTGCCCTTGCCCTCCCCTCTTCATGTGGGTGGACACTCCACTCACAAAACTCCTCCAAATTCCCTCCACTCAAAAGTCCACTCAAAACCCATTAAATTTCCACCAAATTTAATGCAATCTCTCATTAAATAAAACTCTTTTATTTTATTCAGAATTTTGTCAATTACTTTAATGACAAACATTCACAATAACCCTTGCTAGAATTCTATTTCACATGCATAACCACTTTATGCAATTTCACCCAAAACCTGTTTCGGTATCTAGTGAAATAAATTCGCGCTTTGTTTATTCTTTTCGCATGAAACTTTTGTTCCAATTGGATGTCGGTGTCTCTTAAGTGTGTCACCCTACGGTTCGTGAATAATGCGGACATGATCGAGACCCTCTCGATCAATAATCGAGCGGGATCCGAGACCCATACGACTCCCACACATTCAACGATGACTTTCTTGTGATCGCGAACCTTTACGCTAGTATCTTAATCCCTTTGTCTCACGATATATTACATGTCCGAGATTCGATCATCGGTATCTTCATACCTAGTTTGATCTCGCTATCGACATGCACTCTTTTCTCGTTCCTGATATAACATTCTAGTGATCAAATCACTTGCTTGCAAGCTAATCAATGTGATATCACCGAGAGGGCCCAGAGTATATCTATCCGTCATCGGGATGAACAAATCCCACTCTCGATCCATGAGCCTCAACATAACACTTTATTAGTTCTGAATCCATCTTTATAATCACCCTGTTACGGTGTGACGTTTGATGTTATCAAGAAACTCTTCCGGTGTTAGTGATTGACATGATCTCATGGTCTAAGGATTAGGATCACTTCGTAAGTTGTTATAGCAATATAAACTCAATGACTTTGATCGTAATGCTATACTTCGGATGAATGTTCATCACATCATTACACTAATGTTTTGATCCCGTTATTAACAACATCCAATGTCCATGATCAGGAAACCTTGATCATCTTGTTAATCAACGAGCTAGTTTATGAGAGAGGCTTAACTAGGAACTTTCTGTTTGTTTATTAAACACACATGTATTAACGTTTCCGTATTAATACAATTATAGCATGCAAAATAAACATCTATCATATACTTGGAATACACATAATAAACAATTTATTATTGCCTCTCAGGGCATATTCCCTTCACTAACGGGGGTTCAGGTTTCTGTCACACTGGCAACCCCACAATTAGTAGCCAAACACACAATGCATCCCCTAGTCCCATAAATGGTGAAGTGTCATGTAGTCGGCGTTCACATGACACCACTAGAAGAATAGCACCACAACTTAAATACTAAAACATTGAATAATAACTCATCACAGATTCACTACTAACAACATGACTTCCCCCATGTCCTCAAGAACTAAGCGAACTACTCACAAGACATCATATGGATCAAGATCAAAGGTGATATGATAATGGATAACAATCTGAACATAAACAATAATCCAATGGTTCATTTCACAGGCATCAACTACAATAGTAATCAACACCGGGAAAGTTTCCCCTAAAAACTAAAGCAATACCCAACACAACTGTTACAGCGGGACGGAGTGGTGATGATGGTGCTGGTGGAGATGATGCTATGGATGATGATGATGATGATCCCGATGAAGCCTAGCTTGATGACGGTGTTGATGGAGACGGTATCCCCTCTCCGGGAAGGAATTCCCCTGGTAGAAATCTGTCTGCCAGAGATATCTTTCTCTCTCGGTGTTTTCCGCCCCCCAGAGGCGGCGGAAATCTATCTATGGTCGCCCCCCGAGCGTTAGGGTTCCGAAGGGAAGATATAGGCGAAGGGGAGGAGTCGAAGGCCGGGCAGGTGGGCCACACCTGCCCTAGACGCGGGGTCAGGTGGGCCCGCGCCTAGGGGGTGTGGTCCCCCTGAGGCCCCACTTCGTCCCTCCTTCTGGCTTCCTTCGTCTTCTGGTAAAATAATATGTTTCCATATTTTTCTGGTATTTTCCTGATCTTCGCGAAATTGCACCGAAACGCCTTCTTTTCCATCAGAATCCAGACTCCGGCAGTCCATCCTCCAAGAATCATCCAACATGCATAAACAGATGAAAAGCCATAAGTAATACCTCATAATAAGACAAATATCAATGAATAGAGGTAAATTATGATATAGAATGGTGATGCAAATTGGGCGTATCAAGGACCAACAACACCTCCGTCAGCCACTGCCTTGGTTCTTAAGCCGCGCCGACATGAGCACGCCGTCCGGGGTGATGCACCGATTCGACTGAAGGGCTCCCCGCGAGGAGTCCGTCTCACCGCCGCTGTCGACCGAAGGTCTTTGACTGTCGGCATCCTCCTGTGGCAACGGAGGTGACTAGAGCGGAGAGGTTGGGGGCGACGACTAGGGTTTTTGCCTGAGCCGCCCCTAGAGAGCGACACGGGGAGACTAGAGTGTACCGTATACCCCTGTGTCTTCGCCTATCCATAGTATGTGATATGTTGGTATGAGCAACCTTGGAGTCATTGTCTTGATGGAGTGGAGGCATTGTCGTGATTTTTTTTGAACTGGGAAGGGACCGGAAGGTCCCAGATTCTGCATTAAGTCAACAGCGGTGGGTACATTTTGTGGATAAGGCCCTAAAGAATATAAAATTTACACATGGGCCCTGAAAACTTGCATGAAGCACCCTACAAACAATTTCCTAAAAGCAATCAAGCCCTTGACCGCCGACGAAGCGCCGCCGCACCTGGCCACCTCTGCCTGCACCGGGGACTAAACCACTTGGGCCTGCAGAGGCGAAAATCGCCAGGACAACGACGGAGGAGATCCACCCTTTGGAGGTAGATTCAGCCAACCCTATGGCCATGGATAGCGTCTGCCCAATGGTTCCGCTTGGAGAGCTCGAGATCTGCAGAATCGAGGCCCGTTGTTGCAGGCCTCCCCATCCTCGTCCCAGAGCAGAAGCTTCAGCCAGCTCCGATCGTCCCCCCTCGCCGCCAGTCCAGGGACAAGAGGAGACGAATAGCTCCGTCCAAGATGAGGACCAGACGCTTATTGAAGAAGCTCGCAGAGATCACCACCTGCTCCATCTTCCACCTCAGAAGCAGTTCGATGAGATCCCGTGGCACCCGCCTAACATCACGCCCAAATGCCAGAACGGTAAAGCTCCACAGACAGACCTTATTGTCAGAGATCTCCGACGCCCTCACTACCCCCACCCCCCACAACGCCTCCTGCCAGCAGAGGAGTGCGACAGCAGAAAGGAGCATCGGCACGCACCCAAGCCGACCGACAGGGCCTGGTGATCTACTGCCACACTCACCCATGACGGGTAAAAACAACCTACCACTACTACCTAAACCTAATCCAACGCATCTCCTTCGCCCTCTCCGGCCGGCAGCGCCTCCACGAGCAGCTCGGGATCTGCCCGGCGTCGCTTTTACAACTCTGAATGGAGGCGGGTGGGAGGGGAGGGGAAAGAAAGAGTGTGTCAGGGAGGTTCGTTATGCAATTACTCTATAGCTTAATCTTGAGCAAAAGGGAGGCCTTTCAGATCATCAGTCGCGCTCGTTGTCGCTGTTTGTGGGCCTCTGCTGATATGTGCCTTGGGCCAGGGATGGCTTTGTGCGTGCGTTGTAGCTTGCGCGGGCATCTGGCAGGCAGCACGTTCCCAGTCGCCAACGAAGCGAAATCATATCCTGCTACTCCACCCTTCCTCCCACGTCGTCTCCTCCCCTCCCCTACACCACATCTCCATCGAGGGCAGGCTAAGTCTGCCGCTCTCTCCTGCTCGACGAGAGGCTACCAGACGAATGCCACCCTTCCTCCATCACCGTCTCCTCCCCTCCCCTATAGGGCGGGCTGAGGCTGCCCTAAACCCTAGGTCGCAGCGGCCGCCGTTGACGCCCACTTTCTTCTTTGATGCCCCTCCCCATCCACGACAACATCGGCTCCCCTTATCCCCTTCTCATGACCCTCTTGATCTGCAAGGGGATGTCGGTCGAGAATACCATTGGATTGACCTCCTGCCCACCCCTCTCCCCTCCACTCACCACCTTGTGTAGGAGCATCTCTTGCCCACCACTTTCCCCCCATGCGTCGCTGCCTCCCTCGGTCCAGGGGAGCTTCGGTGCGCTCCAGCGCCCTTTTTTTTCTCTCTACTACACTCGGCCATGGGTGTTGATTCCGTCTAAGGCTAGCGGTGCGATGGACGCTCGACGATAGAAAAATATAATTTTTGCAGCGCCCAGTGGCCGGCAAAAGCTGGAGCGCAACAACTGTGCGACAAGCATGGATTCTAAGGCCCGCTCTTCGCAGGTTAGATGGAGATTGGATCTCTCTTATGCTTGTGCATGGCTACTACTTCCTATTTGTATATACTGTGATTCAATGGCACAGATTTTGGCTCAGATTAGCATCTTAGACTCGGTAATTTGCTATCAGTATCCTTAATCTCTACTACGACCTAAAAAAGTTGTAATGTTCCATGTTTTGCCGCGCCGTGGTTGCGGCGCTGTCCAGGGCCAAGCCCCAGCTCCAGCAACGGTGAATCCTTGCCGCATTGCCTGGCGTTGGCTAGAAGTACTCTATTTCCCACAAATTATTTCTCTAGATGCAAACTGCAGCTAAGCAGTTACTCATGTTGTTCACTGATAAGGAGAAAATTTGGTCTGAAGCAGCTCACTTCTATGGGCAACGACAATATAGCCATCATGAACTACACCAACCTATAAGTATGGATGGATCTTAGCCTTCGCCATCTATTCTGTTGGCAGCCACAGAGTTTACATCTATCAATTGAAGGTTTTCTCATATTTAAGTGATTGTGTTTGATCTGAGGAGGGATGATGAGGCATGAAGACTGCATCTAGATCAATTTTCTTATTCAGTGAGCGGTGAACGATAGGTTGAAGAGCATGGGTTTGTAGGCTATTTCGCAGACATATTTATTTTTCAAGGTTTCTGATATGTCCAAAACGTATCTACTTTCTCGAACACTTTGCTATTGTTTCTTCTCTAAACTTGTGCGATTTGGATACAACTAACACGGACTAACGCTGTTTTCAGCAGAATTATCTTGGTGTCTTGTTTTTGTGCAGAAAATGAACTATCATGAAAAATCCTGGAAAATATGCCAAAAATTATAGTTCACCAGAAGATCCACGGAGCCAGAAGGGGAGACATAGGGGAGGCCTGGGGGGCCATGTCGTGGTATTGCCGACGAGTACGCCATGGAGGGGTCCTCACAGTGCGTGTTTAGAGACGTGGGGTAAGGCGGACGGTTGACGGGTACGAGGTAACATAGCTTACACAGGTTCAGATCCCACAACGGTGGCGGAATCCTACTCCTGCTATAAATCACTATAATGGCAATACGCCGAGTTACAGAGATAGGTTCGCTGTGCGAGGTACGTGTAAAACGATACTAGGTTGTCCCCTAAAGGCTCCCATAGTCCCGACTTATATAGTCGCCAGGTCCTAGGGTTACAGGGAAAAGTCCTAGCAGGACAGGTTACAGAGTCCTATACCGTCTATCACTAGTCTTGTGTATCTTGTACTCCAAGGCTCCGGGTACGCTGGTGACTCCACCGTAGCCTTCCTTTATCCGGCATGGGCCTCCCTTCTGAATCCACCTAACTGGGTCGCCCAGCAGGCCACAGGCCATCCTACCGACTATGGGCCACCCGGGTTAGTCGGATAAGAGACATGCTATGAGGATACCCATATAGCATATCCCCAACAGTAGCCCCCGGAGAACTCCGAGATCTTGCGTCCCCTTGCCTCTTCCCGTGGAATGCTCTGTCTAGATGGATGTCGGCAAATCATCAAGCAATGTCTTGTAGTCCTCCAAAAGAACCCTGCAAAGGTTTCTCCGTCTTCTATGAGTAAGTCGGAGAAATGCCGAATCTTCCATCGTACGCTTCCATTGTCAGATTAAATCCGTCCATGCCGGAATCTTCGATGGGACGGCTCATCTACTATGTCAGTTATGGCGACGTAGGCTGTAGGTCAGCGACGCCTCGTAACTCACACATGCAGAGAACATAATCATATCCGATTTTCCAGCGCGAGCGATACGAACCGTTGGCGGCGGCGGTTGGAGACGTGTAAATTATCACAAGACGTTCACGAACACGTCGTCTATGCGGCAACCGTCCGATTAGCTGCACAAATCTTGACACAGAGTAAGATAAATAGTAACCGTGGGACACTTGCCACTTTTTCACCCCATTCTCTCGCGTCATCATCTTCTTCCTCCAGCCGCACGCCTCCTCGAGCCCTCCGCGGAAAACCTCGAAGAAACCCTAGCCTCTCTCTCTCTGCACCAGTCGCTTCCTCCCAGTCCTCCATGGCCAGCAGCAGCTCTTCCCCTTCGATGGAGGCGTCGAGCGAAGCCACAGCGAAGCCGGCGAGCTCCGTCGTCGTGCTCCCAGAGGGCCTGGTCATCCCTGCGTCGGCGGTTATTGAAACCACCAGCGGTGACCACAATCTGGCGGCGCTGGAGCCTCTGGAAGAGGAGCTAGACTCGCACAAGGGCGATTGGCGTGGCTCGGACATCACTGGCCGCGACATCCAAGAGATGGTCACCGAAGGCTACCTCCCCGCGACGGAGGGGCTCTCCTGGCGGGCGGCGCCGGCCGGCGAGGTGTACCTCAAGGCCCAGCTGGTACGCGGCGTTTCTTTGCCCATCTCCCACTTCTTTATGTCCGTCTTGAACCACTTCAAAGTCCAACCCCACAACCTCTCCCCCAATAGCATCTTAGTGCTTAGCAACTTCGCGACACTTTGTGAGGGTTACCTAGGGATTAAGCCTAGGTTAGACTTGTTTGTGTACTTCTTCACCGTCAAACGTGAAGCCGGACATAGTAGGGAGGAGCTTAGGAACTGCGGCACCATAAGCTTCAAGATCCGACCTGGCCGGCGGTTCCCCGACATCGTCGGCCACGAGTCGCAAAATCGGCAATGACGTACTTCACGGCCCGACATTCCTTTGGCGGGCGAGTGACGATCGACTTCGTGGATGGAGCCGCCGCTGCAGTTTCCACATGGAGATCCCATGCCTCCCTTCCCTCCGACCTCAACGCTTCTCGCGCAATAAGGCGGATCGAGTGGTTCGTTGTGGCATCCCGCAAAACCACTACTAGAAAATCGCGTTGTTTTTGTGCATTGCATCGTCATGACCGCATGCTCATGTCATCATGCCGCATTGCATTTGAGCATCGTCATCATCTTGCATTTGCTTGTATAAAACTATTTACAGAAAAACCTAATTTGTGTTTTCTAAAACGCCCCATCTTATTTCAACCGCAAAACCCGGGTGGCCGGAATATTTTGTTTTGTCCGCTGTCGGTTTGCAGAAGCCTTATTTTAAACAAATAAGATATCAAATTATTTTTAGTGGGGCAGTCGAACGGGCCGGATGACCCGAACGACCACCCCAGAAAATACAAACGGCCCACCCCTTAATCCTAAAACTACCAACCTATCTACCCACCCCTCTGGCCACATCACCCCACCCAATCCCTGGCCGCCACCTCACCCTCTCCCTCTCCTCTACCAATCCTATGCTGCCACCTACTCCCTCTCCCCTCCCTCACATGCACTCACGCACACACACAAGTCACACACACCCACCCACTTGCCATCGCCTGGTCCCACTGGTCACCGCCACCCCCACCGCCCGCCTGCCAGATCCCCACGTCCCTGGGTCCCACCTGACCCCACGCTCCTCCCCCCACGCGCCATCTCCCTCCCCACCTTCTCCCTCCTCCACCCCTCCTGCTCGCCTGCCCCGCCTCTCCGCGCCACGGCCAGCAGCCCCGCCGCCTCGGCCTCCCACCGCCTAGCTCCAAGGCCTTGCACCTCCCTCCGTTCCCAACCTCCCATCCTCTCTCTCAAGGCCTTGCTCCACCGCGCCCGGACCAACCCACCTCGCTGCTGCCTCCTTCCTCTCTCTCGCGGACCCGCTCCAAGACGTCCCGCCCTGCCTGACTCGGCCGCTCTTCCACCTCGTCTGACGCCATGGCCCCCGCCTCCTCAGCCCGCCCGCCCGCGACCATCCCCGCGTCGGCCCCTCTCCCGCCACCGTCAGAGCCCCGGCCGCCTCCGCCGCCGTTCGTCTCCGCCGCGGCCCGCCTCGCCTCCCTCCTCCAGTGCTCGCCGCCTCCTCCGCCCGCTTCCGGCCAAGCTCGCTGCCTTGGCGCCCTCCCGGCTGTCTCAGCCGCCCGCCTCCTCGTGCCCCTCGCTGGGCCTCTCCGCCGAACCTCGTCGCCGAGCCGCCCTCCGTCGCAGCGCTCGCCGCGCCTCTCTCTCTGGGCCGCCGTCCGCCGGCGACCAGCCTCCGTCCGTCGCCGCTTCTTGTCGTGCGTCTGCGAGCACCTCCCCGCCGCTCCGCTTCTCTTTGCCGGCCCCGAGCTCGCCTCCGTCGCGCGCCGTGTCCGTCGCCATCGCTTGCCCGTGCCTCGTGTTTCTCTGCTGTTGAAGTTGGCCCAGCTTTTGGTCCTGTTGATCCCCTGTGCGCATGTGTAAAGCGGGTGCCTGTGCCCGTGTATGTGTCTGTATCGTCCTGTCTCCGTGTGCTAGCATCTCGAGACCGTTCCAAGTTTCTCCGAGGATCCAGCTACCAGATCGGTCCCAATCCAAGCCATCATCAAGGAACGAAACAAGTACCACAACGCCAACGACAGGGAACCAAACAAGATCTTCTACACGGAGCGCTGAAACCCGTTTCCGGTTCCGAAGACCGATCCCGGCGCCCGGAACCCGAACCCCTCGCCAAGATCTTCAATGCCGAGACCCGAGTCCGACACCGACAACCAAAACCGCGGAACCGGCAAGTTCGCCTACCGGACACCGTGCGACAAGTTCATCTCTCGGACGCCCAGGTCGCCAACCAGGATGCCAAGTACTCTCTCGAGGACGCCGAGTACTTCACCCGGACACCGAGACCCCGGTGCGACAAGTACTTCTTCCCGGACGCCAAGACCAACCCGATACGACGGCCCGACAAGACCTTCGTGATGACAAGATCGACACCGACCAGGGCGAGCCCGATGCACCCCCGACACCGAACCAAGTACTTCCTTCCGGACACCGAGTCCGCCGAGAACCCGGATGCGCCAAGATCTACCTCCGTCATCAGAGGACGAACCCGCCGAGACCGAACCCCAGATCCGAACCCTGAGACCGAACCCCGAACCCCGGAACCCAAGATCTGCCGAACCCAGATGTGTGAACCCCTTCCCGAAACCCTATTTTATAACATAATACAACTTGTCGCATCTTAAACATTCATCTTGCATGCATATTTGTGTGGTTTGGGGGCCTTATGCCGATTCACCTTATAATTAAATATGGGGCCATATGCGGGCAAATCTAGCCTTATATCGGCCTCATTTAAATTGGTGTAGCGAACCCGGTACTATCTTCTGCCATGTTATGACAACATTTAATTTGCGGGGTAGTTAAACAACATGAACAATATAATTAAATTGTCGGGACCCCCGGTTCCGCTTAACATGACCTAATTGCATCGCACCTTGCCATGCCATGCATCATACATGCATCATGCCGATCTTTCGCCGTAGTATTAAATATTGCATCCGGTGTTTCTTCTAGTGTTTTGCTTCTTCGCGGATAAGGCCGTTGAGTTGATGTGAGCTTCGCCCCGATCTTCGGTTGAACCTTCGGCAATGTTTTCAGGCGAGCATCTCCCCCTTTCTACCTATCTTACTTTTATAGTATTTATTCCCTCCTGTTGATCTATTGCTATCTGTGTTGCGATGCTTTAGTTTCCGTACCTGTGATATACCGTGCAGCCCTATATTGCCTTGGCCACATCCTAGTACCTGTTGTTTGGTAGATAGTTGGACTTGTGCGTCGTAGTCGCTTGCTCAAGTGATGTTGCGTGTCGTCCAGTCCCACAGTTGTTGATGTATTGCCGCATGTTGATGTTGGAGATGATCATGGCTTTACTTATCGTTCACTTTAATTCCTGTTTAACAACTAAAATTGAAGTAAGCAGAGGCATCGGTGGGTGATAGATAACATTTGGTTTCCGAACGCCCACTTGTGTCTGAGGACCCAGTACTTGATACTGTTCCTTGATTTATCGCTATCCACATCCGGGAGGTATATGGGACCCCCGAGCGAGCTTGATTCATCTTATTTCTTGGGGCCACAAACTAGTTTGAGGTTTTATTTACTATCCTGTACTTATGCCATGCTACTTGTATTTACGATTGTGCGAGGAGCACCTGCATCGCTTAGGATCGGACACGATTCATGGGTGTCGACAAGCCCGCTTTTGGGTTCCCTGCTCACCTGCCGTCCACCCAAACCTTGGTCCGTCTCGAGCTAGCTTACCGCTATGGGTAAGACTTCAAGGGGTGGCCCCCTGAAATATTTCTGAATCCTGTGATTGCTTTGTCGTGAAAGCCTCGTTGGGTTTTGATTTGGTTTTTCCGAGGTTGATCGAGCGTGTGTTGCTATTGGTGCACCCCGGCCGGGTAAAACTTTCTGAAAGTCGTGTCCGCGGTTATGGACAACTTGGAGCACAGTATCTCGACCATAGACAAGCATAACTAAAGTAGTATTATAAATTTGACTTTATAATGGCTAGTAATCAGCTTCATTACAATGGAATGGCTAAATAATACTGCCCACAATTGCTTGTTTGGAGTGTCGCTTGCGACCATTGTACCTGACTAGTAAGTATGGCAACTACAACGGAATGGCTAAATAAAAGTACCAACAACTGCTGGGTTTTGGGTTATCTCATGTTAATTGTATCTGACTAGAAGTGATGCCACTACAACGGAATGATTAACTAAACCTGACTATCAGGACGATTATCTAAACCTGACTAGTAAAGTGCCGCAACTATAACTGAATAAGTAAAACTGCCAACCGTGTGAGTTCCTCGGTTGACTTCCTCGTTTGGTCTCGAGGGGGAAACGCCAGGATGGGTCTGTCTGATGGTAGAATCAGGTTGGTTCCGAATAGGTCTTTCTTATCCCTCTCTGATAGCCGCCAGTTGTATCGAGTCTCTATAGGTTGTTTAGTGCATGCTGCCGCTGCCGCTCAGTCCACCATACCTATGTAGGCGAGGACCGCCGAATTCTAGCCTCGCTGCATCTGGCCTCAAGATCGACGCCTCTTTTTTCCTTTGCCCTTTGTCGGCACCCTTTGTTTAAGCAGGTTTTGAGATCGGCGTCGTTAGCAGGGTTACCCTTCCGGCTTGGCAGGGTTATGGACGCCATTGGTTATTCTTCGGGCTCTTAGCCCCATTTGCATCTTGTCCGTAGTGGACGCTCCATCTTTCAAGGTGATTTGGATCTTTGTACCGATATTCAGATTCTTGACTCTTGAGTCTGTTATATATATATATATATCATTACGTGGGTCCCATCGAGGACTGTTGTGTAATGTTATTACTTCGTTTTCCACCCGCACGAAAGTGCCTTGTGGGCACCTTTGAATCGTTTCTATGCGGGTTTGGCGGGAATCGCTGAAACTTGCATAGGTCCGATTCTGAGGGTGTTACATTCGTAGAGGCGGGTTTGACCGGCTTGGACCTAGCCATGTCTTTGGTTCATCGTGAATCCAACCTCGCAGACCGCGAAGTTCATGCACGAGTACACGGGTGATCGAAAGGATTCCCTTCGGATCTTCGTGGATAACTTCTCGAGCGACTCCGTCAAGCTCCGTCTGAAGGACATCGTCAAGGTGAAGGATAAGAAGTGTGGCTTCACTATCACCTGCGATATGTACGTAGACGGCAAGTGCCTAAAGGTAGGTATCTATTTTCCGTGTATGACATTGCTCCAGTTTCTCCATCTTATCATAGCCATCTTATCTAATACGGTGATTTCTTACTTAACAGCTTAGCGGTCTAGATGAGGACAACCTGGCTGCCCAAATCTATGATCCAAAGATGAAGGAAGTCACGGTCGTGTCCGACGACGATGCCCTGTTGGCGCAAAAGCGGAAGAGCTCCACCTATGACGTTGCCGACGGAGGTAAGAAGAAGAAGATGGAGGGTGGACCCTCCAAAAAGAGTACTGCCGCCCTGGAGGCGGAAAAGAAGAAAGCCATCGGGATGTTTGCAAAAGCGCCCCCCCTAGTGTAAGCTTCTCATTCCCCGACATTGTCTTATTTATCTGTCTTATTCCTGTACTTATGCATTTTGTACGTTTCAGGAAGAAAGCCACAACCAGCCTCAAGAAGTCCTCCAAGACTCTTGGGGCTTCTAGAAATATCAAAGATATGCTGCATCGCGACTCCTCCCCCGCCATCACCCCTGCCACTCCTGCCGTCAAGCCCTCCTCCGCTCCGACAAGCTCCCAAGTCCAGGAGGCACCAGGCCCTTCCGCCATGGAAGTGGATTCTGGCGCCTCTACCGAACTTCGATTGTCGTTTAGCAGTGACGCAGAGAGCTCTTCAAATGGCTGAAGTTCCGGCTAAGGATGCCATCGGTAGCAGCAAGGCCGTGGTGGGAGCTGGTACTTCTGCCGAAGGCGGCGCCTCTGCTCCCTAGAAACCCTTCGAGTTCCCGAAGATTGTTTACCCGACACTCATGCCGAGTAACACAACTATGGTTCCTGGAGGAGTGCCGTCATCTCCGACGTGCGGTCCTGAGGAGCTACTCCGACAATCAGACATCTTGCGAGGAAACAACATTTCCTTTGGCAAGCTGCTGGCCGAGAGCGCTACAAACCTCAAGATCATCGCACTTGTAAGTTTTACTTTACCTTTTGCATTTCACATGAGTATCCCACTGTAGCCCCCGAGGATGTAGACGGAAAACCATAGGTTTTGCATCTATATGCTCTAAGAGTGACTAAGTTAAAAAGAACTCTCACTGTAGCCCCCAAGCATTTAGATGGAAGAAATTATTCCGACTAGATGCTTTTAAGAGTAGCATACATAGTGTTCATATTTTTCAGTGCCGTAGCCCCCCAAACCTCTAGTTGTAACTGAATTAGTTCCGACTAGATGCTTAAAGAAAAGCTAAGCATTTTCCGAGCAAAAAAATTTATACTGTAGCCCCAAGCTTCTAATTGATAACTGAATTAGCTCCGACTAGACGCTTTAAAGAAAAGCTAAGTATATTGATAAGTTTAAAAACTCTCATTGTAGCCCCCGAGCACCTAGATGGAAAATTTCCGACTAGGGGCTCCAAGCAGACCAAACAACGACTTAACTTTGTATTTTCTTCCACAGAACGAGAATGCTCGGAGGGGCATGGCCAACGACAAGTACCAGAATATGCGCGCAGATCTTGAAGCCGAAAAGGGTAAAACTGCCATCTTGAAGGGACAGATCATCAAAAACAAGAGTCTATTTTCTTTTTGCGCATTTCCGTCTTACTTTTGTGCCTTCCTTCTTCGAGTACTCACTGTGTACTTTGTTTTCTCCGACTTGCAGAGCATGTTGCCAAGGCCAAGGATATTGTCGAGCAGTCCAAGCACATCCAGCAGCTGGACAGCGAGAACAAAATCCTTAAGAAGGATAGGGAAGAAATGCTGAAGATGCACGAGGATTCCATGAAAGCCCTGCAGGACTCCGCCTCCATGGAGATCAATCTCTTGAAGGAGGAGCTTGCGATCCTAAAGGATCAGAAGCAAGCTGCTGATGAGCAAAACCTTCGTCATAACGAAGCGTTTAAGCTCCTTCAACAAGAGAAGGAATCCTTGGCGGGCACCGTCTGGTAGGATAAGGCCAGCATCTTCAGTAAGTGTCATCCGTCTTGTAGTTCTGTAGTCTGGATACTTAGAATTTATTGAACTCATGCAATCCTTGTCGGAATTTTCAGCGCCCATGGGTTTAACCCGCTCGCCTCCTTCGGACAAGGAATGCATGATTCTTGCCGGCAAGTTCATCAATACTGCCATCGCCCAAGCCAAGGAGATTGCCAAGCCCCTCCAGATTTATATCAAGGCCTCGGACTCCGTGACGAAGTACTCGGAGATTTTGCGCCGAGCCCCCGAGCGTGTCGCGAGCTGGAAAGATTCATGCGCACGGCCTGACGCAAGGATGGAGCTGTCTATGGTGAAGGCACACCATGAAGATGACGACATCGACACAGTGACATCTGGTATCCCCGACGTGGATGAAGACGGCAAGGAGATCGATCACGAAGCCATCCTGTCATCACTCGCGGGTTATGACACCAAGGTTGCCGAGTTCGTGGACGTTGACGTCTTCGTGCCCAGGAACTTCATAGACAACGTCAACCAGGACTCCTCCGAGTCTCATCACAGTGCCGACGTCGAGGGTGATTCTCCGGCTGGCGATGATGCGGCCTCCAAGTCTCCTACGCCCAAAGAATGAAAAACACTTTGTAATTTCTGTTTCACCTCTGGAGTGTGCGCGGGAAAAAACTTGTTGATGTAATCTTAAGGCGGAAAACAATGGTTGTTGTATCCTGCTACTTAAGAATTAATTCCCAGTATGCATATTTTTTTAAGCAAGTGCTGGCTTATCCATTACTCTGGTTCTTATGCTTGACGTTTCGTGAGTCGGAAGACTCGTTGTCGGAACCATGCGCTTAGGTGATGATGCCCAATGGCACCGTCAATAACCTGAGCACAAAATCGCCGACAATAAGTGCCAAAAGTCACTACTCCAGAATCCACATAAAAACGACAAAGAATGTGTAGACCAGAAAACTTACGCTAACGCCCGTAGGCGGAATTTTCACAAGTGCAATCGCAAGACTTGTGCATAAAGGTTTATATGATCCAAAAATGAACACTAAAGTAGGTAAAAGACTCAGCAATATGAGTGAACCAAAGAGCTTTATTTCATTGATCATATAAGAGGTACACGATTAGATAAAAAAAATCTAAGTGTAGAAAGGACGTAGCTGTGCTATGTTCCATGGCCGATCAAGCTCCGGGTAGTCATCATCCGGGTCACGTCGCTTACGCTTATAATCCTCGTTGGGTCTATCCTTGAGCTCACGATTGTCGACAAGGTAGTAAGACCCATTGAGCAGCGCCTTGCTTATGATGAACGGTCCTTCCCATGGCGGGGATAATTTGTGTGACTTCTTCTGCTTAAGTCGGAGTACTAAATCCCCTTCTTTAAACGAGCGATGCCGAACGCGGCGACTATGGTAGCTGCGTAGCTTCTGCTGGTAGATGGCGGATCTTTGGCATGCCAAAATGCGCTCCTCCTCGAGAAGGTCCACATCTAGGCGTCTGGATTCTTCAGTGTCATCTTCGTTGTAGGCGGCAACTCTTGGTGCATCGTGGAGGATGTCGGAAGGTAGGATGGCTTCTGCTCCATATACCATGAAGTAAGGGGTGTAGCCGGTGGATCTGTTGGGTGTAGTTCGCAAACTCCACAAAGACTGACGGCAATTCTTCGCCTGCTCCTTTGCTCTATGTAGCGGTGCCTCAAGACGTGGCTTGATTCCCTGCGGAATTAATCCATTGGCTCGCTCAACTTGACCATTGGATTGTGGGTGTGCCACAGATGCAAGGTCAAGTCGGATGCCTTTGTCCCAGCAATAGGCCTCCACTTCTCCGAGTGATAAGTTGCTTCCATTGTCGGTGATGATGCTATGTGGGAGACCAAATCTCACCACTAGATCCCGGACAAACCTGAGGGCAGTTGCCCCATCAAGCTTTCTAATGGGTTTAGCTTCTATCCATTTGGTGAATTTGTCAACTGCTACCAGCAGATGTGTAAATCCACACGGTGCCGTTTGTAACGGTCCCACCATATCTAGCCCCCAGACTGCAAACGGCCAAGTTATTGGTATTGTTCGCAATTCTTCAAGAACATGTGGTGCGGGCATACATCGGCATCCCGTGCATGTCTCAACCAGCTTGTCGGCGTCCGCCTTCGCGGTTAGCCAGTAGAATCCTTGCCGGAAGGCTTTCGCGACCAACGATCGAGGAGCGACGTGATTATGGCAATCTCCGAGATGGATCTCGCGCAGGATTTCCATACCTTCTAGATGGGAAACGCACTTTAGGTATACACCAGTAGTGCTCCTTTTATAGAGTTGCCCATTGATTATGGTATAACCCTTTACTCGTCGTGCTATTTTCCATTGTTCTACCTCGTCGTCGGGCAAAGTTCCGTGTTCGAGATATTCCATGAACGGTTTTGTCCAAGCCGGAGGGATCTTTGTCACTATGTTGACGAAAGAGTCAGCACTATCCGGGTTGTCGATGTCGGCGCCCTTCACGGATGGTGTGCGTAGATGCTCTAGGAAAACTCCTGGCGGAATTTGCTTGCGCCCTAATCCAAGTTTAGACAGTAGATCAGCCGCCTCGTTTTGCTCCCTAGGCACATACTTGAGTTCGTAGCCCAAGAAGCTCTTGGCTATTTCGTCCACTTCATCGCGATATGCCGCCATCATAGGGTTCCGCACATTCTAGGTGCCAGCCACCTGCTGGGCAACCAAGTCGGAATCTCCACAGCAAACTATGCGCTTGATGCCAATATCATTGGCTACTCGTAGTCCGTGAATGAGTGCTTCATACTCCGCCATGTTGTTTGTAGCCTCGAAGTGGATCTGCAGAACGTAGTGCAACTTGTCTCCTTTTGGTGACTGTAGTAGTACACCAGCCCCCGAGCCGTTGAGCAACTTTGATCCGTCAAAGTGCATCACCCAGTACTCTGGTTCTGGTAATGGAGTAGCATCTGGCATCTCCGTCCAATCTGCAATAAAATCCGCCAAAGCCTGTGACTTGATAGAGCCGCGTCTCTTGTAGGTGATCTCGAAGGCAGCAAGTTCAATGCCCCACTTCGCGACCCTTCCTGTAGCGTCGCTGTTGTTGATAATGTCGGATAGTGGAGTCTTGCTGACTACTGTGATTGGGTGCTCCTGAAAGTAATGCCTCAGCTTCCGAGAAGCAAGGAATACTCTATAAGCTATCTTTTGGTAGTGCGAGTAACGCTGCTTGGACTCCGTCAAGACCTCGCTTACATAGTAAACTGGTCGCTGAACTCCGTGCTTGTAGCCTGGTTCCTCCCGCTCTACCACGACGACGATGCTAATAACCTGGTTGGTTTCCGCCATGTAGATTAACAGGGGCTCTCCAGGCTCGGGCGCTGCAAGGATGGGCGCTGATGAAAGAATCTCCTTGAGCTGCTTCATTGCTGCATCTGCTTCGTCTGTCCACGTGAATTTGTCCGCCTTCTTCAGCAACTTGTACAGCGGCAAAGCCTTCTCTCCAAGTCGGCTGACGAACCGACTAACTGCTGCGACACAACCTATTAGTCGTTGAATGTCCTTTAGACATGTCGGACGTTTTATGTTTAAGATAGCCTTGATTTTCTCCGGGTTGACCTCGATTCCGCGATGGGAAACGATGAAGCCCAATAGTTTGCCGGATGGAACCCCGAAGAGGCACTTCTTAGGGTTGAGCATCATGTTGTATTTCCGGAGATTATCAAAGGTTTCTTTTAAGTCGGAGATTAAGTCGTTTGATTTTTTAGACATCACCGCGATATCATCCACATAGGCGTGAACGTTCCGACCAATTTGGTCGTGAAGGCAACATTGCATTGTCCGCTAGTAGGTAGCACATGCGTTTTTCATCCCAAAGGGCATTGTGACATAGCAAAACGTGACGTATGGGGTAGTGAACGAAGTGGCCAATTGGTCTGACTTCCTCATCTTTATCTAGTGGTATCCTGAGTATGCATCGAGAAACACAAAAGTTCTGAGCCAGCCGTCGAGTCAATGACTTGGTCAATGCGAGGCAAAGCAAACGGATCCTTGGGGCATGCTTTGTTCAAGCCGGTGTAATCAACGCACATTCTTAATTCATTGGTTCCCTTTTTGGGGACAAGTACATGATTGGCCACCCATCGGGTGTGAGGGACTTCTCGGATAAACCCAACCTTAAGTAACCTAGCTATCTCTTTGCCAATGGCGCGTCTCTTCCCATCTCCGAAGCATCGTAGAGGTTGTTTCACTTGTTTACATTTTGGATCTATGTTTAAGCTGTGCTCGGCAAGTTCCCTAGGTACACCTTTCATGTCGGCAGGTTGCCAGGCAAAGATGTCCCTATTCTCACGGAGGAACTCGACGAGCGCTCTTTCCTATTTGGGATCCAGGTTCGTCCCAATGGCGACGGTCTTGGAGGCACAAGTTCCACCGGATTGGTCTCGATGGCGGCCTTGAACGCAGGAGCAGAGTCGGAGATCTGCTTCTTCGACGCGGGCATCTCTGAGTCACTAACCTTGATCTGGATCTCCTTGAATTCTTTGTTGTAGAGGACAGCTTCTGCAATGGCTGCTTCATTGATCTCGCAGTCCCTTGCCTTGGTAAAGCTTCCGGATACGGTGATGACGCCGTTTGGTCCGGGTATCTTGAGTTTGTTGTAGACGAAGCATGGCTTGGCCATGAACGTGTGGAATATGTTGCGGCCGAATATGACGTGGTACACACTCTTGAAGGGGACCACCTCAAAGGTCATGCGCTCTTGGCGGTAATTATTAACGTCGCCAAAGACTACCTGAAGCGTAATGCACCCAAGGGACCGAGCCTCCCGACCAGGAACTACGCCATGGAACACGGTGTTGGTCCGCCTTAGGTTTGCCTCCGTCAAGTTCATCTTCTGTAGTGTATCCAGGTACATGATGTTGATGCTGCTTCCACTATCCACAATGCACTTGGTGAACTCCACGCCGTCAATCAATGGGTTGATGACCATGGCGTACTGGTTCTCCGTGGGCACAAGGTGTGGGTGGTCTGTCCTGTCCCAAGTGATTGGAACCTCCGACCAGCGCAGGTATTGGGGAACTGGGGGGAGAGTGGCCATTAGGATCCTTAGAGAGGTCTTCTGTTGTCGGACGGTGGGGGTACCAAGGAACGTGTGGTAGACTGGGGCCTTCTTTGCGAAGGGGTTCTTGCCCTTGTCGTCGCTCTTGGCGGCGTGCTTGGGGTCAACGTCCTCGCCATGTCACTTGAATCCTTGGACTCCTCCTCCTTCTTCTTCCCCTTGCCCTAGCCTCGCGGTCTGTTCTTCCGACTTCGCTTGTAGCCGGACTCTGGGTCTTCCTTGAGGTCGTTGACGAACTTGCAGTGTCGATTGGTGTGGGTGGCCTTGCCGTTGACATCGAGGTGTACGAGGCACGGCATATCGCGGTACTCCTCGTATGTTTGGGGAACACAGAGCGGCGCCGAGTTGGTTTCACTTCCTCGTTGCTGCCCGCGGCCTGCTCCCCTTCCTCGGTCACGTTGTCCGCCTTCTCCTCGTCCTGCAAAGGTCATAGTGACCATGTCGGTAGACTGCTTTTCTTCTGGAGCGGTTTTCCTCTTTGTACTGTTGTTCCTCCGAGCTTGGGTTGGAACGGCCGTTGCCGGCAAAGAGCCACGAGCATCGTCGGCGGCAGCTGCAAACTCACTAGCTAACTGAATCATCTGATTCAAGTCAAGCTGATGATTGTCCTGCAAGCGCTTTAGCTTATGTCGGAGTAACGTGCCCCTTTCCAATCCATCAATGAAGGCGGCCATAGCGGTCTGAGCGTGCACTCCTGCGCAGGAATTCATCATGTCCAGCCAGCGGGAGAGGTAGGCGCGAGATGTCTCGTCTTTCTCTTGCACGCACCGCTGTAGATCACCCACAGTGCAGGGATGCTTGTATGTACCCTCAAAGTTCTTGGTGAACGCTTCTTGCATATCTAGCCAGTTGTAGATAGATTTTTCCGGCAAGTCGTCGATCCATTGACGGGCCGTACCCGCCAACATTAACGGGAGGTACTTAACGACGACGTTGGGGTTGCCTCCGGCAATTTCCACTGCGTTGCCGTAGTCCTGCAACCATGTGGCGGGATTGGCGGTGCCGTCATAGGGCTTGATGGTCTTGTCTATCCGGAAACCTTTGGGGTAAGTTGCGGACCGTATTGCAGGTCCAAAGCAACGTGGTCCCAGGTATGGTCCTTTCCGGGCCTCGTGGATCTAATCGATCCACGAACGTGCATCGTATGGCTCCGGGTTCTTCTTGTTGTTGTCAACAGGGGATGTGCTGCATGAACGACGCGGGCCTCTTCCGCCATGGTGACTGCTTGGCGGTGACGGAGGCGGAGGTGGCGGTGGGTTAGCCTTCTTGCCGGACGCGGAGGGTCGTGGTGTGACCTGCTCTTGTGTCCTTGGTGGCGCTCTTCATCATGACGGGTCTGTGCCGCGTTGTCGCGGATGACGATACCACACTGCTTTGGAGGGGGCATATCCGTACGATGGTAAGCCTTGTAATCTTCCTAACATCGGGGGGATCGGGGCGGTGGCGATGGGCGACGAGGTCGGAGGATACGGGGATAGCATCCTTCCTATTGCGCGCATCCCTCCGTCTTCGTTCTGATGAACCCGTCTGTGATCCAACATTTTGAGGAGATCTGTCCCTTGGCGGTTTGTACTGGCTAGATCGGCAGAGCGCTGGGTCAGACTCAAGCCTCTGAGAGGTGGCCTTTTCCTGCTGCTTTACCGCCTTGGCCACTAGGTCATAGACATGTTCTACTGCCTCAGGCGATCTATCCTGCTCCAGAAGGGTCTTGGCGACGGCGAGGTTAAGGAGTGGGGTGGGCATTACCTGCTTGCCTTCACTATCAATATATGGCTTGGCCTGTGCCGGCTTTGAGGGAGCCCATCCTAGGTTGCGCCGTACACCAGGATCGTTGATGACGCGAGCCGGAGCTTTCTTAGCCTTCTGCTGATGCAGCAGAGTCTTGTACTCGGCCTCCATTGCTCTAGCTTTCTCTATGGACTTATGCGTGTTGACCAGATCTCGGTCTAGTTTAGCGCCTTGCTCCGCGATGGCTTGCGCCTCCTCCAGCAGCTGCTGGCTCTTCTCGTCAAGCTGAGTCACGTTCCGGTTATGATCAACGGTTAGTGGCTCGACGAGGAGATTGCCGTACATCACTCTATCAGCTGGAGTAACATGGGCCGCTGCCGACGTGGATGCTGGAGGCGGCAAGTTTGCGGTGTTGTTGTTGCTCGTACCGGTGCCGAGTTCCTGCGGATGCTGCACTGGTTTAGGCGGAGAAGGCATGACCTTTGCGCGATCATCGTCAGCAGCAATGAGTGGGCCCTTCCCCTTTTCCAGCGCCGTAGGCGGAACTTGCCCGGGTTGATCTTCATCCATCACTGTCCCAATGGTGATGAACACCCCTCGAGACATGACAGTGTTATTAGCTTGCTCGTCACGCGAGTACTCCTCCTCCATCTCCTGCATAGCGGAGTCTAGCTCTTCTGGACTGAAGTCTATTTCCTTTGAATCTGCACTGAAATCAGCATAAAGCGCGTCAATGACAGAGTCGGAGGGTGCCAAGGCTTCCTCGATGACGGGCGGTGGAGGTGCAACGGCCTTGACGATGACTGGAGGTGGTGGTGCTGCTGCGACGATGGTGGCCGGAGGCGGTGGTGGTGGTGGCTGAATCGGAGGGGCTCCGTCAATGAGCGCAAGAGCTATCTGAGCTGCCGCTTCAGCCTCCGCGTAGTTGTTGATGGTGTTCACCATGCCTTCAAAGGTAAGGCATCCTGACGCCTATTGCCATCTTAGAGAGTGTCGGATAAGCGTGCCATGGTCCAGTCCTTCCACAAAGTGATAGATGGCATCATCATTGGGGTAGTGGGCCAGATCGGCTCGTATACGAATCCACCTGGCCAGGTAATCGCGGGGGTTTTCGCCCTCTCTCTGAACGCAGCGCGCTAGATCAAAGATGGTAACCACGCCGACAAACTTGGATCTCTGCTGTCCAGACGCACGGATGAAGCCAGCGGATTTGCAGTGATCTTCCACCTTTATATCCTGCACAGGGGAGGTTTGGGTGGGTCTTGAATTTTTCCGATCTTTGCCGGTAAACTCCGAGGAGAGATTCGACATCGATCCTTCCACGAACGTATCCTGCCCGTAGGCGGTCCGTGCGGGTCTTGATGCTCCTCCGACTCCCAGGGAATTAGTGCCCGAGTCGGTTTCGCCGATGAAAAGGTGGATATCTCCGATAGGAACGATCGAACACCGCGTAGGGTTCGTCTTCGCCGGGATCCAGAACTCGTCAGGAGGGACGATTGGAACGTTGCCGGAGAAGAGAAAACGGCCAATGGCTATGGTTTCGTCGATTCCTGCGAAGATCTTGGTCCTCGCCCACTGAAGATCCTGAAGCGCCTCTGGCCCCACGGTGGGCGCCAACTGTCGTGGTATTGCCAACGAGTACGCCATGGAGGGGTCCTCACAGTGCGTGTTTAGAGACGTGGGGTAAGGCGGACGGTTGACGGGTACGAGGTAACATAGCTTACCCAGGTTCAGTTCCCACAACGGTGGAGGAATCCTACTCCTGCTATAAATCACTATAATGGCAATACGCCTAGTTACAAAGATAGGTTCGCTGTGCGAGGTACGTGTAAAACGATACTAGGTTATCCCCTAAAGGCTCCCATAGGCCCGACTTATATAGTCGCCAGGTCCTAGGGTTACAGGGAAAATTCCTAGCCGGACAGGTTACAGAGTCCTACACCGTCTATCACTAGTCTTGTGTATCTTGTACTCCAAGGCTCCGGGTACGCTGGTGACTCCACCGTAGCCTTCCTTTATCTGGCATGGGACTCCCTTCTGGATCCACCTAACTGGGCCGCCTAGCAGGCCACAGGCCATGCTACCGACTATGGGCCACCCGGGTTAGTCGGATAAGAGACATGCTATGAGGATACCCATATATCATATCCCCAACAGGCCAGACCCACCCCAGGCGCGAGCCCACTGACCCCGTGCCTGGGGGAGGTTTGGCCACCCCAGGCAGCTTCTCGGCCTCCCTCCACGTCTATAAGTTGCCTTCTGACCTAAAAACAGAGGGGGGTTCGATAGTTTTCTAGAAAGAGTTCTGGTCCGCTGCCGCCATCAGAAACCAAGATTCGGATCCAGAAACTCCGTTCTGGCACCCTGCCGGGACGGGGAATTTGGAGAGGATCATCGCCATCGTCATCACCAACGCATCTCCATCAACCACCGATGTTTCCCTCATCCATGAGTGAGTAATCCCCCGCTGTAGGCTTGGGGATGGTAGGGATTGGATGAGTTCTATCATGTAATCGAATAAGAATTGTTAGGGCATAGTGCCTAGTATCTCTATTAGTGTTATTTGACTTTGTTGCAACTTGTTATGCTTAATTCTTGTCACTAGGGCCCGAGTGCCATGATCTCAGATCTGAACTTATTATTGAATCATTATGATAGTATTGATTATGGTCTTACCTGCAAGTTGTGTACACATATCATTGTCTGGATCCAAAGGCCCAAAAGTGACAATAATTGGGACAACCGGAGGAGATGGCTATGGTGTGAGGATCATATGTGTTAACGGAGTGTTAATGCTTTGCTTCGGTGCTCTATTAAAAGGAGCACCTTAATTGCCAGTAGTTCCCTAGAGGCCCGCTTACCACGCTGGCCGGATGTAAGATGTTGTGAAAGTTCTCATTGCGAGCACGTATGACTATATTTGGAGGACATGCCTAGGATTGTTTAGTACTTGGATGCTTGTTATTGTTTATCTGTAATGCCCTAGTTCTTTGAAATTACATGTTTAGACTCGTCCATGCAACGCCCGTCCATCCATCCCTATGCCATACCGCACTCGAATCCTACTGTTACCATTACTGTTACTACTGTTGTTGTTGTTGCTGTTGCTACTACAAACTGTTGCTACTGATAAACTTCTGTGAGCAAGAACTATTTCCAGGTGCAGCTGAACTGACAACTCAGTTGTTAAGGCTTGCAAGTATTCTTTGGCTCCCCTTGTGTTGAATCAATAAATTGGGTAATACTACCCGCGAAGACTATTGCGATCCCCTACACTTGTGGGTTATCAAGACTATTTTCTGGCGCCGTTGCCGGGGAGCATAGCTTTATTTGTAAGTTCACTTGGATCTATTATTGTTCACTGCTACTCCTTTCATCATGGGGAAGTCTCGTGATGGAATGTTCCCTATTTTACCATCCACTACAAGAAGAGGTACAGTCCTAAACACCTCTGTTGCTCTTGATTCACCGTCTGTTATAAGTAAGCTGGTCACACCACCACCACATACTCATGCTACACACACTGCTACTACTGCTGAATCTGAAACTGCTTTTGATACTCATGATGTTACTTCTACTATGCTTGATGCGTGTGGTTCATTAGGTCCTTTTCTAGATGCTACTATGGCTAGTCTAGGAAATACCAAACTCCTAGTGAAGACACTATTACACCTGTTAGCTCACCTGAATCTAGTGAGAGTTTTGATATTAATGATGGTTACATAGAGCTCACTGATGAATTTGTTGAAGAGTGCCGAAACACATGGTGCTAGTGCTATGAAGAGTCTCCTTGATAGACGTACTATTATACTGAAGAAGTCTTATGATCCTAAGTTTTCCACCTCTCCCATAGATATTAAAGATAAAGATTATGATTTCTCTCTTGATTTAACTTATTTAGATATTGTTGAGAGAGAACCGTTTTGTGGTACTGAAAATGAGAGTGTTGTGGCTCATATGAATGATATTTTTACTATGAGTGCTTTGTTCTCTGATGATTTTAAAATGCGCAAGTACTTTGTTGCTAAGATCTTCCCTTTTTTCACTAAAAGGAGAAGCTAGGGCTTGGTTTAATAGATTACCTCCTGGTTCCATTGATAGCCCTGATTGCTTGATTGCTTCTTTCTTCCATAGATATTTTCCTCCCAATGCTAGAAATGCTGCTTTGCAAAGACTTTTTGATTTTAAACAGGAAGAAGAAGAGAAATTGCCTGAGTCATGGAAAAGATTTTGTTCCTTGATTCATGCATATCCTGGATGTCCATTACCTAATAATGAATTGCTTGATATTTATTATAATGGACTAACTGATGATTCTAGGACCTACCTAGATAGCTTTGCTGATTGTGTTTTCAGGAAAAGGACTCCCACAGATGCTAAAGAATTAATGAACAAGATAAGCAAGAATTATTATGATTGGACTTCAACTGAGCTGAATACACCTGAGCCTATTACTCCTGAACCAGTTGTTCCTGAACCGGTTCCACCAACAACAACAAAGAAGAGGGGAGTTATTGCATTAAATGATGAAGTGATGAAGGAAGCTAAGAAGTGTCTAAAGGAGAAAGGTATTAGAGCTGAAGATGTGAAGAATCTACCTCCTATAGAAGAATTAAGTAAGCCAATTCCCGAATCATCTACTATTGAGGTACACTCTCTCCAACACTTTGATGAAGGTGATATTCCTTATGGTAAGCCTCCTGATCAATGCTTAGAGGAATGTTAAACAAGGTCACTTTAATAAACAAGTTCAGAATCATTTATTGGAAAACTCTAGAGCTATCCACGAGTTGAAAGATATTGTGGAAAGAACTTCTAATGATATTAAAATGCTTTGTAAACACTTTCAAATGGTTCAAACCCAACTTGATCAACTTGCTAAAGTACAAAAGGATATGCTAGTTAATGCTTCAAGAAATAAACATGCTTATGGAATTAAAACTAGGAGTGGTGCAGCTACTCAAGACCCTTTATATCCTGAAGGACACCCTAAAAGAATAGAGCAGGATTCCCAACAAGGTGAGGATAGTGGTAGTCCTCGAAAGAGGAAGAAAAAGAAACATAAGAAAGTTGAGGAATCACTTAAAACTGATGTAGATCCTAATAGTATATTTGTCTCTGATGCTGAAACTGAGAGTGGTAATGATAATAATGATCCTCCTGATAAGGAGGAAATTGAGGAAGAACATGAAAAACACACTAAGAACACTAGGTACACAAAGGAAGATTTTATTGCTAATAAACATGGTAAAGAGAGAGAACCTTGGGTGCAGAAACCTACGCCTTTTCCAGGTAAGAAACACAAGTCAAAGGAGGAAGAACACTACAACAAGTTTTGTGAGTGGATAAAACCTTTATTTCTGCAAATTCCTTTGACTGATGCTATTAAGTTGCCTCCTTATTCAAAGTATATGAAGGATATTGTCTCTAATAAAAGGAAGATTCCTAATGAGGAGATTTCTACTTTACTTGCTAATTACTCCTTCAATGGTAAGGTTCCAAAGAAACTTGGTGATCCAGGTATACCAACTATTCCTTCCTCCATTAATAATAATTATGTTAGAACTGCTTTATGTGATTTGGGAGCCGGAGTTAGTGTTATGCCTTTTTCTCTCTATAAGAGACTCCAGCTAGAAAAATTGATACCAACTGATATATATTTGAAAATGGATGATAAGTCAACTACTGTTCATGTTGGTATATGTGAGGATGTTCATGTTCAAGTTGCTCATAATTGCATGGTCCTAACTGATTTTGTTGTGCTTGAAATGCCTGAAGATGATAATATGTCTATTATTCTTGGGAGACCTTTTCTTAATACTGCACGTGCTGTCATCAATTGTAATCAAGGAAAAGAAACATTCAATATTAATGACAAAGAGCACACTATCTATTTCCCCAAGAAGGTTGTTAAGAGCTATTGCCTGAATTCTATTGAAAATATTGAAGGCATCAAGGTTGGAGAAATATATTGTCCCATTCCACAAGAAAATTTTGAAACTATTATGATTGGGACCATTACTATCAAGTATGAGGTAACATAATCACCTTGTGGAATACAAAGTTTTGTCTCATTTAAGATTGTTTTGGTAACAAGACTGGATCAACCTTGTTAACAAAAGGATTTTAATGAACAAAACAATTTTTCCACTGTGGTTATACTTGCTTTCTTTCTCTTTTCTCCTTCCTAGTCTTTGCTTTAGCTTTAGTTTTGCTAGTTGTTTGCTTGTTTGAGTTTCTTAGAGCTCTTGTAGTTTGGCTTTTGGTTTGCTTTTGCTTCTTCTGAAAAAGCGAGAAAATCAATTTTCATACCCTGAAAATTGGCAAAAAATAAAGTTTCCCGAAAAATCCCAGGAAATTCAAAATAAATTTTTCCTCAAAAAAAGAGGTAGAGAGGTACCAGAGGTGACCCAGGGGGCCACCCCTAGGCCCCACACCTGTGGTAGGCGCGGGCCCACCACTAGTGGCGCCTAGGGGGGTGTATGGTCCACCTGGGCCCCTCCAGGCTGCCTCCTCAAAGCCACTTTCTTTCTCTCTCCCAAAAAATACCAGAAAACTTGCTCAAGCTTGAGTTCTTGTTGTTCTTGCTCGCGATTTTCGATCTCCTTGTTCATCCCATCTCAAGTGCTGATTTTTTGAGGGATTGCTCCTTGGTATATGCCTCCTCCACTTGTCCAATTAGATTTGTGATTGGTAGATTGTATCTTGAGCATTTTGCTATTGTAGGTGACAGTTTGTTTGAGCTTGCATGCTTGTTCTATGCTTAGAAACTTTGTTTTGATGCATGTGTAGTCCTATAGCAAGTTCCTATAGTAGTTTCTCATCATTTATCAACATAGAAATCACTTGGTTTGATGGTTGTCTAAAAATTTCAGCAAAGAAGATGAGTGCTTATTCACTGAATCAATATGACTTGATGGTGCATGAGCCGATGAAGGTTCATTGTGAGGAGGCAGTTTTTCCCTCCATATACCCATGCCATGAATTTATGAGAGCTGCGGGGATCCTCCAAGATTTCCAAACTTTGGTTACAAGTGCAGGGTTGGAGCGCTTTGTTGAAGGTGAACCAATCCAATATGTTAAGCTAACCATGGCTTTTGTGCAGGACTTCCGGTTCACTTGGTCTACTTCTAATCCCATGGTCCATTACAAAATATATAATATGCCTGTCAATCTGCCTTTTGCTGATTTCTGTGCAGCAATTAGAGTACTTCAGTGGGGATCTTGTGAGAAGATCAAGGAGAGGCCCAAGTCACTTGTTGATTTGTATGTTGAGATTTTCCAAGGTTTCGACTTCTCAAAGGAAAGTGGTAAAATTCGGAACATCCAGCTCCCAGCTATTAGATACTTTTCCTATTTCATTACCAAGTGTGTTCTTGCTAGAAAGACTGCTAGAAAGTTGTCTTCTTTTGATCTAGCTTTTATTGCAGCTGCTCTGAATAGAAATAGTTCTTATAGTTTGGGTGCTTTGATAGCTCACCGTCTCACCACCAACCGTGACAAGGGTGGAATTTGTGGAGGTCTCATTGCTTCTAGGTTGCTAGCTTTCCATGGTTTAGAGCCTCATTATTCAGATTTTCATATTTCCATAGAGAGGATTGATATTGAATCCATGATTCAGCATGGTTTTGTTTCTTTTGGGGCTAATGTGAGAAGTTTGCCATATGAACTATCTTTTGTCCAGCAAGGTCGGAGAAAGGGTAGGAGTGAGAAAATAGTTTACTTGCCTGCACCTGCTTTGTTTAACTTTGATAACAGGCAAGGATGGTCGCTTACGGAGGAAGAGGTTGACACTTATGTCGGGGAACTCTCCCAGCAAGAGGAGAATGTTGAAGAGGATGCCGAAGACAATTCGGTTCAGCCCTCCAACTTGGGAGAGTCTTCATACCAGCAGCCCTCATTTGATTGGGGCGCGTCTTCTTCTTTATCACAGGTGCCTGACTATGATCATTCCTATGATGACCCACCAGCATGGAGTTACTATCCGCGCTATTGAGCCCCTCTTAGGCCAAAAGCCTAAGCTTGGGGGGGAGGTACACCGACATCACACTCATACATATATCATGTTCGGTCAGTTCTTTGTATATCCATTTTTTTTGCTTTCTTTTGGGTTTTTGTTGCTTCTTTCTAAAAACACAAAAATACCAAAAATATATTTTTTGTTTCTCTTGGTTTGTTTTTTTGTTTCTTTTCTTTGGTTTGCCTTAAAAGAAAAATCCAAAAAGATTTTGCTTTTTTTGGTTTGCTTTGTTTTTGTTTGGTTTTTCTTTGTTTGCTTGTTTCTAAAAAATCGAAAACACCAAAAATATTTGTTGTTCTTCTTTGGTTTGTTTGCAGGGTTCAGCCGTCCTCAGTGTATTTTGTTTTCATGTTAATTATTCAAGTCACACAAGTGAAGGGCAATAATGAAGATTAAGACAACTCGAGGTGTGGTAAGAGGTTGGTAACGAACACTATTTGTTTCATTTTTGTACATATACTCATCATTGTGAGCATGCTTAGCCTGTTTGTGTAAGGTGTATGTCATTATGGATGCTTAGTAGTTCTTGCTTGTCTATGATTAGCTTCACCTTTCTAATAGTTTGTAGCATGTCATATGAATGTTTGTTTGCATTGTTTTATTCATACTTTGGTATGACATTGTGGTATCCTCCTTTGACTGTTCATGTGAATCAACTTGGCACATGCTCACGCATGCATATGACTAATAAATAGTCAGTAATCCTCGATGATTTATTTTTCCTCAGAGTTCCCGTATCACTTTCATGCCATAATTAGTCATGTTTTGTTGCAAGAATGATTATGACAGTTATTGCTCTCTCGTTTGTCGCTCCCTCTCTATTGCTAGCCTTCACTTGCACTAAGTATGTGCTCTACTTGTGCTTCCAACTCCCAAAAACCAATATTGCCATTTGTGTCCACCATACCTACCTATTAGCATCATTTGCTACTTCAGTGCATATTCTATATGCCGTGTTTTCTTCCAAAATAAAATGTTTGTCTGTTTTGAGAAAGTTAGTTAGTAAAGCTCTCACGAACTTGATGGCACACTTTATTCTTTGCGCTTAATTATTTTGAACCATTGTGACTAGTCCATGAAAATTATATGCTTGCTTATTATATACTGGGAGTCAGCAGAACCGTGCTGTCACGGGGAACGCTTTCAACACTTTTTTGTATAATTCTATCTAGTTGATCCTTTGCTCTTTTGTTTATAGACGTCGACGATGTGAAATAAAAGGGGAAGTTGTTAGTTCATGGAGTTTATACATTGTGTTAGAGAAACTCCTGGGCCGCTAGACTAAGCCATGCTTAATCATGGTGGAAACTTGGAGCATCACTATAATGAGCATCTATGAAGCTTCCTCAATAAAAAGCTATGCATATGGTAAATAAAAAGATTGCTGGGATGATCATTGTCTGCTTGCCTTGTCATTTTAGTTATGGGAAAGCTCCTGTACCATGTGCAAGGGGTACCCCGTTGGCGGTTCTCGATGATATGCATGCATTTACAATGACAAGAACTTTCAGGTGACCAAAGTTGAGTAGCATGCGGAGCGACCCTCGTACTCAAGGGACTTGGGATTTTCAGTCTATGGTCTGTCAAGCATATGATTCAGAGTGGATCTCACTTTCACCTTAACCATATGAAGATGCCTATGATAGGGGCAATGAGAGCTCGAAGCTAATGAGTACCTTCCTTTCAGCATTAGGAAGCCTTTCAAACCTTTACAAAACCGTTTTCACAACCTACTTGAGTCACCACTTATTCTATGAGCACCTTCTTGAGAGCATAGTTGTCATTCTTGTGTTTGTTCCAAAACTTGGTTAATTATGTCATGACTTTGATGCTTGTATCTCTGATATCTTTATCTCTAGTCTTCATGTGAACTTCAGAGGTGCCTCAGCATTTATATTGTTCTCTTCAAACAAAGGCAAGCGATATAGCACTCTATCATACCTTATTATGAGCATTGCAATGTTCCTTATTGAAAGAACATGTGGGCCCCCATGTGTGGTTTTGGTAATTAATGACAATCTCTATGGACTAATGCTTGTATCAAGTTGTACTTGTAGGAATTGTCCATAGGCAATGCTTGAACCATATGTTGGCTTCAAGTTTTGGAGAAGAAGTGAAAAGGATCATGTGGTGACCAAGGTGTTCAAAGAATGATCCACAGATTGGTCATGCGTCAACATAATGAAGAAAAGAAGAAATGATGTGCAAGCTAAAGATGTGCAATATCTAGAAGATCTCATGCTTAAATCTTGCCATCCTCGGTGGTCATGGATCGATGAAGACAAGGTCAAAGTAAAGGTTTGCCCATGTTGTATGGGGGAGCAACTTGCAAGTCTTCATCAAGCGAGTGCGTGCAAGAACAATCAAGCAAGGTGTTCCATCTTGAGAAGGACAAGATCGTATACATCAAGATCAAGTGGAATATGCGCAAGGCAAAGGTATGATATTGATAGGATTTCTTTCTTTCCGGTCTCGTGGTGTTAATTGGGGAGACCAGTTTATAGGATAGACAACCGTACTATCAAGAGGGGCTCTCAAGTGAGTAACTCAATCATATCTTTCTGAGAGAGCTCAAACCTTTGCATACTTAGCATCATCCTTTCTTGGTTGTTATTTGGATCTTATCCATGTGAGGTTCTAGAGCTTGTGGTAATATTCAGTAAGCTCTAGTTCATCAAAAACGGATTTCCCTTTTATATCATATTGCGTTTTTGATCTTTGAGGTTTATCCGGTTTCTCACCAAGAGAGGTATCTCACATTATAATACATGAAATGTTCTCTCTTGTCCTCTTTCCAACAAAATTGGTTTCGGGTCAATCGGAGTTTCCAAACTCTAGATATTACCATTTGAAGTTTGCCTCTTATTTGGTCTAGACCGGAGTCTCCGGTCTGCATGGACCGGAGTCTCCGGTCTGCATGGACCGGAGTCTCCGGTGTGGTCCGAGTATCCTGAGTCCCGAAGAAACTCCAATTCAACTGGAGACGGTCGATAGGTGGTCCAGAGTCTAGTCCGGAGGTTGGGCCGGAATCTCCGGTGTAGACCGGAGTCTCCGGTCTGACTTTTCCCCAATGGTCAGAAATATGTGGTCCTATAAAAAGGGGCCCTTCTTCCCCAATGTCGCTGCTCGAGTTTTACAGGCTTTCTCCTCCATTCTTGACCCTTTGAGCTTGTTCCCCCTTCTCCTTCCCTTGATTCTTGCATATACTTTAAGGATTTGAAAGAGGAGATCTAGATCTACAATCCCACCAATCCATCTCTCCTCTATGTGAGGGGAACATCTTGGGATCTAGATCTTGGAGTCTTTTGTGGATTTCCTCCATTGTTCTTCCTCTCTTATTCCCCCACAAGCTTTTGTAGCTTTGGTGGAATTTGGGAGACAAGGATTTGAGCACTACTTGTGTTCTTGCCATTGCATTTGGTGCATCAATTTGAGTTCTCCCCGAAGGATTTGGTGAGTGAAAGTTGAGAAGATATTTACTCTTGGGTTCTTGAAACCCTAGACGGTTTGGTGGTTTTGCAGGTACCTGGATTACTTGGGGCCTCTAATTAGGTTGTGGAGCTTTCCCCAAGCTTGTTTGTTGGGAGCCTCCAATTGAGTTGTGGAGAAGTGCCCCAACCTTGTGAGAGGTTCCGGATTGCCATCGACAAGTGCATCGATAGTGGAAGCGTGAATCAATCCCGTTGGGGTGAGATTCACAGGAGAATAAGGGAGGCCGTTTGTGGCGTTGGTGGTTTGATACCACCCCCTCTCCAAATGAGACGTACTCAATGTTGGGAGGAACTCGGTAAAATATCGTCGTCCCCACGTGCCTCGGTTATCTCTATACCCGAGCTCTTACTTGTGCACTTTACTTTGTGATAGCCTTCGTGCTTGAAGTATATATTTGGCTATCACATAGTTGTTTGTCTTGCTTAGCATAAGTTGTTGGTGCACATAGGTGAACCCTAGATTGTTCTAGGTTTTGTGCTTAACAAAGTAAATGATAGTTTAATTCCTCCTTTGTTGAGCCACTCTCGGAAAAGTTTATATCGCTTATTCACACCCCCCCCCCTCTAGGCGACATCTGTATCCTTTCACTTATGTTTATGTTTCATGCTACTTATTATTATTGAGTTGGTTTCTCTTCATAGCTTGCAATGACTATTGAGTATACTTAGTTGCATACTCTTTATTATGAATTGTCTAAGCATCTACTCCTGTGCTGAGAATATATACATCATGTGAAGCATAGTGTTCGTGAAAGTTCTTTTATCGCACTCAGTTTTCAACTGAATTGTTTGAGGACAAGCAATAAGCTAAGCTTGGGGGGAGTTGATACGTCCAAAACGTATCTACTTTCTCAAACACTTTGCTATTGTTTCTTCTCTAACCTTGTGTGAATTGGATACAACTAACACGGACTGACGTTGTTTTTAGCAGAATTACCTTGGTGTCTCGTTTTTGTGTAGAAAATGAACTATCAGGATAATCCCGGAAAATATGCCAAAAACTATATTTCACCAGAATATCCACGGAGCTAGAAGGGGAGACAGAGGGGAGGCCTAGGGGGCCAGACCCACCCCAGGAGCGGGCCCACTAACCCCGCGCCTGGGGGAGGTTTGGCCACCCCAGGCAGGTTCTCGGCCTCCCTCGCGTCTATAAGTTTCCTTCTGACCTAAAAACATAGGGGGGTTCGATAGTTTTCCAGAAAGAGTTCCGCTCCGCCGCCGCCACCAGAAACCAAGATTAGGATCTAGAAACTCTGTTCTGGCACCCTGTCGGGACGGGGAATTTGGAGAGGATCATCGCCATCGTCATCACCAACGCATCTCCATCAACCACCGATGTTTCCCTCATCCATGAGTGAGTAATCCCCCTCTGTAGGCTTGGGGATGGTAGGGATTGGATGAGTTCTATCATGTAGTCGAATAAGAATTGTTAGGGCATAATGCCTAGTATCTCTATTAGTGCTATTTGACTTTGTTGCAACTTGTTATGCTTAATGCTTGTCACTAGGGCCCGAGTGCCATGATCTCAGATCTGAACTTATTATTGAATCATTATGATAGTATTGTTTATGGTCTTACCTGCAAGTTGTGTACACATATCATTGTCCGGATCCAAAGGCCCCAAAGTAACAATAATTGGGACAACCGGAGGGGATGGCTATGGTGTAAGGATCACATGTGTTCATGGAGTGTTAATGCTTTGCTCCGGTGCTCTATTAAAAGGAGCACCTTAATTGCCAGTAGTTCCCTTGAGGCCCCGCTGCCACGGGCTGGTTGGACAGAAGATGTTGTGCAAGTTCTCATTGCGAGCACGTATGACTATATTTGGAGCACATTCCTAGGATTTTTTAGTACTTGGATGCTTATTATTATTTATCTGCAATGCCCTAGTTCTTTGAAGTTACATGTTTAAACTCGTCCATGCAATGCCCGTTCATCCATCCCTATGCCTACCGCACTCGAATCCTACTGTTACCGTTACTGTTACTACTGTTGTTGTTGATGTTGCTTTGTTGTTGCTACTACAAACTGTTGCTATTGATAAACTTCTGTGAGCAAGAACTATTTTCAGGTGCAGTTGAACTGACAACTCAGATGTTAAGGCTTGCAAGTATTCTTTGGCTCCCCTTGTGTCGAATCAATAAATTGGGTAATACTATCCGCGAAGACTATTGCGAGCCCCTACACTTGTGGGTCATCAGTTTCTTCCTTCTTCAGACTCCGCCATCCCACCATCCTCTGTGTTATGGTTTTTTTGTTCACATTCTGTAGTGAAGAGGTGTAGTAATCAAGATAGTTGTGTGCTCTGTACACTGTGTTATAGGTTCAATAGACATACTGAAAGGCTCATCTTCTCTGGTCTGCTTTGATTCTTAAACAACATTTTAGTTAATCCAGCCCTATAAAATTGTATCTAAATTTTTCCTACGATTCAGCAAGTGTGAATTCAGAATATAGACTACAATCTAGCTTCATTTAGTGTTCATCGTGGTTATGTGTGTACTTTCATAAGACTAAACCGTCCTTATATCAGTGAGCACTGTAATTTATTTAATGTCCACTGAGCTGATCCTGTTGTGTTGCGCACGACATGTATGAATTCTTGTTGGGACTTTCATATTATTATTTTTAGCCTTTTGATAGTACTTTGTTTCCCCAAATCTGTTTCTCTATCATGGTTTTTACGTGTCTGCGTTTCCCTTTCTATTTTGATTTTTGTCAAAACCACTATGACTTCTGGGTATGATCAGCTAATTTAATTTATGGCAGTGCATAAATCATCTAACTTGGCTTTGGTATGCTTCCAAGTTGTTCAAAGAAATTTCCAGCAAAATATGTATGTGAATTTAAAGTTGTCATCAACTGAGATAGTAAAGGTCTAGTGCAGTCAAGGGATGTGTGATTGCAATTATTGTATGCTTGCAATACGATGATTACACAAAGGTTGGGCCTACAATGCTGGTTACCAGATTGCAATTATCCTTCGATTTCCATGATTCCATAGAATTTGGTAGGTTACTAGATTTGGATGTTTACCTGCAATTATTTTTCGCATGTTGTACGGCGTATCTTCAACGGTTGGGCTATGTTGGGATAACTTTCTTAATATTTTGAATACTCATCTTATGCTGCCCATGATGCTACCTTATTTCAATTTTGGTTTGGGTGTAGTATGCCTGATATCAATTTTTAGTGCACCCTTGAACTTTTTTTGTATGATTATGGCTTAGTACACTTGCTTATGCTTATGATCTATTTGGGCAGTTTCCTCTATTTTGAATCGTCAATTTTATTCCATTGAGCCTTCCATTGCATTGTTATCCACAACTTAGTTATTCCGTAGTAGGCTTTCAAATTAAAACAATGGTTGCTCACGGGCTTTCTAAATAACTCTTACCAGGATATTTTATAGTCTTGCAGGTTATCGTGTGCATGTATGGATTACTATCAATTATAAAGAGTATCCTATCTTGAATTTGCAGCAATAGATTGCTAGCTCTTAGGTTCAGTTTCTTGATAGTACCATGCATTTATATACGGCAGCAAATAGCTATTTGTTGGCAAAATCATTTGTGGGCAATAAATTGTTCTAGAGCAATATATTTTTCTATGAGATTTCATCTTGGTCATGTGTAATTTTAAAGTGATAATATTCCTGGTATGCTATAAACTTGGTATATGTGTCTCACTAGCGATTCATACGGTTCACCAAATCGACTAGTTTTAGTGGATAATGCTCGAATAAGATTGCTGGCGAGATTCAAAAGTTATTTAGTCATTGTTTGGGGTTGAAGATTTACCTTGGAATTAGTTTTCATGTGAATTATCTGATTTTCACAATTCAAATGCGAATGTGGCAGTAGAATCAATTGGATCATTAGAATTTTAGCTTGCGCATATTGAGTTGGTTGTAAATCTGGCTATCAGAAGGGACTGGCTTGATTCAGATCCCGAGGATGCTTTGATGTTTCATGAAAAGTTTCCTGTAAAGCATATATGAGTTTGAAGTCATTGGACTCAAACACGTACACGGCGTCTCATTTATCTTTTTCTGTTTACTTATTCCAGGATAAGATTGGTGTATTTGTTGACCAAAACGGGAAACTTATTCAAGACAGCCGGATAATTTGTTTAGACACTCATGCCTATGTTGTTATACATAAGCTATATGCAATGGCACGATCTGCCATGACATGTTGAGATAAGTTGTTTGTATTTTATATTCAGTGTTAAAAAGGATATGAAAGTGATAAATTTCATTGGCCAACCTAATCTACTAAGTATTACTTTAGATATGGTCTCTTAGAGCTCCTTGTGCGTTGGTACAAACGGTTGTCTTTGTGATGTTCAAACTGACAACTATATACTTGCTGCGTTGCCCAACTCAGTCTTTGGTTTGATGTTTGTTCCTATTGCTGCCAAGGTATGGTGTGCTTAGTTTACTAATATTGATCAGCGCATCGGTGTCAATGTTTACATATGTTCCATTTTAGCAACCACAAGTCAAAACTCTGTTGTGTCACTAGGTTTCTCCTTCTGGCATAGTTGAATATTGTCTAAGAAATATTCATAAATTTTAATGCCTATAAACATAATTATATAGATTGAGTATGCAGGAGAAAACTACTAGAATTGAATGATTTGACCTAATAACCCCTCTTAAAAAGACAAACCAGATTACATATTATGTTGTAGGCAAGGATCTATATCTAATATATCTTTTTTATGTCACCAGTTCCTGCACGGAAGCCTTTAATATTTTAACCGGAGTGTTAGATGAAATGTCAAGCTAATAAGTAACACCAAATCATTTGTCTTGAATCATGAAAGTCTTTTCGTAGGATTTGTTCTTATTTTCTTACACACACACGCTTTACGCCACGCACACGCCAAGACGCATATATATATATATATATATATATATATATATATATAGATATATATATATATATATATATATATATATATATATATATAGTATCCAAACCTATGAGCTGCAAAAGAAATCTCAATACACATGAGGTATGTTCAGATTACCCGATCAGATGGCCACGATAGTACTCATTTTGCACTTCCCATAGTCAGTTGATATTATGCTTAGATGTCATTGCATGACATGATGGGGTAGACGTTGTTCACTTTATTCAAGCTATTTCAAGCACTGGAGTACATCACTCTGATTTTGTGTTAAATCTGTCATCAGAAAATCAAATATAAGTAAGATAAAATCCATTATATGTCACTGGAACTTCAGGTTACATGACCTGCCAGGCTGCCACTAAAATAGGTTATTATTCCTTCCTTGCCATCTTCCTTCTCAGATCATGTTCTAATCATGCCCTTGCCATCATGCCCCCTGTTTGATTCCAGGAATTACCTTATGTGCATGTCCTTTATCAATGCTTCTCCTTACCCATGTTCTTTCTCCACTCGCTCCTCCATTATCTCCATGACCGTGAGGTGAGAAGGTGGACTAGTGGTAACACAGACCGCAAAGAGATTGCTGCGGCATGTCTCTATCCACTACTAACTGCATCAGCAGTGGCAAGGAAATCGTCTGTAGCCAGTGAGGTTGAGGCGGTGGACCACATTGTTCTTCTAGCAAGAACCATTGTTTATTATTCCGATGAAACTATTGGTTGCTAATTTTGGTCAAAAGATGATTTTATGATATTCTTGATCTCACGTTCTAACTTGGTTAGTCCGAGTAGAGTAGAAACTAAATTTTTTGGCTTGCAACATACTTTTTTTGGTAATACCCAGAAGATAATAATGATGTTGCCATTCTGCTACACTAGAATACTGATCATGCATTCTTTGCAGTTTTATCTCATTCTGGTTCTTGCAATGCATTTGCAACTCACGAATGAGCATCTTATAGCCTATTGCTGAAATTTTCTTGGCAACTGAAGAGAGGGGTGTTATATCAAGAGGAAGGCAGAAAGGCATTACCAAAGAAAATAAAAATGCAACTAGGATCCGGTTTAAGGATGATAAGGTGTTTAGGATCTGATTTCAGATCGGATCACTTAGATATGGTTATTAGAAGCTAATGTATGTTTCGTTTGTGATTATCATAGAGGAACTCAAAAACTCCTTCCAAGTTCCATGTGGTATTTGAGAAGCTAATGTATGTATAGCCGTGTGTACTATATTTCTTCTTTTGATCTATATTGATACCTTCATACCATCAATACTCGATTCTGGAGTTCCTTGGAAGAAAGGCTGTTGAAGGGAATATAAAGGTACATACAAACGCAACTATATTTTCGTGCAGATTGTAGATTTATCGATTCAAACAAAGCTTGTGTGAGTACCACACTTGCCACTTAATTTGTGCCAGAACGCCATGTAGGCGGCGCGGCGAAGCGCACGTGTTCATCTAGTGTAATTTAGAATCGAGCCATTGTCGTGTTGAAGTGGAGTCTTACTTTAATCGTGGTGTGGTCTTGAAGCTCTATGCCCGGTCTCCTCACCATTTCTGGTAGAATGTTGGGCACGAAGAGTCTTTTCTGTGGAGTTGTTGCCTTCTATGGCATATACCAGTCATCTTGGTCTTTCTTCTATAAAAAATAATACCCCAATAATTCTTTTAAGCCTTATATTACTGTATTATTTCTTGGGGAAAAATCACGTTTTTCACAAGAACATGAAGTCATGAACTTCTGTGTTGTATCGCCGTTTCTTTGTACCTCATGAAATGTGGCATCAGGTACTAAGAAATTTACAATGGTTTTTTCGTGTGTGTAAGAAATTGATGCCGATGAGGGGGATGTCATTGTGGTGACAAGACCGTGTACATGCCATGCCCGGCGAACACCAGCCCGGAGAGCAAGAAAAAGTAATCTACGGCGCGCACCCACGGGCCCGCTGTCGGCCCCACGACGCGGAGGTGGAACATCGCCGGCAGCACGAAGGAGAGCAGCGCGCACACGGTGCTCCCGACGAAGGCCGCGAACTCCCCGAACGCCGGCACGAAGCACGCTATCGCGGCCAGCGCCGCCACCACCGCCACGCGGCTGAGGTGGAGCGCGGCCCGCTCGACGATGCCGCCGCCATGGCATCGCCGCCGCACCCACCCGTCCGGCCCGAACAGCCGCGCCTCCACGATCTCGTGGATCGGGTGCATCATCACCGCGAACGTGAGCGCCAGCGCGACGCACAGCACGACCTTGACGGCGGCGGTGGACCAGTTGCTGGGAAGATTCAGCGTGACGATGTCCCTGGTGGCGTCGCCGTAGGCGAGGTACCCGCAGACGCCGAACCCGACGTACACGACGGTGACGCCGGCGATGGCCTGGAGCAGCACCGACCTGAACTTCCCCCTGTCCGCCATGGACGCCTCCAGCGCCAGCGTGAGGCAGAACCCCTCGAAGCAGAACACGGCGACGCCGCAGGCGAACGGCACGCCCCAGAGCCCCGCGAACGCGCTCCGCCCCTCGAACGGCTGCTCCCCGCGCTCTACCAGGAGCCGGACATACTCCTTGACGACGGCGGCTACGGCCAGCACGGTGCAGGCGTCGGCGAGGAGGCTGAAGGGCGCGAGCGCGGAGAGGGAGCGGACGAAGGAGAGCGCGACCTGCGCCGGCAGGAGGATCGCGAGCACGACGGTGGCCGGCGAGACGGCGGGGAGCACGGAGCTGATGTTCTGGCCGATGAAGACGAGGTACGCGACGGTGCCGCCGGTCTGGCAGAGGATGATGATGGACTCCGTGAAGTACCTGCCGGTGGGGCCGAAGCACCGCTCTCCCAGGTCGCCGTAGGTGTAGTTGGCGCCGCCATGGTGGCCATGCTCTGTTTCTTGGACTCGGCCGTTCTCCTCCTCCTCTGTTTCTTCTTGCTCCCGCAGCTTGTCTCTGCAATCCAGCTTCAGCACGAACAGCAAGTAAATCCGACTGCGTATGCATAAACTTGCGAGAATAATCGTTCGACTGGATTAAGCTGAATCAATAAAGCATCGACTGGATCGAGTACAAGATCGAGCGAAGCTGCGAAAGTTAAACAGTAGAAGGGGGGACATGGAGCGAGCGTGTACTGACAAGGAGGAGCATGCAGTAGAAGGTTGCGGCGCCGGCTCCGGCAACGCCGAGGGCGCCGGCGAGCCAGCCCGCGGTGCGGAAGGCGTAGGGCAGGCCGAGCACCCCGGTGCCGACGATGGAGACGACGATGTTCCCCAGCGTCTGCGCTGGCGTCGCGCCGCTGCCCCTCCCCTCCAGCAGCGGCACCTTCGCGTCCGGCGCCATAGAATCGAAAGCTGTATGTAGCCAAGTCTCAAGACCAATCGAAATGATGCCGCGTCACAGCGTGCTCTCAGCGAAGTTCTACGGGGTTCTTGGAGGATGAGGATGACTGCTGAGGGTGGGTGGCAAATCGGGAGGCGTGTTGCGCTGGACGCTGTCGGTATGTGTCGGGAAGCAATAGAAAATCGAAGCAAATCGTGCACGCGGCGCAGGGCCTTCCGAGTGTTTTCGGCTGGATGGGTGTCACACTGTGTGTGTGGATCATCATAATCATATCGTATCAGATCGTCAACGATTTTCTGGTGGAAATTCGACGAACAATATGTTGAGAAATAGAGCAATTTATCAAGCGAATTATCTATAATAAACGCTAGATAAAACATGACTAGAATAATAGGTAATATACTAATCATGCTAAATAGCGAATACAAAATAAGGCATATAGCCAAACAAACTGCAAGGCATAAAACTCTGGATAGAATCAGAACAAGATTGAGACAGAAGATGTACACGGCAGTGGCTGAAGTAGAACCGTCGGCGTTGAAACCGTCATTGGCCATGTCGTCGAGGAAGAGGGTGCTGATGTCGGGGAAGACGTCGGTATCTGTGAGGGAGTCCGTGACGGCGATGGTCGCTTGATAAGCGCCCCAAAAACCTTATCGCCCTTCTCCCGTGACAGACTCAAGCGGCGGGGTCTCGGAGGCCCTCTTGTCGGCTCATGCACGCCGCAAGACGGGATCGGGATGGGGAAGATGGAAGTAGCGCAGTGCTCTGGAACTCGAGGCAAGGGACTCTTATAGGCGCAGAGGAGAAGGCAGACGGTGCAGAAGATGAAACGAACATGCGCATTTAACTCGTATTAAACGTCCATTCAAAGCAAACGTTTCACCTTCAAAGCAAACGTTTCACCTTCGTATTAAACGTCCATTCATGCGTGGCTCGGCGAGATTCCCGCAACCCGCAACCCGCGGCGCGCGCGCGTCGTGGGCGTGGCGTGGCGTGGCGAGGCGAGCGAGGAGGAGGAGGAGCGCGCGTGTGGAACTCTCTCCTTCTCCTTCTCATCCTTTTACCAAGTGGTAGAAGAGCTCACCTTATAAGCTGGTCCAACTTCCACTCAACTAGCAATGTGGGACTAAACATTTGTCCCACCTCTTGTCTTGCATGAATGGGCCACATGGGCCTTTAGGATTTTCAGGAATTATTTAAATAGAAATGGGCTAGACTTTTTGGGCCAAAATTCCAACAATCCCCCACCAGATCCCAGAGGCACATGTAATCTGCCTTTGGTTCCAAAACACTGTTTATATACCGGTACTATAGTGGAGACTGTTAAGTTGAACTTCCACCTAGAATTCTATGCTACACTAGGTTGCGACTTATACAGTGGACTATGCCTTGAACTGAAGTTTGCTGCAATCTAGCTTCACACGAAGTCTTGACCGATACTGGGCTACCGTGGGACTTCCCCGCGGGTGGAGCTTATACGTCATACTCCATGACCTTTCATGAGTTTATTAGAGAGCACCATACTCTCATAGGCATGACGTTTTAATCAGGACTCATATAGGTGTGTTCTTCAAAAGATGTTCTGCAGGACAACATCTTTGCTTAGGATAAGCCACTTAGAACACATTAAGATAATAAATCAACCTGCCATGCAGAATAGGAAAGTATTGCATCTTTATGGAGTGGTGTTTATTAAAGTAGGGATACTTTCCTCTCAGCTAACCAACAGCTTGTTTCCCAATTCTAATTCACGGGATCTCCAATCACATAGAGTGGTTTACCACTGTGGAAAGCTCAAATTGTGGGTCTCATACCCATCTCCTTCGATGCATTTTCTATCACATTGCGTGATAGACCCTTTGTGAAGGGATCTGCCAAGTTTTTAGATGTTTGGATATAATCCAATGCAATAACTCCGGAGTTTCTCATTTTCCTGACAGATTTCAATCTCCTCTTCACATGTCTTGAGGACTTCATATTATCCTTAGAACTGTTCACCTTAATAATCACAGTTTGATTATCACAGTTCATTGGGATTGCGGGTATAGGTTTTTCAACCACAGGTAAGTCCATCAAGAGTTCACGAAGCCACTCGCTTCAACAAGGGCCGTGTCTAGTCTGTGAGTTCGCTTCCATAGTTAACCTCGTTAAGATGGTCTTGCAAGACTTCCAAGAAACAGCGCCACCAAGTGTGAAAACATATCCACTCGTGGCCTTTATCTCATCAAAGATCGATATCCAATTTGAATCACTATAACCCTCTAGTACCCTCGGATACGGTATAGTGTATGCCATAGCTCGCAATGCCTTTTAGATATCGCATAACTATTTCAAGAGCATGCCGGTGATCATCTCCGGATTTGAGACAAATCGAGAGTTTGCTTACAAAGAAAGGCAATGTCAGTCTCGTGGCACTAGCTAAATACATAAGCGAGCCAATAATTTGAGAGTATCTTAGTTGGTCTCTAGCATTTCCTCGATTCTTTCAAGCAACACACTAGGATCATACGGTGTAGGAGAAAAATTGACGTCGCTATACCAAACGACTCAAGATCTTTTCCACATAGTGGATGAAGCAATGTAATCCCATCATCATCTCTCAATAGCTTGATGTTCGGATGACATCAGCTACTCCCATCCTTCATCTCAAAGGAACGAGATAAGAAATCTTTTACCTCCTTAATTGCATTAAGGTTGGTTCGAAAATCGATGTCATCAACATACAAACAAAGGATGACTCCTCACCCCACCATGGCGATAGTATACGCACTTGTAAACCGTTTACAACAAAGCACGCATCGGTTAAGGTTTTATCAAATTTTCCGTACCTTTGCTTAGGTGCTTGTTTAAGACCATACAAAGACTTCAAGAGCTTGCACACTTTTCTTTCTTGACCATTTACTACAAAACCATCTGGTTGATCCATATAGATTTCCTCATCCAACTCTCCATTTAGGAAAGCCGTCTTAACGTCCATTTGATGAACGAGAAGACCGTGTGAGGCAGCAGAGAAAGTAGTACTCGAATGGTGGTCAACCTTGCTACAGTGTGAGTAAGTGTCAAAGAAGTCTTCACCTTCCTTTTGGGTATAACCCTTGGCCACAAGCCTTGCCTTGTACTTCTCAATAGTACCATCGGGCCTTAGTTTCTTCTTGAACACCCATTTACATCCTCTGAGGTTTGCACCCATAAGGACGATCAGTGATCTCCCATGTTTCATTAGCTAAGATGGAATTCATCTCACTATGAACAGCTTCCTTCCAGTAGTCAGCATCAGGAGATGCATAAGCTTCTGAAATGGAAGTGGGAGTGTCATCTACAAGGTACACAATGAAATCGTCACCAAAAGACTTTGCGATCCTTTGTCTCTTGCTCCTTTTAGGAATTTCATTATCATCCTCCTTAGGACTTTCAGTGTTCAATCGGAATGGTAGGTTCGAGAATATAGCAAATTCCTGATTAGATGAACTAGGTATCTCCGGATTTGATGAGTTAGGTTTATCCTTCATTGGAAAGATATCCTCAAAGAAAGTCGCATCAGTCGACTCCATGATTGTACCGACATGAATGTCAGGTACTTCAGATTTCACTATCAAGAATCTATAACCAATGCTATGAAAAGCATAGCCCAGAAAAACACAATCAATGGTTTTTGGTCCAAGCTTGCGCTTCTTGGGGATTGGTACATTAACCTTTGCCAAACAACCCCAAGTACGTAAGTAAGAGAGTTTTAATCTTTTCTTCTCCCATTCTTCGAATGGAGTAATTTCTTTGTTCTTTGTGGGAACTCGGTTTAGGACATGACATGCGGTCAATAATGCCTCCCCCCACCATTCCTTAGAAAGACCCGATGTGTCTAACATGGCGTTAACCAAATCTGTTAGAGTACGGTTCTTTCTTTCGGCTACTCCATTTGACTGGGGTGAGTAGGGAGGCGTCCTCTCATGAATTATACCATGTTCCGCACAAAAGGAATCAAACTCGTTGGAAAAATACTCTCCACCACGATCAGACCTAAGCCTCTTAATCTTTCGATCAAGTTGATTTTCTGCCTCAGCTTTATAGATTTTGAAGAAACTCAAAGCCTCATCTTTTGATTTTAGAAGATACACATGACAATATCTCGTAGAGTCATCGATCAAAGTCATGAAATATTTCTTTCCACCTTTTGTCAACACACCATTCATCTCACAAAGATCAGAATGTATGAGCTCTAGTGGTGTTAAATTTCTCACTTCTGCAGTCGTATGTGACTTGCGAGGTTGTTTAGCTTGCACGCAGACTTGGCACTTAGATCCCTTAACATTTGAGAAATCAGGGATTAAATTCATTTTGGCTAGCCGCGTCATACAACCAAAATTAATATGACAAAGACGAGAGTGCCAGACATTTGATTCAAAATTTGTGTAAATATGATTAACAACTTTATTACAAATGTCTGATAGAGATAAGCGGAACAAGCCTCCGCATTCATAGCCTTTACCAATAAAGGTTCCATACTTCGAAATTACAAATTTATTGGACTCAAATACAATCTTGTAGCCATCTCGACACAGAAGAGATCCGCTAACAAGATTTTTATTTATTGAGGGAACATGATGCACGTTCTTCAGGCGCACAATCTTTCCCAAAGTGAACTTCAGATCGACCGTACCAACACCATGAACAGAAGCATGCGAGCCGTTCCCCATCAGCACGGTTTGAGTCCCTCTGACCTGATATGAAGAAAACATGGAAATATCAGAACAGACATGTACATTAGCGCCCGTGTCAATCCACCAATCAGGATAATGACATAATGAAAGAACAGTAGGTAATATACCATACCCAACATCTTTCATCTCAACGTCGCCCATGACAACATTAGCAGTCTTGTTGCTCTTCCCATGCTGGCGCTTGTCAAAACGGTTGGGACAAGCAGGAGCCCAATGATTAGGATCACCGCACACATGACAAGCACCTTTCCTCTTATCAGTCTTCTTCTTGAAGCTGGTGGACTGTGAGGCCTTGTTCTTTCCATCGAACTTTCCTTTGTCATCAAACTTGCCTTTATTCTTGAACTTGTAAGGCTGGAAGTTCCCTTTCTGTACCAGGTTGGCATTAGAACCTCCCTCGGTACCTCGAGCACGTGTGTCTTTTGCTCTTGCCTTCTCTTCCACATCAAGAGTCCCAATGAGATCCGTCACGGAGAACTCTTGTCTCTTGTGCTTCAGAGAAGTAGCAAAATTCCTCCATGACTGAGGAAGTTTGGCAATGATGCCTCCGGCAACAAACTTGTCCGGTAACACACAAGTGAAGTGCTCAAGCTCCACGGCAAGTGTATCTCACGAGCCGCTCCACAATGGAGCGGTCATCAATCATCTTATAGTCATAGAATTGTTCCATGACATACAGTTCATCGCCAAAGATCAGAGACTCCAAATTTTCTCTCGAGCGCATCCCACATATCTTTGCCATTGCTAAATGACAGATATGAATCGACAATATTGTCGCCAAGGATGCTAATCAAGGCAGCCTTGAAAGTAGTATCAAGTTTTTGGAACGCCTCTTCCTGAGCGGGATTAAGTTCCCCCTCAGGTGCGCCATAGATGGCGTTATAGCAGCTCATAGTCTGAAACCAGAGCACTGCTCTCGCACGCCACCGTTTGTAATTCACACCTTCAAACACAGGTGGCTTCATAGAAGCAACAAAGCCACTTGAGGCAAATTGCCTGAAATAAGGTTTTTGGATTGTTGAGAAATAGAGCAATTTACCAAGCGAATTATCCATAATAAACGCTAGATAAAACATGACTAGAATAATAGGTAATATACTAATCATGCTAAATAGCGAATACAAAATAAGGCATATAGCCAAACAAACTGCAAGGCATAAAACTCTCGATAGAATCAGAACAAGATTGAGACAGAAGATGTACACGGCAGTAGCTGAAGTAGAACCCCCGGCGTTGGAACCGTCATTGGCCATGTCGTCGAGGAAGAGGGTGCTGATGTCGGGGAAGACGTCGATATCTGTGAGGGAGTCCGTGACGAGGCAGTAGTCGCGCTGATAGCTCTCCCCAAAAACCTTATCGCCCTTCTCCCGTACAGGACTCGAAGCAGCGGGGTCTCGGAGGCCTACTGTCCCGGCTCGCGGTGCACGCCGCAAGACGGGATGGGGAATATGAAAGTAGCGCAGTGCTCTGGAACTCGAGGCAAGGGATGTGTAACAGCGCAACTGAGAGGAGGCGCGACCTCTCTCTTTTATAGGCGCAGAGGAGAAGGCAGACGGTGCAGAAGATGAAACGAACATGCGCATTTAACTCGTATTAAACGTCCATTCAAAGCAAACGTTTCACCTTCGTATTAAACGTCCATTCATGCGTGGCAAAATAAAGCTCGGCTCGGCGAGATGGCGTGGCGTGGCGTGGCGTGGCGTGGCGAGGAGGAGGAGGAGCGCGCGTGTGAAACTCTCTCCTTCTCCTTCTCATCCTTTTACCAAGTGGTAGAAGAGCTCACCTTATAAGCTGGTCCAACTTCCACTCAACTAGCAATGTGAGACTAAATATTTGTCCCACCTATTGTCTTGCATGAATGGGCCACATGAGCCTCTAGAATTTTCAGGAATTATTTAAATAGAAAATGGGCTAGACTTTTTGGGCCAAAATTCCAACACAATAGGCTTAGGGAATCATGCAACGTGCACGGCTCCGTTTGTCATTTGTGGTGTACTCCATCCGTCCACAAATAAGTGTACATCTAGCTTTTGTTAAGTTAAATATAACTAAATTTGATCAATTTTATAGAGAAATATATGAACATATATTTCATCAAATTGACAACTAAATTTAAAAATAAATCTAATGATAACAATTTAGTGTCATAAATGCTTGGTATGTTGTCCTAAAAGATTAATTAAACATAGTATAATTTAACTTAAGACAAACCTAAAAATACACTTATTTACGTACGAAGGGAATACATAGTGCAAGCGAGCAGGGCACTTTATTTGATGACGTTCTCTCCCCTTGTCAGGTTTGTAGGTTCGCATCTCAAAAAAATAAAGGTTTGTAGGTTTGCCCATCCAATCCAACCTATCCGACTTCATTATTTTTTTTGAGAATCTGCGGGCCGACGTGTTTGTTTTTTATTAACTTGACAAAAACGCTAAAAAATGGTTATAACCCACACTCGCTTCTCGGCTTACAACACACTCCTACTAAGCAACAAGCTCATTTTGGCCAGCCGCCAGCCCTAGCCAAGAATAGCGAGAAAGCGGACGCTGAGCCTACAAGCTACATCACAATCAACACCAAACACAACCAAAGCACGATCAAAACCGGAGTTGTCCAGACCAACCCCGTAGTGCTACATACGCCTAGGAAATGAAGCGAGCGAGTGATAAGGTCTAATCGAACTTGGGAAGTAGTCGACTGGAGGGAGTTGACGATGACGTACATAGCGCCCCGCAAACTCACACCTTGAGTAGTAGCCAACACCGGCGGGCCACCTTAGGATGCCAAATTAGGGACACCCCACGCAGCATAAATTAACAATGCCTCCATGAAGGGAAATGACGCCACTGCGCTGCCGTTGTCCGGTCCGACAAAGCAGACCTAGGGTTTTCCCTGCATCGAGGGGAACGATCATGCCCAAGACCATGTCTCCAAGGAGGGGAATGGCACCCGCAGACGTCACCATGGTCAGAATCGGAGTAACCGAGCAAGGATTTCACCCGGGCCAAAGATCGTGCTCCCAGCAAAACGAAGGCGAGAAACAAAGTTGTCGGCTCGACCTCCGCAGGAAGCAACTCATCGCTGGTCGAGGAGAACCTTGCCCACCACCGCAGCAGTCCCCCGGCTCGCCAAATCTGAGACCGAGATGGTCATGCCATGGCGAAGCAGGTACACTGATGCACCGGAGCCACAACTCCGGTCACCACTGGTCCTAGAGGAGGACCACAACCAGTCCTGGAGGAACCAGAGGCCGCCGCCCTTGCATGGGTGGGAGGAACCGCAGCAGATCGCGCGAGCGCGCTGGGAAGCCTCCCCACCTAGTCATCTAGCACCATGCGAGCCCAAAGTAGCCGCCTAACACCTCCCACACCAGTCGCAGGACGGAAACTGTCTCGCCCCATCCAGCCACCGCGGGCCTAGATCGGGCCCACACGGCCTCGGTCGCCCGCAGCAGAGGAGAGCCACCTCGCCGTGCCACCTGCCTCTCCAGCAACCATCGCCAGGCCCCAAGCGCCAGCGGACCACTAAGCACCGACGCCCAGGAATCGCAAAAGAAGATGCCCCGCCACCACCTTCCTTGGGGTGAGCACGACTTTGCCGTCGTCCCTCCGGCGACGGTGATGCGGAGGACGGGGGGGGGGGGGGCTTCTACCGGAGGTGGCGGCTAGGGTTGCCCTCGTGTCGCCAGAGGAGGGCAAAAACATAAAGTCTTTCCGACTTCATTACTTATAGCAGAACAAAGCATACAAAACAAATCGAAACATATATGGAGTATATAAATGACGAAGAGTTGTCGCAAAACTAATACTAATTACATTAATGGCATCCGATGTCGTTCTCTCTAATTTTAGGTTTTCTATTTTGGCACTGTATTATTATGGCTCGAGCAAAAACCTATAAAAGACCAAGCCTGCAAATATCACATCTGAAATGTTCCTAAAAGTTGCAAATCTTCGTCCTAATACTTGTTTCGTCTAGAAATAACTCACTTGAGTTTGTCTAAATTCAAATATATCTATACATTAAAATACGTTTAGATACATTTAAATATAAATAAACCTAAAATCAGTTATTTATGGACAGAGGGAGTATAAGAAATCCAGTTTACAATGGGGTCACACCTCTAGCGAGCCATGATATCGAACAAGTGTTGCGTCATCACTTTGTCGGGTAAAAGCGAAGTTCGGCAAATAAAGAATTATGACACCGGCCAACCAAAGACTTGACACCATCATCGCCAGCCACCACAACACCACAAGTGACACTTAGACTAAAACTTCACAACAAGAAACGTGACAACACTATAGGCCTGGGAAAGAGACCATAAAACTTGTATTTAGTGTGTTTTAGTACATAGCCGCCAAAGACTAGTGATTCCAACATGAAAGAAACTTTTATTTGACAAGCCATAGCAACAACTAACCATCTTTTTGTTTTTCTTTCTCTTGAAAGTTTAGGATTATGTAGTGAAGAAATCCACATAGAAGAACTACATTCGATTTTTTCCGATTGTTTAGAGAATTTAGGAAAGAACACAATGGTGAATACTGCAAGTCAATGATTAGCTAAAAGAGTAGAGTTGTTTCTGCCTCCGATGATGCACGCCTTAAGAAAATTGTCCATATCAATCTCCACAATGACATGTTCGTGGAGGGTTATAGAACAACAATACAACACCAAGGTAAAGTCGTCATAAAAGCTAGGTTGATACTTCAAATCAGTGACGATATCTCTTTTTTAGGGAAAATCAGTGACGATATCTTTATTGGTTACTCTCTTCGTTCTTTTTTATTCTACTCTCTACGTCAAAAAATAACTGACTTGGTTACATTCGTATCTAGATAAACTAAAGCCAGTTATTTCCTGAACGGATGGGGCACAATAAATTTATTTCATAATACTAATCTACATTTTAACTTTTAGTCAACAAAAACATAGAAAACAAAATGGTCATGCTCATGTAGGTGAATTGGTTGTTTATATATATCTAATCTAAGAAGTTTATAATAGCCGAAATAGAAAATTTTCGTAGGCCTTCTTTTCTTGTAGATATTTTTTGTTTAGCAACCGGAAATTTTTAAATATAGCGTCATGTTGAAGTGTTTTTTTAGGGTGCAGTATTTGAGATTCGCTGCTGGACTGGACTAGACCAGGCCTGACGCACGACCAGCCCACTCAACCGCCTCGTGAGCCGCAACGTCGGTTCGGAACTTCGGATAGATGAACTTAAACCGTTTCCGCACCACCTTGTCGCCCGGTCGCCCCTGATTTGATTTCGTCGAGCCTTCTTCGCCGGAGCTACGAACAAATCCTCTTCGCCGTCGCCAGAGACAGCGCAGATCGCCGCCTCCGCCCCTATATTTTCCCCTCCCCTGCACTGTACTAGCATCCGGCATCCCCCCCGGACGCGATCCCTTCTGTTGGTAAGCAAACCCTAGCCTGATTCGCTGTTTGTTTTCCTCTGCTCTTGTATTCGTATTGCTTTGGAGAATCAGTTTGCACCATCTAAACTCCTCGACCGATCGATTTTGGTGTCTATTACCTAAACTAGTATGGTAGTAGTACTAATTTGCTTGCTAGGAAAAGAACTAATGCGGGGTACTTATTTTCAGGGAAGAGAATTGGGTATGGCAAACAAGGGCCAAGGAGATGCACGGCAGAGTAAGATCGTTATCACAGAGATGGATGAGTTCGTGCTGGGCATGCAATCGAATGGAGGTAACCTGCTTGAACTATTTCTTGATTGAATTTCAGTTAACTGACAGATCAATTGACAATTGTATTGAAGTTCAGTAATCTTTGTGTAGAAACACGCAAGCTGGAGGCTCAAGATGCGTTTACGGATCAAGATGGAGATGCCGCGTCTTCAGGTACACTAGCCAAGGATGATGCAAGCAGGCTGGCGGTGATAGGAGAGGAAGCTGGCATTGGAGACGCAGTAAAGAAAGCTGAAGAGGAGGGAGCAGTCAAACCGGATGATGTTCTACATGAAGTTTCAGTTGGCAAGGGTTTGGCTGGTGCTTTGAGTCTTCTTAAAGACAGAGGGACACTTAACGAGGGTGGTGATAAAGCCACTGACAGAAGAAAAGCAAGCCTGTTGGTACCAAGGATGGAACGAAAGAAATTTGCATAGAAAGAATTGATGAATTTGGTCGAGTGGTAAGTACTGAACCGAACCTTGTCCTACTATCCGCATATATAGAGTAAATAGGAACGCTGAACTGCATATAGTTAGCTTTTAGATACCATGTTTTTTACTAATTCAACATGATAATTTTGGACCATTTATTGTTTTACTGCACTTCCTTTGTCATCTGCAATAGATGTAACGTTTCTCAGAGTCTACTGATTTTGTCCTCAGATGACGATGAAAGAGGCATTTCGGGAGCTTTCGAACAAATTCCATGGCAAGTGCCCGGGCAAGACGAAGCAGGAAAAACGGCAAAGGAAATACCAGGATGAGTTGAAAACCAAGCCGATGAAATCTTCTGACATGCCTTTAATGTCCGCGGAGAAGATGAGGGAGGTTCAAGCTCGAAGCAAGACACCGTACATTGTTTTAAGCGGCAGTGCAAAATAAAGATATGCTGGCAAGTAACGCACTTGTCCGATGATGCTAAAATTACTTAATCATTTAGATATGAGTCTCACACGCCTTCATGCAAAATGAACAATTTCTCTCTACCTGCGTACGGTGATTGGCACTCGATAGTTTATTTACTACTAGTAAGTTTTTATTTTGTTGGTTATTACAATCTGAGGAAGGTTATTTGTGTATGTTTTCATGACTCACTTTTATTCTACGATGTCTAGTGTAAACCCACTTTTGGATGAATGTAAGCCTCCAATGCAGACCACATGTTTGGATTATCTAGCTTGGGGTTCCGGAGGGACTTCAGGGCCAATGCATTTTTTTTTAAACAAGGCAAAAGATTTGCAATATCATTAATTAAGGAGAAGGTTTTAAAAAGAGTGTTACAAACCATTTCTTGGCAGAGGCCAAGACCAACATAAAGCAACTACTCGTGCTGCATAATACTACTAAGAGCCTTAGCGCCGGCAAGACACCACATTGAGGTTTCATCCTTAATCTTTGTCACTAACATGTCAACGGTAATGGATTTGTTTTGGAAGACTCTAGCATTCCTCTCTTTCCATATTTTCCAAGAGACCAACATTGCCAACAAAGCCATAGCCTTTCTCTGCGTTCCTCTCTTGTGTATCACCTCTTTCCACCATTCTTTGACGGATCGGTATTGTTGTCAATTTGCGGTTTCGATGCCTTGCAATCCAATCCAAGACTTTCGCTTGTTCCAAACACACATAGAGAAGCGACACTTGAAGAGTAGATGAACGTCGAACTCCTGAGTTAGATTACAAAGCTTGCAATGGTCACAATTGGGCCAACCTTTGCGGGTAGTCTATCCGCCGTCCACACTCTGTTTTGAAGCACCAACCAAGAAAAGATCTTGCATTTAGGAGTTTCCCAAGGTTTCCAAACCATGGGAGGCATCGTAGAGGTGATAAGCCCCATGAATTCCATCTTGTATGCCGATTTGGCCGAATAGCATCCATCACTTGTAAGCTTCCATGTGATCTCATCCGGAGTGTGTGGGTTTAATGTACTTAAACCAGGTTTGGCCAATTGTACCTAAACCATTTAGGCATCATCAGATGCCTTAATGAGAAATGCACAATTTTTCTCTGCTTACAAGGATTGGCAGCTAGTTGTTTCTTTACTAAATTTGTATTTTGTTTGGCTGAATCCGAGGACAGTTTAATTCATTTATGTTTGGTCATTGGCAATGCTTAATCTACGACATATGTAATGTAAGACAACTTTTGGTTGCATGTAAGCCTCCAATGCTGACCAGCAGATGACGGTTTGGGTTATCTAGATGTAAACCCAGCTTCAGATTTCGGAGGGGCTTCAGGGCCACAATCTCCCTTTGAGTTATTTCTGCCAGTTCTTAGTGTTCCTGATGTGGTGACTGATCTAGTTTTTTCTGTGATGTTAGTCCAAGATTACACACCAGTAGCTTCGATCCCGTGGAGTGCAGAAAGAGCGCCTGATCTCCTTGGAGTGTGACGCCCATGTCAGGTGACAGAATGATTAGCGTCGGCACTCTCTGGTCTGTTCGGAGTGGTGGAACCATCACTGACATGTCCAGTTGGACTATCTCTTCTTATGAGTTCTTCAGAGCCAACATCTTCCAGGGTTGTTCGCAGCCTGAGACTGTAAATAGGACGATTTCCACTGGATTAAGAAGAGCATTTTCGAACGCTCCTGGGTCCTGACATCTTCAATAGATTGGCTCCTCAGTTTGTAAGTTAACCAAAGTTTTGCCCCTAGTATAGCTATAAAAGATGTGGGTTCCCAGCTACTCGCTCCGTTTCAAAATATAAGATGTTTTAGGTTTGTAAAGAAGATGAATTTAGACTTGTTTTAGTATGTAGGTTCACTCAACTTTGGAATGAATCTACACACTAAAAAAAGTTTAGATTCATTTTCTTCACAAACCTAAAACATCTTATATTTTGAAACGGAGGGAGTATCAGTGTACACAAACTTTGACCCTCTGAACTACGCGCGTCACCTTGCATTTGTCCAGCCAATGTATACGAAGGAATTTTCCTGAAATTTCGAGTACCATTTTATATTACAAAGTAATAAGACGCAACTACGTACAGCGAGGGAGAGAAACACGCCGCCAAAAAGTTATTATTTCCACCTCACTACGTCGAAGTGACTGGGACGGTCAGATAAACAAACTCGAAACAGCCTCGCCGCGCCGGCGCGCGGCCGGCAGTACTCGTGTCGTCATATATCCCGTCATTTGCTCCCTCCTTCTCCTCTAGCAGTAGTTGTACCTCCTCGTCGGCACCGCCCTTCGCTCCGACAGCCCGGTCCCCGATGTCGTCCGCCCCAGCCGGTGACGCGCCGCATGACGCACCGGCGCCGGACGCCCCAGCCGGCGGCGGCAGCGTGCCGGCGTCGCGGTCGATCGCGGAGCGGTGGAAGATGGAGGCCGTGCCGGCGCGGGCGCGGCTGCTGCTTCGGGCGGCCGCGTGGCTCTTCTCCTTCCTCGCCCTCGTCGTCATGGCCACCGACGTGCACGGCCGCGGCGGCCCCAACGACTTCAGCACCTACCCGGAATACAAGTACGTCGTCCTTCAGTCTCACCCAACCAACAGACTTCCTATCCATCCCCTGCATCACAGCCTACCACTGTCCCATCATCTGATCCTTTTCTCGTGTGTCGTGACAGCTACTGCCTAGGCGTGTCCATCATCGCGCTGCTGTACGCCACGGCGCAGCTGCTGCGCGACCTCCACAGGCTCAGCTCCGGCCGGGACCTCGTCGCCGGGAGGAAGGTGGCGGCCATCGTCGACTTCACCGGAGATCAGGTTCGCGTAACGCCCATCCTCCAGGCTCCAGCTGTCCAACCACCAACTCGACCACGCCGTGCTGCCAGCTTGCTAGCTTCGATCCAACAACCTGAACCTTTTTCGTGACAGGTGGTGGCCTACTTCCTGATATCCGGCCTGTCCGCGGCGGCGCCGGTGACGGACTACATGCGGCAAGGCGCAGATAACCTGTTCAACGACTCGGCGGCGGCCGCCATTAGCATGGCCTTCTTCGCCTTCGTGGCCATCGGCCTATCTGCCCTCGTCTCCGGGTACAACCTTTCCTTGGAAGCTCTTGTATAGCAGAACCATTCTCTCCTCGTCACAGGGGGGAAAACACCTGTAAACACTTCGTATTGGATCAAAAGGAACACTCAGATTATTGCAAGTTACCATCCACTTGGCACCGTAGTTAGGGGTTAATCACAGTATGCTAACCCATTTTGCATTAGACAAACAAAATCTGCTATAATGCAAGCAAAGGTTAACAATTTACATTGGACCTGAGAATGTGGTTTCCTAAGAACATGACTACCATCAGCACCCTTTGCTGCTGGGGGTAGGCAAGCATACATACAATCAGATCTCTACGTACAATCAGGCCAAAAAAGAATGCAGAGAAGAAATAATGGCAAAAGGACGTACTACATATATGGGCATGTACTATATATACAAAAGGCAAGGCTAACAATGTTAGGACCAAAACATGACATGGTTGTGCACCACCCTGTTCAAGATAGTCTTGCTGGTTTGGCACATCTGCCACTTGGCGATGAAAAAACACCAATATGGCGAAAAGTGATGTGTGCGCTATGTGTCGCTCCAATTATCGTCGTCTTCGTCATCGTCATCACTTCCAACCGCCTGTTCCGTAAGAAAAAGCGTACATACAAGATGAGTAATTGAAAGATGTTGACATCAACATGGAAGCTAACTGCAGAGGAGGCAAACCTGGCGTATGGCATTTGCTTTCTCTATTATTGCAGCGACTCTCAAGTTTCCAGTAGGGGCTCTAGCAGGGGTCCTCATGGAGGTCGGTTTAGCAGAACCCACTGGTTTCAGGTCAAAGGTCTGATTGAGAACAAACAACATAAATGTCAGGGGGTTGGTGTGGGAACTCCATGGAGAAAGAAGAGATTTCTATGTACCAACCTTGTTCTTTATCTGCTCTAGCCATAAGTTTCTCTCATCGGGGTTCGGTTTATCAGTTGTGGGAGCAAGTTCTGAAACCTTACGCATCTGCGGTGATATAAATGTGGTTAGGTGTTAAACACAAGAAACATAAGCGCGGTACATGAGGAGGATGTTCACGAGGACAGTGGAAGATTACCGTGCTTCTGTCATGAGCAGCAACAGCATCAACCAATGGATTTCTTGGGATGTTTCTCATTGAAATTGGCTTCCTGATTAAGCGATGCTCTGTGACCTCTGGTTCAAATTGGATCCCTTCCATTGATATTCCATAATTAGGATGAAGCATTTGGGGTCCAACAGTCCATCCCATTACTGGTGGCTGCTCACCTTGCATATAGCTACCTTCACCAAGGCCACCCAGATATTTATTTTTATTGCTAGGCAACAACAGGTTTGGTTGATGTATAATCTCCCTCCCCAAATTATGATCATCATGGGGATAATCTTCAGATACTATTCGTTCTTCACTAGGTTGTGAGGGGCCTTCGGACAAACTGCCCTTGCTGTTCTCCGCATCCCGTTCCTGTAACTGACTCTCCTGGCTATTTCCTTGTTCTAACGCTGAGCTTGATCCAGTGTGTTTTGTTGTGTCTGAAGGTACTGCACTTGTGATAAACTGATCTTTCAGATTGTTCTGCTCATATGATGCATTTGAACTATACTCATTGTCTGAAGTCCCTGAGAACGATTCACCATGCTGAGGTTCCTGGTACCTTCCAATTTCAGAAATATGCCCTGGTGTTGAAGAGCTAACTGTGTGTAAATGCACACTACCTGCGGCATTGTGATCATCTACCGTTTTGTCATCCTCGGACGTAGCTCGATCTGTATGACTGAGATGCTCAGTGATGTCTGAAATATCTGAACATAAAAGGTGCTGTTGAGGGTCCTGCTGGTTAGATACTTGTTCAGTGACCCCACTGTCATTCGGATGTTCTTCAGCCTCCATTGGTGATGAAGTGATATGCCCATCATGCTTGATGTTCCCACAAGCCTCTGAAAATGGTCTGTCATCTTCCCTTGCAACATCATCTATTGTTGGAAGCGTAGAAGATTTTCCAGATTCTGCCCTTTTATCATTATCGTCTACCATAGAACTCTGATACTTCTCTTTGATATCCTGGGAGGAAACTGATACTACTGGTTCTGCCATTCTGTCAAGTGATCCAAGGTTGTTACCAATATATTGGCTGAATGCAGGCAAAGAAGTTGTTCCCATTACAGGGTCGGGCATACGTTCTTTTGTACTCAGAAGGCCTAAGCGAGGCCTTCCAAGCCTCCACTGGAGAGGAGGAAGAGGGGGTGGCATTTCAGGATCTTCACTGGACACATTTTGAAATGGTTTAGTCTGTGGTGTAACAGGAGAATGCCAACAGTTTTCCACAGAAGTAGAAGTCATTGTTGATCTTTCAGCTAGTGCACCAGAATTTGAAGAACCTAGTGCAACTTGAGAATCAAATTCAGGGGATGCACAAGCTTCCCACCCTTCTTCTACCTCAATACCAATTCTTGATGTAGCAGCACCATGTCCATCAACCCTATCATTTACTGAAGAATATGGAATGATTTGGGAATCAATTTCAATTTCAATTTCAGGGGAGTAATAAGACCCATTCTCTGCTTTCATTTGGACAATGGATGATGAAGATCCATCTAGCTCACCAACCATGTCCTCGCTTAAGGGACATGGAGGAATTTGAAAATCCAATTCAGGGGACACACAAGGTTCCCACTCTTGTCCTACCTCAGTATCATTTACTGAAGAATATGGAGCAATTCGGGAATCAAATTCAGGTGAGTAATAGGATCCGTTCTCTGCTTCCACTTGGGCATTGGATGGGCTCCCATCTAGTTCACCAACCTTGTAATCACTTAAGGGACATGGAGCAATTTGAGAATCTAATTCAGGAGAGGAACAAGCTTCCCACCCTAGCTCTACATCGGTATCACTTACTGATGTAGCAGCACCTGATCCAACAATCTTATCATTTACTGAGGAATATGGAGCGATTTGGGAATCAGGATCACCTGAGACATGATCTTCTGACTCATTTTCTACTAGCGAAGAACCACTCAAAGGAGGACAACTTAGTTCATATATTTTCTTGTCACGCAAAGAATATGAAGCAATTTTAGAATCAAGTTCATCTGGAACACAAACTTCTTCCTCCTTTTCCACTAGAAGATCATTGCTCAAAGGAGGGGTATCCAATTCAGGGGATGCACAAGCTTCCCACCCTTGTTCTACCTCAATACCATCTACTGATGAAGCAGCGGCTTGTCCATCAATCTTATCATTTACTGAATAACATGGAGCAGTTCGGGAATCAAATTCAGAGGAGTAATAGGATCCTTTCTCTGCTTCCACTTGGACATTGGATGATGGAGTCTCATCTAGCTCACCAACCTCGTAATTACTTAAGGGCCATGGAGCACTCTTCAGATGAGGGGCATCTGGATCGATCGAGGAAGATGGAACAGTTTGAGAATTAAGCTCATCTAAGACATGAACGTCTGATTCCTGTGTTAGAACAGGTTTGCTCAAAGGAAGGACATCCAGTTCATCCAAGCCCCGGGCCTCTACTGCTGGTTCCAGTGGTAGAGAGTTGATAAAATGAACATCCAGTTCATTTAACTTTTTATTGATAAGAACATGTGGAACAAGATTAGCACATGTTTCCTGCTCTTCTCTCACTGGAGCAACGCTCCCTGAAGGAGAGCCATATATTTCACCAATCTTTTCATTATCCAACAAACAAGTACCAGTACCACTATCAGAATCAACACCATGCAAGGCATGTTGTTCCTGCTCTAATTTCACTGGAACAGAAGGGGTAATAAGTATAGGACTTTTCTCATCATGGAGAGACTCATGATAACTCGAGCCAGAATCCGCTCCAGGTGTCTTGTCATCAGAAGCCTCCCTCGCAGAAAAGGGCATGGTTGTCTCACCCGGTACCCCATCGGCAGATGAACATTCAGGATGCTGAGAAACAGGCTTAGAACAATCCGCTTTATGATCTAATTCCATTGGCAGCGTAGAGACAGAACAAGGGAAGTCCAGTACACTGACCACACAACCATTTCTAATATTGTTAGAGTCTGAGGATGGTTCATCATCAAAACCTTCTGTGGCAGCAGCAAAATCCATCTCATGGTACTCATGGCAGAAGGATCCGAAGTCCTGTTCAGTCATAACTTCTGAAGGCAATGGTGCTTCATCAGGTGGAGTTGCAGATTCCCAAAGGGAATCGTCATTAAGTGGGCACTGGTTCTCTTTTGCTTTCGTGTGACCATGTTGGGTTAGAAGTTCTGAAAGAAAATCCTGTTCTTCGTCAGAACAATATGGTTGATAGCTCATACCGGGTGAAGGATCAATAGAGCTCACTCTGCACCCAGGATCCACGAATGGGTTTGTACCAAACGGATCTTGAGCAGACAGCTCACTTAGCACATCTTGATCAACATGTGGAGGTTGTTCCTCCACCATGTTACTGTTCATGATTACTGCGACATCCTTGTTCAAATCAGACTGACATGGGACTTCAGCGCCAAGAGTGGTCTCTTCTGGTAATTCCTCTAGACAAGAAGATTCTTCTGAATGATGCAATGATGGAACATATCGAATATCATGACCTTCACTGAATGTTTCACCTGAAGTTTCTATTTCAATAGGCTCTGGAAGAATGTCTGGCTGTGACATACTTTCTTTAAAGCTATGTCCTCTTGACTTTTCTAGTGATCCAAGAGTCTCAGATGTAGCTTCAACTGTTTCCATGTCTTTCCTGAATGGAGAACTGGATTGGAACAGTACATGCATTGAATTTTCCTCGCTACAATCTGTAGCCAGAATCACTGCTTTCTCAGTATAGTTGGCAAAATCAGTACGCTCCTCTTCCGAAGGTATCATGCCATCTTCAAACATGCTGGTAACTGATTCTTCTGCAAGCTCAGCATTAACCAGAACTTCACTGTGCTCCACACCTTTTCCATTTTCAATTGATTCACAGTATTCCATGCAGGAATTGCTGGTACCGAGTAGGGGGGCAGTACAAGAAGCTGGTGCGGCATCAATAAATGATGCTTTTGTAAAAACATTCAACATACGTGGCGAGGGTTCCAGCGTCTCATTTACATGAGCTTCTGTGTCATCTTGGAAAGTTGATGCAGATTCAGAAAGTGCTGGAATCGCTTGAACATTAGATAAGTGCATGGGCACAACAGATTCCTGAATAGGATCTTCTTTGTGTGTGTCAAGCCTAATTGAACAAGGCCCCTTTTCCAGCTTAAATATTTCTTGATCCGCTGCAGCATGCTTATATAGATCTTCAGCTGGTAAACAGTGCAATTCTTCAACAATTTCATCATCATCTGATTCATACAATGGATTATTCGTCATGCTTGAATGTACTGAATTAAAAAAATGCAACACAGTAAACCACCCAACATAACCAATCATTTAGGTCGAATGAGGTGGTGATGAATGAAAAAATAAACAATTACTTACCATCAAGATGCTTGTGGATACAATCAGGATCCAAAGTAGTTGGTGTTGTACTCGCATTAATTTTTTCAGGAAATTCAATATTGTCCAACTCTAAGTCATTCATTTGCACAATAGGATCCATGTCTGGCAGTGTTACAAATTTGCTAGCTGTTCCTTGGACAACTGTATCTAGAGATGTAAATTCTTCAAACTGGTTCTTGGACAATTGTATTTGTTCATGATTAGGTGTGCAACCCCGGAGTAACAAATCGTCAGCATCTGGAACTCTGATTTCTCCACCATGTGAAACATCATTAGGTTCTCCAAATATCGTAGAAGTACCATCTAGCACATTGTTTTCGCCATGCTCCGCTGAGCAATATGCTTTTTCCTGGTAATCACTGCTGCTGGTAGCTAAACCTGGCATGTCAGACAGTAAATACAGGTCAAAGAAAAAGAAAGAGGAAACTCCATCGGAGCAAATTTGGGCTCATCCAAACATAAATGAAAAGGAATTTATACTTCAGAGGTAAAAAGTTACCATCCGAGCCACTAGATCTCTGGGATAACTGTTTATCAGAGCTAGGGACAGCAGCATGATAATCATTGGAAGGGAGAAAAGAAACCTCCTGGTTTTGTTCAGGACCATTGAGATTGTTGTTGCTTTCAAAATTTCCATTATCACCGGAGGTTACACTGGATGATGAACTGACATCCATTAGATCAACATCATTAAAGGGTTCTCTGTTGATCCAGCTACCACCACTCGGTTGTCTGCAAGAATCTGAATCAGAGTCTGTATCTTTTGCGTCTGACACTGCAGAAGGAGAAGAATCACTTAGCAAAAATGACTCTGCACGGGTTGGTTCTGTGAAAGGACCTAGTTCTGAAAACTGTTCATGCAATGCACTTTCAACTTCCTCGTGATAGCTCAACTTATTCGCTTCAATTTTGGAACTAAGATCCCTTTCACTTTGCATGTCACGACTGACTTCACCTTCTGAATCTGTATTAAGGGCATCAATAAAGTTGTCTTGATCATTACCAACTTCATCAGGCGTGCAGTGGCCATCGTCATGGTTAACAGGAACAACCGCTGATTGACATTTCTCTTCCCGCACTGACTGCAATGGACAATTGCTTTCCTCATCCTTAAAATCTCTACCTCCTTGCGACCTTTCTGAGGTTGAGAAAATGCCATTTTGCTCCACAAGATATCCCTTAGAGATCTGTTCCATTTTAGTGTGTTCATGTTGTGTTGCCATAAATTGACCATCATCTACCTCAAGGAAAACCGTTCCATTAGTGGGTACAGATGCAGTCACCAAGGTGTCAGATTCGTCTACTGGGACAACCTTAGTCAGTTCATGTTTAGCAGAAGACTGAGCAGGAGCACTGAAGTTGTCCAATTCTCCAAATGAAGATATTATTTCACTTGAGTCAGTTGAAGTAAATTTTGAATGGTAGTACCTTGCAGAATAGTTTGACAGGATTTTTTGTTGTGATGAAATTACTTCTTGCAATTGTTCCTTGCAGATTCTGCTTATAGTTCTATTATAAGTATCCCGCAGATGCCTGGATTTCAGCTTTGTTGTCCTTGGCGGAACTTTTCTAGAAGATCTATCTTTTGAGGAAGCTATTTGAGACCTGCGGGTTTTGCACAAAACATAATTATATTGTACTATCATGGTAAATCTAGTCTAAAATTGTTTCTAACTAAGATTCCACCAAGCCTGCGTTACGTGTATCTTATGCACATGAAATCCTGTGGCCCTGAACTTACTCAGAGTTCGCAACAAGCAATGATTCGAGTGTTTCCCCTTTCCTGCGCATAGCTTTTTTCTGCAAGAAAAGGTCTTCGTAAGTTTTTGACTTCAAGGAAATTGTTCTGGTTGAGAAATTGAAAATTATTAGGGGACCACGAAGATCTACATAAATTTTTAGCAGCATAAATAATATGAAGAACGGGTTCTACTCTCAAGTCCATGGCAAGTTGAGATGATAACTTATTATAAGCTATTGGCAGATAAACAATGTAATTCAGCTTGACAGTCCTTCCAAATATAAACACTACTGTGCAGCATCTTTTTCTAGCATCAAACTTTTTTGTTCACGCAATTTGGGTGACCCGAACCTCAAGCTGAAGCTAAGGTTATGTGTTCTAAAACGATTCTAAAGGTGATGTGTATATTAGTATTTTGGTGAACGCCATACCTTTAGACCAGCATTTCCCAAATACAAAGTTGTTCAAGTTCATAAAGGAAACAGCAGCTACTGTCGCATTTTGCTTAGAGGCATTTGGTAAAGTAGCTATAGCACAAAGTGAAGAATTTTTTTGCAAGAAAAGGAGAAATGTTGGCAAGAATTGAGAATGTTTTACTTGCCTTTACTTTACGGGGATTCTTTTCTCTTAAGTAATCAGTTTCAATCATGTTGGAGGTCTGTTCCATCTTAAAGAAAGAGGGGTCTGAATATCGTTTCAAGGAGGCCCCAGCACCAGCAACATCGAACCTGAAGAACAATCCTTGTGTGTAATTGTTGATAACACATCCATAGTAAATCTACACACCAAAAATGCAAAGCATATACGCATACTTATCCAACGTGAATAGATGTGGCGGGCCACGACATTCTTCATATGAGTCCAAAATGAAACGAGGCATATCTCCTATCGTGATCAAATTCTGATTAAGCTGAAGATTTGCATGCCACTCAATACCTACATGAGAATGCAACAAGAACATCTGAAGTAAGAACCACAACAATGCAGAACAATAATCAGATCATCTGCGGTCTTTTTCCAGGTTTCAACTAACCGTCATCATGTAGGTAATTTGAATGGTCAGTCTGGGCTATGATTGCCTTCTCAACTGCAGGAAATTCTGCCTCTAGCTGCTGCAACCTAAGCATTAAACCGTGGCCTCGAGAAGCAGTGGCCATCACATCTTCATGCAGGTCATGGAAAATTTCCGCCGCAAACCTTTCACAAGGAGAACACAAAAAAGTTGTTCAGCACAAATTGAAACAGTGACATATTCACATCTAGAACACAATTTTAATACAAAATATCATGATTTGGATAGAAGCATTGATAATCAACACTGCAAACAATTCGAACGAATCTTAGAAGAGGAAATGACAACTAACAATGAGACCTGCCATAAGCCATCAAAAGTGTTCACATGAGAATTCACATAAGGCAATGTAATGCACATTCTTCCTTTTATAGGATAAATAAAATGCAAACTCAATGCTGCCTCTCGTGGCTAGAGTCCTTGTTAAAAACAACTACCAACTGCAAGCATGCAGAACATGGATTCTCCTGGAAGCTGCATAGAGTGCAACAAAGGACCAGAGCACGGCTTAATTTCCCCATCTCGCAACCGTGACAGGGAAAACAATGCAAACTGGAACCGCAACCTCCTATCAGCTGAGTTTAGGGGGGGAATTTTTCTATCCTGTTTTTCTAAAAAGAAATCCCATGCCTATTCCCTTCAAATCGTCATGCGCCCAATTCGGACTGGAAATTCCAAAGTGTGTCTCTCACTCCACCACCCCAGAATTCGGCGCAAAAATGCTACCCGTGAAGCAAATTCCCCACTCAATTTATACCTTAAAACTGCGCACGAGACGAGCGACGCCCAGGACACGCGGAAACCTCGAACTAAAAGGCACCAACACCATAAACGTATGCACGCATAGGCGTTCCCAAAAACAGCAAAAAACACAAGGCGTTCGGCATCATAATCCCATGGCGTCCGCAGTCGGGCCGCGACAGAGCACGCCCAAAATTTTCCAAAACAGCAAGCCACTCGCTCGCTCGCTCGCTCAGCCACACGAAGCCCATCCCAGCATCATCGAAATAGAGAAGCATAGCCAGCATCCCACATCACTTACTCTGCTAGATCCCCGAGCTGCCGTAGCACGCCGACGAGTCCCGCCATGGCGACGCCCTCGAGCAGCGCCTCGGGGTCATCCTTCTCCTCCGGCGCGTAGAGGTCCGGATCCGCCAGCCCGTACTCGTTCCGCACCTGGTACCGTATCATCTCCGCGACTCCGCTCCCCTCGCCGCCTCCGCTGCTCCCTCGCCTTCAGGATTCCGCCACCATTGGAGTTGGACGGGGGAGCCGGCGCCTCCTCCGCCGCCGCGTTAGCACTCCACTGGACGGACCACCTCGGGTAGATTCGCGCGGGTGGCCGTAGCGCGTGAGAGAAAAAGATAAAAAAAAAAATCCTAGTAGTGGTGGATTCAGTGTAGAGACGAGACGGGGAGGAAGACGAGGGAGGCTACGCGTCAGTGGTGGAAGCAGAGATCACATTCTTATTTGCTCGCCGAATCACGAGGCTCTCTCTGACACGTGATGCCCATATGCTCCCGAGGCCCGTGACCCCTCTCCAGCCTCCCTAATTTCTCCACTGAGAGTGTATCTACCCTTATAGCTGTCACGTAGGCCCGTGTAGCATTTAAACCAAGGGGGTCCACTCCGTCAGTGGGAGGCTAGCTGATACTGATAGAGATTAGGGGTTCGGATGATGACACTGGAATTAGTGATGATGATGATGATGGAGTAGATTAGGCTTTGACGGTGGGTGGTGGGTCCGAGGCTGGATCACGGAGTGGTTTGTTCATTCGATGGGTCCAGCGAGAGTGAGTCCGACCCATTTCCAATTTCCACTTACGAGCTTGTTTCGTCATCATCTCCTAGTTTATCCGATAGGCGATAAGGCAACAGCTCACTCGCTCGATCGCGAGTGGGTTGGGTGCGGTGCGGCTCCAACATTTATTAGCCAGCCAGAAAATGCAGCTGGGATTCATTCACTAGTGGTGGTGTGGTGTATGGCCAGACAGACAGCTTGTCACTCACTTGGTCTAATCGTGAAGGTGAATTTTCTACCTGCGTGATTGTCAATTAAATTAGTGGTAGTAGAGTCGAAGATAGGTCGACACATTCAAACCACAACTAGGAGTAGACAACTACTACGAGGTCAACTGGATCGATTGGCTTCTTCAAACTGTCTTCCGTAGATCGATCGCGATCGCACTCGCTCCTCCATCCATCCTTGAGCGCTTGATGATTTGGCTTCAAGTTTACTTCACCGTCCTTTTCTTTTTGACACGTACGGCGATTTAAGCACATGAGTACGTACTAAGTAAGACGAGAGGAGTAGTTTGTTTCTAGAGAACAAAAAGTCAAAATGGTCTACCAACTTTCGCGAAAGAGCGTCATGTCACGAACTCGCGAAAAACGTAAAAGTGGGACATGGACTTACTAGATAGAAGCGTTTTGGTTGTTACGTGACGGCAACAGTTAGCTCGCTAACGTGGCGGTCATATTCTTTTACAAATAGAGTCCTGCTTTGTTTATCATATGGGCTAGGCATTATATCAAATAGGTTGGCAGCGTCAATGTTAGCTGGGTTCTGGCCATCCCCAGGAGGTGAAGCATGTTGTGGATCTACCTCTAGCATTGCAACGCCCTCCCTTGAGTAGAAGCATCTGGACGGCGGCAACTCCTTTAACCCTGGTTTGATGTCCTCTCCAAACAAAGACCAACGACGAGGACGGCACCCCTGCCTGAGGATGCACCAGTCGTGGGGGGCGTTGCTGGTGCACGATATAAAGTGGGTGGACGGCGGCCTGGCTTCAAGCACGACCCCCTGGCTTCAGGCGTTATGTGGCCACGCATGGAGCCCATCCCTACTAGTATGGATTCAAAGTTGAGAAGAAACAAAAATTTAGAGGGTTGTTTGCAAAAAAAAAATGACCGTCACGTTAGCAAACTAACGGTCTTGTCACGAAATGACTAAAACGCTCATGCCTGGCAAGTTACTGGCCCACTTTTATGTTTTCGCGAGTTGGTGACTAGAACACTAGTTGGCGGTAAGTCGGTAAGACCATTTTAGAATTTTTCTCTTGTTTTTAGGAGTATGTACTTTTAAGTTCACATGTCGTGTGTGTCAATTACCTAAAGCTGCCAAGATTTGAACGGCCAAACGCTTATTAAATCCCTCCTGGAGTATCATTACTCGTATATAAGAGTGGCACCTACTAACTGATGCGGACTGCATCTGGCAATCAATCAACAGTTTTTCGGTCGAGATAATCAACCCCGCATTAAACCTAAACAGACACGCACGAGTACAGCCGTACAGGGTCTCGACTGACCTGGATTACCTGCCCTTGCTATTTCCTAATCGAACGGAAAATCAACAAGAGTGTTGAGTACACTCAACGCCGCGCCTCTTCATTTTCGTACGTACGTACTACGTAGTAGTATTGAGTGTCGGCATGTTTGTTGTACGTGCGTACGTACGTACGTATACAGTACAGTACCCTCTGAGGCGTTTTATGTGGAAAAAGGTGTGGGCATTTTGTTTGGTCGGTTAGTTTGGCCTTTTTTGTTTGTCTCGAGGGAAAATTCCGGTCCTGGCTTTTTGCTCGAGCATGTATATGCCTACGGTCTGCTTTCACGTGCTCGCACTGCTCGTCTGCTCGATCCAACTTGTTGCATAATATACCGGGGTACCGTAGACCCACATGTCACGGACTCGCGGCCAAGCAAATTTTCCATCTACGCGCTGCAAGGTAAGAGTAAATGGCCACCGACACTTTTGAAACTCAGGTCGGTGCTGTGACGTGAGGGCGAAAGCGGTGACGCCGTCGATCGGTTGCTAGGAAGCTAGAGTCCTTTTAAAAAAAAATCTATTAATAATCATTAGGAGTATAAATAAAGAGCTCTAAAATTAATAATAAAATAAAAAATAGCCCCTTTACCACCTGGCGACGATTACATACACTAGCTAGTGTGAGCCGAAGTGGCGTCGTCGTTCTCAACCATCCACCGTCAAAACCAAGCAAAGTTTGTCATAATAGAGCTTATTGTAGTAGTAGACATACGGTAGGTCAACGTGCTAATTAAGCCTCAAAAGGACCAGCGCACCAGATCAAGTAGCAATCAACGTTAGAGATGGCAATCGTAAGTTGAAAAAGATTGACCTGAAACTACACAAACGACCATGAAAAATAACAGGATCCTAGGAGATTCACTGGACACACGACTTCATGCATCCTCCTAAACACTTGATGCACCACCCGAACCGCGCATATTAGTTTGGCTTAAGAGGTTTGGTCTAGTACCTTTTTTTTTTCTTTATGCCATGGCGCGTGCGCACGTGTTGGCAGCAGAAACGTTTGTTAGACTTCCAGCACGTACGAGCGCACGTGTTGCATGCACCCGTTCTGCCTGCATATATACGTGTGTCCAAAGTCAAATGCTCTTTCTTCCTGGGATCGGTACCACTCGTCTCGGAGTAACTTATTCAACTCGATCAGTTAAAGCAGCAGTAGGTAAACGTACGTGACTGATGTAGTAGTAGGCTGCGTCTTGGCAGTCAAGCTCTTGGTTGCAATAATCAACACACGTCAAATCGAACCGTACATGAAGAAGAGGAGACCTTTTTTTGTGTGTGTATAATTATATCTTTTGTTGAAATTCTGAGAGAGCGTTAAGTATGGTCGGTCATGTCAGCCGTACGTCCACAGGAGTAGTACAGTTCCTGAGTCATCTCAAAAAGGAAAAGAAATGGTAGTAGTCCTTGGGCTAGAGCGTTACTTTGCTGGTCCCACCCCGGTGCAGGTCAGGGTCAGGGTCAGGGAGACCGACGTGAGACTGAGACGCCGGCGGCCACGACAGAATTTCGCGGTGAACCTTGAGTAGAAGCGTGCATGCACTCTGGTCCTTCCTGGTAGTTTCGGAAGTCGGAGCTGTGAGATGTAGAGCTAGCATGAAAATAGAGAGACAGGCACGGAGATACAGCGAGTTCGGACGCTGAACAGCAACTGCCCGGACATGATACATTTTGGTACAACCCCCACCGGAGGCGTCGTCAAGTTTTGGCAACTAGCGCCACCGACCGACCGATCCAGCGAGCAGAGCTACGGCGCATAATTGCGTGCTGCTGGACGCTTGTCGTCCTCGGCTCTCCGGTCCATCTTGGACGTCGTTGGGGTCGCATTTGCACACAGAGATTAGGCAGGAGGAACTTGCATGTAGATGGGCTAAGTGGGCACGCCATTTGGCCCAGAACGCAAGAGGCCGCATGCATGATCGTCTAGTAAAAACAGTAAAAAACCTATCGCTCCTATAGCGAGTCCTTCCACCTCTATGGGCCTCTAGCTCTTCCGTCTCTCTTGTTTCTCTAGTCTAGGGCCGTCATGCTCCTCTCCCCCTCTCCTCCGGCAATCACCCCATCGAGATCAGGCGAGGGTCCCACCGCTATGCACATCAGTAGCTTCAGGGTATAGATTCTGTCTAGGTTTATCCCTGTGGCATTTGAGGGTCGGATGGGGGACTTCGGCGATCTGATCCACCGTGTCTTGAGCTCCCCTTATTTCGATACGGTTATATCTACTTGATGAAACACAATTCTGAAACCTTTGAAAAGTTCAAGGATATTCGGAATGAAGTGGAAAATCATCGTAATAGAAAGATCAAATTTCTACGGTCCAACCGTGGAGGTGAGTATCTAAGCTACGAGTTTAGCACTCATATGAAAAAGTGTGGAATAGTTTCACAACTCACACCTGCCGGAACACCATAGTGAAATGGTGTGTCGGAACGTCGTAATCGTACTTTATTGAATATGCTTCGATATATGATGTCTCTGACGGTCTTGCCGTTGTCATTTTGGGGTTATGCACTAGAAACTGCTGCATTCACTTTAAATCGGACACCATCTAAATCCGTTAAAAAGACACTATATAAATTGTGGTTTGGAAATAAACCTAGGCTGTCATTTCTTAAAGTTTGGGGATGTGTTGTTTATGTGAAGAAACTTCAACCGGATAAACTCGAATCCAAAGCAGAAAAAAGCATCTTCATAGGATACCCTAAGGAAACTATCGGGTATTCCTTCTATCACTGATCTGAGGGCAAGGTTTTTGTTACCAAGAATGGATCCTTTCTAGAGAAAGGGTTTCTCGCGAAAGGCGTGAGTAGTCGGAAGGTAGAACTCGAAGAAGTTGTAAAACCTTCTCTTCATAGTATGGCGAGTAGCGCAGCGCCGAAAGTCGTTCCGGAGTTGGCTTCACCAATTCAAGAGGGAACTAATGATAATGATCATGAAGCTCCAAAAGAGAATACTACCAAACCCCGCAGGTCTAGCAGGACGCGTGCAGCTCCGGAGCTGTACGGAAATCCTGTTATGAATTTCATGATTGATGAAATTGATGACCTTGCGAAGTATGAAGAAGCAATGATGAGCCCTGATTCGAATAAATGGTTAGAAGCCATGAAATCCGAGATGGAATCCATGTATGAAAATCAAGTTTGGAACTTGGTGGACTTACCTCACGATCGAAAAGTCGTGGAGAATAAATTGATTTTCAAAAGGAAAACGGATGCTGATGGTAATATGACCGTCTATAAAGCTCGACTTGTCGCAAAGGGGTTTCGACAAATTCAAGGAGTTGACTACGGTGAGACATTCTCTCCTGTAGCGATGCTAAAGTCAGTTAGGATTATGTTAGCAATTGTTGCATATTTCGATTATGAGATATGTCAGATGGATGTCAAAACCGCGTTCCTCAATGGCAATATTGAAGAAGATTTTCATATGATACAACCAAAGGGCTTTGTCGAACCTAAGGATGCTAACAAGGTGTTCAAGCTTCAGCGATCCATCTATGGACTGAAGCAAGCATCCTGGAGTTGTAATCTCCGCTTTGATAAGGTGATCAAAGAGTTTGGATTTGTCCAAACTGATGGAGAAGCTTGTATTTACAAGAAAGTGAGTGGGAGCAATGTGGCATTTCTGATATTATATGTGGATGGCATATTATTGATAGGAAATGATATAGATCTTTTAAACAGTGTTAAAAGTTATCTAAACAACAAATTTTCAATGAAGGACCTAGGTGAAGCGTCATACATATTAGGCATAAAGATCTATAGAGATAGATCTAGGCGCCTAATAGGGCTATCGCAAAGTAAATACCTTGATAAGATTTTAAAGAAGTTTAAAATGGACGGAAGTAAGAAGGGGTTCTTACCTATGTTGCAAGGCAAGACATTGAGTAAGACACAAAGTCCGGCTACGGCGGAAGAAAGAGAGATAATGGACAAAGTCCCCTATGCTTTAGCCATAGGCTCTATAATGTACGTCATGCTATGTACAATACCGGATGTGGCACATGCCATTAGTTTGACTAGTAGGTACCAATCTGATTTAGGATCGGAACACTGGATAGCGGTCAAGAATATCCTTAAGTACTTGCGAAGAACTAAGGATATGTTTCTTATGTACGGAGGTGAAGAACAACTCGTCGCTAACTGTTATGTTGACGCTAGCTTTGACACCGATCCAGATGACTCTAAGTCTCAATCCGGATACGTATTTCTCATGAATAGTGGAGCTGTTAGTTGGAGGAGTTCCAAATAACCCGTGGTGGCGGGATCAACAACGGAGGTCGAATATGTTGTTGCTTCGGAAGTGGCTCAAGAAGCGGTTTGGATGAAGGAGTTCATATCCGAACTAGGTGTGGCTACGAGCGCGTTAGACCCAATGGTGATCTATTGTGACAACAATGGTTCCATAGCCAATGCCAAAGAACCAATGTCTCACAAGAATTCCAAGCATATTAAGCGTCGGTTTCACTCCATTCGCGAGCATGTCAAGGATGGAGATATAAAGATTTGTAAAGTACACACAGATCTCAATCTAGCAGATTCGTTGACTAAAACTCTCCCTAGAGAAAAACATGATCAACACCAGAACTCCATGGGTCTTAGATTTATCACTATGTAACTAGATTATTGTCTCTAGTACAAGTGGGAGACTGAAGGGAATATGCCCTGAGAGGCAATAATAAAGTGGTTATTATGTGTATTCCAAGTATATGATATATGTTTATTTTGCATGCTATAATTGTATTAATACGAAAACTTTAATACATGTGCGTTTAATAAATAAACAAAAAGTTTCTAGTTATGCCTCTCTCATAAACTAGCTCGTTGATTAACAAGATGATCAAGGTTTCCTGATCATGGACATTGGATGTTGTTAATAACGAGGTCACAATATTAGTGTAATTGTGTGATGAGCATTCATCCGAAATATAACATTACGATCAAAGTCATTGAGTTTATATTACTATAACATCATACGAAGTGATCCTAATCCTTAGACCATGAGATCATGTCAATCACTAACACCGAAAGAGTATCTTGATAACATCAAACGTCACACCGTAACAGGGTGATTACAAATATGGGTTCAGTAATACTAAAGTTTTATGTTGAGGCCCATGGATCGAGAGTGAAATTTGTTCATCCCGATGACGGATATATATATGCTCTGGGCCCTCTCAGTTATATCACATTGATTAGCTTGCAAGCAAGTGATTTGATCACTAGAATGTTATATCACGGGAACGAGAAAAGAGTACATGTCGGTAACGAGATCAAAATAGGTATGGAGATACCGATGATCGAATCTCGGACATGTAATATATCACACAACAAAAGGATTAAGATACTAGCGTAAAAGATTCTCACGATCACAAGAAAGTCATCGTTGAATGTGTGGGAGTCAGTATAAATCTCCAGGTCCCGCTTCTGATTATTGATCTGAGAGGGGTCTCGATCATGTCCACATTATTCACGAACCGTAGGGTGACACACTTAAGAGACACCGACACCATTTGGAGCAAAAGTTTCATGCCGGAACGAATAACAAGTGCAGGAATTTATTTCACTAGATACGAAAACAGTTTTTCGGGTGAAATTGCAGAAAGTGTTTTTGCATGTGAAATGAAATACTAGCAAGGGGTTATATGTGAATTTTTGTCATCAAAGTAACTTAAAAAATTCTGAATAAATAAAAGGAGTTTTATTTAATAAGAGTTTGGATTAAATTTGGTGGAAATTTAATGGGAATTTGAGTGGGTTTTTGAGTGGAGGAAATTGAAAGGCATTTTTGTGAGTGGAGTGTCCATCCACATCAATGTAGGGAGGGCAAGGGGGCAGCTCCCATGCGCCGGCCACCTCCTTGGGTGCCCCCTCCTCCTATAAAAGGAGCCCCCTCCCTCTCTCACTCACACCTCCTCGTGAAGGATCTCTCTCCCTCTCTAGTATTTATCCCCCATGGTCTCGGACTAGTGAGATACATGTTCCCGGTGGCTATTCAGCAAGAAAGAGTTGTGCTTCCGCTGTATCGCTGGAGCGAGGAGGCAGAGGTTGCTCGGTGCCTCGGACGTGTGTGCGAGCACGGATGCGCCGCTGATTTGCGGCGCTAGGACTTCCTCTCGATCTTGAGATCGTTTATATCAACCACGAGTTCAACCTCGTTAAGTTTTGTCGGTCTTCAATGGTATGTTCTCTACGAATGTATATCCCCCGTTGCTTATATCTAGTAGATAGATCTTGGTACATAGTTGTTCCCATCGTAGGAATTTTTTTGTTTTCTATGCTGCAAACCCTACAGTTTTAAGAGCATGGAATTTCTTCAGAGTAAAAACCTAGATCTTTGATCGGGCGATGACGGTGTTTGTGCAGTGTTCCCTTCTTGGAGGTATCGTTTTTGGAAAAGCTGGACTTCTAGTGCTGTCTTGGTGGTGGTAGTACTGTTGTTTCAATGAATGAGTCACTGTAGCGGGGCTTTTCTTTTTTTGTGATTCTTCTTTCTTTTTTTGGCTGTGTGCATCCGTGTCGCCGTTAGGGCAATGCGTTGTTGCAGAGGCAGGTTGTAATTAGTATCCTTTGATATTAATATATGTTCCTTTCCAAAAAAAAGGAGTTGGAGCTCGATCTAGGGTTACGGGAGGCCGTGCAGGAGTCAGAGTTCAAGCAACGGTTGGGTTGTGTATCTCAGTAGTACGAGGAGGGGTGTACCACAATGTTAGGCTGCGATCACGAGGTGTTGCTGCGGTGGCAGCCATGTGAACGACGATAAGGATATCTGCCCAATCCGGAGGGGAGGTGGAGGTGTGCGACAATACTACTGAAAGTATTCCCCACCTTTGGTCGGTGCCGGTGGCGACGATGTTTGTGGGTATCATGTCTCTTCTTTGAGGGTCCTCGGAGATTTTGTTGGACTTTCCCACCCAACTTCGGTTTTGGTGGATATCTTCGGGCAAAATTCTAGGTTCTTAGTCGAATCGATGCAATGGAAGCATCTTCGATTTCGTTGCTCCGAAGGGAGCATTGTGTTTGGATACATGGATTGGAGTTTCTTGTTGCGTTCCTCCGATGCTCGCCATTTTTGAAGGTTGATCTCCAAGGACGCAATGTGCGCAGTAGACGACAAATCCATGTTGATGCCTTTCACGAGACCGACCAAGTCCCTCCATTTGCTTTCCACCTCCTTTTTTGGCATCAAGGGTGGATGGTGGGTCGACAATGAGAGTCTTGGTGGAGTTACTGTTCTTTGGAGGTGATCGTCTTTGTTGCTCAACTTAGGATAGTCGCTTTTGCATTGTAGTTGTAATTCCAGTGGTTGCTGCTTTAGACCAAGCTCGTATAGAGTCACCTTGTATAGTTATAATTATATCTTCTATAAAAACTAGCTGAATGGCCGTGTATGGCATGTTAATGTTTTATGGTCACACATGGTAGGCCATGATGTACTCTAGAAATAAAAATCTATGGCGACTGGCTTTGTGAGTCGATAAACAGGCTTGTTGCATGCAGTGAGGCACATGTCGCTATGTCACGTCGATCGGGGATGTCCTTGTGCTGTCTTGGACCAAGATCCATCGCCTCTCGTCGACGAAGTCGGAGAGAAATGACAGATCCACCACCTCCGGACAAACATACTTACTCCAGAGAAACCATCTCGCCCCGGTCGCCAGCGCCCTCGCGGATAACGACGAGCTCCAGCGACACAATAAAAAACTGATATCATCATATCTAAAGAATGACGAGAAGACCAAGCCTTCGATCTTAAGGACCGACTAGCACATGTTGCCATTAACTCCGAGGTTTCACCGTGAAGGACGCCTTCAATGTATAAGTAATTAAGTATAGTTGAGATAGATTTATTTGTCCATGCGTCCACTCCCACCACCGAATGACACACCACACCAGACATGTCCTAACCCCCATCGGCTGAGATCTAAAGGAGTTATTCTGCTTGTTAGGGAAGGAAGAGGCCGAAGTCTTTTTTTTGTCTCAATTTAATTTAATTTATAACTTGTAAAAGTCCTGTGCATGCAGATTTTCCGTGCTCGCAAACCGGCTCAGTTTTAGGTTAGGAATGCACCAAAACGGCATGGGCCCGTTGGAGATGCCCTCACAAATCCTCTGAATCGACTCTGACCATAACTCGGTATATATGTTGTCAGAAGGTGTAGTAAATACCTGGGGACGATGAACGACGACGGGGCGAACTCAGATACCAGACGGTCAGACTGTTTCCGGTTTCCAAATCGCACGAGATCTACCGATGGACGCTGCGCCACCGCCATCCGCGCCGGAGGAGCCGCCAGCCCTGGACTGGTCGCTGCTGCCCCTCGACGCGCTCGCATCGGTCTTTATCAGGCTCGGCGCCGTCGACGTGCTGATGGGCGCCGGCCTCGTGTGCCGCTCGTGGCTCCAGGCGGCCAACCTGCCAGACGTGTGGCGCGTCGTGGACATGGAGAACCCCGAGGTCCTGCTCAAGAAGGACACAGCTGTGCTCCGCGCAATGGCGAGGGCGACCGTCGACCGTTCCGGCGGCCAGCTTCGCGTGTTCGCCGGGAACAGGTTCGTCACCGATGAGATCCTAAAGTATATCGTCGAAAGGTACCCTCTGCTTCCTCTTCAAATTTTGCATCCCTAGTACATTTTTTTAAATAATACGAAATAATTAATTAATTTGAGTTATATTATACGATTTTTCCGAATTTTCAGATCTAGTACTTTATCGGCTGAAGCGACGCCAATCGGCGTGCCACAGCCAATCAGAGGTTACTCGTCAAATGCCGATTTGACAGACGGCCGGGCCGCTGGGACCGACCCTGGTCGAGTGGTTCGGTCGGGCCCAGCCGATCGCCAGGATAAGGACGCCGCCGCCAGAGCCTCTTCTTCTCCACGCGACCGAGCGCTCCTCTCTCTCCTGTTCGTCGTCCCTGCTTCAAAAATCTCTATTTTTTCCCGATTTGTCTAGATTCCATAAAAACTTTAATCCAAAGCCAGTAGAGAGATAGTGGAAGCCCGATCTACGGATAGGTTAACTCATAGATCGATTTGGTGTTAATTTGTTGGAGGAACGGTGGTGGAGCTGTGGTGGAGCAATGACAATGGTGGTGGAGCTGTGGTGGAGGAGCTGAGGCTGTCTATGGTGGAGCTGTGGTAGTGGACCAAGTGGCTTCTCTCGCTTCAAGGGTAAACTTTAATCCCTCGATAATCACGGTTATTGTATATGGTTACGTACGTGGGTATGCTTGTCTATTAGAATACTTGCCTAGTGGATTAGTAACAATATTTGGTCGATGGGTTAGATACAAATATTTGGCCGGTGGATTAGTAGCAATATTTGACCGGTAGCAATAATATCATATTTTTTAGAATATTTGGCTAGTGGATGAGTAACAATATTTGACTGATGGGTTAGACACAAATATTTGGCCGGTGGATTAGTAGCAATATCTGACCGGTAGCAATAATATCATATTTTTTAGAATATTTGCAAGCATTGCCCAAAGTTATACGCATTGTCGATAATTAATTGATTAGGTTGTTTATTTTATGTCAGCAGAGATGACCAATTTAGTGAAGTTCGTGTTTTATTACGGTCCTTGGAATGTTCGAACAAATGACTTTGGAGCAGATCTGGAAGAGTTTATGTGTACACAGTTAGATTTGACTGCCCCTCAAACCTGGAGTGTTAGTCAGTTGAAGGAATGGTTGACAGATGTTTAGGCTATAACATCGAGACATACACCGTCAGCGTGCAAGCATTGTGGACAAAGTCAAGAAAAAAATATTTTCTGGACTTTAAGGCATGTAGATACTGACAGAGACTGGTTTAAGTGGTTAAAAGGATGCGAAGATAGGCATGTAAACCCTCGAGCATTAGTGCTTCCTGTCTTGAAGGAGATCGATGGTGGACATGTTTCGCGCCATAGTGCTGATTCAAGTTATGGGATGTACTCTATGTCCAGTGCTGGAGGCGGTGGTTATGAATCGGGGCAGAGCAGTCAGGCCGGAGGTGGTGAAGACTATAGTGGAGAGGCAGATGCGGACGAGGAAGATGGAAGCATGCAGAACATGATGGAAGAGGAGGATTACATGGATGGCGAGAGTGGTGATTCTGATGACCCTGAGGATTCTGATGGAGAAGGCAATGGTGGAGAGGAAATGCCGATTCCTGCTTCATGGAATCAAAACATGTCAACCGGAATGACCGTTGATGATGGTCATGATTCTGCGTGGGAATATCACGAATGAATTGCCGTGGTGCGGATATCAAGACAAGCAACATTTACAATATGCAGTCGTTGCTTGGGCAATGTCAACACACAGGGTTTTGAAAACAACAGTGTCCTCTAAGAAATACTTGACAATGGAATGCGTGGATATAAATTGTCCAGGCAGGGTGCATGCCTATGTCCCTACGTATGACACAACTTGGTTGGTGAGCGACTATGTGCAGCACACATGTGAGCTACACAATGTTCCTGAAGATCATCTTAACCTCTCCTCCACACATCTAGCTCGGCTGCTTTACACGGACTTAGTAGAGTGCAAAGCGATGACAGTACCCAGTATACAGAAGAAAGTAAAGACCCGATTTAAGTACTCCATTTCGTATGGCAAGGCTTGGAGGGCAAAGCAAAGGGCCCTTGAGGAGAGGTTTGGTTCGTTTAGAGACTCGTATGACTCCGTGGTCCGACAACTTCAGACACTGCATGATAGAAACCCAGGCACCTATGTCGACATACAATATTATGTGATACCCGAGGATCCATCCGTGAAGGTGCTTCATCGAGTGTTCTTCTCTTTTGCTGTATGCATCCAAGATTTCACTTATTGTCGTCTAGTGATATGTGTAGACGGTACTTTTCTAACTGGCAAGTACAAGGGTCAGATCCTTACCGCCATTGGTCAAGACGGCAACAATCAGATTGTCCCACTCGCATTTGCTTTCGTGGAGGGCGAAAACACTGAAAGTTGGACATGGTTCTTCAGGCAGCTCAAAATAGCATTTGTGAAAGACAAGCCCAATGTGTGCATCATTCATGATAGGCATGCAGGTATACTCAATGCCGTAAAATGGCTGACACAGCCAAGGCCGGAAGAGAAAACACCTTGGCTTGACATGCAAAGCCGGTGGTGCATGCGCCATTTGGGTGCTAATTTCTTCTCACAGTTCAGAAACAAGAACCTCATGAATCTATTCAAAAAATTGTGCAAGCAGAACCAAGAATGGAAGCATAATTTCATACGCGCAAAGCTCGATGAATTTACTCAGAAACATGTGAGGGCAAGGAAAGCTGCGCAAAACGCAGTAGTCAAGACATCAAGCGGCGAGAGTGCATAGTTAGCTACTGGAGCTGCACTTGTGGAGGAAGATCTTATAGGGCTTTGTGACTTGCCTGGATTTGATCCACCTGGTACAAGGAGAAGGCTCGGCAGATCGATCAAGAACTTCTAACAGTGGATAGAGCACGAGCCTTTGGAGAGGTGGTCTTTGCTACACGACACACATGGAGCTAGGTATGGTGTCATGACTATAAACCTAGATGAGTCATATAACTTTGTCCTCAGAGGTAACAGGGCACTTCCACTGACAGCCATAGTCGAAGGTATTCTGTATGGCACGATTTCATATTTTAGAACCAGAAGACAGGGTGCTCAGATGCATATCATGAACAATCCGAACGCACGCTTCTGTGAAAAGGTTATGAGGTACATGGATAAGAAGATGGCGAAGGCTATGTCACACACCATCGTGTGCATAGGTAATGAGGACAGAAGGTTTGAGGTGCGGCTAGCCACCGATAAGTTTGGGTGTGGTAATGAACTAAGAACGCATGAGGTGAAGATTGGTAATGAGCAATGGCCAACCTGCGAGTGCATCTGCAACAAACCAAAGTTGCTTCACCTGCCTTGCTCTCATGTGCTTGTCGGCAGCCTGTGGTTGGACGCCATATCGTTCGTGTCTCCCTACTACCGAAAGAATCATGTGGTCAATACTTGGACGGGTGAGATGTCGATTTGAGTAATGGGTAATTTCAACACCGTGAACCTGGTGAAAGGCAAGACATCCCACACCGCTCTAATGCGAACAAGCGAGGCGACGCCAGTGTAGGCACATCCGGAATGATATGGACGAATCAGAAGCTGGCGGCCCAACTCGGCAGTGTTTTCTATGCAATGCATTTGGTCACCGGGATACTCATTGTCCCACTTTCGGTATAGGCGTCACACCTACTGAGGACGCGAGGTCGAAGAGGTAGAGGACGCGCATGAAACTATGTTTTAAGTTGTAATATGTGGCGAACTATGTTTTAAGTTGTAATATGTGGCGAACTATGTTTTAAGTTGTAATATGTGGCGAACTATGTTTTAAGTTGTAATATGTGGCGAACTATGTTTTAAGTTGTAATATGTGTCGAACTATGTTTTAAGTTGTAATATGTGTCGAACTATGTTTTAAGTTGTAATATGTGACGAACTATGTTTTAAGTTGTAATATGTGGCGAACTATGTTTTAAGTTGTAATATGAAAATGCTTATGTTAATTTTTAAATTGTTCAGAAATGGCGAGAAGATACAGGTTGCTCGATCCAGACATTGAAAAAAAGCATCGGGCTAGAATTTTGGAGGATGAGCCCAACTCACTTGAGCCTTTGGTCACTCGCACACCGAATGTTAACTGGAGGATACACCCCGCTTGGGTTCCTAGGTACGATTTAATCATGAATTATGTGAGTATTTTTGGGTCGCGGTACATGATTGATCACGTTTTTGGTCATGCAGGTTGAAGTGGGCTGGGCTTTTACCTTTTGTTCGCTTGGTTGAGGCCACTGCAGACTCTACACGCCTACTACATGACCACTCGTTGCTCACATTCTTGGTCGACCGTTGGAGGACCGAGACCCACACTTTTCACTTTCGCTGGGGAGAGATGGCTCCTACTCTCCAGGACGTTTCATGCCTGTTGGGACTTCTTTTGGCTGGACAGCCCATTGGACCGCTACAGGCACCAGCGGGTTGGCAACAAGATATGGCACAGCGATTCCAGGGTATTACTAGACCATTGGAGTATGAAGAACACAGGCCCAAGTTCGACTCGTTACTAGGATGTCAGGTGTGTTTGCTAACTTCTCTTTAATCTGTAAGACATTATACATTACTGGCTACTGGTTACTTATCGAACCATATTTCATTAATGCAGATACAACAGCTAGGCTATCTAGATACTCAGTTGACAGAGGCACAAATCACTCGGTCCTTGGAGGCATACATACTTTGGCTTCTCGGTAAGGTGATGTTCACCGAGAACCATGTCACCACTATCACCGCTCGCTACATCCCTATCGCATTGGAGATCGCCAATGCAACTAGCGCTGACATGATTATACAGAGGAGTTGGGGTTCTGCGGTCTTAGCGGCCACGTACCGAGGTATGTGCAGCGGTTGCCAACGGAGGGCACCGAAGTCAGGCCTGCTTGGATGCCCACTATTGTTGCAGCTTTGGTCCTGGGAGCGGTTTCCTATCGGCCGGCCGGACGTTATGGTAGATACGCCTTACCCTACAACTACTTTGGGCGACCCTCTGACTGGACTGTTCGATCCAGACCACATTGACTTGCCTACTTTCGGTTCAGTTTGGACACATCACCAGGTATGTGCAAAGTTACTTGTTACATTCATTATTTAGTTGACATAAACTATGCATGGAGCTAACAAATTATTATTCGCAGAGACTCTTTTCTCACAGTCAGGTGAGGGGTTGCTACCCCGCACTGTCCGAGTAGTTTGACGTACTGCTAGCGAGTTCGGTGATGTGGGAGCCCTACGATAATGAAGCTGTCGCTGCTAGATTCCAGAGGGATGGGGACAACATACAAATGCCTATTCTATGCGCCAGGGACGAGCCGTATTGGCTCACAAAATCGAAGATCATCTTCGACATGCAGGCAGAGGAGATGAGCCTACATAGAGTAATGAGGCAGTTTGGTCTTCGCCAGTTGGCTGATCCTCGTCCTACGGAGAGCGCCATACCTTCAGTCGTACACACGTATGTTTCATTTACACATTACTTCCATCTTAACATGATTTATTGACATGACACTAACCATGTTAAATGTTAGGTTGTCGAGGAAGGGAAGTAGCAAGACCGCCACGGGTTGGCTACACAGGGTTGGGGTGGGTGCTCAAGAGTGGGACACGCCATGCCCGAGTCTGGGACTCGAACGACGCGTTTGACATGGAAGAGTTCAACAGGTATTTGGATAGCTACATGAGCGCCACACGACTATGCATCACGCAGCAATCTCACCCAGAGGAGATGCCGGGCGCGGCTACTTGGGATAGTTATCCGAACCAGTCGACTGTGGGCAGCAGACAACACGCGGTATGTTCTTCATCTAATGCACATATTTATTACATAGTTTTCCATCTATATATGGCGAACCTTGTGGTGTCACTTGCAGGCACAACTGTTAGTCGATCTTGAGACGGAGAGTGCTGAGTACAGACGCTCTCTTTCGTCCGGACCCCTACTTATTCACCGGCGGGACCAGGAGACCTGGACGAGTCGCCTGGAGGAGAAGATACGACGTATCTACGGGGTTATCACGTGCGCCCGCCCTTCGGACATTGCTCACCACCCGGCACCACAGCGTACTTCGCGACACTCGATGCACCACCACCAGCAGCAGCCACCCTCGCCCCTACAACAGTCTCCCCGTCCATGGCTTACACCACAGACGGCTCCGAGACCTCCTCCTCCAGACCAGGCTGGAGGTTCGACGTGGCATCAACAGTCTTCTTTCGACTGTTGGCAGCAGCAGCAGCCACCTTTGCACGATGGAGGTTCGTCGTGGCAGCACCAGCAGCAAGAGCCTTGGGGTCACCCTCCCATGCCAAACTACGGGTTTCGCCCACAGCCACAACCATAGGGTATGTGTCTTACAAGATAAGCGTCGAGGCTCAGTTCATGTCAAGTTCTTACATACTTTGTTTTTATGTGCAGGAGCATTCGGAATGCAGGGGTCTATGCCTGGTTATCAGTCGTCTATGTCCGGATCCGCCTGGACTGATCAGGACGTTGAATAGCACTCAGGATTTCATGACGTAGAGCAGTTGGCTGAACATTTTCCAGACTCCCCCTGACCCCACACAGGAGACTCAGTACGATGAGCACGGGTCGGTGATTCCTCCCCGACAGGTTCGGCCGCCCCACAGGTTCGGTTGGACGACACCTCCTAACCCACCACCCGAGCGTCGCGGCAGACGACGTCGCTGAGACATATATTTATCTATGTACGAGACATATATTTATCTATGTATGAGACATGTCTATCTATGCATGAGACATATATCTACCTATATATGAGACACCATTCTATCATTTCACGATTTTTATTGCAACACAGTTCAACATAACTTGCAACATAGTTCAACATAACTTGCGGTACATAAATAAGAGTCTTATCTATCCCTAGCATGATGCCTTTCCCTTTCCCTTCGATGATGCCTCACCCTTTCCCTTGGACGATCCCTCGCACTTGCTCTTCTTGGCCTGCGCTTTCTTCTTCTCCTGCCTCTTGTCCCACTCAGCTCTCGCCTTGCTTCCAACGGGTGGCGGCATGAAGATATCATCCTCATCTTCGCTCTCTTCTATCCAGGCCCCACGTGCCACAACCCGGCTCATGTCGCCTTGACTCTTCTTGGCCTGCTCTTTCTTCTTCTCTGTCTCTTGTCCCACTCAGCTCTTGCCTTGCTTCCAACGGTGGCGGCATGAAGATATCATCCTCATCTTCGCTATCTTCTATCCAGACCAAGGTGCATTAGCCGCTCCATCATGCGAAGCTTCACTCTTGAAGGTGAGCTTGTCCCACCTTGCTCGGATCCCGAGAAGCTCGCTGCACCTAATTTGGGGTCTTCGCCCACCCTCTTGATGAAGTGACTTACCAAGTATAACGAGAGCATCATGGTTCGATACCAACGTATCCCGGGCTGGTTTATCGCCTATGTCAACAGCTCGATATGAAGAAAAGCCCAATGGACATATCTACAGCCGTGGAGACGCGTCGGTCATAGTGGAGAGGAGTGGAGGAAATGCGAGAGCAAGAGGAGAGGAGGAAATGAGAGAGTAAGAGGAGGAAGAGATGAACTGGTAAGGATACATCTCGTTCCGGATTTATAGAGGCACCGAACGAATAGGGAAAAAGGCGGAAGTAGTATGGAAAAAGGGAAGTAGCGCGGAAAAAAAGGGCGGGAAGTAGTGGCGGGAACAAAGGGCGGGAAGTACTGGCGGGAAAAATCGGCGGGAAGGATTGGCGAGGAAAACAGCGGCGGACGATTATTTAGCGGAAGGGCTGCATTGATCATGCAGGATTTTGTTAGAGGCAGGACGATTAGGCTATCGGTACCAATCGGCCTGGGCCAGACCGATTGAACCAATCGGCTTGCTCCAAGCCGATTGCATGTGTGGGGCAGGACCGATTGCATGATGCCACATGCAGTCGGCCAGGGCCTGGCCGATTGGCCCAGTCGGCTTGCCCCATGCCGACAAAGTGCTAGATCTCGAAATTCGAAAAAACGTGTAATAGAACTCAAATTAATTAATTAATTCGTATTATTTAAAAAAAATTCGCCAAAACTTTCCACTCCATGCTACTCTATCGTCCTGTACATTAAAACGGCGGTGCCATGATTTGCAGTTCGCCTCTCCTGGAGGTTCTCCTGCTGCGCCACTGTTTCGACACCCACGTTCCCGCCGAGCGTGTCCGGCAATCGAAATTCCCCGGGATCAAGATCATGACGCTCGACTGCGGTGATAAGTGTTGGTGCTACACTTATAATTCAGTGATAGGTTACCCTGCTTTGTTTCAGAAAAGGAGGCGACCTCTACACCGATTAGTGCATAACACCGTAAATTATTGCAAAGCGTCATTCAAGTACAGTCTAAACAAACTCCGTACGTAGATCACAAATTTAAAGCTCCATAAAAAGTTACGATGCTCACTTATGAGGAGAGCGATGAGTCAGACCATGCTCTTGTGATTCTGAAGATGGGAGGATTTCATTTTCCATTGTGATTCTGAGTACATTGTGTTTGATTGTTATCTTACATGAGCGTGCGCCTCTTCCGTTTGTAATGGAGTGTAACACCCTCAGAATCGGTCCTATGCAAGTTTTAGCGAAACCCGCCAAACCCGCATAGAAACGATTCAAAGGTGCCCACCAGGCACTTTCGTGCGGGTGGAAAACGAAGTAATAACATTACACAACAGTCCTCGATGGGACCCACAGAACAGAGATATATACATCAGCGACTCAAAGAGTCAAGAATACAGATATAATATACAAAGATCCAAATCACCTTGAAAATGATAGAGCGTCCGACTACGGACAAGAAGCAAATGGGGCTAAGAGCCCTGAAGAATAACCAATGGCGTCCATAACCCCGCCTGTGCCAAGCCGGAAGGGTAACCCCGCTAACGTCGATCTCAAACCTGCTTAAACAAAGGGGTGCCGACAAAGGGCAAAGGAAAAAGAAGGAGTCGATCGAGGCCGACACGGCGAGGCTAGAATTCGGCGGTCCTCGCCTACATAGGTATGGTGGACTGAAGCGGCAGCGGCAACATGCGCTAAACAACCTATAGAGACTCGATAGAACTGGCGGCTATCAGAGAGGGATAAGAAAGACCTATTCGAAACCAACCTGATTCTACCACCAAACAAACCCATCCTGGCGTTTCCCCCTCGAGACCAAACGAGGAAGTCAACCGAGGAACTCACACCGTTGGCAGTTTTATTTATTCAGTTATCGTTGCGGCAATTTACTAGTCAGGTTTAGATAATCATCCTGATAAAGTAAGCAGTGGGAACTTTTAGTTAACCATTCCGTTTTAGTTGCAACACTTACTAATCAGATACAGATAGCATGAGATAACCCAAAACCCAGTAGTTGTTGGTACTTTTATTTAGCCATTCCATTGTAGTTGCCATACTTACTAGTCAGGTACAATGGTCGCAAGCGACACTCCAAACAAGCAATTGTGGGCAGTATTATTTAGCCATTCCATTATAGTGAAGCTGATTACTAGTCATTATAAAGTCAAATTTATAGCACTACTTTAGTTATAGTTGTCTATGATAGAATCTTGTCTTTGCAAGTCGTCCATAACATGACACGGCTTTCGAAAGTTTTAACCTGCCAAGGTGCACAAATAGCAACACACACTCGATCAGCCTTGGAAAAACCAAATCAAAACCCAACGAGGCCTTCACGACAAAGCAATCGGAGGATTCAGAAATATTTCAGGGGCCACCCATTGAGTAGACCATAGCGGAGCTCAACTGCTGGTCAGAAACGATCGGGAACCCGAAGTGTGACTGGCTTGTCGATACCGCGAAAACACTCCGCTTACCTAAATGCAGTGTGCCTCGCACAATCGTAAATAAACAGAGCATGGCATAAGTACGGATAGTAAATAAAACCTTAAACTAGTTTGTGACCCCAAGAAATAAGATGAATCAAGCTCGCTCAGGGGGTCCCATAATCCTCCGGATGTGGATAGCGATAAATCAAGGAACAGTATCAAGTACTCGGGGTCCTACGGGACACAAGTGGGCGGTCGGAAACCAAATGTTATCTATCACCCACCGATGCCTCTGCTTACTTACTTCAATTTTTAGTTGTTAAACAGAAATTAAAGTGAACGATAAGTAAAGCCATGATCATCTCCAACATCAAACGTGCGGCAATACTCCAACAACTGTGGTACATGGCGACACGCAACAACACTTGAGCAAGCGACTACGACGCGCAAGTCCAACTATCTACCAAACAACAGGTAATAGGAGGTGTCCAGGGCAATATAAGGCTGCAAGGGATATCACGGGTACGAAAACTAGAGCATCGCAACACAGATAACAATAGATCAACAGGAGGGAATAAATACTATAAAAGTAAGATAGGTAGAAAGGGGGGAGATGCTCGCTTGAAAACATTGCCGAAGTTTCAACCGAAGATCGGGTCGGCACTCGCAGCAACTCAACGGCCCAATCCGCGAAGAAGCAAAACACTAGAAGGAACACCGGTTGCAATATTTAATACTACGGCAAAAGATCGGGCATGATGCATGTATGATGTATGACATGGCGAAGGTGCAATGCGATTAGGCCATATTAAGCGGAACCGGGGTCCCGACAATTAATTAATAGGTTCAAGTTGTTTAGATATCCCGCAATTTAAATGTTGTTTTAACAAGGCAAGATATGACAACGGTTCGATGCACAAATTTAAATGAGGCCAATATAAGACTAGATTTGCCCGCATATGGGCCCCATATTTAATTATTAGGTGAATCGGCATAAGGCCCCCAAACCACATGACAAGGATGCATGCAAGCATGACAATTCAATATGCAACAAGTTGTATTACGTTATAAAATAGGGTTTCGGGAAGGGGTTCACACATTAGGGGTTCTCGACGGTCTCAGGGTCCAGGGTTCGACGGGGTCGGTCTCAGACTCCGGAATCGCTCTCAGATAACGGGGTAGATCTTGGCGTTCGGGTAGACGAACTTGGCGTGGCGTCGAGGCGCATCGGTCTCGCCCTGGACGGTACCGATCTTGTCGTCACGAGGATCTTGTCGGGTCCGCGCCATCGAGTCGGTCTTGGCCTTCGGGGTGAGGAACTTGGCACCCTCGAGGAGCACTTGTCGTATTCGGTGGCGATCTTGGCGGTCATCGGGTCCGGGAGCGGTTCTCGGCGAACCGGTCGGTTCCATGTCGGCATACTTGGCGTTGCGTGAAGAGGATCTCCGAGTTCAGGGTCTCGGCCACCGAGTCTGTGTCGGTGCACTCGGTGTTCCGGGTTGGAGATCATGGTGTTCCGGCTTCGGTTGTCGACGGTGTACTTGGTTTGGCGTCGATGCGGTCAGGCTTCGAAGAGGAACGAGAACACGCCGGGTTTGATACTCGGCTCCAGGAACGGTCTTGCGGTCTGCGATGAAGATCTTCGGACGCAACGCCTTTACGGTCTTGTCGCCGGACGATCTGCGTTCCTAGTCGTGGCAGCGAGACAAGACGTTGCACGAGGCCTTGGATTGGGAACACACAGCAGCTGGAGGTCTAGGGTGCCGACAAGACATGCGAGGGGCAACAGACGGCCCGCCACGAGACGACGCGAGGGCTAGGCGGCGGCGCCAGAGCGTCATGGGAGGCGAGGAGGACGGCCGGGGGTCCTCGGGGCCAGGCGAGACAGAGGTGAGGGCGCCGATCACGGATGCGACGGAGCTGCCGAGGAGCTGGCGAGGCGGGCGAGAGCAGGAACGCGGAGCGGCGGAGGTGGGCCGAGGCGGGCGAGCGCGGGTGGTGGCGGGCGGCTGAGCGGGCTCGGGCGAGGGGAGGCACGGGCCGGGCGAGGGAGGCCGGACGGCCAGGGCGAGAAGAGAGGGCCGAGGAGGAGGCGCGCAGAGCCTGCGTGAAGGCAGCGAGAGGACGAGGCGGAGGCGTCCCGACGGCCAGGCTGAGCCGAGAGAGGAGGAGGTTCCGTGGCAGCGGCGTCTGTGGCCAAGTGAGGGCCCACATGAAGCGAGGGTCTGGCGAGCGGCGGTGGGAGGCGGGCTCTGCAGAGGGGGGAGGGAGGAGAGAGGTGGCCGGGCGAGCGCGCTAGAGGGGGAGGAGCTTGAGGGGCGGTCGACGACGCGAGGAGGGGTGTCGAGGGAATGACCACGGCAGATGCTGCAATCGGCAGCGAGTAGTAGAACGAGGGCAGCCATCCATGCGGTCGAGATGAGGGCGAGACTCGGGTTTTACCTGAGTTCGGCCCGAGGGTAAAGACCTACTCGCTAGATTGTATTATGGAGGTGATTACAATGGGCGAACTCGACTAGGCGGCGAGTTGCTTGGGTGAATGAGGAACGTCTCTACTGCCCCTTAGGGAGGTTTATATAGGCTCACCTCCCTAGGGTTTACATATCTCAACCGATTCTGAGCTTTGCCAACACGCTAAGTCAAACCGATCGGGCCTATCTACCGCTGGGCCTTGACCTCCAGGCCGCTGGTGCCTTGATGGGCTTGATCCACTGCTGTTCTGCAGCCCACTCGCCACCTTTGGGCTGGGCCGGAACGCCCCACCGAGGATACCCCAAGAGGCATATCCCCATCGTAGTCCCCGAGGCCGCTGTTGATTAGGCGCGGTGGCTGCGATGGAGTATACGGCTTCAAGTTGGCATCCAAATAATCGTCGGCGGGCTCGCACGAAGGAAGAAATCCATGACGAAAGTCGCGTCTTGGGTGAGTCGAACCAACGGGTCGCGCTCGTGAGTAACTCAGAGCCGGGTGGCGAGGCGGACCGTCGCGTGGTCAAACTAGCCGTTAAGGTAACTTAACGGTAACTTCGGCGTAATCATCGCTGTAACGGCCCCTAGTTTGGCGGGCAGCTCGCTATATAAGAGGGATGGTAGGCTATCGAAAGCCAACCGCCCATCATTTCCTCCGAGTGCACACATCTCTCGTCCCGATCCCGCGAACTGATCGACCCGCAATCTTCCGCCCAAAGCGAATCTCACCATGGCCCTCCATCGAACCTTGGGAAGATCCAAGTGCACCAGAGAATGGCCTCCTTCGAGGAGGCCGGAATCTCTGGCTTTGCTGGCGAATCCAATGGGAAACGACCCGACCAGCGTGAGAGAGAGTTTATCTGTTTCACTAGTCACCTCGAGCGGGTTTAGGGTTTCCCACTTCATTCTTCCGGGGCTGCGCTTACTACGGATCCAGCCCTCGGATCTGGGTCCCCATAGTATCGAGCAGCTCGCCATATTCGTATGCTCATGAGTGCTATTTGGGCCGCCCTACTTTCCCTTGTGGCAAGATCTGCTCCATGGACGGACGGATCAGCGAGGAGGCGATGCCCAATGCTAGCCGAGGCTTAACTTTCCACTCAAATCCAAAGCCTCCTTCGACCGATCTTGCCGGCCAAAGCGGCGAGCGATCGAAAAGGTCTTGGTTTTACGTGACCGAGGCGACCCGAAGGCGGCGATCCCGCACTCGCCAACCGCCCGAGCCGCGCAACCTCCAGTGTCAAGCTCCCCGATGACCAGCGAATGGTCGTCGACGAAATGCTCGAGACCATTCATGCGAAGAAGAAAGGGCAGACGGTGAACCTATACAATCACGGCTTGGCGGGCGTTGCTCGCCGCCCGACGCGAGCATTATATGTACCAAGACACGCCGAGAAGACTCGACGAAGGCCAGCCTCGCTGAGTGGAAGCCGGAGGACTACCTCCGGTGCCGAAGAGGATCACCCAGCGGCATACACGGACGCGCAGCCGGATTTCTCCATACACCGCGAAGGCCCGCCCAACGGTAATTATCTTTTCGTATTCGCATGCATGTGCAATCATGCGGTAACCTTAACTTCGTTTCATGTTTTCACGCAGCTATTCCAAGTGGTCGAAGGGTGGCTACCACCCGCCGATGACGAGAGCTCCGGGCCATCCGCCCAAGACACAAGCGAGTCGCCACCCGCCAAGGGTAACGCGGACGACGAGGACGAGTCCGAAGAAGAGATTGCCCCACTGGCTCGAAAGACCCGCGGGCAACGTCAACGCGAACTCGAGGCAAGCAGAGCCTCGGCGCCATGACGACGACGAACTCCGGAGACCACCTCGCCCGTCGTGCCACCCCAAGAAGAAGAAGAAAGAGGCGAGGGCTCCTTGAAGAGGAAGACGGCCGCCAAGATGGCTTCACCTCCGGCCGCGAGCAGCTCGACGCATACAGCTCGGGTGACGAGGCGGCCCCACCAACAACCGCTTAGATGCGCCATCCACGGAGGCACCGCTGGCCTCAATGCCTCCGCCATTCGCGCCGGTCTCCGGCTAGGAAAGCTCCAACCGAGGCGACTTCACCTCGCAAGGAAGTCCCGCAGCTGATCTCGCCTCGCAAGGAAGCTCCGCCGCAGCCCTCCTCAGAGAGGTTTCAAGGCGCCCGAGGTACCAACCGCTACCTCGACATCAAAGAAGCCATCCGTATCCTGGGCCTCAAGGCCCCGAACTGGGGCATCGCCGGTTGGCTCGATGGAGAAACCAAATGCCTTCAGACGGGCTGCGTTTCATTCCAGTTGCCAAGTAAGCTTTCGGCCTTCACCTTTCTCTTACCATTTTTACTTTTTCTTGAGTTGTCTTGACGTGGGACCGGAGTGAAGAAGATGGGCCACCCGACGGTGGCCAAGGTGCCCTCCGCTTAGCGGGGAGGACCTTCCCGCAAGAGGAAGGTGGGAGGTCGCCGCCCACGGAAGGCAGAAGAAGGCCAAGGCGACATCGTCGATGTCTCCGACGACACGAACGCACCGGCTAGGCTGGCCGCGGACCGCGTCCACGAAGGGGGGCATTTCGTTGCCTAGACCGGAGGAGGCGAGCTCCTTGAGCGCGCGTCAATCGCTACCTTCCCCGCTTCATGACCAAGGCGGCCAGTGCGGGCTGCGATCATGAGCCCTACTCAGAGATCCCCGAGGTTGACCAACGTCGCGGACACACACCGGCGTTGCTTATGCTCGGACGCGCGCAACTCTCAACATGCTTGGCGCGCCATCCAGTACCTCCGGTCCCCGAGTGCGCGCTCGCTAAATTTTAGCGGTGGGCACTTTAGGAATTTTTCAACCACAGCCCCCGAGTGCGCATCGCTAAATTTTAGCGGTGGGCACTTTAGAATTTTTTCAATCGCGGTCCCGAAAGTGCGCATCGCTAAATTTTAGCGGGTGGGCACTTTAGGAATTTTTCAATCGCCCCTCGAGTGCACACTCGCTAAATTTTAGCGGGTGGGCACTTTAGGAATTTTTCAACTGTCAGTCCCCGTGTGCTAACTTTGACGATGTGCAGGGTCTGCAGCTGGAGTCGGCAGAGCGATTGCTAAGCAGGCGTCGAGGAGGGGTTGGCCGCTTCAAGAGGTTAACAAGGACCTTGCAGTGCAGCGAGGGCGGCTCGCCAAGAACTTGTATACCGGCGGTGACGGGCGCGAGGTCCGCATTAGGCACGGCCGAGCAAAGGATCGCCGACCTCGAGCGCGAATCGGAGGCGAAAGAAGCAAGCTCAGCGAATGGGCGAGCTAAGGCCGTGGCCGCTGGAAGAAGACCGGAAGGTGTCGGAGGCCCTCATTGTTGGGCTTCAAGGCGACCATTCGTCGCTTCAAAATTTTATCACGGAACTCGCCGCCTGCTGCTTGGTAAGTGCACCTTCGCCTTGCAATCATATTGTTTGTTGTTTCCGTAGTGCTCACAACTGTTTCCATCTCGCAGGCCGTGTGATTGGTAGCCATGAGGAAGCGACCTCTCTTGATGCGAGGGTGCGTGAGCATGCTTGTCGACTCGGCGACATCGTCGGCGACGCATCCGCGCCTATCTTCAAGAGATGTCGCCCACGGAGGTTATTCGAGTGACCTTGTTGAGGTGTGGGAGTACTTGGAGAAGGCGCCCATGGTCGTGGAGTTCATGACGCGTCGGCGTTTGGCGTGGGCGTCGAGCTACGAGCCTTGGACTCGCCGCTTCCCGAAGATTTCGACCTCGACGATGTGACGAGTGGGTATCCTCGCCGACCGGGCGCGGTGGACTGTCGGAGGTCCTCAAGCTGCAGGAGCGAGCCGCTACTCGAGCGTGTTCGGGCGATGGGCGACCTTCTTCCTTATCAGAAGCGGTCGTCGCGCCGAACGACCCGAGCCGCATCGCGACTTCAAGGTCGAGCAGCCCTTCCGCGGCGATGGCGGGCGAGCCGACAACGTATCCATCGAACCCGTATACTCCGTTCATTGAAGCGGCGGATACGGGTGCATCATCGTCAAGCCTGCAGTAGTGTGGTGCCTAGATAAGTTAGTAGCAATTCGCCGAGGCATAGTTTGTAATGTAAGACAATGCGATGTGCGATTGAATCGGATGTTGTGTTTATTTTGCTAAATTGTGTTTTGGATTGATTTTGGATGAGTCCCCGAGCGTCCCGCCTTTTGTGGGTTCACCTTATATATGATGTGTGTTGTTATCATGTGTTTTGTTAATTTAGTCGACTACCGGGGCTCGGAGAGCCATCGCATGGCGACTCCTTGAGTGCTCAGATTTTACCGCTTTTCCCGTGACGCGGGCGGGCTAAGTCCCCGGCGTGGTACTTGGTAGTTCAAGGCGCGACTCGAGGGTGGTTGAGGACCGAGCGTTGTGTGGGCGTCGCTCCGCTCGCCCGGTGGGTCATCGCGTGGCGAAGTCCCGGCACGCCTCTTACTTGGCGTTTTCACGACCGATCGACGAACTGGTATGCACCCGAGCGTGGTACTTAGTCGCTCGAGTCGCTATGCCGAGGATGCGGAGGACCAGGTCTGTGGGAAGCGAGGACAGATGTCTTGGTTCGTAAAACCGGTCGAGCTAGGCGACGATGGGGCTCCGGGTTGGCGTTTTGTGGACGATGCAAGACTGAATGAGTCGGTGCTCTTACATCGCACTACTTAGCCGTGCGGTCGCTGTACCAAGGGTTGACTTCAGATTTTTAGCATGACGTTAATTACGAAAAGCGAGTGGCACAAGGTATGGAGAGTAGACGAACTTTGCGGGAACCGCTTTTTTATTCATAGCGACCGGAGAGTACATATGTGGGGTTCTACGTATAGAACTTCCGGAGGAGGTGTACATTCCAGGCCGCTGACGTCGAGTTCACCGTCCCGCGGACGTCGACGAGGTAGTAAGCGTCGTTGCGAGCACGCCCGAGCGAACGGGCCTTCCACGAGGGGAGAGAGCTTGTGCATGCCCTTCTTGTCTGGATGAGGCGTAACACCAAGTCGCCTTCACGGAAGGTGCGGGTTTCACCGTCTGCTTGTGGTAGCGACGAGCCCTTGCCGATAGATAGCGGTGCGCGACCGGCGAGGTCGCGTGCTTCGCCGAGTTGGTCGAGCCCATCTTGGCGGGCCAGTTCGCTTATGCCTCCGTGGTAGTGGACCCGTGGCGAGTCGTGTTCGAGGTCGGTGGGCATGACCGCTCAGCCAGTAGACCATGAAGAAGGGGTGAATCCGTCGACCTGTTGATCGAGGTGCGGATTCCCGGATGACGGAGGGAAGCTCTTCGACCCAAAGAACCGGTGCTTTCGAGTGGTACTTGAGTCGGCTTCAGCCGTGGAGGATGCTTTGGTTGGCTCGTTCACCGCCGTTGGATTCCGGGTGTCGACGCGAGGTCGAGCCGGATGTGGTGCTCCTCGCAGAACTTCGCCATTGCTCCCTTGCGAAGTTTGTGCCGTCCGTGATGATCTTGTTAGGGAAACCGTAGCGGTATATGAGCTCCAGAGGAACTTGGTGGCGATCTTCCGTCGCACTTCCGGACCGGCTTGGCTTCTACCCACTTGGTGAATTTGTCCACGACCAGCGGTGGGTGTAGGAGGGGCCTTCTTGAAGGGCCCACCATGTCCATGCCCCACACGGCGAATGGCGGTGATGGGGATGGTTTTGGCGCGAACTTGAACGATGCGTGCGGTTGGCGATTGGCACCCGCGCATCGGCCGATGTCGGCGGCGTCGGCGTGTGCGGTGGGCCAAGAAAGCCGTGTCGCATAGCCTTGGCGACTAGGGAGCGCGGCGTGGTGGCCGCGATCGCTGAGTGGATGTCGTGTAAGATTTTGCGTCCTTCGCTGGTTGACGCAGCGTTGAACACGCCGTGACGCTGCGCTTGTGTAGTTCGCCGTCGATGATGGTGTAGGACTTGCATCGGCGAACAATCATTCGAGCGCTTGTCTCGTCTGCGGGCAGGTTACTGTCTCTGTGTAGGCGATGTAGGGCTTGGTCCGGTCGCGGCTCGGTGACGAAGTGCGACCAAGGTTGCCTCTGGTTGGAGCGGGACTCAATGTCGATCTCCTTCGGAGGAGGCCGACGGCGTGAAGATGGTGTCTAGGAACACGGCGGTGGTGTGGATCGGTGACCCGATGCGAGAGAGGCGTCGGCCTCCTTTTTTCGCTGTCGATCCACTCGACGGAATAGCCGTGAAGTGGCCGCCACTTGTCCACCTCTTGGCGATACGCCGCCATGGTAGGGGAGACGGCGCAGTGCCGGCGACTTGTCCCATGACGAGGTCGGAATCGCCGTAGCATCAAGGCGATTGACACTCATCTCCTTTGCAGCTCGCATGCCGTGGAGTAGGGCCTCGATTCGCCATGTTGTTGGTGCAGGCGTGAAATCGAGGCGGAGGATGTGGGAGCTTGTCGCCTTTGGCGGTCAAGACTATCCTCGCCTCCCGCCCTGCGTTTTGGACCCGTCAAGTGTAGGCTCCATGGTGAAGGCGGCGGCTTCTTCCGCCGGGCCTCCTCCCCGGCGAGGAAATCGCCGGTGCTCGCGACTTGATCGCCTCCGTGGCTCGTGATTTAACGTTGTGGACGCCGATCTCGACGGCCCACTTGGCGACCCGCCGGCCGCGATTGCGGATGATGTCTTGTAGTGGAGCGAGGAGACGATCGTGATGGGATGCTCTGGAAGTACGCGCAGCGCCGAGCTACGAAGACCGCGATACCAGCTTTTGGTATCAGGTATCGGCGCGACTCGCTAGGACCTCGCCGATGTAGTATACCGCCGGATCGGGCGCTTTTCCTTCCTCGGGTCGTTCGACGACCATTACAGACGACGACGCTCGGACGCCTTGACGTAAACCAGCATGGGCTCCTTGTCGGTGGCGAGTAGAGGTGCGGCGAGTAGCACCTTTTTGAGGTCGCGGAGCGTCGTCCGCTTCCTTGTCCCACGAAGGTGGGATTCTTGCGATCAGCGGTATAGGGCATCGCCTTTCAGGCGGGATGAAGCGGCCGAGAGCCGCCACACGCCAGCTTCGACGCCGCGCAGCACTCGGGTTTGCCGAGCCGGGCGATCGTGGTCGATCTTTGTTGGGTTTGCCTCGATTCCTCGTTTGGAGACGTACCCTAGCAATTGCCGGGTACACCAAGGTGCACTTACCGGGTTGAGCTTTATCTTGTACCTCCGCAGGTTGGCGGTCTCCGCTAGATCGTGAGTAGATCGCCTTGGCGGCGGATTTTACAACCACGTCGTCGATGTAGACGTGGATGTTGCGCCAATTTGGCTCGCGAGGCATTCTTGCATGCACCGTAGGTCGCCCGGCGTTCTTGAGGCCGAAGGTCATGGCGGTGTAGCGAAGGCTTCGAATGGCGTGATGAACGCCGTCTTCTCTTCGCCCTCGACAGCCATTTTGATCTGGTTATACCCGAGTAGGCGTCGAGGAAACACACGACTCGAGCCCGCGGTGGAGTCGATGATTTGATCGATCCGGGAGGACGAATCGCTCCTTTGGGCGGCTCAGGTTTGTGTGTAGTCGATACACATTCTCCGTGTCCCGTTTTTCTTTTCGACCAGACTGGGTTTGCCGACCACTTGAATATTTGATTGGCGAATGAAGCCGGCAGCGCCGCACTTCTTCGGCAATTGCTCGACGCGCTCTTCATTGAAGGGCCGTAGCGATCGCTGATCGGGTCGCACTTTGGGGTCGGCGTTTAGTTTGTGCTCGTGAGCTCCCTAGGGACACCGAGCATGTCGGAGGGTTTCCATGCGAAGATGTCCCTATTCTCACGAAGGAACTCGGCGAGCGCCTTCCTATGCTGGGCTCATGCTCGCCCGATCGTCACCGTCTGGGCCGGGTCGCTGGGACCAGCTTCGACGGTGCGGGTGTCGTCGTGGCCTCAAAGGTTGAGGTGTTTGCGCCTCTGAATTGGGCTTCTTGAGTATTGTGGGGTCGTCGTTGTTGACCCTTTCGCGTATTTGGCGAGCTCATCGGGCGTGACTAGCTTCCGCGATCACGGCGTCGGCGAAAAGCTCCTTTGGCTCGCATTCGCGGCCATGTCGGGTCGCCGTTGATGGTGATGACGCCGACGCCCGGAGCTTCATCGCGTTACGCCAGTGGGGTGCCGCCATGAATTTGGCGAACGCGCCCAGTGACGCAATGGTAGGGGCTGTCGAAGGGCACCATCGAAGACGATCCGCTCGGTGCGGAAGTTCGCCGAGTGCCGAAGGTGACGGTAGCGTGACCTTGCCGATCGGGTACGCCTTCCGACCGGGACGATGCCGTGGAACGTGTGGGTTGTCTCGATCATCGATCGGGAGCCGCAATCGCTGAAGGTGTCGAGGTAGAGGATGTTGATGGAGCTACCGCCGTCCATCGAGTCTTGGGAGCCGAGTCGCCGACCTTGGGCTTGACCACCGGGCGACTCGCCCCGGTACTGGCGCGTGGCGAGTGGTCTTGCCGGCTCCAGGTGATAGGCTGCTCCGACCAGTTCAGGAACTGGGGGACGTCTGTCTGGGCCACCGCGTTGACGGCGACGGCGCGGGCGATGACCTTCTTCTCGCGCTTCGTGTTGAAGCCGGTGAAGGTGTGGAGTGAGCCGGCCACTTTGCCGAATTTTCCGCCATTTTGCGGGTCGTTGTCGGTGTCCTCCCGCGCGTGCCGTGCCTTCTCGATCTCCCTGAGAGTATGGCAGTCGGCGGTGGTGTGCGTGGCGGGCTTTCCTTCCCTGCTGTGAAACGCACATGGTTGGTTAAGGAGGGCCGCGGGATCGAACCTTGGCTTGTTCTTGTAGTTGCCGCCGTCGCGTCGTTGTCCTCCGTCGCGGCGGTAGCTCTTGGGCTCGCGTTGTGCGTGCCCAGCGTTGGCGACGAAGTCGACTCGCCCGTCGCTTGACGCTTACGTGAGGCGGTGCCGCCAGAGCGTGGGTCGACTCGACCGCCGTCGCCGCCCGTGCTTGGCGTTGCCCTCGACTCATCGTCGATGTCTTGGTTGGGGTCTTCCTCGGCGTATCGCTTGGCGATCTCGAGGAGGTCGGGATGTTGTCGAGTGTTTTGGCGTGTCGCTTGAGCTTGGCGACTAAAGGCTCGTGGCGGCACGATGTCTTGAAGCAATGGATCGCGGTGTCCGGTGGATGCCGACCGCGTTACCCGAGCTCTGCCACCGTTGAACCCAGCTATGGTCGACTCGGGGTCCCCGAACGCAGCGTGTGTCCTCGATGGTGGTGGCGCGAGTGTAGGAGCACTCGAAGTGCGACGGCGGCGTCTCGCATTTCTTCCTGTGAGTCGACATCACGGGGAGCGTGTTGATCCATTGCCCGCACGTCCCTCCATCATCGGTGGGAGGTAAGGCGGCGTAGGTCGATGTGGCCCGCGATCCCCATTGCCATGAGGTATGTGTCGAGCGCATCAAGGGTCATACGAGGAGTCGATTTTTCGATCTCCTTTGGCGCCTTGAAGTTTGGCGGTACTTTTCGCCACGGATCATTGGTCCGGCACTTGGGCTAATCGGTGGCGACCATGGGCTCGCCGTGGCGAGTATTTAGGTGTGCCGCAAATCGTCGGGCTGGCGCGTCGATTTTGGTTGTTGATGATGTGAGTGCGGGCGTCGACGGTTCTCCGTTGGCGGCGACGGTTGGTCGCCGCCCGGGATCGTTAGAGAGGCCGCATTCGCGTCGTCGTTGAGGCTCAGTGGCTCGTGGCGGGCAATTGAGGGTGTTTGCCGCTGGACGGCCGCCCGAGGCCGCCGCTTCCGGAGGAGCGAGTACACTCGCCCTGCGAGTCGGCGCCGCTTCCACGGCCTTCGCGAGTAGGGCCACGACGCGTATTGATTTGTAAGGCGCCACGGCCGCCGTGATGTCGCTGGCGGCTCGGCTCGCCACGAGGTTGTCCATCGGGGGAGAACGGTGGAAGGCCGTCGCCGCGGCCCCGTGAGGAGACGACTATCCGCGCTGGTCCACAGGAGGGTGCGGTTAGGTGGTGGCGGGGCACCCATCGCCAGATCTGGCGGTCGGCGCTTCCGGTGGCGTTCTCGCAGATCGCGCTCGCTATGCGCCGGATCGTTCTCATCGTCCGAATTGTGGCGCGCTCGAACGGGGTTCAGGCGTCCGATCCGGCTGGTGGTAGCGTGAGTTCTTGCATCACCGCCGAGGCGAAATTTTTCGGCGGCGTGCTCCAGATCGCCCGCCGCCAGCGGAGTTCCTCGACCTCCGTTGCCGTAGCGTTGGGAGGGATCGGGGTGGAGAAAGGGTCCTCCGGCGGATCGGCGCCGGTGGCCATGTAGGTCGCAGCGTGGCGACCGGTCCCGTCGTGGAGATCGGCGGAGTTTTCCGACCCGGAGTCGAAGTCGAAGATCCCGAGGATGGAAGGGTCCTCGAAGTCTCCCGCGTTGGAGACCTGAGTGATGGAACCCGCGGACGAGGCCGCGGTGATAGATCCGGCGAGTGACGCCGGGGTCGCCGAATCGGCGTCGTCGGTGAGGGCGTCTCCTGCGCCGCCGGGTTCTCGCCACGTCGGCGTGGGCCGAGTCGGAGGCGCAGGCGGTGGATCGTGGCGGACTGGCTCGGAGAGCCGATCGGTGGTGGCGACTTCGCGGATGCGAGCCGAGTCCTCCGAGGTGATGGCGTCGGTGAAGCCGTGATCGTGCCGATCGTGGCGGGATCACTTGCCGCGTGACGGTCGCGCCCGGACGTAGCTGCTCGGCAAGATCTGGAGCATCTCGCCGATCGCTATCATGCGCCGGTGGCGGCCTCGTTGATGGGCAGATTGGATCTCGCCCAGAACACCGGCCGACCGCCAGCCCCAGTGGGCGCCATCGCGAGGGAATGACCACGGCAGATGCTGCAATCGGCGTGAGTAGTAGAACGAGGGCAAGGCGGCCAGCCATCTGCGGCGAGATGAGGCGGAGACTGTGGTTTTACCAGGTTCGGCCGGAGGGTAAAGACCTACTCTGCTAGATTGTATTATGGAGGTGATTACAATGGGCGAACTTCGGCGACTAGGCGGCGAGTTGCTTGGGTGAATGAGGAACGCTCTCTACTCGTCCCTTAGGGAGGTTTATATAGGCTCACCTCCCTAGGGTTTACATATCTCAACCGATTGATTCTGACTTTGCCAACACGCTAAGTCAAACCGACTGGGCCTATCTACTACTGGCCCTTGACCTCCAGTCGCTGGTGCCTTGATGGGCTTGATCCACTCGCTGCTCACAGGCCCACTCGCCACCCTTTGGGCGATCGAACGTCCACGAGATACCCCAGAGGCATATCCCCATCAAGGGGGACGCGGCGCTGGGAAAGTGGCGACTGACGGAGGCCTTGCGAGGGAGGCGCCGAGAGCGGCGCCGGCTCCGGCGACGGAGAGGCCACGAGGAGGAGCGGACGGAGGAGCATGGCGGAGGGGTCGGGAGGTCGAGAGCGTCGGCCGATCTTACTCGGAGAGAGAGAAACGTGAGAGAGATACGCGGGGATGGAGAAGGTGGGAGGTGGGCCGCGGGAACAGGGGCAGGTGGTGGGGCCGGCTTGCAGGGTGGGGCCAGGAGAGGTGAGGCGTGTGTGGTGTGCTGTGTGCGTGGGTTTGAGAGAGAGAAGGAAGGGAGGGAGAGAGAGAGAGAGAGGAGGGGTGAGGTGGCGTGTGGCTAGTGGTAGGGATTTGGGGAGAGGTGAGGTGGCGAGAGATTATTGGTGGGGGTGAGGTGGAGAGGGGTGTGGGTAGAATAGGACTGGTAGTTTTAGGCATTTAGGTGGACCGTTTTAATTTCTGGGGGTGGTCGTTCGGGTCGAATCGGCCCGTTCGACTGTCTCCATTAAAATAATTAAATAACTTTATTTATTTCAACCGGCGCTTTTGCAACCTACAGCGGACAAAACAAAATATTCCGGCGACCCGGGTTTTGCGTTTGAACAGAGGCGGGGCGTTTTTAGAAAACACAAAATAGGTTTGTCTGCAAATAGTTTTATGCAAGCAAATGCAAGATGATGACGATGCTCAAATGCAATGTGGCATGATGACATGAGCATGCGGTCATGATGATGCAATGCACAAAAACAACGCGATTTTCTAGTAGTGGTTTTGCGGGATGCCACATGGAGCTTCACAATTGAGGTATTTTTTTGTAAAAAGGAAAGCTTTGCAAACGTATGTGGCGTTTAATTGTTTGTTGAGGTGTGCTTCGGTGTCCCCCCTCTTAAACTTAAGTTTGCATAGGCTAAATTTTTTTAAACCCATCAAAACTCATATCCAGGCTTCTGGTTTGCAGTTTTTTCCCTTTACTTGGCGTAGTTATTGTGCTTAAATCATTTTTAGGCAACACACTATGTGGGGGTGCAAATTGGTGAACTGGTTTTCAAAAATGTTACTACGTAATTTTGGAAATTCTAGTTCTCAATACCATTGGTGGATCTACATGGTGTTCATGATGTCAAGACATCAAAAAAATTGGTTAACACTATGATATCAGCTAGTACACTTTGACACAACAAATAATAGAAAAATGACCGCACTAGTCCCATGTCTCACTCATTTTGAGCTTTTGACATCACTTGATGCTAATGATAGCTCCGCTATTGCTTAATACCATAGAGCAATTTGTGTTTTACATAGCCCACACACACAAAAAAAAACTACTACTAGCACCATCTACTAGATCTGGTAATGCCTTCGCTTAATTGATGAAGTCATAATCTTTTGAGTTGATTGTTGATAATCTTCATCGTTGGCAGTTGCTTGAGCTTCGCAATTAAAAGGTAAACCTAGTTGAAAATATGTCATGAGTGGCATGCTATTTCAGAACATGTCCAAACATTTCTCTCTACAACTAAACTCATGAAAGTAAGCAGCTTATCCGTGTTATGGGGGGCAGTTAAGGTATGCACGAGACATGGCCTTGTACGTCAACCAGCGCGTGTAAATATTGTTATGAACTTAATTCGCAATTTTTTTTTGTTATGAACTTGTGATCGTGTCGGCTGTACAGTAAAGACATATCTCCTTTTTTTTCCGTGAAAACGCAAAATCCTTTGCGTTAATCTAACCACTCACTGGAGATCTAACGCAAGAAAAAAAAATACAGAAATCAGCTATAAGTATATCTTTCAGCTCCTTGTTTCTGAACTCCATACATATCAATGTCAACCTTCTTCTGGCTTCTTTTTGCGCTCATGTTCACCCTGAATTTGTACTGGAGGCAGACGGGAAGATCTCGGCCCAGCTCGGCCCAGCAACATGCGGCCCATGATAGGCTTGCTCCTCGTTGATGCAGTGAACGACCCCACATCCCCCGTAAAGAGCGCCGGCGAAGCCCCCCTGTGCCACCCCCGCCGCCGCCGCCGCCGCCGTGCGCTCCGCTGCAAAAAGAGATGCAAATTCTCTCACGCTGGATTCCTCGTCTCTCTGCCTCGGTGCACCGCTTCGTCTCTACAGCTCGACCTCTCTACGCTGCATCTGGTACGCCTCGCTGGAGGCCATCAGCGCCTGCTCGACGTGTTCCTCCAGGCTTCCCTACAGCCAGTTCACCCGCCCGTCTTGTTTCCAGGTGAGTCCTCTTCTGCTCATGCCAAGGATTTTATTATTTCCCCGGGCAAGACCCAAAGCATGGAAAACGTCGAGAATGTTGACACAACTAAGGCCATCACTCGATGTTATAGCTACGCCCCTCCCGCCAATGGTGTTGAGGATGAGACGGGAGCAGAGGAACCTGATGAGGTGATTGAGATATTCCCAGATAGCAGCCACCGCGACGGATCCATATACAGCGGCACAGACCATTGGAAAATTGACTATTGTATTTCTGACCGTAATGAGAGTAAGCGAGCAATCTCTTTTCCTTTTTTTTATATGTTTGTTATTAGGGATTTTTTCAAGCTACAGAGTCAACTGATATATTGTCTCCTGAAATCTCGATGTTAATTTTGCTACCCTCTGTTTACCTTTTATACTAATTGATGCCGGTGCGATGGCACTTATAAAAACGAAATCTTGTAGTAGAATGTTACCCAGGGGTTTCATTGGTTGGTGTTTACAAATCTGAGTCCATTAATTTGTATTGGAGGGAGCATGTATGTGTGCATAAAAAACATTAACCAGGTTTGGTGCTCCCTACATATGCAGATAGTCATGAAAAATTATGAAAACATTTATAATGTAGGATATGATGTTGTCTACCATCGCGAAAAAAGTCAACATAAAAGAGGACTTTAAAAGAGAAGCAAAAGAAAATGAATTTCATCACGGGGTGAAATGACATGTCTTTGAAGTTCTTGGAGTATAGTGAACCGAGGAATAGCTTAGGAGGTATGCAATAAATGTACCTTTTCCTTTTTGAGGTGATTAGTTACTCCCTCCTTAGAGTTCCAGTCCATTGTATGGCATGAAGAGGAAAATAATCACAGCCCAGTTTTTGCAGAGCACATGTCCTCTGCTCTGTTTGCAGAAGATAGGAAAATACAATCGTGCTGCTCAGGGCGCAGCCAAACCCCCTTCCTTCTTGTCCTCCTCACACTGTTCTGATTCTTCAGTCTTATTGATGCTGTCCAGCAAGCAGGAACTAACCAAAAGGTTCTTCAGCAAGAGGCACCAGTCTCAATCCATACGAGCATTTCTGGTGTGACTGCCAATGCCTCCAGCCATGACACCCACCGATTGTAATATTCCAAATTTCATGCTGGACAAAGCAGTGTCCAGCTCTTAACCATGGGTTCATGCTTTGCCACATGAGCGACAAGTTCTTCCAGTTGCCATTTTGAAACCACAAATGGTTTTTTAGTTCCCAAAGCAACCTCATAGCTGCTGTACTGAACATTTAAGCACCACATGTTTCTTATTGCTAATCCAAAACCGAACCACTGATTCAAAGCAACTGCCAACATGAATTCCTATGATTTAAGCTAGAACTGCCACTTTCTATTAGAGACCACACACTGGAAGAACATATGTTGGATGGATTCCTTGTCTGTACAGAGCAAACATGATCAAACTTGGACTCCTGATATCACTTTCTTTTTCCTTGGGTTTTCCTAGAAAAAAAAATACTTTTCAAGGGAGCAAAATTCTTACTAAAAAGAACATAGATAGTTTCACTTGGATGCGAGGGAAAATTTCTGATAGGACCATGGAGTCCTTGAACGGCATGTTTACTTTTCGTATGGCAAGCATTCATTTCTTTTATTACTTTCCAATTCTAATTAACTTGTATTTCTCTATGAAGCTTGGCTGGATTCAATGATGTTTTCAGATCCAACAGATTGCATAATGCGCAATGGAACTTGCATGTCACACGCAAGTCGTCACATGTTGCAGTTTTTGTCGTTAAGGTTGGCTAAAATTCCCGAGGAGCTTGGCTCAGTCGAGTTATATGGATACATTGCAGCTCGGGATAATCTGAATCCATTACTTAATTATATCGTCAATTTTAGCAGGGATGATCCCATCATTGTGAAGCAGGTGTGCACATATATACATGTCTGAAATTATTTCAATGAATAAGTCTGTTAAGAACCCATCATCGAAGCAGGCATTTGGGTCCATGGGCTCTTATGAAATGATGAATACCAAGTCTTGTATTATGAAATGATGATTTGCTATATGAACAAATCTAAATTATGAAACTAAGTAGTATCACTTATTAATAGAAAATTAAATAGAATATCTGTACTGTTGTTGCTACCAAGTAAACTTCAAAAATTTGATTTCATTTGTTTATAGGCATATAAACATGCATAGCAAGAATGATCTCCTCACCTCATCTTATTTCTTGCTGGCTTATCCAATTAAGTATTTGGGATAAAAAACGTAATCAAACAAATGATAGGGGCCAACTTCCCTCTCCACCGTTATGTTTGTTTGATATGTGGAAAATATCTTGGCCATCAATTATAATAAAGCATGCCTTTAACTGAAGTCTAAGTATTGCTACCAGTAAAACATCGTAAGGGAAGTACTCATATTTAAATATTTCTTACTTTTTTTCAATTACGCAGGGTTCTCTCATCAACATGACTGGCCCTAAGCGAGGGATCGAATTGGTTGGTACTATTCTAATCGAATATGACATGAGGATCAAGGCAGGCGAACATGAAAAAGAAGATCTACAGGTGATCGATGGTGTATCACTCTTGGATAACATAGACACATGGGATCGTAGCCCGTTCGTATTTCGCATCGACGGCGATTGTGGCGCAATTGATGTAGGTGTTTCACGTCTTAACTTCGCGTATCAGGCGACCGTAGAAGTTGCTGTATCACAAGTGCAAAGCAGTTTCGGCATGCGTATCAGTTGTTTTACCAGCGGGTTAGCTGAAGAAATCCGACTCTTTAATGGTGCTATTGTCGAGCCACGTGGCTTAAGGAGGTTCGTGGTTGCTGTCTCGAGCGATGATGAGATGGAATTGAAGTTGAAGATAGCTGCAGGCTCGTGCATCCCTGCTGAGTATTGCTGTCGCTTCGAGGCGAAGCAGCATGGGCATGCTACTCGAGAGATAAGCACTGGTTTTGCATTAATCACAGTGAAGGTGACTTGGTCTACTTTAGAATGGCCAACAAGAGACGAAGAAGCTAAGGCAGTTTAGAGCAAGTCCAGAGAACTAGGCATCTGTAAATTTTGGCTGAAAACGCCACTGTAAAGGAAGAAACAAATCGATCGGCAAAATAGAGGCCTCGGTAATTCACCCATCTCGCTAGCAGTTTTGCAGATTTGGACGGCACTTGGCATCATCATGACCTCCTCCCCACACCGACGTGGAGACTTCCGGGCTTTGTCGTTGAGGCTGAGCTCGTTGCCGAGCTCCATCCAAGTGGCCGTCCCAGAGTTCCATGGAAGCTGCAGAGGAGGGAGAATGGGAAGAGAGGAGCAGCCTCTGCTGCTGCTATAACTTGAGGTGGCCGTGGAGCAGTGGAGGGAGGATGCCGTAGGGGAGGCAGGAGGCCGGAAGAGAGAGGAAGGGCTAGCAGCGGCAGAAATGTTACGAGGATTTGGTGGTGCTTTGGTGCTGCTGCTGCTGCTGTGTTTGAGGAGATACAGAAGACAGCTTGGGATTTGTCGAAAATAAAATACAGCCTGAGAGGAAGAGAGAGACAACGAATTTGAGAGATCTGGAGCGAGCTTTGGCAGATGGTGCTGCATTTGTTTTGCTAGCTGTTGGCATTGTATTCGAGGAGAAAATAAATGCAGAGAGAATTTAGAGCTGTGGAGAGATTATCTCTAGATCTTCTTGTTCTGTTCTGAGACAGAAATGGGAGGGATATTTGGTACGTAGTATAGGAAATCATTAAAATAGGTCTGTCCGCCGAAAGGAGGGGTAAATCCAGTGGTGTTACTATTTGTCCTACTGCTCCACGAGTCACACATCTTCTTGGATCCTGAGGGCTTGGTCACGGAAGGTCTGGACGAGATGCGGTAACAACCTACTCTCTCTGTTCGGAAATATAAGACGTTTTAGCTTTGTGAATCGAATATATCTAGACGTCTTTTAGTGTATAGGTTCGTAGAGGTTTGGAGTGAACCTATACCCTAAAAGGTGTCTAGATACATTCGTTTCACAAAACTAGAATGTCTTATATTTCCGAACGGAGGGAGTACAAGAGAAGGTTTCTGACCTAATTAATCCAGTCGATGGAAAGTGGGATGAGCAACTGATACGAGACACGTTTTGTGATGACGATGCACAACATATCCTGCAAATCCCACTCTGGGGTGGTGCTGAGGATTTCATTGCTCGGCACTTTGTTGATAAACGTCAGCATACGGTGAAGCAAGCATGCAAGCTTTATGTACAAACTGAAAAACAGAGACGTGGAGAGGATGCTACTCCAGGGACACTGAATACACGCACCCATGACTTTTGGAAAAGAATATTCCAGCACCAAATAAAATCAGAATGTTTACCTGGAGAATAGCACAGAACTCCTTGGCTCTGCGTACAAATCTGCAACGTAGGGGAGTGCCTTTAGAATACTGCAAATGTCTGTTCTGCGGTCATGTGGATGAGGATGGCGCACATCTGTTTATCAGGTGCAGAGCAGTAAAGGAAATGTGGCGCCAAAGTGGCGTGGAGGCCATTAGACTGAAGCTGGAAAATACAGAGTCGGTGGCACATACCCTTGACCTACTCTGGGAACTGAAAGAGAAAGAGCGAGTCCAGATACTAACCTGTTGGTGGTACTGGTGGAATGATAGGAACAAGTTGAGACAGGGCGAGCTCCCTGTCAGTACTCAGTACCGCTGACATTGTTAGACGCTCTGTGTGCCAAGCACAGGAGTACCATGAGCTTTTCAGAAAGGATACCAAAAACCATAGAGTTGATAAGGAGATGCGGTCTCCACCTGTAGAAGGGTTTCTGAAATTTAACACTGATGCTTTTTATACAGCAGGTGAAAACCAAGCAGGTTGGGTTGTTGTTGTCTGAGACCATTTGTTGCTGCGAGCTTGGGCAAGATCGTTGGTGTCAGAGATGCTTATAGTGCAGAGCTACACGAGACGAGCAGGGCCGTGCAAATAGCAGTGGATTTGGGTGCCATCAGGGTGGTCTTGGAGACTGATTGTCAATTGCTTGCTTTGGCCCTAAATAAACACGGTCCTGATTTCTCTCAATTGGCTGCAAACGTTGATGATCTGATGATCCAACTTCAACTCCTGGTTCTCTTGCAGCGAGGTGCGGGCGTGTAGACGCGACGCAAATAAAGTTGCCCATGAGGAGATTGCAATTTTGGGTAAATCGTGTAATGCCAATGAGGCTTTTATTTGGGATGATGGTGTACTGGCACATGTTGCCAACGTTGTGGTGGGCGATAATGCCCCAAGTTTGGTAATAAAGCTGGATGCTTTTCCCTCAAAAAAAAATGTATTGTTTGAATTTGGAGAGGCTTTATTTGGAGTCCACCAAAGAAATAGATTTGGGAACTTTGGGTTGTAACTGAACTAGCGTGATAATTACAAGTTTGAGCTTTCTACTTACACATCCAGTTTTTGGTCATGCATGCTCCTTCCCCGCACGAGTTGATGTTGTGATTGTTTCTGCTAACTCCGCTTATTGTACTGTACTTTGTATAATCCTGTTCGGATCTCCAAGATTATTGTCCTGTAATATAAGATGTTTTAGGTTTGTGAAGAAAATGAATCTAGACTTGATTTAGTATGTAGATCCATTCAACTTTGGGATGAATCTACACAAACTCTAGATTTATTTTTTTCATAAACCTAAAACATCTTATATTTTGAAATGGAGGGAGTAGTGTGTAGTGGTAGGGACGTACCGCTCTATATTCTATTGACAAGGTGGATGTGACGGTCATGGGCGTTGGCGGGAGTCCCATATATAGACTCAGTGAAGTGAGTACCGAACTTCTGCAAGAGTTCAGCCATGATATATTGGCCTGTTGCTGCTAGCAGTTTGGCGTGCTAGTGGCTGACGCCTCCCCACGCCACAGGGTCCAATGGATATCACGCCGGAAGGCCATGGAGAGTTGGGTAAAGTCCCAAAGGATACGGCCAAGTGTACTCAGCCATTGAACTCCCAGCACAACGTTGAGCCTGCCAAGTGGGACTCGGAGGCTTCCTCGTCGATGGTGATGGAGAGCTGATCGTTTAAAAAAAGTACCGCGCTAGGCGTCCCCGGACGATGGGGGCTTCCCATCGTCCTGGTCCCCCATGCGCCACGTGTCCCTCAAATAGCTCAAAATCCCACGTTTTGCTGCAAAACATCCCGCTTTTGCTACATATGTCTCCGTTTTTGCTTCCGAAGCAAAAAAAAAAAAAACGGTTCGTTTCAGAAATAGAACGTCTCGCCGGAGACCATGCAGCAAAAAAATTGTGCTAATGTAGCAAAACCGACTTCGCCGGAGACATCGTCGGAAAAACTCGCTGGTGATTCTCGCCGGAGACCTTGTAGCAAATAGTTGACACTGTTGTAGCAAAGCCACAAAATAGTTGTAGCAACAAAATTCTTCTAATGTAGCAAAAAACTGACTTCGCCAGATACATGGTTAAAGACTTTAGCCAAAAGACCTCGCCGAAGAACTTGTAGCAATAATTTTACGATATTGTAGCAAAACAAAAAAAACAGAGATAGCAAAAAAAATGTATCAATGTAGCAAAATCGGGAGGCCAGCCTTTGTAGCATCGGCGCCTAAAGGTAGCATCGCCGGAGACGCTAGTAGCAACGCCGGAGATTGTGCTCAAGGGCACGGAGGTGTAGCCCTCGGCGAAGACAACCTGCCTTTCAAAGACTCGCCAGGCAAGAGGCGTCGGGAACCACAGCGTAGGGCGCAAATCAGGTCGGGGTTGGGCTGAAGCGGATGGCGAAGTAGGGCTAGATCTCGAGGGGGTCGGGGTCGGAGCTCTTGCAGGAAGGCGCGCATGGAGTCGAGGTGGACGTGGAGGCCTCGGACGGCGGCCATGGCGTCCATCTCGAGAAGGAGTCCGTGAGGTTGAGAGAGGTTCGCAGGTCGTCTTGAAGGGTCATGAGGGAGGAGAGCCAAAGCAGCAGCGCGAGGTGAGGGCGCCATGGCGCAGCGGCGCGAGGTGGGTCGCCATGGTGCGGCGGCCAGCGACGCCTGGCTGCAGAATTAGATGGGAGAGGAAAAGAAGAGAGATCGAGGAGATAAGGTGTGTGGGGCCACCCAAGACGTGGTGTGCGCCTGCTGCCCAAATTTGCTGCTGCCTATCCACGCGACGCACGACCCGGACAATGGGAACCCAGGATCCTCGGGGGATTGGAATAATTTTCCTTAAAAAAAGTCAGGTTTCCGGTAAAAAAAATCAGGTCGTGGTGTTGGGTGGCTCTTTCGGCGCACGAGTGTTTGGGATCGATTCTGGCTCGTTAAGGCCTTGTTTACTTCTCCGGTATTTTTATCCACAAAGACGCCGGGATATGCGGGGATTTGGTGTTCGCCCATACTCTCAAATCTCCGCAAATCCCTTTCCCAAAAATACTCTACCATGATGAAGAGTTTTTAATCTAGCCAAAAATACTCTACCATGATGGGAGGGGATTTGTGGAGATATTCCGGAATTATCCCCTCAAAACCCGGCCTAGTAAACAACCTATCGGGGAAATTCTGGAATACAAAATAATTCCCTTCCATCCCCTGAAATACCCTAGAAGTAAACAAGGCCTAAGTCGGTATATATTTCCAAGACTTCCGAGGGGGTTAATAAATACATAGCAACGCACTGTACGTCCACCAACACGGTCGGGCTGTTTTCTGTCTCCAAATCGCAGGAGATCCATAGATGGACGCTATGCCGCCGCCGCCGCCATCCGCGCCGGAGGAGCCGCCAGCCAGGGACTGGTCGCTGCTGCCCACCGACGTTCTCGCCTCGGTCTTCGCCAGGCTCGGCGCCGTCGACGTCCTCAAGGGCGCCGGCTAGTGTGCAGCTCGTGGCTCTACGCGGCCAAGGTGCCAGACGTGTGGCGCGTCGTGGACATGGAGAACCACAAGATGACGTTCAAGCATCTTGACGTATGGCGCGCGAGGGCGAAGATGGCCGTCGACCGTTCCGACGGCCAGCTTCGGGTGTTTGCCGCGAAGCGGTTTGTCACCGAGGAGCTAGCTCATGCAGTATATCGTGGAAAGGTGTTAGCTAGTATCTTTCATCGTCTGCATCATTAGAATTCTCGATTGCATCCATGCTAGTGCTAACTAAGATCTATCCTACTCTTTTCTACACACAGGTCACCCTCATTGACAACCCTTCGGCTTGAGTCCTGCCGCTCCGACGTCTTCGGCGAACGACTCGCCGGACTTGTAAGAGAGTCGCCTCTGAGGGAGCTCCGTTCCCTTGAACTCGACAACGTTGACTTAACCGTGGGAGAGCTGATCGCCGTCCTCGACAACTGTCCTCTCCTGGAGGTTCTTACTCTGCGCGATTGCTCGGGGATGTGCGAGGAAGACGAGCAGGTCCTGCGAGCCAAATTTGCCCGGATCAAGACCCTCACGTTCGACTGTGCTGATTATATAATTGGTGACTACTGGTGCTGCAGCCCTGATTATAAATGAAGATGAGGATCGATGGCATATTAAAGCGTGGCTTGAGTGTAGGTTATTTTGTGATCCTTATTATGATCGGTATCTTCCTTGCACGAGTCGTGCACCCCTTTATGTTTGTGTTGGAACTTTGCATATGTGTCTTGAGGCCTTTTCTCTAAATAAAAAGATCCTTGCATCATGTCTAGGGATGTTTCTAGGCGCCTTGGCGTTGTGCTGGTTATCTGAAAGTGGCACTTCTAAGTTTGTATCTCCACTGGTACTTCGTTTGTATCTCCTTGTATGAGATAAGAATTCCTCCAAGATTTCACCTTGAATTATTCCGCTTCGGGATGAATCCTTATAATAGAAGCTTATGCGGAAGATTCTATGCCTTCCGAAGTTAGTGGAAAACGTGCCTTATGTCCCGGTTTATAAGGGTCTTTAGTTTTGGTTTCCCAACCGGGACTACGAAATCAGGACTAAGAGCATCTTCACTCGCCTATCCAAGCGGTACGGGGCGATGTGGTGCGTTGGATTAAAATGAAGATCGACGGCTGAGGGTCGTCGTCGACGATGAACTAGTCACCAGCGAGCTCGAACCCTAGCGGCTCGGTGGGGGTGCATAGGGGGCATACCGGGGCTCCAGTGATGACGGCGAGGCGGGCAAACGACAAAGTCGATGACGGCGAACTCAGGGGTGGTCGCGATAGCTCCGGGGGTGGACGAAATCAACAGCTCCTCTTCTCCTCTACAGCGGCGAGCTCCGGCGCAATTCCGGCGATGCGCTGCTCGCCTTGCTCCGGCTAAGAGGTGGAACGATCAGTCAGGTGAGGGGAGTGAGATGGTGTGCTTCAATCGGCTGGGGGTGGCCTCCTTTTATAGGCCCGACGGCGAGACCGAACGGGATAGGCAGGCGACGGTGGCGACACGGCTACGGGCAGCTATAGGCATGGTCGAGGTTGTCGATCGATCGGTGGTCTCCTGGAGATGCTCTAGGGCTTTAATGAGCATGTAGGGGCGGTGGCAAACGGTCGGTAACGAGCGGTGCTCTGCGCGGCAGAGGCGGCGTCCTCGACGGCGAGCGGTGGCTGTGAGGCATGGGGCGGCGAACGGGGGTGTCTGCGGGGTTGCTGGGGCGGTGGTGATGTGGCATCCCGCAAAAACCACTACTAGAAAATCGCGTTGAATTTGTGCATTGCATCGTCATCATCATGCATTGTTTGCCAAAACCATGTCTGCAAAGCCGTTTTGTTTTCCCAACGCCCCATCTTAATTCAAATGCAAAACCCGGGCTTGTCCGGATTATTTTATTTTGTCTTGCATTGGGTTGCAAAGGACATGTTTTAATCAAATAAAAATATTAAATTATTTTAGCGGGGCAGTCGAACGGGCCGTTTTAGCCCGAACGACCACCCCAGAAAAACCAGATCGGTCCATCCTGCCGCCCCATCTAAACCTAAACCCACCTAAAACTCTACCCAACCTACCCCTCCACCTCACCCTGCCCAATCCCCACACGCCACCTCAGCACACCTCTCTCCCTCCACCAATCCCTCCCTGCCATCTCACCACCCAACCCCCTCTCTCTCCCCAAACCCACTCACACCACACATCCCACGCGCCAACCCCCTGGCCGGTTACCACCTACCCCAGGCCGACCCCCACTCCACCGCTTCTCGACGCTGGGCCCTCAGCCACCGCCTAGCCCCTGCCAGCCCCGCCTGGCCCCACACGCCCCCCACCCGCCCCACAGGCGCCTGCCTCTCTCTCTTCCTCTCTGCCCCTAGACCACAGACGCCTCCGCCAGCCTCTCCTCCTCTAGCTCCGGCTGGCGCTTCCTCGCCACGGCCAAGGCCCTCCCTTCTCGCCCGCCGCTCCTAGCCACGGCCACTGCCATCCTCAAGGCCTCCCCACCTCGCAACCGCCGTGCTCCTCCCTTCTCCTCGGCCACCGCATCGCACGGACCGCCTCCGCTCCATCTACCTCGCCCAAGGCCACCACCTCGCGCCTCCGCCTCACCGCCTCCTCCACCGCCCCAAAGAACCGCCACCCCGAGCCGCCGCCAAGAAGCCTTCTCTCATGAGCCCGCTGGCCGGAAGCGTCAAGGCCCGGCTCCCCGCAGATCGCTGGCCCGCCCGCCACCCTCCACCCGACGCCGCCCACCGACGCTTTTCCCGCCGCCGACGCTGCTGCCGTTTCCTCGCAGCTCGCCAGACGCCTCCCGAAGAGTTCTGCGCCGTCCGCCTCCTTGCTGCGGGTCCGACTGCCGCCATGGAAGCCTCCGTCTGCGGGCCCACTTCACCGTCAACCGCTATCGATGCCGACTCGATATGCACCGACAAGATCTACCGCCGTAACGCCTACCCGAACCCAAGACCATCGAGGCCGTCCCAATCCCGACATCGACAACCCGCGGAACATCTTCGACATGGGACGTCAAGGCCCCGTTATGGAACTGACAAGCTCAGCCCTCGGACCCGATGACCACCAAGAACGCCCCGAGAACGACAAGTACCTCCCGCGAACGCCAAACCCGAATCGAAAGGACGCCAAGATCGCCACCTGTACCACAAGTACCGCACCCCGGACGCCTAGTACTTCACCCCGAAGCCAAGACCGACCCGATGGCGCGAGCCCGACCAGAACCTCGCAACGGCAAGCTCGACCCTGTGGGTTCCGACAAGATCGGCACGACGATAAGAACGGCACCGACCCGGAAGAAGCCGATGCGCCCCGACACCGACCCAAGTTCTGCTCCCGGACATCGAGACCCAAAAGCGACAAGATCTGCCCCGATACCGAGAACGACCCCGGCAGAACCCTGGACCCCGAGACCGGACCCTGGACCCTATCGAACCCCGAACCCCGGAACCCAAGATCGTCGAGCCCCCTCTGATGTGTGACCCCTTTTCCCCGAACCCTATTTTATAACATATCAATTTGTTGCACATTAAATTGTCATTCCCGCATGCATAGCATTGGTTTGGGGGCCTTATGCCGATTCACCTAATAATTAAATATGGGGCCCATATGCGGGCAAATCTAGCCTTATATTGGCCTCATTTAAACTTGTGTAGCGAACCCGGTGCTATCCTTTGCCATGCTAAAACAACATGTAAATTGCGGGGAAGTTAAACAACATGAACCACCTAATTAATTGTCGGGACCCCGGTTCCACTTAATATTGACCTAATTGCATCGCACCTTTGCCATGTCATCCATCATGCATGCATCATGCCGATCTTCTGCCATGTATTAAATAGTGCATCCGGTGTTTCTTCTAGTGTTTTGCTTCTTCGCGGATAAGGCCGTTGAGTTGATGTGAGCTTCGCCCCGTTCTTCGGTTGAACCTTCGACAATGTTTTCAGGCGAGCATCTCCCTCTTTCTACCTATCTTACTTTTATAGTATTTACTTCCCTCCTGTTGATCTATTGCTATCTGTGTTGCGATGCTTTAGCTTCCGTACCCGTGATCAACCGTGCAGCCCTATATTGCCTTGGACACATCCTATTGCCTGTTGTTTGGTAGATAGTTGGACTTATGCGTCGTAGTTGCTCGCTCAAGTGCCGATGTGTGTCATATGCCACGCTTGTTGATGTATTTCCGCATGTTGATGTTGGAGATGATTCTAGTTTTACTTATCGTCACTTTAATTTCTGTTTAACAACTAAAATTGAAATAAGCAGAGGCATCGGTGGGTGATAGATAATATTTGGTTTCAACGCCCACTTGTGTCCCGTAAGACCCGAGTACTTGATACTGTTCCTTGATTTATCGCGCTATCCACATATGGGGAGTATGGCCCCTTAGCCCGAGCTTGATTCCGTCTTATTTCTTGGGGCCACAAAGTAGTTTGGGGCTTTATTACTATCCTGTACTTATGCCATGCCTTACTGCTTTATTTACTATTGTGCGAGGAGCACACTGTACTGTTTAGGTAAGCGGGATGTTTCGCTGTATCGAGGTCCCCGATTGGGGACCTTTGTCGTTCTGACCATCGACGCAAACCTTGAGTCCGTCTCGAGCTTGCTTACCGTTGCGGGTAGCTTAATGGGGTGGCCCAAATATTTCTGAATCTTGTGATTGCTCGTCGTGAGACCTCGTTGGTTTTGATTTGGTTTTCCGAGGTTGATCGTGTGTGTTGCTATTGGTGCACCCCGGCCGGGTTAAAACTTTCTGAAAGCCGTGTCCGCGGTTATGGACGACTTGGAGCACAGTATCTCGATCATAGACAAGCATAACTAAAGTTTACTGCTATAAATTTGACTTTATAATGACTAGTAATTAGCTTCACTATAATGGAATGGCTAAATAATACTGTCCACAATTGCTTGTTTGGAGTGTCGCTTGCGACCATTGTACCTGACTAGTAAGTATTGCAACTACAACGGAATGGATGATTAAAAGTACCAATAACTGCTGGGTTTTGGGTTTATCTCATGCTATCGGTATCTGATTAGTAATTGTTGCAACTATAACGGAATGGTTAGCTAACAGTGCCCACTGCTTACTTTATCAGGACGATTATCTCAACTTGACTAGTAAAGAGCCGCAACTATAACTGAATAAGTAAAACTGCCAACTGTGTGAGTTCCTCGGTTGCCTTCCTCGTTTGGTCTCGAGGGGGAAACACCAGGATGGGTTTGATTGGTGATAGCTTCAGGATGGATCCGGTTAGGTCATTCTTATCCCTCTCTGATATCCGCCAGTTGTATCGAGTCTCTATAGGTTGTTTAGTGCATGTTGCCGCTGCCGCTCAGTCCACCATACCTATGTAGGCGAGGACCGCCGAATTCTAGCCTCGCTGCATGGCCTCGATCTTGACGCCTCTTTTTCCTTTGCCCTTTGTCGGCACCTTTTTGTTTAAGCAGGTTTTGAGATCGACGCCGTTAGCAGGGTTACCTTCCGGCTTGGCAGGGTTATGGACGCCATTGGCTATTCTTCGTGGCTCTTAGCCCCATTTGCATCTTGTCCGTAGTGGACGCCCCTCTTTTCAAGGTGATTTGGATCTTTGTATCATATATTCGTATTCTTGACTCTTTGAGTCATATATATATCTGCTGCGGGTCCCATCGAGGACTGTTGTGTAATGTTATTACTTCGCTTTTCCACCCGCACGAAAGTGCTGGTGGCACCTTTGAATCGTTTCTATGCGGGTTTGGCGAATTTTGCTAAAACCTGCATAGGTCCGATCGAGGGTGTTGAGTGGTATCGAGCTCAGCGGTTGCGATACCCACAAGTCCAAATGTAGGATAACCTAGCTAACGGCCAAGTAGAAGTGTCAAAACTATTTTTGAAAATCGGTTGGATCGTTACGTTAGGTCTGATTTTACTCCTTATCCTCGCTATTCTCCTCTTACCTCGACGTGTTTTGGATCCGCTCTCTCTCTCTTGAGTCCGTGGATTCTCGTGGTTGGGTTTCCGTGGCTTCGTTTTCCCCTTTTGTAACGGAGGTGCTACGATCATCAATCTGCAGCTGGTCTGTTGTGCCCTTCATTCGATCCTTTGTTCTTGAGCTCCGTATCCATGTGTGTTCCTTGATGGATATCAGTGTCGTTGAAAAACATATGAGAAGGACGAGCTTTGGTGAAGTTGGAGTCGACCTTGAGCACGTGTTGTTCATGCCAATGGAACCATCGCGGAACCTAATCAGTGTGTCTTTCATACGATTTCTGCTGGCAGCATCCCTTTATTCCGGATACCGACTATGAAGATATTCAGTCTAAATTCCGAGAGTTGGATGCTTAACCCGCTTATTCGTGTGCAGAGTAATGGTTTGAGTGCGGGATGGAGTAGCTACCCTACCACTGCTCTTATCATTCGCTCTTGTACGTTGAATCAGTGGATCCAGCAGTTTAACTCTATCCATGGAAGTTAGAGGTGGCCTTACCTTCAACTTCGTCCTTTGTTCCCCGGAGTGTTCACTCAGCGATCAGGAGCAGCGACCCTTTGTTGGTGGTGTCGCCGTTTTCAAGATGAGAAGGAACCATCGTTAGTGGTGTCGCGAAGATCTACATGAAGTGGGAAGACGCAGGACGCCGACCTTCCTTCCGGTACCATGAGGCGGATCTCGAGGGCGAGATCCTTTGTTAGTGGTGTCGAATTGTGGCATCCCGCAAAAACCACTACTAGAAAATCGCGTTGAATTTGTGCATTGCATCGTCATCATCATGCATTGTTTGCCAAAACCATGTCTGCAAAGCCGTTTTGTTTTCCCAACGCCCCATCTTAATTCAAATGCAAAACCCGGGCTTGTCCGGATTATTTTATTTTGTCTTGCATTGGGTTGCAAAGGACATGTTTTAATCAAATAAAAATATTAAATTATTTTAGCGGGGCAGTCGAACGGGCCGTTTTAGCCCGAACGACCACCCCAGAAAAACCAGATCGGTCCATCCTGCCGCCCCATCTAAACCTAAACCCACCTAAAACTCTACCCAACCTACCCCTCCACCTCACCCTGCCCAATCCCCACACGCCACCTCAGCACACCTCTCTCCCTCCACCAATCCCTCCCTGCCATCTCACCACCCAACCCCCTCTCTCTCCCCAAACCCACTCACACCACACATCCCACGCGCCAACCCCCTGGCCGGTTCCCACCTACCCCAGGCCGAACCCCACTCCAGCCTTCCTCGACGCTGCCTGGGCCACCGCCTAGCCCCTGCCAGCCCCGCCTGGCCCCACGCCTGGCCCCACCCGTCCCTGCGGCGCCTGCCTCTCTCTCTCTTCCCTCTCCCCTCAGACCGCAGACGCCTCAGCCTCTCCTCCCCTCTAGCTCCGGTCGCCGGCGCTCTCCCTCGCCACGGCTCCCTCCCTTCGCCCGCCTCGCCTCCTACCTGCCACTTGGCCACGGCGATCCTCGCCCCTCCCCACCTCGCAACCGCCGTGCTCCTCCCCTTCTCCTCCTCGGCCACCGCCCATCGCCGGACCGCCCTCCGCGCTCCATCTACCTCGCCCAGCGCCCTCACCACCACCTGCTGCGCCGGCCTCCTCACCGCCTCCACCGCCCAAAGAATCTCACCCGAGCCGCCTGCAAGCTCCTCCTTCATGAGCCCGCTGGCGAGCTCAAGGCCGCCCGGCTCCCCGCATCGCTGGCCCGCCCGGCCACCCTCCACCCGACGCCGCCCACCGACGCCCTTCCCGCCGCCGCTTCTCCTCCGTGACGCCGACCGCCGTTCTCGCAGCCTCGCCAGACGCCTCCCCGAAGAGTTCTGCGCCGCCGTCCGGCCTCCTTTGCTGCGGGTCCGACCGCGTCGCCATGGAAGCCTCCGTCTGCGGGCCCACTTCACCGTCAACCGTCGCTATCAGATGCCGACTCTGATATGCACCGACAAGATCTACCGCTCAGAACGCCTACCCGGAACCCAAGACCATCGAGGCCGTCCCAATCCCGACATCGACAACCGTCGCGGAACATCTTCGACATGGGACGTCAAGGCCCCGTTATGGAACTGACAAGCTCAGCCCCTCGGACCCGATGACCACCAAGAACGCCCCGAGAACGACAAGTACCTCCCGCGAACGCCAAACCCGAATCGAAAGGACGCCAAGATCGCCACCTGTACCACAAGTACCGCACCCCGGACGCCTAGTACTTCACCCCGAAGCCAAGACCGACCCGATGGCGCGAGCCCGACCAGAACCTCGCAACGGCAAGCTCGACCCTGTGGGTTCCGACAAGATCGGCACGACGATAAGAACGGCACCGACCCGGAAGAAGCCGATGCGCCCCGACACCGACCCAAGTTCTGCTCCCGGACATCGAGACCCAAAAGCGACAAGATCTGCCCCGATACCGAGAACGACCCCGGCAGAACCCCGAGACCGGACCCTGGACCCTATCGAACCCCGAACCCCGGAACCCAAGATCGTCGAGCCCCCTCTGATGTGTGACCCCTTTTTCCCGAACCCTATTTTATAACATATCAATTTGTTGCACATTAAATTGTCATTCCCGCATGCATAGCATTGGTTTGGGGGCCTTATGCCGATTCACCTAATAATTAAATATGGGGCCCATATGCGGGCAAATCTAGCCTTATATTTGCCTCATTTAAACTTGTGTAGCGAACCAGTGCTATCGTTTGCCATGCTAAAACAACATGTAAATTGCGGGGAAGTTAAACAACATGAACCACCTAATTAATTGTCGGGACCCCGGTTCCACTTAATATTGACCTAATTGCATCGCACCTTTGCCATGTCATCCATCATGCATGCATCATGCCGATCTTCTGCCATGTATTAAATAGTGCATCCGGTGTTTCTTCTAGTGTTTTGCTTCTTCGCGGATAAGGCCGTTGAGTTGATGTGAGCTTCGCCCCGTTCTTCGGTTGAACCTTCGACAATGTTTTCAGGCGAGCATCTCCCTCTTTCTACCTATCTTACTTTTATAGTATTTACTTCCCTCCTGTTGATGTATTGCTATCTGTGTTGCGATGCTTTAGCTTCCGTACCCGTGATCAACCGTGCAGCCCTATATTGCCTTGGACACATCCTATTGCCTGTTGTTTGGTAGATAGTTGGACTTGCGCGTCGTAGTTGCTCGCTCAAGTGCTGATGTGTGTCGTCATATGCCACAGTTGTTGATGTATTGCCGCATGTTGATGTTGGAGATGATTCTAGTTTTACTTATCGTCACTTTAATTTCTGTTTAACAACTAAAATTGAAATAAGCAGAGGCATCGGTGGGTGATAGATAATATTTGGTTTCCGAACGCCCACTTGTGTCCCGTAAGACCCCGAGTACTTGATACCTGTTCCTTGATTTATCGCGCTATCCACATATGGGGAGTATGGGCCCCCCTTAGCCAGAGCTTGATTCCGTCTTATTTCTTGGGGCCACAAAGTAGTTTGGGGCTTTATTACTATCCTGTACTTATGCCATGCTTTACTGCTTTATTTACTATTGTGCGAGGAGCACACTGTACTGTTTAGGTAAGCGGGATGTTTTCAGATCGACAGCCCCCGATTGGGGACCTCGCATCGTTCTGACCATCGACGCAAACCTTGAGTCCGTCTCGGAGCTTGCTTACTTCGTTGCGGGTAGCTTAATGGGGTGGCCCCCTGAAATATTTCTGAATCTTGTGATTGCTCTGTCGTGAGACCTCGTTGGGTTTTGATTTGGTTTTTCCGAGGTTGATCGTGTGTGTGTTGCTATTGGTGCACCCCGGCCGGGTTAAAACTTTCTGAAAGCCGTGTCCATGGTTATGGACGACTTGGAGCATGATTCTCGATCATAGACAAGCATAACTAAAGTTTACTGCTATAAATTTGACTTTATAATGACTAGTAATTAGCTTCACTATAATGGAATGGCTAAATAATCATGTCCACAATTGCTTGTTTGGAGTGTAAACTGCGACCATTGTACCTGACTAGTAAGTATTGCAACTACAACGGAATGGCTGATTAAAAGTACCAATAACTGCTGGGTTTTGGGTTTATCTCATGCTATCGGTATCTGATTAGTAATTGTTGCAACTATAACGGAATGGTTAGCTAACAGTGCCCACTGCTTACTTTATCAGGACGATTATCTCAACTTGACTAGTAAAGAGCCGCAACTATAACTGAATAAGTAAAACTGCCAACTGTGTGAGTTCCTCGGTTGCCTTCCTCGTTTGGTCTCGAGGGGGAAACACCAGGATGGGTTTGATTGGTGATAGCTTCAGGATGGATCCGGTTAGGTCATTCTTATCCCTCTCTGATATCCGCCAGTTGTATCGAGTCTCTATAGGTTGTTTAGTGCATGTTGCCGCTGCCGCTCAGTCCACCATACCTATGTAGGCGAGGACCGCCGAATTCTAGCCTCGCTGCACTTGGCCTCAAGATCGACGCCTCTTTTTCCTTTGCCCTTTGTCGGCACCCCTTTTTGTTTAAGCAGGTTTTGAGATTGACGCCGTTAGCAGGGTTACCCTTCCGGCTTGGCCTGGGCAGGGTTATGGACGCCATTGGCTATTCTTCAGGGCTCTTAGCCCCATTTGCATCTTGTCCGTAGTCGGACGCCCCCTCTTTTCAAGGTGATTTGGATCTTTGTATCATATATCTGTATTCTTGACTCTTTGAGTCGCTGTTATATATATCTGTTCTGTGGGTCCCATCAAGGACTGTTGTGTAATGTTATTACTTCGTTTTCCACCCGCACGAAAGTGCCTGGTGGGCACCTTTGAATCGTTTCTATGCGGGTTTGGCGAATTTTGCTAAAACCTGCATAGGTCCGATTCTGAGGGTGTTACAGGTGATAACGCATGCACGCGGTGAGGGCGGCGCGCGGTCTGTGGGCGTGTGTCGAGGGTGGTGCTCTGGCGCGCTCTCGGCATGCGCTCAGAGAAGCTTGGCATGGCGTGGGTGTGTGGTCCAGTGGCTGGCAAGGTTCGAGCGCTGGACAGGGGGTGGCGGTGGACGGTGGGCTGCCTCCTGGACATGGTGGCTAGGTGCGGCGAACGCTCCTGCTAGCTTTCCATGGTCGGCTGACAAGGGGGTGCTCGGGTTGGCATGGTATGGTGCAAGGGGTAGGGGCTAGGGGTGTTCAAAGCACTGGTTGTCACTGGGGGAGACAAGGGTGATCAATGGTGAACATTGCTTAGCGAAATTACTGCTCAAAACAGTGAAGTTTGGCCAGTTTGATTTGTTGCCTCCAAGTGTTTGATAAAATGGCCGCAAGAACTTAAGTTTTGCATTTTGAAAAGATTTTTGGTGGGTGTGCTAGGAATGTGTTGAGGATTCTGTGGATGCTTGGGTTTTGAAATTTGAGCTTGTTTGAGTGGTTTTTGAAATAGTGGGATCTTTCCATATGAAATAGATTCAATTTTAAAATGTCCTTTAAACTATGCATTTAAATGTTTTTGGATGATCACAAAGTGGGCGTTGGTACCTTGTTATGAGTACTATCAAAGGGTGCAAATATCCATACATGTTTATGTTGAGTTCTGAAAGTTAGAGATAGCCAAAGTAGGCATGGGAGTTAAATTGGCCAAAGTGACCATTCACTTAATTTGTTTGTTTTGATTTGTTTGTCTTTGGGAAAAGCTTGGGGATTGTTTAGATGATGTTTATTTCACCTAAGAATCATTTTACAAGCAAATAAACACATAATCATGGCAATTCAAAAGAATCCAAATTTTAATGCACACTCATATGAATACTTTCATATTTTTAATTTGAAAAGTTTTTTGTCAACCCTAAATTTGGTGATTAGAGTTTGATGATTCTAGTTTAATATTTTTGGGATGTTACAATAACCTGCAATGGAGAAGACACTATATTATTAAAATCTTGTCATTCCTACATAGCCATAGCGACCAAATGATGGCAAACGCTCCCACCCTAAACACAGTCCCATATTTATCATCAATCCCATTCAACCAATTGCCAAAAACATTAGCAACCGACGGAGGGGGAGATAAACCAGAGGCCACTTGGGTGATTGACCATATAGCATGAGTAAATTTACACTGAAAGAACAAGTGTCTAATTGTCTCATTATGATTACAGAAGACACATTGTTTGCTTCCTTGCCAATTCCTCTTAACAAGATTATCTTTTATAAGAATTACCCCTTTTCGAAGATACCAATCAAATACTTTCGTTTTCAGGGGTATTTTCATTTTCCAAATTCTACTATTATCATCAACTGGCATATTTGGTTGGATCAAAGCTCTATAAAACAAATCAACAGAAAATTTACCATTCCGTAATAGCTTCTAGTTAAATTCGTCCACACCCTCCGACAACTGTATCATAGACAGTCTCAATAAGAGATTGTTCCATGATAGTAGTCTAGAACCTATAAGACTTCTACGGTAAGAGACATTAGGAGGATTAGATTCCATTACCCTGGAAAGTGTATCTCCTTTATGTCTAACTATCGAATATAGAGCAGGATATTGTTCTCTAAGGGACATTTGGCCAAGCCATCTATCTTCCCAGAACCTAATCTGTGATCCATCCTTAATAATAAAAGAACCAAAGCGTAGAAAATGTTTTTTGGATGCCATTAGCCCAACCCAAAAGTGTGAATCACCTGGCTTCCAGGCCACTTGAGACAGCGCTTTGGATCCAATATATTTCCTCCACAAAATGGTTCGCCAGACTCCTTCTTCTGAGAGAAGTTTGAATAGCCATTTACCTAGGAGTGCAGTGTTCTTGACTTGCAAATCATGTATGCCAAGTCCACCATATTCCTTTGGTCGGCAAACCACAGTCCATTTAGCCAGTCGATATTTCTTTTTCACCTCATCCCCTTGCCAAAAGAATCTTGAGCGGAAATAATCCACTTTCTTCAAGACCCCTTTCGGTATTTGAAAGAATGAGATCATATACATTACCATATTAGTCAGTACTGAATTAATGATTACAAGTCTTCCACCAAGGGATAAAAGTTTTCCTTTCCAACTATTAAGACGTCTTTGTAGTATTTCCTCGACCACTTTCCATTCAGCTATCGTGAGACGCCGATAGTGTATTGGTATGCCCAGATAGTTAATAGGAAAGAGCCCATGGCCACAACCAAATAACTCAGCATATAAATGTGCCTCATTTTTAGCCTCGCCAAAGCAATACAAATCACTTTTATGGAAGTTAAATTTTAGTCCTGATAATTGTTCAAAAGATGAGAGTATTAACTTCAGATTCTTAGCCTTTTCAAGATCATGCTCCATAAATAGTATTGTATCGTTCGCATATTGAAGGATTGAAAGTCCACCATCTACCATATGTGGAACTAATCCTTCAATTTGGCCATCAGCCTTAGCCCTCTCAATAAGGATTGCCAACATATCCGCCACTATATTAAATAATACAGGGGAAAGCGGATCCTCTTGTCTTAATCCTTTATTTGTCCGGAAGTATTTGCCTATGTCATCATTGACATTTATAGCAACACTACCACAGAAATAAAAGACTGAATGAGAGCACAAAACTCCTCAGAAGAACCTTTCATACAGAGTCTTTGCTGAAGGAAAGACCAATTAACTTTATCATACGCCTTCTCAAAATCAATCTTGAACAATACTCCATTCAATTTCTTTGAGTGAAGTTCATGGATTGTCTCATTCTGGATTACTACACCGTCTAAGATGTTTCTTCCTTGCATAAAAGCCCTTTGAGAAGGGCGCACTACTTTATCAGCTATTGAGTTTAGCCTAATCGTTGTCGCCTTTGTAAATATTTTAAAACTTACATTAAGAAGGTAGATTGGGCGGTATTGTTGTATTCGCTCTGCATTAATAACTTTAGGAAGTAAAATAATGTTGCCAAAGTTCAGCCTAAAAATATCAAGCTGACCTTCATGCAAGACATGAAACAAGTGCATCAAATCCTCCTTAATAACCTCCCAGAATTTCTGATAAAATTCAGCTGGAAAGCCGTCAGGTCCTGGTGCTTTATTGTGTTCCATTTGAAAAACAGCTTTCTTGACCTCTTCCTCCGTATAAGGGGCGGTTAGAAACTTGTTTTCTTCAACAGAAACCTAAGGAATATCATGTGTTTGGGATTCCTCCAGTGATATGGAGTTTTCTGGCGGTGCCCCAAACAATGATTTGTAATACTTTGTAATGTAAGATTTTAGCTGCTCCTGTCCCTTAATCATACCTTCATCTTGAATCAAAGAGTGAATAAGTTTCTTCTTATGCTTGCCATTGTCAATAGCGTTGGTACCACTTGAGTTCTTCCTCGCGAAGAATTCTGGCAATTTATGCATTCGATTGCTTCTTAAGCTCAATCTCAGAAGCAGTTAAAAGCCTTATCTTCGCAGAAGCCTCCAAATCATTAATAATAGCTAAAAGACGTATTTTTTATTTTTTCAGAATACCGGCAGTATGTCTGGCCTAACCACGAAGGAATTTACGAAGAGCTCGCATTTTATTATTCCACCGTTGTATAGGCATTTGACCAGCCACCGGTTTTTTCCACACGTCTTTCACTAAATCAAAAAAACCATCTCTTTCAATCCATCCAAGTTCAAACTTGAAGCTATGTTTGGATCTCTGTGATGGTGTTCCAACAGATAAAAGTATTGGAGCATGGTCCGATAAAGCCTCAATACGCTCTAGAGCCCGAACGGTTACCAATGGGAACTTATCTTCCCACAGTGTATCCATAAGTACTCTATCTAATTTCTCATAAGTCGGCTCTGGAGACTATTAGTCCAAGTGAACTGTCTCCCAACCATAGAAACCTCTCTTAAATCCAAACTATCTATGACAACATTGAATAAGAAAGGCCAATGTTCATCGAACCTGTCCCGAATTTTCTCATGAGGGAATCTTAGCAAGTTAAAGTCCCCACCTATAAGAATAGGGTAAGGGTTATCCTTATCTAGATTTACCAACTCACGCAGAAAGTCAGCCTTATAAACATCCTGGGTAGCCCCGTAGACAGCGACTACAGACCATGTGTAATCATCGGCCTTGTTGCGGATATGGAGTTTAATAAAAAAATCTCCAACCGAACTGGCCAAGACATCCATAGTCTCATCTCTGACGCCTAACAGGATCCCCCCGATCTACCACGTGGAGGACGTGATACCCACGTAAAGTCCACTCCACCAGAAAGGTGATTGAGCAGAGCTTGTGAGAAATCACGTCTACCGGTTTCAGAAATACCCAAGAAATCCAAGTTATGTTCTCTTACACAATCGGCAAAGAATAGACGTTTAGCCAAGTCCCGAAGACCTCTGCTGTTTGAAAACATTCCATTCATTGAGAAACAATAATGCTTTTGGATACACGGGTTCTTTTCCGAGACCTTTGACTATTTGATTTACGACCAGAAGCTTTTAGTTCAAACAGTGAACCCAGCTCCGTCTCATCAAAACCAACCTCCGATACTTCACCAACTAAGTGAGAGAGTCGTTGACCATCTATTGTGGCATGCAACTCCTCCTCCTCAGCTGATAAAGATTCGGGAATAAAAGAAGCCTTAGGAGTAACCGTCAAACGGTCAACCTCCATATGCCTAAGTACATTACTAGATAAATTAACCTGTTTGACTGAGTAACCCAGACTAACACCAACGTTTGCTAGTTTTTTAGTCATTACAAGTGTAGAAAAAGAAAGAAATGATTTCGAGGACTTCATACCATCAGAATCAAGATTTAATTCCGCCTTCCTGCGCATTTCCTTGACCATCGAGTCCTCATCAGTAGCCGTCGCCCCAAGAGCATCGACCCCATGGCGCGAACTACGTCGCGCCGGTGTCTCCTGGATCGGCGTGACCAACTCCAGGAGAACTTCCAGCCCCGTCTGGGCCAGATTTCCCCCAGATGGTCGCCCCTCCTGGGCCGAAGTGGCGCCCTCCCGCAGCCCCTCCTAGGCCAACGTCCAGCCTCTCCTGGGCCAGGGTCGTGTCGGAGACCAACAGCCCCGCCTGGGCCACTGAAGCATCGCCAGAGGGCAGACCCTCCAGGGTCATACCCATCGCGGACCACCCCACCTGGGCAGCAACGGTTGGGCCCTCCTGGGCCGCAGTAGTGGGCCGCCCGTCGTGGGTGGCAGCAACGGGCAGCGCCTCCCGCACCGCAGCAGATGACGGCCCGTCCTGGGCCATCGACGCTCCATCAGACCGCCATGCCAGTGAAAAGACAGCAACCGGCAACCCCCCTTGGGGCACCAGTTTGCCCGACAGCTCCACCTGTGCCGAAGACCGACCAGCCGACATGCTCGCCGCCTGAAGCGCAGCCGATAGCTGAGAAGGATAAACCCTGGGAGATCCACCAGCCGACCCGCGAAGTGGAGAATCCCATGGAAGTGTGTCCAACAGCTCTTTGCCGCTCGGAGTAGTAGGGGTAGCATTAAAGGGGGTCACCGCATAAACTGAACTCGGAACCTGGCGAGTAAAATAAGATGGTGCACCCTGCTTAGAAGTCTGATTACCAGACGAACCAGCCAAAGCGTGAGCAGCAGAGTTATCCGCTGGTCCATAAGTATCCATGGCATCATCACCATTCTTTCCAGAGCCCTCATCCTCAGAATCATCCTTACTCTTTCTCCACAGGAGTGGTGAAAATCAGGTTCAGGCACAAAATCAGCGGGTTCTAATCTGAAGCGTAACTCATAACCTTTCAAATCAACCACAACGTCAGATGATAAGAAGAAACCTAAAGCGTCATTGTTCTTCTGGAAAACAGAAATATCGCACATAGCAACAAAAATACGGACGACACCACGCCGACGGAGGCTCAGAAGATCCACATCCAAGGTAGTACCCATGAGAGAACCAACAGCCCAAAGCCCAAGAAAAGTCCGCAGAGAATGCGGAACCCCCTCAATGTGCACCCAGACTTGTTCAAGGATTAGCTTATGCGGAACCTCTTGAGTCTTGTACACAGAAACAACAAGTTGTGTCTTACCCAGGGGCATCGAGAACTGGCTGCCATCCACTCTGTCCAGCACCTCAAACGAAGGAAAGCTTACCAAGTAATCATTATTCCCATAAGATAAAGCTTCCCACTTCCACGGTGATTGTAACGGACATCTTCTGGCAATCTGTTGCTGTACCACATCTGCTGAGACTGCATCTCCTGTAACTTTGATTAAAGCAATAGGTGTTTGAGCATTCTCCAAATTCCTACGGACCACACTGTCAGGAATCTGAGCAAACAAAGTCTTGTCATGTCCAATTCTAGTCATAAAAGGATTTGGTCTCGGCTGTTTCAACACAGGGAACCTCAAGGTTGGGTGAGACTTGACATTGCAAATATAACAGTAATGTGTAGCTTTGCAATCATTGGATGCATGAGTGTCCACAGCGCACTTCCAACACCTAACCAGTTTTTTATTTTTCTTTGGAACAGGCACAACCTTCGCAACAGCAGGTGCATCAATGATAGTAGAATTAAATTGCACCTAATTACCAGTCATATTACCTTGAAACTGACTAGTAGGTGGAAAATATGGTGAAACAAAAGCGGTCGTACCATGCGGATACCCGAATTGCTGCTGCCCAGCCATAGAAGGTTGCTGAAAATTCTGAGGCTGCTGCAAATTACCTCCAGGCGCAAACCGAGGTTGCGTCACACCTTGTACCGACTTATTCTTCTTTTTCCTCTTCGGCGCCGGCACCACCGACGAAACAGCCCCTGCAGCAAAGGAATTTGGCGGAAACATTCCCTGCATGTGTCCACCAGGCGCCGGCCCTTGACCACCAGCAAACTGCGGTATCGGTCCCCGATACGGAGTTTGAAGCGGCTGCGGCTGGCTCCCTTGTGCGGCGACATAATACGTCGCCGGGGGTCTGAAGACAACACCCGGGGGAAACCCCACAAACGGCGGTGGCTGCGGCATGCCACTGGCAGAGGATATCGAAGCAGGAGGTTGGGGGGCTCTTGGTTGCAGACTGGTCGATGGAGCCACCACCTGGGCAGTAGCAGCCTGGGACGAAAGTCCCAGTGGCGGCTGCACGGGCGTCGCAGCCCGCTGCGAAGGTTGAGCAGACATAGCCCTAGGGTTACCCCCGGGTACTGGCCAGCCATACGTGGCGAAGAAGCGACGGCGACCGCGAACGAGCCTCCGGGAAAAACCGCGGAGGGAGAAGAGCTCGACGAAGACGGCGATTGCAGCGGAGATCGCGGACTCGGCGGCTGGGGGGAAGGGCACGGTGTCTTGGAAATCGAGGCTTCGAAGCGTTCTGCCTCGCCCCAGCTCCACAAAGCCCTAAAACGCCTAGCCAGGCCAGACCAGGAGTAGACCGGCCCGGACTGCACCACGGTCTCAAGAACCGGTTCGGGATGGACCACGTTCGCGACGATCAGGCCCGCCCCCTCGTCCAGGTTGGCGCCCGCACCTTCCACCGTGGCAGCGGTCCGCGAGGAACACGGAGTCCGATCCGGAATTAGCGCCAGGGTCGCCGCCTCAACGAACTAACCAAGTACCGGCAGGGCCGACGATCTCCGGCGAGGAACGAGCCCCTTCCAAGGTTTGACCTTCGACGAGGCAACCACCACATGCCGAACAGGAGGGGACATCGATCTCGATCTGGACAGAACCTTGCAGTTGATCCTCGGCTTGCATCTAGGCGGGGATGGATGATACGACAGTGGAGACACCACCGGCGACCTTTCCCAGAACCGCGACGCCGGCGTCGGGAAGCCAATGTCCTCCCGGAACTGTTGCCGAAGCTCCTCATCTGACAACTGACGGTGGCACGAGGCATTCGTCCAGCCTAGCTCGCCTCCCTCATCTTCCAACGAATCCAAAACCTCCCGCGCCGCCCTCGAATCTTCGCCATCCGATCACGATTCAGAGCCTAGGCATTGGAACCTCGAACCAGATGTAGAAGACGCCGGTGAGGAGGAGTGAGCCGGAGCCGGCATCAAGTTCCCGGGGGCCACCGTCAGTGGTCGCCTATGCCGCATCCTCAAAAATAAACTATAAGGAGAGGAACCGAATGCAAGTACTATAATTCTTTCACAAAATTTAGTATGCATAGATTAAATGATGTTTCTCTCAGAGTCATTCGTCCATATCAAACGACTTTTTTTACCGGGCTGTTATATAATGGAAGGGCTCTCAATTTTTTGTGAGACAATTCATGAGACACGCAATCAAAATAGAGCCATTTTGAGAATTTACTTTGACAAGAATTATGACAATGTTTGTTCAATGGCTTTTTTTATAACAGGCTCTTCGATGTAAGGTTTTACACCCTTGTGGGGTATTCCCTCCATTCCGAATTATATGGCTAATACGTACTTAAAAAATAGTTTAACCATAAATCTGGTCAACAATATATGAATCATATGTCAAAAAAAATATACCATTGAAAGCGTATTTTGAATATGAATCGAGTGGTATAATTTTTTTAATAATAGTTTGTATTTTATTGACCAAATTTTCAATCAAACTATTTTTTTAAAATACGTATTTGCGTTATAAACCGGAATGGAGTAAGTACATGTATAGATATCTTTATGTTGAAATAAAGGGTTAAAGTTAAATTTATCGACAAGAAAAAACCCGGACGGAAAAACCTTATCCTCTCGACCGTCCTCCCATCCCTTCCAGTTGAAAGTCAACCGCTAGGAACTAGGCCGATCCGCTGCCCTCCCTGCCGGAGCAGCCAACTAGGGTTGGGATCGGAGAGGCGCCAGAGTTAGAGTAGGTCTAGTAGGGTTAGGTTTTCGCGGTCTTCCGCTGTTGCTTGGCATCATGCAGGGAGTTCATGGTGTCTAGATCTCTGGGCCGAGATCTTCCCAAGGCTGGTGGCCTTGCTTTCTCCCTGTGAAGCTCCAATGGCCAGAGCAGATGATGGAGGGCGGCGGCGGCGATTCCTTGTATAAAAGGCCTTTGGAGCGCCTTTTTTTGAGGAGGATGGGAGGGGTTGCCAAGCCTCACCTGGCTGGTTGTGGTGGCAGGGGGTGAGATGCAGCAGTGCGGAGCAGTGGTTTGCTCGTACATGGCGGCAAGGGGGAAGGGGACAGTGGCTGCTTCTTCTTCTTTGTCCTCCTCAAGATGGTGATGTTGTGACCTTAGTTTTGCTCTGCTTCTACTCTGCTTTGGCCGTCGTGATGATGGTCGGGGTAAAGATGAACTGGGCTTGGATGTGCATTGGAGATTCAAGGAGACGGTTCCTTCTTGTCTAGCTGCTCCAACTGGATTTTATCAGATCCTCTCTTGTTTGGATGCAATGCTTGGGTCTACCTGCTTCACTAAGGATCTATTGAGAATAGTTGTTCAGGTTGTATTTGCGATCTTCATATCACTCAGGTGTGTGCGCCGGAGACAGTTGATATGGTCTCTGATGTCGCTCCCCAGATTCAGTGGTGAAGATCTTCTTGTGTTGGGCTCGGTGGCGCAGTCTCAATATCTACAACTCAACTTGCAACCTCGTTTTCCTATGCCATCTCGATTTCTGGTTGAGCCGTTGGTCCTATGGTTGGTTAGGCTATGTGAGGCCCTTAAAGAACACAATTTCAGGTTTGGCAAGTCCATGTTCTCGATGGACACCCTGGTAGGCTCCAATGGTGTTCTTCTGCTTAGACAACTTGGGTTTTCAGTTTTTACTCTTTTATGTGAGCTTGTAGGTTGTAGGGTCGAATCTAATCTTTAGAGTTTAGGTTGTAAGAGCTGTGTTGTACTCTATCTCTGTTAATATATCAGCTCTTTTGTTCAAAAAATTCAAATTTAACGGTTAGTATAGAAACATACTTGCAATCAGAAATGGGTTTGACGGGGCGAACCAATGGTTTTTAACATTGTGGTTGACATGCTGGTCATTTTAATATACAGAGCATGTGGAGATGATTAGTGACATTATCTGACATTTAGTGGACGATGGTTTTATCTTTGCACTATGTGGATGCTATTAGTATCTATTTTATCGATGATGACTTAAGGTTGCAAACCTAAAATTCATTGTGGGTGTGTTTGAGAAACTTTCTAGACTATTTGTTTTCAATAAAAGTGAGCTTATAGTTTCGGGGTTGCCAAAAATCAAGATGTGGCATCCCGCAAAACCACTACTAGAAAATCGCGTTGTTTTTGTGCATTGCATCATCATGACCGCATGCTCATGTCGTCATGCCACATTGCATTTGAGCATCGTCATCATCTTGCATTTGCTTGCATAAAACTATTTGCGGAAAAACCTGTTCTTGTTTTCTAAACGCCCCCGTCTATGTTCCAAACGCAAAACCCGGGTCTCCGGATTATTTTGTTTTGTCTGCTATCGGTTTGCAAAAGCCCTGTTTGAAATAAATAAAATATTTAATTATTTTTAATGGGGCAGTCGAACGGGCCGATTCGACCCAGTCGACCACCCCCGGAATAAAATCGGTCCAGCCAAACTCTAAATCATATTCCCACCCAATCCTAATCTACCCACCAATCACAGCTCGCCACCTCACCCCTGGACCCAATCCCTACCACCTTGCCACCTCACCAATCCCCCTCTTTTCCCCCCCTCTCTCTCTTTCTCACACAGCCCCATCTACCCTCTCTCTCTTACACCCTGGCCCCACGCCACACACACACAGCAAACACACAACACCACACACCCACGCCACCTCCCCACACCGAATCCCCACCAGCCCCGCCGCCTGGTCCCACCCGTCGGCCACTCTCTCCACTCACCCCGCCCGGACCCCACCTGGCCCCACCCCCTGGCCCCGCGGCCCCAGACCCCCACCTGTCGGCCTCCCACCCCACCGACGCGCCCTCCCCGCGTGTCCTGCCCCCACCAACCGCGTCTCCCTCTCCCTCCTCTCTCCCCCACGCCCCCGCAGCCTCCTCCCTCTTCCTCCCCGCGCCAGCCGACCCCCGGCCCCGCTTCGGCCTCCCTCCTCCCCGCGCCCTCGCCTTCCACCCCCAAGCTCGCCCGCCTCACCTCCTCCCCTCCCGCCGCCGCCGCCACCAGCACCTGCTTTGCCCGCCGCCCGATCTCGCCGCCTCCTCCCTCCGCCTGCGACCTCCTCGGCCTCCCCGCCCTTCTCCCACATCGCCCGCCTTGGGCTTCCCGCCTCCTGCGCCTCCGCCTCTCCCGAGCCGGGCGTCGCCCAGCTCCTCGCCCGGCCTCTCCTCCCGCCCGCCGTCGCGCTTCCGGGCCTCCTCTTCCACGCCTCCGCGTCGCCGGCCGCGCCCTGCCAAGCTCCTCGCCGGCCGCGCCCCGCCAAGCTCCTCGCCGACCCGTCCCCTCTCGAGCGCCTCCCGAGCCCGCGTCTCCGGCGCCTCCCTCCTCGACCCGCTCCGCCAGCACCCACCTTCCCGCCGCCTCTGCTTCTCCGTCTCCGCCGCCTCCGACCGGTCCCTCGCCGCCGCCCTCGCCGTGTCTGACTCCCGACGTCCGTCGCCCCTGTCCCTGCCGACAACCACCGCGGGCGCCCTCCTCCTGTCCGGGTTCAGGTCTGCCGTGGCGTGCGTGCTGAGCCTGTGAGGCTGCCCTCCTCTGTTCCTTCACCCGGCCGCGCCCCGTCGTTCGCTGCAGGCGTCCGCAACCTCAAGGTCTTCGTCCCTGAGCCGTCTCGCGGTGTTTGACCGGCGCTTGATCCGAGAGGGCCCTGTCGAGAACCCGTGCGATCTGAAGACCGTACCGAACCCAGTAGCAAGTATGAACCCTCGACAAGATCTCCATCACGGAACTCCGATGCCTCCGACACAGGGCATTAAGGATGCCGTCCTGGACCCGGAAGAATCCCCGGACCCCAAGACCGACATCGTCAACCGAGTACTCCTTCCCGGACGCCAAGTTCGCCGAGGACCGGAACGCCAAGTTCGCCACTTGAACGCCATGACCGTCGACATGACCCGAAGACCACGGAAGCGCCAAGATCTACTCCGTTATCCGAGAACGATCCCGCCGAGACCAAACCCCAGATCCGAACCCTGAGACCGAACCCCGAACCCCCGGAACCAAGATCGCCGAACCCAGATGTGTGAACCTTTTCCCGAGCCCTATTTTTATAAATGCTATATATAAAACTTGTTGCATATTAATTGTTCATCTTGCATGCATATTTGTGTGGTTTGGGGACCGTATGCCGATTCACCATATAATTAAATATGGGGCCCATATGCGGGCAAATCTAGTCTTATATTGGCCTCATTTCAATTTGTGTAGCGAACCGGTAACTTATCTTGCCATGTTAAGACAACAATTAAATTGCGGGGTAGTTAAATAACATGAACCATTTAATTAATTGTCGGGACCCCGGTTCCGCTTAATATGACCTATTGCACCGCATATTTACCATGCCATGCATCATACATGCATCATGCCCGATCTTTTGCCGTAGTATTAAATAGTGCATCCGGTGTTTCTTCTAGTGTTTTGCTTCTTCGCGGATAAGGCCGTTGAGTTGATGTGAGCTTCGCCCCGATCTTCGGATGAACCTTCGACAATGTTTTCAGGCGAGCATCTCCCCCCTTTCTACCTATCTTACTTTTATAGTATTTATTCCCTCCTGTTGATCTATTGCTATCTGTGTCGCGTTGCTCTAGTTTTCGTACCGTGATATCCCTTGCAGCCTTATATTGCCTTGGACACACCCTATTACCTGTTGTTTGGTAGATAGTTGGACTTGCGCGTCGTAGTCGCTTGCTCAAGTGCTGTTGCGTGTCGTCAAGTGCCACAGTTGTTGGTGTATTGCCGCATGTTGATGTTGGAGATGATCATGGCTTTACTTATCGTTCACTTTAAATACTGCTTAACAACTAAAATTGAAGTAGGTAAGCAGAGGCACAGGTGGGCAATAGATGTTATTTGGTTGTTAACCGTCCACTTGTGTCCCGTAGGACCCCGAGTACTTGATACCTGTTCCTTGAATTTTCGCGCTATCCACATCCGGGAGGATTATGGGACCCCCCTGAGCCAGAGCTTGATTCATTCTTATTTCTTGGGGCCACAAACTAGTTTGAGGTTTTATTTACGATCCTGTACTTATGCCATGCTTTACTGCTTTATTTAAATTGTGCGATGGATAGCACCTGTACTGTTTAGGATCGTGGCACGATTCCGCGGTATCGACAAGCCCAGTTTTGGGTTCCCAGTCGTTTACAGCCGTCCCCACAACCTTGAGTCCGTCTCGGAGCCGGCCGGCTTCGTTGCGGGTCTACTTTAAGGGGTGGCCCCCTGAAATATTTCTGAATCCTGTGATTGCTTTGTCGTGAAGGCCTCGTTGGGTTTTGATTTGGTTTTTCCGAGGTTGATCGAGTGTGTGTTGCTATTTGTGCACCCCTGCAGGGTAAAACTTTCTGAAAGCCGTGTCCGCGGTTATGGACGACTTGGAGCACAGTATCTCGATCATAGACAACTATAACTAAAGTAGTGCTATAAATTTGACTTTATAATGACTAGTAATCAGCTTCACTATAATGGAATGGCTAAATAAAACTGCCAACAATTGCTTGTTTGGTTTGTCGCTTGCGACAATTGTACCTGACTAGTAAGTATTGCAACTACAACGGAATGGCTAAATAAAAGTACCAACAACTGCTGGGTTTTGGGTTATCTCATGCTAATTGTATTTGACTAGTAAGTGTCGCAACTACAACGGAATGGTTAACTAAAATTGCCCACTGCTTATTTTATCAGGATGACTAGTAATTGCTGCAACGATAACTGAATAAATAAAACTGCCAACTATGTGAGTTCCTCGGTCGACTTCCTCGTTTGGTCTCGAGGGGGAAACACCAGGATGGGTTTGTCTGATGGTAGAATCAGGTTGGTTCCGAATAGGTCTTTCTTACCCCCTCTCTGATAGCCGCCAGTTGTACCGAGTCTCTATAGGTTGTTTAGTGCATGCTGCCGCTGCCACTTCAGTCCACCATACCTATGTAGGCGAGGTCCGCCGAATTCTAGCCTCGCCGTGTCTTGGCCTCGATCTTGACTCCTCTTTTCCTTTGCCCTTTGTCGGCACCCGTTTGTTTAAGCAGGTTTTGAGATCGACGTCGTTAGCGGGGTTACCCTTCCGCTTGGCACAGGCAGGGTTATGGACGCCATTGGTTATTCTTCAGGGCTCTTAGCCCCATTTGCATCTTGTCCGTAGTCGGACGCTCCATCTTTTCAAGGTGATCTGGATCTTTGTACCGTATATCTGTATTCTTGACTCATGGAGTCGTGTTGTACATATATCTGTTCTGTGGGTCCCATCGAGGACTGTTGTGTAATGTTATTACTTCGTTTTCCACCCGCACGAAAGTGCCTAGTGGGCACCTTTGAATCGTTTCTATGCGGGTTTGGCGGGTTTCGCTAAAACTTGCATAGGGTCGATTCTGAGGGTGTTACACAAGGAGACAAGGTAAAAAATGTTGCAATAGTAACAAGAATCTGCTTGGGCAGGTGGGGGTGTGAATGTATGATGCGAGGAGAATGAAGCCGATGTGTCCCTAAAAATCTTTCAGTTAGTCATCACTGTCAATTCTCCTAGTTCAATCAGTCACTAACGTTGCGTTTGGATGTATGAATTTTTGCTCGGAATTAAATTGGGCCAAATTTTCCAAATCCAAAATGGAAAGTAAACGACCTATATTTTCAATTCCGGTGCTTGGATGTGCATGAAATTTTCTTTTGAAATCAAAGGGTATATCCCAATTCCAAATCTTATTTGGATGTACAAACCATGTAATTGAATATTTTGTTTTGAGTTTTACAATATAAACTTCTACATGTATACAAAATAGTATGTGTATATTCGATGTTTATTTATTATTTTCACACATAATAATCTCGAAATAGTTCTCAACTTCTTCCAATCTCCTATTCTTGTTCATGCTGCAACAGACGGGGAGGGGCCTGGGCCAAGGATGGCTAGGGGAGGGACAGGGAAGAGAACGTCGGCTCCAATCCTCACCTGACGCCGTCCACCGGCATCAATCCCCTTCCGCCGCCGTCTACCGGCACCGATTTCCCCCTCACCGGGTCAACCCAGGGTTCCTGGGGAGAGGACGGTGAAGGAAGGGGAGAGAGAGGTGGGCCAGGAGGAGCTTACCGGCGGTCGGGAAGAGAGAGGCGAGCAGAGAGGACGGTCGGGAGAGCACGGCGTATGATTTTTCTCTCCTCACGAACGGGTACGCAGGGTCGGGGCAGAGCGCGGTGAGGTTTCCGTGCCTTTTCGAGGGGTGGAGCTTGGAGTCCTAAGCGGGCTCTTTACACGTGCCGTAGGTGGGCCGTGGTATTACTTTCCGTTTCCTAGGAACGATTCCGAGCGCAGTCCAAATGACGGAAACAACTCCCGATTTCCAGATGGACGATGTTGAGCGTCCCCCGGACGATACAAGTTTTCCATCGTCCTGGTCCGTTACCTGACACGTGTCCTGTTTTTCCCCCACAGATCCCGTTTTTCTGCAAAACATCCCGTTTTTGCTACATATGTCCCCGCTTTTGCTTCCGAAGCAAAAAAAATGGTTCGTTTTAGAAATAGAACGTCTCGCCGGAGATCTCGCCGGAGACCTCGTCGGAGACCATGCAGCAAAAAAATTATGCTAATGTAGCAAAACCGACTTCGTCGGAGACATCGTCGGAAAAACTCGCTGGTGATTCTCGCTGGAGACCTTGTAGCAAATAGTTGACACTGTTGTAGCAAAACCACAAGACGGTTGTAGCAACAAAGTTCTTCTAATGTAGCAAAAAACCTATTTCGCCGGAGACATCGCCGGAGAATTTAGCCGTAAGACCTCGTCGGAGAACTTGTAGCAAAAGCCAGGCCGACCGCCGCTGGAAGCAACCACGGCCGCCCATGGCAGTGACCAAGGCTGCCCATGGAAGCAAGCTCGACCGTCCGTGGAAGCAATGTCAGCCACCGCTGGAAGCAAGTTCGGTCGCCGCTGGCAGCAACCACGGCCGCCCATGGCAGCAAGGTCGGACGCCCATGGAAGCAAGCTCGGCCACCGCGGGAAGCAAGCTCGACGGTCCGTGGAAGCATGCTCAGCCACCGCTAGAAGCAAGTTCGGTCGTCGCTGGAAGCAACCATGGCCGCCCGTGGCAGCAAGGTCGCCCGCCCATAGAAGCAAGCTCGGCCATCCGTGGAAGCAAGCTCGTCGAGCGGCTCGTGAACATGCCGGCGGAGCAGCGCACGACGGGCTGCTGGACCTCGCGTGTGTCGACGACCTTGCAGGCGGCCTTGTCTGGCTAGGCACGGCCCTTGACTCCGGCGAGGTTCAGGAGGCGGCAGGGGAGGCGGGGGCGGCGATGGCGTCGGGGCAAGGAGGTGGCAGACGATCAAGAGGAGGAGGGACTGGCCGTGGATGCGACGCGCTGGAGGCAGGGCGGCGGAGCAGGTGCGAGGCCATCGAGGAATCTCTCGTTGTGAAGGACTGCAGAGGAGATAGAGTAGTTGGTGGATGAGAACGAGAGGATAATAGAAGTGGTCCTGGGATAGGACGCGTATACGTGTATTGAATTAGCGAGGAAGCGTGGAGCGAGCGACCCGGACGATGAAAACGACCCATCGTCCGGGGGATGAGAATCATTTTCCTTTCTAGATTCCCCGATTCCGAGATCCAATTCATACATCCAAATACAGTAAAATCAGTTGAGAGGAATTAACATTGTATCGCGTTGGAAAATTCGATGTCAATTAATAAAGCACACATCCTGAATAGTTTGGCTTCTTCTAAGAACTAACGATGTACAATAGTGCTAAAATCAAGAGTACACTCTGAACTTGCATTGCAGGAGTAAGAAGCTAGCAAAAAGCCAGAGAAACCGTGGACATATGTAGCCCCAACTCCTCGAACGAAACATTTTTGTGACTAATTTCTTGCATGGAGCCACCCGTGAACCGCATGAGCCTGAACGGCTGCTCTCCCGCCCCTTCTCTGTTGGCAAATGACCGGCAAAACTCGAAAAGTGCAGCGACTCCACATTTGGCCCCGAATTCCTTGGTAACCACCTGGCCGTCGGGGAACCGAACCCTCAGTTTGCAGGCTCCCTCGCCGCCGATCGTCGCCGTCATTGTTGGTTCTTTCCCAGTTGATGAACTCCCGGATGGTTCTTGCTTGCCATGCGGAGAGGCTGATGATGATGATACAAGGTTGTTCTTGGCTCTGGTAGGCATGATCGGCTTCCTCTCCGTGAATCTCTCGGCCATCATGATGATGTCGTTGGGGTCGGTGGCAGCGCGCAGCTTCTGCAGCATCTGTCCGGTGACAGGGTCGACGACGAGCACGACGGGCATCTTATCTTGGGCGAGCTTGTAGTAGCAGGACACCTTGCCGCCCTCGTCGTCGCCGCGCGTGTCGTGGACGTCCACCTGCCAGAGCACGAAGTGGTCCCTGACGGCCTGCGCGACCAGGTCGTTGGCCCACACGTCGCGGTTCTGCTGGTGCGACGAGAACTCGCCGGTAGCCTGCACGTTGACGAGCAGCCAGCGGGACATCCCCGCCGCGTGCGCCTTGGCCTCGTGGAAGCCGCCCTTGTACGTCAGGTCGACCGGCGGCCGGTAGAGCTCCTCCAGGGTCTTGGTCTTCTTGGCCGCCGGTGGCGCGGCGTCCTGCTGGACTTTGAGGATGTCGGCCGAGGCGCCTTCATCCCAGCGGCGGTTGCGGCGTCGGCGGCGGCGGCTTTGACGGTGGGGGGGCTGATCCGCTGCTACGTGGTTATTGCCGTGTTCGCTCTCCCACCCGGTAGGTCTCGCTGCAGGTGGTTGGAGAGAGGCGGAGGAGAAGTTGGCGCCGTAGAGAATGTCGGAGCGGGCAGGGATCGGAGCGCGCACTGCGTCCTCGTGCACCGGCGATCCGGCGACGGTGGCGAAGTAGAGGTTTACGGCTTCACTGAGCCGCCAGCCGCAGGAGGCGAGGTGCTGGAAGGCGTCCGCGGGGGAGGAGCAGGCCGTGACCTGCATGAACTCGACGACGAGGACATTGTGATCGTCCTCCTCCATCGATCGATCTCAACAATCGCGCGCGGCGTGCCCTAGGGTTAGGCGTCGCGATTCGGTAGATTTGGTGATGTGCTCGGTTTGTTGCGTAAACGGGGGCGCCTAGCAGTTTTTTTTTATCTCCGTGTACGTAAAAAAACAGCAACCTCGCGATAAAAATTCCAGCGACCAATCTAGCGATCGGATCGGTAGCAAGGTTATAATACTTAACGTTGCCTAGCAGTACTCCTCAAGATTATTTTGGGAATCTTAATAGAATCCGGAGTATAACCCAAAATAAGTAAAAAGGAAATTTTCCATTGTCCTTAGAGCATCTCACGCCTATATAAGTTGGCGCCATAAAGACGTTATGCAGCGTGCTGCGCAAGATTAGCGCGCGTGGTGACGGCGCGTCCATCACCGGAGGCGTCATTTTACAGCGCGCGCCCGTCGAGCAAAAAACGTGCCCCACACGCTCGCCATTTTGCAACGCTAGAAACAAGATTTTTTAGAAACACACACTCAAATAGGATCTAAAAAATAGCTAAATTATATTATATAAAACAGAAATTAAACATAGTGCAGACATACAAGATTCTAGTGCAGAAATTAAAACATTGCAAACTAAAACTAAAACCTATCTACTACTACTCATTATCCTCTGAGGAGGTGTCGTCGGACTCGGTCCAGAGGTCATCCCACCTTCGATCATTGTCGTCGATTGTCGACGGGCCCTCCAGCTAGGCATCGATGAACGCCTTCTTCCGACATCGTTCCGTCCTTTTTGCCCTCCTCTGGGCCCTCTTCTCGGCCCTCTTCACGGCGAAGAACTCCTCTTCCGGCGGATGTCCTACGGGAACTCGCGCTTCCACATGGATATGGTGCACCCGTCAATCTCGGTAATGCGAGCCGCCGCTGCGCATGACGGTAACGACAACGGTCCTCCTCGGTCATGAGGTGTGGCGCGGGCGCGACGAACTCCGCCTCCTTGAGTGATTTGACACCGTGGAAGATCATCGATGCCTGCGGGCGACCGAAGCGCCACAGCCTCGTGTGCAGTATCGTACGTGCCAAGCGTGAGGTGAAACCCGGTGGCACGCAACTCGGCGTAGAGTGTGACGTTCTCCCGCGTGCGCACGCCCTGGAACCCCGAAGAACCGCCGTGGCGAGGTGGCATGCCGGCGGCAGACTACACCGCGGGGGCGGAAGGGGGAGGAGAGGGAGGGAAAGGGGCAGCGGGCGGCGAAGCGGCGAGCAAGGGGCGGGAAAAGTGGACCGTCGATGGAGCGTGTGGGCGCGCTGAAATTTTCAGGCGGTTGGACACGCACGTCGCGCTTCGCTTTATAGCAGAGCGCAACATATTTGGTGCGCGGGATAGCACAGAAAGGCACACGCGGCAAAATATACAACACACACACAATTTTCCCGCGCCTGCTGGGGAACGCGGGAGCACACGCTATTCCAATGGGATTTTTAGCACATCGCTAGTATATCGCGTCTGCTGACATGCTCTTAGATCGGATATGCACATGTAGGGATGTCATCTGCACGGCATGGGATGGAGTCATCTCATACCCTTACACATCTCCTTTGATTTTACCTGTCATCCATATGATACATGTCAATAGTACAATTTTTTTGCCATACCCCTTACCCGATATGGATATCTGTCTATAAAAATACCTATATTTACAACTCATCAAATCAAGAAAATATAACGTCATTATAAATACTAACACATTATAAATAGTGGTCAAACCTGAAATAGAGACACCAACGGTCTAACAGTTACTACTCACGAAGTTACGACGGATAGGAGAAATATGCATACTCAAGAAACACAATGTGATCATATAAAAAAGAAATGGTTTGCATCAGTCATGTGGTGGGAGATGAAACGATACTAACTGACTTACGAGCGACCGTGAGACTAGAACCACTATGGGAAAAAATGTCGCTGCCGTGTAGACACGTCTTTTTCATCTGCCAAACGGACCGGAACACGGCAAGGTCTGTCTTTGCTATGTATAACTCAGAAAATACACGACAAAGTACGTGAACATGGTAAATTTTTAAAAAAGAACACGGCAAAAAAATATACACGGCAAAGACCAATAAAGGAACACGACAAAGAAAATACACGGCAATGTGCTCATATTTTCAGAAGAAGAGAGTATTACCCGTAAGGCCTCTTTCAATACCCAAGGTTGCATCGTTTGTTAACCTGTCAACTTTTGACTATCTTGCACAAAATCAAAGAGAAAAGTCGATGATATTGTCGCCTATGCTAAATATATTTTCACAGTATCGAAAAAAAGAGACTTTTTTCAAGTAATAGTTCTTGATTCAAATGAATTTGATAGGGATTTTAGAGGATTCAAATCCTTGTAACATTTTGCTACGCGGGTTGTTTGTTTTTTGGATGATGTCTGCACTTTGGTTTGGAAAAAAAATCCATACGGCTCAATTCATATGTTTTCGGTACTGTGCTAGACACTCGTTGGTGCTACTTTTATGGTTTTCGAGTCCGATAGATTAAACTGGTTGTAAAATTTCATGTGCCATGCGACAGACTATGACAAATTATTGTGCCACACCATGGGCTATGACACGGCACAATGGTTTGCCGCACTGTAGGGACTGGCGTGGCAGAAAAGGGTTAGATCTAGTGAAAAAATCGCGGAAGGTTTACATGTTTTAAATTTGCTACAAGTTTTGGGATATTTTTGTCCAATTTGCCACTAATCGAATCAAACTAGCCTTAACGATAGAGTACAACCCAAAAAATGTTTTTTCAAAAGGATACTTAAACCACCTCAAGTCCCGAGGTTGCTGGTAGTTCCGAGGTTGGCACACGATTTGGCCACAAGGCGCGGCTGCATGACATTCGGTCGAATCGCCGAATGCATAGGCCCTGTCCTCGACTCCCAAATTCCGAGCAGGCCATCCGTCTTCAATAGTCAAAGACAGACCGTTCAATTCCCTGCTAGTTTCGCCTCTGCTATAAATTGGTTTCAAAGTATACTATCAGATAGATAGAGGTTTCACTCACACCCTCTCGGCGGAGATTTTTTTACAAATATACCCCTTTGCCAATTGACATAGCCAAAACTGACCCCTTTCCAAATCGAATGGAAAAAATGCCCCGGCGGGATGTGAAAAAGGTGCCCGTGGCGAAGCAGACATTCCGCCACGGAGACAGGCGGAAGGGCCTTTCCGCCTTGGGCAGCAACGGGATGTGGCTGACCATGCCAACGCATGGCGGAAGGACACTTCCCGCCGGCGGAAAGGATTCCTGTCTGCTGTCGCTTGTGAGACAAGGAGCGACGCTTTTCGTCGGCGGAAAGGATTCCTGCCTGCTGTCGCTTGTGAGACAAGGAGCGACGTGACGTTGTACAAGTTGGTGCGCACGCATGCTCTATGCATGCAGATTTTTATGATGTACTTGGGCGCTAATTTTCCAGCTAATTTAAAGCTATAAAAGTATGGTTATACCTAATGGAACCTGGGCCCCGATAGCCTTTGAACTCTCTCTGTCTCAAAATAGATGTCTCAAATTTGTTAAAACTTAGATGAATTTAGACACTATTTAGAATATTTTCGTACTTTAAAAGTTTGAATTTAATGCTTCAAAAGTTCTTGTATGTTTTTTGAAACCAGAAGTACATAGATGGGAGGTTTATTAGCATGAAACCGGCACAAGTATCCTCGATGATCGTCATGGAACACGACCGTCGCGAGGCGCACTCGGCCATCCTAGCTATCCACATACGCACACACACACCACCGCCGGAGCGCATCGCGAAGCTCAAGTTGGCCTATCTATGTACGAGCGCCAACCGGATGACTCCTCGCGTGGAGGCCGACAACTCCGGTTCTGATGACGAGCGCCATGGTGGTTAGCGGCAAGAAGTTGGTTCCGACAACTCCGGTTCTGATGACACCCTATTGTGATAGTTGTTTCTTAAATTTTAATTACTTCTATGAAAACATGCTAAGATACACCCCACTGGAAAATGCCTTAATCATTTTGAAAGCCTCCTACTGCCTCCATTCGCAAATAAGTGTATATCTAGCACTCAAAATTTGTCTCAAAAAGAGTGTACATCTATAATACCAAGTGATTAAATAAATGCAATTAGCTCCTCGTAATCACTCCCCTATCTCATCCACCAATCTCTATTCTTCTCCTCCATATCATCCACCAATTCTCATTCTTCACTTTTCTTGATAATTGATAAAGCCTCATTATTTCCTTCAAAATTCCATAGCCTTGAGGGCTCCACCTGTTAGTCATGTGTGACCACTCTGTATAGAAGACTAGATAGCAGCCACTTGTGAGTTATTGTGTGTCCATTCTGTATAGAAGCCTGGATAGCAGCCACTTGTGAGTTATGTGTGTCCACTCTGCATATAGTTGTTGATGAAAGTAAAAAAAAATACAAACTATATTAAAAATTATGAATATCTACAGCAATAAAAAATAAAATAAAAACATATTTTATGATGGTTCCTAATAATATTGATTTGAGATTATAACTAGTTAAAATTTTCTATGTAGTTAGTTAAACACTAAAAAGTTTGACTTTAGCCAAAAACTATATGCATCCTACTACCCGTAATGCCTCTTTTAATGCACATGGCTACATCATTTCTTAACCGATCAACTTTTGTCTGTCTTGCACAAAATCAAAGATAAAATTTGATTATACTGTCGCATATGCTAAATTTATTTTCACATAATCCAACAAAGAGATTTCTTTTCGAGTAATAATTTCTTTGATTCAAAGGAATTTGATTGGGATTTTGTAGGATTCAAATTCATAGAACGTTTTTCTAGGTGAGATTTTTTCAATACGTGAGTTGTTTGTTTTCCTTGTGGAGTTTGCACTTTGCTTTGGAGAAAAAATTCATACAATTCGATTCATGTGTTTTGCGACTTTGGTCTTACTCTTACAATTTTTGAGTCCTATACAGATTAAACTGGTATGAATCGAATCGAATCGAATCGTATGAATTTTTGCACGTTTACACGTTCCTTAAGGAGCGACGGCGCGCGGGTACAGGAGTAGAGAGAGAACACGACAGCCCGTGAGCGAGAGAATCGAGGAGCCAGAAAATCGTTCGAGAGAGAATTAAGGAGATTTTCTTGCGTTCATGCAGGGATAAATTAGAAAATTTTACAGTAGTTTTCTCCTAGCTGACCGTCCTTAATAAATGTGCCAAAAAATATTGACAAGTCTTTACAAGAACAATTTTTTTTCGAGAACGGCCCTTCTTTTCCGAGGATATTAAACCAACCTCAAGTTCCGAGGTTGGCATGCGATTTGGCCCAGAAGACGAGAGGGTGCATGGCCGTCCAGTCGAATCGCCCAGCACGTTCCCCCGAGCAGGCCCTCGCTCCGTGTTCAATAGTCAAAGACCGACGGTTCATTTCCCTGCTTAGCCTCCTCTATAAATTGGTTTCAACTAGATGACCAACCTATACTCACAGTCTGTGATAGATAGAGCTTCACTCCACCCTCTCGCCGGAGGATAGTCGAACGCGCCGCCGGAGAAGGTAAGCGCGCAAGACCGTGCCGCGCTCTGAACCTTTTCAGTGTTCATCTTTGGGTCTCAACTGTTTATTCCAGACGCACTGACTGTGTTCAGTTTCAGGCGTTCACAGTCCCTGCCGGAGATCGATCGATGGACCCACCGCCCGTGCCGGAGGAACCTGCCAGGGACTGGTCGCTGCTTCCCCTCGACGCGCTCTCTTCGGTCTTCGTCAAGGTCGGCGCCATCGACGTCCTCATGGGCGCCGGCCTCGTGTGCCGCTCGTGGCTCCAGGCGGCCAAGCTTCCCGACGTGTGGCGTGTGGTGGACATGGAGAACCACCAGGCCGTGTGGGACAAACCCGATTCTGTCATGCGAGCGATGGCGAAGGCGGCCGTCGACCGCTCCGATGGACAGCTTCAGGTGTTCGCCGGGAATTGGTTTGTCACCCATGAGCTCATGGAGTACATCTTGGACAGGTCGCCGTTCCTTACTAGCCTTCGCCTTGAATCATTCTACGACCCCTTCAGCAAACCATTCGTCAGTGCGATCAGAGAATCACCTCTCATGATGGAGCTGCGTTCCCTTGACCTTGTTTATGGTGATCTCACCGTAGGAGAACTGACTGACTTCCTTGAGTACTGCCCAGTCCTGGAGGTTCTTCGGGTGCGCGACTGCTTCGTGGTCCACCACGGGGACGAGCATGCCCTGCGCTCGAAATTCCCCAGCATCAAGACCATGACGCTCGAGTGTGACCCGATGACTTCTCCTATGATTCTGATTCCGATGATTATGACTTTTTTTTAGATCGAAAGGGACTCTGTCCCCTGTTCCATTAAGCATAATGAAATAAACCAGTTCCACAAGTACAAGAAAAAGGAAACGACAGTTAAGAGCTCTGAAACGCTCCACCCTACACGACTGAAGAAATATTCGGCTCAGAAACAAAGCCAGCTGCTCAAACAAAAACTATCTCCGACAGCCAAAAAAGCTCAAGGAAAGGTCGAAAGAGAAATTAGAACACCACATGAACATGCTCCTCCTCATCAGGATGATCTTGGAGGTGCTTCAGCGATGCTCTCCCTCCATAGCTTGATGACGCAGTAGTCTTCCAAGTGGAAATCCACTCGAACCCGGTACAGATCATCTCGCCATGAGCGTTAGAGGGTTTCTCAGTCTGTCGATCATCCTCTCCATGAAAAGGGCGATCTTCCCCCCCTCCAGGTCCTTGAATGGTTTTTGCCATATCTTTAGGAAGGAAAGGACCAGACGCCAAACCTGTTTCATATTAATCCAAGTTGTCTTGTTAAAGACAAGGCTATTCCTATTGTTCCAAATACTCCAAAGAACAGCAGAAGAAACCACATTCAAATGAAGATGTTTCTTATTAGCAATCCATTTCGAAGCAAGGGACTCAAAATCTACAATACTAACACCAAAAATATCATGCACATCCTTCCAAAGTAAGCTAGAAACCAAGCATTCAAAAAATAAATGATGCACAGATTCTATTTCTTTGCAGAGATTGCATTCTAAAGGTTTTGGAATACCTCTGGCTCTAAGATTATCTCTAGTCAGAATCTTATTTTGAGAAAATAACCAAAGGAAAATCTGTATCCTGGGTGGGATAAGTAATTTCCAAACAGCAGGAAGATAAACCTGAGAGATACCTCTAAAATTGACCAGAGAATACATAGAACTTGAGGAATATTTACCCTTAGATTCATACTGCCAAATTAGCTGATCATCTTGTTCAGAGAATCTAATTGACTGAACAATGCCCAGAAGCTCATGCCATTGCAGCATTAAATCCTCAGAAAAGGTTCTTCTAAAGTCACATCTAAGGTGTGTGCCATCCCATAACTCAGCTAACGTTTTAGTTTGCTGGTTAGAAATCAAATAAATTTCCCAGAACTGGGTGGCTAAATTAGAATTTCCAAACCAGACATCTTCCCAAAATCTAATAGTTTTACCATTCCCCACATGCCATTTATATCCAATCTCAACCGCCCTAGATGCCCACATCACCCCTTTCCAAAAGGTAGATGGATGGACATCATGGCAACAGAGGATATTAGGTGACTTAGTCCTATATTTAGCATCTATCACTTTTTTCCACAGAGCCCCCTCTCCCTGGATATATCTTTTAATCCAGGAGCCAAGGAGGCAAAGATTCAAATCATGCAGATTGGGAATACCCAAACCTCCAAACTCTTTCTTCATGCAAACTGAAGGCCAGTTAGCAAGATGCAACCTATGATTACCTTCTTCATCATTCCGTAAAAGTTAGCTAAATGTGAATCTAGGAGTTTCAAAGCCCATTTAGGAAACTTAAAGAAAGAAAACAAATAGATAGGGATACTAGAGAGACAGGCTTGAATAAGCACCTTTTAGCAGATAAGATAAGAGTTTGCCCTCCAACGTGATTCTATTCAACAAGTTTTCTATCGAGGCTGCAAATCTTCTCTTTTTAGCTTTTCAAAGTGAAGAGGAATTCCCAAATATTTAACAGGAAAGTTACCCCTAATACATTCAAAAATGTCTAGGAAAGGTCTAGTATCAGACTCTGACATGTTAATAGGAATGAGTTCACTCTTATGATAATTAATACGCATCCCAGAGATCTGCTCAAAACAGGTGAGGATCCATTTAAGATTAACAGCTATTGACTCACTAGGCTCCAAGAAGAGGAGTGTATCATCTGCATATTGCAAACAGACAATCCCTCCTGGGAAAAAATTAGGACAGAGACCTTTAATGGCCCCACAACCAACTCCCTTAATTAACATCCTAGAAAAAACATCAATCATCAGATTAAACAACAAAGGAGCAATGGGATCACCTTGTCTGAGACCTTTACCAGTCAAGAAAAAATCACTCTCAAAATCATTGACTTTAACCCCCACTGACCCCCCTAAAGTAATCTGCTTAATAAATCTAATAAAGGTAGGACAAAAGCCTCTTAGCTCTAGAATCTCAAACAAAAAATCCAAATTAACTCTATCATAGGCTTTGTCATAGTCTATTTTGAGCACTAGACCCTGCTCCTTATTCCTATGCACCTCATGCACAACCTCATGTGCAGTAACCACACTTTCCAAAATGAACCTACCTCTAATAAAAGCAGATTGACTAGGAGAAATTAATCTACCAATGACAGTAGCAAGTCTATTGGTCAGAACCTTGGTAAAGATTTTGAAAGAACAGTTCAAGAGACTAATTGGCCTGAACTTTCTCATTGTCCTAGCTTCATTTTCTTTAGGAATCAAAGTAATCATAGCAAAATTGAGCCTAAAGATACTAAATCGATCTTCATGCCAGGACTGGAACATAGCAATAAGATCATACTTCAAGATATCCCAAAAAGATTGATAAAACATAAAAGAAAGACCATCAGGGCCAGGGGCCCCATCAGCATAGGAAGTAAAGATAGCTAATCTAATTTCTTCCTCAGAAAAACTTGAACCTAAGTTCAAATTTTCAGCCTCATTGACCTTTTCTTCCTCAGAGAAAAAGTCCTGTTTCAGCTGAATATTGGGCCTAGGTTCCCAAGCAAACAGCTCCCTATAGTAATCAGTTGCCACTTTAAGCATATCTTTGATGTCTGTAACAGGCCCATCAGGACCATCAAGGACATTAATCAACTTTTTCCTTCTACGCTGATTGGCCACTGCATGGAAATAAGCAGTGTTTCTATCTCCTTCTAACACATTCCTATCTCTAGACCTTTGTCTAGCCTTAGTCTCCTCTAAAATCCAATATTTATGGAGTTCAGAAAAAATGAAATCTAGTCTGTTTTTCTCCTCCTCAGACAGGGGTTGAGTCTCAGCCTTAATATCTAAAGTATCATATTCCTCCATCATTTCTCTCCTATTTTTCCTAACAGCAGCCTCTATGTTAATGTTCCAACCTTTGGCCAATTTCCTAAAGAATCTCACTTTTTTTTGCCAAACCTCTATTGGATCATCACTTTCTACTTTTAAAGACCAAGCTTTTAAGACAATCTGTCTAAAGTCAGGCCTACTAAGCCACCATTTTTCAAACTTAAATCTATTAGGCTTCAGTAAAACTTTTTCCCCTGAATCCCAAACAATAGGAGTATGGTCACTCCCAATTCTAGTTAAAGCTTTAGCACTAGCTAAAGGAAAATGATTATCAAAACCAGTAGTACAAAAAATTCTATCTAGCTTACACATAATAGGTTCAACTTGGTTATTACCCCAAGTATAAGCTCTACCAGCAAGACCAATCTCCATAAGGGCCCACAAGTCAACCCAGATGTTAAACTTGTCCACCCACTTATAATCTACATTCCTAGAGGATTTATCTTCAGGGGATCTAATAAGGTTGAAATCACCCCCAATCATAGTAGGGCCATCCCAACAGATAAAAAGATCATGAAGTTCAGAAATGAAATCCTGTTTCTTTTCCTCATAAGCAGACCCATAGACAGTAGTAATTCTACAAATGAAAGCAGTAACTTTGTTTTTAAGCACTACACTAACAGAGAAGGATCTAATATCCCAAGACACAACATCAAAAATATCTAAATTGACCCCAACTAAAATACCACCAGCAGATCCCTGAGAAGGGAGAAAATTCCAAGCAAAATTTCTATTCCCTAACAGGTTCTTCAAAAAAGAGTTGCTAAAACTATCTTTCTTGGTTTCCTGAAAACCAATGTAATCTACTTTAAGAGGTGAGATATTCTCAGAAATGAATTTTTGTCTACCAGGAGCATTAAGGCTCCTACAATTCCAAAAAAGACTAATCATAACTTTATTTTCTTGGGGTGCTTGCCCCGAGATTTATTCAAAACTTCTATCCAACCCTCTGCCACATCCTCTTCAGAAGGAGAGTTTGTACCTAGAGGTGAACTATGTAAATCATCACTAGAACTATCTAAATCATCAGCAGGAATATCAACTCCTACACTATCAGCTAAATTTTCTAAAGTAGAAACAGAGAGCACAGAGAAAGGATTTGTAGACATTATACCTTTCATGCTCTTAGGAATTTCCAAATTAGTAACTTTCTTCAGATTCATAGCCTTCTCAAGAATGGTTTTGGATCTATCCACCTGAGCTCGCCTTGTTGGTTGCACAGGTCCCCACTGTTTCTGTTTCTTGGCAGTTTTCTGGAAACCAGACAAATCCTCTTTTTCTCTCACAACTAACTCCTTGAAGCTAGGCATGATATCATCAGGGAGAGCACCCACTTGATCAATCAAATTCTGAGGAGACCCCCTAGCTACCTCTTGAGGGAACTCCAATTCTTGATGACCCTCTAGCTAATCTCGAGCTTCTTCTTCACACCAGAACCGTGAGGAGATCTATCCCAAATGAAATTACCTTCAAGATCCACAAGACCTCTTTGCACAAGCAGTTGGAACACAGACTAGAGTTGTTAGGAGAATCAAGAGCCATCCTCACCTGTTAGAAGACTGACCCCTCTCTAATAAAGGTTCCCACTTAAAGATGGGTTAGCACCAGTTCGAAGTCCACATTACTACCATTACCTGTCCAAAGAGGTTCATCCTCAAGATTTTTGTCTTGCCCACCTTGATCATCAACACCTAAATTCCCGTCTCCTCAACCAAAGGAGCAAAGAACATCTAAAGTGAATCCTAACTGAAAAAGTTGATCCTGGAAATTGAAGAGCCTACTAGCAGGGAGCTTAGATGGATCTTTGCACTTGATACATACTCTAACTTCCTTAGCATTGTTCCTGAAAATACTGAGCCAGTCAACTTCCTCTAGAATGCCACAAGTGGAAACAGCCTGATCCAAAGTATTCCATTCACACCACTTAGCCTGCAAGCCAGTGATAATCACCCAAGCCTTCTTCAAGACCTCAACAGGTTCAGGATCATCACACCAAGCTTCCACCTTGACCCACACCCCTGGTTTGGAAACCCCAAACTTAGGATATCCAATCACCTGCTCCACCACAATGTGTGGGGGGAATTTGACCAGAAAAGTATTCTCTGAGCCTAGTTCCCTAATTTGCCAGGGCCAGTTGGTCTTGTAGATCTTGGAGAACTCAACAGCTAACTCTTGTTCAGACAAAGATCCTTCTTCCACCAGAACAATCCCACAGTTCTTAGTAGAGGCAATTGGGTTCACCACATTTTCAGGCATTTCAATGTGATAGAAACCCAGGCCAGGAGCACCACTACCAACATATTTAGCCACCTGATGTGGTCTCTTCCTCACAGGGCATTTATCCACAGAATGGGCAGCACTTTTGCAAATGAAACAAACCAGAGTCTTCTCACAGCTAGTTTGCACATGTCCAGGCTCCCCACAACACAAGCAAAAATCATGAACATAGTTCCACTGAGCATTAGCACTTTGACCTGAAATATTTTCCTTATGAGCAACAGACAGTTTCTTCTTGCTTTTCTGCTGACCCAAAGACTTAGATTTCACACCCTGCTCATTACTCAGAGAGCTGTGCTGTTGAGGAGGGGCAATCCACTGATTTGACTGCACCCCAAATTGTTGCTGAGGTGGGAAAGGAGGAAAAGGGTTGGAAAAACCCCAAGGAGGTGGCATATTACCTGGTGGAAAGCCAAAAGGAGTCTGGTGAGGGAAGAACTGAGGATTGAAACTCCCAAACTCATAAGGATTCTGAAGCTGCTGCTGCATCTGAGGCTGCTGCTGCATCTGAGGCTGGCCAGCTTGCTGCCCCTGCCAGTTGTCTTGACCATTGTTCCCTCCCCTGCCTTTTCCTTTGCCTCCTCGACCTCTATCTCCCATCTCCAAAAACCCTGAATCTTCAACAGCAGAAAAATCTACAAGGCCTAAGCACTGGAGTCCAGAAGTGAGCTCAACCACCGCCGCCACCAAGAGGGGAGGGGAATAGGCTCTAGGGTTTGCACCCCCCAGGGTCTTATAAGCAGGGCCATGTGGCTCATTTGGAGTGAGTGGCTGCTGTTGCTTCTGGTGGCACATGGGCTGCAAAGGAGGATTCCACAGCTGGGAAAAGAAGCCCCCCATGCTTTCTTCAGTACAGCAATCCTTCAGCCCATCCACCTCCAACACTCCACTTTTCCATAGACAAAACTTTCTCCCCTGTCCTTTTCTGACCCTGGGAGAAAACAGCTCCCGCCAACCTACAGACTCTGTGAGCTGCACTGGGCTTGCTGCACCGATTCCAGAACCTGACTGAAGAGGATTAGCTGCAGATTCAAATCCAGCAAACCCACTGCCGCCCCTAGTTCCTTCCTCGAAAAATCCCGCACCATCGAGACTGGGTTGCAAACCTTCAGGAGAGGACTGCGAAGCTTTTGCTCCAATCTCGAGAAAGGGGAAGATGCTCTTCTCGGTCTTCCCCGCTTCATCCCCCTCTGCACCGCTCTCTTCGCCTGCACAAGCTGTAATGGTGCTGCATCGAAGTTCAGCCCCAGCTCGCTCAGAGATTTGGATTTCCGCGGCACCCTGCCTCTCCTCTTCACAGACAACTCCGCTCCCCCTTCCAACGGTGATAGGAGCAAAGGAGCCAATACAGAGGTCGAAGCAATTGGAGCTGGATGGCCATGGGGATTCCTTACCGAGCGCCGTTGTCGAGTTCCCCACGCAGGGCCGAGAAACCTGCTCCCCGAGCATTTCTCCTCCCTCTCGTTCAGGCTCCCTTCTCGGCGATTCCACCCCTCGATCTGCTCGCGCCTTCTCAACGGAGCATCCATCCACGGAGATCGCCAGAGTCAACCGCCGAGCGGCCCGCGCGCGGATTCCGAGGTGATGGGTTATCGGCGGAGTACTCGGGAGCTCACCGGAAACGCGAGTCGGCGAGGTAGGTGGAGTGGACCCCCGATGATGATTATGACTTTGACCACGTACTTTCCTGACTTTGAAGATGAGAGGACAGATGATGGTTCATTGTGATCTGAGTATACGGTGATCCTTGTGGTCTGTACCATGCATGATTGTCCACATGTTCTGATGGAGCTTCACAGTTGTGTCGATCCATTTTCTTGAAATCTTCTGAATGTAGGTGGCAATTAATTGCTTGAATTCTGGCTTGCACTTTTATATCTTCCCAATGTATTATGTATTGCCTTGTAACTTGTTAGTGGATTTTATCGGGGTGTTGCATAAAAATTGAGCTACAAATGGACCCGTATCAATTTCATAAAACCAGCACAATGCCTAGCGCTGATTAAGGAGTAGGTAGGTCTAGCACTGAAATCATCTCAAGTATTTTAGATCAGAGAGAGCAGAATATATAGAAGCCGGAATGTGTGCTGCGAGGCCGAGAATCGTCATAATTATCACATATATGGTTAAGTTCTAAATTTTGCACGCAGATAACCACATTAAATATCTGCATTTTGAACTAAAAGATTAAATATTTGCGTGCATTTTCCTTTTTTGAAACTTAAAAATATAATTTCCTTGTACCGTCAAAGAAGGCTATTTTTCGGCCTCAAACATGAGCAATTTTCACAGTTTTTTTGCCACAATTTAACACACAAATATGTCAACATAAAATAATAACATACAATTAACTCAACATACAATAATAGCATACAATTAATTCAACATAAATTTTTTCAAATAAAGGACCAACAGAGTTCAAGACAAATTAATAGATAAATATGAAATGATCATGCATCCCTTTCGAGGATCATCTTTCGCTCTCTCTCGATCCAAACCCTTTAGTTCGGACCCATTTTTCTCGTTGACATGGTTATATCCTACGGATACGTAACTTCAGCATACCTAGTCCAGCCCAAAGAAGACCCACGGCAGACATACGCTGGCCCATGAAGATTTTCGGGTGGCCAAGGCCCATGACGTCTTCGGATCCTTGGAGAGCAACTAGAGGAGATAGGAAATTTAAAGGGGTAAAACCCTAGAACTTGTAACCGACTAGGACTACACCCGGGACCTGCCTAAGTCTATATAAAGGCCTGGAGGGCACGTCCTAGGGCAACTCGACTCATACTTTCGCACACGCATCCACGCCAGATCGAATCACAGACTCAGAACCTCGGGTTCCGCCCGTAATCAAAGAGCGCATACAGGAGTAGGGTTTTCCCTCCGGGGGCCTGAACCTAGGTAAATCTCGTGTCCCCTGGTTGCTTGTCTGTTAACCGTGCCACGATCTCCAGCATCCCCATCTTCTCCAAAACCCAAGTCCATAACAATGTGCATTGTCGCATTGACGAGATTAAACCTCGTCAATTGGCGCCGTCTCTGGGAATTGGGGCTGATGATTGTGCGGTCGTCACGGTTCCGACCCGATCGATCTACAACTCCGCGGCGACGGAGAATCACCTCCTCTTCCGCACTTTCGACTTCACCGCCCACTCACCGGATACCATGAAGGATTTCGAGCCCGTAGGCGACGGACTCGAAATCTTGTTCGGGAGCTTCTGCTTCCAGGTGGGACAAACTGGCACCCTCCGCCTCCCTGAGCGGGTGCCCGTGCCATCAATCAGGCCCGCTTCATGGGCTCCACACCCCGTGCCACACACGTCACCATCAACAGATGAGTTCTACAGCAGCAGCAGCTGCAACTCCGATCTGTGCGATTGTGGCATCCCGCAAAAACCACTACTAGAAAATCGCGTTGTTTCTGTGCATTTCATCATCATGACCGCATGCTCATGTCATCATGCCACATTGCATTTGGGCATCGTCATGTCATCATGCATTTGTTTGTCTGAAACTATTTTCGAAAAGCCTGTTTTTGTTTTCTAAACGCCCCGTCTTGATTTCAAATTAAAACCCGGGTCTCCGGAATATTTTGTTTCGTCTACCAACGGTTTGCAAAAGCCCCGTTTCAAATAATAAAATATTTCTTTTATTTTTAGGAGGCAGCCCGCCAGGCCCGAAAGCCTGACCGGCCACCTCCAAAATTCCTAAAACTACCCAATCCTAGTCTACCCATCCCCCTCCACATCACCACAGCCACTCACGGCTCGCCACATCCCCCTGGCCCAAAACCCCACCCAATCGGTGCATGCCACCTCACCCCAGCTGCCACCTGCTGGCCCACCTGGCACCACACCGCCCACCAACTTCCACCACCTGCCATCCTTCCCCACCTCCTTCTCTCCCTGCCACCGGGCCCCACCCCGCGGTAGCCGTCCCGCACTCACCCATCCGCCCACGCTCCCCTGTTCTGTCCTCGGGCCCACCTTTCTCTCCCTCTCGATCTCTCCCCACTCCCTCACGCTCCCTCGCCGACCTCCTTGCACGCACTAACGCCGCCCGCCTCCTCTCCTTCCCGCCCGCCTCCTCTCCCTCTCTCCGCAAGGCCTCAAGGCTCTCTCCCAGCTGACCGCCTCGCGAGCCCTCCTCTCGGATGGCCGCCTCGCCTGTGCTTACTGACGGCGCCTTCTTCGACCCCCACCGTCGGCCTTGGCCCGTCCTCAATCTCCCCTTGCACCATGTCGCTGCTTCTGCCTCGAGCCGCCGCCCTCCGGCGCCTCAGCGGCTGCCGGCCTCCTGTGGTCGAGATCTCTCAGACGCCTCCTCTGCTTCTGGCCAGGGACCCCGCCGCCTCTTCCTTGACCTCCTCGGCTCCGCCACCGAGCTCCGCGCCCCGCCGACCCCTGCGCCTCCTTGTCCGCCACCGTCGCCAATCCCGCCTTCGTCGGCCTCTACCACGACCCGCCGCCTTCTCCATCCCCATGAGCGCCCTCACCGCGGGCTCCCTCCTGCTCTGGCCGGCCGCCAACGCCCAGCGCCGCCCCTTCCGCTGCTCCCCCTCCAGCCATCGCCGCGGGCGACCTCCGCTCGAGCCATGCCTCTGTGCCCTCCCTCATGCGTGACCCGGCAGTGTCTGTTTGTTCTTGATATGCTTGTGTCAATAGTGTGGTGCTATTGTAATACCCGATGTGGTGGATGTACTAATGTAGTACTATCCGAGGGACTCCAGCAAACAAAAAGGGCATCTAGATCTCATGGATTCGACGACATGTACCTCGATGAGAGGAAACACAGCACCTAATGTTGCCGAAATCCCCAAGGTCTCCACGGATCTCGAGGGCTGATCCTACCGGACCCCGAAGACCGAACCCGGCACGCCAAGTTCTTCCTCTTGGATCCGAGGACACCGAGACCCCGGAGCGACAAGTACTCCTTCCCGGACGCCAAGTTCGCCGAGAACCCGTATGCCAAGGTCACCGACACGGAACGACAAGACCTCCTTCCCGCACCGATGCCGACGACGTCGCACGCCAAGTTCTTCTTCCCGAACGCCAAGACCGACCCAATACGAGGTCCCGATAAGATCTTCGTGACGACAAGATCGGCACCGACCAGGGCTTATCCGATGTGCCACCGACGCCAACCAAGTTCTTCTTCTCGGATGCGACAAGATCGACTTCCGTTGTCCGAGACCGATCTCGTCGAGCCGTTCTCCCGTCGAACCCTAAGACCGACCCCGAACCCCTCGGAGCCCAAGTTCGCCGAACCCTAATGTGTGACCCCTTTATCCGAGACCCTATTTTTATAATATTACATTATCATCTTGTTGCATATTAATTGTTCATCTCGCATGCATATCATGTGGGTTGGGGCATTATGTCGATTCACCTCATAATTAAATATGGAGTCGGTATGCGGAATACCTTTGTCTTATTCTGGACTCCATTTAAATTGGCATAGCGAACCGAAGCCATGTTTGGTCTTGCTAATCCAACTTTTAATTTGCGGGGTAGATAAATAACTTGAACCGTTTAATTAAATGTCGGAATTCCGGTTCCGCTTAATATTGCCTAATTGCATCGCATTCTTGCCATGCCATACATCATACATGCATCATGCCCGATCTTTTGCCGTAGTATTAAATAGTGCATCCGGTGTTTCTGCTAGTGCTTTGCTTCTTCACGAATTAGGCCGATGAGTTAATGCGAGTGTCGACCCGATCTTCGGATGAAACTTCGGCAATGTTTTCAGGCGAGCATCCCTTCCCCTTCTACCTATTTTGCATTTATAGTCTTTATTTCCTCCTGTTGATCTATTGCTATCTCGTGTTATGCGTTTCTAGTTTCGCATTCGATATCCCTTGCGCCTTATATTGCTTTGGACACATCCTATTACCGTTGTTTGGTAGATAGTTGGACCTGCGCGTAGTCGCTGCTCAAGTGCCGCTATGCGTCGTCAAGTACCACGCTTGTTGGAGTGTTGCCGCATGTTTAATGTTGGAGATGATCATGGCTTTAATTATCGCTGTTTAATAACTAAAATTGAAGTAGGTAAATGCAGAGGCACAGTGGGCAATAGATGTTATTTGTTGTTAATCGTCCACTTGTGTCCAAGAGGGACCCGAGTTCTTGACACTGCTCCGAGATCGAGCGCTAACCATGTGGGGTGTGGGCACCCCATCGATTTAGTACCGATTCCAAGTCAGACTGGGGCCACAAAGTAGTTTGGGGCTTTATTACTATTCTGTACGTATGCCATGCTTTCATCGCTTTATTTAAGTTTGTGCGAGGAGCACCAGACTGCTTTTGAAGCGGAGTGTTTTCGGTATCGACAAGCCCACACATTTTCGGGTTCCCAATGCCGTTTACCATCGACACAAACCCCGGGTCCGCTTGAGCCGCCAACTTGCTATGGTAGCTTAGTGGGTGGCCCCGTGCTTGCTTTGGGTCCGGGAAACGCGTGTCCGAAACCCCCGACATACCGCTGGGTGTATGTTTTGTGATCTTGTACCTACCGATCCGATAACAAGGGTGTAGGTGCGTGGGAACTTTGGTGTACCCTGCAGGTTAAATCTTTTCGAGAAGTCGTGTCCGCGTTATGGACGACTTGGAGCACGCTTCTCGATCATAGACAACTATAACTAAAGTTTATCGCTATAATTTGACTTGTATCCGATATGACTAGTAATCACCGCAACGGAATGGCTAAATAAAAGTACCAACAACTGCTGGGTTTGGGGATATCTCATGCTATTTGTATCTGACTAGTAAGTGTTGCAACTACAACGGAATGGTTAACTAAAAGTGCCCACTGCTTATTATATCAGGATGACTATCTATACCTGACTAGTAATTGCTGCAACGATAACTGAATAAATAAAACTGCCAACGGTGTGAGTTCCTCTGTTGACTTCCTCGTTTGGTCTCGAGGGGGAAATACCAGGATGGGTATGCTTGGTGGTAGTATCAGGTTGGTTCCGAATAGGTCTTTCTTATCCCTTTCTGATAGCCAACAGTTATATCGAGTCTCTATAGGGTGTTTAGTGCATGTTGCGCTGCCGCTTCAGTCCACCATACCTATGTAGGCGAGGACCGCCGAATTCTAGTCTCGCCGTGTACCGGCCTCAAGATCGACCGCTTCTTTTCCTTTGCCCTTTGTCGGCACCCCTTGTTGTTTAAGCAGGTTTTGAGATCGACGTCGTTAGCAGGGTTACCCTTCCGGCTTGGCCTGGGCAGGGTTATGGACGCCATTGGTTATTCTTCAGGGCTCTTAGCTCAATTTGCATCTTGTCTGTACTCGGACGCTGTATCATTTTTCCAGGTGATTTGGATCTTTGTATTGTATATCTGTATTCTTGACTCATTGAGTCGCTGTTGTATATATATGTTTGGTGGGTTCCATCGAGGACTATTGTGTAATGATATTACTTTGTTTTCCACCCGCACGCAAGTGCCTGGTGGACACCTTTGAATCGTTTCTATGCGGGTTCGGCGGGAAGCGCTAAAACTTGCATAGGGCCGATTCTGAGGGTGTTACAGCGATCCACCTTCGGATGAAGGGACCTACGGTTCCGGATCCGAAAGTTGCGGCAGCAGCCAACCAATCTGCAGGCGCTATCTGTGCGCCGTAGTCATCCAAACCGACGAGGAAACACCTAACCCGCCGCCCAACCCCAACCCACAGGACAGAAACGGCGAAAATGGTGGAAACGGCGAAAATGGGGAAAATAGTGGCCACCTCATCCAACTTAGCAAAGAAGGATGGGTCGAAGCACGCCGCGCCGTCGCAGGCAAAATAGTCCTACCTCTGGACTCCCCACGTGATCTGCTGAGGGCATACCACTATCTCCTCATCGAGGAGCACAAGAAGCAAGTCAAGATGCAGGAGACGCTCGACAAACGCAAGCAAGCAGCCTCTGAGTCCAGTGCGCGACGAGCTGCGCTCTCCGCCATGGGACCCGGCTCTAGCACAAACGGAAATTAGGGAAACAAGCACCGCTCTCGGGTGGAAAACATGGACCCCAAGGAGCGGCGTGACGTGACCCGAACTCTCCATACATCGTTCATGGATATGGTGTAGGGGTTCGTAGCATGGAAAACAAAAATTTTCTATCGCATACAAATAAACAAGCCAAGATCTATCTACTAGATTGTAGCAACGAGTCGATGGAATAACTTACCCTCGAAGATTCCAAAGCGTTTAACGAGAGCGGATTCTCGTGGGTGATGTAGTCGTACTCTTCCCGATCTCAAGATCGTGTAGACGATCCTTCCGGGCTGCATTCAAGAGCGCTCCCGCATCGGTCACATCGCGTTTTTTCGACGAAGACCTTCCTCTCCTTGTTCCAAAGGGCGGAGGTTGTAGCACTCTCCTCGCGATTCCGGCAAAGACAACGGCGTGGTACCTAAGTAGAGGGAATCCCAGGCTTCTTAAGCCAAAGTAGTATGGTGGAGTATGAGAGAGGCTATTAGTGGTCTAGTAATTAGACACACCAATTAGAAGGCTCTAAACCAATTAGAAGGCTCTAAACCGAAGGCTAAAGCAATTAGAAGCTCTAAACCCAAACGGCTCTAAAACGGAGGTAGAAGATAGGAACTTGTGTGTGCTAGGAGGGGAGCCCTGCCCCTCCTTATATAGATGGGAGGGGCCGGCGGCCAGGGGAGGGGAGTCCCTCCCCAAGTCGGCTTGGTGGTGCGCCGGCCAAGGGAGGAACCCTCCACCAATCCTCCTTCTCCTCTTTCCGAAAACTGGCAGTTTGACTTTTCAAACTAGCCGTTTGACTTTTCAAACTAGGATTTGAATTAACCCTTTATTTCGGACAGCGATGACACTTAGTACATGATGCAATCATACCAACTTTGATATAACACATTCATGTACCCTCCCCCCCGGAGTGCCGGACATTCCGGAACCTTCTAGAACATTCCCGATGAAAACACCGGAATCATTCCGCAACTCCGAAACGGGACTTTCCTTATATGAATCTTATTCTCCGGACCATTCCGGATCACCTCGTGATATCCCGGATCCCATCCGAGACTCCGAACAACATTCGGTCTCTTTCTCATAATACCATAACTACTCAAACAACGTCGAATCCTTAAGTGTGTCTCCCTACGGTTCGTGAATTATGCGGACATGATCGAGACACTTCTCCGAACAATAACCATTAGAGGAATCTGGAAATTCATATGGCTCCCACATATTTCTACGATTACTTTGCGATCGAATGAACCACTTACATATGATACCAATTTCCCTTTGTCTCACGATATGTTACTTATCCGAGGTTATGATCGTCGGTATCTCGCATACCTAGTTCAACCTCACATCGATAAGTACTCTTTTCTCGTTCCGTGATATGTGATCCCTTGTGACCAAGTCACATGCTTGCAAGCTAATTGGATGACATTCCACCGAGAGGGCCCAGAGTATATCTATCCGTCATATGGATGGACAAATCCACTCTTGATCCATGTGTCTCAACCAATACTTTCCGAACACTCAATGCCACCTTTATAGCCACCCGATTCGGTGTGGTGTTTGATGTCATCAAAGCATCCATCCGGTAAAGGTGATATGCATGATCTCATGGTCGAAGGAATTAGGTTACTATGTATCGTAAAGCATATAGCAATTGAACTATTGAAATGACTTGATCTTTATGCTACGCTTATCTATAGGAGTATGTCCACCATATCATTCTCCTAACGATATGATCTTGTTGTTGATAACATCTCAATGTTCATGATAGGGAAACCACAATCATTTATCAACCAACAAGCTAGTGATGTATAGAGGCTATACTAGGGACTTCAAATTAAGTTTACAAATCACACAAGTATCAATGTTTCCTTGTTAATACTATTATAGCATGAATGTAAACATTTATCATAAACACAAAGATATAATAATAACTACATTTATTATTGCCTCTAGGGCATATCTCCAACAGTCTCCCACTTGCACTAGAGTCATGTAATCTAGATTACATGGTAATATACCGAACACCCATGGCAGTTTGGTGTTGGTCATGTTTTGCCCTCGGGAGAGGTTTAGTCAATGGATCCGCCACATTCAGATCTGTGTGTACTTTGCAAATCTTTATATCCCCATCCTGGATATGTTCTCGAATAACGTGAAAACGTAGCTTGATATGCTTCAGCTTCTTGTGTGACCTTGGTTCTTGCGCATTGGCTATGGCGCCCATGTTATCACAGTAGATAGACATTGGGTCCAGCGCACTAGGAACCACACCCAGCTCTGTAATGAACTCTTTCATCCATATCTCTTCTTGTGAAGCCTCTGAAGCAGCCATGTATTCCGATTCAGTTGAAGATCTCGCCACAACGAATGGTGCTAACTGCTGCACCATTCAAAATAAATACGTATCCGGATTGTGATTTAGAATCATCCGGATCTGTGTTCCAACTAGCATCGGTGTAACCATTAACAACGAGCTGTTCATCACCTCCATAAGAAAGAACCATATCCTTAGTTCTTCTCAAGTACTTAAGGATGTTTTGATCACGTCCAATGATCCACTCTGGATCACTTTGATATCTGCTAGTTAAACTAACAAAGATATGCAATGTCGGGTCTAGTACATAGCATGGCATACATTAGAGATCCTATGGCTGAGGCATAGGAGTCTTAATCATCCTTTCTCTATCTTCTGCCGATGTCGGACTTTGAGTTTTACTCAAGGTCGATTAGCAACATGGGCAAGAACCCTTTCTTGCTTTCTTCCATTCCAAACCTCTTTAGAACTTTGTCCAAATATGTACTGTGACAATGATATTTGGCGTTTCGATCTATCTCTATAAATCTTTATGCCTAATATGTAAGCTGCTTCGCCAAGATCCTTCATTGAAAAACTATTATTCAAATATTCTTTGACACTATTAAGAAGGTCTACATCATTCCCAATCAACAATATGTCATCCACATATAGTATTAAGAATGCTACAGAGCTCCCTCACTTTCTTGTAAATACAAGCTTCTCCATAAGTTTGTATAAAACCAAAACTTTTGATTACCTTATCAAAACGTTGATTCCAACTTCGGGATGCTTGCTTCAATCCATAGATGGACCGTTGAAGTTTGCATACCTTGTTAGCATCTTTAGGATCGACAAAACCTTTGGGTTGCATCATATACAACTCTTCATCAATGTCTCCATTGAGGAATGCTGTTTTGACATCCATCTGCCATATCTCATAATCATAATATGCAGCGATTGCTAACATAATCCTCACAGACTTTAGCTCCGGTGAGAAAGTCTCATCGTAGTCAACTCCTTGAATTTGTCGAAACCCTTTTGCGACAAGTCGAGCTTTATAAAGATAACATTACCATCAAGATCTGCTTTTCTTGAAAATCCATTTGTTCTCGACAGCCTTCCGACCATCCGGTAAGTCCACCAAAGTCCATACTTGGTTTTCGTACATGGATCCAATCTCGGATTTCATGGCTTCTTGCCATTTATTGGAATCTGGGCTCATCATCGCTTCCTCATATGTCTCGGGGTCATTGGTGTTGTCCACCAACATGACATTCATAACGGAATCATACCAATCTGGAGTGGTACGAGTTCTCGTTGACCTCCGAGGCTCTGTAGCAACTTCAACCGAAGTTTCATGATCACCATCATTAGCTTCCTCTCTTATTGGTGCAGGCACCACATGAACTTCTTCCGGTGCTGCGCTACTCGCAATTTCAAGAGAAGGTTCGACAACCTCGTCGAGTTCTACTTTCCTTCCAGTCACTTCTTTCGAGAGAAATTCCTTCTCTAGAAAGGATCCATTCTTGGCAACAAAGATTTTGCCTTCGGATCTATGATAGAAGGTATACCCAATAGTTTCCTTCGGGTATCCTATGAAGACGCATTTTTCCGCTTTGGGTTCAAGCTTGTCCGGCTGTAACTTCTTTACATAGGCTTCGCATCCCCAAACTTTAAGGAACGACAATTTAGGTTTCTTCCCAAACCATAATTCATACGGTGTCGTTTCAACGGATTTAGATGGTGCCCTATTTAAAGTGAATGCGGCTGTTTCTAATGCATAACCCCAAAATGATAGCGGTAAATCTGTAAGTGACATCATAGAACGAACCATATCTAAGAGAGTTCGATTATGACGTTCGGACACACCATTACGCTGTGGTGTTCCCGGCGGTGTCAATTGTGAAAGTATTCCGCATTTCTTCAAATGCTCGCCAAACTCGTAACTTAGATATTCACCTCCACGATCAGAACGTAGAAATTTAATCTTCTTGTTACGTTGATTCTCTACCTCACTTTGAAACTCCTTAAACTTCTCGAAATTTTCGGACTTATGTTTCATGAAATAGATATACCCATATCTACTCAAGTCATCCGTGAAGGTAAGAACATAACGATAACCACCGCGCGATGCTACACTCATTGGCCCACACACATCGGTATGTATGATTCCCAATAAGTCCGTAGCTCGCTCCATCATACCAGAAAATGGAGTCTTAGTCATTTTTCCCATCAGACATGCTTCGCATCTTTCAAGTGATTCAAAATCAAGTGATTCAAGAAGTCCATCGGAATGGAGTTTCTTCATACGTTTCACTCCAATGTGACCAAGACGACAGTGCCACATATAGGTCGAATTATCGCTTGATTTCAAACGTTTAGCCTCAATGTTGTTGATATGTGTATTTCCACTATCGAGATTCAATAAGAATAGACCATCTATCAAAGGTGCATGTGCATAAAACATATTACTCATATAAATCGAACAACCATTATTCTCGGACTTAAACAAGTAACCGTCTCGCAATAAACATGATCCCGATATAATGTTCATACTCAACGCAGGCACCAAATAACAATTATTTAAGTATAAAACTAATCCCGATGGTAGATGAAGGGGTAGCGTGCCGACCGCGATCACATCAACCTTTGATCCGTTTCCCACGCGCATCGTCACCTCGTTCTTCGCTAGCTTCCGTTTATTCTGCAAAGACTGTTTGAGTTACAAATATGAGCAACCGAACCAAGATCAAATACCTGTGCACTACTACAGTACTAGTGAGATACACATCAATAACATGTATATCAGATATACCTTTCTTCTTGATGTTGCCGTTCTTCAAATCCGCCAAGTACTTTGGGCAATTCCGCTTCCAGTGACCTTCTCCCTTGCAGTAAAAGCACTCAGTATCAGGCTTAGGTCCAGCCTTGGTCTTCTTCGTCGGCGTGGTAACTTTCTTACCACCCTTCTTGAAGTGTCCCTTCTGCTTAGACTTGCCTTTCTTGAATTTGGTGGTCTTATTGACCAACAACACTTGGTGCTCTTTCTTGATCTCCACTTCTGCAGATTTCAACATGGCAAAGAGTTCTGGCAATGTCTTGTTCATGTTCTGCATGTTGTAGTTCATCACAAAGTTCTTGTAACTTGGTGGTAGTGATTGGAGGACACGGTAAATCCCCAAAGCATTAGGAATCACTATACCCAAGCTTTGAAGTTTGTTTGCGTGCCCAGACATCTTAAGCACATGCTCACAGACGGAGCTGCACTCTTCCATCTTGCAGTTAAAGAACTTTTCAGAAGCCTCATAGCTTTCAATTGCCGCATGAGTCTCAAAAATCAATTTGAGATCCTCGACAATATCATATGGGTCTGAATCTTCAAACCTTTTCTGAAGCTCCGATTCCAAACCATACAAGATAGCACACTGAACTATGGAGTCGATTCTTCCGAGCGAGGTAAACATTCTTTACTTCATCGGAGCATCACTGCAGTGGGTCACCTAGCGGTGCATCCAGCACATAGGTCAAATTACCACCGTGAGGACAATCCTCAAATTATGGAACCAATCCGCAAAGTTGCTTCCATTGTTTTTCAACTTTTCTTTCTCTAGGAGCATTAAAATTGATGGTAGGGGCTGCCATTGATCTACAACATATTTGCAATAGTTTAGACTAAGTTTATGACAAATTGAGTTCAAATTAATTAATGTAATTAAACTAGGTGAACTCCCACTCAAAACAATATCCCTCACATTGTTTTAGTGATCACACGAACCAAATCCACTACATCAACACCGATCATCACGAGAGTTGATACAGTTTCAATGGCGAACAATCGTCATGTTCATCATATCTACTATATGATTCATGCTTTACCTTTCGGTGATCCGTGTTCCGAGACCATGTCTGTACATGCTAGGCTCGTCAAGATCAAACCTTAGTTTCCGCATGAGCAAATCTGGCTTGCTCACGTTGTATACACTTGCAGAATCTAACACACCCGATCATCACGTGGTGCTTCGAAACAACAAGCTTTAGCAACGGTGCTGACTAAGGGTGAACACTTTATGACTTGAAATTCATGTGCATGAGGGATCATCTTATAATGCTACCGTCGTCTACTAAGCAATACAAGATGCATAAAGGATTAACATCACATGCAATTCAATATATATGTGATATGATATGGCCTTTCTTCTTTGTGCTTCCGATCTCCATCTTCAAGCACGAACATGATCTCCATCATCACCGGCATTGCATCAAGGTCAATGACGCTACTCCATGGTTGTCGTCCACCGGCTTCAACTATTACAACTACTTTGAATAGACACGCGGGTCTTAACATAAATTAAAGACAACCATATGGCTCCTGCCGGTTGCCGACTTACAATAAGGAACATTGCATTCATCAAATATATTCACAATCATGGCCATATCACATCACTGCATACCCCTGCAAAACAAAGTTAGACGCCTCTACTTTCTTTGCATATTTTACGTGGTTTGGGGCTTTCGATAAGTGTCGTTATAACTTACGAACAAGAACCACAACATTGATACTAGTATTGTTAATCACCCGTTGTAAATTGGATCTTAACTATGCTAGGAGAAACAGGCACCCGCAAAGCCACTTATGCAATACAAGTTGCATGTCAAGCGTGGAGCAAGTCTCATGAACGATGTCATGTAAGGTTAGCCCGGGCCGCTTCATCCCAACATACCGCAAGATGCAAAGTACACAAGAAGCAATCGACAATAAAAGAATCAACGCCCACAATGACCATTGTGTTACTCGTCTGCAGATCTACATATAGACACGGCTCTGATACCACTGTAGGGGTTCGTAGCATGGAAAACAAAAATTTTCTATCGCATACAAATAAACAAGCCAAGATCTATCTACTAGATTGTAGCAACGAGTCGATGGAATAACTTACCCTCGAAGATTCCAAAGCGTTTAACGAGAGCGGATTCTCGTGGGTGATGTAGTCGTACTCTTCCGATCTCAAGATCGTGTAGACGATCCTTCCGGCGCTGCGTTCCGGCAGCGCTCCCGCAGTTGGTCACACGTTCGGTACTCGACAAAGACCTTCCTCTCCCTTGTTCCAGCAGGCAGCGGAGGTTGTAGCACTCTCCTCGCGATTCCAAGGCGGCTGTGATGGTCTAAGTAGAGGGAAATCATGAGCAGGCTTAAGCGTGCGAGTATGGTGGAGTATGAGAGAGGCTATTAGTGGTCTAGTAATTAGACACACCAATTAGAAGGCTCTAAACCAATTAGAAGGCTCTAAACCGAAGGCTAAAGCAATTAGAAGCTCTAAACCCAAACGGCTCTAAACCGGAGGTAGAAGATAGGAACTTGTGTGTGCTAGGAGGGGAGCCCTGCCCCTCCTTATATAGATGGGAGGGGCCGGCGGCCAGGGGAGGGGAGTCCCTCCCCAAGTCGGCTTGGTGGTGCGCCGGCCAAGGGAGGAACCCTCCCCCAATTCGGCCTCCACCAATCCTCCTTCTCCTCTTTCCGAAAACTGGCAGTTTGACTTTTCAAACTAGCCGTTTGACTTTTCAAACTAGGATTTGAATTAACCCTTTATTTCGGACAGCGATGACACTTAGTACATGATGCAATCATACCAACTTTGATATAACACATTCATGTACCCTCCCCCCCGGAGTGCCGGACATTCCGGAACCTTCTAGAACATTCCCGATGAAAACACCGGAATCATTCCGCAACTCCGAAACGGGACTTTCCTTATATGAATCTTATTCTCCGGACCATTCCGGATCACCTCGTGATATCCCGGATCCCATCCGAGACTCCGAACAACATTCGGTCTCTTTCTCATAATACCATAACTACTCAAACAACGTCGAATCCTTAAGTGTGTCTCCCTACGGTTCGTGAATTATGCGGACATGATCGAGACACTTCTCCGAACAATAACCAATAGAGGAATCTGGAAATTCATATGGCTCCCACATATTTCTACGATTACTTTGCGATCGAATGAACCACTTACATACGATACCAATTTCCCTTTGTCTCACGATATGTTACTTATCCGAGGTTATGATCGTCGGTATCTCTGCATACCTAGTTCAACCTCACATCGATAAGTACTTTTTTCTTGTTCCCGTGATATGTGATCCCTTGTGACCAAGTCACATGCTTGCAAGCTAATTGGATGACATTCCACCGAGAGGGCCCAGAGTATATCTATCCATCATATGGATGGACAAATCCCACTCTTGATCCATGTGTCTCAACCAATACTTTCCGAACACTCAATGCCACCTTTATAGCCACCCAGTTACGGTGTGGTGTTTGATGTCATCAAAGCATCCATCCGGTAAAGGTGATATGCATGATCTCATGGTCGAAGGAATTAGGTTACTATGTATCAGAAAGCATATAGCAATTGAACTATTTAAATGACTTGATCTTTATGCTACGCTTATCTATAGGAGTATGTCCACCATATCATTCTCCTAACGATATGATCTTGTTGTTGATAACATCTCAATGTTCATGATAGGGAAACCACAATCATTAATCAACCAACAAGCTAGTGAAGTATAGAGGCTATACTAGGGACTTCAAATTAAGTTTACAAATCACACAAGTATCAATGTTTCCTTGTTAATACTATTATAGCATGAATGTAAACATTTATCATAAACACAAAGATATAATAATAACTACATTTTTATTGCCTCTAGGGCATATCTCCAACATATGGACACTGGCGGCAACATCATCCCGAAGACGCCACAAGCTGCGATTATGGCAGCCACTGCGTATCTCGCGGCTCACCCACCTCCGGAAGGGAACCGAAAAGGGCCATGCATAGGTTCGCACTCACCAAAGAAAGCTCCGGCCAGGCGCGACCGGAGTCCCACCCCATCATCCGAAGAGGAAGAGGAGCTCGATCTTCCTCGAAGGAAGAAGAGCTCGCACCGCCATAAAAGCGACTACGACGCCAGAGACAAGCTTACACAGCGCAAGATCGATAAAGCACGCGCTAAGCGCGCATGCTCGTCTGAATCTGAGATGGATGAAGACGAAGGAGAACTCTGCGGGGCTCGATGCTTCAGCAGATCCGTCCGGCGAACACAGATGCCACGCAACTTCAAGCTTCCTTTGGATACTCCGAAGTTCAACGGCACGCAAGATCCAAAGTCCTGGCTCAGTGACCATCTGTCATCCGTCAAGCTTCATGGAGGCAACAAAGAAACCGCCATGCAATGCCTTCAGCTGCAGCTAACAGGCGCAGCGCGGGTCTGGCTTAGCAGCCTATCATCAGGATCCATCCGAAGCTGGGAGGAGCTCGCTTACAGCTTCATCCGAAACTTCAAAGGCACCAGCAAGAGGCTCGCCTCAATTAAAGAATTGCGAGCCTGCACTCAGAGAACGGGTGAATCTATTCGCTCGTACATACTACGCTGGTCTACAACCAAGAACTCCGCAGCACACATCTCCAAAGAGCGGGCCATCGAAGCCTTGAGGCGTCAGCGCCCAGAACTTCAAGGAGAAACTTGGTGTAAAGCCCAAGACACTCGACCAGCTCATGGAAATCGCCAATGATTGGGCGGGCGGCGAATTGCATCCATGGCGCAATCAGATGAAGAGGACGACTACGGACGAAGACGAAACGCCAAAGAAGAGGAGATCGCGTCTCACGAGGACCGCGGACCCGACATGGTCGCAGGCCGCCACGCCGACCGCCGTAATGACAACAACAATGGAGGATACCGCGGAAACTTCGCGACAACGGACGACCAACGCGATCGTAACGCAGCGCCGCGAGAATGCACCCTCGGCATTCGACAAAATTTGGTCCATGCACCATCCACTTCTACATCGACAAACAAGATAGCAAAAGAAAGCTAGCCACATGCTCAAGGACTGCCGCGAGTTCGAAAACTCAGCGAAGGCATGGTGCAGATGAGGCAACAAGCTCCAATCCTGCGTTGAAACACACTGCGCCAGGTGAAATAGCACGGAGCTCCTCCACCGCCTATTGAGGCCCAAATCAACCAGTCGCGTATCAAAACAACGCCGGGGTCGCATACCCCCACCAAAAGGAGCACTCAATATGATACAGAAGGGACGCCCCACAAATAGGGTGCAGAAGAAAATCACCCGACAAATCAACTTGGCCGTGGCAACTCCGCCTGCAATCCCTGAGTACCTCAGTGGATCGGAGTCCTGCATCACATTCACTCGCGCGGATCACCCTTGCCAGATCCCTCGCGTAGGTCATGCTGCCCTGGTGCTGGAGGCGCATATCGGAGGCTTCGAGATGAGTCGCGTCTTCATGGACGGCGGCAGCGGCATCAACCTAATGTTCGCAAGCACTCTAGCAGCTATGCGGATGCCGCAATGCAGCCTGGAACAATCAGACACAACATTCCACGACATTGTCCCAGGGAAGGGCATCTTCCCCCTGGGCAAAATAGGGCTCGACGTCATCTTCGGGAAGCCGGACAACTTTCGGCAGGAGCGCCCGGAATTCGAAGTGGTGGACTGGCCGTCGCAATACCATGCCATCCTGGGACGTGTAGCATTCGCAAGGTTCCTGGCCGTCCCACACTACGCATACCTACTACTCAAGATGCCAGGACCAAGGGGCGTCATCACAGTCCACGGGAGCTTCACCCGATCGGACCAATGCGACAGGGATTTCAACAAAATCTCCCAGTCCTTCGGCATGCAAGACGAGCTCGTAAGGCTCCGCGAGGTGACGGACAATGGGCTACCCCCAGTCACAAGGCAGAACGCACCCGACATGTCCTTCGACTCCACCGTCAACACCAAGAAAGTGCAGGTCCATCCGACAGACGCCTCCAAGACGGCGCTGATCGCCAACGACCTCAGCACCGCATAGGAAGGCGCGCTCGTCGAATTCCTCCGTGAGCGCTGGGAAATATTCGCCTGGTGTCCTGCGGACATGCCAGGAGTTCCCAGGGAATTCGCCGAGCACGCACTCAATGTCTTCCCAGACACCAAGCCAGTCAGCGTCTATCCAAGACGCCGGCAAGAGATCAACAGATTACTCGCAGACTTCATCCGGAAATCAAGGAAAGCGAGTGGCCGTCACGGTGATGGTCCCAAGAAGGACACGGACATCCTGCGGATGTGCGTGGACTTCACGTCACTAAATAAACACCGCCCAAAGGACCACTTCCTCTACCTCGGATCGACGGATCATTGCGAGTTGTGAGAAGCTCTCCTTCCTCGATGCCTACTCAAGCTATAACCAGATTCGACTCAAGGTCGAAGATCAAGAGAAAACGGCGTTCATCACAACGTTCGGAGTATTCTGCTACAACACAATGCCCTTCGGGCTAAAGAACGCGGGTGCCACGTACCAGCGATGCATGCAGGCCTGCCTCAAGGACCAGATCGGTCGCAACGTCCAAGTCTATGTTGACGACATAGTCATAAAAACCAAGGAGGCAAGAACACTTATCGACGATCTCCGCGAGACGTTCGACAACCTTGATCGCTATAGGATCAAGCTCAATCCAGAAAAGTGCGCCTTCGGCGTCCCCTCGGGTCAGCTGCTCGGGTACTTCATCTCTCAACGAGCGATCGAAGCGAACCCGAAGAAAATCAAAGCTATCATGACAATGGAGAAGCCGAAAAACCTCAAAGGCGTTCAACAGCTCGCAGGGCGAGTAGCGGCACTAAGTAGGTTCATCAGCCGCATGGGCGAGAAGGCCCTACCATTTTATCAGCTGTTGCGCAAGGCAGACAAGTTCGAGTGGACACCAGAAGCCAACGACGCATTCGAAAGCCTCAAGCGGCTCCTCTCCACCTCACCCGTTTTGGTCACGCCAAAAGAGCGCGAGCCCCTGTTGCTGTACATAGCAGCCACACACCAGGTGGTCAGCACAGTACTCGTGGTCGAACGACCAGAAGAAGACAAGACCCACGGGGTACAACGCCCAATTTACTACCTCAGCGAGGTTCTCACTCCAACAAAACAGCGGTACCCACACTACCAGAAGCTGGCCTACGGCGTGTTCATGACGGCTCGACGACTGAGCCACTACTTCCAGGAGCATCAGGTGATGGTCGTCAACGAGGCACCCCTAAACAACATCCTGAATAACCCAGAGGCCAGGGGCGTGGCCTGTGGGGCATTGAACTATCACCCTGGACATCATCTACGAAGCGACACGCAATCAAATCTCAAGTCCTTCCAGACTTCTGGTACCTTGGATGGAGCTGCAGCTGACACCCAGATATGTCACGATCTGGACAATGCATTTCGGCTCCAAGCGCGAAGCAGGCGAGGAGTCATACCGACCTCCCCGCAAGGTGACAAAATGAAGTACATTCTTGGATGAAATTGAGCCTCCAACAACGAGGCCGAATACGAAGCCCTCATCCATGGCATGAAGATGGCAAAAATATGTGGCGCAATGCGCCCGGTCATCTACGGTGACTCCAACCTTGTCGTACAGCAGACGATGGATGAGTGCGACGCACACGCCGAAAACATGATCGCGTCGCAGCGCTATACAACGTACTCGAAGGAGAATTCGACGGCTGCGAACTTCGGCACGTTGGAAGAGAGAGCAACGAGGAGGCCGATAGACTCGCCAACATTGGCTCCACTTGTGCAAAGGTGCCACCAGGTGTGTTCCTCGAACAGATCTGCGTGCCATCCATCAAGCGAAAATTCCCCAAAGGATCACCCGAAGAAGCAAAACACTCGGGGGCTACGCTACCCGAAGGTCATGAAGGACCCGAAAAGTTGGATACCGAAGTTGCCATGGTCAACCTGATGCAGGTCATGGCAGTTGAAGAAACTTGGACACGTCCATACCTCCAGTTCCTGACAAACGGAGAATTGCCTGACAGCCCGACAGATGCCCGGCGCATATCTCGTCGATCGAAAGCCTTCACCATCATCAACGGCGAGCTGTACAAACGTAGCATTACGGGTGTATTGCAACGGTGCGTCACCATCAACGACGGCAAGGCCATACTCCAAGATATCCATGAAGGCATCTGCGGCCACCATGCAGGCAGTCGCTCCCTCGTCGCCAAAGCTCTGCGAGCAGGATTCTACTGGCCAACGGCCATGAGCGACGCGAAGGACATCGTCCGAAGATGCAACGGGTGCCAACGGTTCGCCGACAAACCGCACGCACCTGGGTCCGAACTTCGACCCATACCCATAGCCTGGCCTTTTGCCCAATGGGGCCTCGACATGATCGGCAAACTGCCAAAATCTTCGAAAGGAGGACACGTCTTCCTCCTGGTCGCAGTCGACAAATTCACCAAGTGGATCGAGGCCATGCCACCACCAACCGAAGGGCAAAACCATTGTCAAGTTCTTGAATCCATTGTCTATGTTTGGCGCATCAGACAAGATCATTACCGACAACGGATCAAACTTCATCTCCGAAGAATTCCAAGACTTCTACGAAGGCCTCAGGATCAATATCACGTATGCCTCAGTGGCACACCCGCAAACAAACGGGCAAGTGGAAAAGGCCAACGGCCTAATCGGCGCTGGCATCAAGAAGCGCCTCATGAGCTCACTCGAGCACAAAGCTGGAAACTGGACGAAAGAGCTACCGTCTGTCCTGTGGAGCTTACGTACTACGCCAAACAGCTCCACCAGCTACACACCGTTCTTCATGGTGCACGGAGCTAAGGCCATGCTACCAGCCGAAGTACGCCACCAGGCTCCACGAGTCGTCGCTTACAGCGAAGCCGAGTCCACGGTTGCACTCGAAGACGCCGTCGACACACTCGACGAAGCACGGGATATAGCAGCAGCTCGATCAACGGTGTACCAGCAGAGTCTCCGCAACTATCACAGCCGCCGGCTGCGCCCAAGGTCCTTCGTCGAAGGAGACCTCGTCTTGCGACTCAAGCAAAAGCGACCGAACAAACTCGATTCACCATGGGAAGGACCCTATGTCATCACCGAAGTCATCCTAGGTGGCGCCTATCGCCTCAAGCACGTGGAGTCTAGAGTCGCATACTCCAACCCATGGAACATCTCGCACCTGCGACGATTCTACCCGTAGCAACCAACCCCCCTATTTTACTTTCAATAAGGCTTTCAGCCAAGGATACTCGGCCGAACCATGTACCTCCTCCATTACGATATAAATAAACCTAAGTGTCTCGCCCCCAACCTTCGGTTGACCATTTTCTGCAACTTTACTACATGCTACATACGCACTTGGGGGCTCCCCCCACCTCACGATTTCATCGACTGAGGACCAAACGTGTACACTGAGTAGTCGATCACGCCAGCAAACGAAAAGGGCACGTACTCAATCAAAGCACTGCGTGCTCACAAACAAGCAAACCTTTACAACAAAGGGCACATAAACGCCCAGCCGCAATATACAAATTTTACATTTATCTGTTTATTTTCAGGTCCTACCTATTCTGAAGAATAACCTGAGCACGCTGCTCAAACAAATCTACAATTTGTTCGGCATACTGCCTTACAGCCGCGTAATACGGACGCATGTTCCACTCGCCACCATCTGGTCGAGGAGGTGGCCCGCCACGCCAGCCAAATCCACGTCGTATGTGCACCTCACAAGAGACAAGGCAGCCTTCACCCCTGCGACGAGCTGCTGCCGCACCAGCTCCTTGACATTGCTGGCACTCCGAAACTTCGTCAGAAGACCTGCAAGGGTCGTTGGCACGGCATCCAACGGAAACATGACATGCAGCACCGAGGAAAGTGATGTCTGCACCTGGCGGAGCACCCGCGAAACCTGGTAGACACGATCCTGCACCGTCGCCAGAACCATGGCGCGATCACGATCCATCCAGAAGAAGCCGCCGGCCTCCATGTCCTGTTGAGTCAAGCAATTGACTCGAACAGCGATACGCTCCTTTTCTTCCCTCGGAGCAAGATTGGCACCTGCGACAACCTCACAAAACAAGAATAAGGCCAGCAGGCTCACCCGAAGAACTGAGCTACAACCCGAAAGAAGGAACAACTTACATTGCAGCTGCTCGGACAGCCGACCCAGCTCCGCCATCAAATACTCCTCTCTGGCTGCACCACGGTCTGCCTTGGATTTCCAAACGTCGCGTGATCACAGAACCCAAGAAAATCCTCTCCAAGCGACGCGATCTCGAAGAAAAGCGAGCTGCGAGGAATCATCCAATGATGGTCGCAAGGGCCTTCCGGATGAAGTGTCAACTGGGTCAGCACCCGAAGGATCCTATAGCAGCAGAAAAAAAGATGGCACACCGACATTCAGCCAAGGATAGAGCACAACTCGGAGGAATTCATTAAAATATATAAGGCCACTACGTGGCATAAGGATGGTACTACAACAGATACTTACAACAAAAGTAGACTACAAACTACCCTACGTCTACTATGCCTAAGGCGGAGGACACTGAGTCACCTCAGAACTAGACTGCCTAGCTTTGGCCTCGCCCTACTGCCGCAATGCATACTCAGACAACAAGTCAATGAGCTTGGGCCCATATCGTCTGCAGCGAGCGGAGTAGGCGGCGAAGGCTACCTCGGATCCATCCGCAGCCGTAGGCATCCGAGAAGTAATCTGGGGCAGGTCCAGCTCCGCCCCAGCCGCCATGGCCATCGCCAGCCCGATGGACGCGCCGATACCCTTCTGCTTGCGCTTATACGCTGCAGGCGCTTCGGCTGACAGAGCCTCTGCCAGGGCATCCACATCTTCAAGGGATGTGCCCTTCGGGAAGAGCTCCTGGTAGAAGCGACCAAGGACCTCTTTCGCCTTGGCAAGGGAGTTGACGACGGTGCTGCAGGGGTCTTCGACCGCTACAATGGCATCATCTAGAGCACTCCCGTGCTCCAGAGCACCGCGGTCGAACTCGATGCCTGCGGCATCTGAGACAAAAAAGAAGAAAACATGAAGAAAGGCAACATAGAAGAAGATCCGTAGAAAAAGAAGCAAATACAAAAGCTAACGCTCACCCGAAATAGCCTTGGCAGCAGCCATGAGCTTCTCCGCCACCCCTTTTTCACGAGCAGCCACAACGGTGGCCAGCTGCTCCTCACGATCCGCGGCCTCCTGCTGTAGACGCTCTTTCGCTTCGGCTGCCTTCGTCAGCTCCAGCTCAAGGCGCTCTCTCGCACCAGCAACTGCTCTCGCCTCCGACACAAGGCTCTTCTTGAGCATCGACCTCACGGAGAGTCGTTATGCTCCTCTGCATTTACAACAAGCAAGTGTCAAAGAACAGGACCAGGATAAGCAAGAGAAGTACTACAAGGCGAATACCTTGAAGTCGCCGCAGCCGCTCCAGCACAAGCGTTCCTCCACCGCTGCTTGGCCTCTTGGACAAAAGGCTGCAGAACAGCAATAGTAGTAAAAGAGGACTTGGGGCTACGCCCAACACAAAGAAGCATAAACAACATCAGCATACGAAGACACTCGGGGGCTCCCCCCGTAACATCAAGCGGAAAAACTTACGTGCTCCGAAGGCGAACCCGCAGGCCCGCCTGCGAAATTCTAAGGCGCAACCACCAGCCTCTCCTGCACAGGAGGAACTGGCGCAGCGTCACCAGAAGTCACCACCGTCTGAGGAGGAGGCGACGCAATGTTCGACTCCCGCATCATCTCGCGCACACCATCACTAGAGCCATCGGAGGATTGCCTGCATACGAATCAATCAACACAGGTGCAAAAATAACAAGGGAACAAAGGACAACAGTGGCAACAGGAAAACTTATGAGCCCAACGCGCTCAGGTCGAAGATAGGAGAAGCCCTTCGGGCCCTCTTCTCCTCCTTCTTTTCTTCCTTCTTCTCCTCCTTCTTTTCTTCCTTCTTCCGCTTTGCTGGCGGGTGCGGAGCAACAGCCCGCACAGGAATGGCAGGAAGGGGAGAGGAAGAACCCCCATGAACATCATCATGACGCTCAAGGCCCAAAGGATTTCTGGGAGTCGGAGGAGTCGAGGCATTTGACGACTCGCTAGAGCTCCGTGATCGCTTGCGCGAATGGTCCTCACTCGATTCGTCGGCATCCTCCGCTGGGGATCGCGCTGACGGTAGCTCGGACAAGGAATCCACCACTTCATTATCCGGGGCATTCGGATACCTTTCGAGCAACAGTGGTGCCATGCCCGGCACTTTGAAGATCTGCAAAGGGAAAAGGAACTTTATTAGCAAACAAAGGAAAAAGTACACAACTGACAAAAACAAAAGGGGAGCACTACGTGCGCAAATCTACACCTTCGGTACGACCAACGTCGAAGAAAAGGGAGAAGTCAGCGACTTCCCCGGGATTTCTTCGTCGGCCTTGAACTTCAACAGCGCGCGAAGAGCCTTGTCAAGTACCACCTCGGAGATTTTCTCACTCGAAACCCTCGTCGGATCACGGCGCCCAGAGTAAAGAAACATCGAATGCGCCCTCGCTTGGAGAGGCTGCACCCGACGCTCAAGAAACGTCCGGATGATGTCGACACCGTTCACCTCCTTCTCAGGAATCAGTTGGAGATCCTCCACCCGACGGTACAGGGCCTCTATCTCCGCCACCTCACCGTCTAAGATTTGGTTTTTCTAGGATCTTTTCTTCTCAATCAATTGGGAGGGGTCAAAAGGAACGAGACCAAAATCTTGCCCAGGCAGTACGGAGTCACGGATGTAAAACCATTTCCTCCGCCAGTACTGGACAGATTCGGACATGGAAAAGGAAAAGAATTGCACATTGGGACTGAGAGAGATGATGAAACCCCCAATGGGATACACACCATCTGAACCAGATTGCCTCTTCACGGAATAAAGCTTCCGGAAGAGGCCAAAGTGCGGCTCAATGCCAAGCCAACACTCGCAAAGCGTGATAAAACACGCAATGTGGAGAAGGGAGTTGGGAGACAGATGATGGAGTTGAACCCCATAGAAAAAGAGTAGTCCACGAAGGAAGTCATGGACCGGAAAAGAAAACCCGCGAATCATGAAGGCAACAAACATAACCCGATACCCAGATGGGGGACGAGGGATTACCTCATTGCCGGGGAGTCTCACGGCCGTCGTGTCTTGCGGGATCAGGCTCCGCTCGCGTAGTTTGCGGAGATCGCTCTCCCGCGTTTCTGATCGCCGCCAGCCACCGTCGGTGACGCGAGCAGTGGTGGTGCCCTTCTTGCCTCCGGCGGCGCTGGTCCCAACCGTAGATGAGGATTTCTTTGTTTTCCCCATGGCGCTAAGGCGGTGGTGGCCTTGCCAACGAAGAAACACAAAGGAAATGTGGAGGAAACTCTCAGCGCGCAGCCAGAATAGCTCAAGAACGAGGAGGCAGTGAATAGATGAACTGCTGCGGTGAAAAACAAACCACGATTTTACCAGGAATTATAATAGCGAAGACGACACACGCTGGCCGTCCATCGAGAAGACCTAACGCCAACGGTAGATCTGGTCGTACACGTGTCAGCACCTAAACGAACCGTCGTTATCACGCCGTCCACTACGTGCGGAAATCGAGGAGAAGCCGTAATCATCTCCATGCCGTGCGTGACCGGTCAATTCAAAGTCAACAAGTGGGACCCACGCTTCGTCCAGTCAAGTCATCTTTGACGTAGCAGACGCTTGAGGTCATCGATCGTAAGCACTGACGTCATCAAAAGCTATACTAACACCACTTCAGCTCCATAGTTAAAAGTACTCACTCGAATCTATGATTCGACTAAATACTTGGGGGCTACTCCTATCAGGAGCGCTGGCCGCGCACCCGACAGACAAGTGAGGACAAAATTACTTATTTGAGTCCTACGTCGAGTCTACGACTCCACTACGGACTCGGGGGCTACTCCCATAGGGAGGATGGATTTAAGCATCCGAAAATTTTCGAGTCCTGCGGACCTAATGATTGAAACAATGCTTGAACTGAAAGTCTCCGTTCGAGTCTACGACTCGAACAGACACTTGGCGGCTACTCCCATAGGGATCGCTGGTCGCGCACCCTATGAAATCTTCGACTGCGATCTTCCGGATCCGCATGCAAAAACTTTTTTGGCAACTCTGCCCCAACAAAACGCTAAGTGAGCAACAATCTCCTTGGCCACCCGAAACACCTCCGAGGTGATAAATGTTCGGATGCTGCGTCTTCGACGCAAAGATAAGACCTAAAGATATCATCTGATGGCCTGGCAACGCACCTGACTGCGCTCTGCTAGTATGAATCCGTACCAGCAGGTACGATGAAAAATCCTGACGGACGCGTTGGGTACACCAATTAAAATCACTGGAATTCCACTTCTATAAGTCCTCCGCGGCCTGAGTTGAATTACGCCAGCATATGTTCCAGGCCGGGGTTAAGGGACCCGAACCTGAAGAAGATCGTGTTGTTTCGTCCTAAGATAGTTAACTGACCCTGATCCGTCGGGTGAGTCAGGCACACGCATCAACAATCCCTACACACATATACTATTAACATATAGCTGCTCCCGAAGGATGGAAGAGTCCTCAGCCGAATCTACGATTCGACTGATCACTCGGGGCTACTGCATGGTTATATCCTACGGATACGTAACTTCAGCATACCTAGTCCAGCCCAAAGAAGGCCCACGGCAGACATACGCTGGCCCATGAAGATTTTCGGCTGGCCAAGGCCCATGACGTCTTCGGTTCCTTGGAGAGCAAGACTAGAGGAGATAGGAAATTCAAAGGGGTAAAACCCTAGAACTTGTAACCGACTAGGACTACGCCCGGGACCTGCCTAAGTCTATATAAAGGCCAGGAGGGCACGTCCTAGGGCAACTCGACTCATACTTTCACACACGCATCCACGCCAGATCGAATCTGCGCACCCTGTAACCTTCGGTTCCGCCGTAATCAAAGAGCAGACAAGCAGGAGTAGGGTTTTCCCTCCGGAGACCCGAACCTGGGTAAATCTCGTGTCCCCTGGTTGCTTGTCTGTTAACCGTGCCACGATCTCCAGCATCCCCATCTTCTCCAAAACCCAAGTCCATAACAATGGGCATTGACGAGATTAAACCTCGTCACTCGTATTGATTGTCATGATATGGTTCTCCTCAGTGATGATATGGTTCTCCTCGGTGAGTAGCTTGAGCTCAACTTCTTTTTGGTTGAGGTCAAAATCCTTGGCCCTTTGTTGGGCATTGAGCTCAACTTTCTTTGCTTTGACCTCAACCCCTTTTGCCCTTGCTTGGGCACTTAACTTAACTTTTCTTGAGTTTGATCTTGGTTTCTTTTTGTTTAAGTTGGAATTTGAGCTCAACTTCAATGGCCTTGGCCTTGGTTTTGTTCTCATTAAGCTCTCGCTTCCTAGTTTGATAGTCCATGAAGCTCTTCATTTGGTCCTCTCACTCCTTGCGCTTCCTCTCACTTGTCACCTCTTTGTTGGCTACTATCACCTTCAAAGTGGATTGCAAAGCCACGATATTGGCCCCACGGGCAAGATCTTGATTACTTGCCTTGTGGCCCTTTGGCCAACCCACATGGTTGCCGCTTGGGGCCTCACTTGTTGCGCCCTCATCAAGATCTATTGCTGAGGAGTCGTTTTCGTCCTTTTTTCCTTTGTGTTCCTTCATGTAGGCCTCAATATTTATTCCCACTTAGGACAACCTTTAATTTCATTCTAAGCATGGATCCATGTGAAGGACTTTTTGTCATGGGACCGTTTGAAGAAACCCAATGCTTGGACCACCAAGTTGGCCACACCAACTCCACTCACAGGTCGCTTGACAACATGATTATGGGCAAGGGTTTTCATCCTAGCCGCTGCCTCTCTTTTTCTCACCGAAGGAGAGAGACATAGGGTTTTAGGGTTTGACTTGACTGGAACCTAAGATTAGAGTGTGGATGAAGACGATGCCGCAGTTCTATTAAAAAGGACGCGGTCTCTACATCTTAGGTGAACAAGGTTAGACGAGACCATCATTGGTCCCACCGTATTTCAGCCACATGTTTGGATCCCGTTTGCGCTGAAACAAACCGCGTCGTACTCACAGTTTTCAGGTGCGTATTGGGCCATGGGCTGTGTTCAACGGGACCAGTTCGGACACCCGCAGTCCGTGTGCGGGGTGAACTAGTTGTCCTAATCAAGGGTGAACTACCCTTGTCGTACATGTAGCACTGCTCGAAAGTTATCCCACCTCCCGCACCTACACCCAGCGCCGCCCTCGTGCCTCCCGAGCGCCGCCTTCACCACCGACGAGCTGCCGGCCCGCGCGCCGGCCCTCCCTTTCATCTCCTCTCCATCTCCGCCCGCGCCTCCGTCCATCTCGCTGATTTCCCAACATCATCTCCTTCCCTTGGGATTACCCGCCGGCGGCCTCCCAACGGCGACCTCATAGGCAGACAGCGGTGCCGGCGTTCCTCATCCCGGTGAGTTCCGGTGCTACTGCATCGTCCTTCTCCGACCTCGACGTCCTCCGTCGTGCTTCTTCGGCGGTCCGTCCCGACACTGACGACACCAACTGAGATAAACGCCTTTTTTTCTTCGAATCTTGTACAGTAGGTATCTGTCCATCTTTAGCTCACACTTTCTTCAGTTTACAACATTGTTATTAAGTAGTAGCAGTAGTAAAATTTAGCGTTCGCTCCTAGTGGCAGGAGGATTATTAGAGATATAGAGAGAGGTCCAAAATTGGTGGGAAACTAAACTAAAGCTCGTACATCAGTCCTTTTTCTGTATATAAGATGATAGGTTTGGCCTCTCTAGAGCAGCTCGGGACAGATATTTTTGTTGTTTTGAGGTACTAGCACCACTTTTTTTTGAATGGTATATAGCACCACTTGATTGCAACATACATAGCTTTCTCTCTGGTATCTGTCAGAATTTGATTATTAGGTAGATGATAAACTGAAAGAAAAGGCACTGACTAGAAGTTAGTCTGATTGCAGCATATACTCTAGTAACTTCCAGTTAGAACTTAGTCTGAAAGCAATGACTATATGCTGTTAAGGCAATTTGGCAATACAGAGGAATCAGTGAATACTTGAAAGCACCATTAAATCGTGTATATTCTCCCATTGCTTGTCTGCACCCTAAATAGACCAGTAGATTTTGCAGCATACCTCTGATGGTTATGTCTTGCATACTCTTCTTTAACAATGTAGTAGTAGATTAGACTTGGTGTACAGAAGATTTGAATACTAAACCATTCATTATTGTTTCATGTGCATATTTTAAGTACAAGTGTCATACTTCAGCCAGAAAACATTTTGTTGATATGATAAAAAAAGTATACAGAATTACATACCAGATGAACAAACTGCAACTGATTGCACTTTGAGAAAAAGTGTGTTATCTTCTGAATTTCCATGTTTTCAGTTTGACGCATTTTTTTCTGATTGTTACTTTAGGATATATGCCACATGTATGTTGAAGAGTGTGCTTACTTAATATTCACCTCATCAGATTATTTAGTATTTAACTTGATGTGTTACAGTTGTATGTTTAAGAGTGTGCTTATCTACACATATGTTGTGCAGGTGTACATTTAGAAATGGATGACGGTGCAGAATTATTCTCGATTTTCATGGCAAGAAGACACATTCAAGATGTTGGCTGTTCACAAATGAGAATGGAAGAGGATTATGATGAAGGACAAAGAGACTCAGTCGAGAAAGGCCTCTCAATTTCACCAGGTAATTAACTGTTTTGTATGACATGCTTGGCGAGAAAGGCCTCTCAATTTCACCAGTTAATTAGTTCTTCTTCTATGTAGGTACAAACGGTCATAGCACAACATCTGTGTATGACATGCTTGGCGAGGAAGGCCTCTCAATTTCACCAGGTAATTAACTGTTTTTTAGTGTGCATCTGTTTTGACATATTTGGTTTTCGAACGTTGGGTAACTCATAGCTAGAGATGCATGCATGTGTAACGACAGCAGAAGTTTTCGTACATCTGATGAACAATAAAACTTGTGGCCCAAACGCAGGAGATCGATCGATGGACGCTGGGCTGCCGCCCTTGCAGGAGCTCGAAGCAAGGGACTGGTCGCTGCTGTCCCTTGATGTGCTCGCTTCGGTCTTCAACAGGCTGAGCATAGTCGACGTCCTCGTGGGCGCGAGCCTTGCGTGCCGCTCCTGGCTTCAGGCGGCAAAGCTGCCTGAAGTGGCGTGTCATCCGTGTCCATAATGGCTTATTTAGCTATGTTGATGTCATTGGCGCGATGCTGAAGGCAGCCGTCGACCGTTCCGATGGACAGCTTCGGGTGTTGGACTTAGACGGGGAGCGGTTTCTTAAGGATGAGCTCATGCAGTACATCCTGGAAAGGTGTTTTTCTTTCACTATTACAAACACTTACTGATTTCTGTTCGAAGTTTTAATTAGTAAAAGCTTCCACTGCATTCATGCATTAATTGTACTTATATCCTGTAACACTGAAACGGTGCCATGCTTGCAGGTCGCCTTCCCTGACTAGCATTAGCCTTCTTTCCTGCATGAACGTCTTCAGCAAACGACTCCTGAGCGCGATAAGAAAGTCACCTCTGCTGAAGCTCAATTACATTAAACTTGAGGACAGTAACATCACCATGGAACAACTGACCTCCGTCCTCGAGAACTGTCCTGCCCTGAGGGTTCTTCAGGTGGTCAATTGCATATATATCTACGAGGACGATGTGCATGAACTGCGAGCAAAATTCCCCAGGATCAAGACCATCAAGATCGAGCATGAAGATTCTGACTACAGTGGTCTTCTCTTCTGAGAGACTTAAACTACCTTGAGACTAGCCCCAATGAGGGTATCATAGGTGGTATCATGCATTGTCAAAATGCTTATGTTACTCCCTCCTTCACGGTTTGCCGGGCGCGCTACAAAATTTTTATGGACCTAGGCGTTACCATATTGACTGAAAAATCTTGTGGAGTACGGTGCAGAATTAGCATGTGAATTAATAGTCGCGCCTAATTAAACGGATTTAATGCTATTGGTAACCTTCCCAGCCTATTAGCGAGGGCTTAAGGCGCGTGCACCGGTCAAGGAGGAGAGGAAGGAGAGGAGATAGTGGGCAATTGATTGCATGCGTGGGCTCATGCATGCGGACGTCCATTGTATTCAGGGAAGTTAGAAGAAAACCCAATTAATTCACACCTCTCCATGACTGTTGCATGTAGCCACATTAACTAACAATTAATTCTTGTGTGCCTTAAGACGTTGTAGTTTTGGAAAAAGCCAGATTTGATTAGACGTCCTGCAAACCGTGAAAAAGGTAGTAGTATTATATAGATAGATACAGTATCATAGCATGTAGAATTAAAAATTAATCTTAAATAAATCTTGTACTCCCTCTGTTTGGGATTACAGGACCGGAGAGCTTTTTCGTATTGTTCAAAATTATTAGGCCGGAGCATTTAATTTCCTTAATTCCCGTGCAAGATTTAATTATTGCGGGAAGACAACACATGGGAGTTCCCAGTCCTATCTTGCAGGATGAAAATCCAAGGTCTGGCTTTAGCTGGCTGTGCCTGAAAATGACCTTGTTGAAGGCATTGTTTTGTGAGTAAGGCCTTTCTTCGGGGTGAAAACCTATGACCATTGGTCGAGCAACGACGGCGCTTGCCGCTTGGGCACTGTTTCCTTTTTGAAGGCGTTGTTATTGGAGTGGAGGACTACTGGTGTTGTTCTGATGGTGTCACTGTCGTTTCTTTGAGGATTAGTTCTCTGTAGCGGGACTTTTCTTCTTTGTAATTTCTCTTTCTTTTTTCTGAGCTGTGTGCATCCGTAAAGTCGCTAGGGCATGCGTTGTTGCAGAGGCTGGATGTAATTGGTGTCCTTGTGATATTAATATATACTCTTTTCCAAAAAAACTCAGCTAGGCTGTTTTTTCTTGTCACCAGCCCTCCTCGCATGCATAAAATCTTGGAAAAGCTTCTTAGGCTGGTCATAGTGGGAGTAACTTAAAGTAGTAACATGTATATGTTACTAGACTAAGTTACTATCTCTATAGTGTAAAATAACATAGATGTGAGACTAAGTTACTATCTCTATAGTGTAAAATAACATAGATGTGATATCATGTAAAGTCTCATTTATTGCAATATAGACTCATTTTGTCTTAAAATTTGTGATGTTATGGTAATATAGCTAGTTACCACAAACCTCTCTCATCATTTAATTGCATGTCATGTCATCTAAATGCTTAGTTATCAATACATGTAGGACTATGTTACTACCCAAATTACTCCCACTATGACTAGCCTTAGCCATGCAGCTGACTAGTGCATGCAGTTTTGGGATCCGACCGTTGGCTGTAAAAAAGGAAACAGTAGACCCGAGATTTTATTACGCGCAAAGTAATATCACATGTCTAAAAATTTGTGCAAATCTATTGCCAATAGAAATTTACGTTGGTATCAACAAAACGGCTCTCCGGCCTTACAATCCCGTACAAAAGGAGTACTACACAATTTTATTTTACAAAACATTAAATATATTAAGACTATGATAATACTATATGATACTATGTATAATACTACTATATGATACTTTCTATTGTGACTAGTTTGATTATTGTTGAAAATGAGAGTACAGATTAACCGATGCTCGAGACTTATTTTGTGGGATCTGTTTATGTCTCATTCAATAGGTTAATTTAATCAAGCCTTGGCCAATGTAATCATTTGTTGTTTAACTGTTTTTGCTACGCCTTGAACTTTTGGGAAACACTAGGAATCGGATGCCGATACCCAGCTATCCATCTGACTGCTTGGTCCAGGATTGGTTGGAGGTTCGTTGATCCGCGGGGAAGAGATATTTTGCTCGTCCGCAGCTCTGGGCTCTCTCTTGTTTCGGTGGTGGTGACAAGAGGCTACCTTCAGTGGTCTCAGGCTGAGTAAACTCAGATCTGCCAACACTTTTGGGTATATCGTCTACAGGATTTCCTTTTGTTCTAAAGTTATAAATAGCCGGCTAAATTATAGTCTTTTTCACCATGGTGCGGCTAAGTGCAATAGCCGGCTAAAAAGTCTGAAACCCCTTAAGTAGTCAGACTACGTCTGTTTCCAGAGGCCGCGGTTATAGCCTATAGCTGGCTATTTAAAACATTGCTTGGTCCATACTATTATAGGGAGCTGAATTTGTTTCATCAGTCTCCCCACCTGCATCATCGGTAGGTGTTGATTGGTATTCATCTTATAGGTCGTCCATGTACGGTTGTAACTCGGCCGAACGTGTACCTCAGCCAACCATGTTCGAACTTGCATCTGCTTCAATTGCGTTAAGGAAAGAGTCGTTTTCAACTCCGACATTGGAAGAACTGGATCCATAGCTGACATAACCGACAAAATAGGGGTCCCTGGTACATAATAGAGCACAACCCTTGGTCTCGACGTTGGGGAAACTTTCGACATTTTCGATCAAGTTGTCGAGGGTGAACCAGAGATTGGCGGTCATCCGCTTTAGCTTATGCCACAGGAGCGAGCCCCTAGTCAGTCCATTGATGAAGTGGAGTGCGGATGCCGTGTTCGAGATTCCTCCAACCGAGTTTTTCACCCCGGGCCATTTGGTTACAACTCTTCGAAGTTTCATTCGGCTTTTGAACGCAACGTGATAGATCTAAGACATCAACGTAACCAACGAACTGAGACCCATAGGATTGGGTCTCATCTAGGGATCCTCCTCGGATTCGTCTTTGACCTCGTTCTTTGTCTTGGGGCAGGTTGGGTGGGTTGATTGGTGATTTGGAAATCTGCTGACACCTCAGACAAATGAGATCCAGATTTTTCTTCCACCTTGATCTTTACCTTTGGGACAGGTTTGGTGGGTTTGTGAGAGAGCCGGTATTCTACTGCCTCCGCGGATAGAGTATATCTGGATCATCTTTCCGCCGTTGTCATCACCGTTGGGATGGGTAAGGTCGGTCCTAATTGGGCCACCCTGATCTTCGAGTATAATTGTCTATTGTTGGTATACCTTGAAAATATAACTCTGACATGGTGGATCCAAAGAGTCGTCAGTGGTGCATGGACTACCTTGAGATTTTCACATAGCCTATATATTATAGAAAAAAATTATGAGTGGGATTTTTGGCTCCCGAGCTCCAGTGCTCTTGTTATAAAAAAACCAGATTTGGAAGTTTTGGAAAAAAAAAAGAGAAAACATATAAATGTAGCTAATGGTGTATCCGATAAACGTGCAAAATATCAACTTCAAATATTTTGTATTCTGAGCTGCATAAAAATGACAAAAGCGTGTATATGTGCATGCGTATTTTGAAATCCCCAAAATCATATTTTGACATTTTTATGTAGCTCAAAATACAAAAAAAATTATGTTACGATTTTGCATGTATTTTCAGATTTTTTTGCGACTTGCAAATATGATTTTTGATTTTTGTTAATAAAAGGTGTGATGAAACTCATGAACCAAAAAACACTTTTCAGCAAACTAGGATTACTAATAGTATTTACATAAACTTACACCGTTGGACAACCTTAGACATGTTGAGCTGGACCCGCCACCGCTCCGGCATCCAGCACTTACAACGCACTAGAAACATGCTAACATAAAAAGTTGTTCTTGAGACCAAGTTTTTGCGAGATTGTGCACCTCTGAGGCATGTTTGATCCGCACTATTGAATTGCATGCACTAGCTAACGCAACCAAAAATCTGAACCGATGGAAAAGGCTATGTAATTTATTTCAACACTTACCCTACGTCTTTGCTCTCTGTCCTATTATGACATGTTTTTGGGGAGCCGCAATATTTTTTAAAATTCTTGCGTTGGTCAGGATTTGATCTTAGAACCTCCTGCTCTGGTACCATATTGAATTATATACACTAGTCAACGCAACCAAAAGTCCGAACCGATGAAAAGAGTTACTCCCTCCGTCTCGGTTTATAAGACCTACGCGTATTTCTAGGTCGATAAATTAACCAACTTAGCATGAGGTATATAAGATAAAAATTATACTATTAAAAACTTCAAATGTTATATTTTCTAATGATATAATTTTTATATTATATAATTCATATTTTATAGCTCATGCGGACGACCTAGGTATACGCGTAAGTCTTATAAACTGGGATAGAGGTAGTAGACAATATATTTCAACACTCACCCTATGTCTTTACCCTTTGGCCTATTATGACATATGTTTGGGGAGCCGCAATTTTTTTTTGTTAATTTTTGCTTTGGTCAGGATTTGATCATAGGACCTCCTGCTGTGATACCATATTGAATTGCATGCACTAACTCCACCCCCCCCCCCCCCCCCCCCCCCCCACCACCACCCCCACACACACACACCGTGGATCGCCTTTTTAGGTTTTGCAAAAAATAAAAGAAAATAATAAATACTTCAAAAAACAAAAAACTTTTATATTTAGGTAGGTAATGTGGTATAGTTTCTAGGAAAATTAATAAACATGATTTTTCACCTTTTCTGTAAAAAAAAGTCATGCCATGATAAAATGACCGTAACTTTTGTATACGATGTCGAAAAAATTCGTATAATATACCAAAATGACGAGAAAGAGATTTCGCATCTGCTCGCTACGACCTTCGATCGTTTAGCGAATTTTTAAATTTTTAAAATTCGAAAAGAGTAAAACGTTACAGTCAAAAGACCGTTTTTTCCTGCAGAAAAAAATTGAGGGCAACTTACTCGTAGCGCACCACCACCTAGTGCGCTACGAGTAAGTTGGACGGGATTCAAAATTTGAATCCTCACCCCGCCCACCTACCTTTCTCTTCTCCCTTTTTCCCTCCCCTTTTCTCTTTCCCTTTTCCTTTCCCTTTCCCTTCTCCTTCTTCCTTCTTCCTTCTCCTTCTCCTCCTTCCCCTTCTCCTCTCCTTGCAGTGACGGCGCGACGACGGCCTCCTCCTCTCCTTGCAGTGACGGTGCACGGCTGACGGCCAAGAACGGGACTCCTCTTCCTTGCAGGTGGCGGCGTCCGACCTCCCTTCCTCCCTCTCTTCCTCCATCTCTTCCTTCCTCCCTCTCTTCCTCCATCTCTTCCTTCCTCTCTTCCTACCTTCCTTTCTCCAACCACACCCTTCCTACCACCTCAACGCCGGCGAGGACTAGAGCGACCACGGCCTCCTGCACCTCCCTGCCACGGCCATGCTCCGGCGAGGTGATACGACTGCGGCGGCGATGCACGGACCCGATTGCTTTTGCGATTCAAAACGAGGGTGTTTTTTGCATTTTTTTTTGTTTTACCACGCCTATCTCGATATAACCGTGGCGCACCAGGCAGTGTGCCATGGCTAGGAGGTAGCCGTAGCGCGAGGCCCGTGGCGCACCCCTAGTGCGCCACAGATGTTGTTTACAGGTGTGCCACGAACAGGCGTTTTCCTAGTAGTGTCGGCCGGCTCACCAGAGCAGGCATCCACCATCGCCGCCATCGGTCGGCCCACCGGAGCAGGCCCCGCCGCCACCGCCATCGGAGCAGGGCACTTGCTGCCACCGAATCCTGGCCACCGGAGCAGGCAGCTGCAGCCGTCGCCAGACTAGGCAACGTCACCGGAGCAGGCACTCACGGCATGTCCGCCACGGTCGGCCCTGCCGCGTGTGCCGGCGTCGAGGACGACGCGGACGCCTCCCCACCATGGCCTCGCTCCGATGGAGTTGCTCAGCCGTGTGCACTTCCATGTCCACCGTCGTAACCTCTATGCTTCGACGAGTCGTCCCGCTTCATGGTCATCGTTTTGCAGTGGAGCCACGACACGGTGCTACACAGGTAGGATGACGGTGCTACTGGAAGTGGTCATCGTTGTTACAGATAAAGAGCCGCGATGCCACCGACCAATGCATGTGTTTTGATATGTTTGCTACAGTGTGATGCTACACTAGTAGCAAGTTTTTGCTACCTATCTTTTATGTTTTTGCTACAATAGCAGAAAGTATTTTCTACAATATTTTTGACGAAAGTCCTTAGTAAAATCAGCTTTGCTATGGCAAGCAACGTCGATGTCTCCGACGAGGTCGTTCTTTTTTGCTATATTAGTACTTTTTTTGCTACCATAGTTTTATATTTTTGCAACATGGTCTTCAGCGAGTTTTACCGGCGAAAGTCTCAGCGAGTTTCCGGTGAGGTCGGATATGCTATATTAGCACAACGCGTTTTACTACAAGTTCTTGCTAGGTCTCAAAGAAAATCTCCGTGAGGTTCGGTCTGTTTTTATTTACGGTAGAGCGGTTTCGCTATACGTGCAAAACGAGACTATTTTATAGCAAGAACTGGTATGTTTATAGCAAAAGAAAGATTCGGAGAATTTTTTGAGAACACGTGTGTCAGCAAGGAGATCCGGAAAATTTTAGGAAGTAATTCTCCGGGGAGCGCGCAGTACTGTCAATTTTCTTCATGTGGGCCCATTTGTCCGTTGCACGGAAACATTAAACAAGTTGTTGTTTACATGTCGGCCCGGCCGACCACCGGAGACAGCGCCCGCCACATCTTCAGGCTCCTCCACACGCTTTGCTGTGCGGTCGGCGCGCTGCGTTGGATTCTCGCCAAACCACATGAGAATGAGACATGGCGAAGGAAAAGAGATCGGTCGAGAGCACCCAAGGTGTACCGACGATTCCTCTGGTGTTTGTTTAACCGTTAAGCAAGTCGAGCTATGATCACACACGAACCACACAAATAAAAAACGAAAGTTTAATGTGAAAAAACATGTCCACTCACTCCCCTGTGGTCATGACAATTGGTGCCAGGCTGCCAGCTAAAGCGAGACCTTGTCTCCCCGAAAGTTGATCTTTGTATGTCGATGTCGACGCTGAGAGCGTCGCATCCAGACCTGATCTGACCTGACGAAGAATCCATTTCTCATGTGTTTTGGCAAGAATTGCAGAATGACAGCGGAGGAGTCGACTAGGCTAGGACTAACCTAAGCAATCCTGCAATTTAGCGTACAAGTACTTCCGTGGCCGTGGGGATCGGGGCTGTAGCGCTCCGCTGGACTCTTGCCCACAAAAAACACATTAGAAATGACCAAGAAAAAGAGACGGAGAGCACGGAAGCTAGTACCAAGAGTAAATTACAAAAAGCTACGACAATTAAGGCTAGGGCTTCAAAAACTACGACTTTTTAGGTTTGCTGAAAAAACTACAACTTTTGGGGCAGCTGACTACAAAAAACTACAACTTCTGTGTAACGGGGCAATTAGTCGGTTTAATCACAATTCCGACAGGATGGGCCCACATATTTTTTAAAAAAAAACACCTTCATCTATTGCATCTTCTAATACCAGATCCCCTTTTTACTTGTCGTCCATATGCCGCCTCCATCTGTCGCCGCCACTCCCGGCGAGCGCGCGGGACGGGCCGGGGAGCTGCTTCCTGGTTGGCGAGCCTGCGCGGGCCAGGAAGGGCACGGGGTACCTAACCTGTAGCCACACGTGCCATGGCTGGAGACCTTGGTGGCCACCGGCTGCTGCCCCTTCTCCGGTCACCTCGACGCTAGAGAGAACAGCTTGAAGCCGTCATGCTCCGCCGTCGCGTAACCGCGATCGGCCAGCCCGTGTTTGTCGTCGTCTTCCGCCAGGCGCCATCGACGGTTTTTCCCACCGCAGTCGAGCAGGGCGCCGAGCTGGCGATGAAGCCGGCGGTCGTGCCAGCAAGACGCGAAAGGCGGCCGTACGGATCTTGTGATGAGCATGCGGGTGGCTCGAATCGGGGATCGATTACGATTGTTGCTGCCATGGTGTGTGTGGCCGGAGGTTAGGGATAACGTCACTAGCAGGGTCCATTGGCAGAGAGAGAGGAGGGGAGGGATCTGACAAGTCGGTCCCATACACTTTTGCAAAAAGACCCAGAAATATGTAACGAGTCTATTGTCTATCCGTCAGACTGATGCTCCATGCCATGTCAGCCTGACATTGGGCCATCCATGTCAGAAACATAATCAACTCGGGTTAAAACGACGCTTACACGGAGTTGGTAGTTTTTTGAGACTATTAGACACAAAAGTTATAGTTTTTTGCAGCAAACCCGAAAAGTCGTAGTTTTTGAAACCTTAGCCCCAATTGTCATAGTTGCAATTTACTCTAGTACCAACGATCGGAAGGATTTGGTTTCGAATCAAATTTTGATTAATCGTTAAGCAACTCGAGCTGGTGATCACACGGGAATAAAGAAAAAAGAAGAAGGAAAAGAGCATGTCGGCACTCCTGCGTCCACGTACGCGCCCTGAGAGAGAGCTGCTGGTGCCAGGTAAAGCCACACTTTTCCTTTCTCAGGGTTGATCTTTTCGAGAACTTCCATTCAGACCCGAGGAAGAATCCACGATCTAGCCGCAATTTATATACTAGGCTGAAACCGAGCTGAATAACTGGTCAAACATCCGGGTCCAAAACAAGACAGGGAAAGACGCGTGCGCCCGATCCAACCAATCCATCCATCCATCCCCTATTCCAGCCGCCACCTGCCCCGCGAACGCGTCGCGCCGAGATGGACGAGGCGGTGCCGGCGCTGGCGGTGGTGGACGCGCGCTTCTGCGCGGGGGACGAGGCGGCGCTGGCCGTGGCCAAGACGCTCAGCATGTCCGGCAACGACTTCACCGTCACCGACGCCGCCACGGGCGACGTCCTGCTGCGGGTCGGCGGCGTCCTCTTCAGCCTCCGCCGCCGCTGCCTCCTCGCCGACGCGCACCGCCGACCCGTCCTCACCGTCCAGGAATCGGTACGTATCCCCTCACGATTTCATCCATTCTTCCTCCCCAACTCTGTTTCCCCCACAAAGACAAAGCTCGTTCGATTTCTTCTCCTCTGCACTGGGATTCGGGAGCTGACGACGACATCTGACCGATGGCGTGGTTGGTGGGTGCAGGCGCTGGTGATGAACAGGCGCTGGAAGGTGTTCCGCGGCGACAGCACCAGCCGCCGGGACCTGCTCTTCACGGTCGTCAAGCCGTCGGTCATCCCGCTGCGCTGGTCCACCAAGGTCAACGTCTTCCTCGCCAGCAACGACGCCGAGCAGGCCTGCGACTTCAGGATCACCGGAAGCTACCACGACGGCGCCTGCTCCGTATCCCTCGGCGACTCAGACACCGTAATCGCAAAGGCAAGCACCGAGCAGCAACTATCTTTACATTACAGTACTGTCGTCCTTGGATCGGTCGAACTGACAGCTTCATGATTCGATTCCCCGCCCGCTGCAGATCGACCGGCGGTCCACCGTGGTGAGCTCGCTGCTGGGGAAGAACACCTACAGCGTCACCGTCAACCCCGGCATCGACTACGCCTTCGTCGTCGCGCTCGCCGTCGTCCTGGACGAGATGCACTACCAATGATCTCAGCTACTGCTGCTTCTGGCCGGCTCAACGAATCTCTCTGCATCCGACCGTCACACGTGGTGCTGTTCTTGTCTAGTGCGTGTGTGTGTGTGGGCATGGGTAGATGCTCCCGTGTACTGGAAGTCTGGAATCACGAATGCTCCGAGCCCAGTTACAATTAGATACTAGAAGCACCTTGGCGTTCAGACAAGGCGCTACGGAACAGAATATTTTGATCCAATTCCGTGTGTTCAGGTAGGAGACCATCTGATCACTTTCTGGTTTGTGCTTGCCACGGTTGGAACATGTTTGGCAACTGAGACTTCCTTAGTTACTTATTATAGAAATGTTAGGCCGGTTGGATTGGTCCGTGGTTTGTGCTGGTCATGAGTTGCAACTAAGAGAATGCATAGGACCATTGAATTGGATCGTTATTCGTGTTAGCCATAAGTTTCTATTGTCACTAGTAAAATGCCCGTGCTTTGCTACGGGTGGCAATACATATTTATCTGTCGCAGGTAAAGATAGTACACATATAAATTCGCATGCATTGAAAAGGATGCCCCCCCTCAAAAAAGAAAAGGATGGCCATATAATATTGCAAAATATATATTTTGGATAAAATGTAACTTAGTAGAAAATATAATTATGCATCTATACATGAAAACAACAATATATGATTAACTCTAGTTTACCAAGATTTCACTATGGAAACGGCTTCAAATACTATGTGAATAACAAATCAGAGCCGGCTTCCTTTAATTGTCCCCACACACACACACGCGTCTCGATGTGTCTAAAAGAACTTTGAATTACCCCTAAAAAAACAACTTTGAATTATATATTGTTACCTCTTGATGGATGTTCTTCCTAATAAAAGGAAAATTAGACTTTTAGATTTTAGATCTGAATTTAGCGGCCATGTAGTATTTTCTCTACACACTGCAAATCATGCTCTGTGAAGCATTCAGCCATAACAATAATCAGTTACGCGTTGCACCATAAAGCATTGCATTCTACTCATTTGAGCAGACCACGAAGCAATGCATTATGCAGAATCATATACATTTATAGCTATTCATGCATTAAATGCAACCTTCATTTTACTCGAATATTTCCACTTTAGTAGCACTACACAAACAGCTGAGGACACTACAAAGACAGAGAAGATGAGCTGATAATTCTACTAATTGTCACTTCCTAGCTAGAAGTTTTGTCGTAGTCTTTGCGAAGCTATCTTCTTCAATGCAGAAGTAGCTCGGTCATGTACACATCTACCTCTTCAAATCTTCTATCAAATTGTATACATTAGCCAGACTTTCGTTTATACCTGCAATTTAAAGGGAGGCAAGCATGCATGGACAAGATGGAAAACAACTTCACGCTACAAAATTTATATCAGAATGAGCATCTTGTCACAACCACATGAAGCATGTATGTTTGTACTAACTCCGTATCCTTGATTTACCAAATAGAACCCACTTTTATGAAAGTTTATTTTTAAACATGATAGTTTGCTCAAAAAGTACAAGATTAACTTCATGTTAACGGTCTTTTCTAAGTCATGCTCCGTAAAAAGTATCTTATCATCATCGTGCTGTAAAAAAGAACTTGAACAACAAACATTCAAATTCTCATTGGTCAAGTAACTAAGAAAGAAAATGATGTGCACAAGGCTGCAATAGAAATTAACTTAAGCAGGGTAGTGATAGCCGTTAAGTAAATTGGTTTCGCCATCCACCAATAGCGTAACTCGCCGAGGAAATATGTATAGTTAATCACCATTAGGAGAACCACAACCATTTATAAACTGGTAATTTGCTAGCAAATATGGTGGTAGTGATTTTCTCTGTTCCCTCTGAAATTTTAGCAAAGGATCCAATTTTGGTAATTCTTCTCGTTAGTTCCTTTCTAATATAAGAAGAGAAAATATAAATATCTCTTTCAGATGGAAGTACTACCAATGAGTTTACGCCTAATTACTACTGAGGTATTTACTTGTTTGCAAACAACATGAATTTCTGGAGATTCTTCACATCATCTTACCTCAATGATACATGAAGAAATATCACTTCCTATCTTCAGAGTGACCAATATTTACAGCTGTTGAACAACTTGAAGAGATAATTTAAATAGTTAGGGCACAAACAGAGGTTTGAAATTTCATCATGATCCTTTAAAAAACATGTAAAAACAGAAACAAAACTGATCCAGGTTCATTAGTTGAGATTTGATGATGAAGCTATGCCAATCTAAGTTTAGACTCGTAAAATTTTGAGCTCTCTTTGTTATTTTTAGTTTCTTTGTCCTTAGTTGACCCATTAGAGTCTTGATTTCCACTCAGTCTTCTAGCAGACATATATCGGGAAGGCAGATAACTATACTATAAACATATAGCAGGCATTTTTAAAAGCAAGGTTTTAATGTGTAGCGGTTATCTCTTCCATATAACATCGGCTCATGATTATGCCTGTAAAGACAGTTACGGGCCAGTTATTAATAGACCATGGTAGCAGGCATGTCGAGCCCGTGCACTTTGTTGATAGATTAATACGAATTCTTGCAAATATGTTGTGGAATGCAACATATAAGCACAATACGAAGTAAAATGCTTTAAATCTAAGGACACCAACAAACTGAACCTCCTAGGTTAATAGAACAGAGTAAACATATAGCAGGTAACATGTTTGCAGCTATAAGATCAACCACTAAAACTTGAGATCATAATTGTATTATAAACCTGATATTAACTAAGTAATTTCCTCTCCGGCTGAACCTGGACAGAACTGAACCTAGACAAAAATATAGCACCAAATAAACCTCACCATTCATACCTATCTAATATCAAATCAGAATAATAAAATGTGTATGGATGTTGAACTATCTTTGCTACATCGCTAAGATATAGCTAAAGTGAAGCATAAAAAATGACATATTGACACTATCACTATGAGCAGCAAATGCTAAAGCCTAAAGTAAAATAGATTAGATTCTGCCCAACCTGTTCTTGAAGGTTTTGCATTGGATGTATCTAGAACAGATTGGAAATAGAATTAACCTCAATTACTCATTTAATTTTTTCAATACTGCATGACAATGCCTAATGGTATTTGCTAACGATGGTAGTGTCAATCTATGCAAGAAAGAGGACATTTGCTGATAAAAATGTTAATTTTAGATTTTCATAATAGATGGTGTCCAAGACACACCAACTCTATAAACGGTTGAGCAACAATATAAACTAAAATGGTCTGCAGAAAAATGGACTTGGCATGATTTGACCAGCCTACAAATGGTTACCCCAAGTGCCTAGAATTGTAAGAAATGAAAAATAGAAATATTTAATACTTTAGCCTACAAATGGTTACACAAGTATTACGATCCCTAGAATAGAGTAATTAAATATGCTAATCGATGAACTGCAACATAATACACGTCAACTCCACTGGGTGTGTAGAAAATGAAACTAAAGATCAAGTATTCAAGAATTAAGCGAGTTCTTGCATCATGTTCATGTACAATATGACAACTCATCTCATTGTTTTTGTGCTAAATGGATACTTGTGATGTGCAATTCAGTCTACACTGCGCATGTCTACAAACATATAGATACCTATTGGCTATAGAAATAGAAATTAACCTGAGAGGCAAAAGAATCAAGAAACCCACGTATGAAAAATACTCGTTTGGGGTCTTTCTCCGTCTTTGTAGTTCTTCTATAAAAGCCTGCAACCAAAAAGGGCATATGTCAAGTAACATGATCTAGAACAGTTTTTTTTTACTCACTTGACTCGATAAGGTGTTACATGTGTAAGACATGATGGGTTACGATTTGGATAGTCCACAACAAATTTGTTGGAAAGTACAAATTTGATGGGTTACATGTGTCAGTTGATTGAAGCTACCACAGCAGTGCAGTTCAATCCTACATTTCTATAAACCAGGCGAAAGGGAATGATTGAGCGTTGAAGTCCGGCAGGGCGCGTACCCGTGTACACTACTGCTTCTCTCGAGGATTGATTGAGCAGGCTAAGGAAACAGAGGGTAGCGACGTATTACCCGACCATAGAATGCTCCGTTCCTTTTAGGTAGTAGAGACATCCTTTAACGCTAACAAACATGGTTCTAATATGAGATGGCTTAGGCTTTGTTTCTCGTGATGCTTAGTGTTTCTACACATTCATATGCTTTAAGGAACAATATACTCTATACCACAACGTTCTATAGCTAGCATCCTAATTCAGATAATGGAACCAATGTTGTAGCACAGAAAAAAACTTATAAGTCAGCCATCTCAAAGATGTATGCATTTGTATTCTACAATAATGAGTCTAATAACCTTCAGTTATACCTATATATCATGTCACCACATCTCTTTTGAACATTAGCATGAACAATACAGTCTATACTTTGGTTCCCATGAATTGGATCTTCTGATTCTGAGGTTTTAAAAAGATAAGAACACATAGCACAATAGAATACTAAACTTCATTTTTTACTATTCATCATAGAACTAATGTTACTGCTATAATGGGGTATATGCAAGAAAAAACATTGACATTGTACTAATGTTACTGCTGTGGGAAGGCTCGGAGAGACCTCTAAAAATTTCAACACGAGATAAATTTTGCATATGCTTAAAATCGAACAAACTTCTAAAAATAACTTAGGTAAAGAACACTTTGTCTGCCTTTGTTTCTATATCTACCAGTTAATCAAATTCAGAACCTTGGTAACAAACATGGTGTTCAGAAACACTCAATTCCATCATGGTAAAAATTTAAAATTAGCAACAAAGCAAATGAATGAAACCCAACCAAATCTACTGATAAAAAATTGCAGATAATGTGATGCCACAAATATAGTGTTTAATTACACTTGATTCCTACATAGTATGGAATTACATGTCTATTATTTGTAGAGCTGGGACCAAATATATGAAATATGGAGATGAGGAGAACCTGAAAGACCAAACATCGGCCTAAGAAGCATATTGCGCTGAAGGCGGCTGCACCTGGTCGCGGAGCTCGGGGTAAAATCACGGAGGACCTGGGTGGCACAGTTCATGGAGTGTTATCGAGGGATGAGTTGGGCGGCTGCGGCCTCTAGCCCAAATCGCCCTCGCAAGATGAGTGTGGTAGCTCAGGCTGGTCTTGGTTGTTCCCGTCATCCGATCTGTTTAGGCAGGCATCACCAGGAGATAAGTCATGAGAGTCCTAGAATGTTAATCAGAGTACATCAGAGTCCAACAATCCAAGTAGGCATTCATGCATTCATCGGAATAGTAACCTAGTGAATTAAGATAGAGGGAAACCAAACCTGAGAGTTGGAGTTCCTGAGTTTGTTTAGTGATGGGAGCACCACGGCCATACCAGATCATATGCGTTCGGTCACAGTGACGATAGGTGGACTGAATCCATCTTATCTAGTTCGCCGCCATTGGATCTGTCCTGCCTAGTCCCGGACTCCCGGTGAAGAGGTGCTCCGGCCTCGGTAGGGGATCCCTGGTTCCGGCTGGGATGAGTACGACAGCATCGTAGTGCGGCCGGTCTTGCGGGTGCAGTCATGAGGGGGAGCGGAAGGGCGGGCAGGCGTGGGCTAGCGAGGTAGCATGTGTGGCTTCAGGGCGGCATATGCATGCGGGGGTTGTGGACAGGAATCAGAGCGATGCAGAACGCTGAGGCAGATCTTGATTCCAACTAAAATTGATGTGGGCAAGCTGCCTCGGCTGCAGGGTCCGGCACGCGATGAGGAGAACGGAAATCAGGCGTGAGTTGAGGCCACCATGGTCGTCCGTGCAAGCTAAATCTTTAGGCCTCAAGACCTCGAATGTACTGTGTGCTATGAGCTTGCCATGGCGGGGGCGGTGGAGAAGAATTAGGTGGCGTGGGGAGTGAACTTGGAGGCGCCGCGATGGATGGATGAGGGAGTCCGATCCACGGGTGGTGTGTCGATGGGAGGAGGATGTGTTAATTGAGAGGACAATTTTGCCAAGGCGTTTTCTTTGCAAGGCGCAATCTGCGGGACAGAGACGAAGGGGACGGGAGGAGTCGGACGAAGAGCGAGACATATCGGTTGACGACGGAACCCCAGGTTCTTTTTAGGTAGTAGAGATTGTGATATGATGATATCAACTGACTAAGAATTGACTTATTCTCGGCTGATTGAGAATGAAACCTCTTTGTATGCTCCTCCTGTATTAGTATGAAAGGCAAAACTTTTGCCCCGGTTTTAAAACCTACTCACAGCTCATGACCTCTGTTAATACAGACAAAGATCACGAATACTCCAAAGTACACACAGGTTATTTACATAAATAGGCACGAAAACAAACAATAATTTCACCCTGAAACGTGTGAATTCTTTTTGATGGGCCTACGGCCATGAGAAAACTTTTGAAAAAAGAAGGGAAGGCCCCTTTGATTCAAGAAAAAATCATTCGGGTGTTGATTATCTTAGGAATCGTTTCTAGTCACTATTTGGTTTTTCCGGTTGCAATATGTGAGAACTTGTTTTCTACTTAGCGCTATATTTTATATTAAAACTACAAGACGCATAAATGACTTGCAGAAATTCTTTGTTAATAGGGTGTGACTTAATTCTCAGTCAGTTAAGGTTACGAGTATGAGTATGTAATAATGACTTGAAGCATCACCCATGTAAATTTTCCACCCATTTATATAAATACTCCCTCTATTCCGGATTATAAGGCTAATACATATTTTGAGAAAATAGTTTGACCATAAATTTGATCAACAATATATAAATTATATATCACAAAAATTGTACCATTGAAAACGTATTTTGAATATGAATCCAATGGTATAATTTTTATTAAATATAGTTTAAATTTTCTTGACCAAATTTATGGTCAAACTATTTTCTCGAAATACGTATTTGCTTATAAACTGGAATGGAGGTAGTACTGTATTTGTGTTCAAAAAATGGTTATGAGTCTTAGTTATAGCTCATGTTGCAACTAATGACTAGCACAAATCACGAAGCAGGTCTAATGGTCTAGGGGATTTTTCTCAGTTACAACCCCCACTTACAACTAAAAAAGTTTTGGTTGCAACTCACATATGCATGAATCTTAATGCAGATCCGATGGCATAGAGCACTAAGTTGCTAAGAATTAATAATTATGTTGTTAATATTGTTATGGCGACATCTATGATTCATATTTTGATTTTTCTTCATTTCTAGTAATTAAGCGAATCTTAAATATAAAAATTTCAGGAGAAAATGTTGCGCCAAAAAAGATAATAGGGGACACTAAAATTGTACGGTCCACGGAGCCGCTCACCAGTAGCTACCATGATAGAACTAGCACGATGGATAACGATGTTCCAAGCACACAAAAGTGTCATATGTGCACTTTTCTGATGCAATTATTTTTGGCGGCTTTTTTCTTCAACGAGAGCGGCGACTAGCCACGTGTCTCGACATTTGTAATTGTTAGTGTTGTTGTAGTGCTTCAAACAACTGATGAGAGTGGCAGGGGCGGGTGTGATAGTTGTCTTTCGGGGAACCTGATGGATCATCCATGCTTCATCGTTTGTTCGGTAGTCAGAGATTCATGGACGACCCTCCTTAGTGATGATGAAATGTGAAGGGTGCTCACCGAAGGGGTCTCATTTTGCGTGTGAAGCTTGCCGTCAAAGTTAGACATTGCCACCATTGATGTGTCGAATGTTTGGCACACAATGACATGGTTCTCAGGCCTTTCACAACAGATGAGCGGTGTATCCTACGCACTTTGCCTATATGGCACTATAGTTAATGACGAAATAGAGCCTTTCACAATAAGGATTCTTAGCACGCTATCCTAGGTATTTTTCTTATGTGGCATGCTATTTAAGAAAGAGAGAGGGGATGTTGTATCTTACTCCCTCTATCCTGGTTTAAAGAGCACATATAGAAAATCTCTTGGCCCGATTTTTTTGATTGGGACCAATTTGCCTCTTACTAATCCTCTGATTGGCTAATACTCTAAAATTAAAGGCCTCGCACAATTCTTTGTGATGATTGCTTCATGTGTACTCGTGTTCCGTGAAGTCTCATTGAATCAAGGTAATGGTTGATGAAGACGCCACTTATAGTAAACCTTGGAAGGTCTCTTCTAAACACACTTGCATCATACCGTTTGGTCTCAAGTCTATTCCAGTTGTTGAACCTGGATAGGAAGACTGCATGGCCACATGCCTCACCCATGAACCATATCTCACTTTGCTTTTTTAGTCCTGTTGTCATGTAAGAAATATGCCCACATGCAAACTAATAGCATTGCTCGTATGCACAAATATATTTCTAGTAAAAATACATTGCTAAAAAAGTACACATATAAGATCTGGAGTTTAAGTCTTTTTGGGGCTGGTATTTATTTTAGAGTAACAAAATACCCGGTTAGAAATTTCAAAATTATTTAATTATATATGCAAATATAGTCACCCTAATTATGATAGTTTATTTAGAAACCATAACTAACATAGTTGTTAGAATTCATAAAAACAATGATAGCATGTTCGTGCATTCATAGCTGATCACCATGGAAAAATGTAAAACATATTTAACCACAAATGAACCAACATACCATCACCACCAATTCTTCAATTCTAATTCTCGTGTCAATAAATTATATACTCTAGAAAATTCTTTTTACCTAAAAGGAGACATATTGCTATAAAAAATTGTATCACAATATTTCTTAGATATCATATTATCAGCTCCTGACCAAAATTATTTAAGGACATCCAAATATACTATGGTTGTACAAACACATATGCATACACACTATACGTTATTTTAAGAGCGATGCCTCGAGAAGAAACTAAACTAACCAACATTTGGTTGAAATTTTAGAGAAAGCCTATCAAAACAAAACAATGCAAATGTATCTTTAGTTTTAAGCTCTGAACTTATATAGCAAAGTGGTATTGTTATGTAACTTAGTGCAATAAATATAATAACAATGTCGTGATAGAATAAAAGATAAAAGGGTAAATATGTTTAGTATAAATAGTTAGAATAGGTGTTTAGGGTTGTGTGGGGGTCTAGCCTCCATGGTAATCAGTTTATATAGACTTAGCATGATACAAAACATGGTATGTACACGTACACAAGTCATACGGTTACCTAACTCTAAACCGTTTCTAACATACCCCCTCAATCTGAACTTTTACAAACTAAATTCAGATTGGTTCTAAAACGGTTTAACATCTGCTGGGTAGATGGCTTAGTAAATACATCAGCTAACTGATTATCGGAGGAAATAAACCTGACTTGAAGAGCTCCAGCCGCTACTCCCTCACGTACAAAGTGGAAATCAATCTCTATGTGCTTCGTACGAGCATGAAACACTGGGTTTGCTTTCAGTTATGTAGCCCCAAGGTTATCACACCATAAAATAGGAGTATACTGTTGTTCAACGCCAAGTTCCTTAAGCAAAGACTCTACCCATATGGACTCAGCAGCGCCGTTTCCAATGCTTTGTATTCTGCCTCGGTACTGGATCTCGAGACGGTAGGCTGCTTTTTCGAACTCCATGAAATCAAGTTCGGACCTACAAAGATGGCAAAACCTCCTATGGATCGTCGATCATCAACGCATCCAGCCCAATCCTCATCCGTGAATATACTGATGCCGGTAGACGGGGACTTCCAAATGTGCAGCCCAGTGTTGATAGTGCCCTTCAAGATGCGCTTCATAGCTTCCCAATGTACCTACGTTGGTTGTGAGAGAAACTGGCACACCTTGTTGACTGCAAATGAAATATCTGGCCGAGTGAGTGTCAAGTATTGGAGTTCCCCAACTATACCGCGATACCGAAAAGCATCATGGGTACCCAATATGCGTCCACTGTCACGTGCAAGCTTCTCGCCGGTGGCCAGTGGGGTAGAAGCCGAGTTGTAATTCTCCATATTAACCCGGTGTAGGAGATCTAGCGCATACTTGCACTGGGTGAGACTCATGCCCCCGGAATTGCAGGACACTTCTAGACCAAGAAAGTAGTCCAGAGCACCAAGGTCCTTGATGGGAAAACTCTCTGAGAGGGAGGCCACAAGCTGATCCACTACAGCAGGGGTAGAGCCAGCGATGACGATGTCGTTAACATACACAAACATATAGAGCTGAACACCACCTTGGGAGAACATGAACAAGGAGGTGTAGGTCTTAGAGGCCGTGAAACCAAGCTGCAGGAGACGCTCACTGAGACGAGCATATCAAGCTCGCGGGGACTGCTTCAGTCCATAGATGGCACGCTGCAATTTACAGACATGAGTGGGGAATTGAGAATCTTCGAACCCCGGGGGCTGCTGCATATAGACCTCCTCCGTTAGGAAGCCATAAAGGAAAGCATTGCTCACATCAACTTGGCGAAGAATCCATCCTCGATAAACAGCCAAGGAGACTACTAGGCGAACTGTCGCGAGTTTCACCACGGGGCTGAAGGTCTCCCCATAGTCAATACCTTGTTGCTGGGAGAAGCCGCGAGCAACAAGCCGAGCTTTATGCTTGTCGATGGAGCGGTCAGGATGATGTTTGGTCTTGAAGATCCACTTGCAGCTGACCAGGTTTGCATCACGAGGCCGAGGCACCAAGATCCAAGTGTCAGTCTGACAGAGCATAGAGAACTCATCAGACATAGCATCATGCCACGCAGATTCCTAAAGAGCCTCTCGATGAGAGAGGGGAGCAGCAAAGAAGGCGTGCCATCAAGTATCATAGCGGATGGTGCCGTCGATGTACTTCTTCTCGCGAGATGTGGCATCCTAGAGACGAGTGGACATGCCATGACCGGGGTCAGACGACGCAGCCTCGATAGGCTGCTGCATGCCCGCGGCAGGGGAGGCGACCGCGGCAGGCTGCCGCATGCCCACGGCAGGGCGAAACGTTGTCGTGGCAGGATCGGGGACAGAGGAGGAAGCAGGCGCTACCGTGGCAGGGAACTGAGGCACGGAAGGCTGCCGTGTGCCCGTGTTAGGCGAATTCTCTGTCGCGGCAGGATCGGCGGCAGCGTACGCGTCTGCGTGACATGCGGGTGAAGGCGGCACGATGGCCACGTCCTCGAGACCAGCACCATGCCCATGCACGTTCATCGATGACGTGACATGCTCCGGAACCTGCAAGACCGGAGAAACAACAACTAGAGAGGAAACATCAGTAGACAAATATGACAGATCGTAATTTCGCACATGATCACTCGTAGCCACTTTAGAGGACGGAAAAGTGATAACGTGTTCGAGAGTGGAGACATCTACCGTGACACCCGGGATCACAAAGGGAAAAACGGATTCATCGAAAACAACGTCCGAGAAATATAGATGCGCACCGTGGACCTATCCAGACACTTGTACCCCTTATGCATCGGACTGTAGCCTAGGAAGACACATATTTTGGAGCGGAAAGCTAGCTTATGTGTGTTGTACTTACGAATACTAGGCCAACAAGCACAACAGAAAACTCTAAGGAAGGAGTAATTGGGAGGAACTTTGAATAGGCGGGTGATAGGTGCTTCCTGTTGAAGAACAGGGGTAGGCATGCGATTTATGAGGTAGCTGGCGGTCAGGAAGGCCTCATCCCAATACCGAAGCGGAAGGGAGGCATGCGCGAGGAGGGCCAGACCTGTTTCGACAAGGTGCCGATGTTTACGTTCTGCAACACCGTTTTGTTGCGACGTATGAGGCCAGGACACGCGATGAACAATGCACATGCGCTGAAAATAGCGACGGAGTTTGTGATATTCACCACCCTAATCGGACTGAACTGCCTTGATATTCAAACTCAAAAATGTGTGTAATCAGACTTGTGTTTAAGAAGATAAATCCAACAGAAATGTGTGTAATCATCAATAAAACTGACATAATATTTGAAACCTCCAGAGGAGGCAATAGCAGGACCCCAAACATCGGAGTGAATTAACTCAAGAGGTATAGTAGACACACGATTTGAAGTAGTGTACGACAACTGGCGACTTTTTCCACATTGGCAAGCATCACAAACTAAAACATGACTGTCTGACTTAGAAGAACAAGAAAGATTATTTTGGCTAACAATGTACTGAACTACTTTATTTGTAGGATGGCCTAGATGTTGTTGCCAATGCGTCAGGTTGTCTTTGCCAGCAGAGAGAGCATGGCGAGATGATGTGGCTCGGCTAAAGGGAATTGGGTAGAGACCTCCGTAGCTTCTACCTTGAAGAAGTATTCGCTTCGTGACCTTGTCCTTGACAAAAAAATGACGATGAAACTCAACAAACACGTCATTATCATAAACAAGGCGATAAACTGACAAAATATGTTGTCGAAGATGAGGAACATGAAGAATATTGTTCAAGCAAAGGGAAGAACCGGCTAAAATTGAATCACCAATATGCGAAATTGACAAACCTGCACCATTGTCCACTTGCACTTGATCCTTCCCCTTGTAGCGATCATGAACATGGAGGCTTCAAGATGGCTCGTGAGGTGATCCGTCACCCCTGTGTCCATCAGCTAAGGGAAGGAGTGTTACTGGAGCTTGTCGACGCGGCGTTGCCTGAGCGCTGCGTGTTCGGTAGGAACTCGGGGTTGTTGCGGTTGCGTCAGTCGCCACTTCATGACCCCATTAGTGGCAGATCTGGCAGCGAGGACGCTCCTTCCTACGGCCGTTGCGACCACCGCCGTTGTTGCGGTTGTAGTCGTTGTTGCGGCCGTTGTTCTGACGGCGATCACCGCCGCCTGAGGTGGGGTGCGGTGCACTTCCCTAGCCCTACGAAGGATATGAAGCAGGGGGCGCCCGCCGGTGCCCTGGTTAGCCGACGGGTAGTAGGGGCGCGCCTGGCCCGAGGAGCTGAAGGAGCCAGGACGTGAAGCGGTGTTCGCCGAGGAGACTACTCATCGGGGGCCTGAGCCTTCTGTGCACGCAGGGCCTCTTAGCTGAGGACATGGGAGTAGAACTAGTTGAGGGAGACCTCATTGGTGTCGCGGAGCATGGAGGCGGCGACGGGGTTGAACTCGGGGCCGAGCCTCGTGAGCATCTGGTCGACGATCTCTTCGTCGGAGAGAGGCGATCCAGCGGCGGCCATCTGATCGGCGAGGACCTTCACCTGGTCCATGTACGCACCGGCCGACGCGTCGAGCTTCCTCAGCGACTGGAACTATCGTCGGATGTGCTAAACATTGGCACAATTCTGGCCACCAAACATGGTGTGGATGGCCTTCCACACCGAGGCAGTCGTGGTCTTCCCGATCATCTGCTGGGCGATGTCTGTCCCAATGGAGACGAGAAGCAGCCCAAGCACGCATTGATCACGCGTCCACCACGTGGCGTACTCAGGGTTGGGGATGGTGGTGGCATCATCACCCGTGCCCTGGGTGATGGTCTTCTCAGGCGGCGGTAACGTGCTGTCGAGGTGGCCGTGGAGCCCTGCACCGGCGAAGTTCGGCAAGGTGAGGGAGCACCAGAGCATGAAGTTGCTCCGGTCGAGGTGGACTTGAGGCGCGGGTATGGGCACAGCGGTGGCGGTGGTCGGCAGAGTGACGGTCGGTCCGAGGACGGTGTAGAGCTGGAGGGCCGAGGACGACGAGGAAGACATCTCGGCGGTGCGACTACGAGGATCTGCAGCGGCGGCGGCCAGCGATCTCCAGGTGGCGGTGGATCCTAGGGTTTTGGGGCGGCGGCCGGCTAGGGTTAGAGCGGTGGCTCTGATACCAAGTTAGAATAGGTGTTTAGGGTTGCATGGGGTCTAGCCTCCATGGTGATAAGTTCATATATTTAGAAGGATACGATACATGGTATGTACACGTTGAAAGGGTAATTGCCCCTATGTGTGGTTTTGGTGATTAATGACAATCCCTATGGTCTAATGTTTTCACTGAGTTTTATATGAAGGTATATTCCATAGGTCATGCTTGTAGTCCATGTGTTGGATTCAAGTATGGATGCCATGAAGATAAAGATATACCTTGAGTATTGGCATCAAAATCATCGAGATTAAGAGAATAATATGATATGATCAAGATCTTGAGAGTGTGATCTCAATAGAAGAATTCAAGATATGGCTCTAAGTTGGTGTCATGATAGCCTCATTAGTTGAGGTATGGTTGACTAAGATTTAGAGCATGTAATCAAATTAAGAGTCCCTTATGTACCTTAAGATATTAAGATGGAGCGCGAGAAGATACTTGGTTGACCAATACAAAGAGTGAAGAGTGATTTCAAGTTGGTCAACACATGAAGCATAAAGAATGTACCACATGGTCTTGTGGTATGGTAAGCCTTGTCAATTATGCATCATGAACTAACCCATTATATATTTTCCTTTGCGTTTTCTATATGGGACAGGTATCTTTCCATGGGCATGCTTCAAAAATGAAGATATTATATAGCCCATAAGAGGATTACATCAAGTGGTGATCGTCATCAAGGTTGAGAAGGGCAAGTTCAAGATAAGCATCTCGAGAAGATCATTTGCTTGAAACTTGCCGTCCATATTGGTGATAATGTACATGTGAAGACATGTATTAATGAAGCTATCCCATAGTGGTGTATGGGGAGCAAATTAGGAGTCTTCACGAAGCAACAATGATCAAGTGTTGCATTCTGGCTTGGGTGGAGATTGAAGCATTGTCATCAAGATCAAGCAGGATGCACAAGGCAAAGGTATGGCCTTGCTAGGTTTTCCTTTTATCGGTCTCAAGGTGGTTGTTGGGAGACCGGGTTATAGGATAGATAGCCGCACTATCAAGAGGGGCTCTCGGTTGTGTAACTTGATCACATCGTCATAGGGAGCTCAATCGTTTGCATACTTTGCATCTTCCTATTTTGTTGCTTCTTGGTGTTTCTCCATGTGAGGTTCTTGAGCTTGTTGCTATCTCTTCAACAAGCCCATGTTCATCGAAAACGGAATTTGTATGCATCTTCTATGGCGTTTTCGAGTTTGAAGGTTTTATCGGTTCTTATTTAGGGAGGCTTCTTACCTTTCTTCATTTGGTTCTATCCTCCTTTGTTGGGCTATGATATTTCTCTGTACAATCTTGTAGTGCTTGTTGTCCTCGTCAAAACAAGCCCAAGATCATCGAAATCGGAGTCCGGATGCAAAAGTTATTGCGTTTTCCGTAAAGTCAGTTTAATCCCGGTTATGGATCCGGTTCAACCGGCTCCCAGACCGGGTGGTCCGGTGCCAGCACCGGAAAACCGAGATTCAACCGGGTTTCAACCGAGATTCAACCGAGATTTTCGGTTTTTCTATACCGAGTCTATCCGAGACTGTGTACTGACCCTTATCCCGGTTGAGATCCGGTTTTCCGGTCCAGGAACCGAACCATCCGGTTCTGGAGCCGGTCCAACCGAACTTTCAACCGGATTCGCACAGTTTTCTCCCAACGGCCATATTTGCTTTCCACTATAAAAGGGGGTTCTTCTCCCAACGTTTTAGAGTGTTCTTGACCACGAAATTGACCTCCATTGTTGAACCTCTTGAGCTTGCTTCCTCCCCCTTCCCTCCTATGATTCTTGCATCTTTTTGAGGGCTTTGGAAGAGGAGATCTAGATCTACAATCCCCACCAATCAATTCCTCCTCTAAGTGAGGGGAACCCATTGGATCTAGATCTTGGAGTCATTGGTTGACTTCCACCTTTGTTCTTCCTCTCTAATTCCGCCCTAGCACTTGTTGCTTTGGTGGGATTTGAGAGTGAAGGATTTGATCACCCTTGGTGGTCTTGCTTTGCATTCTTGCATAGGTGTTGAGCTCTCCATTACGATTTGTTCGAGTGAGAGACCGTGAGCTTGTTACTCTTGGAGGGTGACCTCCTAGTTGGCTTGGCGGTTGGTGCCGCGGTGTTCTCTTCGTGGAAGATTGTGAAGAGACCCAGGATTATCCTTCGTGGAGCTTGTGAAGTGGTTGTGGAGCTTGCCATCCCCGGAGTGGAGGAAAAGCTAGCCATAAGGAAAGGGCCTATTCCTTCGTGGGATAGACTCGGAGAAGAAGGCGAGCCTTTGTGGCGCGTGAGGAATACTTCGTGGAACCTCACTCCAACGTGACGTAGCCCCCTTCCCAAAGGTGGTGAACACGGGAATACATCTTCGTCTCCGCGTGCCTCGGTTATCTCTATATCCGAGCTTACTTTCCTTGTGATAGCCATCGAGCTTGAAGTACTTATATCTTGCTTATCACTTGTGGTATATTTATCTTGTGCTATCTTGCTTAGCTTAATTTGTTGTTGGTGCACTTCGTTGAGCCTAGTGTATTTAGGTTTTGTGCTTGTAAAATAAACGTTAGTTTAATTCCGCATTCTATCAAGAAAAAACCGTAATAGTTTTGAAATTGCCTATTCACCACCCTCTAGGCGACATCTCTATCCTTTCAATTGGTACCAGAGCAAGGTCTCTCCTTGTTTAGGCTTCACCGCCTAGAGTGTAAAGATGTCGGCTAGTAGTATAGTGCACAATGACACAATTATCTTTGATGGCACAAATTATGCTTTGTGGAGAAATTGCTTGCTTTGTAATCTTCGGACCTTGTGTCCAAATATTGAGAGACTTCTAGATGTAGGTTTTTCTCCTCCTATGGATCCTCAAAATCTATCTTTAGAGGATGAGAAATATTTACATCTCTAAGCTCAAGTATCTAGTAAGCTTATTTTCTCTTTGAGCCCCACAGTTAATTTGTTCTTGACGATTGTAAAGCGCAAGTCGTCTCATGAGAAGTGGACCAAGCTTAAAGAAATATTTGGTGGTTCCATTTCTAATATTGTCGGTGGTTTCTCCGAGGAGATCTCTTTTCCTTCACATCATGAAGAGCTCCAAGTTGCTTCCACCTCCGACCGCGATGAGTTCTCATCCTCACCCACTTCACCAACGTGTGGCAAGACACAAGGTAAATATATGGTGAGTGGTGTTGGGAATTGCAATGTTGATATTGTTCTCGCTAATGATGATCCTTCATCTCTATCCCATTGCAATGTTTCTTCTTTGGACTTAAGCACTTCTTGCAACAATAATGCTATATCCCCTTGTGTTGCTAGTCCTTGTATATCATCTAGAAATTATTTGAGTACTAGTGTAGATGATACGCTTGATTTGCCTTGTTACCATGAACAAAATGCTTCTATTTCCTCTAGTTGTTTATCTAACAATGTAGAGGAAATCAAACATTCTATGAAGCAAGACATGATCATGAATGAAGATTCAAGAATATCTTCATCTTCATTCTCCCATGCTAACATGTGCCTTATGGCAAGAGGATCAAAGGTATCTCCTACTTTGGAACCCAATATATCTTGTAAAGATAATAGCAATGATAATGATGATAGTGATGATGACATTGATGAGGATACTAGTGCTCTCTTGCTTGAGTTGACTTTTATGTGTACCTCTCTTCGTGGTAATAATAAGGCCGTTACTTGTCTCAAACACGTTATGGACACCATAACTAAACAAACGGGAACCATAGAGGAGTTGGATTTCCAACTTGATGATGTGAGTCGGAGATTCAATCTCCTTAAGCAAGAGCTTGCCGAGGAGAAGCACACTAATTGTATCCTCACACAAAAATTGAATCTTATGAGCTTGAAAAGGAAAATTCCATTAATGATGCTTGTGCTACTAACTCTACTTCTTGTGAAGCATCTATCCTAAAGGAGAATGTTGAGCTAAGGGCTCAACTTGAGTTGCTAACTAGCAAGCATAGGAAATTGGAAGAAAGTCACGAAAATCTCTCGGGCTCTCATAATGATCTTCTAATCTCTTATGATGGGATAAAGTTAGCTCGTGAGGCAAGTATTACTAAGGTAACATCTTGTGAGCCTCTTTTGGACATTAGCACAATTTCTATTCAAAATGCTATTTTTCCATGTGCTAGTCCTAGTAATTCATCTAGCCATACTATTGATAAACCTTGTGTTGGATTAATTGCTTTGCCTTGTTGCTCTAACAATGAAGCTTCTACTTCCTCTAGTACTTGTATTTATACTAACCATGTAGAGGAAATTAAAGAGCTCAAGGCTCAAGTCACTTCCTTGAGGAATGACTTGGAAAAGAGTCATGAAGGGAAATCCACACTCGATAATATATTGAGTGTGCAAAAATCCCCTAATGATAAAAGTGGACTTGGATTCAACTCCAAAAACAAGAACAAGTCCAATATAAACAAGAAGAAGGGCCAAAACCAAGTCAAGAATTCAGCCAAGATTATTTGCTTCAAGTGCAAGGTTGAAGGACATCATGTAAGATCTTGTCCATTGAAGAAAAAGCACTTGAGTGAGAAGCAACAAGGGAAGCGGCCACAAGTTCATGTTCAAGCCCAAGTTTAAGTTAAGCCACTTCCGAAGAACAATCAAGATAATGCTCCCCAATCCAAGAAATCAATAAAGAAGAGAAAGGGGAGCACTTGTTGCTACATATGTCGTGTGAAGGGGCACTTTGCCTCTTCATGTTCAAACGGTACCTTATCTAACCCTATCATTGTTGATGATGATTATTCTCTTAGGAAGGATAAGGATGGCAATGTGTTTGCCAAGTTTGTTGGAACTCAAAGTGGTGTCAAGAAAAGAACCATTTGGGTTGCCAAGCCTACTGTGACTAACCTCTTAGGACCCAACTTGGTTGGGGACCAACTATCTCAAACTTGATCAATAGGTGTTTATGAGGGCATTGGAGACTTGGATAACTCATGAAGAATTAAGGGATCTTCATATGTTATATTTGATCAAGCCAACTCCTTTGGATTATTATTTCCCTATCTTATATCCAATGTGCCTCTTCGCGGTAACTTATACTTAACTCATTTATATTGTAAGTTACTTGTCCCTTTACATGTTTTGGTTTTGTACCAAGTATGTGTTTGTATTTGGTGTGCCTCATGCTTGATTATTTTGTGTATTCAAGTATGTCTATGTGTTGGGCACATCATTTACTCGTGTGTTTTATTTTGAGCCTCTAATGCATCTTGATGATATCTTATTTGGCTCTTTTAGAGTGGTTAATGGAACATCCATTTTGGGGGAGTGACATGCCTCGCGCATATCTCAAACCTTAAAATATGTGTACATGAGTACTACCACTTAGTATTGATATTGCAAGCTTATCTAGTCACTATGTGGTGTATCATACTCATGAGAAATTCAAATTCTAAATGTCCATTAATTATCTCTAGTTGAGGTTGTTTTGCCTCTTATTAAAAAAATGAATATCACATTATGGGGGAGTGATATGCTTCTTTTGTATATCACAATCCTAGGAAATGTGAACATATGAGGTAGTGCCACTTAGGGTCGATATAGTTGATTATCTTGTTTCTAGGTGGAATGTTGGCTCAAACATGGTCCTATTTTTGTTAGAAGCTTTTATTGCTCGTCTTTTCGGTCTTTGTTTGAGTTAGAAATTCTTGGTGCGGTCTTTTTCAAATACATATCTCTATATCTTATTTGGGATACCATTTGCTTCAAGTTATTCTAATCATTGTTTTGCATGATTGTGTGACTAGTTGAAGCTATCAAGAATCTCTATCTTTGCATAGTGCTTAATATTTTTATTTCTATCCTATGCTTTTTATTGTGAAGATTTATCTTTAATATCCGTGCAATATACCACCGAAAATCTATTCCAATACACTCATTGTCTTTGACAATTGATATACTTGTGTGTGGTAGCATTTGTGGATCATCTTCACTTTGGAGTTAACCTCTTATTGCCTTACTTTCTTTCCAATTTTTTTTTGTGTGGCTCCCATTGTCTTCCTTGGATTTTGAACATATCTCTGATGATGTTTTTGATTATTATCAAATGTGTTTTAGTGGAAGACAAACCTTTTCTTCTCGGAACCTTGTGCCATTGTGAAAAGTGTTAAGGGTTTGGTTTATTTGTTGAAACCTTTCTCTTTTGGGAGTTTGCTATCTCATTCTTTATTCTCTATTTTATTTTCTTGAATGAGATAAATATTTGAGCATTTGTGTTTTTAATTCATCTTTCATGCTTAATAGTTTTTGCTCGGTTCATTTGTTGAACTTTGTTGAACAAATCTTGTGTTGATTTGATTCTTTGATATAGTTTGGACAACAAATGTGTTTTGTCACACCTTGTATGCCTTTTTGAATATTTTTGGTGATTTGTCCAAAGTATATCTTTTTTGGATCTAGAAATTCTCACGCATGCACGTTTAATAAATGTATATCTTATGTCATGTTTTGCTTTCTTTGATCCAATATATAGGGTATACTCCATCAAATCCTTAAACTGCTAAGATGTGCATGAAATTCAAATTTCATCTCTAAATATGCACATATTTTTATGGAGTGTATCCTATGTGTTGTGGTTATTCTAACCACTTTGGACCCAATAAGTTTGGGGACCAAGATGTACTTGAATGTTGTTTTAGGTACATTGAAGATGCAATGGATTCTTGTCTCTTCTTTAAGGAAAGTGTTGTCACCACATGTTAATTGGAGCCAAGCTAGGATGATCTAAAAATTCTTATCTACTACATCATACCATTGCTATCTCGGTAACAAGTATCTTATTCATGCATACTATTCTTCCATCCAATCTATTGTAGGTTGCATCTTGGCATGAATTTATTTGTTTGTCAATGTTCGATTCTTGCAATTATCTTTGAAAGACTTTGTATCCTTATTGCTTATGTGAGTAATTTGAGATGATGCATATAATGGGGAGTATATAAAACCATTTTCATGATTCACCAATTCCAAATATGCCTTCTACCAATTTGCATATCAAATCCTCAAGGTACTCTCATGTGCAATATTGTTTAAATTGCATTGAATCATTCCTTTTGATACTTGTTGCCTTTCTCAAAGTAACTAGCATTAGTTCTCTTAGAGTTAGTTGTGATGGTTTTGAGATGTTTTGTTTTTCTTTGGTGAAGTTCATTGATATACTGTAACTACCTCGGTGAATTACGCTCCTAGCTACAAGCCTGGATGAACGGTAGTGGTTGAAATAGTACGGTGGGGCCCCAAAAGCCACTCACGGGTAGACCTTTCGGCCGTCCCAACCACTTCCAATTCATCGGGACCAGACATGCGTAATCGGCAGGCGAAGGGATCAAATACATACACAAATGGGTATGTATGCAAGCCACCATACAAGAGTACATCAGAGCCATACCATCTAGAAAGAAAGGAAATATAGCAACGCCATATGGCAAGATTCAAATGACCTAGATAAGTATAATATTTTAGGATAATTCCTCATACAACACACATCAGAGTATCAAGCGGAAGCGGCAAAACAAAGTCCGGGTACGGACAAGAAGCAAATCGGCATAAGATGCCATAGAAGTAAGCACATCCCGCCCACAGATCTCACGGATCCCCGTTCGGAATCTCTACACCGACGATCGTTGCCCACATCATCGCCTCTTCCACCCAAAGATCCGTCTGCGAGGGTACTGTTCATCCGAACCAATAATTTATCGTGTGAGACCCTAAGGGTACTCAGAAGTCTTAATGCCTCTAAAGGGACACAACCTGGGTGACGCAATTGCAGCGAAAGATAAACCCTAGCAGTTCTACAGATAAACGCTAACCATCCGCCTAACCAATGATAGACGGATGTCCGTGAATTAAGGACAACAGTTATAACAGTAATTTCATCAGATCCATCCTCCTCCTCGCTTACCAACGAGGAAGCGGACGAACAACCCCCAATCCGTTGGCAATTTTATTAACCATTCCTTGAGTGTTGCACTATTTACTAGTCAAATTACTTAGTCAGATTAAAGCGGTACTTTAGTTATGCTTGTCTATGATCGAGAAACTGTGCTCCAAGTCGTCCATAACCGCGGACACGGCTTTCAGAAAGTTTTACCCGGCCGGGGTGCACCAATAGCAACACACGCTCGATCAACCTCGGAAAAACCAAATCAAAACCCAACGAGGCCTTCACGACAAAGCAATCACAGGATTCAGAATCATTTCAGGGGGCCACCCCTTGGAGTCTTACCCGCAACGGAGTAGGCTAGCTCCGAGACGGACTCAAGGTTTGCGACAATGGCTGTAAGCGACTGGGAACCCGAAAACTCGGGGTGTCGATACCGCGAAAACATTCCGCTTACCTAAACAGTACAGTGTGCTCCTCGCACAAACGTAAATAAACAGTAGCATGGCATAAGTACAGGATAGTAAATAAAACCTCAAACTAGTTTGTGGCCCCAAGAAATAAGACGGAATCAAGCTCTGGCTCAGGGGGGTCCCATATACCTCCCGGATGTGGATAGCGCGATAAATCAAGGAACAGGAATCAAGTACTCGGGGTCTTACGGGACACAAGTGAGCAGGAAAAACCAAATAGCAGATATTGCTCACCGATGCCACTTTCATTAGTTCTCCCATTACTACTCAGGTTAAGTTGTTTAGGTACCTCGTTATCCATCAGACACTCACATACCCTACACATGCTGTTCTACGACTCGCATGGCTCAAACAACTCCTGTAGTAATGGCACATGGGATGGAGGAACAAGCTCGGTGGGGTTTAAAAGTAAAGGCTATGCAATACTTAGGATTCAATTTAATGCAATCGCGACTCAATGATGCAAGAATAAGATAGAGGCAATAGGTACTATATGTATGCAAGCATGTGGAAGTGCTTGCCTGGCAACTCAGTTGAAGCGAGAGACGGATCTGGGTAGTGCTCCTGGTTCTCTTGATATATCCCCTGCTCAGCGTCTATTCGAAAGAAGAACCAAACAAGCAAGGGCCAACATAAATAAAGTGCACAAGCATAGGAATAAAATGCGACAAGCAAACAATCATGCCATGATGAATGATGCACAAGTTGCATGGCAATAAGTAGCATGGCATGGGTGAGGGGTGGTATGCAAGAATAAGGCATTTTATTAAGGTTGGGCCACATTTTGTTGTCATAATAGTTGCTGTTTACTATATTTTTATATGATGCATGCTGCAATTGAAGTCAAGGATAGCATAGACAGAAAGGTCTCGTCGGTGATCATTTTAGACATATCATTTGTTAAATTTGGAATTATAAATCAAAAGTTATTAATTATTTAAGTTCTAGTGGCATTTGTTGTAATTTGATTCAACTTGGAATTTTAAATGTGCAAAAGGCAATTTGAATGGCATATTTGACATCCTTACATTTTTCTGATTCAAAAACATATATCATTTGCATTATTTGGATTTATAATTGAAAAGTTATTTAAAATCTGATTTGAATTTGATTTTAAATTAATTGAATTAGATTTGAAATAAACAGACAAGGCAGAAACTTTTTACACCCATCTACAGCTAGCTCCAGCAGATGGGCCAGCGAAGAGGCCCACGCAAACAAACTTCGCCACCGCTCCAGCTAGCCCAGAGAGACAGTGGGGCGGTGGGCTATGAGCCCACACGCCAGCGAGTGGACGCGAGACGGCCACGCGGCGCAGCGGGAGGGACCGCGGGTTGCTAGATCAAAACAATGGGCACCTTTTTGCAAAACTGCACAGAGACAGACGTATGGGGCCGAGGGAGTGCGGGTTTAGGCGGGAGAAACTTCGAGGACCTAAGCGCAAAATGTCAAAACCTGTCGGAACGGCAGCGGCGCGCCGCTCTGCCGGCGACTGCGATCGGCCGGCGTTGGTCGACGTTGGCGAGCGAACCACTGGGTGAAACGGGGTGCTTCAAAAACCAAAAGTGGAGAGGGTGACACGGGCTACAGATTACCTACAGGTGTGGCGCCCGTGAGAGCTACTGGGCGGGCGTTGAACAGCCGGATCTACTGCCGCAGCTGCTTGTCGGTCTGCGACGCGGCACGCACGCAGCGCGCTGCCGGATCTTGGCGGGCTACGGCGAACTAGAGAGGACCAGGGGGTGTCTAGGGGCTGCAGGAGCTCACCGTGGTGTTGTCGGCGTAGCCGGGGGCGTTGAGGTGCCGAGGATCGGCGAGGGGGCAGCAGGTCGGGGCGTCCTGGCGGTCACGGGCACGACGGCGGCGAGCTGCTCCGGCTACGGCTGGTTCCTCGGCCTGGCGTTGCAGGGGAAGCAGGCGAGACTCCTGGGGGCTCTGACCTGCCTTGGCGCGCTCGGGAACGAAGGAGAGCAGAGGCGGCCGCCGTTAGGGTTTAGAGGGCATGGTGGAGAGGTTGCTCGCTGGGGAGGAAGAAGGGAGGCAGGGGGAGGAAGAGAGGCCTGAGGGGGATCTGGGGGAGGCTAGAGGCGAGGGGGAAGGATAAGAACGAAAGGGGGGCAGGTAGATGGCGTGGGGGAGGGGTAGATCGGCATCGGCCACCTTTGCACCTCACGTGCATGGGTCGGCGGCACATGGGGAGGAAGGAGGCTGCCAGGTGGGGTAGGGCGAGGCCAGGGAGGCAGGCAGGTGTGGGGTGAGGCTGCTGAGCGGGCCAGGGAGGGGCCTCATGGCATAGAGAGAGAAAGAGAGGAAGGGGGGCCGGCTCGAGCTAGGGTTAGGTTTGGGAGTGGCCTCGGTTGTTTGGGGTGGGGTAGCTAGGGGGCATGGTGAACATGTGGCCATGCTAGGTTAGCTAGAGGGGAGAGAAAGAGAGAAGCAAACTTAGGGTTTGGTTTAGATTAGGTGGGTTTTAGGGTGTAGCTAGGATGGGGCATGGGGGTAGCTTAGGGGGTTTAGATTTTTGAGAGGGGGAAGGTTTGATGCTAGATGCTCTTCCGACAAGATCCAACCTTGCACCAAACAACCCACAACAAGAACCAAGACTAGAGCAAGGGAAAAAGGTGATGATGGCAAGGATGGCTAGGGTGATGGGGTTTAGGCATGTTCAAACAAGACCAAACCCAAGGGGTAGAGAGATGTTCCATGTAAAATCCAAATAAAAACAAATGTCAAGCTAAGGGATACTTGCATGGTCCATGCATAGTTAATTGGTACCATATTCATCTTTGTGAAAACAAGATTAATTACCTGACATTTTCTTATGCATTCCAAAGTGTGGAATAAGTCCCAAGCAAAAGAAATTAGAAAGAATTCCAAGTGGGGTATGAGGAGATGATCACATTGGAATATATTTGGGACTTGCTAGTGTGTATATGCCACTAGATATTTAATAAGCCCACAAAATATTCCCACATGATGATAACCCCAACAACACCCATATGGAAGCTAGGGAGAAAGGGTCCCACTCACAAGGCATGCAAAGGTGGCCATGTGGCTCTCATGCATCAATAATGTGAAAACAAAATGATGCCAAGATGAGAACATGTGGAGAAGAAAAGGATCCATCCCAACCCACATGAGCTAGAAGTAAACCCATAAATGCCAAGCTCATATTTAGTTGGATGGTGGAATTATAAGGTGGTGAAAGAAAAGGTGGTGGAGTTAATAAGAGATATGCCCCCAACTCAACTTGGGCATTTAACAACATATCAAGAACCAAATACAATATCAAGAGGCAACTACAATTAATAATGCACATGAGATAAGAACCAAACAAGAAGGGGTTTTATATGATGCTCAAATGCAAGGTGGCATGATGACATGAGCATGATATGTTGATGATGCAACAATTATATGTAGGAAGTAATGATGTCAATTTTACCCATGGGTACAGGTACCCGCGGGTATTGTACCCGCATGGGTAGGGTATGGGCACACTTTTATACCCATGGGTGATACCCATACCCTACCCATTAAGTCACGGGTACGGGCATGGGTATAGACTTGTACCCATGGGTATATCCATACCCTTCCCATTTAAACTGACATGTCAAACTTACTTATAGAGTTCACCCTATGCGGCCGAGAAGCCTAGGGACGAGTATGAGATTACGACTTCTAAACTTTAATTTGATACTTTATGTACTCGTCTACTATTATTAAGTAGAGATTATTGTCTTTTTTTCAAATATGCTATTAATGAAAGTAGAGATTATTGTCTTTTTTTCAAATATGCTATTAATGAAAGTAGAGATTATATCTAATCCTTGTATCTTGGTTGTGTTCTAAATAATATAGAGGGAGTGAGGATTCCATGTTTGTGCATATTGTATTCAAATGAAACAACTAATTTATGCACGAACCTTGGGGAGCTTCCTTATTCCACTTAGAGCACTATTTGTCCATTCGATTATTTGGATCTTTTGATTGCTTGCTTCATCCATTGAAGTTCCTTCACCTTGTTATCCTTTTAGCAATCCTTGATCCTCAATATAGTTTGATTTACTCCAAGTGTTCGTCATTGGATATGTGCATGTGATTTCACTCATATTACGAGTAATGCACACCTTGTGTAGGAACTCATACTATATTGTCCTTCTAACCTTGTTATCCATTTTGGCACTTGTTGTCAATGGGGGAGAAGTTTAGAGGGTTTTAAGGGAAATGGTTTTCTACTTAAGATTGGTTTGTTCTTAAGTGTTTGCCTTTCATGCATTTCATATTTATTATGTTTTTCATGGTTGTATATATAGTGGAAACTCTCCAAAAGGTCATGCTTGACAATGTATGCATTGAAATTCAAGATCATCATGTGTGCATATATTGTGGGAGAGTTTGCTCTATATATGTTGGTTCTACTCACATCTCCTACATTAGTTGTAGTTTATGTGAGTAGAATAGGTTTTGATATGGGCTAGTATCTTTGTGTTACTTAACCATATCAAATACAACCTCTTGTATACAACTTATTCTCCGATAAGTTGCGTACTTGTTTCTAATATTCATTATATAAACCCTCTTGTTGTGATTGTCATCAATTACCAAAATGGGAAGATTTACCAAAATGGGAAGATTGAAAGGGTAATTGCCCCTATGTGTGGTTCTGGTGATTAACGACAATCCCTATGGTCTAATGTTTTCACTGAGTTTTATATGAAGGTATATTCCATAGGTCATGCTTGTAGTCCATGTGTTGGATTCAAGTATGGATGCCATGAAGATAAAGATATACCTTGAGTATTGGCATCAAAATCATCGAGATTAAGAGAATAATATGATATGATCAAGATCTTGAGAGTGTGATCTCAATAGAAGAATTCAAGATATGGCTCTAAGTCGGTGTCATGATAGCCTCATTAGTTGAGGTATGGTTTACTAAGATTTAGAGCATGTAATCAAATTAAGAGTTCCTTATGTACCTCAAGATATTAAGATGGAGCGCGAGAAGATACTTGGTTGACCAATACAAAGAGTGAAGAGTGCTTTCAAGTTGGTCAACACATGAAGCATAAAGAATGTACCACATGGTCTTGTGGTATGGTAAGCCTTGTCAATTATGCATCATGAACTAACCCATTATATATTTTCCTTTGCGTTTTCTATATGGGACAGGTATATTTCCATGGGCATGCTTCAAAAATGAAGATATTATATAGCCCATGAGAGGATGACATCAAGTGGTGATCGTCATCAAGGTTGAGAAGGGCAAGTTCAAGATAAGCATCTCGAGAAGATCATTTGCTTGAAACTTGCCGTCCATATTGGTGATAATGTACATGTGAAGACATGTATTAATGAAGCTATCCCATAGTGGTGTATGGGGAGCAAATTAGGAGTCTTCACGAAGCAACAATGATCAAGTGTTGCATTCTGGCTTGGGTGGAGCTTGAAGCATTGTCATCAAGATCAAGCAGGATGCACAAGGCAAAGGTATGGCCATGCTAGGTTTTTCTTTTACCGGTCTCAAGGTGGTTGTTGGGAGACCGAGTTATAGGATAGATAGCCACACTATCAAGAGGGGCTCTCGGTTGTGTAACTTGATCACATCGTCATAGGGAGCTCAATCGTTTGCATACTTTGCATCTTCCTGTTTTGTTTCTTCTTGGTGTTTCTCCATGTGATGTTCTTGAGCTTGTTGCTATCTCTTCAACAAGCCCATGTTCATCGAAAACGGAATTTGTATGCATCTTCTATGGCGTTTTCGAGTTTGAAGGTTTTATCGGTTCTTATTTAGGGAGGCTTCTTACCTTTCTTCATTTGGTTCTATACTCCTTTGTTGGGCTATGATGTTTCTCTGTACAATCTTGTAGGGCTTGTTGTCCTCGTCAAAACAAGCCCAAGATCATCGAAATCTGAGTCCGGATGCAAAAGTTATTGCGTTTTCCGTAAAGTCAGTTTAATCCCGGTTGTGGATCCGGTTCAACCGGCTCCCAGAACGGGTGGTCCGGTGCCAGCACCAGAAAACCGAGATTCAACCGGGTTTCAACCGAGATTCAACCGGGATTTTAGGTTTTTCTATACCGAGTCTATCCGAGACTGTGTACTGACCCTTATCCCGGTTGAGATCCGGTTTTCCGGTCTAGGAACCGAACCATCCAGTACTGGAGCCGGTCCAACCGAACTTTCACCCGGATTCGCACAGTTTTCTCCCAATGGCCATATTTGCTTTCCACTATAAAAGGGGGTTCTTCTTCCAACGTTTTAGAGTGTTCTTGACCACGAAATTGACCTCCATTGTTGAACCTCTTGAGCTTGCTTCCTCCCCCTCCCCTCCTATGATTCTTGCATCTTTTTGAGGGCTTTGGAAGAGGAGATCTAGATCTACAATCCCCACCAATCAATTCCTCCTCTAAGTGAGGGGAACCCATTGGATCTAGATCTTGGAGTCATTGGTTGACTTCCACCTTTGTTCTTCCTCTCTAATTCCTCCCTAGCACTTGTTGCTTTGGTGGGATTTGAGAGTGAAGGATTTGATCACCCTTGGTGGTCTTGCTTTGCATTCTTGCATAGGTGTTGAGCTCTCCATTACGATTTGTTTGAGTGAGAGACCGTGAGCTTGTTACTCTTGGAGGGTGACCTCCTAGTTGGCTTGGCGGTTGGTGCCGCGGTGTTCTCTTTGTGGAAGATTGTGAAGAGACCCGAGATTCTCCTTCGTGGAGCTTGCCATCTCCGGAGTGGAGGAAAAGCTAGCCATAAGGAAATGGCCTATTCCTTCGTGGGATAGACTCGGAGAAGAAGGTGAGCCTTTGTGCCGCGTGAGGAATCCTTCGTGGAACCTCACACCTCTCCAACGTGACGTAGCCCCTTTCCTAAAGGTGGTGAACACGGGAATACATATTCGTCTCCGCGTGCCTCGGTTATCTTTATATCCGAGCTTACTTTCCTTGTGATAGTCATCGAGCTTGAAGTACTTATATCTTGCTTATCATTTATGGTATATTTATCTTGTGCTATCTTGCTTAGCTTAATTTGTTGTTGGTGCACTTAGTTGAGCCTAGTGTATTTAGGTTTTGTGCTTGTAAAATAAGCGTTAGTTTAATTCCGCATTTTATCAAGACAAAACCGTAATAGTTTTGAAATTGCCTATTCACCCCCTCTCTAGGCGACATATCTATCCTTTCACACGTACACAAGTCGTACAGTTGCCTAACTCTAAACCGTTTCTAACATAAATAAGTGATAGTTGTTGATTTTAACTTGCATGAGTCCGTCGATTTTATGGCACCAGACGTTAGAATTGGATGAGTTTATTTCCAAATATTTTTTTTCTTAGATACTCTTTAATTTTTACAAATATGATAACATTTATAGATATTTTATCACAAATTTTTTGCAATTTGTTCGCTATGAGTTGATTTTAACATATTTGGAAATAAGGAATAATAGTTTTTAATAGCCCTAGCTGGCTTTAAATTATCGGCTACACTTAACTTTACAACATAGGCATTTCTCAATAGGCTTTAGAAGCCATCATACCAAAATCTTCTCGTCCTTTTTTATTCACCGCATATTTTGTTTTGACCAGATGATCATCTGTCGCACTAAAAAAAATACTCATATGGTGCGCAAGCTAAATGTGACAAAAATCGGTGCAGTCAGTAGGACATAGTTTAGTTATTTCCAAATATATATGTATTTACATCTTAAAATTTAAATAAATACTTATAACTCATATTTAAAGCATTTTATATAATAAAGACACTTCTAGGTCAATAGAAATGCTTAACTTATTTTAAAAAAATTCATACTATATGTGCGATTTGTGTGTAGGGATTTCGTCCACACGAAAACCCCTCGCATAAACTCATTATGGATAAAATAATAGTTAGCCATAATTATGTACTCCCTCCGTTTGAAAATATAAGACGTTTTAGGTTTGTGAAGGAGATATCTAGGAAGTAATTAAGTAATAAAATTAAATTTGCCTGGTCTACTCCATATCCAAACCCGGTATGCCCGCGTATGGGCATAGCAGCGCCGCACGAGTACCCTCCCTCTCGTTCTTCCTCGCCTTGCTAGCTCCCATGTTCACGCGAGCTGCATTCGCTGCTCCTTGCCGACGGCCTTCTCCGCACCTCGTGATAATCGCCTAGTAGGGCAACCATTTTCGATCCTCGTGGAGATCTCCCAAAGCCGCGGGATCGTCGTTGTCAGCCACGATTCACTCCAAGTCGGTGCGTACATTGCCGGACAAATGGCGGCAGCCATACAACATAAACGTGTACGTCCACATACAGATTTGGACAAATTGATTGGACCAGTTTTCTACATGGGATACAATAAACTTATTTTTCGTTAATTAATATTAAAATACCACCATGCCCTTGATTGTGAAAAGAGTATCGGGCGATCTCAGGCGTCCTCGTGTTTGAGTTTGGAAGGAGAGGTTGTACGAGAGCGAACTACTTGTGTATTTATACCAAATTAAATATTCATGATGCTCTAATAAAATAGGACTTATAGCTTCCATGCGATGTCTTTACTCGAAATTGGAAGAAACACGATATCGTTGTAAAGAATAGCTCGCATGCAACGCTTGTGAGGCAGCTAATAGACCAGGGCCACACGGGACATAAAACGGTCGTTAAGGACACATTTAACTTTGTTCCAAGATTAGGGTTAAGCCAAACCGGCCGGTTGGGACAGCCAGTCAAGCCAGTCAAACCAACCGCTTCCGACCGAGAGCGCGCGTCACACCGACTGTAGCTTCCCCGACGGCGGCGGCGGACCTCACACATCATTCTCGGTGCCGGCGGCGGTGGCAGGGCAATTTTTTTAGGTGGCAGCGCTTTCCGTTCGACGGCGAAGGTGGTGAGTGCCATTTGAAAGTTAATTCCTCTCCCATTCTTCTCAATTCAAGATCTGAGCGTGCCCATTGATGCTAGATTGTGGGGATCAGGGTGTGCTGAACGGGGCGAGGGAGAACGAGATGGAGCATGGAGAGGGGACTTCTATTCGGTATATCCCGCATCTCTGCACTTAATTTCTCTAAGGTTGAGCTATTTGTTCGCTTCCGCTAGCTCACAGTGCCCGCCAAAAACAGGGGAGACGATGTTGCGCGCCAAACCTTCGAATTTCGCATCAATTTCTTTCCCTCTAGGGCTGTTTTAGTTGATGGCAGCACGCAGAACATGTTGATCCCCAAGAGCTAATAAACATGGGAGAGGAGGTGGTGAGGAAAATGGTGGAAAAAATTGGAGATAGTGTGGTTTGGGGGCCAGACACTGGTAGAAAACGCCCCATGCGTCCCGGTTGGTAAGGGCCATTAGTCCCGGTTGCCCAACCGGGACGGGGGCATCGGGACTAAAGCTCCAACCATTAGTCCCGGTTGCCCCACCAAACGGGACAAATGGGGGCACACGTGGCGGCATCAGAGCGCGAGGGGGGTGGAGCATTAGTCCCGGTTCGTAACACGAACCGGGACTAATAACCTGCTGCCGCGGCCGAGATTTGGCCCATTTCTCTGCCGCGGCAGAGAATTCATTTTGGCACATTTTGTTGCCGCGGCAGCATTTTCGCCACTTTTTGTGCCGCGGCAGAGAATTCATTTAGGTTGTTTTATTGTTTATTTAGTGTTTTGCACTTATCAATGAAGGAACCTTATATTACACAAGATCATCATGACAACATTACATTCAATATACAGATCGAGTTCATGCACTACATACAAAAGTTGCTATTCGATGCTACCGGCCAATTTCTTGAAAGTTGCTATTTTTACAATTCCTATTGTCTATACACAGCCGAGTAGTATTCCCCTTGTGTGTTTAGTACTTCTGCATCCAAGAATCCCGCCAATTCCTCCTGTATTGCTCGTATGCGATCCTTTGGCAGAAGACCGTCCCGTAGACGTTCGATCTGATTTAAAAAAGGAGTCAGCCTAAATGAATATGAAACTAAACACAATTTGATTGTAATTAAAAACTATAGAAATTGTTTACGTACGTGGAGTTGCTCTAAATTCCTGCCCTTCTCATCGCACGTCTGCCGGATGAACTCGCATACATAGTATCCACATAGATTGTTACCTGGTCCCTGCGTCAGGCACTTTACGACAACAGAGTTCAATCAAAATAATAATCAAGCATGATAATAACTGTATCAAAACTAGAATCAAAGAGATGCGGATATAGCTAGTGGTGCTTACATCTAGTGGTTGAAATGTAAGCTCCTCTTTCCAAACACCTAGCCTTCTTGGTGAACCGCTTTCCAAGCGCTGCCCGCGTGAAAGCGAATAAAATAAGTTATTAAGTACTTGATATCATAAAATTCACGAACGATGCCGATATAGTATCGTAATGATTAGAATTACCTGGAGAAGTATCTGCATGTCCTTCCACGTCTCAAGGGGTTTATGTTTGAGTCCATGACTAGTACACGCCCTTTGTCAAGTTGAATGATTAACAGAATATAGTGGTACTGCGAATGCAAAACTAATCAATTATATACTTAACATCGAAAGCGAAATAGAAAGTGTATACAAGACAATAACACTCATCGGAAGTTGTAAGGAAATAGTATTTCCCTTTTGGTTTCTTGAAACCTTAACGCGTACTATATTATCCTCCGTATCCTGGGGCTTATTTTGAGATTAGCTTCATGGACCCAATATGGGTCAATGAAGCCAATGTCATAGATTTGTCCTCTGCTGCATTCGAGAATCTTCATTCTGCATATTAAAGTATGATTATATACATGCAATAAACAAAATATTATAGATGGAGACTAAATTAATTACAGAATTAGTACTTACAGACAATAGGCACTCATGAGAGATTTGTCCAAGGCGTCTTGATGGAATAATTGAAATAGTTCATCAAATTCAATGGATATCATGTCATCGTTTTTTTCCCATGATGCTTTTTTGTAACCCTCAGCACTATCCAGTTAGCCCCGGCCCTTGTGGCATGCATGTACCAGTTATGCAATCTTCGCATTTTTGTTGGAAGATTGTTTACCTCCTCAGGTTTGACGAGAGGTTTTCCGTCTGGTATTGGTATGCTACTTCACTCACGGGAAGAACTCTAATCGGGATAAATCTTGGGCAATACTCATACCTTGAGCAGCGGCAGCTTCAGACAGTGTGCAACTACCTCTGGATCATACTGCTCTTGCCCCATATTTGCTCGACCCCACATTGGTTTGAGAAATCACCTTGAGAGGCGCAAGTCTGTTGCTTGTTCTCCAGCTGGGCAACAGATTTCCGCTTGCATCAAGATCTTGCTCTTGAGGCTTTTGTGCTGCATGTGACTTGAGAATAGAACGCTCATAGTCGATGACAGCTTTGGCTCGGGTTGATGAAGAGTCTTTAGCATTTTCAACACTTTGGCTTTTTCTTCTTTGGTCAGGGAACTCTGGCTCTTCGGACGCCTCGCTTAGCTTAAAAACGCTGTCGTCGCATCAACGATCGCCTGATCTCCTCTTGATCTGATCATAAGCTCTCTTGGGAGGAACCGTTGGTACTTTTGGAAGAGGCTCTTGTTTACGTTTTCGCGATCGCCACGACGACAAGAGCGACGCCACGCTTTTATCCCGAGGCGCGGCGATGGCTCCCGGCGATGGCTGCACCGGAGATTGGTGAGGGCGAGCCGGGTGAGGCGACGAAGACGGATGTCGCGGCGGCGACCTCATTGGAGACGGGTGAGGCGGCGAAGATGGCCTTGGCGTGTGATTTGAAGCACGATACAATCCTTGACCATAGAATGGTGACGTTTTTGCGTCACCCAGCGATCACATCCCTTCACCGCAGGGTAGTGAAGATCCAAAACCTCAAAGGTGGGCATGATTTCATCCACGCCGACAACAGCGTAGCCCTCCGGAACCGGACGATTGTGGTAAGTTGGTGTGGGTCCAATTGGTAAGGCATAGCCGACCGCCACCTTCATTGATATGTTCACAACTTTGACATGTAGCTCGCGGTGTCATCTCGTGATATCATCCTTTGGGTAGCCAACAGAGCAATCGTCGGTGCATCATCGGCATCGCCATTGTCATCACCGGGACCTCGGTGGAAGCCATCGCTTTTCGATTATTCGATAGGCGGTAGCATCGAATGCGGTGTCTTCTTGAGATGGGGCGCCGTAGTACTTTGCTCTTTAAGTGAGTTAATTTCATCTTGTTGTTGCTTTAATCGTTCTTCAATTAAACACATTCGCTCTTTTCGACTTTCGCTTCAACCGCCTGTCCTTACTCCTCTGACGGCTTCTATCAGGATATTTCTTCCTCTCTTCGGGAAACCCAGTCCTCCATGATTGGGAGCCTATTGTGCCTCGTGTTCGTCCATCATGTTCCTTATTTCCAAGGGCGAGTGTGAGCTCATCATTCTCTCTATCGGGAATGAAGTCCCCATCTTTAACAGCCTTTACTGCTTTTCTCATCATCTCTATTGGCAAGGGGTCTTCTTTATGTCGTATGTTATATATACACCTCCCTTCCGAGTCCAACGTGCCCCCATGCCCGTAAAACCAATTCCTTGCACGTTCTACCCAATCGTCTGTCTCTGGGGTGATATTTTTATCACGCAGCCTGCTCAAGTTTCTCCTACTTAGGAATGCCACCAGAGCCACCTTGCCCCATAGTATGGTGATACTTCTTGTTAGCGACATTCAGCTTATTCGTTTGACATTTTCTTAGCTTTTTCGATTTCTTGTATTCCACAAACTCATCCCGAATGGTTTTATCTTCTCAAACCGAATATTCTTGAAATCGAGTCTTCTTTTCACGACATAGTCAAGGTGCAATCTTTTCTTCCAGTTGGTGAAACATCTGGCCATCTTTTCAAAGCCCACTCCACGACCTTAGCCTCCATGGCTCTCCCATGTTGTAAGGCGTCCTCAACTGGATCCTCCGCATTTGGATCCAGCTCTATCTTCGGTAGTTTGAAATTAACCATGAGCCTCTTCCAAAGTAAATCTTTGGCGTGGTTAGGGACAAATAAACATGTTCCCTCTTCATCCGCATTAGCAGGCCTATTCCAATTTCTAATGGTGATCGGGATTAAGTCCCTAACGATTACTCCGCATTGTGCCACAAATTTGGTTGCGACAACTTCGAGTCTGTCGATTGCCTACTCTGACATCTTCGATCTGAACCTCTCATGGTCTTCCAACTTTTGGTTGGGCCTCGTCGCTTTTTCAAGAGATTCCTTCGATTCGGAGGGCTAAAAGAAGAAAGATCGCCGTTACTATTTCTATATAGATAGCAGATGATTAATTAATGAATTGATTTATATTACATGCACCTTGCCGGAGCGTCTTCTCGATTACACAAGGCATCGCCTTCTCCTCATGGAAGGCAACACCTTCAACCTCAAACAAGTTGTCTACTCCAAAAAAGAGGATCACCCTCACGGAGTTGTTCGAAACGTTGATACGTCTAAATTATCTTCCCCACGGATCACACCTTGGATCAACTCTTCCTTTTCTTCGCCTCTCGACGTGTGGGTCCATATTTTACGCATAGGTGGAAAGACGAATAAGTCAAAGCGGCTAAAGGAGAAAGTTAAGCACGGTGTTGAGAGATATAAACCCTAATTGAGAAACCCTAATATATACATACACAATAATAAAATGAAGAGAAAGGAAACCGTGTAGTAGATAGGCACATCGTCGAACCCACATGCACCTAAGTTGCTTGACAATGTGAATCGGGTGCAGGGCTACCCACAGGATCGACGGTGGGGCGAAGACCAATAATACCAAAGTAATTAATAAACCTAATAATACCTAACTAATAATAAACCTAATAATCGAAACACCGAAAAGAAAGGGAAACAATCAACACATGGCATCGATGCAATGCTCAAGCAAGTATGATGATATGACAAGTTAATTTGCATTGAGTGTAACCCTAAGACATGCTCGACGATTTCATCGGGGTTCCGAGGGGTGAAAAACCTAACTCGGGGAAACTCCGGAACATATGAGAGGGGTGCATTTGTTCTTCTAATTATACTTGTCATTTAAGTTGTTGAACAATGCATGATTATAGTTTAGATAGATAGGTTTCATTTTTCTGAACAATTTGATATATTATTTGTATTTTTCTGACTTATAAACAATAAGTTATTGATTTTACAATATTAAGTCATTTTGGAATTAAAAAAGGCAAATAGTTTTTACAGGCGCCCTAGCCGGTGAGATCGAGAGGGCCCCAGTGCCAACTCAGCCTCCACGCGTACAGATAATTTTCCTACCACAGAGAAGCCTACCCATTGAGGCTGATTGATGGGCCCTAGGCCACATCAGCTGCCACGCGAGCACGAGTGACGTCAAGACGACGTCACGGCGGTGAGCTTCGCAGCGTGGCAGCGGCGATAGAGCTCCCGGACGCGCGGATGGGCGTTAGAGAGAGCGCGGCGTGGGAGAGAAAGGGAGTGGCGGCGCCGCTCCTTGTTGGTCACCGGAGCGTCGCCTCCGTCGAGCTCGAGCGGCGGCGTCGTCGGGCACACGCGGGGAGAGTAGTACAGGAGGAGAGGGAGAGAAAGAAGAACACCGTGAGGATCAGCAGCTCACCAGGAACACGACGGAGGTGGTGGCGAGGTCGGGCGAGCTCGGGAGACGCCGGAATCGACGGAGGCGACGCGCGGACGGAGCTTCCAATCCAGGCGATTGAGGTCACGCGCGAGGGGGAAAAGTAGTAGAGCGTGGACGGAGGCGGCGGTGGCGATGAACGCTGGTGGCGGCGAAGCGGCCGGCGTCGAAGTAGCGTGAGAAGCAGAGAAGTGAGATGGGAAGAAGAAGAGGAGGCGTCGATTATAAGCGAAGGGCCTTTAGTCGGTTGGTGGCTCCAACCGGACTAAAGCATACGTCCAGTTGGAGCCACCAACCGGACCTATACTCCAATATTTTCAGCCAAGCGTTGGCCTAGGGGTCTTTAGTCGGTTGGTGGCTCCAACCGGACATATTCCCCATTTTCAAATTTTTCGTATTTTCTCTCTGTTCGCCTTATTTTTTTTATTTTGGGGTTTAAATTTTTATTGTTTTTAAATGATAATTAATTTGGAATTTAGAAAAACTTTAAACATAAGAAGTGTTTGGATTTGAATAAATAATTCAAAACCATTTTCTGTTTTAAAAAATAATTAATGTAACCATTTAAAATATGAACCATTTACAATTAAAAATGAATTAACTTATATTTTTTTAATATCAATTTGGAATTTAGAAAAACTTTAAACATAAGAAGTGTTTGGATTTGAATAAATAATTCAAAACCATTTTCTGTTTAAAAAAATAATTAATGTAACCATTTAAAATATGAACCATTTACAATTAAAAATGAATTAACTTATATTTTTTTAATATCAATTTGGAATTTAGAAAAACTTTAAACATAAGAAGTGTTTGGATTTGAATAAATCATTCAAAAACATATTCTATTTTTAAAAAATAATTAATGTCACCTTTTAAAATATGAACCATTTACAATTAAAAATGAATTAACTTATATTTTTTTAATATCAATTTGGAATTTAGAAAAACTTTAAACATAAGAAGTGTTTGGATTTGAATAAATAATTCAAAAACATATTCTATTTTTAAAAAATAATTAATGTCACCTTTTAAAATATGAACCATTTACAATTAAAAATGAATTAACTTATATTTTTAATATCAATTTGGAATTTAGAAAAACTTTAAACATAAGAAGTGTATGGATTTGAATAAATAATTCAAAAACATATTCTATTTTTAAAAATAATTAATGTAACCTTTTAAAATGAATTAACTTATATTCTATTTTGAATATTAATTTTAAACGACCCGCTTTTTTGCGCTCGGAAAATGGAAAAGGGCTTTTCCGTATGCAAAAGGAAAACTTCCTCCTGCAACATTGTTCTCCATACCAATGTCCACACACATGCATAATATGGGCACAACATCACAAACTATGCCGTGATTCACACATAACATCGGTCATTTGGACCGAAAGCCATGAAACCTCGAACATGATAGGTCATTTTGTGAAGGTTTTTGAAACATGATCAATATACCAAGTCCGTATTTTTCCTTTCAACTATGTAACATAATATGACACCACGAAGGATTTTCATTGTTCGGATTTTTTTTGAATTTATTATGCCCGTTTTGAATTATCTGAATTTCTAACTATGGTCGAACCGGTGTGCATGAAGATAGGGGACGGGCATCGTTAGAACTTGCATTGGATCTCTGAAGAAACCACATATTGCGAGTCTAAAAATGATTTTTTCAAAAAATCACGGGCGATAGATCATGTACCTGTAGTACAAACCGGACCCACTTCCTGCCGATTCGGCAGACATTTGTCCTTTTTACCCGGGATGGACGAAAAGGTTTGAGATGTACCGGTTGGGAGATAGTCCATGTAAGGTGGTCTAGTATTTTAGGAAAATGGGACGGTAGCATTGTGAAACGGCATTTTGGTGGTTACTTCACAAAACGACCCATTTTTTGCGCTCGGAAAATGGAAAAGGGCTTTTCCGTGCGACAAAAAGGAAAACTTCCTCCTGCAACATTGTTCTCCATACCAATATCCACACACATGCATAATATGGGCACAACATCACAACCTATGCCGTGATTCAGCACATAACATCGGTCATTTGGACCGAAAGCCATGAAACCTCGAACATGATAGGTCATTTTGTGAAGGTTTTTTCGAAACATGATCAATATACCAAGTCTGGTATTTTTCCTTTCAACTATGTAACATAATATGACACCACGCGAAGGATTTTCATTTTTCGGATTTTTTGAATTTATTATGCCCGTTTGAATTATCTGAATTTCTAACTATGGTCGAACCGGTGTGCATGAAGATAGGGGACGGGCATCGTTAGAACTTGCATTGGATCTCTGAAGAAACCACATATTGCGAGTCTAAAAATGATTTTTTCAAAAAATCACGGGCGATAGATCATGTACCTGTAGTACAAACCGGACCCACTTCCTACCGATTCGGCAGACATTTGTCCTTTTTACACGGGATGGACGAAAAGGTTTGAGATGTACCGGTTGGGAGATAGTCCATGTAAGGTGGTCTAGTATTTTAGGAAAATGGGACGGTAGCATTGTGAAACGGCATTTTGATGGTTACTTCACAAAACGACCCGTTTTTTGCGATCGTGTAGAATGTATTCCCATTTATTTCGTACCCTTGGAAATTCAATACAGTAGAAGATGGTGACGCGGCCAACAAGTATAGATGATCTCCAACAGTGGTGTCATTCAAGAGATGTGTCCGCATCCAACCACCGACAGACTTCATGTGTTCATCTGTAATCCATGATTCAAAGCTTCCCGGTTTTTGAGCGCATAATATTCTTGTGTTCCTCCATATCTGAGCTGCCAAGGTGGAATTATGTAGAACTGTAGTGTGCTTTAGTGAAAGAATCCCGTCCCTACATATCAGTGCTTTCTTTCCCAGGTGCCTTTTCCACTTAGTCTTCCCTCATGCATGAGTCGAAACACCAATCGGCTTAAGGTCGAATAAAGTCAACACAAAACTCAATGAACTCCTCATGCTCCATATCCCTTGGAGATGCTTCCTTCTAGTCTAGCACGGTTATGAACATATTTCTTTAAGACTCCCATGAACCTCTCAAAGGGGAACATATTGTGCAGAAATACCGGACCGAGAATGGCAATCTCTTCCACTAGATGAACCAGGAGATGCGTCATAATATTGAAGAAGGATGGTGGGAACACCAATTCAAAACTAACAAGACATTGTACCACATCCTTCTGTAACCTTGGCAGAATATCTGGATTGATTACCTTCTGAGATATTGCATTGAGGAATGCACACAGCTTCACAATGGGTACTCGAACATTTTCCGGTAGAAGCCCCCTCAATGCAATCGGAAGCAACTGCGTCATAATCACGTGACAGTCATGAGACTTCAGGTTTTGGAACTTTTTCTCTGCCATATTTATTATCCCCTTTATATTAGATGAGAAGCTCGACGGCACCTTGATACTGTAAAGGACTTCAAAAAAGATTTCCTTCTCTGCTTTGGTAAGAGCATAGCTGGCACGACTTAAGTGACGCCCTTTATCCGTCTTGTTATCTGTATGCATGTTCTTTGGGTCTTTCATAATTTGTTGGTCCTCCGTGCTTGGTGTATCTTTTGTCTTCCCATACACGCCTAGGAATCCTAGCAGGTTCACGCAGAGATTCTTAAATCACGTGCATCACGTCAATTGAAGAGCGGACACGTAGGACTTTCCAATATGGCAGCTCCCAAAATATAGATTTCTTCTTCCACACGGGTGCGTGTCCGGTAGCGACGTCGTTCGGAACTGATTGACCACGGGACCCTTTCCAAAGATTACTTATATGTCCTTGACCATACCAAATATATCATCACCAGTAGGGAGTTTAGGCTTCTTCAGGTGATCTGCCTCACCTTTGAAATGCTTGCCTTTATTTCTTACGGGATGATTGGTCAGAAGAAATCGTCGATTCGCTAGGTACACAACCTTCTTGCATTTATGCAAATATGTACCTTCGGTCTTATCTAAACAGTGGTGCATGCCTTATATCCTTTGTTTGTGCATCACGAAAGGTTACTAAGAGCAGCCAATCATTGATGGTTACGAATAACAACCCTCGTAGATTAAATGGCTCTGTTTGTTCTCATCCCACGCACGTACACCTGGTTTGCCCCACAGCTGTAAGAGTTCTTCAACTAATGGCCTAAGGTACAATGTCGTTGCCCGGTTGCTTCGGGCCTTGGATGAGCACTGACATCATAATGAACGTACGCTTCATGCACAACCAAGGAGGCGGTTGTAGATACATAGAGTCACAGGCCAGGTGTTGTGAATGCAGCTCTGCTCCCTAAAAGGATTCATGCCATCCGTACTTAGACCAAACCATAAGTTCCTTGCGTCACCTGCAAAGTCTGGGAAGTCTCTCTCGATTTTTCTCCACTGTGACCCATCGCCAGGTGTCTCAACTCCCGTCTTTCTTACGGTCTTCTTTGTGCCATCGCAACAACTTTGGCATGCTCTTTGTTTACGAACATGCGTTTCAACCTTGGTATTATAGGAGCATACCACATAACCTTAGCAGAACCCTCTTCCGAGGGGCTCTCCCTCAACATCACCAGGGTCATCTCGTCGATCTTATACCGCAACGCTGCATACTGCATTTATCTAAATTCTCATACTCCTTACATGGTAGAGGATGATCATTAATGCATGCATGTATCTTTTGCACATCTAATCCTAGAGGACAGAGAGTCTTCTTTGCTTCGTAGAGGTACTCTCGGGAAGTTCGTTATGTTTTGGAAACTTGGCTTCATTATTTTCAGATCTTTTCAAATGAGGAGTCGGTTAGACCACACTCGCCTTCCATCGCAACAATTCCAAGGTCGCATCGAGCTTTGTGCTGCCATCTTCAAAATTTGGGTACAACAATTTCTTGTGATCTTCTAACATGCCCTCTAACTTCAACTTCTCATTTTCTGTTTCATGGTCTCGCTTTGCATCCGAAATGACCCTACCAAGTTCATCACCGCTCATCCGATGCCCGTTCTTCACCTTTTTCCTCTCCATTGTCTTCCATTGCGATCACTTGTATTCAGGAAACATATGATGATAGTTGTTATCATCATCTTCTTCTTCACCATCTTCCATCATAACCCCTCTTTCCCGTGCTTGGTCCAGCAATTATAGTTGGGCATGAAACCTTTCATAATCGGTGGCGCGAATGATTTTCGAGGAAGAGTACTCCTTGTTGTTCGACATTGAACACATGGACAACGATAAATACATTCTCTTTGTTTGCCGTAGCCACATCGATAAATTTATCCACGCCTTTGATATACCCGGCTACCCGCCGGTCACCGTACATCCATTCCCGACCGTTCATCTGCATCATATAAGTAAGTTTATCAAAAAACAGGACATCATAAATAGTGAAATAACCAATTCACACCGACACATGAATTGTATCAATGACCTAGAAAAGATAAGATTGCTAACCTCGATCGAGGGAAATAAAGAGGAGAAAGCTCAAGTGCGTCTCGAACACCTTCTATATTTTTGTTCTATGAGAAATTCAACGGAATTTTCACTCAAACATTTCAACAAACACCTTCAATGCATGCATGAAAAAACTAGCACACACCTCACACCTTACACCATTCGAAAAAAGCAGTGGAGGCAGAGGGGCTGGGCGTTGCATTTAGAGGGCAGGGCCTTTAGTCGGTTGAAGCAAGAACCGGACTAAAGGTGCGTGCTGTGCCACGTGGCGTGGCCAAACCTTTAGTCCCGGTTGGTGGCTCCAACCGGACGCATGCCCTACCAACCGGGACACATGCCCTCGGCCTGCCCGCTCCAACCGGACGCGTGTTGCCTTAGTCCCGATTCTTTGGCGCAACCGGGACTAATGCTCCGAGGGGTCGCGAACGGATGGCCCTTTTTCCTCTAGTGAGAGCAAGAAGTTTCTTTGTTACGATTTAATGATTGCAAATGTGACTATGTTAGGGTTGAGACAGGGGAACATATAGTTGATGAAATCGATGAGCGAAACGGTTGGACAAGCAAAACTGTTCTGTTTTTAGCAGAGCTCATTGATCTGGAACCTGATTCGAGGGTTGGATATGTGGCCTCGAAGCTGGCTGCTCAGATGGTCGAGGATGATTGGGCTGCACAAAGGCAAGTAATGCCTATACTTACTGAGTTGGAAGTGTTAACAGTGGAGGATGATGCTGATGCACAAGGGGAGGCTGTAGATGCTAATGCACAAAGGATTGTAACTGTTGATTGGAATTCAGTTGAGATACATGATCGGACTGATTTGGTCATTGCACCAATAGATGACATTGAAATGACAAAGCTTTTTGGCATTCCTATAGATGACAGAGACACGGAGAAGAAGAGGGATGAAGCTGCAAATGATGGTGACAACCATTTAAGAGATAAAGAGGCAGATATAGATCTAGAGTTTTTGGAAAATGCTGCAGTTCATGTAGATGATGCACATGATGATGAGCTAGTAACAGTTTATGACAAAGAGGACCCAATTATTGAAGTTGGAAGATTGTTTCCAAGCATGGATGAATTCAGGATGTGTTTCAAGACATATGCAGTCAAAAGCGAGTTTGCTACCAAGACTATGTGGAATGATAAAAAGAAGTTCTATGCAAAATGTATAGGTTATGATGGTGGTGCCAAGCCTTGCAAGTGGTATATATCTGCTAGACGCCAGCCTGATGGAAGGACAATAAGAGTGAATCAAATTCCAAAACCTCATACTTGCATTACAAGTTCTCAAATAGTTACAAAGATGACATCACAATTATGGGTTGTAGAAAAGATCAAGCCTATTTTAGCCACAACACCAAACAACACTGCAAAGAGACTGAAAATAGACTAGGAAAAGCAGTACCCCATTAAGCTGAATTATACTACAGTGTGGAAGGCAAAGCAAAGGGCAATGAAAGAGCTAATGGTGATTGGGCAAATACCTTTCGAATGCTTTATAAGCGCAGTAGAGAAGAGGTCACCTGGCAGTGTTGTGGAGATAGATACTGAGGTAACAGCTGATGGGAAAGTCTTCTTCTCTAAATTCTTCATGGCTTTAAATCCTTGCATCGATGGCTTCAAAACAGGGTGCCGTCCATATTTGAGTATAGAATCATCTTTCTTGACTAGAAAGTAGAATGGTCAACTAGCAGCATGCAATGCTTTAGATGGACACAATTGGATGTTCCCTGTAGCTATTGGCATGTTTCAGTCTGAGATAGAGGCATCATGGACATGGTTCATGATGCAGTTGAAAAGATGCATAGGGCCAATCTCTCCATTGGCAGTGCACACAGATGCATGTAAATGTTTAGAAAATGCAGTGAAGATTGTTTTCCCTCATGTTGAGCAGAGGGAGTGCTTCGGCCATATGTGGATGAATTTGATCAAAACATTCAGAGGAGATGATTTTGGACGCATGTGGCCAGCACCAAGATCTTACACCAGACAGACACATTCATATCACCTTGAGAAGATTAAGGCGGCATGCTCTGAGGAGGATAGGGTCAAGTTTTGTACATGGTTGGAAACCTACCATTCTCTTTTATGGTACAGGTCAGGTTTTAACACTGCCATCAAATGTGATCATATTAACAATAATTTGGCAGAAAGTTTCAACAACAAAGTGAAGGAGTTAAAAGACTTGCCTGTCCATGACATGGTTGACCAGATCATGATCATGATCATGATCATGAGGTTGTGGGAATTGAGAAGAAGGCTTGGTGATGTTCTTCAAGGAGATAAGCTTCCTAATGTTGTGCAGCAGGTGGTCAACATGAGCAGAAATCTTGCACATTTGCATGTTGAGAAATCCTCATTGTGGGGTGCTGAAGTCAGAGATACAAACACTGGCAGGAGGCATGTTGTTGACACTCAATTGCATGAATGCACATGCCTTGAGTGGCAACACACTGGAAAGCCTTGTGAGCATGCCATACTTTTCTTGGCCTCCAAACACAAGCTAAATATGCACCCATTTTTGCATGAGTATTATTCTGTAGCAAAATTAAAAGCTGCATATGGAACACCAATTCCAGCACTTACAGATCAGTCTCAGTGGCCTGAAGTGGACATTCAGTTCTCCTTGTGTCCTCCTTTGATGAAAAGAAAGGTTGGCAGGCCCAAGCAGAGTAGATTGAAGGCTTGGTTTGAGAAAGGTGGGAGAAGCAAGAAGGGAAAGAAAGATGAAAAGAAAGATGCCAAGCCAAAAGGGCCCAAAAAGGTAACAAGAATAGATGCAAACTCTGTGAAGAACTTGGACACCGAGATGGCTCTACTAAGTGCAGATACACTGCTGAAAAGCCAAAGTATGTTCATCCAAAATCTATCCCATTTCTTGTTGATGATTTTTCTCCCCCAATTAACTTGCTTGTTTTCAGGAGGAAGCGTGGAGAAAAAGGCCCACCTCTTGTTGTCGAAGAACGCTGGCCATTGAAAAGGGCAAGAATCAATGGCCAAAGAAAGAAGAGAACTAACCAGATCATGTTTGGTGCTGCTGAGGTGCAATCTGAACTAGTTTTGAAGGATGATGTGCAAACTGTTGAGGCTTTAGGGCACACCATTTCTGATTTGGAAGCTCTGGTGCAAAATGAGGGGCAAAATGAGCATGTTGTTGAGGCTCTGGTGCAAAATGAGCATGTTGTTGAGGCTCTGGTGCAAACTAACCATGTTGATGAGGCTCTGGTGCAAAGTGACCATGTTGATGAGGCTCTAGTGCCAGATTGTGTTGTTGAGGAGGTGAAGGATACTCTTGGACGTGCTGTGGGGAGGCCAGATGGTTATGGTAAGAAAAAGAAGAGCATAAACCTATTGTGTGGTGTGAAACTTGTGAAGGAGAAGAAAACGAGGGGTAAGAAGAGCCAAAAGAAATAAACTTTGAATTTGGCACTTGTTGTTGTTGTAAACATTTGTTATTGTAATAATTTTTCACTTGTTGTTGTAATAATTTGGCACTTGTTGTTGTTGTAAACATTTGTTATTGTAATAATTTGGCACTTGTTATTGATAATTTGGCCGAAATTCAAATATGATGGTAAATTTGAATTTCAACCAATGTAGCTATGTGTACTTTTCTATGTTTGTATGAGCTTCTAACGTTTTTCTCATATGTAGAGTACAACTCATCCTCACCCTGATCCCCTTTTGTGAAGTACAACTCACCCTCACCTAAAATGTGGTAGAAATGGGCTCTAAAGCTAGGGTAAACCACCCCATTTCTAAGCAAGTTTTTTCGACCATTTATAAAACCAAGTTTGATATTTTTCCTCACAACTATGTCACATAACATGACATCATGTGAAGGTTTTGTGTATTTTGATTTTTTTTTGAATTAGTTATGCACATTTGAATGTCTGGTCAAACTTTTTGAAGGGTTTTCATAAATATTCTTAGCTAGGGGCTGAGGCTCACAAATCTAGCATTGGATCTCTGATAAAATAACATGTTGTGAACCTAAAAATGATTTTTACAAAAAATCATTAGCATGAAATCATGTACCTGTAGTTCATATCTTACCCACTTCCAGCCGATTCGGCAGGATTTGTCTTTTTCACCAGGGATAGAATAAAAGGTTTGAGATACTCAAGTTGTGACATTGTACATTCTAGGTGGTCTAGTATTTTTGAAAAATAGTATGTTACCATTTTGAAACTTCAATTTGGTGGTTGCTTCACAAATCCCCCCTCTTTCGATACTCAGAAAATAGAAAATTGATTTTCTGTGCGTCGAAAAGGAAAACTTTGTACTACAACATTGTTAGTCATCTAATTATACACATGCATGCCCAATATGGGCACATTATCACAAACTATGCCTTGATTCTAGCTATATCATTGGTCATTTGACCCGAAAGCCAGAAAACCTCGGAAGAGATAGGTCATTTTGTGAAGGGTTTATTGAAATATGATCAATATACCAAGTTTGATATTTTTCCTCACAACTATGTCACATAACATGACACCATGCGAAGGTTTTGTATTTTTTTGATTTTTTTTTTCAATTAGTTATGCACATTTGAATGTCTGGTCAAACTTTTTGAAGGGTTTTCATAAATATTCTTAGCTAGGGGTTGAGGCTCACAAAACTAGCATTGGATATTTGATGAAATATCATGTTGTGAACCTAAAAATGATTTTTACAAAAAATCATCAGCATGAAATCATGTACCTGTAGTTCATATCTTACCCACTTCCAGCTGATTCGATAGGATTTGTCTTTTTCACCAGGGATGGAATAAAATGTTTGAGATACTCAAGTTGGGACATTGTACATTCTAGGTGGTCTAGTATTTTTGAAAAATAGGATGTTACCATTTTGAAACTTCAATTTGGTGGTTGCTTCACAAATCCCCCTCTTTCGACACTCAGAAAATAGAAAATGGATTTTCTGTGCGTCGAAAAGGAAAACTTTGTACTACAACATTGTTAGTCATCCCATTATACACATGCATGCCCAATATGAGCACAGTATCACAAACTATTCCTTCATTATAGCCATATCATTGGTCATTTGACCCGAAAGCCTGAAAACCTCGGAGGAGATATGTCATTTTGTGAAGGGTTTATTGAAATATGATCAATAGACCAAGTTTGATATTTTTCCTCACAACTATGTCACATAACATGAAACCATGCGAAGGTTTTGTATTTTTTTTGATTTTTTTGAATTAGTTATGCATATTTGGATGTCTGGTCAAACTTGTAAAAACCCCGTTGACTGCATCCTAAACCCAGATAACCCTAAGGCCAAATGAGGAACATAGACCTAACCCTAGCGCGACACTGTGGCGGTCCGATCGCGTCTTCTAGAAGGATTCCGCGGATGGCTCTGGGCGATCCATGAGAGGGCTTGTTCTGCAACCTGATTGGTTGGCGTCTCTTAAAAGGATTTCGCGGCTAGCTCTTGGCGATCCGTGGGATGGATGATTCTGGAATCTGATTGGATCGCATCGTTTTTTCATGAACAGATAAGGTACAACATGGCACACTCCATTGACCGTTGGACCGAGCGTGGCATGCGAGGGCGCTGAGCGAGGCAGGCTGCACTATGCATGCATGCCATGCAGCTGCCTCTCGCGTCACAATCTAGCTATTTTGCGTGCAACCAACCGACGCAGCAGCGCTGCAGCGTATTTACTCACTCTGTCGCATTAAATAAGTGTACGTCTAACAACTTTCTTCAGTCAAACTTACTCCCTCTGGTTCATGCGCCATAGAAAAAGTCAATTTTATAAACTTTGACTACGTGTATAAGAAAAAATATCAAAATCTAAAATATGTAATAAATATAATTAGATTCACCATAACACATCTTTTATATTATATAAAATTGATATTATAAATGCTAGTATTTTGTTTTTAAACTTAGTTTCATACTCCCTCTATTCCGGATTATAGGCTTATATGCATTGATTGCTCCAATTGACATCCCTCTGATTACTCCCATCGATTTTTCTTCTCACCCGTTGAGTTTCCATGTGTGAGTTTGTTGCATGCGGTGTGTAAAAACGAACGAGTTTGCTGCATGTCGTGTGACAACTACCTTGGTCCTAGATTCCTGCATTTATTACCGAGTAAATCAAGGCCAAATTCTATTTTCTCTTTTAATTTTCACTGCCAATGAACAACTACTTTGGACGTTTTCTCTCTCTTTCCCATTAATGCATGCATGCATGAAGGGGGCGATGGTGCAGGGCAGGGTCATGTCGCATCCTAGCAATTTTTTTGCACTGACCGAATTGATCACGCACGCGGCTACACCCGCTGCCTACACGCAACACAGCACACGCGGCGGCGCCAACGTAGGATTCCCACGCCGCCCTTCACGCTAAGCCCTCAATAAATAGGTAAAACGTCTTTGCCTCCTCATCTTCAACCTCGAGCCCGAGTACCTTTGCCTCCTTTGCCTCCTTCCAGCCCCAAAAAATACCTCTCCGGCGACCATGGCGACCTCCCCCCCGCTTCCCATCGGAATCCGAAGTCAGCGACGAGGACAACCACCCGGACCACAGGCAGGTCTGGGAGATGGAGGCGCCCACGCGCCCGAGGCGGCGTGGCAACAAGGGGGGGGACACAAAGCCCCGGCCTACCCCTGGGCCCAAGGCCACTTCGTCCACAACCCCCTCCCTAGCGGCGGCATCAACCTCCCCGACTCCGGCCCCTCCGACGAGTATTGGAAGGCGGCGGAGGAGCAGGAGGCGAACGAGCTGGCTGCTGCCGCGAAGTGGGAGGAGAAGAAGGCCGCACGCGCCTTGAAGAAAAGGCAGAAACGGGAGGAGGACCGACGGGAGGCGGCTCGATGGGTCTTCGAGGAGGAGCAGAGACGGCGGGAGGAACGGGAGAGGGCGGCGGCTTGGAAGGCGGCGGCGGCTTGGAGGGCGGCGGCACCGCCCCCACCGCCGATGGAGTAGGGCAGCCTCCCGACGGCGAGGTTGACCGGCAGCCGAGCAAAACCCACGTAGTAGCTAGGGTTAGGGTTTAGCCCAGGGTTTAGGCGCTGGGCCCTTAGGATTAGTTTCCCTTAGGGTCTATGTAATGTGGGGCCCCTCTCTATATTGTACCTCTCTCTATATTGTACCCCTTGTGTTTTATTGTAATGTTATCTAATATATTATCTATGTGACCGACTTGTGTTTTATTGTATTGTTATTTGTCAAAACACCTAAAACAACAAGTGCATAAAACAAAAAACACAAAAAAAGTTCTCATATAATACTCGTCCAATATTTATAAAATGAGTAAAATTAGAAAAACTCAAAAGGAAGAATAAGTTAACGTTATGATGGTTGATTATTTTCAAACAACACATGCAACACATGGTTCATTTTCAAACAACACATTTACATATTTACATAAGTTAACGGGGTGCCCAAGTTAAAGTGCTCGGTTTGTTAGTTAAATGGATGCCCTTGGCCTTCATTTATATATTTACTTTCACAAAAAATAAAAGATTGTGACCTGAGAACGAGTATTTTCAGATCCACACGTCCCTAGTTATATTGTAACGTGAGTACTATTTTTTGCCCAATCTACAAGTAGTTACTATTGGGCCTGGATACGACCATTTTGGCCTGGCTAAGTTCTATTTGGGCCTGGCCTTTTTTAATCACTCCTCGTCAATTGTTGTTTTAACTTTTTAACCCCTCCCCCTCCCCTGCATACTGATAAACTGAAGGAACACTGACGAAACTGATGAAACTGAAGGAACACTAATTTCGAAAACAGAGCAGCTCAAAATTTGCCCAAATTGCATTTTATTCAAGCCATATACCATTACATCCATCTCCGCAGGTTCTATGATAACAAAGCATCACTCGAACACTGATTGCGCTGTCTAATGACTAATGATCAGGAGATAAACTAATCCGAGAGAAATTACACAAAAATAAAAAAACGGCCATCAGATTGTCCTACTTCTGCAATTCGATGATTTTCCTTAGCTGCTTGTTCATCTTCTTCAGCTCTGTAGGGGTTCGTAGCATGGAAAACAAAAAATTTCTACCGCATGAACACACAATCAAGATCTAATCTATGATCAAGCCAAGATCTATCTACTAGATTGTAGCAACGAGTCAATAGAATACTAACCCTCGAAGATCCAAAGCGGTTAACGAGAGCAGATTCTCGTGGGTGATGTAGTCGTACACTTCCGATCTCAAGATCGCGTAGACGATCCTTCCGGCGCTGCGTTCCGGCAGCGCTTCCGCAGTCGGTCACACGTTCGGTACTCGATGAAGACCTTCCTCTCCCTTGTTCCAGCAGGCAGCGGAGGTTGTAGCACTCTCCTCGCGATTCCGGCAGCACGACGGCGTGGTACCGGAAGTAGAGGGGAGATCTTGCAGGGCTTTGCCTTAACCCGAAGCGAGTATGGTGGACTATGAGAGAGGCCTCGGTGATCGAGGGTTTAGACGCACCAAGGAGAGAGGGTTAGGCCGATGGCTAGGGCAAGGGGAGGGCCCCAACTCGGCCGCTAGGCAAACCCTAGGGGCGGCGGCGACTTGGTGGAGGCCGGCGGCTAGGGATAGGGTTTTGAGGAGAGAGGTGTAGGGAAGAGGGGCACCCCTGCCCCTCCTTTTATAGGTGGCAGGGAGGCGCGGTTGGGAGGAGGGAGTCCTCCTCCAACTCCTCCTCCTTGTCCGGCGGGTGGAGGGAGTAGGACTTCCTCCCTAAGTAGGTTTCCTACTCTCCCTCCACCAAGCAAACTTGCCGTTTGACTTTTCAAATTGGCGTTTGACTTTTCAAACTAGGATTTGATTTATCCCTTTATTTTGCTCAGCGATGACACCTAGTACATGATGCAACCATTCCAACTTGTTATGACACATTCATGTACCCTTCCCCTCTGGAGTGCCAGACCTTCCGGACCCTTCTAGAACATTCCCGGTGAAAACACCGGAATCATTCCCCAACTCGGAAATAGGACTTTCCTTAAATGAATCTTATTCTCCAGACCATTCCGGATCTCCTCGTGATATCCCAGATCCCATTCGAGACTCCGAATAACATTCGGTCTCTTACTCATCATTCCATAACTACTCAACAACATCGAATCCTTAAGTGTGTCTCCCTACGGTTCGTGAATTATGCGGACATGACCGAGACACTTGTCCGATCAATAACCAATAGAGGAATCTGGAAATTCATATGGCTCCCTCATATTTCTACGATTACTTTGCGATAGAATGAACCACTTACATACTATACCAATTTCCCTTTGTCTCACGATAGTTTACTTATACGAGGTTTTGATCGTCGGTATCTCTGCATACCTAGTTCAACCTCGTTACCGATAAGTACTCTTTTCTCGTTCCCGTGATATGTGATCCCTTGTGAGCCAGTCACATGCTTGCAAGCTAATTGGATGACATTCCACCGAGAGGGCCCAGAGTATATCTATCTGTCATATAGATGGACAAATCCCACTCTTGATCCATGTGCCTCAACCCATACTTTCCGAACACTCAATGCCACCTTTATAGCCACCCAGTTACGGTGTGGTGTTTGATGTCATCAAAGCATCCTTCCGGTGATGGTGATTAACATGATCTCATGGTCGAAGGAATTAGGTTACTATGTATCAGAAAGCTTATAGCAAATTAACTATATTAAATGACTTGATCTTTATGCTACGCTTAACTATAGGAGTATGTCCATCACATCATTCTCCTAATGATATGACCATGTTTGTTAATAACATCTCTATGTTCATGATCAGGAAACCATGATCATATATTAACCAACAAGCTAGTTTAACAAGAGGCTTTACTAGGGACTCTTTTTATGTTTACAAATCACACAAGTATTAATGTTTCCTGTTAATACAATTATAGCATGGTATGTAAACATTTATCATAAGTATGAAGATATGATAATAACCACTTTATTATTGCCTCTTGGGCATATCTCCAACAGTCTCCCACTTGCACTAGAGTCAATAATCTAGTTTCAAACCTTGTGTATTCAACACCTATGGCTTTCTAGTGTCGTATGTACACGATTGCTAGTGGTCAACTGATATCCGGATCTGACACTTCCAGGTCCGTGTGTAATTGCATGTCTTCCACATAATGTATTAGAAACATATCTTAGAGCTCCCACTTAATTTCTTGCAAATGCAAGCATCTTCATTGTCTCCGATGAAATTAAACTCTTTTAACAGTTTCATCATAGTGAAGATTCCAACTCCGCGATGCTTATTTCAACCATTGAAGTTTGCATATGCTTTTAGCATCCTTTGAATTAAAAAAACCCTTTGGACCGTGTTATGCACATGTCCTAGGTAACAATTCTATTAGAAGAACTTGTTTTGTTTATTCAACTACCACATAAGAAAATTATATGTAGTGGTTGCTACATTAATCCGTCTAGACTAAATATCGCTATGAAAGATCAAATCTTGTCATAGTCAACATTTGAACATTATTGTGAACTCTTTCCCAACATGTCGAATATTTCATAGATGTGAAATATCCATGTCTATTTCTTTATAGATCCAAATACGACTGTAAAGTCTTGTACCTTTCTAGAGGGTCTTTCAAGTTCAAAGCTTGATCTCTTGCATATGGAACTATCACGGATTTTATGGCTTCAAGCCATTTGACGGAGTCAGGGCCCATCATCGCTTCTTTGCATGTAGTCGGATCATTATTTTCAAATAATGATTTAACTCTCAAATCTTGGTATTTGATTGTTTACCCAACCTACTTGTTTCAATAGGAACTCAGACCTCCGTGACCACAATCTTTGAGGCATGTGAGCCATGAGCATTGTTGCTGCCTCCGGAACACTTTTCGGCGCTACACAACTTTGCACATATAGCTAAGGTTCTTTTAACCTTATCAAAGTTCCATTGTCCTCCCACTTAACTTTTCACGAAAAAATTCCTTCTCAAAGAAAATTGATGTTCTAAGCGACAAACACTTTTGTCTCCAGTGTTATGGAGGAATACTTAACAGTTATTCGAAATAACATACAAAGACAGGTTCATCCGACTTTGGTTGCAAACATCTTTCTTATGCATAGCATACCAATGTTTAAGAAAGGACCACTTGGGTTTTATCCCAAACCATAACTTTATATGGTGTCATTTCAATGGATTATGATGGAGCTCTTTTCAGTGGAAAAACGGTAGTCTCTAAAGCTTTTAATCTTTAAAATATAATGGCAGTTTTATGAATTACACCTTTGATCTTTACCATGTCAAACAAGGTTTAATTACATATCTCGAACGCTCCATACTCTTATGGTGTTTCGGGAAATGCAAATCCATGGAACAATTCCTTAAATCTTACATATTATGCTAAACCTGTAACTCAAATATCTTCCTTTATGATCTTATCATAAACTATTTGTATTCTTGTTACAATGATTTTGCACTTCATCTTGAAAATCCTTGAACTTTTCAAATGTTTCATACTTCATCCTTATTAAGTAAATATTCATATATTCACTCAAATTTTCGGAGAAAGCATATGAAATTGAAATCCATCGCTCTTGACTACACATAATGGACTTCATACAACAATATGTACAAGTTCCAATAAGCTTAGTCATTCGTTCTCTTTTGGCCTATGAACAAAGTTTTAATTATCTCTAGGAAAGTTTCACAAGCGTCATTTGATCAAAAATCAAAAGGACTCCAAAATTCCATCCACATGGAGTTTCTTCATGTCTTGTTTCCAATATAATTTAAACGGCGATGTCACTTCCTAAGTGATATTTCAATCAATTTGTCTTTCGACATTTTAGCACTAGTTTTATGGATGTGATTTCTCCAACGAGATTTGTAAATCATCCATCTTTTATGGATTACGGCAATTATTTGAACAACTCTTTTGTTCTCATAATACCTGATAAAACAAATCTTGAAGGCAAGCTTTGATGTTTAACAAGCAGCACAATAACCCTTTATTTGTTCTCGATGAACATCATCACATATTCTTTTGCTAGTTACTTAGGCCATTGTAGTTCATGAATTGTGTTGTTTCATATGATGATTCACACCAACAAATTCAGTATCAAATACTTAAGAACCACATTGTTTAATAAGCAAAGAATATAGCCATAACATGTATATCATCTATATACTTAAGCTGAACAATTCTAGTCTTTTCTTTTCTGCCATATATTTATGAGATTCTCTTTCAGTATTTCCTTTTCTGTTTGAAAGAATGTATCAACATCAATAGTGGAGTCATACATATGACACATAGTCCAAAGCGTGTATAATTAAATACCAATGTCTTTGGACTTGCACTTTGAAGTAGATCACCATCATCAAATGTTTGGTGTGCTTTCAAATTCCATTCTTTAGTAATCTCTTGGTGTGGTAAATATTTTACCTACATCAAATATTCACCCTTATCATGGAATTATTCATGATCAAGCTACTTTTAGCTTATAAAGATGAATCGCGAGTATAATGTTGCTCTCCAAAACCTTTTGGTGGATTAGGACAACTAGTGTCTCCAACCCTTTGCAAATTCTCATCAAATATGAGAACATGACTTTTGCCATATTATACTCTATCATGTTGCAACCAAAACTTCGTTTCAGATATCACAATATCTTCCACACATCATGGTTTCTGAAACAACTCTTTCAGATCCTAGATAACCTTGATATTAAGACAATTCTTTCAATATCAAGAATCATGGAGACAAACATGATACTCATACACTAACTCTTGGAATTTTCACTCTCGATTTAATACCAGTTATTAAACTTCATGGAGTAATCGGAACTTACTGAAAGTTTGCAATAGGACTTTTAAACTTTAGATTAACACTTCAAAAAAATACGATACCAGTTCGTAAAGTAACTAACCAGAATTCTATAGTTCTATCATCTCAATTATAACTAAGCGCAAGGTGGTAAACGGATGCCAATGACTACAACAATTATGCAAATTCACTTTGATTTAATATATGATAAATAGTGTTCAACTTTTAATCATATTGCCGTTGAACTCCCACTCAAAACAATATCCCTCACATTGTTTTAGTGATTACACGAACCAAATCCACCACATCAAAACCGATCATCACGAGAGTTGATGTAGCTTCAATGGCGAACAATCAACATGTTCATCATATCTACTATATGACTCATGCTTTACCTTTCGGTGATCCGTGTTCTGAGACCATGTTTGTACATGCTAGGCTCGTCAAGATCAAACCTTAGCTTCCGCATAAGCAAATCTGGCTTGCTCATGTTGTATACACTCGCAGAATCTAACACACCCGATCATCACGTGGTGCTTCGAAACAACGAGCTTTAGCAACGGTGCTTACTAAGGATGAACACTTTAAAACTTGAAATTGTGTGCTTGAGGGATCATCTTATAAAGCTACTGTCGTGAACTAAGCAATACAAGATGCATAAAAGGATTAACATCACATGCAATTCATAATATGTGATATGATATGGCCTTTCTTCGTGTGCTTCCGATCTCCATCTTCAAGCACGAACATGATCTCCATCATCACCGGCATTGCATCAAGTTCAATGACGCCGCTTCATGGTTGTCGTCCACCAGCTTCAACTATTACAACTACTTTGAATAGACACACGGGTCTTAACAGAATTTAAAGACAACCATATGGCTCCTGCCGGTTGCCAACTTACAATAAGGAACATTGCATACATCAAATATAATCACAATCATGGCCATATCACATCACAGCACACCCCTGCAAAACAAAGTTAGACGCCTCTAATTTTCTTTGCATATTTTACGTGGTTTGGGGTTTTTAATAAGTGTCGCTCTAACTTACGAACAAGAACCACAACATTGATACTAGTATTGTCAATCACCCGTTGTAAATTGAATCTTAACTATGTTGGGAGAAACAGGCACCTGCAAAGGCACTTATGCAATACAAGTTGCATGTCAAGCGTGGAGCAAGTCTCATGAACGATGTCATGTAAGGTTAGCCCGGGCCGCTTCATCCCACCATCCCGCAAGATGCAAAGTACAAAAGAATCAATCGACAACAAAAGCATCAACGCCCACAATGACCATTGTGTTCTACTCGTGCAACAGATCTACATATAGACACGGCTCTGATACCACTGTAGGGGTTCGTAGCATGGAAAACAAAAAATTTCTACCGCATGAACACACAATCAAGATCTAATCTATGATCAAGCCAAGATCTATCTACTAGATTGTAGCAACGAGTCAATAGAATACTAACCCTCGAAGATCCAAAGCGGTTAACGAGAGCAGATTCTCGTGGGTGATGTAGTCGTACACTTCCGATCTCAAGATCGCGTAGACGATCCTGGCGTGCGGCGGCAGCTTTCCGGTCACGGTCCGTTCGCTCTCGATGAATGAAGACCTTCCTCTCCCTTGTTCCAACAGGCAGCGGAGGTTGTAGCACTCTCCTCGCGATTCCGACAGCACGATGGCGTGGTACCGGAAGTAGAGGGGAGATCTCGCAGGGCTTCGCCTTAAGCCGGAGCGAGTATGGTGGACTATGAGAGAGGCCTCGGTGATCTAGGGTTTAGACGCACCAAGGAGAGAGGGCTAGGCCGGCGGCTAGGGCAAGGGGAGGGCCCCACCTCAGCGGCTAGGCAAACCCTAGGGGCGGCGGCGACTTGGTGGAGGCCGGCGGCTAGGGCTAGGGTTTTGAGGAGAGAGGTGTAGGAAAGAGGGGCACCCCTGCCCCTCCTTTTATAGGTGGGAGGGAGGCACGGTTGGGAGGAGGGAGTCCTCCTCCAACTCCTAATCCTTGGCCAGCGGGTGGAGGGAGTAGGACTTCCTCCCTAAGTAGGTTTCCTACTCTCCCTCCACCAAGCAAACTTGCCGTTTGACTTTTCAAATTGGCGTTTGACTTTTCAAACTAGGATTTGATTTATCCCTTTATTTTGCTCAGCGATGACACCTAGTACATGATGCAACCATTCCAACTTGTTATGACACATTCATGTACCCTTCCCCTCCGGAGTGCAAGACCTTCCGCACCCTTCTAGAACATTCCCGGTGAAAACATCGGAATCATTCCCCAACTCCGAAATAGGACTTTCCTTATATGAATCTTATTCTCCGGACCATTCCGGATCTCCTCGTGATATCCCAGATCCCATCCGAGACTCCGAACAACATTCGGTCTCTTACTCATCATTCCATAACTACTCCGAACAACATCGTGTCGCACAAGAGCTATTTGCCGCTTTAGAAGTGTCGCATGCGAGCTATTCTTTGCAACGTTGTAGTGTTCCTTCCAATTTCACGTAAAGACGTCGCATGGGAGCTATAAGCCCAATAAAATGTTCCGGTAAAACCACACAAATCAATTGTGTGGGACATACATAAAACTATTACTCCAGCAAATAATAGTTCTCTCGATAGCCATGAACTATTGTTTTTCTCCTTGCAGGAAAATAAATTGTATATTAAAAAATGGTAAACAACAGTCGTGCGCAATTACATCGTCGGAAATCGCATATGTAATTGCGCACGATTGTAGTTCTACCATTATTTAATATACAATTTCTATTTCTGCAAAAAATAGTTGATGGCTATTGAGAGAAAATATTTCAATTCAAAATGAAATATTCACATATTTTTAAGTTTTCTTGTTTATTTCAGAACAAAAACTTATGACGAATTTGAAAATAAGTATTCTTGGATTACAAAAAAAAATGGTATGTCACTATCAACACCATACATGCTAAACAAAATCACGCTGATTTTGCTCTTTCCACGCGTTTCATAGCATATCACCACATCACCGGTCAGCGGAGGGGCTACGTCGCGCCTTGTGCAGACTGACTGCGGTGTTGGTCCACTCGTCAACCACTGGTCGGTAGCGAATTGGCAAGGTGAGACAAAACCCAGGGGGTCCCGTTGGTGCGCCAGCGTAACCGGTCGGCCTTCGACGACATCCTTGGAGCCCTGAGAGTGGTGGCAGCCCCTTTCTCAACTCCAACTCTGGCTTGACTGCCGCTCCGTTCGGTTTGTAGGGTGTGGCTGTGACTCAATTGCTTTCTATTGTTTTTTGGGTCGTCTTGTGCTGTGGTCCTAGGAGTCGTACTCTTTTTTCCTTTATCGTTGGTTGTGGTCGTTGTAGTTATGTTGAATGTTGTATGAACCTGGATTTGGTTTTAATAAAGAAGGACGAAAGCCTGTTTCGAAAACAAAACCCAGGGGCACCGCGAGGCGTTGGACGTGTTCGTTAATTAGTGTCAAAATCCGTATTCGGCCACAGCTCGGATTTATAGTCCCGTGGAATGTTCAAAAAAAAAAAAGGCCGCTGGATACACTGATAGACAGACCAGGTCAACTTGTGCGCTTCAAAGTTGGCGGCGGCCGCGGACGTTGCAGACGTGGCCGTCAGCTTCATAGTTAAACCGGCGGGAGACCTGATCGTCGCTTATCTCTATATACACCGAACATGCCATGTTATCTTTGCAAGTCTTGTCCATCTGTAGTGTCATAAAATCTCCTAGTTACTCGATCAGCACCCAACCACGTGCACTCATCCAGCGACGCACGCGGCCATGAGCAGCGATCCGGCAGACACGGCGGCGCCCGCGCCTGCGCCGGCATCACCGCTGGTGGTGGTGGACGAGCGGTACTGCGCGCCGGCGGCCACGGCGTTCGCGGTGACCAAGACGATCAGCGTCACGGGCCACGACTTCACCGTCAACGACGCCCGCGGCGTGGCCGTCATGCAGGTGGAGGCGGCCGTCTTCCGCTTCCTGCAGGCCAAGTCCCTCCTCCTCGACGCCGCGTCGCGCCGCCCCGTGCTCACCATCCAGGACAACTCCTACATGGCCACCTCCAGGTGGGAGGCCTACCGGGGGGACAGCACCAGCCGGAGGAACCACCTCTTCGCCGCCGTCAGGATCTCCTCGCCCATGAGCCTCGCCAGGACCAAGGTCAGGGTCTTCCTCGCGACCAACGCCTCCGGCGAGCGCATCCCCGACTTCGTCATCAGCGGTAGCTACTACGACGGCGCGTGCACCGTATCGGCGAGAGGACGCGGCGACGATGGCTACCCCATCGCGCAGATCACCCGCCAGGATACGGCCGGCGGCGTGCTGCTCGGAAGGCACACATACACCGCCAGGGTCAACCCGGGCGTCGACCACGCGTTCATCATCGCGCTCACCGTCATCCTCGACGAGATGCATCACTAGATCATACGCGGGAACCTCTGAACTAATTAAGAAGCCGGCCATAACTCATCAATTGCCGCCGATTATACTTGTTCAAATTGTGTTTTAGTAATTGCCGCCGATTATATTTGTTCAACTTGGTTTTCTTGTAATTGCCGCCGAGTACATTTGTTGAACTTGTTTTTTAGTAATCGCCGTGGATTACGTTTGTTCAACTTGTTTTTCTAGTAATTGCCGCCGAGTACATTTGTTGAACTTGTTTTTTTAGTAATTGCCGCCGATTACGCTTGTTGAACTTGTTTTCTTGTTAATAATTTCGTTTTTGTCAAACAACGTCACATGTAAAGATACGAGATCTTTGTCACTTCAATCCACGACATCCAAGTTTGATTTTGTTTCTATGTTAGTTGACCTGATATATTTGGGCGATGTGACAAAATTGAACATTCGACTTAACCTCGATCGGTAAACTGACCATCTTCAAATGATGTGGCAAAACTGAAAATTTGAATTAACTGTCAGGAAAAGTCATCCTTCTTCACACGGATACACGCCTACACACGATTGTCTAGAAAGCGACGGCACAGCTAATCGAATTGATGGGAAGTCAGCTACTAAGGGCATCCACAGCGTTGCGTAGCTAAATACCTGTAGAAACCTAATTTGGCATCGGAGACAAATATAGCTACGACTGCACAGCGTTGCCTCCGCCAAATTTCTGTACATGCGGACCCCACTGACGAATAAAACTAGGAAAAAGGTCTTCTCTCCCACCCTCCAGGGCCTTTGCGCGACGCCATGAAAAGAATTCCCCTTTCCTGTCTAAATTCCTCCGTGGATTTGGCTCTCCTTGGCTGCCCTTTTCTTTGGCAGCCAGATCCGACGATGATGGATCCCATCAAAGGGTTTGCAGGTGTGCGCGAGCGGCGGCTTGCAAACGAGTGGCGGCGGCGAGCCCGGAGAAGAGTGGTGGAGGCGAACGACTCGAGCAGCGGCGGCGATGCACGACTCGAGCGGTGGCGCGGAGACGAGCAGCGGTGCGCGACTCAAGCGGCGGCGCGGAGACGAGCGGCCACATGGCCCAGTCGTCTACTCCAGTCGCAGCCGCTGATGCAGTCAACGACGGCGCTTGGCCAGGCACAGGTGTACGCGCGTCCAGGCGCAGGCCGCCGTTGGTAGCGAGGAGAGATATTGTATTATATTGTGAGAAGAGAATTTGGCATTCGGAGCAACTAGCTTCTCCGATTCTCTCTTTTTATTGTTTTAGAACTATGTCCACAATGGAGAGAACTAGTTCCAAAAGTTAAAAAGGTAAAATGGAATCAGTTTTAGCACAACGCTGTGGGTGCCCTAACAAGCCGCTGAGAAGTTGGCAATTCCAAATCAACAAAAAATTCCATTGCCGAGAAACTTGGCAATTATTCCAAATCAACAAACTAATGGGGAATGCATGACTAATATAAGTAGTAGTCTGGCACAAGTGGGGTTTCAGGTTTTAAAAGATTATTGTAAAACTTCTCTACCACCGTCGGATCTAGTTTCTCCTTTGACTTGGCTCGTCTAGGTGCAAAGAATTTCTTGACCTCTTCTTCCGAGATCCTATTGGTCTCCTCGTCATTGCGATTCCACGGTAATACCGGCAATGGCTTTGCGGAAGGCTGCGGGACGTAGTTTCTTGAACTCTTTGGTGTACGGTTTCTTGCGGATTTCTTCGTGGCAATGGTAGTGATGCTCTTCGTGGCAGTGCTCTTCCGCTTACGCTGAGGAGATGGCTGAAGCGCCGGAGATGGCTGACACGCAGGAGATGTCTGACGCGCCGAAGATGGATGACGCGTAGGAGATGGCTGAAGCGTCGGAGACGACAAGGGAGTATTCTGATGACTTGGAGAGGGCTGAGGCGGCTCAGACTGCTGACGCTGCGGAGACGGCGGGGGTGCCAGTGGCCTCCAATTTGGAAGCACGATGTGTTCCTTCTTTTAAGAAATGGTTGTTTTCACTGCAAATTTGAGTTGAGTTTCCCCTTCACCTGTAGCATGGTCAAGTTGTGCTTCCTCATATTCCTTAACAACCTCATCCACCCCGACAATAGCATAGCCATCTGGAATCGGTCGAAGTGGTAAGTTCCACCAGCTACAGGAGGTAAGGCATAGCCGACCGCCACCATAATGGATAAGCCCATTAATCTCACATGCAGCAGAGCGTGTTCGCTCTCCGTGATCTCATCCACGGGGTATAGGGGACCCGCCATTTCAAGCGTGGGCTGCACGTTCTCCGTGGAAGCCACGCTGCTTTTCCGCGCAGAGTCTGGGCCGCCGGCAACTTCCAATGCAGGATCTTCGTGCCGCTGAGATGGGCCGGTAACTTGCTGGCTCTTTTTTGCATTCACTTGCGACTGCAACACCACAAGTACATGTTCTATCTGTGTCATACGGTCTGTACGCTCTTTTTCTTTTCTGCCACGCCATCTGTAAGAGTCACCCCAATCGGCAAACCCATCCTTCCACATCATATCCCCTGTACCTCGTGCAAGTCCAGGGTGTTCTTTTTTACCGATGGCGCGTGTCAGCTGGTCATTCTCTCTGTCGGGATGAAAGGTCCTGGCGGCTGTTTCCTCGTATGCCGTGATGAGTTCAGTGACGGGTTTGGCAAGGAGGGTTGGGAAGATACACAATCCCGTTTCTGGGTCCAACCTTGCCCCGATTCCGTAGAACCAAGTCTTTGCACGTAGGTCCCACCCATGTGTGTGGGGTGTGATCCCTCTATCGCGCAGGGCCTTCTCAGCTTCCTCCCATTTAGGCCTCTGAGATATGTAGCCACCTGACCCTGTCCTCTGGTGATATTCCTTCTTCTGGACATTTAGCGAATTGGTTTCTGACCTCTTTGTAGCTATAGCACCTTCCTTGTATGCCACAAATTCGGGCTAGTGAGGTCTTATCTTCGAATAATATGCGTCTTCGAAATCTGGAGTCTCGCGAGCTTTGACAAATTTGTTCAATTTTGTCTTCAAGTTGCGGAAAGCGTCAGCCATCTTCTTTAGAGTCCACTCTTTGACCTTTTCCTTTATAACCGGTTTATTTTCATCCTCCTCTGGCGATAGGGTGAAATTTACCAACAATGAATTTCAAAGCGTTTATTTGGTTCTTTCATCGACAAAGGTACCGTCGCCCTTCTTTGGCTTATTCCAATATTCAATTATGATTGAGATTTGGTCCCTAACAAGAACTCCAGCCCGACGTATAAATTTGTCCACGACCTTCTTGGGCTCCATCGGCCTGCCATCAACACGGACTGCTTTGATCGTGAACTTTGCACGATCTTTCAACCGATGGCTCGCGCCTCGCTTGCTCTTTTTCGTAGAAGATGATTATTTCTGGCTGGTAGATCCGAAGGGCTAAAAGAAGAAAGAAGCGTTGATTAATACATGTACATATATATACAAATCAATCGGTGCAAGTCAGCAGAGGCTTAATCCATGCATATACCTCGGCGGACTTTGTAATCACTAAAGTGCGTTCACCGGTGTCGTCATCTTCTCCATGAATACTTGAGCTGTCATCATGTCCCTCCAAGTTCAGATATTGTGAGGTGTCCTCGTGAATCATGTTCTCCATTATTTCTTCCTCTTCAAGTTTTATATTGAGTGGATCCATAGTTTCTGAAACAATAATATTATCACACAAATATCAGTAATACATCTATTGAAATGCTCGAGCAAGGATGATGATATGACAGGTTAAAAGTATTGAAATGTAACCCTAATACATGCTTGGTCATTCCAAGCCCTAATTCAGAGAAACCCCGGATTCATATGAGAGGATGCATTCGGAAAATCCCCGGATTCGGAGAAACCCTAATGCTATATTGACAACGAGAGGTGTGTACTAGGGCGGCGGCTGGTGGCGCTAGGGCGAGAGCGGGGCCGTGATGCATGGGGGTGTGCGTTCGAACCAACACGACGTGGGCTACCTAAAATGGGCGACTCAGCGAGGGCAGAGGAGGTCAGGGTCCACGACATTGGAAAAGTAATCGGTCAAGTGCAAACCGAATGAAAAAGTGAGCCCTAAGCCGACCACATGCAATCGTCCTGCTCCTGACCATACACATACACATACAAAAAAATATATAAATATATACACACATACACATACAAAAAATATATACATATACACATACAAATATATACATATATACACACATACACATGCAAAAAATATATACGTATATACACATACAAATATATACATATATACACACATACACATACAAAAATATATACATATATACACATACACATACAAATATATACATATATATCATACACATACAAATTAACCAAAAATCACTAACTAACCAAAAATCACTAACTAACACTAACTAACATATACTAGCACTAATTAACCAAAAATCGGTGGCATCAAGCTCACCCATGGGCGGTGTGGTTGGCGCGTGACGGTGTGGGCGGCGTGGCGTGGTGGCGCTAGCCGGATGGGCGGCAATGGTACGGCCGGGTGGCGCACGGAATAGCGTGGGGGCAGCGACAACGAGACGGGACGGGGACGGCGCGGCAGTCCCGGCGACGCGCTCCCGCGGGACGGCGACGGCGAGGGCGTCGATGGCGATGCGCTGCGGCAGCCTCTGCTTTTATTCCTCTGCGCGTGCTTGATCTGGCTGAGGGGGAGAAGGAAGAGACGCGCGTTATAAATCCCCCCTTTAACACCGGTTCGTGGCTGGAACCGGTGTTTAAGGGATTCGTTACAGCGCCTCTAACACCCTGCGGTTCAGGCGATGTTAAAGGGGGCTACGTGAACGAATCCCACCCCTTTAACACCGGTTCGCGGCTGGAACTGGTGTTAAAGAGGGGGACATGTATTTCGTACACTAAAGGGGTGGGGGCATTTTTAATTCAAAAAAATAGGATATAATTTAAAAAATTCATATATTTTTCATTTCAACTCAGAAAAATATGAATAATATATCAAAATTTTCAGAAAACTAAGATCTATCCATTCATATAAAAAAAATTATAGTTACACTTACATAAATAATTTTCAAAATTATTAAAACACTTACATATAAATTTTGATTATTCAATTAAGACAAAAATAAAATAGTCAAACCCTAAAACTTTGAACATAAGAAATATTAAGCATATGAAAATGAATCTAACCCTATTTTATTAGAGCAAATCATATTTTATTTTGTATTAACATTTTTGAATTGTTTGCATATTTAAATTTAGCATCTTTTGTATACTTTGGAATCTGACAAAACTTTCAACATAAAAATTGTTTGCATTTGAATAATTAATCCTAGAACATTTTTTTTAAAATTCTAACAATTCAAACTAGTAACATTTTTTTAAATTAGCCATTTGGTGGTTGCTTCACAAAACCGTCTGTTTTTTACGCTCGGAAAATGGAAAATGCCTTTTTGGTGCGACAAAAAGGAAAACTTCCTCTTGCAACATTGTTTGCCATCCCATGATGAACATGTATGCACAATATGGCCACATTATCACAAACTATGCCTTGATTCTAGCCATAACATTGGTCATTTGACCCGAAAGCCAAGAAACCTCGAATGAGATAGGTCATTTTGTCAAGGTTTTTTTGAGAAATAATCAATATACCAAGTTTGATATTTTTCCTTCTAAATATTTCACATAATATAACACCACGCGAAGATTTCGTGTTGTTTTGATCGTTTTTTTAATTTTTTATCCCCGTTTTAAACTATCGTCAAACTTTGTCGAACAACGAGCATGAAGATTATTAGCTCGGGGCCAAGCCTCGCTAAACTTGCATTGGATTTTTGATAAAATAGCATATTGTGAACCTAAAAATGATTTTGTAAAAAAACATGAGCATTTTATCATGTACCTGTATTTCATATGTGACCCACTTTCTGCCGATTCGGCAGGAATTTGTCTTTTTCACCAGAGGTGGACGGAAAGGTTTCAGATCCCCGTGTTGGTACATTGTCCATATAAGGTGGTCTAGTATTTTTTTATAAAATGTAGTGGTAGTAAAAAATGTTTTAGGATTAATTATTCAAATGCAAACAATTTTCATGTTGAAAGTTTTGTCAGATTCCAAAGTATACAAAAGATGCTAAATTTAAATATCCAAACAATTCAAAAATGTTAATACAAAATAAAATATGATTTTCTCTAATAAAATAGGGTTAGATTCCTTTTCATATGCTTAATATTTCTTATGTTCAAAGTTTTAGGGTTTGTCTATTTTGTTTTTGTCTTAATTGAACAATCAAAATTTATATGTAAGTGTTTTAATTATTTTAAAGATATTTATGTAAGTGTAACTATAAAATGTTTTTATATGAATGAATAGATCTTATTTTTCTGAAAATTATGATATATTATTCATATTTTTCTGAGTTGAAATGAAAAAGATATGAATTTTCTAAATTTTATCCTATTTTTTGAATTAAAAATGCCCCACCTCTTTAATGTACGAAATAAATGCCTAACCTTTAATACCGGTTCAAGCCACGAACCGGTGTTAAAGGGAGGGACTGCGCAGGGCGGTGGTGCAGGGCATTTAACGCCGGTTCGTGGCTCGAACTAGTGTTAAAAGGGGTGCGCCTTTTTATTTTCTGGACCACGCTGGTACGGTAAGAACCGGTGTTAAAGCCCATTTCCGACCTCAACCAAAGGCCTCGTTTCCAATAGTGTCTTTAGTGACAATTAATACGGATCAAAAGAAGTATTAAAAATAAATAGGTGTCTATGTCTATTCTATCACTCTTTCATTCTCTTTGTCCTATTAAACATGACCTGCGAGTAAAATATAAAAACAAATAGAAAAAATCCAAAAGTTAGTTTCTACGCCATCCGTTTTAAAATATAAGTTGTTTTATCTTTTATTAGGTTCACATTTTGCACTAAACCTACACGCAAAAAACGTCTAGATATATGTGTTTTAGAACAAGCTAAAACATCTTATAATTTAGAGCAGAGATAGTATATGAAAAACTAGGTCGCCAGTAGCTCTTTATGTCTAGTGACACATTCAAAATTCTAGGGCCCCATTATTTATTTTGCACCGGGGCCTCAAATTTCTGGAGACAGGCCTGACGACAATAATTTGTTTTATTATCATGCTATTTACACCTCGGCAAACTATGTTTTGCTAAAATGACCCCGTGCCCCGCTGACTTAGATAGCATATAAAATGTTTTTTTAAAAGATAGCATATAAAAATGTTAATCTTTAATACAACCTTCATTTTCTAATTTTCCATTATTTATTGGTACATCTACCTGGACTAGCACATGATACATAAATTGGACATAGGACAAGGCCACTCTTATGCAAATTCTAGCATAACACACATCACGTCCAGTTAATAAATCAATATTTGCAAGCCCACAATAAGTCATTCCAAGCGAGGAATCTATTGCATTTGGAGAGGATGCCCGAGTGTCTCCCCGATTGTGACATACTTATGATGAACACTATGATTAAGTTCCGAGTATTAAACACTCAAATTGTTAGAAATAATGGGCCTATTCCTCAAGGACCATGTACAATTTCAGATTTTTGCTAAATCTCAAAATTGATGTATGTGGAAGTCCATATATAAGGGAACTCACGTGTAGGTCACAGTAGAAATAAGAGTTAAGTTTAGTCCCACACGAAAACATGGTAGAGAGTCATACCACCTTATAAGTTGAAGTGTTCCACCATTTGATAAATAAGTGAGAAGATAAGTTATACACGTGCACCCCTTCTCCGCTCCACTACAGGAATGGCGTTGTGTGCCGACGGCCGGATGCTACGCCGACGGCCAAAGGTCGGGGCCGTCGGCGTAGCACAGGGCCAGGCCAGCCCAGCTTCCGAGCCCTCGGCGTACCGCAGCCGTCGGCGTAGCGGCAGGTACGCCGAGGGTGACCGTCGGCGTAAACGTTGCCCTCGGCGTACGCGGTGGCCGCGTGGCACTAGACAGTCCAGGCCAGGGAAGGCCCTAACGGCGTCAGCATTACGCCGAGAGCCGCTGTCGGCATAGGATACGCCGACGGTCACCCTCGGCGTACGTCCTGCCTACGCCAACGGTGACCCTCGGCGTACCTATGCACCTTTTTTTTCCTTACCAAATTATTTGTATTTATTTATTAGTATCAATTATTTAGGTTCTATTTTATCAATTGGATGGATTCGTAGCCTCTGAATAATAGTCTTCACGCCCACATAAAATGTCGAATCTTCTCACAAGTTGAGAAATTTGCATGTTTGTGTGTTATTATCACATGTGCATGAAATTTATATTTCACAAATTTTTGTGAAGTTGTTCAAAGATTCAATCACATGTGTGTGTCCCCCCTCGCATGCATGCGGAAGCGTAGGTTCCGGACCCGTATAAGGGGGAATCTCCCCGTTGAGGCGAAGCTAATATGGTTTTACATCACCCTATGACCTAAACAAACACAAAACATATGTGTGTGAGTGTGGTGAGAGGTTGGTATAGGTGCTTGCATGTGTCCCCCCTCGCATGCATGCGCTCTAACCTAGAGGCGAAGGTTCCGTACCCGTATAAGGGGGGAATCTCCCCGTCGAGGTGAAACCGGGTAGGATAGTGCCCCAACTTGTGAACCAACATGGTTTTACATCACCCTATGACCTAAACAAACACAAAACAAGAGAGCTACGCCGGGCTACCCCTGTCAGAGGAACGTCTAGGGGGGTAGACGATCCGAGTGCGCACAGAGATCAGGGTTTCGCCGGAGGAAGACCACGAGAACATTGGAATGAGATGAAAACTTGCATGTGACCCTAGCATATGTGTGTGAGTGTGGTGAGAGGTTGGTATAGGTGCTTGCATGTGTCCCCCCTCGCATGCATGCGCTCTAACCTAGAGGCGAAGGTTCCGTACCCGTATAAGGGGGGAATCTCCCCGTCGAGGTGAAACCGGGTAGGATAGTGCCCCAACTTGTGAACCAACATGGTTTTACATCACCCTATGACCTAAACAAACACAAAACAAGAGAGAGCTACTGGCTACCTGTCGGAGGAACGTCTAGGGGGTAGACGATCCGAAAAGCCACAGAGATCAGGGTTTCGCCGGAGGAAGACCACGAGAACATTGGAATGAGATGAAAACTTGCATGTGACCCTAGCATATGTGTGTGAGTGTGGTGGGAGGTTGGTATAGGTTCTTTCATGTGTCCCCCTCACATGCATGCGCTCTAACCTAGAGGCGAAGGTTCGTGCAGTATAAGGGGAATCTCCCGTCGAGGTGAAACCGGTAGGATAGTGCCCCAACTTGTGAACCAACATGTTTTTACATCACCCTATGACCTAAACAAACACAAAACAAGAGAGCTACGCTGGCTACCCCTCGGAGGAACGTCTAGGGGGTGATCCGAAAAGTCACAGAGACCGTGGTTTTCGGAGGAAGACCACGAGAACATTGGAATGAGATGAAAACTTGCATGTGACCCTAGCATATGTGTGTGAGTGTGGTGAGAGGTTGGTATAGGTGCTTGCATGTGTCCCCCCTCGCATGCATGCGCTCTAACCTAGAGGCGAAGGTTCCATACCTGTATAAGGGGGGAATCTCCCCGTCGAGGTGAAACCGGGTAGGATAGTGCCCCAACTTGTGAACCAACATGGTTTTACATCACCCTATGACCTAAACAAACACAAAACAAGAGAGAGCTACGCCGGGATACCCCTGTCAGAGGAACGTCTAGGGGGGTAGACGATCCGAGTGCACACAGAGATCAGGGTTTCGCCGGAGAAGACCACGAGAACATTGGAATGAGATGAAAACTTGCATGTGACCCTAGCATATGTGTGTGAGTGTGGTGAGAGGTTGGTATAGGTGCTTGCATGTGTCCCCCCTCGCATGCATGCGCTCTAACCTAGAGGCGAAGGTTCCAGTGCAGTATAAGGGGAATCTCCCCGAGGTGAAACCGGTAGGATCGTGCCCCAACTTGTGAACCAACATGGTTTTACATCACCCTATGACCTAAACAAACACAAAACAAGAGAGAGCTACGGGCTACCTGTCGGAGGAACGTCTAGGGGTAGACGATCCGAGTCTTAAGAGATCGTGGTTTCACGGAGGAAGACCACGAGAACATTGGAATGAGATGAAAACTTGCATGTGACCCTAGCATATGTGTGTGAGTGTGGTGAGAGGTTGGTATAGGTGCTTGCATGTGTCCCCCTCATGCATGCGCTAACCTAGAGGCGAAGGTTCCAGACCAGTATAAGGGGAATCTCCCGTCGAGGTGAAACCGGGTAGGATCGTGCCCCAACTTGTGAACCAACATGGTTTTACATCACCCTATGACCTAAACAAACACAAAACAAGAGAGAGCTACGCCGGGCTACCCCTGTCAGAGGAACGTCTAGGGGGGTAGACGATCCGAAAAGAAAGAGATCGTGGTTTCATGGGAGGAAGACCACGAGAACATTGGAATGAGATGAAAACTTGCATGTGACCCTAGCATATGTGTGTGAGTGTGGTGAGAGGTTGGTATAGGTGCTTGCATGTGTCCCCCCTCGCATGCATGCGCTCTAACCTAGAGGCGAAGGTTCCATACAGAGTATAAGGGGAATCTCCCTTCGAGGTGAAACCGGGTAGGATAGTGCCCCAACTTGTGAACCAACATGGTTTTACATCACCCTATGACCTAAACAAACACAAAACAAGAGAGAGCTACGCCGGGCTACCCCTGTCAGAGGAACGTCTAGGGGGGTAGACGATCCGAGTGCACACAGAGATCAGGGTTTCGCCGGAGGAAGACCACGAGAACATTGGAATGAGATGAAAACTTGCATGTGACCCTAGCATATGTGTGTGAGTGTGGTGAGAGGTTGGTATAGGTGCTTGCATGTGTCCCCCCTCGCATGCATTCGCTCTAACCTAGAGGCGAAGGTTCCGTACCCGTATAAGGGGGGAATCTCCCCGTCGAGGTGAAACCGGGTAGGATAGTGCCCCAACTTGTGAACCAACATGGTTTTACATCACCCTATGACCTAAACAAACACAAAACAAGAGAGCTACGCTGGGCTCCCCGTTTAGCCCACATCTAGGGTTTGCTTGGCAAACGAGCACAAGACGAAATAAAAAATTATATATTAATAATATATAGTTTCTTCTATAATAGTAGACACTAAATAAAGTATGTTGTAAAATTTGATTTTAAACAAAAGACCCTTCTTTCAAAAAAAAAGTTAAAAAAACCCTAGCTACGCCGACGGCTGCCGTCGGCGTATGCCTGGCCGTCGGCGTAGCCCTATCCTACTTTGGCTCCCACGCGCCCACCCCCAACCCCTCCTCCTCTCACCAACCGCTCTCTGCCCGCGCCCGCTCCCGACCCCGACCCCGCCGCCAGCAGCCGCGCCTCCTCCCTCCCGCGAGCTCCACCGCCTCCTCCCTTGTGGCATCCCGGAAAACCACTACTAGAAAATCGCGTTGTTTTTGTGCATTGCATCATCATGACCGCATGCTCATGTCATCATGCCACATTGCATTTGAGCATCGTCATGTCATCTTGCATTTGTTTGCATAAAACTATTTTCGAAAATTCTATTTTTGTTTTCTAAACGCCCCGTCTTTATTCAAAAACAAAACCCGGGTCTCCGGATTATTTTGTTTCGTCTACCAATGGATTTCAAAAGTCCCGTTTTAAAATTAAAATATTTATTTTATTTTTAGGGGCAGCCGTACCGGGCCGATCCGACCCAGTCGACCACCCCCAGTACAAAACCGGACTACCTAAACCCTTTTCCTACCCCAACCTAATCTACCCACCCTTCCTCCACCTCATCCCACCCAATCGGTGCTCGCCACCTCAGCTATCCTCCCTCCATCCACCCAATCACCACCCACCACCTCACCACTTCCCCCAACTCCCTCCACTCCCATGCCGCCACATAAACCACCGGCCCCACCACCTGCCTCTCCTCGCGTGGGCCCACCCTCGCACCCTGCTCCTCCCTCACCTCCCTCGATCCCCACGCGACCCGCACCGCACCTCTGCCGACCCCCGCTCACCTCCTCCTCTCGTAGAGAACCGCCGCCGCCTGGGGCTCCCTCCTCCTTCGCCTCTCCCGGCCGGCCGCTGCCCCTAGCCCTGTCTCTCTCTCTCTCCCTGGCCCCATCACCCGACCCCGCCCGCTCGCCCCTGCGCCGGAACCCCGACCTCGCCTTCTCTGCATGGTCAGCACCCCATGCCGCCACCGCCAAGTTCCGCCCCGCCTCGAGCGCCTCCTCGCCGACTTCCTCGAGCTCCCGTCGCCGGCCTCGCCCCGTCCCGCATCCGGTGCCTCCGCAGGTCCGCACCGCCATGGCCGCCTTGCCTCTGCCTCGCAGCGCTTCTGTCGGGAGCCGCTCGTCTGTGGCCTCACGGGCGTCCTCGTCCCCATTCGGGTCATCTGCGTCATGATCCCCATAGACCCATGGTGCTCTTCTACCAGTGGCCATGACCCTGTGGTGGCATTTCTGCTCGGCGTACTCATACCTGAGCTCGTCCTTGATGTGCTTGGCTCTCTGCCCGTTTGTTGGTGTGCCGGTGGAGCAATTGGAGTATTATTTGTGCTTCTAGACAATGAAGGCCGTGATGCCATCGAATCCTACTTCCGTGAGTGCAGCCAAGACCGTCTCCAGCGACCTCCTGTGTGGTGGTACCCGTCAAGATCTCTGTCACCGAACCCTCGAGGCCTTCCACACGGAGCACCGAGAACTCCTTCCCGGACCCGAAGACCATCGGTCAAGTTCACCGCCGACAAAAGACGGACGACAAGACTCCAACCGAAGATCGGATGTGATGGTGTCGGAACGACAAGTTCTACTTCACGGGCACCGAGCGTCAAGATCGCCTTCACGGGAAACCGCAAGACATCCTTCCCGGGATTTGAAGACCGAACCCTCGGCATGCCAAGATCTTCTCCTCGGAACGCTATGATCTCCTTCACAGATCCGAAGACCCTAAATCCCGGAGTCCGAACCTCGTTTCCCGTCGAACCGATCCCCGACGAACCCTGTCGAACCCCGAACCCCCGGAACCAAGATCTTTCGAACCCAGATGTGTGAAACTTTTCCCGAGCCCTATTTTATAAATGCTATATATAAAACTTGTTGCATATTAATTGTTCATCTTGCATGCATACTTGTCTGTGGTTTGGGGGCATTATGCCAATTCATCTCATAATTAAATATGGAGTCTATATGCGGGATATCTTTGTCTTATTCCGGACTCCATTTAAATTGGTGTAGCGAACCGGTGCTATCTTTTAACATGTTAAGACAACATTTAAAATGCAGGGTAGCTAAACAACATGAACCACCTAAATATTTGTCGGGACCCCGGTTCCGCTTAATGTGGCCTAGTTGCATCGCACATTTGCCATGTCATACATCATACATGCATCATGCCCGATCTTTTGCCGTAGTATTAAATAGTGCCTCCGGTGTTTCTTCTAGTGCTTTGCTTCTTCACGGATTAGGCCGATGAGTTGATGCGAGTATCGACCCGATCTTCGGATGAACCTTCGGCAATGTTTTCAGGCGAGCATCTCCCCTTTTCTACCTATCTTACTTTTATAGTATTTATTCCCTCCTGTTGATCTATTGCTATCTGTGTTGCGGTGCTCTAGTTTTCGTACCCGTGATATCCCTTGCAGCCTTATACTGCCTTGGACACATCCTACTACCTGTTGATTGGTAGATAGTTGGACTTGCGCGTCGTAGTCGCTTGCTCAAGTGCTGTTGCGTGTCGTCAAGTACCACGGTTGTTGGAAGGCTGCCATATGCTTTATGTTGGAGATGATCATGGCTTTAATTACTGTTTAATAACTAAAATTGAAAGTAGGTAAATGCAGAGGCACCGGTGGGTAATAGACAATATTTGGATTTTAACCGCTCACTGGTGTCCCGTAGGACCCCGAGTTCTTGACACTTGTTCCGAGATCGAGCGCGCTAACCACAGGTGGGGTGTATGGGCACCCCCATCGATTAGTACCTGATTTCAAAGTATTGAACTGGGGGCCACAAAATAGTTTGGAGCTTTATTACTATTCTGTACTTATGCCATGCTTTACTGCTTTATTTAAGATTGTGCGAGGACCACCTGTACTGTTTAGGTAAGCGGAGTGTTTTCGCGGTATCGACAAGCCCAGTCACACTTTCGGGTTCCCAGTCGTTTACGACCAGCCGCAAACCACAGGTCCGTTCCGAGCCGCCAACTTCGTTGGCGTAGCTTAGTGGGGTGGCCCCATGTACTTGCTTTGGGTCAGGAAGCGTCATGACTTAGGCCCCGCCGACATACCGATGGGTGTATGTTAAGCGATCGGCAAAAGGGTCAAGTGCGTGTGGATACTTTGGTGCACCCTGCGGTTAAATCTTTTCGAAAAGTCGTGTCGCGGTTATGGACGACTTGGAGCACCGTTCTCGATCATAGACAACTATAACTAAAGTTCTTGTTATAATTTGACTTGTATCCGATATGACTAGTAATCAGGCTTCACTACAACGGAATGGCTAAATAAAAGTACCAACAAGCTTTGGGTTTGGGATATCTCATGCTAATTGTATGTGACTAGTAAGTGTTGCAACTACAACGGAATGGTTAACTAAAAGTGCCTTTGCTTATTATATCGGGATGACTATCTATACCGACTAGTAATTGCTGCAGCGATAGCGAATAAATAAAGCGCCAACGGTGTGAGTTCCTCGGTTGACTTCCTCGTTTGGTCTCGAGGGGGACATACCAGGATGGGTATGTTTGGTGGTAGTATCTGGTTGGTTCCGAATAGGTCTTTCTTACCCCTCTCTGATAACCGCCAGTTGTATCGAGTCTCTATAGGTTGTTTAGTGCATGCTGTCGCTGCCGCTTCAGTCCACCATACCTATGTAGGCGAGGACCGCGAATTCTAGTCTCATGGTGTCTTGGCCTCGATCGACCACTCTCTTTTCCTTTGCCCTTTGTCGGCACCCCTTTTGTTTAAGCAGGTTTCGGCGTCGTTAGCGAGGTTACCCTTCGGCAGCTTGGCTTGGGGTTATGGACGCCTTTGGTTATTCTTGAGGCTCTTAGCTCAATTTGCATCTTATGCGTACTCGGACTGTATCGTTTTCAAGGTGATTTGGATCTTTGTCTTGTATATCGTATTCTTGACTCATTGAGTCGCCGTTGTATATATCTGTTTTTGTGGGTTCCATCGCGGACTATTGTGTAATGATATTACCGTTTTCCACCATTGCGAAAGTGCTGGTGAGCACCGTTGAATCGTTTCTATGCGGGTTTGGCGAAGCGCTAAAACTTGCATAGGGCCGATTCGAGGGTGTTCTGAGTGGTATTAGAAACAGCGGTTGCGATACCCACAAGTCCGACATGTAGGATAACCTAGCTAACGGTCAAGTAGAGTGTCAAAACTATTTTTGAAAAATCGGTTGGATAGTTACGATTAGGTCTGATTTTACTCCTTACCCTCTGCTGCTCTCCTCTCACCTCTGCGTGTTTTGAATCCGCTCTTCTCTCTCTTGAGTCCGATTTCGTGGTTGGGTTCCATCGTACCTTGAGGTTTCGCTTCCTCCTTTGGTAATGGTGTTGCTACATCTGGTCTTCATGTTATCCGAGGAACCTTCGTACGGTGGACTTCTCTTTGTTCCTTCTTGTGCCTTCGGTGCTTTACGGTGACATCATCTACGCGGATCCGGCGCAGTCTGCATCACTCCTTGTTCCTGAACCTCGATTGTCGAGATCTTCAGTCTGATTCCGAGAATGGTTGCACGCTTTTCTACTGATTATGCAGAGTAATAGTTTGAGTGCGTGATGGATTGGCCCCCATGCCGACTACTCACTCTATTCTCTTGTGTACATTGAAGTGGATGAGAATGCATCGGTTCCCTCTTTCCATCGAAGCTAGAGGTGGCTTTATTTGTTGATACCTCTACCTTCGACCTTTTGTTCCCGGAGTGTTCTCTCGACGACCACGGACAACGACCTCTTGTTAGTGGTGTCGCGAGGATCTACACGATGCGAGAAGATTCAGATCGCCGCCCTTCTTTCCGGTACCATGAGGCGGATCTCGAGGGCGAGATCCATTGTTAGTGGTGTCGAATTGTAGCATCCCGCAAAACCACTACTAGAAAATCGCGTTGTTTTTGTGCATTGCATCATCATGACCGCATGCTCATGTCATCATGCCACATTGCATTTGAGCATCGTCATGTCATCTTGCATTTGTTTGCATAAAACTATTTTCGAAAAATCATTTACATTTTCTACGCCCGTCTTTATTCAAACACAAAACCCGGGTCTCCGGATTATTTTGTTTCGTCTACCAATGGATTTCAAAAGCCCCGTTTTAAATATTAAAATATTTATTTTATTTTTAGGGGCCGATCCGACCCAGCCGACCACCCCCAGTACAAAACCGGACTACCTAAACCCTTTTCCTACCCCAACCTAATCTACCCACCCTTCCTCTACCTCATCCCACCCAATCGGTGCTCGCCACCTCAGCTATCCTCCCTCCATCCACCCAATCACCACCCACCACCTCACCACTTCCCCCAACTCCCTCCACTCCCATGCCGCCACATCAACCACCGGACCCACCACCTGCCTCTCCTCGCGTGGGCCCACCCTCGCACCCTGCTCCTCCCTCACCTCTCTCGATCCCTACGCGACCCGCACCCCACCTCTGCCGACCCCCGCTCACCTCCTCCTCTCGCAGAGAACCGCCGCCGCCTTGGGCTCCCTCCTCCTTCGCCTCTCCCGGCCGGCCGCTGCCCCTAGCCCTGTCTCTCTCTCTCTCCCTGGCCCCATCACCCGATCCCGCCCGCTCGCCCCTGCGCCGGAACCCCGACCTCGCCTTCTCTGCATGGTCAGCACCCCGTGCCGCCACCGCCAAGTTCCGCCCCGCCTCGAGCGCCTCCTCGCCGACTTCCTCGAGCTCCCGTCGCCGGCCTCGCCCCGTCCCGCATCCGGTGCCTCCGCAGGTCCGCACCGCCATGGCCGCCTTGCCTCTGCCTCGCAGCGCTTCTGCCCGGAGCCGCCCGTCTGTGGCCTCACGGGCGTCCTCGTCCCCATTCGGGTCGTCTGCGTCATGATCCCCATAGACCCATGGTGCTCTTCTACCAGTGGCCATGACCCTGTGGTGGCATTTCTGCTCGGCGTCCTCGTACCTGAGCTCGTCCTTGATGTGCTTGGCTCTCTGCCCGTTTGTTGGTGTGGCGGTGGAGCAATTGGAGTATTATTTGTGCTGCTAGACAATGAAGGCCGTGATGCCATCGAATCCTACTTCCGTGAGTGCAGCCAAGACCGTCTCCAGCGACCTCCTGTGTGGTGGTACCCGTCAAGATCTCCGTCACCGAACCCTCGAGGCCTTCCACACGGAGCACCGAGAACTCCTTCCCGGACCCGAAGACCATCGGTCAAGTTCACCACCGACAAAAGACGGACGACAAGACTCCAACCGAAGATCGGATGTGATGGTGTCGGAACGACAAGTTCTACTTCACGGGCACCGAGCGTCAAGATCGCCTTCACAGGAAACCGCAAGACATCCTTCCCGGGATTTGAAGACCGAACCCTCGGCACGTGTGGCGCCCCGCAAAACCACTACTAGAAAATCGCGTTGTTTTTGTGCATTGCATCATCATGACCGCATGCTCATGTCATCATGCCACGTTGCATTTGAGCATCGTCATGTTTTCTTGCATTTGTTTACATAAAACCATTTTCGAAACGCCTAATTTTGTTTTCTAAATACGCCCCGTCTTTATTTCAAATTAAAACCCGGGTCTCCAGATTATTTTGTTTCGTCTATCAACTGATTTCAAAAGTCCCATTTTAAAGAATAGAACTTTTAAATTATTTTTAGGAGGCAGCCAGCCAGGCCCGAAAGCCCGGCCAGCCACCTCCAAACCCGAATCAAAATATCTAGTCCTAATCCTACCTACCCTAATCCTACCCAGTCCCCAGCCACATCACCCCACCCAATAGCCTGCCGCCACCTCACCACTCCCTTCCCCCTATCCTATCCCAGCCCGCCACCTCACCTCTCCTCCCTCCTCTCCCCACCAACCACCCGACCCCAGCCCCACCTGGGCGGGGCCCCCAACGCACTCACCCACCCCGACTTCCCTCCTGCCCACGCGCCACCTGCCTCCCTCGAAACCGCGCGCTCCTGGCCCCACCCCATCGACGCGTAACGCACGCGTCCGTCTCCCTCTCTCCTCATGGCTCGCTCGGCCCCGTCCTCCCTCATGCCACCAACTTCCGCATCCCCATCCCGTCTTCCTCCCTCCCAGGCGCGCGCCGCCACCGGTGGCTTCCTCGCTCGCAGGGCCCCGCGACTCCCACCTCGCGTCTCCCCCCCCCATCGCCACCTACCCTGCCTCGCGCCATCTCCCAGATCGAGTCGCCGTCTCCGCCCACCGGTGCTCCTAGCCGCCGCCCTGGGTCGACCGCCGCCATTCCTCTGCGTCCCCCTATCCCCGGCCCGAGCGCCCCCGTCTCTGCAAGCCGCTGCCTCCATGGAAACTCCGTGTCGTCGGCCGCCTCCAGCTCTCCGCCGCCACCATGGCCGGCTCCCTGCTCCGACCGCGCGACCAGTACCTCGCTGTGCCTCCCGCGCCGACCTACAACGCTGCCAGGGAGGCCTCCTCCGATGTCCGCCCATCGAGCTCCCTCGCCATCCTCCACGCCTCCTGTGTCCGTCAGCGGCCTCGCCCATTCCCCGCTGAGCCGCCAGCGGCCACCGCCCTCCCTTGCATCCTCGCCCGCAGGCGGCCACGAGCCGAAGCGAGCTCCTCGGCTGCGAGCCGAGCCCGCCTCCAACCTCAAGCGCGCCTCCCTCTGCATGATTCGCAGCGGCCCAAGTGCCCTCCTCCCTGCGGCCATCGCGCCTGCCACGATCTTCCCCTTCGGCCGCTGTTGCCAGGCTACTCCCTCACCTGGGATTCCTCCCGACGCCAGGATCCTTGCCGGCCGTGACACTGTCTGCCTACAGAAGTACACCCCGCCACCACCAGTTTGTCTCCATCGCACCGCCCGCCTCTGTTCTTTTCTTTTCCTGCGGGTTGTGTCCCTTGCAGCTAGTCTAAAGCTCGGTGTCTTGGTCAGTTTGGTTGACATCGCGATAGGTTCTATCGGCTTACCCTAACTCCTGCGTGTTCCCGATCCAAGACCTTGTGCAACATTTTTGTCTTGATGACACGGCCAGTAACGCAAGTATGTTTCCTGATTCAACAAGATCGCCACCGACAATGGAACCACGACACACCAAGATCTACCACACGAAAACCGAAGACCGATCCGAAGCGCCAAGGCCTTCGACAGGGAATCGACAAGATCATCGCTGAACTCCAAGGTCTACTTCGTAGGTTGCCGAACGCCAAGAACGCCGACACGGAACGCCAAGTACTTCACCCCGAAGGCCAAGACCAACCCGGAACGCGGACCCGACGAGATCTTCGCGATGACAAGATCGGCACCGACCAGGGCGAGTCCGATGCGCCCCGACGCCACACCAAGTCCTTCTTCCCGGAACGTCAAGCTCTTCATCTTGTATCCGACCTTCGAAGACCGATCCCGTCGAACCCTGAACCCTGAGACCGACCCCGAACCCCTCAGAGCCCAAGTTCGCCGAACCCTAATGTGTGACCCCTTTCTCGAGCCCTATTTTTATAAATGTAATATCAAACTGTTGCATATTTAATTGTTCATCTTGCATGCATACTTGTCTGTGGTTTGGGGGCATTAGGCCAATTCATCTCATAATTAAATATGGAGTCTATATGCGGGATATCTTTGTCTTATTCCGGACTCCATTTAAATTGGCATAGCGAACCGAAGCCATGTTTTGTCTTGCTAATCCAACATTTAATTTGCGGGGTATCTAAATAACTTGAACCATCTAAGTAAATGTCGGAATCCCGGTTCCGCTTAATCTTGCCTAATTGCACCGCACCTTTGCCATGTCATACATCATACATGCATCATGCCCGATCTTTTGCCGTAGTATTAAATATTGCATCCGATGTTTATTCTAGTGTTTTGGTTCTTCGCGGATAAGGCCGTTGAGTTTATGCGAGTGTCGACCCGATCTTCGGTTGAACCTTCGGCGATGTTTATCAGGCGAGCATCTCCCCCTTTCTAACTATCTTACTTTTATAGTATTTATTCCCTCCTGTTGATCTATTGCTATCTGTGTTGCGATGCTCTAGTTTTCGTACCCGTGTTATCCCTTGCAGCCTTATATTGCCTTGGACACCTCCTATTACCTGTTGTTTGGTAGATAGTTGGACCTGCGCGTCGTAGTCGCTTTCTCAAGTGCTGTTGCGTGTCGTCAAGTACCACAGTTGTTGGAGTATTGTCGTGTGTTTATTGTTGGAGATGATCAAGACTTTAATTACTGTTTAACAACTAAAAATGAAGTAGGTAAATGCAGAGGCACAGGTGGGCAATAGATGTTATTTGGTTGTTAACCGTCCACTTGTGTCCCGTAGGACCCCGAGTACTTGATACATGTTCCTTGAATATTCGCGCTATCCACATCCGGGAGGATTATGGGACCCCGAGCGAGCTTGATTCATTCTTATTTCTTGGGGCCACAAACTAGTTTGAGGTTTTATTTACTATCTGTACTTATGCCATGCTTTCTCGCTTTATTTAAATTGTGCGATGTCTTGCACATGTACTGTTTAGGATCGGGACACAATTTCAGTATCGACAAGCCGATCCACACTTTCGGGTTCTCGATGCGTTCTGACCGTCCACCCAAACCTTGAGTCCGTTTGAGTCAGCTAACCGTTGCGGGTAGCTTAATGGGGTGGCCCCGAAATATTTCGAATCTTGTGATTGCTTTGTCGTGAAGGCCTCGTTGGGTTTTGATTTGGTTTTTACGAGGTTGATCGAGTGTGTTGCTATTTGTGCACCCTACAGGTAAAACTTTACAAAGCCGTGTCATGTTATGGACGACTTGGAGCACAGTATCTCGATCATAGACAACTATAACTAAAGTAGTGCTATAAATTTGACTTTATAATGACTAGTAATCTGCTTCACTATAATGGAATGGCTAAATAAAACTGCCAACAATTGCTTGTTTGGGTTGTCGCTTGCTACCATTGTATCTGACTAGTAAGTATTGCAACTACAACGGAATGGCTAAATAAAAGTACCACCAACTGCTGGGTTTTGGGATATCTCATGCTACTTGTATCTGACTAGTAAGTGCCGCAACTACAACGGAATGGTTAACTAAAACTGCCCACTGCTTATTTTACCAGGATGACTATCTATATTTGACTAGTAATTGCCGCCTTCTAGCGGAATAAATAAAACTGCCAACTGTGTGAGTTCCTCGGTTGACTTTCTCGGTTGGTATCGAGGGGGAATACCAGGATGGGTTTGTTTGGTGTGAGAATCAGGTTGGATCCGAATAGGTATTTCTCGTCCCTGCCTGATAGCCGCCAGTTTTATCGAGTCTCCATAGGTTGTTTAGTGCGTGCCGCGCTGCCGCTTCAGTCCACCACACCTATGTAGGCGAGGGGCCTTGGTCTAGCCTCGTGTGTCTTGGCCTCGATCTTGACCGCTCTCTCTTTTTCCTTTGCCCTTTGTCGGCACCCTTTTTGTTTAAGCAGGTTTTGAGATCGGCGTCGTTAGCAGGTTACCCTTCCGGCTTGGCACAGGCAGGGTTATGGACGCCATTGGTTATTCTTGGGGCTCTTAGCCCCATTTGCATCTTGTCCGTAGTCGGACGCTCTATCATTTTCAAGGTGAATTGGATCTTTGTATATTATATACGTATTCTTGACTCATTGAGTCATTGTTGTATATATATATATTACATGGGTCCCATCGAGGACTGTTGTGTAATGTTATTACTTCGTTTTCCACCCGCACGCAAGTGCCTGGTGGGCACCTTTGAATCGTTTCTATGCGGGTTTGGTGGGAATCGCTAAAACTTGCATAGGGCCGATTCTGAGGGTGTTACAGCACGCCAAGATCTTCTTCTCGGAACGCTATGATCTCCTTCACAGATCCGAAGGCCCTAAATCCCGGAGTCCGAACCTCGTTTCCCGTCGAACCGATCCCCGACGAACCCTGTCGAACCCCGAACCCGCGGAACCAAGATCTTCCGAACCCAGATGTGTGAACCTTTTCCCGAGCCCTATTTTATAAATGCTATATATAAAACTTGTTGCATATTAATTGTTCATCTTACATGCATACTTTTCTGTGGTTTGGGGGCATTATGCCAATTCATCTCATAATTAAATATGGAGTCTATATGCGGGATATCTTTGTCTTATTCCGGACTCCATTTAAATTGGTGTAGCGAACCGGTGCTATCTTTTGCCATGTTAAGACAACATTTAAAATGCAGGGTAGCTAAACAACATGAACCACCTAAATATTTGTCGGGACTCCGGTTCCGCTTAATGTGGCCTAGTTGCATCGCACATTTGCCATGTCATACATCATACATGCATCATGCCCGATCTTTTTCCGTAGTATTAAATAGTGCCTCCGGTGTTTCTTCTAGTGCTTTGCTTCTTCACGGATTAGGCCGATGAGTTGATGTGAGTATCGACCCGATCTTCGGATGAACCTTCGGCAATGTTTTCAGGCGAGCATCTCCCCTTTTCTACCTATCTTACTTTTATAGTATTTATTCCCTCCTGTTGATCTATTGCTATACGTGTTGCGGTGCTCTAGTTTTGCGTGCGTGATATCCCTTGCAGCCTTATACTGCCTTGGACACATCCTACTACCTGTTGATTAGTAGATAGTTGGACTTGCGCGTCGTAGTCGCTTGCTCAAGTGCTGTTGCGTGTCGTCAAGTACCACGGTTGTTGGAAGGCTGTCATATGCTTTATGTTGGAGATGATCATGGCTTTAATTACTGTTTAATAACTAAAATTGAAAGTAGGTAAATGCAGAGGCACCGGTGGGTAATAGACAATATTTGGATTTTAACGCTCCTTTGGTGTCCGTGGGACCCCGAGTTCTTGACACCTGTTCCGAGATCGAGCGCGCTAACCACAGGTGGGGTGTATGGGCACCCCCATCGATTAGTACCTGATTTCAAAGTATTGAACTGGGGGCCACAAAGTAGTTTGGAGCTTTATTACTATTCTGTACTTATGCCATGCTTTACTGCTTTATTTAAGATTGTGCGAGGAGCACCTGTACTGTTTAGGTAAGCGGAGTGTTTTCGCGGTATCGACAAGCCCAGTCACACTTCGGGTTCCCGATCGTTCTGATAGCAGCGCAAACCACGGTCCGTTCGAGCCAACTTCGTTCGGGTAGCTTAGTGGGGTGGCCCCATGTACTTGCTTTGGGTGCAGGAAGCGTCATGACTTAGGCCCGCCGACATACCGATGGGTGTATGTTAAGCGATCGGCAAAAAGGGTCGGTGCGTGTGGATACTTTGGTGCACCCTAAGGGTTAAATCTTTCGAAAGCCGTGTCCATGTTATGGACGACTTGGAGCACCGTTCTCGATCATAGAAAACTATAACTAAAGTTTACTATTATAATTTGACTTGTATCCGATATGACTAGTAATCAGCTTCACTACAACGGAATGGCTAAATAAAAGTACCAACAACTGCTGGGTTTGGGATATCTCATGCTAATTGTATCTGACTAGTAAGTGTTCCAACTACAACGGGAATGGTTAACTAAAAGGCCCACTGCTTATTATATCGGGATGACTATCTATACGACTAGTAATTGCTGCAGCGATAAGCGAATAAATAAAACGCCAACGGTGTGAGTTCCTTGGTTGACTTCCTCGTTTGGTCTCGAGGGAAATACCGGGATGGGTATGTTTGGTGGTAGTATCGAGGTTGGTTCGAATAGGTCTTTCTTACCCCTCTCGATAGCCGCTAGTTGTATCGAGTCTCTATAGGTTGTTTAGTGCATGCCGTCTTTGCCTTGATCCACCATACCTATGTGGCGAGGACCGGAATTCTAGTCTCGCCGTGTCTTGGCCTCGATCTTGACCGCTCTCTTTTTCTTTGCCCTTTCGGCACCTTTTGTTTTAGTAGGTTTCGGCGTCGTTAGCAGGGTTACCCTTCCGGCTTGGCAGGGAGTTATGGACGCCATTGGTTATTCTTCAGGGCTCTTAGCTCAATTTGCATCTTGTCCGTACTCGAACGTTGTATCGTTTTCCAGGTGATTTGGATCTTTGTACTGTATATCTGTATTCTTGACTCATTGAGTCGCTGTTGTATATATATGTTTTGTGGGTTCCATCGAGGACTATTGTGTAATGATATTACCGTTTCCACCCACGAAAGTGCTGGTGAGCACCTTTGAATCGTTTCTGCGGGTTTTGGCGAGAACTTGCATAGGGCGATTCGAGGTGTTACATCCTCCCGACGGCCCTCCCCACCGCCTCCTCCCTCCTTCCCGCCACCGCCTTCCTCCTCCTCCTTCCTCCTCCCGAGCCGGTCCCGAGCTCCACCGCCTCCCTCCTCCTCCCCGCCCGGCCGCCTTCCTCCTCCCTTCCTCCTCCCCGAGCTCGGACCCCTCCTTCCTGACCTTCCTCCCTCCTCCCTTCCTCCTCCCCGAGCTCGGCCCCCTCCTCCCCGAGCTCTCCCCCTTCTCCCTGACCTTGCCCCCTCCTCCCCAAGATCTCCCCCTCCTCCCTGGCCTTCCTCCCTCCTCCCTTCCTCCTCCCCGAGCTCGCCCCCCTCCTCCCCGAGCTCGGCTCCCTCCTCCCCGACCTCGCCCCCTCCTCCCCGAGCTCGGCCCCCTCCTCCCAAGCTATCCTCCTCCTCCTCGAGCTCGGCCCCCTCTGCAGGTACCTCCTCCACTCCCCTCTAGAAGCAAATATTTAATTTTGTTAGATTAAATCTTGTTGTTAATCTTGTTAGAATTTATTAGTTGCATCTATTAGTAGTTTATATCATTTGTTAAGTGATATGCATGCACGAGTTGCTAGGATTAGGCCGTTGGTTAGTGGCAAGCTAGCTTGGTCATATGGCCGTTGAAGAGAGAAGCCACACTAGGGTCGTGAGTGTGTTGCATGTTTACTAAGGTGTTCTCTTTATGTCAATGTACATACTTTGTAGTGTTTCGGGAGTGACCATCCTTGGCGGACTGACTGTCGTTGCGGGAGATGGTGTAGGTGACACCTCGATCCCGTCTCCGAGTTCCGTCGCCGACCTCGACACTCGGTTGATCGACTACTTCCTCTACCGCCGAGGGTGAGAATCTGTTCGCCTCTCTTGTACCTAGGTTTTATTTTTGTGTCTAGATCACCAAGTCTGTCGCGTCACCTAGGCGTCATCCGGCCGTAAGCGTTCGCGACTTAATATGCATTAGTGGTCTCGCATATTTTGGACCGTAACGCTTATGGCTTTTATCGAGGCGTCGGCGGATTAAGTTGGGTTTGGTTCTCCTGGCTCTACCTCGATTCGAGACAGGATTTGGTGGCGCCTCCTCGTTGTTCTCCGGATGCACATCCTCTTGGCTTTTGTCGAGGCGTGTATCGGAGAGCAGGGAGGTGCTACAAATTCTGCTGATCGAGGTAGAACTGGGGAACTACCCAATCACGGATCCGGCTGAATTAGGACCCACTTTTCCTATTGGACATGTAGGTTGATGAATGCATAAAAATATGAAGCATTTAATCTCCTGTTTGATATAAAATATTATATTTGTTGTTTGTCTCCCAACAAAGCAGAAGAGGATGGCTGATAATGGGAGGATGTCGTGGCCGTATTAGTGCGACTAATAAAGCAGAGCGATTGGGTGCGGAACACTCATTTGTTAGTGAATGAGTTAGCGTGAATACGAAGGCAATGGTTCGGGCACTTTGTCCCTGTGCTCATTGCACTAAGCGTCATCGTCAGGGAAAGGATGACATGTACAAACACCTTCTGCAATATGGGTACATGTCTAACTATGTCACGCAAGTCGACTTTGCTCGCATTTAACGTGTGAGAGGTGAGGTGATGCGTCGGCTCAATGGCAATGAGCACGATGGGATTAGAAACATGCTAGATGATCTTATCGATGCCGACCAGCGAATTCGCCACCTCCACGGGAGGAATCACGAACCGGAGGAACCGCTAGAACCGGAGAACCGGAGCCAACCGCGAAGGCCTTCCTTGATATGATGGCGCGGCTAAGAGGCCTCTGCGAGGTGCAAAGATTTCTCAGCTCGATGCCATCTCTCGGTCTAGCCGACAAGTGCCAAGATTCGCCACCCGTTCTCACTTTGACGCTAATCGAGAACATGTGCTAACATGTTGCCCGAAGGGCATTATGCGCCTAAAACCTTTCACGAACGAAGAAACTCATGAAGGAGCTCAACATGGATTATGAAAAGATAGATTGTTGTCCAAAAGGCTGCCTTTTGTTTTGGAAACAGTTTGAGGGTGACAAATCTTGCTCCATTTGTAAGGCCTCTAGATATGAAGAGATAAAGGGAAGGATGGTCGGTGAGGCGGTCGAATGTCGCTAAGAAGATACTTGGTATCTCCCATTCATAAAAAGAATCCAACGTCTTTACTTGGCGAGAGGCGCCAAGCAGATGGCGTGGCACAAGAAGGGAAAAGATACGAGGACGGGGGCGGACGGAAGAAGATGGGACATCCATCGATGGTAAGGCATGGAAGAACTTCGATGACAAATACCGGTGGGCGTAAGAGGCTCGGAATGTTAGAATTGCGATAGCAATGATGGCTTCAACCCATATGGTATGTCGACGGCCTCATACATTGCTGTCCGGTGTATGTTATTCCGCTCAATCTCCCTCCGGAGTATTAATGCAACGGAAGACCATGTTTTTGTCGTGATAATTCCGGGACACAGTATCCGGGAAGAACTTGAGTGTCTACATGCAGCCGATTGTGGATGATTTGAACCACTCTTGGATACGGACGTTGACATACGACCGAGCATCAAAGAGAAACTTTTGATGAAAGTTTGGTTACAATATACTATGCATGACATGCCGGATGCGCCCTAACGTGCGGATGGTGTACAAGCGGTAAGTGGCCATGCCGGTGCAGCACCGACTTGAGTTCCTTTGGCTAAAGTCGTCGCAAATATGTTGCATTTGACACGAATCGACGGTACCTCAAAAGAAATCATTCGTTCGAGAAGATAGAAAGAACTTCAAGAAGGGCAAAGTTGTGCATGAAGTAAAAGAGGTACCAAAGTTCGAGGGTGCGATTGTTGATGCCGAGATCGTGCTCTCGTGCCATGGCGGGCCAGCCATCAATTTACGGGATATGGTGTAACATAATTGGACTAACGTGGCAGCCTTAACGAATCTCGTGTATTACAAGGACCTCGAACTTCCCCATAACATCGATGTGATGCACACTGAAAAGAATGTCGGGGAGTCCCTTTTTCACATAGTCCTGAACATTCCTGGGAAGTCAAAGGATAATGTCAAGGCTAGAGTCGATGTTGAGAAGCTTTGTGATAGGAAGAGATTACACATGCAGCCTCCTACTGTCCGTCGAAAGAATTGGTTCAAGCCGCATGCCTACTACTGCCTTGATAATGTCCAAAAGAAGGAGTCATTTAGGTGGCTCAAATACGTCGTGATGTTCCCTGACGGTTATTGTTCGAATATAAGTAAGGGCGTCAATCTTTTGACGGGACAAGTCAACGGGCTCAAGAGTCACGACTATCATATATGGATTGAGCGGCTGATGCCGGTGATGGTTCGAGGGTATCTCCCCGAAAAAGTATGGCGAGTGCTTGCGGAGTTGAGCCTTCTTACGCACCCTCTGTGCTAAGCAGATATGTCCTCTGGTGATTGAGAAGCTGCAAGTTCAGGTGCCGGAGTTGCTATGCAATTTGGATATGATCTTTCCGCCAGGCTTCTTTACTCCGATGGCACATCTCATTGTGCACCTCGCGAACGAGGCACTATTTGGGGGGCCGGTGCAATTTCGTTGGCAATTTTGTATTGAGAGAGAGTTTAAGTATATTCGAAAGATAACTGGAAACAAATCCAAGATTGAAGCATGCATAGCTGAAGCAACATGCCTTCGGGAGATGGCAGACGCCGCGACAACCTACTGGCCCAATGATGTTCCTACTATGCATAACCCGGTCTCTCGTTACAATGTCGACCTGCCCAAGAATGACCCCAATCTCGAACTATTCCAATTTCCCGGTGGCAAGGCCGGTAAAGGACTAAAATCTAGGTTGCCGAAGGAAGAGAAGGATTGCATAATGCTCTATGTGCTTATGAACATGAAGGAAGTGGTCGATTTCATTAGGTAAAATGGTGAACACCCTATTTCTCTATGCAGCTAGTAACTCGGTCTCCGTCTAATGCTTATTTTCTCCTTCTTAGCGATTTCACGGATGAACAGTGGTCGGGACCGACTGATCCCTCTCCCATGGAGTTGGACACTCTCTTTGAAGAGCGTGCTCCCGGAAATAAAAAAAACTTTGTGTCCTGGTTTATGGAAAAAGTAATTTCTAACCTGTCCCTCTTACCTTGCAATATGTGACTTGTCGCTCTTATTCCACGTAACTACCGAACGCAACAAATTCCTCTTGTACCCATAGGGAGCTGATCCCAACGTTGAGATGTCAGATGAGCTGAAATGTGTTTCCCAAGGTTGTAACAGTGTCGTCATGAAGTATGAGAAGTATGATGTGAATGGGTTTCGCTTCCATATAGAGACGCACCAGAAAGGGCGACCGAATGCAAAAACGGTAAATACTGGGGTGTTCACCAAAGGAGCCGATTCCCTTGATTACTACGGAAGGTTAGAGCATGTATCTGGTGACCTTCAATCGCAGAATCGAACTCAATCTTGTTGTGTTCAAGTGCCCTGGTTTGACCCAAGGGTGGTGAGAAGTACCCTTCCATTGGGTTAGTTGAAGTTAGGCCTTCAACCACCTATAGCGAGCCGACGTCTTTGTTGTTGCTCACCAAGCCAACCAAGTTTATTATTTGCCCTACCCATGCGTAAAGCGGAACTCCGGGGCTGGGAAGTCGTGTTCGGTATCGCCACATGGTAACCTACCGATTCCCTCCGAGGGGCGATTACAACAATATTAACCCAGAGCGAGCGAGGAATTTTCTATCAAGAGCAAGAGGACTTCGGACACTTTGATTTAGAACCGGTTGATCTTGAGGACCTTGGGAATGATGTAGAAACTCGGGGTGAGTCAGTGGTGAATCTACATGACATAAGTATGCTCAAGAAGCTCCATACCGAGAATGACAACGATGATGAGCCTACACCCTTCGATGAGAATCCAGATTTCTACTCAAAAGATAGTGATAGTGAGAATGAGAATGAGAATGAGAATGAAAATGATAGTGAGTATTTATTTTTTAATGCATTTTATTTTGTCTTTGTGCTTAACTGTTTTCTTAATTGCATTATGCCTTTATTCTTTGTGTATACATTTTATTATGTCTTTGTGCTTAACTGTTTTCTCTTACTTAATGCAGGTGATTGAACAATATGAGCAGCGGCAAGGCAACCAGTTCGTCCTTGCTTGTCGCTGAAGCAGAAGAAAAGAGCTACACGGAGTGGGAGACATCAAATCCCAATCCGCGTTACCCGATCTTGCTCCTGTGGCGGAGGGCGGGGTCGAGGCCGAGGTCGAGGAGGACGAGGCGAGGTGCCACGGAGGCGTGGACTTTGACCCACCACCCTCCTTGGCGGCGTGGCTCTGAGTTGTTCTGACAGCCTTCAGGCCGAGAGGAGGCATAGTCCGAGGAGGCGAGGACCGAGAGGGAGGCGGGGATCGTCTGAGGCGGACACTAGCCGCGAGTTGGTGGGGCGAAGAAATTGCGGAATCATGGGGAATCGAGTCCTGACGAGAAGTTTGAGCCTAGGACTCAGGAGGCGAAAGCCCTTATTATTCCAGATGGCCTTGAGTAAGTGTACTAATTTGGCAATTTAAAACATTTTATTTCATGTTGGTCATAAATAATTATTGTGTACTAATGTTTATTTTTGTGCAGCAATTGGACATTTCCTCCGGGGACCAAGGCTCGCCTTCCTAACAACCTCGTTGGAGCTCTGATTAGAAAGTTCTGGCCGGGCTATCACATTACCCCCGAGGGTGACAGGAAGCTAGCTACTACTTGGGCGGACTACCAGACTACCCGTGTCCCGGGCTTTCCGACAGCTGTTGATGCTGTCATCACCAAGTTTTGGGTAAGGCATATTTATCGAGTTATGTTCATACTTGATGACCCCACCGTGCTAACTCATGACTCCTATGCATGATTGAAGTGCTTTTACTGTGTGGCCGAGGAGGACCAGGAGAAGGCGCAGAGGACTTTGCTTGGGGCTTGTGTGAAGTTGACCCCCCAGGTGTGGTACAACCAGAAGGTCACGGCCGCTAGCCACTTCTAGGCTGACAGGGCGTGAGTGTCAGGAAGGAAGACATTATCGGTAGGAACCCTAATCCTGAGTACTCGATGACGCCAGAAGAGTACATGTCGGTGATTAAAATGTCAATGAGATTCTACATTGCTTCTAAGTTGCCATTGCATTGTCTGGAGTTAACTATTGCATTTTCAGGTTATCCCCGATTGGGCCGAGCCGCATCGACTCGCATGGGAGGAGCTGGTTAGGACGAGGTGGCTCAGAGAAGATGAGGAGTTTGCAGCCTTGTCGAGGCGGAACGCGGATAACCGAGGCGATGGTGGAACGCACGCTGAAACCGCAACTTTGACCGCTTCAAGGGAAGGTGGTGCGTATATACATGGAGCGACCTGCGTGCATTTCGCTTATGTTTGTACTTCATATGCATAATATTTTCTTTTTCGCGATACTGGTGGCGAGGCACAACCGGGAGGTGATTCATGACGTCGCCGTCTATGAGATGATGCGGCGAAAGAAGCCCGATTACTCGAGCCTCAACCCTCGTCGTTGCTTGTGCCGCCTTGAGCGACTTGGGGAACTACAACACGATGGTGAAGGCTCGTCACCCCATGTGGATGACCCCATTCACGCGGAGATCGACGAGGAGTCGTTGGTCCTGTCGGGGCACGGATTGCAGCATGGACGCCTCAAGATTCTGAATAAGAAGGTCAAGCCTACCCTCAGCCGTCTCAAGGCTACCTACCCCGCCGACGGCCCCCCTATCCCGCCTCGTGGCCAGCCTCGTCGCTCCGCCGAGGATGTAAGTTTTTCTCGTTCTCATCATCTTTATGACTTTTGTTCCTGCATGGCTAACCACTGACGAGATTCCTTGTATTTGAAATTGTAGCCTGAGTTAGACGCGGCCTACGATACCGTTTATGAGGAATATCAGGTGGCCTTTCGGCAGCATCAAGAGGCGCTTGCGATCTACATGCAATACATAAATGTAAGTCTGAACCTTTATTTTTGCAAAAGATACAAGTCCCACTTCCCCCCGTTTGTTGTACTACGGCCTGACTTATAAACTATCTTGCAGGACATGATGGTGAATATTCAAACTGGACAGAATAGAGATTTTGGGCCCGTGCCTCCCATGCCAGGTCCGGCGCCATTTTTGCAATCGAAGGAAAGCTTCGCTAGGACCTACTACGCATCGACACCGGCAAGTTCTTTGCTAACCCACTGGTTATCGCTTTACTTTGCCTCGCAAGTTGCTAACATGTAGGCAACATGTAGGGAACGGGAGCTTCTGGGAACCGGCACTTTGGCCACGCCTCGCCGGATGGGCGTCAGATCACACCGCTTCATGTCCATGGTCAATCTCCTGGCCATTCTGCAGGTGGTTCTCCCGAGCTTCACACTTCTCCTACTCCTCGCCAGTGGCTCTTACATTGCTTCTCTTGGGCGCAACCCTCGGCAGGTCGCCACTTTTCACGGGGAGATCTCGGTACACCCGTCTCCTCCAGAGTTGTAGGGATGTGTGATGATGTCGATGATCTTGTATGACTAATGTATGGATGATCTTGTATGACTGATGTTGATACATGTGTGGCTGTATGGATGATGTATGACTAATGTGTGGAATATATATTGCATGGATGTATGGATGATGTATGGCTGTATGGATGTATGCATGGATGATGTATGGATGTATGCATGGATGATGTATGGCTGCTGTGAGTGCTGCTGAGAAAAATTTAAAAAAAAACTGTGTATGCGATACGCCGACGGCAATGCCCTCGGCGTAGCCCTCTGTCATGTGCCATATGGTCAGGGCTACGTCGAGGGCACTGCCGTCGGCGTAGCACCTGCGCCTACGCCGAGGGCACTGCCGTCGGCGTAGCACCTGCGCCTACGCCGAGGGCAGGCCGTCGGCCTAGCGCCCGACCAGGAGGCGGTGGACCTGCGTCACATACGCCCGGCGAGGCCGTCGTAGCCCTCCTGGGAGGCCAATGGCGCCACGTGGCCACCATACGCCGAGGGTACGGCCGTCGGCGTATACGGTGCGCCGTTAGCGGCCGTCTAACGGCAGCGCCGCCGTTCGCCGACGGCCATTACGCCGACAGGCCCGCCTCGGCCGTCGGCGTATAGCTACGCCGACGGCCGTTTTTGCTCCGCCGAGGGAGACCTTCGCCGAGGGGGCTACGCCGACGGCAGCCCTCGGCGTAGCGTATGCCGACGGCAATGCTGGCTACGCCGAGGGCTTTTAGCCGTCGGCATAGCCGTCGCGTGCTGTAGTGCTCGCTCGATTCGTCACGACGCACGCGGCAGTTTGTGAAATGAGACTCGACCGAGCAGCGACGTGGACTCAGCCTAGGAACATATCTAAATTCTGATTGTTGGTAGCGACTAGCGAGGAATTTGGACATAACCCGCCAAGTTAGTGCATGCAGTCTTTATACATGCGTTGGTAGATGGCGTGGTACTATTAAAGTTCTAAATGTCAGATTTGTGAGTAGGGGAGAAGGAGAAGGAGATGTTGACAGTACGATGTCACTTGATTAAAATTGAGAAAGTGGAACCTATATTTCAAAATAGGATCATAGTGAAATTGAAAAATATCAAGTTGTGGACATGGTGCTACTGAAAATTTCGAATAAAATAATAATATATAGTTGCAACAACTACAAAAATCTACTCCATCTAAAAATAAGTGATTTACATTTATCCAAATTCTCATGTATCTATACACTAGAATACGTCTAGATAAATGTATTTAAACAAATTCAAGTTAAATATTTCCGGACCAAGAGAGTACTACTTTCTATCATAGTTCAGCTTGAAAAATTTTAGTTAAGCCATGATGCAACTGATATACACGAATTTTCTTGTAATTTTTTTTGCAAGAAATATTTGGATATATTCCATGAGTTCACAAGAAGTACAAGGCACACCAAACATAGTAAAAATTATATTGAGATCCTTGGACCACCTAATGACCACTACTAGGTCTGGACTATCGAGTAGCTCGACTCGTTAAGGCTCGGCTCGTTAAGATTCATACTCGTTAAGGCTCGGATCATTAAACTCGTTAAGGATAATGAGCAAAAAGTAAAGCTCGACTCGGTTCGTTAAATGTTAACGAGCGCTCACGAGCTACTCGTTAAGAAAATACATCAACCATATAGATGCATACCAATAATTAAAAACAATAGATACCACCACATATGTACCAGTATTTAAAACACATATCAAATTATCAATAGTTCCGACACACACGAGTAGAAAGGTATCCAACAATTAAAGGTCTCCAAAACAACGAGTAGAGAAGACAACTATTCAATACAACAAGTAGGGAAGATAGCTATTCAAAAAAGAAAAGAGAATGCACTGTAGGTTATGCTGTTCATCCCTACTGTTCACTGCGAGAAGCTATGCCAATACACTGACCGATACTACATATGCATTTGCACAACCGTCAGAACAGAACCAGCTTAAATGTTAACGGTCGCTCTCGCCTCTCGGGCTCTCGGCCACTCACTCCTGATCGATTGGTCTTTCTGGGCCAAATGTTTGTCTTAAATGGGCTGTCAAATTAGACATAAGTGGGCTATACCTTGGTTGTTACCGAGTTTAACGAGTAGCTCACGAACATTGTTAGCTCGATTGTTTAGCTCGTTAAGGATAACGAGCAAAAACTACAGCTCAACTCAAATCGTTCAGAAAACGAGTCGATTTCGAACGAGCGAGCAAATGAGTGCTCGTCAAACTCGTCGAGTTTCGAGTTTTATGTCCAGCCCTAACCACTACTGCCGCCAGAACAATACCGGAGCCGGTCTAACGTTGTTGGTGACACTCGAAAAATCTTCGTACAGGTGCCCCTAAGGACCAGCATGCATAGCCGAAGTCGTGTCATTAAACCATTGAATTGATATGAGCTTCAAACACCAAACATATAACACACGTAGACTAGACCAGATCGACCACTCCATGGAAGTTGTGACTAGACGAATTCCTGCCCTCCTCGGTACCGCCGGCGTGGACGAGGAGGGAAGTATACCTTATTCTTGTCCCGCACAACATCGCCATAGCCACCATAGTGTCGATATTGGTTGACCAAACTCTAACTTTATGGACCCTTCTACAACTCCGAGCACAGGTCTGAGGTCCCCACCCCCTCCCGCCGCTAGAGCAGCAAGCAGATGAAGCAGGGACCCGTCGATTTCCAGTCTTAAAGACGAGGCACAGATGGGCGGTGGCGGTGGCAGGCTAGGGTTCCACCCTAGCCGCCACCTCTATTTTCTTTACGCCGAGGAGGCCGGTTCATGAAGTCCATATACGTGGTGAATCTCCTTGTAATATTTGATGGCTAAGGAGGTGTGAGAGTTGATCTAAGGTAATTCCTATTAAAAAAAGAGGATTAGCAAAACCGAGTTTCTATTCTCTATGTTCTAACCTAGTTCATCCGTCCGTAAATAAGTGTGCATCTAGAAAATATTAGAAAAATTGATTTTCTTTCTTCTTTATGAGCATCCACCAATGTAAATGAAAGAGGAAAATGAGGATTGATGGATGGTGTGGAGGATAAAAATGGAGATTGGAGAATGAAGTGAGTGAGTGATTACGAGGAGTTAATTATATCCATTAACTGTCTTGGTAATTTAGATGTGCACTTTTATTGGGGACAAATCTTGTGTACTCCCTCCGGCTCGGTTTAAAGGACACAATTTGTAAATCATGCAATCCCAAAATATTTAGACACAAAAGTATTAAATATTTATAATTACTCCGGTGTGAAAAAACAAAATGCTTGCATGCACATGTGTGAACAAATGTGAACGCTTTGCCGGCTGTTTTTATCCTCAGGTGTGTTCTTTTTCACACTATAAAATAGAACAGAATTGCAAATTGTGTCCTTTAAACCAGGACTGAGGGGTACTGGATGTACACTTATTTATGGAAGGAAGGAGTAATAGTAATTACTCTATTCAGCATGGTTTTTTCCAAAGATATAGCCGACACTCATTGCAATGTTATTGCGGCAAGAAAAGGGAGGCGAAGTAAATACGTGAAATCTGGAACAAAACATGTTGTAAAACAATATATACATCTGGAACAAATCATTGGTGATTGGTCGTAATTTCCTGCGTACTAGTAGTTTGTCGATAAGACACGGCTGACAACCAATTAATTGTGCTTGAGCCAAATATGAGCTGTTTTGGACCGGAGTTTGGGCTGATTGCGCAAGAGAATTATAAACGGATCACAACACCGCGATTAATTCCGGGACGGCACGTCGCTTGTACCCCAAGTAAGAAATCCTGGACATATATATACCTCCTGGACCACCATATCGATCCATCGACGTAGCTACTAGGTTCACGTTCCATCATCCTCTTCACGGCCGGTCACGTGCGAGCAGCGGGACGAAGATGGCGGCGCCGACGGCGATGGTGGACAGGCAGTTCTGCTCGCCGCACCAGACCAAGTTCACGCTGTTCAAGTCGCACACCTGGAAGGGTTCCGAATTCGAGGTCACCAACTCCGCCGACGGCGCGGCCGTGATGCAGGTGGAGACCGCCCACATCGGCTACCACAACCTGCGCTCCCTCCGCCTTGTCGACGCCGCCTCGCGCCGCCCGGTGGTCGCGGTAGAGGAGTTCGATGCAGGCGGCAGCTGCCCGCGGTGGGAGGGGTTCAGGGGCGACAGCACCAACGGGAGCGACCGGCTCTTCGTCGCCGTAGGAACCATACTGCAGGGGTCTTTGACGGGGCTCCAAGTGTTCCTCGGCGGCAACCACTCCTCCGGCAAGCAGCAGCAGCAGGCGCCCGACTTGGTCGTCCGTGGCTGCTACCTCCGCGGCTCGATGACCGTCTCCCGCGGCGTCAAGGAAGGCGAAGCAGGCGACGGCAAGGACTTTGCGGCCCAGATCGGCAGGAAGAGAGGCAAGGTGGACGCGCACGATAGAGTTGGAGAGAACGTGTACACTGTCACGATCAAGCCGGGCGTCGACCAGGCGCTAGTCTTGGCGCTCACCGTCGTCCTCGATCAGATGCATGACAAGGGTACCTATTGTGCGTGTTGTTGTTGCCATGACTGTCTATGTAAAAGAAGAGTACACCGCCATTAATTAGCAGTGTTTAGAAAAATCGTTGAAGCATAACACATAAGTTTAGGTTTGTGGTCATTCTGATCAGATCTGTGTTTGGCCTGGGTCGGAGTTTTGTGAGTTTTGGGTCGGAGTTTTGTGAGCATACACACCACTAGGGGGTGTTTTAGATACACCTATTCCGTCTGTCCAAAAATACCCTATATTTTAGGTTTAATCAAGGTCAAACTTTACGAAGTTTGATTAAATATATAGAAAAATTTATATACATCTATAATACAAGATACATACCATTTAAATCGTTATACGATATATTTTTATATTATATACATTCGGTCTTATAGATGTTTATATTTTTTTACATATTCTATCAAACTTTATAAAATTTTACTTTGACTAAACCTAAAATGCAGGGTAATTATTGACAAAGGGAGTATTTTCTGTACTAGTTTTAGCCTTTTTCTCTAGTTTTGCTGTCCTATAATAAGTCAAAAAACAGTTCGAGAAAAATTGCCTTTACAAGAGACGTTATAGACTTGTCATCAGAGAATAAAGTTCAAACCACATGGGAAAAAAATATGATTTCAGTTTCTTAAGGGCTTCTCTCGACGATGGCTTATGCGAGTAGATCGAAGCTTAAGCTTGTTTATAGACAAGTTTAAATCAAAAAACTGGCCAGTTCTAAGAGATGAGAGATTTCTCTCGCAGTCCATTGTGCTTGAGCCAATCAAACAAGCTTGGCCGTTTGGATCGCGGCACACGGTTTAATTTTACTAGACTATGGTAAGTTGAACCTATTTTATAGTTTTCTACACAAAAATCAAGAAAAAAATAAAAAGATACTACAAACTAAAACACTGATGGAAAATCTAGACTATTGTGATCCAACCGAATGATGCCAAACTCCGACGTAATTAAAGGTTAGAGGCAAGCCAAACACACCTGAATGAACGTGGGCAACATCGACATGCATGTATGATGTGGAAGGTAGTGCTCAAAGCGCAATCTTAGTGAAGAAAATCCGAGATCGATCTATGATTTGACTCTTCACCATCGGTGCACTGCGATGACCTTTTTAAAGGTTTTGCCTTAGAGTTGTGTATTTTTGTTTGTTTGTTCGGTCACTTGTCATAGGTTTGTGTTCGGTCGGTGGAGTTCCTTTCATAATAGGCAAACAAGCGGTGGGAGTTTGTCGCCTGGCTTTGCCTAGCAATTTTAAATAAAGAATAATATATGACTGCATGTATATCCACCGTTGGCCGAAGGTATTTCCTACTTTTCTGAAAATCTAGAAATTTAAACATGGTTGAAATTTTTGACATGTCTTAGTGTAAAAAATGGCCATAAACCCATTAAGGCGGAGGCAAGCCAAACACCTCAATGAAACGTGGGCAACATGTACGCTGTTGAAGGTGGTGGCTACTAAACTATTTTTCAAGGTTTTTTCTTGAAATTTTGTATCTTTTAATTTGTTTTGATCACTTGTCATATGTTTAGCACCTCCACTCGCTGGGCGTTTCATGCCAAAATTCGGACCAAAATAGCGTCGAACGGAGCTAGTTTTCAGCCTGGGAACGCCCACTTTCCTATTCGCGTTTCCCAGGTCGACGTTTTTCCGTCCAAATTCGACTCAAATTCCATCAGTTTTGGCATAGTTCGGCATAATATGAATACAGGGCAAAGTTCAGCCTAGTTCGGCATGAATTTAACATAGTTCGGCATAAAATTTAACATAGTTCGACATATAATGACAATATAACATAGTTCGGCCAGTTTATGATTGGCATCTATTTGTTGCCATGCGTATCCATATGTGCCCAAATCATCCTGCAGTTGTTGATGCACTACCTGATCTCGGATCTCCTGGCGCATGGCGATGAAGGCATCCTAGGTTAGAGGCACCTGGTGATCAGGCTCTGCAAGAGGTCCCTGTCTGTAGTATGGCTCGTTCTGCTCGACCAAACTCACTGGGTCCTTCCTCTCATCCTCAATGATTATGTTGCGCAAGATCACACAACAATTTATCACTTTCCACATCTGATCTTTCGACCAGGTTAGAGCAGGAAACCGAACAACTACAAAGCTCTGTTGGAGCACACCAAATACCCGCTCCACGTCCTTCCTGCAAGCTTCCTGTTCCTGGACAAACTGAGCATGTTTTGGGAGCATTGGGTTTGAGATAGTCTTTACAAATATTATCCATCTTGGATAGATGTCATCTGCAATATAGTATCCCTTGTTGTAATGGTGCCCGTTGATCTCAAAGTCCACAGAGGGAGCATGACCCTCAACAAGCTTGGCAAAGACATTTGAGGAGTTGAGGACGTTGATGTCGTTATTCGATCCTGCCATACCAAAGGTTGAGTGCTAAATCCAAAGATCATGTGTAGCAACTGCCTCGAGTATCATGGTGCAACCTTCTTTGTGGCCTTTGTACATTTCCTGATATGCAAATGAACAATTCTTCCACTGCCAATGCATGCAGTCTATGCTTTCAAGCATCCTAAGAAATCCTCTATTTTCTTTGACTGCGAGGATCTGAGTAGTGTCTTCAACAGTGGGTGTTCTCAAGTACTGTTTCCCAAACACTGCAATCACTGCCCCGCAGAACCTGTACAAGCAATCGATGATGGGTAGACTCGGCCATGCAGAGATAGTCATCGACACTGTCACCCGGTGCTCCATATGCAAGCAACCTCATCGCTAGTGTGCACTTCTGCAGTGAGGAAAACCCAAACATGCCCGTGCAGTCCTTTTTGCACACGAAATAGGGGTCGAACTCCCGGATGACATGCACGATCTCGAGGAAGAGCTTCCGGCTCATCCTAAAACGGCGCCGAAATACGGCCTCTTCGTGCAGCGGCTCGTCGGCGTACAAAAAGCAGTAGCCATTCATCCTCTGTCATGCTTTGCACTTTTGGTGACACTTCGCCGAGCCTCCACGCTTCGGTGTTGCAGTCTGCATGTACAGTCGGGCGATAGAGGCAAGAATATACATATGCTCTGCATCTTCGACGACAGCGGCATTCTCCTCCTTCTGCAACACGGCAAACATATGCTCGTCGTCGGAGTCCATGGCCAAACCGACAAAACGCCGAACACTTGGAGGGTGAGGTGGCGGGAGCTCGGAGCGAAGCTTGGGTGGCGAAAGATGGCCTAGGCCAAGGGAAAATGACGACGACGGCGGTGGGCCTATCTACAATTGTGGATATGGCTCGGCGTGGTGAAGATTCGCCGACGAAGGTATGGCGACAGGGGAGCTCTTCACATAGGGGAGGCGCGTGAAAGTGGGGAATGAGACTGTCTCGCCGACAGGGTTGGCCCACACCCGTTTTCGCTTCGTCCGGCGTTTTCAGGGCGTTTCCGGCGCCCTGGGATCGGCCTGGGAATTTCGGACGAAAGTTGGCCCAAATTCGAACGAAACCTGGGTCCTGGAAACGCGATTGGGCCAATTTTCAGAGTCCGGACCAAAAAATCGTCCTAGGAACGGCGTCATGAAAAACCGAGTGGAGATGCTGTGGAGATGCTCTTAGACCTTGGGTCCGAGTTTGTTGTCTGGTTTTGCATGGAAACTTTACATAATGATGAATACTATATGGTCGTGTGTATCCACCAATGCTGAGGCAGTAGGTATTTCATACTTTTTTAAAAAAAATCTAGCAATTAGAACATGATTGAAAAAGCTGGCATGTCTCTATGCCGAACACGGCCATAAACCGATCGCGGCGGATGCAAACCAAACACCTCAATTCTTGGACAGAGTTTGGCTTGTACAGCAAGATCAGAACAATCCTTGACCATGACGCGAAGACGACACAGAGTCCTTTTCCTTTCCTCCACGTCAAAGGACCATGGCTATGCCTCGTATATATATATGCATAGCTACCCAGCCTCCTCGATCTAAATCTCGGCGCACTTTTCATCCTCTAGACGCAACGTAGAGATGTCGTGGCCATGGGAGAGCACGGCGGCGGTGGACGGGCGGTTCTACGCGCAGCACCCGACGGCGTTCACGGTGGCAAGAGCGGACAACTGGAAGGGCCCCGGATTCAACATCATCAACAACTTCGCCGGCGGTGCCGCCGTGCTGCAGGTGCAGACTGATCACGTCGGCAACGGCAACCTACGCTCCCTCGCCGTGCTCGACGCCGCCTCGCACGACACCTTGCTATCAGTCGAGGAGTTCCGGTCCGGCGACGGCCTGAAGCGCTGGGAGGCGTTCAGGGGCCGTGGCACTAGCACCAACGACCGACTCTTCGTCGCTATGGACAAGACGCGGTTGCTTCAGATGGGCAACACGGTGCACGTCTTCCTCGGCGGCGGCGGCGACGCCGACTCCTCCGGCGACCGGGTCCCCGACCTCGTCGTCCACGGCGGCTACTTCCGGGGCATGATGACCGTCGTCTCCCGTGGCGCTGCTGACGACGCCGACTTTGTTGCGCAGATCAGAAAGGAGACTACCAATTATACTGCCTGGATCAAACCGGGAGTCGACCAGGCCTTCGTCCTCGCACTCACCGTCATTCTCGACCAGATGCATAATCCCTATTTCGATGCACCCTCTTGTAAGAATGCATGCCGACATAGATAGAAATCATCATCATAAGTTATAGCCAAATATATACTACTAGTGTGAAAAACATATCGACATCTATCTCTACTTATGGCTTTAGTATCTGTTCTTATGTGATCTACGATTTTTTGTCACGTGAGATTACGGTGCTAGATTTTCTACCAAAAAAAATATGGGAGTGTCTAGATCTCATGCGCCTGAAAACTTTTTATGTCTAAGTCGCTGACATCATCCTACTATTTGTGCTAGTTACAACATAGTTGCAGCTTATATAATTTATACTAATTCTCAGTTGCAACTCATTAAAATCTCAGTTACAACCTAGTTGCAACTCATGTGAAAGCCTCATGTTGCACGAATCGCGAGGTAAATCTAATGGCGAGAGAGGTGACTGAGAACTTTTTAATTCTCGGACTAAGAACTAGCAAATCCGAAAAAATATTCTACCTTTCTCGGTTGTTTTCAGTTATTAAGAATAAAACAACTTTAGTTTTGGTGCCTGATTTTAATTGTGGACAATCTCTCCCTCCTTCTATCTTATCTAGAAATACATATAACATTGTAATATCAGCTGGTCGTTGTGTTTCTCTTCTGTGATCACTGATTTTTTGTCACCTCCAATTACCGTTGTAATATCCAGCCCCAAAAAAAATTCTACCCTGAACGTACTTCTCGTATATTTTGCCATGAACGTTCTCAAAGTATGAAGACTAATATTTTGTTGCCCATACAATTCAGTTAAGAAAAACTTCAGTTTGGGTGCCTGATTTTCATTGTGGACAATCCTTCCAACTAACTTATCTAGAGTGCATAGATATTCTATTGGTTGAAACATTCAGCTAAGGATAAAACTACACTTAACTCATCCCGAACACTCTCTCTCTCTCTCTCTCTCTCTCTCTCTCTCTCTCTCTCTCATTAGGCTTTCGCCCCGCTTTATAAATAAAGTCAAACGGCCAAACCAATACATAGTGATGAGGAATTCCTCTTACAAGCAGATCAAAGATACACTGAGAAGACTAGAAAGCATCTAACTTGCCACCGAGGGCGACTAGCCTAAGACGACCGGAGCTCCACGACAACGCCTCCAAGAAGGTCATGACACCATAGGCGCCGCCGCCGCCAAGACCACAAGGGTCAAGGGTTTTCACCCGGAGCCCTAATATGGTGAGAGTAGCCGCAACAACGCCCCCAAGAGGGTAACGACACCCACAGGCATCGCCGTTGTCGGCGCCAAAGCGCTGGGCTTTCGCCCGAAAAAACTCTCGCCAAATTCGGTATCTCGGACCAGCCCCAATCCCCGAACCGAGCTTCCAAACACGATCTAGGTGCTGCCACCGCTAGGATCCCCCGATGCCCACTCCTTGCCACCCTCATGGTCCAAAGAGAGGAGCCATCACCACCGCCACGTCGCCCCGCCGCCGAGACGCCCATGCAGTCCACCTTCCCGGGCCGCCGCCCCGGCTTCCGGGAACTCCCGCATCCGTGTACCAAGGAGTGACGCATGACCTACGAGGCGAATGAAGGAGCGAGGTAGAATCCGGAGGGTAACAAAGGCACGACCACCTACAGGAGACCCGTCCGGACATGGCGGCAGGGCCACGCCAGGCCCGGACAGACCCAGATCAGGCCCGTAAAGGCCCCGTCGCCATGCTGCAGCATGCAGGCCACGCCGTGGTTACCCTCCAGCTCGAACCACTCCATGCCCCCACCTCCAGAGGGCAACACTACCGTGCACAGGCAGGCCCGCCTAGGCCCAGATGAGGCCCATAGGGCCCAGATCTGGGCCATCGGCGTACTGGCCGGCCGCCAGCACTGCGTCGCCATGGCCGCCGCGACATCCCCAGGCCACCATATCGCCACATACCGCTGCAACGCCACTGGGAGCTCCAGGAGAAGCAGACGGGCCGCTGCCATCGAGAGACAGCAGCCGCTGCGAGGAAGGTCACCGCTGCCTCCACTTGCAGGAGCCACCCTTGGTGCCGCCCGCCGGCCGCCACCGCGCCAGTACCTGGCCGCCCCCGCTGAGTCGCACCGCGGCCAGAGAGGGAGCCGTCCCGCGCGGGCCTCCGCGCGCCGGGTGAAGAAGAGCCAGCCGCCACCGGCGGCGGCCGGGGAGAGGTGGGAAGGGGAGCGGGGCCACGGACCTAGGGTTTCCGCCCCCAGGTCGCTCGGGAGCGACCGAGGAGCGGGGCTTCCGTTTCCCCCGAACACACTCACCCATACATTCAGTTAACTCACCTCTACATTCAGTTAAGAATAAAACAACCTTAGTTTGGGTGCCTGGTTTTTACTAAATCTCTGTTTTTCTGTGTTTATGCGATCTATCCTAGAAATACCTACAGTGGTAAGGAAAAGGCTAGAGCTAGCCTTATAGATCTTGCTCTTTTAGCAAAGCGGTCAACTTAAAAGAAAATATAGGTTGACTAAATGTAATACGTCCAGAAATATATATACGATTATGCGTTCTTGATCTTTTTTGTGTTTATGCGTTCCTGTAGTGACACACAATCTTGTGATGAGCCTGGGTTTTACATATAGCGCTGGACACTTGAATGTCATTGATAGCTTTAAGTAAAATTCGACTTTGTGTTCAAAATCCTTTTTGAGCTGAGAATATTCGATTCTCCAACTTATTATGGATAAAGTCAACTACAGGTGTGTACAGCAAGGAAAATAATGTCGTGTACAACAACTATGGCACTTTGTCTTGACTCGTGACTCTCTAGATTGATCCCGTCACGAGCAGCCGCTCCGATCGACAATGGCGCCACCGGCGGCACCGTGGTGGACGCGCGGTTCCGTTCGACGCACGCCACGGCGTTCACGCTGACCAAGACGCCCTTGCAGAACTTCACCGTCACGGACGCCGGTAGCACGGCCGTGATGCGGGTGGATGCGTCCAAGTTCTTGCTGCTCCCGCGCCACTACCTCTTCCGCGACGCGGCGTCGCGCGCGCCGCCCCGTGCTCACCGTGGAGCGCACGCCCACCCCGTTCGGGATCCGGCGGACGTGGGAGGTGTTCCGGGGGGACAGCACCAGCCAGACGGACCTGCTTTTCGTCGCCGTCGCGCAGCCATCGTTTTTCAAAGCGGCAGATGTCCACGTGCACCTCGCCGGCGGCGGCGACACCACTGAGAGGCACCCCTATTTCGTGGTCGTCCGACACGGCTACCACGGGTGCGAGAACACCGTCTCCCGGGGAGGCGGCGCCGTAGTTGCTCAGATCGACCGTATCGGGCCGTTCAGGTTTCTCGGGTACAATGTTAGCATCAACGCCGGCGTCGACCACGCATTCATCCTGGCGCTCACCGTGATTCTCGAGGCGATAAGTCTCGACGACGTTCTTACTCGTAGACATTAGCAGTTTAGCACAAGTAGCAGCAGATCTCGAGAACAGTATGGCCGCAATTCTTCTAATTTTTTTTGTTCATGCATCAAGATGTTTTCCGATTATTTTGCAATCAGTTTGCCAAATTGGGTAGATTTGCCCGGAGGTTAATCTTTATGCGTTGCCTGCATTTACTGATGTTTTTGTCTAGTAGCGATGAACAGAGGTTTTACAATACATCTAGATTTAGTGTTCTTGCAAATTTTGGCTAGATTTAGTAGCTAGCGATGAACGGAGTATAAGGATTATAAGGAGTGCCTTCAACTTCCATTTAGTCTGAAATTCAGCATCGAATGCACTAACCAGCTACTGCCTGAATGTGAGATTTAGATGCGTCTAGGTAGAAGATTTTTCAAGTAAGTCACTCTCGTACAGTTTTTTTTTGCTTATCATAGAAATCCATCACAGTAGAATATATTAATATCACGAAGATATCAGTTATGCTCAGCCTCTATATACGAAGAAGATGTCCAAAGATATTAGAGATGCACACCGCCAAAAACAAAATAAACAAAAGAGAAAAAACAAAGATCTCGTCACGGGTACAAGCACTTGCAACAAAAACACTCTAACCACTACCGAGTACAACACATGTGTTACAAACTAGTCTCTCCAAGAGCAACTATTTCGAGAAGAGAACAATGCACAAGTGTTGTCGTCGTCCGACGAAAATCTTGGGTTTTCACTCTAGAGAAATACCGAGTTTAAAAACAATGCCTTCGGCAAGGTCATTGCCAGGTACAACCAATGAAGGCTAGATATTGGATTTCACCCTTCAAATCATGGCTTGGTACTCGGTGCGCACCACCAAAAATACAGTTCATCTGTGTTGCTACCCCCACATGGCAAAGTTGTTGCTGCAAGTCGCTGAACACCTGACACACATGAAGAACATGTGCCGCACTATCTTCAACACAACCAGAATATTTCTGCTAAAACCATCCTCCAATCGCAGCCACCATGATTTTCTCCATCTCTATCAGATCCATGAAAATCTATATAAAAAACATGTCCCATGGTGACTAACGGTAGACAAAGCTTCGCGCCGCAATTCTATATTGTCACCCAACGGAAGAGAAAAAACATACAATTCCTTCATCAATTAATAGTGTGATGGTAGATGCAGTTTGAGCATGTACCTTGAGAGTCCAATAGTTTAGCTCATGAGCTAGCCAGACTAATTCTCCACCGATTTCGATTATACCTCTTCTAGTTTCGGATTTAACAGTGATTACCAATGAATATATATGTATAAGTTACAAATAAATATGCGACTGATAGCCCTCGGGAAGCATAAAGCAGCTCAGAGCAAGGCCCGCTGAAAACTGCTAGATCAACGATTTTGGTGTAGCAGGCCTGTCGGAACACAATAGAACGTATGGAGAGCACCCTGCTTCAACATAAAAGGCATCCATATGGTTATTGCATTTTTTTATTCATGTTTTCTATTTGGTCCTGTGATCAAAATTCCTAGGCTTTTCAATCCTAGTCAAATGACCTCAGGACTTATAGGCATTCTTGGGTTTTTCATATATGAACAGATAGACTGAGATATAGCTAGGCCGAGTATATATTCAGGTCTTCAACTGAAATGAAATTCAACTAAAGTCCACAAAAAACATTGAGCCTGTTAGAATACATATACGGGTATCAACTAGAGATAGACTAGGACTCTACAACTTGTACTCCAAGTCTCCACCTACCTTGTGTACGTCTATATATACTCCCCATGAGGGTCAAATCAATACACCGAAATATTAGGGATTTTATATTTTCCACATGGTATCAGAGCGGTTAACTTCACGGCGCCGATCCTAGTTTCTTCCACCACTTCCGCAACGCGCCGCCCCCGGGAAGATTACTCCTCAGGGGCGCGGCACCCGGTCTAGATCAAAGATCTGATCGGTTCTTTAGATTAGATTAGATCCAAATTTCGTTTTCCAAATTTCTTAGATTAGATCTAGTTTAGATACAAAATAAGTCCCTAAATCCTAAGATCCTCCTCCGGCGAAAATTAGTGCAAAATCGAGACGACGCTCCATCGACTCCGGCTTCGCCAGCCAGCACCACGACGTCGACCAGGAGTGCACCGGCCTCTCACGCCGTCTCGCGCGTACGCGTGGGTCCCAGCAGGCCACGATCCTGGCCGATCTCCGTCAGCTGCAATGCATGCGCATGCTCAGGTGAAAGAAAATCAAGTACGGACGGACGTTCACGCGTGGAACTACCAAGATGCGTCCGCCGCCGTCTTATTTGCTACTCCAGGAGATCAGCGGCAGCCCATACACGGACGTTCACGCGTGGAACTACCACGATGCGTCCGCCGCCGGCTCGCAGCTGGGAAACCGGGAGGGCTCGTGTATCTTCATCGACTTTGGGATACACGCTCGGACATCACGTTTCAGAAAACGTCATCTACATCGAGCCGCACCGATTTTCACTCTATCAAGCCGGACTACATCGACCGAACATCTACGTCAAGCTGTATGACTACATCAAGATCTTCGTCGAGTTTTACATCGCCAACATAAGTCATCGCCAAGGTCTACATCACATGGTCACGCCGCCGCCGCAGCCTGACGCTCTGCTAGGGCGATCACACAAACGCCTCGCCCGCCAAGTCAAAAACCCGCCGCCGCCGCTGATCCTATGCGATCCGCCGCCGCCATAAAAACATTGCCGCCGCTGCTTGCCTTGTGCCCCGGCCGCCGCCTCAAAAACCCCACAAGCAAAAACCTGCCGCCGCCGCACTATGACCAAAAACCCGACGCCGCCGCACAAAAACCTAAAACCCTACGACACAAACCGCGCAAAAAAATTTTTTTGCGTCTACGGCGCTATCGGCTACAATGACCACGACAACCTCGATCACGGCTGCATCACGACCGGCTACCTCGACATCAACGTCAAGAACAACGTCTACAGCAACTCAAGAACTCCAGTCAACAGCGTTCGCGTCGTTACTTGCGTCCACGCCACTCCCGCTGTGACTGCGGGAGGGAAGAGAGGCACTAGAAGGGGACGCAGTCACCGCCCCTATGTGCCAGCCATGATCATGTCCACGCAAGAGATGATGACAAGGAGGTGAAGACGACGGAAGCGCAAGACTTCAAATCCAGTCGCAAGCGTCCGCTTCACTCCCGCTCCGACTGAGGGGGATGTTAGAATACATATACGGGTATCAACTAGAGATAGACTAGGACTCTACAACTTGTACTCCAAGTCTCCACCTACCCTGTGTACGTCTATATATACTCCCCATAAGGGTCAAATCAATACACCGAAATATTAGAGATTTAATATTTTCCACGGAGCCAAATTTGGAAACCTCTGGATAATTCTCTTAATCGATGAATAAATCTACTAAATAAAAAAAATAGTAGTGTGCTGCAATATGCCTGGAATAGTGTCTTGTACAGCAAGTATAGCAATCATTGAGATATACGAAACTTAGCACGTGATTTGGTTAGGCTTGGTAATCTGTTGTGACTCTCTCCCTCACGTCGATCCAGATCACGTCCACCGACAGATCGACAATGGCACCGAAGCCGACGGTGGTGGTGGACGTGCGGTACTGCGCGCCACACGCGACGGATTTCACGGTGACCGAGACGCTGTTCGGCGAATTTGCCGTCAAGGACGCCGGCGACGCGGCGGTGATGCGGATGGAGTCGGTGGCCTTCAGCTTCAGCCGCCGCTACCTCCTCCGTGACGTTTCCGCGGCGTCGCGCCGCCCCGTGCTCACCGTACAGCGCTCGCTGTCCCTGTTCGGTATCGGCCGGAGGTGGGAGGCGTACAGGGGGAATAGCACCAGCCATAGCAACCTTCTCTTCGTCGCCGTCGAGGGGCCGTCGCTGTTCACCAGGGCCGACATACGCGTGCATCTCGCCGGCCGCGGCGAGAGGGACCCCGACTTCATCCTTGCCGCCCGCGGCTTCTCGAGGCGCGAGTACACCGTCTCCGGCAGCGGCGGCGGCGTTGCTGCTCAGATCAAACGTAGGAGGCTACTGTTTGTTGACTACTATGATGTTAGCGTCAAGGCCGGCGTGGACCATGCTTTCATCCTGGCGCTCACCGCGATTCTGGAGGACATACGCCTGGACGACGTTCGTCAAAAACGTACATAAATCCCAGGAACTGAATTGCCGGTGCTTTTACATTATTTCATGTTTGTACTCTCTTCGTCTAGAAATAACCGACTTGAGTTTGTTTAGATTCAAATATATTTAGACGCATTTTTGTATATAGATATATTTAAATTTAGATAAAACCAAATCAGTTATTTCTGGACGGAGGGAGTACATTATTATCCAATGAGTCGACCAAATTGGATATATCTGCGAGAACTATAATCTAGTTTATATAATATTGACGTGTGTCAATTAATTGTCATCATTTTCAGAAAACAAAATCATGCAAGGTGTTTGCCTCCTATTTTCTAATCAGTTAAGCAAATTGGATATACCTGCCGAGAGTTTTTTTTTTGGCACACTATACCATATACCTCAGTTGATACCGCCAAAAAATAATGAAACCTACAATGTGGCTTCGTATGAACTCGGTGTACATCTATAATTACCAAAATTAAGATCTCAAAAAGACTTCTGTTACGTGGATAGAGAATACAACACCATTATATTCTAATCTTGAAAATAATACTTGCTATGATCCATATTACTTCTCGCGGTTTAGTTTAAATTTGTAATATGGATCGAAGGGAGTATACAATCTCAATTATCAATTTGATTTCAAGTATCTAACTCCATATTATATGATATCTATATGAAAATTGTATGTTGGTTTTAAAGAATCATGTAATATTTTGAATATGAAACTCAGAATATAAGAATAAAAAGACACTAGCACCTTTATTTGTATAAATATGCACTGAAAACTTAAATACAGCTAGTTAGGAATAACCTATGTATTGAAGTCTCTTAACTACTCTTAATAAAAAGTTATATACTATATCTGTTTGGAAAATGCTGTCGCATGTTTGTCTAGATTCGTATGTATCTAGAGACTAAAACGTGTCTATTTACATATGAATAGACAAATTTGTGGCATCCTTTTTGACACGGATAGAGTATAAGAAATAAAAAACTAGGAACATGGTACGGTATTTACAATAGCATATCATAGAGCCTAGAGCCTACAAATAACTTCTGAAATATAAGATGTTGTAAATATTCAATATGGACTAGATTCGGACTGAAACAAGTGAATAGACATACTAAATCCTTTGTCTATATTCACGCGATTCAGAAAATTGCCAGATTTCATTATACTTCGGAATGGAAGGTGTAGCAGTATTTCGGGGCAACTACTGCATGGAAATTAATTAGCAAATGGGTTATGGGTATGGATATAAGGCAACGCAATAGAGCCTCCTCAGAACTTATGCATGGCTTCCTCGCTGATAGGTCCACACTTACTTATTGGTACATCATCTTGCAATGTCTAAGTTAAGAAAACTGGTGGTTCATCTTATCATGCACTTCCAGATGCCTTCTTGCAAAGCTAGCTAACAAGTCTATATGCATCCCCCTCCATCTCATGCATGGTTTTTTATAACATCAGAGCATATCCAGCAATGACTTAAATTGGGGAAAATGATACACATCACCCGGGGGATGGAACAGTTCCATCCCCCGGGTTCGTCTCCCACGACCTTTTCACCCGTTGTGGACCCCACCTTGACGTTATCTTCGTCTTCTCTGTCGTAGATCGAATCAGGAAATTCCTTAAGAGCCTCCGCTCGCCGCTTGGCCGGAGCACGTACCTTCGCACTCCTTCTTCCCCGACGTCGCGCCACCTCTCCTCTCTCTTGCCGCCTCCGTTTGTCTTCCCCTTCTCCGTCGCCGCGCGCCCCCAGCCTGCTACCGTACGTCCTCCCATGAAGCACCGCCGCCAGCCACGACCCTCAGTTGTCGCGCCGCTGCCGCCATGGCCTCGTGTGCTACCTCCTGCCCCCACGCCCTCTGTCGCCACGACCCTATGTTGCTGCGCCGTCGCCATGGCCTCGCGTGCTGCATCCCCCAGCATACCCTACGCCCCATGGCCCATGCCGTTGCCCACAACCATGGTCGCGCCGACATGACGCAGCCTCGAAGGCGTCCTTCGTTGCTCCCTGCGGCGACATCGTTTGCTACCTACGGTGCCAGTTATTGCTATATGCGGCATCCGGAGTTGCTACCTGCGGCGAGCGGCACTGCTACACACGGCGAGCGACCCTGCTACACACGCCCTCTGCTGTTGCTACCTTCGGCGAGCAGAGCTACTATAATGATATTTTTTCGCTACGAGATTTTGCTCCGACGATGTTTTCAGCGAAGTCGGCTTTTGCTACATTAGCATAATTATTTTGCTATATTCGTTATCTGATTTTGCTACAATATCATAAACTTCTTGCTACAAGGTCTCTGGCGAGATCACCGGCGAAAGTCTTTGGCGAGTCTTCGATGAAGTCAGTTTTGCTACACTAGCACAAATATTATGCTACATAGTCTCCGGCGAAGTCTCCGACGAGATCTGTCTTTTTTATTTTCTCGTGGACGAACCATTTTTTTGCTACAGTGTAGCAAAACGGGGGATTATATAGCAAAAGCGGGTCTGAGTGTAGTAAAAGCGGGATTTAGGTGGACACGTGTCAGCACGAGGATCCGGGGGATCGAAAGTTTTTATCCCTCGAGGGATGCGTAGCACACACGCTCTAATATTTTTTTGCAGCATGCACAGAATTGCATCCAAAACGAACAAACGGTATACCTGCAGCTCCTAATAGCGCGCGCTCAAAAATCTGGAGGAAACGCGCAGAGTCCAGTGCCTAGGAAGTTTCAGCCGCGCGCCGTGGCCCCGCGGCCAGGCCTTCCGTGGCCCCGCGCCTCGTCCTCCGTCGGCCCCGTGCCGTCCTTCTCCTCCTCGTCCGGGAGCGCGCATAGCGCCAGCAGCGACGTGAGCACAACGAAGCTCAGCAGCTGCGACGCCGACACGGCCAGGAGGAGGTGCCCGCCGTCTCGTTGTAGTAGGTGGAGAGGTTGCCATGGACGTCGGGGCAGTTGCGCGCGGACGCGAACGCGGCGGCGGCGGCGGCCTGGTCCGGCTCGCGAAGGTGTTCGGTGAAGAGGCGGTAGGAGGAGAGGCGCTTGGACGCGGTGGTGCTGCCACCGCAAACTCCGGGTGGCCGGTTTGGGCACGAGGCCGTCGGCGTGTACGCGTCTGTCTCTGGTCAGCAGAAGCGGCTGCTCTGGATCAGAACCGTCTGTCTCTGGTCTGCCTTCCATCGCGTGTACGCGCGCAATGCCAATGGTAGGTGCTGCGCTCACGAATCCGTGCAGGCAAAAATGGTGAAGTGGACGGAGTATATAAAGAAATTTTGTGTTGATTTTCAGTCTATTTGTTTGATATTGTTTGATCTCTTTTTTGCTGCACGTATGTGAAAAAGGGTGTCTTTGTCACTGTATTTTAGAGCGTCTCGTGGAGGGACGTTTTTACCTTCTTGACGTGTGCTGTGTTCGGATCGAGCGCGCTGCAAACGACTTTTACAACGCTAAATTTTAGAGTCCCTGCTGAAGATGCTCTCACTCGGTGTAAGTTTACGGCAGTGTGTTATGAGAGCATCTGTTGTTGCAGATACCGCACCCGGCCCTGTCCCGTAATGTAACCGCTCATTTGTAATATGCGATGAAAAAAGTGGCCATTCTAAATACCCTAAACCGTACATCATTCAAAATATGTTTGCAATTCACCGCAAAAGTTTGCTTCGGTGCCGCATATATACCGTATGGAGGGCTCGCGATGCGGTCTTGGCGCTTCGGTTGGCGGGAGGGAAATTTCTCCTCCCCTACTTTCCGCGCAGCCCCCATCGCCGTTGATCTGCCGCTGCCGGCCGTTTCCACCCCCAATCTCGGTCTCCTCCCTACCATCACTCTCTCACTCTCGTCCCCGCTGCCATGGCGAGACCCATTCTAAACGAGTACGAGGTCGCGAGGTTCGCCTAGTACGACATCCTCGGGCCATCTCGCGCGACGATTCTGGCTCGATGGGAACTCAGCTACGCCGGGGTGCCGATGGCACCGGTTCCGCGCGGTTTCTCTGCTTGGCTCGCCGGATCGAGGATTGCCACCGCGAACTACCGGAGTGGACGAGGGCAATGGCCCGATATGCGCCGGCGAGATCATATTGGCGGAAGCGTTTCGAGAAGGAGCGCATGGTGGCGCTTGGCCTCTGCCTTATTCACGGGCAGCAGGTCCATCCCGATCTCGGCAACACCAAAGGAGTGCGCTCTTCTGGGCAGTTCGTGGCCGCACAATCGACACCGTCATTGCCGAGGCGCGCCGAGAAGAGTTCTGGAGGCAGACGAACCTTGCTAGAATCGTCGAGATTCATGACAGCGGAAGCGGTGTGGAGGAGGCGGAGGACGGTGACGCGGAGGCGGACAGCGAAAGCGACATCGTGGATTAGGTTTATACTTTAGTCGTTTGTTACTACTATGATTGAGAAGTTTGTCGTTAAATTATGTCACGTAATTACTAATATCTATGGTTAAATTCTATTCTATTTCTCCTTCGAAGCACTAAATTGTGTGCTTTGAGGTAAAACTTATTTTGCGATACACGCGACAGGGCAGAATAGATACGGCATATCTGACCCGTAAAAAGGAATATTCGGTTTTGCGGTACACTTTGCGGCATCTGCTCGACCCCGGTCTTTTTCGCACCGTAAACACGAGATGCGGTTCACTGCAAACACGTTTTGCGGGATGCCGGATGCGGTTAGAGATGTTGTGACCAGCTTATAATTTACTGTAAAACATAATAAATACAAAATAAAACAAACTACCGTATTATACAAACTAAAACAAGCGAGGTTGGAAAAGCTAGCTGAACTATCCTAGTCCAACTCCTCAATGCCGAACGCGGCGGAGGCAAACCAAACACCTCAATTTCTTGGACAGGATTTGTCTTGTATATCAAGCAAACAACTCTTTTAATTACCTCCACGACGGCGCATCCATATATATAGCCACCTAGTCTGTCTCCGTACGTACTCAACCCAAATCAATCACAAGCCACCTCGATCTAAATCTCGGCCGCCGCACGTTCACGATCGAGCAGCGAGTCCGCGGGTAGAGATCGATGTCTTGGCCGTGGGAGAACAAGGCGGCGGTGGACGAGCGGTTCCACGCGCAGCACCCGACGGCGTTCACCGTGACCAGATCCGACTCCTGGAGCGGCCACGGGTTCAACGTCACCAGCTTCGGCGGCGGCAACGCGGCCGTGATGGAGGTGAAGACGGCCCACCTGGGCAACAACAACCTGCGCTCCCTCCTCTTGTGCGACGCCGCCTCGCACGACCCCCTCGTATCCGTCGAGGAGCGCCGCTTCGGCGTCGCCGGCCAGCGGCGGTGGGAGGCGTTCAAGGGGCGCGACACGAGAGGCAAGGACAGGCTCTTCGCCGTCGTGGACAGGACGCGCTTCTTCCAGCTGGGGAACACGGTGCACGTCTTCCTCGAGGGCAACGCCACCGGCGAGCGGGTCCCTGACTTCGTGGTCCGAGGCAGCTACTACCTCGGCACCATGACCGTCTCCCGTGGCAATGACGACGACGGCGGCGGCGGCGGCTTTGTCGCGCAGATCCGAAACGAGAGCGGCCTCTGGGCATCGCTGCTTGGGGAGAACAGGTATAGCCTGTGGATCAAACCGGGCGTCGACCAGGCGTTCCTCATCGCCCTCACCGTCATCCTCGACCAGATGCATTCTCCTCGTTATGATAATTCAGCCACTACTCCACGTCAAAGTTATCAGAATTAAGGCTGTCACTGCTATATAAGGCAGATTTAGAGTTAATTTTAGTCATATATATATCGTGGTTAATTAGTTCCGTTCGATCGAGAGTTCGTAAACCTAGCTAGCTAGAAGGGTCGTGTATACGTCGTAAGCTGTCAGGGAATTTAATTTTGCAAGTCATCACAACTCAAGGATTATCATGTTTTTTGTGTTTTGCTTCCGTATTTGTCTCAGTCATATATCGTGTGCCTCGTGGTCAGTTTCGTTCCATCGAGAGATAGTAAACACTTGACTTTACCCGTGAGTCAACTATTGTTTTTCCTATTTTGTTTATCAAGAACATATTCCACCATCACGACACGTGTGGTGACAAACAAATTAGTCTACTAAAATCTCGACACTAACTAACTAAATAAGCTTATTGTATCTGATGGCACAATTGTTATCATGTTGCTGGTCTTCAACATTACTAAACTAAGTAAATCGGCAATAAGCTTATTGTTTCTCAAAAACTAAATATGGTACAATTTATAGGAAAAGGAGCAAAAAATATCATGTAGGTAAATAGGCTGATAACAGCACCGAGCACAACTAGCAAATAATCTCGCGTATGGTGCAGCGGTCGTTGACGTTCTACAAAAGTCGTCGTTGGAGAAATCGTCATCGGACGACATCATGGTTGCCAGTTGTCATGCTCCCCCAAAACCCGATCGCTTCTCACCCGTATAGGTTTACGAGAGGCGGGATTACAGACACATATTGTCCCGATCTATGGTGCATGTCGCACGCCGGGATAAGAAAGATTAAGGCCACGACTCATGGTTTTGAAAGTAGACGCGTGTTATATGTTAGCACTAGGGTTCGCGTCTGCGCTTATATAGTGCAGGTCGGGAAGGTCACGGGTTGCATCCACATGTCCGAGTCGACAACAGCCCATGATCGATAAAATCCATAAACGACTCTACGCGCAGCACCCGACGGCTTTCACAGTGACCAGATCCAACACCCGAAGCGTCCACGGATTCAGCATCACCAACTTCGGCGGCAACTAGGTCGTGATGCAGGTTAAGACGGTGCACCTGGGAAACAGCAACATGAGCTCCCTCCTCTTGCTTGACGCAGCCTCGCACCCCCCCCCAGTCGTCGAGGAGTGCCATTTCGGTGTCGTCGGCCAACGACGGTGGGAGGCGTTCAGGGGCCACGACACAGGAGGCGCAGACAGGCTCTTCGTCGTCGTGGACAAGACATGGTTCTTCGAGCTAGGGAACACGATGCACGTCTAACGTCTTCCTTGACGGAAATGCCTCCAGCGAGCGGGTCCCTGACTTCGTTGTCCGCGGCAGCTACTACCTCGGCACCATGACCGTCTCCCGTGGCAATGACGACGACAATGGCTTTGTCGCACATATCCGAAACAAGAGCAGTCTTTGGGCCTCACCACTTCAGAGAACATGTATAGCTTGTAGATCAAATCGTGGGTCGACCAAAAGTTCCTCCTCGCCCTCACTGTCATCCTCGACTAGATTCATAGCCCTCGTGATGATTCAGCCACTAATCCACGTTGAAATCATCATAATTAAGGTGTAACCCAATTGTCAATCAATGCTACTATAAGAGGCAAATTCAGAACTAGTCATACCATGGTTAGTTTAGTTCACCCATCAAGTTAATTAGATGTTGTGTTAGGGTGAACTAGTTAAAGGATATGAAGAAAGGTCGAGTTTTTGTTAAATTAGTTTTTTGTTTTGCAAGTCATCACTTGTACGAGGGTTATAATGTTTTTTTTCTGTTTTGCTTCCATATGAATTTGTTCTGAGCGATACTTATAAACCATAAACCCTAAATCTTAGGCGGGTGTTTTTCCTATATGAATGTCTTATAAATGTCCGTACAGTTTTTGTTCACGTTTTCTATTTGATTGTGGGACTAAATTTCTTAGGCCTTCCAATCCTAGTCAACTAAAGTCCAAAAAAAGCACTGGGCGCAGTTTAAAAACCTTAGGCAGTTGCACATTGCAATATGCTCAGGGATAATGTCTTGTACAACAAGGAAAAGACACGAAACACAAGAGTACAAGGACATAGGGTCTTCTCATTTGAATCTCCTTCGCCAGGGCACCATATATAGCTACTCAATCTTGTCATGAACTTGGATTTTACATATGTCTAGCTACCGTTTCGGAAAAAAAAACATATGTATAGCTAGACTGAGTGTACACGCCCTTCCTAACTAAAGTGGTGACTTTTAGTGAAGTTCGACTAAGGTTTGAAAACTTTGTTCTTTGAGCGAAAAGGTAGAATTCTCTTTAGAGGTCCGCTCCGGTACACACCCTCCAAAAACTTTTTTTAAAGAACTGGCAAATACCTCTCAAAACTTAAAAGCGGTAATACAATATTCAACCTTTAATTAGGTAATTATCACCCGCGATACTGAATCCAAACATGTACACCACTCGTATACTATCAAATTGGTGACATCCTCAGTCACAATGCTCACAGTGTGCGTTAACGACGATGCCTTGACTTAGTTGCGAAGGCAGGATTGAACGAAAAGGAGGACCGAGCAAGCTAAATTTTATATAAGGGGGGCCGATCGAGCTAATATTCACTAATTATACCCTTAATCACCTGTAAAACTAGGATTTCTCCTTGTTGGCTTGGCCCTGCTAGTCCCCCTAGCTCCGCCACTGCCTTAACGCCTTGGCCTCATTTGGGAAGGCGGCGGAGTTCGCGCTATGGTCGAAGTCGCAAAACAACGGCATGGACGACTGGCCACAACGTCCATCGAGTGTGTCGTGTTGATTTTGGAAGACGGAGAATGCTGCATTACATCATTACATGGGCTGCATTATTTGCCTCCCTCGGATAATGCCGAATCTCGGACGAGTTTTAAAAGGCCAAGACTCTGATCTCGACCGTTGATCTTATCATAAACCCCAACTAAGTTCAAAAATTAGGCAACCGGAAGTCAAAAAATAACTAATTAAGGAATTCCGGTACTACTATTGGCAGGGATAATAATGTCTTGTACAACCCGGAGTAATCTTTTTTTTAGGTATGTTGTACAATCATGAAGATATATACTCCGTACGAACGGTTTAGTTAGCCTCGGTAATCTGTTGTCGCTCTGCCTGAGGAGGTAGATCCAGATCGCGAGCACCGACCGATCGACAATGGCGCCGGCACCGCCGGTGGTGGTGGACGCGCGGTACTGCGCGCCACGCGCGACCGCGTTCAAGGTGTCCCAGACGTTTTGGAACGACTTAGCCGTCACGGACGCCCACGGCGCGGCTGCGATGCGGATGGTGTCGACCGACTTCGGCCTCCTCCACAGCTACCTCCTCGTGGACACCTCCGCGGCGTCGCGCCGCCCCGTGCTCACCGTACGGCGAGCGTCCCTGTTCGATATCGGCCGGAGGTGGGAGGCGTACAGGGGGGAAAGCACCAGCCGGAGCAACCTGCTCTTCGTCGCCGTCGCTGGGCCTTCGCCCTTCAGCACGGCCATACACGTGCATCTCGCCGGCAGAGGTGAGAGGGACCCCGACTTCGTCGTCGCATGTGGCTTCTTCATCCCCGACTACGCAGTCTCCCGCGCCGGCGGCGGTGTCGTTGCTCAGATCAAACATAGGGATTTACTGTTTGTTGACTACTATGATGTTAGCGTCAAGGCCGGCGTGGACCATGCTTTCATCCTGGCGCTCACCGCGATTCTGGAGGACATACGCCTGGACGACATTCGTCGAAAACGCACCTAGAGGCTAGAACTCGGGAACTGAATTTGCCCACATCTTCACTTTTTTTTATGTCTGTATATATATTATTTACAATCAGTTCGCCAAACTTGGTTAAATTTATCAAAACTTTACTCTAGTTTTTTATAGATCCATATTACATATCATATTTGTGTAGAAGGTGAAGAAACATTTACAACAGTTGGGTACAATGCTGCGTACAGCAAGACCGAAACACACCCACCGCACTTACCTAACTACTCGGGTACAATTTGACACCCTTCAACACCTGCCATTAGTAGTCCATCAGCTGAATTTATCTAGTGTGTTCTTGGCTAGCCTAGGGATTGCACTGCAAGTTCCTGTTCCAAAGAATCCTGGAGTTCATTTGCTTCCAGAATGACCAACATGTTTAGAATCACTAAAACATCAAAGTCTTTCCTTTCATTCGGCCTGAAGTTTCTCCTTCCATTAATCCACCACTCCTCAATTTGATCATGCATTGTCAGTGGATTTGGGGCTAGTCCTTTGGACCGAACCGCACTTCTCTAGCATTATCTATTTTCAGCTAGTTTTGTATTCCAAAAGAACCTCTACCAGGTTTTTTATATTCATATGCATTTCTTGATATTTATAGCATGAAAATGGTTAGATACAAAAGTGTAATGTGGTTATTTCAATCCAAAGTGTAAAGTGATAATAAAAGTTTATTTTAATTACTGGGATTCAGCAGTAACATGAGAGTTTTAAAATGCCCCAAACTAAAAAAAACTTGTTTTTAAGATAGAGTACAGTTCTAGTTTAGCACGGTAAAATCTACTTGTAATGAAAATTATTATCTAGACATTGTAAAAAAATTGTATATTATAAGGAATGGGTTTACATCATAAATTGTATGATTTAATGATGAGCATTTTTTTAAAAACCATTCTTCTAATCAACCTCAAAAGTAGAATTCAAGATAGTACATGAGGAATGTTATTTATAGTAATAAAAACAACATACGTTTGATGGCATGATGAACAAATATAAAAGTTTAGTATGAATTTCCCTTTGTCTACAAAATAATCATGATTTCGAGTCGCAAGGTGACTTGTATGAGAGTGGGGCAAGTAGTAGACGAATTTAATTAAGCTACTAGTATGAATTAAATTAGGTTCATTTTGAATTTCACTAAGCTAGTAGTAAAATAAATCAACTACAAAGGTTTACCTGTATAGAAGTGGGACTAAGCATTCACTATGACTTGCAATGTCAACCTATCTAATCAAACAAGGCAATAGGAGCTCCAGGGAATAATGATGGTACGAAAACTAAAAGCATCGACATAAGAATAGCAATAGAGACAAGAGAAAACTAAAAATGCAAAATAGGTAGCAAGGGAAGGATTTTCTCATGGAAGCGAAGTGGGTGGAATCGCAACATTCGAATAACTGCAGACGAGCTTCCTACGGTGAAGCTCAGAATCGTCCTCTGTCAGGAAAAACCAAATACACATACGGAAAAGAAGGAACACAATCAACAGGCATAAAAGTGCAATGCATGAAAGAATGATGCATAGCAAGATATAATAACGCGACATGTTTAGTGAGTCAAGTTTAAGTGATCAAAGAATAGATGCATTGCAATAATAAGGTGGGACACATAGTTAGGGTTTTGGTTGCATAACAATTTAGGGTTTTACGATGCATGATGCAAAAGAACAAAAGGATGACAGATTTAGAATCCTCGCATTTTTTTATCGATGTAGACATATTATTTGTTTAATTTGGATTTACGGTTTAAAAGATACGAATTTTGCCATTTTTAGCTATTGTGAGGTGACATTAAATATGCAATTATGAGTTACAATCCTTTATGCCACAGCAAAATAATGCTACCGAATTCTAAAGGGGTCTTTAATGTCTCCTAGAAATTTGCATATACCCCCGTGTGTGACAGCACATGTTTTTTATTTCGTATTACAATTTTTTTTACCATTGATGTCGTCAATTTTGTCTTTTCTTACATGTTCTTACAAATTTATTTTTTTCTACATGTGTACAATTAGCAAGTTTTTCTCTGCGTGTGATGGATTCATGTTTTATATTGTTAGTCTTCAAATGTATGCATCCATGAGAATGAATTTGTGGCCTGGAATCGAAAGAATAAGCGATGTCACATTGAGAGTCTAACAAGAAGACGTTCTTGCGTGATAAAATCTATATTTTCAAATTGGTTCGACAAATTGCATAATTTAACAAAAGTTTGATCTAGATTTTGTTTTGAGTAAAATCCACCGTTAGTACCCGAAGTTGACACCCTACGGTCACCGACCATAAAAATATGCGATTTACGGTAATACGATGATTGTCTTATTATGGTCACCGGAGCTCCGTACAACAATGTATTTGCCAATGTGACACAAAGAGACCCTATATGTTAGCCTCGTTAGCACTAAACAAAGACTATTTTCAAATAACAAAACAACACTACTAGGAAAAGGCCCATCAGTGGCGCACCATTTTGGGACTTCTGTGGCGCATATGGGATACGCCACTGTTAACTCGCCACTAAAGTTCAGTTCTATGGCACATATTAAAATGCGCCACAGAAGTCTAAAAAACTTCTGTGGCGCAAATGGCCAAAATGCGCCACAGAAGTCCCGAACCAGATCTAAAACTTCTGTGGCGCATTTGGCCAATATGCGCCACAGAAGTTTTTTTCAAATTTCAAAAAAAAAACGCCGGCTAGATCTGGACGGAGGTGGTGCTCGCCGGAGGTGGGGGTCGCCGATGGAAGAGAGAACGAGGTCGCTGGTGGATGGGGTGGAGGTCGTCGGTGGAGGAGAGGAGGAGGCCACCGGAGGAGGAGGAGGCCGCCGGAGGAGGAGGAGGAGGAGGAAAAGGTCGCCGGAAGAGGAGAAGGTCACCGGAGGAGGAGCTCGCGGGAGTGGAGGAGGGAGGTGGGAGGAGGAGGAGCTCGCCGGGGTGGAGGAGGAGGGAGGTGGGAGGAGGAGGAGGACCTCACCGGGGTGGAGGAGGGAGGAGCTCACCGGGATGGTGGAGGAGGAGGAGGAGAAGCTCACCGGGGTGGAGGAGAAGGAGGAGGAGGGGGAGGAGGAGAAGGAGAAGGTGAGGAGAATGAGAGAAGAAGTGGAGGAGAAGAAGGATGGAGGAGTGGAAGGGTATAAGAGAGGGAGAAGGGGGAGGGATTCAAAATTCGAATCCCTCCTGCAAAATCTAAATAATCGCCAAACGACCGTAGGTGGTTGCTAGCGGATGCGAAATCTCGTTCTCGTAATTTTGGTATATTATACATATTTTTTCGACATAAACTTTTTTTATATAAAAAGTCGAAATGCATGTTTGTTAATTTTCCTACAAACTAGACCATATTACCTATCACTATATGAAAGGATTTTATTTTTTGAAGTGTTTTTCATTTTCTATTATTTTTTACAAGGCTAAAAAGGCGATCCAAGGGGGGGGGGTAGAATCTGTTTTTTCTACAGAAACTTAGATAAACATCTACGGTGCATATGGTCATATGCGCCAGAATGTTGGTCAGAGTATAGTCAATGAATTCTGTGGTAGGGTCCACCCGAGCTTTTCTGTGGCGCATATGTCCATATGCGCCATAGAAGTTGAAACTTCTGTGGCGCATGTGGACATATGCGCCACAAAACTTCAAACTTCTATGGCGCATTTTTTCTATATGCTCCATAGAAGTTCTGTGACGCATTTGATAAAATGCGCCACTGGACAGCTTTTGTGGCGCATGGTCAGAACCATGCGCCACAGAAGGTATGTCTATCTATAGCTAGTTTCAAGCATGACCAAATTAGAAAAATACAAGAAGAATCATACCCCTGCCTCCAACCTGCATCTCGTATCACCTCCCGACTACACCTCTAGCGTTGTGGGAAGTTGATGGTCCACCATAGAGGAAGCTAGGTAGGGAAGGGAACGGTCAAACCGCCATGGTGGCCTTCCCCTTCATCTCCCGTGCAAGGTTGAACATGGTTAGGGTCTTGCCACCGAAATGGACACGACACTGGATGATGACGAGGTGCGGGAATCCATCGCAAAACATGAGGGGTGCCTCCTTGTCGACCACCCACACGCATGCGGTGTCGGTCCTTCACAAGTGGACATGGATGCTAGCATGCTTTCCCTAGACCCTGCACTGCGTCTCTGCCTGAGCGCTGGTCTTCCTCGGCACCGGAAGTGTCGTGTCGCCCTCGTCATGCTCCACCGCCATCCCGCCGGCCTCTCCTACCTCTACAGAACAGCGTCGTCGAATTTCGTCTCATCTGCGACCGCACCTCCTTCAGGTTCCCCTCGTCGACCTTATGCTCGCCCACTCAGGACGCGCACCTTCTCTCCTCGCTCATTTGTGATACTACCTATGTCCCAGAAATGAATATTGCTTCTAGGTACACTCATTAGAGGTCATGAGTGTAGACACTACTAGGAAAAACCTTACTAGTGGCTCACCACTTTTGGGTATAGGTGGCGCACCCCTGGTGCGCCACTAGCGAGGCGCCACTAGTAAATATTACTACTTCAAATATGTGTGGTGCACCCCATGATGTGCCAACCATAGTGAATAATAGTCCCTACTAGGAAAATGGCCATTCGTGACGCACCTGAAAAGGGCATCTGTGGCGTACTAGGAGTGCGCCATGGGCCTCGCGCTACGGCTATCTCCTCATCGTGGCGCACTTCCTGGTGCGCTACGGTTATCTCGAGATAGGCGTGGCGCACTACCCGGTGCGCCACGGGTAGGGGTACAGGGTGCGCCACGGATGTGTTTTTTAAAAAACAAAAAATGCAAAAAACACCCTCGTTTTGAATTGCAAAAGCAATCGGGTCCGTGCATCGCCGCCGTCCAGTCACCTCGCTGGAGCATGGCCGTGGCCACGACCTACCACCGCATGGAGGTGCAGGAGGCCGTGGCCGCTATAGTCCTCACCGGCGTCGAGGTGGTAGGAATGGTGTGGTTGGAGAAAGGAAGGTAGGAAGAGAGGGAGGTAGGAAGATATGGAGGAAGAGAGGGAGGAAGGGAGGTCGGTGAGGAGAAGGATGCCTCCGTCACGCCGCCGTCACTGCAAGGAGAGGAGGAGGCCGCAGTTGCGCCGCCTCCGCGCCACCGTCACTTCAAGGAGAGGAGGAGGCCGCCGTCGCGCCGTCACTGCAAGGAGAGGAGAAGGGGAAGGAGGAGAAGGAAGAAGGAGAAGGGAGAAGGAAAAGGGAGAGGGGAAAGGAAAAGGTAGGTGGGCGGGGTGGGGATTCAAATTTTGAATCTCGCACAACTTACTCGTAGCGCACTAGGTGGTGGTGCGCTACGGATAAGTTGTCCTTTTTTTCTGCAGGAAAAAACGGTCTTTTGACCATAACTTTTTACTCTTTTCGAATTTTGAAAATCTAAATAATCTCTAAACGATCGGAGGTCGTTGCTAGCGGATGCGAAATCTCGTTCTCGTCATTTTGGTATATTATACGTATTTTTTCGACATCGTATGCAAAAGTTACGGCCGTTTTACCGTGGCATAAACTTTTTTTGTATAAAAAGTCGAAATGCATATTTGTTAATTTTCCTACAAACTAGACCATATTACCTATCACTATGTGGAAGGATTTTATTTTTTGAAGTGTTTTTCATTTTCTATTATTTTTTACAAGGTTAAAAAGGCGATCCATGGGCGGGTAGAATCTGTTTTCCTACAAAAACTTCTCTGGCGCATGCCTCTATATGCGCCACAGAAGATAAACTTCTGTGGCACATATGTTCATATGAGCCACAGAATGTTGGTCAGGGTACAGTCAATGAATTCTGTGGTAGGGTCCACCCGAACTTCTGTGGCGCATGTGGACATATGCGCCAACTTATGTGGCCAAATTTGATAAAATGCGCCACTGGACAACTTTTGTGGCGCATGGTCAGAACCATGCGCCACAAAAGGTCTGTCTATCTATAGCTAGTTTCAAGCATGACCAAATTGGAAAACTGGAAGAAGAATCCTACCCCCTACCTCCAACCTGCATCTCGTATCACCTCCCGACTACACCTCTGGCGTTGTGGGAAGTTGATGGCCTCCACCGTAGAGGAAGCTAGGTAGGAAGGGGAACGGTCAGACCGCCATGGTGGCCTTCCCCTTCATCTCCTGTGCAAGTTCGAACATGGTTAGGGTGTTGCCACCGAAACGTACATGACACTGGATGATGACGAGGTGCGGGAATCCATCGCAAAACATGAGAGGTGCCTCCTTGTCGACCACCCACACGCATGCGGTGTCGGTCCTTCGCAAGCGGACATGGATGCTAGCATGCTTTCCCTAGACCCTGCACCGCGTCTCTGCCTGAGCGTTGGTCTTCCTCGGCACTGGAAGTACCGTGTCGCCCTCGTCATGCTCCACTGCCATCCCGCCGGCCTCTCCTACCTCTACAGAACAGCGTCGTCGACCTTCGTCTCATCTGCGACCGCACCTCCTGCAGGTTCCCCTCGTCGACCTCTACGGCTATCTCCTAGCCGTGGCGCACTTCCCGGTGCGCTACGGTTATCTCGAGATAGGAGTGGCGCACTACCAGGTGCGCCACGAGTAGGGGGTACAGGGTGCGGCACGGCTGTGTTTTTAATAAAACAAAAAAATGCAAAAAACACCCTCGTTTTGAATTGCAAAAGCAACCGGGTCCGTGCATCGCCGCCGTCGTGTCACCTCGTTGGAGCATGGTCGTGGCCATGACCTAGCACCACAGGGAGGTGCGGGAGGCCATGGCCGGTCTAGTCCTCGCCGGCGTCGAGGTGGTAGGAATGGTGTGGTTGGAGAAAGGAAGGTAGGAAGAGAGGGAGGTAGGAAGAGAGGGAGGAAGGAAGGTCAGTGAGGAGAAGGATGTCGTCGTCACGTCGCCGTCACTGCAAGGAGAGGAGGAGGCTGCCGTTGCGCCGCCGCCGCGCCACCGTCACTTCAAGGAGAGGAGGAGGCCGCCGTCGCGCCGTCATTGCAAGGAGAGGAGAAGGGGAAGGAGGAAAAGGAAAAGGAAAAGGAGAAGGAGAAGGAAGAAGGAGAAGGGAGAAGGAAGAAGGAGAAGGGAGAAGGAAAAGGGAGAGGGAAAAGGTAGGTGGGCGGGGTGGGGATTCAAATTTTGAATCCCGCCCAACTTACTCGTAGCGCACTAGGTGGTGGTGTTGCTACGGGTAAGTTGCCCTTTATTTTTTTTTCTTCAGGAAAAAACGGTCTTTTGACCGTAACTTTTTACTCTTTTCGAATTATGAAAATCTAAATAATAGCTAAACGACCAAAGATCGTTGCGAGCGGATGCGAAATCTCGTTCTCGTCATTTTGGTATATTATACGATTTTTTTCGACATCGTATGCAAAAGTTACGGCCATATTACCGTGGCATGACTTTTTTTTGCAGAAAAAGTGGAAACTCATGTTTGTTAATTTTCCTAGAAACTATACCACAGTACCTACCTAAAGATGAAAGGATTTTATTTTTTGATGTGTCTATTATTTTCTTTTATTTTTTGCAAAACATAAAAAGGCGATCCACGGGGGGGGAGGGTGGAGTTGGTGCAGGCCACTTAGTCGTAGGGCACTAGGGCAGAGTGCCCTACGGGTAAGTTGACCAAGCTGCTGCAGCACACATGCCCGTAGCGCACTAGGTCAAGGTGCTCTACGGCTAAGTGACACATCCGTAGCGCACCTTGACCTAGTGCGCTACAGGTATGTGTGTTGTGGCCACATGTGCCTTGGCCCACACATAGCCGTGGCGCACCACCCCCATGTGCGCCACGCCACGGATTAGTCAGAGGGCACTGTGGGCGCCACGTAGTGTGGATTACCTATAGCCGTTTTCCTAGTAGTGAGTGGCGCATTGGTAGTCTGATAACCTCCAAGGGCAGGGAACCACTATAGTACAATTCGATAAGTATTTGAGTATAGAACTCACGAGTAGCTAAAGCTATATTATCTATTATCTAAGGCCCTATAACCTACTTATATGGCCTTCTACGCAAAGCAATGAACTATAGGTGTAAGATACTTTTTACTTCTAACTAGAAAACGGTGAAGTGCTGAAAGTAATAACATGAAGTAAACTATTGCAAGTAAAGTAAAAGCATGTAAAGTAACAACACGTAAAGTAGAAGCAAGTAACTCAAGGGAGCAAGTGTTTAGGCAAATAGTTATTTCATTCATTTGGTTATCACAATTAGTGAAGCACATGGATAGTCTTTTTATTGTTTTTTATAGAGAGGGGTCATAAATAGGTGTAGCCTTACTAAGCAAATACACCACTAGTGATTGATCCCAAGGCCGGTTAACAGCAAGCAAGGGAGTTATTAAGACATAGAGTCCAATCACCGATTTAAGTTTCAGGGTCCCCATAACTTATCCTCCCGTTAGTTAACCATGAATTAGGATAGCTGAAGGAGATATGTCCTAGAGGAAAACAATAAAGATGTTTATTATCATATCTCATTAGTTCATAATTGTTTTATAGCATACTACAACTATATCAAGAGAAAACATTGATACGGGTGTGGTATATAAATAAGGGATTTCTATTTTCGTGCCCCTAGTTCGTTAGTTGTACCCAGTTTTCCCCAGCCGCTTAACTTTTCCTCACTTTTGTCCATCCCCTTGTACAAAACTCTCACACCGTCTGAAACTCACCGTCCGTTAGCATTGCCGTTACGTGCTGACAAGTGGGCCGCATCCAGTCGGGTCTCATAGTGGACCCCCTCCCCCCGTTACGTGCTCACAAGTAGGACCAGTTGGTCAGGAACGCGTTATGCTGACGTGTGGGCCATGCCATGTTGGACTGCGTGGGGTCGGCTTGTTGGGAACGCGTTTTGGGGGATATAGTGTGGGACCATGTGGGGCATGTTTAGAAGTTACATGCGCCCTGCCACCTAAATTGTAAGATTTTTTTGTTATTTTTATGATTGGCCTTTTTAAGAGAGCATTTTTCCTTTATGTCGCTAACAATTGTGCTTTTTTTTGCCAAAAAGGTAGCGAATCTAGAGCAGCTTCTCTTTTCATTCATGGTTCCATTAGGTCCTCGTTTTTTCTCAATCTGGTAGCAAATCTAGAGCAGCAAATATAACCAGCACCATTAATACATTCAGTAAACAGAGAGATGTAGATAAAGCAGCTAATATAGGATATATAAACAGAGCAGATGTAGATAAAGCAGCTAATATAGGATATATAGTATGATACTTAAACTAGGTTTGACAATTAGGCTGCTCAGCAGCAGCAGCAGACAAGTTCAACAACGACAATAATACAAACGAAGCTGCTTTACAGCAGTAGTAGCACAAGATCAGTGGCCCCTCATGGCCTCCGCTAGGAGGGCCTCCGCCTCCTCCCTCTGGTGCTTCCTCCACTTCTTGCTGCCCAGTCCCTTGACCTTGGGCGCCTTGGGCTTGATCAGGGGCATGCGACCCTCCTTGATGACTGCCTTATGGAGGTTGCAGAGGTGAAAACCGAGTGCTTGGTGCTTGGTTTTGAAGTCGTTGGCGTTCACGGACGGGCCGCAGGTCTTCACGTCCTCGACATGCTTCATGAGGGAGTTGAAGTCGGTTGTGAGGCTCCTGGTGCAGAAGGGGCACCTGCAGAAGTCACCGGCGAAGAAGTTGTCGTACTAGCCGGACTTCAGCCTCCTCAGCACCTGACGAGTCTTGGTGTCTTTGTACTCATCGTCGCTGCAGATGTCGCTGCTATCCACCTGTTGGAAAAAACAGTAAATTGCAATAAGGACATGATTATCGGGATTGATTACTTGCAAAAATTAACTGATTGAGATCCCCTGATTATTCCCCAATCCCTAAATCTCAAACCAAATCAAATACTGATACCAACTACAGATCAGCGCTAGTACTAAATAGGGGATCCCTTAACTGCAACTCGAAGGACGAATAAAATAGGATTGAAATACGAATAAAATAGGATTGAAAATACGAACAACCAAACTCTAGTTACCTCCGACCATGGGTCTGTGATGATGTGTAGCTCAGATCACTATAGAGCTTCGTTGGGAGACCCCAAGAGGAAGGTATGATGAGCACATCAGCAAGTTTTCCCTCAGTAAGAAACCAAGGTTATCGAACCAGTAGGAGGAAGGAAATGATCCAAAGGTGTTGCTAGCAACTTGGAAACCTACACAACACAAACTCAAGACTTTGCCCAACGAACAATGAGGTTGTCAATCTCATCGGTTTGCTGAAAACAACGGATTGACTATATGGTGTGGAATGTAATGGTGGCTTGCAGAAAGTAAACAGTAACAGTGGAAGATGTATCAATGGTAAAGATTGGACCGGAGTCCATAGTTCACTAGAGGTGTTCTTATTAAGATAAACAATATAACATGCTGGGTAAACAAATTACAGCGGGGTAATTGACAGGACAGAGCAAGGCATAACAATGCAATACTAGACATTCATGATCCTATGAGATTTGATTGGGAATTACAACAACATACATAGACCGCCATCCAACTGCATCTATGACTAGTAATCCACCTTCAGGTTATCATCTGAACCCCCTCCAGTATTAAGTTGCAAGCAATAGATAACTGCTTTAAGCAAGGTGTGTAAAGTAAACAATCCACTTATTCCATGAACAAGAGATCGTTGTTTTATCCCTAGTAGCAACAATACATCTACAACCTTAGAGATTTCTATCACTTCCCCAGATTAAATAGAGGCATGAACCCACTATCGAGCATAAATACCCCCTCTTGGAGTCACTAGCATATACTTGGCCAAGATAGCTACTAGAAACGGAGAGCATGCAAGATCTCAAACAACACAGACATGATAGAATCAATAAGATAGAATCATTGCGGTGACCCAGCATACCACTGCATGTGTAGTACACTATAGTCATTGATATGACATTCACCGAACACCATTCCGTAAATATCACATCCCTCAGAGTGGTACAACAGAAACATTGCGGGTCCATATTACAAACATAGACACATTATTATTATTACAATGCTAGAAATTCAAGACTTCAAAAGATTCAACTTACAAACCAAATATAAAGTGTTTCAGTGGAAGTTTTAAAGTGACAACTTCAACTCCAACTTGAGCTCAATAACTTATTATTATATATTTTTCATGTTGCTAGGCTCAATTGGTTACTACTACTAAGGCAACTAATATGGCTGGTTCCCGCCCACACCATATCTGATCTCGTAGTCCAACCATTCTACACTGCCCGACAGGTCAGGCTCCTCATATAAGACATCTTCTTGACATTCTGCTGCATACATTGGAGTATCTTCTGGATCCTCAGAGTCTAAGCAGGGGATCAAAGGAAAGGGTGAGTAATAGCGTTACCCCGCAAGTTCAATATATGCAAATTGGGAAGTTTGATACTCTATCTACCACCTCGGACTATAAGTCCTTGGCACTATGCAGTTTTCGTAAATCTTTCTTCAAAGATTGATTTTATTGTTAAAAACTATGCCCATCAGCCTTCACAAGTTCACCAGAACTTTCATGGAGTTCCTTTCCTGCCGCGTTCGTAGCTCCTTCCCGGAACAGGGAGTAAAAAGTTATAGTTCTTACACACTGCAGAGGTGCGTCACTTCACCCATGAGAGATCAACTCCTTGTTGCACAACCGGGCATACATTCTAGTCCACAATTCCATGATGTGGGGCCCAGTAGGTGATCCAAGCCAATCACTGCCCCCTTCGCAACCCCACATGTCTCCTTGGTGTACACCATTCCCACCCATTGAATTACGACAATGGTTAGTACAGACCGTTAGATGCCAGAACTATCGTGGGACGTTGAGGGTTCCCACTCATATAATGCATATCCTTTACGAATTACCAATTAATGCACGCTACGAGGATAACAGCCACGACCTGCACATCCGGCTACATGCGAGAGGAAGAAGATACAACTGACTTCTCCGTCCCATTCCAAATCTCATGGTTAACGCGTGATATACATCGCTAGAATTACTGATGTCATGGGTTGTTAAATTCCTAGATGATTATCATTGTTGCAAATAGAAACCTAAGTTCTATTGCTCCACTATATCATCACTTAGGATGGTATCATCAATTTATTTATTTGGGAAAATAATATTTTTTTCTTGAAACATAGATGATAACACACAGTTTATAAATACTTAGGTAAAGACTCTTCAAAGGACATGAGAAAACGATGAACTTGCCTTGTGATTGCAAGGTAGTGAAGTCGGATGCTTGCACTGGACCTTGAGCTTCTATGTCTACAAAACATCATTATTGCCCGATAAGGACAATATTTAAAAAGGCAAAAATGAACATGCATATTAACGTAATGCATTACTTGTTATTTATTTTCTTTATGAGTTTTACCCAATATTTGAGTTTTCCGAAATATTCTTAGGAACTTAAGAAGTTCCTTCTTAAAGAACAATCTTAAAATTTTATAAATATTATTTTCACTATTTTTTTATAATGTAATATATTATTTATAGAGTTAAAGGCTAATTTTTATTTAATATAAACTCTTATATTTATTTATTTAATAATTATTTTTAAGAATTAGCATTTAAATGAAAGAGAATTTATTTTGGTAACTCAAAATAGTTATTTAGTATTTTTCTAAAATACTGTAATAACTAATATAATAAAGTTATTTTTATTGATTTTTATCTTTTATCTTGAATTTAATAAATTTCCGTAAGGAATATATATATATCATAAAATCCTTAACCAAAAATGCATTTATTAAAAATGGTTTCTTAATTTAATTAAATAGGTTGGTTTATTATGAGTCTAAAAATATATTATTTGTATTTTTCACACTTCTATTTTACTTTCTAGAATTTATTGAGTTCTAGGGGTATTTTTTATTTTTATTAAAGTTCTTTTTAGGGTTTTGGGCCAACCCATTGGGCTTATTGGGCCCATCCTGGCCTAATTGGCCTGTCAAAGGTTCTCCCCGAAGGGGTACTGGCCCTATCGGCCTAGTCTTCTGCCTCACTTTCTCTCGACCTCACCCCTTTGTCCTCCTCGACCCTGTGGTCGCTGACATCGCCGTCATGCGATTCCCGCCGCCGTGGTCCTTTCTGCCCGCCGTCGTGTTGCATGGTGTAGATGCCGACCACACTCCATCGGTTGGTCCAATTCAATTTGGACCTAGGGCCCTTATGCGGTCAGGCTAGCCCCATCCCGAACCCTAGGGTTTGGGGTGGTGCCGGTGACGCCTTCGCCGCTGCCCCCAGTGGTGCTTTGGTTGCGGTGGTGGTGTTGCTCATCTTCAGACGTTGTTGTGGCCGCCGCCTCAGCTCGGTGCGGGTTGTAGCGCCCCTTGGGTGCTCCCCGTTCCGCCGTGTGCTCGTCGGCCCCTCTACTTCCTCTTCTAATCTACAGTGAGGACCTATGGTGAGTTAATTTGGGTTCCCCTTGTGGTTATTTGTCTTTTGCCCCTCTTGAGTTAGGATATGTGACTTTGCCTTGTATCTCTGATTAGGGTTCATACCTGTTCTAGGGTTCTTCCCTGGTTCTAGGGTTCATCCCTCTGTTTAATTGTAAATGATGAATTGTACTGGTAGTGGTGCCTAGTGAGGATTGTGATCAATTGCACTTCAGTGCATTACTGTCTTGTTTTGATTATCTGATGCTAGTGGTGATATAGTGTTGCCTCTTGTTGGTAGTTGAGCTTGATTAATATGATAGTATTACTATGAAATCTGTCTGGTGGTATTGATCATTGGTGGATTTATCTACTATCAGTACACTGGTACTGACAGTAGCACTATCAGTGATTACTCACTGCATCATTAGATGTTGGCTTGGATGGTCATAAACAGACTGAGTTTAATCATTTAATTTTAATGATACTCTGTGAATGCATAGATAAATTTGATGATGATTTCTGAGGTGTAGTCTTAGGAAAATGATATCCAATGGCTTGCCATTTTCTTTGTGGTATATTGATAATGGTTTTACTTGGCTGATAGAACCTGTTCTTGTGACACCATTTAACTATGGCACACAATATGTTGGTTTCTATAATTTATTTGATTCTGTTGAGCTTATGATTGGATTAAATTGAGTTAAATGGGAATCTTCTACTTAACCATTTTGCCTGGATGTTGGTCTGAGGCATAGGATCTTGTTTCCTATATTGATGTTCCTAATAGAAATGTTTAACTATCATTGTTGGTTACCTGGATCTTGGATCTAATTGGCTAAGATGGTTGGTTTGCTCATAGATTTATATTGATTCATAGAGTTTATGAAATCTGAGGTGCTACTCCATTAGGAGATGTGCCCAGAATTTATAAGCTATATGAAAACATGTTGGAATAAATGAATTGTTTGTCATCACCAGGATCTATGATGCTGGTCTGAGATCCTGGTTGATTTGGTAGAATTTACTTATGGCTTTTATATTCCAAAATCCTCTATGATAGATTCACCCCACTTGGGTGATTATTGAGAGGTTAAATATAGAACAACACATGCTTTTTTGTTTAGATAAGATAAACAGATCATGTGAGAGTTTTACAATACTCACCACAACAGTTGGTGATTGGTGTGGTTGCTGGTTGATCTGCTGCTTCACCTCCTGGTGCTTCTCCTGATACTTTTGGCTCCTGGAAGCTTGGCCTTGATCTGCACTTCACCTCCTAGGTCCTGCAACTTGGCCTTGTTGTCCACCTGATCCACCCCCTCCTTATGTCACCATCTGGTGATGCTAGGAAGATATTGTGTGTATGGTTGGGCTGGTGATTTGGCTAGGCTTTGTCAGACTTGGTGTGTTCCTGGTGTGCTATTTGAGATGAAAGAGTGAGCTGCTGGAAGTTGTTCCACGGCTGTGCTACTCCTTTTTCTTGTGTGGCCGCTGCTGCTGTGTTGACAGCTCTCACCATAAATTTAGGTGAGTGTGCTGCCTGTGTGTTTGGTACACCATTTGGATCAGATCAATGAGGTGTCTTTACCTTTTAATCTTTTAACCTTTTACTCTCTGTAATAACCCTAGTTTTAATAAATAGTAATTAGGAATTGTTTGTGCATTCATGAGCATCATTTAAAATGCATGCAATAAAAAGGTTCTCGAAACCCTAAACCCTAATCCTTCCCCCTCTTTTTGAAATCCATTCAAAAGGGTTTTGAATATTATTTTGAAAAACTACAAAAGCAATAGAGCCCATATTGACTAAAGGGCTCCCTGTATTATTTTATATATCTTGTAAACCCTGTGGTATTTTTGGAAATATACAAAACAGAATTGTATTTGAAAATACGAAGAGAAAAGGAAAAAAACAGAAAAAGAAAAAAGATTCTGCAATAAAAACCTAATCCTAACTCTCTCTGGGCCGAAGCCCAACTCCCTCTCTTCGGTACCTCTCGCCCGCATGCAGCCCATAGCAGCCGCAGTCGGCCCAATACCGATTCGCCACCCTTCGTCGTCTTCGACCCCGATGCCAAGCAACTGGGTGTTACCGCCAGCGCTGTCGATTCCGCCGCTTGCGTTCCACCATCCTTCGTGCCCTTGGGGGGAATAAGATCATCGCGACGACGCCCTGCTCGACCTTATCCTCTCCTGCTCTCTCCCGCGACCTCCCTCTCTCGATCTTCCCCTCTGGCCGAACCCTAGCCACACCTCTCCGTCGAATTGCCGCCGCTCTGAGCCACCCCGTGCCCAGCTGGAGGTCCCTTGAGCTCCGCCTCAGTCCCCTGCTTCGACCCAATGAAGGAATCGAGCTCTTGCGCTCTGAATCGTCGCCATCGACACCGTCTCTTTCGCCTCCGACGACCATCGCCTTCGCCATTATTGTCGACCCCGTCCTCCTCCGCCTTTGACGAGGCCAAACACACATCGAGGGTGAGTCTCCAGTCCCCCTGGACCACTCTGTTGTCTCCCTCCCTCTCTGGTTCATCTTTGCGTCGAACACCGTCGTGCACCGCCGCCACTCCGATGACCTTTAGCCAGCGACGCCTCCCTTTTCAGACTCGCCTTGTTCCCCTACGTCGAACGTGCACGCTTGCGCATCCCGGATCCCTCTCCTCTGCTGTTCCTGGTGCTCCCCGACGTGCTCCCCGGCGAGCCTACGTGGCGCCACCGTGTCGTCGAACGTGGCGCCTGCATGGCAGTGACGTGGGCCTTGGCAAAGCTTGTCCAGCGTGGCCTTTTGACCAGACCAAACCCAGGACCCAGCAGTCAGTGACTGGGGCTAGAACCAGCCCCAGTAAGAATCGCCCCACCCCCTGTGCTGACGTCAGTGTGACGCAGTAAAGGTTTTATTTAGTTAAATAATTCCAGAAAATGAATAAAACTTATAAAATCAATAAATTTTATTCTGCAATTCATAAAAATACAGATAATATATCAAAATGTTCAAAAAATGAGAACTATCTAACTAAGCTATAATCATGCATTGTTCAACAACTTTCATGACAAGTTTAATTAGAACAACCATATAACCCCTCTCATATGCCTCCGAGGTTTTCCCGAATTAGGGTTTTGTACCCTCGGGACCCCGATTAAATTGTCAAGCATTCCTTAGGGGTTTATTTCAATGCAACTTAACTTGTCATACCATCATTATTGATTGAGCATTGCATCGATGCCATGTGTTGATTGTTTCCCTTTCTTTCCGGTTGTTTGGTTCTTCTTCGGTAGAATACGATATCAAGATCGAGACCGAAGACCGAGGTTAATACCATCGAAGGTCGATATCAACACCGCCGAAGCTCGAACACCAATACTTGATCAACTATAATCAAGTCAAGTACCATGTGTCTGAAGATCTTCTTATTGGTTATCAACAGGCAAAGGCAATCGAAGCCCCACACATACATATGAATCCTATGCTTTCAAAGTATTTCATTCTTGCCATGTGCATACGATTCCAAAGTCTTTTATCTATAGATAGAGTAATCCTATCTAATGCATGTTACCTTTGTAGCCTATATTCCTTGATCCACTACTCCTAGCATAACTAGGGTTTGGCCTGTGAAGCGTTGTTAGAGTTGTTACATCTTTTGTGCTTAGCCATGCTTAGCTGTTACCACTGGTCCATCCGGTTGATGAATCAGAGCTGAGAATGAACCTAGTTCGATAGGATGACTTGGTATGATCAGATATGAAAGTTAAACATGCTAAGGCTTGTATGGGAGGCCACAGTGGGTTGTGGTTTTTGCAGTCTCATACTTGCCACTACTAGGACCTGAGTTCTTGTCTATGGACCAAGACAAGCGTACAGCCACACGGGGGCCTAGAAACCCCCTCGACCAACTAACTTATCGAGTAGATTCCATGAGTCACATAGTTTAGGCTTTCCATTCGACATATGTATCTTGGATGTTCTTGAATGGAGGTGAAGGAGGTGCATTCATAACAGGTAGGTAAGCGTGGCCGAGAACAAGAGATGCCCGGCATCCGTAATCTTGAACCATGCGCACATCATTAGGGACCGGCTTCGGGACTCGACCCGTTATGGCGGCATCTCCCTAGTGCGTGACTCATGGTCTCGGCGAAATCAAGGTAATGGTCATGGTCAACCACTCTCTGTCAGCCTTCCAAGGAAGAGGGCTAATCTATAGTGGCATTAAGAATCGGTTGGCACGTGTGGGTAAAGTTGTACACCCCTGCAGGGTTAAATCTTTTAGAAAAGTCCTGTCCATGGTTATGGATGACTTGGAAACCAGATTCTAAGATCATAGAGACTTGCACCTAATCGTAAAACTTAGCTAGTTAAATAATGTGTGCTTAAGGATGCTTCCTCAGGGATCGAGGGGGTGATCCTAGATAGGTTCAGCTGATGATGATTTGGTGGATATCAAAAGATGATCAAAGTTAGAGATACCGCTCTCTTATCCCCTTTTAAAATATTTTGATTAGTCGAGATTCTTCTCCCTCTTGTTTTACAAAACAAAGATGGATTTATGCAAAATAGCTCCACCAGCCATAAGTCTTGCAGATTACACCCTGTACTCACCCTTGCTTCGTTGATACTTTTGCAGCAGGGTAAGTGTTACCATAGAAGATGAGTTCTTCACGACATCGACATCGACGAGTAGTTTGGAGTTCCCAGTCGGTAGTATGGGATCCATGGATTGGACGTCATCGTTATGCTTCAGGCCTCTTAGACCATTTGTTAAGTTTTCTATACTATAGCATAATTTGCCTTCCATTGTTTGATGTTTGTGGCCAGTGACCTCTGCTTGTAATATTTTGGTTCTCTGCTCAGTTATGAGCTCGTTGTAATAATTTTTATGTCGTAGGGTCACTGTTGTGTTATCAATTCTCTTTGTACGCCTTCGAGATTTAGGTTAGGCTTATATCAGACAGAGGTCTGGGATTTGTCTAGCCCTAATCCCGGGGGTGTCACATTCTCCTAGTGAAACTAGTCCCTTTTACTTGCTGTTGAAAGCTGTGTTGTGGCTTATTTGTTTATGAAAGAATTGATTCTTTCATATTGGTGAAACTTGCCCCTTTTATAACAATACTCAATGATGAATCATGAGCAGTGTACCTCACTGCTCTCTACTGAGAGTATTTTAACCACTAACCTTTATTTTTCCTTTTTGTTTGATTTGTATTTGATTGCGGGTACAAGATTTGGAGATTCAAGATTCTAGTATAGGATCGGATAGATAGATTGTAGTTTTTTATTAATTCATTTGTAAAGATTATGAAATATCTTATTTATTCTTTTTGTAACATTCTTGTAATAATTTATTATTGAAATTTCATTTATTGTAATTCATCACTGTACGGAACCTTTATTGATTTAATGAATTCATTATTGTAAAGTAATTGTGTAAGAAATAAAGATAAGAAATAAAGAATCATTTGTGAGGATGGCTCCTGAATGATAGACTAAACACCAGAGACCTGCTAATGAGGAAAAATTTCCATATTGAAGATGGCACTTGTGTCCTTTGTGAGGATGGCTCTAGTGAATATGTTGATCACCTATTCTTCAGGTGTGACTTTAGTCAAAACTTCTGGTGGAAGTTTGGGGAAGAATGGAACACTGATCTACCTATAATGAATATGATCCAGGATGCCCATAACAAATCATCGAATCGGTTTTTCAACATTACTATGATAGCTGGATGCTAGAGCCTATGGAATCACAGTAATGATATCATTTTTGAGCAACAACATAGGTGTATGGACAATTGCTACAGTTTATTCAAAATGTCAGTAGCTGACATTAGACATAGAATCAAGCCTAGTTTACTACAAGGCATGCAGGCCTGGCTAGACACCTTATAATTTTTGTTTTATATTCCCCATGTACATTCCCACTCTTTTATGAAAATGAAAATGACACAGTGGGGGACTTCCCCACTGTCTTTGTGTCAAAAAAAATACAGAATCATTTCTTAGTTGATTTAATTTATTGTGAATTCTATTATTATTTAATATCTTTTTTAATAACAAATAGTATTACTAAATCATTTTAAAATTAACAAATCTTAACCTTTAAATATAAGTTCAAATTTCAAATTTGAATCCAATTTATCCCCCTCAAAGCACAATTACTCAAAAAGATCATGTCAAAGTTTATTACGGTCACTCTCAATATCTAACCCTAAACACAGAGAGTAAAAGAAACTCTGATCAATTTAGGTTTTTAGTTTGGCGAAAAATTTACCTACATTTTACAGTTGAATGCATGCATATGCACAAATTCCTAAATCTACCCTTCGTTTGTTCCTAAATGCTGGGATGTTACAATTATTAACCAATCTGACATAGTAATCTCAATATCCATAGGATCCCCGCAAACACAACATGCATGATTACAGATAGATGATCTTGATCATGAACAGAGCTCATAAGATCTAAACATGGTAGCACAAAGGAGGAGAAACAACCATCTAACTACTACATGGACTCGTAGTCCAAGGTGGAACTACTCACGCTTCTTACCGAAGGCTGGCATGGTGATGAAGAAGGCCTCCGGGATGATCTCTCCCCTCTGAAAGGGTGCCGGGAAGAGCTTCAGATCCCCCCGATCTAGGGACGATGGTGGCGGCGGCTACAAACTGTTTCGTGGAAGATTGATCGGGTACTTAGGGTTTAGGTATCGGGGGCATTTTATAGGCGAAGAGGGAGTCCGAGGGGGTTCCCTAGGCTGCTGCACCCCCCCAGGCGCGGCTAGGCCTAGCCGTGCGACCAGGGGGTGTGGCCCCCTCGAGACCCTCCTCCGTCTCGTCTTCTGGCTCTGTGTTTTCCACGGTAAAATATTGACTTTTGCTTTTGTCCTGTCCAATTCCGAGAATATTCATTTTCTGACTTTTCTGGAACGAAAAACAATAGAACATGCAACTAGCACTGTGGCATCTTGTTAATAGGTTAGTCCTAGAAAACATATAAAAATACCTCAAAGTGTAGACAAAGTAAAGCAAAGTGGATACTAAACAAGCATGGAACATCAAAAATTATAGATATGTTTTCGACGTATTAGTCGGCGATGCTGGTGTCGTAGGGGTTCTCCAGCCTGATGTAATCCTCCTCCTCGTAGGGGTCCTAGATGTGCGGGATCTACCCGAGACCGGCAGGGGTCTCCTCACCGACGGTAGCAGGGACGGGGGTCTGGACGGGGATGACGACTGCCTTCGATGCCTCCACGAGGGCCTGTACATGGACGGGGGCCTCCTCTCCGACGGACTTGGAGGTGACGATGGCCACCATGCCATTCTTCTCCTTCGCCGGCGTGGTTGGGGTTTTCTTGGGGGTTTGTAGAAGGTGATGGGACAATGGAGATGGTTGCGTGAGTGAGTGAGCGAGTGATGGATGAGAGTGAGGAGGCCTCTATAAAGGTGAAGGGAGGAGACGTTTCATTGCACATGCGTGCACCGCGTAACCGAGTACACTACTGCACCGTGCACGGCCAAACGTGTTCGCTACCGCCCTGTGGACACGCGTACCATGCGTCACATTTTTTCCCTCATGTATAACCTTGGTCACATAGTTGTGCTCAGTTATACCCTTGAGTGTAACACTGGGAGTTTGGTTGTACTCAATTTTGCTCTCCAGTACTAACATAGTCGTGTGCAATATACTCACTTTTACCCTCCGGTGGCTGGTCAACAAAGAATCAACGAATTGGTTTTAGCTAATTAATTGAGTTATTTTATGCACAAAAAATTCATAGTGGCATCTACCCAGGGAGTCTTATTATATGACCTGCCACCATAATAAATGTATATAAATCAAGTTTCAACATAAATCACCACTTCTCAAATCACCTACTATCTATGAAGGTTCATGGTTTTCTACTCAAGCCTCTTCCCAAAACATCCCTCCCCAAAACATAGTTTGTCTAAATGAGGCAATAATTGTCAAACTAATATATATTTGAATTGCAAATAGTTTGATGTATGCCAAGATGTATTTTATTGTATAAAAGAAGCATTTTTCATTTTTTTTAAATCTCTTTCTGTTTTCTATTTGAATCCCTTTGTCAGTTTTGCCCTTGGTTTTTAAGTTCTACTTAGTTTTGCCCTTGGTTTTTAAGTTCTACTCAATTTTTCCCTCTCTCTATCTTAGTCACAAACTCTCACACACATGCTCATCTTGGTTGTTACACTCAGATCGGCCAAGCCAGTTGTCACACGGATCGTACCCACCTACCGTTGATCCTATGATTGATCCTCTGTGATCTAGCGGACAAGATAACCGATGTATCTTTCGGGGGCGCCCTGTATCCATGCAAAATAACGAGTTTGCCACCGATACTTTAACTCCATAAACAAATGATTTTGAAGGGAAAGTGTTCAAAGGTGTATTATTTTTGTATATGCAAGTTTATGCATTATATTTCAGTCCATGAAAAATGATAAATGATCAGGATTTTATTAGCACAACATTATCATGTCCTAAGTGCGATTTCAAAGAGTTCAAAGGTGTATAATTTTTGCCATATACAAGTTTATGCATTACATTCTATTAAAATGATAATCTCTCAAGATTTTCTTAGCACATCATTATAACGTATTAAGTGAGATTTCACAGTGTTCAAAGGTTTATAATTTTCATATACGCAAGTTTATGTATTATATTCCATGAAAATGATAAATGATCAGGATTTTATTAGCACAACATTATCATGTCCTAAGTGTGATTTCAAAGAGTTCAAAGGTGTATAATTTTCGTATATGCACGAGGCATAAAGATTTTAGTTTAGGGATCACTTTTCATGCTCTAAAAATGGTAAACATTCAAGATTTTCTTAGGGCAACATTATCATGTACAAATTGTAATTTGAAAGTGTTCAAGAGTTGTGTCAATTATAAACACTCTTTTACATTAAGAGTTGTATAATTTTTTTAACTTGAAAGTGTTCAAGAGTTGTGTCAATTATAAACACTCTTTTATATTAAGAGTTGTATAATTTTTTTTATTTGAAAGTGTTCAAGAGTTGTGTCAATTATAAACACTATTTTATATTAAGAGTTGTATAATTTTTTAATTTAAAAGTGTTCAAGAGTTGTGTCAATTATAAACACTCTTTTACATTAAGAGTTGTATAATTTTTTAAATTGAAAATGTTCAAGAGTTGTGTCAATTATAAACACTCTTTTACATTAAGAGTTGTATAATTTTTTAATTTGAAAGTGTTCAAGAGTTGTGTCAATTATAAACACTCTTTTATATTAAGAGTTGTATAATTTTTTTAATTTGAAAGTGTTCAAGAGGTGTGTTATTTTATTATTTTTTATACATTCATCTCTCTATTTTTTAATTATAAACACTCTTTCACTTGATTGCATCCAAGACATTAACTCGATAGACCAATCAAATCATCGGAGCGGCTCGCTGGCCACATTCTCCTCAACAAGCGCCCCCGTCTAATCGGAACATTTTGGTGCAAGATCTAACCTTCTCTACGCACGGTTGCCAGCCATTGTCATCCTTCATACAGGTCAGCGGGACGACACCATACTGCGGCCAGGACGAATGTGGGGACGAAGTGAAGCTCGACAAAGGGTCGTCGTCGCCGGAGAAGGGTCGCCGTTGCCGGAGAAGAAGAAGAAAGGGGAGACAATGGCACGGGCCCGGGCACGGGGCTGGCTCACGTGGATAAGCTATGGGTCCGACGCTCACGTGGATAAGCTGTGGGTCCCATGCTGATCTGGATAAGTGGAGAGAGGTGTCCACTACAGGAACCAACTTAACACGACCCACTTATTAGCATGTAACAGCAAGGGTCCACTACGGGACCTGACAGACCGCAGCCCCACTTGTCAGCATATAACGGCGAGGGTCCACTATGGCACCCGACTGAATGTGGCCCCACTTGTCAGCATGTAACGGCAAGGCTGACGAACAGCGAGTTTCAGACCGTGTGAGAGTTTCGGACAAGGAGATAGGTAAAAGTGAGGAAAAGTTAAGTGGTTAGGGCATGAAAATAGAAATCCCTATAAACAAACCAGGAATCCCTAGTAGCCTCTACTCAACTAGTTCATTGGGCAGCTGATGATCAAAGTTTCCTGATCATGGTCCATTTATGTCAACTGGCAATAGTCATATCATCCTGATCATGGTCCATTTATGCCAACTGGCAATAAAGTCATATCATCTGAAGATGGTATGATGGAAATTACCCACCGATGATTGTTGCAACACGATGATGTCACATAGTTCACATTTGCAATTTTCATAAACAGAGTGTCCTAATCTGTAGACCGCGAGATCATATTTAATCACTATCATCCGAGGCTGCTTTGATTGCATCAACCGTCATGACCGTAACTGGGTGACTATAAAGGTGTATGTTGGATATTCCAGAGGGCATGTTGAGGCTTATGTATCGAAATCGGGATTTGTTCTCCTGTGTGACGAGAAGATACAATGAGCCCACTCGGTGAATTACATCCATAAGCTGCACAATGTAGGACTAGGTCATGTCGATGGAATATCACGAGAACGGGTAGAACAGTACTTGCTGGAAACAAGATTAAACAAGGTATCATGATACCGATTATCAGATCTCAGACAACTCAGGTATCAAAGTAACAAGGGAATTGGATACAAAGTTTTATGGTTCGACAAGACATTGTTTCATGGAATCAATGGGGTCATTATGGGCATCCGAGTCTGCTATTGATCATTGATCTGAGATCGTCTTGATCATGGCTGTGCTATTCCCGAACCATTGGTAACACACTTAAGGGCATTACGACGCCTAGAGATCGTTCTGTAAGATGGAATGACAGAAGAAAGAGAGAACTGGAATCATTCCGAAGAGGATCCGAAGTTGTTTGGAAGAAAGGAAAAGACCAAAAGGTGATTGGGATAAATAGAAATTTATAATATGTATTTATATATGTTAATTGTTAATTAATATATATTAAATAAATATTTTAGATTAATATTTTTGGGGCAACTTCCTCTACAGGGCCAGCTCTAACTGTCGCTGCAAGTGGGCCCATGCCGACCCACGCGGGCAGTCAGGCAGACGGGGGCTAGCACCCGGGCGCGAGCTGGCGCGTGGGCGGGTGCAGGCGAGCCGACACGCGGTGGGCTGTTGCCTCCCCACCACCTCGCCGCCGCCGGCTGCTGGGCACTGTGCTAGGCCACGCGCAGGGGTAGCGGCCCACCCGGTCGAGCTATTGTTGGGCTGGCCGCGGGGTGGCCCACTCGGCCGCCTCTGATGGCCCAGTCGGCTGCCCCTCTCCCTTTTTTCTTTGTCTTTTGTTTAGTCCCACATGGGAGAGATCTTGGGAATAATACACCCTTTTCGCCTATATAAAGGGGTGACCATGGGTCGGAATAAACACACCAATTACCCAATATTTCTCTAAGGAAATTTTCCTTAGAGGAATACCCCTCTCTCTCGCTGCCTTTTGCGGTGGTGCGGTCCCTAGAAGGATTATACACGCAAGAGACAACAACGACGTGGCACGCCGTTGTGTTGTAGTGATTCCGACTAGGAGATCTACTTCTGCAATCTCGGTAGGGATTAGAGATCCGGGAGTCGTCGTCTTGCACCACACATGCGTGATATATCGGTGGTGCTGCCACTTGTGGCATCGGACCGTCATACGAGGATCTGGACAGAGGGTGACTTGCAAGGAGCTTCGTGACCTTGAGGTCGGACGGGTATGACTACATCATCCACATTCTAGCATGAGCGTTATACGCTTACGGTCTACAAGGGTATATTACTGTTGGCTTATCTCCGTTACAGCATTACTTCTTAGATAGATTCTGGCTAGGTGTGTTCCAACGTAAGAATTTTTTATTTCCTGCCACGAAACCCCTTCAATAGCATGCATATGTAAGACTTGGGACACGGTTTCTATCAACCTCTGTCCGTCCGTCCTCTTATTAGTATGCAACGGTGACAACCTTATGCATCCTTCAACATATGTGTGTACTCATACATTAGTACATAACATCATCATAGAAGATAACATACTTGTATGCAACCAACAAAATACTATTTCAAAATTATCATAAACATATCACTACTTAAACATGGTCATAGAGATACAATAGATCATGGGAAAACGATAAATTGCATCACACATCATGTTTGCCAAGTGATTACAATAGAGGGATGAAGAGAACCTCATTGTAGATGTTGATGATGACCATGTCAGATGGCTTGGAGGCAACCGGAGCGGTTCCCCCCTCTGATCTCCGCTGATGGGGGCCTGCACACTCTCTATTTCATGGTTTTTTTATCTTCGCCTCCGTCTGTTCTAAGATCGCGTCGGGTACCCTTTTATAGAGGGTTTTAGGTCAATCCGTAGAGGATGGCGATGAAATCGACGACATTCGAGCAACGAGGCCCGGACGAGATGTGGTGGCAAGACCTGGGATGGATCCCATACCAATGGGCCTCTTTCCCAGCCCATTAAGGCCCTGGCGACCTCCTTTGGCATGCGAGACGCCACCCCCACTTCGAGAGCTAGACATTCCGCCTCCCGCCGGCTATCCTCCTTTGGGAAGTTGAGATGCCTCTTTGGCCTGCTGAACCTCCACGCCACGACAAGCTCCGATGAGGCACATGTACCGAGCGACCCCCTCTAGCAGTCGTAGGTAATCTCTACCGCATAGCGGTCGAAATCCCGCAGTCGAACACTGCGGTAGCTGGCAGCGCAGGGTCGATGTCACGGGGCCATCTCAATGTGGCGCAGGTCACTGATGCCGAGATTCCGCATGGGCTAGGGCAGCGCGAGCCAAGGCGGTGTCGAGTCGTCGGATGCGGCGGTGGATGTGGTAGTGTCGGCGTGTATGGGCCGAGGTTGATGGGAGAAACGACACGGCGGAGTCGACGGATCTGCTGCTATGCATGTTATCTCTAAGGCCTATCAACATTCCTCTTGAATATCCCAAGCGCCTGTGTGGACTTGTCTTGTGCCAGGAGACATCCACCAGGCAGGATTTAGCCGCCCGCCCGTCCGCCCTGGGACTGGGAGCGACCTGGGCGACTCGGTTCGTTCTGGTAACGACAGTACCAGTATCGTTTTCGAGTGCAGAATCCAACGTACGACGCCCGATACTTAGTTCCATACATTCACGGTTCACCAAGGCCGATATGGCACAGACGACGACGACGACGACGGCGCCGGTGGTGGACGCGCAGTTCTGCGCACCGCACGCGACGGCGTTCACCGTGGCCAAGGCGCCCGGCAGCTGGTTCCGGCGCGACTTGGCCGTCACGGACGCCGGCGGCGCGGCCGTGATGCGGGTCGAGTTTCCCCTCTCGCTCAGCTTCCGCCGCCGCGTCCTCCTCCTCGACGCCGCGTCGCGCCGCCCCGTGGTCACGCTGCGGCGCGTGCCGTCCCGGATTTTCTCGGCCACCGAGAGGTGGGAGGCGTTCAGGGGGAGCAGCACGAGCCCGGCGGACCTGCTCTTCGCCACCGTGGAGTGGCCTATCCGGTGGCCTCCGTCCACCAGGGCCACGGTGCACGTGCACCTCGCCGCCGGCGGTGACCTTGGCGAAGAGAGGAACACCGACTTCGTCGTCACCCGACGTGGAAACCACACGCGCGACTACGCCGTTTGCCGGGGCAGTGCCGGCGGCGTCGTGGTCGCGAGTCTCAGCCGTACAATTGGACGCTTCGGGCGCTTTGCTTATGCTGTTAGTGTCAACGCCGGCGTCGACCATGCTTTCATCCTGGCGCTCACCATGATTCTGGAGGAGAGTCTGGAAGACTGATATTCCGGAGAAGATGCGGTCAGCAGGAATGAACGAAGAAGTGGTCATGCTCTGTTCTGCAGCGGGCCTTGATTTTGGATGGGTACCTAATGCTGTTTTGAGCAACCAATTTATTTCTAGTCCCATATATTGGGTTTATGGATTGCTATTAGTTTATTATTTATTATTATCAAGTGTGTTTTATTACGTGTACAGGTCATTGGCGTGACATTCATGAAAGTTCCGGCAAATATTACACCCCTCATACGGAGCAGGTCCCTTACTTTTCTGCCCCGTAAAACACGAGTATTTCGCCCCGTATAAAAAGGTGCTCCTAGATAGACCGTTCCGTCTAGCGGACCCCGTATTTCACCCTGTAAATTCGTAAATTTAAAACCCCGGAAAACTTGTTCATATTCATAGTTCATAGATAGTCGATCATACATACGGATCAACATATATACATACTGAATTGCGCGATCCTAAATGGATCGCGACTTCTAGTCGGAGAGGTCGACGATGTACGCATCCGCCTCCGCCTCCCGCGCATGCGCCTCCTCCACGGCGGCGATGGCCGCCGCCATCTCTTCTTCCTCCGTCCTCTTCTTGTCGGCGTCGTCCTTGAGGGACTCTTCTATCGCCTTCAAGAAGAGGGGGTCCTCCTCCTCCTTGCCGGCGAGCGGAGCTCCTCCGCCGCTGGTGCTCCCGATGCCCGCGTCCCATGCCGCCTTCGCCCGGCGGTGGCGCTCCCACTCGGCGCGCCACTTGTCGAAGTCGCGGCCGCTCATCGGCTTGAGCGGCGGATCCTCCTTGTACCAGAGCCCGCCCGACGCGAACTCACGGAGCTTCGGCGGGACGTACGCGGCGCAGGCGTACCTGCAGGCCGCACGGCGGCTCCCGGCGGCGGAACGCTTGCATTGGAGACGCCACGCCTCCTCGACGGTGTCCGGCGAGCGGGATCGCTTCGATCCGCTCGCCGACGAGGCGGTACTGCGGCGGCGTGCGTCCATGCCGACCGGCGGTTGAAATGCGGAGCTGGGGTGGGCGGGATTTCTCGCCGGGGGGAGGCGGCGGCGCACGGCGGAGCTAGGGTTGCGAGTGAGGGGTTAACCCCTCACTCGCACCTTCGCCCGGTATAAGTAGGGGGCGGCGGTGCGGATATCCTGGGGCCCGTATTCCGCCGAAACGGGCCGGCCCGAATACGGGGCCTGCTAGACGGCCCCAACCGCGCCTGCCCCGTATCCCGCCGGAATTTTACGGGGTGGGTGGGTTATAAGAGGCCTGTTAGACATGCTCTAACAGAAACATTGCGGGTAAAATCCTCATACATTCATTCCAAGTATCAATTTATTTCTGTTTTGAGCAACCAATTTATTTCTAGTCCCATATATTGGGTTTATGGATTGCTATTAGTTTATTATTTATTATTATCAAGTGTGTTATATTACGTGTACAGGTCATTGGTGTGACATTCATGAAAGTTCCGGCAAATATTACACCCCTCATACGGGTATAACAGAAATATTGCGGGTAAAATCCTCATATATTCATTCCAAGTATCAAAAGTGTACAAAAGCTTCGAAAGCCTTCTTATTCCAACAAGGATTCACATTGTGATCAAAGTTCAATTTTAAATGAAATAGCTTCCTAAGCTTTAGTACCGTTAAAACTTGCAACTTACAAGGTAAGCTAATTATCTACCTATGCGTGCTTTATTGGCTCCTATATGTATATTTTTTATTTCTGCTAGATATATACCTCTACTATTTTCTAGAGAACTGATTCTTTTTCGTTGGATTCGTGTCTCTTCGTTGGTCTTTTGTCCACTTAGGCACATACAATGCGGTGACGTCAGCCTTCCCTTATGCTCGCCACGTTGGATTTTTTCTTAGTTGGAGGAGAGAGAAACAAGAGAGAGAGGGTTGTCTTCCCTTAGCTAAGGGATGATCTCTTAGCAATAAGAGAAGACTATTTTTCCCCATTGTACAATATGTCTTCTCTTAGTCAACCAATTTTTTACTAAAAATAGTTAATTCTATTAATTGCTAGAGATAGCAATAAGAGATAATACATTGTACAAGTTATATATTGTGTCTTTTCTAAATGATATGGAGAGCTAAGAAAAGGCATGTCTTCTCTAGCATTGTACATGCCCTTATATAACCTAGAAAAGATTAAGACGGTATGGTTGACTACGAGCGTACTTAGCAAGTACTTAGCAAGTTCTATGGTAATTATTTGATGCTCTATCTACAATCGTGGATCATATATGTAAGCTTTCGAATTTGGTTTTTAAAAAAGGTAATTTTTTAAGTTTCAAAAAAGGGAACGCCTACGTCTCAGACGACTGAGAAATAACTATTTCTCATCGGCTGACGTGGCTGGCTCAATCGAATGAAAACATGCATGTTTACAAACAAAAAACTGCAACCAAATGGCTTAAATCGAATCTTGGACCAAAATCCAACGATAAACAAGATAAGCTCAGGCGTATGAGAAATAGCAAAACTGTTAAAAAAACTATGCCGGTCAATCTACACGGTTTGTATAGGATTCATGAAATCTCTTCCCCGCTGCGTTCGCACTCTTTTTTCAGGATAGGAAATAATTTACTGTATCGTGTTTTATACCACACAAATGTTCTTGGTGGTCTTGTTGCTCTTATCGATACATCCGTACGTATGGAGCCTGCACCAAAAATATCCAAGTCATGCCGAATCCGTCTACGCAACTCACTGTCCACCGTTTATAAGTACGAGTTTTGGTCACGAGAATATCTTAACATTTAAGTTTCAACGCGGTATGTTTCTATTAACCAGAATACGATCGATCGAGTGCTGAATCCAACCAAGACTTTGCGTGTGGCTCTGTTGTTAGCGTGACAAGTTTCTCATGCGTGAGGTCAGCAATGGCGTCAGTCACTGTCTGAAAATTCGCAGGCGACTAGTAGTAGTTCGGACGCGGTTATTTGTATTGTTTCTAATGATGAGTTTCGCCAGGTGTTGTAGCCTCATTGTTGATTCTTGGATAATCTTTCGCTTTGTCTCCACGACGATCCATACGGTCACGACCACGATTCACCAAGGCCGATATGGCACAGACGACGGCGGCGCCGCTGGTGCTGCTGGACGCGCAGTTCTGCGCGCCGCACGCGACGGCGTTCACCGTGGCCAAGGCGCCCGGCAGCTGGTGGTGGCACGACTTGGCCGTCACCGACGCCGGCGGCGCCGCCGTGATGCGGATTGAGGTCACCCGCCAGTTCTTCCACCGCCGCGTCCTCCTTCTCGACGCTGTGTCGCGCCGCCCGGTGCTCACGGTGCGGCGCGCCCGGTCGCAGATGTTCACAGTCGGCAGGAGGTGGGAGGCGTTCAGGGGTAGCAGCACGAGCCCGGCCGACCTGCTCTTCACCACCGTCACGCGGCCTATCCTGTGGCCTCCGTACACCAGGGCCAAGGTGCACGTGCACCTCGCCGGCGGTGACCCCGGCGAAGATAGGAACCCCGACTTCGCCGTCACCCGACAAGGATACTTCTGGCGCGAGTGCACAGTCTCCCGAGGCAGTGACGACGGCGTCGCGGTCGCTCAGGTCAGCCGTAAGGTAGGACTGTTCGGGCGCGTTGCTTATACTGTTAGTGTCAACGCCGGCGTCGACCATGCTTTCATACTGGCGCTCACCATGATTCTGGAGGAGATGCGTCTGGAAGACAATCGTCGAAGCAGTCAGAACTAAAGTACTTAATGGTCGCCATTTTCATACTCCCTCCGGATTTCAGATCCATGATAGTGTCACTGATTTAGTACAAATGGATTGGAGGGGAATTCCAATCCAGTATGTTTTCCTGTTGTTTCCCAATCAGTTGAGCTGTATATATATAATTTTTGTGCTATCTAGGACCTGTGTCAACTTATACTGACAAACAAAAGCACACATGCACAAATTGCTCGACGTTTACGAACGATTGGATCTTATATCCATATATCCACACAGAAGAAGAATATAAAATACCGAGTGACAAGGCAAAATATTGCGCATGAAATCAGGCGATAGATCCAGGTTTTACAATAGCTAGATAGAATGGTCATACTGACCTTTGCTAACAGAGGTCACTTTAGTGCAGTACAAGAGTTGCCCTCAGCTTTGCACTTAGCCTAAAGGTCACAGATACTATTCATACTGCCTGAATGTGAGGTTCAGACGCCCAGGTCGAAGATTTGCCTCGTCGGTCACATAGGTCGGTGCAGTTTTTGGTGTAATGCTGGAAACTCCATGGAATACGTGCCTTGATTGACCACCAAATATTAGAACATCACCAGATTCAAGTTTAATCTTCGAAGCCTTAGCTTCATCCCTTGCATCACCGTACAAGAACTCTGCAGTGTCGCCCAGTGAAAAAGAAACAACAGGCAGTCCCTTGGTAAGACTGGATCTGGCTTCATCTTTGTCCTGTCAAGTGATACAAACATAAGATACAGCTAGTAAATGTCAAACAAGAACGCGGCGGAATGAACATTCTATCTAGCTATTGCAAAGAAATACACTACAAATGCCCCTCCACAGGAGTATGACTATTGAATTAATCTATTAGCACTCAGTTAATTCAAGATTGGTGATGCTGATGTCTGAAATATATCACTGGAGAAAGTAGTTCATTTGTACCTGATGAAGACCTAACTTCCCGGCAGTGGTGTAGAAGTTAGCAATGCAGATATCTGGTGACATTGGAGGAATTTCTTTTTTAGGATTGCAAGTTCCTTGACCACTTTGTTTCAGGAATGCATGGGAAGCTTCAATGGCATCTGTGACAAACTTAGTCAATGATTCTGGTATCTTAGGTGGTTGAGCACCATCAAAGGGTCGTATATCCCCATATGAGCATGAATCTGGATCCCAGTTCTTCCCTAAGCACATCATCCGCAGACTTAACTTAGGACCATCTCTGTAGCCAGGTTGATAAAATCCTCCTGTGCCAATACCAAATTCCCGACATTGTTTGATAATTTTAACCTGATATGAGCAACAAAAGAGAGCTTAGATATATGCTTGCTGCATTGAATATGCTTTAGGAGTACTTGAATGGATAATAAAAAGAAGGACGATAATAAAATTAGTAAAGGGATTATATATTTCTGGCTTATGCACATATTGTGTTATGAAGGTTGCAGCAAAGTGAGCAGACAAGAGACTGGAATTTGGAAAAATAACACTTCAGTAATGACCACAAAAAAAATTCAAAGAAAGATAAAGTGGCATACAAAAAAAAATCAATGCCAGTTTCAAACAATTGTTTTATTTTCTCTGATAAGACATAATCATTAGTGCTAGGATAAAAATAAACACATCAAGCTGAGATAAAACACAGAGCATACCTGATCATCAGGCTTTAAGAAGTTCTTCAATAGAACCATCCCAGGCCTCAAATGTTGCAATGCATTTGCACTCTTTGCAAGCTCTCTTGCACGCCGTTTTTCTCTGTTGATGTCAAGTAAAGAGGGTTTAACCTCAACAGAGCATTTGCTGACAACCCTGCATATATCAAATGGATCAGACACCACAGATCCAGAGGCACATGAAGTGCTCCCGGAGTCTAGAGATTGTGGTGGCTGAACTGGTGGAACCATCTGCGGCGGTGAATCTACAGATGTTGTTGGTTGAACTGGTGGAACTATCTGCCGAGGTGAATCTAGAGATTTTTTTGGAGGTTGAACTGGTGGAACCATCTGCGGCGGTGATTTTTTGCTGCTAACTGAGTGAGAAGATGAGCCCGGGCTCTCCTTTTGACATTCCGAGGACCTCTCACAGCCCTAACAAAGTATTGTCAAAACAAGTGAGTGAAACAAGTAAACGTTGATTTATAAGGGAAGTCAGCAAAAACAAAAAGGCCCTGAAATACAGAACACATTGTGTACTTATAAATTCAGAAATAACAGGGCATGACTATCGTCTATCATACTGAATTTCATCAACATACCTATGTTTCGAACTTTTAAGTCCATTATAAAACTACTAGAAGCCTAGAACTATCAACTGAACCACTAGAAGAGTGCACTTCTTCTGTCTGCACTTTGTCTAAAACTTGTTTTCAATAGAACTCTTTGTTTTAGATTACTAGAAGTCTAGAACTTTGTCTGCAATTTAGGAAGTTCTTCAATAGAACCATCGCAGGCCTCAACGCTGCAATGGTGAGAAAGAAACGCAGCGATTTGATATTACCGCTACTTCATCAATTGCCTGATTTGCTACCAAACCAGCAACCCCAACCTCGGGCGGAAAAAGCAACCCGCGACCCAAAACAGTGCCGAACCCTAACCGCCGCGCCGCACCAACGCCACGGCATTGCAGGTCTATAAAACCCGGCATCATATCCGTGGCCGGCGGCAAACCTCCGCACCCGCACTCAGTAGAACAGCGAGACGGGACTTTCGGGCCCAAAAGAGGGGAACAAGGGTTAGGGCGAGGGGGCACGTACCGGTCCGTAACGAGCGCCGGGCTTCCGCCGCCGGGAGGAGGAGGACGCCGGCGTCCTCTTGTCTTCGCCGCCGGCCATTGGCGGAGTGGCGGAGGCGGGAGGGCGGGGGCTCTGCCTTTTCGCCTGCTTTTGGTGAGGAGTGGGGGGAGCTGCGTCTCTTGCAAGCAGAGCAGAGTGCCAGAGGGAAGGAGGCGAACAGGAACGGACGGGGTCGTCGTTTATTTATGACCCACCACTCCAGCAGGGTTTGTGTGCCGTGTGCAAACTGACTACTAGTTCAAACCGGGCCCTAGCTCCCACGAGAATTTGATACGACAGGGAATATAAAGGAGTGGAATCTGATACGACAGGGAATAAAAGAGTGTTAAATGGAAGAGAAAAACGACCCTTTCTTTTCACTCACTCTGTTCCAAATTAGATGTTCAGATTCTATTTTTTTGTGACAAGGATTCAGATCTATTAACCCTAAGATAAAATAAAAATTACATCAAAGTTTGACCACTATGGTTGTCCAAGCGAGCTGTTGATGCCTCATTGTCGCCGTTACACTATTAGAGCCGACTTGACGTTGTTGATAGGATCTTGCAAAGTTATTGTGCACGTGCCTCTAAGGGCATGCACCCAAGAGCTCAAGTCGTCGTCATTGAACCCTTGAATTAGTCTGGATTTTCTTGTACTAAACATGTTAAACATGCAGGCTGAACGAGATCCACTAACTCCATGGATGCAGCGACCAACGGTTCTCTTCCCTCCTCAATGCCACCAGCGAGATCGACGACAAGGTGGACGACGAGGTGGGTATACCTTTATTATGGACCCAAGCAGTGTCCATTGTAACCACCATAACAATGTTGTTGGTTGAACAAACAAAAACTCTAGGAACCTTAGTGCAACACCGAGCGCGGGTCCAAAGTCTGCAACCCCTCATGCCGCCATCGTCGCAAATAGAGGAGGTAGGGACCCATTAATTCTCGGTCGGAGATGGCGAAGACGTGTCATATGGCGATGGCGATAGCTAGGGTGGAACCCTATACGCCACCTTCTTCCAAAGTTTTGGGATGAAAACGCTTCATCGGAAATAGAGAGGACATGATTATTTGTTGTATTAAAGGATCTCATTTTTCCATTTGTATATACCCCTCTTTTTATGTTCAATATGATACTATACTTTACCATTGTTTTATCATCACAATTATTGTTTTGGCACATAAGACTCATCAACATTTCATCGCACAAAATTGCAAATGTAGTAATTCAAATTCGGATTTAAATTCTAACCATAAGAAACATCCGATAGAACACCAAAATGATCATAATCTAGCATATAGTTGAGCACCATGATCTCAAAAGAGCACATAGTTCATAAAATTAAGAAACAGTAAAACTCACCTAGCTAGGGCTTTTCACACCGATTACGCACTCGGGACCATATATTGGATCCGCTCATTCAACGCACCAGATTGATCAGGTAGTCTACAACGTCACTAAAAATGTTTTATTGAATAGAAACATGGTAAATGGCCATCCCATCATTATCGGACTGCTACTCGGCACACCGAGCTGGGCTTCCCCTGATTAATCATCGGGTTGCGGAACACTCAATGGGCTGCCAAATGCTTACGTACAAGCACGAATACGCTCTTACGCACCCCCGTCGATTCCTTTCCCATCTACTATTCGAGGGGCGTCGTCGTCGCTCTCCTCTGTCCTAGCAGCACCACTGCAGCCACCACCTCACAGTGAAAACCGAAGGAATGAAGAAAATTTCCACTGATTGGCATCTCCTCTCCTACCCTGATGATCAGAGGAGTAGACATGGCCTAATGGTTTTTAGTGGTCATGTGAAATCAATAGATAGAGCCCTTGGATTTGGCCAGGAGGCATACTTGGATATTTCTGGTAAGAGTTAACTTGTTCAAATTTATACAAGATTTGGGAACACCCAAAATTTTGACGTTGCTTTGTTAATTTGGGTGGGATCCTTTAATGCCAGTGAACGTACTTACATGCAGGAAATTATTTAGACTGGCATATCTACGATTGATTTCATTGATGATTTAATAGTGCATCATCAAAAAATTGCTCTATTTGTTTTGCTGGTATTCTGGAGTTCGGGTAAATTCTTATTTTCCCCTATATTTTGTGGGTTCCAAAAACTGATTGTGATTTCAGGAAAGAGTTAGCCTTTTGGTCTTTTGAAGTCCTGCTTAAAGAAGAGGCCAAATGTTTTTCCTGTAATGCTTAAGGAAGTAGCATATCTGGACTCATGCTTGAAGCATTTCATGATCTTTACATGGGTAATCACTGTTCTTAATGTCCAATAAGGTGCATGCACAAACAAATTCAGCAATTCGGGAGAATTTTTTTGTACTGAAAGTTCTTAAATATATCGGGCCAAGTACGTGAGTTAACATGGATAATAACCTAGAGGAGTTTGCACAACGAGCATGACTGGAACTCTAGTGGGCAGGTTTAACACCTTGAACACCAGCCACTGAGCTAGCGCTCAGTTTTGGGAATCGACCAATATAGTTATTTTCCTTATGCTAAGAGAATATCCAAGAGTCTTCTTATAATGGATTGCTAAAAACTGGGTATACCAAGTAGAGAGAGAAGGTATAGCAATCCACAACACACTTTGCTTTGGCAGCATTTCTAAAATTGGATTAATATATTTCCTAGCACTTACAATGACATGTGGAGACAAGACACATAAATGGCCACACATACACACCGGACCCACATGTCAATGGGACAGAAAATGAAGGGTACCACTGAATCTGTATTGCTATAATTTTAGGAAGTGTGTCGGAGAATTTGCAAACATACCAAGTGGGGGATGACAAATATACTCAGCTTGCTATATTTGTTTTTGGTAGGGAACAACTTTTAGCAATTTTTTTGAGCCGGATTGCTAAAATAGCAATTGGGGCCAAATATATAAAGGTTGTTGGAGATGCTCTAACACATCTTTTTGCACATAATTATTGTTTCAGCTCGTTTATGGAAGGAGCTTTAGAGGCACTATGAAAACAAAGATTGATCTAACGATGTTGTTAAGATGTGTAAGGTGTTTATTCTATATCATTTTTTAGTTTGGAATCTGTGATGTTACATGGAGCATGAACATATACTCTCGATTTCAAAAAATTGCATGGCTAAACTGCACACATTGTAAACTCATTCTTGTGCTCACTAGACTGAAAGATATAATTTATTTGTTTTCTTCATTATAGCATAGCTAGATTATTTTTATGAAATATAACCTTCATGTCCCATGCCTCAGTTTATTTAAAAAATTACAATTTCAACGGACGGGCGTGGCAACGTGCGCCATCATGGTCTAGTTGTCACTACGTCACACACCTCAAAAGTCATAGCTCGTGGCTTGGCACGACAAGATGGCATCATAGCTTGGCCATGCCAAGCCTTCGTATATTCTTTACCTTGAATTGGATCTTGACTCACTTCCATCCACTTTTTCACACCTTGAGTTGGATCATGAATCCTTCTCATCCATATGTTGCACAACAACTCATTCTCTTTTCACGTGCACGCACTTCATATTTTGGTCAGAGGATGCCTTTTTTTTATATCAATCATAGAGAGCGTTGATCCTCATTTTGTTGATCACTATTAATTATATCTAGCATGTAATAGTCTTGTGCATCCTACTGATACATTGGAAACGTATCTATAATTTTTGATGCTCTATGCTTGTTTAGTATCTACTTTGTTTTACTTGTCTACACTTTGAGGTGCTTTTTACATGTTTTCTGGTACTAACCTATTAACAAGTTGCAACAGTGTCAAATGCATGTTTTCTGCTATTTTTGGTTTCAGAAAAGTTAGTAAAGAAATATTCTCGCAATTGGACGGGACGAAGGACAAAGTCAATAACTTTCCGTGGGGAACAAGAAGTCCAAAGGAGAGACGAGGAGGCGTGCCAGGGAGGCTAAACCCCCTAGGCATGGGTGGGCCCTACCCCGTGCCTGGGTAGGGTTTGCCCCCTCTGGTCGCCGCCTCGACCTCCCCCTTATCCTATAAGAAGCCCCCGATACAGAAACTCTCGGTACCCGATCAAATATCCACGAAACCGTCTGTAGCCGCCGCCACCATCGTCCCTAAATCGGGGGGATCTGAAGCTCTTCCCAGCACCCTGCCGGACGGGAGATCATCCCGGAGGCCTTCTCTCCGGTATGATTCTTGAGTATTTCCACCTTGGACTATGGGTCCATATAGTAGCTAGATGGTTGTATCTCCTCCTTTGTGCTTTCATGTATAGATCTTGTGAGCTCCGTTCATGATCAAGATCTAATATATTTGTAATCATACATGTTGTGTTTGCGAGGATCCGATGGATATTGAAATTATTATGTTGGTTTGATTAATGGTTTTGTCTTTATGATTCTATCATGTCTGTGTTATTTGTGATCTTGCATGCTCTCTGTTGCTAGTGGTTATCTTGGCCAATTAGTTGCTAGTGACTCCAAGAGGGAGTATTTATGCTCGATAGTGGGTTCATGCCTCTAGTTTTCAAGGGAAGTGACAATAATCTCTTCGATTGTAGATGTGCTGTTGCTACTAGGGAGAAAACAACGGTCTCTTGTTCATGGAACATGTGGACTGTTTACCTTACACACTTTGCTTAAAGCAGTTGTCGGTTGCTTACAACTTAATACTGAAGGGGGTTCGGATGATAACCTGAAGGTGGACTTCTAGTCATAGATGCAGTTGGATGACGGTCTATGTATCTTGTTGTATTTCCCAATCAACATCATAGGATCTTTCTGACTAGTAATTGCATTGTTATGCTTTGCTCAGTTCCTGTCAATTGCTCTGCTGTAATTTCTTACCCTTCATGCCATGTTGTTTATCTAAGGAGAGCACCTCTAGTGAACTATGGACCCCGATCCAATATTTACCATCAATACATCCTCCATTGTTACTTGTTTACTTGCTGCAAACCATTACCTTCCACACCATACGTTTAATCCTTTGTTACAGCAAACCGATGAGCTTGACAACCTCACTGATTCGTTGGGACAAAGTCTTGAGTTTGTGTTGTGCAGGTATCTGTGTTGCTTCCAACACCTGTGTGACGTTTTCTTCCTTCTTCTAGTTCGATAACCTCGGTTTCTACTGAGGGGAGACTTGTTGCCATGCTGCTTTATACCTTGCTCTTGAGGTTTCCAACGAAGCGCTCCCACGTCAAACACCGGGCGTCATCACCTACATAAACATATGTGTGTAGTTTAGATTTGGGAACTGCTAGCGAATTGTGTGCCGTTGTTGATGGTCCGTAGTCGGCTTCTTAGTGTCCGTCCACCATGCTCCTTGGCTTTGTGCTCCCTTCCTTGGTCCTTGCTATTCGAGTTTCAGGACGCGGGGTGTCTCCTTCATGTTGTTACAACCTAGGATAAAATCATCATAAGGTCTCCTTGTAAGTAGTCGTCTGTCTCGATACATCGCCAAATTTGTGTTGACTTGTGGTCAACCTAAAATTCCATGTCACAACAATCTCTTGCACACTAGCTAGTGTGTGCACGCTAGAATCGCCTGATTAGCATATCAAGTTACGACGAACACTATTGCATACCATAAGAAGAAAAAACATGGTTATGACCCGTAAGCCGGCTGGGCGTACATGGGTGTGAAAGAGCTATGCATGGATGAGGGATACCTCTTGGCTTGCAGGCAGCGAGATACACGGTTGGCCGCCACTAAGGATCAATTTTGGCCAGATTAATCTGACGGTTTGGAGGTTGACTAAGCTCTAATATTCACTGCTCATATAAAGGGAAGGCACAAGTCAGCCTGCTAATACAAAGTAAAGGTCCAAGAATGCTTGTACGGATATATATTGTTTAGTGCTAATTTGATTTCTCACTAAATTTATTTAGATCTCTAGTTAGGAAAGTTCTCGCGATAACCAGACTTTATACGGGTTTGTGTTTGAGTTGGATGCGACATCGGTTGTCTAAAAGTGTTTATAATCTAGTATGAAAAGAAATGCTTTAGAGTTTCAGGTTCCTGCTACTAAGAAATATGAGAAAATTCCTTATTTTACACTAGTTTCCAATATGGTTCCTTATTGACACTGAAATATTTTTACTTCCTTATTTTACACTTAGTGTATTTTTTCCTTACATGACACCACCGTTGGTTCCATTACATACTTCCGTCAATTTATACTAATTCATAAATAACACTATTTTGCTTTCCAAAAATGCTAATTCATAAAAATTACATTGTCTCTATTTTTTCCATCAATTTATACTAAACATTTTCACCTCCATACCATATTTTGCCATCAATTATAATATAGTTTTCTTCTATTGATATATAACTTATAGCATACTAGCTAGTATTTTATTTATATGTTGTATCTAACAAAAACAATGGCATAACTATATTTATATTACTAAAATAGGAACTTTAATATTATGTATTTACAAGGTTTATCATTAGAGATATAATAGTGCAAACTTAAGCACTATTTATTCAGAGTTTATGTTTTTCAGTGTTAACTTGGGAAAATTCACCAAAATGGTTCTGCGTCAAAATCGAAGAAAAGCATAAAAACTAAAAAAACTAATTAGCCAGAAGTGAACATGTTTTAAGTTTGAGAAATTTTATAGCCACAAGTATGATCATATACAATACCAATAAAATATTAGTAGGTACACCATAAAATATATTCTCAAAGTGTATTTAATCACTATTATAGATGTTATTACTTTCTTCTATATATTTGGTCAAAGTTAGTAAGATTTGATGTTTTGATGAACTTATATGCTATACTTTTTGTAACGGGAATATTAGTATTATACTTTGTTGAGTATATATTTATTACTTTTACAAAGAATTCTATAAATTATGTGTCAAAAGAAATATGTTAATATAAAGGTTTGCAAAGTAGGATTGTCAGGTTTGGTTGTAACAAAGAGAAAATTCTAGAGCCTACAAGCATGTACGAGGTGACATTGTGCTCACAAGCAATTATGTAGAATGACACGTTAATATGTTTATGCATATTTTGTGGAGATTTCTAGTTTGCTCGGGAAGGTGAAGTTCGTGCATTTTGTGGAGATTTCTATTTTGTGGAGATTTCTAGTTTGGTCAGGAAGGTGTGGTTGATTCGGCCCACCCGGGCGGAGTATCCTGGTGCTGGTGGCTCATCAGCGAGGTGGGCGCTTCCCCGTGGTGGGCCAAATCCGGCCCACCCGGGGGTAGCGGTCGAGGTGGCGCAGAGGCCTGGCTGGGGGAAATGTCGGGGGCGACTTTGGCAGGTGCGGGATCATCGGCGAGGTGGACTTGGCGGATGTGGCTTGGCTCAGAGGCGACGCTGCCGGGAGATCGCTCGGTACTAGCGACAAGGTGGCGATGGGGTTTGGTGGTAATTCGGCTAGGTGGGCCGAATTGACATCTAATTTGGCCCGTTAGCGCCGTTTAGCCTTGGAGGAGTAGTGGGAGCAGGCCGAATTAGGTTTAGTTCGTCCCGAGTCCTCTTTTCCATTTTGTTTCTTCTCCTTTAAGTCTCATATCTTTTTAGGTATGTCTTTATATCTCCGTATTCCTTTATAAACATGTCTGTAAACCTTCAAAGGTCTCTTTATACCTCAACTCTAGGGTATCTGGAGTAATATCCCCGACATTAGTCCCTAAGGCTATGGGGGACTTGTAGAGTCGCGCATAAGCTTTATTTTTAAAATATCCATATAGTTATTTTCTGATATATAATCTCTTCATCAAATATCTCTAGGTTATATAACCTTTTTGGGTAAGTTTGTGGCATCTTGCCTTTATGGGTGCTGGCCCTTTTAACCCCTTTGGATAAGTTACGAGTTCTAGCCTTTTTGGGCACTGCTCTTTTAACTCCTTTGGGAAAGTTGGCCTTCTTGGCGCTGCTCTTTTAACCCTTTTGGGAAAGTTATGAGTTCTGGCCTTCTTGGGCACTGCTCTTTTAGCCCTTTTGGGTAAGTTATGACTTCTGGCCTTTTTTGGCACTGGTCTTATAACCCCTTTGGGTAAGTTATGACTTCTGGCCATTTTTGGCACTCGTCTCATATCCCTTTTTTAGTAAGTTGTGACTTCTGGCCATTTTTGGCACTGGTCATATAACCTCTTTGGGTAAGTTGTGACTTCTGGCCTTTTTGGCGCTGGTCTTTTAACCCCTTTGGGAAAGTTATGACTTTTGGCCTTCTTGGGCACTGGTCTTATAACCCCTTTTGGTAAGTTGTGACTTCTGGCCATTTTTGGCACTGGTCTTATAACCTCTTTGGGTATGTTACCATTTGAGTTACCTTTTCTGAGTTATTTTACTCAATTCTAACTTACGTTCCAAATCTGATTCGTCTGACTCAAAATCCGAGTTATTTGACTCAAATCCGAGTTATCTGATTTTCAATCTGAGTTACATTACTCAAACCCGTCTAAGGTCTCAAATCTGAGTCATTTGACTCAAAATCCGAGTCATATGACTTAAATCTGAGTCATCTGATTCCAAATTCGAATCATCTGTTTTTACATCCGGGTTATATTACTCAAATTTGACTTATGTCTCAAATTTCGAGTCATCTGACTCAAAATCCGAGTTATATGACTCAAATCTGAGTCATCTAATTCCAAATCTAAATCATATGTGTTTTTATCCGAGTTATATTGGTCAAATTTGATTTATCTCTTAAATCTGAGTCATCTGACTCTAAATCCAAGGTACATGACTCAAATCCGAGTCATCTGATTACAAATCTGAGTCATAATACACATGACTTATGTCTCAATCTGAGTTTTCTGACTCAAATCCGAGTCATCTGATTACAAATCCGAGTTATATTACTCAAATATGACTTATGTCTCAGATCTGAGTTATCTGACTCAAAATCCGAGGTATATGACTCAAATCCGAGTCATCTGATTAGAAATCCGAGTTATATTACCCAAATTTGACTTATGTCTCGGATCTGAGTTATGTGACTCAAAATCCGAGGTATATGACTCAAATCTGAGTCATCTGATTACAAATTCGAGTTATATTACTCAAATATGACTTATGTCTCAGATCTGAGTTATCTGACTCAAAATCTGAGGTATATGACTCAAATCCGAGTCATCTGATTACAAATCCGAGTTATATTACCCAAATTTGACTTATGTCACAGATCTGAGTTATCTGACTCAAAATCCGAGGTATATGACTCAAATCCGAGTCATCTGATTACAAATCCGAGTTATATTACTCAAATATGACTTATGTCTTAGATTTGAGTTATCCGACTCAAAATCCGAGGTATATGACTAAAATTCGAGTCATCTGATTACAAATCCGAGTTATATTACCCAAATTTGACTTATGTCTCAGATCCGAGTTATCTGACTCAAAATCCGAGGTATGTGACTCAAATCTGAGTCATCTTATTACAAATCTGAGTTATATTACCCAAATTTGACTTATGTATCAGATCTGAGTTATCTGACTCAAAATCCGAGGTATAACTTGATCTGATGAGATGATGGAGAATTGCCTTTGATATGGATCTGAGATAAAGTTTTGGGATATGATATTAGGACTAATCGCCAAGAGATGTAGATCCGTGATATAAGTTTGAGATATGATATGCTGGCAAATAGCCACCCAAGATATAAGATAACCTGGCAAGGTGAGTTGAATATCAATCCAAATCATAACATAACCTAGTAAGCTGGCAAGCTGAATCAAACTCTAATCCGAATCAAAGATAAGATGGTAAGTTGAGTCAAAATACAAATCCGAGTTATAACATACCCGGGAAAGCTGAATCAAATGTTATTCTAAATCAAAGATAAGCTGGTAAGTTGAGTCAAAAACTAATCTGAATCATAAATAAGTTGAGTCATAAACTAATCCAAATCATAAACAGGTTGAGTCATAAGCTAATCCGAATCATAAACAGGCTGAGTCACAAGCTAATCCGAATCATAAACAGGCTGGTAAGCTGAGTCATAGGCTAATACGAATCATAAATAAGTTGAGTCATAAGCTAATCCGAATCATAATGATGCTTTTTCCATCTAACGGCGACTCTATGGATACGTTGGCTAGTCCCCGGGTTGAGTTATTTTCTTCCCGGGGTGAAGGATCGAGTGTTGGTGGCTAAGTTATCTGATACTTATTCTCGGAGAAGAGTTTGAGTCATTCTCGCTGAGTCTTACCTGCCTTGCTGAGTCAGACTTGGAGACCCCAGTGTTCACCTCTTTGTTCTTTGTTCGCTTGGAGGAGCTATTCGAAGAAGAGGTTGATGAAGATGTTCCCGCCCGGATGGAAACCCAACCAACGCCACTAAGAGGCCCCACGGTAGGCGCCAAATGTCGTGGTGGTATCACGGCATATGCCATGGGTAGGCTAAAGTTGGGGCCGATGGAAGTGGAGGAATCCGGGAAGGGAAGATACAGTGAAGACCGCACTCATATGAACAAAGAGAAATACAAGATATTTAGGGTTGAGGCTCTCATGTTGAGATAACACCTCTTTATCTACATCTAATCTCTTATAATCTTGACATACTGGTGGCTACAATGATGCTCCTTGAGTTGTATTTCCTATGCCTCTATCTAGATCTCTCTGTGAGAGTGGAGGAGGAAGAAGAAGGAGAGCTCCTAGCAAGTAGAGACGAGAGGATCCCTTCGGGGCCTCCCCTCAGAACGATCCCAATGGTGCTCCTTATAAAGGGGAGCCTAGGGGACAAAACTTGTTCCCCACGATCGGTATCTACACAGCATATTCCTGACAGATTCTTTGATGCTCAGGATATGCCTTGGCATCTAGGAGATGCCAAGGCATATTCCTTAGCATATTCTTGGATGCCAAGGGCATATTCCCTAGCATCTTCCTTTGATTCCAAGCATATCCCTTACACCATGTGCCAGTCTGAGCGGTGGGCATCCCAAGACCGGCATAAGACTCGTCGATCTTGTCCTAGTTCGAGGTGGAATCACTAAGTGTGTTGAGGATACATCTAGAGATGAATAAATGACGAGCGGGACAATATAATTCGGACTGGGGAGTGGTTATTCGGCCTGTGGCCAGCATATTCGTCCTGGTGGACTGCTAATTTGGCCCAGACATGTAAGGCATAGTCGGATCAGTCCTCTGCCTAGCCGGGTCTTGCATTGTCCTAGTCGGGTGACACAATGGCCCAGCCGGGTCAGGAATCTTGGCCCAGGCAGGGCGCTGGCGTTGGTGAAGGGGACCCGCAGTGGGCCGAGGTGTGGATGATTCGGCCCACCCGGGCGGAGTATCCTGGCGCCGGTGGCTCATCAGCGAGATGGGCGCTTCCCCCCGGTGGGCTGAATCCGACCCACCCGGGGGTACTGGTCGAGGTGGCGCAGAGGCCTGGCTGGGGGAAACGCCGGGGGAAACTTTGGCAGGTGCGGGATCATCGGCGAGGTGGACTTGGCGGAAGCGGCTTGGCTCAGAGGCGACGCTGGCGGGAGATCGCTCGGTACTAGCGACGAGGTGGCGATGGTGTTTGGTGGTAATTCGTCTTGGTGGGCCGAATTGACATCTAATTCGGCCCGTTAGCGCTGTTTGGCCTTGGAGGAGTAGTGGGAGCATGCCGAATTAGGTTTAGTTCGGCCCGAGTCCTCTTTTCCTCTTTTCGTCTTTTCCCTTTTGTTTCTTCTCCTTTAAGTCTCATATCTTTCTAGGTATGTCTTTATATCTTCGTATTCCTTTATAAACACGTTTGTAAACCTTCAAAGGTCTCTTTATACCTCAACTCTAGGATATCTGGGGTAATATTGTTGGAATTATGTCCTAGAGGCAATAATAAATATGTTATTATTATAATTCTTGTTCATGATAAAGTTTATATTCCATGCTAGAATTGTATTAAGCGGAAACTTTGATACTTGTGTGGTTTATGAACAACGCCGTGTCCCTAGTACGCCTCTATGGACTAGCTCATTGATTAATGATGGTTAAAGGTTTCCTAACCATAGACATGAGTTGTCGATTAATAATAAGATCATATCATTGGGAGAATGATATGATGGACATACCCAAATCAAGCAGAGCAATTAGATCGTGTCATCGTGTTCATCTTTGCGAAGCTTTTTCTTATGTCAAATATTGTATTCCTTAGACCATGAGATAATGCAACTCCCTGGTATCGGAAGAAAGCTTTGAGGTCATCAAACGTCATCCTATGAGAGGGTGATCATAAAGGTGTCTCTCAGGTGATCGGAAAGTATCTGTTGGGTTGTATGTATCGAGATGGGATTTGTCCCTCCCAAGTCGGAGAGATATACTTCGGGCCCACTCGGTAATCAATATCAACACCGCTTGAAAGAACGTGGTTAAGGAGTTAATCACAAAGTGATATCGGATTACGGAACGAGTAAAGTACTTGCTGTGAACGAGATTGAACTAGGTATGCCGATACCGACGATCGAATCTCGGGCAAGTAAAATATCACGTGACGAAGGGAATATATATATGGGATTAATTGAATACTGTCATCGTGGTTCATCCGATATGATCATCGATGAGTATGTGGGACTCAATATGGGTTTCCAGACCCCGCTGTTGATTATTGATAGAAGATCATGTCTGCATATTCTCGAACCCGTAGGGTCACACACTTAACGTGCCTCGACGCTAGTATAGAATGGATAATTGGTTTATGAGTTTTTGTTCGGAGTCTCGGATGAGATCCAGGACGTAACGAGAGATTCCGGAATGGTCCGGAGAATAAGATTCATATAAGGGAAAGCAGTTTTTGGATTTCGGAATTGTTTCGGATTGTTCGGTATTGTACCGGAAGCTTCTAGAACCTTCTGGAGTGGGACCAACGTGGCCCCACTTGTCGGGAGGGGGCATGGGACTACGACGGAGTGCCCTGGCCGCATTGGGCCAGGGGAACAAGGCCCCATAGGCCCAGCCGGCCAAAACCCTAGGGAAACCTTCAAGAAGGAGGGGAAAACTTGCCCCCCACTCCAACCCTTGGGGCCGCCGCCCTAGGTCTTGGAGGAGGGGCCAAGGGGGCCGGCCAGCCCCATATATATAGAGAGCAGGGGCGTAGCCCTCCTCTCCCACTCCTTCAACCCTAGCCGCCATACTACTGCCCTCCAGATCTCTCTCTCTCCCGACTGCGCGTAGGCGAAGCCCTGCCGCGGAAACTCTCAACCTTTGCACCACACCGTAGTGTTGTAGATCCAATCTATCTCTCCACCCCACTTGATGGACCGAGGAAGGAGGAGACGTCGAGGTGCCGTACGTGTGCATCTCTCGGAGGCATCGCCACTTGCGGTGTTGGATCGGATCGGATCTCGAGGAGGAGAAGCTAGTACGAATACATCAACCACGTTCTGTTGAACGTTCCGCTGTGCGAATCTTCAAGGGTATGAAGATCTCATCTATCCCCCCTCGTTGTTTGCATCTCCTAGATTAGATCTTGGCTTTCCCGTTCGCATTCGTAGATTTTTTTTGATTTACTATGCTGCGAAACCCTTCAAATATCCCCGGCACTCGATTTGTAATGGAAGTACAGATTTATGATCTAAAACAAGCTCTTGATATACAATGTCAGTATAGAGTGATGATCTAAGACAAGCTCTCCATCTACAATGGCAGTAACTATAGATGATCTAACACAAGATGTACATCTAACAAGGTAGTAGCTACAGATGATGCAACACAAGCTCAAGATCTAACAAGCTAGTATCTACATATCATCTAACGCAACCTCTAGATCTAATTATAGTCACACATGAACTCTATGACATGGAGGCATGATTACTTTCAGCCATCGCTAGAGGTGGAGGAAAACTCGACTCAAAAGAGTTAGTAGGCCTGTTGTCGCTGTCATCACCGTCGACCGAAGGTGGTGCACCGCTTACCTGCTGTCCAACCACTTGTAGCATGAAGGGGAGGGGAAATGGTGTATTTGTAAATGGAGGTGAGAGTGGGGGTAGAAATGGAGGAATGGTTTTGACGTGAGAGGTGAAAAAATCCTTCTCGGCCCTTTTCTCTTTTTTTGTGTTGTGCGCGTGCTCGTGCCATCTGTAGGGTTCGTAGCATGGAAAACAAAAAATTCTATCGCATGAACACATAAAACCAAGATCTATTCTAATCTATGGCAAAGCCAAGATCTAATCTATGAGATCGGTGCAACAAGATTGTAGAGAACTGACTCTCGTAGATCCAAAGCGTTTAACGAGATCGGATTCTCGTGGTTGATGTAGTCGATATCAAGATCGTGTAGACAATCCTTCCAGCGCCGCGTTCCGGCAGCGCTTCCGCCGGTCACATGTACGATAGTCGATGAAGACCTTCCTATCCCTTGTTCTAGCAGGCAGCAGAGGTAGTAGATCTTTGGAGTCCCAACAGCACGACGGTGTGGTGGTGGTGGTGGAGGAGAAATCCCCGTAGGGCTTCGCCTAAGATGGAGCAGGGCGAAGGAGAAGGGAGGAGGGAGGCTCCTAGGGTTTAGGGGCAAGGTAGCGCCAAGAACAAGGGTCCAATGGGTGGCGCCCTACCCCTCCTTATATGGGAGACGGGCCGGCTGCCAAGGGCCACCCTGCCCTAGCCGAGTTGCCCCCCAACTCGGCTAGGAAGGGGAGAGTTCCTCCCTAACTCGGCTAGGAAGGGGAGGGTTGTAAACTTGCCTTTCAAGTTTTCCCTTTCCTTCCCAAAATAGGATTTGACGTTTCAAACTAGGATTTGACTTTTCAAACTAGGGTTTGACCCTTTCCTGCTAGTCCTTGGCCGATTTTCCCTTGGGCTTGGTGCGGCCAGCCCCTTAGGGCATGCCGCATCCCAAGTGCCCCTCCCGGGGTGGTGGACCTTCCAGAACATCCTATAATCTTTCGGTCAAAACACCAAAAACATTTCCGAACCCTGGAAATTGACTTTCCTTATATAAATCTTATTCTCCGGACCATTCCGGATCTCCTTGTGATGTCCTGGATCCAATCCGAGACTCCGAACAACATTCAGTCTCCAACTCATATTCCATATCTACTTTAAACAACATCGAATCATTGAGGTGTCTTCCTACGGTTCGTAAACTATGCAGACATGATCGAGACACCTCTCAGATCAATAGCCAATAGAGGGATCTGGAAATCCATATGGCTCCCACATATTTCTACGATGACTTCGTGATCGAATGAACCATTTACATACGGTACTGATTCCCTTTATTTGTCGCGCGATACTTTACTTATCCGAGTTTTGATCGTCGGTATATCTATACCTAGTTCAACCTCGTTACCGATAAGTATACTTTACTCATTCCGTGATATGACATCCCTTGTGACCTAGTCACATGCTTGCAAACCAATTGGATGACATTCCACCAAGAGGGCCTAGAGTATATATATATATATCCGTTATATGGATGGACAAATCTCACTCTTGATCCATGTGCTTCAACACATACTTTTAGAATGCCTAATACCACCTTTATAACCACCCAGTTACGGAAGTGGTGTTTGATGTCATCAAAGCATCCATCCGATGATGGTGATTAACATGATCTCATGGTCAAAGGATTATGTTACTATGTATTTGAAAGCTTGTAGCAAACAAACTTTATTTGATCTTATGCTATGCTAACTATAGGAGTGTGTCCATCACATCGTTCTCCTAATGACATGATCTTATTATTAAATAACATCTAATGTCCATGATCAGGAAACCATGATCATCTATTAATCAACAAGCTATTTTAACAAGAGGCTTACTAGGGACTATTTTATGTTTACAAAACACACAAGTATTAATGTTTCATGTTAATACAATTATAGAATGGGATGTAAACATTTATCATAACCACAAAGATATAATAATAACCACTTTATTATTTTCTCTTGGGTATATCTCTAACACCATCTCCATGTATGGCCACACTCGTGCAAGGAATCTCTATTTTTGTATCTCGGGAGCACACAACTGAGTGTGACTCGTTTGAAACGGCCGAACGATAGTTTCTAGCTGGCCTAGTCCGGGGTGCTTGGTTGTTCGTGCAGACCACACCATGGAGGCGAGACAGAAATCAATCATGCCAATATCGTTGCTAATGAGCCTGCCCAACCATAAACGGTCTATCAAACACGCACTTAGTGGCTTGAACAACGGGTACACTATTCACATATATAGGGAAAGGCCCGAGCGAGCGTGCCTCCACTGCCGCAAAGCAAAGCCGTCCAACTTGTTTATTTGAGCATCATGCCAAGGTGTGACGTTTCTAGCATGCATGATATATAGCGTGCATTATCTCTCTCTCCTCCTTGCTTTTGGGTATCGTGTTAGATTTTCTCCCTCTTTTTTTACTTGAGAGCCAAATTAAAACTCCCGTAGATTTTCAATAATAATTTTGACTTAAAAACCATTACAATATTTTGGTTCCTATCAAGGAGAGCTTCAAAATAATATAAATATTGATATATTTTAACAATATTTGAAAATCAAGTATGAAACATAGTGAGACTTTGAAAAACATTATTAAATCTGACGAAAATATTTATTGAAGCAATTTTTTTCACCGCATTTTGAACTTAGTTCATTCAGAGTTGGAAAAACAATTGGAAATTAACTTTGAATTCAAACCATAAAATACATTGATGACAAATAGGATAAACAAGTTTTATTGTTAATCAGAACGTTTTATTATGTTTTGAAATTCAGGTTTTTTTAATTTTATTAATTTTGGGTTTATTTAAATGATCTCGTCGAAAGAAAAACACTGGCTCAAATAGATTCTTCTTTTATAATTATTCCAACATATATGGTTCTATTAAATTTAGACTTAGAAATAAAATAGATGGTTGTGAGATGTGAGATGCGAGATAGAGTGTGGGTACCATGTGCATGCAATGTCCAAATTTTAAAGCACAGGAAATATCTTTTTGACGTGCATAGCGTGCACTGTTTCAACTCGTTTTTCTGAGTTTCAATCAGTCTAGATTTTACGAAATAAACCGTTCAGTTCTAAAATATAAGACACCTAAAAATTAGTCAAAAGTCAATATTTTCTAAGTTTGATCAAGTTTATACATAAAAATATAACATTTATAATACTGAATAAATATCAATTGATTCACCATAAAGTATATTTTACTATTGTGCCAATTTAATATTATAGATATAGATATTTTTCTCTAAATATTTGGTCAAAGTTAGCGAGATTTGGTTTTTAACTAATTCTTAAGCACCCTAGAGCATGATTTACGGTGGCATACACATCTTGTTGCTTCGGGACTTCCACCGTAGGTTTGATGCCTTGATGCTACACCTAAAATCATATACTGCCCAACACTAATAGCTAAAGCAACCTCTTAGTGGGTCCTACAATCCAGGGCATGCATGTTTGTGCCACCGGGTTTTACTCTCTTTTTCTTTCTATCTCCTTGCTTTTTGAGCGAGGAGACGGAATCCTCTACAAGCAGCACTCACACCTTCGAGGCTACTGCTTTTTTATCCGAATCTACATGGGCCTGTTGGCGTGGGCAGCGCATTTGCCATGCCCTTATATTTTAGGATGAAGGGAGTATAATGAAACTTGATGATATGTCACGGCATGAATCTAGAAGCATGAGATTAATGGGAGAGACAAGCACCATATCTAGGGTGCACGCTATATTCGCCGCTGTAAGAGCATCTCTAGCAGATGGCATCTCCGGTCCCATTCAGCAAAATAACCACCCATTTGCGGTACGAGATAGAAAAATGGCCATTCTAGATACCCTAAGCCATACCGCATCCAAACTATTTATGTGGTTCACCGTAAAAAGGTCGCTTTCGTGACGCATATTTCCTGTATCGAGGGCTTCGGATGCGGTGCACTGCATCCTTACTTTCACTTGGCGGGAGGGACATTTCTTTCCCAGCCGCCGCCTCCTTTTTCCGATCTCCCTGTCCTCGCGCCTCTAGCCTTTCCCCACTGCACTACCGCCCACCGCCGTCGTCATGAACTCTCCGGAGCCTCCGCCAACCGATTTCACCACGGAAGGCCAGCCGGCAACCCCTCCCGTCGCGGATGTCGTTGACGACAGCCTTCCGCTTGCACGGGTGGTGAAACCGGCGAGGAAGCGACTAGGCACGCAGCCCCGCGTTGATGGCGGTTCGACTGGCCCCTTACGAATCTCTTGCGGTCGGAAGAAAATCAGCGGATCCAAGGCACCCTCTGCCCCAAATCCTAAGAAACCCGTGAGCCGGAAGCCCCTCTCCGCATGCACGCCAATGATGGTGCCTCCCCCTCGACCGGCCACCCAACTCGCCCATGTTCCTGGAAGGTATGTTTCCGTGTAGATTTGATTACCGCCAAATTCGCTCTAGATATGGCGCATGTGCCGTGTAGATTTGATTTCCTCAAAATCGCCCTATTTTTTGTGTTTGTAGCGAGGATCTGCTCGATTCCATGTCCGTTCATTAACATGTTGAACGGCGTCGGTGTGAATGTCAATGGTGGTCTGCCCGTACCTGACGAGACTAGTACAACTCCTCCCGGCGACGGTGGCGAGGAGGAAGCAGCGGGAGAGACTGATGACTGGGAAGATGATGAACTAGAAGAGGTGGACCAGGAGGCATTTGATGCTTCCAAAGAGAAGGTGAAATCAAAGAGATCTGCCAACTACACCGTGGACGAAGACACGCCATCGATCCGGGCTTGGGAGGGTGTGTCCATGGATGTTGTCATCGGGAGTGACCAATCTCGGAAGAAGTATTGGCACCGGATTGAGGAAAAAAAATTCAAGCTTGTGCCAAAAGGAAGCACTCCCACATTGAGATATCTCCAAGGCCGATGGGATACAATCAAGCAATCTTGCAATCGTCGGAGTGCCACCTACGGTAAAGTGAAGACTCACCCCCCAAGCGGCGTTAACCTTGATGAGTATGACAAGATTGCACAATTCAGGTACAAGGACATGGCCGCATCAAGGAACAAACCATTTGCTCTCCATCATTGCTGGGAATTGCTCAAGGTTGGTGAGAAGTGAAGGGTGGGGGATCGAGAGGAACCAACTTCGAGAACCGGCTCAACAATAAACTTAGAGGAAGAAGATGAAGAGGAAGACGATGAACCGAAGGCCAAAAGAAAAAAGGCGAATGGTACAAAGAAGGTGAAGGAAGAGTTGGGGAGAAAGGTTGAGCACGAAAAGTTGAGGGACAAGATCGACGACATGATGAAGCACAACGTGCTAGTTACGCAACAACAAATGGATGCCGAGCTCAAGTTGGCTGACAAGAGAGAATAGACCAAGATAAAAATGTGGCTTGTAACTCGTGAAGATGAGAAGCGCAAAGCTGAGTTTGAGTAGCGAAGGATTCGTCTCGAAGAGGACAAGGCTAGGCCAACAATGATTACCAATGAAACACAAGTGATAACTATGGATCCTTACAAGATGGATCCGATCACAAAGGAGTGGTGGGACGCTAGAAGGTTGGAGATCGTCGAGGCAAGAAAAGCTCGCAGAGCTGCTGCAAGTGTTGCTGCGAACGGTGGAGATGATCATCATGGTCATGAGGGAGCCTAGTATGTTTATTTTAGGTTGTTTATGTTGTTGTACTGCGTGCTGTTGTAAAAGCTTTGAAATTTCTGTATTGGTTTTAGCTCGTGGGGGTAGAATCTTTTTTGCGGTATACAATTTTTTGTAGTACACACGACGGAACAGAACAGATGTTGCATAGTTGTATCACAAAACAGAATTAGGTTTACGGTATAACTATGCGGCATATGTTCTGTTCTGTTCCGCCCTTTTTCATACCGTAAAAATGAGTTGTGAATTACTGTATACGGCCAGATGCGGTATCTGATAGAGATGTTTTAACGCATGCAACTTATCTAGAGAGACATTTCTCCACTGTGTCATCCAGTCATCCTCGAGTCTCTCTCGATCGTAGGAAACTCCAGACCGATTCTGATGGCGGTTGAAAGTTGCCGGCTGCGAGTTTGTTTGCGGCCAATCAAGAAGGCAGGTGACGATCACTCAAGATGTTCAACCCAGTTGTGTTCGGATACGGTCTAGTTATCCAAAGATGGATTTCCAAAGACAGGTTTCTGTTTAGGAAAGTTCTCATACGGGTCACGCGTATTTGGTCTCCGACCCGGTGTCGAGTTGGACGCCGCAGCGTTGTTCTCCCAAGTCTTTATAAGCTACCCTAGAGGAATATACAGAGCAAGAGCAACCTAGCTTCAGGTTCCTGCTAACGCGAGTGTTCGGCTGTTAGCAAAATCAATCAAGCTGCCCGCTTACGCGCCGGCAATCTAAATTCTAAAATCAACAGCGACACCATGGACTCGAAGCAGCAGCTCGCGCGGCTGATCTCCACCGAGATGTACTACAGCCCGCGCGCCGGTGCCGTGCCGTTCCTGTGGGAGTCCGCGCCCGGCAAGCCCAAGAAAGCCATTGCGGCCACCACCACCACCACCAACAAGGCGAGACCGCTCCGGCCGATCTCCACCAAGACAGACGGCAGCGAAGGCTTCGACGGGGAAGCGTCCTTCAGGGTGTACTACAGCCCGCAAGCCGGCGCCGTGCCGTTCCTGTGGGAGTCCGCGCCCGGCAAGCCCAAGGACGCCGCCGCGGTCACCGCCAGCACCACCAAGGCGACAGCGATCCGGCCAATCTCCACAAAGACAGACGGCAGCGAAGGCTTCCACGGGGACGCGTCCATCAACGAGTACTACAGCCCGCAAGCCGGCGCCGTGCCGTTCCTGTGGGAGTCCGCGCCCGGCACTCCCAAGGACGCCGCCGCGGTCACCGCCACCACCACCAAGGCGACAGCGCTCCGGCCGATCTCCACAAAGACAGACGGCGGCGAAGGCTTCGATGGGAACGCGCCCTTCAAGGTGTACTACAGCCAGCGCAGCGGCGCCGTGCCATTCCAGTGGGAGTCCGCGCCCGGCACGCCCAAGAACGCCGCCGCGGCAACTACCACAACTGCCCATGCCAGTGACGCCACCATGCTGCTGCCGGCCCTCTCGCCGCCGCCGTCGTACCAGTCGTCGTTCCAGCTGAAGGAGGGACCGAGGCCGCCAAGGCCGGCGGGAGGCGTCGTGCGGGCACTGCTCGGCGTGCTCGGAATGAGGAAGAGCCGCAGCTTGCCGCGCCGGCATCATCCAGCTGCCCAGTATTTCGAGCTGCCGTTGCGTTGCTTGTCTGCCACTGGACATCAGACTCTCGATCGTTAAATATGGAGTGCATGCATGCAAACAGTTCGTTACGGAGGCTGCGCGTGTAGACCACTGACTTCTACTTTTGCTCCGGGAGAAATCGTTCTGAACACATTCGGCTCATTTCGTCAACAAGGATGCTGTGGGTGTTGCCCTCAAACTTCCAAACCTTACTAGCATTGTAGACTTGTAGTTCAGAATCATTGGCTAAAATCCCGTGATTGGCATTGTAGTGGATTATGATCTTGTTTGTCTAGTTACTTTTGCTATTTTAGTGGATTATATGGTCATTAATCTTGCCTAGTATTGAGGTGGATTATAATACCAAATGAATATTAACTTGCAGTTTTACCCGCAAACCTAAAGAAAATTTCACACAACCATGAATTAGTGAACTTTTTTTTTAGGGAAACAGTCAGGACTCCGTCCTGCTGTGAACTTTATTAATTAAATAATAGTTACATCGTCAATTAACAAAGCAGCAATAAAATCCGGCGGTTCATCTACCCAAACAGAAGGGAGTGATCCCGTCTTTCTCGCTAAGCAATCTGCAGCCCCCATTTGCCTGCCTATTACAAAAACTAAACTCACACTTAGAGAAAGTAGAGGCTTGCACATAAATATCCTCAAACAAAACTGCTGCTGTCGTAGATGAGAAGCAACCTGATTGAAGCGTTTCGATGACCTGCAAACAATCAGGTTGAATGATAATTCGAGCACATCCAAGCTCATTTGCAAGAGCTAACCCTCTACTAACAGCACGAGCTTTAAGGGTATTTGCATCAATAGCATAAGGGACTAGGTCACTACTTGCTGCAATAAAAATTCCCTTGTCATCTCGAATCACAACCCCAATTCCTCCTCTAAAATTTTCCAGACTAAAGCTCGCATCTACATTAACTAGAACATAGTTCTCCTTTGGTCTAGTCCAAGTGATTTTCCTTTTTTTTTGGTTATAAACCCACGAAGCATATAATGAGATGGGTCCATCTCGCACTGCAATAATCATGTACCGACATATGAATCCGAGATTAAGAGTCTCGAGAGCACATGCACGACAATGCAAGTTCTTTACTATTAAGCTTGGATAGGTGGTGATGGTCTGCCCATAATTAAAAACGCAAAAAATACAATCTCGTTTGAAATCTCGTTTGGATCGATGGATCAATGTCCGTAATAGCCACAAGGCCCTCCTCCAAGTCATGCCTCTGCTCTCTCGACCTACTCCACTACCGGAGCCACGCGCTGCAGGAGTCATGGTTCTACAAGACGGCCCTTGCCCCTTGATTTGGCCCTCTCCGAGCTCTGCCTATAGTCTGCCAAGACTACCCTCCCATGGGATCAGCTAGCAAAGGCCACCGTCGAGCTTTTATTATACCAACATGGTACGCTCTGATGCATCCACCGGATGTTGATTAGTTTATTTATGTATTTAATTTGTGCAAATGCTAAGGCAACATCAAATGGTGCATATACATGCGATTATTCAGCAATTCTGTAATATACAAATCGATATAGGGGTTTGTGTGTGCAAATTCCTACGTTATGGTGATAAATCATTGTTTTGGTGGAGATCTAGAGTGCTTGCGTTTATTAGTTGTCCATAGCATTGTAGATCTTCCATGCTTTACCTATAAAATAGTCTATAATCGAGGTTAATCTATGAACATTTTAGCAGTAGTTCTGATGATCTATAAAATAGTCTGTAATTGAGGTTACATGTGCCAATCAACTGCGGTCAGGTTGCAGTCTAGAGAGTAGATCTGGTGATGAACAAGAAATTTTTCAGCAAGCTGTGATTATGGAGCAGGAGGCACAAATTGTTGATAGCATGTCAAATGTAGCACATAATCACACAAAAGGTCAAGGAAATTCAGTGAAAGATGGAGATGTTGTCGAGGAGAGATATACAAATATTCATTGCGAATGAGTATAACTCTTGCACAAACATACAACCATGAGTTACACATCCATAATGTGCCTCATAGGGTTAGGATTTTGATTCACATGAACTATATTTTGATTTCCACACCACATATTTTGAGAAATGTGGATTCTCTACAAAACGAGAAGCAAATTATCGCCGCAGACAAGATGGAATAAATATTGTTGGAATCCGATACACTTTCAAATGCAACCGTGCAAGCAACGTCGTTGATGATGAGATTCTTGAGGAAAGGAAAAAAGAATACAAATATCAAGATATAGGAAACAATAAGGAATAAAATGCAAGAGAAAGATGCGACGGAAGCTTGAGCAGCCTTTAACATATGATCATGCCCAAAACATTGTGACACTTAAGAGGACACATTGTTGTCACTAGCCTGCATATGGAACATAATCATGTGTTGATCCCACATAAAGAATCAAGATTTCTTAGATCACAAAAGCACATGACATGAGGAGTAAATGTTCATCCAAATCGTTCAATTCAATAAAGCTTTTGGCAATAAAAATAACACATATCATTTCTTATTTGTGATTTGTAGTTTGAAGTATGCTCCATATACAAAGAAGTTCATGAGCAACATCATGACATACATGAGAAAAAAGAGCCAACAAAATGATGCAAACCATTGCGTATTTCAAGAAAAAACATGCTCATGATTCTAGAGTATATCATGCTTTCAAGGTGGAAAAAATAATACAGAGGAGAACATCTTTTGGAGAGATATCCTTTATCGTGCAATTTGTCCTAGAAATAAGTTATATTTGATAATATCTGCAAAAATATCAGACTATAGTTTTTGATGAACACTCTGTTTTTGTCGTCAATTTATAGTAAACATTTTTACCTCCATAACTTGTTTTCCACCAAATATTATCTATTTTTCTTATTTATAGAATATATAACACACTATCTAGTATTTTTGGATCTGTCGTATATAACTCTAACAATAATAATGACATAACTATGTCCATGTCACGGAAGCCTGATATGTATTTAAAAGTTTTATTTATCATTACAAATGTAGTATTGCAAAGTAAAACAACGTTTTGTTGTGGAGCTTATGTATTTAAGTGTTCGCATGAGAAATTTTGCTAAATTGATTCCACGTCCAAATCCAAGCAAATAATAATAATATGAAAAAATTCTTTACTTTGTGACAAGACGCACTAAATGTATTGTACTTGTTTAAGTATCTTTAGTTATCTTTGCGTGTGATTCTACAATCTATGTATCTAAAGAAATATCCTATAAGGGTTTATAAAGTACGATTTTTTAAAATAGTATAAAATAGGGTTGTCGAGTTTAGTTGTAACTAGGAGAAAATTATAGACTTTCATGAGTCCAAGTGAGACAAATAGAGCAGCTCAAATTTTTAGGTGCACATGATGAGCAAAACTTGAGTTGCTATGTAGTACACGGAAAAAGACAAATATGATGATGTCACTATGTTATCCGTGATAAAGAAAATATTACATAGCTCAAACAATGTGCTCGATTCATGATACGTGCTTACCATTGGTTTTGTATTGGTGAGGCCTTCAAAATTAGATAATTTGTTGTTATATTTCTGCAAAAAGAAAATTTGAACTATTTCCTCACAAGGGCAGTATCATATACATAGCAAGATTATTTTTAACAAGATACCTTAATTATGTGTCTCTAGGTGAGAAAAAGAACAAGATGGCACCACTGTATGGCAGCAAGGGGGTTGTGGGTGAGTCCAAGGACCTCAAGCCCCTCTACAATATGATGTTGAGGATTTTCCGCCAGACCATTTTCTCCAGTGCTGAAAATGATGATGTCATTCGATGTGGATTGGTCAACTTACTGTATCACACTCACAAGGTTTACTGTGCTCGCCCAGAAGCTGTAGATGTTGGTATATACATCATGGATTTCATCTTTAAGGAGATGCATCATGCCATTCTCTATAATAAGTCTCCTCCATATGCACCACTTGTCATGTGGCTCACCAACACCTAGGCTCACGGATCACCTCTTGCTATGCCTCAAAATCTTGTGGAGCATGCACTTGTGTCTCTCCAGAAGAAAGGACACATGGGGCCAGCTCCTAGACGCTCATATGCTGATGATGAGGATGAGATTTCAGAGACTGAGCGGGCTCCCTCTCCTCCTCGAGCTTGGAGGAAGAATGCCTCCAATGCACCCATGCCACCCATGACCTGTGAGTATGTTCAGGACAAGGTCAAGAAGTCCTCCTTTTGGGAGAGGACCCTCTGTTGCATGAACGTGGACATTCACAAACAACAGCATGCCTCCTACAAGAGCAACCGCCGCATGGAGAAACTTCTTAAGGATATTAAGGCTCGGGGATAAGAGGATGAAGAGGAAGGAGGTGATGAGTACACAAATGAGCATGGCGCTCAACCATCCACTAAGTCTGATTACACACTCTCGTTTGGGGCATGAAATGCCCAGCAGGACAACCTAGTGGACTAGAAGACTTTTTCTGAGATCACTTCTCGTTTTGTTTCTCAGGGCACGTCATCTTATCGCCCTCACAGAAAAGGGCATGCTGCTTCTAGTGGTGATGATGACTATGAGAATGATTATGATGAGGATGAGAACTTGTATGAGGATGATGACGACGATGACTACGAGTGATCCTTTGGGGCGCTAGCTTAGGTCTTTTCCCTTTTCGGCATTTTGGGGAGAAGACATTGTCATTGGGATTTGCATGGGTTAGGAATTTGGCTTCTTTATGTTTATTTAAAATTCGAAAATTTGCATGCTTTGCTTCTTTGGTTTGCGAGATACTATTTGTGTGAGGACATGTTTATGTTATGCTCCTATGGTGTTGTAATATGTGTGAGAACTATCTTTAGTATCTATTACCTGTCGTGCATGCTTTACTCATTTATCTTACCACACATCGTCAGGGGGAGCATTGTTACATTTCCATGTAAAATCACTTGTTGTCATCGAACACCAAAAAGGGGGAGATTAAAAAGACATTTATTGTCTTAATTAGTTTTGATGTTCGTTAACAACTTGTAGATCTTTTTTATAGTGTGTTAATGTCTACAAGATGATATACTGAAAAGTGAAAAGAACTTTGACCTGTGGAAATGTCCATTCAAGCAACTACAAGTTTCAGGAAATTTCAGACCGGAGTCTCCGGTGTGGTTCGGAGTTCCCCCCAAAGTCCCCAGAGGGGCCTCCAGAAACTTTCTTGGGAGATGGACAGTCTGTATGGTGGTCCGGAGATGGACCAGAGCCAGACCAGGATCTCCGGTTCGTCCTCCTAGACCGGAGTCTCCGGTGTGGAAACACCGGAGTATCCGGTGTGCTCGGGTCCGGAGTCTCTGAAGAATCTTCGGAGTGGACTTATCAATATCAGCTGGGACAGTCTGTATGGTGGTCTGGAGACTGACCGGAGATGGGCCGGAGTCTCCGTTGTGGTAGTTGGTCCAACGGTCAGAAAATGATCCAGTCGCTGTGGGCCTATATATAGGGGACCTCATCCCCTTCCTCCAGCTGCTCGTTCCAGTCAAGAACACCCCCACCATTTGAGCCACTAAATCACCAGGATCTCTTCATCCAACCATCCAAAGTCATTGATTTTTGGATAATCGAAGGAGGAGTCCTTGATCTATAGCTTCACCAAGAGAGATCTTCATTTCCCCCTCATTCACTTGAGGCCCCCCTTGCTCTAGTGTTTCTTTGAAAACCCTAGCTCTTGATTTGGTTCTTACAAGCTTGTCTTTAATTGTGTGACATATTGCTTGTATTCGGGAGCCTCCAATTCAGTTGTGGATGTGTGCCTCGAACTTGTTGTAAAGGTGCCAGCTTCCACCTCGAAGGTTGCCAATATAGTGGAAGAGGTGAATCGAACCCTTTGGGGTGAGGTTCATCGGAGAACAAGGGATGCCTCTCGTGGTGTTGGTGGTTTGAAACCACCCCCTCTTCAAACACAGACGTACTTTCCTTCAAAAGGAACGAAGTGCGGGAAACAAATCTTGTCTCCGCGTGCTCCACTTTAGTTACTTCTATCCTTTATCGCACTTTACTTATTTTGTTATTGCTTAGTATGTGCTAGGTTGTCATATAGGTAAATTCACCATAGTTGCATAATTTAGAGAATTTACCTTTTGTGTCAAACCCTAACTTGAAAATGAGTAAAATTTGAAGTAGCACCTATTCACCCCTCTCTAGGTGCCCATACGATCCTTTCACAAGGTTTTTGAGATGGACTGGCCCCACCTATTAGCCTTATTAAAATAATCAAAATATCAAAAAATAAAGGAAAAAGAAGTGGGACGAATGTTGACTTTCCCCTCTCTTCCCTACCCACATTCCATCCACTTGCCGCAGACACTCGTCGTCCACCCACCTGCGAAGCTCCCCGCGGCAGCTAATCGCAAGCTCTCCTGTGTTGATTCCTCGCCTCACCAGAGAGTGCCGCCGTGCCAGACGAAGTGCGCGCTGGCCAGGGAGATTGAGATGGAGCTCGCATACTCCGATTCCGCGCCTCGCCAGAGAGCGTCACCGTGCAGGACGAGATGTGGGAGATGGAGCTGCCTCGATTCCTCGCGGATGGACCGGGGAAGGGAGGCCTGCGGCGGGCCCGTCGAAGTGCGGCGACGAGGCTGGGACGATGAATGCACTGGTGCGGGGATGGGTCAACCCCGACGAAGGTGGCAGGAAGGGCACGGCGATAGCAGCGAAGATGGCATGGCTGGGGCGAGCAAGGGATAAGAAAAAAATATATTTTTTTCTAATATTTCTGGATATTTAGATTTTTTAGTTGGACTGATATGTGAGACCGAGTCCATGTCAGCAAATAGCTCTACAAAGTGTGTCCCACCTGTCATATTTGTCGTCAATTTGTGATCAATGTGCAATTAGTGCTTTTTGCAACAACACGTTTTCAATGTAGTAATTTTCTGTGTTTTGGGAACAGACTGATACCATCTGGAAAAATCGACTATTTATACGGTAGTTTTATGCTAACAACTCAGCATCTATAATCATTTTTTTACACGAGTTTATGACATATTTAACGTACGAGACCATCATAATATGGATCCTCACTAAAATATGAAGCAGAGGCATCCTAAGGAATGTATATGCCCGTGAGCCCGTTGCGAACAAGCAATCATCAAGCTGCTCAAAGATACGACGCGTGACGCCGGCGCGACAAGCGCTGGCTCTTCCTCCGTTCGAGCCCGAGCATGCCCAGCAGCGCCCTGACGATTCCTCCCGGCGGCCACGTCGTCCTCGGCCGGCATCCCCGCCTCCCCTTGAGCTCCAACGACTGGTACGACGGCGGCGGCGAGATGGCCAGCAGCAGCGAAGCAGCACCGCCGTCGCCGGCAGCGCCGCTCTCCGGCACCACTGCGTTGTTGGCGGCGGCCGCGGGTCCTCTCTTTGGCGTGCCGGGCGCGGACTCCCACAGGAACGGCACGGCGCCGGCGCCGGCGCGCAGGCTGTAGTACACCCTGAAGGACGGGTTCGCCTTCCCGTCGAACCCGCGGCCGTCTCTCATGGTGGAGATCGGCCGGAGTGTGAGCTGCTGCTTCGAGCCCATGGCGCGTTTCCCTCCTCCGATCGATCTTGGCCGCAAAGCTCGCGGTGCACCCAACTGGCCAACTCGACGCCCTGCGATCAATCTCTGGCACCCCCTAAATCACTCTGGTTTTGTTACGATCGAGGAGGTGTTAGTGGCTGGCGATGCTCAGATCAACAAGTCGGTGAAACCTTTGTGTGAGGCAGAGAAGCAGGCATGTCACATGTGGCTCTATATAAGCAGCTGAGACTTTGACTTTGGCTAGGCTGGATTCTGAACTGAAGGTGCTAGAACTGTACTAATTAGGCCACATACAATACCACGTTAGATATTTTCTTAGTTAGAGAAGAGATAAATAAAAAAGATAAGGTTGTCTTTCCTTATCTCAGGGATAATCTCTTAAAAATAAGAGAAGGTTAATTTTTTGGTTGTACCATATGTCTTTTCTTAGCCAATCAATTTCTTACTAAAAATAACAATTCTGATGTTCTCAAAATAGGCATACGCTCAGCTTTATAAATAAAGCAACATCTTTGTGCGGCCGTTGCTAGGCCAGAAAGCACAACACACAAAAAAGAAAAACACAGAAACCAAAGAAGAACAAGAAAAGAAAATAAAGCCGATAACAGTGTCTTGACGAAAACGAGGAGGATCAGCAACCGTTGCGCCCTCCAGCTAAGTTCCACCACATTCTTAGCATTCTGAAGCATCGCACACCAAGCAGCACCTCCAGGAAGGAAAGCGGCGATGACGACGCTGCTGCCCGGACAGGTCCTAAGGTTTCCCCCGGTATGCTCTAGGAGGTGGAAAAGAGGTACACCCGACGCCCTTCAGGAAGGTCGATGGCGCCCACAGGCATCACCACGTCGGTGTCAAGATGACAAAGATTTCTCCCAACCCCTAAAAAACCACACCCCGGACGCTTTATAGTGCTCCACCATGCTCACCGCCCGCCAACGCACTCTACCACGGTCTTGCATCCGCCCCCGCCTGCGCACCGTGACACACGAAGTAGGGCCGATAGAGCAGCAAGGAGGAATCATCGGTGGGGGTTGCTGGGACCACAGTGCGCGGGAGAGAACTACCTCCACCACCAGAGGCGGTAGCCGACCGAATACAGCCGCAGGGCAAACCAGGCCCTCCTAGCCTAGTCGAGCCCAGCAGGGCCCGTGAAGCCCCGCTGCCTCACTGCATCAAGGGCACCGTCGTCCAAGCCAACCCCACGCTAGCCCCTACTTCGCCGTCCACCAGGGGATTAACTGCCACCCTCGATCCCAGCCGCCAAGTAGCAGCATCACCACCAATGCGCTCACCCGGGCGAACCGGACCATCGCCGGTCTGAGATACACCACCTGGGCCTGCAAGGACACGGAGGGACGAGCAAGGCTAGCATGGTACTGCCCACGGGTCCCCTGATCAAGATTATCGGGCGACTGCCAGATCCAGGCCCGCCCAACCCAGATCCAGTTCATCGGCCGCACGCAGCGAGGGAAGGATCCAGCCACCCTCCTGGTGACCAAGGGTCCCGGTCGGTACCCGCAAGGCCTAGATCCCGGCCCAGATCTTGCCTTGCAGGGCCACCGCCGGGAGCACCTCACTCCACTCTGCCGCCCATCCTGAAGGGGCCAACCCGTCGCCACGCCACTGCGGAGGGGACCGGCCCGCCACTCCGCCGGCCATCCGTCCCTGCCGGACCATGTGGAGCACCGTCGCCGAAGGAAAGTCCCACATCTCTGCCACCGCCGTCGGGAGAAGAGGACCCGCCGCCGTCTGTACCACCCGGGCTTCGCCCGACGGCGCACGCCGACAGCGGCGGGAGGAGGGTGGGTGGAGAAAGGGGCTACGGCCGGCCGGAATTAGCGAGCCCGCCCCATCGCCCGTGGGGGCGAGCGAGACGAGCGTTTTTTTTTTCAAATAGACAATTCTTATTAGTTGATAGAGATGCCACTAAGGGATAATACAATGTACGACTTATTTCTAATGACTTTTCTAGATGATGTGAAGGACTAAGGTAAGTCATGGTCTCTCTAGCACTGTACCTGCCTTTAGAAGTTTTACCGATTATTTATGGGATTAGAAGTTTGGATTTGACAATGAGATTATTTATTATGGGACAGTGAGCTGGAGGCCTTTGTTTAATGGTTGACAACAAGCCTGCATCGTCCATGAATAATGAGCAGCTGATGAAGGTGTATTGTCAAATTGGCTCGACAGAAACGGGTGGTGGCCTACTGGTGTCCATGTTTGGCCCACTAACTCAGAAAAAACTAGGACCATATATTCTTGAGGACTTGATGCCTAATTACTCTTATTGGGTCTTCTTATGTATAGTTGCTGCTAACCTTGATTTTATTTAGTGGTAGATCAACGTGTGTATTAGCAACTAGAGTACGAGACCCTGCCGTTCGTGTGGTCGGTTTAATTTTTGTTTCGTCGTGAAGCTTTGGTTCCCTCTTCCCTGACGGTGCCATCTCACCTAGCGTGGAAGCAAAATGGCGATGGACTCTCAAGTCAAAAATAAAAAATGGCTATGGAGTCGTGTCGCTGCTTCTACTACCCAAAGACACACACGACTTTTTGCCTTTTTTGCTATAGCAAATCATACTGTCTTGTTCTAGCGTGGCAAAGAGATATGAGAAACGCTTCATTGCCGGAAAAGATGGGCGAGAGGGGACAGATGAATCGCTAAACAAACCGGAAACCTCCAAACCAGGTCGGTTGGTGAGGGGCAAAAGAAACTCGTCCCTGTGCTAGCTGAAGCTTTGTCTGCCTTGGCTTGGACTACAAGAAAGACACCGTTTTTTCTTCCTTGAGGGATATATAAAAAAACATATATTAGAATTTATTATGTCTTAGTTACCTCTCACCATTGAATTTATTTGGCGATTCGTGCAATGTGAAAGTTATACATGAGTTATAAGTTGTAGCTATAATGCGTTGCAACTAGTTTATAACTGAGAATTAGTATTTCCTCATACAAAAAAAAATTAATTAGTACAAATTTACTCAGTACAAATTTTATAAGTTAAAATTAGATTGCAACTCAGAATTAACATAAATAGTAGAATTTCATCAGTCGACTGAGACATAATAAGTTTTGATACGCTCCCATACATTAACATGTTTTCTGAATATCTCTAAACCACATAACTCCTTAGTTCTTACGAATACACACTTTTCACCATGCAAACCAGTGCAGGTGCGTCTTCTGATCATCATCTCCCCACTACTACTAGGATATTAGAGAGATTATTCCTTGACATACTTGTTTGGGTAGCATATGCAGGCAAAGCTTGAGCAATAGCTTTTATGAGAGCTTCCTTTCCATCAAAAGAAAGTACCTTCTCCTTCCAATGCAACCATTAATTTAATTCTGCTAATGATTCTCTCTATAAGTTGCATAAAACAATCAGTGCGGTCAACCCCAATAGTGGGAAGTAAACCAAGGTATTCACCTGTGATCGCCTATGTGAGAATATTCAGAATAGTACACACCTCTTGTCTTACCGCAGCATCAGTACAAGGGCTGAAAAAATACTCTCACCCATATTACTTGACTTGGATTTATCTAGATTTAGATGAATCTAGACACTATTTAGTATATAGGTTCGTCTAAATTTTGACAAATCCAAGTTAAGTAATATGGGTCGGAAGGAGTACTTGTTATCCGAACAGCCACTAAGTGTCCTTCTTAGGTCTCATGATCAGTGTAAAAACAGATACGGTGAAAGGGGATCCTCTTGACTGAGGCCCCTAGTAGGGGTAATATAATCAGATAGAGAGCCAAGTGTATGCCATATTTAACGACACCATCATAATATGGATCCCCACAAAAGTACGAAGCAGAGGCATCCAAAGGAAAGTATGTGCCTATGCTGGTGAGCCCGTTGCGAACAAGCAATCATCAGGACAAGCGCTGGCTCTTCCTCGCGCCGAGCCCGAGCATGCCTAGCAGCGCCCTCACGATGCCTCCCGGCGGCCACGTCGTCCTCGACCGGCACGGTCTCCTCCTCCTCCCCTTGGGCTCCAACGACAGGTACGACGGCGGCGGCGAGATGGGCGGCAGCATCGTAGCAGCACCACCGTCACCGGCAGCGCTGCTCTCGGGCACCACTGCGTTGGCGCCGGTGGCCGCCGCGGCTCCTCTCTTGGGCGTGCCGGGCGCGGACTCCCAGAGGAACGGCACGGCGCCGGCGCGCAGGCTGTAGTACACCCTGAAGGACGGGTTCGCCTTCCCGTCGAACGCGCGGCCGTCTCTCACGGTGGAGATCGGCCGGAGCGCGGGCTGCTGATTCGATCCCATGGCCTTTTCCCCAATGCTCGCGCTCGGTGCTCCCAGCTCGACGCCCTTCGATCAGCCTCTGGGCCACCGTAATCACTCTGGCTTTGTGAAGATGGAGGTAAAGTCTGTGGCTGGCTATGGTCGGACCAAGAAGATGGACGGTGAAACCTTTCTCTTCTGAGGTCTGCAGAGGGTGCTGTGGTTTTTATAAGCAGTAGTACGTGTGAGGCTTTTGACTTTTGGCTAATATAAGGCTGCATACTCATCTCAAAGGTGCTGGAATAACCCTGCATTACGTGGAGTAGCTGATTAATGACGAGATTATTATGGGAGCATGAGCTGGAAGGCTAGGTTTAATGATTGATAACTAGCCTGCATCCATGAATAATGACCGGCTGATGCCGCATTGTCACACTGTCTGGACGACAGAAACGGGTGGTGGTGGTGTCCATGTTTTGGCCCGCGGACCTAGAAAAACTAGGAGCATTAATTCTTCAGGACTTGATACCTGATCACTCATCGGGGGTCTTCTTCGAGCCTTAATTAATTTTATTTACGGAAGACCGACGCGTCTAGAGTACGCGACCCGGCCGTGTGGTCGGTTTAATTTAATTGTGTTTCCTTGTGAAGCTCTAATCTGTTGACGGTGCCATCTCACCTAGCTAGCTAGATGAAAGCAAAATGGCGACTGCAAATCACACGGTCCTCTTCTAGCGTGGAAAAGCTGATGCGATCAGTGGTTAATTTCCCGAAAAGATGGGTGAAAAGGGGCAGTTGGATTGCTCAATAAACAAACCCAAAGCCTGCAGACCAGGCCGGCCGCTCGGTCGGTGAAGAGCAAGAAACTTGTACTTACTCTGTAGTGTAGTTCGTGACGCTGAACATTGCCATGGCGAGGACAAGAAAGACATCGCTTTGCTTCTTCTTTGAGGGAACAAAGGGGGCAAAGGGCCCCCGTTGTTACTCTTCTACGCTGCCGCCGGTTAGTAGGTTAACTAACCAGCGTCGCCTTGCTAGCGTGCAAGCAACATTCAGCTACTCAATTTTATTGTTGCAGTGAGTTGTATTGAACTCTCGATGTGCCTTGGCAGGCGGCAGCGAAGGCGCGGAAGGTTGGTGCCGACGGAAAAATTACATGTTATTAGTTCGTGTTGACGCCCATGGACATCGCATCCTTTTTGAAATCATCGTCGAAGCGGGTGTTTCTTACTCCTCTGTCCGACCTTTCCGGAGGAAATGCGGGATCTGGCGTGGGCGGCGCTTTTATGTCGCTTTGCCTCTTACGGCCTCGCTTTGAACGTTCACGGGACAGAGATACCTGTGGTATGTTTTGGTGATTTGGTGGAGGCAGGTTCGTCTTCGGCCAGACGGGGCGCGGTCCTGGGGCCGGCGTGGTAGCTGGAGCGGTGCCTTCGGTCTTTTGCCTCCGCCTGTTGCGTTGAGGTGTGGTGTCGACCTGGTTGGTCGTCGATCCATGTGGAGCACACCCTCGGGGCTAGCGTGTGGTATTGTGTTGTATCGGGTTTTCAGTCAGTTTTCCTCGTGAACAGGTACTATATCAATGGAAGACAAATCTTTTGTCTCGTTTCAAAAACAAAATTAGTTCGTGTTGGAATGTAGGTACTGTTTGGATGTTACAGGAGACACGTGCAACCTGGATGTACCGAGTACAGCAACGCAGTAACCATCCCTTTCTAATTAAACACAAGTTAAAGAATGTGAAAGACAGTTTAAAGGGGTGGGGTGCTAATTTGAGAAGTAACTCAATCAAGTTGAAGAAAAAATTATCAGCTGAATTGGAAAGTTTGGAATTATTAGGAGACGATAATGCTTTTGTATCCAATTAAAGAAAAAGCTGGATCCAATTTAAATTCATGGAAATTTATGAAGAGGAGGAGAAGTACTGGTTCAATAGGTCCAGTGAGAATTAGTTGTTGCAGGGTGATAATAATAATACTTCTTATTTTCATAAGATTGCAAATAGTGGAAAAGGTAAAAAACACAATGTTCTATTTGAAAAAAAAGACGATTTACTATCCAGATGACTGATAATTTGTTAGCTCATGGCGCTGAATATTATAAACTTCTATTTTGGTCCTGGTGAACGAAAGAAAATGTGTTTGGAACCTAACATCTAGACTATAAATGAGAAATTGGATGTTCGTGATAATTTGATTCTTGCTAATTTCTTTTTCTATGAAGTGAAACATGCTCTTGACATGATACCAACTAATAAGGCACTTGGTCCTGGTGGTACTTTCAATCTTGTTGGTCTACTATTAAGCATGATATAATGGATCTCTTTGATGACTTCTCCCTGGGTAACATAGATTTATACATATTAAACTTTGGCATGATAATTCTGTTGCAAAATTCTCCTGATACTGATGTTATTACCAAATAGAGATGTATTTCCTTTTGAAAGCTCTTTATAAATTGATTACAGAAGTTTGACGATTAGGGTAGAACCTTTCATGGATTAGTCGATTTCTTGCAATCAGTATGCTTTTATTAAGGGTAGTAATATTATGGATGAGGTTATGTCACTTCATGAAATTCTTCATGGAACTCGTAGGAAAAAACAACTGGGATCTTGAAACTTGATTTTGAGAAGGCATATGATAAAATTGATTTCGAATATTTGCTTGCTTGCATCTATCAGAAAGGTTTTAGTGAAAATGGGTTGATTTGATAAATTGTATTCTTAAGGAATGGTACTCTAAGTGTGAAAAATAAATAACAAAAGAGGTAAAGTTTTTATTAGTCACATGGGTGAGACGGGATGATCCTTTCTCAACCTTCCTCATTAATGTGGATGTTGAAGTCCAAGCTAAGAAAATTATGAAAGCTCAATTGTCTGGTTCCATTGTTGGTTTAGTTCCTCATTAATTGATAAAGGTATCTCAATATTACAATATGCGGATGACACCATTTTGTCGGTACAATATGACATGAACAAGTTATCAACTTAAAATTAATCCTATATTTTTTGAGGCAATGTTTGGCTTGAAGATCAATTTTAATAAGAGCGAATTGCTCATGGTAATAGAGGATGAAAATAAAGGCTTTGTGTATGCTGACATGTTTGGTTGTCAATTGAGATGTTGGACAATCAAAAGATTGAGTGTTCCTGTGTGTGGGCCTAGACTTTATGTGGCTGATTTGGCACCTTTATCCTAAAAATTGAAGAAAAAACTTGACGGATGGGCAAGACACTCCTCATCGTTTGGAGGGAGGATTACTCTCATCCAATCCTCCCTGAGTAGTTCCCTCATCTACCACATGTCCATATACTTTTTTTCTAAATGGGGAGCGGAGTCCCAGCCTATGCGTGGAGTGATGCGTACATTCTTTATTTATTATTGAAACATCAAAGTCTGAAAGAATCCATTACAAAGATCATACAAACGAATACCGCCAAAACAACACCATCGAGCATGATAATGGCAGTCCATCGGCAGCTCTCTGATGAAATCTGAAAAACACACAACCACCATGCAAGCCAGGAGCCCAAATTCGCCCAACATATTTGCGAAACGGTGCCAGCGCACTCTCTTCGGATGTCGCTGCCTCCGCTATCTTCCGCAAAGGCCATCTTCAGTGTGTAGATCAATACGCAGACTCTCTCTACACCAGCCACCGACACCACTGCGGTGCCAAGTAGCACCACCTTCATGCGCACTAACTCCAAAGCATGTCACGGTCGCCATTGGCACGTTGCAACACCATGCTGCCAAGTACCACTAGCCAACACAGCTTCAAATCTCTCGAGGATGTATCGTGTGTAGCACCATCCAACCAGGTATGACTCAGCGTAGCACATGTCGGTTAGGCATGACTTGACATTGTTGCTGAAGGTCTGTGCAAGATAATGGCATTCTAGCTCCAGCCTCTTGTCATCCAGAGTTGCTCCACAAACAATGCTCCCAAGAGAGAATGTGACACCGCAATGCCACCATCGCCCGATCCGGAAACCAGATCCTAGGGTTTCCCAGGAGCAGCACGAGTGGGTCGATAATAGTTGCATGACGATGCCTTCATCGAGGTAATGGCGTAGAAACACCGCCATCGTACGCCAAGACCAAAGTCGGCTCGGTTTTCACTAACAACTAAGTCTCCCTGTTGGGAATATGCCCTAGAGGCAATCATGTATGATGTAATTCCACGGTGTATTCATAAAGTTATTAAGTTATCCTTGTCTGAAAAACTAATGTATATCATTGAATATGTGATTCAGTTATGAAACTATATATTCATGTTGTTCATACTAAATATCCTTGGTCATTGAGGTTGTGCTGGATACACAACTTAGACTAATGTGAAAGTCGGCTAATGACTCGGTTTCATTTGTCATGGGCATGGTGATATTATTACGACTTACACGAATTCGGCTAAAGAGTTTAGCGAGTTGGATTATCCCATATTGAGGTATAACGAACAAGTCGTCATTTGTATGTCTCAATCAATGTTATCCTTAGACCTGATGTTATTGCACAATCTGATTTTTGGATCACCGACTTAGGTTCTGTCAAACGTTGTTCCATCAACCAAGATGGGATTATCCCCCTCCAACTGGAGAGATATTCACTGGACCCTCTCGTATGATATGATTCGGAAAGCATGGCCATACATGACTAAGTTAAGTGTTAATCGAGGCGATCGATTAAGAGTTAGTTAGATGAATCACATATTATAGATCGAGAAGAGAGTCGGACTATTTAACAGATGACGTTTATTCTCCTATAGTTCGACAAGGTATATCGTAAGGCAAAAAGGACTCGGAGGTAAGTCGCATTGTAAGGTATGTCGTCATGAGTCTTTGGTATTTTGGAATCAGCACGTTCTTCTAGAAGACGTACTGATTGATCGATTGCTAGTCAGACTCCAATCATGTCCAAGTTGCTATGAGCCTGCAGGCCCACACATTTAAAAGCGGGAGCAAGTCATTTGGGTTGGACCCGAATAAGTCACGTACTGAGTAAGTGAGTTGGACTCGCAGTGACTCGTATAGTCTTTAGTGGATGGGACACAAGTGAGTGGAGCCCACTTTCACTCCATATATATATTTGGGCGTAAGATGCCCAAAGGGCACGATTAGACCACTCCATGCGTTGAAAACCCTAGCCCCATTCAGTCCAGCAACTGCATCGGACTTAACAGTCCATCGTTGGAGCTCCTCCTCGTACGTGTGTATACCGGCAAAGGTGTTGTACGTTCAGCACTTCGATCATTGTGGGATTTGATCGGATCGTGAGGACTGCACTGCATCAACTCACGCGATTTATCAATAATTCGCAACCGCACGTTCTAGTGGTAATCTTCGTGGCATTCTACCTCAGCTAGATCTTGGGATCACCGCGTAGAGAAAAAGTTTTGTTTATCTCTGTGTGGCCCAACATCCCCTGACTCGCATCTGGGACTCGATGACGGACCGCAAGATCCACCAAAACAGATTCAAACTGGCGGACCACCTTCAATGCATAAGAAGATTTCCGCCACCATTTTCCTCATGATGCGTGGCAACACCAGAGCACCTCGACAAGTCGCCAACGAGGTCGACAAAGAGGCAGCAGAGGCGACACAAACGCAACGTGCCTAGAACCAAAAGGTCTAGATCGAGCCTGCAGCACCGCAACCGTCACCCAACACCACCTGCAGCCTCTCCCCTGACGCACTCCGGCCGCTGGTTCCCGCGATCACTGCCGCTAGGGAGACAAGATCTGAGTCGGCGCAGCTGCCTTGGATCCCCATATGCGTGAGAAATTCCGCCGCAGCACCGCAAGGCCTTTGCTCGGCGATGGCAGAGGGAGAGGATGTGTAGGATTGTGAGCGGTGTGCAGTGGAAGCCGCCCAATGCGGCCCGACGGCAGCCGTATGGGGTCGAGAGAGAGGGGTCAGCAGGGGAGCGTTTTGGTCTTACTGTCAGATCCAGATTTGGAAGATTTTACTAAGATCATTAGGAAGTTTTTCTAGAAAGGCACTGGTAATAAGAAAAGGTACTATATGGTGAAATGGAGCATGATATGCAGACCAAAGGGGAAAGGAGGTTTAAGAATAAATAAATTGAAGTTATTTAATATTTGTGTTTTATGCAAATGGTGGTGAAAACTTGAAAATGGACCAGGACTTTGGTAGTCTTTGGTCAAAGCAAATTATAACATTAAGCATAGAATTTATAGGATATTGTAAAAGGAAAAATGACTAAGCAAGTTTGAAAATATGCTAAAAGTGAAACATATCAATTTGAATGGGAGAACAATGTCCATCTGTGGGGAGAGGGAGACCGATTTCTGGCATGATCAATAGTGTGGTATGTTCTCCCTATGTGGGAAATTTCCTTCACTTTATGAAATTTGCAATCAGCAGCAGTGTACCGTTAGGAAGATGACTGACTTTGATTGGAACTTCTCCTTTAGGAGATGGTTGGATCCTGACTTGCAAAGTCAGTGGAATAGACTTATGAGTATCTAGCATCTGTGGCTTTGAATGAACTACCTGATAAGCCAAAATGAAAGTATACAAAATCTGGGAAATTCACTATCAAATCCTTGTATAGTGAACTTTCCTCTACTGGGTCTCATAGATCTTTCAAACATCTTTGGAGATCTAGAATTCCTTTGGAAAATAAAATTTGGCTTTGGGTTATTTGGCATTATACTATTGTAGCTGAAGATAACATGAAGAAAAGAAACTAAGTTAATTAACCTTCTAGATTTTTCCATGCTAATGAAACAGTTAATCACCTTTTTTTGGTTGCCCCGCTTCAATATATAAGTGGAGCACCATTAGCACTGCCATTGGCTCATATACTAGACCTACATGGTTTACACAATATTTCTGGTGGATCCCTAAATTCCTTCCCTTTTGGGACTAACTTTCACATTGTTGGTGTGGTTGTATTATGTTTGTCTCTCTAGAAAACCAGGACATGGAGAGCATGGTGGTGGCTAGGCTACAACGTGCTGCTCTCCATGCACAAGAGATGTCAAGTCGGACTTCATCGCTTAGGATTGTTGGTGTCAATGGTGAAGAAAAAGTTGAAGTAACAGCTAAAGAGCTGGGTTAACAGAAGGCGTGCAATGAAACAATAAAGCAGAGATAGATGAGAAACGATGAGGTATGTTGGTTTTGTCTTATGCCATGTTGGTTTTGCTGGGGGGAGCTCTGGGTTTCAGGACTGCTCAGTTCTGAAAAAAACTAGTATGTACTTCTCAGTTGTGTAAAAAGGCCATCGGGTATGTTGTTCGTCCAACTGTTAGGGTGGTTTATGATCGTTTTAAGCTGTGTTCGACTCCTGTGGTGTCCCAAGGTAGATGCCAGTCTGGGTCTCTCAGATTTATCTTTACTTCTGTTCCCAAAACTCTGTTCAACATTACCAAGACTACGGCATATCATTTGATATAGTTTTCGTCTCAAAAAAATGATGCCATGTTCAGCTTCTTCTGCTGAATAGGGGAGGGCTCAACACTGAAATAACACTGAAGAACACATTGCATGATTTACTAGTAATGCCCAGATTTGACATGGCATGATTATTTCCACTTAACTTCAAATGGCGTCACTCGAAACTGTTGAATACCAAGCTGAAAAGATTTCAACTCGCACATTCAAGAACTGGTTGCACAACTTAGAATGCCATGTAGAGATGCTCCAGTAATGGATTAAGTAGGGCAACAATCTGGATTAGAGGTGAAGATGTTACAACAGTGTAGTCAACAATTCAAGCCAGAGACATATACATCATGGACCGCCTACAGCCAAAACAGGGATAAAGAACACACTAGGGGATACAAAAGTGATGGTGATGAGGGGTGAGCCATCATGGCATTATATAGCCAGTCTTAACAACAACATGCCATCTAAAAAAGTCAGAACAGAAACTTTTCCTGTCCATATATACAAGACTTAAGGAAGTTCGATCAAAGGAATCATATTACTACAAGAGAGATAACCATTCTAAATAAAGAGAGAATAATACTTTCAAGAGGATCAGAACAGAGATACCAAGTTGCACAGTAAATAAATGAACGGAAAGATTCTCATTGATGAAGGACTTATCTAATCCACATCCAAAGATCTGACCCAACCCAACAACTGATTACATGGTGGCACTGGAGCCATGCGGACTTGGCAAATATGAAGCTGCTCCAAAACTTCCTAAGCATTTGACGACCATTCCGCAAAACATGGAGTGTAGGGATGAAATGTTCGCACACCGTATTCTTCAAGACTGCAGATAACATTCAGTTTCTTGTTATCCATATCATACGACATAAGTGTCACTACCGGTTCCACCCCACCAGCAAGAAAAATTAAGCTACGTTCTGGATGGATTGAAACCAAACTATAGACTTCAGCGGGTTTTCCGTACGGCCTTCCTAACAGTTCAGAAATGCTGACACTGTGCTTTAAGGTCCACTGTCCAGTAGCATAATCCTTAAGAACCCAAACTGATATGCGTCCATCATTAGCACGGTCTAGCTGCATAACGTGTAAGCGTCCCTGAGACTGCCCAATGAATTGAATAGAACCTTCGGCTTTGGCTGGCATTTGAATTGTTCTCCAAGCACCACTGTCCGTATCTAGTGTAGCTATCAACAGATGTATTCTATTTCCCTCCGAGTCAAATGTGTCCCCCCAACAATAAAAGGCACTGAAATGCAGGGTACCATTGAAGAAGAAGATGCCACCAAGCAACTCAATATCAGGACCCCATCCGCTCGCCATGGAAGTCCATTCTCCGGTATCCGTCGAATAGACATCTATTGCTTCTATGCTACGATAGATTAGGATTACTGCGAAGCGACCAGGAACAGCAGGGTCAAAGCACAGATAGGTGTTGTGGTCTCCTTCATAAACATAAGGAGCACCAGGATTTTGCGTATCAGGCACAGGGAGCGCCGCCCAAATCTCCTGGGTCGCGGGGTTGCACACGAGGCATACCCGGCGTTCCATGGTCCGATCCCAGCCGCTGCAGAGGAGAATGCCGCCGCAGCAATTTAGGAGCACGACGTCTCCGTAGCCGCGCAAGAAAGGGCCGGAGAGATGGGTCGACCATCGGCTGGCCTCTCCCGGACAGATTGAGGAAACGGATGCCCTGGACGCTTAAGGGTCCGCTGCGTGACAGGCAAAAGAAGCCGGAGAGCGTCTGGGGCGACCTCTTGCGGACGGCGGGGTCGGAGCAGAGCGCGAGCCATTCCCTGGACACGCACTTGAAGCGACAGAGCGACCGGTAGGGCACCCGCGATAGGACCTCACGGGGGAGGTCGCTGGGAAAGCTCGCCCACGCTGCCGCCGCCTGCTCTTCCTCTTCCTCCTCAGTCTTCTTTTTCCTCTTCTCCATCCTGTACCCGGCCTACTGCTGCAAACTGTAGAGGCAGTTCGTTTAGCTAGGGTTTGAGATACGCTGCTCCACAGTTCCCTTCCTCGGACCGAAGGTTAGAAGAAGGAGAGAGGAGGGGAGAAAACATCACACCTGGAGCGCGACGGGAACGTCAACGACGAAGGGGACGGCGCTGGCGGCGGCGAAGGCGTGCTGCCGGAACCGGGTGCGGGGGATTTTTTTTTACAGAGGGTGCGGGGGATTTGGGGCAAGGAGGAGAGAACGTTTTCTTTTCAGTGAAAGCAGAGTGCGTTTCGAGTTTTTTTTTTTACGTGAGTGCGTTTCGAGTTTGATACCGAGCCAGTCTGCCAGTGGATGTCCAGCATGATTAACATTTACAGCGGCACCGCGCCTCAACCCAGGTTACATTTTAGCACGTGTTTTCCTAGGCTCTTAATTTTTTCGGCCATTGCACGCCCGAAGGGCTTGGTTACTCTGGTTTCGTGAAAATTGAACTAGCAAGCATGTGAACAGGAAAAACAATCCCTAAAAAAAGAGCATGGAAAACAATGTAACCATGGAGATTGAATTAAACGGGGTTTTATCCGAGCGCGTATAATTCATTGCTGGAGAGGTCTCATCTACCTAACAACGTATAGCCGGCGAGGGATCATTCCCCGGGGTCAACATTTTTACATAGAAAACACATATATGGAAATTAAAAGACAAACTAGAATAAAATAATTATCCTAAAAACAATGCGGATAAAATCCTAAAAGATTGAGAAATACATAACGATTCCTAGGGTTTCCCGCAACTACAGAAGCCAGCGGCCGCCGCCCAACTTCAGTAATAAGGCTTCGTGAGTCGACATGTTTTCCTATCTCTCTCTTCTACTATATAATTTATGTTGAGGTTGTTTTCGTTTTCGTCCGTCTTGGTCCGTCGTACGCTGAGTCCGGCTGAAAACCCCGTGGTAGAGTCCGGCTATAACTAACCATCCTATCCTACCGTATTATCCACGCACGAGGCAAACCTCGTTTAACAAGGCAACTCACCAATCCCTCGAGTTGCTTCGGTCGCGGCTTGCCATGGACATCGACGAGTTCTAGGACCCTTGACAAGGACGAGTAGGGATCGGAAGTTGCAGAACGACAATACCAGGCTGCTCGAGGAGGCGACACCGGCCGCTGGCATGGAAAGCGCAACAGAGTCCTACAACTACGACGAGCGGGATGAGGACGATTATGGGCTGCTCGACGAGGCCACGCCATCCATCGCATGATTTTTTTCGAGACAAGCTACAAGAAGGGGATTTTGAGGAAATGGAGGAAGAAAAGAAATAGTGATGGAGATTTATTTTTCTGCTCCATGTGGTGCGAAGGATGAAGCTGTTGTACCGCGGAGGTTCTTTGTTGAGAACCGATGCACCGTGCTCAGGTTCAGCTATCCCTGCACAAAAGCTGCGGTAGTTTCAGCGTAACTTACTCCAGGACTTTCTCAGGCAAAAAGCATTGTTCTGCTCGGTCCCTTCAGAAAAAGCTATTTCTATGACAAGTGACAATCAGCAAAATTCACCATAAAAGTCCAACCTGTAGATGCATAGTCCAGGAGATGCTCGAAAAGATGGTGACCATGGATGAACGAGCATCAACCCCTGTTTTCCAGCAGCTTTAGAAATCGCATTCGATGCACGTAAGTACCGTAAACTTTTATACGATCTTCACTGCAAGTACTCTTGTTTATGTTCAAAGTTAGGCATTTGGGGGCACGTTCGCAGAATTATCAAATAAAATATGCTGTAAAATCCTAATGAAGATCTACATACACCAGATCATGTGATGCAGATTTTACACTTTCTCAAATACATGAAGAATGAGGTCGGTCTGGGGATTAGAGGCCTGTTTCTCCAACACATGGGCCAATGTTTTTGCCTTGTGGTGGTGAGGGGGTTTTATTACACGTTAATCGCTGCACTGTGACTATCAGGATTAGTCTGTTAAATCTTGCATTAGTCCACTTTGGCCTCATCGATATTCAATTTAATCATGAAATAGGGCCTTTGAATCACTTCTAAACATATATTTCCATATTGGTGTGATTTTTCTGCAAGTTTATGCAAAAGTGATGTTACTTACAACAAAATGGTTAGCTACTAAATACAATAAGTATATATGGTTCTAGAATTGAGTTAGATCTTGCATTTTAAATTGTTCTTCTTTCGCATCAGATCCGTAATTAACAATTCGTGTTGCCCTTCAAATGCATCACACGATACACCGAAAGTCTTTATTGTGATCTTATTTCTCTTTTCGTACGCTCGTTGTATGTATAGACATACAGTGGAACATGTATGAGAAGAATATAGTGGTGTAGGCAATATATTTTCAAAGGTGAATATGGTTATGTTGTACTGTCAATTTAAAAATTTAAAACCGTTGCAACGCACGGGCACTTTGCTAGTACTCTTAATTTTTCTAGCCATTGCACGTCCGAAGGGCTTGGTTACCTGGCTATGATTTCGTGAAAATTGAACTAGCAAGCATGGGAGCAGGAAAAACAATCCCTAAAAAAAGAGCATGGAAAACAATCTTTAGCTACCAACGCTATCTTTTTGTTACGAATAGGACATTGGTATTAAAAAATATCAAACATCACAAAACACCTTAACAAAATCGAAAATTACATCAAAATTCTTGAGAAGCACTTCATCTTATCCTTTCTTTAACTGTATACTTGACACAAACTCGATATTGTTGAGGAATTAATAAGACTACCTGAATAATAGAAGCATTTGCATCAAGTAACATTCATGGCTGGATACAGGGAATCATGAGAAAACATGCACACCCATGATACATATGAGAAAATTAAAGGCGGAATAAGGATGTAACTCCACGGCTCCTCAATCACCCAACACTGCACCTCCTGCCCCGACAGTGCCACCCACGAGACCCACCAACAACAAAACCCTCGCACCACTGGAACGTTCCAAACAGGAAAAAAAACATGACAAATGAGTACCCATCATGTGAGTGGTGTCCATGCCTTCTACGCCCCCAAGTCACGCCGTCTCCGGCTCTGGGCGTACCCGACACAGAAATCCCTACGGCCCTCCCTGCCATGACCCTCTTCGTCTCTTCCCCTCCTCTCCTGAAGGCTTTGCGAAACGACAAGCCTCCCTTGCCAGACGACAAGTCAAAAAAATACTTTGACTAAGCCCATAAAAGAGATGCTCGCGTTGAGGGAGGAATCAAACGGCCAGAAAAGTGAATTCGCCCAATTTAAAAATAGCTAGATGTAAAATAGGAAAGCGTGTAAAACTTTGGGCGAGAATCTAGAAGCTCGTGGAAACATAACAATATGAGATCTAGTTTTAATATCTCATAGTTAGAATGCCAATAATGATGAAATGGGACATAAATTGAAGTCGCATAGCTTTGAGTTGGAAACAAACTTGATCGTGTCATCATCTTTTTGTCAAGCCCAACATTCAAATGGTTTTCCGCACACAATAGATTCATGCATGATGCATGCACACCATCACGCTACTCGTCACATGGTACGGTAGCTCTCCATTTCTTTTTTTTTTGAATGGATGAGGCCCAAAGACCCTGAAAGCATTAATAATAAAATCGGCAGTACAAGATTACATCGAGGCTCCTATCAAACCGGGGAATAAAAGAGTAAGCCTCAACTTTTGCTAACAGAATGCTGGAACAAAAAAAAATCAAAAAGCAATCAGGTCCCGGGTCGCCTCCGCCGATGTCGCAAGACCGACGAGGCTGGGCACCTGCGCCGCCACCGGGGAACTTGCCACTTGGGGCGTCGCCGGCGATGATTCCCATCTCTGGGTCGGAGAAGATCCTCCACGTCTGGAGGAAGAAGATGCATCGGGCTTCACGCCCGTGCCAGGAGTGGCTCCATGCGCCAAGGATAGCGCCGGCAATAAGCCGTCGTCGCTTGGGAGCTCCAAGATCTGCTTCCTGCGTGCATCGTCGATGCACGCCAGTGTCCCGCCAGAGAGGAATCCGGCCGGTCACCATCCTCTTCTTCCCTTCCTGTCTACCACCACGGCCACAAGGAAGGACATCAGAGGGGTCGCCCGCCGTCTTCCTCCGCAACGAGCCCATCCTCCATCTGAGCCACATGGGGCAACCCGCGCGCCACTTCTTCTCCTCCTCGCCTCCACGGCCGGCCAGGAGAAGCAAGCCCGCATCAGTAGCTCCGCCGCATCGGTCCTCCCCCTCGCCACCACGGCCGGACAGGAGCACCAACGCCTCAGAGCCACCCCACACCACCCGACGGTCCACGACCACTACCTTATTAACGGAGACAGTGTTTTTCTCCCTCGCCGCAAGCTCCAGCCAGAGAAGCAGCAGCAAAAGATAGAGAAACCCTAGCGCTTGGGTGAGGCCGCATCGACGCCAAGCTCTGCTCCAAACCGCCCAAACAGGGCAAAACTCTAATCTACTCCTACAAACTACGCCGGCACCTCCCCTCCACCATCTCCAGTCGGCAGTGCCGCCGAAGAGGGCTCTGTTTTGGTCCGGAAGGGAGGGGAAGGCTCTCGAGATTCTCAGGAACTGTAGCATAGGAGACTTGCTTCGGTATCCCCCCCAGAAAAACTTTGATGGGAAAACCGGCTTTTGGGTTTTTTTAGAGTGGGTTCCGGTTAGATTAGGAACCGGTATAGTCCTGTTATTTTTTTTCTGCTGTGCGTATCGAAGGTGTTATGTTGTGGGTAGGAAAAAAAAGATTTGTCAGCCCCGTGTGCAGCAAATGCGTGGACTATTAGTTGGGTGAGTTCGGATGCTAGGGTTTGGGTCCTCCGTGACCAATCAAACTTAATTCCGGTGTTATTCAGCACCGGATGAATGTAACATTCGATCTGAGGACGTCCAGTTTTTCATTCACGTTCTCAGGCCAAATTTTCAATTTTGGCTAAATTTCGAACAAATTCGGTAAAATTTAGATGATTTTATTTAAACATAAACGAGTTCATACATATTATGTCAAATTAGGATATATACTCAAATTTTTAATGGATTAGGCTAAAGAAAAGTAAACAAAACATAATACTAATAACTATTGGGCAATGCTAATGTCGATGTTGATGCCGATGCAGACGCCGATGCCGCCGGGCGCACCGCTCACATGCCGGAGTGGCGGTAGAAGCATGTGTAGTCGGCGTCCTGGGTCCCGTCGTCGTCGCTCAGCGGCTGCGCGTGACCTCGTCCTCGACGGCGAGCGCACCGACAACTCCACCTCCAGCTTCACTTGACGGAGCGAAGGCGTGGCGACTGTGCCGACGCCAAGCCGGACGAGCGCGACGCCGAGGACGAGGAGCTGAGGCCTCCCATCCTCCTCAGAAGCCAATTCACCACCACTCGGTCTCCCGGTCCACGTCACGCGTATTCTACTCTAGTATAAGTGTACGTATGTCCTCGCGGTATAAAAGACCCGGTCCAACACTGACCTTAAACCCGGATGAAACGCACCCAAACTTGGTTTTTTCTTAAAAAAACTCGTCACGTCCAGTCTTAGAACATTTCTCATCTTGCAAGAAGAACAAAAATTCATGTATTCAATAATAACACAAATTCATAGATTAGGCAACCGTCTGATACCAAGAATCAAGAACTACAGTACATCGAGAACATATCCTAGCTATTACATCTCAGTGTCTTCTCTGACTAAAAAACTTGCCAGAAGACATCATCGGATGTCTGAATCCTTAGTACGTTCCGGATCGCGAGGAGCTGCGACGCCGCAAGACGAACTTGGAGTGGCCCTGCAACGCTGCTCCGTCTCCATCTGCTCCAGTCCTGCCCCAGTACAAGCGGGGAGCTTTGCCTTGCTGGAAGTCTGCAACTGCTGCCTTGTGATCAGCGGTGCGAGGATGGCATGATCTTCACCTGATCCCTGGCGACGCGCACGTCGCGGGAGGGGTCGTCGCGCGGGAAGTTGCCGTTGTACTTGACCTCGAAGTAGCCGTCCTCTGCATCAGAAACGACGACGGCGCTGAGCCAGATAAAGAGGCGCATCCCCGTGGGCAGCGTCCCCATCGGCGTCCGCACGCACACCCTCGTTCCTTTCTGGATGGTCTCGAGGCCGGCCGACGACGGGCGAGCCGGAGGCGTCGATCGCGAGACCGGCACGAAGGACTCCTTGGTCGCCGCCGACTCAGCAGGCTTCTGTGGCATCGACGGGAACGGCTTCTTGGCCCCCGCCGCTTCGGTAGGCTTCTGCGGCATCGGCAGGGACGGCTTCTGGATTCCCGCGCTGGTGACGCCGGAACCGTTCATGGCGAACGGGGTGGGTCGGCCCTTCGGAGCAGTGAACCTCTTCGGAGCTTCTTCCAGCGGCAAGTAGGAGATCGCAGGCGCGCGCGGCGTCGACAGGAACGGCTTCTTGATGGCTGGCTTGTGCGGGATCGACGCGAGCCTGCTCTGGATGGCTGCTCCTGTCGCTGCCTTTGGGATCGGCGACGGAGCGGAGGACTGCTTCATGATCCGTCCCTTGGCCACGGCGGCGAGCTTCCTGCGCGGATCGAGCTCGCGGCGGATCTCGCCCTGGACGGTGGACGGGCGATTGGGCATGAACGCAGGCATGGCGATGGATTTGGTGAGGAGAAGATGGATTGTGTCGCACTGAGAGGCGGTCGATGGGGCTATATCGATGCAGATCGAGCGTGGGCATGGCGGCGGAGGGGAAGGTCACCGAGGCTGAGTCGGAGTCGGGAGGCGGAAGCGTGGGAAGCAAGAAGAGTGAAGCCCATTAGAATTCCAAATATTTGGACCGGATGGCCGATTAGCTCGTGTCCATGTCACTGCAAAAGACTGTACAGCTGCCTGCTCCGTATCTCCTACTGCCAACTGCTAATTTGTGCGTGAACATGCCTTTACCAATGTGGCATTTAACGTTCTTGCGTGAGAGCAACAGTAGGTGTATGCATATCAAGTGACGTACTTCAATTAAGATTATGAATGAAGGTGTAAAACTACTTAGCATCAGTACTATATTACGAAAGAAAAAATGTGAACCTACTCAACCGGAACCCTAGGGGTCTGAATAGCATCGCCCGGCGTCGGGTTTGAATAGCATCGCCCGCCTCGACGCCATCCATGACATCGTTAGAGACTTTCATGCCTCCATTGTCTGTCTTCAAGAAACCAAGCTTGACATCATCAACGGCGTGATTATCAGCGCCACGCTTGGGCAGAATTTCTTAGCCAACTATGCCTTCCTCCCCGCCATAGGCACTCGTGGAGGAATCATCATAGCGGCCTCCAACGCATTCTTCACCTTGTCGAACTCCCACGTAATGGATCACACACTCTCGGCCATGATAACAATGCTGGAGGATGGGACGAAATGGACCCTCACTTGCGTCTATGGCCCGCAGGGCGACCCGGAGAAACTCGCATTCATTTAGGAGCTTAGATCTCTTAAAAATTTAGTCCGCAATGCTTAGCTCCTGGTGGGTGACTTCAACCTCATCACAAAATCTTTCGACAAAAAAAATTTCAACATCATCCGCCGCCTCATCCGCAAATTCAGAGAGGCAAGAGACTTCCTACAGCTAAAAGATATACGCATGGTAGGACGAGTCGTTTCACTTGGTCTAATGCCCAGGCTGACCCGGTTCTTTCGAAGATCGACCATGTCTTCTTCTCGGATGATTGGGACAAACTTTTCCCAGACGCTCACCTGTAGGCCATCACCTCGGTCTGCTCTGACCATGCACCCCTGCTGCTCCAAGGATGTGTAACAACGACAAGGAAGCCATCCTTCAAATTTGAAGAATTGTGGTTGCGCGTGGATGGCTTCAAGGACACGGTAACCGCGGCTTGGAATAAGGACATCCAGGACTTGGATCCCATACACAGAATCCACACCAAGTTGTCCCGCACGGAAAAGGCCCTCAAGAAGTGGCAACATCAATGTATAGGCGACTTGCGCAAGCAAATTGATATGGCAAAAGAAATTATCTAGTATTTTGATCTTGTTGAAGAATCTTGGCCCCTGTCGGACGATGAAAGGGAGTTGCAGTGATGGCTGAAATCTTCATATGTTGGCCTTCTCACCATCCAAAAAATAAAGCTCCGCTAGAGATCGAGACTCACCTGGATTCGCCTTGGCGACACAAATACAAAGTTGTTCCATACCAGAGCTAATGGGCGCAGAAGGAAGTCCACATTCAATCCCTCTCTTCGGACGCCGGATTGGTGATCACGACAGAAGACAAATCGGATGTTTTGCTGAAATACTTCAAGGACCAACTCGGAACCAAAGATCCTAGGAAAATGAGTCTCAACTGGGATGGTCTAGATTACACCCCGCATGACCTTGCTGACCTGGATGCCCATTTTGACGACGTCGAGATAAATGAGGCGGTTTTATCCCTCCCCTCGGTAAAAGCCCCGGGCCCCGACGGATTCATTGGAGCCTTCTTGAAATCTTGCACCGGAACAAAGCATTAACACTCCGTGAACACATGTGATCCTCACACCACAGCCATCCCCTCCGGTTGTCCCAATTATTGTCACTTTGGGGCCTTTGGATCCGGACAATTATATGTGTACACAACTTTCAGGTAAGATCATAAACAATACTATCATAATGATTCAATAATAAGTTCAGATCTGAGATCATGGCACTCGGGCCCTAGTGACAAGCATTAAGCACAACAAGTTGCAACAAAGTCAAATAGCACTAATAGAGATACTAGGCACTATGCCCTAACAGATCTTATTTGATTACATAATAGAACTCATCCAATCCCTACCATCCCCAAGCCTACAGTGGGGGATTACTCACTCATGGATGAGGGAAACATCGGTGGTTGATGGAGATGCGTTGGTGATGACGATGGCAATGATCTTCTCCAAATTCCCCGTCCCGGCAGGGTGCCAGAACGGAGTTTCTGGATCCGAATCTTGGTTTCTCGTGGCGGCAGAGCGGAACTCTTTCCGGAAAACTATCGAACTCCCCTGAGTTTTTAGGTCAGAAGGCAACTTATAGGCGTGGAGGGAGGCCGAGGAGCTGCCTGGGGTGGCCAAACCTCCCCCAGGCGCGGGGTCAGTGGGCCCGCGCCTGGGGTGGGTCTGGGCCCCCCAGGCCTCCCCTCTGTCTCCCCTTCTGGCTCCGTGGATCTTCTGGTGAGAAATAGTCTTTGGCATATTTTCCGGGATTTTTCCTAATAGTTCATTTTCTGCACAAAAACAAGACACCAAGGTAATTCTGCTGAAAACAACATCAGTCCGTGTTAGTTGTATCCAAATCACACAAATATAGAGGAAAAACAATAGCAAAGTGTTCGAGAAAGTAGATACGTTTTGGACGTATCAACTCCCCCAAGCTTAGCTTATTGCTTGTCCTCAAGAAATTCAGTTGAAAACTGAGTGCGATAAAAGAACTTTCACGAACACTTTGCTTCATATGATGTATATATTCTTAGCACAGGAGTAGATGTTTAGACAATTCATAATAAGGAGTATGCATCTAAGTCTACTCAATAGTCATTGCAAGATATAAAGAGAAACCAACTCAATAATAATAAGTAGCATGAAACATAAACATAAGCAACATTGCAATGCTCATAATAAGGTATGATAGAGTGGTATCTCGCTTGCCTTTGTTTAAAGAGCACAATATAAATGCCAAGGCACTTCTAAAGTTCATATGAAGACTAGAGATAAGGATATTAGAGATACAAGCATCAAAGTCATGACATAATTAACCAAGTTTTGGAACAAACACAAGAATGACAACTATGCTCTCAATAAGGTGCTCATAGAGTAAGTGGTGACTCAACAAAGTTGTGAAAACGGTTTTGTGAAGGTTTGAAAGGCTTCCCAATGCTGAAAGGAAGGTACTCATTAGCTTTGAGCTCTCATTGCCCCTATCATAGGCATCTTCATGTGGTTAAGGTGAAAGTGAGGTCCACTCTGAATCATATGCTTGACAGACCATAGACTAGAAATCCCAAGTCCCTTGAGTACGAGGGTCGCTCTGCATGCTACTCAACTTTGGTCATCTAAAAGTTCTTGTCATTATAAATACATGCATATCATCAAGAACCGCCAATGGGGTACCCCTTGCACATGGTACAGGAGCTTTCCCATAACTAAAATTATAAGGCAAGCAGACAATGATCATCTCAGCATTCTTTTTATTTACCATATGCATAGCTTTTTTATTGAGGACGCTTCATAGATGCTCATTATAGTGTTGCTGCAAGTTTCCACCATGATTAAGCATGGCTTAGGCTAGCGGCCCAGGCGTTTCTCTAACACAATGTATAACTCCATGAACTAACAACTTCCCCTCTTATTTCACATCATCGACATCCATAAAAAAAGAGCAAGGAATCAACTGGATGAGATATCCAACAGGTGTTGAAAGCGTTCCCCGTGACAGCACGGTTCTGCTGACTCCCAGTATATAATTAGCAAGCATATAACTTTCATGGACTAGTCACAATGGTTCAAGATTATTAAGCGCAAGGAATAAAGTGTGTCATCAAGTTCGTGAGAGCTTTACTAACTAACTTTCTCAAAACAGACAGACATTTTATTTTAGAAGAAAACACGACATATGGAATATGCACTAAAATAGCAAATGATGCTAATAGGTAGGTATGGTGGACACAGCTGGCAATATTGGTTTTGGGGAGTTGGAAGCACATGTAGAGCACGTACTCAGTGCAAGTGAAGTCTAGCAATAGAGAGGGAGCGACAAACGAGAGAGCAATAACTGTCATAATCATGCTTGCAACAAAACAGGACTAACTATGACATGAAAGTGATACAAGAACTTTGAGGCAAAATAAATCGTCGAGGCTTATTGACTATTGATTAGTCATATGCATGCGTGAGCATGTGCCAAGTCGATTCACATGAACAGTCAGAGGAGGATACCACAATGTCATACCAAAGTATGAATAGAACAATGCAAGCAAAATTCATGTGACCTGCTACAAACTATTAGCAAGCTGGAGCTAATCATAGACAAACAAGAACTACTAAGCATCCATAATGACATACACCTTACACAAACAGACTAAGCATGCTCACAATGATGAGATGTACAAAAATAAAACAAATAGAGTTCGTTACCAGCCTCTTACCACACCTCGAGTTGTCTTAATCTTCATTATTGCCCTTCACTTGTGTGACTTGAATAATTAACATGAAAACCAATATCCATTGAGGACGGCTGAACCCTGCGAAGAACTCACAAAACTAAAGAAGAAGAACAAATGTTTTTGGTGTTTTCGATTTTTTTAGAAACAAGCAAACAAAGAAAACCAAACAAAAACAAAGCAAAATCTTTTCGGATTTTTATTTTAAGGCAAAAAAAGCAAAGAAACAAGGAAACAAACCAAGAGAAACAACGAAAATATTTTTGATATTTTTGGGTTTTTAGAAAGAAGCAACAAAAACCAAAAAGAAAGCGAAAACAATGGATATACAAAGAACCGACCGAACATGATATATATATATATATATATATATATATATATATATATATATGAGGGTGACGTCGGTATACCTCCCCCCAAGCTTAGGCTTTTGGCCTAAGTGGGGCTCAATCCCATGGTGCCCAAGTAGATGCACCTCCATAGTATGTCGAGGAAGCTCCCTCGTCCTGGTACGAGCTCGAGGCCTCTCCTGTGAAGTGTACAGCAGGGTCATAATGCGTGCGCTCCCCCTTGATAATGCCCGTGGAAGTTGAGAAAATGCTGCTTGTCATCCATCTCCGCCTTCGTGCGTGACCAAGGTCCCTGAGAAATACTGAACAAAGTGGTTTGGGGTAGAGGGATATCTCTCTCTCTTCCCCGTCAGTAAACAACATTCTATAAACCAAGTTCTCAAGAGTAGAGCTAGAGGTGAAAAAGTGGTGCGCCTTCATGGCAGCAAAATCAAGTCTCTGAGGAGCCAAAACTGTATCATGGGGATCAATAGCAATGTCTAAGGCAGCAACAATACGAGTAGCAATAATTTCCCCATAAATGGGTCCCTTAGCATCTAAACGATGAGCAATGAGGGAACCAAGATTATACGTATCCTCACTGTAGAGCGTAGCAGCTAAGAAGGCCAATTGATAGATGGATATATTACTAGTGTTCTCCCTACCAAGAACACTGGTGGTAAGATAATAAGTAAAGTACCTGATGGCTGGAAGTTGAATATTCTTTATCTTCCCTCGTTGAGCTCTGCGGTCATCATCATTGGTTATTCCTTGGTAAAGCTCTAACAGATCAGCTGGAAGAGCTGTAATCTTCTTTGATGACCCATTTGTACCAAGTCCAAGGGCCTTGCAAAATTTCTTCAAAGACTTAGAATGAGCCCTGCCATAAAGTCTGAAAGACACAGAAGGATTGAACAAACTATTGGTGAAGGAGAAACTCTCCACAAATGTTTTAGTAAGTAAATCATATTGTGCACTCTCATCCTGCATGAAACTTGTTAGTCCATCCCTCTCAATCAAAGACATGAAATCATTAAGAATCCTAGCAGCTCGCAAGAAAGTTTGACAAGGAAAGGTGGAGGGGTGCGCATCCCCTTCATCTCCCTCATCACCAAACCGCAGAGTGATGAGATCCTCATTGTATGAGGGTCTAGAACTGGTGGATGACCTTGGAAGCCTTGCCCTTCTAGGTGCATCACTCTCAAAAATATCACCAAAGGTGTGGTGGTCCATGACTTCCCTTTGCTAAATTTTTTAAACAACCATCAAATCAAATGATTTCTAAGTTGATAAATGATGAGCAACTACTATAGAAACTTGCTAGAGGACTACACATGCATCAAAATAAAGTTTATAATCATAGAACAAGCATGCAAGCTCAAACAACCTGTCACCTACAACAGCAAAATACTTTAAATACAATCTACCAATCACAAATCTAGTTGGACAAGTGGAGGAGGCACATACCAAGGAACAATCCCTTCAAAAATCAGACTTGAGATGGGCTAAACAAGGATATCGAAAATCGTGAGCAAGAACAGCAAGAACTCCAGCTTGAGCAAGTTTTTCCGTGTTTTTCGGGGGATAGAAAGAAGGTGGCTTTGAGGAGGCATCCTAGAGGGGCCCAGGTGGGCCAGACCCTCCTAGGCGCCACCACTAGGTAGGCCGCGCCTACCACGGGTGTGGGTCCTAGGGGTGGCCCCTTGGGTCATCTCAGGTGCCACTCTGCCCCTTTTTTCGAGGAAAAAATTATTTTGAACTTTTTGGGATTTTTCGAGAAACTTTATTTTTGGCCAATTTCCAGGGTATGAAAATTGATTTTCTTGCAGAAACAGTTTTTTCAGAAGAAGCAAAAGCAAACCAAAATCCAAACTACAGGATCTTTATGAAACTCAAACAAGTAAAGAACTAGCAAAACTAAAGCTAAAGCAAAGACTAGGAGGGAGAAAAGTAAAAAAAGCAAGTATAACCAAAGTGGAAACATTATTTTGTTCATTAAAATCCTTTTGTTAACAAGGATGATCAAGTCTTGTTACCAAAACAATCTTATATGAAACAAAACTTTGCATTCCACAAGGTGATCATCTTACCTCATACTTGATAGCAATGGTCCCAATCATAATGATTTCAAAATTTTCTTGTGGAATGGGACAATATATTTCTCCAACCTTGATGCCCTCAATATTTTCAATGGAATTCAGGCAATAGATCTTAACAACCTTCTTGGGGAAATAGACAGTGTGCTCTTTGTCATTAATATTGAATGTTACTTTTCCTTGATTACAATTGATGACAGCACCTGCAGTATTAAGAAAAGGTCTCCCAAGAATAATAGACATATTATCATCTTCATGCATTTCAAGCACAACAAAATCAGTTAAGACCATGCAATTATGAGCAACTTGAACATGAACATCCTCACATATACCAACAGGAACAATAGTTGACTTATCAGCCATTTGCAAAGAAATATCAGTTGGTATCAACTTCTCTAGCTGGACTCTCTTATAGAGAGAAAAAGGCATAACACTAACTCCAACTCCCAAATCACATAAAGCAGTTCTAACATAATTATTCTTAATGGAGCAAGGAATAGTAGGTATACCTGGATCACCAAGTTTCTTTGGAACCTTACCATTGAAGGAGTAATTAGCAAGCAAAGTAGAAATCTCCTCATTAGGAATCTTCCTTTTATTAGAGACAATATCCTTCATATACTTTGAATAAGGAGGCAACTTAATAGAATCAGTCAAAGGAATTTGCAAAAATAAAGGTTTCATCCACTCACAAAACTTGTTGTAGTGTTCTTCCTCCTTTGACTTGTGTTTCTTACCTGAAAAAGGCATAGGTTTCTGCACCCAAGGTTCTCTCTCTTTACCATGCTTATTAGCAATAAAATATTCCTTTGTGTACCTAGTGTTCTTAGTGTGCTTCTCAGGTTCTTCCTCACCTTCCTCCTTATCAGGAGACTCATCAATATTACCACTCTCAGTTTCAGCATCAGAGACATATATACTATTAGGATCTATAGTAGGTTCAAGTGGTTCCTCAACTTTCTTGTGTTTCTTTTTCTTCCTCTTACGAGGACTACCACTATCCTCACCTTGTTGGGAATCCTGCTCTATTCTTTTAGGGTGTCCTTTAGGATATAAAGGATCTTGAGTAGCTACACTACTCCTAGTTCTAATTCCATAAGCATGTTTATTTCCTGAAGCATTAACTAGCATATCCTTTTGTACTTTAGCAAGTTGATCAAGTTGAGTTTGAACCATTTGAAAGTGTTTACAAAGCATTTTAATATCATTAGAATTTCTTTCCACAATATCTTTCAACTCATGGATAGCTCTATAGTTTCCCAATAAATGATTCTGAACTTGTTTATTAAAATTACCTTGTTTAACAATAAATGTGTCAAATTCCTCTAAGCATTGATCAAGAGGCTTACCATAAGGAATATCACCTTCATTAAATTGGAGAGAGTGTACCTCAATAGCAGATGAGTGGGGAATTGGCTTACATAATTCTTCTATAGGAGGTAGATTCTTCACATCTTCAGCTATAATACCTTTCTCCTTTAGACACTTCTTAGCTTCCTTTATCACTTCATCATTCAATGCAATGACTCCCCCTTCTTTGTTGTTGGTGCTAGAATTGGTTCAGGAACAACTGGTTCAGGAGTAATAGGCTCAGGTGTATTCAGCTCAGTTGAAGTCCAATTATCATAATTCTTGCTTATCTTAGTCATTAATTCTTCAGCATCTGTAGGAGTCCTTTTCCTGAAAACACAATCAGCAAAGTTATATAGGTAGGTCCTAGAATCATCAGTTTGTCCATTATAATAAATAACAAGAAGTTCATTCTTAGGTAATGGACATCCAGGATGTGCATGAATCAAGGAACATAATCTTTTCCATGACTCAGGCAATTTCTCTTCTTCTCCCTGTTTAAAATCAAAAAGTCTCTACAAAGCAGCATGTCTAGCACTGGGAGGAAAATATTTATGGAAGAAAGAAGCAATCAAGCAATCAGGGCTATCAATGGAACTAGGAGGTAATCTATTAAACCAAGCCCCATCTTATCCTTTTAGTGAAAAGGGGAAGATCTTAGCAACAAAGTACTTGCGCATTTTAAAATCATCAGAGAACAAAGCACTCATAGTAGAAAGCTCATTCATATGAGTCACAACACTCTCATTTTCAGTACCATAAAAAGGTTCTTTCTCAACAATATCTAAATAAGACAAATCAAGAGAAATCATAGTCTTTATCTTTAATATCTATGGGAGAAGTGGCAAACTTAGGATCATATGAAAACTTAGGCATAATAGTACGTCTAGCAAGGAGACTCTTCATAGCACTAGAACCATGTGTGTTTTGGCACTCTTCAACAAATTCATCAGTGAGCTCAATGTAACCATCATTAATATCATAACTCTCACTAGACTCGGGTGAGCTAACAGGTGTAACAGTGCATTCACTAGGAGTTTCGGTATTACCTAGACTAGCCATATTAGCATCTAGAAAAGGACCTAATGAACCACTCGCATCAAGCACAGTAGAAATAACATTATGAGCATCAAAAGCAGTTTCAGACTCAGCAGTAGTAGCAGTGTGTGTAGCATGTGTATGTGGTGGTGGTGTGACGAGCTTACTTATAACAAACGGTGAATCAATAGCAACAAAGGTGTTTAGGACTGTACCTCTTCTTGTAGTGGATGGTAAAATAGGGAACTTTCCATGACGAGACTTCCCCATGCTGAAAGGAGTAGCAGTGAACATAATAGATCCAAGGGAACTTACAAATAAAGCTATGCTCCCCGGTAACGGCGCCAGAAAATAGTCTTGATGACCCACAAGTGTAGGGGATCGCAACAGTCTTCGCGGCTAGTATTACCCAATTTATTGATTCGACACAAGTGGAGCCAAAGAATACTTGGAAGCCTTAACAACTGAGTTGTCAGTTCAGCTGCACCTGGAAATTGTTCTTGCTCACAGAAGTTTATCAGTAGTAACAGTTTGGTAGTAGCAACAACGAAGCAACAACAACAGTAATGGCAATAGTGAACAGTAGCAATAGTAGCAGTAACGGTAACAGTAGGATTCGAGTGCGGTAGGCATAGGGATGGATGGACGGGCGTTGCATGGACAAGTCTAAACATGTAACTTCAAGATCTAGGGCATTGTAGATAAATAATAACAAGCATCCAAGTACTAAACAATCCTAGGCACGTGCTCCAAATATAGTCATACGTCCTCGCAATGAGAACTTGCACAACATCTTTTGTCCTGCCAACCCGTGGCAGCGGTGCCTCTAGGGAACTACTGGCAATTAAGGTGCTCCTTTTAATAGAGCACCAGAGCAAAGCATTAACACTCCGTGAACACATGTGATCCTCACACCACAGCCATCCCCTCCGGTTGTCCCAATTATTGTCACTTTGGGGCCTTTGGATCTGGACAATGATATGTGTACACAACTTGCAGGTAAGATCACAAACAATACTATCATAATGATTCAATAATAAGTTCAGATCTGAGATCATGGCACTCGGGCCCTAGTGACAAGCATTAAGCACAACAAGTTGCAACAAAGTCAAATAGCACTAATAGAGATACTAGGCACTATGCCCTAATAGATCTTATTCGATTACATGATAGAGCTCATCCAATCCCTACCATCCCCAAGCCTACAGCGGGGGATTACTCACTCATGGATGAGGGAAACATCGGTGGTTGATGGAGATGCGTTGGTGATGACGATGGCTATGATCCCCTCCAAATTCCCCGTCTCGGCAGGGTGCCAGAACGGAGTTTATGGATCCGAATCTTGGTTTCTCATGGCGGAGGCAGAGCGGAACTCTTTCTGGAAAACTATCGACCCCCCCCCCCTGAGTTTTTAGGTCAGAAGGCAACTTATAGGCGCGGAGAGAGGTCGAGGAGCTGCCTGGGGTGGCCAAAACTCCCCTAGGCGTGGGGTCAGTGGGCCCGCGCCTGGGGTGGGTCTGCCCCTCCCCCCCAGGCCTCCCCTCTGTCTCCCCTTCTGGCTCCGTGGATCTTCTGGTGAGAAATAGTTTTTGGCATATTTTTCGGGATTTTTCCTGATAGTTCATTTTCTGCACAAAAACAAGACACCAAGGTAATTCTGCTGAAAATAGCGTCAGTCCGTGTTAGTTGTATCCAAATCACACAAATATAGAGGAAAAACAATAGCAAAGTGTTCGAGAAAGTAGATACGTTTTGGACGTATCAATATGCAGTGTCTAAACCTCGGCGAAGGATAAACAAAGAGGCATCAGATTTGGACTCAAGAAATCCAATGGTGCGAGCAAAGGAGGAGAACCGCTAAAACTAAGCACGAGGGGCTTGTTTAAGACCGTAGAGGGATTTGAGAAGACGACAAACATGAGTGGGAGTTTGGGGATTGACAAAGCCGAAGGGTTGTAGGCTATAAACAACCTCGTCAAGATGACCATGGAGAAATGCTTTTTTCACATCGAGTTGGTGAATAGGCCAAGACTTAGAGAGAGCAAGAGAAAGAATAACACGAATAGTGGCTGGTTTGACGACATGACTGAAGGTTTCATCAACCGGGCTGTTGGGAGAAGCCATGAACAATTCATCTTTCTTTATGGCGAGCAAGAGAGCCATCAACATTATATTTGTGACAGAAGATCCACTTTCCACTCACAATATTGGCACCAGGAGGAGGAGGAACTAAAGTCCAAGTTTGGTTTAGAGTGAGAGCATCAAACTCTTCTTTCATTGCATGGCGCCAATTGGGGTCACAAAGGGCGGTAAGATAGTTAGTTGGTAGAGGGGAGGAAACAATAGCTTGGAGGTTTAGTTTATTGGGTGGACCAGGGAGACGACCGGTGGTTGAACGTGTGCGATGCACTACTGGGGTGGGAGGTCGCGGAGGACTCGCGGGAGGTGGGCTAGGTGTGGGAGGAGGACTGCCTGTCGCGGTAGGGGAAAGAGGCAAGACAGGCTGCCGCGGCAGAGTTCCCAGTCGCAAAAACAGGAGGTATAGGGGGTCGAATATCTCAGGAGTAGAATTATTATCAGTGGGTGGTGGGTTATCTACGGAGTATGGAAACGTGTGCTCGTCGAAGATGACGTGTCGGGAGATTATAATGCGACGGGTGGCTAGATCAAGGCAACAATAGCCTTTGTGACATGATGGGTACCCGAGAAAGACACATTTGGTGAAGCGAGGAGAAAATTTGTTGGGGGATGTTGATGATGTGTTAGGATAGCAGAGACATCCAAAGATGCGTAGGGTGTGATATGGTGGAGTAGTGCCGAGAAGACACTCATAAGGCATGGAGAGGGAAGTGGTGGACGAATGTTCATGCAAAAGGTGGCGGCGTGAAGAGCTTTGGCCCATAGGGAAGGAGGCATGGATGCTTGAAATAGGAGGGTACGAATAGCATTGTTGGTTGTTCGGATTGCTCGTCCGGCCTTGCCATTTTGTTGTGACATATGAGGGCAGGAGAAGCAGAAAAGAGTGTCATGTTGGGTGAAAAAGGAGTTGACTCTATTGTTATCAAACTCGCGGCCATTGTCACATTGAATAACCAATACTGGTAGGTTGAATTGGGTGCGAGCATAGGCATGAAAGGTGGTGAAGGTCGCATATACATCAGATTTTTTGCAAAGAGGAAAAGTCCAAAAATAATGTGTATAATCATCCACAATAATAAGATAATAAGCAAAACCAGAGGTGCTAGGAATAGGAGATGTCCATAAATCACAATGTAGTAATTGAAAAGGTTTAACATTAGTGGAATCCAAAGGATAAAAGAGTAATCTAATATGGCGACCTAATTGACAAGCATGGCAGAGCGACGGCGGTGGTTTGGTGCTTGGAATATGTTGTTGTTGATGTAGGTGGTGCATGGTTGGATGCCCGGGGTGTCCAAGGCAGCGATGCCAAAGCTCGGATGAGGAGGTGGCGAGGAGTGTCTTGGATACATGTGGGTGGCAGAGGGAGTAGAGAGGGCCAGGACTATTGGGTCGAAGAATCACGGTCTTGGTAAGAACATCCTTCACAGAAAAGCCGAAGGGGTCAAATTCAATAGAGCAAAGATTATCGATGGAGAATTGTCGAACAGAAATTAGGTTTTTGATTACATGGGGAACAACTAGAATATTGTGGAGCAAAAGGTTTTTCGAGTTGAGAGATAGGGTGTGAGAGCTGGTGTGGGTGACATGAAGAGAGGCACCATCGCCGACTATGATTTTATGTGAGGTAAAAGGAACAGAGGAGGAGAGTATACCGTGATCGCCATGTGAGACGAGGCGCCGGAGTCCATGACCCACTCCTGGCCACCGGGTAGCTGCATGTTCTGGAGAGCCGTGAGAAGAGCCAGGTCGATCTGTTGTTGCTGCTGTAGTTTAGGAACCATCATCATGTTGTTTGGTTGATACTTATAGCCCGTGGCGGTGTAGGCTTAGTACGGAGGGAGTGCTAGACGGGGACCCAAGACGCTGGGGTTCGGAGGGCGCCAGCGAGGCTGCCATGGAGAAGGCAGCGAGGGTTGCTGCTGCTATTGGTTGGCACGCGTCAGGAGTCCGGTCCACGGATTGTACATCCACGGGTTGTTTCTTTCACGGCCACGTCCGTGTCCACGCCCGCGGCCACCGCCGCAGCCACTAGGACCACCACCCCGGCCAGAGGTGTTGTAGGAGTCGGGTGTGAATGACGGAGGAGGGCACGGATCAGTAGGGCCTCCATCGCGAGCAATGGTTGTAGGAGTGCGGTTGCCCCCGGCATGCGATGTGTTGACGCCGTGGGGAAGGACGTTGTTGGTGCTGGCCCAGAGGACGGCCGAAGCCGCGTTTTTGGCGTCGGTTTTCTTCTGTGCTTCTTCGAGGAACAGGGAAGACCGTGTCTAAAGGAAGGTGGGGAAGGGCACCTGGTACGGGAGGAACGACCGCAGGTGGCTATACTGCTCGTTGAGGCCGCGCAAAACCATGAGAACGAGGGTGTGGGTTGGAGATCTTCTCATCAACATCTCCAAGGGCATCGGCAAGGGACTTGAGCTTGGTGCAGTAATCATGGACGCTCATATCACCTTGAGGCGTGTTGCGGAATTTTGCGTCGAGAGCAAGGGCATGACTTTTCTTGTTGTTGTGGAATAGGTTGGCGATGGAGTCCCAGATCTGTCGTGCCATCGATCTAGGGGAGATGACGATGCCGAAGAGCTCGGGTGAGATCGATTCGTATATCCAGGAGAGGACGGTGAAGTCATCGCGTGCCCAGTCGGAGGTGGGCGAGGTGTCCGAGGGCGTGGCCTCGGTGTTGCCGGTGACATGGCTAGTGAGACCGTAGCGGCCTAAGGCGACGAGGAAGAGCTCGCGCCACTTGATGTAGTTGTAGTCCTGCAGATCGAGGGTGATGGCAACGACGCTCTTGACGGAGGAGACATAGTTGGAGGGGTTTTGGGGGTGGGGTTGCTGTCGATGACTTTTACCATCTCGGCGGCATGACGGTCGAGCTCTTCGGTGCGCGTCTCGTGCTGTTTCAGCTCGGCTTCGAGCTTGGCAATCTCGTCGGGAGACACCGCGACGGCGGGGTAGGGTTAGGGTTTCTCGAGGGGGGGTAGGATCGGCTGGTGCTCTGATACCATGAAAGCCGAATAAAGACTTGGGCTGCGTGAGAGAGAGCACAGATTACAATCATGTTACAACAATATAAACCGTATCTAGGTAGGTAACTTGTAGTGCCCTCCAAGATGATCGGTAGAAGCCGTATCCTTCTCTAACATCTAGTATCTGGAATTATCCAAATTCGAATACCAAAGTGTTCGTAGACAAATGTTAGTGTCAATAACGGTTGTTGCTAGCGTGATGGAGAATGCGGCCATCAGGATTGGATGGGTTGGTCTACGAGTAGGACGTCTGCCAGGAACAACATCAATCTTCATCATGAAGTAATAGTAATACTGGGCACATTTTCTCGACAAAACTACCAACGGCCTTTTACGTTTTTTCCAGGACAGACTTGGTACACCACTCTGTTGTTGCAGATCGCTCTGTACCTCACTCTGTTTATCTGACGAAACTGAAGAATAGACAGACACAACAATATATTTTGTGCAGTTTTCAACTTTATTCATAGCGTTGATCATGGCCTCAACTTCCTACCGAGTCGTCCCATCCCACGACCCAAGTATATATGCGCTTATCTGATCCTACAATGGTGGGAGAGTGTTATCGCCATATTTTGGCCAAAGAAGGAGATGGGCCGTGATCAAGATGGGCTTAGAAGATACGTATATTCAACGTATTGTTGAATCGGCCTTGTACGTGGATTTGGGCTAAATTGCCCGTGTATCTTATATCATAGTAGGTTCCGTTTCAGTTTAGGTAAAGATAGAGTTGTAGAGTTATTCCAAAGATAGAAAGTCTCCGGACTATAAATATGTACCTAAGGTTATCGAGAAAAGGAGGACAATCACGTTCACAACAAACATAATCTCGGCGCATCGCCACCCTTGTTTCTAGGGTTTCTTTCGGTAGTAGTGTCATTTGCCTAGATCGCATCTTGCGATCTAGGCGATTTTTACTTATCGTTATTTGGTGTTACTCGCATCTGAAGCCTTGTTGATGGCGAGTAACACTACTATCATAGATTTGTTGAGGCTAGCATCGGTGCTGTTCGTTATAATTGTTTAAGTTATGTTGCCTCTAGTTACCTCGCTACCTTTGCACCTTTTCCCAAGTGCAAGGGTAGCATCTTGCTTGATCTTTATTTAGCTGATTCGATCTTATGGATATGCCTTGTTCACCAAGGTTTAGTTTGATATCTACGTAGTCGGGCCTTGCAAACGGGTTGAACGATCCAAAGAGTACGTAAGGACGTGGTTTACTAGTTCTAGAGAAGTTGTTCCGTAATTGACTTTACGGTTGTTAGGCCTCCTCTAGGGTTAGTTTTCTATCATCTTTGTATCTACCAGGCTCAATTATGTAGGACGTTCCGCCACGTGGTGAAAACGTTAAACCGTGAGATCGATTTAACTTGTAATGATAAAGCAAAACCCCATGTTATCGTAAATCTAATGCGTAACCATGGGATAATCGGCTCTAGGAGCCGATTCTGGAAACTCGGGAGCCGGTCACGGCTCGAATTTTACGATACTTGTTTACCATGCAGAAATCAATCGAGCAATCCTTCACCTTCGACCAGGTATAGGTGTGGCACGCTCGAACCAAGCCAGACGTGCCGGAGTTTTGCGGGCCGTTCGAGGGACCAGGGCCCACCAGCCTGGAGCCTCCGCTCTTCGTGTTGCTCGTCGCTTCGCCGGTGGGTTTTGGCAGCAACACATTTCGCACGCCGTGGGACCTTCAACAACATCTGCATCAACATCCGACCGAGATGGGGACATACCCGCCACGCACGATGAGCTCAAGAGCACAAGGCGGTATGACGAGATCGATCTCTCTGAAGCCGATCTCATCGGCTCTTTGAGAGGACCCGTAAGCATGGCATCAAGTGGAGGGTTCTCACCGAGGGTGCTCTTGATGAGGTGGATCTGCATTCCTTCGAGGAGCGCACCAGAGCTCTGCGACAGGAAGTCAACTACATGGTGGCTCATTCTCTTCACCGCCATTCTGAGAGCCTGGTGAACGCTTTCGAGCGGATCGCAGTTCGCGTAGTTCCGGAGATCATGAAACATCGCATTCTCCGTCGGGCCTACTCGGGACTCACCAGGAGAAAGACCGCCCAGGCCAGCCGCCATTCACACTTGCAGCTCCGGAGCCACCGGGCAAGACGTCGTCGTCTACAAGGTCGGAGGCGACCCAGGCGATTGTCAGTTCCTGTTTGAACCACCTAAAGAAATCCCACATGGATATGTGTGCACTTACGTGCCGGACTGCAACAACCTGACACGCACCAACCAGGTTGCAACCGCAGGGATTTCTGCGGCAGGAGTTCCTGGAGCAGGGGTTCCAGCAGGCGTTTCTGGAGCAGCGATGTCTGGGATGGACGCCGACAAACAGGCATGGCTAGCCAAGTATGCCACTGGAACGAGTCATGAGAATCTAGCTCCTGCAGCTCAAACAGTGGAGCAAATCCGTACCATCTTAAGAGACCAGTTCGGCTTCGTGCCGAAGAGAAGAACAATCGGCTATTCAAAGCCGTATCCCAACGAGTTTGATCTGATTCCGCTGCCACCCAAGTATCGGCTCCCTGAGTTCTCAAGGTTCAGTGGATCAGAAGGATCGAGCTCGATCGAGCACGTGAGCCGATACCTGGCACAGCTAGGCATGATTTCAGCATCGGATCAGTTGCGCATAAGGTTCTTTGCGCAATCGCTGACAGGACCCGCTTTTGGGTGGTACACCTCGCTGCCACCTGATTCGATTCAGACCTGGAAGCAACTGGAAGAGCAGTTCCACATCCAGTATCATTCAGAGGCTACCGAGGCTGGCATTGCGCACTGCACAAAGCGGCAAAAGCGGGAGAAATCAGAGTAGCAGTACATCCAGCGCTCAGATCGCTAAGAACCGATGTTACTCACTCGTTTAATCGAAAAAGAAGCGCCGAGCTAGCGGTGTTGGGCCTCTCACCCATCAAGGATCTGCTTTCCAAGTAGAGTACAACTCATTGGCGCACATGGCCCGGTCGACAATGTATGAACAGCGCCACCCTGAGTTGTACCAAGACAAGTTCAAACGTCCGATAGGCCTGGTCGTCTGAAGAAGAAGATCCTACACAAGACCGGAGGTGGCGTATTTGAATGGGCTCGGGGCAGATCTGTATCCTGCAAATGGGTGAGAGCAAGGGCCTGCAAAAGGGTTCGACTTGATGTGAGCAAAGCGGCGAGATATTTGATTTCTTTGAAGAAAGCGGTGAAGTTGCCCGAAGGCCACAAAATCCCCACGGCTCAGGAGATGAACGGGAGACCATACTGCAAGTGGCATCACTCGTTCACCCACACCACCAATGATTGCAAAGAGCTACGTCGCCAGATCCAAACAGCAATAGAGCAAGGCCGTCTGATCCTGGGGCAGTTCGCCATGAAAGTAGACACAAACCCATTTCCCGGCGTCAACATGGTAGAACACAACCACTCCGCCAGGCGTCAGCTGGAGTTCTCGTTCGATGTTAACATGGCAGGATCTGGGTACCACCATGGCACATACAAGGAGGAAGGCGGCCGCTCTCGGGCAAAAGAAACAGAGGAGGCTGGTCCACACGACCGGCCCAGCCACAATGACAGGCGGTACTTAATCGGCGGCGGTCGAGCGCGATATCAGAAGCCACACTCCACACATCTCCTGAATAAGTATGAGCGTCAGTATGATCGACGTCGCCGGCGCGATAGAGACGATGAAGGATATGAGCACCTCTCTAGGGGAACGTCAAAAGTAAAGGAAGGCGTCGACAAGCATTGGGATTGTCCTTTCTTCAAATATTGCTGGGACAAGGGAATGAGCCGATTGCCTACAGTCGACAACTGCCCGGAATGTGGACAGCAGAGGGAGGACACGTGGCCAGTTTTAGTGTTCAAACGTCTAGGGCCTCTCCCACCTCGGATCCGTTACAGGGAGTCTGCTCGAGCAAAAGACCTCGAGAAGCCAAGGGATGACAAAGAAGAAGACAGATATCACCGTCCAAGGTGGTGTCCCGACGGACTCAGACACACCCAAAAGCGTAGAGTGCAGCGGCTGCGTAACTTGGAGGAAGCCGAAGCGCAGTATCTCCACGCTTTAAAGAAAGCACGGCCCGATCTGGCCGTTAAAATTAGGCAGACCTTGGAAACGGAAGACCGCCCGAAAAGGAAAGAGTGGCGCCCCAAACCGGTAAAAGCCGATGCAAAGACATCGGCTGGCACAAACATGGTGTTCATACTTCCGTCAGAATTCTGCGCGCCAAGAACCAATGAGCTACCAGTGGCACAGTTCGACTGCGGCCCACGGCCGGTTATCTTCGAGAAGCCACGTGAGAAGGGTTACAAACATCTGAAAGCCCTGTACCTACAAGGTTACATCAATGGGCAACCTGTCAGCAAGATGTTGGTGGACACCGGAGCGGCAGTCAATATAATGCCATACTCCATTCTACGGCGTTTGGGACGCTCACGCAGATCGATCAAAACCAACGTCACGTTAAGCGACTTCAACGCAGACTTGAACGCAAGGCGTCTTGAGCGTGGATCGACCGTGGGCGGAAAACCATACCCACGCGTCATTTTCGTCGTGAGCAAAAAAGCACCTACGCTGTCTTGCTAGGGAGAGATTGGATTCACGCTAATTGCTGCATTCCGTCCACAATGCACCAGTGCCTAATACAGTGGGATGGAGATGAAGTGGAGGTCATCCATGCAGATGATTCTATCGAGATCTCCATAGCTGGCATGAACGTCTGGGAAGCAGAAGACCAAGAGCCGATCTCTGGAATCAGTCTAGACGGCTGTGAGCGCATTGAAGCTACAAAAAACGGGGTGAGGCTGGTCTTATCCACTGGCCTGACAGAGTAGCAAAGTCCACGATCGTACGTGGTACGGCCGATCCTCGCGATCGGCCACAAAAAATAAAAAGCAGCAATCATACGACACACAGATCACGTAGTCGTAGCAGGGAGATGCCCTGCCATTGTAAAACAATAGGGTCTAAACCGTCCTTGACTAATGCAATCAAAAAGGGGGCCGATTCAGGCAATCGTCCCAAATTATTTTTGTTATCCTCACCTACTGTTTGCCCTGTGTTTAGCATCGATTTGACAGGTGACGGAAAGCTAGGGTATGGGTTTACATCCGCTGATGAACTAGAAGAAATCGACATTGGTCCTGGGGATAAGCCACGACCAACATTTATCAGCAAGAAGTTAGATCCGAGTCTGCGGGGTCCGATGATAGCCCTGTTGAGAAAATATCCAGACTGCTTCGCCTAGGACTACACAGAGATGCCTGGGTTAGACAGGAGCATCATTGAGCATCGACTCCCGCTTAAAAAAGGATTTCGGCCATTCCAGCAGTGAGCACGACAGATGAAGGCCGAAATTCTGGAAGAAGTCAAGAAGGAGGTCGAGAAAATGTTGACAGCCAAGTTAATCAGGCCATGCAGGTATGCTGACTGGATTTCTAGTATCGTACCTGTAGAGAAAAAGGGTGGCCGTTGGCGTGTTGCCATAGATTTTCGGGATCTCAACAGAGCTACCCCAAAGGATGAGTATCCGATGCCGGTGGCAGAAACGTTAATCAATGCAGCGGGTGGTCATAAGATCTTGAGCTTCATGGATGGCAATGCGGTTACAACCAAATTTTATGGCTCGAGAAGACATACACAAGACTGCATTCGAGTCCTGTGGTCGGTGGGGTTGTTTGAGTATGTAGTCATGACGTTTGGATGAAGAATGCCGCGCCACGTACCAAAGAGCCATGAATTATATTTTCCATGATCCGATCGGCAAGCTGGTGGAAATTTACATCGATGACGTGGTGGTCAAGTCCGCTTGATGCAAGGACACTTGGACGATCTGCAGCGTCTGGACCGAACAAGAAAATTGGGCCACGGATGAATCCAAAGAAGTGTGCCTTGGGTGACGGCCGGTCGGTTCTTGGGTTTTGGTCCATGAACGAGGAATTGAGATCGGCTGAAAAGTCGGGAGGCGGTCACGAACAATGAAGACACCTACCACAAAGAAAGAACTGCGATCTCATCGGCAAGATCAACCGTCGGAAGATTCATCTCAATCTGTCGGGAAGAATAGAGCCGTTCATGGACTGGTGAAAATTAAATCGACGAGGAATTCACGGGGCGTAACAACAACGAGCCTTGACGAGATCAAAGAATATCCGACGGCCGCCGTGTTGGTTCCGCCACCGGATGCATCGTTCTACATTTACTTGTCAGTAGCTGACACGTCCATCGCCTCGGTGGTGGTGCAAGTTTATGATGGGCTGGAGCGAGTCATATTTTACATAAGCAGAAGGATGCTGGACGCAGAGACAAGGTGTCCGGACATTGATAAGTTGTGCCTCACTGCTTTTTCACCGCGCACCAAGCTGCGCCACATTTTGCTGTCAGCGGAGATCATCATCATATGCAAATCAGACGTCATAAAGCACATGCTGTCGGCTCCTATGTTGAAAGGCCGACTGGGCAAATGGATGTTTGCATTATCGGAGTTTGACATCCGATATCAACCCGCGAAAGCAGTTAAGGGACAGGCGTTGGCCGACCTTATCGCTGAACAGATCAACACTAATATAGCAGCATTGTCTATACGAGCGTGGGCTATGTTTTTCGACGGATCGGTTTGTGACGATGGGTGTGGCATCGGCATGCTACTCGTGTCGCCCCGGGGGGCAACATTTTCCTTCTCCATCAGGTTATCTGCCCCTCGCACCAACAACGTCGCTGAGTACGAGGCGATACGCAAGGGAATGGAATTGCTCATCGAAGCTGGAGCGGCGGTGGAAATTTTGGAGACTCCAAGTTGGTGATTTCCCAACTCACGGAGGAATACAAGTGTGAGAGAGTCCCTCTTCCGTTATGGCTGCCTTGAAGTGAGTGATGGCGCAGTTCCGATACATAAACTTCACTGGATCCCGGTCGCGAATACCGAGGCGAATGATCTTGCACAATGGCTTGGGCTACAAGGATGTAGCAGAGGAGCCGATGTTCGTCAGTTCACGGAAGTCGACGATCGAGAGCCGATATCTTCAATTACTTGAAGGATTCGGCTGGGGCACCTAACGGATAAGGTACAAGGCCATGAAGTATGTGCTTATTGGGGATGACATGTTTCTGAGGACTCGGAGGGTTATTGCTCAAATGCCTGGGGACGACCGAGGCCAATCGGCTCCTACACGAGGTACACGAAGGCGCCTGTGGAACTCACCAATCGGCTCACAAGATGAAATGGTTGATCAGGCGATCAGGGTTTTATTGGCCCACCATGCTTGAGGACTGTTTCAAGTACTACGAGGTGTCAAGCATGTCAGAAATTTGGGAAAATTCAGATGGTACCCTCGTCAGCAATGAACCCCATCATCAAGCCTTTGCCATTCCGAGGTTGGGGCATGGATATGATCGGCAAAATCAATCCTCCATCAAGCAAAGGACACATGTGGATTTTGGCCATCACTGATTATTTCACTAAATGGGTGGAGGCTGTCCCGATGAAATCAGTAAACTCAAAGGATGTTATCAACTTTGTGAAAGAACATGTCATCCATAGATTCGGGATTCCCCAAACTATCACGACCGATGGAGGCAAATGGGCAAGCTGAAGCATCCAACCAGAGCCTCATCAAGCTGATCAAGAGAAAAGTCGATGAGCACCCTAGGCGTTGGCACGAGGTTTTGTCAGAGGCGTTGTGGGCTTATCGCATGTCATGCCATGGAGCGATAAAAACCTCGCCATACCATCTAGTGTATGGACAAGAAGCCGTATTGCCCTGGGAAATTACGGCTGGATCGAGACGTGTCACTTTTCAGGACAATCTAACAACTGAAGAATATGCAACCCTGATGAGTGACAGTGTTGAGGATTTAACTGAGCTCAGGCTGTGGTCGCTTGAGAAAATCAAAGAGAACAAGTCCAAGGTAGCTCGTGCATATAACAAGAAAGTGAGGCCAAAGGAGTTCCACGTTGGTGATCTGGTATGGGAAGCCGTGTTGCCATTAGGGACTAAGGATGCAACATATGGTAAATGGTCTCCAAATTGGCACGGGCCGTACAGGGTCGATCAAGTTTTAAGAGGAAACACATACATGCTTGAGGAGTCGGGCGTAAAATTCCCAGTGGCGGTCAACGGTCAACATCTCAAGAAATATTTCCCAAGCATGTGGGATGATGGACAGTAAAATATGGGGGCCGATACATGAAATCGGCCAAGTAAAAAGCACGTGAGACGTTGGACAGTAAAAATGTGGGGGCCGATACATGAAATCGGCCAAATAAAAGCAAAAATATATAGCCGATGCACGGTCATCGACTCTAGAGGTTCACACATGTTACAAACAGGTGCCAGTTTACACATACGAGCTACTGAAGAAATGCTTCGAAGGCGTGGAGGGCGTCAGCACGGACACGATCCACCTCGGCGATCTCGGCTTCGTCATCTTCATCCTTGCCCGTCACTAGCTGCTTGTTCAGGGCACGTATTTCTGCCAGATCGGTCTTCAGTTGGGCTTTGAGGCTTTCCGCCTCGTCTTGGGAACGGGCGATGGATTCTTCCTTGTTGCGAATGAGCTGTTTAGTCGCCCGGACCTTCTCTTCAAGATCTTCCTCCCTTTTCAAGGATGCGAGCTCGGATCTTGTGAGGTGTCGGTTTGGCATCCAGAGACGCCTTTTTCTCGTTGAGTTGTTGGCATCATGCGCAATATTGGCCTTGATGGAAGTTGGGCGTGGCGCGGTGATCCTCTCACGAGCTAACTTCACCCTTGATCCGTAGAAAGACAGGTCACAACTGGCGCCAAAGCTTCACCGCAATGCTACCTTGAGCTGGTCTTTTATTTCAGCCAGAACGCTCTTCACCTCCTCAGAACCCTCGATCAACTCTTCGATTGGGGAGGACAGCAGGGCTTTAAGACGCTGGAATTGAGGTGGAACAGCCCTGGCTCGTGACTCATCATCATCAACAGAGGGAGTTGGTTCGATGGATTCAGGGTCGAACGTCAGCAAACCTGAAATATCACAACCCTGGCAGCCCGAAAAGGCGTCAGTATGCATCCAAACATGTAAGGATGAGCCGAAAGAAGCTAACGTACCTCTCCTAAGATCGGGGGGATAGCCGATGAGGAGACGATCGGCTTGTGTGTGGTTGCTGGGGGCTTGGCCGGAGTGGTAGCCGTTTCATCTGCACCTTCGGGGATTGCTAGGTCCGGTTTGGCTAAAGGCATCGGCGCTGCCCCAGCTTTCCCACTAGAAACGTCAGTCGTCTGCATGGAAGGTGTTTAGCCGATATAAATGATGATTAATCGGCAGATAAAAAGTAATTGGTAAAAGCGTAAGGGTGATGATTTTGAAACCTCGGCTCGACGAAGAAGCTTGCGTCCTTGCGAGCTCTCTTGGGACCTGATGGCGCCTCGGCGGTGCTCGGGGCATGGGTTCGAGAAAGACCTTTTCCTGGAAGCCGTTGGTGATGAATCTGGCTGGCTCGGTGTGATGGTCCTCTCAGAATCTGTTGGGTCCGGTTCTCCTCGATTGGTCTGAGTGTTCTCATGGAGGTGTCTTGACGGAAGCCGTAAAAAGGAGAACCAGTGAGTACAAGCATGTCGCAAGGATGGAAGAATTAGAAGGATCGACCAAGGCATAGATCACCCTACATGCGAAGCTTTACGGAGAAGGGCTCCGGCCTCAAGGTCTTCTGGCAGCTACCGTCCTCGTCGTCGTTCTTGTTTTAGTTGGAACTCGAGGCGGTGGCTTAGAGTTCTTGGGTTCTTGGAAGCCGTTGTGGTGATATCATTTACGCATTATGACCTTTTTAGAGGTGGCGAGTTTTGCGAAAGAACCACGAGCTGGCGGAAAGAACTCGAAGGGGGAGCCATCACTGTGCGTAGGTTCAGGGCCATCTTGTTGCTGCAAAGAGAAAGAATGAATTAATAGAAGAATCATTTGTAAGCTGCATCAAGGAAATTTGCAAGTGGTGGTACCTGTTCCACGGGGATGTCATAGTCAGCATCGAGCTGTTTCAGCAACGGTCCCAGAGCTCTCCTGAAGGCGTGAGTCTTCCACATTGACCACCAGTCTTCAAAGCCATCGGTTGATGAGACAAAGGTGAGGTCGTTGGGAATTGGGATGGTCCGAGCATCAAAGAAGGAATAACACCTTTGGCTGGTGAGAGGATCAGGCAGGTCGGCTCTACTCTCCGTAAGGTGGTGAAGAAAGAAATGGGGAGGTACTTGTCCAAGACCAAATTGGCGAGCTACTACGACTAGCTGGTAGAATTCATACCCAGGTTTGATTATTCTGTTGGACGTACTCATGCCAACTGGAAGGAAGCAGGGACGAATCACGGTGGAAAAGAGCTGCCGAGTGCTAGTGTCATCGGCAAAATTGTCCAGCCTGAAGGAGAGTGGATTTTCAAAGTGTTCTGATTCCTCCATGTAAGGGAAGAAGGTAGGGTTGTCCAGGCCTTGGAAGAAAGTCTTGAACCACTTGGATGCCTCGAGGGGTCACTTCACTCGGAAGTCTATACAAAGCTTGGCCATAGCGGTGCATCGGATCTGCTTCCTTTTACATCCGGAAAGGTGCAACTCGCCAAAAGGGGAAGTTTGGGATGTGATTTTGAAAGTACAATGAGCCCATAGCTGAATAAACCACCAAGGACCACTGTTTTGACTGCTATGCGAGAACAGCTTGACAGACATCAACTGGAGGTTTCGATAGACTTCTCCAAGGCAGTTTGCGAGGCCAAGTTGAGTACCTTTGGCGGTTCGTGGCTAAGGAGAGATAGTTTTTGGTTGGAGCAAGGAAGGGCCACGAATATGAAATGCTCGGCCGGAAGTTGAGAAAGTGTCAGATGTTCTTTCTCCGAGACAGAACCTTTGTTTTCATATGGCGTTGGAGGTAGGCACCCCAGTTCGTGCAGTCTGTTTTAGAAGACAGTTTGTAGGGGACCTTGGTCAGTTTAAAAGCAGAGGGGCTGGGTGATGTAACATCCAGACCAGTAATCATCACCACGTCTAACAGAGTTGGTGACATGGGGCCATGACCGAACATGAAGCAGTTCAGAGCGTCAGACCAGAAATAGCCGATGGTTTTGAGGAGATTCTCGTGTTTCTCAAGAGGAGACAATGATAGATGCAAGGCATCGGCTATTCCCGTAGTTTCCCATTGGGATTGGTAAGCTCTAGCTACCCTACTGAACCAAGAGACCCAATGTTCAGGGGGATTAGGCCAGGCTCGCAAGCAGTCGGCCCAAGAGTTCAGATCTAGGTCTTGGCTTACGAAGGGGATTCTATTTGCTTCGCAAGAAATCAGATGGGCAGGACTAGATTCTGCGACGCCAAGACAGAGGAATTTGGGAGAGAAGGATGCGGCAGAATGTACGAAACCTAGAAAGTTTAATGGTGGAATAAAGGCATTAATTCGGTGTTCGCCATTAAATTCTAACATCGCGTTATTGCGAGGAGTAGGCGTACCTTCAGACCGGAGACCTCTGGATTGGTGTTGGACGATTCCGCCATCTAGTTTGCCGGCGGAGATGGATCTATGCAGTTGAGGATTGAGGGTTCTTGTCGCTGTGAGCTCAATCTGGTCGGTGGGTAATTGGAGATCTAGGTCGCCCTTTTTGAAGAGAGTCGCAGGTTACCGTTTGAAACTGAAAAGCAGTCGCTTAGATTTGCCTAAATATGCGACCAAGTTTTGACCTTGTCAACGTTTTTGGGAAAGCCGATGTGCATCGGCTCTTTGAGCTTTGATTTGGTTGACGGAATGAGTGCAGTGTGGTGAAAGCCGATACAGCGTTATCGGCTTCTGGAGCATCGACCTATTTTGGCTATCGGCAAAATTGGGGCGAAAAAGGCAATCTTCGAGAAACAGATTTTCATTCATTCATTCAAAAGCTGATTGCTTACAAAAGGCTGATTGATTACAAAAGGGAGCTTACTACTACTACTACTACTGGTTCCTAATCTAGAGGCCGAGGTCGTCGCCGCTGTCGTCGCCGCCGTCTTGTTCGCTGTCCTCAGCGCTGCTGCCGGCGTCGTCTTCGCTGCTGCTGCTGAAGAAGCCAGCGGGGGCCTCCTCGTCCTCGTCGTCGTCTTCGGTGTCCTCGCTGGACCCGGCGCGGAAGCGCTTCACCGGCGGGTACTCGTCGGAGGAGGTGTCCTCCTCCGATTCCTCCTCCTCGTCGGAGGACTCGACGCCGTCCCAGGACCAGGCGTCGTCGCTGCTCTTCGCCTCCAGTTCCCCGTCGACGAGGAACTGCAGGCCCTCCTCGCCGTCAGTCAGGGACGCGTCGTCCTCCGACCAAACGGCGAAATCCCAATCCCTCTCGTCCCACCATTGTGGGGCGAGAGTATTGTACGCCGTGTGGAGTGCTCTGGCGTCGGCTCGGTCGCTAATCTTGTTGGAAGACGGGAGGAGCAGGCGAAGAGGAAGAGGCCATGGCGGAGGAAGAGGGTTTTCGGCGGAGGAAGAGGGTTTTCGCTCTTTGGAGGAAGATGGGGACCGAACTGCTCGGCGAATTTAAATAAGGGAATAGTGGAGAGGCGGTTCAATGCCATAGCGGTTTCCCGAATGTCGCCAAAATCGTCAAATCATGCACTGCGAAGGAGTTGAGAAGACAGGGCATCATGATGAGGGGGTGGCGTGACGATTCTACTCTGCAACGCGTAACCCGATGTGAAGAAAAAAAAGAGAGGGGGAAGAAAAAACATCAGCAGAGTGGTTTCGGAATTATTATTGCCAAAACCAGGGGGGCATGTGTTATCGCCATATTTTGGCCAAAGAAGGAGATGGGCCGTGATCAAGATGGGCTTAGAAGATACGTATATTCAACGTATTGTTGAATCGGCCTTGTACGTGGATTTGGGCTAAATTGCCCGTGTATCTTGTATCATAGTAGGTTCCGTTTCAGTTTAGGTAAAGATAGAGTTGTAGAGTTATTCCAAAGATAGAAAGTCTCCGGACTATAAATATGTACCTAAGGTTATCGAGAAAAGGAGGACAATCACGTTCACAACAAACATAATCTCGGCGCATCGCCACCCCTTGTTTCTAGGGTTTCTTTCGGGTAAGTGTCATGCTGCCTAGATCGCATCTTGCGATCTAGGCAGTATTTTTACTTATGCGTTATTTGGTGTTACTCGTACTGAAGCCTTGTTGATGGCGAGTAACACTACTATCATAGATTTGTTGAGGCTAGCATCGGTGCTGTTCGTTATAATTGTTTAAGTTATGTTGCCTCTAGTTACCTCGCTACCTTTGCACCTTTTCCCAAGTGCAAGGGTAGCATCTTGCTTGATCTTTATTTAGCTGATTCGATCTGTTATGGATATGCCTTGTTCACCAAGGTTTAGTTTGATATCTACGTAGTCAGGCCTTGCAAACGGGTTGAACGATCCAGTAGTACGTAAGGACGTGGTTTACTAGTTCTAGAGAAGTTGTTCCGGTAATTGACTTTACGTCGGTTGTTAGGCCTCCTCTAGGGTTAGTTTTCTATCATCTTTTGTATCTACCAGGCTCAATTACGTGTAGGCCGTTTCAGTTACGTGGTGAAAACGTTAAACTGTCGTAGATCGATTTAACTTGTAATGATAAAGCAAAACCCCATGTTATCGTAAATCTAATGCAGAACCATGGGATAATCGGCTCTAGGAGCCGATTCACAGGGAAACCTGGGAGCCGGTCACGGCTCGAATTTTACGTATACTTGTTTACCATGCAGGAAATCAACCGGAGCAATCCTTCACCTTCCTGACCAGGTATAGGTCAGGTGGCACGCCCTCGAACCAAGCCAGGACGTGTGCCGGAGTTTTGCGGGCCGTTGCCCGAGGGACCAGGGCCCACCAGCAGTTCTGGGAGCCTCCCGGCTCTTCGTGTTGCTCGTCGCTGCTCGCGGGTTTTGGCAGGCAATAGAGAGAGAGCACATATTGCGTCCTCCATCGCCGCTGCTGAAAACTAGCTAACTGAAACAAAAAGTACAACGTGGCAATACCTGACACGCTGTAGTGTGTTAACACACCTGGTTCAGAAAGTACAGTCTTATATATTTTCTAAGAGGCGGCGGTAACGACCGGAGCAACAGGCTCGCCGGCCGATGATGATCTTCTGAAGCAAGACGGGATCAGAAATCTCCAGTTTTCGGTAACTGGACCCTTCAGACCGCATACTGCAGAGGAGCTAGATGAGCCGTCAGGCCTGTGGTTGGGTGAACCCTTGGTGTTGGCGGCCCTGTTGACGACTTCTATGGATTGGATTTTCGTGATCAATGGAGTCCATGATGCAGCCGCTGATTCGACTTTTTACTAGTTCCGTAGTGGAGAAAGAAGATCGCACAGGGCCGGAGTGCGATTGGATCTTATCAGGTCTGAACCAAATGTCGCAGGCATCCAACTATTTACGGTGGAAATTATTCTTTCACTGTCCTCTTAATTTGGTTATACCAACTGTTCGATGATAACGCAGATTCATAGATTAGGCAACCGTCTACTGCCAAGAATCAAGAACATGTACATGTACGTCGAGAAAGCTATACATCTCATCTCAGTGTCTTCCCTGACAAAAAAAAAAGTTGCAAGAAGACGTCACGTCCAGTCTTAGAATATTTCTCGTCTTGCACAAAAATTCATGGAAGTCATCAACAAAAATTCATGTATTCAATAATAACACAAATTCATAGATTAGGCAATCGTCTGATACCAAGAATCAAGAACTACAGTACATCGAGAACATATCCTAGCTCTATTACATCTCAGTGTCTTCTCTCTGACCAAAAAACTTGCAGGAAGACATACGTTCCGGATGACAAGGAGCTGCGACACGACAAGAAGAACTTGGAGTGGCTCCGCAACGCTTCTCCGTCTCCATCTGCTCCAGTCCTGCCCCAGTACCAGCGGGGAGCTTCGGCTTCCTGCGAGTCGGCAACCGCCGCCCTCCTCCGCATCAGAAAGGACGACGGCGCTGAGCCAGATAAAGAGGCGCATCCCCGTGGGCAGCGTCCCCATCGGCGTCCGCACGCACACCCTTGATCCTTTCTGGATGCGCTCGACGCCGGCCGACGATGGACGAGGCGGGGGCGTTGGCACGGAGGACTTCTTGGTCGCCGCCGACTCAGCAGGCTTCTGTGGCATCGGCGGGAACGGCTTCTTGTTCGCCACCGCTTCGGCAGGCTTCTGCGGGATCGGCGCGGCCGGCTTCTGGATTCCTCCGCTGGCGACGCCGGAACCGTTAATGGCGAACGGGGTGGGTCGGCCCTTCGGAGCAGTGAACCTCTTCGGAGCTTCTTCCAGCGGCAAGTAGGAGATCGCAGGCGCGCGCGGCGTCGACAGAAACGGCTTCTTGATGGCTGGCTTGTGCGGGATCGACGCGAGCCTGCTCTGGATGGCTGCTCCTGTTGCTGCCTTGGGGATCGGCGACGGAGCGGAGGACTGCTTCATGATCCGTCCCTTGGCCACGGCGGCGAGCTTCCTGCGCGGATCGAGCTCGCGGCGGATCTCGCCCTGGACGGTGGACGGGCGATTGGGCATGAACGCAGGCATGGCGATGGATTTGGTGAGGAGTCGATGGCCATGAGCATGGAGATCATGGCCATGTTTTTCCCTTTATAATGCAGCACAAAAGGAAGGAAAGAAAGACGAAAAGCTGCGGCAGTTTGAGCAGCACAAAACCTCTGACATTTGTTCATCGTGCTCTCTGAAACTTCGATCACCACATTCTAGATTAGGGGTGACACATTCTAGATTAGAGTGGTCAGGCTGTGTTGGATGCACCCATGATGTTGCCGGCCCTGTTAATGACTCTCAGGAATTGGATTTTGTGATCAAAGGAGTCCATGATGCAATTCCTGATTCGACCTTTTCCAAGTTCCGTGCTGGAGAAAGAAGATCGCACGGGGTGTGCTATTGGAAGTTACCAGGTGAACCAAATGGAAGGAGCAACAACTGTCGCAGGCAGCTAATTATTTACGGTGGAAATTATTCTTTCACTGTCCTCTTAATTTGGTGATCTCAGAATTACCTACTGTTTACGTCGTGCTTGTGGTAGTACTAACATTGCAAGTAGCTAGACGTACTTCAGGTAAATTACACAAAAATCTCCAGTTTTCAGTAACTGCGTCCTTCAGACCGCGCACTGCCGACGAGCAAGATGAGCCGTCAGCTGTGTCACAATTACTAACAGAGATCTGTCTCACAATTACTAACAGAGATTCATAGATTAGGCAACCGTCTACCGCCAAGAATCAAGAACATGTACATCGAGAACATATCCTAGCTATACATCTCAGTGTCTTCTCTGACAAAAAACTTGCAAGAAGACGTCACGTCCAGTCTTAGAACATTTCTCATCTTGCAAGAAGAACAAAAATTCATGTACATTCAATAATAACACAAATTCATAGATTAGGCAATCGTCTGATGCCAAGAATCAAGAACTAGTACAGTACATCGAGAACATATCCTAGCTATTACATCTGAGTGTCTTCTCTCTGACCAAAAAACATGCAAGAAGACATCGTCGGATCCCTAAATCCTTAGTACGTTCCCGATTACAAGGAGCTGCGACGCGGCGAGACGAACTCGGAGTGGCTCCGCAACGCTTCTCCGTCTCCATCTGCTCCAGTCCTGCCCCAGTACCAGCGGCAGCGGGGAGCTTCGTCTTCCTGCGAGTCGGCAACCGCCGCCTTGTGATCAGCGGTGCGAGGATGGCATGATCTTCACCTGATCCCTGGCGACACGCACGTCGCGGGAGGGGTCGTCGCGCGGGAAGTTGCCATTGTACTTAACCTCGAAATAGCCGTCCTCTGCATCAGAAACGACGACGGCGCTGAGCCAGATAAAGAGGCGCATCCCCGTGGGCAGCGTCCCCATCGGCGTCCGCACGCACACCCTCGTTCCTGTCCGGATGGGCTCGACGCCGGCCGACGATAGGCGAGGCGGGGGCGTTGGCACGGAGGACTCCTTGTTCGCCACCGCTTCAGCAGGCTTCTGCGGCATCGGTACGACCGGCTTCTTGGTCGCCTCCGCTTCGGCAGTCTTCTGCGGCATCGGCACGAACGGCTTCTCGATTCCCCTGCTGGCGACGCCGGAACCGTTCATGGCGAACGGGGTGGGTCGGCCCTTGGGAGCAGTGAACCTCTTCGGAGCTTCTTCCAGCGGCAAGTAGGAGATTGCAGGCGGGCGTGGCCGCGGCGTCGACAGGTACGGGCGCTTGATGCCTTGCTTGAGCGGGATCGGCGTGGGCCTGTTCTGGAGGACTGCTGCTGCTGCTGCCTTGGGGATCGACGCCGGAGCGGAGGACTGCTTCATGATCCGTCCCTTGGCCACGGGCACGGCGGCGAACTTCCTGCGCTGATCGAGCTCGCGGCGGATCTCGCCAAGGACGGTGGACGGGCGCTTGGACGTGAGCGCAGGCATGATGATTGATTTGGTGGTGAGGAGTCGATGGGTTGTGCTGCACCTGAGGGGCGGTCGCTAGGGCTATATGGATCCAGATCGAGCGTGGGCATGGCGGCGGAGGGGAAGCTCGCCGAGGCAGAGTCGGAGTCGGGAGGGGGAAGCGTAGGGACCAAGCAGAGTGAAGACACCGTGTCTTCCATCAGATGGCGGGGAAGATTAATCAGCCGATTATTAGGATTTCAAATAGTTCCTCGAAACAGGCTTTCGCCCAGCTATATTAATATAGCAACCGTTTGAGACCGCTGCACGGCCAGACAGCACAACACCCAAAAGACAAAGACAAAAGAAAAGGGAAAGGAAAAATAAGAGAAAACAAGGCCGATAACAGCGGCTCGACGAAAACAAGGATGACCCGCAACCGCTGCACCCTCCGGAGAGACCCACCACGCTCCAAGCGCTCCGAAGCGTCGCGTACCAAGCAGCACCTCCAAGAAGGAAAGCGACGACAACGACGCTGCTACCCGGACTAGACCTAGGGTTTCCCCCGGTACGCTACGGAAAGTGGGGAAAGAGATACTCCCGACGCCCTTCAGGAAGGCCGGCGACACCCACGGGCATCACCGCGTCGGTGTCTAGACGACAAGGATTTCTCCCGATCTCTCAAAAAACCACGCTCCCGGACGCTCTGGATAGCTCCACCCAGCTCACCGCCCACCTGCACACGCCACCACGGTCTTGCAGCCACCCCCGCCGTCTCACCATGAACCACGTTGCGAGGCTGGTACGACCCAGAAGGAGAAACTTCGGCAGGGTCAGCAGTACAGTAACACGCGGGAGGGAACTACCTCCACCGCCAGAGGGCGATAGCCGACCGGATGCAGCAACATGGACAAACCAGACCCTTCCTGGCCCGGCCGAGCCCAAATGGACCCGTAAAGCCCCGTCGCCACACTACAGCAAGGGTGTCACTGACGCCGCCAACCCTAGCGCTAGTCTCTACTCCTCCGTCCACCAGCGGATCCGCCGCCACCGTCCCCGCCGCCAAGGGGCAGCGCCGTCGACACCGTGCTCACCCAGGCTAGCCGGACCGCCACCGGTCCGAGAACGCCCCCAGGCCACCAACCCTAGTCCCCCTGCGACGAGCACGACACAGACAAAAGGGGGCCGGTACACGTCAGCAAAGAGGAGCGGAAGGCGGACCCCACGGCAAGCACGACACCTCCGTGCCGCCAGCGAGTCGCGCCATACAGACCCCGCTAAGGTCTGACCGACGACAACCAGCGCTAGGCCCACCTAGCCCAAGATCGCCCCAGCCACACGGGCTGTGGGCTGGCCTCCCTGAGAAAGCAAGGCATGGCCGACCCACGGCCCTTCAGGTCAGATTGGGCCCGCCTGCCCAGATCGCCAACAGGCCGCCGCCACCCGCCGCCCACAGCTGCCTCGATCCACCGCCCGGACCCCGAGCGGCCTCGTGCCCGTCTCCGCAAGAACAGCGCCTCTGTGTCGCCCGGCCGTCAGCTGCAGCCGCCGCCCAAAGCCCACAGAGCTCGGGCCCCTACCGCCGCCCGGGGCTGCAAGCACCCACCTCCGCCTCTGCCGGGATCGCCCCGACGCCGCTGCCCGGCCACCGCCAGGCCTCGCCCTCCGCCGAACGACCCAGCGCTAAGCTCCCGCCTCCCCGTCCGGGTTCCCCTAGCGCCGGGTGGAGAACAGCCGCCGCCGCCGGCGCCGCGAGGGCTTTGCCCGGCGGCTCACGCCGGCGGCGGCGGGAGGGAGGGAGGGGTGGGCGAGGGTGCGGTAGGGTTTGGGCTGTCGCCGCTTCGGTCGCCCACGGGGGGAGCGACGCGAAGCGGTACCGATATTCTCCTCGCCAAGTCGAATTGGATTTCAAATAGTTGGACGCGGGGCGGTGTTGATTTCCTCTTGCCAGATTAGCTCGCATCCATGTCAGTGCAAAAGATTGTAACCAGATAACACCAATGTCGTCACACCCCTGCTGCCTGCTCTCTCTACTACTGCCAACTGCTGGCACTGTGCAGATAGCTGTACCGTTCTGAAAATTGTGGAGCAAATTCAAAGCCTAGCTAAGAGCATTTCTCCTCTAAACTTCGGCCGCCGAATTGGATCCCCTTTATTTAGATTTCTAAATTTAAACTTCAGCTAGACACTTGATCAAAAACATTGCAATAAAACGAAAACACGTCAAAATCAAACTAAAACACTTAGTTCATACACACATTGCATAGTTCATACATAGATTCTAACACTAAGATGATCACCGGTGTCGGTGGCCGTCACGGAAACCCTAACTACGCCGCCGAGCGTCCCTTGGCCGGCATCGGTGTCCACCTACTTGCCGAGGCTGTCGAGCCACGCGTCGAAGCTGTCGGTGGAGTCGGTGTCGCTGTCGCCGAAGTCGATGACCTCCTGCGCTGGCACCGAGGAAGACACAGTCGACATCGCGGAGGAAGAAGGCCCTGCTGTTGACCATGAGGAAGAAGGCCATGTCGCCGTCACGGAGGAAGAAGGTCCTGCCGCCAAGGAGGAAGAGGCGAGGCCACGACGTGCAGCGTACTCCTCGTAGTGCGCGACCTCCACAGCGACGCGGCCGGGATTCTGGCGCCAGAGCTCCACCATGTACCGCTCACCAGCAGCTTCGACCTCGAGACGCTCCCGCGCATCTCGGTCCTCTTGAGCGATGTGTGTGGCTCGGCCGTGGCTAGGAGGGGAGAAGAGCTTCGGGACCTCGTCGGGCTGGCCTAGGGGGAATTTAAGAGGGACGCAATCGCTGCCGTGGATCTCGAAATTTTTGATGTCATGCGCCCACGCTGCCTACCGCGCTGATTGGAAGGTTCCAAGCCAGTGGCAGCGGCTGATGTTGCGATCGGTGATTTCGGCAACCCAAGTGCCGCACTGCCGCTGCCGCACGCCGTGGTAATGGCTTGTCGGCGGCGGTGGGAGGCCGGGTGACCTCGATCTCCGGCCATGGGGCGTGCCGCGGCCCCGAACGGCGCTACGGATTGGTGGCGACAACCTGCGGCTCGATCCGCCCATCTCCGGAGGGTTCGGGTGGAAGGACGAGTGTGGGGAGTAGAACGGCGGCGACGGAGAAGAGCGGCGGAGTTTTTCGCATCGGCCGCTAGGAGGAGCAAATATGGGAGAGAGAGAGGGAGAAATTTTTTGGGTCCGGATTCTCAAATCTGCTCATCTATAGGCTTTGGGGCTTTTGGTTAGGTGCGTTTTCAGGCCATTGGAGGATCAATTATGGGTTAGAGATGCTCTGACATAACTTCTAAAAGGATACGGATGTCGCCTAGAGGAGGGGGGGGGGGTGAATAGGCGATTAAAACTTTTCTGAGAGTGGCTCGACAAAGGCGGAATTAAACTAGGGTTTACTTTGTCAAGCACAATCTAGAACAACCAGGGTTTACCTATATGCACCAACAACTTATGCTAAGCAATAAAAGCAAAATGTGATAGCAAGATATAGATTACTTCAAGCACGAAGGCTATCACAATGTAAACTGCATAAGTAAAGAGCTCGGGTATAGGGATAACCGAGGCACGCGGGGACGACGATATTTTACCGAGTTCCTCCCAACATGGAGTACATCTCGTTTGGAGAGGGGGTGGTATCTAACTACCTACGCCATAAAAGGCCTCCCTTATTCTCTGGTGAATCTCACCCCAACGGGATCGATCAACACTTCCACTATCGGTGCACTCGGTGGCAACCGAAACCTCTCACAAGGTTGGAGCACTTCTCCACAACTTAATTGGAGGCTCCCAACAAACGCCACCAAGGCCACAAAACCGTCTAGGGTTCCAAGAACCCAAGAGGGACACGCTTCAACGAATATCACGAACCAAATCCTCTGAGGAGAACTCAAACCGATGCACCGAATGCAAATGGCAAAAACACCACAAAGATGCTCCAATCCCTCACTCTCAAGTTCCAACAAAGCTACTAAAGCTATTGGGGGAACAAGAGAGTAGGAATCAAAGAGGGACACAAAATCCCCCCAAATCTAGATCCCCAAAGATACACTCACAAAGAGATGTTTTGGTTTGGTCAAAACGTGGATCTAGATCTTCTCTCTTCCACTCAAATATGGGCAAAAATCATCAGAGGGGAAGAGATTAACCAAGCTTCAAAATCTAGAGCAAGTATGGACAAAGCTTAGACAAATAGAGGAGGAAGAAACAACCCTAAAAGACAAAGGGAAAAGTCTATTTTAAGAGGAACCAAAAATCTGCCCGTTGGGGCGATTTTCTGGACGAAACGGTAGGACCGGTACTACCGGACGGAACAAACCCAACAACGAGCGAGCGAGGAAATTGAGACGAGCAGCGCGCGGTGCGAGGCAAGTGCAGGCAGCGACATCACCAGGGCCCAGTGCCAGTCAACGCACGCGGCGGCTGGTCGAATCAGCCGGCGAAGCCATGAGTGGGCCAAGAAAGTAGCTGGGGCCAAGCAGCGATGTGAGCAGCGCGTGCGAAATGGTCAAGCAGCCATGCTGTGGATTGGCGGCAGGCTGGGATGAGTGGCGGCAACGCTGGCGTGGGGCGGCGGAAGCAGCTAGGTGCCAGCAGCACACGCGGGCAGGTTAACAGCCGCTGGATCGGCGAGCGGCCTTGGCAGGAGCTCTGGCGCGTGGGGCCAAGCAAGCAGGCCAAAGCTGGCGTGCGACAAGTAAGAGGGAGCAAGGGCGCGTAGGGCACTTACCTGGGCCGACCGGTAGTACCGGCCCACCCGGGCAGTATTATCGGGACAGGCCGGTAGTGCCGGAACGGGAGACAGAGAGATAGGCTGTGCTACTGGCTCGACCGGTACTAGGCTGCGGTAGTACCGGTCGGCCCAGACAAATAAAAAGTCTTTTCTTTTTCTGTTTTATAAATCAAATAGTCAAACTTCAAACTATGATAACTTTTGATTGGTAGCTCGATTGACCCGATTCCAATTGCGTTCGAAAGAGGACGACGTGAGCTATCCTATAAAAACCGCCACCCAACCCGCGCGCCCTGCCGCCACTCATCGCGCGTGTTGAAAATGTTGGTTATCACCAAGTGAGAATGTATCAAGTATAATAATTTGAGATACCTCACTTGGTGAGAAACCAGAAAACCGCATAGATCAAAATCACAACAAGATATAAACGGAAGATCCGATTTTGATGAACAAGAGCTTGTTATGGAGATTACCACAAGCTCTATATCCTCACATGGATAAGACCAAATAAAAACCAAATACGATGATGCAAATATGCAAAGGTTTGAGCTCTCTCCGAATGATGTGACCGAGTTACTCATTCGAGAGCCCCCCTTGATAGTACGGCTATCTATCCTAAACCCGGTCTCCCACACACAACATGAGACCGGTAAAAGGGAAAACATATCAAGATTATACCTTTGCCTTGAGCATTCCACTTGAGATCGATGTAGACGAACTTGACATTCTCAAGATGGAACGCCTTTATTGATTCCTCATCATCGATCCAAGATCACGGAGGATGGCAAGCATCAAACATGAGATTTTCTATAAATGGCGCATTTTGAGCTTGCACAACATATCTTCTTCTCATTTCATCGACCTTGAAGCCAACACATGTTCTTTCAACTTCTTCGTGCATTTTTTTATAAGACTCGATCCTGGTTTCTAATTAAGAATCAAACTCTGATGGATCCTAGTCAGGGTCTATTGTTGCAGTCCGTAGCAGTGTAGCAATCACCCTGTCAAAAACTAGCTAGTATCTCGAATGATCCAAATTCGAATACCAGAGCTAGCATTCCTGGACAGATGTAGGATGTCAGTAACGGCTTGCTGCTAGCGCGATGGAGAATGCGGCTATCAGGATTGGATATTTCGAGGACGGGTCGAAGTCTGCCAGGAACAACATTAATCTTCATCAAGTTACTGGGCACATTTTCTAGACAAAACTAACACCAGTCATCACGTTTTTCCAGGACAGATCTGGTACACCACTCTGTTGTTCCAAATCGCTCTCTACCTCACTCTGTTTCTCTGATGTAACTGAAGAATAGACAGAGACAACGATATATTTTGTGCAGTGTTCAACTTACTGTTTTTTATTTTCCTTTATTTTTTTATCCATAGCGTTGGTCGTGGCCTTGACTTCCTACGAGTCGTGACATCCCACGACCCAAGTATATATGCGCACAAATTGCGTCCTCCCTCGCCGCCGCTGCTGAAAACTAGCTAGCTAGTAGCTAACTCAAACAGAAAGTACAACGTGACAATACCTGAAACGCTACGGTGTCAAAGGCCCAGTTCTTTTGGGGCTTCTCCGAGAAGCCGCCCTCCCACCAGCTTTCTGGAGAAGCCGGTCTAAAAAATTTGCGAGGCTTCCAAAATAGTTATGTCTAAATAAATTTGGAAGCCTCGCAAAAAATTTGAATCGGCTTCCCCAGGAAGCTGGGGATAGAGCAGCTTCTGGGAGAAGCCGCCAAAAGAACTGGGCCTAACACACCTGGTTTAGAAAGTATAGTCTTATATATTTTCTAAGATGTCAAACTACGTGAGCAGTAGGTTTGAACTACAACGCCATGGTCGGAGGCGGCGGCGGCAGCAAGGACGGGGAGCAACAGGCTCGCCGGCCGATGACGATCTCCCAGAACAAGACGGGATCAGAAATCTCCCGTTTTTGGTCACTGCACCCTTCAGACGGACCGCGCATTGCAGACGAGCTAGATGAGCCGTCAGGCCTGTGGTTGGGTGAACCCTTGGTGTTGGCGGCCCTGTTGACGACTTCTATGAATTGGATTTTCGTGATCAATGGAGTCCATGATGCAGCTCCTGATTTGACTTTTTTACTAGTTCTGTAGTGGAGAAAGAAGATCGCATGCCATTGGAACTTACCAGGTCTGAACCAAATGTCGCATGCAACCAACTGTTTACGGTGGAAATTATTCTTTCACCGTCTTCTTAATTTGGTGATCTGTCTCACAATTACCAACTGAAATGCATTTGATGATAACACAGATTCATAGATTAAGCAACCGTCTACTACCAAGAATCAAGAACATGTACATCATCTCAGTGTCTTCCCTGACAAAAAATACTTGCAAGAAGACGTCACGTCCAGTCTTAGAACATTTCTCATCTTGCAAGAAGAACAAAAATTATTCATGTATTCAATAATAACACAAATTCATAGATTAGGTAATCGTCTGATACCAAGAATCATGAACTACAGTACATCGAGAACATATCCTAGCTATACATCTCAGTGTCTTCTCTGACAAAAAAAACTTGCAAGAAGACATCATTGGATCTCTAAATCCTTGGCATGTTCGTCGGATCGCAAGGAGCTGCGACGCGGCAAGACGAACTTGGAGTGGCCCCGCAACGCTGCTCCGTCTCCATCTGCTCCAGTCCTGCCCCAGTACCAGCGGGGAGCTTCGGCTTCCTCCGAGTCGGCAACCGCCGCCTTGTGATCAGCTCTGCGACGATGGCATGATCTTCACCTGATCCCTGGCGACGCGCACGTCGCGGGAGGGGTCGTCGCGCGGGAAGTTGCCGTTGTACTTGACCTCGAAGTAGCCCTCCTCCGCATCTGAAACGACGACGGCGCTGAGCCAGATGAAGAGGCGCATCCCCGTGGGCAGCGTCCCCATCGGCGTCCGCACGCACACCCGCGTTCCTTTCTGGATAGGCTCTAGGCCGGCCGACGACGGGCGAGGCGGGGGCGTCATCGATCGCGAGACCGGCACGGAGGACTCCTTGTTCGCCACCGACTCAGCAGGCTTCTGTGGCGTCGGCAGGAACGGCTTCTTGCTCGCCGCCGCTTCGGAAGGCTTCTGCGGCATCGGCAGGGACGGCTTCTGGATTCCCGCGCTGGCGACGCCGGAACCGTTCATGGCGAACGGGGTGGGCCGGCCCTTCGGGGCAGTGAACCTCCTCGGAGCTTCTTCCAGCGGCAAGTAGGAGATCGCAGGCGCGCGCGGCGTTGACAGGAACGGCTTCTTGATGGCTGGCTTGTGCGGGATCGACGCGAGCCTGCTCTGGATGGCTGCTCCTGTTGCTGCCTTGGGGATCGGCGACGGAGCGGAGGACTGCTTCATGATCCGTCCCTTGGCCACGGCGGCGAGCTTCCTGCGCGGATCGAGCTCGCGGCGGATCTCGCCCTGGACGGTGGACGGGCGATTGGGCATGAACGCAGGCATGGCGATGGATTTGGTGAGGAGTCGATGGATTGTGCTGCACCTGAGGGACGGCTGCTAGGGCTATATCGATCCAGATCATGCGTGGGCATGGCGGCGGAGGGGAAGGTCACCGAGGTCGAGTCGGAGTCGGGAGGGGAAGCGTAGGGACCAAGCAGCAGATGGCGACCGGGGAAGATTGATCAGCCCATTAGGATTTCAAAATGTTTGGAACGGCGGTTTTGATTGCCTCTTGCCCGATCAGCTCGCACATCCATGTCAGTGCAAAAGATTGTAATCAGATAACAACAATGTCGCCACCCATGCTACTGGCAACTGCTATCCCCCATGTAAGTTGGACCCCCGGCATCATATTTGCCCTTTATTTCTTGGAGATTCGTGCTACCATTTTTACAGAACAACCCTCCCACCTCACTTCTCAAATCCATTGCTGTTTTGCTTATTAGCCCCTAGCTTTTCATGTTTTATACATTTTCGTCACTGTCTTCAAGGAAAGAATGTGATTCACAGATACATCTTTATTTTATTTAATTAACCAGTTTTATATTTTTCTCAATAATTAATATAATTTGTTTTTTCAACGATCTCTTTTGATAATTTTTATTTTTCTATTTTTTATTTAACAATTTTTAGACTCTCTTACTTTGTTTCATCTTAGATTCAGAAGTTTCATAAAAGATTCACACATTTTATAAACTTGTCGTACAAGTTTTATATTTTTTTTCAACAATTAATATAATTTGTTTTTTCAATGATCTCTTTTGATAATTTTTATTTTTCTACTTTTTATTTAACAATATTTAGACACTCTTACTTTGTTTCATCTTAGATTCAGAATTTTCATACAAGATTCACAAGTTTTACAAACTTGTTTCTGGCAAGATATATTCATATAATGTAATCAACAATTTCTTACATAACTATTTTTTTATAATACTCAACAATATTTCATAGAATATTTTTTTAAGAACTTTTCTAGAAATATTGTACGAGTTTCATACTTTTTCCAAGATAATTTTGTTAAGATACATGGGCAACATCGAAACTCAAATGTCTCTTCAATAGAACTTTTTTGAAACTACTAACAACAATCAAACTTGATTATTATTTTTTGTAAGAACGTTTGTTATCACTAATAACAACAATCTGCATCAACCAAGATTAATACCAAGAACGTTTCATACAAGATTCACACAAGATTCACGAGATTTGGATAAAACTATGTTTCATCTTGACTAATTCATACAAGATAATTTAGGTACCAATATTTTCGGTAGCAATATTCAACCAATATTTTTGGTAACAAACAAACATTTATTTCATACATGATAAAATATTTTCAACAAAAAAGTCATGGAATTTTTCTTACATATTATTTTTCACAGAATTTTCATGTAATAATTTTTCACACAAGATGTGAAATGGGAGGAGACCCTTGAACAGTTTCACACAAGATTCATGAGATATTCATATAATTTTTTCAAGAGATATTCATATATTTTATTTCACAGAATATTGTTAGAATGTCTACATATGTTCTGCCAAGAATCATACATGATTCATATAGTTTTTTCAAAGATTATCAAATCTGGTAGGTTTTATAGGATTTATACATCACAGACATTGATACAAATTCATAGAAGATTCATACAATAATCACTCATGATTCAGAACAAAATCATATGAATTGGTCAAACAAAGAACAGAGAGGGGAGACAAATTGGGTGGGGCAGAGGTGGGGGCGGGAGCTCGAGATCTGGGAAGAGGAAATTACATGTTTCATAGGTCAAACAAATCTACAAGATCTAGAACAAAAACGTTCAACATGAACTTAGATCCGTTCCTCTCAAACCGAATAAGAAAAAAAATAAGAAAAAGGAGCCCCCAGATCCGGCCACTCCTAGCCAAGAACAAGAGCTCCATGGACAAATCAGGGGCGTCGTCAGTGTTGGGGAAGAGCATGGTCATCCTGCTCCAACGAGGCGACGCATGGGGAAGGTAGGGAGCCCGAGGGAGGTGGGGAGCACGGGGGAGGAGGGGTGGGGGAGGCGACGAGGTGGGGTGACGAGGTGGGGGCGGCGAGTTGGAGGAGGGGCGGGGGAGGCGTCGAGGTGGAGAAGGCCAGAAGGGTCGGGGGCGACGGGGTGGTGCCGTGCTGCCGGCTGGTCCTGGGATTATCCCTCTCCACGGGGACTGCGGGTTGAATAAAAAAATTGGAGGGCTAAAATGCAAAATATACTAGCGACGCTGACCATGTTGACTTCGCACGAATCTCCAATAAATCTGTGGCACAGATGGTGCCGGGGCCCCAACTTACATGTGGGAAATCCGCTCTCTATATGTTGTGCTTTGTCATGCACCCTGGTACTTCAGCGGCCATTGACTCAAATAGTTTTAGATTTAAATGAATCTAGACACTATTTAGTATATAAGTTCATTCAAATTTTAAGCAACCCTCTCTGTTAGGGTTTTTGTGCTCCGGCGGCGACCTGTGCGCCCCGTGAGATTGTTTCCCGTTGCTTCTTGATTCCTTCCCTGTTCCCTCCCAACTCTGATCGGCTGCTGTTGTACGTGTTTGGCTTTCTCCCTCTGGCGCTCGCTCGTTAGGGTTTGGTTCCCACCATGGCGGATCTCCCGGGCGGGTCGTCAAGCCAGACGACAGGAAAGGAAGCTGAGATCGATGATATGTTGAAACACTTGGACCTTCGGGATGATGAACTGGAAGATGTGGTGATTGAAGCGAAGTATGTGGAGGAATACCGGAAGGATGCGCGATGGCTTGCGATTGGGAAGGTGCACACGACGCGGTCTTTCAGCACGGAAGCGCTGTTCGCAAAGATGAGGGCAATCTGGAATTTGTAGATCCGATCTGCCGGGAGGCTGGCGAAAACCTATTCATCTTTCAGATGCACTGCTTAGGGGACTGGAAGAAGGTGGTCCATCAGGGGCCCTGGATTTTCCGTGGCTGGGCGCTGCTACTGGAGGATTATGACGGCAGACTTGACCCGGAGAAGATGGTCTTTAATGGCTTATACGTATGGGCGCAGATTCATGGCATACCTGAGCTCTACAGGAAGACGGTGGTAGTGGATGATCTTGCCCGTAGGGTTGGGAAGACGAAGGAGGTTCAGATGACCCCAAAACCCTACTTTGAAGGGAACTATGTGTGGATTCGTGTGCTAATTGATGTGGCTAAGCCCCTGAAGCGTGTGGTGTCTCTAACTGTGGAGGGTGAAGGAAGGAAGATGCTATTCGTTAAGTATGAGAAGCTTCCGTTCTTCTGCAAACATTGTGGTCTGCTTGGGCATGATCATGAGGAATGTGGGGACGGCGTCTGGGAACCAAAGGATTTGCAGTATGGTGCCTGGATGATTGCAACCCGCCGGGCAAATGCGCAGGTTGAGCCTCGACGTTTTTCTTTGCGACCCCAAAATAGGGGAGGATGGACTGGACGTGGGAATGAGTCAAAAACCTCGGAAAAGATCATCACAGGATGCTTCTCTAGATGATGAGGAGGAGATGGGGGACTCGGGAGAAAGCCCCCTAAAGGCTCCCTTGTCCGAGGATGTGGTGGTTGCGGATGAAGGTGGGAGTGCAAAAAAGAAGCTGCTCCTTGAGGACGATGCTTTTGTTCAGAGTGATCATCCGACTGATATGATTGCTGAGCCTGATGTGCAAGCCGGTCAGAAGGTGCCCCCACCACCGCCTGGCTACGTTAACCCCCGCGATCGCTCCAAACAAAGGAAAATAGATGATTCTGTACATGACTTGGCAACATCGGCGGCCACCCGTGAGGTGGACCACCGTGCCCAATGACGACATTAAGCTGGAACGGTCGCGGATTGGGGCAGCCGGCGACCGTTCAAGAGCTAGTCTGTTTGGTACAGACTTACAAGCCCTGCCTGGTTTTCATCTGCGAAACCAGGCAATCCGAGGATAGGGTGAAAAATCCACGCTACCGCATCGGTATGAAACATTGTTTCCATGTCAAGGGAGATGGTTCAGGTGGAGGGATTGCCCTGTACTACCAGGAAGACATTTCGGTTGATCTGCTTTCGTTTAGTAAACGGCATATCGATACCCATATCAGTGGAGGCCCGTTCGAGAAAAGGTGGAGGGGGACCTTTGTGTATGGCGAACCTCGTGCTAGTGAGCGTCATCACATGTGGAATACTCTCAAGCAACTCAAGCTTCGCTCCTCGGAGCCGTGGCTAATGTTGGGCGATTTCAATGAGGCTATGTGGCAGGAAGAGCACTTCTCTAGGACTAAGCGGTCAGAAAGGTTAATGATGGATTTCAGGGAAATCGTCTCGCACCGCGACCTGCATGACATTGGTTTTTCAGGCACTCCTTGGACATATGATAACAAACAAAAGGGAGTTCGGAATGTGAAGGTCCGTCTGGATAGAGGTGTTGCCAGTCCTGCCTAGTCGGCCCTCTTCCCTACTATGCGCTTGAGGCACCTCTCGTCCTCGCGTTCTGACCATTGCCCTATTCTTCTGGAACCTGAGAGGGAGGATGGGCGTCGACCTGTTAGACCAATCCGGCGTTACGAAGTTATGTGGGAAAGGGAACCATCACTTCCAGCTGCGGTGGAGGAAGCATGGGCTCGGCGTGTGCCGGTGCAAGACCTTGGTGACGTCAGTATGTCTATGAAATCTATGATGTCTAGTTTAAACAAATGGAAGAATAAAAATTTTAAGTCCATCCCTAAGGAGTTGGAGAAGAAGCGAAAGGAGTTGGAGGATTTATCCCTCTGCTCGGATGCGGATAGCATTTGCAAAAAAGAGGTGTTAACACGGGAGATGGATGAACTTATCTATAGGGAGGAAATTATGTGGATGCAAAGATCTCGTGTAGCATGGCTTCGCGAGGGAGACATGAATACTAAATATTTTCATCGGCGGGCCTCTTGGAGGAGGAAGAAGAATCGGGTATGTAATTTAAGAAGATCTGATGGCACGTGGACTATGGATACTCGGGAGATGGAGGATATGACCACTGATTTCTTCAGATCGCTTTTTACCCAAGACGATGATGTGGACCATACTATCATAACTGATCTACTTCAGCCGTGTATTGAGGATGAGACTAATGAGAGATTATGTGAACCTTTTTCGGAGAAGGAGATTAGTGATGCGTTGTTTCAAATTGGCCCGCTAAAAGCTCCGGGGCCGGATGGGTTTCCTGCACGGTTTTTACAGCGGAATTGGGACCTTCTCAAGGAGGATGTGGTTAGTGCGGTTCAGCGGTTTTTCTCGGACGATGTCATGCCTGAGGAGGTTAATGATACTGCAATTGTCCTGATTCCTAAGAAGGATAATCCTGAGGAGCTCAAGGACTGTAACACCCTCAGAATCGACCCTATGCAAGTTTCAGCGATTCCCGCCAAACCCGCATAGAAACGATTCAAAGGTGCCCACCAGGCACTTGCGTGCGGGTGGAAAACGAAGTAATAACATTACACAACAGTCCTCGATGGGACCCACAGAACAGATATATATACAACAGCGACTCCAAGAGTCAAGAATACAGATATACAATACAAAGATCCAAATCACCTTTAAAACGATATAGCGTCCGAGTACGGACAAGATGCAAATTGAGCTAAGAGCCCTGAAGAATAACCAATGGCGTCCATAACCCTGCCCAGGCCAAGCCGGAAGGGTAACCCTGCTAACGACGTCGATCTCAAAACCTGCTTAAACAAAAGGGGTGCTGACAAAGGGCAAAGGAAAAAGAGAGAGCGGTCAGTATTGAGGCCAGTACACGGCGAGGCTAGAATTCGGCGGTCCTCGCCTACATAGGTATGGTGGACTGAAGCGGAAGCGGCAGCATGCACTAATCAACCTATAGAGACTCGATACAACTGTCGGCTATCAGAGAGGGATAAGAAAGACCTATTCGGAACCAACCTGATACTACCACCAAACATACCCATCCTGGTATTTCCCTCTCGATACCAAACGAGGAAGTCAACCGAGGAACTCACACAGTTGGCAGTTTTAGTTATTCAGTTATCGTTGCAGCAATTACTAGTCAGGTATAGATAGTCATCCTGATATAATAAGCAGTGGGCAATTTTAGTTAACCATTCCATTGTAGTTGCGACACTTACTAGTCAAATACAATTAGCATGAGATATCCCAAAACCCAGCAGTTGTTGGTACTTTTATTTAGCCATTCCGTTATAGTTGCAATACTTACTAGTCAGATACAATGGTAGCAAGCGACAACCCAATCAAGCAATTATTGGCAGTTTTATTTAGCCATTACATTATAGTTAAATTGATTACTAGTCATTATAAGGTCAAATTCATAGCACTACTTTAGTTATAGTTGTCTATGATCGAGATACTGTGCTCCAAGTCGTCTATGACCCGGACACGGCTTTCAGAAAGTTTTACCCTGCAGGGGAGCACAAAAAGCAACACACACTCGATCAACCTCGGAAAAGCCAAATCAAAACCCAACGAGGCCTTCACGACAAAGCAATCACAGGATTCAGAAATATTTCAGGGGGCCACCCCATTGAGTACACCAAGAACGGTTAGCCGACTCGAGACGGACTCAAGGTTTGCCGATGGTAGAAACGACTGGGAACCCGAAAATGTGACTGGGCTTGTCGATACCGCGAAAACACTCCGCTTACCTAAACAGTACAGGTGCTCCTCGCACAATCGTAATAAAGCAGTAAAGCATGTCATAAGTACAGGATAGTAAATAAAACCTCAAACTAGTTTGTGGCCCCGAGAAATAAGAATGAATCAAGCTTTGGCTCAGGGGGGGTCCCATAATCCTCCCGGATGTGGATAGCGCGAATATTCAAGGAACAGGTATCAAGTACTCGGGGTCCTACGGGACACAAGTGGACGGTTAAAAACCAAATAACATCTATTGCCCACCTATGCCTCTGCATTTACCTACTTCAATTTTAGTTATTAAACAATAATTAAAGTTATGATCATCTCCAACATTAAACATGCGGCAATACTCCAACAACTGTGGTACTTGACGACACGCAACGGCACTTGAGCAAGCAACTACGATGCGTGGTCCAACTATCTACCAAACAACAGGTAATAGGATGTGTCCAAGGCAATATAAGGCTGCAAAGGATATCACGGGTACGAAAGCTAGTGCAACGCAACACAGATAGCAATAGATCAACAGGAGGAAATAAAGACTATAAAAGTAAGATAGGTAGAAAGGGGGAGATTGCTCGCCTGAAAACATTGCCGAAGGTTCATTCGAAGATCGGGTCGACACTCGCATCAACTCATCGGCCTAATCCGTGAAGAAGCAAAGCACTAGAAGAAACACCGATGCACTATTTAATACTTGACAAAAGATCGGGCATGATGCATGTATGATGTATGACATGGCAAAGCTGCGATGCAATTAGGTCATATTAAGCGGAACCGGGGTCCCGATAATTATTTACTAGGTTCATGTTGTTTATCTACCCCGCAAATTAAAGGTTGTCTTAACAAGGCAAAAGGTAACACCGGTTCGATACACAAATTTAAATGGGACCAATATTAGACTAGATTCGCCCGCATATGGTCTCATATTTAATTTAGGTGAATCGGCATAAGGCCCCCAAACCACACACAAATATGCATGCGAGATGAATGATTTAATGCAACAAGTTTATATATAGAATTTATAAAATAGGGGCACGGGAAAAGGTTCACACATCAGGGTTCGGAAGATATTGGTTCCGGGGGGTTCGGGGCCGGACACACGGTTCAACAGGGATCGAGGTTCAGATTCAAGGCGGAGAACTTGGGTCCAAGCGGTCGATCTTGCCGTCGCGAAGATCTTGTCGGGTCCTTGTATCGGGTCGGTCTTGGCGTTCAGGAAGCGTCCTCGTGGCGATCTTGGCGTTCTTCAGGTTCGGGTTTTGGCGTCCGAGGGAAGTACTTGGCGTTCCGGAGACGATCCTGTCGCATCCGCGGTCGTCGGGTCGTGTCGACGGTCTTGTCGTCTCACGGCGGAGATCTTGGTGTCCGGGTCTCGGCGTCTTCGGATACGAGAAGAAGAACTTGGCGTGCCGAGGGTTCGGTCTCGGGGATCGGTCTTCGGGGTGGAGAACTTCACGTCCGTGTAGACGATCTTGTCGGATCCTTGCCGAAGGTCATGGCGTTGGTGACGGACTCAGATCCACTGCCGATGGTTCATCGGATGGCACCACATCAAGGAATTCCACCACATCAGTGCAACCACCACTCCACATCCACACGTTGTACAACACTATCCGACATGGCCAGAACAAGGCTAGCATCCACCAACACGCGCACAGGCGGAACACATAGAGGAGGTTGGTGAAGGCGCCCACGACGGAACGGCCCGCAGCGGTGAAACGTCGCTGTGGAGCGCTTCCAGGTAGGCCGAGCTGTCCAAGAGGGGCTCGAGGCCGACATGGCCAGGGACGCGGGCCCGAGGCAGACGCAGGGTGGCAGCAAGGTGAGGGCGGCCAGAGGTTGCTGGAGACGAGGCGGCTCGGCGACGGTCGGCGGTCCAGAGTAGGGGCGGCCGCGGAGAGGGGCCGGGGCGAAGAAGAATTCGCGGGCGCGGGCGCGGCCGCATGTGGGAGGACCAAGAGGAGGCGCACGGCCAGACGCGACGGCGGCGGTCGGCAGCGCTCGGAGGAGGGTGGTGGTTGAGGCAGAGGCGAGGGAGCTCGCGAGGCAGGGGCCAGCGGGGACCTGGGCGTGCTGCGGGGCGCCGGGGCGACGAGAGCGGCACCTGGCGAGGCCGGCAGCGGCGGACCTGGCCGGAGGCGGCGGCGAAGGGGTCCGGCGAGGCGGAGGCGAGCTCCTGGCGGCGCCTGGGGTCGACGACGGCAACCGCAGGAACTGCCGACAGAGGCGGGGGAGGGGCGACGGCCGGCGCTCTGGGTTGCGAGCGAGGGAGCTTGGGGGACAGAGCATGTCGGCGAGAGGAGGGAGAGGGTCGTGAGCGAGAGGGTGGACGCGGGGAGGAGACGAGGTGGAGAGAGGGACATGCGAGAGCGGGGCTCGCGGGGTGGGGCCGGGGGAGTGGACGCACGCGGGGTGGGAGGTTGTAGCGGGGTGTGAGACGTGCCAGGGAGAGGGGCCACGGGGGAGTGGGGCCTGGGAGTGTGGCGTGCGTGTGTTGTGTGTGTGTTGGGTGTGGGAGTGGTGGGCCAGGGCGCGGTGGGACCGGGGTGGGGCAGGTGAGAGAGGGGGCATGCGAGGCAGAAGGGGTGGGGACATGCGGGTGGTGCTGGGTGGGGTGAGGCGCAGGAGGTGAGGTGGCGGCCGGGGAGTGGTTTAGGTAGAAGGGAGTGATGAGTTGGCGTGCACCGATTGGTGCAGGTGAGGTGGAGGCAGGGTGGGTAGAATAGGATTGGGTATAAAAGGGTTTGGGTAGGGCAGGGCTAGGATTAGGTTTAGATATTTATTTGGGGTAGTAGGCTGCTGCCAGCTGGGCCCTTTGGCCCGGTCATGCCTTCTCCGAAAACATTTATTTATCTGTTTTGGTTTTAATAGACTTTTGCAAATAATTTTTAGACAAACAAAATAATCTGGAAGAGACCAGAGTTTCGTTTGAACTAGAGAGGGAATACCTAGAAAACAAAATTAGGCTTTTTAGGAATAGTTTTAGACAAAACCATGCATGATGACATGACGATGCTCAAATGCAATGTGGCATGATGGCATGAGCATGCGGTCATGATGATGCAATGCACAAAAACAACGCGATTTTCTAGTAGTGGTTTTTGCGGGTTGCCACAATTCGACACCACTAACAATGGATCTCGCCCTCGAGATCCGCCTCATGGTATAGGGAAGAAGGCCGACGATCTGATCCTTCGCGCTTCGTGAAGATCCTCGCGACACCACTAACAAGGGTTCTTTCTCAGCTTGAAAATGGCGACACCACCAACAATGATTGTTCCCCATTCGTCAAGAGAACACTCCGGAGAAACAAAGATGAAGGTAAAGGTCTCAAAAGGGTAAGGCCAACTCTAACTTCCGCGGAAGGAGTATAACTGCAATGATTCACCATTCAAGGTGCAAGAGCGAATGATAAGAGTAGTCGGATGGTGATCAGTCCATCGCGCACCCAAAGCATTACCCTGCACATGAATAGGAAATTATGCAACCAACTCTCAGAATTCAGATTGTAGATCTCGACAAGCGAGGTTCGGAAACAGAGGAGTGATGCAGACTCTACATCGGATCTGGCGTAGATGATGTCGTCGCGTCGGAAAACACCGTAAGGCACGAGGAGGAGCAAAGAGAAGCCCACCAGATGAAGGATTCCTCGGATAGCATTAAGACCAGATGTAGAAGCATCGTTACCCAAAGAGGAAACGAAACCCTGAAGGTACGACAAAAACCCAACCACGAGAAATCCTGGACTCGAAGAAAGAGAAGAGAGCGGATTCAAAACGCGTAGAGGTAAGAGGAGAATAGCAGAGGGGTAAGGAGTAAAAGCAGACCTAACCAGAACTATCCAACCGATTTTGCAAAAATAGTTTTGACACTCTACTTCGGCCGTTAGCTAGGTTATCCTACATGCTGAACTTGTGGGGTATCGCAACTGCTGAGCTCTGATACCACTCTGTAACACCCTCAGAATCGACCCTATGCAAGTTTCAGCGATTCCCGCCAAACCCGCATAGAAACGATTCAAAGGTGCCCACCAGGCACTTGCGTGCGGGTGGAAAACGAAGTAATAACATTACACAACAGTCCTCGATGGGACCCACAGAATAGATATATATACAACAGCGACTCCAAGAGTCAAGAATACAGATATACAATACAAAGGTCCAAATCACCTTTAAAACGATATAGCGTCCGAGTACGGACAAGATGCAAATTGAGCTAAGAGCCCTAAAGAATAACCAATGGCGTCCATAACCCTGCCCAGGCCAAGCCGGAAGGGTAACCCTGCTAACGACGTCGATCTCAAAACCTGCTTAAACAAAAGGGGTGCCGCAAAGGAAAAGGAAAAGAGAGAGCGGTCAAGATCGAGGCCAAGACACGGCGAGGCTAGAATTGGCGGTCCTCGCCTACATAGGTATGGTGGATCAAGCGAAGCGACAAAGATGCACTAATCAACCTATAGAGACTCGATACAACTGTCGGCTATCAGAGAGGGATAAGAAAGACCTATTCGGAACCAACCTGATACTACCACCAAACATACCCATCCTGGTATTTCCCTCTCGAGACCAAACGAGGAAGTCAACCGAGGAACTCACACAGTTGGCAGTTTTAGTTATTCAGTTATCGTTGCAGCAATTACTAGTCAGGTATAGATAGTCATCCTGATATAATAAGCAGTGAGCAATTTTAGTTAACCATTCCATTGTAGTTGCGACACTTACTAGTCAAATACAACTAGCATGAGATATCCCAAAACCCAGCAGTTGTTGGTACTTTTATTTATCCATTCCGTTATAGTTGCAATACTTACTAGTCAGATACAATGGTAGCAAGCGACAACCCAATCAAGCAATTGTTGGCAGTTTTATTTAGCCATTCCATTATAGTGAAACTGATTACTAGTCATTATAAGGTCAAATTCATAGCACTACTTTAGTTATAGTTGTCTATGATCGAGATACTGTGCTCCAAGTCGTCCATGACCGCGGACACGGCTTTCAGAAAGTTTTACCCTGCAGGGGTGCACAAATAGCAACACACACTCGATCAACCTCGTAAAAGCCAAATCAAAACCCAACGAGGCCTTCACGACAAAGCAATCACAGGATTCAGAAATATTTCAGGGGGCCACCCCATTGAGTACACCAGAACGGTTAGCCGACTCGAGACGGACTCAAGGTTTGCGCCGATGGTGAAACGATCGGGAACCCGAAAATTTGACTGGGCTTGTCGATACCGCGAAAACACTACGCTTACCTAAACAGTACAGGTGCTCCCCGCACAATCGTAATAAAGCAGTAAAGCATGGCATAAGTACATGATAGTAAATAAAACCTCAAACTAGTTTGTGGCCCCGAGAAATAAGAACGAATCAAGCTCTGGCTTAGGGGGGTCCCATAATCCTCCCGGATGTGGATAGCGCGAATATTCAAGGAACAGGTATCAAGTACTCGGGGTCCTACGGGACACAAGTGGACGGTTAAAAACCAAATAACATCTGTTGCCCACCTGTGCCTCTGCATTTACCTACTTCAATTTTAGTTATTAAACAATAATTAAAGTTATGATCATCTCCAACATTAAACATGCGACAATACTCCAACAACAGTGGTACTTGAAGACACGCAACGGCACTTGAGCAAGCAACTACGACGCGCGGTCCAACTATCTACCAAACAACAGGTAATAGGATGTGTCCAAGGCAATATAAGGCTGCAAAGGATATCACGGGTACGAAAGCTAGTGCAACGCAACACAGATAGCAATAGATCAACAGGAGGAAATAAAGACTATAAAAGTAAGATAGGTAGAAAGGGGGAGATTGCTCGCCTGAAAACATTGCCGAAGGTTCATTCGAAGATCGGGTCGACACTCGCATCAACTCATCGGCCTAATCCGTGAAGAAGCAAAGCACTAGAAGAAACACCGGATGCACTATTTAATACTTCGACAAAAGATCGGGCATGATGCATGTATGATGTATGACATGGCAAAGCTGCGATGCAATTAGGTCATATTAAGCGGAACCGGGGTCCCGATAATTATTTACTAGGTTCATGTTGTTTATCTACCCCGCAAATTAAAGGTTGTCTTAACAAGGCAAAAGGTAACACCGGTTCGCTACACAAATTTAAATGGGACCAATATTAGACTAGATTCGCCCGCATATGGTCTCATATTTAATTTAGGTGAATCGGCATAAGGCCCCCAAACCACACACAAATATGCATGCGAGATGAATGATTTAATGCAACAAGTTTATATATAGCATTGATAAAATAGGGGCACGGGAAAAGGTTCACACATCTGGGTTCGGAAGATCTTGGTTCCGGGGGGTTCGAGGCCGGACACAGGGTTCAATAGGGATCGAGGTTCAGATTCAAGGCGGAGAACTTGGGTCCAAGCGGTCGATCTTGCCGTCGCGAAGATCTTGTCGGGTCCTTGTATCGGGTCGGTCTTGGCATTCGGGAAGCGTCCTCGTGGCGATCTTGGCGTTCTTCAGGTTCGGGTTTTGGCGTCCGAGGGAAGTACTTGGCGTTCCGGAGACGATCCTGTCGCATCCGCGGTCGTCGGGTCGTGTCGACGGTCTTGTCGTCTCACGGCGGAGATCTTGGTGTCCGGGTCTCGGCGTCTACGGATACGAGAAGAAGAACTTGGCGTGCCGAGGGTTCGGTCTCGGGGATCGGTCTTCGGGGTGGAGAACTTCACGTCCGTGTAGACGATATTGTCGGATCCTTGCCGAAGGTCATGGCGTTGGTGACGGACTCAGATCCACTACCGATGGTTCATCGGATGGCACCACATCAAGGAATTCCACCACATTAGTGCAACCACCACTCCACATCCACACGTTGGTACAACACTATCCGACATGGCCAGAACAAGGCTAGCATCCACCAACACGCGCACAGGCGGAACACATAGAGGAGGTTGGTGAAGGCGCCCACGACGGAACGGCCCGCAGCGGTGAAAGGTCGCTGTGGAGCGCTTCTAGGCAGACCGAGCTGTCCAAGAGGGGCTCGAGGCCGACATGGCCAGGGACGCGGGCCCGAGGCAGACGCAGGGTGGCAGCAAGGTGAGGGCGGCTAGAGGTTGCTGGAGACGAGGCGCTCGGCAGTCGGGCGGTCCAGTAGGCGGCCGGAGAGGGCCGGGCGAAGAAGAGTTCGGGCGCGGGCCGCATGCGGAGACCAAGGAGGCGCACGGCCACTCGACGGCGGTCAGCGCCTTCGGAGGAGGTTGGTGGTTGAGGCAGAGGCGAGGGAGCTCGCGAGGCAGGGCCGGGGACCAAGGCGTCTGGGCGCCGGGCGACGAGAGCGGCACTGGGCGTGGCGGACCTGGCCGGAGGCGGCGCGGTCCGCGAGGAGGCGAAGCCAAGGGCTGGGTCGACGACGGCAACCGCAGGAACTGCCGACAGAGGCGGGGGAGGGGCGACGGCCGGCGCTCTGGGTTGCGAGCGAGGGAGCTTGGGGGACAGAGCATGTCGGCGAGAGGAGGGAGAGGGTCGTGAGCGAGAGGGTGGACGCGGGGAGGAGACGAGGTGGAGAGAGGGACATGCGAGCGGGGCTCATGGGGCCGGGGTGGACCTTGACGGGTGGGAGGTTGTAGCGGGGTGTGAGACGTGCCAGGGAGAGGGGCCACGGGGGAGTGGGGCCTGGGGGTGTGGCGTGCGTGTGTTGTGTGTGTTGGGTGTGGGAGGGCGGCAGTGGGACGGGGTGGGGCAGGTGAGAGAGGGGCATCAGGCGAGGTGGGGACAAAGTGGTCTTTGGGTGGGGTGAGAGGCAGGGAGTGGTTTAGGTAGAAGGGAGTGATGAGGTGGCGTGCACCGATTGGTTCAGGTGAGGTGGAGGCAGGGTGGGTAGAATAGGATTGGGTATAAAAGGGTTTGGGTAGGGCAGGGCTAGGATTAGGTTTAGATATTTATTTGGGGTAGTAGGATGCTGCCAGCTGGGCCCTTTGGGCCTGGCCGGTCGCGACCTTCCCCGAAAACATATATTTATCTGTTTTGGTTTTAATAGACTTTTGCAAATAATTTTTAGACAAACAAAATAATCTGGAAGAGACCAGAGTTTCGTTTGAACTAGAGAGGGAATACCTAGAAAACAAAATTAGGCTTTTTAGGAATAGTTTTAGACAAAACCATGCATGATGACATGACGATGCTCAAATGCAATGTGGCATGATGGCATGAGCATGCGGTCATGATGATGCAATGCACAAAAACAACGCGATTTTCTAGTAGTGGTTTTTGCGGGATGCCACAAGGACCTTCGTCCAATCAGTCTATGCAATGTTTTATTTAAAGTGGTCTCTAAGTGTCTTGTCAACAGGCTGCATCCACTTCTGCAGGACATTATCTCACCAACCCAGAGTGCTTTTATCCCGGGTCGGCTCATCACAGATAGTGCATTTGTGGCCTTCGAGTGTATTCATGCGATTCAGAACGGCTCGGCTGCTCGTAAGAATTTTTATGCGTATAAGCTGGATTTGGCTAAGACGTATGACCAGGTGGATTGGAGATTTCTTGAAGGGGTTTTAGGGAAACTAGGCTTTCACAGCAAATGGATTCGGTGGGTGATGGCTTATGTGACCACCGTTCGTTACTCAATTCGCTTTAACGGAAATATGTTGGACCCCTTCACTCCAACTCGGGGACTTCGCCAAGGTGACCCACTCTCGCCATATCTTTTCCTTTTTGTTGTTGATGGTCTCTCTTGTTTGATCAGGAAGGAGATTGAAAGTGCTGCCCTCCATGAGCTCTATATCTGTCGGCAGGCCCCGGGTGTATCCCACCTGCTATTTGCTGATGATTGCTTACTGTTCTTCAAAGGCACGGTGGACCAAGCTATGGTGGTGAAATCAATCCTAAATAAATATGAGAAGGGTACTGGCCAGTTGGTGAGTTTGGGAAAATGCTCGATTCTGTATGGTGCCAAATGTTCTGTGGAAACCCAGGCTGAGATGAAAGCCATCCTCAATTATGAGACTGAATGTTTTGAAGAAAAATACTTGGGACTTCCTGTTCCAGAGGGGCAAATGAGAAAAGGAAAATTAAAATCTATCAAAGACAGATTTCTCAAACGGGCCAATGATTGGTGTGAGAAGTATATGTCTGGGGCAGCAAAGGAAACCCTCATCAAATCTGTGCTGCAGGCTCTTCCCACATATGCTATGGGCATCTTTAAGTTTCCAGTTGGTTTGCTTGAGGATCTTTCACAGATTGTTAGGAATTTCTGGTGGGGCGACGAGCAAAACCGCCGACGAATGCATTGGATGTCCTCGGAGAAGATGACGAGGCCGAAGGCTCATGGGGGAATTGGCTTCCGCGATCTCCGCGTTTTTAACCAAGCCCTCCTCACTCGCCAGGCGTGGCGGCTTGTCTGTCACCCTGAGACCTTGTGTGCTAGGCTTCTCAAAGCCAGGTACTATCCGTCGGCGAATCTCCTGGATACTGCTTTCATACAAAACACATTGGCTTCTTGGCAGGGTATAATGCATGGGCTTGATCTTCTCAAGAAGTGGGTTATTTGGCGCATTGGATCTGGTTCCCAAGTTAAAATTTTCCGCGATAATTGGATCCCGCGTTCTGGAGGGCTGCAAGTTTCCGCCCGCTTGGGGAATTCGAGGCGCAAATGGGTTTCTGAGCTCATCGACCAGACCACGAGAACCTGGAATGCTGATCTGGTAAGATCTTGCTGCCCACCGTGGGATGCAGATGCTATTCTAGATATTAAACTGCCAGCTCGACAGTGTGCTGACTTTGTTTCCTGGTTCCCGGAAGAGAACGGCCTCTTCACTGTCCGCTCTGCCTACTGTCTGGGTATTTCTCCTATGATCACTTCTCTAAGTCTAGAACAATCTAGCTCGGCCCCCTTGGGAGATAGAAGTATTTAGGACCTTGTTTGGAAAGCAAAAGTTCCAGGGAAGGTTAGGGTCTTTGCGTGGCGGGCTGCTACCTCTACACTTGCGGTCATGTCTAATCTTCACAACCGCATTGCCTCTGTTGATCCGGTCTGTAATATCTGTGGGTGTGACAGAGAGGATGATCACCATGCCCTAGTTCGTTGCTCTATAGCTAGATCTCTAAGGGAGGAGATGAGGAAGGTGTGGGAGCTCCCGGAGGAGGGGGCGTTCCTTGCTGAAGGAAACGAATGGCTACTGTCGCTCCTAAACGGAATGTCTGGAGACATGAGATCAAGGACTTTACTCCTATTTTGGCGCGTCTGGCACCATCGAAACAACATCGTTCATGGAGATGGGAAGGCATCGGTCACAGCCTCAGTTTCCTTTCTAACCAACTATCTGTCCACATTCTCTGCAGTGGCCCTGGTGCGTTCGGATCCAAAAGGGAAGAGTAATATGATCGCTGACTCTAATGTGACTGCACTGTTGGAACCATCGGGATGGACTGCCCCTGCGTCGGGAATCATCAAAATTAATGTGGATGCGGGCTGGGACTCATCTTCAAATAAAGCAGGTATTGGAGCTATTGTGAGAGATCATCATGGTCAGCCCCTCTTATCTAGTTGGAAATTTTTACCTTCATGTGATAGTGCGGAAGAAGCGGAAGTTCTTGCATGTCTCGAGGGATTCGGCCACTTGGTTCAAAGATTCGGAGGACAAGGTATCCTGGAGTCTGATTGTCTAAGAGTGATCCATGTTATAAATAACCCTGAAAGGGATAGGTCGAGCTGTTGGAGTCTCTATCTTCAACTTCAGGACCTTCAAAGGATCTTTAGTGGTATCACAGTAGTTAAAGTTAATCGTTTAGCTAATAGAGCTGCGCACGCCTTAGCCCAGCTGGGCAAGTCGGGCATCTTTGATTTTCTCTGTAATGCAACTCCGCCCTGCGCGGCGGCCATTGTTGCAAACGATGTAACCATACAATGATGGCGACAGCAGGTTTCAGACGCACTCTTTTCCTTTCAGGGTACCTAAGGGGGCTGGAAGGTTTTTAATGAGGCGGCCTGCTTGTCTAGTTTAATATACTGTGATCACTTTCAAAAAAAAAAATTAACTAATCAAAGTCAATTAGTATGGATCGGAAAGAGTAATTTATGTTTCTCATGAGATTCAAAACAGGCCTTTTACCAAGAAAAATGATAGGACACCACCATGAGGGATTGAATGAAATGATCCCGGGGTTGCTTGTTTGTAACGCGCATCCACGCTGGACCCTCCAGGTATCGCTTCCTCCCGTTCTTTCCCGAATCAACGCAATGCACGTAGCCGCCGCGGTTGCTGCAGGTCGCACCACCGCGCGCGCTCGCCCCTGCTTGCGCGCCGCCCCTGTAGGTCGTGCCGCTCGCCCCTGTTTTGCGCGCCATCGCCCTGCCCGCAGGTCGCGCGGTCAGCGCCGCCTGCCCCCACGCTGCCTCAGCTCTCACCGCCACGCGTCCTAGCGGCTCTCCGCCGGTGTTGATGACAACACTCTCTTCGTCCAGTGTTAGTGATAATTTTGATTAGGTTAGTGTTTGGAGTTTTTTTATACATGTCGTAAGTGCTATCTTCAAGTCTTGGTTGAGTTGGTACTAGCTTGTTAGTTTTCTAGTTAGCTTGGATTGCATGGCATGTTCGTGAGTGTTTGTCCCAGTAGTAATAGGACACTGGTCACGTGTCGGGTTTGAATACTAGTAGGTTTAGGTTGTTTAGGTAGGTGCCCTAAACGTGTATATATATATGGGTAAGGCTGTAACTTCGATGTACCGCAAGTGTGAGTTAAGAAGAAAATAAAGAAAAGAACGCGCACGATGGCCCCTGGCAGTAAGATTCGTGTTCGCGTCTATTTATCTAAATTGATGTGATTGATCCGTGGACAAATTCCAACATCCAGCAGGTCATGGCCCTCATCTGCGTCTACATGAGCCTCGACTCCTCATCCTATAGCAGCCGGTTCCTTGCGTTGCCACCCATGGCCCGAGCTTGCGTCCTCATCGACCTCCTTCTCATGCCACGCCACCTCCGAGCTCTGCCAACCTTGGGGTACCGCGCCTGTTCCAAGCTCCGCCGCTGAATTGACCGCCACTAGGGTCCCGATTTTTGCTACATACAATCGTCGAGGTGCTACCGAAGGCCACCGCCGCTGCTACATACGGCATCGAGTGTAGCTACGTGCAACCTACGACCATGAGCGATGCTACGTGCCGCGGCAGTGCTACAAATGTCATCGGGTTTTGATACATGCATGCGATGCTACAAGTGGCGTCGAGTTTGCTACCAGTGGTCTGCGGCAGTGCTACAAGTGGTGACATGGTTATACCCTACGGGTACACGACATCAGCATACCTGGTCCAGCCCAAGGAAGGCCCATAAGAATATACGCGGCCCATGAAGATTTTCGGGTGGCCCAAGCCCATGACATCTTCGGATCCTTGGAGAGCAAGACTAGAACAGATAGAATATTCTTGTTAAGGAAGACTAGAACAGATCTGTTTCCCGGACCTGCCCTCCTAGCCAAGGAAGGATGAAACCAGGCACGTGAATCCGTGGTAGGCAACAAGATCCTACCTATAGGTGCCTCACGGGACCTACTGATGGCATACCACCTACTCCTCATTGAGGAGCACAAAAAGCAGGTGAAGATGCAAGAGGTACTCGACAAGCACAAGCAAGAGGCCTCGGAGTCTAACGCACGGCGAGCTGCGCTCTACGCCGTTGGCGGCTCCAGCTCACACGACAACAATACCAATAAGCATCGTTCTCGCATAGAGAACATGGATCCCGCTGCACGTCGCGAGGTGACTCGAACCCTGAACACGCTCTTCATGGAGATGGACGCCAACGCAACGTCATCCCGAAGACGCCGCAAGCTGCGATCATGGCAGCCACCACATATCTCGCGTCCCATACACCTCCGGTGGGGGACACGAAGAGGGCCATGCACAAGTCCGCACTAGCCGGACTCGGACTCGTTGGAGCTGCGCTCCACGAGGAGGCTCCTGCTTTGCCGAAAAATAAAGCTGCGGTCAGATTCAACCGCAGCCCTACACCCTCATCTGACGAGGACGAACACGACTTACCGCGACGACGCAAGAGCCCACAACGTCGCAGCCGCGACTATGAAGCTCAAAACGACCTCGCTCAGCACAAGGTCGACAAGGCACGGGCCAAACGCGTGTTCTCATCCAAATGCGAAGAGGATGATGACGAAGGAGAACTCTAAGGAACACGGATGCCGAGAAACTTCAAGCTTCCTTCGGACACTCCGAAGTTCGACGGCACGCAGGACCCCATGGCGTGGCTCAGCGACCACCTGTCGTCCGTAAAGCTGCACGGCAGAAACAAAAACAACGCTCTGCAATGCCTTCAGCTGTAGCTGACAGGGGCAGCCCGGATCTGGCTCAACAACATGTCCTCGGGTTCCATCCGAAGCTGGAAGGAACTAGCCTACAGTTTCATCCGAAACTTCAAGGGTACCGGCAAGAGGCCAAACTCGATCGAAGAATTGGGAGCCTGCACTCAATGAACGGGCGAATCCATTCGCTCGTACATACTAAGTTGGTCCAACATCAAGAACTCCACGGCACACATCTCCGAGGATAGAACGATCGACACCTTCAAAGATGGCGTCAAATGCCAGGACTTCAAGGAGGAACTTGGGCAAGTCAAGCCCAAGACGCTCGACCACCTCATGGAGATCACCAACAGGTGGGCAGATGGCGAGGATTCCGTCCACCGAGCACACTCGGATGAGGAAGACGACTATGGCCGCAGACGCGAGCGCCGTAGCAAGCGGAGATCGCGACGGACCCAACATGGTTGCGGCAGGCTACGCTGACCGCCGTAACGAAAGCAACTGCATCAGCGGCGAATACCGTGGAAACAACTTCCGCGACGGAGGACGCCCAACGCAAACGTGGCAACGCCGCGGCCGTGGCGACGAACCCTCGGCATACGAAAAATTGTCGGGCCCATGCACCATCCACTTCTACATCGACAAGCAGGATGGCAAAAAAAAGGCCAGGCATATGCTCAAGGACTGCCGCGAGTTCCAGAAACTCAGCGAGAGCTTGGCCCATATGAGGCAGCAGATCTCGAACCCTGGGTTCGGACACGCACCTACACCAGGTGACATCGCCCACGGAGCTCCTCCACCACCAGCCGTGGGACCTTCGAATCACCTGGTCGCACCCATGCGGAACAATGGCATAAACGGGTACCCCGCGCTGAAAGGGTCACTGATGATCCAAAAGGGGCGCCCAACAAACAGGGTGCAAAATAAGATCACCCGCATGTCAGCTTGGCTGTGACCGCTCCACCCGCTATCCCTGAGTACCTCAGAGGTTCGGAGTCTTGCATCACATTCAGTCATTCGGATCACCCCCACCAGATCCCTCGCCCAGGTCATGCTGCCCTGGTGCCCGAGGCGCAGATCGGAGGGTTCGAGATGAGCCGCGTCTTCATGGACGGCGGCAGCGGCATCAACCTGATGTTCGCCAGCACCCTAGCAGTGATGCGGATTCCGCTGTGCAGCCTGGAACAATCCGACACAACATTCCACGACATCGTCCTAGGGAAGGGCATATTTCCCTTGGGCAAGATATGGCTCGACGTCATCTTCGGCAAACCCGACAACTTTCGGTGTGAGCGACTCGAGTTCGAAGTGGTGGACTGGCCATCACAATACCACGCCATCCTCGGGCGCGTGTCATTCGCAAGGTTCCTGGCAGTACCGCACTATGCGTACCTGCTACTCAAGATGCCAGGACCTAGAGGCATCATCACGGTCCACGGGAGCTTCACCAGGTCCGACCACTGCGACAGAGACTTCAACAGAATCTCCCAGTCATTCGACATGCAGGAGGATCTCACAAGGCTTCGAGAGGTGACAGAAAAACGGGGCACCCCCAGTCTCAAGGCAAAATGCACCTGATATGTCGTTCGACTCAATAGTCAACACGAAGAAGGTGCAGGTCCACCCGACGGACGCCTCCAAGACGGCGCAGATCGCTAGCGACCTCAGCCCCGCATAGGAAAGCGCCCTCTCAAATTCCTCCATGAGCGCTGGGAATTCTTCGCCTGGTGTCCTGCGGACATGCCAGGAGTTCCCAGGGAATTCGTCGAGCACGCACTCAATGTGTTCCCAGATGCCAAGCCCGTCAAACAGTCCATCTGACGATTGTCCGAGCCATGGGTCGAAGCCATCGGAGTCAAAGTCAACAGACTACTCGACGCTGATTTCATCAGGGAGATCAAGGAAAGCGAGTGGCTAGCTAACACCGTGATGGTCCCTAAAAAGGACACGGACATCCCGCGGATGTGCGTGGACTTCACATTGTTGAACAAGCACTGCCCGAAGCATCACTTCCCTCTCCCTCGGATCGATCAGATCATCGATTCGACTGCATGATGCGAGAAACTCTCCTTCCTTGACGCCTACTTAGGCTACAATCAGATTCGACTGAAAGTGGAAGATCAGGAGAAAATGGTTCATCACGCCGTTTGGAGTATTCTGCTATAACACAATGCCCTTCGGGCTGAAGAACGCATGTTCCACATATCAGCGGTTCATGCAGGCATGCCTGAAGAGCCAGATCGGCCGCAACATACAGGTCTATGTCGATGACATAGTAGTCAAGACAAGGGAGGCCAAGACATTGATCGACGATCTCCGCAATACGTTCGACAACCTTGATCACTACAAGATCAAGCCGAACCCAGAAAAGTGTGCCTTAGCGTCCCATCTGGCCAACTGCTTGGCTACTTCATCTCCTAGCGAGGAATTGAGGCGAACCCGAAGAAAAACCGGGCCATACTGTCCATGGAGAAACCGAAGAACCTCAAAGGTGTCCAACAGCTAGCTGGACGCATCGCGGTGCTGAGCAGATTCATTAGCCGCATGGGTGAGAAGTCCCTGCCTATCTACCAGCTGCTATGGAAAGCAGACAAATTAGAGTGTACACCTGAAGCCGACGACGCATTCGAAGATCTGAAGAGGCTGCTCTCAACCTCGCCCGTCCTGGTCACGCCAAAGGAACGCGAGCCTCTACTGCTATACATAGCAGCCACACATCAGGTGGTAAGCACCGTGCTCGTGGTCGAACGACCCGAAAATGGCAAGACCCATGGGTCCAACGCCCTATCTACTACCTTAGCGAGGTTTGACGCCAACAAAACAGAGGCACCCTCACTACCAGAAACTCGCCTACGGTGTGTTCATGACGGCTCGTCGGCTGAGCCACTACTTTCAGGAGCATCAGGTGATGGTAGTCAACGAGGCACCTCTGAACAGCATCCTTAATAACCCTGAAGCTACAGGATGCGTATCCCTGTGGGGCATCGAGCTGTCCCCTCTAGACATAGTATATGAGAAGCACCATGCGATCAAGTCTCAGGTCCTACCGGACTTCCTCGTCCACTGGATGGAGCTGCAGCTGCCAGACACCCCAGATATGACACAATCATGGATGATGCACTTCGACGGCTCCAAGCGCGAGGCTGGAGCAGGAGCCAGGGTCATACTGGCATCCCACAGGGCGACAAGATGAAGTACGTCCTACAGATGAAATTTCGGGCCTCCAACAAGGAAGCCGAATACGAGGCCCTCATCCACGGCATGAAGATGGCCAAGATCTGCGGCGCAACGCGCCTCGTCATCTACGGTGACTCGAACCTCGTCGTCCAACAGACGATGAACGAGTGCGACGCACACGCCGCCAACATGATCGCGTAACGTGCGCTCCACAACTCACTCAAAGGAGACTTCGACATGTTGGCAGAGAAAGCAACGAGGAAGTTGATAGACTCTCCAACATCGGCTCCACCTGCGCGCGGGTGCCACCAGGTGTGTTCCTCGAACAAATCTGTGTGCCATCCATTAAAAGGAAATTCCCCAAGGGATCACCCGAAGAGGCAGAGCACTCGGGGGCTGCGCTACCCGAAGGACAGTAAGGACCCAAAAAACTCGACACGGAGGTCGCGTTGGTCAACCTGATGCAGGTCATGGAATTCGAGGAAACATGGACACAGCCGTACCTTCGGTACCTGATAAACATGGAACTGCCAGATGACCCGACAGATGCCCGGCGCATATCTCGCCGGTCCAAGGACTTCACCATCATCAATGGCGAGCTGTACAAGCGCAGTATTTTGGGTGTACTCCCAAGGTGCATCACCATCGGTGATGGCAAAACCATCCTCCAAGAAATCCACGAGGGCATCTGCGGCCATCACGCGGGTAGCCGCGCCCTCGTCGCCAAAGCTCTACGAGCTGGGTTCTACTGGCCAACGACCATGAACGATGCCAAGGACATCGTCCGAAGGTGCAACGGCTACTAGAGGTTCACAGATAAACCGCACGCACCATGATCAGAGCTCAGGCCCAAACCTTTGTCTTGGCCCTTCGCCCAATGGGGCCTCGACATGATCGGCAAACTGCCCAAGTCCTCGAAAGGAGGCCACGTCTATCTCCTGGTCGCAGTCGACAAGTTCACCAAGTGGATCAAGGCCATGCCCGTTACCAACCAAAAGGGTAAAACGGCCGTGAAGTTCTTCGAATCCATAGTCTACAGGTTCGGGGTGCCGCACAGCATCATCACGGACAACGAGTCGAACTTCATCTCCAAAGAGTTCCAGGACTTCTGCGAAGGCCTAGGGATCAACATATTATATGCCTCCGTGGCGCACCCGCAAACCAATGGGCAGGTCGAAAAGGCCAACGGCCTCGTAGGAGGCGGCATCAAGAAACGCCTAATCAGCCCACTCGAACGGCTTGCGGGAGTCTGGGCAGAAGAGCTACCCTTCGTCCTCTGGAGCTTGCGCACAACGCCAAACAGCTCAACGGGCTACACGCCCTTCTTCATGGTACATACAGACAAAGCCGTGTTACCTGCGGAAGTACGCCATAAGGCCCCACGGGTCGTCACCTACAGCGAAGCCGAATCGACAACCGCACTCGAAGATGACGTCAACACACTCGGCGAGGCACGCGACATCGCTGCGTCTCGCTCGAAGGTCTACTAGCAGAGCCTTTGCAACTACCATAGCCGTCGGCTGCGCCCAAGGTCCTTTGTCAAAGGAGACCTCGTCTTACGACTCAAGCAAGAGCGGCCGAAGAAGCTCGAGTCACCCTGGGAAGGACCCTACGTCGTCACCGAAGTCATCCCAGGTGGCGCTACCGCCTCAAGCACGTGGAGTCTGGAGTCGCATACTCCAACCCATGGAACATCACACAATTGCGACGTTCTACCCCTAGCTATCCCCCTTTACTTTCAATAAGGCTACTCAGCTGAACAATGTACCTCCTCATTACGATATGAATAAAGCTAAGTGTCTCGCCCGAAATTTATCTTTTCCTCGCATTCTTTTATGCTACAACACACTCGGGGGCTCCCCCTCACCTCACGACTTCGTCGACTGAGGATAACGCATGTACACCTGAGTAGCTGATCACGTCAGGCTAACGAAAAGGGCATGCATACAACCAAGCACCATGTGCTAATACAATTAACCTTTACAATAAAGGGCATAACACGCCCAGTCGAAATACACACAAGTTACATCTATCTTTTTTACAGGACCTACCTACGCTGAGGGATCACCTGCGCACGATGCTCAAAAAGATCTACAATCTCTTCGGCATATTGCCTAACAGCCGCATAGTGCGGGCGCATGTCCCATAGGCCGCCATCTAGCCAGGGAGGTGGCCCAGCCGCAAGATTAACATCAGGGCGATGCAGCCGCATGAGGGAAAGAGAGGCCTTCACCCCCGCAACCAACTGGTGCCGCACCAACTCCCTAACGTGATGCACGTCTCAAAACTTCGCCAGCAAATCCCAGAGAGTCGATGGCGCTTCATCAAGGGGAAACATCATGTGCAGAATCGACGCCAGAGAAGTCTTCACCTGCCTCAGCACCCGTGACACCTGGTGAGCGCGGTCCTGCATAGTCGCGAGGACAATGGCCCGGTCGTGATCCATCCAGAAAAAGCCTCCGGCTTCCATATCCTGCTGGGTCAAGCAATTGATCCGAACTGCCATGCTCTCCTTTTCCTCCCTCGGAACAAGGTTGGAACCTGCAGTAAAAAAAAAGTAGGATGACTCGCAAACGAGGCACATCCGAAAACGAGCAGCAGTTCAAAGAAACTTACACTGCAGCTGCTCGGCCAATTGCCGAAGCTCCCCCATCAGGTATTCCCCTCTGGTGGTAGCTCGCTCCGCTTTCGATTTCCATGCATCTGCATGGACTCGGATGCCAAGTATCTCCTTCTCAAGACTACGGACTCGGTCACGAAGAAAAACAAACTGCGACGCATCATCCGGGGATGGTCGCGGCTGCGGAGCAGACGAAGTATCATCGGGGTCCTCACCCGAAGGTCCCTAAAGGAAAACAGACAAGAGTATAAACAACGAATGATTGAGCAAACAACTCGAAGGATCATTTATATACAATAAAAGGCCACTGCGTGGCACAAGGAAATTGTTCGTCAAAAGATTACAACAAAAGAAGGAAAAAACTATCCTACAACTGCAGCTATGAAGCCTAAGCAGCCGCATCCTGAGTGGCCTCGGATCCAGATTGCCTGCTCTTGACCTCCTCCTACTACTTCGCCGCGTACTCCACCAGCAGGTCAATGAGCTTCGTCCCATAGAGCTTACAACAAGAAGCGTAGAGAGCGAAGGCTACCTCGGAACCTTCGGGAGCCGTGGGCATCTGAGAAGTGACCCGATGAAGATCCAGCTCCACCCCGGACGCCATGGCCATGGCCAATCCCATGGAAGCCCCGATGCCTTTCTGCTTGCGCTTGTAGGCCGCAGGTGCATCCGCTGAAAGCACCTCCGCCAGAGTGTCTACATCCTCAAGGGCAACGCCCTTGGGAACGAGCTCCTTGTAGAAGCGCCCGAGGATCTCCTTGGCCTTGGCAAGGGAGCCAGCGGCAGTACTGCAGCGGTCTTCGACCGCCACGGCGGCATCGTCTAGAGCACTCCCGTGCTCCAAGGCCCTGCGATTGAACTCAATGCCCGAGGCATCTGGAGCAAAACGCAACAAAGGAATCGAATAAGGAAAGGGAGACAAAGCAGCCAAAATAGAAAAAACAGGCAAAAGCACTCACTCGAAATAGCCTTGGCAGCAACCATCAGCTTCTCGGCCACCTCCTTCTTGCGTGAAGCCGCAGCAGTGGCGAGATGCTCCTCGCGATCCGTAGCTTCCTGCTGCAGGCGCTCCTTAGTCGCGGCTGCGTCAGCTTGCTCCCGCTCAAGGCTCTCCTTCGCCCCAACGGCATCCTCGGCCTTCTTCTCCGCTCGCCCAAGGCTCTTTTTGAGAGCATCAAGCTCGCGGAGGGCAGTATTATTTTCATCTGCAAAAGCAAAAATAACACACATGAGTCGCATAAGCTAGCAAGCAGGCGAAAAACGAAGAGGATTAATTTAATATGTACCTTGAAGCTGTCGCATGCAGGCCTCCAACGCCAGGTGCTGCTGCACAAGTAGGTTCGCACCTTTCACAAAGGGCTGTGAAAAGAAACAAAATATCAGGAAAAGGGCTCGGGGGCTGTGCCCAAGAAACGAGCAGGACATCAAACACATGAAAAACGCTCGGGGGCTCCCTCCGAGACACGCAAAAAGGAAACAAAGGTCAGCAGATCATCCGAAAATAAGGATAGGGGACTCCCCCTACAGCAAGAAGATGAGACAACTTACATGCTTAGATAGAGACTTCGAAGGTCCCGATGCAGTCTTCTAGGAGACGATCACTCGAGCCTCCTACGGAGAAGGGTTCAGAGCAGTGCCCCCATAGGTGGCCATCGTCTGAGAGGGAGGAGGCGTCACCTTCGACTCCCCCACGGCTTCCTGAGTGGCCTCACTACAAGAGCCCTCGGAGGAGTGCCTGCAAGGAAAGCACCAATCATAAGCAAGAAGACATGAATACAAGAAAGGTAGCAAAGGCATTCGAAGATGCTTACGAGTCCATGTCGCTCAAGTCAAAAACTGGAAGAGCCCACTTCCCTTTCTTCTCTTCCTTCTTCGTCTTGGCCGGCGGCTGCGGCGCTACAACCCGCACAGGAACGGCCGGGATGGGAGAGGAATAAGCATAGTCACCTCCACTGTGGCGGACAAGGAACGTCGGGTCCCTAGGCTTTGGCGGAGTCGAGGCATCCAAAGATTTGCTCGAGCTTCATGCCCGCTTTCGGGTCTGTCCCTCGCTCGCCTCGGGGGCTTCCTCAGTTGGCGACTGCGCCGGCGGAAGCTCGGACTCGGAGTCCACAACTTCGTTGTCGGGCGCAATCGGAAACCTTTCGGGTAGCGGAGGCACCATGCCATCCACCTTGAGATCCTGCACAATGAAGACAACAAGGATAAGTACAAGCAATTGCAAGGAAACACACTCGAAAATAATGCGCTACGCGCATGTCGCAAATCTACACCTGCGGAACTGGTCTCGCGACACTGAATGGGGGCGTCGGCGACTTCCCCGGAAGGTCCTCGTCGGATTTGTACTTCAACAGGGGCCGAAGAACTCTATCAAGGTCCCCCTGGAGAGCTCCTAGGCCGAAACTCTCGTCGGGTCGTGGCGGCCAGAATAAAGGAACATCGGATGCGCCCTCGCTTGGAGCGGCTGCACCCGACGTTTGAGGAAGGTGCGGATATGTCCACACCGTTTACCTCTTTCTTCGCAACCACCTAGAGGCCCTCCACCCGACTGTAGAGCTCCTCTACCGCCTCCACCTCGCCCTCCAGGATATGATTCTTCCAGGATCTCTTCTTCAAGATCTCTTGGGTGGAGTCAAAAGGCGCAAGGCCGAATCTTTGCCCGCCCACTGTGGATCACGGATATAAAACCACTTCCTCCGCCAGTATTGGACGGACTCAGGCATGGAGAAGGAGAAGAAAAGAACAGCAGATCAAAGAGAAATAACGCAGCCGCCGATCGGATAAACTCCGTTGGAGCCGGATTAACTCTTCACAGAATAAAGCTTCCGGAAGAGGCCAAAGTGCGGCTTGATACCGAGCCAGCACTCGCAAAAAGCAACGAAGCAGGCGATGTGGAGAAGAGAATTGGGTGAGAGATGATGGAGTTGGATGCCATAGAAGAAAAACAGCCCACGAAGAAAGTCATGGACTGGGAAAGAGAGGCCACGAAGAACGAAAGCGACGATCATCACCCGAAACCCTACGGGTGGACGGGGAATTACCTCATCGTCGGGGATCTTGACAGCCTCCTTGTCCTGCGGGATTAAACCTCGCTCACGCTTGTGCAGGTCGCCCTCGCGCGTCTTCGTTCGCCGCCACCCACCTTCGGTGACACGAGCGGCGATGGAGCCCTTCTTGCCGCCGGTAGCAGCACTGGTGCCCGCTACATTGGAGCCCTTCTTCGATTTCCCCATCGCGACGCATTGACGGCGGCGGTGTGAGCGCAAGAATGAGGAAGGAAAAGATCGGAGAACGTCCAGCGCGCAACGGGAAAAGCTCTAGAAAATGGAAGCAGTGGAAAGCAAATGACTAAGGTAAAAACAAACTACAGTTTTCCCCATAGTTATAAGGATGAAGACGATGAATGGGGACCGTTCATATGGAAGCCCTAACGCCAGGATCAGATCGAACCGTCCACTTGTCAACACAGCAGCGAACCGTCGCTCGCACGCCGTACACTATGCACGAAAACTGAGGAGACGCTGTAATTCTCGCCACGTCGCGCATGACCAGTCAACTCCAAGTCAGAAAGTGGGACCCACGTCCGTCCGGTCACGTCACCGCAGGCACCGCAGACAGTTGAGGTCACCAATTCCTTAGCACTGACGTCATCATACACCACTGGCAACGGTTAGAAACCTTCGGCTAAAAGTACTCACTCGAATCTACGATTCGAGCAACTACTCGGGGGCTACTCCTATCAGGAGCGCTGGCCGCACACCTGAGGCATGATTAAGGTACTAAACCAACATTGATTTTTCGAGTCCTACGTCGAGTCTACGACTCCACTATGGACTCGGGGGATACTCCCATATGGAGGATTGATTCAAGCATCCGAAAATTGTGTCCTACGACCTGAAGTCAACAATGGCTGAAATAAAGTCTCTGCTCAAGTCTGCGACTCGAACAGACACTCGGGGGCTATCCCATACGGAGCGCTGGTCGCGCACCCTATGAATTCTTCGACTGCGATCCTTCGGGTCAAAATGCAAAAACTTTTTGGCAACTTTGCCCAACCGATGCTAAGTGAGCAACATCCTCCTTGGCCACCCGAAACACCTCCGCGGTGATAAAATTTCAGATGTTGTGTTTGCGATGCAAAGATAAGACCTACAGATATCATCTGATGGCCTAGTAACGCACCCGACTGTGCTCTGCTAGTAAAAATCCGTGCCAGCAGGCACGACGAAAATCCCGACGAACGCGTTGGGTACATCATTCGAAAACTATTGGGATTCGACTTATATAAGACCTCAGCGGCCTGAGTCGAATTACGCTACTATATGTTCCGGATTCGAGTCTAGGGACTCGAGTCTGAAGAAGATTGTGTTGTTTTGTCCTAAGATAGTTAACTGATCCTGATCTGTCAGGAGAGTTAGGCACATGCATCAATAATCCCTACACACTAAAATCATTCTTTTCTTCAATGAACAGAAACAACTGCACCCAAAAGATTGAAGAGTCCTCAGCCAAATCTGCGATTCGACTGAATACTCGGGGGGCTACTGACATGGTTATACCCTACGGGTACACGAAATCAGCATACCTGATCCATCCCAAGGAAGGCCCACAAGAATATACGCGGCCCATGAAGATTTTCCGGTGGCCCAAGGCCATGACATCTTCGGATCCTTGGAGAGCAAGACTAGAACAGATAGAATATTCAAAGGGGCAAACCCTAAACTTGTAACCGACTCGATCTGTGTCCGGGACCTGCCTATCTCTATAAAGGCTAGGAGGGCACGACGAGAAGGACGAATCTCACCTCACCGCATACACACCTCCACGCCAGATTACATCTGCGCACCCCTGTAACTTTTGGTTCCGCCATAATCAAGCAGACAAGAAGGAGTAGGGTTTTCCCTCCGGGGGCCTGAACCTGGATAAATCTCGTGTCCCCTGGTTGCTTGTCTGTTAACCGTTTCGCGATCTCTAGCACCACCGTCTTCTCCAAAACCCAAGCTCATAACAATGGGCATTGACGAGATTACACCTCATCAAGTGGGCATGTAGTTTTGCTACAAACGGTGTGAAGCCCTGCTAAGGGGCACAACGACCTTGCTACAGAGGCACGACGGAGTCTTCTCTGGCGACCTTGTGACATAGAATGCATTGAATCAGGCCAGATGACCGTCAATCATGTCATTGATTTTCACTTAGCTGACATCCTCCTTGAAACAGGCTTGCATCCAGCTATATTAATACAACAACCAACCGATACAAGCGTGAGACCATTGCTAGGGTGACAACACAACAACCAGACCAAAAACAAAACAAAACGAAAGTAAAAGAAAACAAAGTCGAAGCCGGCGGTTCGACGAAACCAGAGATAACTCGCAACCGTTGCACCCTATGAAGATTTACTATCGCGCTTCTAGCACTCCGAAGCACCGCGTACCAAGTAGCACCTCCAAGAAGGGAAATGACGACAATGACGCTGCTGTCCGGACTGGTCCTAGGGTTTCCTCAGTAAGCTGCGGGAGGTGGGAAAGAGACATTCCCGACGCCCTTCATAAAGGACGGCGATACCCGCAGGCGTCGCCGCGTTGGTGTTTGAACGACAAGGATTTCTCCCAATCCCTCAAAAATCCACTCCCAAACACTTCGTATGTCTCCACCCAGCTTGCCGCCCACCTGCACATGCCACCATGTTCTTGCAGTCGCCACCATCATCTCACTGTGACCCACATTGCGAGGTTGGTCTGACCAAAAAGAAGAAACTTCGGCAGGGGTTGGCGATACAGTGACACACGGGAGGGAACTACCTCCACCGCGAGAGATAAAATTACAAAAAACCATCACATTATAGGCTAGTTTCAAAAAACCACCACTTTATTTTAGGGCTTAAAAAAACTACCAGTTCAGCGCTAACGCGTAACAAAAAGCACCTGATTCGTCTAAGACACTTTCCTAACCATGAAACTGATAGGTGGGGCCCACTATCAGGCTGATGTGGCACAATGAAAATAATGGAGGGTGAAAGAGACTAAATTGATTTATGTTCTAGGTCTTTGCAAATTTTTGGGGACCCACTCATGTCTTCCTCCTCTGTCTTCCGACAGTCTAAAGGGAACAAACAGATTTCATACTCGTCGTCCTAATCTCTGGTGGGCGTTGACTGTTGCGGAAGCGCGGGCTAGTGGAGGCAAAGGAATTTGCCGGCGTATGCTTGCTAAGTCAGGCTAGCGGAAGAGGCGGTCATCGGGGCTTCATCTGCCGGAATCAATGAAGACCGAGACCTGCCTGGTTAGGCTTATCGAGGACGTCACTCTGACGGTATCTGAGCTATCCGACGGTCTCTGAGCTTGAAGGAATCAAGGACGAGATGGGATTTGGCTCCGTGGTGCTCCCCGAGTAGTCTTTTTACGACGATGGAGCTTCCTATGGCGGCAATCGCTTGCCATAGTACCCACACGCCACGGCGACGACGCTTGCGGAAGCGCTCCCGGCACAGGTCCCAACGCCCCAGAAGCGGACGATCCCAAGCAAGCTGTGTCATAGAATCAGCAGGCCGTGGTGACCCGCATGGATTCCTTCACCTCCCATGCTGCAGCATGCCATGGCGGCGGCCCCTCCCATGGCCTAAGGCCGTTGTCCGCACCACTCAACCTCAACGACGGGAGGTAAAGCGTGTTGACATAGAGCTACTCAATGGTCGCCCAGCAGGTCGGAGGAGACACTGTAGTTCGGTCGTGCGTCCGCCGCCTCCTGCCGGTCTGTCCCGCATTCACGCCGCCGATCGACCTTGTCCCATTGCCGCTCCTGCGCTGGCCATGGACACACACATTGAGCGCCGTCGGTGTCCTCTCATCGACTAGGGCCATGCCGGCTTGCTCTGTGGAGTGCGTGCAGCGCACGGCCAGAGAGTAGCCGCGACAGCAGGCGTGAGATCTTGGGAGAGAGGGGATAAAGCGAGAGAGGAGTTGACTTTTCATTTTATGAAAAAAACTAGAATTTGTAAGTGCCTAATATTTATCACCTAGCTTGATTCTGTTGTGCCACGTCAATCCCACGTCAACCTAATAGTGGACCCCACCTATCAGTTTTGGTTAGCCAAGTGTCTCGGACGTCAGTGTTTTTTGTTACGCATTAGCGCCGAACTAGTGGTTTTTAAAACCCTAACATAAAGTGGTGGTTGTTTGAAACCCTAGCCTGCAATGTGGTGGTTTTTTATAATTTTCTCATCGCGGAGGGTGATAACCGACCAGATGCAACAACAAAGGCAAACTAGGCGCTCCCTGGCCCGGGCAAGCCCAAGTGGACTCGTGAAGCCCTGCCGCCACACTGCAGCAAAGGTGTCACCATCGACACTAACACTAGCGATAGTCCCTACTCCTCCGTCCACCAGTAGTTCTGTTGGAGATATGCCCAAGAGGCGATAATAAAGTAGGTTATTATCATATCTTCATGCTTATGATAAATGTTTACATACCATGCTATAATTGTATTAAACGGAAACATTAATACTTGTGTGATTTGGAAACATGAAAGAGTCCCTAGTAAAGCCTCTTGTTAAACTAGCTTGTTGGTTAATATATGATCATGGTTTCCTGATCATGAACATAGAGATGTTATTAACAACAGGGTCATATCATTAGGAGAATGATTGATGGACATACTCCTATAGTTAAGCGTAGCATAAAGATCAAGTCATTTAATATAATTCATTTGCTATATGCTTTCTAATACATGGTAACCTAATTCCTTCGACCATGAGATCATGATAATCACCATCACTGGAAGGATGCTTTTATGACATCAAACACCACACCGTAACTAGGTGGCTATAAAGGTGGCATTGAGTATTCGGAAAGTATGTGTTGAGGCACAAAGATCAAGAGTGGGATTTGTCCATCCATATGACGGATAGATATACTCTGGGCCCTCTCGGTGGAATGTCATCCAATTGGCTTGCAAGCATGTGACTAGCTCACAAGGGATCACATATCACGAGAACGAGAAAAGAGTACTTATCAGTAACGAGGTTGAACTAGGTATGCAGAGATACCGACGATCAAAACCTCGGATAAGTAAACTATAGTGAGACAAAGGGAAATTGGTATCGTATGTAAGTGGTTCATTCGATCGCAAAGTAATCGTAGAAATATGTGGGAGCCATATGAATTTCCAGATTCCTCTATTGGTTATTGACTAGAGAAGTGTCTCGGTCATGTCCGCATAATTCACGAACCGTAGGGAGACACACTTAAGGATTCGATGTTGTTGTGTAGTTATGGAATGATGAGTAAGATACCGAATGTTGTTAGGAATCTCGGATGGGATCCGGGATATCACGAGGAGATCCGGAATGGTCCGGAGAATAAGATTCATATAAGGAAAGTCCTATTTCGGAGTTCGGAAATGATTCCGGTGTTTTCACCAGGAATGTTCTAGAAGGGTCTGGAAGGTCCGGCACTCCGGAGGGGAAGGGTACATGGATGTGTCATGACAATATGGAATGCTTGCATCATGTACTAGGTCACTTGGCTAGGCAATATGGAGAGAGAGAAATAAAATCCAAGTTTGAAAGTCAAACGCCAATTTTAAAAGTCAAATCCGAAGTTTGCTTGGTGGAGGGTGTAGGGTTCGCAGCATAGAAAACAAAATTTTTCCTACGATGTGAACTATATACCAAGATTTATCTACTAGATACAAACAACGGGCGGATGTATATCCGTAGAGAACATACCCTTGAAGACCGAAGCTCAGGGTTCCTATTGATCATTAACACTTGATGTTCCTTTTTTATCTCCACTTCTGTAGTTTTAAGCATTGACAGAAGCTCAGGGAGAGACTTCTTCATGCCTTGCATATTATAGTTCATCACGAAGCTCTTATAGCTAGGTGGCAGAGACTGCAGAACACGATGGATGCCTAAGTCAATGGGAATCGATATTCCCAAGGACACAAGCTTATCGGCGTAACCCGACATCTTGAGTACATGCTCACTAACGAGTGCTCTTCCATCATGCAGCTAAAGAACTTTTCTGAAGCGTTGTAGCTCTCTACAGCAGCATGTGTGTCGAAAATCATTTTCAACTCACCCATTGTATCAAATGCATTGCCGTTTTCGAAACGCTTTCGAAGTTCCGGCTCTAGCCCATAGAATATGCCGCAATGAACTAAGTTGTGGTCCTCCTGACGAGTATGATAGACATTCTTCTCCTCGTCAGGGGCATCATCTAAAGGTGGGGGGCCTAACGGCGCTTCTAGCACATATTGCTTTTGTGCAGCAAAGAGGAGAATCCTCAAATTCATGGCCCATTCGGTAAAGTTGCTACCATTTGTTGCTAGTTTCTCTTTCTCCTTGAACACATTGAAATTAAAAGCAGGTGGTGCCATCTACAACAGAATTTGTAAACTTTAGACTAAGTGTATGATAGATTGAGTTCAACTAATCTATATTACGAATGAACTCCCACTCAAAAACGACATCCCTCGTGCCTTTTTGGTGATTACATGAACCAAATCCACTACACCAAGTCCGATCATTATGTGAGTCGGTATAGCTTCAAAGGCGAGCATCAAATGGGCATCATATCAACTATATGACTCATGCTTAACCTTTCGGTCCGTGTTCCGAGGCCATGTCTGTACATGCTAGGCTCTCCAAGTTAGAACCTTAGTATTCCCGTGTGTAACTGTTTTACACCCAAAATATGGTCGTGGATCCAAGAACACCCGATCATCACGTGATGTCTTGGAGCGACGAAAACATAATCGGTGCATACTAAAGGAAGAACACATTCTTATCTTGATATTTAAATGAGGGATCATCTTATTATGCTAACAAAGCGCTAAAAAAGCAATATAAGATGCTATCAAACATCATATGTTTATTAGTGAAATTATATGGTTCCCGCAGATGATCTCTATCATGTGCATCGTGGTATGATCACTATCATACCTATATGTAAATCCAAGGTCTATGGATTTTACACGCTATGTGTTGTAAGAGTATCATCTCATACTTCTACTTACAACACTACCATATCATAACACTAGCCCAAAGAACAATCTAAACTAGACGCCTCTAATTTATCCATTGCAAGTTTTACGTGGCTTAGGGCTTTCGAGATAGAACCGTTCTTACCTACGAACATGAACCACAACGAGGATAATCAAATTGTTGACAACTCGCTTGCAATATATATATTGATTATAGTAGGAGAGACAGACACCCGCTAGCCACTTATGCAAACTAGTTGCATGTCAAGCGTGGAACAGGTCTCATGTGCGAGGACATGTAAAGTTTGTTCGGGCCGCTTCATCCCACTATGCCACCAATATCCAAAATTACAACAAAGGAGCAACAACATGATCATCATCGCCCACATACTCATATGTGTACTACCCGTGTAAAGTATCTACGCATAGATCCGGCTCTGATACCACTGTAGGGTTCGCAGCATAGAAAAAAAAAATTCCTACGATGTGAACTATATACCAAGATCTATCTACTAGAAACAAACAACGGGATGTATACCCGAGAGAACATACCCTTGAAGACCGACAAAGCTTAACGATTTCAACTCGTGGTTGATGTAGACGATCTCTTGCCGATCTCAAGATCGAGAGGAAGTCCTAGCGCCGCAAATCAGCAGCGATCCGTGCTCGACACACGCTCGAGGCACCGAGCAACCTCCGCCTCCTCGCCCGGTGATGCAGAAGCACAACTCTTTCTTGCCGAATAGCCACCGGGAACATGTATCTCGCTAGTCCGAGACCATGGGGGATAAATTCTAGAGGGGGAGAGAGATCCTTCACGAGGAGGTGTGAGAGACAAGTGAGGAGGGGGGATCCTTTTATAGGAGGAGGGGGAACCCCAAGGGGTGGGTGGCGCATGGGGCTGCCCCTTGACCTCCCTCTTCATGTGGGTGGACACTCCACTCACAAATCTCCTTTAAATTCCTCCACTCAAAAGTCCACTCAAATTCCCATTAAATTTCCACCAAAATTAATGCAAACTCTCATTAAATAAAACTCTTTTATTTTATTCAGAATTTTGTCAATTACTTTAATGACAAACATTCACAAATAACCCCTTGCTAGAATTCTATTTCACATGCATAACCACTTTATGCAATTTCACCAAAACCTGCTTCGTATCTAGTGAAATAAATTCCTGCGCTTGTTCATTCTTTCGCATGAAACATTTGCTCCAATTGGATGTCGGTGTCTCTTAAGTGTGTCACCCTACGGTTCGTGAATAATGCGGACATGATCGAGACCCTCTCGGATCAATAATCGAAGCGGATCCGGAGACCCATACTGACTCCCACACATTCAACGATGACTTTCTTGTGATCGTCGGAACCTTTTACGCTAGTATCTTAATCCCTTTGTTTCACGATATATTACATGTCCGAGATTCGATCATCGGTATCTCCATACCTAGTTTGATCTCGTTCGACATGCACTCTTTTCTCGTTCTGTGATATAACATTCTAGTGATCAAATCACTTGCTTGCAAGCTAATCAATGTGATATCACCGAGGGACCAGAGTATATCTATCCGTCATCGGATGAACAAATTCCACTCGATCCATGAGCCTCAACATAACACTTTATTAGTTACGAATCCATCTTTATAATCACCCTGTTACGGTGACGCTTTGATGTTATCAAGAAACTCTTAGGTGTTAGTGATTGACATGATCTCATGGTCTAAGGATTAGGATCACTTCGTAAGTTGTTATAGCAATATAAACTCAATGACTTTGATCGTAATGCTATACTTGGATGAATGTTCATCACACCATTACACTAATGTTGTGATCCCGTTATTAACAACATCCAATGTCCATGATCGGAAACCTTGATCATCTTGTTAATCAACGAGCTAGTTTATGAGAGGCATAACTAGGAACTTTCATTTGTTTATTAAACACACATGTATTAACGTTTCCGTATTAATACAATTATAGCATGCAAAATAAACATCTATCATATACTTGGAATACACATCATAAACACTTTATTATTGCCTCTCGGGCATATTCCTTGATCTCCCACTTGCACTAGAGACAATAATCTAGTTACATAGTGATAAATCTAACACCCATTGAGTTCGGTGTTGATCATGTTTTGCTCTAGGGAGATTTTTAGTCAGCGGATCTGCTACATTGAGATCGTATGTACTTTACAAATCTTTATATCTCCATCCTTGACATGCTCGCGGATGGAGTGAAACCGCTTAATATGCTTGGAATGCTTGTCGACCTTGGCTCTTTGGCATTGGCAATGGCACCATTGTTATCACAATAGATCACCATTGGGTCCAACGCGTTTGCCACCACTCCTAGTTCGGATATGAACTCCTTCATCCAAAGCGCTTCTGAGCCGCTCAAGCGACAACATATTCGGCCTCCGTTGTTGATCCCGCTACCACAGGTTGTTTGGAGCTCCTCCAACTAACCGCTCCGCCATTCATGAGAAATACGATCCGGATTAAGACTTAGAGTCATCGGATCGGTGTCAAAGCTAGCGTCGACATAACACTTAGCGACGAGCTCTTCTTCACCTCCGTATACAAGAAACATATCCTTAGTTCTTCGTAAGTACTTAAGGATATTCTTGACCGCTATCGATGTTAGAACACGGATCCGATTGGTACCTACTAGTCAAACTAATAGCATGTGCCACATCCGGTCTTGTACATAGCATGGCGTACATTATAGAGCCTATGGCTGAAGCATAGGGACTTTGTCCATTATCTCTCTTTCTTCCGTCAAGCCGGACTTTGAGTCTTACTCAATGTCTTGCCTTGCAACATAGGTAAGAACCCTTCTTACTTCCGTCCATTTTAAACTTCTTTAAAATCTTATCAAGGTATGTACTGCGATAGCCCTATTAGGCGCCTAGATCTATCTCTATAGATCTTTATGCCTAATATGTATGACGCTTCACCTAGGTCCTTCATTGAAAATTTCTTTGTTTAGATAACTTTTAACCTGTTTAAAGATCTATATCATTTCCGATCAATAATATGTCATCCACATATAATATCGAAATGCCACATTGCTCCCACTCACTTTCTTGTAAATACAAGCTTCTCCATAAGTTTGGACAAATCCAAACTCTTTGATCACCTCATCAAAGCGAGATTCCAACCGTGATGCTAGCTTCAATCCATAGATGGATCATGAAGCTTGCACACCTTGTCGACATCCTTAGGATCGACAAAACCCTTTGGTTGTATCATATACAACTCTTCTTCAATATTACCATTGAGAAACGCGGTTTTGACATCCATCGCCATATCTCATAATCGAAATATGCAGCAATTGCTAACATAATCCTAATCGACTTTAGCATCGCTACGGAGAGAAAGTCTCATCGTAGTCAACTCCTTGAATTTGTCGAAACCCCTTTGCGACAAGTCGAGCTTTATAGACGGTCACATTACCATCGACATCAGTTTTCCTTTTGAAAATCCATTTGTTCTCCACGACCTTTCGGTCGTGAGGTAATCCACCAAGTTCCAAACTTGATTTTCATACATGGATTCCATCTCGGTTCATGGCTTCTAACCATTTGTTGGAATCGGGCTCATCATCGCTTCTTCATACGTCTCGGGGTCATCATTTTCATCAACCATGAAATTCATGACAGATTTCCGTCTGCTCGGGAGCTGCAGCGTCTGTTTGACTGCGAGGTTCGGTAGTACTCTCTTCGGAGTTTCATGATCATTATCATTAGTTCCCTCTTCAACAGGTGGAGCCAACTCCGGAACAACTTCCGCTGCGCTACTCGCCATACTTTGAAGAGAAGGTTCCATAACCTCTTGAGTTCTACCTTCCGACTACTCGCACCTTTCGCGAGAAACTCTTTCTCTAGAAAGGATCCATTCTTGGCAACAAAAACCTTGCCCTCGGATCGTGATAGAAGGAATACCCAATAGTTTCTTTAGGGTATCCTATGAAGGCATTTTTCCGCTTTGGGTTCGAGTTTATCCGGTTGAAGTTTCTTCACATAAACATCGCATCCCCAAACTTTAGAAATGACACTTAGGTTTGTTTCCAAACCACAATTCATACGGTGTCTTTTCAACGGATTTAGATGGTGCCCGATTTAAAGTGAATGCAACAGTTCTAGTGCATAACCCCAAAATGACAACGGCAAGTCCGTCGGAGACATCATAGATCGAACCATATCTAATAAAGTACGATTACAACGTTGACACACCATTTATTTGTGGTGTTCCGGCGGTGTGAGTTGTGAAACAATTCCACACTCTTTCATGTGAGTGCTAAACTCGTAACTTAGATACTCACCTCCACGGTCGGACCGTAGAAATTTGATCTTTCTATTACGATGATTTTCCACTTCATTCGAAATTCCTTGAACTTTTCAAAGGTTTCAGACTTGTGTTTCATCAAGTAGATATAACTGTATCTACTCAAATCATCCGTGAAAGTAACAAAATAACGATATCCACCTCTACCGACACACTCATTGGACCACATACATCGAATGTATGATTTCCAATAAATCATCGCCTGTTCCATTGAACCGAAAAGCGGCGTTCTAGTCATCTTGCCCATAAGGCATGGCTCACATGTATCAAATGATTCATAATCAAGTGATTCCAAAAGTCCATCCGAATGGAGCTTCTTCATGCGTTTAACGCCAATATGACCTAGACGGCGATTGCCACATATATCGGATATATCATCATTAAGTTTAATCCTTTTAGCATCAACATTATGAATATGTGTAACATTATCATCGAGATCTAATAGAAATAAACCATTCATCATCGGTGCATGACCATAAAAGATTTCATTCATATAAATGGAACAACCATTGTTCTCGGTTTAAATGAATAACCACTTCATCAAACACGATCCGGATACAATGTTCATGCTCGGTGCGACCACGGATAACATTTATTCAAGTTTATAACTAATCCCGACGGTAAGTGGAGAGGCGGCGTTCGACGGCGATCACATCAACGCTTGATCCATTGCCGACATGCATCTTGACCTCACCCTTGCTAGCGGTCGCTTGTTTGAGCCACGATTCGAGTTACAAATATTATGGCTGGACCGGTATCAAATACCCGGTGCTCTGCGACCACTAGTCAAGTACACATCAATAACATGTATATCATATATACCTTTGTTTGCCTTGCGGCCTTCTTGTGCGCGGATACTTGGGGCAGTTGCGCTTCCAGTGGCCAGTCCCCTTACAATAGTAGCACTCGATATCAAACTTAGGTCCAACTCGGGGTTTCTTTTCAGGTGACAACAGGCTTGCCGCCCTTACTTCCCTTCCGTTTTCCCTTCTTGTCTTTCTTGAAACCGGTGTTCCTATTGATCATTAACACTTGATGTTCCTTTTGATCTCCACTACGTAGTTTTAAGCATTGTGAAGCTCGGGGAGACTTCTTCATGCCTTGCATATTATAGTTCATCACGAAGCTCTTATAGCTAGGTGGCGGAGCTGAACACGATGGATGCCTAAGTCAATGGGAATCGATATTCCCAAGGACACAAGCTTATCGGCGTAACCGACATCTTGAGTACATGCTCACTAACGGAGTGCTCTTCCATCATGCGACTAAAGAACTTTTACGAGCGTTGTAGCTCTCTGTTGACATGTGTGTCGAAAATCATTTTCAACTCACCCATTGTATCAAATGCATTGTTTTGAAACGCTTTGAAGTTCGGCTCTAGCCCATAGAATATGCCGCAATGAACTAAGTTGTGGTCCTCCTGACGAGTATGATAGACATTCTTCTCCTCGTCAGGGGCATCATCTAAAGGTGGGGGGCCTAACGGCGCTTCTAGCACATATTGCTTTTGTGCAGCAAAGAGGAGAATCCTCAAATTCATGGCCCATTCGGTAAAGTTGCTACCATTTGTTGCTAGTTTCTCTTTCTCCTTGAACACATTGAAATTAAAAGCAGGTGGTGCCATCTACAACAGAATTTGTAAACTTTAGACTAAGTGTATGATAGATTGAGTTCAACTAATCTATATTACGAATGAACTCCCACTCAAAAACGACATCCCTCGTGCCTTTTTGGTGATTACATGAACCAAATCCACTACACCAAGTCCGATCATCACGTGAGTCGGTATAGTGTAACACCCTCAGAATCGGACCTATGCAAGTTTTAGCAAAATTCGCCAAACCCGCATAGAAACGATTCAAAGGTGCCCACCAGGCACTTTCGTGCGGGTGGAAAACGAAGTAATAACATCACACAACAGTCCTCGATGGGACCCACAGAACAGATATATATATAAGCGACTCCATGAGTCAAGAATACAGATATAATATACAAAGATCCAAATCACCTCGAAAACGATAGAGCGTCCAGCTACGGACAAGATGCAAATGGGGCTAAGAGCCCTGAAGAATAACCAATGGCGTCCATAACCTGCCCAGGCCAAGCGGAAGGGTAACCACGCTAACGGCGTCGATCTCAAAACCTGCTTAACAAAGGGGTGCCGACAAAGGGCAAAGAAAACAAAGAAGGAGCGTCGATCGAGGCGATGCAGCGAGGCTAGAATTGGCGGTCCTCGCCTACAAAGGTAGGTGGGTGGCGGCAAAGCATGCACTAAACAACCTATAGAGACTCGACACAACTGGCGGCAATTAGAGAGGGGTAAGAATGACCTAACCAGATCCAACCTGAGGCTATCACCAAACAAACCCATCCTGGCGTTTCCCCCTCGAGACCAAACGAGGAAGTCAACCGAGGAACTCACTCAGTTGGCAGTTTTACTTAATCGATTATAGTTGTAACACTTTACTAGTCAGGTTTTAGAGATTCATCCTGATAAAGTAAACAGTGGGCACTTTTAGTTAATCATTTCGTTATAGTGGCAACAATTACTATTCAGGTACAGTTAGCATGAGATAAACCCAAAACCCAGCAGTTGTTGGTACTTTTAATCAGCCATTCCGTTGTAGTTGCAATACTTACTAGTCAGGTACAATTGTCGCAAGCGACAACCAAACAAGCAATTGTGGGCAGTATTAATTAGCCATTCCGTTGTAGTGAAGCTGATTACTAGTCATTATAAGTCAAATTTATAGCAGTAAACTTTAGTTATGCTTGTCTATGATCAAGAAACTGTGCTCCAAGTCGTCCATATCCGCGGACACGGCTTTCAGAAAGTTTTACCCGGCCGGGGTGCACCAATAGCAACACACACTCGATCAACCTCGGAAAAACCAAATCAAAACCCAACGAGGCTTTCACGACAAAGCAATCACAAGATTCAGAAATATTTCAGGGGGCCACCCCTTAAGTAGAACCCGCAACGGAGTAGGCAAGCTCCGAGACGGCCTCAAGGTCTGTGGGGACGGCTGTGAACGACTGGGAACCCCAAACGGGGCTTGTCGACACCGCGGAATCGTGCCACTATCCAAAACAGTACAGTGTGCAGTACCTCGCACAATCGTAAATAAAGCAGTAAAGCATGGCATAAGTACAGGATAGTAATAAAACCTCAAACTAGTTTGTGGCCCCAAGAAATAAGACGGAATCAAGCTCTGGCTGAGGGGGGTCCCATATACCTCCCGGATGTGGATAGCGCGATAAATCAAGGAACAGGAATCAAGTACTCGGGGTCTTACGGGACACAAGTGGGCGTTCGGAAAACCAAATATTATCTATCACCCACCGATGCCTCTGCTTATTTCAATTTTAGTTGTTAAACAGAAATTAAAGTGAACAATAAGTAAAACTAGAATCATCTCCAACATCAACATGCGGCAATACATCAAGCGTGGCATATGACGACACATCAAGACTTGAGCAAGCGACTACGACACGCAAGTCCATCTATCTACCAAACAGGTAATAGGATGTGTCCAAGGCAATATAGGGCTGCCGGTATATCAAGATGCGGAATCTAGAGCATCATAACAGATAGCAATAGAACAACAGGAGGAAATAAATACTATAAAAGTAAGATAGGTAGAAAGGGAGATGCTACTTTGAAAACATTGTCGAAGGGTCAAGAAGATCGGTAAGCTCACATCAACTCAACGGCCTTATCCGCGAAGAAGCAAAACACTAGAAGAAACACCGGATGCGCTATTTAATAAAACGACAGAAGATCGGCATGATGCATGTATGATGGATGACATGGCAAAGGTGCGATGCAAATAGGTCATATTAAGCGGAACCGGGGTCCCGACAATTAGTTAGGTGGTTCAAGTTGTTTGGAAAACCCCGCATTTTAAATGTTGTTTAACAGGGCAAAAGATATCACCGGTTCGCTACACAAGTTTAAATGAGGCCAATATAAGGCTAGATTTGCCCGCGTATGGGCCCCATATTTAGTTATAAGGTGAATCGGCATAAGGCCCCCAAACCAATGAGATGCATGCGAGATGACAATTAAATGTGCAACAAGTTCTTATTATGTTATAAAATAGAGTTTCGGAAAGGGGTTCACACTTTAGGGGTCTCGACGGTCTTGGGGTTCCGGGGTTCGGGGTCAGGGTCCAGGGTTCGACGGAACGGCGAGGTTCGGATCTGGGGTTCGGCGGAATCGTTCTCGGCCTCCGGGGTCGTGCTCGGATATCGGGGGTAGGTCTTGGCGCATCCGGGTGCGGGACTTGGGGTCATGTCGACGACCTTGGTTTCCTTGAAGGGGCCTTGGCGTTCCGTGGTAGGTCTTGGCGTCAGGGTTCTCGCGTCAGGAGTGCAGTATTGACGTCCTCGAGGAAGTACTTTCCGTACATGTGTCTCCGGTTCCGTGTCGTTGATTCTGTCGTCCGATGTCGGGGTCTCTAGGGTCTTGACGGCTTCGGGTCTGAGAGGGAGATCTTGGCGTCGGGGTTTCCGTGACGAAGATCTTGTGGCGCGGCGTCAACGCTTCCGGGAAGGAGATCATGAGGTTCCGGCTCTGTTGGTCCATCTAGTTCGATCGGGTCGGCGTCGATCTCGGGATCTGCCCCTACACGGTCTTCGGGGAACTTGGAGTCCGGGGTTCGTTCCTCGAGGTGGTACTTGTCGCGTTTCCACTAGAGCACCGAGGTGGCCCACCTGGCAGCGGGGATGGGGACGGACGGCGGCGCGGGACCGTCGCTGGCGGTGGAGTCGGTGGTCGCGGCGCCTGGGGCTAGCACGGGGGCGGAGCAGGTGGCGTCGGGGTCGAGGATGGCAGCTCCGGCAAGGGGCGAGTGGAGGCGGTCGCTGGGCTGGCGGCGGCGAGCCGTGGAGAGGCGGCGGGGAGCTGCGGCTCGGCGCGAGGCTGCTGTGAGGCAGGGCTGCCAGGAGGTGCGGCGGCAGCGCTGGCCTGAGGCCGGCGCAGGGAAGGCAGTGGGCAGTCGGCTCGGCGGAGGGTCGTCGCGGCAGGCTCAGCGAGCTCAGGTGAGGCCGGGGCGGAGGACGCTGGCAGCGGAGCTGGTGGCGAGTCTGTGACAGACGCTTGATCGCTTCGTCGTGAGAGAGCGGAGGAGCGGGCACTGGGGTTGTGGTCGGCGGGAGGCGAGGCTGAGGCAGCGGGTGGAGGGCGCATGGCGCCTTCGAGGAGAGGCGATATCAGCGGGCGTCTTGGCGCCGGCAGGGGGCCTCATGGGAAGGAGGCTCGAGGCAGGTGATTTGGGGAGGGAAGCCGCTAGCAGAGGAGGGGAGGTGGTCGCCTGGGGAAGAAAGGGGACGGGGGAGCGCGCGGGCAGGGGTGGTTGTTGGGGAAGAGAAACAGTGGAGAGAGAGGGGGTGGTCCGCGGTGTAGGGGTTCGTAGCATGGAAAACAAAAATTTTCTATCGCATACAAACAAACAAGCCAAGATCTATCTACTAGATTGTAGCAACGAGTCGATGGTATAACTTACCCTCGAAGATTCCAAAGCGTTTAACGAGATCGGATTCTCGTGGGTGATGTAGTCGTACTCTTCCCGATCTCAAGATCGTGTAGACGATCCTTCCAGGTACACGTTCGGCTCCTTGATCGGTCACACGTTCGGTACTCGACGAAGACCTTCCTCTCCCTTGTTCCAGAAATGAGGTTGTAGCACTCTCCTCGCGATTCCAAGACAACGGCTGTGGTAGGAAGTAGAGGGAGATCCCGAGGCCGCCTTAAGCCGGTGCAGTATGGTGGAGCTTATGAGAGAGGCTATTAGTGGCCTAGTAATTAGACACACCAATTAGAAGGCTCTAAACCAATTAGAAGGCTCTAAACTGTTGGCTAAAGCAATTAGAAGCTCTAAACCAAAACAGCTCTAAACCGGAGATCTAGAGTAGAAAGTTATGTGTCTATGGGAGCCCTGCCTCCTTTTATGGGAGGGGTCCTTGGCGGCCAGAGGGAGGAGTCCCTCCCCAACTCGGCCTTGGGCTGGCGCCCGGCTGGAGGTCAACTCCTCCTCCAGTTGGTTCAACTCCTCTTGCTTGTTTCCCAGTTTCTTGTTTTGGCGGTTTGACTTTCAAAGCTGGACATTTGACTTTTCTTTTAGGATTCAAATTAATCCTTTATTTGGGACAGCAATAACACTTAGTACATGATGCAATCATTCAATGAGCAATGACACATTCATGTACCCTCCCCGGAGTCTTGGACAATCCGAACCTTCTAGAACATTCGATGAAAACAGGAATCATTCCCGAACTCAAACGGGACTTTCCTTATATGAATCTTATTCTCCGGACCATTCCGGATCACCTCGTGAAATCCGGATCCCATCCGAGACTCGAACAACATTCGGTCTCTTTCTCATAATACCATAACTACTCAAACGACGTCGAATCCTTAAGTGTGTCTCCCTACGGTTCGTGAATTATGCGGACATGATCGAGACACTTCTCGAACAATAACCAATAGAGGAATCTGAAATTCATATGGCTCCACATATTTCTCGATTACTTTGCGATCGAATGAACCACTTACATACGATACCAATTTCCCTTTGTCTCACGATATGTTACTTATCCGAGGTTATGATCGTCGGTATCTCGCATACCTAGTTCAACCTCGTTCTTGATAAGTACTCTTTTCTCGTTCCGTGATATGTGATCCCTTGTGACCAAGTCACATGCTTGCAAGCTAATTGGATGACATTCCACGAGGGCCCAGAGTATATCTATCCGTCATGTGGATGGACAAATCCACTCTTGATCCATGTGTTTCAACCCATACTTTCCGAACACTCAATGCCACTTTTATAGCCACCCGATTACGGTGTGGTGTTTGATGTCATCAAAGCATCCATCCGGTAAAGGTGATATGCATGATCTCATGGTCGAAGGAATTAGGTTACTATGTATCGGAAAGCATATAGCAATTGAACTAATGAAATGACTTGATCTTTATGCTACGCTTATCTACGGGGAGTATGTCCACCATATCATTCTCCTAACGATATGATCTTGTTGTTGATAACATCTCAATGTTCATGATAGGAAACCACAATCATTAATCAACCAACAAGCTAGTGAAGTATAGAGGCTATACTAGGGACTTCAAATTAAGTTTACAAATCACACAAGTATTAATGGTTTCCTTGTCAATACTATTATAGCATGAATGTAAACATTTATCATAAACACAAAGATATAATAATAACTACATTTATTATTGCCTCTAGGGCATATCTCCAACAGTCTCCCACTTGCACTAGAGTCATCTAATCTAGATTACATGGTAATATACGAACACCCATGGCGGTTTGGTGTTGGTCATGTTTTGCCCTCGGGAGAGGTTTAGTCAACGGATCCGCCACATTCGGATCTGTGTGTACTTTGCAAATCTTTATATCCCCATCACGGATATGTTCTCGAATAGCGTGGAACGCAGCTTGATATGCTTGACTTCTTGTGTGACCTTGGTTCTTGCGCATTGGCTATGGCGCCCATGTTATCACGATAGATAGACATTGGGTCCAGTACTTGGAACCACACCAGCTCTGTAATGAACTCCTTCATCCATATCGCTTCTTGTGAAGCCTCCGAGCGACCATGTATTCCGATTCAGTTGAAGATCTCGCCACAACGCTTTGCTTTGCACTCCTCCGATAGCTGCTGCACCATTCAAAATAAATCATTATCCAGATTATGATTTAGAATCATCCGGATCGGTGTTCCAACTAGCATCGGTGTAACCGTTAACAACGAGCTGTTCATCACCTCCATAAGAAAGAACCATATCCTTAGTTCTTCTCAAGTACTTAAGGATGTTTTTGACCGATGTCCAATGATCCACTCCTGGATCACTTTGATATTTGCTAGTTAAACTAACAGCATATGCAATGTCGGGTCTAGTACATAGCATGGCATACATTAGAGATCCGATGGCTTAGGCATAGGAGTCTTACTCATCCTTTCTCTATCTTACGCCGATGTCGGACTTTGAGTTTTACTCAAGGTCGTATTGAGCAACATGGGCAAGAACCCTTTCTTGCTTTCTTCCATTCCAAATCTCTTTAGAACTTTGTCCAAATATGTACTCTTGTGACAATGATATTTGGCGTTTCGATCTATCTCTATAAATCTTTATGCCTAATATATAAGCTGCTTGCCAAGATCCTTCATTGAAAACTATTATTCAAATATTCCTTGACACTATTAAGAAGGTCTACATCATTCCCAATCAACAATATGTCATCCACATAGTATTAAGAATGCTCTGAGCTCCCACTCACTTTCTTGTAAATACAAGCTTCTCCATAAGTTTGTATAAAACCAAAACTTTTGATTACCTTATCAAAGCGTTGATTCCAACCGGGATGCTTGCTTCAATCCATAGATGGACCGTTGAAGTTTGCATACCTTGTTAGCATCTATAGGATCGACAAAACCTTTGGGTTGCATCATATACAACTCTTCATCAATGTCTCCATTGAGGAAAATTGTTTTGACATCCATCTGCCATATCTCATAATCATAATATGCAGCGATTGCTAACATAATCCTCACAGACTTTAGCTTCGCTACCGGTGAGAAAGTCTCATCGTAGTCAACTCCTTGAATTTGTCGAAACCCTTTTGCGACAAGTCGAGCTTTATAAAGATAACATTACCATCAACATCTGTTTTCTTCTTGAAAATCCATTTGTTCTCGACGACCTTCCGGCCATCCTAAGTCCACCAAAGTCCATACTTGGTTTTCGTACATGGATCCAATCTCGGATTTCATGGCTTCTTGCCATTTATTGGAATCTGGGCTCATCATCGCTTCCTCATATGTCTCGGGGTCATCGGTGTTGTCCACCACCATGACATTCATAACGGAATCATACCAATGGAGGTGACGAGTTCTCGTTGACCTCCGAGGCTCTGTAGCAACTTCAACCGAAGTTTCATGATCATCATCATTAGCTTCCTCCCTTATTGGTGCGGGCACCACAGGAACTTCTTCGGTCTTTGCGCTACTACTAATTCGAGAGAAGGTTCAACAACCTCGTCGAGTTCTACTTTCCTTCAGTCACTTCTTCGAGAGAAATTCCTTCTCTAGAAAGGATCCATTCTTAGCAACGAATGTTTTGCCTTGGATCTATGATAGAAGGTATACCCAATAGTTTCCTTGGGTATCCTATGAAGACGCATTTTTCGCTTTGGGTTCAAGCTTGTCCATTTGTAACTTCTTTACATAGGCTTCAGATCCCCAAACTTTAAGGAACGACAATTTAGGTTTCTTTCCAAACCATAATTCATACGGTGTCGTTTCAACGGTTTAGACGGTGCCCTATTTAAAGTGAATGCGGCTGTTTCTAATGCATAACCCCAAAATGATAGCGGTAAATCGTAAGTGACATCATAGAGCGAACCATATCTAAGAGAGTTCGATTCTGACGTTCGGACACACCATTCTGTTGTGGTGTTCCCGGTGTCAATTGTGAAAGTATTCCGCACTTCTTTAAATGCTCGCCAAACTCGTAACTTAGATATTCACCTCCACGATCAGAACGTAGAAATTTAATCTTCTTGTTACGTTGATTCTCTACCTCACTTTGAAACTCCTTAAACTTCTCGAAAGTTTCGGACTTATGTTTCATGAAATAGATATATCCATATCTACTCAAGTCATCCGTGAAGGTAAGAACATAACTTGATAACCAACTGTGACGCTACACTCATTGGACCACACATCGGTATGTATGATTTCCAATAAGTCCGTAGCTCGCTCCATCATACCGTAAAATGGAGTCTTAGTCATTTTTCCCATCGGACATGCTTCGCATCTTTCAAGTGATTCAAAATCAAGTGATTCAAGAAGTCCATCGGAATGGAGTTTCTTCATACGTTTCACTCGATGTGACCAAGGCAGCGATGCCACATATAGGTCGAATTATCGCTGATTTCAAGCGTTTAGCCTCAATGTTGTTGATATGTGTATTTCCACTATCGAGATTCAATAAGAATAGACCATCTATCAAAGGTGCATGTGCATAAAACATATTACTCATATGAATAGAACAACCATTATTCTCAGATTTAAACAAGTAACCGTCTACAATAAACAAGATCCCGATATAATGTTCATGCTCAACGCAGCACCAAATAACAATTATTTAAGTATAAAACTAATCCCGATGGTAGATGAAGGGTAGCGTGCCGACCGCGATCACATCAACCTTTGATCCGTTTCCCACGCGCATCGTCACCTCGTTCTTCGCTAGCTTCCGTTTATTCTGCAAAGACTGTTTGAGTTACAAATATGAGCAAGAACGGTATCAAATACCGAGCACTACTACGAGTACTAGTGAGATACACATCAATAACATGTATATCAGATATACCTTTCTTCTTGATGTTGCCGTTCTTCAGATCCGCCAAGTACTTTGGGCAATTCCGCTTCCAGTGACCTTCTCCCTTGCAGTAAAAGCACTCAGTTTCAGGCTTAGGTCCAGCCTTGGTCTTCTTCGTCGGCGTGGTAGCTTTCTTACCACCCTTCTTGAAGTGTCCCTTTTGCTTAGACTTGCCTTTCTTGAATTTGGTGGTCTTATTGACCAACAACACTTGGTGCTCTTTCTTGATCTCCACTTCTACAGATTTCAACATGGCAAAGAGTTCTGGCAACGTCTTGTTCATGTTCTGCATGTTGTAGTTCATCACAAAGTTCTTGTAACTTGGTGGTAGTGATTGGAGGACACGGTAAATCCCCAAAGCATTAGGAATCACTATACCCAAGCTTTGAAGTTTGTTTGCATGCCGGACATCTTAAGCACATGCTCACCGACGAGCTGCCCTCTTCCATCTTGCGGTTAAAGAACTTTTCGAAGCCTCATAGCTTTCAATTGCCGCATGAGTCTCAAAAATCAATTTGAGATCCTCGACAATATCATATGGGTCGACTCTTCAAACCTTTTACAAGCTCGATTCTAAACCATACAAGATAGCACATCGAACTATGGAGTCTTGATTCTTCGGCGAGGTAAACATTCTTTACTTCATCGGAAGCATCACCGCAGTGGGTCACCAATGTGCATCCAGCACATAGGTCAAATTACCACTGTGAGGACAATCCTCAAATTGCGGAACCAATCCATGAAGTTGCTTCCATTGTTTTCAACTTTTCTTTCTCTAGGAAGCATTAAAATTGATGGTAGGGGCTGCCATTGATCTACAACATATTTGCAATAGTTTAGACTAAGTTTATGACAAATTGAGTTCAAATTAATTAATGAAATTAAACTAGGTGAACTCCCTCAAAACAACATCCCTCACATTGTTTTAGTGATCACGAACCAAATCCACTACATCAACTCCGATCATCACGAGAGTTGATATAGTTTCAATGGCGAACAATCATCATGTTCATCATATCTACTATCGATTCATGCTTTACCTTTCGGTAATCCGTGTTCGAGACCATGTCGTACATGCTAGGCTCGTCAAGATCAAACCTTAGTTTACGCATGAGCAAATCTGGCTTGCTCACGTTGTATACACTTAGAATCTAGCACCCGATCATCACGTGGTGCTTGAAACAACAAGCTTTAGCAACGGTGCTAACTAAGGGTGAACACTTTATGATTTGAAATTGATGTGCATGAGGGATCATCTTATAATGCTACCGTCGTCTACTAAGCAATACAAGATGCATAAAGGATTAACATCACATGCAATTCAATATATATGTGATATGATATGGCCTTTCTTCTTAGTGCCTCCGATCTCCATCTTCAAGCACGAACATGATCTCCATCATCACCGGCATTGCATCAAGGTCAATGACGCTTCTCCATGGTTGTCGTCCACCGGCTTCAACTATTACAACTACTTTGAATAGACACGCGGGTCTTAACATAAATTAAAGACAACCATATGGCTCCTGCCGGTTGTCGACTTACAATAAGGAACATTGCATACATCAAATATAATCACAATCATGGCCATATCACATCACTGCACACCCCTGCAAAACAAAGTTAGACGCTTCTACTTTCTTTGCATATTTTACGTGGTTTTGGGGCTTTCAATAAGTGTCGTTCTAACTTACGAACAAGAACCACAACATTGATACTAGCATTGTTGATCACCCGTTGTAAATTGGATCTTAACTATGCTAGGAGAAACATGCACCCGCAAAGCCACTTATGCAATACAAGTTACATGTCAAGCGTGGAGCAAGTCTCATGAACGATGTCATGTAAGGTTAGCCCGGGCCGCTTCATCCCAACATACCGCAAGATGCAAAGTACACAAAAAGCAATCTACAATAAAGCATCAACACCCACAATGACCATTGTGTTCTACTCGTCTGTGATCTACATATAGACACGGCTCGATACCCTTTGAGGGTTCGTAGCATGGAAAACAAAATTTTCTATCGCATACAAACAAACAAGCCAAGATCTATCTACTAGATTGTAGCAACGAGTCGATGGTATAACTTACCCTCGAAGATTCCAAAGCGTTTAACGAGATCGGATTCGTGGGTGATGTAGTCGTACTCTTCCCGATCTCAAGATCGTGTAGACGATCCTTCCAGTATACGTTCAGCGCTCCCATGATCGGTCACGTTCGGTACTCGGCGACCTTCCTCTCCCTTGTTCCGAGGCGGAGGTTGTAGCACTCCTCGCGATTCCGGACAACTGGCGTGGTACAGGAAGTAGAGGGAGATCCCGCAGGCTTCTTTAAGCCGGTGCGGTATGGTGGAGCTTATGAGAGAGGCTATTAGTGGCCTAGTAATTAGACACACCAATTAGAAGGCTCTAAACCAATTAGAAGGCTCTAAACTGGCTAAAGCAATTAGAAGCTCTAAACCAAAACAGCTCTAAACCGGAGATCTAGAGTAGAAAGTTATGTGTCTATGGGAGGAGCCCCTCCTTTTATGGGAGGGGGTCCTTGGCGCGCCGAGGAGGAGGAGTCCCTCCCAACTCGGCCTTGGGCTGGGCGCCTGGAGGAGTCCAACTCCTCCTCGGGTTGGTTCAACTCCTCTTGCTTGTTTCCACAGTTTCTTGTTTTGGCAGTTTGACTTTCAAACTGGACATTTGACTTTTCTGTTTTAGGATTCAAATTAATTCTTTATTTGGGACAGCAATAACACTTAGTACATGATGCAATCATTCAATGAGCAATGACACATTCATGTACCCTCCCCCCCGGAGTGCCGGACAATCCGGAACCTTCTAGAACATTCCCGATGAAAACACCGGAATCATTCCCGAACTCCAAGCAGGACTTTCCTTATATGAATCTTATTCTCCGGACCATTCCGGATCACCTCGTGATATCCCGGATCCCATCCGAGACTCCGAACAACATTCGGTCTCTTTCTCATAATACCATAACTACTCAAACGACGTCGAATCCTTAAGTGTGTCTCCCTACGGTTCGTGAATTATGCGGACATGATCGAGACACTTCTCCGAACAATAACCAATAGAGGAATCTGGAAATTCATATGGCTCCACATATTTCTCGATTACTTTGCGATCGAATGAACCACTTACATACGATACCAATTTCCCTTTGTCTCACGATATGTTACTTATCCGAGGTTATGATCGTCGGTATCTACGCATACCTAGTTCAACCTCGTTCGATAAGTACTCTTTTCTCGTTCGTGATATGTGATCCTTGTGACCAAGTCACATGCTTGCAAGCTAATTGGATGACATTCCACCGAGAGGGCCCGGAGTATATCTATCCGTCATGTGGATGGACAAATCCACTCTTGATCCATGTGTTTCAACCCATACTTTCCGAACACTCAATGCCACTTTTATAGCCACCCGATTACGGTGTGGTGTTTGATGTCATCAAAGCATCCATCCGGTAAAGGTGATATGCATGATCTCATGGTCGAAGGAATTAGGTTACTATGTATCGAAAGCATATAGCAATTGAACTAATGAAATGACTTGATCTTTATGCTACGCTTATCTACGAGTATGTCCACCATATCATTCTCCTAACGATATGATCTTGTTGTTGATAACATCTCAATGTTCATGATAGGAAACCACAATCATTAATCAACCAACAAGCTAGTGAAGTATAGAGGCTATACTAGGGACTTCAAATTAAGTTTACAAATCACACAAGTATTAATGGTTTCCTTGTCAATACTATTATAGCATGAATGTAAACATTTATCATAAACACAAAGATATAATAATAACTACATTTATTATTGCCTCTAGGGCATATCTCCAACACGGGGTCGGGTGAGCTGCGTGGGGCCACATGGCAGATCTTGGCTGCGTGGCGTGGCCAGGCGGGCGTAGCGGTAGGTGGGCGTGGGGCCAGGAAGGGCCCAGGCGGTGGGTGTGATTGTTGGGAGGTAGGTGGGGTCCGTGGGGACCAGTGACGAGCCAGGCAGCAGGCAAGTGCGGTTTGGGTGTGTGTAGCGGAGAGAGAGAGGAGGGATGAGGGTAGGTGATGTGGCATAGGTGATTGGGTGAGGGATGGGCAAGGTTGATGTGGCGTGTCTAGATTGGTGGGAGTGATGTGGAGGCTGGGGGAGGGTAGCTTTCTGGGTAGGTTTAGGAATAAAGGGTGGCTGGATGGGTGAGGTGGCAAGTGGGTAGAAAAAGGGTGAGAGGGTGAGGTGGCGGTCTGCCGTTGGTGGGTAGGAATAGATTGGGTGGGACTAGGATTTAGCAAGGCTGGTTTGGGGTGTACCGATTAATAAAAATCTGGGGCGGTCGTTCGGGTCGGGTTGGCCCGTTCGACTGCCCCTACTAAAATAGTTATAAATTTTATTTGTTTTAAACGGGCCGTATGCAATCCGATAGCGGCCAGACAAAATAATCCCGGAGACCCGGTGTTTGACATTTGAATAGAGATGGGGCGTTTGGAAAACAAAACGGGGTTTTCGAAAATAGTTTTGGCAAACAATGCATGATGATGACGATGCAGTGCACAAATTCAACGCGATTTTCTAGTAGTGGTTTTGCGGGATGCCACAATTCGACACCACTAACAAGGGATCTCGCCCTCGAGATCCGCCTCATGGTACCGGAAGGAAGGTCGGCGTTCTCTGTCTTCTCGCTTCGTGTAGATCCTCGCGACACCGCTAACGAGGTTTCCTTCTTCATCTGGGAATCGGCGACACCACCAACAAAGGGTCGTTGTTCCTGATCGTCGCGAGAGCACTCCGGAAACAAAAGGTCGAAGGTAGAGATATGAACAAATAAAGCCACCTCTAACTTCGATGGAAAGAGGGAACCGATGCATTCTCATCCACTTCAATGTACAAAAGCGAATAGAAAGGGTAGTCGGCATGGGGGCCAATCCATCACGCACCCAAACTATTACTTTGCACAATCAGTAGAAAAGAGGGCAACCATTCTCGGAATCAGACTGAAGATCTCGACAAGCGAGGTTCGGAAACAAAGGAGGGATGCAGACTCTGCATCGGGTCTGACTCAGCGGATGTCGTCGCGTCGGAAAACACCGGATAGCACAAACAAGGAACAAAGAATGGTACCACCGTAGACGGATTCATCAGGCAGCTTGAACACCGGATGGTAGAGCACCGTTATCAGAAGAGGAAACGAAACCCTGAAGGTACGACGGAACCCAACCACGAGAATTCCTGGACTCGAAGAAAGAGAAGAGAGCGGATTCAAAACACGTCGAGATAAGAGGAGATCAGCAGAGGGGTAAGGAGTAAAATCAGACCTAATCAGAACTATCCAACCGATTTTTCAAAAATAGTTTTGACACTCTACTTCGGCCGTTAGCTAGGTTATCCTACAGGCTGGACTTGTGGGTATCGCATAGCTGAGCTCGATACCACTCTGTAACACCCTCGAGAATCGGACCTATGCAAGTTTTAGCAAAATTCGCCAAACCCGCATAGAAGCGATTCAAAGTGCCACCAGCACTTTAAATGCGGGTGGAAAGCAGTAATAACATCACACAACAGTCCTCGATGGGACCCACAGAACAGATATATATAAGCGACTCCATGAGTCAAGAATACAGATATAATATACAAAGATCCAAATCACCTCGAAAACGATAGAGCGTCCAGCTACGGACAAGATGCAAATGGGGCTAAGAGCCCTGAAGAATAACCAATGGCGTCCATAACCCTGCCCAGGCCAAGGGAAGGGTAACCACGCTAACGGCGTCGATCTCAAAACCTGCTTAACAAAGGGTGCCGACAAAGGCAAAGCGAAAACAAAGAAAGGCGTCGATCTTGAGGCCGATGCAGCGAGGCTAGAATTCGGCGGTCCTCGCCTACAAAGGTATGGTGGACTGAGCGGCAGCGGCAGCATGCACTAAACAACCTATAGAGACTCGACACAACTGGCGGCAATTAGAGAGGGGTAAGAATGACCTAACCAGATCCAACCTGAGGCTATCACCAAACAAACCCATCCTGGCGTTTCCCCCTCGAGACCAAACGAGGAAGTCAACCGAGGAACTCACTCAGTTGGCAGTTTTACTTAATCGATTATAGTTGTAACACTTTACTAGTCAGGTTTTAGAGATTCATCCTGATAAAGTAAACAGTGGGCACTTTTAGTTAATCATTCCGTTATAGTGGCAACAATTACTATTGATGCGATTAGCATGAGATAAACCCAAAACCCAGGTTGTTGGTACTTTTAATCACCATTCCGTTGTAGTTGCAATACTTACTAGTCGGTACAATTGTATGCAGCGACAACCAAACAAGCAATTGTGGGCAGTATTAATTAGCCATTCCGTTGTAGTGAAGCTGATTACTAGTCATTATAAGTCAAATTTATAGCGATAAACTTTAGTTATGCTTGTCTATGATCAAGAAACGTGCTCCAAGTCGTCCATATCCATGGACACGGCTTTGAAAGTTTTACCGGCGGGTGCACCAATAGCAACACACTCGATCAACCTCGGAAAAACCAAATCAAAACCCAACGAGGCTTTCACGACAAAGCAATCACAAGATTCAGAAATATTTCAGGGGCCACCTTAAGTAGAACCATAGCGGAGTAGGCAAGCTCGAGACGGCCTCAAGGTCAATGGGGACGGTACGCAGATCGGGAACCCCAAAGCGGGGCTTGTCGACACCGCGGAATCGTGCCACTATCCAAAGCGATGATTATGCGTTACCTCGCACAATCGTAAATAAAGCAGTAAATCATGGCATAAGTACAGGATAGTAATAAAACCTCAAACTAGTTTGTGGCCCCAAGAAATAAGACGGAATCAAGCTCTGGCTGAGGGGGGTCCCATATACCTCCCGGATGTGGATAGCGCGAAAAATCAAGGAACAGGAATCAAGTACTCGGGGTCTTACGGGACACAAGTGGGCGTTCGGAAACCAAATATTATCTATCACCCACCGATGCCTCTGCTTATTTCAATTTTAGTTGTTAAACAGAAATTAAAGTGAACAATAAGTAAAACTAGAATCATCTCCAACATCAACATGCGGCAATACATCAGCAACTGTGGCATATGACGACACACATCAGCACTTGAGCAAGCGACTACGACACGCAAGTCCATCTATCTACCAAACAACAGGTAATAGGATGTGTCCAAGGCAATATAGGGCTGCACGGTATATCAAGGGTACGGAATCTAGAGCATCGCAACACAGATAGCAATAGAACAACAGGAGGGAAATAAATACTATAAAAGTAAGATAGGTAGAAAGGGGGAGATGCTCGCCTGAAAACATTGTCGAAGGGTCAACCGAAGATCGGGGCGAAGCTCACATCAACTCAACGGCCTTATCCGCGAAGAAGCAAAACACTAGAAGAAACACCGGATGCGCTATTTAATAAAACGACAGAAGATCGGCATGATGCATGTATGATGGATGACATGGCAAAGGTTCGATGCAAATAGGTCATATTAAGCGGAACCGGGGTCCCGACAATTAGTTAGGTGGTTCAAGTTGTTTGGAAAACCCCGCATTTTAAATGTTGTTTAACAGGGCAAAAGATATCACCGGTTCGCTACACAAGTTTAAATGAGGCCAATATAAGGCTAGATTTGCCCGCGTATGGGCCCCATATTTAGTTATAAGGTGAATCGGCATAAGGCCCCCAAACCAATGAGATGCATGCGAGATGACAATTAAATGTGCAACAAGTTCTTATTATGTTATAAAATAGAGTTTCGGAAAGGGGTTCACACTTTAGGGGTCTCGACGGTCTTGGGGTTCCGGGGTTCGGGGTCAGGGTCCAGGGTTCGACGGAACGGCGAGGTTCGGATCTGGGGTTCGGCGGAATCGTTCTCGGCCTCCGGGGTCGTGCTCGGATATCGGGGGTAGGTCTTGGCGCATCCGGGTGCGGGACTTGGGGTCATGTCGACGACCTTGGTTTCCTTGAAGGGGCCTTGGCGTTCCGTGGTAGGTCTTGGCGTCAGGGTTCTCGCGTCAGGAGTGCAGTATTGACGTCCTCGAGGAAGTACTTTCCGTACATGTGTCTCCGGTTCCGTGTCGTTGATTCTGTCGTCCGATGTCGGGTCTCTAGGGTCTTGGCGGCAGGTGCGAGAGGAGATCTTGGCGTCGGGGTTTCCGTGGCGAAGATCTTGTGTGGCGTCAACGCTTCGGGAAGGAGATCATGAGGTTCGGATCTGTTGGTCCATCTAGTTCGATCGGGTGGCGTCGATCTCGGATCTGCCCTACGGTCTTGGGAACTTGGAGTCCGGGTTCCTCGAGGTGGTACTTGTCGCGTTTCCACTAGAGCACCGAGGTGGCCCACTGGCGTGAGGATGGGGCAGACGGCGCGGGACCGTCGCTGGCGGTGGAGTCGTGGTCGGCGCTGGGGCTGCAGTACGGGCGAGCAGTGGCGTCGGTCGAGGATGGCCTTGCAGCCGGGCAGGCAGTGGGCGGGTCGGCTGGCTGAGGCGGGCGTGGAGAGGCGGCGAGGCTGCGGCTCGGCCTTGAGCTCTGTGAGGCAGGCTGCCAGAGGTGCGGCGGCGGCAGCGGATCGTGGCGACGGCCAGCTGCGGTGGAAGGCAGTGGGCGGTCGGCTCGGCGGAGGGTCGTCAGCGGGCTCAGCGGCTCAGTGAGCGGGGCGGAGAGGACGCTGGCGGCGTGAGCTGGTGGCGAGGGGTACGTGACATGCGCGGCCTTGATCGCTCGTCGTGAGAGGCCGGAGGAGCCCGGCGGGCACAGGGTTGTGGTGGCGAGGCGAGGCGAGCAGCGGCCGGTGGAGGCCTTCAGCGCCGCTCAGAGAGGCGAGACAGCGGGCGTCTTGGCCGGCTTGGGGGCTCAGAGGGCGAAGGAGGCTCGAGGCGGGCAGAGGGTCGCTGGGGGAGGGAAGCCGCTAGCAGAGGAGGGGAGGTGGTCGCCTGGGGAAGAAAGGGACGGAGGCCTGGGCAGGGGTGGTTGTTGGGAAGAGAAACAGTGGAGAGAGGGGTGGTCCGCGGGGTCGGGTGAGCTGGCGTGGGGCCCATGAGGGGCATGTGATCTTGGCGTGGCGTGGCGTGGCCGAGCGGGGGGGCGTGTAGCGCGGTAGGTGGGCGTGGGGCCAGGGGGAAGGGGCCCAGGGCGGTGGGTGGCGGTTGACTGGGAGGTAGGTGGGGCCCGGTGGGGACCAGCGGCCGAGGCCAGTGGCTGAGGCAAGTCTTGTTTGGTGTGTGTAGCAGAAGAGAGAGGAGGGATGAGGGTAGGCTGATGTGGCATAGGCTGATTGGGTGAGGGATGGGCAAGGTTGATGTGGCGTGTCTAGATTGGTGGGAGTGATGTGGAGGCTGGGGGAGGGTAGCTTTCTGGGTAGGTTTAGGAATAAAGGGTGGCTGGATGGGTGAGGTGGCAAGTGGGTAGAAAAAGGGTGAGAGGGTGAGGTGGCGGTCTGCCGTTGGTGGGTAGGAATAGATTGGGTGGGACTAGGATTTAGCAAGGCTGGTTTGGGGTGTACCGATTAATAAAAATCTGGGGCGGTCGTTCGGGTCGGGTTGGCCCGTTCGACTGCCCCTACTAAAATAGTTATAAATTTTATTTGTTTTAAACGGGCCGTATGCAATCCGATAGGCGGACAAAATAATCCCGGAGACCCGGTGTTTGACATTTGAATAGAGATGGGGCGTTTGGAAAACAAAACGGGGTTTTCGAAAATAGTTTTGGCAAACAATGCATGATGATGACGATGCAGTGCACAAATTCAACGCGATTTTCTAGTAGTGGTTTTGCGGGATGCCACATATAGCTTCAAAGGCGAGCATCAAATGGGCATCATATCAACTATATGACTCATGCTTAACCTTTCGGTCCGTGTTCCGAGGCCATGTCTGTACATGCTAGGCTCGCGAAGTTAGAACCTTAGTATTCCCGTGTGTAACTGTTTTACACCCGAAATATGGTCGTGGATCCAAGAACACCCGATCATCACGTGATGTCTTGGAGCGACGAAAACATAATCGGTGCATACTAAAGGAAGAACACATTCTTATCTTGATATTTCAATGAGGGATCATCTTATTATGCTAACAAAGCGCTAAAAAGCAATATAAGATGTTATCAAACATCATATGTTTATTAGTGAAATTATATGGTTCCCGCAGATGATCTCTATCATGTGCATCGTGGTATGATCACTATCATACCTATATGTGTAAATCCAAGGTCTATGGATTTTACACGCTATGTGTGTTGTAAGAGTATCATCTCATACTTCTACTTACAACACTACCATATCATAACACTAGCCCAGCAACAATCTAAACTAGACGCCTCTAATTTATCCATTGCAAGTTTTACGTGGCTTAGGACTTTCGAGATAGAACCGTTTTTACCTACGAACATGAACCTAACGAGGATAATCAAATTGTTGACAACTCGCTTGCAAAATAGATATTGACTATAGTAGGAGAGACACCCGCTAGCCACTTATGCAAACTAGTTGCATTTCAAGCGTGGAACAGGTCTCATGTGAGGACATGTAAAGTTTGTCCGGGCGCTTCATCCCACTATGCCACCAATATCCAAAATTACAACAAAGGAGCAACAACATGATCATCATCGCCCACATACTCATATGTGTACTACCGTGTAAAGTATCTACATAGATCCGCTCGATACCACTATAGGGTTCGCGACATAGAAAACAAAAATTTTCCTATGATGTGAACTATATACCAAGATCTATCTACTAGATACAAACAGCAGCGGATGTATATCCGTGAGAACATACCCTTGAAGACCGACAAAGCTTAACGAGTTCAACTCGTGGTTAATGTAGACGATCTCTTGCCGATCTCAAGATTGAGAGGAGTCCTAGCGCGCAAATCAGCAGCGCATCCGTGCACACACGTTCGAGGCACCGAGCAACCTCCGCCTCCTCGCTCAGCGATACGTGGAAGCACCACTCTTTCTTGCCTAATAGCCACGGAACATGTATCTCGCTAGTCCGAGACCATGGGGATAAATTCTAGAGGGGAGAGATCCTCACGAGGAGGTGTGAGAGACAAGTGAGGAGGGGGGCTCCTTTTATAGGAGGAGGGGGGAACCCCAAGGGGGTGGCCGGCGCATGGGGCTGCCCCCTTGCCCTCCCCTCTTCATGTGGGTGGACACTCCACTCACAAATCTCCTTTAAATTCCCTCCACTCAAATGTCCACTCAAATTCCCATTAAATTTCCACCAAATTTAATGCAAACTCTCATTAAATAAAACTCTTTTATTTTATTCAGAATTTTGTCAATTACTTTAATGACAAACATTCACAAATAACCCCTTTCTAGAACTCTATTTCACATGCATAACCACTTTATGCAATTTCACCCGAAAACTTTGTTTGTATCTAGTGAAATAAATTCCTGCGCTTATTCATTCTTTCGGCATGAAACATTTGCTCCAATTGGATGTCGGTGTCTCTTAAGTGTGTCACCCTACGGTTCGTGAATAATGCGGACATGATCGAGACCCCTCTCGGATCAATAATCGAGCGGATCGGAGACCCATCGACTCCCACACATTCAACAATGACTTTCTTGTGATCGTCGTAACCTTTTACGCTAGTATCTTAATCCCTTTGTTTCACGATATATTACATGTCCGATATTCGATCATCGGTATCTCCATACCTAGTTTGATCTCGTTACCGACATGCACTCTTTTCTCGTTCCTGTGATATAACATTCTAGTGATCAAATCACTTGCTTGCAAGCTAATCAATGTGATATCACCGAGAGGGCCCAGAGTATATCTATCCGTCATCGGGATTAACAAATTCCACTCTCGATCCATGAGCCTCAACATAACACTTTATTAGTTCTGAATCCATCTTTATAATCACCCTGTTACGGTGTGACGTTTGATGTTATCAAGAAACTCTTCCGGTGTTAGTGATTGACATGATCTCATGGTCTAAGGATTAGGATCACTTCGTAAGTTGTTATAGCAATATAAACTCAATTACTTTGATCGTAATGCTATACTTCGGACGAATGTTCATCACACCATTACACTAATGTTGTGATCCCGTTATTAACAACATCCAATGTCCATGATCAGGAAACCTTGATCATCTTGTTAATCAACGAGCTAGTTTATGAGAGAGGCATAACTAGGAACTTTCTGTTTGTTTATTAAACACACATGTATTAACGTTTCCGTATTAATACAATTATAGCATGCAAAATAAACATCTATCATATACTTGGAATACACATAATAAACACTTTATTATTGCCTCTCAGGGCATATTCTCTTCAGAGGGAGAGTAGGAAACCTACTTGGGGAGGAAGTCCCACTCCCTCCACCCGCTGGCCATGAGGAGGAGTTGGAGGAGAACTCCCTCCTCCCAAACCGCCCCTCCCACCTATATAAGGAGGGGTAGGGCGCCCCTCTACCCCTCACACCTAAACCCTAGCTAAGGCGCCACCACTTCAAAGTGCTGCCGCCGCCAGGGCCTCCTCCCAAGTCGCCGAGTTGGGGTATCCCAAACCCTAGCCGCCGGCTACACCTCTTACCTTGGTGCCTCTAAACCCTAGATCACCAAGGCCCTCTCTCATACTCCACCATACTTGCTCCGGCTTAGGCGAAGCCCTGCGGGATCTCCCCTCTACTTCCGACACCACGCCGTCGTGCTGCCGGAATCACGAGGAGAGTGCTACAACCTCCGCTGCCTGCTGGAACAAGGGAGAGGAAGGTCTTCATCGAGTACCGAACGTGTGACCGACTGCGGAAGCGCTGCCGGAACGCAGCGCTGGAAGGATCGTCTACGCGATCTTGAGATCGGAAGTGTACGACTACATCATCCACGAGAATCTGCTCTTGCTAACCGCTTTGGATCTTCGAGGGTTAGTACTCTATTGACTCGTTGCTACAATCTAGTAGATAGATCTTGGCTTGTGTGTGTTCATGCGATAGAATTTTTTTGTTTTCCATGCTACGAACCCCTACAGTGGTATCAGAGTCGTGTCTATATGTAGATCTGTTGCACGAGTAGAACACAATGGTTATTATGGGCGTTGATGCTTTTGTTGTCGATTGCTTCTTGTGTCCTTTGCATCTTGCGGGATGTTGGGATGAAGCGGCCCGGGCTAACCTTACATGACATCGTTCATGAGACTTGCTCCACGCTTGACATGCAACTTGTATTTCATAAGTGGCTTTGCGTATGCCTGTTTCTCCCAACATAGTTAAGATTCAATTTATAACGGGTGATTGATAATACTAGTATCAACGTTGTGGTTCTTGTTCGTAAGTTAGAACGACACTTATTGAAAGCCCCAAACCACGTAAAACATGCAAAGAAAATTAGAGGCGTCTAACTTTGTTTTGCAGGGGTGTGCTGTGATGTGATATAGCCATGATTTTGATTATATATGATGTATGCAATGTTCCTTATTGTAAGTTGGCAACCGGCAGGAGCCATATGATTATCTTTAAATTCCATTAAAACATGCATGTCTATTCAAAGTAGTTGTAATAGTTGAAGCTGGTGGACGACAACCATGAAACGGCGCCATTGACCTTGACGCCATACCGGTGATGATGGAGATCATGTTCGTGCTTGAAGATGGAGATCGGAAGCACAAGAAGAAAGGCCATATCATATCACATATTATGAATTGCATGTGATGTTAATCCTTTATGCATCTTGTATTGCTTAGTTTGCGACGGTAGCATTATAAGATGATCCCTCAAGCACACAATTTTCAAGTTTTAAAGTGTTCATCCTTAGTAAGCACCATTGCTAAAGCTCGTTGTTTCGAAGCACCACGTGATGATCGGGTGTGTTAGATTCTGCGGGTGTATACAACATGAGCAAGCCAGATTTTCTCATGCGGATGCTAAGGTTTGATATTGACGAGCCTAGCATGTACAGACATGGTCTCAGAACACGGATCACCGAAAGGTAAAGCATGAGTCATATAGATGATATGATGAACATGATGATTGTTCGCCTTTGAAACTATATCATGTCACGTGATGATCGGACTTGGTGTAGTGAATTTGGTTCGTGTGATCACTAAAACAATGTGAGGGATATTGTTCTGAGTGGGAGTTCAACGACAATATGATTAAAAGTTGAACACAATTTATCATAAATTAAATCGAAGTGAATTTGCATAGTTGTTGTAGTCATTGGCATCCGTTTACCACCTTGCGCTTAGTTATAATTGAGATGATAGAACAATAGAATTCTGGTTAGTTACTTTACGAACTGGTATCGTATTGTTTTGAAGTGTTAATCTAAAGTTTAAAAGTCCCATTGCAAACTTTCAGTAAGTTTCGATTACTCCATGAAGTTTAATAGTTAGTATTAAATCAAGAGTAACAATTCCAGTGTTAGTATATAAGTATCATGTTTATCTCCATGTTTCTTGATATTCGAAAGATAGTTTCAATATCAAGGTAATATAGGAGTTGAAAGAGTTGAAACCATCATGTATGGAAGATATTGCGATATCTGAAATGATGTTTTTGGTTACAACATGATAGAGTATAATATAGCAAAGTTTATGTTCTCACATTTGATGAGAATTTACAAAAGGTTGGAGACACTAGTTGTCCTAATCCTCCAAAAGGTTTTGGAGAGCAACATTATACTCGTGATTCACCGTTATAAGCTAAAAGTAGCTTGATCATGGATAATTCCATGATAAGGGTGACTATTTGATGTAGGTAAAATGTTTACTACACCAAGAAATTACTAAAGAAAGGAATTTGAAAGAACACCAAACATTTGATGATGGTGATCTACTTCAAAGTGCAAGTCCAAAGACATTGGTATTTAGCTATACATGCTTTGGACTATGTGTCATGTATATGGCTCCACTATTGATGTTGATAGATTCTTTCAAACAGAAAAAGAAATACTGAAAGAGAATCTCATAAATATATGGCAGAAAAGAAAAGACTAGAATTGTTTAGCTTAAGTATATAGAGGATATATGTGTTATGGCTGTATTCTTTGCTTGTTAAATAATGTGGTTCTTAAGTATTGGATACTGAATTTGTTGGTCATACGAAACAACAGAATTCATGAAATACAATGGCCTAAGTAACTAGCAAAAGAATATGTGATGATGTTCATCGAGAACAAATAAAGGGTTATTGTGTTGCTCGTTAGACATCAAAGCTTGCCTTCAAGATTTGTTTTATTAGGTATTATGAGAACAAAAGGGTTGTTCAAATAATTGCCGTAATCCATAAAAGATGGATGATTTACAAATCTCGTTGGAGAAATCACATCCATAAAACTAGTGCTAAAAATGTCGAAAGACAAATTGATTGAAAGATCACTCAGGAAGTGACATCGCCGCTTAAATTATATTGGAAAGAAAACATGAAGAAACTCCATGTGGATGGAATTTTGGAGTCTTTTGATTTTTGATCAAATGACGCTTGTGAAACTTTCCTAGAGATAATTAAAACTTCGTTCATAGGCCAAAAGGGAACGAATTACTAGCTTATTGGAACTTGTACATATTGTTGTATGAAGTTCATTATGTGTAGTCAAGAGCGATGGATTTCAACTTCATATGCTTTCACCGAAAATTTGAGTGACTATATGAATATTTACTTAATAAGGATGAAGTATGAACCATTTAAAAAGTTCAAAGACTTTCAAGATGAACTGCAAAATCATTGTAACAAGAATATAAATAGTTTATGATAAGATCATAAAGGAAGATATTTGAGTTACAAGTTTAGCATAATACCTAAGATTTAAGGAATCGTTCCGTGGATTTGCATTTCCCGAAACACCATAAGAGTATGGAGCATTCTAGATATGTAATTAAACCTTGTTTAACATGGTAAGATCAAAGGTGTAATTCATAAAACTGCCATCATATTTTAAAGATTAAAAGCTTTAGAGACTACCGTTTTTTCACTGAAAAGAGATCCATCATAATCCGTTGAAATGACACCATATAAAGTTATGGTTTGGGATAAAACCCAAGTTGTCCTTTCTTAAACATTGGTATGCTATGCATAAGAAAGATGTTTGCAACCAAAGTTGGATAAACCTGTCTTTGTATGTTATTTCGAATAACTGTTAAGTAATCCTCCATAAAATCGGAGACAAAAGTGTTTGTCGCTTAGAACGTCAAGTTTCTTTGAGAAGGAATTTTTCGTGAAAAGATAAGTGGGAGGATAATAGAACTTTGATAAGGTTAAAAGAACCTTAGCTATATGTGCAAAGTTGCGCAGCACCGAAAAGTGTTCCGGAGGCAGCAACAATGTTCATGGCTCACGTGCCTCAAAGGTTGTGGTTACGGAGGTCAAGGTTTCTATTAAACCAAGTAGGTCGGGTAAACAATCAAATACCAAGATTTGAGGGTTGAATCATTATTTGAGAATAATGAACGAACTACATGCAAAGAAGCGATGATGGGCCCTGACTCCGTAAAATGGCTTGAAGCCATAAAATCCGTGATCGTTCCATACACGAGAAATCAAGCTTTGAACTTGAAGGACCCTCGATAAAGGTGTAAGACTTTACAGTCGTGTTTGTATCTATAAAGAAATAGACATGGATGTTTTACATCTATGAAATAATCGACATGTTGGGAAAGAGTTCACAACAATCTTCAAAGGTTGTATATGACAAGATTTGATCTTTCATAGCGGTATTTAGTCGAGACGGATTAATGTAGCAACCACTACATATAATTTTGTTATATGGTAGTTGAATAAACAAAACAAGTTCTTCTAATAGAACTATTACCTAGGACATGTGCATAACACGGTCCATAGGGTTTTGTTAATTCAAAGGATGCTAAAAACGTATGCAAACTTCAATGGTTGAAGTGAGCATTGTGGAGTTGTAATCTTCACCATGATGAAATTGTTAAAAGAGTTTAAATTCATCAGAGACGATGAAGATGCTTGCATTTGCAAGAAATTAAGTGGGAGCGCTAAGACATATTTCTAATACATTATGTGGAGGACATATTGTTGATTGGAAATGATGTATCTTTTATTAACACATATTAATAATTTCATCCCGATGAAAGACTTAGGCAAAACCCAAATATTTGGCATCAATAGACGCTAATATGGTTGTGCCAAAAGTACATAGATGATGTATTGAATGAGTTCAATATAGAAACTACAAGAAAGGTTCTTGTTGCACATAAAAGATTGAATGAGTTCAATAATGATGATATATTCAAGTGTATTGACACTTGGTAAGTGAAACAAAGATTCAAGTATGGATTGATACTTGATGTATGAAATCGCAAAGAATATTTATATCAATCATACTGTGATATGTACAAATCCAAATATGTCTTATGCTCTAAATGTTGTGAGCATATACCAGAATGATTCATAAGATGATCATTGGACGATAGTAAGGATATTCTTATGATATTTTGGAAGAACTAAGAATATATTATTTTGTAGAAGTGACAAATAGATGGTTAGTTCATTGTAAAAGCACTACATTCATACTAGTTTTGTCATAAAGTACAAATTAAGTTTATCTCAATCTAAACTAAGGGTGACACGATATAATGGAAAATAAGTTCCATAATGGATTTGGATGAGTTTCAAAGTTAATATATTGTGACAGATACTACAACATAAGGCTAAGTACATGACTGTTATAATAGCAGCAAAAGAGGGCATTTGTGTCAAGTAGTTTGTTATCAAACTAGGTGTAGTTCACAACAGGGATAATACTATGAAGATATATTGTACGACAATATTATCAACATGTTTTAACCCCAAAGAACTAAAGGTCTCACCAAAGGACCAAATTTATACAAAGACATCTCATTAGAGAATGAGTGATGCGTAGAGACGCAAAGACATGCAATTACACACGGACCTGGAAGTGTCAGATCCAGAGATCACTTGACCACTAGCAATCGTGTACATACAACACCGGAAAGCCATAGGTGTTGAATACACAAAAGGTTGAAACTAGATTATTGACTCTAGTGCAAGTGGGAGACTATTGGAGATATGCCCAAGAGACAATAATAAAGTAGGTTATTATCATATCTTCATGCTTATGGACACATTGTCGCTCCTACGCTGGCCATGGACACACACATCGAGCACCACCGGTGTCCTCTCATCGACTAGGGCCATGCCGGCTTGCTCTGTGGAGTGCGTGCAGCGCACGGCCGGAGAGTAGCTGTGACAGCAGGCGTGAGAATTTGGGAGAGAGGGGATAAAGCGAGAGAGGAGTTGACTTTTCATTTTATGAAAAAAAACTAGAATTTGTAAGTGCCTAATATTTATCACCTAGCTTGATTCTGTTGTGCCACGTCAATCCCACGTCAACCTAATAGTGGACCCCACCTATCAGTTTTGGTTAGCCAAGTGTCTCGGACGTCGGTGTTTTTTGTTACGCATTAGCACTGAACTAGTGGTTTTTTAAAACCCTAACATAAAGTGGTGGTTGTTTGAAACCCTAGCCTGCAATGTGGTGGTTTTTTATAATTTTCTCACCGCGGAGGGTGATAACCGACCAGATGCAACAACATAGGAAAACTAGGCGCTTCCTGGCCCGGGCGAGCCCAAGTGGACTCGTGAAGCCCTGCCGCCACACTGCAGCAAAGGTGTCACCATCAACACTAACCCTAGCGATAGTCCCTACTCCTCCGTCCACCAGTAGATCTGTTGGAGATATGCCCAAGAGGCAATAATAAAGTAGGTTATTATCATATCTTCATGCTTATGATAAATGTTTACATACCATGCTATAATTGTATTAAACGGAAACATTAATACTTGTGTGATTTGTAAACATGAAAGAGTCCCTAGTAAAGCCTCTTGTTAAACTAGCTTGTTGGTTAATATATGATCATGGTTTTCTGATCATGAACATAGAGATGTTATTAACAACAGGGTCATATCATTAGGAGAATGATATGATGGGCATACTCATATAGTTAAGCGTAGCATAAAGATCAAGTCATTTAATATAGTTCATTTGCTATATGCTTTCTGATACATGGTAACCTAATTCCTTCGACCATGAGATCATGCTAATCACCATCACTGGAAGGATGCTTTGATGACATCAAACACCACACCATAACTGGGTGGCTATAAAGGTGGCATTGAGTGTTCGGAAAGTATGTGTTGAGGCACATGGATCAAGAGTGGGATTTGTCCATCCATATGACGGATAGATATACTATGGGCCCTCTCGGTGGAATGTCATCCAATTGGCTTGCAAGCATGTGACTAGCTCACAAGGGATCACATATCACGGGAACGAGAAAAGAGTACTTATCAGTAACGAGGTTGAACTAGGTATGCAGAGATACCGACGATAATAACCTCGGATAAGTAAACTATCGTGAGACAAAGGGAAATTGGTATGGTATGTAAGTGGTTCATTCGATCACAAAGTAATCGTAGAAATATTTGGGATCCATATGAATTTCCAGATTCCTCTATTGGTTATTGATCAGATAAGTGTCTCGGTCATGTCCGCATAATTCACGAACCGTAGGGAGACACACTTAAGGATTCGATGTTGTTGTGTAGTTATGGAATGATGAGTAAGAGACCGAATGTTGTTAGGAGTCTCGGATGGGATCCGGGATATCACGAGGAGATCCGGAATGGTCCGGAGAATAAGATTCATATAAGGAAAGTCTTGTTTTGGAGTTCGGAAATGATTCCGGTGTTTTCACCAGGAATGTTCTAGAAGGGTCTGGAAGGTCCGGCACTCCGGAGGGGAAGGGTACATGGATGTGTCATGGAAATATGGAATGGTTGCATCATGTACTAGGTCACTTGGCTAGGCAATATGGAGAGAGAGAAATCAAATCCAAGTTTGAAAGTCAAACGCCAATTTGAAAAGTCAAATCCGAAGTTTGCTTGGTGGAGGGAGAGTAGGAAACCTACTTGGGGAGGAAGTCCCACTCCCTCCACCCGCCGGCCATGAGGAGGAGTTGGAGGAGGACTCCCTCCTCCCAAACCGCCCCCTCCCACCTATATAAGGAGGGGTAGGGCACCCCTCTACCCCTCACACCTAAACCCTAGCTAAGGCGCCACCACTTCCAAGTGCTGCCGCCGCCAGGGCCTCCTCCCAAGTCGCCGAGTTGGGGTATCCCAAACCCTAGCCGTCGGCTACACCTCTCCCCTTGATGCCTCTAAACCCTAGATCGCCAAGGCCCTCTCTCATACTCCACCATACTCGCTTCGGCTTAGGCGAAGCCCTGCGGGATCTCCTCTCTACTTCCGACACCACGCCGTCGTGCTGCCGAAATCACGAGGAGAGTGCTACAACCTCCGATGCCTGCTGGAACAAGGGAGAGGAAGGTCGCCATCGAGTACCGAACGTGTGACCGACTGTGAAAGCGCTGCCGGAACGCAGCGCCGGAAGGATCGTCTACGCGATCTTGAGACCGGAAGTGTACGACTACATCATCCACGAGAATCTGCTCTCGTTAACCGCTTTGGATCTTTGAGGGTTAGTACTCTATTGACTCATTGCTACAATCTAGTAGATAGATCTTGGCTTGTGTGTGTTCATGCGATAGAAATTTTTTGTTTTCCATGCTACGAACGCCTACAAGATCTGCCACCACCACAGATCCCTGCCGCCACACTGCAGCAAAGGTGTCACCGTTGACACCAACCCTAGCGCTAGTCCCTACTCCTTCGTCCACCAGTGGATCCGCCACCATCATAGCTCCCTCCGCCAAGGAGCAGCGCTATCGCCATCGTGCTCACCCGGCCTGTCGGACCGCCGCTGGTTTGAGAAGAACCCTTGTAGGCCGCCAAGCGCCATTGCCATGACCCGCAAGAAGGGGAACCACCTTCCAGGGCCGCCGCCCCAAAATCCATGAACACGAACCCGCAAATGGAAAACGCCACCATGGCAAGCTCCGGAATGGACACCGGATGGCTCGGATCACTCCAACACACGAGAAGCAGGGATGCAACCCGAACGGCAAAGGCCGCTCACAAGTCATAGCCCCATAGATTGGGGAACACCGAGATCAAGCCCGTCTGGCTCAACTTCGGCAACCCTGCCACACCACTGGCAGGGGTAGGCCCCTGGACGGAAGCCCGCTTGTTCAGGACAGGCAGGTTCGGCAATCCCAGATCGGGCCTAGACGGGCCTAGATCTGGGCCGCATTTTTGCATCTAGTTTAGATTGAATAAATACAGTGCGTAGTGTGCCACCCGTGCACGTCACACCCGTTAATAGTTTCAGAGTTTAGACTTAGCTTAACTCGTCACGATTGTCGCTCATGGGATGGCGCGAGGTAATGGTGATCGTGGTGAGATTGTAGGGTAGATGAACTTGGGCGTAGCCGCGTAGTGGGATGGCACTACAGTTAAGTTCAGTCCTGATCCTAGATTTTAGCAGCTTCAGTTTGTAACCGAACAATAAAAGAAACAGAAGCAGAAAAGTGGTACGTACCAAAATTCTATCTTTGTCTGATCGTTATCCTGTGACTCTGCCATTGTTGGCAACAACAACACCATGGTCGAAGGCGGCGGCGACGGCAAGAGAGGCAGGGTCGCCGGCCGGTGACGATCTCCTGAAGCAAGACGGGATCAGAAAATCTCCAGTTTTCGGTCACTGCACCTTTCACTTTGGACCGCACACTGCAGGCGAGCAAGATTGTTGGTGGCCCTGTTGATGACTTCCATGGATTGGATTTTCGCAGGCCACAAACAGTTCACAGTGTAAATTAATCTTTCACTGTTAATTTGGTGATCTCAGAATTGCAAACTGTTTAAGCTGTGCTTGTGCTAGTACTCAAACTGAACCCGAAAAGTACCTAGTACGTACTTCTGATAAATTACACATTTGCATTGCAGGATGTAGAATATAAAAAATGGAAGTAGCTAGTACCTAGTTCAGGTAAATTACACAGATGCAGGATATAGAACATAAAGAATGGATCACGTACTCGTAGCTAATTTCCTTGGCACTCCTCCCAGTTGAGTCACCTCTGTTTCATATCCTGACTCCACTAAAGACATGTCCAGTACTGTAACATTTCTCATCTTGAACAACAATTCAAAATACGGTGGAAACAACATCCAGTTAATTGTGTTCCAAAATTTTCATGTATTTGATGATAACACAAATTCATACATTAGGCAACGACTGATGCCAAGAATCAAGAATATGTACATCTAGAACATATATCCTAGCTATTACATCTCAGTGTCTTCTCTGACCAAAAAACTTGCAAGAAGACATCGTCGGATCTCTAAATCCTGAAGTACATACGTTCCCGATTGCAAGGACCTCAGCGACGCGGCAAAACGATCTTGGAGTGGCCCCGCAAGGCTTCTTCGTCTCCATCTGCTCCAGTCTCCTGCCCCAGTACAAGCGGGGAGCTTCGTCTTCCTGCGAGTCGCCACCTTGTGAATTGTGATCAGCTCTGCGACGATGGCATGATCTTCACCTGATCCCTGGCGACACGCACGTCGCGGGAGGGGTCGTCGCGCGGGAAGTTGCCGTTGTACTTGACCTCGAAATAGCCGTCCTCTGCATCAGAAACGACGACGGCGCTGAGCCAGATAAAGAGGCGCATCCCCGTGGGCAGCGTCCCCATCGGCGTCCGCACGCACACCCTCGTTCCTGTCCGGATGGGCTCGACGCCGGCCGACGATAGGCGAGGCGGGGGCGTTGGCACGGAGGACTCCTTGTTCGCCACCGCTTCAGCAGGCTTCTGCGGCATCGGTACGACCGGCTTCTTGGTCGCCTCCGCTTCGGCAGTCTTCTGCGGCATCGGCACGAACGGCTTCTCGATTCCCCTGCTGGCGACGCCGGAACCGTTCATGGCGAACGGGGTGGGTCGGCCCTTCGGAGCAGTGAACCTCTTCGGAGCTTCTTCCAGCGGCAAGTAGGAGATTGCAGGCGCGCGCGGCCGCGGCGTCGACAGGAACGGCTTCATGATGCCTTGCTTGCGTGGGATCGGCATGGGCCTGCTCTGGAGGACTGCTCCTGCTGCTGTGCTGGGGATCGGCGTCGGCGACCGACCAGAGGACTGCTTCATGATCCGTCCCTTGGCCACGGCGGCGAACTTCCTGCGCTGATCGAGTTCGCGGCGGATCTCGCCAAGGACGGTGGACGGGCGCTTGGGCATGAGCGCAGGCATGGCGATTGATTTGGTGGTGAGGAGTCGATGGATTGTGCTACACCTGAGGGACGGTCGCTAGGGCTATATCGATCCAGATCGAGCGTGGGCATGGCGGCGGAGGGGAAGCTCGCCGAGGCAGAGTCGGAGTCGGGAGGGGGAAGCGTAGGGACCAAGCAGAGTGAAGACACCGTGTCTTCCATCAGATGGCGGGGAAGATTGATCAGCCCAGCCGATTATTAGGATTCCGTTCAAATATTTAGAGCGGGCGGTGTTGATTGCCTCCCGGCTTGCCAAATTAGCTCGCGTCAATGTCGCCACCCAGCGGGCCTGCTCTGTCTGGTACTGGCACCCTGGTAATTTGTGCTTCCCATAAGATCCCAAACATGCCTTTTATCGAGTATTGACACGTGGAAATAATGTGATGATTTCCGAATGGTACAATCACTGCCCTCACTTTATGTCTGCTTATGGAAGTAATTTTTATGTACTGTTGTTCCAAATATTCATTGACCCTCTGTTGTTTCTTGCTTTTCTGGAGAGAGCCATGAAACCAACCACTTCAGTTGATGAAGGTTCCTTGTTTGCGATGATGTTGTGCCTTGGTATCTTTCATTATAATGTTATATCTATTCATTTTCTATTTGAGGATAACTAACTTTCCTGTTATCAACGATGACTGGAATTTGGTGAGTAATGCTGTATTGTTTTATTGTAGCAGACTGTTTGCGATATGCATTCTGCAGTGAAACATCATGTATAGAGAACACATATGAACCGAACACTGGTTTCCTTGTCAGCTACTGTACATTTCTTGGGGGTGCAAATCGCAACCTCCTGTACCGGTGATTTTATTTTGAACTACCCATATTCTTATAGAGGAGAGTGGCAACCTCCTGAGCAACCACAACCATGTACAGTACTACTTTAACTCCAGGCTACATGGATATGCCTGGAAATGATTTGTAGAAGGGAGCATACTACATAGTTCTTCGTTGGCTCCTCTTATGTTGGCAGTGGCAGATTACAAGTTCTTGGTGGTTATTACCAGACAAGTTGCTGTGACAGAGCAGAGTTTCACAGGATGTCAGGATTGATATCTTCATGTTCATTTCTGACTCTGAATTGCCAACAATCCCGAAAAAGAAATTATCTGGAGTACACAATCGTACATAGCATCCCACAATCGAATGTCTTATTTTCTGAGAGAAACAGAAGCTCTATGCATCTTGGGTATTGACATGTGGAAATAATGTCATAACCTCCGAATGATATAATCCCCTGCTCTCGGTGTTTATCACGTAATAACATCAATGATATGATCTCATCCCCTCAGGCAGGAAAAGGTGTTGTGTTAATCCAAATCTCAGCTCAAGATACAACATGACATCGTATCGTATCCCATCCTACCTGGGAAGGAACTCAACACTCTAAGAGCCGGAGACACTTGACCATTTAGTATGTCGGAATTGTGCAGTCCAGGATAAACCGCTTTGTCACCTGGCTACGGTTTTACGAACCGAGCTAATTTCCCAAGCACTCCTCTCAAGTTGCGTATGCCGGCCCCTGTCTTGGAGCTCACCATCATCTACAAGAAATATCAAGGTATCAGAATGATATTGATTCCCAAAAGTACATATGACACACGTGAGGCGGTCAAACGATTCAGGAGCTCACCACTGGCTTTACGACTGACTTGTTCTTTTTTAGGCTCTGCAGTTCAGAAAATGAGCAGATGCGTTAAGCGATATATCAAAATGTGCATAGGAGGGGGAGAGGGGAAGGCAGGGCAAGGGAGGAAGAGAACCTCCTGGATCTCCATAGCACGGCGAGCAACGTCGATAGGGAAAACCAAATCAGTCTTTGTTAATACAATTTGGTAGGGTGTCTTGTATCTGCAATAGTGTATTTGTATGCATGATTCTCGCAGAAGTGAACTGACATCACTATATTTGTCACCAAAAAGGAAAGTAGACATGGACACTGCTTCTGTAAGGATTTAAACAAACCTTTCCATTAGATCTACAAGCTCGTAGTCCAATGGTTTCATTCCACGCTTTGTGTGCACAAGAAGGCACACTCGGTCTAGACCAACCCTGTTTGAAACATACTCCTTCACCTGCAAAATTCACGGTGCGTGTAAGAACGAAGAATAACTATAACCAATGGGCACATGTTAAAGCTTATGTCCTGAAGAGTTAGATACAAAACAAGATATTTCTTTCACATACAGGTCTAGCGGTTATGTGCAAATCGTCAAGAATACTGCACGAGAACCAGGAGATAATTCGTATAATCATGTGATTGTACACATGCATTGTGAAGCTACTCGGTCCATGATTTGAAATTGTGCTCAGTTGGACATCCAAACCATATGTTTTGATTGCGTACTAAAACAAGAGATTAGCAGCAGCCCCATAAAAGTTGTAGAGCAGGAGTAAGTAATTACATTACCAATGTAAAGAGTTATGTGATCTACAAGTATTTAAAATAAATTCAGAATTTTAATAAATTACCACTGACACTGAGGTCAGCATCCCCAAGTTCATGCAAGTAAAGTTATTATTAAGAGTGGATACTTACAAGCTCCTGCCATGACTCTTTAACTTCATCCTTTGCAAAAGCAAAACCATATCCAGGCAAATCAACAAGGCACATCTTTGATGCAAGCTTGAAGAAATTTATACTCTGTAATCAAGAAGTAATTTGTAATACATACACACAAATGAACTGTTTGACACCGATGATTATTTACAAAAAGATATATGAGCTTTAATGGCTTATTAAACTTACTTGAGTAAGCCCTGGCTTATCTGATGTTCGTACAATACCCCACTGTCTTGTAAGTGCATTAAGTAGCGAGGATTTTCCGACATTTGATACCCCTTGAATTACAGTAAGGTAAGAAAACAAAGTTGTTAGGGTAGATCTGAAACACTTCCAGAAACAGGGATTTACAGATAGGTTGAATACTATATTTGATCTCAATAAGGATTCTACAGACTCCAAACACAGCATCGTCTTCGACAAAAAATACTAGCATTAAATAATAATGAAATGTGAAATGATATACTCCCTCTGTCCCGAATTACTTGTCGCGGATTTGTCTAGATCCAAATGTATCTAGACGCATTTTAGTGTATAGATACATGCGAATTGAGACAAATCTGCTTCATCTAATTTGGGACAGAGGAAGCATTTCCTATCCAAAGTTTCAAAATCAGCTAGATGTTCAATTGACATGAAGAAAAGAAATAGACAAAAGGAGAAGTACAAAATGTCAGTATGTCACATATGACACAGAAACTCTCCTGTCTGTTATTCACAACTATGTCTTTTACTACACAAGGTAGTGATTTGAAGTTTTTCCAAGAAAGAAGAACCATCTGCAAGCTGTGAAGTTTCTCTTCACCAGTGGTTTGGTGGATAATACACACAGCCTAACGTTCACGAGTTCCGTGATAAAGATATGAGCTGAGCAGGACATAAGCTGGTTGAAAGTTGACTACAAAATGTCAATGTGTTTTTATCATCATTGTCTAGGTGAGACAATGTCACTGAACTAACAAAACACAAGTTTTGAATGAAAAACATGCTCCACTATTTGCAAAACGGTAGGGGATGCACCAAGAATGATATATCCTATACTGCATCTGCATCTAGACACATAGCACCAAAATGATAAGTTTGGTAAAAATAAGAATGGGGAAATGGAACTAATATCATACAGTAATTTCTTTCCTAGGACTTTACCTGCAAATGCTATCTCTGGAAGTGTAGGAGGAGGGAATGATGATGAGATCTTTGCTGCAGCAAAGAAGTCCAACTTATTTCTGAACACCTGTTGATAGTTTGTTGTAAGCAACAATAACTAAAGTGAGTTGAAAATCAACAACTAACAATATAGAACCTAAAATCATATGGTGCCAGGAAATAACTGACGAAAATTAAAGAATAATACAATTTTCTGCACTGGATGCTATCTTTCTTACACTGTCTTCTATCCTGTCACGTTCAATTCTGGTTGAGAAGGGGACATTATCCAGAGGAGCAGAAAGCTTTGTATTGTAGCCAGCATTTTTTATGTCGATTAGACGCCTACGACCTAGTAGCTGCAAAGAACAGTAAAATGATATTAGACATGCATTCATAGAGCAAAGGAGTCAAACAGAGGTACGAGGAGGTCATAGTGTTTACATTATCTTCAACATATGAAAGGATTGAAGAACTTGGCTGTACATCACGAAATTTAGCATTTATGGACATTTCAGTCTCTTCAAGTTCAGGTGTATTCTTTTCTGGAATCTTCTCTGTTATGCAAACTAAAAAGAAAAGAAGATGGAGACATTAAACGGAAGTGTTGGAGACTGTCATAGGAGAGCCTGGAATATTCCAGTAAGTGTTAGTATAGTAGTGCTGTCCTAGGACTGCCTGGAACATTCCAGTGAATGTAGAGTCTAAGTTAGTGTCCTACTAGATTCTAGAGTATTCTGGTGTACTAGTAAAGGTGTACATAAGTTCAGCTATATATATTAGAGGGTGTGGAGGTCCAAGGGACCAGCACATCCAGAAAATTCCCCCTAGAACCAACATGGTATCAGAGCACAAGGTGGAGGTGCTGCTGGTTCCTGGAGGTGTCCGACAGTGAATCACCAAGTGCTGGAGCTCGTGTGTGTGGAGGTGCCCTGCTGGAGACACGGCGGTGGAGCAGGGGGGCGAGCTGTAGGTGAGGCTCAGTGGTGACTCTAGGAAGAGGAAAAGGCTAGACCGGTGGCCAGCAGTGCGCGTGTGGCGAGGAGAACTAGCGGCGCTGCAGCAAGTTGGAAACAACAGAGGATTAGTGAGGAGGACGCAATTGAAGCCATCAGCGGCTTGGTGGCTTGGTGCAGAGAAGTAAACCCTGCCCTTGGACGTGGTTGACTTGGTGTTGCAGGGAGAGTTGCTGCTACAACAGGGAAGAGAGAAGGAGCCAGAGCAGCTGTAGATAGTTAGCAGCATTTGCAAGGAGTGGACTGGAGGCTCACAAAGCAGTCCAAAAGAGTTCGTGCTAAGGAGAAGCAGAGTTCGTGCAGCAAGACACATAATAAAGGGAGGACAAGAGGGCATAGCGGTGCTCCAAGAATGGGAGAGAATCGAGATATTGAGCAATTGCTCGATAAATTGGCTGAACTGTTCAAGGCAAAAGACAAGGACACATTGATTTTGACTGCCAAGGGATCAGGGGAGGTGCTTGAATTCTCGACCAAAGATCTGGAGACATTGAGAAAAGCAAATAGGAGTGCGGAAAGAGCCAATCAAAGTGGGAAAACAACAGTTCTTGGCAATTTTGTCAATCTTGCACAAATTGAAGAAGGTATCTCAAATCAGGCTCCTACGTTAGATGAAACTTCTCGTTCAAATTGGATACTAGACTCGGGAGCAACTACACATGTCACGGGTAGGTGGAGTGAGTTTGCATCATATGCTCCACATCCACCCATGCATAAAGAGACCATCCAAACAGCTGATGGAACTTATCAACCTGTCAAAGGTGTCGGCACAGTGAAATGCACTCCGTCAATTACATTGTCTTCGGTCTTATATGCTCCATCATTTTCGGTGAGTTTGGTGTCTATGAGCTCCTTGGTTGATGATATTGATTGTCGAATCATCGTTGATCGATACAATTGCATAATTGAGGAGAGGAAGACCAGAAGGAGGCTTGGGATCGGAGTGAGACATAAGGGACTATGGTACTTAGATAGACAAGAAAGTGATGGAGCATTGTGCACCGCTCTGACAGTTGCAAGTAATGACGAGGCAAGGGTGATACTCCAACATTGTCGATTGGGCCATATGTCCTTTGATACTATGAGTAAGGTATTTTCTGAAGAGATGAAGAAGGTGGATAAAGACAAACTTGTGTGTGATGCATGTGAGTATGGAAAACACACAAGGACATCATATGTGAGTCGTGGACTCCGGAGCACATCGCCCTTTGTGCTGATTCACTCGATGTCCGGGCGTCTCCTGTGGTCTGTTAGTGGAATGAAGTATTTTGTCACATTCATTGATTGTTACTCTCGGATGACTTGGATATATCTCATGAAACAAAAAAGTGAGGTGTTCGCATGTTTCAGGGACTTCTATGCATATATCCAAAATCGTTTCAACATTGGTGTTCAAATTATCAGGACTGACAATGGGACAGAGTATGTGAACCATGAATTTGGCAATTTTCTTTCAGAAAAGGGAGTACTTCATCAAACTTCGTGCCCTGATACTTCTCCACAAAACGGAGTAGCTGAGAGGAAGAATCGACATCTGCTAGAGGTAGCTCGATCACTTATGTTTACTATGAATGTGCCTAAATTCTTATGGAGTGAAGCAGTTATGACTGCTACTTATCTAATCAATCGGATGCCATCAAAAGTTCTTGGGATGAAGACTCCGTATGAAATGATCTATGGGAAAAATGAGTTCATTGTTCCTCCAAAGGTATTTGGATGTACATGCTTTGTTAGGGACCACAGACCTTCAGTGGGAAAATTAGATCCACGTGCTGTGAAGTGCATCTTCATTGGATACCCATCTGGACAAAAGGGCTACAAGTGTTGGAGTCCTAGTGAGCGGAGAACATTTGTGAGCATGGATATGACATTCAGAGAGTCTGAGCCATTCTATGGAGAGAAGACAGATCTCAGCTCATTATTTGACTTTGACTCTCCTAGCACAAGTAATGCTAGTCGAGAGGGGGAGAGTGAACCACTCAGGACAAGGGAAGATGAACCATCGAGATTTGTGCTTGATTCAATTCCATGTCCTATGAGTGAAGAGAGATGGATAAAGCCAAATGAGGAACAAAATTTGAGGGTGTATACAAGAAGACAACCTATGGATAAAGAGAGATGGAGAAAACCAAATGAGGAAGAAAATTTAAGGGTGTATACGAGGAGGCAACCGCATCAACAACAGGGTCAAACAAATGGTGAGATCCAGCTTCAGGGGGAGCAACATCAACAACAAATTCCAGGGGTCGATGAAGTTGACTCATCTGAGAGTGTGCCATGTGTCACCGATGATTCATTGGATCTACCCATTGCCTTAAGAAAAGGAACCCGAGCTGGAGCTAGAAAACCTCCAAATTGGTACCGGGAGGAGTATGACATAGCTAATTATGTATCATATACATCCCTATCTATGAACTACATGGCCTTCATCGCATCATTGCAATCTGTGGTGATTCCAAGAGGCGGAGAGTGGCAAAGCAAGACCAAGTGGCGTGAGGCCATGATAGAGGAGTTAAATGCTCGAAAGGAACAAAACTTGGGAACTTGTACATCTTCCAAGGAAAGAGAGTGTTGGGTGTAAATGGATCTACACCGTGAAATGTAATCGAAGGGAAAATTGAAAGGTACAAGGCAAGACTAGTTGCGAGAGGATATAGTCAAATATATGGGATTGACTATGATGAGACATTTGCGCGGTGGCAAAGATGAACACGTGAGGATCCTAATCTCATGTGCACTAACCCGGGTGGCCTTTGCATCGCTTGGATGTCAAGAATGCATTCTTGCATGGAGATTTACATGAGGAGGTATACATGGAGATCCCACTGGTTTCTCCACTCCTAGAACATCGGGGAAGGTATGCAAGTTGAGAAAATCTCTATCTGACCTCAAGCAATCTCATGAGCATGGTTTGATAGATTTAGACGAGTTGTATGCGGTATGGGATATAAGCAGTGTAATGGGGATCATACGGTGTTCTATCGGCACTCAAATAGCCAGATTACAATCCTTGCCGTATATGTTGATGATATCGTAATCACCGGAGATGATGAGGTGGAGATATCACGGTTGAAAGACAATCTACGCAAAGAATTTGAGGTGAAGGACCTTGGCCAACTCAAGTACTTTCTTGGCATAGAAATTGCTAGATCTCCCAAAGGGATTGTTCTCTCCCAGCGAAAGTACGTATTGGACTTGCTTAGTGACATAGGCATGCTTGGGTGTCGGGTTGCATCAACACCTATCGATCAAAACCACAAATTATGTGCCGAATCTGGAGAACCAGTGGATAAGGAGAAGTACCAAAAGCTTGTTGGAAGGCTCATCTATCTATGTCACACAAGGCCTGATATTTCATATGCAGTGAGTGTAGTGAGCAGATACATGCATGATCCTAGGAGCGGACACTTGGATGCGGTCAATCAAATCCTCCGGTATTTGAAGGGTAGTCCAGGAAAGGGACTATTGTTCAAAAGGAATGGTCATCTAAATGTGGATGGGTATTGTGATGCTGACTGGGCAAGTTGCTTGGATGATAGGAGATCCACATCTGGTTATTGTGTATTTGTCGGGGGAAATTTAGTGTCATGGCGAAGTAAGAAGCGTAGGTGGTTTCTAAGTCAACAACCGGTGAATATAGAGCTATGTCGCAAGGTTTGAGTGAGATGTTATGGGTGAGGAATCTTCTTCGACGAAAGTGTTGAGAAAAGGCCCTTTAAATTTGTGGTGTGACAACAAGTCGGCGATCAACATCGCAAACAACCTGTTCAACATGATCGAACCAAGCATGTGGAGATTGATCGCTTCTTCATAAAGGAGAAGTTGGATGACGATAATTATGATAAATCATGTAACCTCTAGCGAGCAAATTGCGATTGTTTAACTAAAGGATTAGGAAATAAAGAGTGCGACTTGTAACAAGATGGGAATGATAGATATCTATCACCCATCTTGAGGGGGAGTGTTGGAGACTGTCATAGGAGAGCCTGGAATATTCCAGTAAGTGTTAGTATAGTAGTGCTGTCCTAGGACTGCCTGGAACATTCCAGTGAATGTAGAGTCTAAGTTAGTGTCCTACTAGATTCTAGAGTATTCTGGTGTACTAGTAAAGGTGTACATAAGTTCAGCTATATATATTAGAGGGTGTGGAGGTCCAAGGGACCAGCACATCCAGAAAATTCCCCCTAGAACCAACAGGAAGTATCAGACTGATGATTAGACACTTTCCCCAGAAGACCAAGATATTCAAATAAGCAAAAAAATTATAAGTGGGTGATGCACTACGAAGTTTCAGGGAAATAACTCTACTAAGGAAACAATCAAAATATGTAGCGAATTTGTGATGTTATCAGTTGAAAGAAGCGCATGTTTGAATCAGCAACGTTACATAATAAAGCATGCATAGATACTTTCTAAAGGAGGAAATAGACTGAATACAACCAGAACGTGTAAGTGGTTCCAGTGTGTATTTATTATCTGGATTTCTTCAAATGTTCCGTAGCTTTTTAAGAAAGGCCTTGTGATCATAATATGATATACTCCCTCCGTTTCAAAATATAAGATGTTTTAGGTTTATGAAGAAAATGAATCTAGACTTGTTTTAGTGTGTAGATTCATCCCAAAGATGAGTGAACCTACATACTAAAACAAGTCTAGATTCATTTTCTTCACAAACCTAAAACATCTTATATTTTCAAACGGAGGGAGTATATAGTTATTCAAACTTGATGGGATATCATTAAGGATATTCATATTTAGTCGTATACATAGGTTGCACTAATGTTTTTGATAGCTCAAGCTCCACCTGTATTTAAACAATACAGAAGATTTCTTTCGCTATCATACACTTCATCTAAGAAATGTAAAGCACTAACCCTATTTTCAGGGGCAGAGCAAGAAACTATCAATGAGAGGGTTGCTGTTTTTCTATCACAGGTTTGAGGGGTCGTGTACATGAAACATGATGTACATATCAACATATGTCTAAATGAACCCTCTGCACAACTTAAAAAAATGGTAAGATAGCATACGTACCATCTTGATTGGGAGTTGCGTCCTCAATTCGTTTGTTTGATGTGTCATAACGATCTAGTTTCATTCTCTTTCTCTTCTTAGGAGGAGCAATTTCCTCAGAGTCAGAAACTGAATCCTTCTTAAAGACCCTGAGTTTCTTCCCAGTCTTGTCCAGCACTCGAGTAGGACGAGCACGGGGTTTCTCTTCAGTAATCTGACTTGAATCATCAGACTTCCTGCTTCCTGCAGCATGCTCATCCAAATCGGCATCATTTCGACGATCGACTCTGATCTCTTTGTCAAACTTCTTCCATTTGGAGGCTTGCGAATTCATACAGAGCATCGATCGACCCTTGTCCCCTCTACTTGTACTAGAAACCTTGCTGCTACTACTCCTCATTGAACGAAAGCCATCCTCTCCCGAGCTTCGAGGCTTAAATCTATCACCTTCCCCTCTACTTGTACCTGAAAACTTGCTGCTACTCCTTCTCATTGGTTGAAAGGCATTGCCTTCTGATCTCCGAGACTTAAATCCATCGCCTTCTGATCTCCGAGGCTTAAATCCATCGCCTTCTGATCTCCGAGTCTTGAATCCATCGCCTTCTGATCCCCGAGACTTGAACCCACCTCCTTCTGATCTCCGAGGCTTAAACCCATCGCCTTCTGATCTCCGAGGCTTAAATCCATCGCCTTCTCTAGCAGAAAACTTACCATGGGTTGCAGTGGAAGGGTACTTTCTGGTCAACCTTGATTTAGAATATGATGCATCATTGTCACCACCGTACCCAGAATCACGATCATCCATCCTCTTCCTCTTGTAATCCCCGGACACACTCCTCCTTGCATCCCCTTGAGATCCTCCTGCCTCGCTCCGCCACCTCTTCGGCTCCGTGTTTCCTCCGCGTCCATGCCCACTGCGCTCTTCTCTCTCACCATCGTCCCGGCCACCAAACCTAGTTCCTCCTCTCCCTTTGGCATCATCCCTTCTGTTTCTCATCTTCCCACCGGCCATCCCGGTCCCGCTGCCACCGCTCCAGTTCCTCTTGGCGCTCAACTGACTCGTCGTGCTCATCTGCTGCCACTTCAACCGAACACGGAGCGGCATTTCTCCCACTTCGTGTGGCGAAAATCACCTGCGCAAAAATCAAAGCAGGTCGGGCACTCTCCTTGTCTCACAGTATGCGCGCGCGCGCGCGTGTACGGAAGGTGTTCGGCGGAATGCCTGGCGGAGACAGGTAGGAAGGAAGATGTCGCTGCCGTGGACGCGACTAGAAGAGTGCGGGAGGGGAAAAGGAGCAGCACGCTCACCAGGCGCGTAGGACGGAGGCCGCGTTGCTGTCGCGCTGGGCGGAGGCGGCTGCGCCGGCGGCGGGTAGGCGTTGGTGAGGGCGGGTACTACCTGGACGAACTGAACAGAGACGCGCGTGCTATGACGTGAGGTCTTCCTTTGGAGTGTTGGATGCAAATCCGACGGTGCAAATGGGATGTGGCGGCGAGCCTCGTTTGGGTCGTTGAAGTTCCAAAACAGGTGGGCCGCGTTTAAAAATGGGCCAGCCTGTTTATGCCCATTTTGAGATTAATTCATTCATCTTTTATTTTGAACATTACTTCATTTCATTCGAGCATGTATATTTGGTACTCCCTCAGACCCATATTAATTAACTTGGATTTGTTAAAATTTGGATAAACCTATATACTAAATAGTGCCTAGATTTATCCAAATTTAGACAAATGTGAGTCAATTAATATTGGTCGGAGGGAGTACTATTCCTCAAAAAAATATATTTGGTACTCAGTGTCATTGATTTGTACTAAATCAACTACACTTACTGTATTATGGATCGCAAGGGGTACAAAGGATCATCTCTTTGATCCGGTGGTTTCCAGCGGTGGTGGCAGCTATGGTGGTGTCAAATTCATCCGATTTTACTTTTTGTGTTTTTTGTTCTTTTTCAATAACAATACAAACAATAAAGCAACAATTCGACAACCCAGAATGTACCAAGTGTATCTCCGTCCACATGCATTTAACTAGGTTAGAGCTCGTTAACATGCACAGTTAGCTCGGCTCGGCTAGTTGAGATGGCCATCTCAAAACTAAACCCAACTTGACTCGCTTAACTCAGTGGGCATTTGAGATTCATGACTAGTGTTATAATTTCATGGCATACATGACAATCTCCATTACGAAATCACCAACATATGGGATGTTGATTTTGAAGAGCTTAACGAGTAACTCATGAACTGGAATTGTTAAGTTTGTTCAATAAATGATCTCAATTTCAAAACTCGTCTCGCATCATTAGTTCCCAAAGTCGAGCCAAGTCATGAGTTACTTGTTTACCTCGCGAGTCCCGAGTTTTATTTCTAGCCCACGTAAATGATCATATGCTTCCACCTATTGGAGGTAGACGACTCTTCAAAATCTTTAAGGTTGGTCAAGTTTATTGAGATATAATCATACGTACATGGCTTCTCACAGGATGTACAAATGAATGTCAAGGTGCAAAAGGTGCTGGTAGACAGGATGATTTTGAAGAATTATATTGTAAATGTTAATCGCCAAAAAAAAGCTCGTTAATAACTCTTTTTCTTATTAATTGTAAAAAAATCAAGCTCTCTTCAAGATACCAAAAGAATCATCTCCTCTGGAAAAAAATTGTGTATTCCATTTTATTTTTTTTCTTTGGTAATTTTTCTATAATTCTGTTTATGAGAGAAAAGAATTATAGTTGAAAAAAATATTTGGTTTAAAAATCTAATATTTTCACCAAAAAATATTGTGATTAAAACAAGAATCATGGGAGAAAAGGATGGTCACTGCATTGTTGTACTCGGTACACATCCAGGTTGCACGTGTCTCCTGAAACATCCAGACAATACCTGTAGTCCGAAACGAACCAATAACACGTGGTCCCTCGTCGGCACTACCTTTGTCACCATCGGTGCCACCTGCCAAGGCACACCGAGAGTTCAATACAACTCATTGCAACAATAAAATTGACCCAGACTTACTCCTTGGAATTCTTTACTTCAACGCTTGACATTTATTCATTTAGGATCTGTTTAATTCAAAGAATTTTTAAAGAAATTCTATAGGATTCTTATCCATAGGATTTTTTTCAATAGCTCATGGTAGGAATCATATAGGGATAAGAAATATACAGGAATGGCTTGCCGTGTCATGTGGAATCCTATGGGCGTAGAAAGTTTTACAAATGGATGTTTGATTGAAGTGAAGGAAAACCACAGGAAGCGCTTAGTTTTGCCGTGAGAGAGGCGTCCACACGTTTTCTTCCCGCCAGAATTTTTTCCATGAGATCAGAGCTCATGCTAAATTTCATATGAAATTGCACTAGAGAGTTCCTACGGGAACAGTTCATGCAAGTTACAATCCTCTAAATCAAACAATCCAAATAAAATTTTCAGAGGATCTAAATCCTACGAGATTCCTGAGGCAATCCTTGAATCAAAGGGGGCCTTAAAGGAATAAATCCTTCAAAATTCCTATACATGGATTTCATACACTACAATTCTATAGGATTTTTAATAAGAGATGAGACCTCTTGGAAAAAATCATTTATGTCTATGATAACTATGACATGTACCTAAACCCTATAAAATTTTCTGTGTTTTTTTCTGCGGTGCAATCAAACAACTTATCTTACCGATTCCTATATTCTTCATTCATATAGGATTCTAAGTGTCATGTCATTCTGTTCCTACACTTTTCATATTCCTATGTTTTACAAATCCTTCGAATTAAACAAGCCCTTAGTGTCTGGACCGACGAGTTTCAATGGACCTTAAACGAGAATAGACAATTCTCGGCCGCTTCCATGTACAATGCACTAGCCCAGTCAGTCGTATCGGTAATAGGAAAATATGGAGGATGAAGATACCGTTAGAAAACAAGATTTTTGGCTGGTATCTTCGTCGAGGGGTGATTCTTACTAAAGATATTTTTATTAAGCGTAACTGACATGGACAAAAAAGTGTGTCTTTTTTTTATTACGATAAGACAATCAAACATTTACTTTTCCAATGCCAGTTAGCTCGTTCTATATGGTCAGTCATCCAAGTAATTCCAGACTTGCGTCCTCCCACGTGGTGTTGCCAATATCATTAGAAATTGGTTACACGTCATTACTCACATGTACATAATTTTTCGTAGGATGGGAACTCATTGCCATTATTTAGTCGTTGTGGCTATATAGAAAAGAAAAAGTTTTTAATGTTAATTTGTCTTCTCTCTAACAGGTTATCTACCGGTGTATAGGTACATGGTATTTCCTACACCGTGTGGCGTTTCACGACATTTTTATGGAGATATGTAATCGGCTAGAGGCTACGGCGAGAGACTTATTTACTCGACGTGGATGACAGCATAATCTGCGGATAAGCCCTCCAATGCCTTAGACGTTTTTTATAACTTCTCATGATGATATTAATTCGTCTATTTATTTCTGTACATCCATCTTAGCTATGTAGAGGCAGAATGTAAAGCTTAAAACTCTTTAGTTAATAAAAGAGTTTATGCTTTATCGAAAAAACAAAACTGAGTAGTAAAAGCTATACTGAATGTTGCTTGCACGCTACCAAGGCGATGCTGGTTAGTTAACCTACTACTACTACTAACCGGCGGCAGCGTAGAAGATTTAACAACGGGGGCCCTTTGCCCCCTCAAATGAAAGAAGAAGAGAAGCGGTGCCTTTCTCGTCCTCTCCTCGCCATGGCAATAAAATTCAGCGTCAGACAAAGCTTCAGCTAGCGGACGGACGACCTACAGTACTACAGTCTACAGTGTACAAGTTGCTTGCCCTTCACCGACCGAGCTTTGGCTTGGGTTTGTTTGTTTGTTGATCAATCCATCCGTCCCTTTTCGCCCATCTTTTCGGGGCAATTATATTAACCACTAATCGCATCAGCTTTGCCACGCTAGAACAAGCAAGGCTCCGTGATTCGCTGACAGGAGACATCATGCGTGTCTGTCGTCTGTGGGTAGTACAGTACCGGCGACACGAGTCCATGGCCATTTTGCTTTCGTCTAGGTCTAGCTAGGTGAGATGGCGCCGTCAGGGCAGAAACACGGACTGAAGCTTCACAGGGAAACAGAATTAAATTAAACCGACCACGCGTACGTACTCTAGTTCCTCAAGGAAGATCAAAGTTGGCGGCAACTATACAGAAGAAGACCTGAGTAGTGGCAGCGCGCGTCAAGTCTTGAAGAATATATGGTCCTAGTTTTTCTCGGTTAGTGGGGTGGGGCCAAAACATGGACACCAGTACGTACGCCACCACCCGTTTCCGTCCACACAATGTGACAACCGACCACCATCAGCTTCCCATTACTTATATTCATGGATGGATGCTCATGCAGGCGTGTTGTCAATCATTAAACCTAGGCTTTATTCCAGCTCAGGCTCCCACAATAATCTCGTCATTGATCAGCGATATGCTTCCTCTGTTCCACAATAAGAGCATCTCCACTCGTCCTCCTCCGTGCGGCGGCGTTTGACACGGCCTGATTTTGGACTATATAGGGGCGTCGGATAGGTCGGGGGCGATAACTCGCAACCATGCCCCTCGTACAAAAAATAATCAAACGTTCAAACACGTCAATTTTTTTAATTAATTCACCAGACACTTTAATTTTTACATTGAAAGGAAAAGATAAAAGGCTGAAGGCGCTGCTCTCGCTAGGAGGGCAGCAGTGGCGATGGCGGCCCTTTGCCGACATCCCACACGTCAAACAACAAGCTGTATCTCACTAGCTGCGTGTCGGCCTGCTCCCTTGCTCGGTCACGCTTCGCACGCAAGTCAGCGTCGTCGCGCTCTCTGAGCGACGCATAGAGGAACCGCTTGCAGAAGTCGTCGAGTTCTTGCAACTGACGGTGCTCCGGCAGGAAAACTTCGCGAAAGATGTCCCACCCGTATGGCTCGCCGGTGGCCCAGTAAAACGGCTCTTGGGGTATTGGGGACAGCGAAAGCCCGTGTCCGTGCTCATGCCAAATATGGAGGTTAGTCACCCGCTTTTCGAGTGGATACTCGAACTCGGGGTCGAAACTGACCTAGCTCAGCTCGTCGGTGTTGGCTATGCCGGAGTCGTCGGAGTCTATCCACTCCATGCTGGAGCACTCCGAGTCGGTGTGGTTAGCTCCAAGGAGAGACGAAAATGGGTGCCATGGCTCTCCCACGAACGGCGGGCGAGGCGGGGAACCACGATGAACAGACATGGTTGTGCGCCGGTCCTACCGGCGAAACAGCACCTCCGGTCGCCGCCCTATATATAGCTAGAGAGGGTGTGAGGTGTGGGCATGGTGTAGATCTGCAATGACGATGGCCGACGCACCTACATATAGTGAGAAAAGGACGAGAAGTCCGGACGGGAAGCGGTGGAAAAGACGGAAAGAGCATGGCGAAAGAATGCGCTGGCAAGCAATTTCGCCGCCGCGTGGGTGACGACGGAACAACGCTCGGGAGACGAGCCATCTATCTCACTGTCAGGACTGGTCCACCTAGTTTTCAGCTCCATCAGATAAAGGTTTAGCGAGAAGTCAAAGCCTCATGCTTATATAAAGCCACATGCCTGCTTCGCAGCATCAGAGAAAGGTTTCAGTATGTGTTGATCAGAGCATCGCGAGCCACTGACTTATTTCTCCATCGTAGCAAAAGCAGAGTGGTTACGGTGGCCAGAGATTGATCGCTGGGCGTCTATCGAGTTGGGTGCCGGGCGCCGCGAGCTTTGCGGCCAAGATCGAGGGCGGGAAACGCGCCATGGGATCGAAGGAGGAGCTCGCGCTCCGGCCGGTCTCCACCGTGAGCGACGGCCGCGGGTTCGACGGGAAGGCGAACCCGTCATTCAGGGTGTACTACAGCCTGCGCGCCGGCGCCGTGCCGTTCCTCTGGGAGTCCGCGCCCGGCACGCCCAAGAGAGGAGCCGCGGCGGCCACCGGCGCCAACGCAGTGGTGCCCGAGAGCAGCGCTGCCGGTGACGGTGGTGCTGCTATGCTGCCGCCCATCTCGCCTCCGCCGTCGTACCAGTCGTTGGAGCTCAAGGGGGGGAGGAGGGGGTGCCGGCGGAGGACGGGAGGAATCGTGAGGGCGCTGATGGGCATGATCGGGCTCAGCGCGGGGAAGAGCCAGCGTTTGTCGCGCCGGCGTCACGCGTCGTATCTTTGAGCTTGATGATGGCTGATTCGCCACGGGCGCATAAATTCCTTATTACGATGGCACTTCTTCATGTTTTTGCTGGGATCCTTATTGTCAAGATCTCGTTAAATATGCATCATCACTTCTCAAAAACAAATGCACAAAGAGAAGAACTTTTTTTATACGTACCGTATCTTGTACTCCTTCTGCATGCTAAAAGAATGATTATATTGTGAAACAATGGGGTAGAAAGGAATGGAGAAAAGTTAGTCGCAAGAAATCGACACAACTCTCCCTTTCCCCTCTGCTACGACCTGTGCTTCGGTATCCCCCCTTGAGGGAACGTTGAGGAAAAAACCAAGTTTGGGTCCGTTTCACCCGGGTTTAAGGTCAGTGTTGGACCGGGTCTTTTATACCGCGAGGACATACGTACACTTATAGCAGAGTAGAATACGCGTGATCTGGACCGGGAGACCGAGCGGTGGGTCAACATAAAAGGTGGGTCAACATAAAAGAAAATCCTCGTCTTTGTTGCCTCCGTCTCCATCGGATGTTTTCTCAAATTATCTTAGAAGTTAGAACATCTCTACCTGCATTTTTAAGAGGACGTTTTCATGCCCATTTTTTTATCTGAATGACAAAAAAATTCCAGTCACGTTTCTAAAAAGAGCTTGGTGGCAGTAATGGCGGAGAGGTATCCGGGCGACCCTGCGACGGTGAACGGCTTCGGCCGGCGGTCTCTGTAGTCGTGGGAGGCGCAGATGCTGCACAACGCTGGCTACATGGCGCCGCCGGATTTCCGGTGCCTGCCGACCTGGAGCTCAGCGTCGTCGGCGTGCCGGTGCCGCCGATGTCTGAGGGCGTCGACATGGTGGAGGAGATCCAGGCCACCATTGCGGCCATGGAGGACCCGACGCTCGCCGATGACCAGGGCAACTTGCCGTACTTGGATACTTTCTTCGCCGAGAGTCGGAACTAGCAGCTAGCCACGCATGACGGCGTCGGCATGCCGCCAAAGCGGCACAACGCCACAGTGCGCTGTCGGCGGTGGAGCACTCCAGGACGGTTGCGGCCGCCTTCAGCACATCGCCCGAAACCGCCCAAGTGGGCTACCCTTCTCGCTCGCCATCATTGCCGTCGACACCGCTTTGGTGGTGAATTGGCTTCGAGGAGGATGGGAGGCCTCAACTCGCCCTCCTCGCCGCGCTCGTCTGCTCGGCGTCGCCACGCCGCCTCCGCTGGAGTCAAGCCGAGGTGGAGTTGTCGGTGCGCTTTGCCGAGGACGAGGTCACGCGCAGCCGCTGAGCGACGATGACGGGACCCAGGACGCCGACTACACATGCTTCTACCGCCACTCCGGCATGTGAGCGGTGCGCCCGGCGGCATCGACGTCTGCATCGGCATCAACATCGACATTAGCATCGCCCAATAGTTATTAGTATTATGTTTTGTTTACTTTTCTTTAGCCTAATCCATTAAAAAATTGAGTATATATCCGAATTTGACATAATATGTATGAACTCGTTTATGTTTAAATAAAATCGTCTAAATTTTACCGAATTTGTTCGAAATTTAGCCAAAATTGAAAACTTGGCCTGAGAACGTGAATGAAAAACTGGACGTCCTCAGATCGAATGTTACACTCATCCGGCGCTAAATAACACCGGAATTAAGTTTGATTGGTCACGGAGGACCCAAACCCTAGCAGCCAAACTCACCCAACTAATAGTCCACGCATTTGCTTCAGAACCGCACACGGGCTGACAAATCTTTTTTTTTCCTACCCACAACATAACACCTTCGATACGCACAGCAGAAAAAAAATAACAGGACTATACCGGTTCCTAATCTAACCGAAACCCACTCTAAAAAAAACCCAAAAGCCGGTTTTCTCATCAAACTTTTTCAAGAGGGAGATACCGAAGCAAGCCTCTGTATAGCTAGGATATGTTCTCTATGTACATTTTCTTGATTCTTGGCATCAGACGGTTGCCTAATCTATGGATCTGTGTTATCATCGAATGCATCGAACAGTTGGGAATTGTGAGAAAGATCACCAAATTAAGAGGACAGTGAAAGAATAATTTCCACCGTAAACAGTTGGGTGACTGCGACATTTGGTCCAGACCTGGTAAGATCCAATCGCACTCCCTGTGCGATCTTCTTTCTACACTACGGAACAAGTAAAAAAGTAGAATCAGCGACTGCATCATGGACTTCATTGATCACGAAAATCCAGTTTATGGAAGTCATCAACAGGGCCGCCAACACCAAGGGTTCACCCAACACAGCCTGACGGTTCATCTTGCTCCTCTGCAGTCTGTTGTGTGCCGGTCTGAAGAGTGCAATTACCGAAAACTTTGAGATTTCTAATCCCGTCTTGCTTCGGGAGATGGTCATCGACCGGCAAGCCTGTTGCTCCCGTCGTTCAAATCTACTGCTCACGTAGTTTGTCATCTTAGCAAATATATAAGACTGTACCTGAACCAGGTGTGTTTGACACCGTAGCGTTTCAGGTATTGTCACGTTGTACTTTCTTTTTGAGTTAGCTACTAGCTAGCTAGTTTTCAGCAGCGGCGGCGAGGGAGGACGCAATTTGTGCGCATATATACTTGGGTCGTGGGATGTCACGACTCGGTAGGAAGTCAAGGCCACGACCAACGCTATGGATAAAAAAATAAAGGAAAATAAAAAACAGTAAGTTGAACACTGCACAAAATATATCGTTGTCTCTGTCTATTCTTCAGTTTCGTCAGAGAAACAGAGTGAGGTAGAGAGCGATTTGGAACAACAGAGTGGTGTACCAGATTTGTCCTGGAAAAACGTGATGACCGATGTTAGTTTTGTCTAGAAAATGTGCCCAGTAACTTGATGAAGATTAATGTTGTTCCTGGCAGACTTCGACCCGTCCTCGAAACATCCAATCCTGATAGCCGCATTCTCCATCGCGCTAGCAGCAAGCCGTTACTGATATCCTACATCTGTCCAGGAATTCTAGCTCTGGTATTCGAATTTGGATCATTCGAGATACTAGCTAGTTTTTGACAGGGTGATTGCTACACTGCTACGGACTGCAACAATAGACCTTGACTGGGATCCATCAGAGTTTGATTCTTAATTAGAAACCAGGATCGTGAGTCTTATAAAAAAAATGCACCAAAAAGTTATGTCAGAGCATCCCTAACCCATAATTGCTCCTCTAACGGCCCGAAAACGCACCTAACCAAAAACCCAAAAGCCCAAAAGCCTATATATGAGCGGATTTGAGAATCCTGACCAAAAAATATCTTCCTCTCTCTCCCATATTTGCTCCTCCTAGCGGCCGATGCGAAAAACTCCACCGCTCTTCTCCGTCGCCGCCGTTCTACTCCCCACCACTCGTCCTTCCACCCGAACCCTCCGGAGATGGCCGGATCGAGCCGCAGGTTGCCGCCGCCAATCCGTAGCACCGTTCGGGGCCGCGGCACGCCCCGTGGCCGAAGATCGAGGTCACCCAGCCTCCCACCGCCGCCGACAAGCAATTACCACGGCGTGCGGCAGTGGGGGACCTGGGTCGCTGAATCACCGACCGCAACACCGGCCGCTGCCACTGGCTTGGAGCCTTCCAATCAGCGCGGTAGGCAGCGTGGGCGCATGACATCAAAAACGTCGAGATCCATGGCAGCGATTGCGGCCCTCTTAACTTCCCCTAGGCCAGCCCGACGGGGTCCTAGAGCTCTTCTCCGCTCCTAGCCGCGGCCGAGCCACGCGCATCGCTTAGGAGGACCGAGAGGCACGGGAGCGGCTCGAGGCCGAAGCCGCTGGCGAGCGGTACATGGCGGAGCTCCGGCGCCAGAATCCCGACCGTGTTGTTGTGGAGGCCACGCACTACGAGGAGTACACCGCACGTCGCGGCCTCGCCTCTTCCTCCTTGGCGGTAGGGCCTTCTTCCTCATGGTCGATAGCAGGGGCTTCTTCCTCCGTGACGGCGACTATGCCTTCCTCGGTGCCAGCTAGGAAGTCATCGACCTCGGCGACAGTGACACCGACTCCACCGACAGCTTCGACGCGTGGCTCGATAGCCTCGGCAAGTAGGTGGACACAGACGCTCGGCGGCGTAGCTAGGGTTTCTGTGACGGCCACCGACACCGGTGACCATCTTAGTGTTAGAATCTATGTATGAACTATGCAATGTGTGTATGAACTAAGTGTTTTAGTTTGATTTTGATGTGTTTATTGATCAAGTGTCTAGCCGAAGGTTAAATTTAGGAATCTAAATAAAGGGGATCGAATTCGGCGGCCGAAGTTTAAGTGTGCCAAATTCGGCTCTAACGTTAAGGGAATCTGTTAGAAATGCTCTTAGCTAGGCTTTGAATTTGCTCCAAAATTTTCGGAACGGTACAGCTATCTGCACAGTGCCAGCAGTTGGCAGTAGTAGACAGAGCAGGCAGCAGGGGTGCGACGACATTGGTGTTATCTGATTACAATCTTTTGCACTGACATGGATGCGAGCTAATCTGGCAAGAGGCAATCAACACCGCCCCGCGTCCAACTATTTGAAATCCTAATAATCGGCTGATCAATCTTCCCCGCCATCTGATGAGTGATGACACGGTGGCATTACTCTGCTTGGTCCCTACGCTTCCCCCTCCCGACTCCGACTCTGCCTCGGCGACCTTCCCCTCCGCCGCCATGCCCACGCTCGATCTGGATCGATATAGCCCTAGCGACCGTCCCTCAGGTGTAGCACAATCCATCGACTCCTCACCACCAAATCAATCGCCATGCCTGCGCTCATGCCCAAGCGCCCGTCCACCGTCCTTGGCGAGATCCGCCGCGAACTCGATCAGCGCAGGAAGTTCGCCGCCGTGGCCAAGGGACGGATCATGAAGCAGTCCTCTGGTCGGTCGCCGACGCCGATCCCCAGCGCAGCAGCAGGAGCATTCCTCCAGAGCAGGCCCATGCCGATCCCACGCAAGCAAGGCATCAAGAAGCCGTTCCTGTCGACGCCGCGGCCACGCGCGCCTGCAATCTCCTACTTGCCGCTGGAAGAAGCTCCGAAGAGGTTCACTGCTCCGAAGGGCCGACCCACCCCGTTCGCCATGAACGGTTCCGGCGTCGCCAGCAGGGGAATCGAGAAGCCGTTCGTGCCGATGCCGCAGAAGACTGCCGAAGCGGAGGCGACCAAGAAGCCGGTCGTACCGATGCCGCAGAAGCCTGCTGAAGCGGTGGCGAACAAGGAGTCCTCCGTGCCAACGCCCCTGCCTCGCCTATCGTCGGCCGGCGTCGAGCCCATTCGGACAGGAACGAGGGTGTGCGTGCGGACGCCGATGGGGACGCTGCCCACGGGGATGCGCCTCTTTATCTGGCTCAGCGCCGTCGTCGTTTCAGATGCGGAGGAGGGCTACTTCGAGGTCAAGTACAACGGCAACTTCCCGCGCGACGACCCCTCCCGCGACGTGCGCGTCGCCAGGGATCAGGTGAAGATCATGCCATCCTCGCACCGCTGATCACAAGGCAGCGGTTGCCGACTCGCAGGAAGCCCAAGGTCCCCGCTTGTACTGGGACTGGACTGGAGTAAGATGGAGACGGCCAAGAAGCGTTGCGGAGCCACTCCGAGATCGTCTTGCCGCGGCGCTGAGGTCCTTGCAATCGGGAACGTATGTACTTCAGGATTTAGAGATCCGACAATGTCTTCTTGCAAGTTTTTTGGTCAGAGAAGACACTGAGATGTAATAGCTAGGATATGTTGTTCTAGATGTAGTACATGTTCTTGATTCTTGGCATCAGATGGTTGCCTAATGTATGAATTTGTGTTATCATCGAATACATGAAATTTTTGGAACACAATTAGCCGGATGTTGTTTCCACCGTATTTTGAATTGGTGTTCAAGATGAGAAATGTTATAAGATTGGAAATACGTGTCTTTAGTCAGGGAGTCAGGATATGAAACAGAGGTGACTCAACTGAGTGGAATGCCAAAGAAATTAGCTACATCTGTGTAATTTTGTACTAGCACAAGCAAGGCGTAAACAGTTGGTAATACTGAGATCACCAAATTAATAGTGAAATAAGAATAATTTCCACTGTATAAACAGTTTTGGCTGCCTGCCCCTTTTGGTTCAGACCTGGTAATTTCCAGTAGCACTTCTCCAACACGGAACTAGGGAAATAAAGGTCGAATGAGGAACTGCATCATGCATGGACTCCATTGATCACGAAATCCAATTCATCATGGAAGTCAACAACAGGCCAGGGCCTTTGGCAACAAACTAAAGCTTTGGCTCGGCCTTCATCAAATCGACACGGCACTTTGGCAACAATTCCACTCCGTCAAAGAGTAGTGGAAGAAGGCAATCCACAAGAAAGGAATGAAAGGAATGCAAGAGTTTTTCGAGGCCACTCCGTTACCGTGGATATGATGGTAACAAAAATCAAGAATGAAGCTCGTCTTTGGTGCTTTGCAGGGGCAAAAGCTAGTAGCAGTTTAATCTTTTGCGAGTAATTGTTTTGTTGTTGGTCTTGGCTTTTTGTCAAGATATGGTTTATAAGCACTCTTTAAAACTCTTCTCCTTAATCAATAAAAATGGCAAGTCTTTTGCCTTGTTTCAAGAAAAAACAACAGGCCAGGGCCGTCAACACCAAGGGTTCACCCAACACTCCTCGAAACAGGCATACGCCCAGCTATATAAATATAGCCAACAACATTAAGACCGCTGCCGGTCCAGACAGCACAACGCCCAAAAGAAAAATAAAGAAAGAGAAAAGAAACAGAAAAGAAAAATAAGAGAAAACAAAGCCGACGATAGTGGCTCAACGAAACCGAGAATGACCCGCAACCGTTGCGCCCTCCGGAGAATTTCCACCACGATCCTAGCGCTCCGAAGCGTCGCGTATCAAGCAGCACCTCCAAGAAGGGAAACGACGACAACGCCGCTGCTGCCCGGAATGGTCCTAGGGTTTCCCCCGATACGCAACGGGAGGTGGGGAAGAGATACACCCGATGCCCTTCAGGAAGTACAGCGACACCCGCAGGCGTCACAGCGTCGGTGTCTAGACGACAAGGATTTCTCCCGACCCCTCAAAAAACCACACTCACGGACGCTTCGGATTGCTCCACCAATCTCGACTCCCACCAACATACGCCACTGCGGTCTTGAAGTCATCCCCGTCGTTTCACCAAGACCCACGCTGCGAGGCTGGTTCGACCGAAGAGAAGAGGCTTCGGCGAGGGTCGGCGGTACAGTAGCACGCGGAAGGGAACTACCTCCACCGCCGAAGGCGATAGCCGACCGGATGAGGTCAAGAGGCAAACGGCCCTCATCGGCCCGGCCGAGCCTAAACAGGCTCGTGAAGCCCCACCGCTTCACTGCAGCAGGGGTGCCACCGTCTCCGCCAACCCAAGCGTGAGACCCTTACTCCTCGGCCCACCAGAGGACCCGTCGTACTGCAAATCCCTGCCGCCAAGTGGTAGCGCCACCACCAGCGTGCTCTCCCGGGCCAACCGGACCACCGTCGGTCTAGCCACACCCCATGACCCGTCCATGCACGCCAAGCGCAGCCAAACCACAGCTCTGAGGACTGTGGAGTCGAGAGCGGTATCACGAGCACCTGCAAAACCAGAGGCAACGACTAGCTCCTCCGAGGCTCGCCTGGCCCAGATCGAGGCCCGCCTGGCCCAGATCCGCGCCCGCCAAGCCAGGGAAAGGGCCTGCCTAGCCCAGATCGGGCCCGCCTGGCCCAAACCTGGGCCGCGCCGTCGCCGCCGCACAGGGCCAGCAGTCCCCGCCCTCGCGCACCCCCGTCTGAAATCGCCGCCGCCATGTCGCCCCTGCACGAGCGGGCCAAGGCTGCCGCCTGCCAAGAGGGCCACCGACGACGCTGCCTCCAGAGCAGGAGGAGGACGCCACGGGAGCCCCCCGACCACGCCGCCCACCGCCTCCAGCTGCGGGATCCGCCCGCATGGCCACACCCTGCCACGCCGAGGCTGCCGACCCGCCCAACCTGCACCGCTTGCGACCCTCCCGGCGTCCGGGAAAGAAAAACTGCGCCGCTTGACGCGCTGCTTTTTCGCCTGTGGTTCACCCAACACAACCGGCTCATCTTGCTCGTCCGCAGTGCACGTTCTGAAGGGTGTTGTGGAGATTTCTGATCCCGTCTTGCTTCGAGGGATCGTCCCAGCGAGCCCGCTGCTCTTGCCGTCGTCGCCGCCGTTCCGGTCTGAAGGGTACCAAGTCTGGCCTGGGAAAGACGTGACGATCAGTGGTAGTTTTGTCGAGAAAATGTGCCCAATACTATACTAATTCATGAAGATTGATGTTGTTCCTGGCTTGATTAGAGCCTGATTCTTAGAAAGCAGAAACGTGAGCCTTATTATAAAAAATGCACCAAGAGACCTCCTCTTATCAAGGAGTACTGTTAGCTAGGCTTTGTACTTGCTCCGAAATTTTCATAACCTAGGTGCGTACGTATGTGAGCTAGCTGTACACTAGTGCGCTTTGCCCACACCAGAACAGTACAGCTACCTGCACACGGCCAACAGATGGAAAGGGAAATACCGTACGTGCTTTGAGCTCAACAAGAAAATAATCCGGTGGGCGTTAGCCCCGGAGAGGGCCGGCGTTGCAAACGATGTTCTTACCTACGTTTGTATAAATACACCATGTATGAACGCCTTTTTTTTTCATAAGCTCGCCCGCGGTTTCGGTCTCTTCTTCTTCTTCTTCTTCTTCTTCTTCTTCTTCTTCTTCTTCTTTAGGTTTGCATGCATGACACAATGTACTAGTATCTAGCATTTGTATTTTTGATGTTTGCAGTTAATAATTTGTGTCATTTTCACTTACTAATGTAACTCCGTGCATCTCTTCAGCGTTAATCCAATGGCAACCGAGCAGAGGATTAAGAGAATGAAGATGTCGTGGCCGGAGGTGGTGGGATGGCATGTTCTGCCGGCGGTAAACAAGATCAACGCCGACAGGCCAGACCTAGAGATCGAGGTCCACCACCTTACTGGTAGCCGTGTGCCGTTGGGCCACGATATGAAGCGCGTTCGCGTCTTCACTACCGCCGGAGGCCACGATGGGATCGTCGACCGGATGCCTGTCGTGGGCTAGCCAGCCCCCTGTGTCCCGTGCTTGCATGCTCGCTCTACCCTCTAGTCGACTGGTCCCGATACTATACTATACCCTCTAGTCCTGAGACTAATATGTTTTTCCCTTATCACAAATAACACACTCTTGTGTAACTACGATTATGTACTCTGCATTATTCAATTTTCAGTATGTGTGTATGCTCCATGCATGTTTACATCGGACAATCAATTGCTTTGGCCTTTTCACTTTTGTTAACAAAAGGTCTTACTTTATCGATCAATTAACCAAATCTCATCAAATCAAATAGCGTAAACATGCAAATAACAAATATTCCTAATGAAACTGAAAGTACACCAAATATCTTCAAACGCGTCTTCTCTAGCTAGCTCCTCTTCTTTTGCATCTATCTCCTCTCTTTGCATCTTGACATTTCTCCAAGACCTGGGGGGAATCGATAGCAGAAGGTCAAGCCTGCATAGGTATAGGTCCACCATGCGATTTCTTGGCCTAAACATGTCCACATCTTCACCACCACCGAAGATCGCGACGGGATCGCTGCCCGGATGCCTATCATGGGCTAGCTATCTAGACAAATCTATGACAAGTAATTCGGGACGAAGGGAGTATTAATTTTCATGATAAAACGTTCGATTGTGTGATCCTACTTATGGTGTTAACTCTGTATTATTTATTTGTAGGACTATGAAGTGTGTGCTCCATGCGTGTTTACAAGGGATAATCGATTTTTTGCTACATGTTCTATTTTTGGAAAAGGCCCGAGGTCATATATTATCTAAAAACAAGACCTTACAAGAAGAAAAAACCCGGTTCTTGAAAAGTTCAGCGCCATCTTCCTTCTTTTTTTCCACTTCTGATTTCTCATTTCTCGCTATACCCATAAATGTTCGAAATATGGATCGTTTATGTATGGTCCTAAAAGTATAAGATTTCCCAAAGTATTGGGCTTAGTTTACTTAATAAACAAAACTTGTAGAAAAACATAACTATCGAAACCTGCTCTAAGAAAAGACATGGAGTGAGCATTTAGGATCTTGCAATCCCGCTTTGTCATTGTGTGTGGACCGGCTAAGTTATGGTTCACAAGACACTCGAGAGGATCATGACGTTGTACATCATTATGCATAACATACTCATATAGGACGAGCATGACCAAGTTCGTTCCTATGTTTATATATGTACGTGAAGAAGAATCCGACCCAAACTATGATGAAGATTGGATCAATAGGTTTTCGAGTGTACTCCAGGAGATCGAAGACCAAGAGGTGCGCAGACAACTCTGGGCTGACTGGGTTGAGCGGTTGGCTAAATATCTTGATGTTTGGACGGCTTATTTCTTGAACTTATTTGGGCAACTTCCTTGGTAAATTTTGTGTTGTGCGGTGCATTATGTTATTTGTTTGTATTCAAATCCAAATTTGAACTTAATCTTTGTGTATTTTGAATGATGTTTGACTTTGTGATTATGTATTATAGAGGTTCGAATTATTATATATGTTTGATTGAAAATTGCATAAAAACAATAGATAGATAGATAGATACTTGTAGAACAAAAAGTTCAGGACGACAGTTTCTAGAAGACTAATGGCGATGAGTAGTTTTAAATTCCCTAAACATTCTCTCACAAGTCCCTAAAAAGGTACCCTCATCCAACACCGACGCTCGTGCTAGGGTGCACGCACTACGGGAGAAGACTGTCCCGGAATCCCGTCGGTGTTGGCTGCGCCGATGGCTGTCGTCGGCGTACTAGCCCGTAGTTGTAGCCCCTCTATCCGTCGGCATAGAAAAGCAGCCGGTGTATATAGCTATGCCGACTTTGCAGTCGGCATAGACCATATGGGTCCCACCTTGATTACTAATAGCCGTTTGGCTATGCCGGCCTAGACTTTTCCAAAAAGAAATTAATTTTTTCCAACTTTTTTTAAACTTTTTTTAATTTTTTAACTCATTAATCTCACAGGAATAATTTTAATTCTAAGTACACTTAATCTTAAGTCAAATTGCACTCGTAGTCAAACTTCTCGATCGGTCACCATTCATAACACTACTCCAGCCCCAACACGCTTAACTTCTCTATCCCTTCCACATGAGCTTCCGACAAAGAAATTAGAACTTGTTCTGAATACTATCATATATCAATCCTATTAACTATTGGACTACAATGTTATACGTCTTTATTTTTTATATTCCATATAATTATTTAAGTAAACAACAATAAGTAAGTAATAATAATGTTGAATTCAAATAAAAATAAAATAAATTTTATTTATTTTTCCTTTTCCATTTAATATTGAATAATTCATATCTACGAATCCGTAAATCGTAATTCGAAAAATAATATATCCAAATCGATTAGAAAAATTGAGAGGAATCCAAATATGACATCCCGATAATCTATTTAATTATGTATCATATCTTTTTGACACCAGACCAACCAAAACTATGTCAGGATTCATGAAACACCTCTTTTTGGCACTCAGAAAATAGAAAATGGTTTTTTGGTGCGAAGAAAAGGAAACCTTGCATTGGATCTCTGATGAAATAGCATATTATAAACCTAAAAATGATTTTTTTTCAAAATATCATGAGCATCAGATCATGTACCTATAGTTTAAATCTGACTCACTTCCTACTGGTTCAACATGAATTTGACTTTTTCACGAGGGGTGGATCGAAAGGTTTGATATATCCCAGTTGGGACATTTTCCATGCAAGGTGGTCTAGTATTTTTGAAAAATGGGGTGGTACTATTTTGAAACTTTCATTTGGTGGTTGCTTCACAAAACACCCTGTTATTTGCACTCGGAAAATGAAAATAGCTTTTTGGTGCGGCGAAAATAAAAACTTCCTCATGCAACGTTGTTCGCCATCCCATGATGCGCATGCATGCATAATATGGGAAAAATATCGCAAAATATACCACGATTTTGGCCATAAAATTGGTCATTTGACTTGAAAGCCAGGAAACCTCGATTGAGATAGGTCTTTTTGTGAAGGGTTTTCTGAGACACAATGAATATACCAAGGTTGGTATTTTTACTTGCAACTATGTCACATAATATGACACCACGTGAAGGTTTTGCATTTTTTTGATCGTTTTTGAAATTTTTATGCTCGTTTCAAACTATCATCAAACTTTCTAAATCGGCGGGCATGAAGAACCTTAGCCCGGGGCTTAGCCTCGCTAAACTTGCATTGGATCTCTGATCAAATAGCATATTATGAACCTAAAAATGATTTTTTCCAAAAATCATGAGCATCAGATCATGTACCTGTAGTTTAAATCTAACTCACTTCCTCTCGATTTGGCAGAAATTTGTCTTTTTCACGAGGGGTGAACGGAAATGTTTGAGATATCCCGGCTGAGACATTGGCCATGCAAGGTGGTCTAGTATTTTTCAAAAATGGGGTGGTACCATTTTGAAACTTTCATTTGGTGGCTGCTTCACAAAACACCCTATTTTTTCACTCAAAAAAATGAAAAATGGCTTTTTGGTGCAACAAAAAGGAAAACTTCCTCCTGCAAAATTGTTCGCCATCCCATGATGGCACATGCATGCATAATATGGATACATTATCGCAAACTATACCGCGATTATGACCATAACATTGGTCATTTGACCTGAAAGCCAGGAAATCTCGATTGAGATAGGTAATTTTGTGAAGGTTTTTTGAGACACAATCAATATACCAAGGTTTGTATTTTTACTTACAACTATCTCACATAATATGACACCGCGCGAAGGTTTTGCATTGTTTCGGTCGTTTTTATAAAAATATGCATGTTTTAAACTATCGTCAAACTTTCTAAATCGGTGGGCATGAAGATCCTTAGCTCGGGGCCGAGCCTTGCTAAACTTGCATTGGATCTCTGATGAAATAGAATATTGTGAACCTAAAAATGATTTTTCCAAAAAATCATGAGCATCATATCATATAACTATAGTTCAAATCTAACTCACTTCCCATGGATTCGGCAGGAATTTGTCTTTTTCATGAGGGGTGGACCGAAAGGTTTGATATATCCCGGTTGGGACATTGTCCATTCAAGGTGGTCTACTATTTTTTGAAAAATTGGGTGGTACCATTTTGAAATTTTCATTTGGTGGTTGCTTCACAAAACACCCTTTTTTTATACTCGGAAAATGAAAAATGGCGTTTTGGCGCAACTAAAAGAAAACTTCCTCATGCAACATTTTTCATCATCCCATGATACATATGCATGCACAATATGGGCATATTATAGCAAACTATGGCACGATTTTTCATTGTTTCATTCTTTTTGAATAACATCAATGAAACACCGTTCACTAATATTACATCCCTCAGAATGGCATAACAGATACACAGCGGGTCCAATACATGGCTAAAGGTTACAACTCACTCTTTACATAAGATCCAGATTGGCATTGCTGCTATTACAATGCACTACAGAGATAGGTTCTTTGGCTAGAGATTTTATTTCTATCTAATCAGTAACTTCGTCTTCACTTGAGTTGAGTATATGTTGTCTTCTTTGTCTTTATTGAAAAGCTTTAGCTCTTGACGATTCCTGGAGCATAACTTGATGTAGACATCTTCTTACTGGCTTCAGAATCTAGCAAGGGTTGAGAAGATACTTTGAGTACGAGCGTTGACATGGTTATACCCTACGGGTACCCGATGTTAGCATACCTGGTCCAGCCCGACAGAAGGCCCACTCGACGACCTACCAGGGTCCATGACGCCTATGACAGTTCGGCTGCTATGAAGCCCATATGGACACGGAGTCTCAAGCGCACAAGACAAGGAAACCTCAAGACTAGAGTTTGAATACAACTTGTAACCAACTCGTATCGGTACCTGAGACCTAGCCTCCCCATATATAAAGGCTACGAGGGTCCAATGAGGAGGGCACGACCTACAGAAGCCATAACCCCTCAATAGATAGATCTACGATCTCCACCTTCATGATAGATCTACAGATCTAGAGCTCTCTTACAATATCTCTCTCATATTTTCGCATACACACCTCCACGCCAGATTGCATCTGCGCACCCCTGTAATCACCGGTTCCGCTGTAATCAAGAGCAGACAAGCAGGAGTAGGGTTTTCCCTCCGGGGACCTGAACCTGGATAAACCTCGTGTCCCGTATTGCTTGTTTTCTAACCGTTCCGCGATCTCCAGCATCCCCATCTTCTCCAAAACCCAAGTCCATAACAATGGGCATTGACGAGATCAAACCTCGTCAATTGGCGCCGTCTGTGGGAATCGGGGGCGCTGATTGTGCGATCGTGACGGTTCCATCACCAGCGATCTACGATTCGTCGGCTTATGGTCGAAGGAGACATCGCCGCCACCGTCCACGTCGTGCTGGGCAAGATCGCGTCCACGAGAGGACAAACATCACGTCACCTGCAGCTGCGCCGGGAGTTTTGTCGGATGATTCACCGATCTAGTGACCTGCGTAATCGAGTTTTACTGGGATTGGCTATACGTCGTGTGCATCTCAGGAAAAGCCAGATGCTGGATGACTGGAGCAGATCGGTTTGGTTAAAAAACAGATTCGATCAGCATGTGCTAAAGTCTCCTAGAAGCAGACAAAAATCCTGCACGTACGGTGCTTAAGTAGAAAATGAATCAAGAATATTGTCTATGAGATATCTTGGCAGCTGGATCAATCGCGTCGATACATCTTCGAGTACTTAGTCCGGCGATTGGTCATGACCCGGGGCAATGCCTGGTTTGTTCCGGATTAAAGGCAGCAAACGTTTGGCTGATTCTCTAAGATCGGATATAATATGTAGATGCTTCGACAGCAGCGGACGGCCTCACGATACAGTGACCTCAACATGGCGTACATCACAAGGCCAAAAAATACAACCAGATACAGAGCCGTGGAGACGACCCACATGTCGCCGTGTCGACTCCCTCGGCTAAAGGCCGCGTCACTCGTCTGCCGCCACATCGACTTCCTCCAAACAAAAATCCGACGACTTCATTGTGGTAACTCTAACGATCGCGCCGACTCTACGCCCGGGGTTGCGCCAACTCCGCCGCGTGACCTGTTTTGGTCTTCGACTCTAACGAACTGCTGCACTTTTCGACTACGTCGACCCTCTGTGATCTTCGATTGCGGCAAACTGCCGCCACCATCGGCCTCGGCGACCCGCTGCCGCGTTGACTCCGGTCAGCCGCGTCGGCTCTCGGACGCCGCCTCAACCACATCAACTCCACGCTCGGGGGCTACGGCCACTTTGGAACACGACTCGCAGCCATCGACCTGTTGCGTCTTCCGACTGCGATGACCCGATGTGATCTTCGATTGCGGCGACCGGTCGCATCGACTTCAGCGACCGCGAATCGGGTGCCCCTTCAACTCTGTTCATCCTCTACGATCTTTAGCTCCAATGACTCGGGGGCTCCCTCCGCTTCGGCGACCAGCCGCGGCCTTCGGCTCCAGCAACCCCCTACGGTCTTCGGCTCCGATGAACTGTGTGGCCTTCGGCTGCGGTGACCCACTGCATTCTCCCGCTGCGTTGTTCGGATGCGACGACCCTGTGTGGTCTTCGATCGCGACAATCTTCTGATGCTGAACTCACCATGGCCATAAAATCCGACAACCCATCGCCACTCCGGCTACGGTCCGCCGTGTTGACTACATCAGCCGCATGACCCGCTACCGTATCAACTTCGTCCACGACAACTACCAATAAAGCTAAGTTTCCCTCTACTTAGAGTTGATCCCTTTTTAACTCGCACTCGATACACTCGGGGGCTGCGCCCTCTTCGAGTAACCTAATGTGCCATCGGATCCACGCACTCGAGCACCTCGAACGCGACAGCCTGAGTAGCTGATTCTGCCCGATCGTCGAATCCTTGAACTCCGAGTGCCTCGGCAAGGTACTGAGACTAAGGGTAATCAGGATAGCGAAAAGGCCTAGCATATAGTGCAAAAGTGTCTGACTCGATCGGCACCAGAATCTTACTATACAAGCCGACAGGCAAATATTCTTTACAAGATACAAGTACTTCACAACTTTTTATGTTTTCTGCAGCTTACAAGGATATCGACTGCGTCGAGCTATTCTATCGGGTCCTCCAACAGGAGTCGACAAAGCAATTGTCTACGCCATAAACTCAAGGCCCGAGTCGAAACCCTCCTCGGATGGTTGCATCGCTTGATGCTACACAAGCGCGACGCTGACTATGTACCCGACAGAAGCAACATTGTCGACTTCATCTGCAACGTCGAGTCCTACCGGCTAGACGCCACATGACTCCATTACGTCGACTCTTTGGCTCCTTATGCGTGAGACGCTGACTCGATGCACTTCCGGGTCAGTGGTTCCTCCTCGCATGAGTCTCTGCCCGAGTCTACGACTCCGCCAGACACTCGGGGGCTACTCCTATCAGGAGCGCTGGCCGCACACCCGAAGTATGATTAAAGGTACTACACCGCTAAACTATTTCTTCGAGTCCTACGTCGAGTCTGCGACTCCACTACGGATTCGGAGGCTACTCCCATAGGGAGGATGGATTCAAGCATCCGAAAAATTTGTATCCTACGGACCAAAAGCTGAACAACGGCTGAATTAAAGTCTCCGCTCGAGTCTACGACTCGAACAGACACTCGGGGGCTACTCCCATAGGGAACGCTGGTCGCGCACCCTATGAATTCTTCGAGTGCGATCCTTCGGATCAACATGCAAAACTTTTCGGCAACTCTGCCCTAATTGACGCTAAGTGAGCAACGTTCTCCTTGGCCACCCGAAACACCTCCGCGGTGATAAACATTCGGATGCTGTGTCTGCGACGCAAAGATAAGACCTACAGATACCATCTGATGGCCTGGTTACGCACACGACTTCTCTCTGCTAGTAAGAATCCGTGCCAACAGGCACGATGAAAAATCCCGACGGACGCGTTGGGTACATCATTTAAATCCACTGGAATTCCACTCCTGTAAGTCCTCCGCGGCCTGAGTCGAATTACGCCAGCATATGTTCCGGGTTCGAGTCGAGGGACTCAAATCTGAAGAAGATCGTGTTGTTTTGTCCTGAGACAGTTAACTGACCCTGATCCGTTGGGAGAGTCAGGCACATGCATCAAAAATCCCTACACACTCAAATCATTCTCTAGCAAATAGAGACAGCTGCACCCGAAATATTGAAGAGTCCTCAGCCGAATCTACGATTCGACTGAACACTCGGGGGCTACTGACATGGTTATACCCTATGGGTACCCGATGTTAGCATACCTGGTCCATCCCGACAGAAGGCCCACTCGACGACCTACCAGGGTCCATGACGCCTATGACGGTTCGACTGCTATGAAGCCCATATGGACACGGAGTCTCAAGCGCACACGACAAGGAAACCTCAATACTAGAGTTTGAATACAACTTGTAACCAACTTGTATCGGTACCTGCGATCTAGCCTCCCCATATATAAAGGCTAGGAGGGTCCAACAAGGAGGGAACGACCTACAGAAGCCATAACCCCCCAATAGATAGATCTACGATCTCCACCTCCATGATAGATCTACAGATCTAAAGCTCTCTTACAATATCTCTCTCATATTTTCGCATACACACCTCCACGCCAGATTGCATCTGCGCACCCCTGTAATCATCGGTTCCGCCGTAATCAAGAGCAGACAAGAAGGAGTAGGGTTTTCCCTCCGGGGGCCTGAACCTAGCTAAACCTCGTGTCCCGTATTGCTTGTTTGCTAACCGTTCCGCGATCTCCAGCATCCCCATCTTCTCCAAAACCCAAGTCCATAACAATGGGCATTGACGAGATCAAACCTCGTCAAGCGTACTCAGCAAGTTCAGTAGAAAAGGAGTGTTTGATGCACTATAACTACAGCCACAGACCATAGGTCGTTGGCAATGCAAGTTTTCATAAACATTTCTTCAAACGTTGCTTTTATTCTGAAAATCTATGTCCATCAGCCTTCACGGGTTTACCAGAACCTTCATGGGGTTCCTTTCCCGCCGCGTTCGCAGCTCCTTCCCGGAACAGGGAGTAACAAGTTACAGTTCTTACACTCTGCAGAGGTGCGTTACTTTACCCATGAGAGATCAACTCTTTGTTGCACAACCGGGCAGCTTATTCCCGTCCACAATTCCATGATGTGGGGCCCAGAAGATGATCCAAGCCAATCACTGCCCCCTTCGCGACCTCGCATGCCTCCTTGGTGTACACCATGCCCACATAAAGAATTACGGCAATGGTTTGTACAAACCGTTAGATGCCAGAACTATCGTGGGACGATGAGGGTTCCCACCCATATGCTGCATATCCTCTACGAATTACCAATTAATATGCACGCTACGAGGATAACAGCCACGACCTGCACATCCGGCTTCATGCGAGAGGAAGAAGATACAGCTGACTTCTCCGTCCAATTCCAAATCTCATGGTCAACACGTAATATACGGCGCAAGAATCACTGGCGACATTGGTTGTTAAGTCCTAGGTGATATAGTTATGAACAGTGGTATCCCAACTGTCAGATTTAATAGATTAGCTGATCACCCTGGATCAATAATCAATAGTTCTCATTTTTATTGAAAATAGTGTTTTCTGTCCTTTTTCAAATGCAGGTGATGACAACACTGGATTTGTAAAATACTTTACAGAAAATAATCAAAGGACATGAGCAAGTGTGAACTTGCCTTTTGTGATTGCAAGATTATGCACTCACGATCTTCGAGTCAGTATAAGATCCAAAATCTGAAATCAGCATCATTGGTCCGGTAAGGACTAATGTTTAAAGAAGCAATATGCTTTTATGAATAAGTAATGTGATGCACGTTCTAAGCGCAAATCCTGGGAATAACGTTGTCCTAGGGTTTAGATTCCGAAAGTGGTTACTTTGGAATGTGTGGTCCTTTTGGATAAATTTCGTAGTTGTACTTTTATTAGAGTTTATGAGTGGTTGTAAACAACACATATGTAGGAGTAAAGTATACATACTTATGAAATACTAGTTAGGATTACTTATACAAGGTTTCTTATTTAAAGTGACAAAAAAGGATAACCTTGGAAGAAAAGGTTTCCCTTCTAAGGTCTAAACAAACTTTCTGGTTAGTTAGTGGTGGTTGATATTATTTGTTTGCTCAAATGTTTTGGCTTGAGTTGCTTTATAGTTAACTACTTCAGACCAAAGTTAACTATAAAACATATAATAATGCTTATAGTGTTATATTAAGATTTTGTAGACTAAAGTTAACTTTAAAATATAGATAGTTTTGAAAGTATCGTACTTATACATCGGTATCTTGTATATCTGAAATGTTTTCTTTAGGTTACTTAAGAATGTTTATTATGTTACTTGAGTAATGGTTTCTTGATGTAAGTATGGAGTAATATCATTTATCTTTTATAGATAAGTGAGTATAGTTTATAATCTAAACATACTATTACTTAACTACTTATGGGTTTATATAGTGTTGTGGTAGTTTTTGAAATTTGGTAGTTAATATAGATAGAAAAGGTTTGGTGTATTCATAAGTTGTTCTTTAAGTTTTTTACTATAAATGGAAATCTTTTTATAATAAAATCTTCATTTATGGTTGAAGATATTTTGATAAAAAGGTGTTTAGAATGTTTTAAACCATTATGGTCTATATTAGTAATATTAAAGACTAATACTATTTATTAGATTTATTTGACTCTTTTAATAAATATTAAAAAAAATTATTCATACTTATATGAATTGTTAATAAAGTAAATAAGTTTAAATTTGAGTTATTAAAATATTTAATTAATTTTAGTATTTTTTTATTTATTTACCTCAAAAGGAGATTATTAGATTTTTAACATGTAAATAATATTTTTGTGATCATTTTGGTATGTCATATTTATTTTTGTGATTTATAAACAATAAGATATGATTTTTATAATTCTTATTACTTTTATAATTACTTAATAAATAATAAATATTTAATTAAGTGAAATAATAATACATGGTTATAGTTTTAAATTAGAATTCTTATTTTTCTAAGATTTTTGGTATTTTATTACTATTATTATGAAAATATGAATTATCAAAGTTTTATTACTTATAAAACTTTTATTAAATAATATTTATTTAAATAATCATCATAATAAAATTTGATAATAATTTTAAGTTGTAGATTTTATTTTTCTACAAATTTTCATATATTATACTCATTTTTCTGAATTATAAATCAAAAGTTATTAATTAAACAAGATTTAATCATTTATTAAATTTCTGGAATAATATTAATTGGATTATAACATTTTATTTATTTCTAAACAGAAAAATACTTTTTATACAACGTCCAGAGCTAGCCCTAGTCACTGACTAGTGGGCCATTGTCCATCTCAGCTCTCAGATGAAAGAAATGCATTAGTTACAGACCCATTATTTACCCCCAGTCGATGACATATGGGCCCTAGGCCAGGTCATTAGCCACGTGAGCAAAGACCAGTCAAACTAGCTGACGTGGTGCGATCATGGCGTCACGATGGCGTCAGCAGCACCACCGACGTTGGTGAGTGGTCACCGGCGACGATCTACGGCACCCCAGCAAGAGAAATAGATCTAGTTCGAATCAGCGCGACCCACTGAACCTAATAGTGGCAGCGCACCTCGGAAATGGTCATCGGAAGGTCATCAGTGACGAGCTACTGCGGCTGTCAGTAGCGGTGCTCAACAAAACTAGACCTACGGTCCGAATCCACAAACGAAACTAGGGTCTAGAGATGCGTAATCTTACCCTCATGACGATAGAGCGGTCGAGGAGGCTTGGGGAGGCGTGACGACGGCAAATAGACGGTAATGGCCATGATAGTCGAGGAAGAGGCGCTCGATTTCACATGATTCCCGGCGAGCGGGCCTCCGTGCTTGGTCCTTGATGGTTCAGTCCATGACGACGCGTCGAATGGTGGCTACCACGAAGCAAGGGGTGGTTGGAGTTGTCCGGGACGATGAACTCCGATGAGCTAGGTTTTCGGGTGAAGGAAGAAAGTGATTCTGGGAAGCGAGATTGTGGATGAGGATGGGAAGGGTTGTCGTGGTGGCCTTCTTATCCTCTCCTGTCAGTGGCGGGGAGTATCTTGGTGCAACGATGACGATGACGGTATCGGGCGGTGGCGAGCTCCGCCAGCGAGCCGTCTGTGTGCGTGACGATGACAACGATGGTTGTTTTGCGGATAACCCCCTGACGATCTTTGCTTCTCAACCCGCAGTCCTTTGCTGACCCCACTTTTCAGTCACAGACAGAAAAGGACATGGGCTCGTTACTGGGCTATTGTGGGCTGCATATAGGCGTGAGATAAGTATAGGGTTGTTGGGCCACGGCCAGGTTTGGTTTTTATTTGTTTTATCCTTTTTCTATTTTCTGTTTTCTTATCCAGATTTGAATTTGATTTATATTTTGAATCTTTCTTTGTATAATTTGTTTGCTGGATATTTACAACAATACAAAAATATACCTAGTCTCATTTGTGAATTCTTATTATATCCTCCTTTTGTATTTCTTGTATTTACTTAATGTGATCCTCCTTATTAATATTTTATTTAAACTTTTCTTATTATTTTTCTCTCCTTAGTTTAGTTAGGGATTTTTTGGTTAATACATTCTTATTTGTTTATAACTCAACTTTTAGTGAGCTTATAGTTTGAATAGAAACTTTATATATATGTATAATGATTCTATACCATTCTTTGATGCATGAAATATAAAGGCGTTGATATGGTGATTATTACTCCCATTAATTTGGAAAATGGCAATGTATGTGATAAACAAATAAGTTTAGGGTTTTGAATTATGAGTACTACCCTTGGCTTTAGGGTTTTGTATAAGCTTAGATTCCTTTTAAGAGTTAAGATTTAATAACTAAGCATATTGCCTTATGTATATAGTATTGGATGAAATCTCCCTTTTTAATAGAAGTTATATTTAGAGTGTTTTAGAGAAGTGAACTTATAAAAATATACTTAGGCACATATAGTGATGATGGTTGAAATTAACAGAGATATGCTTATGTAATTTGTTATAGGGAAATATTTCTATAAAGTGTTATAAGCATCAAATGATGAATCAACAGTATGAGATGGATATTATGTTTGATTTGAGATTTAGAGTTGATTGCTTACCAAGATTAAACAGGAAAATGATTTATAACATATAATTATATTTCACAATATGGAATCTCTAATTAAAGAATTCCTTTCCTAGATATAATACCTCTATCTATCCATCATCATGGTTAGTTTGATGGACTTACTTATTAAAATCTTCTTATTCAATATATCATTCTTCTAAACTTATGGATGAATCCAATGAGTTTGATACAAAGGCACTTCATAGCTTTCTCATATCCTTGCTTGGTTGTATTTACTATTCTACTGTTGATAATCTTCCATCCAACCAGTAGTTCCTTCAAACTCTACTCCCAATCTTCCTTAATCCTGCATCACTAATCTTTCTCTAAAGTAAACTATCCTTAAAGATGAATAACACCACTTTTATGACTCTATGCTACACTAGCTTTAGTTGAATAACACCATCTTATAATTACTTAACCCTCATGACTTACACTTCAATCCCTGAATTATATTTATGTGGTTTGCAAAGACTTCTCTAGGATCACTTATCTTTACTAAGGTTCCAATCATGTTCTACCCACCAGTATTACCTATACTAAATATAAGCATTCCCTGTTGGTGGCCAAGACAGTATCATTATAATACTTTAATCATTTATTACTGAAGTTCTTAGTTGGCTAAGCAGGGCTTTATCAATCCTACCTTTTATTGTCTAGAAATTATCTTCTTAGTATCTTATATTGGATTAAGGTTATTAATGGACTATGCCCTCATTAGAAGATTTGAGTAGATGTTCTCATAAGATCAAATAATAGATCAAAGACTAATAGTTAAAAAAGTTGTGAATCAATGGGGAATTATCCAACATTGATGAACAACAGATATTGAGATAAGTTCCATAAAGATTGTATATAAAGAAATATATATATAGTGGATGATCTTGACTTAATCTCTTTCCAACTCTAACTCATCAAAAGAGTTTTTAAGGTTAGGTGTTACTATGATTCTCAGAATGTATTTAGATGGGATTTAAGATATAGTGGTTACATTCTTATTATTTATTTTATATCCTTAACTTGGTACTTATGAATGATTATAATGAATACTATAATATGATCACCTAATGATCAAATATAATTCACATTATATTAAGGTTTAACTTATGGTACATTTTGATATACCCTTAGATCAAATCTCTCTTACCCAAAATGAGATTTTAACGAAGGTCTTATTGAAACTTACCACAGTCAACTTGATGATCTACTTCAATTCCATCAAGCTAAGAGAAGCTTCAATCACTTTGACAAGTTTTGTTTAAAAGCGCGAAAATTATTTGGATTTTCTATGCATGAATGCAATGCACACATCTGGGTTCAACTTATTTCTAGGCTCTAATGCTGGGATGTTACAGTCTCTCCCCCTTAAAATAAACTTCGTCCTCGAAGTTTGCAAACTCTCATGTTTCGGAGTAAGAAATTGTTTTGTAGTGGTTGCTACACTCTCCACTCCATGATGATCTTTAATGGAATTAATTGGAGTATTCCATACCCTGATTAGATATCCTCATTCAATTATTTTTCTTGAATCATCAAACTTCATTACTATTTTAAGTACAGTTTGGAGGTTCTTACTACCATAAGTTTTTAAGTTTCTGTATACGCATTTTAATAGTCAATAGACTATCTTACTATTCCTGTCATTATACAGTTGATACTGGTATTCCTTCCAAGATTGGATTTAAACTCAGTTTTTCCATACCCATTGGAATTTTTCATTCTCGACACTTGTTTAATTAAGGTTCTATATTACTTCTTAAGGGTTACTTAAAAGTTGTTTCTTTTTAAATTTGATTGTTAAATGTATCCTTTATCACCCTCAAGTTTATACCTTCTTAAGATTTTTAAATATTTTTTCTTTATTACCTATAGTATTTTCTTCAACTTTCATTCCTAATGTTTACTCTCCCCCTTAAGTTTTACTAATAGTTTTGAAACTCCATACATAGAAGCCATTGATTCTTGAACTAAAATGTTGGTTAATGTTCAGTTTATATTTTACTGGTTTAAGGTCCAATGAAAGGTTATACGGTGCATCCACATAGTTGTGGATCTCCGAAGCAAATCTTTCAGCACTAAATGTCGTACTTACTATTGGGGCATTCTTGCTGAATAAACTGGACCTTGCAAATCATCTTGCCAAGCGATCGTCTTCAAATCTGTTAAACTTTCTTAGGTCTTACTTAACTTAGGCCAAATTTAATGCTCTTTATGCAAATTTTAATAAGATTTGGTTAACTATTTCAACCAAATACCAGCTACGGACAAAACACCAACTATGGATTAGTTACTATCTATGGATCAAATACCAGTTGCGTATTATTATCAGCTGCGAACCGTCCTAGGGTGTGTGTATTACCCTATGGTTTCTCACATACCTCTCACATTCTCTCGGAATTGTTAGAGTTTGAATACCATTTTGGTTCCAAAGCTAACTATTTGTACTTATTCATGATACTTCCATGAACTTGGTACAACTATTCCATTACTTCTTAGTAATATTACCCACCTTGATTGAACTTTAAGTATATTATTTCTTGTGGCTCCCTACATCTTCTATACCCAACTTCTTTCTTGGGGTCTGGCTAGGAATAATTTATGCTTTACCTATTCTCCAAGTGGTGTTAACACTCCTTATATCTTGCTTCTTCCTTCCAGTAAGTCTTCCTTTTTGATCTTTGGAATCGTCGCTCCCTTACACGAATTCCCATTCCTATCTAGGTCTATATCATCAAGTAATAACTGGGTGTTACATCATGCATTTTAACACCTAATTAAACTTCATGTACAGATCTAGTCAATCAAGAAGATCCAATAAGATCCAGAAGTCGATAATCAACAAAGCATATACCCTGTATTACACATAGGTTTTAAATAATTTACAAATGCACTAGATGTTCCAACGGTTTGCTTCATACCTATTTACACAACTATCTTACAAGAACTTCTTGTTCTTGTGGATATATCCTCACTTATTTCAGAAAACCCTTCAAACTACAATACGCATTACCCTCTATGTACATTATTCAAACCCGCATCCCTTGGGATGTTGTTTCTCTCTCACTTTCATCTTCCTCTAGTGCTTCCTGGAGTTCCGTCCATGATGACGTGAAGTCCTACGACTGCCTTCTGGAGCATAGGAGCATCCAGGAGGTGCGTAATCTTGATTAGAAGTACCGAGACTGAGATTAGTCATTGAAAAATGACTAGAGTTGGCATAATATTCAACCGAATAGTTCGGGTTTTCTGGCATCGTTTCCTCATAGTAAGTTGGTTCCTTAGCTTTTTCTTGGATACAGTCATATATGTTGGTATAGTAGCTATTGGAATACTCTTCTAAGTTGATTGGATTCGTATTACCCCCATATGGTCCATAAGGCTCTCTATGGTTATAATTGGTCTCTTCTTCAATACCTGCATCACAAGGTATATTAATTCCCTATGGTTTTACCTTGAGATTCTATTTCCCATCCATACTTGTTAGGCTCAGGTTTATTTGGAATAACTTTATTCCATTCTTGTTGTTCGGAATTGTACTTGGTCCATAAGTCTTCAGGCGACTTGAAGTCATTCTGGTAATAGGCATAATTTTCTGAGTTTGGGTCATCGAACTCAGTTTCCTCAAACACCTCTCCTGAAGGTATGTATTTGGGATGCCTAGCTTCTTTATCTAACTTCTTCCGACGAGCCATTGCTTTATCAGGATTAGTAAAATCCTCAATGACCGTATCCAGCTCCTGAACTAAGACTTGGTGAGTGTTATGATAAGTGTTTAGCAAAGACCGATAACGATCCATATACTCTACAACTAGAGTAGGTTCAGCTTGGACTAAGGTAGAGTGATCTAACTCATGCTCTGAGTTTGAGGTTTCATGTGGTATAATGGTGTGAGTACTACCTTCTAGAGCTTGGGATTTATGCTCTCAGATCATGGTTATGGTTGCTGCTACGGCAATCTGATATGCAGATGCCATGCACCTTGCCTCTCCTGCTGGCATTTCTCCCTTCAGTCCTAACTTCTTGGGTAACATGATCATGACACGGTATTTAGCTAATACCTGCCCATCATAGTAACTGTAAATCTTGACCAGAAGTCTTGATTCACATTCCAAACTCCATAGAAGTTTTTGGAGATTGTCTGTCCAATCCCCTCCATAGTCATCCAACGTCTTGTTCATCACTTGAACATTCCGGGGTGGATATCGAGGTGCCATGTGGAACTATGGATAAGAAATTATCATCAGTCACATAGAGTTAAAACTCTTGGGTAATGATTGGAATTGCAATCATATAAAAGAGTTATCGCACTAGTAACATAACAGGATTATTCTCAAGTGAATATCCCTCATATCACTAGAGAACTCTTCATTATTGCTAGGATGTGTCCTACAAGTTCTACCCATTTACTAGGTTTCCAGCCTAAGGTCAAAGCATATGCTCTGATACCAACTGCGGTGACGCAGCATACCACTGCAGATGTAGTATACTATAGTCGTTGACATAACACCAATGAAACACCGTTCACTAGTATTACATCCCTCAGAATGGCACAACAGAAACACAGCGGGTCCAATACATGGCTAAAGGTTACAACTCACTCTTTACATAAGATCCATAGAACACTCTAGGTTTAAGAGAGAGAAAGAGCTTCTTTACGAAGAAGAATCAAAGATAAATAACACAAAACTACTATACTATTAAAACTAGTATTTAATTAAGGAATTGGCATTGCTGCTATTGCAACGCACTACAGAGATAGGTTCTTTGGCTAGAGATTTTATTTCTATCTAATCAGTAACTTCATCTTCACTTGAGTTGAGTATATGTTGTCTTCTTTGTCTTTATTGAAAAGCTTTAGCTCTTGACGATTCCTGGAGCATAACTTGATGTAGACATCTTCTTACTGGCTTCAGAATCTAGCAAGGGTTAAGAAGATACTTTGAGTACGAGTGTACTCAGCAAGTTCAGTAGAAAAGGAGTGTTTGATCCACTATAACTACAGCCACAGACCATAGGTCGTAGGCAATGCAAGTTTTCATAAACATTTCTTCAAAGGTTGCTTTTATTCTGAAAATGTATGTCCATCAGCCTTCACGGGTTTACTATAACCTTCATGGGGTTCCTTTCCCGCCGCGTTCGCAGCTCCTTCCCGGAACAGGGAGTAACAAGTTACAGTTCTTACACTCTGCAGAGGTGCGTTACTTTACCCATGAGAGATCAACTCTTTGTTGCACAACCAGCAAGCTTATTCCCGTCCACAATTCCATGATGTGGGGCCCAGAAGATGATCCAAGCCAATCACTGCCCCCTTCGCGACCTCGCATGCCTCCTTGGTGTACACCATGCCCACATAAAGAATTACGACAATGGTTTGTACAAACCGTTAGATGCCAGAACTATCGTGGGACGATGAGGGTTCCCACCCATATGTTGCATATCCTCTACGAATTACCAATTAATATGCACGCTACGAGGATAACAGCCACGACCTGCACATCCAGCTTCATGCGAGAGGAAGAAGATACAGCTGACTTCTCCGTCCCATTCCAAATCTCATGGTCAACACGTAATATATGGCGCAAGAATCACTGGCGACATTGGTTGTTAAGTCCTAGGTGATATAGTTATGAACAGTGGTATCCCAACTGTCAGATTTAATAGATTAGCTGATCACCCTGGATCAATAATCAATAGTTCTCATTTTTATTGAAAATAGTGTTTTCTGTCCTTTTTCAAATGCAGGTGATGACAACACTGGATTTGTAAAATACTTTACAGAAAATAATCAAAGGACATGAGCAAGTGTGAACTTGCCTTTTGTGATTGCAAGATTATGCACTCACGATCTTCGAGTCAGTATAAGATCCAAAATCTGAAATCAGCATCATTGGTCCGGTAAGGACTAATGTTTAAAGAAGCAATATGCTTTTATGAATAAGTAATGTGATGCACGTTCTAAGCGCAAATCCTGGGAATAACGTTGTCCTAGGGTTTAGATTCCGAAAGTGGTTACTTTGGAATGTGTGGTCCTTTTGGATAAATTTCGTAGTTGTACTTTTATTAGAGTTTATGAGTGGTTGTAAACAACACATATGTAGGAGTAAAGTATACATACTTATGAAATACTAGTTAGGATTACTTATACAAGGTTTCTTATTTAAAGTGACAAAAAAGGATAACCTTGGAAGAAAAGGTTTCCCTTCTAAGGTCTAAACAAACTTTGTGGTTAGTTAGTGGTGGTTGATATTATTTGTTTGCTCAAATGGTTTGGCTTGAGTTGCTTTATAGTTTAACTACTTCAGATCAAAGTTAACTATAAAACATATAATAATGCTTATAGTGTTATATTAAGATTTTGTAGACTAAAGTTAACTTTAAAGTATAGATAGTTTTGAAAGTATCGTGCTTATACATCGGTATCTTGTATATCTGAAATGTTTTCTTTAGGTTACTTAAGAATGTTTATTATGTTACTTGAGTAATGGTTTCTTGATGTAACTATGGAGTAATATCATTTATCTTTTATAGATAAGTGAGTATAGTTTATAATCTAAACATACTATTACTTAACTACTTATGGGTTTATATAGTGTTGTGGTAGTTTTTGAAATTTGGTAGTTAATATAGATAGAAAAGGTTTGGTGTATTCATAAGTTGTTCTTTAAGGTTTTTACTATAAATGGAAATCTTTTTAGAATAAAATCTTCATTTATGGTTGAAGATATTTTGATAAAAAGGTGTTTAGAATGTTTTAAACCATTATGGTCTACTACCTCCGTTTCAAGGCTTAAGGCGCACACGCTTTCCAAAGCAAAGTTTGACCAAAAGAATTGAGCAACAAAATCTTGATTATATTGTACATAATTAGTACCGTTGCATTCGTATTGAAAAATATTTTCCAGTGATACTAGTTTTCTACCAAAACTCTTTACGTATTTGGAGTAATTCTTGGTCAAAGAAAAAACACGCAAAACAAGGACGCCTTAAGCCCTGAAACAGAGGGAGTATATTAGTAATATTAAAGACTAATACTATTTATTAGATTTATTTGACTCTTTTAATAAATATTAAAAAAAATTATTCATACTTATATGAATTGTTAATAAAGTAAATAAGTTTAAATTTGAGTTATTAAAATATTTAATTAATTTTAGTATTTTTTTATTTATTTACCTCAAAAGGAGATTATTAGATTTTTAACATGTAAATAATATTTTTGGGATCATTTTGGTATGTCATATTTATTTGTGTGATTTATAAAAAATAAGATATGATTTTTACAATTCTTATTACTTTTATAATTACTTAATAAATAATAAATATTTAATTAAGTGAAATAATAATACATGGTTATAGTTTTCAATTAGAATTCTTATTTTTCTAAGATTTTTGGTATTTTATTACTATTATTAATATTTATTATTATAAAAATATGAATTTTCAAAGTTTTATTACTTATAAAACTTTTATTAAAAATATTTATTTAAATAATCATCATAATAATATTTGATAATAAGTTTAAGTTGTAGATTTTATTTTTCTACAAATTTTCATATATTATACACATTTTTCTGAATTATAAATCAAAAGTTATTAATTAAACAAGATTTAATCATTTATTAAATTTATGGAATAATATTAATTGGATTATAACATTTTATTTATTTCTAAACAGAAAAATACTTTTTATACCACGTCCAGAGCTAGCCCCTGTCACTGACTAGTGGGCCATTGTCCACCTCAGCTCTCTGATGAAAGAAATGCATTAGTTACAGACCCAGTCTTTACCCCCAGTCGATGACATATGGGCCCTAGGCCAGGGCATTAGCCACGTGAGCAAAGACCAGTCAAATAGCTGACGTGGTGCGATCATGGCGTCACGATGGCGTCAGCATCACCACCGCTGTCGGTGAGTGGTCTCCGGCGACGATCTACGGCACCCCAATAAGCGAAATAGATCTAGTTCGAATTAGCGCGACCCACTAAACCTAACAGTGGCAGCAGTGCTCGGAAATGGTCATCGGAAGGTCATCGGCGATGAGCTAATACAGCGGTGCTCAACAAAACTAGACCTACGGTGCGAATCCACAAACGAAACTAGGGTCCAGAGATGCGTAATCTTACCCTGATGATGATAGAGCGGTCGAGGAGGCTTGGGGAGGCGTGACGGCGGCGAATCGACGGTAATGGCCACGACGGACGAGGAAGAGGATCACTCGATTTCACATGATTCTCGGCGAGCGGGCCTCCATGCTTGGTCCTAGATGGTTCAGTCCATGACGGCGCTTCGAATGGTGGCTACCACGAAGCAAGGGGTGGTTGGAGTTGTCCGGGACGATGAACTCCGACGAGCTAGGTTTTCGGGTGAAGGAAGAAAGTGATTCTGGAAAGCGAGATTGTGGATGAGGATGAGCAGGGTTGTCACGGTGGCCTTCTTATCCTCTCCTGGCAGCGGTGGCGAGTATCTTGGCGCAATGACGACGATGACGGTATCAGGCGGCGGCAAGCTCCGCCAGCGAGCTGTCTGTGTGCGTGACGATGACGACGATGGTCGTTTTGCGGATAACCCGCTGATGATCTTTGCTTCTCAACCCGCAGTCCTTTGCTGACCCCACTTGTCAGTCACAGACAGAAAAGGACCTGGGCTGGTTACTGGGCTGTTGTGGGCTGCATATAGGCGTCAGATAAGTATAGGGTTGTTGGGCCACGGCCAGGTTTGGTTTTTATTTGTTTTATCCTTTTTCTATTTTCTGTTTTCTTATCCAGATTTGAATTTGATTTATATTTTGAATCTTTGTTTGCTGGATATTTACAACAATACAAAAATATACCTAGTCTCATTTGTGAATTCTTATTATATCCTCCTTTTGTATTTCTTGTATTTACTTAATGTGATCCTCCTTGTTAATATTTTATATAATCTTTTCTTATTATTTTTCTCTCTTAATACATTATTATTTGTTTATAACTCAACTTTTAGTGAGCTTATAGTTTTAATAGAAACTTTATATATATGTATAATGATTCTATTCCATTCTTTGATGCATGAAATATAAAGGCATTGATATGGTGATTATTACTCCCATTAATTTGGAAAATGGCAATGTATGTGATAAACAAAGAAGTTTAGGGTTTTGAATTATGAGTACTACCCTTGGCTTTAGGGTTTTGTATAAGGTTAGATTCCTTTCAAGAGTTAAGATTTAATAACTAAGCATATTGCCTTATGTATATAGTATTGGATGAAATCTCCCTTTTTAATAGAAGTTATATTTAGAGTGTTTTATAGAAGTGAACTTATAAAAATATACTTAGGCACATATAGTTATGATGGTTGAAATTAACAGAGATATTCTTATGTAATTTGTTATAGGGAAATATTTCTATAAAGTGTTATAAGCATCAAATGATGGATCAACAGTATGAGATGGATATTATGTTTGATTTGAGATTTAGAGTTGATTGCTTACCAAGATTAAATACGAAAATGATTTATAACATATAATTATATTTCACAATCTGGAATCTCTAATTAAGGAATTACTTTCCTAGATATAATACCTCTATCTTTCCATCATCATGGTTAGTTTGATGGACTTACTTATTAAAATCTTCTTATTCAATATATCATTCTTCTAAACTTATGGATGAATCCAATGAGTTTGATACAAAGGCACTTCATAGCTTTCTCATATCCTTGCTTGGTTGTATTTACTATTCTACTGTTGATAATCTTCCATCCAACCAGTAGTTCCTTCAAACTCTACTCCCAATCTTCCTTAATCCTCCATCACTAATCTTTCTCTAAAGTAAACTATCCTTAAAGATGAATAACACCACTTTTATGACTCTATGCTACACTAGCTTTAGTTGAATAACGGCATCTTATAATTACATAACCCTCATGACTTACACTTTAATCCCTGAATTATATTTATGGGGTTTGCAAAGACTTCTCTAGGATCACTTATCTTTACTAAGGTTGCAATCATGTTCTACCCACCAGTATTACCTATACTAAATATAAGCATTTCCTGTTGGTGGCCAAAACATTACCATTGTAATACTTTAATCATTTATTACTGAAGTTCTTAGTTGGCTAAGCAGGGCTTTATCAATCCTACCTTTTATTGTCTGGAAATTATCTTCTTAGTATCTTATATTGGATTAAGGTTATTAATGGACTATGCCTTCATTAGAAGATTTGAGTAGATGTTCTGATAAGATCAAATAATAGATCAAAGACTAATAGTTAAAGAAGTTGTGAATCAATGGGGAATTATCCAACATTGATGAACAACAGATATTGAGATAAGTTCCATAAAGATTGTATATAAAGAAAGATATATATATATGTAGTGGATTATCTTGACTTAATATCTTTCCAACTCCAACTCATCAAAAGAGTTTTTAAGGTTAGGTGTTACTATGATTCTCAGAAGTATGCAGATGGGATTTAAGATATAGTGGTTACATTCTTATTATTTGTTTTATATCCTTAACTTGGTACTTATGAATGATTATAATGAATACTATAATATGATCACCTAATAATCAAATATAATTCACATTATATTAAGGTTTAACTTATGGTACATTTTGATATACCCTTAGATCAAATCTCTCTTACCCAAAATGAGATTTTAACAAAGGTCTTATTGAAACTTATCGCAGTCAACTTGATGTTCTACTTCAATTCCACCAAGCCAAGAGAAGCTTCAATCACTTTGACAAGTTTTGTTTAAAAGCGCGAAAATTATTCAGATTTTCTATGCATGAATGCAATGCACACATCTGGGTTCAACTTATTTCTAGGCTCTAATGCTGGGATGTTACAGCGTGGGGGGCCCAGACCCACCCCAGGCGCGGGCCCACTGACCCCGCGCCTTGGCGAGGTCTGGCCACCCCCGGCAGCTCCTCGGCCTCCCTCCACGCCTATAAGTTTCCTTCTGACCTAAAAACTCAGGAGGGGTCGATAGTTTTCCGGAAAGATTTCCGCTCCGCCATTGCCACCAGAAACCAAGATTCGGATCCAGAAACTCCGTTCTGGCACCCTGCCGGGACGGGGAATTTGGAGAGGATCATCGCCATCGTCATCACCAACGCATCTCCATCAACCACCGATGTTTCCCTCATCCATGAGTGAGTAATCCCCCGCTGTAGGCTTGGGTATGCTAGGGATTGGATGAGTTCTATCATGTAATCCCTCAAGCTCATAAAGTTTTTCCTTCCATATATCCATGCCATGAATTTATGAAAGCTGCGGGGATCCTCCAAGATTTCCAAACTTTGGTTATTGTTGAAGGTGAACCAATCCAATATGTTAAGCTAACCATTGCTTTTGTGCAGGACTTCTGGTTCACTTGGTCTACTTGTAATCCCATGGTCCATTACAAAATATATAATATACTTGTCGACCTGCCTTTTGCTGATTTTTGTGCAGCAATTAGAGTACCTCGATGGGGATCTTGTGAGAAGATCGAGGAGAGGCCCAAGTCACTTGTTGATTTGTATGCTGATATTTGCCAAGGTTTTGACTTCTCAAAGGAAAGTGGTAAAATTCGGAACATCCAGCTCCCAGCTATTAGATACTTTTCATATTTCATTACCAAGTGTGTTCTTGCTAGAAAGACTGCTAGAAAGTTGTGTTCTTTTGATCTAGATTTTATTGCACCTGCTCTGAATAGGAATAGTTCTTATAGTTTGGGTGCTTTGATAGCTCACCGTATCACCACCACCGTGAGAAGGGTGGAATTTGTGGAGGTCTCATTGCTTCTAGGTTGCTAGCTTTCCATGGTTTAGAGCCTCATCATTCAGATTTTCAGTTTTCCATAGAGAGGCTTGATATTGAATCCATGATTCAGCATGGTTTTGTTTCTTTGGGGGCTAATGTGAGAAGTTTTCCATTTGAACTATCTTTTGTACAGCAAGGTCGGAGAAAGGGTAGGAGTGAGAAAATAGTTTATTTGCCTGCACCTGCTTTGTTTAACTTTGATAACAGGCAAGGATGGTCACTTACAGAGGAGGAGGTTGACACTTATGTGGGGGAACTCTCCCAGCAAGAGGAGAATGTTGAAGAGGATGCCAAAGACAATTCGGTTCAGCCCTCCAACTTGGGAGAGTCTTCATACCAGCAGCCCTCATTTGATTGGGGCGCGTCTTCTTCTTCATCACAGGTGCCTGACTATGCTCATTCCTATGATGACCCACCAGCATGGGGTTACTATCCGCGTTATTGATCCCCACTTAGGCCAAAAGCCTAATCTTGGGGGGAGGTATACCGACATCACACTCATCTATATATCATGTTCGGTCGGTTCTTTGTATATCCTTTGTTTTTGCTTTCTTTTTGGTTTTTGTTGCTTCTTTATAAAAACCAAAAATACTAAAAATATTTTCATTGTTTCTCTTGGTTTGTTTCTTTGCTTTGGTTTGCCTTTAAATAAAAATCCAAAAAGATTTTGCTTTGTTTTTGTTTGGTTTTTCTTTGTTTGCTTGTTTCTAAAAAATCGAAAACACCAAAAATGTTTGTTACTCTTCTTTGGTTTTGTGAGTTCTTCGCAGGGTTCAGCCGTCCTTAGTGGATTTTGGTTTCATGTTAATTATTCAAGTCACACAAGTGAAGGGCAATAATGAATATTAAGACAACTCGAGGTGTGGTAAGAGGCTGGTAACGAACTCTATTTGTTTCATTTTTGTACATATACTCATCATTGTGAGCATGCTTAGCCTGTTTGTGTAAGGTGTATGTCATTATGGATGCTTAGTAGTTCTTGCCTGTCTATAATTAGCTCCAGCTAGCTAATAGTTTGTAGCATGTCATGTGAATGTTTGCTTGCATTGTTTTATTCATACTTTGGTATGACATTGTGGTATCCTCCTCTGACTGTTCATGTGAATCGACTTGGCACATGCTCACGCATGCATATGACTAATCAATATTCAGTAAGCCTCGACGATTTATTTTGCCTCAGAGTTCTTGTATCACTTTCATGCCATAATTAGTCATGTTTTGTTGCAAGCATGATTATGACAGTTATTGCTCTCTTGTTTGTCGCTCCCTCTCTATTGCTAGCCTTCACTTGCACTGAGTATGTGCTCTACATGTGCTTTTGGCTCCCTAAAACCAATATTGCCATTCGTGTCCACCATACCTACCTATTAGCATCATTTGCTATTTCAGTGCATATTCCATATACCGTGTTTCCTTCCAAAATAAAAATGATCGTCTGTTTTGAGAAAGTTAGTTAATAAAGATCTCACAAACTTGATGGCACACTTTATATTCTTTGCTCTTAATAATCTTGAACCATTGTGACTAGTCCATAAAAGTTATATGCTTGCTTATTATATACTGGGAGTCAGCAGAACCGTGTTGTCACGGAGAATGCTTTCAACACCTGTTGGATATCTTATCTAGTTGATACTTTGCTCTTTTGTTTATGGATGTCGACGATGTGAAATAAAAGGGGAAGTTGTTAGTTCATGGAGTTTATACATTGTATTAGAGAAACGCCTGGGACACTAGCCTAAGCCATTCTTAATCATGGTGGAAACTTGCAGCATCATTATAATGAGCATCTATGAAGCGTCCTCAATAAAATGCTATGTATATGGTAAATAAAAAGATTGCTAAGATGCTCATTGTCTGCTTGTCTTGTCATTTTGGTTATGGGAAAGCTCATGTACCATGTGCAAGGGGTACCCCGTTGGCGGTTCTCGATGATATGCATGTATTTACAATGACAAGAATTTTCAGGTGACCAAAGTTGAGTAGCATGCGGAGCGACCCTCGTACTCAAGGGACTTGGGATTTCCAGTCTATGGTCTATCAAGCATATGATTCAGAGTGGATCTCACTGTCACCAGTAACCACATGAAGATGCCTGTGATAGGGGCAATGAGAGCTCAAAGCTAATGAGTACCTTCCTTTCAACATTAGGAAGCCTTTTAAACCTTCACAAAACCGTTTTCACAATTTTGTTGAGTCACCACTTATTCTATGAGCACCTTCTTGAGAGCATAGTTGTAATTCTTGTGTTTGTTCCAAAACTTGGTTAATTATGTCATGACTTTGATGCTTGTATCTCTGATATCTTTCTCTCTAGTCTTCATATGAACTTCAGAGGTGCCTCAGCATTTATATTGTGCTCTTCAAACAAAGGCAAGCGAGATACCACTCTATCATACCTTATTATGAGCATTGCAATGTTGCTTATGTTTATGTTTCATGCTACTTATTCTTATTGAGTTGGTTTCTCTTCATAGCTTGCAATGACTATTGAGTAGACTTAGTTGCATACTCTTTATTATGAATTGTCTAAGCATCTACTCCTGTGCTGAGAATATTTACATCATATGAAGCAAAGTGTTCATGAAAGTTCTTTTATCGCACTCAGTTTTCAACTGAATTGCTTGAGGACAAGCAATAAGCTAAGCTTGGGGGAGATGATACGTCCAAAACGTTTCTACTTTCTCGAACACTTTGCTATTGTTTATTCTCTAAACTTGTGTGATTTGGATACAACTAACACGGACTGACGCTGTTTTCAGCAGAATTACCCTGGTGTCTTGTTTTTGTGCAGAAAATGAACTATCAGGAAAAATCCCGGAAAATATGCCAAAAACTAGTTTTCACCAGAAGATCCACGGAGCCAGAAGGGGAGACAGAGGGGAGGCCTGGGGGCCAGACCCATCCCAGGCGCGGGCCCACTGACCCCGCGCCCGCGGGAGGTCTGGCCACCCCAGGCAGCTCCTCGGCCTCCCTCCGCGCCTATAAGTTGCCTTCTGACCTAAAAACTCAGGGGAGGTTCGATAGTTTTCTAGAAAGAGTTCCGCTTAGCCGCCGCCACCAGAAACCAAGATTCAGATCTAGAAACTCCGTTCTGGCACCCTGTCTGTCACATCCCAAATTTTCGATTTGGTCTTGCATATCATTCATTGCATCGCATCATATCTTACCATGCATTACCGTCGAGTAGAGAGGATCGACGAAACGCTATTTGCGAAAACCTATTTTTGTTTCGACCCGAGTTTCCTGCGGGGAGCTTTAGAGGACTTGACAACCACCCCTGTAGATTCGAGTTTTCGCACAAACTTCGATGAAGGTTGTTCCTCGACGATCTGAACTCGTGGGCGAAAATCGCTCAACCGAGTTCGTATGCAAAAGACTCGACGTTTAGTAAACCAAGAGACTTGCGACAACCACCCCTAGATTCGAGTTTTCGCACAAACTTCGAAGGTTGTTCCTCGACGATCTGAACCCGTGGCGTGAAAATCGCTCAATCGAGTTCGTATGCAAAAGACTCGACGTTTTAGTAAACCGAAAAGCGTCCGAAAATCGGACCGATTTCAAACGGAGTCCAACCGGACCGATTCTATTTCAGTTTTTTCTTCTTCTTCTTTCTTTTCTTTTCTTTCCGCGTGAGAGAGACCAAATAAAGGACCACCCGGGCCTTGGGATCCGTGCCCACTCGACCCGCCGCCAACACCTCCGGAGCCGCCTCCTGGCGCGACGCCGCGCCCGCCGCCGTTCTCCTCGCCGCCACCGCCACCCTCCGTCGCCGCCATCGCCTCGTCATTGTCTCGCCGCCTCTTTCCGTTCCGTGCTGCGTCTCCATCCGCCGCCATCGCGCGCCTGCAGATCGCCGCAGACGCTGCACGCGTTTATTGTTCCGGAGCCGTAGTTGACCGTGTGTATGCGTGCGAGTAGAACCACGACGCGGAACCGACTGCCGCCGCCGTCCGGAGCTCGCCGGAGTTCGTTCGATCGTTTCGGTAAGACAAAGCGTCGCCGATCTCGGATCAGCGGCTTAGATCGTTCGTTGACTGGTCAGCACTCGACGTTGACTAGTCAGACGCTTCAGACGTTGACTGGTCAGACGTCGATCGGCGCCAAATCATCGTATTACCTGATTGGGTCAATTTCGTTAATCCTATTAGTTGGCAGATTTGGTAGAATCTTATAAATTGCGTAGATATTAAACCGCTTGGCCAAAATTGCAAATAAAATATGTACGCGTTCAGTGAGTCGTGTAGAATCTCGCTGTAGCTTTGGTTCAGACTTTTACTGTCAGGTTTAGTACAGTTTAATCAAACTAGTTAGTGGCCTTTCCGGAGTAATAAATTCGTAGTAAAAGTTTCGTAGCTCCAAAAATCGCGTGTGATATGTCCCTGAACTCGTGTGAACGAGGGAATCTCATCGTGGAATAAAAGATAGGCTTACAGTAAAACTTCTGCAGTATTTGTCTAATGGCTTTCTGCAGTGTTTTAATTACTCGATGTTTTATAACTCCTTTTGAGTAATTCCAATTGGTACTGTTTCTTATCAGCGATGCCTTTGCGGTAGAATATTTCCAAGATTTTACAAACTGTTTACTACCGGTAGTGAATTATTTAAGTTCTAGCTCTAGTAGTGATCACTACTTTTGGTTAATAGTTTTCCTTGCGCCAAATCTATTTTCCATGCATGTATTCGGTAGTAATATGTATTAGTATTATGTGGTGCAGCTGTAGCACCAATTCACTTGCCGTTCTTGCATTCATGCATCATCTTTGTTGCATATGTTTGTGAATTGTTTGTTTATGAATGCAATTGTGTCGTGTAGATTGTGTGGAGTGCAACCCTTGCTCGTGTGTGGATTGTTCCTCCGACCGCTACAACCAAGGCAAGTAGATGCTACTTTGTTCATGATATCGTCCTACTATTTTCAATGCATGGTCGTGTATTTTGTAGATGTATGTGTAGGATGATACTATCGCTATGCTATGTCCTATTATGTGGTAGGACCCTCTTTGTAGATGAACCACCGTTGGTAGATGTGCTTAGCCATGCTATGTTGAACGAGGGCTGGGTTACATCATTGTTACTTGTTTTCTCAAAGTATTGGTTTGTGAAAACTAAAACAACTTAATCAATGAACCCCCTGGGTGTGATGGTATTGATAAATTTTGGTGGTTTCATTGGAAAGGCACCTGTATCAAGAGAGAATGATTGGCTTCTTTATTGTGTAGCTTACGTGTACAACCATGTGCCAATAATGAAATGGGCGGTTGGTTGGACTTAGTAGGTTGTGGTAACTCGAACCCGCGTATCCAGAGATGTAGAATTTTGGTAGGTTGGACCGGTCTTGGCGTCGGGATTGAGGAGCTACTTCCCGAACAGTCTCTTCTTGGACTTCTCCCTATCACCACTCAAAATGAGAGTGATGGTACGAGCTGGGCTGGCCAAGTCACATGGGTAAAGTGTACTAACCTCTGCAGAGTGCATAATCTAATCGATTAGCCGTGTCCCGGTTATGGACATCTGAGTTGCTAGATATTGATTCCATGACATGTTTCTCGCTCATTCTAATTTCATAATTGTTTTAATATTGTTGGGTTAACTTAATTGGGATCTTTTCAAAGAAAATTCAAAACTGCTTATGAAAGTAGGACAAAGTTATTTGCAAATGCAAGCCAGACACAGCTCCACTTGCCAAATAAGCATGTAGATGTTAGTACTATTGTCTCCATTACTAGCTCTACTTGCCATACATTCCATGTATTGACCCTTCGGGGCTGTTGCGTTTTATGCTGCAGGTTATTCCGATTCTGATTGATCGTTATAGGCCACGACACTCCACTCGGCACTTGTTCACTTGTGGGCAATTTGAAGATTGGAGGATTTACTCGCTTTTGTTGCTACCTGAACAATTTGAGCTAGCTCTATGCTAAGCTTTTGCATTGTAATAATGGTACTCTGGATCTTGTAGATCATGATACACGGTTATTTGCTATGATTATCTATCTTACTCTATTGTGGGCCAATGAACCGATCCAGGGATTGGCATGTCACATAGAGGCCACGGTCTTATCAGAACCGGGGTGTCACAGGATGGTATCAGAGCCCGTGTGTCGACTGTAGGATCGTGACCTAGGATTGGATTAGGAAGCCATAGAATTACTAAAGCCTATATTAACTCTGTCTTTCATCTTATGCCTTTCACCCTCGTAAAATTCTTACCATATGCTATTCTCACACTTTCCTCTCTTACTTGATAGATGGGAGACGTCAGGACTGAGTATGTCACCATGGAGTCACCAAGGCCCTTTGCAAGGCGTTAGCTCAGCTCTCTCGACCTTTGGGATTGCCACGCCCATGTTCAAGGGAAGAAGGCTGTACACCTATGGATATGGAGAGGATGCATGGGAGATCACTACCTTCATATTCAGAGATGCCGCCTTGCCAAACCCGTGCACTTGGTCTACACCAAGATATCTGCATCCAGGGACTTGGAATCAACTTGCCATACATGAAGCCCTGTCTCGATTGCCATAATGTCCCACCTACTACCAGATTCACCCTACCGTGACTATGGAAGGCGTGATGAAGAGGGGAACATTGTGGTTACCAGGCGACAGAACAACATGCCGCCCGTCGAGGCACATAGAGGACATGGAAAGGGAGAATGGAGCTCTAGCGAGAGAAGGTGAGGATGATAAAGGAGATTGCAGATTTTACTAGCAATGGTATGGTGGTCCAAGGACAGGAGATTGACACTTTGCATGAAGCTGTGGGAGTTCGGAGAATGCCCGATAGCCAGAGATGCAACCATAGCACATCTTCATGGTACTGCAGGAGAACACCGAACATCTGACAAGCTGCAGGGGACAGTCAGAAAGGGATCAAACTATTGAAACTATGACAGCCCAGATTGCCGCTCTCCAAGCGCAGCTGAACCCACCCTCTGATGATGACAATGGAGATGATGGCAACAATGGGGATGATGATGACAGTAGAGATGATGATGATGATGAGGACGAGGATTACGATGATGGAGACGATGATGGTGGAGGAGATGAAGCTGTTCTTTGCGGTGAGGATGAAGAAGAAGAGGAGGATCCGGAAGAGGTGGAGTTTGAAGTCTCAAGTGATGGTTCGGGAGGTGTACACTCCGCGCCATGGTTGTACCATGAAGCGCCAACGCATGACCGCAAGGACCTACCTCAATCTCTTCAAGAAATAGATAGAAGTCCACCAATTAGACCACGTTAGGCAAATTCGTTAGGATTAGTCTCGATCGTTGTGAAACTTAGTTCGTGTTAGATTAAAAGTGTTTAGTTGCTTATTTGTGTACTCCAATATCCCAGGATTTATTTGTGCGAATTTTAATGAAAGAGTTATGGCAATTTGGTTACTATATGTGTGTTTTTCGCTGCAGTTTTTCTGCTGACACAGCAGTACTGTGCAATTTTTTATATTTTTCTGGTAACTCAGAAAAATCTGAAAAAAATTGGGCTGATGCGAAACTCTCTGTGCCATATGCACAAAAATTGGCTTAATTTTCTGACGAGTTTAAGTCAGGCGGAAAAATTCGTGATTGCTGCTGGACGGTTCTGGCAGAATTGCTGTTTTGGTTGATTAGTTGATCTATTGTTTAGTTAACCATTGCCAACTCTTGCAAAACTATTTCAGTAGTTATGTACTGCTAGGATAACACCTGAGATGTTGCTGGATCGCTTGTTTGTTGATGTGTTGCTTGCTTGTGATTGTCTGCTATTGTTTGTTGTTGATTGCTCATATGCATGGGTAGAATCCTATTACCGTAGTTGATTCTTTCTAAACTTACCTATGCTGAACACAGATGCCTCCCGTCGCCACCCACTGAGATGGAGCATCTCATGGCAGCTCAACTGACCCAAGTGATGACCCAGTTCATGGCGAATCGAACAACAACAATGGAAACAATCAGCCTCGTGGAGATGCTCTCACCAGATTTACGAGGTTAAGGCCAGCTAAGTTCTCTCTTGCAACGGAACCAATGGTTGCTCTCGACTGGTTGCGTTCAGTCAACAAGGATCTAGTAACTGCCGGATGCACTGATGCTGAGAAGGTGAGGTTTGCCGCTCACCTCTTTGGAGGGACCACCGCTTCTTGGTGGGACACATTCCGGATCACCCACCATGGATACCTTGTGACTTGGGCAATGTTTGAAGAAGGTTTCAGGATCAACCACGTGTCTTCGGAGTTCGAGCCTGAAGAGGAAGGAGTTCGCAACTTGCGCCAAACCAATCGCACCGTGGCCGAGTACATTGAGGAGTTCAACAACCTGTCCCGTTATGCACCTGAGGATGTGAACACTGATGCCAAAAGGAGGGAGAGATTCCTGGATGGCCTCAGTGATGAGCTTTCAGTACAGCTACTTGTGGTTTATTGCCCCACTTTCCGAGCTTATGGACAAGGCGGAATCTTGGAAGGAAACACAAGCGGTGGAGAACCGCAAGAAAGAACAACAATCACCACTCTGGTTCACACCACAAGTCTCGCACTTCGTATGATGGATACTCCAAGCATGGAGGAAGTGACCATGGGAGCCATGATCGTCACCACCATGGGGGCGAGGGACATCGTCATGACAACCATAGGAACAGCCTCCACAACCACAAGGGAGGACACTCTCACCACTCTGGAGGACACGGTGGACATGACCGCAACCGTGATCGCAACTTCGTGAAGAAGGATCTGAGTGAGGTGACATGCTTCAAGTGCAAGCAGAAGGGCACTATGCGACAACTGTCAGGAGAGGAAAGGACTCAAGCCAACCAACGGCGAGAAGGCCACGATGCACCACATGAATGTGGAGGAGATTCCAGATGAGCGACCTTGTGATTGGTAAGTTCCCAATCAACACTTACCCTGCACTTATACTTTTTGATCTTGGTGCATCATTCATTCATATCAAGGGCATTTGTGGATAAGTATAAGTTACCTCGAGTCTATGAAAAGGTCTATTAGAGTGATTTCACCGGAGGAGATATGATAGCTAGTGCGGGATGCGACTTGACTGTGAGGATTGGAACACACAACTTCATTGCACATCTAGTAGTCTGGATTCACAAGGATTAGATGTCATTCGGTATGGATTGGATGTCTATGCATGGGGACACATAGATTGTGCACTGAGCTGTTTCACTTAAAAACCCGGATGGTAAGAGGATTAGATTCAAGTCGGCTGCACGACCGGGAAGGTGTAAGCTGAATTCTCTTAAGGGGTTAGCGTGGATCTTGTGCCGGTGATTAGGGATTACCCGACGTGTTTCGGAAGAGCTGCTGTATGCCACAGCAGAGATGTAGAGTTTCTTATCGACACGATCGGGAACAGGACCTATAGCAAAGAAACCATATAAGATGGATGTGGATGAGTGAAGGAATTGAAGAAAGCAGTTGAAGGAACAAGCGGAAAAGGGATTCATTCAGCCTAGTGCGTCGTCATGGGGAGCACTGTTCTATTTGTGGAGAAGAAAGAAAGCACCAAGAGATTAGTGGTAGACTATCGCCGCTGAATGAAGTAACCATTAAGAACAAGTACCCTCTCGAACATAAATGACTTGTTTGATCAACTGGAAGGAGCAAAGGTGTTGACAAGATTGATGCGATCGTGCTATTTCAATTGAAGATCCGAGGAGGATGTACCAAAAACCGCCTTCACCACTAGGTATGGTTTATATGAGTATACGATTATGTCTTTTGGACTAACGAATGCCCCGGCATACTTCATGACCATGATGAACAAGGTATTTATGGAGTATTTGGACAAGTTCGTGGTGGTGTTTATTGATGACATCTTGATATATTCCAAGGATGATCTTGAGCATGAGAAACATCGAGACTGATTATGGAGAAGTGAGAGAACACAATGTCACGCCAAATTCAGCAAGTGTGAATTCGCTTAACAACTGTTGGTTTCTTGGACACGTAGTGTCGGGAGAAGGAATTCTTGTTGATCCAAGCAAAGTGACTGCTATAACTGAGTGGGAAGCGCCCAAGAATGCGGGAGAGATTCGAAGCTTTTTGGGACTTGCTGGATATTACAGGAGGTTCATTGAAAACTTTTCCAAGATTGCAAAGCCGATGACTGAACTTCTGAAGAAGGAGAGGAAGTTTGAATGGTCAGACGTATGTGAAGCTAGCTTTCAGGAACTGAAGCGTCGACTAGTGACTGTGCCTGTTCTATGTTTACCAGATCTTCAGAAGGATTTCCAAGTGTTCTGTGATGCTTCACGACAGGGACTTGGGAGTGTGCTGATGCAAGATGGGAGAGTAGTGTCATATGCCTCGCGACAACTAAAGCACCACGAGCAGAATTACCCCACACATGAATTGGAGTTAGCGTCAGTGGTTCATACGCTCAAGGTATGGAGGCATTACTTAATGGGAAAACACTGTGATGTGTACACCGACCACAAGAGCACAAGTACATATTTACACGGAAGGAATGAACATGAGACAAAGGAGATGGTTGGAACTTATCAAGGACTATGATATGAATCTACAGTACCACCAGAAAGGCCAATGTAGTAGCGGATGCTCGAGCCGGAAGGTTTATGCCAATGGATTGACAATTGGTGAATTGCACGAGGATTTGTGCAAGCAATTCAAGGACCTTAGGTGGAAGTAGTATCTGAAGGATACTTGGCTACAATGGAAGTCCAACCAACGCTTCAGACGTAATCGGGAAGGCTCAAGTGGGAGACAAAGAGATAGATGAAGTTAAGGAAAAGATGAAGGAAGGTCGAGCAAGGGAATTACGCGAGGCTGAGAAAGGTACCTTGTGGTATGGAGATCGTTTCTGTGTGCCCAACGATCCGGAGTTAAGGAAGTTGATTCTGCATGAAGCTCATGACTCGCCATATTCCATACATCCGCAATACGAAGATGTATATGGACCTAAAGGACAGATTCTGGTGGAACAACATGAAGGGAGACATCGCAGAGCATATTGCCCTATGTGATGTATGTAGCCGAGTGAAGGCGGGACACCAGAAGCCAGCAGGATTGCTACAGCCATTGCCGGTGCCGGATTGGAAGTGGGATAGAGTGGGAATGGACTTTATCACAGGATTGCCTGGGACCAGGTCGATATGACTCTATTTGGGTAGTGGTCGACCATTTGACCAAGGTAACCCACTTTATACCGTGAAGACGACCTATACGAGTGCAAAGTTGGCCAAGGTTTACATGGACAATTGTGTGCCTACACGGAGTTCCCAAGAGTATCGTATCCGATAGAGGCACCCAATTTACCTCGCACTTGGCGCCAAATGCACGAGTCACTTGGTACTAGATTGAGTTTAGCAGCGTTTCACCCACGGTCGATGGATGGACCGAGAGGGTGAATCAGATTTTGGAGGACATGCTAAGAGCTTGCGCCTTGGCTCATGGTTCTAGTTGGGATGAGAATTTGCCGTATCGAAGTTTTCCTACAACAACAGCTATCAAACCAGCATCAAGACGTCACCGTTCGACGTACTGTATGGGAAACGGTGCCGAACACCATTGCTATGGGATGGAGTAGGAGAACGTCAGTTGTTTGGACCTGATTTGATCAAGGACGCTGAGGAGAAGGTCGCCTTGATTAGAGACAGACTGAAGGTAGCACAATCAAGACAGAAGAGCTACGCTGACGCCAAGCGCAAGGAGGTGGTGTATGAGATAGGTGATAGAGCATACCTCAGAGTATCGCCGCTTCGTGGAATTAAGAGATTTGGTATTAAGGGTAAGCTGGCACCTCGATTTATTGGACCATATCGAGTCTTAGCACGCAAAGGAGAGGTTGCTTATCAGTTGGAGTTGCCAGAGGCTCTGTCTGCTGTTCACAATGTGTTCCACGTGTCCCAGCTGAAGAAGTGCCATCCGGAGATGGTGGATACACCATTGAGAGATACTGTACCGCTAGAGGAGGTTCAGCTTGAGAATGATTTGACCTATGAGGAGAAACCGGTCAAGATTCTAGAGACAGCAGAAAGGACTACACGTAACAAGATAATCAAGTTTTGCAAGGTGAAATGGAGTCACCACACCGAAGAGGAAGCCACTTGGGAGCGTGCAGATGACATCAGCGAGGACTACCCACACCTATTTGCTAGCCGCGCCGAATCTCGAGGGGCGAGATTCATCTTAAGGGTTAGTCTTGTCACATCCCAAATTTTCGATTTGGACTTGCATATCATTCATTGCATCGCATCATATCTTACCATGCATTACCGTCGAGTAGAAAGGATCGACGAAACGCTATTTGTGAAAACCTATTTTTGTTTCGACCCGAGTTTCCTGCGGGGAGCTTTAGAGGGACTTGCGACAACCACCCCTGTAGATTCGAGTTTTCGCACAAACTTCGACTGAAGGTTGTTCCCCTCGACGATACGAACCCGTAGGCGCGAAAATCGCTCCAATCGGAGTTCGTATGCAAAAGACTCGAACGTTTTAGTAAACCGCCGAAAAACGGTCCGAAAATCCGGACCGATTTCCGAAACGGAGTCCAACCGCGGACCGATTCTATTTCAGTTTTTTTTTTCTTCTTCTTTCTTTCTTTTCTTTTCTTTCCGCGTGAGAGAGACCAAATAAAAGGGACCACCCGGGGCCTTGGGATCCGTGCCCCACTCGACCCCGCCGCCAACACCTCCTGGAGCCGCCTCCCTGGCGCACGCACGCGCCCGCCGCCGCCGCCGTTTCTCCTCGCCGCCACCGGCCACCCCTCCGTCGCCGGCCATCGCCTCGTTGTCGGGTTCGTCTCGCCGCCTCTTTCCGTTCCGTGCTTCGCGTCTCCATCCGCCGCCGCCAATGCGCCTGCAGATCGCGCCAGACGCGACGCGTTTATTGTTCCGGAGCCGTAGTTGACCGTGTATGCGTGCAGTAGAACCACGGCCGGAACCGAAGTCGCCGCCGTCCGAGCTCGCCGGAGTTCGTTTCGATCCGTTTCGGTAAGACAGCCACCGTCAGATCTCAGATCAGCGGCTTAGATCGTTCGTTGACTGGTCGGCAAGACGTTGACTAGTCGACGCGCAGACGTTGACTGGTCGACGTCCAGTCGGCCAAATCATCGAACGATTGGTGGGTCAATTTCGTTAATCCTATTAGTTGGCAGATTTGGTAGAATCTTATAAATTGCGTAGATATTAAACCGCTTGGCCAAAATTGCAAATAAAATATGTACGCGTTCAGTGAGTCGTGTAGAATCTCGCTGTAGCTTTGGTTCAGACTTTTACTGTCAGGTTTAGTACAGTTTAATCAAACTAGTTAGTGGCCTTTCCGGAGTAATAAATTCGTAGTAAAAGTTTCGTAGCTCCAAAAATCGCGTGTGATATGTCCCTGAACTCGTGTGAACGAGGGGAATCTCATCGTGGAATAAAAAGATAGGCTTACAGTAAAAACTTCTGCAGTATTTGTCTAATGGCTTTCTGCAGTGTTTTAATTACTCGGGATGTTTTATAACTCCTTTTTGAGTAATTCCAATTGGTACTGTTTCTTATCAGCGATGCCTTTGCGGTAGAATATTTCCAAGATTTTACAAACTGTTTACTACCGGTAGTGAATTATTTAAGTTCTAGCTCTAGTAGTGATCACTACTTTTGGTTAATAGTTTTCCTTGCGCCAAATCTATTTTCCATGCATGTATTCGGTAGTAATATGTATTAGTATTATGTGGTGCAGCTGTAGCACCAATTCACTTGCCGTTCTTGCATTCATGCATCATCTTTGTTGCATATGTTTGTGAATTGTTTGTTTATGAATGCAATTGTGTCGTGTAGATTGTGTGGAGTGCAACCCTTGCTCGTGTGTGAATTGTTCCTCCGACCGCTACAACCAAGGCAAGTAGATGCTACTTTGTTCATGATATCGTCCTACTATTTTCAATGCATGGTCGTGTATTTTGTAGATGTATGTGTAGGATGATACTATCGCTATGCTATGTCCTATTATGTGGTAGGACCCTCTTTGTAGATGAACCACCATTGGTAGATGTGCTTAGCCATGCTATGTTGAACGAGGGCTGGGTTACATCATTGTTACTTGTTTTCTCAAAGTATTGGTTTGTGAAAACTAAAACAACTTAATCAATGAACCCCCTGGGTGTGATGGTATTGATAATTTTTGGTGGTTTCATTGCGGAAAGGCACCCAGGTATCAAGAGAGAATGATTGGCTTCTTTATTGTGTAGCTTACGTGTACAACCATGTGCCAATAATGAAATGGGCGGTTGGTTGGACTTAGTAGGTTGTGGTAACTCGAACCCGCGTATCCAGAGATGTAGAATTTTGGTAGGTTGGACGGTCTTGGCGTCGGGATTGAGGAGCTACTTCGAACAGTCTCTTCTTGGACTTCTCCTATCACCACTCAAAATGAGAGTGATGGTACGAGCTGGGCTGGCCAAGTCACATGGGTAAAGTGTACTAACCTCTGCAGAGTGCATAATCTAATCGATTAGCCGTGTCCCGGTTATGGACATCCGAGTTGCTAGATATTGATTCCATGACATGTTTCTCGCTCATTCTAATTTCATAATTGTTTTAATATTGTTGGGTTAACTTAATTGGGATCTTTTCAAAGAAAATTCAAAACTGCTTATGAAAGTAGGACAAAGTTATTTGCAAATGCAAGCCAGACACAGCTCCACTTGCCAAATAAGCATGTAGATGTTAGTACTATTGTCTCCATTACTAGCTCTACTTGCCATACATTCCATGTATTGACCCTTTGGGGCTGTTGCGTTTTATGCTGCAGGTTATTCCGATTCTGATTGATCGTTATAGGCCACGACACTCCACTCGGCACTTGTTCACTTGTGGGCAATTTGAAGATTGGAGGATTTACTCGCTTTTGTTGCTACCTGAACAATTTGAGCTAGCTCTATGCTAAGCTTTTGCATTGTAATAATGGTACTCTGGATCTTGTAGATCATGATACACGGTTATTTGCTATGATTATCTATCTTACTCTATTGTGGGCCAATGAACCGATCCAGGGATTGGCATGTCACATAGAGGCCACGGTCTTATCAGAACCGGGGTGTCACACTGTCGGGACAGGGAATTTGGAGAGGATCGTCGTCATCGTCATCACCAACGCATCTCCATCAACCACCGATGTTCCCCTCATCCATGAGTGAGTAATCCCCCGCTGTAGGCTTGGGGATGTTAGGGATTGGATGAGTTCTATCATGTAATCGAATAAGACTATTGTGATCCCCTACACTTATGGGTCATCAGTGGGGACGACGATATTTTACCGAGTTCCTTCCAACATGGAAGTACGTCTCGTTAGAGGGGTGGGCGGTACTAAGACCACCAACGCCACAAAAGGCCTCACCCTATTCTCCCGAGCACCCGTTGCACATAAAGCACCCGATCAACTATATGGTGGCCTTCAAGGTGGCAACCGGAACCTTTAAACTTTGTTGAGTAGACCTCCACAACAATCGTAGTCTCCCAACACGATCCCGAAGCTTTACAACCAATGTCCGAGATCCAAGACCGATCACTTCCACACAACCGTCTAGGGCTCCAAGTACCCAAGAGGGACAAACTTTTTTTGATTTCACCAACCAAATCCTCCGAGGAGAACTCAAACCGATGCACCTAATGCAAATGGCAAGAACACCACATAGATTCTCCAATCCTTCAATCTCAAGTTCTAACAAAGCTACTAAAGCTATTGGGGAACAAGAGGGGACGAAAACTAGGAGAACACCAAATCCTCCAGGATCTAGATCCCAAAGAATCACTTACAAAAAGATGATTTGGTTTGGACAAAATGTGGATCTAGATCTCCTCGATATTCCACTCAAATATTGACAAGAATCATAGGAGGGGAAGAAAGTAATCAATCTCAAAGAGGGTAAGAACAATGGGGAAAAGGCTTGAAGAAAGAGGAGGAAGAAGCACCCAAAAAGGAGAGAGATGGGGCTTAAAGGGTCACATTTTTCTGCCTGTTGGAGGCAGAAAAAATGACCTAGGCGGCAGTACCACTGTGTCCTGGTACTACCGAACCTAGGCCAGGCAAATCAAAGAGGCGAATGGCAGGTGCGCGCGCACGCGCGCGAGAGAGAGGGAGAGAGAGAGAGGGAGAGTAGTGTGCGCAAGCAAAGCCAGAGAGAGCAGCGCGCATGGGGGGTCGAGGGAAAGTCGATCAGGAGGGAGAGCGATGCAAGCGAGCGGAGCGGGCACGTGCGATGCTAGCCCAACAGGGAGGCGGCGGCGGCAGGAGCTGGGAAAGCTAGGCTTGGCTGGCCCGGTAGAGCCGGTCGGGCCAAGCAGTAGTACCGCTTGGTCCGCTACTGCCGACCTGGGCCTACCGGGTGACACAGTAAACAACACAGCGCACTAGGGTGACCGATAGCGGCCCGCGGTAGTACCGAACGATCCAGGAGAAGCTTTTTTTTCTTTCTTAAATCAAACAAACATGCAAATTTCCAAATGCAATACCTTGAGTTAGGAAGCTCCGATTGACCCAAAATAAATTTTGTTCCAAATCCAAGTGAGAATATTTCATGCATTATAATGTGAGATATCTCCCTTAGTGAAAAAAGGGAAAACGACCAAGATCAAAAACGCGATAGGATATAAAGGGCAAATCCATTTTTGATGAACTAGAACTTGTTATAAATACCACAAACTCTAGAACCTCACAAGGATAAGATCCAAATAACAACCAAGAATGAGGATGCTAATTATGCAAAGGTTTGAGATCTCTCCTAACGATATGGTCGAGTTACTCACTCAAGAGCCCCTCTTGATAGTATGACTATCGATCCTAAACCCGGTCTCCCAACTAACAACATGAGACCGACAAAAGGGAAAACCTATCAAGAATGCCTTTGTCTTGAGCATTCCACTTGAGCGTGATGTAGACAATCTTGATCTTCTCAAGATGGAACACTTTTCTTGATTCCTCTTCATCGATCTATGACCAGCGAGGATGGCAAGCATCAAACAGAAGATCTTCTAGAGATGCCGCATTTTGAGCTTGCAAAACACTTCTTCTTCTTCATAACATCTACCTTGAAGCCAACACATGCTCCAAGCGATGCCAATAGACAATTCCTACAAGTGCAATTTAATACACACATTAGTCTATAAAAATTGTCATTAGTTACCAAAACCACAAAAAGGGCACACATGCTCTTTCACCCATTTTGGGCACTCAAAAAATAGAAAATATGTTATACGAAAGTATTTGTATTATATATATATTGAACAAAAATATGTAATATTTTATTTTATAAAGATAGATCTTATTTTTCGGCAAATTTTGATATATTATATGTATTTTTCTGTATTGAAATGATTTAGTTATGATTTTTCTAAGATTAATGTGGCAAAATGAAACCTACGACTTGACGCTGTCGCTCTGCCGTTAGCCTAATCACCCATGCCGACGGCTGCCGATGGCCTATCCATCCTACGCTGACGGAAAAACTGGGCCGACGGCCGCACAACCCGGCAGCCGAGCCCGTCCACATGTGCCGACGGCCCCGACATTTTGCCGTCGGTGTAGAATGCGGACGTCGGCATATAGAGTTATTACCATAGTGACACAAGGCTGGCCGCAAAATTTTGTGAGCCATATAGAAGTTTTTTCTAGTGGAAGTCGGTAACTCCATATGAATAGGTAGCCACACCGACATATTCAAGCTTGCATTCAGAATTCAAAGCTGGAACATGACACTGAAAGAGAGGCATGCAGTGTATAAGTAGCAAGACTCTACCACATGGGATCCGCCGCCTACCTCCAAAACCCTAGCCACCACAACTTCTTCTACTCCATCCATTGGTTCCCCCTCCTCGGGCTAGCCTAGCCCGCGTTGGGAGGGGTGGGGAACCTAATCTATGGGTGTAGTTTTTCAATAAATTTATTTATATTGGCGATTAGTTTCGTTTTTGTTGGTAGTTTTTTCTTGGCCTTCGTGTTAATGGAGACAACAACTTTTTCAATAAGTGTTCTTTAACCCTTCATTTGATGACGAGAGTTCCTTACTAACTCTAGAATACGACATCCGAGAGTTGAAGACATAACTATTTAGGGCGTTATTAAAATTCCAATTTTTATAAAAACTTGTAGATCACATAAGTCTTACATTAGTAATAAAATTTCTTAAGCTTCATTTGGTCAAAGATTTTTGGTGACATATATAGTGATGTTACCTTTGGTTGTGCAAAAGTGACATATCCAAAAAAAGACTTGCAGATACAAGACACCATGCCAAATTGTATTGAACAAAACTAGTTTTGTTTTTCCTATCAATCGTGCTATGGAGATCCTGGAGGTTCTCTTCCTCCCTTGCCCCCGGCCCGTCTTCCCCTTCCTCTCTCACATGCACGTTTTGATGTATTGCCAAACGTAACCCGCTCATTTTCTCAACTTCAGTGCCTGAAGAAGGGCACATCAGCCGTGAAGCCAGTGATGAGCTTCTGAATTATTTGACTTGCCTTGTGTCATGTGTAATTCATGAATCTTATTATCATTATGATACCGTGTCGATGTCTTGTAGATGATGGTGAGCTCTAAGACAGGAGCCGGCATACAAAACCTGACAAGCGTGCTCGGAAAATTAGCTCGATTCGTCAAACCATAGCCAGGCCGACAAGACAATTTAAATGTGATTCAGAGACTAGACTAAAGGATCAAGCGTCTTAGGATTTTAGGCGTTGAGTTCCTTACCAGATTGGATACGATACGATGCAATGCGATGTTGTATACTTGTATCTCCGAGCTAACATTTGGATTAACAAACCATTTTCCTCTTTGAGAGAATGCGATTATATCGTTGAGGTGATTTATAGACAATAAAACTGAGGGCAGGGATTATACCATTCGGAAATCAATATGCGACGACAGAAGACTTTCAAATGGTAAAAAGGCATGCTTTGGATCTTATGGGAATCAAAAATTACCAGAGTGTATGACGAAGCACAACAGATATCAGTTGGCAGTAGTAAACAGAGCAGGCAGCTAGCAAATCGGGCCAAGAGGCAATCAACACCGCCCGGTCAAAATATTTGAAATTCTAATCGGCTGATCAATCTTCCCCGCCATCTGATGACACGGTGGCTTCACTCTGCTTGCTTCCTACGCTTCCCCCTCCCGACTCCGACTCGGCCTCAGTGAACTTCCCCTCCACCGCCATGCCCACGCGCGATCTGGATCGATATAGCCCCATCGACCGCCTCTCAGTGCGACACAATCCATCTTCTCCTCACCAAATCAATCGCCATGCCTGCGCTCACGTCCAAGCGCCCGTCTACCGTCCTTGGCGAGATCCGCCGCGAGCTCGATCAGCGCAGGAAGTTCGCCGCCGTGCCCGTGACCAAGGGACGGATCATGAAGCAGTCCACCGCCCCGTCGCCGATCCCCAAGGCAGCAGCAGGAGCAGTCCTCCAGAGCAGGCCCACGCCGATCCTGCGCAAGCAAGGCATCAAGAAGCCGTTCCTCTTGACGCCACGGCCGCGCGCGCCTGCGATCTCCTACCTGCCGCTGGAAGAAGCTCCGAAGAGGTTCACTGCCCCGAAGGGCCGACCCACCCCGTTCGCCATGAACGGTTCCGGCGTCGCCAGCAAGGGAATCCAGAAGCCGTTCACGCCGATGCCGCAGAAGCCTACCGAAGCGGCGGGGGCCAAGGAGCCGTTCGTGCAGATGCCGGTGCTGCAGAAGCCTGCTGAAGCGGCGGCGACCAAGAAGCCGTTCGTTCCGATGCCGGTGCTGCAGAAGCCTGCTGAAGCGGCGGCGACCAAGAAGTCCTCCGTGCCAACGCCCTCGCCTCGCCCGTCGTCGGCCGGCGTCGAGCCCATCGAGAAAGGAACGAGGGTGTGCGTGCGGACGCCGATGGGGACGCTGCCCACGGGGATGCGCCTCTTTATCTGGCTCAGCGCCGTCGTCGTTTCAGATGCGGAGGAGGGCTACTTCGAGGTCAAGTACAATGGCAACTTCCCGCGCGACGACCCCTCCCGCGACGTGCGCGTCGCCAGGGATCAGGTGAAGATCATGCCATCCTCGCACCGCTGATCACAAGGCGGCGGTTGCCGACTCGCAGGAAGCCGAAGCTCCCCGCTGGTACTGGGGCAAGACTGGAGCAGATGGAGACGGAGCAGCGTTGCGGGGCCACTCCAAGTTCTTCTTGCCGCGGCGCTGAGGTCCTTGCAACCGGGAACGTATGTCTTCTTGACGTAATAGAGATCCGACGATGTCTTCTTGCAAGTTTTTTGGTCAGAGAAGACACTGAGATGTAATAGAGCTAGGATATGTTCTGGATGTACTGTAGTTCTTGATTCTTGGTATCAGACGATTGCCTAATCTATGAATTTGTGGTATTATTGAATACATGAATTTTTGTTCTTCTTGCAAGATGAGAAATGTTCTAAGATTGGACGTGCGTCTTCTTGCAAGTTTTATTTTGTCAGGGAAGACACTGAGATGTAGTATAGGTTTCTCGACGTACATGTACATGTTCTTGATTCTTGGCAGTAGACGGTTGCCTAATCTATGAATCTGCGCATCGAACAGTTGGTATTTGTGAGACAGATCACCAAATTAAGAGGACAGTGAAAGAATAATTTCCACCGTAAACAGTTGGCTGCCTGCGACATTTGGTTTCAGACCTGGTAAGTTCCAATTAATAGCACACCCCGTGCCATCTTCTTTCTCCAGCAGGTAACTAGGAAAAAGTCGAATCAGAATCTGCATCATGGACTCCATTGATCACGAAAATCCAATTCATGGAAGTTATCAACAGGGGCGCCAACACCAAAGGGTTCACCCAACACTGCTGACGGCTCATCTTGCTCGTCTGCAGCGTGCGATCTGAAGGATGCAGTTACCAAAAACTGTAGATTTCTGATCCCGTCTTTCTTCGGGAGATCGTCATGGGCTGGAGAGCCTGTTGCTCCCGTCGTTACCGCCGCCTCCGACCATGGTGTTGTAGTTCAAACCTACTGCTGCACGACCTGTCACTCGTAGTTTGTCATCTTAGCAAATAGTATAAGACTATACTTTCTGAACCAGGTGTGTTAGATACCGTAGCGTTTCAGGTATTGTCACGTTGTACTTTCTATTTCAGTTAGTTAGCTAGTTTTCAGCGGCGGTGGCGAGGACGCAACCTGTGCTCTCCCGCCCGCCATTGTAGTATCAGTAGGAAGTTGAGGCCACGGTCAATGCTATGAATAAAAGGAAGGAAAACAGAAAAACAGTGACTTACTTGAACACTGCTACAAAATATATCGTTATCTCTGTCTGTTCTTCAGTTTCGTCAGAGAAACAGAGGTAGAGAGCGATTTGCAACAACATAGTGGTGTACCTCACGGGAAAAACGTAAGACGACCGGTGGTAGTTTTGTCTGAGAAAATGTACGCAGTAATACTACTACTTGATGATGAAGATTGATGTTGTTCCTGGCCACGAAACATCCAATCCTGATAGCCGCATTCTCCATCGCGCTAGCAGCAACCGTTAGTGCTGTCTAGGAATGCTAGCTCTGGAATTCGAATTTGGATCATTCGAGATACTAGCTAGTTTTTTGACGGGTGATTGCTACACTGCTACGGACTCCAACAATAGACCCTGACTGGGATCCATCAGAGTCTGATTCTTAATTAAAAAACCAGGAACCTGAGTCTTATAAAAGAAATGCTCCAAGGAGTTCTGTTAGCTAGGCTTTGAACTTGCTCCGAAATTTTCAGAACGGTACAGCTATCTGCAGTTCTGCACAGTGCCAACAGATGGAAAGGGAAATAATACAGTACCGTACTTTGGAGCTCAACAAGAAAGCAATCCGGTGGGCGATAGCCCGGAGAGGGCCGGCGTTGCACACGATGTCCTTACCTACGTTTGTATAAATACACCACGTATGAACGCCTTCTCTCCATAAGCTCCCTGCCACATCTCTATCTCTTCTTCTTCTTCTTCTCGTCAGGTTTGCATGCCTGGCACATGTGTTAGCTTATACAGTATATATCATACTAGTTATTTTCGCTGCTTTCAGTTCATAATTTGCGTCAGTCACTTACTAATGTAATTACATGCATCTCTCCAGTATACTGATCCAGTAGTTCTCTCGGATGGAGGAGACGATGCAGATGAAGAGGATGAAGGTGTCATGGCCGGAGGTGGTGGGATGGCACGTTCTGCCGGCGATAAGCAAGATCAACGCAGACAGGCCAGACCTCGAGATCGAGGTCCACCGCCTTACCGGCAGCCGCGTGCCGCTGGGCCACGACATGAAGCGCGTCCGTGTCTTCACCATCGCCGGAGGCCACGATGGGATCGTCGACCGGATGCCTGTAGTGGGTTAGCCAGGACCCGTGCTTGCACACTCACTCTACCGTGATCCAGTCCTGAGACTCTAATGTATTTTTTCTTAACACAAATAACACACCCGATTGTGTGACGCTACTTACCATTGTGTACTCCGCGTTATTTATCTTTCAGAAATTGTGTATGCTCCATGCATGTTTAATCAATTGTGTACTATCGGCTTGTTGTTGTTTCTTTTCACTTTTCTTCACTCCTTGTTTCTCGTTTCTTGCTATACCCCGGAAATGTTTAATATATGTGGATCGTTTATGGGATCGAGACTACAAGATGTGCGAAAGTATTTGGCCAAATTGACCCTGCGATGAACTGGCAAATTAAGGCCTCTCTTGTCATCAATGTGGGCAGTGGCATGGACGGTTTAAGGAAGGCATGGATAGGATAACAGCCGAAGAATTTAGAACCTACATGGTTTATTACTAAAGTTAGGCAACAGAAAAAAACTTAGCAAGAGACACTGTTATTAATCGCTAGCCAAAAATATTTCCTTACAAATTTTTCGCCACCAACAATGTCGGCTATTTTCCCCAACACATCAATTTTGTGGTCGAAGGTAAGATGGTCACGACCAATTTAGTAGCTAGCACTAACATCCAGTGGCGGAGCTTGCCAAGACTGGTTTGGGGGGGGGGGGGGCAAAACACACAAAAATTTCTTATCCAAACCCTCCCGGAGTTTTTTTCTTCATGCATATGTCCAATCTTGGGCCCCCCGAACTGCAATAAGCTCTGCCACTGCTAACATCAGTCATCAGAATGTTCTGGCGCAAAATGTCTTTTGAAATCTGTATTGTATAAATTTCCATGATGAATTGGAAAATATAGCTAAATGAATCAATAGACCTAATACCCCAACTGATTGAAGAGTAGGAAAGTCTATCTAGTGGATCTCAACCTTAATCCAACAATCCTATCAAAGCCATTGAGAAGACTATCTTATATCTTCAATTCTTTCTATTATTAAATTCCTACTTAATGAATGAGTGGAATTAGGTGGATGGTATACTCTGTTCTAAACTAGGCCATGTATTCATATTATGCCATGATGGCTTAGAGAACAAGACAACTCTATGTATCCATAGCTCTTTAATAAACTCCTTCATCCATATCGCCTCTTGTGAAGCCTCCGAAGCAGCTATGTATTCCATATCTTGTGATTCATCTTTACCAAATCAAACAAAGGAATGATTATTATGGTTGGAAGCAAACATTTATTTTGATTTAAAATCCTAAACATAAATATTGTGTTGAGATGATAAATATCTCACACTCTTGTGAAACAAATCTATTCTTCTAACACTAAACCTTAGTGTTATGTTGATATGATTATGATCACAAGTCTCTAGGTGAAATTAAACCTAAATCTCCAATGATTGAAAGTACAAATTGTTGGAGATATGCCCAAGAGGCAATAATAAAGTGGTTATTATCATATATTTATGTTTATGATAAATGTTTATATCCCATACTATAATTGTATTAACCAGAAACATTAATACTTGTGTGTTTTGTAAACATTAAAGAGTCCCTAGTAAAGCCTCTTGTTAAACTAGCTTGTTGATTGATTGATGATCATGGTTTCCTGATCATGAACATTGGATGTTATTAATAACAAGGTCATATTATTAGGAGAATGATGTGATGGACATACTCCTATAGTTAAGCGTATCATAAGATCAAGTTATTTCAATAGTTCGTTTGCTATAAGCTTTCAGATACATAGTAACCTAAATACTTCGACCATGAGATCATGTTAATCACCATCACCGGATGGATGCTTTGATGACATCAAACACCACTTCGTAACTGGGTGGTTATAAAGGTGGAATTGAGTGTTCAGTAAGTATGTGTTGAGGCACATGGATCAAGAGTGGGATTTGTCCATCCATATGACAGATAGATATACTCTGGGCCCTCTCGGTGGAATATCATCCAATTGGCTTGCAAGCATGTGACTGGCTCACAAGGGATCACATATCACAGGAACGAGTAAAGAGTACTTCTCGGTAACGAGGTTGAACTAGGTATGTAGAGATATCGACGATCAAACCTCAGATAAGTAAAGTATCGGGAGACAAAGGGAAATTGGTATCGTATGTAAATGGTTCATTCGATCGCGAAGTAATCGTAGAAATATGTGGGAGCCATATGAATTTCCAGATTCCTCTATTGGTTATTGATCGGACAAGAGTCTCGATCATGTCTGCATAATTCACGAACCGTAGGGAGACATACTTAAGGATTCGATGTTGTTTAGTAGATATGGAATGTGAGTAAGAGACCGAATGTTCTTCGGAGTCTCGGATTGGATCCAAGTCATCACGAGTAGATCTAGAATGGTCTGGAGAAGAAGATTCATATAAGGAAAGTCCAATTCCGGAGTTCGGGAATGGTTTCGGTGTTTTCACCGAAATGTTCTAGAAAGGTCTAGATGGTACATCACTTCAGAGTGGGAAGGGTACATGGATGTGTCATACCAAAGTGGAATGATTGCATCATGTACTAGGTCACTTGGCTGGGCAATAGGAAGAGAGAAATCAAACTCTAGTTTGAAAGTCAAACGCCAATTTGAAAAAGTCAAATCCCAACATGGTTGCCTAGTGGAGGAAGGAAGGGAAGGAGGAGTTGGGGGAGCACTCCCCTCCCCCCAAACTGCCTCCCCCTCTCATAAATAGAGGGGAGGGGCGCCCCCTTGCCCCCCACTTGAAACCCTAGGTCGGCTACCGCCCCCTTCTCTAGTTGCAGTCGCCCTAGATCTCCTCTAAACAGCCGTCGTCTAGCTAATCCCTAGCCGCCGGCTACCTCCACCCCGCGGCCCTCTCAACTCTAGATCTCCAAGGCTCTCTTTACTCCACCATACCCGCTCCAGCTTAGGCGAAGCCCTGCGGAGTTTCCCCTCTACTTCTGCCACCACACCGTCGTGCTGCCGGAATCACGAGGAGAGATCTACAACCTTCGCTGACTACTGTAACAAGGGAGAGGAAGGTCTTCATCGAGTACCGAACGTGTGACCGACTACGGGAGCGCTGCCGGAACGCTGCGCCGGAAGGATCATCTACACGATCTTGAGATCGGAAAGTGAACGACTACATCAACTACGAGAATCTAATCTCATTAACCTCTTTGGAATCTTTAAGGGTTAGTACTCTATCGACTCGCTGCTACAATCTAGTAGATAGATCTTGGCTTGTGTGTGTTCATGCGGTAGAATTTTTTTGTTTTCCATGCTACGAACCCCTACACAATTATCACATATCTTTGTCTTGGGTAAAACACATAAAACTTATCTTATGATAAAACAATATGAATGCCTACATAACCCAAGTCTTAACATCTTGAGCTAAATCTATCTAAGCCGGAGGTCTAAAATTCCATATAAAGGATCTTAACTCAATATAAGGAGTTATTAAAGATAATATAAAGTACTATAAGGACAAGAAGGGATTCTTTTGAGATTTTTATCAAATAATAAATCCATTTTGTCAATTCCATTCCCCATAAAATCATAATGAACACCTAAGCTTATTATCTACATCAATGATTCTAAAATACACATACTTAACTTCTAGGAATTCTTTTGTAGTTCCAAATATTTCTTTTGAACTTAATCCATTTTTAAGGTTTAAGTGGTATTAAAAATCCTACGAATATGTTAGGGTAAATGGTTATAAACCTATTCTTAATATTTAATAAGGAGATGTGAAGATACCCCTCTATAAAATTCCTATTAGCACAATCAAATTAAATCTTCAAATTCTTTTAAAAAGAAAAGAATTCAAACTAAATTCAAATCAAAATCCAAAATAGAAAATCAAAATAGAAATAGAAATGATTTTAGAAGAAAAAATAGCACAACAAGGTAACTATGTCGTAGCCCAGCTAGCCAGTTATTAGCCCACATAAGGCCCGTGACCACTTGTTGGCACTAGATTCACGTGAATACCAATTCATTGGAAATCCAAGCGTAAAGTAAAGTAGAAAGTGCGTTTTTCTCACAAAGGGTGAATCGAAGGTTTATATCGTACTCTTTAGGAAATAGGAAAGAACAACTTCCCTTCTCCTCTTGTAGCAACCTACAGAACAACTTTTGAATGCATGTGATAATACCTTTGAAATATAACTTGTATAAAATATTCCAATGGATATGCAAGATTTAACTTGTCTGGTAACTGTGAGATAATTTAGTTCAAAGGTTCTACTTGACCATGAAACTTGGATTCGGAAATAGTATCATTGTCCGAGAAGAACAATGTTCAAAGAACCAATTTGATGTTGCATAAGCATGAGATGCATGATTTAGATGTATGATTCAACCCAATCGATTATTTAGGACTTGTTCTTGTTTTACAGTTAACTACCAAGTTGCCATTTTAGGTTTTAGGTGTATTTTACTTTTATTCCAAGTTTCATAAACTTCATATTAATTTTAATTTAATTTTCAAAGTATTAATTTGAGTTTTGAATAATAGTCCAATGGTTTTAGCAATATTATTATGCTTTATAGGATTTTAAGGTATTTTTAAATATCTTTGTGATTTTATTTAAGTTCACAAATGAACTTTGTATTTCTAGTCACACAAAACTATTTTTAATAAATCCACAAAAATAGGATTTGGATTCCCTATAATTTTCTCCACTTGGAACCTTTTTTGTTTTATTTTTCTAAAATAGTCTTGATAGTTTTTTTAATGGTCATTAATGAGTAATTACGAAATTAATAAAATGCCCCTAGGTCCACTATTCAGCCCAGCTGCTCTAACTAGACCCGAACCGGTTGATTCGGTCGAACCAGCCCGCACTCTCTTTGCCCTCTCTCTCATGCACGCGCTCCCGTGCCACCAGCATCTTCGTCGACACGCCTCCACTCAAATTGATCCCCTCGATCTGATAGTTAATCCAACCCACCATATTTTTCTCTCGAGCTGCCCTCTGGTCTCGTCCAATCCTAACCCTAACCCTACTATTTATGCCATGGTTGTACTACCATGCTCTAATGGCTCGCCGGTGCTGTCTAGGCGTTGGAGTACGTCCTGGATGTGCTCTTTCGCTAGTGTATCCTAGCGCAGGTCGATGCATTCTCAGTTGGGTGCTCCATGTGTCATTGTCATTGCGATGTCAATCTTCTATGTGTCCAGCCGTTGTGGTAGAGTCCTTGCTCCAACCATGGCATCAACTACAGCAAGTACTACACGTCCTTTCCTCATTACTCTATCCCCTCTCTCTACTTCTAGATCTAGCTATGGCTCTAGGGTTCTATTCTAGTTTGATTCAGTACTAGGGTTCCTAGTGGTTTAAGTTAATTAACTATCACTCTCTCCTACTTAATTTACTAAAGGTTGCTTAATTGCTTGAGAGAAACATGTGTAGCTAGTGAACTGAATGTGAATTCAGTCTTGACCCTAAAGTGCCCAAGTGTTGGTGAATTCAGTTATGCAGTGTTGTTCACTTCAATCACTAAGGTGTATTATTATATGGATTAGTGCAGAGGTTCACTAATCATCATATATGAATTGGTCTGCTAGTGTCTACCTTCTCTTCCTAGGTCACTTTAAGTGAAGTTACATGGGAAGTGGAGTTTAACATTAATGGTTGTGTTCTTTATGTTAATTACCTTAGGTAGTTTGTTAATCTTGCTTGTGTATGCATCCATGTGCTCTTAGCTATGTTGTTTTGAATGCCTTTATCATTCTTGCAAAGGTGCACGGTAGCTAGCATGTAGCTAGTGTAGGTGTTGTTGTGCATTCCCTCCCTGGTATTAAGGTCATGTTTATCATGATCTATTGTTTCTAGGCCACTAAAGGTTCTACTCCCCACTTTTCCTGGTTCCAGGTGATCTCTAGCCATTATTACTGTGTATTGTTACTCTTCTCTTAATCCTAGTGGTTTGGATATAATCTTTGAAGAGCAGCTTTGGCTCCTTCTGCTGATGATGAACTGTTGCTTGAGCTTGTCCTTCTCCTCTAGCCTTCTCCTCTTGGTGCTTTATTCTGATCTTGACCCTCTCACTTTGTTCACCTGCCTAGGTGTGTTCCTTAGAACTTTGCTCTAAGGTTGTGTGAGTTCTAACCATGGGGCTTGGGTGATATTTATAGTGTCAAGCTATGCTCTATGATTCACCCTGGTTTTGCATTATGACTATGCTGCTTCACTATTTTGAACTGCCTCACTTTGGGATTATATGTGGATTCATAACATTCTTGGCTATTTAACTTGTTTTTTGGTCGGTTGTGAATTTTCCTAACAAGCATGTCATTTTGAGTCTTGGGCATTTTTCCTAGTTAAATTGGGAAAATGCCAAGTGGCATTTAGCTAAAGATTATTTATGTGAGTTTATTATTTTAATTAACCCTTTATCTTTTATCCTTGTTAGCTTATTACGGTTGTGCAAGATTGTTTATTTAGGCTTGGCGTTAAATAACGTGATGAGTGTTAAGTGTCATTAAATTATTCTTTTTGGTTCTTTAAAAGAATCCAATGGTTTGAGTTACTGTTGAATACTGATATGATTCTTAGGTAGTATAGATATTTATATTTGTTCACTTAATCTTGGTGTTGTGGTTCTGCTTCTATTGCTTATGGTCAGCAACTATTGTCACTTCTTGTTGATCAAGGATCATGATACAATTAAATATCATGTTGCCTTAATTCATTTTGATGCATTGATCACTGTCCACTTATTTTTTGTTGTTGTTGCTTAAAACCTCAATCTGCAAAGTTTTGGGACTAGTTCTTGACTCTTTGATTGGATTATAAATCAAATGTTTTCATATCAGGTGGAACCAACATTTTAACCATAACAAATGGTTTCTTCTTTTATGTTTTTTGCGGGCCAAGAATAAGATAACAAGGACAAGAAAATATATAGGGAATAGATAAGTTTTCATTAGCTTGTAATAGGTTTTGTTCACTATTTGTAATTTTATCTTTTATTTCTTCTTGTAACAAATCTTGTAAAAATACCCTTGGTGTAAATAGTATCTTTATGATCAATGCAAAATTTGTATTGTATTTTTCTAGATTTATTTGTATTTATTATGAATTATTGAAATTTGTTGAATTATCAAACTTCAATTTTTTAACTCAAATTGTATGTGATAAGAAATATCACTTGTATGTTCTTTTATTTTGTGTAAGAGTGTAGATCAAAGACTTCCTTCTTTGTTTTGATTTAGGTTTAAGCTATTCCCAAATTTTAAAAATACAAAGGTCGTGTTGAAATTCTATTTAATTCCCGTGTTGCTCTAAGTCAATTTAAACACTAGATGTCAATTTGAATCACTTAGTCACTTCAAAACAAAAGTTTGAAAAATTTCACACTTTGGGACGTTACACCCGTCATTTCCGTGCTGGCTCCACGTGCACGCCATTCATATTCTTGCGCCTGTCACCGCCCGTCTCTATGAAAACGCTTGATTCGGACGTTCATCTGTGTTTTTGCTCGTTAGATGCGAGAAGTGGTGCCACACGAGCAACCAAACACACGCTTGCTAGGCTGGGTTTTCAAGAACAAGCTCTAGATATCTGCACGGTTTGCCACCTTTGTTCCACGAGAATGGGTGCTACGCTCCCGTGTGCTTGCAGACCCTTACCCTGTCCCTCAACTGCCTCGTGAGCAGGACACCATGATTTTTTGCCTTATAACCGGCTCTGACGGTGACCGGAACTCTCTGGGAAGTACTCTGTTTTTTCTAGGGAAGATATTCCCTGGCAATGGCATCATACTGATCTGCTGATTCTTGACCATGACTCATGAATGAGGCTCTGGATGGCATGTGAAACGTTCCATACCAGCGTGAGGGTTAATGAATTTCTTTCGTGAAATAATTATGGTAGCAATGTACATAGTAGTATGTTTAGACGTCTCCTCTAAAATGATAATTCCTGTGAAGTAGTCGCTGTCCAGAGAGATACATCTGTTGATCGTTACATTTGCATTACTTGGCAAGTTTTAAATGGGATGAATCGGGGTAGCTAGTGCGCGTTGTCATTACAAGCAAATCAAATTGTAATTAATGGGCACGCGTGAGGGATCTATTTCCATGTTTTTTCGACTCTATTTGTGAGCAACAGTTTCAGAGGGGGAAAAAAACATAGTAATCAAGTTTTCCTACTCGATCGGTGCGGCCGTGTAATCAAAGCATGCATGTAGTGTAGGTGTGATTGACCGAAACATGCGCAGAATCAAGCTGTACGCGGTTGTGGGATTTTGCAGAGTGTATAAGGAGCTGATTGAGCGATGAATATATCTTTATCTCTTTGGTAAAAAAAAAACGTTGCGTACGACGGTCTGATCCATCATGCTGAGCCTGAGCTAGCTACAGTTGATCATTTGCTCTCTGCGCCCTCTCTTCCTTCAGAAATAGAAATAAACGGCCACCTCGCCCGCTCAGTTTCCCTCAAATGTGAAGCGCAGCACATGCCACTATGCCAGCCTCTTCCTTAGCTAGCAGCTCCTGGAGCGCATTGCGTCCTCCTTCCTGTCACTTCCCCTCCGCCTCCGGTGCGGCCATCTTCACTTCAGCTACCTCTCGGGCCAAACTTGCCGGCCGTCAGTCGGCCATTTGCCGGCGAGACACCAGACACGACCGACCGAGCATTGTCGCCAGCCAGCCGTCCCGTCGGTCGCCCCTGCTAGGTAGGTACTCCGTCTGCTCGTCTGTTCTACAAAACAAAATCAAATCATCGATGATCTTATGGTTTTCTCATCGTTTTGAGTGTTTGTTTTTTTCTTTTCTTTTGGAAAATCTTTCTTTTTGATCTGTCTCTGCTGTGTTGAAAGGTGTTTATTTGGTTATGTGGGCAAAAGAAGTCCTTAGATTTGTTTTGTCTCTCTAATTCTTTGTCTTGGGAAAAAAATACTCATCTTTTTTGACCACTCGGTAATAGAGGCTTGCTGATATATGAACAGTAGCGTGATTTTGGTACACAAGATTCGTTTTTTACAAGACTACTAAGAACAGGTGTGATAGGTTGGACCAGGTGTCATGCGGTTGATTTGTGATCAGATTGGCATTGTAACTGAGCGAGGGCGGTGTTTGTGGATGACCCAGTTAAGACGGTCTGTGATAAATTACTAGGTAGGAAGGCGCGGCTTGCCGCGCGCTTGCCCGCCTACGGCGGACAAGCATATATGAACAAACGTTTTGAAAAATGTCATAACGGATAAATGTTATATCGATAAGTAATAATATAGTAGATCATACTTTTACAGATGAGTAAAGAAAAACATGAAGGTAAAGATAGTACGAAAATGGTAATAAAATTCTAGTACTTCTACGGAGTATGATTATGTATATTGTCTCTTCAGTCTGCATGGAAGGTCAGGGCTAATTCCCATACCAATATACATATGGTAGTATTCATGAAATCACCCCTCTCTTCAGTCTGCAAGGAAGGTCGGGGTTAATTCCCATACCAATATACATATGGTAGTATTCATGAAATCACCCCTCTGATTGTTTGGTCTTCTCTTACCATCAGTGAAGAAATTTATTTTCCTTTTTGTTCTTTTCCATCCCAATGTAGTTGAAGACTTTCATTACTTTCTTCTTAACCGTGCCTTCGTGTATTTGATTGCTTGGAGTATAGTAGACATCAATCCCCGCCATCTGTAAAGAGCTTGACGATCGCAATTCCGTGGCAAGTATAAGTATTGTAGCCTTTGTATAGAGGGGTAAAACCTTGATAATAATATACTTGGCAAATTTAACTCTCTGAGTCCAACAACCAGAACTGACGTACTTCAGGTTTGGTGAGGAAAGAGAGGTATTGTCAATGGAATGAACAATATAGTATATCCTCAGGATATGATCAATAGTTTGTACAATACTTGTAGCATAACGTAACTGTTCACAAACTCATTATCCGAGTCGTAGGCAAGACTACCACCAAGATGCCCTTATGAATATTCATCAGTAGGATAGCAGACTACGTTTACCTGAGCGATACACGAATTCTTCACGTAAACCACATGCATATTCAGTTGTCCTCCGTGTTTTCAGTGTTAGAACAAACTTGCTAGTCTCAACTTTCATGACCTAGAAATCATGATCTAGGGGGGACGTATTGCGAGACATGGTCTTGAACGTTTGATCTAAATACACAGGGAGCTATCGCACGCCACAGTAAAACTAATATTGACCTCTCTAGAAAACATGTATGCTCTGCTTGTTCCACCATAGATAGGTTATCATGCTTGGGTTTTGTTTTTAAGAGTTTACAAAAAAGACATTGACAGTGCTTCCTCCGGTCAAGGTGCGCATGGAGCCAACTAAAAAAGAGAAGCTTGTGTATCAAGAAGAGAAATGATGCAGCTATAAACAGGGACGACATAAATACAGGAAGATGCATATTTATGAACAACTGAATATGCAGAACATTAAGAGATCTCGTCAGCAAGAGTGTAGTCATGACAGGGCTGGAAGTGGGTCTGATGTGCATTGGCTTGTTTCTGTTTGAGGCTATATATTACAAACCCTATCCAAATTCACTACTGTGTATTAAGCATACAAGAAAACAAATATTAGCAATGAAAGGATAGGGTGTATAACGACCCAGTTGACTGGTTCTTGTAGAGATGATGGAATGTGCACAGTTCAGTTACATCATGGGGTTTCTAATTATATGTACATGTATGCATAGCTATTGATATGCATTTCTTTCAGAAAATATTATATGATATAATGTTTTGTAGAAGAAACATGTGTATGGTTTACCTTGGGAGAAGACATGCCAACCAATACAGCCTGATTACAATGGAGCACCTTGGGGGATTAAACGAAGGTGCTAATGATGAGTCTCTGAGTATAGATAGGCTTGCATCGCTCACAAAGGAGATGTTTGTCCTCTTCACGTAAAGTAGAGCACCAAAGCTTGCAGATTTTATAGCTTAGTTGTCAATCTGTAATCTCCCTAAACACTATGGACTGTACCTGCTAAATGAAAATAGCTGAACAACATTGCAGTAGGAAAGTAAATACATGAAAGAACAAGCAAACTTAAGACTGCATGAAGTGTGGATAGTCTAAAAATGAAATTAGCTGCAACTATAACTGCACATAGATGTGCACTGCCTACAACACACATCTCTTACAGGAAGAAACATAGGGCTCGAAACATAACAGAGCTTTCAAACATAAAGTAACATAAGATTTTAGAAACTAAGAGAGATCTATTATGAACATCATAAGATGAGTGCGGGAAATTAGTATACCGCAAGCACAGATTCATAAGTTGCCGTCATTCATTTGTGCAGACAAAATAGAAATTTTACCTTACGACATGGATCAAAAAACAATGCTACCTTCCGGAACTTTCTTAATGTATATTGTTCTGAGCATGCACATAGAATTAGAACACATAGGAGCAATCTAAAAAATGGACACAGATAATTATCTTTTAATCATCTATCGACAATGATGCAGACAAGAATTGTTTTTAGATATGAACTAAATCAAGTCTATCATGCTAATGCACATGCAAACACGAGGGAGAATATCATGGAACAACTATTATCCCTGCACAAATGAACATGCTAAAAGAGTAGACAAATTATTGAAATGAGGGAGACAATTCCTAGCCAAGAGACATATACAAATTAGTGAGGAACTAAAGCTCACCCCGAGCTTGAGACACACCGGTTACAGCAGAACCTTAGGCCAGCATGTGGTGAGGGCAATATTCCTCACAACAGTTCCACAAGGACAATTGACGACGGTGTAATTTTCCAGCAAGGAATATTCCCATTCAAGGATGCTCCTCCAATCTACAGGTCTCACAGTAAATCACTAAGCAGTATATCTTGTGCAGATTATAGCCTCATTACAAAATTTTATCAGGCCACCTTAAGACAATTCAACAACAATCCTGCTAAGTGCTAACCAAACAGAGACTAAGAAGCGAGACCACGAAACAACAACACAACCTACTAAACGACAGTTGGGACATGACCACCTCCACTGTGACACACTACCTATGGATTTGCCACACCAACAGATGGAAGAACAAAGGTTCATAAGTTAGTCTCAAAAGAAGAAAATAAGAGAAAAAACAAATGTATTAGAGGATATACATCCAACATGAATGAAAGCTAGAGTACAGAATACACAGGAGCCAGAACATGAAAACTGGACCGAAATACACACCATCAAGGCATCAAATACAGCTTGTTAATGGGCAAATCAAATATCCAAGTTGTATAATTGAGACCAGATCACACATCGTCTTCATTTGATTTCTTTGAGGTTTGTAACATAAGAGAAAAGGTATATCCAACATGGTTGCTGCATCCGTTAGAGAGTAATCCCTAAAACAGTAGAGAATTATATCTTTTGACCACATCTACTTAATGGGTAAAAGAGGAAAGCACTCACTAGGAAAACGAATGACAAATTAGAGCTATATGGACAAATATCACCTTTTTTTACTTTACAATTAGCTAATTTCTGAAATCACAAATATAAACTACAGTGCCAAGCAGCTGATACATAACCCACTCCGCCAAAACCACACTGGGATTCTAGGAGACAATATGCATAACTCAAAAGACTTCTTTTTACTGGACATAACTTGAAAGACTACATATAGTGCATCATGTTTCGTGGAGTTCTCTATATTCTCAATCTACAATAAAGTTCTAGTTACATTGTTAGAAATAGACCCTAGAATAATTTGTTGTGTTTTCCTAACCTGATCGGAGCGGTAAGAGCAAGTGCAATTTCCTGAACACACACGTGCACCGGAGGAAAAATCCACACCTCACAACTGTTGTGAGTCAACAACCCCTTGACAAACCAAAATCATCTTCCTGCTTGAATTACTACCTGCAGAACTGTCAGCTGAACAAGAAAATTTAGGGTCAGTATAAAATACAAACATGGGAAAAATAATTAAACCACATTTTATCATTGTTTTATAAGTTCACAAACATAAACTTCAGGAGAAGCAGTGCAGCCTGATAGTTTCTTTAATCTCGAAGTTGATATGTTAATGCAAAGTAGAAGGTCTACTTAATAGTGTTCTATGGATTTAATCAGGCACAAACTCAAGTTTCAGCTGCATCCTGTGACAGCAGAATTTTTTGTTCTAAATAAACAAGAATTAGTGATTTAGACACAGTTACACTCACCTGATTTAAGGTGTTAAGCCATACAGTTGGGGCCTCCACCCGCCTTTGGGGTAAAGTACAACACCTAGCACTACAATTGTTTTGGGGAAGAGTTCGGGAGTAATATGCGCCAAGTCCTAAACACAAATATGAGCATACATACATCACTCTGAACACACCCGTAGCATGACAACAACGACATGAATATCTAGAAGCACCTAGCAAATGAAGAGACGACGAGCACTTGGTTAACTACATTGTGCACAACCAGAAGAACCAACTCACCCTCGTGTGCTAGGATCCTCTGCCAGTAGCTTTGCGCGTGGACCCAAAGCTTTCGCACTGAGAAGTGCCCATCAATAATGAAGTTTTATGGATTCTGCCACTGCTGGAACAAAGCTCTGAACTTCTCCTTCCCTTCATCCTTCAAGAGTCCCTGGAAACAAAACCAGTGCAAGAAATTAGGAAATATATTGGCACAACAAAATATGTATATATGTACCTCTGCTTCTAAACTATGGGCTATAACATCACGCAAACCTAACATTCATGAAGAAATCAAGCAAACTCAATAGATCTACATGTAGAACAGATGGAGCAAACGAGGAGATGGCCGACAGCGTACTTTCAAACCAGATGGAGGAGATGATGAGGGAGCCAGCCAAACGAGCAGCACGAGGACGACGCGCTTTTCGTGCTCGAGATCTTGGTTGTCATCCTTCTGACCTTGGTTGTCCTCGAGCTCACTTCCTCAGCGGAGATCGAGCGGGAGGCGGCGGGCGAGCAGGATCCACTGTCGTGCTGTTGAAAAAAAATGGGCGTAAAAGAAGGAGCACATGATGGTTCAAACAGATACTGTTTTCTTTCGGTGCCACAAAGTAAACAAGAGGAACTAACATTTATTGAATCCATTACAATAGTACTGCATTTCAGGCGAAACGAGCTTGAGTCCGAAAGGAAGGTAAACCAAGAACCCAGATGAGAAGCGAAGCCAAATGTTTAAATCAAATAAGACGAGTTACCCACCAAGCATGGACTGAGAAATACCACAGCAAATCCAGTCGTGTCTGTCCGCTGCTAAGTCCAGACCAGCATCCTGCAATTTGCAACATAAAAGAAAACAAGCAATTGTAATAATGAAAGAGACAACATGAGAGGAAAATGCAGAGCTAGATGTATAAGGAATAAGAGGAAAAACTATGAGGTGAATCTGTTGAACATAAGTAGCAAGCAAATGAAAGGCAATGAGCAATACATCATGATATCTATCTCACCCATTGGGAAAGAGAAGAAAGTCAAATACTACCTAACGCTTATCAGCAGCCAAAACAAAATTGGGAAAGAGAAGAAAGTCAAATACTACCTAACGCTTATCAGCAGCCAAAACAAAATTGGGAAAGAGAAGAAAGTCAAATACTACCTAACGCTTATCATCAGCAGCCCTGAGGGAGCGGCCAAGAGTACTCGCTGAAGAGACGACATGTAAGTGGACGCCATGCTCCGGTCATTCGCATACCATTAGATGTTTATTGATGTTGGAACTCCACCTACCAACTTCCTCCGAACCAATCCAATGTGCAGGAAAATGCCAACTTGAAATTCAACGGACTACAATTAATAATCCTTTGCTCTTTCTCAGCTACAAAATTAGAGACAGTATCCATTGGCATATTAGTACTGTAATGAAGGGGGGAATTGGAAAGGAGGATGGTCAAAGCGATTGGGAAAAGACAGGACCTTGATACAGAACCGGATTACCTTCGTGAGTAGCAAATTTGTACAGAAGTGATTAGACCAAAATATCAGCAAAACATATGTGTTGTCCGACGACCTTGGATTGAACGCACGCACAGCCTTGTCGACGCTAGGACGGCCTCATAATGCTTCTTGTGATAGCCTATCATCCAGACTAACACCACATGGTCTGAAAACACAAACAAAAATCAAGTTTTGTAAATAAACTTATTTAGAAACAATACAGCTAGCAATAAAGATTGGAGACAACAATGGTATTGTTTCCAAATAAGGAATAACTTTGATTATTTGCTAGCTATTTCAATTTGATGTATCAAACTCATACATATATATATATATATATATATATATATATATATAATCAACAATGATATTCTCGTTTATTTAACAAAACTAAACATCAGTAAACTTGAGTACATTTAAATGACACCACTGCTTGTCCATGTTGCCAACACACTGCCTCCACACGGCAGCACCATCATTCTCACCAGCAGCCGCGAGTCGGGAGTAGGACCTGAAGCTAGTTGTACCTCACCACCACGCCCTAGTCGTACCTCACCAGGAGGCCTGAGCAGCACGGAAGTATAGGACTAAAGCTCAAATCAGTCTGAGACCGAGAACAAGCAGAGACAAACTAAATACACAATTGGACAAGATTAGAAATTACCAAACCAAGAAAAAAATGAAATTTATGCAAGGGAATGGTCTAAAGAGGAGCTGCTCTCACCAAGGCGGAGGAGGTCATCAGGGGAGAGAGTCAGCCGGATGAGCAACACGACGACGGTGACGGACAGAGGAGGCCGTCGCGCTCACAGTCGGGGAAGCACCACGTTGCGCCAGGGATAGCACACCACGCCGTGATGTGCTCGAGGAGCCGCCACCGCCCTCCACTACACAGAACCACCTCCAACACTTCCTGCTCGACCACACTGCGGGTCGACGCTGCCGTGCCCAGACGCCAGAGAGTACTCTTGGCCGCTCCCTCAGGGAGGAGGAGCACGCCGTGGTTGTTGCCGACGAACACGACCAGACTGGCCGCTGCCGGTGCTGCCCTCGAGGACGGGGTCAGGGTGGACGAGGAGGCCTCTAGTCGCCGCCGCGGCCGCCCCGTTGCAGCCCTCTTTCCACTGTCGTGCTGGAGGAAGACGTACAGGAAGAAGGAGGCGGAGCTCGACGGCCACCGCGCTAGAGTAGGGGTCAGGGTGGAGGAGGAGGACGACGCCGACGCGGTTCCATTCTTCTCATCCGGCCCGTGCTGGTCCCAGGCAGTGTCCTTCCTTCTCCACCATCTTCTTCCCACTCATGGTCGAGGAGAAGCTCCTAACCACGCACCACGCCCAGCGCTGGCGCAAAGGAGGAAGCGGCAAGAGGAGGTGGAGGAGGAACTGACTGGGCATGGGTAACCCTAGGCGAGTGAGGGTGTGAGTGCGTGACCGCGTGAGAGGGAGGAAGAGAAAGGGGAGAGAGTCGCCTGGTAGTCCTCCTCTACCAGCTCGTTTCTGCCAATGCCATGAGAGACATGAGGGAAACAAAGGAGGAAGACGAGAGGGAGAGGAACGCGTAGGCGGATGGAGGCGGCTCGATCTCTCCACGGGGATAGGGTTTGGCTAGCAGAAGGACAAAATTGCCCCTGCGCGGTCTCTAAAACCACGGTGGAGCCATGACGCCCTCTCCCGGTTTGCAAGTGCACACAAAACCACGTAGCATCACTCTCCGACTAGCGGGCCCTGGAAAATGCAGGCCCCCACTCTCAGTGAGAGTAGCTAGCAGCAATGGCTGTGCGGGTAGAAACGCGTGGCCGAAATGGACGGTTATGATCGACTGGGCAGCGACATCCGACGGTTCGGACCACCTGTGGCTAAATCGGACGGCCTAAAGTTGTTTGGAAGCCCTATCCAACGGCTGAGAGGGCACATGGCCTCTATATTCTTGGGAGGGGGTACAAATATTCTCTTTAGATACGGAGTATTACAAAAGTCCAATCTTGCATCATGTGAGGCTGAGACACCTGGTCAAAACTTCGTGCCCCTTGTTTGGAGGCCACAGATGATGAACAAACCCTTTTTAGGGAATGCGAGTTTTTCTTTCAAGTCAATATACTATTGGAGTGAGCGCCCTCTGATTAAAGTAGTCACATATACTATATTAAAAACAGATTAACTGGCGTTCAGTAAATCATATGCTTTCAAAAAAATCACATTGGATTCTTCATTGTGGAGGAATTTGGCTTCAACTACTGTGAGTAATTGTTGTTGTGTGCATATGTGGCTGACATACCGATTCTTAGGGGCACTGCATATCTGTGTGGTTCATTCACTCATTTAAACAAGGATGATCATGCTGGCATACATAAATTTTAGCTTAGCCCCCGTGTCAACTCCTGGTAATGGTACTATCTCTCGCTTAGATTCGACAATTGCAGACTGACTTAATGTTACTATATCAATTGAATTTAGATGTTCCGGTATAGAATCACAAGGCGGTTTCGCTAAAAATTCACAGCACTCAAACATGGATGCATGCAATACTGCTAATTACTACTGCAACACTGAGAACCAATGAATCACTAAAATACGGATGAATGCATTGCACTGCTAATTACATTTACCATGTGTTGTTTCATTAGACGCTGGCATAGCTGCCCAATTAAGCTTGACCATTTATTTCTACTATTGCTTAGCAACGAAGGAACGGCTCGTTTATTGGGTTATTTTCAAAGCTCCCATAAATATTTATTTACAAGGTCTGTTTCCTTTTAAGTTCTGCTAATTGATTGGATCAACTTTAAAAAAATGCAGGTAACCAACAATGTCGCTCGGAGCCGAGGAGACACATCATGGCTCGCTCAAGCCCCATGACTCGCTGTTCCGTGATGCAGAGAAGGTCTCCCACTCGACGCATCGTGGCTCCCAGGTATGCTTCTCCTGCAACTTGGTTGTTCCATGCTGCACCAATGTATTACTTGTCATGGAGAAGTAGTTTACTTCCCTTCGGGTAATGCAGGTGAGCTGGATGCAGACGCTTAGCCTTGCTTTCCAAAGCATTGGTATCATCTACGGTGATATCGGGACATCACCGCTCTATGTCTACTCCAGTACCTTCCCTGATGGAATCAAGAACAATGACGATCTCCTGGGTGTCCTCTCGCTCATCCTCTACACTCTCGTCCTCATACCGATGTTCAAGTACGTCTTCATAGTGCTGTATGCAAATGACAATGGAGACGGTAAGCCATCTCTAAAATTTTGTGGCACGTATTATCCGGTTGGTATTAAATAACATCAGGACTGCCGTTGTAGGTGGCACTTTTGCGCTTTACTCGCTGATATCGCGATACGCAAAGGTAAGAATGATCCCGGAACAGAGGGCTGAGGATGCGGCCGTGTCCAACTACCACATTGAAGCACCAAATTCGCAGCTGGCGAGGGCGCAATGGGTGAAGCAGAAGCTTGAGTCCAGCAACGCGGCCAAGATTATGCTCTTCACCCTCACAATCCTTGGCACATCCATGGTGATAGGCGATGGAAGCTTGACACCAGCAATTTCTGGTAATTACAAAGCAAATGGGAGCATTTCTTGTGCTGTAAACAATATACATACAGAGTACTGATAGTTTGTTAATGGGTGTGCTGCAGTGCTCTCTGCAGTGAGTGGGATCAGGGAAAAAGCGCCAAGCTTGACCCAATGTATGTAAAGAAAGCACTTCACTAGTTTTTCTTGTTATATCTTGCCCTGTGGTGTGGCCTGTAGCCATCACATCTAATATTTTCTGATGCGTGTTCTTTTGTACAGCACAAGTGGTCCTCATATCGGTGGCAGTTCTGTTCGTGCTCTTCTCAGTCCAGCGTTTTGGGACCGACAAGGTCGGATACACCTTCGCTCCAGTTATCTCGGTATGGTTCATGATGATTGCCGGTATCGGGATGTACAACCTCGTTATTCACGATATTGGTGTTCTACGGGCCTTTAATCCAATGTACATAGTACAGTACTTTGCAAGGAAGGGGAAGGATGGATGGGTTTCACTTGGTGGAATTGTCTTGTGTGTCACAGGTAAAACCTTAAGTTCTGACTGAAAAATGCAACTGAAAATGGCTTTTATAGCCTGTAAAAGGCTGAAATCTGAACTAACTGACTGATTGCCATATGAAACAGGCACAGAAGGCATGTTTGCTGACCTAGGACATTTCAACATCAGGGCTGTTCAGGTAACCAGCAACATTTCTTGCTTCCGCTTGTTTTATTATTACCTTTAACCTTTACATATAGCTTCCAAAAGTTAAATCTCACAGCGGCTGCTACCTTTACATATTAGCTTCAACGGTATCTTGTTCCCATCGGTAGCACTGTGTTACATCGGGCAGGCCGCTTATCTGAGGAAGTTCCCAGAGAACGTTGCGGACACCTTCTATAAATCAATCCCAGGTATAAAAATATTAAGACTGCAGTTCTGGTTCATGTACTTAATAGACGTATTTTGTACAAGTAAGACTAACTCCTTGTCTATGCTCCTGCCTGCAGCACCGCTGTTTTGGCCAACCTTCATCATTGCCATTCTTGCTGCCATCATAGCAAGCCAAGCTATGCTCTCTGGCGCATTTGCCATCCTCTCCAAGGCCCAATCTCTGGGATGCATGCCCAGGGTTCAAGTGATCCACACCTCACACAAATATGAGGGGCAGGTGTACATTCCTGAGGTGAACCTCGTGATGGGATTGGCAAGCATCATAGTCACGTTAGCCTTCAAAACGACGAATGACATCGGCAATGCTTATGGTAAGCAGCTAGCAAAGAATCCAACATGTGGAAATAGTACTGCTGGCATTTATTCATCTGATACGATGTTGGTGATATGCAGGGATCTGTGTCGTGACAACATTCTCGATCACCACCCATCTGATGACCGTCGTGATGCTCCTAATATGGAAGAAGCACGTCATCTTCATCATGCTGTTCTATGTCGTGTTTGGCTCCGTAGAAGTGATCTACTTATCTTCCATACTGTCGAAATTCACTCAAGGTGGATACCTTCCACTGGCTTTTGCTCTGGTCGTGATGAGCCTGATGGCGTCATGGCACTATGTCCAAGTCAAAAGATACTGGTACGAGCTTGACCACATTGTGCCTACTGATGAAATGACAGCACTGCTTGAGAACAATGATGTGCGGCGGATCCCTGGGGTGGGCCTGCTATACACAGAGCTGGTTCAGGGTATTCCCCCAATATTCCCTCGGCTGATCAATAAGATTCCTTTGGTGCACTCCATCTTCATGTTCATGTCAATCAAGCACCTGCCAATCTCCCGTGTGGTGCCTGAAGAGAGGTTCCTCTTCGGGCGGGTCGGCCGAAAGGAGCATCGGATGTTCCGGTGCGTGGCACGATATGGGTACAGTGACACACTGGAGGATCCCAAGGAATTTGCAGCATTCCTTGTAGATAGGCTCAAGATGTTCATCCAGGAGGACAGCGAAGTCACCGCGCAGAACGAACCAGCTGAGAGAGATAATAGCAGCAAGGAAGTTCCAGAAGCTCAGGCAAGGCTGACGCAAACTGCAGTGCACAGCGAGGAGGAGGAGATAGAAGCTGATCCCCCAAAAGTGGCTGCTCATGAGACGGTTGAGGAGGAGAAGCAGCTGATTGACAGAGAGGTGCAGCGAGGGATGGTGTACCTGATGGGGGAGGCCAATGTCACAGCTAAAGCCAGGTCCTCAGTCTTGAAGAAGATAGTGGTGAACTATGTTTACACATTCTTGAGGAAGAACCTGACGGAGGGGCATAAGGCACTAGCCATTCCGAAAGATCAGCTGCTCAAAGTTGGGATCACATATGAAATATAGTGATCGATTTTACCCAAGTATGAGGTGAGCCTGACCATATGATTCATTCTGGTGCATGATGTTGATTCTGAAGGGGAAAGTGACAGTGTCGATTCAATTAAGAGGCATGCATGTGTGGGAGGGATTTTTCTTTTGGTTTGAAGGTATTCGTTCTCATTTTCTCTGTAAGCTGTAGGGTTATCTGAATGTGTCCTACGTAACTTTGTAAGAGAAGCTTCTCCTCCCTGAGAACCCTATTATGCATTAGCTTTTATTTAAACAGGATATTCCAATTAATATAACTACCTTGCAAATGCAACGTAATTCTGCACTACCGCTTTTTGTTCAAATCTTAACTTTTTGGACTGGTATGCCAATATATTGTAGCAGCTCACCCTGAGCTTGGGGAATACCAAGTGCAATATCATTTTTCAATGTACATTTGATTGCTTAGTCAGATAATTACCTCTGAAACCAACAATACGTAGTCGCAGACTAACCCATCCGTTCACACTGAACTAAAGAGGGAAGCCCATAAATATGATATTATTTATCACAACACAAATAGAAAAACTATGCTCCAGCTATCGAAAGCAGAGGCAGACTCGTTATCCTCATAAAATATATGATACGCCGTTGAACATTTTGGTAGTTTTAGTACCACCTAGAGTACCTTGATATATGTGTTGCATGAAAAATCGTGAATACTTCCATCATGTTTGTTTTGATGCAGCCACAGGAAAAAAAATCCATTGAAACTCAGCAATCAAACCATGCCCAATAGAAAAGGAGCTAAATTTTCATATTTGAACAGAATGCCAAGGTTTAGTGAAATTAATTCGAATAGACTAATCATGGGGTACATATTTTATTTATCTGAAACATAGCAGCAGAGTGTGATTGGCAGGTTCATCTCTGAAATAATCTTTACCAAGAAAGCGCCATTGTTTGTGTACCAAAGCTTACAGCATTAATTAAGAGCAAGCATATGAACCAAAGTAGTGCTCTTTATCTACATAAATTTCATTATTTATTCAAAGGTACAAATGATCTGAAAGTGTATTTCTGAAAAGATCAGGGCTCTCTGTTTATTTTTACCAGTCCCGTGTAAACGAGGATACAAAAAATGATCTAGACCAACTGAAAATGTAAATGTGCAGAAGAGCAACAGTATATGGGAAAAGGAGTGTGGGTGACATACCTTGTAGCATCCTATACCAGGAACTTCGATGAAAGTTGCAGAAAGATGCTCCGATCATCGAGCTCCGGTCCAATCTCTATGCGGTTGTCTCAGGCTTTTCGTCGAGCGGCATTCTTGCATCGACACGGCGTTTAACACCTCTGCGCTCAGCGAGCACTGCCTGACGGAGAAGAGCAAGGGCTGGCCAGCCAAGCATGCCCACGTTGAGCAGGATGCTGAAACCTGGTTGTGGTGGAGCTACATGAAAGAGGACGATGGAGCACCTGGAGAGGAGGTGCAGGAGGGCACCAAAATTTGTAAGAACCACTTGGCGCAGCAAGTCAGCGAGAAACCTCAAGTCGACGGCGAAAGAGAAGTCATACAACTACGGCTACGAGATCCTAGGAGGAAGGGGATTATGCCATGGCTGCTGCGAGGGCAAAACAAGGAAGAGAAAGACAAGCCAAGCACAGCCAAATGAGTATGAAAAACCCACCTCGCAGCCTAACTAAAATAGTGCAGCCTACCTAATTCCCGCTGTAGTTCATTCTACAAATATTCTTTCAACTTCTACATAAATTCTTCTCCTATATGCATGCACATTTTGAGACCTACATTCGGCATGTGTCCTATTCGGTTATCTTTTCTTATTTTTGAAGTATACTATTCGGTTATCTAGAACTGAAAATAAAATACTCCAAAGCCAAATTAGTATTCTTGATGAGAGGGTATCAAGTAAGATATTTACTGTGCGGGTTATACGTAATGAGAACATGCCAGCCAAACATATAAAAAATCTTGCTAAATACCAAAGAATTGTGGGATATTTTTCTAGCTTTTATTGAATTTTCAGTTGGATGATGCAAAGCTACTCCCTCCGACAAATATTAATTGACTTAGATTTGTCAAAATTTGAATAAATCTAGACAATATTTAGTAAATAGGTTCATCCAAAATTTGACAAATCAAAGTCAATTAATATGGGTCCGAGGGAGTAACAAACACACCTAGGCTAGCAGTACGCCATTGCCCAAACTTATCAAAAATGCAAGAATGAGCAATCACATAGAGTACCAAGCGATGGATGATCAAACCAAAATGGGGAACCTCCAAACAAACCAAACAGTTTCCTCTCATATTATAGGTAGCAGCAAAAATAAAACTGATCACAGAATGTGCTTGATGAACTTTCAGTACGACCCATTACAGCAAAGACATAGTAGATCAATATCCAGTGACAAGAAAACTACTGGCAGCAGCAAACTCGGCTACGGCTACACGCGGGGAGCAGGAGCAGCACCAGGAACGGCACCAGCAGGGGCAGCTCCAGGTCCACCAGGGCCGCCAGCACGGGGTGGGCCACCTTGTCCAGGCCTGGGGCCATCATCCTGCAAGGAAGTTCCAGAAGAAAACATTAGCTTTAGACAGATAATCAACAAGTAGTATTACATCAAGAAGGATGTTGAAACACTATCAACACTACAAAAATTTGTACTGAAAATCTCAGATCATAAGCAACATGAGTCAAAAAATGTCACATCCTCTAGTTGTCAGCTAGAAACTGTAAGTTTTAGCAGACAAAGTGAAGGAGATGATTACACAAATATTCCATCCGTTAATGATCAGCTAAAAACAAAAGGTTTTAGCAGACAAAGTGAAGAGGATGGTTATCAGATGCAAGGGACTGAATCCCAGGGGCTATTTAAATTCTACAGCCGATGGTTTAAAATATTCCATCCAATAATGATCAGCTAAAAACAGAAACTTTTATCAGACAAAGTGAAGAGGATGGTTATCAGATGTAAGGGACTGCTTCATCCCAGGGGCTATTTAAATTCTACAGCAATTGGGGCAGACAAGAAGTCCCACAAGTAATGATTTTTTAAAAATAGGAAATCAATTAGAGCACTTAAGAAAACTTTAGTAGATGATTATAAATATTCCAAGCGCTAATGACTGGCTAAATATACAGAGCTCTGGCACATAAAGCGAAGAGGGTTGTTATCAGACGTAAGGGAGTGCTTCATCCAGAAACGATTTCAGTTATTATAGCCAATGGGGCAGACAAGAAGTCTAATAGATGACCAAATCCTAAACAGGAACGAACATGGAATTAAATGTGTTGAAAACGGACGCTAACATAAATATATTAAACATTCTTTTATAATAAGTGCAATGAGGACATAATGACTGAATTGGGGATCAGTCATCACACATAAGCCTGCAATGCCCCAAACATGTTTATTTATGCTTCCGTTGACGCATCCATTGCAATAAATATACGAAGAATGCAACGCCAAAAGCAACATTGGGACAGTAAAGAATTAATCATGCTGCACTAATCATTCTAGGTAGTCAAGGACCTATGGGACATCATCATTCATGAAAAGATCAAGGTATGAGAAGGTTATTAGAATTATACCCTGCGCCTGAACCGCTGCGGAGGCTCCCGGTTCCTCCTGTTCTCACGAGAGCGGACACGGACAATGTGAGCATGGATGGCGCAAGAGACACAGTGGTGCACCTTGGCGTACAGCTTGGGGAGAACATATCCTGGACAAAAGAGCACAGCAACGTGGCAATTTCAGTACGCAATGACTAGGTAATGAATCACCAATAATAAATCTTGGGAGAGGGATATTGTACCATCATGGACGCAAGCCTCCTGCACATCTCTGACTGCAGCCTGCTCCACGATGTTCCTCACCAAGAAACGCTTGATAGCCTTGTCCTGTACAAAATAAGAACTGATCGTTAGGTACCTGGCTATGTATGTAGGCATCAAACTGAATCAGACAGAAGCAGACGTCGTTAACTTAGTATCAATTGCTGACTAACTAAAATAACCTTAACCGAGATATGAACATCACTGTTAAGCCGAGATAAACATCTAGACGACAACACTCCACACCTAACTAAATATGAACACCACCATGCTAAAGCAGTATTTTCCATTGGGAGATACAGATCGCGCGCGCCATAAACTTACACTACTTCTAAAAACAACCTGATCTACCCACCAAAAACAAGCCTCGCATCGGAGGAAGAAACGGAATGAGAGTGTCTTACCTTGGGGCAGCACTTGGCGCAGTTGGAGCACCGGATGTACTTCACGTGGCCACGGCCGTGCTTGTTGCGGCCGCCGTTCCTCCGCTTGAACGTCTGCAAGCACACAACGACGGCGGCAGAGAAAGGTGAGACAACGACGGCGGCGAGATCCGACGATGGAAGGGATCTGAGGCGGCGGAGCTTACCATGGTTGCTGCAAGGTGGAGGAGCCGCCCAGGAGAGGCAGTGCGCAAGGAGGTTTAGGGTTGCGGCGGCGGCGTGGGAGGGGAGAAGCTGATGCTCAGACGTTTAAGTACTGCAAACGCTGGGCTTGGCGGGTCGAGAATGGGTTCTGGACTCGTGGGCCTTTTGGAGCCTAGGTTAGGCCAGCATCTGCAAGTTCGTGTGGGCGGCTATTCAACTTGTACATTTAGGCCCTCAAAGAAACTGGTACTTGAACGGGCCGAGTTGCATGCACGATTTCCTCAACCAGCACGAAAGCCTGGATGAACCATGCACGATTGCAGCCTAATTCTTTTTTTCTTTTCTTTTTTTTTTTGAGAAAAGATTGCAGCCTAATTCATGTCATCCAGTCTAGCGAGACAATTTTTCCAGCCCAGCCAACATGTTGTCTTCGTTTATTATTTTCTCATGCAATCCAGACCTTTTACACTGTTTAGCCCTGAAAAATAATACTTTCCAAGTAGCCCATGGAATGATTTCCAAGGACGGGGAGAGAGCAAGCCAGCACGGATACAGAATCAAGTTGACTTAATCGAACACATATGTTATGCTAGTGATTAGCAAGGATTAACATGACATGGATTTAGTGATGGTATTGATTCCAAACAAAACGAACAAGGCCTTAGTTTTTTATCTCGAAACAAAAAGCAGCTTAGGGCATGTGTAATGGTCCTAAGTCAGCTGCATCAGAATGTAAGGAGAGACTATTATTTTAATTTAGGTTGACGTGAAGAAAATCCTCATCGCTTGTTGCATTCCATCAAAAGTAGCCTGGCACGTCCATATTTTTACAAACAGATTAGAGAAAATATAGCAGAATACAAGGGAGTAGAAGACACAAAAATATGCAGGAGTATAGAAAATTATGCAAGGGCAACACAACCTAACCCCCGAGGACTAGAGGATCTCATCTAGAAAAGGATATATAAATTCTATTGGGTTCATCTGAACCCAACACTTGAGAGTTCCGTCCTGACAGATATGTTACACATGACATACCAGTGAATGGGTCATGCTAAAATAAAATAAAAATGGTCATTGATGGAACAAACATTGAGCCATACTCTCGGCATCTTTTCAGGTGATTCTCAGGCGAGTTTAAGACATTGGTGGGAAGCCAAGAACTAGAGTTGTTAGCAAAAACACATCATTTTTCTAGTGAAAAAATCCTACTTTGCTACCACTTTATGATTTCGCAAACATAAATTTATCACACTTTTTCTAGATGTCGCAAAAGACACTAACTCGAATTAAACACGAATTGAAACGAAAACTGAAATGTGGGACTTGTTTGTTAGGCCTGAGGTGGACCTTGTTGATGTGGACATAGGTTCCACTTGTTAGTGTTGGAGATATGCCCTAGAGGCAATAATAAAAGTGATTATTATTATATCTTTGTGTTTATGCTAAATGTTTACATTCATGCTATAACTGTATTAACCGGAAACATTAATACTTGTATGATTTGTAAACTAAATTAGAGTCTCTTGTAAAGCCTCTTTGTAATACTAGCTTGTTGGTTAATAGATGATCGTGATTTCTCGATCATGAACATTGAGATATTATTAATAACAATATCATATCATTAGAAGAATGGTATGATGGACATACTCCTATAGATAAGCGTAGCATAAAGATCAAGTCATTTTAATAGTTTGTTTGCTATAAGCTTTCTAATACATAGTAACCTAATTCCTTCGACCATGAGATTATGCTAATCACCATCAACGGAAGGATGCTTTGATGACATCAAACACCACACCGTAACTGGGTGGCTATAAAGGTGGCATTGAGGGTTTGGAAAGTATGTGTTGAGGCACATGGATCAAGAGTGGGATTTGTCCATCCATATGACGGATAGATATACTCTGGGCCATCTTGGTGGAATGTCATCCAATTAGCTTGCAAGCATGTGACTGACTCACAAGGGATCACATATCACGGGAACGAGAAAAGAGTACTTATCGGTAACGAGGTTGAACTAGGTATGCAGAGATACCGACGATCAAAACCTCGGATAAGTAAACTACCGTGAGACAAAGGGAAAATGGTATCGTATGTAAATGGTTCATTCGATCGCAAAAGTGATCGTAGAAATATGTGGGAGCCATATGAATTTCCAGATTCCTCTATTGGTTATTGATCGGAGAAGTGTCTTGGTCATGTCCGCATAATTCATGAACCGTAGGGAGACACACTTAAGAATTCGATGTTGTTTAGTAGATATGGAATGTAAGTAGGGATACCGAATGTTGTTCGGAGTCTCAGATGGGATCCGGGATATCACGAGGAGATCCGGAATTGTCCGGAGAATAAGATCCATATAAGGAAAGTCCGATTCCGGAGTTCGGGAATGATTTCGATATTTTCATCAGAGAGATTCTAGAAGGTTCTAGAAGGTTCACCGGACCGGAAGGGGAATGGTCCATGAATGTGTCATGGGTAAGTGGAATGATTGGGTCATATCCTAGGTCACTTGGTGTGACCATTTGTGAGAGAGAATTAAAGCTCTAAATTGAAAGTCAAACGGGAGGTTTGAAAAGTCAAACTGGAACAATGGTTTCCTAGTGGAAGAAGGAAAGAGTCCTTCCAACTTGGGTTTGGAAGTGGATTCAAACTCCCCTCTCTCTAGGTTGCCCCCTCTCATAAATAAAGGGGGCTGCCCCAAACACACAAGCCCTAGCCCTCCCACACCCGTGCGCCGCTGCCACCGTTGTCGCGCCGTCGCCGCCCTAGCCGTCGCCGACACCTCCTCCTCCTCCCGGTCTTCTAAACCCTAGATCACTGGGAAACCCTAGATCCACCATAACTCGCACCGGCTTAGGCGAAGCCCTGCGGGATCTTCCCTCTACTTCCAACACCACGTCGTCGTGCTGCCGGAATCGCGAGGGGAGAAATACAACCTCCGTTGCCTGCTGGAACAAGGGAGAGGAAGGTCTTCACCGAGTACCGAACGTGTGACCGACTGCGGAAGCGCTGCCGGAACACAGCGTCGGAAGGATCGTCCACGCGATCTTGAGATCGGCAAGTGTACGACTACATCACCCACGAGAATCTGCTCTCGTTAACCGCTTTGGAATCTTCGAGGGTGAGTGCTTCTATCAACTCGTTGCTACAATCTAGTAGATAGATCTTGGCTTGTTTGTGTGCATGCGGTAGAAATTTTTTGTTTTCCATGCTACGAACCCCTACAGTGGTATCAGAGCCGTGTCTATATATAGATCTGTTGCACGAGTAGAACACAATGGTCATTATGGGCGGTGGTGCTTTTTTTATCAATTGCTTTTTGTGTACTTTGCATCTTGCGGAATGATGGGATGAAGCGGCTCGGGCTAACCTTACATGACATCGTTCATGAGACTTGCTCCACGCTTAACATGCAACTTGTATTGCATAAGTGTCTTTGCGGGTGTCTGTCTCTCCCATCATAGTATAGATTCAATCTACAGCGGACACTTGATAGTTCAAGCATCAACGTTGTGGTTCTTGTTCGTAAGTTAGAAAAACACTTATTGAAAGCCCCAAACCACGTAAAACATGCAAATAAAATTAGAGGCGTCTAACTTTGTTTTCCAGGTGTGTGATGTGATGTGATATGGCCATGATTGTGATTATATATGATGTATGCAATGTTCCTTACTGTGAGTTGGCAACCGGCAGGAGCCATATGGTTGTCTTTTAATTCCGTTAAGACATGCGTGTCTATTCAAAGTAGTTGTAATAGTTGATGCTGGTGGGCAACAACCATGAAGCGGCGCCATTGACCTTGACGCCATACCAGTGATGATGGAGATCATGTTCATGTTTGGAGATGGAGATCGGAAGCACAAGATGAAAGGCCATATCATATCACATATTATGAATTGCATGTGATGTTAATCCTTTTATGCATCTTGTATTGCTTAGTTCACGACGGTAGCATTATAAGATGATCCCTCAAGCACAAAATTTCAAGTTTTAAAGTGTTCATCCTTAGTAAGCACCGTTGCTAAAGCTCGTTGTTTCGAAGCACCACATGATGATCGGGTGTGTTAGATTCTGCGAGTGTATACAACGTGAGCAAGCCAGATTTGCTCATGCGGAAGCTAAGGTTTGATCTTGACAAGCCTAGCATGTACAAACATGGTCTCGGAACACGGACCACCGAAAGGTAAAGCATGAGTCATATAGTAGATATGATGAACATGCAGATTGTTCGCCATTGAATCTATATCAACTCTCGTGATGATCGGTTTTGATGTGGTGGATTTGGTTCGTGTGATCACTAAAACAATGTGAGGGATATTGTTTTGAGTGGGAGTTCACCTAGATTAATTTAACTATTAATTAGAACTCAATCTGTCATAAACTTAGTCTAAACTATTACAAATATGTTGTAGATCAATGGCGGCCCCTACCATTATTTTTAATGCGTTTCTAGAGAAAGAAGAGTTGAAAAACAATGGAAGCAACTTCGCGGATTGGTTCCGAAATTTTAGGATTGACCTCAATGCTAGTTATTTTACCTATGTGTTGGATGCACCGCTGGGTAACCCGCCTGCAGCTGATGCTACCGATGAGGTAAAGAATGTTTTCCTCGCTCAGAAGAATCAGTACTCCACAGTTTAGTGTGCTATCTTGTATGGTTTAGAATCGGAGCTTTAGAAAAGGTTTGAGAACCATGACCCACATTATATTGTCCGTGAACTCAAAATGATATTTGAGGCTCACGCGGTAGTTGAGAGTTATGAGGCTTCTGAAAAGTTCTTTAACTGCAAGATGGAAGAGGGCAGCTCCGTTAGTGAGCACTTGCTTAAGATGTGCAGGCATAAGCAAGCTTCAAAGCTTAGGTATAGTGATTCCTAATGCTTTGGGGATTCACCGTGTCCTCCAATCACTGCCACCAAGTTACAAGAACTTTGTGATGAACTACAATATGCAAAACATGGACAAGTCGTTGCCCAAACTCTTATCCATGTTAAAATCTGCAAAAGTGGAGATCAAGAAAGAGCACCAAGTGTTGTTGGTCAATAAGACCACCAAATTCAAGAATCAAGACAAGTCTAAGAAAAAGGGAAATTTCAAGAAGGGCGGTAAGAAAGTTACCACGCCGACGAAGAAGACCAAGGCTGATCCTAAGGCTAATACTGAGTGATTTTACTGAAAGGGAGAGGGTCACTCGAAGCGGAATTGCCCTAAGTACTTGGCGAATCTGAAGAACGACAACATCAAGAAGAAAGGTATATCCGATATACATGTTATTGATGTGTATCTCACTAGTACTGGTAGTAGTGCCTGGGTATTTGATACTGGTTCGATTGCTCATTTTTGTAACTCGAAACAGGTATTGCAGAATAGACGGAAACTAGCGAAGAACGAGGTGACGATGCGCGTTGGAAATGGATCAAAGGTTGATGTGATCGCGGTCGGCACGCTACCTGTTCATCTACCATCGGGATTAGTTTCATACTTAAATAATTGTTATTTGGTGCATTTGTTGAGCATGAACATTATATCCGGATCATGTTTATTGCGAGACGGTTACTTGTTTAAGTCCGAGAATAATGGTTGTCCGATTTATATGAGTAATATGTTTTATGCACATGCACCTTTGATAGATGGTATATTCTCTCGATTGTAGTAATAAACACATTAATAACATTGAAGCTAAACGTTTGAAATTGATTGATAACTCGACCTATATGTGGCACTGTCGTCTTGGTCATATTGGAGTGAAGCGTATGAAGAAACTCTATTCCGATGAACTTCTTGAATCACTTGATTTCGAATCACTTGAAAGATGCGAAGCATGTCTGATGGGTAAAATGACTATGACTCCATTTTCTGGTATGATGGAGCGAGCTACGGACTTATTGGAAATCATACATACCGACGTGTGTGGTCCAATGAGTGTAGAATTGCGTGGTGGTTATCGCTATGTTCTTACCTTCACGGATGACTTGAGTAGATATGGGTATATCTATTTCATGAAACATAAGTCCGAAACTTTCGAGAAGTTTAAGGAATTTCAAAGTGAGGTAGAGAATCAACATAACAAGAAGATTAAATTTCTATGATCTGATCGTGGAGGTGAATATTGTTGGAATTATGCCCTAGAGGCAATAATAAAGATGTTATTGTTATAATTCTTGTTCATGATAAAGTTTATATTCCATGCTAGAATTGTATTAAGCGGAAACTTTGATACTTGTGTGGTTTATGAACAACATCGTGTCCCTAGTACGCCTCTATGGACTAGCTCATTGATTAAAGATGGTTAAGGTTTTGTTATCGCCATATTTTGGCCTAAGATGGAGATGGGCCGTGATCAAGATGGGCTTAGAAGATGCATATATTCAAGGTGTTGTTGGATCGGCCTAATGCGTAGATTTGGGCTGAATTGCCCGTGTATCTTGTATCATAGTAGGATTCGTGTTTGTTTAGGTTCCGTTTATGTTTAGGTAAAGATAGAGTTGTAGAGTTATTCCAAAAATAGAGAGTCTCCGGACTATAAATATGTACCTAGGGTTATTGAGAAAAGGAGGACAATCACGTTCACAACAAACACAATCTCGGCGCATCGCCACCCCTTGTTTCTAGGGTTTTTCTCGGGTAAGTGCCATCGCCTAGATCGCATCTTGCGATCTAGGCGATTCTATCGTTGTCGGTGTTACTTACTAAGCCTTGTTGATGGCGAGTAACACCTTTACCTGATTTGTTAGAGCTAGCATCGATCCTTTTACGATGATTGCTTATTTATGCTACCTCTAGCTATCTCGCCGTCTTTGCACCTTCTCCGGGTGTGGAGGTGGCATCTTGTGATTCTGCTTAGTCGATTTGATCTGTTATAGTTGTGCCTTGTTCATCAAGGTTTAGTTTAATATCTACGTGATTAGGCCTCACAAAGCGGGTTGAACGATCCGGTACGTAAGGTATGGTTTATTGATCTTAGAGGACGTTAGAATTGGCGTTATGTTGGTTTTAGGCCTTCTCTAGGATCGGTTTCTACTATTTTTCATCTATTAGGCTCAACTACGCGTGGGGACGTTCGGTTGCGTGGTGAAAACACCAAACTATCGTAGATCGATTTAACTTGTAGTAATTAAGCAAAACCCCATGTTATCATAGATCCAATGCGAGCCATGGGGATAATCGGCTCTGAAAGCCGATTCTGAAACACAGGAGCCGATCACGGCTCGAATTTTACGTATACTTGTTTACCGTGCGAAACCAATCGGAACAATCCATCACCTTCTGACCAGGTATAGGTCGGTGGCATCTCGAACCAAGACAGACGTGCGTCTTGAAGATTTCGGGCCGTCGACCAGGGACTAGGGCCCACCGGCCTGGAGCCTCCGGCTCTTCGTGTTGTTAAATCGCGCCCGGTGAGTTTTGACAGCAACACATTACATGCGCACGGTGGGACCTTCAACAACATCTACATCAATGTCCGACGCCACGATGGAGAAACGGGGTCACGTCTGACGAGCTTCTGCTGAGCACAAAGCGGTATGACGAGATCAAAGAGCTCTTGAAGCCGACCTCATCGGCTCTTTCGAGAGGACCCGTCTGCGTGGCATCGGTGGAAGGATTCTCCCGAGGGTGCTCTCGATGAAGTGGATCTCTGCATTCCTTGGAGGAACGCTCGAGGCTCTGACGGAGGTCAACTACATGGTGGCTCATTCTCTACACCGCCACTCGAGAGCCCGGTGAACGCTTTCGGCGGGTCGCGGTTCGCGTGGTCCAGAGATCATGAAACATCGATTACTCTCCGTCGGGCCCACTTTAGGAACCCACCAAGGAGAAAGACCGCTCCACACCAGCCGCAATCGCCATTCACACTCGCGGCTCCAGGCGCCAGGATCAGCGGCATACATTGTCTACAAGGCGGAGGCGATCCAGTGATTGCCAATTCCTGTTCGAGCCACCCAAGGAGATCCCGCATGGGTACATATGTGCCTACGTGCGGTCGCAACAACTTGGCGCGCACCGGCGGATCGCAACCGCAGAGTGTCCGCGGGGTTCCTGCGGGATCTTGAGGCGGCGTTCTGGAGCAACGATATGCAGGATGGACGCCGACAAACAGTGGCTAGCCAAGTATGCCTGGAACAAGCCATGAGAATCTAGCCCTGCGCAAGCGGTGGACCAAATCACGCCATCTTGAGAGATCGGTTCGGCCGTGCGAAAAGGCGCCTGTCGGCTACTCAAAGCCGTACCCCAATGAGTTTGACCTGATTCCACTACCGCCCAAATATAAGCTCCACAGTTCTCAAGATTGATGGGTCGGAGGGTCAAGCTCGATCGAGCACGTAAGCCGATACCGCACAGCTAGGTATGATTTGACATCGGATCAAATGCGTGAGATTTTTGCACAATCTCTAACAGACCAGCCTTTGGGTGGTACACCTCGCCACACGATTCAATTCGACTGGAAGCAACTAGAAGAAACGGTTCCACATCCAATACCATTCGGAGGCTACCGAGGTGGCATTGCGGACTGGCGCAATCTGACGAAGCGGGGAGAAAGCGGTAGCCGAATACATCCAGCTTCAGGACCATCAAGAATGATGTTATTCGGCTCGTCTGGCGAGAAGGAAGCAATCGAGTGGCGATATCGGGCCTCTCACCCATCAAGGACGTGGCATTCGGTAGAATACAACTCATTGGCGCATGGCCCGAATCGGCGATGTATGAGCGCCACCACGAGTTGTACCAAGACAAATTCAGACGTCCGATAAGCCCGGTCGATGCAGAAGAGGAAGATCCTACGCAGGATCGGGAGGTGGCCGTGGCTGAATGGGCTCGGGCAGATCACGTGGCTGTAAATGGGTGAAAGCAGGGCCTGCGAGAGGTTCGACTTGATGTGAGCAAAGGCGGCGGATATTCGATCTCATCTTTGAAGGAGAAGCGGTGAGGTTGCCGAAGGCCACAAAATCCCTCTGGCTCGGGAGATGAGCAGGAGACCATCGCAAGTGGCATCATTCGTTCACTCACCCCACCAACGAGTGCAAGGAGCTTCGCCGCCAAATCCAGATGGCTATAGAACAAGGCCGTCTGATCCTCGGCCAGTTCGCCATGAAAGTGGACACGAACCCGTTCCCCGGTGTCAACATGATAGAGCTCAATCGCCCCGCGAGACGTCAACTGGACTTTTCGTTCGGTGTCAACATGGCTGGGTCTGGGCACCACCATGACACGTACAAGGAAGGAGGCGGTCACTCTCGGGGCAAAGAAAGAGAGAAGGCTGGTCCACGCGACCGGCCCACGATGACGGGAGATACTTATCGAGGAACGGTGAGGAGGGTGCGGTATCGAAGCCACATTCCACATCTCCTTAATAAGTATGAGCGTCGGCATGATCAACGGCGCCCGACATAGTGGAGCAATGAAGGACATGGGCACCTCGCCAGAGACCACCCAAAGAGAAGGAAGGCGCAGACAAACATTGGGATTGCCCTTTTCAAGCATTCTTTGGGGCGTGGGAATGAGCCGATTGCCCAAATGACAACTGCCCAGAATGTGGACAACGAAAGAAGAGCACGAGGCCAGTATCAGTGTTCGAACGTCTAGGACCTCTCCAACCTCAGAGCCGTCCTAAGGAGTCCGCTCGAGCGAAGGGCCTTGAGAGGCCCAGAGATGACAAAGAAGAAGACAGGTTCCACCGTCCAAGGTGGTGCCCCGATGGACTCAGACACACCCAGGCGTGAGTGCGGCTGCGTAACTTAGAAGAGGCTGAAGCGCAGTATCTCCACGCGCTAAAGAAAGCACGGCCTGATCTGGCCGTCAAAGTACGGCAGACTACGGAGACGGAGGGCCGCGCGACAAGGAAAGAGTGGCGACCCAAGCTAATAAAAGCCGATGCACAGGCATCGGCTGGCACAAACATGGTGTTCGTGCTCCCGGCAGAGTTCTGCGCGCCACAAACCAATATGCTACCAGTGGCACAACTTGATCGCGGCCACGGGTTATCTTTGAGAAGCCACGTGAGAAGGGTTACAAACATCTGAAAGCTCTGTACCTACGGGGCTACATCAATGGACAACCCGTTAGCAAGATGTTGGTGGACACCGGAGCGGCAGTCAATATCATGCCATACTCCATGCTACGACGTTTGGGACGCTCTACTGCGGACCTGATCAAAACCAACGCCATTAAGCGACTTCAACGGCGCTTTCGGAAACGCAAAGGCGTTACGAGCGTGGATCCGACCGCAAGGGAAAACCATACCCACGTCTTTTTCGTCGTGAACAGCAAAAGTACCTACGCCGTCTTGCTAGGAAGGGATTGGATCCACGCTAATCGCTGCATCCCATCCACGATGCACCAGTACGTCGATGGGGACGGGATGAAGTGGAGGTCGTCCATGCAGACGATTCTATCGAGGTGTCCACTGCTGGCATGAACATCTGGGAAGCAGAAGACCAAGAGCCGATCTCTGGAATCAATCTAGACGGCTGCGAGCGTATTGAAGCTACAAAAAACGGGGTGAGGCTGGTCTTATCCACTGGCCTTACAGAGTAGAGAAGCCCACGATCATCCGTGGTACGGCCGATCCCCGCGATCGGCCACAAAAAATAAAAAGCAGCGATCGTACGACAAGCAGTGCATGTAGTCGTAGCAGAGAGATACTCTGCCACTGTAAAATAATAAGGTGTAAACCGTCCTTGGCAGACGCAAGCAAGAAGGGGGCCGATTCAGGCGATCGGCCCAAATTATTTTTGTTGTCCTCACCCATCGTTTGCCCTGTGTTTAGCGTCGATTTGACAGGTGACGGAAAGCTGGGGTATGGGTTTACATCAGCTGATGAGCTAGAAGAGATCGACATTGGTCCTGGGGATAAGCCACGACCAACATTTATCCAAAAGTTAGAACCAAGTCTGCGGAACCGATGATAGCCTGTTGAAACAATATCCATCGCTTCATAGGACTACAGAGATGCACGGGTTGACAGAGCATCATCGAGCATCGGCTCCGCTCAAAAAGGATTTCGCCATTTCAACAATGAGCACGACAAATGAAGGCCGAAATTTTGGAAGAAGTCAAGAAAGAGGTCGAGAAAATCTTGCCGACGCCAAGTTGATCGACCATGCGGTATCTTGAATGGATTTCTAGCATCGTGCTGAGAGAAGAAGGGCGCCAATGGCGTGTTGCTATAGATTTTCGCGATCTCAACAGAGCTACCCCAAAGGATGAATATCCGATGCCGGTGGCGTAAACATTGATCAATGCAGCATTTGGTCATAAAATTTTGAGCTTCATGGACGGCAATGCCGGTACAACCAGATCTTCATGGCTCCGTAAGACATACACAAGACGCATTGAGTCCTGTGGTCCGTGGGGTTATTTGAATACGTAGTCATGACGTTTGGACCGAAAAATGCCGCGCCACGTATCAAAGGGCCATGAATTATATCTTCCATGATCCGATCGGCAACCGGTGGAAATCTACATCGATGACGTGGTGGTCAAGTCTGCGCCAAAGGGGGCACTTGGGCGATCTGCAACGTCCCGGACCGAACAAGAAAGTTTGGCACGAGGATGAATCCAAAGAAGTGTGCCTTCGGAGTGACGGTCGGTTCTTGGGTTTTTGGTCCATGAACGCGAATTGAGATCGGCTGAAAAGTCAAGAGGCAAGACGAACAATGAAGCCACCCACCACAAAGAAAGAGCTGCGATCTCATCGGCAAGATCAACTTCGCGACGATTCATCTCTAACTTTGTCGGGAAGGATAGAGCCGTTCATGGGGCTCGTAAAATCAAAGTCGACGAGGAATTCACTGGGGGCGAATAAACAACGGGCCTTCGACGAGATCAAAGAATATCGACAAAGCCGCGGTGTTAGTTCCACCCGGCCAGACAAACCGTTCTACATTTACTTGTCGATCGACACGTCCATCGCCGGTGGTGGTACAAGTGCATGATGGGCTAGAGCGAGTCGTATTCTACATAAGCGTAAGGATGCGGACGCAGACGGTATCCGAGATATCGACAAGTTGTGCCTCTGTTTGTTTTACATGCACCAAGCTACGCCACATTTTGCTATCGCAGAGGTCATCATCATATGCAAGTCGGACGTCATAAAGCACATGCTATCGGCTCCTATGTTAAAAGGCCGATTGGGCAAATGGATGTTTGCATTATCGAGTTTGACATCCGTATCACCTGCGAAGTTTAAGGGACATTGGCTGATCTTATTGCCGAAAGGATCAACACTAACATAGCGACCGTCCATAAAAGCATGGGCTATGTTTTTCGACGGATCGTTTGCGACGATGATGCGGCATCGACATTTTCTCGCGTCGCCCGGGCAACGTTTTCCTTCTCCATCGATTGTCTACCTCTCCCACTAACAATGTAGCCGAGCACGAGGCAATACGCAGGGATGGAGTTACTCCTCGTACTGGAAGCGATGGAGATTTTGGAGACTCCAAGTTGGTGATTTCAGCTCACGGAGGACTACAAGTGCGGAGCGAGTCCCTTTTCCCATTATGGCTGCCTTGCCGTGAATCGATGACGCAATTCCGGTACATCAACTTCACTTGGATCCCACGAGAATACCGAGGCGAACGATCTTGCAGATAGCTTCAGGATACAAGGATATGGTAGAAGGAGCCGATGTCCGTGCAGTTCCTAGAAGCGATCGAGAGCCGATATCTTCAATTACTTGAAAGATTCGCCTGGGGCACCTAAACGGATAAGGTACAAAGCCATGAAGTACGTGCTTATTGGGGATGACATGTTTTACAGGACTCTGGAAGGGCTATTGCTCAAGTGCCTGGGGACAGCCGAGGCCAATCAGCTTCTACACGAGGTACACGAAGGAGCCTGTGGAACTCACCAATCGGCTCATAAGATGAAATGGTTGATCAGGCGATCAGGGTTTTATTGGCCCACTATGCTTGAGGACTGTTTCAACTACTATAAAGGGTGTCAAGCATGTCAGAAATTTGGAAAAATCCAGATGGTACCAGACGTTAATGAATCCCATCATCAAGCCTTGGCCATTCCGAGGTTGGGGCATGGACATGATCGGCAAGATCAATCCTCCTTCAAGCAAGGGCCACATGTGGATCTTGGCCATCACAGATTATTTTACCAAGTGGGTGGAAGCCGTCCCTATGAAGTCAGTAAGTTCGAAAGATGTCATCAATTTCGTGAAAGAACATGTCATTCATAGGTTTGGGGTTCCCCAGACTATCACAACCGATGGAGGTTCGGTTTTTGTTTCTCACGAGTTGAAAGTTACGTGAAGACACGAGGATTAAGCTGATACGGTCATCTCCGTACTACGCTCAAGCAAATGGGCAAGCTGAGGCGTCCAACCAGAGTCTTATCAAGCTGATCAAGAGGAAAATCGATGAACACCCTAGGCGGTGGCATGAGGTTTTATCAGAGGCTTTATGGGCTTATCGCATGTCGTGCCATGGGGCGATAAAAACCTCTCCGTACCATCTGGTCTATGGGCAAGAAGTATTGCCTTGGGAAATTACGGCTGGATCGAGACGTGTTACTTTTCGTAATGAGCTAACGATGAAGAATATGCAACTTTGATGAGTGACGTGGAAGATGTGGTGAGCTTAGGCTGTGGTCGCTGAGAAAATAAAAGAGAACAAGGCTAAAGTAGCTCGTGCCTACAACAAGAAGGTGAAGCCAAAGGAGTTCCACGTTGGAGATCCGGTATGGGAAGTCGTGTTGCCCTTGGGTACTAAGGACGCAAGATATGGTAAATGGTCTCCAAATTGGCACGGGCCGCATAAGGTCGACCAAGTTTTAAGAGGAAACGCGTACATGCTTGAAGGTTGGATGGTGAAAAATTTCGATGGGCGCCAATGGCCACATCTCAAGAAGTATTTTCCAAGCATGTGGGATATGGGACAATAAAAACTTGAGGGGCCGATACGTGAGATCGGCTAAGTCAATTGGCGATAAAATATAAGGCCGATGTTGAAAATCGGCCGAATAAAAAAAAAAACAAGCTACTAAGGAAATGCCTTGAGGGCATGGAAAGCGTCAGCACGGAATTCAGTTATTTCAGCTTCGTCATCATCATCCTTGCTGGTCGATAGTTGTTCGTTCAGGGCACATTTTTCGATGGGCAATGGAGGTTTGGATCGCCCGTTTTGAAAAAAGAAGGACACGGGTCGCCTATTTTGAAAAAGGGTCGCAGGTTACCGTTTCAGACCAAGAAATGGCCGTTGTGATTCAACTGAAGGTTGACCCTGTCAAACGTTTTTTAGAAGGAGCCGATGGGTGGTCATCGGCTTTGTGCAATTTAACTTGTTTGATTATATGCATGCAGCATGATGAAAGCCGATATGGTGTCATCGGCTTATGGAACATCGACCTGTTTCGGTTATCGGCAAAATTGAAGCAAAAGGAAGCAACATTTGGGGAAACAGAGTTTCATTCATTCAAAAGATCATTGCTTACAAGGTGATCGATTACAAAAGGGGCCTGCTATTGCTACGGCCATTACTACTAAATCCTAATCGAAGCCGAGGTCGTCGTCGCTGCTGCCGCCGCCGTCTTCCTCGCTGTCTTGGTATTGCTACCGTCGTCTTGCCACTCTTGAGGAAGCCGGTGGGGCTTCCTCGTCCTCGTCTTAAATCGTCGTCGTCGTCTTGGACCGCACGGAAGTACCTCACCTTTGGTACTCCTCGGAGGTGTCCTCCTCCTCTTCTTCTTCCTCTTCTTGAGGAGTCGACGCCATCCAGGACATGGCGTCGCTGCCTGTCCACCTCCAGCTCCCGTCGGCAAGGCGAAGGTTCTCTTCGCCGTCTGTCGAGGACGCATCGTCCTCTGACGGGCAAGAAGTCTAACCCTCTCGTCCCACCATTGTGGGGTGAGTGTTATCTGTTGTCGGCGGGTGCTCGAGTTGGTTCGATCCTTGAGGCTATTGGGCGTGGGAGGAGATCGGAGGAAGCGAGAGGAGGCCATGGCGAGAAAGAGGGTTTTCCGGTGGAGAAAGAGGGTTTTTCGCTACGGGAGGAAGATGGGGACTGTGGACTTCAGTGATTTAAATAAAGAGGAATAGTGAAGAAGCGGTTCAATGCCATAGCGGTTTCCCAGTTATTGGCCGCCAAAATCGTCAAATCATGCCTTTGCGGAGTTGAGAAGACAGGCATCATGATGAAGGGTGGCGTGGCGATCCTTACGCCCGCAGCGTTCGACATCGCGTAGCCGATAAAAAAAAAACCGGGAGAAGAAAAAACACACAGTGGTTTTGGAATTATCATTGCCAAAACCGAGGGCATGTGTTATCGCCATATTTTGGCCTAAGATGGAGATGGGCGTGATCAAGATGGGCTTAGAAGATGCATATATTCAAGGTGTTGTTGGATCGGCCTAATCGTGAATTTGGGCTGAATTGCCGTGTATCTTGTATCATAGTAGGATTCGTGTTTGTTTAGGTTCCGTTTATGTTTAGGTAAAGATAGAGTTGTAGAGTTATTCCAAAAAGTAGAGAGTCTCCGGACTATAAATCTGTAACTAGGGTTCTTGCGAGCGGAGGACAATCAAGTTCACCAAAAACTCAATCTCGGCGCATCGCCACCCCTTGTTTCTAGGGTTTTCTCGGGTAAGTGCCATCTTGCCTAGATCGCATCTTGCGATCTAGGCGATATTACTATCGTTGTCGGTGTTACTCGTACTAAGCCTTGTTGATGGCGAGTAACACCTTTACCACAGATTTGTTAGAGCTAGCATCGATCCTTTTACGATGATTGCTTATTTATGCTACCTCTAGCTATCTCGCCGTCTTTGCACCTTCTCCCGGGTGTGGAGGTGGCATCTTGCTTGATTTCTGCTTAGTCGATTTGATCTGTTATAGTTGTGCCTTGTTCATCAAGGTTTAGTTTAATATCTACGTAATTAGGCCTCACAAACGGGTTGAACGATCCGTGTACGTAAGGTATGGTTTATTGATCTTAGAGGGACGTTAGGAATTGACGTTATGTTGGTTTTAGGCCTTCTCTAGGATCGGTTTTCTACTATTTTTCGTATCTATTAGGCTCAACTACGCGTGGGGCGTTCGGTTGCGTGGTGAAAACACCAAACTATCGTAGATCGATTTAACTTGTAGTAATTAAGCAAAACCCCATGTTATCATAGATCCAATGCGAGCCATGGGGATAATCGGCTCTGAAGCCGATTCTGAGAAACACGGGAGCCGATCACGGCTCGAATTTTATGTATACTTGTTTATCGTGCGAAACCAATCGGAACAATCCATCACCTTCGACCAGGTATAGGTCGGGTGGCATCTCGAACCAAGACAGACGGCGTGTGCGGAAGATTCTTGGCCGTCGGCCGAGGGACTAGGGCCCACCGGCTACAGGAGCCTCCGGCTCTTCGTGTTGTTAAATCCTTGCCACGGTGAGTTTTGACAGGCAACAGGTTTCCTAACCATAGACATGAGTTGTCGATTAATAATGAGATCATGTCATTGAGAGAATGATATGATGGACATACCCAAATCAAGCAGAGCTATTAGATCGTGTCATCGTGTTCATCTTTGCGAAGCTTTTTCTTATGTCAAATATTGTATTCCTTAGACCATGAGATAATGCAACTCCCTGGTATCGGAAGAAAGCTTTGAGGTCATCAAACGTCATCCTATGAGAGGGTGATCATAAAGGTGTCTCTCAGGTGATCGGAAAGTACTTGTTGGGTTGTATGTATCGAGATGGGATTTGTCCCTCCCAAGTCGGAGAGATATACTCCGGGCCCACTCGGTAATCGATATCAACACCGCTTGCAAGCACGTGGTTAAGGAGTTAAACACAAAGTGATATCGGATTACGGAACGAGTAAAGTACTTGCTGTGAACGGGATTGAACTAGGTATGCCGATACCAACGATCGAATCTTGGGCAAGTAAAATATCGCGTGACGAAGGGAATATAAATATGGGATTAATTGAATCCTCGCATCGTGGTTCATCCGATATGATCATCGATGAATATGTGGGAGTCAATATGGGTTTCTAGATCCCGCTGTTGATTATTGATAGAAGATCATGTCTGCATATTCTAAAAACCCGTAGGGTCACACACTTAATGTGCCTAGACGCTAGGATAGAATGGATAAATGGTTTATGAGTTTTTGTTCGGAGTCTCGGATGGGATCCAGGACATCACGAGAGGTTCTGGAATGGTCCGAAGAATAAGATTCATATAAAGGAAAGCAGTTTTTGGATTTCGGAATTGTTTCGGAATGTTCGGTATTGTACCGGAAGGTTCTAGAAGCTTCCGGAGTGGTACCAACGTGGCCCCACTTGTATGAGGGGGCGTGGGCCTACGAGGGAGTGCCCTGGCCGCATTGGGCCAGGGGCACAAGGCCCCATAGTCCCAGCCGGCCAAAACCCTAGGGGACCTTCTAGAAGGGAGGGGGAAACTTGCCCCCCACTCCAACCCTTGGGGCCGCCGCCCTAGGGCTTGGAGGAGGGGCCAAGGGGGGCGGCCAGCCCTCTATATAAAGAGGGCAAGGGTGCACCCTCCTCCGCCCACTCCTTCAACCCTAGCCGCCATACTGCGCCCTCCCTCTCTCTCTCTCCCGACTGCGCGTAGGCGAAGCCCTGCCGCAGAAACTCTCCACCATAGCACCACGTCGTCGTGTTGTAGATCCAAGCTATCTCTCCACCCCATTTGCTGGACCGAGGAAGGAGTAGATGTCGCGGTTCCGTACGTGTGCATCTCTCGGAGGCGTCGCTACTTGCGGCGTTGGATCAGATCGGATCGCGAGGAGGAGAAGGCTAGTACGACTACATCAACCACGTTCTGTTGAATGTTCCGTTGTGCGATTTCTTCAAGGGTATGAAGATCTCATCTATCCCTCTCGTTGATTGCATCTCCTAGATTAGATCTTGGCTTTCCATTCGCATCCGTAGAATTTTTTTGATTTATTATGTTGCGAAACCCTTCAGTGGTATCAGAGCTAGATCTATGCGTAGATGTGTTTCACGAGTAGAACGCAACATGCTTGTTGCGGGCGTTGATGTTTTCTGTTGCAAGCCTCTTGTTGCGTACTTGTTATGACGCGGGATAGTAAGATCGAAGCGGTCCAGGCCAACTTTATGCGACCTCGTTCGCGAGACCGGCTCCGCACTTGATGTGTGGCTTGTTCCATACATGCGGCTGGTGGATGCCAGTTTCTCTCACTATAGTTGTCATGGGATTTACACCGGATGTTAGCAACCATAATATCACCGTTGTGGCTTTCCGTAGGTAAGAATCGTTCTTAGCTTGTTACTCCCATAAGCCACGTAAAACATGCAACAACAAAGTAGAGGCGTCTAACTTATTTTTGCAGGGAGTGTTTCTGTGATATGGTATGGCCCAAGATATGATGTGTATGTTGTATGCAATGATCATGTTTTGTAATATTTCACGACTTGCATGTCGATGAGTACACAACCGGCAGGAGCCATATGTTTGTCTTTATAATTGTGTATGACCTGTGTGTCAACTTCTTATACGCCATGTAATAGCTTTACTTTATTGCTAAGTAGTTGGCAATAGTTGTAGTTGCTATTCGTGGTGGAGACAATCATGGTGGAGTGATGGAGATCATGCTGGCACGCACAAGATGGAGATCATTGCGCGGAGATTGGCTATACCATGTCACATAAAATCATATGCATGTGATGTTTATCCTTTTATGTATCTTATTATGCTTAGATCGCTACGGTATCATTATAAGATGATTCCTCACTTAAAGATCAACATAAAATTGTGTTCTCCCCATGTATGCACCGTTGCGAAAGTTCGTCGTGTTCAAGCACCTCGTGATGATCGGGTGCTATAAACTCTACGTTCACATACAACGGGTGCAAGCCAGTTTTGCACACACGGAAATACTTGGGTTTGACTTGAGGAGCCTAGCATTTACATACATGGCCTCAGAACACACGAACCGAAAGGTTAAGCACGAGTCATATAAATGGTATGATCGACACTTTGTTGTCCACCATTGAAACCACATCTCTTCTCGTGAAGATCGAATTAGGTGTGGTGAATTTGGATCGTGTTCACTAAACAACTTGAGGGATGTTGAATTTAGTGGGAGTTCATCTAGTAATTTGATTAAGTTGAACTAATTATGACATAGTCTAAATTGTACTTGCAAATTTTGTAGATCAAATGGCTAAGTCCAACTTCAACTTCAACGTTTTTGCTGAGAAAGAAAATCTTAAGAACAATCGGTCTAACTTCACCAACTGGTTCCACAATCTGAGAATCATTCTCGCTGGCGGACAAAAGGACTATGTCCTTTAGAAAGCACTAGGTGACGCCCCTGATATAGATGTGCCGGCTGATGAAAAAGTTGTTTATCAGTCGCGCAAGGATGATTATGGTGTGATTAAGAGCACCATGTTGTTTGTTATGGAATCGGGCCTTCAAAATCGTTTTGAGGAGTTCGTCGGGCCCTTTGAGATTCTTGAGGAACTGAAAACCATGTTTTAGACTCAGGCCCGTTCTGAGAGATATGAGATCTCTGAAAAAATCTTTAACTGCAAGATGGAGGAAGGGAGTTCCGTTAGTGAGCACGCCATTAAGATGTCGGGCTACACTCGACGTCTTGAGCAACTAGACTGCAAGATTCCAGAAGAGCTCAAGATTGACAGAGTTCTGCAATCACTCCCTCCTAGCTACAAAGGTTTTGTAGTTACTCATAATCAGATTGGTTCCACCGATACGATCACTGAGCTCTTCGCTAAGCTGAAAGCTTCGGAGGTGGACATCAAGAAAGATAATCATGTGTTGATGGTCAATAAGCCCCCCAGCTTTAAGAAAGGTAAGGGTGCAAAGAAGCCCTTCAAGAAAGGCAGCGGCAAGCGCGTTGCCCCTGCTGAGAAGAAGCTCAAGTCTGGACCTAAGCCGGATACTGAGTGCTTCTATTGCAAGGACAAGGGTCACTGAAAGCGCAAATGTCCGAAGTACTTAGCAGACAAGAAGGCTGGCACCATTAAAGGTATATTTGATATACATGTTATTGATGTTTACCTTACTAGCGCTCGTTGTAGTGCCTAGGTATTTGATACTGGTTCAGTTGCTAATATTTGTAACTCGAAACAGGAGCTACGGAATAGACGACGGCTAGCAAGGGATGAGGTGACAATGCGCATTGGCAACGGATCAAGAGTTGATGTGATGGTCGTCGGCACACTCTGCTTAGTTTTACCTTCGGGATTAGTTTTAAACCTTAATAAATGTTATTATGTGCATGCGTTGAGCATGAACATCATATCTGGATCGTGTTTATTGCAAGATGGTTATTCATTTAAATAGGAGAATAATGGTTGTTCTATTTATATGAGTAACATCTTTTATGGGCATGCACCTGCTATGAATGGTTTATTTCTTCTGAATCTCTAAAGAAATGGAACACACATCCATAACATTAAGACTAAGGGCGTGTTCGGTAAACCACCCGCCTCCAGCTTCTCAACTACTCCGTAAGAATCTGCGCCGAACGTCCCAGATCCGAGAAGCTAACTCTGCGAAGATGGTCAAAAATCATGTATAAAATGTGGAGCTGGCTTTTTGGTCATCCGGAAAGCTGGAGAAGTTATATTTCCAGGTAATTACATTGGGATGCCACCGCCAAGTGACCCCCAACCAAGCACTCCCGAGAAATCTCTCTCTCCTTGATAGGAACAGGACACACACGAACTCGGTATTTTCCTGACTCCCGACACCCCATAGGAACCTAGGCGCGCAACCCGCCGCCGCCCCGCAGCTACGCCCCGCCCCGACGCCGCCGGCCTGCCACCCGAGCTCTTCCTCCAACCTCGCCGCCGCCCGACTCGTATCCAACCTCGCCGCTACCCAGCTCTTCCGGCCGCCCCGACTATCTCCTGTGTAGAGGACCTAGTTTAGGCCACCTGTCCACCCCGAGCTCCTCCATAGCCAAAGCTCCAGCCGACGCCTCAAGCTCCTCCATAGCCAAAGCTCCAGCCGACGCATCAGAGGTTGAATTCTTCTTCTGGATCTAGGCCAAAACTCTTTATTTTGGGCTTCCAGCCCAATTAGCAAATAGAAGCTATGCCGAACGTTTTTAGCTCTTTCTACCGATTTTGAGAAGCTAGCGATAGAGTTGGAAGCTGAGAGTTGAGGATTTTGAAAAGCTGGTGGGTTGCAGAACACGCCCTAAGAGATGCAAAGTAGATAGTGATAATTCAACTTATTTGTGGCACTGCCGTCTAGGTCATATTGGTGTAAGACGCATGAAGAAACACCATTCTGATGGACTTTTGGAGTCTCTTGATTTTGAATCATTTGACACGTGCGAACCGTGCCTCATGGAAAAGATGATCAAAACCCCGTTCTCCGGAATAATGGAGCGAGCAACGTACTTGTTGGAAATCATACATACCGATGTATGCGGACCAATGAGTGTTTCGACACGCGGTGGATATCGCTACTTTCTCACTTTTACTGATGACTTAAGTAGATATGGGTATGTCTATTTAATGAAACATAAATCTGAAACGTTTGAAAAGTTCAAAGAATTTCAGAACGAAGTGGAGAACCATCATAACAGGAAAATTAAATTTCTACGATCCGATCGTGGAGGTGAATATTTGAGTTATGATTTTCTCACGCATATTAAAGCAAGCGAAATCGTTTCGCAACTCACGCCACCCGGAACACCACAGCGCAATGGTGTGTCTGAATGCCGGAATCGAACTTTATTAGATATGGTGCGATCGATGATGTCTCTTACAGATTTGTTGTTATCATTTTGGGGTTACGCATTAGAAACCGCTGCATTCACTTTAAATAGGGCATCATCTAAATCCGTTGAGACGACACCGTATGAACTGTGGTTTGGTGCTAAACCTAAGTTGTCATTTCTTAAAGTTTGGGGATGCGAAGCTTACGTCAACAAGTTGATGCCGGACAAGCTCGAACCCAAAGCGGAGAAATGCGTCTTCATAGGATACCCTAAGGAAACGATTGGGTATACCTTCTATCACAGATCCGAAGGCAAAGTGTTTGTCGCAAAGAACGGATCCTTTCTTGATAAGGAGTTTCTCTCGAAAGAAGTGAGTGGGAGGAAGGTAGAGCTAGACGAGGTTATTGAACCTTCTCTCGAGTTGGAGAGTAGCGCAGCACCTGAAATTGTTCCAGTGTCGTCTGCACCAACAAGAGAGGAAGCTAATGATGAGTATCATGAAACTTCGGACGATGCTACTGCTCAACGTCGCAGGTCGACAAGGTCACGTGCCCCTCCTGAGTGGTACATCAACCCTGTCTTAAATGTCTTGTTAGTAGACAACAGTGAACCTGCGAACTATGAGGAAGCAATGATGAGCCCAGACTCTGAGAAATGGCTAGAGGCCATGAAATACGAATTGGGATCCATGAGCGAAAACCAAGTATGGACTTTGGTGGACCCTCCTAGCGACCGTAAGGCCGTTGAGTGCAAATGGATTTTCAAGAAGAAAACGGACGCGGATGGTAATGTTACTGTCTATAAAGCTCGACTTGTCGCGAAAGGTTTTCGACAAGTTCAAGGTGTTGACTACAATGAGACTTTCTCTCCCGTAGCGATGTTTAAGTCCATTTAGATTTTATTAGTAATTGCTGCATTTCCTGATTATGAAATATGGCTGATGGATGTCAAGATTGCGTTCCTCAATGGCAACATTGATGAAGAGTTGTATATGATGCAGCCCGAAGGTTTTGTCGATCCTAAGGATGCTGATAAGGTGTGCAAACGTCAGCGTTCCATTTATGGACTGAAGCAGGCATCTCGGAGTTGGAACCTTCGTTTTGATCAAGTGATCAAGAGCTTTGGATTTGTTCCAAATTGCTATGAAGCTTGTATCTACAAGAAAGTGAGTGGGAGCTCAGTGAAATTTCTAGTACTATATGTGGATGACATATTTATTATTGGGAATGACATTGGTATGCTTAACGATGTGAAGAGTTATTTGAATAAATGTTTTTCAATGAAAGACCTAGGAGAAGCTGCTTATATATTAGACATCAAAATCTATAGAGATAGACAAAGACGCCTAATAGCTTTAAGCCAAAGTACATACCTAGACAAAGCCCTGAAAAGGTTCAGAATGGATAAGGCAAAGAAAGGTTCAGTGCCCATGTTGTCAGGTAAGATATTAAGCAAGGCTCAGTGTCCAGCTACGGTAAACGATAGAGAAACCATGAGCAAAGTGCCATATGTCTCGGCCATAGGTTATATTATGTATGCCATGTTGTGTACTAGACCGGATGTGTCCAATGCTCATAGTTTGACGAGCAGATACCAAAGTGATCCAGGAGTGGAACACTAGACTACCGTAAATAACATCCTAAAGTATTTAAACAAGACTAAATAAATGTTTTTGGTCTATGGAGGTGATGAGCAGCTCGTCGTAAAACGTTACGTCGACGCTAGTTTCGACACCGACCCGGATGATTCTAAATCTCAGACAGGATACGTTTATATTTTTGAATGGAGGAGCTGTGAGCTGGAGAAGCTGCAATCAAAGCGTGATCGCAGGATCTATAGTAGAATCGGAATACATGGCTGCTGCAGAAGCGTCAAGTGAAGGAGTTTGGATCAGGAACTTCATCACTGAGCTTGGTGTGGTTCTGAGTGCCTTGGACCCACTGTAGATATTGTGCGACAACACTGGCGCCATAGCATTGGCTAAGGAACCAAGATATCATCCAAAGACCAAGCACATCAACTGCCGATTTCATATAATTCGAGATTATATAACAGATGGAGATCTAAAGATTATCAAAGTACATACGGATCTGAATGTTGCGGATCCGTTGACTAAACCTCTTCCACGAGCAAAACATGATCAACACCTCAATGCCATGGGTGTTAGATTGTTGCCAGATGTAAACTAGATTATTGACTCTAGTGCAAGTGGGAGACTGTTGGAATTATGCCCTAGAGGCAATAATAAAGATGTTATTGTTATAATTCTTGTTCATGATAAAGTTTATATTCCATGCTAGAATTGTATTAAGCGGAAACTTTGATACTTGTGTGGTTTATGAACAACACCGTGTCTCTAGTACGCCTATATGGACCAGCTCATCGATTAAATATGGTTAAGGTTTGCTAACCATAGACATGAGTTATCAATTAATAATGAGATCATGTCATTGAGAGAATGATATGATGGACAGACCCAAATCAAGCAGAGCAATTAGATCGTGTCATCGTGTTCATCTTTGTGAAGCTTTTTCTTATGTCAAATATTATAGTAATTAGACCATGAGATAATTAAACTCCCTGGTATCGTAAGAAAGCTTTGAGGTCATCAAACGTCATCCTATGAGAGGGTGATCATAAAGGTGTCTCTCAGGTGATCGGAAAGTACTTGTTGGGTTGTATGTATCGAGATGGGATTTGTCCCTCCCAAGTCGGAGAGATATACTTTGGGCCCACTCGGTAATCGATATCAACACCGCTTGCAAGCATTTGGTTAAGGAGTTAATCACAAAGTGATATCGGATTACGGAACGACTAAAGTACTTGTTGTGAACGAGATTGAACTAGGTATGCCGATACCAACGATCGAATCTCGGGCAAGTAAAATATCGCGTGACGAAGGGAATATAAATATGGGATTAATTGAATCCTGGCATCGTGGTTCATCTAATATGATCATCGATGAATATGTGGGAGTCAATATGGGTTTCCAGATACCGCTGTTGATTATTGATAGAAGATCATGTCTACATATTCTCGAACTCGTAGGGTCACACACTTAACGTGCCTCGACGCTAGGATAGAATGGATAAATGGTTTATGAGTTTTTGTTCGGAGTCTCGGATGGGATCCATGACATAACGAGAGGTTCCAAAATGGTCCAAAGAATAAGATTCATATAAAGGAAAGCAGTTTTTGGATTTCGAAATTGTTTCGGAATGTTCGGTATTGTACCGGAAGGTTCTAGAAGCTTTCGGAGTAGGACCAACGTGGCCCCACTTGTCGGAGGGGGGCGTGGGACTACGAGGGAGTGCCCTGGCCGCATTGGGCCAGGGGCACAAGGCCCCATAGGCCCAGCCAGCCAAAACCCTAGGGGACCTTCTAGAAGGGAGGGGGAAACTTCCCCCCCCACTCCAACCCTTGGGGCCACCGCCCTAGGGCTTGGAGGAGGGGCCAAGGGGGCTGAAGGGTTCGCAACATAGAAAACAAAAATTTTCCTACGATGTGAACTATATACCAAGATCTATTTATACTAGATACAAACAACGGGCGGATGTATATCCGTAGAGAACATACCCTTGAAGACCGACAAAGCTTAACGAGTAAAACTTGTGGTTTATGTAGACGATCTCTTGCCGATCTCAAGATCGAGTGGAAATCCTAGCGCCGCAAATCAGCAGCGCATCCGTTCTCGCACACACGTACGAGGCACCGAGCAAACTCCGCCTCCTCGCTCCAGAGATGCAGCGGAAGCACAACTCTTTCTTGCCAAATAGCCACCGGGAACATGTATCTCGCTAGTCCGAGACCATGGGGGATAAATTCTAGAGGGGGAGAGAGATCCTTCACGAGGAGGTGTGAGTGAGAAGTGAGAGGAGGGCTCCTTTTATAGGAGGAGGGACCCCAAGGGGTGGCGGCGCATGGGGCCTTGCCCTCCCCTCTTCATGTGGGTGGACACTCCACTCACAAAACTCCTCCAAATTCCTCCACTCAAAAGTCCACTCAAAAATCCCATTAAATTTCCACCAAATTTAATGCAAACTCTCATTAAATAAAACTATTTTATTTTATTCAGAATTTTGTCAATTACTTTAATGACAAACATTCACAAATAACCCCTTGCTAGAATTCTATTTCACATGCATAACCACTTTATGCAATTTCACGAAAACTTGTTTGGTATCTAGTGAAATAAATTCTGCGCGCTTTGTTTATTCTTTCGGCATGAAACATTTGCTCCAATTGGATGTCGGTGTCTCTTAAGTGTGTCACCCTACGGTTCGTGAATAATGCGGACATGATCGAGACCCTCTCGGATCAATAATCGAGCGGGATCGGAGACCCATACGGATCCACACATTCAACGATGACTTTCTTGTGATCGTCGGAACCTTTTACGCTAGTATCTTAATCCCTTTGTCTCACGATATATTACATGTCCGAGATTCGATCATCGGTATCTCCATACCTAGTTTGATCTCGTTACACATGCACTCTTTTCTCGTTCTGTGATATAACATTCTAGTGATCAAATCACTTGCTTGCAAGCTAATCAATGTGATATCACCGAGAGCCCAGTATATCTATCCGTCATCGGGATGAACAAATTCCACTCTCGATCCATGAGCCTCAACATAACACTTTATTAGTTCGAATCCATCTTTATAATCACCACATTACGGTGTGACGTTTGATGTTATCAAGAAACTCTTCGGTGTTAGTGATTGACATGATCTCATGGTCTAAGGATTAGGATCACTTAAGTTGTTATAGCAATATAAACTCAATGACTTTGATCGTAATGCTATACTTGGATGAATGTTCATCACATCATTACACTAATGTTGTGATCCCGTTATTAACAACATCCAATGTCCATGATCAGGAAACCTTGATCATCTTGTTAATCAACGAGCCAGTTTATGAGAGAGGCTTAACTAGGAACTTTCTGTTTGTTTATTAAACACACATGTATTAACGTTTCCGTATTAATACAATTATAGCATGCAAAATAAACATCTATCATATACTTGGAATACACATAATAAACAATTTATTATTGCCTCTCAGGGCATATTCCTTAGTCTCCCACTTGCACTAGAGACAATAATCTAGTTACATAGTGATATATCTAACACCCATTGAGTTCGGTGTTGATCATGTTTTGCTCTAGGAGAGTTTTAGTCAACGGATCTGCTACATTGAGATCCGTATGTACTTACAAATCTTTATATCTCCATCCTTGACATGCTCGCGGATGGAGTGAAACCGCGCTTAATATGCTTGGAATGCTTGTGAGACCTTGGCTCTTTGGCATTGGCAATGGCACCATTGTTGTCACAATAGATCACCATTGGGTCCAACGTTTGCCACAACTCCTAGTTCGGATATGAACTCCTTCATCCAAATCGCTTCTGAGCTTCAAGCAAAGACATATTCGGCCTCCGTTGTTGATCCCGCTACCACAGGTTGTTTGGAGCTCCTCCAACTAACCGCTCCGCCATTCATGAGAAATACGTATCCGGATTGAGACTTAGAGTCATCCGGATCGGTGTCAAAGCTAAGCGTCGACATAACACTTAGCGAGCTCTTCTTCACCTCCAGTATACAAGAAACATATCCTTAGTTCTTCTTAAGTACTTAAGGATATTCTTGACCGCTATCCATGTTCAAACCGGATCCGATTGGTACCTACTAGTCAAACTAATAGCGTGCCACATCCGGTCTTGTACATAGCATGGCGTACATTATAGAGCCTATGGTGAAGCATAGGGACTTTGTCCATTATCTCTCTTTCTTCCGAAGCCGGACTTTGAGTCTTACTCAATGTCTTGCCTTGCAACATAGGTAAGAACCCTTCTTACCGTCCATTTTAAACTTCTTTAAAATCTTATCAAGGTATGTACTGCGATAGCCCTATTAGGCGCCTAGATCTATCTCTATAGATCTTTATGCCTAATATGTATGACTTCACCTAGGTCCTTCATTGAAAATTTCTTTGTTTAGATAACTTTTAACATTTTAAAGTTCTATATCATTCCGATCAATAATATGTCATCCACATATAATATCGAAATGCCACATTGCTCCCACTCACTTTCTTGTAAATACAAGCTTCTCCATAAGTTTGGACAAATCCAAACTCTTTGATCACCTCATCAAAGCGGAGATTCCAACTTCGCGATGCTTGCTTCAATCCATAGATGGATCATGAAGCTTGCACACCTTGTTAGCATCCTTAGGATCGACAAAACCCTTTGGTTGTATCATATACAACTCTTCTTCAATATTACCATTGAGAAACGCGGTTTTGACATCCATCGCCATATTTCATAATTGAAATATGCAGCAATTGCTAACATAATCCTAACGACTTTAGCATCGCTACGGAGAGAAAGTCTCATCGTAGTCAACTCCTTGAATTTGTCGAAACCCTTTGCGACAAGTCGAGCTTTATAGATGGTCACATTACCATCGATCAGTTTTCCTTTTGAAAATCCATTTGTTCTCCACGGCCTTTCGGTCGTGAGGTAATTCCACCAAGTTCCAAACTTGATTTTCATACATGGATTCCATCTCGGATTTCATGGCTTCTAACCATTTGTTGGAATCCGGGCTCATCATCGCTTCTTCATACGTCGCAGGTCATTATTTTCATCAACCATGAAATTTATGACAGATTTCCGTCTGACTCGGGGCTGCACGTCTGTTTGACCTGCGAGGTTCGGTAGTACTCTCTTTCGGAGTTTCATGATCATTATCATTAGTTCCCTCTTCAATGGTGGAGCCAACTCGGAACAACTTCCATTGCAAGGCTACTCGCCATACTTTGAAGAGAAGGTTCCATAACCTCTTGAGTTCTACCTTGACTACTCACACCTTTCGCGAGAAACTCTTTCTCTAGAAAGGATCCATTCTTAAACAAAAACCTTGCCCTCGGATCTGTGATAGAAGGAATACCCAATAGTTTCTTTAGGGTATCCTATGAAGACACATTTTTCCGCTTTGGGTTCGAGTTTATCGGTTGAAGTTTCTTCACATAAACATCGCATCCCCAAACTTTAGAAATGACTTAGGTTTGTTTCCAAACCACAATTCATCTGTGTCTTTTCAACGGATTTAGATGGTGCCCGATTTAAAGTGAATGCAGTTTCTAGTGCATAACCCCAAAATGACAACGGCAAGTCCGTCGGAGACATCATAGATCGAACCATATCTAATAAAATACGATTCTGACGTTACACACCATTTCGCTGTGGTGTTCTGGCAGGTGTGAGTTGTGAAACAATTCCACACTCTTTCATGTAGTGCTAAACTCGTAACTTAGATACTCACCTCCACAGTCGGGCTGTAGAAATTTGATCTTTCTATTACGATGATTTTCCACTTCATTCTGAAATTCCTTGAACTTTTCAAAGGTTTCAGACTTGTGTTTCATCAAGTAGATATAACCATATCTACTCAAATCATCCTTGAAAGTAACAAAGTAACGATACCCACCTCGGCACACACTCATTGGACCACATACATCGAATGTATGATTTCCAATAAATCATCGCCCGTTCCATTGAACCGGAAAACGGCGTTCTAGTCATCTTGCCCATAAGGCATGGCTCACATGTATCAAATGATTCATAATCAAGTGATTCCAAAAGTCCATCTGAATGGAGTTTCTTCATGCGTTTAATGCCAATATGACCTAGACGGCAGTGCCACATATATGCGGATATATCATCATTAAGTTTAATCCTTTTAGCATCAACATTATGAATATGTGTAACATTATCATTGAGATCTAACAAAAATAAACCATTCATCATCGGTGCATGACCATAAAAGATTTCATTCATATAAATGGAACAACCATTGTTCTCAGATTTAAATGAATAACCACTTTGCATCAAACATGATCCAGATACAATGTTCATGCTCAGTGCAGGCACCAGATAACATTTATTTAAGTTTATGACTAATCCCGACGGTAAGTGGAGAGGCAGCGTTCCGACGGCGATCACATCAACGTTTGATCCATTGCCGACACGCATCTTGACCTCACCCCTTGCTAGCGGTCGCTTGTTCCGCAGCCCCTGATTTGAGTTACAAATATTAGCAACTGAACCGGTATCAAATACCCAGGTGCTACTGCGAGCACTAGTCAAGTACACATTAATAACATGTATATCATATATACCTTTGTTTGCCTTGCCGGCCTTCTTGTCTGCCAGATACTTGGGCGATTGCTTCGATGGCATCCCCTTACAATAGTAGCACTTTCGGTCGGACTTAGGTCCAACTCGGGGTTTCTTTTCAAGGTGCAACAAAGCTTGCCGCCCTTACTTCCTTCCGTTTTCCCTTCTTGTCTTTCTTGAAACCAGTGTTCCTATTGATCATCAACACTTGATGTTCCTTTTGATCTCCACTTCGCAGTTTTAAGCATTGTAAGCTCGGGAGAGACTTCTTCATGCCTTGCATATTATAGTTCATCACGAAGCTCTTATAGCTAGGTGGCGTAGACCGAGAACACGATGGATGCCTAAGTCAATGGGAATCGTTATTCCCAAGGACACAAGCTTATCGGCGTAACCCGACATCTTGAGTACATGCTCACTAACGAAATGTGCTCTTCCATCATCTTGACTAAAGAACTTTTCGAAGCATTGTAGCTCTCTACAGACATGTGTGTGAAAATCATTTTCAACTCACCCATTGTATCAAATGCATTGCCGTTTTAAAGCTTTGAAGTTCGGATCTAGCCCATACAATATGCCGCAATGAACTAAGTTGTGGTACTCTCGACGAGTCGATAGACATTCTTCTCGTCGGGCATCATCAAAGGTGGGGGCCTAACGCGCTTCTAGCACATATTGCTTTTGTGCAGAGAGGAGAATCCTCAAATTCATGGCCCATTCAAGAAAGTTGCTACCGTTCGTTGCTAGTTTCTCTTTCTCCATGAACGCATTGAAATTAAAAGGTGGTGCCATCTACAACAGAATTTGTAAAGTTTAGACTAAGTGTATGATAGATTGAGTTCAACTAATCTATATTACGAATGAACTCCCACTCAAAAGCGACATCCTCGTGTCCTTTTGGTGATTACATGAACCAAATCCACTACACCAAGTCCGATCATCACGTGAGTCGGTATAGCTTCAAAGGCGAGCATCAAATGGGCATCATATCAACTATATGACTCATGCTTAACCTTTCGTCTCAGGTTCCGAGGCCATGTCTGTACATGCTAGGCTCGCCAAGTTAGAACCTTAGTATTTGCGTGTGTAACTGCTTTTACACCGAAATATGGTCGTGGATCCAAGAACACCCGATCATCACGTGATGTCTTGGAGCGAAAACATAATCGGTGCATACTAAAGGAGAACACATTTTTATCTTGATATTTAAATGAGGGATCATCTTATTATGCTTAACAAAGCGCTAAACAAGCAATATAAGATGTAATCAAACATCATATGTTTATTAGTGAAATTATATGGTTCCCGCAGATGATCTCTATCATGTGCATCGTGGTATGATCACTATCATACCTATATGTGTATATACCAAGTCTATAGATTTTACACGCTATGTGTTGTAAGTATCATCTCATACTTCTACTTACAACACTACCATATCATAACACTAGCCCAACAACAATCTAAACTAGACGCCTCTAATTTATCCATTGCAAGTTTTACGTGGCTTAGGGCTTTCGAGATAGAACCGTTCTTACCTACGAACATGAACCACAACGAGGATAATCAAATTGTTGACAACTCGCTTGCAAAATAGATATTGACTATAGTAGGAGAGACAGACACCCGCTAGCCACTTATGCAAACTAGTTGCATGTCAAGCGTGGAACAGGTCTCATGTGCGAGGACATGTAAAGTTTGTCCGGGCCGCTTCATCCCACTATGCCACCAATATCCAAAATCACAACAAAGGAGCAACAACATGATCATCATCGCCCACATACTCATATGTGTACTACCCGTGTAAAGTATCTACGCATAGATCCGGCTCTGATACCACTGAAGGGTTCGCAGCATAGAAAACAAAAATTTTCCTACGATGTGAACTATATACCAAGATCTATTTATACTAGATACAAACAAGGGCGGATGTATATCCGTAGAGAACATACCCTTGAAGACCGACAAAGCTTAACGAGCTCAACTCGTGGTTGATGTAGACGATCTCTTGCCGATCTCAAGATCGAGAGGAAGTCCTAGCGCCGCATCAGCAAGATCGTGCTCGCACACGTTCGAGGCACGAGCAACCTCCGCCTCCTCGCTCCAGCGATGCAGCGGAAGCACAACTCTTTCTTGCCGAATAGCCACGGGAACATGTATCTCGCTAGTCCGAGACCATGGGGATAAATTCTAGAGAGAGAGATCCTTCACGAGGAGGTGTGAGTGAGAAGTGAGAGGAGGGCTCCTTTTATAGGAGGAGGGGGAACCCCAAGGGGTGGCAGGCGCATGGGGGGGCCCCTTGCCTCCCCTCTTCATGTGGGTGGACACTCCACTCACAAAACTCCTCCAAATTCCCTCCACTCAAAAGTCCACTCAAAAATCCCATTAAATTTCCACCAAATTTAATGCAAACTCTCATTAAATAAAACTCTTTTATTTTATTCAGAATTTTGTCAATTAATTTAATGAAAAACATTCACAAATAACCCCTTGCTAGAATTCTATTTCACATGCATAACCACTTTATGCAATTTCACCCGAAAACCTGTTTCGGTATCTAGTGAAATAAATTCATGTGCTTGTTTATTCTTTCGGCATGAAACATTTGCTCCAATTGGATGTCGGTGTCTCTTAAGTGTGTCACCCTACGGTTCGTGAATAATGCGGACATGATCGAGACCCCTCTCAGATCAATAATCAGAAGCGGGATCTGGAGACCCATCTCGACTCCCACATTCAACGATGACTTTCTTGTGATCGTCGGAACCTTTTACGCTAGTATCTTAATCCCTTTGTCTCACGATATATTACATGTCCGAGATTCGATCATCGGTATCTCCATACCTAGTTTGATCTCGTTACCGACATGCACTCTTTTCTCGTTCCTGTGATATAACATTCTAGTGATCAAATCACTTGCTTGCAAGCTAATCAATGTGATATCACCGAGAGGGCCCAGAGTATATCTATCCGTCATCGGGATGAACAAATTCCACTCTCGATCCATGAGCCTCAACATAACACTTTATTAGTTCTGAATCCATCTTTATAATCACCCTGTTACGGTGTGACGTTTGATGTTATCAAGAAACTCTTCGGGTGTTAGTGATTGACATGATCTCATGGTCTAAGGATTAGGATCACTTCGTAAGTTGTTATAGCAATATAAACTCAATGACTTTGATCGTAATGCTATACTTCGGATGAATGTTCATCACATCATTACACTAATGTTGTGATCCCGTTATTAACAACATCCAATGTCCATGATCAGGAAACCTTGATCATCTTGTTAATCAACGAGCCAGTTTATGAGAGAGGCTTAACTAGGAACTTTCTGTTTGTTTATTAAACACACATGTATTAACGTTTCCGTATTAATACAATTATAGCATGCAAAATAAACATCTATCATATACTTGGAATACACATAATAAACAATTTATTATTGCCTCTCAGGGCATATTCCCTTCAGGGGCCGGCCAACCCTCTATATAAAGAGGGCAGGGGAGCACCCTCCTCCCCCACTCCTTCAACCCTAGCCACCATACTGCTGCCCTCCCTTTCTCTCTCTCTCCCCGACCGCGCGTAGGCGAAGCCCTGCCGCAGAAACTCTCCACCATATCACCACGCCGTCATGTTGTAGATCCAATCTATCTCTCCACCCCACTTGCTGGATCGAGGAAGGAGGAGACGTCGCGGTGCCGTACGTGTGCATCTCTCGGAGGCGTCGCTACTTGCGGCGTTGGATCGGATCGGATCGCGAGGAGGAGAAGGCTAGTACGACTACATCAACCATGTTCTGTTGAATGTTCCGCTGTGCGATTTCTTCAAGGGTATGAAGATCTCATCTATCCCTCTCTTTGATTGCATCTCCTAGATTAGATCTTGGCTTTCCGTTCGCATCCGTAGAATTTTTTTGATTTACTATGTTGCGAAACCCTTCAAATATCCAAGTTACGAGTTTGGCGAGCATTTGAAGAAATGCGGAATACTTTCACAATTGACACCGTCGGGAACACCACAACGTAATGGTGTGTCCGAACATCGTAATCGAACTCTCTTAGATATGGTTCGTTCTATAATGTCACTTACAGATTTACCGCTATCATTTTGGGGTTATGCATTAGAAACAACCGCATTCACTTTGAATAGGGCACCATCTAAATCCGTTGAAACGACACCGTATGAATTATGGTTTGGGAAGAAACCTAAATTGTCGTTCCTTAAAGTTTGGGGTTGCGAAGCTTATGTAAAGAAGTTACAACCCGACAAGCTTGAACCCAAAGCAGAAAAATGCGTCTTCGTAGGATACCCGAAGGAAACTATTGGGTATACCATCTATCATAGATCCGAGGGCAAAATCTTTGTTGCCAAGAATGGATCCTTTCTAGAGAAGGAGTTTCTCTCGAAAGAAGTGATTGAAAGGAAAGTAGAACTCGACGAGGTTGTTGAACCTTCTCTCGAACTTGCGAGTAGCGCAGCACCGGAAGTAGTTCCCGTGGCACCTACACAAATAAGAGAGGAAGCTAATGATGCTGATCATGAAATTTAGGTTGAAGTAACTACAGAACCTCGCAGGTCAACGAGAACTCGTACCACTCCTGATTGGTATGATCCCGTTATGAGTGTCATGTTGGTGGACAACACCGATGACCCTGCGACATGTGAGGAAGCGATGATGAGCCCAGATTCCAATAAATGGCAAGAAGCCATGAAATCCGAGATTGGATCCATGTACGAAAACCAAGTATGGACTTTGGTGGACTTACCGGATGGCCGAAAGGCCGTCATTTTCAAGAACAAAACAGATGTTGATTGTAATGTTACTGTCTATAAAGCTTGACTTATCACAAAAGGGTTTCGACAAATTCAAGGAGTTGACTAGATGAGACTTTCTCACCGGTAGCGAAGCTAAAGTATATGAGGATTTTGTTAGCAATCGCTGCATATTATGATTATGAGATATGACAGATGGATGTCAAAACGATGTTCCTCAATGGAAACATTGATGAAGAGTTGTATATGGTACAACCCAAAGGTTTTGTCGATCCTAAAGATGCTAACAAGGTATGCAAACTTCAACGGTCCATTTATGGATTGAAGCAAGCATCCCGAAGTTGGAATCAACGTTTTGATAAGGTAATCAAAAGCTTTGGTTTTATGCAAACTTATGGAGAAGCTTGTATTTACAAGAAAGTGAGTGGGAGCTCTGTAGCATTTTTAATACTATATGTAGATTACATATTGTTGATTGGGAATGATGTAGACCTTCTTAATAGTGTCAAGGATTATTTGAATAATAGTTTTTCAATGAAAGATTTTGGCGAAGCAGCTTACATATTAGGCATAAAGATTTATAGAGATAGATCGAGACGCCTAATATCATTATCACAGAGTACATATTTGGACAAAGTTCTAAAGAGGTTTGGAATGGAAGATAGCAATAAAGGGTTCTTGCCCATGTTGCCCAATACGACCTTGAGTAAAACTCAAAGTCCTGCAAAGGCAGAAGATAGAGAAAGGATGAGTAAGACTCCCTATGCCTCAGCCATAGGATCTCTTATGTATGCCATGCTATGTAATAGACCCGACATTGCATGTGCTGTTAGTTTGACTAGCAAATATCGGAGTTATCCAGGAGTAGATCATTGGACAGCGGTTAAAAACATCCTTAAGTACTTGAGAAGAACTAAGGATATGGTTCTTTCTTATGGAGGTGATGAAAATCTCGTTGTTAATGGTTACACCGATGCTAGTTGGAACACTGATCCGGATGATTATAAATCTTAATCTAGATACGTATTTACTTTGAATTGTGTAGCAATTAGCTAAAGGAGTGCAAAGCAAAGCATTGTGGCGAGATCTTCAACTGAATCGGAATACATAGCTGCTTCGGAGGCTTCACAAGAGGCGATATGGATGAAGGAGTTCATTACAGAGCTCGGTGTGGTTCCAAGTGTGCTGGACCCAATGTCTATCTATTGTGATAACATGGGCGCCATAGCCAATGCGCAACAACCAAGGTGAAAGAACATGTGGGCCCCCATGTGTGGTTTTGGCAATTAATGATAATCTTTATGGACTAATGTGTGTATTAAATTATACTTGTAGGTTTTGTCCATTGGCATCACTTGGAGCATGTGGTGGCTTCAAGGTCGATGAAATGAGAAGAAGATGCATTGCGCAAGCTCAACATGCACCATCTATAGAAGATCTCATGTTTGATGCTTGCCATTCTCGGCGATCATGGATCGATGATGAGGAATTAAGAAAGGCGTTCCATCTTGAGAAGGGCAAGATCGTCTACATCGAGCTCAAGTGGAATGCTCAAGGCAAAGGTATAATCTTGAAAGGTTTTTCCTTTTGCCGGTCTCATATTGTTAGTAGGATACCGGGTTTAGGATAGATAACCGTACTATCAAGAGGGGCTCTTGAATGAGTAACTCGGTCACATCGTTCCGAGAGAGCTCAAACCTTTGCATATTTGCATCATCATATTTGGTTGTTATTTTGTTCTTTTCCATGTGAGTATATAGAGATTGTGGTAATCTCCATAACAAGCTCTTGTGCATCAAAATTGGATCTTCCGTTTGTATCTTGTTGCGATTTTGATCTTGGCGGCTTTTCGGTTTCTCACCAAGTGAGGTATCTCACATTATTATACATGATACATTCTCACATGATGATAACCAATATTTTCACCTTTGATAGGGTATCTCATGTCGTCCTTTTTCCAACGCAATTGGAATCGGGTCGATCAGAGTTACCAATCAAAAGTTATAGAGGTTTGAATTTTCCTAGGTACCAAAATGCGGTAGTACCGCATTTTAGTACCTAGCGCGGCAGTAGGTTTTGGCAAGTTGCCAAATTCCACTGCCCTCCTAGGTACTAAAATGCGGTAGCACGGCAGAAGGTTTTTGACAAGTTTCCAAAAGCCACTGCCGGGCTAGGTACCAAAAAGCGGTAGTACCGCATTTTAGTACCTACCGCGGCAGTAGGTTTCTTACTTCGTCATTTGGATCTATCCTCCCTTGCCGTACCATGATGTTTCTTTGCATGATCTCGTAGAGGTTGTTGTCCTCTTCGAAACGAGCCCAAGATCATCGAAATCGGTCCGGATGCAAAAGTTATGGTTGTTTTCGTTCTGTGATGACAGGTACTACCGGACCAGGATTCGGTAGTACCGGGGTTCGGTAGTACCGAGTTTTGGTACCGGGGAGCGCAGAAAAAAATGCGTTTGGAGCCCCAGGATCCCAGTGAAATGTCCGTAGTAGTGGAAAGTCCGGTACTGGGAAAAGTCGATAACCGGGAATCGCGTTTTTGGGCTGCAACGGTTGGATTTTGGAAGGACCTATATAAGGGGCCTTCTTCCCCAATGGTTCCTCAACTATTCTTGCAAGTTTTCCCCTCCATTGTTTACCTTCTTGAGCTTTCTTCCTCTCAATCCCTCCTATGATTCTTGCATATTCTTGAGGGATTTGAAAGAGGAGATCTAGATCTACAATCCCACCAATCAATCGCTCCTCTAAGTGAGGGGAACATATTGGGATCTAGATCTTTGAGTCTTTTGTGGATTTCCTCCATTGTTCTTCCTCTATTATTCCCTCATAAGCTTTTGTAGCTTTGGTGGAATTTGGGAGAGAAGGATTTGAGCACTTCTTGTGTCCTTGCCATTGCATTTGGTGCATCGGTTTGTGTTCTCCTAGGAGGATTTGGTTTGAGTTACTCATTGGAGCTTGTCCCTCTTGGGTTCTTGGAACCCTAGACGGTTTTGTGGCCTTGGTGGCGTTTGTTGGGAGCCTCCAATTAAGTTGTGGAGAAGTGCCCCAACCTTGTGAGAGGTTCCGGTTGCCACCGACAAGTGCACCGATAGTGGAAGTGTGGATCGATCCCGTTGGGGTGAGATTCACCGGAGAATAAGGGAGGCCTTTTGTGGCGTTGGTGGTTTGATACCACCCTCTCTCCAAACGAGACGTACTCCATGTTGGGAGGAACTCGGTAAAATATCGTTGTCCCCGCGTGCCTCGGTTATCTCTATACCCGAGCTCTTTACTTATGCACTTTACATTGTGATAGCCTTCGTGCTTGAAGTAATATATATCTTGCTATCACATTGTTGCTTGTATTGCTTAGCATAAGTTGTTGGTGCACATAGGTGAACCTTAGTTGTTCTAGGTTGTGCTTGATAAAGTAAACACTAGTTTTATTCCGCCTTTGTTGAGCCACTCTAGGAAAAGTTTTAATCGCCTATTCACCCCCCCCTCTAGGCGACATCCGTATCCTTTCAATTGGTATCAGAGCCCGGTCTCTCATTTTCGGATTCACCGCCTTGAGAGTAAAGATGTCGGCTAGAGGATTAGTGCACAATGACATGTTCACATTCGATGGCACAAATTATGATATATGGAAAAATCGCATGCTCATTCATTTTTGGGACATGGACCCAAATTTGGAGCGTATTGTAGATATAGGTTTTTCTCCTCCTATGGATTTCAAAAATCTATCTTGTGAGGATGAGAAAAACTTATATCTCGATGCTCAAGCTTCTAATGTTCTTGTTAATGCTTTGAGCTATGTAGTTACCTCTTCAATCATTCCTTTTTGGAGTGCTCATGAGTTATGGACAAAACTTCAAGATAAATATGTTGTGTCCAACATTATTGAGGATGATTGTGTTGCTTCCACTTCCGGTCGAGATGAGTTCTCATCCTCTACCACTTCACCAACATGTTACTTTTCACTAGGTAATGATATGGTGAGTGGTGATAGAAAATGCAATTTGGATAGTGTGTTTACTATTTGTAATCCCTCATCTCTATCTAGTTGCAATGATCTATCTTTGGACTTTAACACTTCTAGAACTACAAACTTCTTACATGCTTGTGTTAATAGTCCTTGCATATCATGTAGAAATGACTTGGATAAATCTCATGATGATATGCTTGTGTTGTCTTGTTGCCATGATAAAAATGCTTCCATTTCCTCTAGTGCTTGTGTTGCTAACCATGTAGAGGAAACCAAAGATTCTATGGGCCAAGACATGGTTTTGAATGAAGGCACAAATGCAATCTCATCTTCACCTTCTTCCGGTACCCACCTATGCCTCATGGCTAGGGATTCTAAGGTAACCCCTACTTTGGAACCCATTACCTCTTGTGATGAGGAGGATGTGGATAATGTGGAAGAAGAGCTTGATATTGATGATTTATATGAAAAGGGGGAGATTGTTTATCGTGCCCTTGTTAAAAAGGATATTGCTTGCTCTAACTTTGTTGAAGTCTTGGACTTTGCTATTAAGAGCAAATAACATATTGATAAGTTAGAAACACAAATTGAGGTGCATGATAACAACGTTGATAAAATGTGTAGTCTTGAGCGTGAGTATGCTAATATAATTGCAAACCTAAATAAAGCTCTTGGAGAGGAACAAACCACTAAGGACTATCTTGAGGAGACCTTTGCTTTAGAGATATATAGAGTAAAGGAATCTCATGATAGAGATCTTGAGGTGGTAAGTGATCTCAAAAGTAAAAATGATGAGACTCAAGTTGCTTATTCTAAACTCCTTGAGGATTTTGAGCACCTCAAAAATGGCTCTCGGGTCGTTAATAGGGAGATCATCAAACTCACCGAGTCGCATGAGCAACTTAAAACTTCATATTCAAAAGAGCTTGACAAGTTGCCCTCACCTCTTTCTAATAACAATGATGCTTGTGCTACTAACTCTATTTCTTGTGAAGCATCTATTTTGAAGGAGAATGTTGAGCTAAAGGCTCAACTTGCTTTGCTAACTAGCAACTATGGGAAATTAGAAGAAAGCCATGTTAAGCTCTCAAGCTCGCATGAGGATCTCCTAGTCTTCCATGGTACGCTAAAGTTGGATCATGAGGCCATCATGTCAAAGGTAACATCTAGTGGGCCTCATGTGGACATTAGCACTATATCTACTCCAAATGTTATACTGCCATGTGCTAGTCCTTGTAATTCATCCTCTCACAACCATGCTATATCTCGTGATGAATTACATTCCATGCCTTGTTGCTCTAACAATGTAGCATCTACTTCCTTTAGTACTTGTATTGAAACTAACCATGTAGAGGAAATCAAAGAGCTCAAGGCTCAAGTCACTTCTTTGATGAATGACTTGAAAAAGGGTCATCAAGGGAAGTCCGCACTCAACAAAATTTCGAGTGTGCAAAAATTCCCCAATGACAAGAGTGGGCTTGGATTCAACTCCAATGTCAAGAACCAAGTACACTATCAAGTTGAAGCACAAGGATAACAAGAAGAATGGCCAAGATTAAGTCAAGAATCCGGCCAACATTGTTTGCTTCAAGTGCAAGGAAGAAGGGCATCATGTCAAACATTGCCCATTAAAGAAGAAGTCCATTGGCAAGAAGCAACAAGGGAAGCGACCTCAAGATCTACATCTTGTTAGAGATGGGCCTCCTCCAAAGAAGACTCAAGCTCTTCCTCAAGTTGTTTCTTCATCCAAAAAGAAAGATGGCAAGAGTAGAACTTGCTACATATGCCGCGAGAAGGGGCACATTTCTTCCTCATGTACTATTGGTATCTCCTCATCCCATCCTATCTTGATTGATGATGCTTATTCTCTTTGTAAGGATGGGGTTGGCAATGTGTTTGCCAAATTTGTTGGTGATCAATGTGGGTTCAAGAAAATAACCATTTGGGTTTCCAAGCCTATTGTGACTAACCTCTTAGGACCCAACTTGGTTGGGGACCAACAAGCCAAAACTTGATCAATAGGTATTGTTGGAGGGCATTGGAGTCTTGGCTACATTATGAAGAATTGAGGGATCTTCATCAATTATTATTGTCAAGCCAAGCCATTTGGATTATCATGATTATATTATATTCCTAATGTTCGTCCTTGCGGTAACATATGCTAAACTCTTTACATTGAAAGTTACTCGTCCCCTTGTGCATGTGTTGGTTTTGTATCTTCCATGCTTTTGTACATGTTGTGCTCTCCACTTAATTATCTTAAGGTATCAAGCATATTTGTGTATGATTAGGTGGCACTCCATGTATGTGCGTTTCTTGTGGTTGAGCCTTTCTTGATTATATTTGACATCTTATTTGGATCTTGTGAGAAATTAATGGATTATCCCAGTTTGGGGAGTGTTATGTTTGGGCATTCCACAATCCTAAAAATATGTGTACATGAGAATACCACCTAGTATTTATATTGGATTATTGTCTAGTCTCTATGTGGTATAAGTCTCATGAGAAATTTAAGTTTATAATGTCCATTAATTATCTCTATTTGTTTCATTTTGCCTCGTGTTGGTTTTATGGTAGTATCACATTATGGGGGAGTCATATGCTTAGTGCTTATTACAATCCTAGAAAATGTGAATATTCGAGGTTGTGTCACTTAAAATTTTTATTGATAATTATCTAGCTCCTATGTGACACATGTGCTCATACAAGTTCCAATTTGCTTGAATGCCTTTATTGCTAATATTTTGGATCTTGTTTATGAGAGTGCTTCTTGGTATGTGTTTCCTCATATTTAGATATATATATCCGTATGGAAACCATTTGCTTCAAGTTACTCTAATCACTAGTGATTGTGTGACAATTGGAAGCTACCAAGAATCTTGTTCGAAGTATCATGCCTAATTCTTATATTTTGTTATATGCTTCTTGTTGTGACTATGATCTTGGATATCCATGCAAGAAGCTACCTTGGGAAAATTATTCCCAATATTTCTTGTCCTTAGACAATGAGTACTATATTTATGGTAGAATTTATTGATCATATTCAGTTTGGCCTTTGCTCAATCTTGTCCTATCTTTGGCCAAGTAAATATTTTGTGTGCTCCCATGTATTCCTTGCTACATTTGGATCCTTTTACTTTTCTTGGTATCCTCTTGTGTTTTATTTATTGTAGGTACTAGTGATGATCCCATTTGTGTGCATTTTGCATTCAAAAGGAAAATCCTATATAATGAACTATCCATGGGGGAGCTCTCCTATATTATTTAGAACACTTGTATTTATGCTTCTTTGTTTGATCCATATCGGGTTTTATGTGCTTGGAACCTCAATCTTTTCGTTTTGGTATTTGTGCCATTATGAGAAGTTTGGGGAGTTTGGTTTCTTGTTGGAACCTTGCTATTTTTTGGAGTTGGTTTTGTCTCACTCCTTGTTTCATGATTTGACCATTTTAGAATAAGATAAATCCTTGAGCATTTTTATTTCTATCTATCTTTTTCTCTTTTGGCTTTAGCTTAGTTCATTTGTTGAACTTATGACCTTTCATGTGTTGGATTGGTTCTTTGATACAATTTGGAAATCGTTTGTCATGTCACACTCTTGTGTGTGCAATCTCGATTTACTTGGTGTTTTTTGTTCAGATTGTATCTCTGTTTTGGTTCTTGAAAGCTTTATGCATGCCTATTTACTATATGTTTATATTATGGCATGCTTGCTTTCTTTGATCCAATATATAGGGGAAACTCCACCAAATCTCATCGGCTAAGTTGTGCATGAAATTCAATTTCATATCAATATACACATATTTATGTGGAGTCACTACTGCAGAATAGGCTATCAGTGACAGGCTCAAAAGGCCCACTAGTGACATGCAAAGCGCCTGTCACTAATAACTAGTCACTGGTATGACGTTACTAGTGACATGCATGTGACTGTCACTAGTATGTGTACTAGTGACAGACATTTACGTGTGCTAGTCATTAGTATGTGTATACTACTGACAGACAAAAGAGATGCATGTCACTAGTTATGATCAATGCAACAATCCTATAGAGTTTTGTAGTGACAGACCCTTTACCCCGCACGTCACTAGTTTGAATTCCGGTAATTAAAAAAACTTAATGCATTTTCCACGAATATTCTAGACAACACAATAAGATATTATACAAAATTAAATGCATTTTCCTCGAATATTCGGATAGCACAATCAGATGTTGTACCAATATACATTCACATAACCTAATATAACATAATATTTGCACAGATAACACAATGTCATAAGAACCAACAGTCTATCATAGGACTAACAATGGGTAGTTTCTTGACCAGTTATCTAGCAAGAAGTTTGAACTCTAATAAACACAACACCACCATGATACATTTATTGTTGCCATATGCATAACTGCAAGTTCCTTTCGCTGTTCAACATTTCTATCATCTTGTTCAATTGGGTGATCATGCATGCTCGTTCAATTGGGCTGCAACCGCCTTTGTGTGTGAATTATCAACCTCCGGCTGAGTCATCACTGCCATAGAAAACCCCAGACACCGAGGTGGCCTATTTTGATGATTTTTGTGAAAATGATGCTTATAAACTCTTCCTTCTGGTCAAATGGATTGGACTGCACGTGAGTACATATGCACACGCAACACACGTCTATACAATAAAATAAGAACACTTTGTCTTTACAAATATAAATTCAGTAACAGAATAATCATAACTTTGGAACCCCTCACAATAATAGAAACATCCTTAAAACATTATGTTCAATAATAATGATCAGTTTTCTAAGTCCTATAAACAAAGCTACTGATTGAGATTTTTAGCTTGACTATAAATCATCTCTGCCAAATTAAAAATGTCGTCTGAATCAAAATTAATTCAAGTAAAATGTTTGAAATTGGGAATCCTATAAATGATAGGAAAAGTCATTTGATGTTCTATGTTTAATAAATATAAATGAGTTTGTTAAGTACATTGAGATATTGTAGATTGATCGTAAGTCATCTCTTTTAGACTGAAAATTGTGTAGGAAATAATCTAGTCACCCGCATAGCTTCTGAATCTAAAAATGGTTGTCTACAAGTCTAGAAGAAAAGGAGCTCACCTCGATATAATTCCTCTTAAATGACGTAAGATTATCATGATCAATATCTGCAATCAGAAAACAAATAATAGCTGAAAAGTTAGTTATACAGGCAACATGAAAGGTGAAGAGAAACCAAGAAAGGGTGAAAATTCCCTCCAAGATGATGATGAACATTGAACTAATTCAAGTGGGCAAAGTTGTAGTTACATGGCACCTCACGCAATTCTTGATAGAGTTTACTGTCTATTTTAGAAAAGGCGTAGATGAAAATAAGAAAACAACTTACACCCAATGATCAAAGAAGATCGGATACAGGCTCACGTGAGAATTTGCATAACATATAAGTATCAAATATGTCAATGTAATTTATTTTGCATAGAGCGCCGAGCTAAACTATACACGTGTATTTACACTTGATTTTTCTTATCCATGACAACACTCTTCTACAGCTGTACTTATGTCAAGAAAATAGAGTAAACCAAAATCAAATCTATAGCAGATGTACAAGACATGACTCTTTGCCTCTCTCTAATTTTCCCAAAAATGCCGAACTTCAGGTAAAACTGTACTTATGTCAAGAAAATAGAGTAAACCAAAATCAAATCTATAGCAGATGTACAAGACATGACTCTTTGCCTCTCTCTAATTTTCCCAAAAATGCCGAACTTTAGGTATAGTTTTCCAGTTGCTGCAAAAGTTAATCTACAGAGAAGAGAAAAACATGTCTGAACCATTTGCACCTTAATGCCTAATAGAATAAACCAATATATTGACAAGAAACGTTTCCGAAAAATGAATTCCGACATTGTCAAGCTAGAAAAAAATACCGCATTGCTCAAAGAATATACAAAATTGCAGTTTACAAAGATACAACTTAACCAGGCATATACACCCGTGTATTTTGGAATTGCCTAACAGAATTGCAGTTTAACAAGCTGTGTAATCGTGTGTCAGCACGTGTTTCTCAAACTGCGTGTGGTACAGTAATTAGTCCAAGAAAAAGAAGAAACTAAATGTTGATGTACGCTAGTTTGGGATAATGAAAGATACACGTCCACTCCCATGCTCCTGGATGACACAGTAATTAGTCCAATAATGGATGTAGTGCCCAAACTGTTTCTCCGTATTGTTTCCGATCTGCAAGAACAAAAAAATGAGGTGGGGGAGAGGAGCCACAACGCTCGGGAATCGGCGGCCGACCTGGTTCGTTGCAGAGTAGGGACACGCCACCATCAATCTGGAGGGGGCATCGGATCCGCTTGAGGCGTCGGTGGCGGGCACAAGGACGGCCGCAGCGTACATGGGGTGCAAATGGTGGTAGTACGGGCCCAGCGATGTAGGGCACGCGAGAACGGCATGGATGATGGATGCAGGCCTGTGGCGGCGAGGCGGTGAGGCGAGAGCCCGCAGCTGGATCAGTTTTGGTTTTTTTTCTGGGCGATTGTTTCGCGACCAGATTGTGCGTGGGATTGAAATTGCTAAGAAAGGGATTAGATATGTCCTAGCGGTTAGATCTAATTAAGTGATCGACCGAGCGCGGGTAGGTTGTCCAGAGACGCACCGGTGGCATCTATAATTTCGCCTGGGCAGAGAAAAAGTCCATTGTTACCGGTGTCATGCCTTTAAAGACGCCGTATCTGAAAAGTTTTATCTTTTTGACCGGTTTTTGCTAAAAAAATACTAGTGACTAACACATTTTAAATCTTTCACTACTAATAGCGTTTCTAGTGACAGACATTTATCCATACATGTCACTGAGTAAATATTTCATTCTGTCGGTGTTCATAAAAAATACTAGGGACAGTCACATTTGTACGTCTGTCACTAGTGTTTTCTTGTAGTGACAGGCTTATCATTGCCTATCGCTAGGAATACTAACTAATGGCAGGCATATTTTTGCCCGTCACTAACCACCATGCGTCTATAAACATTTTTGCAGTAGTGAGTCTCTCCTATGTATTGTAGTTGCACTAACTACATTGGACCCAATAAGTTTGGGGACCATTTTGTACTTAAATGTGTTGTAGGTACATTGGAGATAGATTGGATGACTGTCTCTCAATTTTGAAGAAATGATGTATACATGAAAATTGAAGGCAATCTATAGGATGTTTAACGAATTCATATCCTCTACATCCTACCAATTATATCTCGGTAACAAGTATCTCTTTCTCATGCTCATATATCTTGATTCTAACCGTTTGTCTGTTGCCTTCTAGCATGAATTTTTGTTATTGTATTTATTGTTGTATCTATATCCATGGTATTAAGAGAACTCTCTATTGTATATGTGTATAAGTTGAGATGAGTGCATATAATTGGGACTATACAAAATCATGCATGTGATCCATCAATCCCAAATATGTCAATCTAGCAATTTTATTGCCTATCTTTTCCTCAACTTCTCTCATGTGCAATAGTGAGATTTTGCTAGTTGTTTATTTCTTGTGTTATTTGTTGCCTTTCTCCATATATTCTAACTTTCTCATTTTCCCTTGGTGATAGTTGTAATATATGTAGTGTGTTGGTGTTTGAAGTTCATTAATGTACAATAAGATATATTTGAGCCTTTGGCCATGCTTTGAAGCAAAAATCTTATTGATATATGTTATGACTTCATTTTTTGCCTTTTATGTGATTTCTTGTATGTATTCTTTATGTGTGCATATTTCTCTGTTGGCATATGTCTTTGTGATGTTTTCCACTTAGAGACATATACACATATGAGAAGATAATTTTAGTTGATTTTTAATCCTTGGAAACCACCTTTCTATTCCTTTTGATTTTTTGGTGGCTTCCAAATTTAATTTCCTATGAGTGCTTGTTCCTCTTGTTTGCATCTTTGTGCACTCATATTTATTCTCTCATGCCTTGTATTGTTAAATGAACTTGGATGAGTGAGGATTCCATGATTATGCACCTTGTTCCCAAATACAATTGTCATAATTGGTGCATTATCTTTGGGGAGCTCATCTAATTCATTTAATAATGCTCATTTGTCTCCCCTCTCATTTATTTTGCCTTAAATGTTTATGGTTGAGTGATGATTCCATATTTGTGCATTTTTGTATTTAATTACAACGATTCTAAAGTGTGCACAAATCTTGGAGAGCTTCTCTATTTTATTTAAGCATTTATTTGATCTTTCATTTGTTGTGTTTTAAATGCTTATGGGGGAGCGAGGATTCCATATTTGTGCATTATGTATTCCAATGCATTTATTATTGGGGAGCTTCTCTAATTGTTATTTAAAACACTCTTTTGCTCATATCATAATATCTTGTTGTTTCCTTTTGGACTCATTTGTTGTTTTCAATTGGTTTGTCAGACCTTGTAATTGCTTGCATCTTTTGCTGATGCCTCTTTTTTTGGCAATCTTTGGGTCCTCGATATAGTCCTACTTCCTCCCAAGTATTCATCATTGGATATGTGCGAATGCACACCTTTGGAGGATTTATCACTATATCGTCCTTTTAGAACTTGTCACCCATTTCGGCAATCAATGCCAATGGGGGAGAAATTTTAGAGGGTTTAAGGGAAATGGTTTATGCTTTGAGTTTGTTCTTAAGCATTTGCCTTTCATGCTCTTGCATCTTTTTTGTTGCTTAGCATGTGGTATATATAGAGGAAACTCCACCAATGATAATGATTGGCAATATATGCAATGAAATTCAAGTTCATCACACATGCATAGTATTGTGGGGGAGTTTGCTCTATATATGGTGGTGGTACCAATATCACATACTTATGTAGTACTTGATATTGGTGTTACCATTTTACTCATTAATATTCCTTGTATGAACCCTCTTAAAGGGATCGTCATCAATTACCAAAATGGGGGAGATTGAAAGAACATGTGGGCCCCCATGTGTGGTTTTGGTAATTAATGACAATCTTTATGGACTAATGTGTGTATTAAGTTATACTTGTAAGATTTGTCCATTGGCATCACTTGGAGCATGTGGTGGCTTCAAGGTCGATGAAATGAGAATAATATGCATTGCGCAAGCTCAACATGCACCATCTATAGAAGATCTCATGTTTGATGCTTGCCATTCTCGGTGATCATGGATCGATGATGAGGAATTAAGAAAGGCGTTCCATCTTGAGAAGGGTAAGATCGTCTACATCGAGCTCAAGTGGAATGCTCAAGGCAAAGGTATAATCTTGATAGGTTTTCCCTTTTTCCGGTCTCATATTATTAGTAGGAGACCGGGTTTAGGATAGATAACCGTACTATCAAGAGGGGCTCTCGAATGAGTAACTCGGTCACATTGTTTGGAGAGAGCTCAAACCTTTGCATATTTGCATCATCATATTTGGTTGTTATTTGGTCTTATCCATGTGAGGATATAGAGATTGTGGTAATCTCCATAACAAACTCTTGTTCATCAAAATCGGATCTTCCGTTTGTATCTTGTTGCGATTTTGATCTTGGCGGCTTTTCGGTTTCTCACCAAGTGAGGTATCTCACATTATTATACATTATACATTCTCACTTGGTGATAACCAATATTTTCACCTTTCATAGGGTATCTCATGTCGTCCTTTTTCCAACGCAATTGGAATCGGGTCGATCGGAGTTACCAATCAAAAGTTATAGAGGTTTGAATTTTCCTAGGTACCAAAATGCGGTAGTACCTAGCGCGGCAGTAGGTTTTGGCAAGTTTCCAAATGCCACTGCCTCCTAGGTACCAAAATGCGGTAGTACCGCATTTTAGTACCTAGCACGACAAAAGGTTTTTGACAAGTTTCCAAAAGCCACTGCCGGGCTAGGTACCTAGCGCGGCAGAAGGTTTTTTACTTCTTCATTTGGATCTATCCTCCCTTGCTGTACTATGACATTTCTTTGCATGATCTTGTAGAGGTTGTTGTCCTCTTCGAAACGAGCCCAAGATCATCGAAATCGGAGTCCGGATGCAAACGTTATGGTTGTTTTCGTTCTGTGATGACCGGTAGTACCGGACCAGGATCCGGTAGTACCGGAGTCCGGTAGTACCACGTTTTGGTACCGGGGAGCGCAGATAAAAATGCGTTTGGAGCCCCAGGAACCCCAGGAAATGTCCGGTAGTGCTGGGAAAGTCCGGTAGTACCGGGAAAAAGTCCGGTAGTACCGGGAATCGCGTTTTTGGGCTGCAACGGTTGGATTTTGGAGGGACCTATATAAGGGGCCTTCTTCCCCAATGGTTCCTCAACTATTCTTGAATTTTTCCCCCTCCATTGTTGACCTTCTCGAGCTTGCTTCCTCTCAATCCCTCCTGTGATTCTTGCATATTCTTGAGGGATTTGAAAGAGGAGATCTAGATCTACAATCCCACCAATCAATCTCTCCTCTAAGTGAGGGGAACATATTGGGATCTAGATCTTGGAGTCTTTTGTGGATTTCCTCCATTGTTCTTCCTCTCTTATTCCCCCATAAGCTTTTGTAGCTTTGGTGGAATTTGGGAGAGAAGGAATTGAGCACTTCTTGTGTCCTTGCCATTGCATTTGGTGTATTGGTTTGTGTTCTCCTCGGAGGATTTGGTTTGAGTTACTCATTGGAGCTTGTCCCTCTTGGGTTCTTGGAACCCTAGACGGTTTTGTGGCCTTGGTGGCGTTTGTTGAGAGCCTCCAATTAAGTTGTGGAGAAGTGCCCCAACCTTGTGAGAGGTTCCGGTTGCCACCGACAAGTGCACCGATAGTGGAAGTGTGGATCGATCCCGTTGGGGTGAGATTCACCGGAGAATAAGGGAGGCCTTTTGTATGCGTTGGTTTGATACCACCCCCTCTCCAAACGAGACGTACTCCATGTTGGGAGGAACTCGGTAAAATATCGTTGTCCCCGCGTGTCTCGGTTATCTCTATACCCGAGCTCTTTACTTATGCACTTTACATTGTGATAGCCTTTGTGCTTGAAGTAATATATATCTTGCTATCACTTTGTTGCTTGTATTGCTTAGCATAAGTTGTTGGTGCACATAGGTGAACCTTAGTTGTTCTAGGTTGTGCTTGACAAAGTAAACACTAGTTTTATTCCGCCTTTGTTGAGCCACTCTAGGAAAAGTTTTAATCGCCTATTCACCCCCCTCTAGGCGACATCCATATCATAAAGATCAAGTCATTTCAATATAGATAAGCGTAGCATAAAGATCAAGTCATTTCAATAGTTCGTTTGCTATAAGCTTTCTGATACATAGTAACCTAATTCCTTCGACCATGGGATCATGCTAATCACCATCACCGGAAGGATGCTTTGATGACATCAAACACCACACCATAACTGGGTGGCTATAAAGGTGGCATTGAGTGTTCGGAAAGTATGTGTTGAGGCACATGGATCAAAGTGGGATTTGTCCATCCATATGACGGATATATATACTCTTGGCCCTCTCGGTGGAATGTCATCCAATTAGCTTGCAAGCATGTGACTGACTCACAAGGAATCACATATCACGGGTATGAGAAAAGAGTACTTATCGATAACGAGGTTGAACTAGGTATGCAGAGATACCGACGATCAAAAACTCAGGTAAGTAAACTATCGTGAGACAAAGGGAAATTGGTATCGTATGTAAATGGTTCATTCGATCACAAAGTAATCGTATAAATATGTGGAAGCCATATGAATTTCCATATTCCTCTATTGGTTATTGATCGGAGAAGTGTCTCGGTCATGTCCGCATAATTCACGAACCGTAGGGAGACACACTTAAGGATTCGATGTTGTTTAGTAGATATGGAATGTAAGTAGGGATACCGAATGTTGTTAGGAGTCTCGGATGGGATCACTACAAGGAATGTGTCAAACTATGACCTTTTGGTAGTGACCGTGTATGAAATCGTCATAAATTTATGACGATTCTAGACTACATGGTCATGGGCTGTTCGGGAGGGTCGAAACCTAGCAAAATCATGACGATTTTTTCTCAGAAACTTCGTAATTGCATAAGATAAAATCGTCATAGTGCTAGGAAGGACAAGATTTAAGACGAAGGAAATTCCAGCCGTTGGATGCAAACATGATGGATGGATGAGATGGTGATCTGTGGAACACTAGCCGTGGATCGATGACCTGGCACACCACCGGTGGATGACCTGGCTATAGGCACGAGAAGAACCCATACCTAGCGAACCTCCGCCATCCACCTCCAAGCGTTGCATCCTCTCCTTCGTCATTCCTGTACGCCCCAACCTCCGCCGCCAGGCTAGATCTCGGCCAAATCCGGCAACTCACTGCCTCGCCATCCACATCCCCCGAATCCCCATCGCTCATCGCGAGAGGCGTTCCCCCTTGCCCGCCGCCTTCCTCGCGTCCGCTCGTTCGTTCTAGGGTTTCCCGCCGCTAGCCATGGCGATCCTCGGGGAGCTCGGCACCTGTGCTCATTCCGTCCGAGTCATCGGCATCGTCTTCGTCGTCGCGCAGTGGGTCATCGTCTCCAAGGTCAAGGTCACGCCGGGCGCCGCCAACGCCTCGGGGGCCGGCAAGAACGGCTACGGGGACTACCTCATCGAGGAGGAGGAGGGCCTCAACGACCACAACGTCGTCGTCAAGTGCACCGAGATCTAGACCGCAATCTTCGAAGGTGAGCTTCGTGACGCCTCTTCTGTCTCTCCTTCTCAGATCTGCGCCGGCCGCCCGTAGATCCGCGCGTTTCCTGGCCGTACGGAGCGTCTCCTTCTTACCCGGGTATAATTTAGAAACTAGAATCTCGTCCAGCTCGGTGGTCAATGGCTCGGGTATTATTTACGAAACCTTGCGAAACCTTTGCATGAGTTCTTGCTGCAGGTCTTTCGAATAAGACATCGGATTTAGATACCAGATTAGTTTGTGTTTGTTTAACAACTTTGTTTTTTGATGCTTTATTATCTGGATAAGTCTAATGTGATTTAGTTAGTTGTATATACATCAAAACACATGTAATCCATCTGCTTGTGGTCTACTTATATGGTTCACTGATAAGTAATTATAATCCGTGTTGCCACATCTGAGCGTCTTTTTTTTGGTATGCCGCTCCGCGAGCAAGGAGCGCCGCGAGGAGAGCGAGAGAACGAAGTGGGCTTTGGTGATGTCAGAATTTGCACATATTTGTATCTATTTAGTGATTAGTCCGCTAGTTTCTTTGATTCCACTCAGTGTTCCTTTTCCATTTGCTTCCAATAGTTCGACCTATCCAGAAAAATTGTTTCAATAATCATGAGGAACCCATGCTGCTATGTGCACAAAGTAATCTGATATTGTTTAAACATGCTTACACTACTTAAAACATGCACACTCATAACAGTACCCATGTTGTCATGAATATTTGTCAATGCCTCAGATTATTTTGTTAGTAGTAGTACTACTAGTTCATGTATAGCCATATAGGTATAAAATATGTATATACCTCGATTCTCTTATGCATACACCTATTCTAGGAACTGATCTGTGTTGAGTGCTTATTGACATTCGGTTTTTCCCATGACACCTTGCTGTCCAGTGTTGGTGGTGCCCTCAATGGTGTTCGGTGGTGTTGGTGCCTCCTGTGGTGTTCCAGGTGTCAAAAATTTGGTGAACAAGGGTGTAGCTCATGATACTAAGAACCGCTTATCGTTCTTAATGCATCTAGTGCTTTAATGTTGTTTTTCATATCAGGTCCATGTATGCATGGTTGTAGCTAGAAAGAAGGGTGATAATCGTGATAAGTGTGAAATAATCGACCTGCTTTTATATCCTTTGGTGCAAAAGTGTTGTTATTATCTGTTATTCTTTGCATGAAGGCATTAATTTGTTTGTTACGGTTGTGTTTATGGTAGAATAAATAATGCATCCACTCTACATGTTTGATCAGACCATGCTTGCATTAGTTTAGTCAGACCATATCAATCTTGATTTTTTCCCTTAAAATATTCTCTTGAGTATTATCAAGTAGTATCAATATGCATGACTATGAACATTGGAGAAGTAAATATTATATTCTAGTAACATACTTTCTGGTTCGAGTGTATTTGAGAAATAAATATTATTCTGGTAACATACCTTCTGCTTCTTGAGGTTTGTTTAGTTACCAACATGGTGCCTTTCATTCAATAAGATAGCTGCGGGTTATGTATGTATTTGTGTGAGTCTATTTATTTCCAAAACCTTCTCATATCCCTCATTGATAATTATTCTCTCACCTATGGTTGCCATGAGATCATGATGCGTCATGTGGCCACCTAATTGTGCCTTGCTTTCCTTCTGGCAGTGCCATGTCTTGATGTTGCACACCATCCTCCTCCATGGATGAAGGAGGTCGTCGCCTGCCTCTGTGTCGCCACCCCCGTCGACCAGCTCCCCTGCATCGACGCTGTGTCGCGCCCTTTGCCCCCACTTGACGCTGTCGGGCCCTGACTCGTGAGGTCGAGGAGCTCGACCTCTTCATGGTATCTATATGGCTCTCACACCTGCTCCTTTTCATTCTGCTCATGACTGGGTCCGTAGAAGTTTGCTAGGGTCTACGGATGCTTGTTTGGTTTGAATGGCTAGAATAGAGAGAGAATGGGATAATTTTGTCTTAGTATGGGCATTATCTTATGTTGTTTAGTAATTTTCACCATGATGCTTCGTCAGAGAATAGTGGTCTAAATTTCAAACCTTTCTCGTATTGCAACAAGTCTGGAACTGCCAGGCCTATTCTAAATGCTAGATAAAGTAGATTTTCTTTTATGCCTAAGCTATGCTAAGGCCTGTTAAATGGTTAGCCCTAGTGCTATACTTGTTTCTAAGGAGAGTAGTGGAATTGTTGATCCATCATCACTTTAGAAGTTGCTGTTGTTTACTAGCAGTGCATATGCGAGAACATTAGTTGTTCCTTGGCTTGTACATGTTAGGATTATGTTATCATTATTCATGTCCATTAAGAAACTAGTTATTCCTTTCTCTCAAGTCACATATTGCACACATTTAACAATATAGCTGTGCAGCAAACCTTTTCTGTCCATGTCTTGAATTATGATTTCTGCTAAGTATGAAAAGGATAGCTAATGTTCTTCTGAAACTTCCTAGGACTATGCTTGTTTACGGATGAGTTAACATGTAATATCCTAGTTGGTTTTATTTGTACTACTAATTTTCCTTGAGTTGAAACCATATTGGCATAACATTATATTGGTTTTCATACCCTCAAATCAGGATATGCTTCTCGAAAATGTCGGTAGCATAAGATAATGAAGCCACCCATTATCATTATCGCCAGCATCCCCACCCTCACCGCTCCATCGCCGTGGTTTGGTTCAGATAAGTATTCGATCTCTCCCACCCTTATAGTCCTTGTTAATTCACCCAAGTGAGTTGATAGCTCAAAGTTATAGTTTGATAATCAATTGATGATGATTGGTAGCTCCTGTTTCGATATGATCCGATCCGACTGGGTACATGACCATGCACGTTTGTGTGTTTGATATAGTATTCCCTTCTTTTCTAATAGAAGGCAATAGATTACTATCAAAGATATTTTCCTCTTTGCTCTTTGGTTTATGTATAGATAGCAATATAGGCTTAGGCCATGTATAATAATTTCCATTTCTATGATCAATTTGGTATCCCAAATCCTCAATTTCTTCTATATCATGACAGTACAGATCTACGGAAGAATCCACTACTTTGATTAGTCATTCTGTCCTTGACCTGTTTGTTTTGGATCTTTGTTGTGGCAGGACTCTAGAATCATCAGTGATGTCGTACACTGGTGGTTGCCACTTTCCAAGGATGACTTTGGATCCTCTAGGACCTACCCGCATTAGGCCTTATGCACCTACATGTTCTCCTTGTACTATATGGACATCATCTTCTTCAGGTGGGGTAAAATTCAAGTCTGGTAGCACCATGCTGATCTGATTTCTGTTGCTCCTCTTTGTTCGGGTATGTGGTTGCTGCTGCTGTGATTTCTAGGAAGTTTCATTTCTGGATTCAGGATGCTTCTGTACTGAGAAATCAATAGCATTGTTAGTGCAATATGTCCAAAATAGAGAACCATCTATACTATGTTGATTTTAATTGATGGTAGTGCCAAACTTAATATGCCTGAGTTGTGCCATACTTATATTGGGTTCATGCTGGATGTACCTAACTTGAGTTGGATGTCCTAATAATTATAAAATTAGGAATCACCATTTGTTTTCTAGCTCTGTATCCTGATAATTATAATTATTGTTTACCTGTGCACCATGCCCTCAATTTATGGTCCATCGAGTGATTGTGATGTCTAAGTATATGCATGGTATTGCCTTTTGCTCTTGGACAGTGTGAACATTTAGCAAAAAAGAACTTCACTTTACTATAGAAAGTGGGTTTGTCCATGCTGATAGTAGAGTTTCATTCATTACTGATGACTATGTTCATTACAGCTCTTGCATAATTTGTGCAGATGCTTGGTGAGAGCTTGTAACCACTTTTTGATCAGCTGGAGAATGATCGTGCTGCTAAGGTTTTACTCGAATTCTTCTTGATATGGACTAGACAGGTTCTTCATCTTATCGAGTCGTTATGCTCCGAAGGCCAAGGTGATAGAAGCTATGCAGCACTTCTCAGTTGTGCCTAGCAGCAGGCTAATACCCCAACTCATCAGCTAGCCGCTATCTCACTGAGTGATCCATTTATACCTTCTTAGTCGGAGCGTGTCCTCACTGCTATCTGTATATGCTTGGTGTTTGAAATGCATCTTATTCGTGTTGATTATCGATAGATGAGACTTATATTTGATTAAATGTTGTGATTGTAATTTGAATTCGTTTTAGATTATTTGTTTTGCTTGTCCGATGTACTAGTGAACTAGATCATATTTGGGCTCTAAACAGGCCTTGACCATAAATATTCTAATTCTGAACAGTGTACAATTTCAGAAAATAAAGGCTAAAAAAGGAAAAAGAAATGGACCGTGTACAGGTCGAAGCCCAAATCTTAAAAGGACCGAAAATGGCCAAACCCAATAATTAAACGGATTATAAAAGGCCTAGGCCTAAAAGAAAAAGAGCATCGAAAAGGCTAAAATTATTGGGCTTGGCCAATATTGAAGGGAATATGCCCTGAGAGGCAATAATAAATTGTTTATTATGTGTATTCCAAGTATATGATAGATGTTTATTTTGCATGCTATAATTGTATTAATACGGAAACGTTAATACATGTGTGTTTAATAAACAAACAGAAAGTTCCTAGTTAAGCCTCTCTCATAAACTGGCTCGTTTATTAACAAGATGATCAAGGTTTCCTGATCATGGACATTGGATGTTGTTAATAACGGGATCACAACATTAGTGTAATGATGTGATGAACATTCATCCGAAGTATAGCATTACGATCAAAGTCATTGAGTTTATATTGCTATAACAACTTACGAAGTGATCCTAATCCTTAGACCATGAGATCATGTCAATCACTAACACCTAAGAGTTTCTTGATAACATCAAACGTCACACCGTAATGTGGTGATTATAAAGATGGATTCGAACTAATAAAGTGTTATGTTGAGGCTCATGGATCTAGAGTGGAATTTGTTCATCCCGATGACGGATAGATATACTGGCCTCTCTCGGTGATATCACATTGATTAGCTTGCAAGCAAGTGATTTGATCACTAGAATGTTATATCACAGAACGAGAAAAGAGTGCATGTGTGAACGAGATCAAACTAGGTATGGAGATACCGATGATCGAATCTCGGACATGTAATATATCGTGAGACAAAGGGATTAAGATACTAGCGTAAAAGGTTCCACGATCACAAGAAAGTCATCGTTGAATGTGTGGGAGTAAGATGGGTCTCCAGATCCCGCTTCGATTATTGATCCGAGAGGGTCTCGATCATGTCCGCATTATTCACGAACCGTAGGGTGACACACTTAAGAGACACCGACATCCAATTGGAGCAAATGTTTCATGCCGAAAGAATAAACAAGCGCAGAATTTATTTCACTAGATACCAAATGGTTTTCGGGTGAAATTGCATAAAGTGGTTATGCATGTGAAATAGAATTCTAGCAAGGGTTATTTGTGAATGTTTGTCATTAAAGTAATTGACAAAATTCTGAATAAAATAAAAGAGTTTTATTTAATGAGAGTTTGCATTAAATTTGGTGGAAATTTAATGGGATTTTTGAGTGGACTTTTGAGTGGAGGGAATTTGGAGGAGTTTTGTGAGTGGAGTGTCCACCCACATGAAGAGGGAGGGCAAGGGGCAGCCCCATGCGCCTGCCACCCCTTGGGGTTCCCTCCTCCTATAAAGGAGCCCTCCTCTCACTTCTCACTCACACCTCCTCGTGAAGGATCTCTCTCCCTCTAGAATTTATCCCCATGGTCTCGGACTAGCGAGATACATGTTCCCAGTGGCTATTCGGCAAGAAAGAGTTGTGCTTCACTGCATCGCCGGAGCGAGGAGGCGAGGTTGCTCGGTGCCTCGAACGTGTGTGCGAAAGCACGGATGCGATTTGCGGCGCTAGGACTTCCTCTCGATCTTGAGATCGGCAAGAGATCGTCTACATCAACCACGAGTTGAACTCGTTAAGCTTTGTCGGTCTTCAAGGGTATGTTCTCTACGGATATACATCCGCCCGTTGTTTGTATCTAGTATAAATAGATCTTGGTATATAGTTCACATCGTAGGAAAATTTTTGTTTTCTATGTTGCGAACCCTTCACATATAGACCTTCAAAATGGACCGGGCTGATTCTTTGCCACGTCGGATTGGCCACGTAGGATCTGACCTGGCGAGGCCAATTTGCCCGTGACGATATTGGATCGTCATAACGCGTGACGATATTGGATCGTCATAACGGTTATGACGATCCAATATCGTCATAGACAGTTATGACGATTTCATCAAAATCGTCGTTATAGTTCATTTGCGACGCCCAGCTTTTGACGATCTCAAAATCATCATAGAATCGTCATAAACAGACTACTATGACGATTTTGTGACAAAAATGGAGGGTCATATATAGCCAAATTCCTTGTAGTTGATCCGGGATATCACGAGGAGATCCAGAATTGTCCAGAGAATAAGATTCATATAAGGAAAGTCCGCTTCCGGAGTTCGGGAATGATTTCGATATTTTCATCGGAGAGATTCTAGAAGGTTCTAGAAGGTTCACCGGACCTGAAGGGGAATGGTCCATGAATGTGTCATGGGTAAGTGTGGTGTGGGCATTTGTGAGAGAGAATTAAAGCTCTAAATTGAAAGTCAAACGGGAGGTTTGAAAAGTCAAACTGGAACAATGGTTTCCTAGTGGAAGAAGGAAAGAGTCCTTCCAACTTGGGTTTGGAAGTGGATTCAAACTCTCCTCTCTCTAGGCTGCCCCCTCTCATAAATAGAGGGAGGCTGCCCCAAACACACAAGCCCTAGCCCTCCCACACATGTGCGCCGCTGCCACCGTCGTCGCGTCATCGCCGCCCTAGCCGCCTCCGACACCTCCTCCTCCTCCCGGTCTTCTAAACCCTAGATCACCGGGAAACCCTAGATCCACCATAACTCGCACCGACTTAGGCGAAGCTCTGCGAGATCTTCCCTCTACTTCTGACACCACGCCGTCGTGCTACCGGAATCACGAGGGGAGAAATACAACCTCCGCTGCCTGCTAGAACAAGGGAGAGAAGGTCTTCATCGAGTACCGAACATATGACCGACTGCGGAAGCGCTGCCGGAACGCAGCGCCGGAAGGATCGTCTACCCGATCTTGAGATCGGCAAGTGTACGACTACATCACCCACGAGAATCTGCTCTCGTTAACTGCTTTTGAATCTTCGAGGGTGAGTGCTTCTATCAACTCGTTGGTACAATCTAGTAGATAGATCTTGGCTTGTTTGTGTGCATGCGGTAGAATTTTTTGTTTTCCATGCTACGAACCCCTACAGTTAGCAACATTAAAAATTTAAAATATTTCAAAAAACATAAAAAATATGATGATGATGTCTCTCTCCCTAGCGAGACAGGAATTTCTCAGAGACCACCGGTGGCCCCTCCCAATGGCACCCAAACTCCCTTCACCTCCCAAGTCCCTCTGCAGCCCGTCTTGGCTTCTCCCTGTCCATTACCTCTATTGTTGGCGCTCTAAGCTCCCCAACCGCCATTACAGTTATCGGCCCCCATGACTATGCTCGGAGATTATGAAGACGCTCCTTGGGAGCCATTGGATACGGCGGCACCGCGCCGTGGTGCTAGAAGGGAGCTCACGGATGTCCAAGTTTGGCGACGAGCAAACAATTGTCTATGGTACAACTCGCGACGGCTAATGGAGACAACCGACGGTGATAGGCAGCAGGGAGCTATAGAGCATGTGAGGACGAACGGAGAGTTCCACGAGGACCATCTGCTCACCTTGAAAGTTAAGAGAATCTCGAAGAGTTGGGGTGCAAATCGTAGGGTACGAAAGCATATACGTCGAGTGGCGGCCGGAGGCAGAAAAGAGGGCGTCGATTCGCTTGACATAGGGTGTCTCAGATCTATTAACTTGGCGAAGTGGAAGAGGAAGACCGAGCGGTGATGATGACGTGCTCAAAATAGACGTGAGTATGAGCATCGTGACAACGCTCGTCGGCGGCAGGTGTGGGCACGCGTGGAGAGAGCCGCGGGAGGAGAGGACGGGGAGAAGTGTGGAGAGGATAAGGGGATCGACAACAAATATCGGCCTCGAGCTGGTTGGCACGACGACGGTACTCGCCTGAGAGCAATGTTGATGGAGAAGACTGCTCCCACCAGAGAAGGCGGTGGTGGTAGGGTGAGGAAGAAGGATGACCCGACAGTGTTTTTGTTAGTTATTTAGATTTTTTTATTAAGCTGACATGTGGGATCCAGTCCAACTGAGTAAATTTTGACACCTCGGCCCTGACAAACAGATCCCACCTTCTAGTGTCTGTGTCAATTCGTGTTTGGAGATAATTTAGTGTTTTACGAGACAAAGTAAAAATCCGGTAGATTCCTGTCCACGAAACATAAAATAGTACCAAGGTACTAGGTGTTTTTGCTAGAAAGTGCTGGTTTTATGCTAGCAACTCTATGAGCTGCCCGCGTTCAGGCGTTCAAGACCATGACGACGTTCGCTTGTATTTGTTTTGTTTATAATTACTACCAATTCCATAATTACTACCAATTCCTACTAAAATTCCCCCAAAAATGTTTAAAGTCATTGGAGTAGCAGATCGCAAGTGGCCAGACCATAATCACGCTCAGCACACACATCGATAAACCACGTCGTTTCATCACTTCCCATCCACCGCTTCTTCTAGACAAAAACTGCATCGAGCGAGCTTCATCTAGACAATGATTCATCGAGTGAGTTTAACCAAATTCAGGAACAAAGAGAAACACATCGCACATCTCTGCTGCTAGGAAAAAAATAAAGGAACCCCCCAATAATGCGAGACGAGATACTACTACACACGACGCGACGCATCGCAGATGAGATCGCAACAGGGCCGCTGGTGACGCCGCAGCTCGCACCCAAAAGTCTCTGTCTCGGGAGGCAAAGAAACAAGTGCGTGCGTGACACACATGATGTGCGTACGCTTGTTTATTTATATTTGATAAAAAAGAAACGGACGGGACGAGAGGGAGTGGCGAACCGGTGAAGGACAGCGACCTCCCAACACACCTCAGGTTTATGCCTCAAGCTTCTTCTATATGTGTTGCGTGTTGTGTAGAGAGAGTAATGACCCTATCTCTGGGCTTCGGCAGCTTATCAAAATCCAAGCCCTTCATGAGTTGGAAGAAACAAATCTAGGTTTTATATTGGATCTTGGATATTTGTGTGAAATAACGGTGCATTTCCTGTGGATCTTCGCCTCTTCCATAAATGAGCTCTAAATCAAGAAAAATACTTACTTATTATGTCTCGAATTGTATGTCAAAGATTTTCTCTAAATTCACATGGATCTATACACTATAACGCGTTGATATATGCGTATCCAGACAAATCTCTAATATCTAATTCAAAACAGGATAGAAAAACACCAATTTAGAAATGAGAAGTAAAAGGGTTTCTGATTTCAAAGCCACCGAAATGTTGTGATGTGAGGAGGGCAAAGCATAAAGAAAAAGCCACCGCGACAAGACCATTGGTCGACGGAGACGGGATCAAAAGCGCCATACGTTCAGTCGTTGGCACTTGGCAGGGCAGGGAGCTCTGGTCTGATTCAACGGACCTTCTAGCTACTGCTTCTCCTTTCCTGCGAAAAATAAAAAGCTCGGCGCAATTGCCATCGTGTTGTTTTGTTCCTAAAGAACAAGATGAGAAAGCAAGAGGGCAGATAGCTAGTGCTCCAAATTTTTTGGGACACAATTATTGGGGGTGATCGATGAGGTCATGATGCCTTGGTCCCATATGCATTGCTTCCAGATTTTGGAATCGATCCTGGTCAGTCACTCACTCACAATAAGCGCTTTCGTGGCCGATGATGTAGCTGATGTGATTTTTGGCCGCTCAGTTTCGGTTCCAATTTACTACGATTTTTTTTGGTTTGTTTATTTCCTTATATAATTTTTAAAACAAGGTAAAAACATTACCATTTCATTGATTAAGAAGAGCAGATTACTGAGTATGAAGAACATAGTTTACCTATTATAGTACGGAGTAAGAAAAAGGGCCGAAAACCTATACACCACGACTCGTCACACGCCCGCGCACGAGCTGACATTCTTTTGTCGAAGCAACCAAAGCTGAAAACCTACACACGCACACACACCCATGCCGATTTCCAACACTGGCTCACGATAATGTATTCCCTCGAAGACAGCACCAACAAACAAAGCTCCACCAACACCAAGGGTGTTGAAGGGGCTCCTTCACGATGCCTCCTATGAGGGGAGCGACGTCCTTGAACGTCGTCATCACCGATATCAACCAAAGTCGAAGCAGAGCTTTCACCCAGAGCGGACCAAACCTCACATGTGTGGACAAACGGATTCATTCGTGTAGACTCTAACTAAGGAAGCTATACGAGGGATCAAAGTTTCAACAAAAATGTCTGACTGAAATTTTGGTAAATTTGGTGGGTACCAAAATTTATTTTACTATAAACTTTTTCAGAATATTTTTTGACTGCAGTAAAATAAAACTTAAAATTATTTGAATTTTTAAAAATTTCTGACATTTTCCACGCTAAAAATCCAAAATAATTTCCCAAAATTTCGAAACATTCAAATTTCGGGTATTTCGGTGGGTAGCAAAATTTTTATCTTTTCTATTTATTTCCCCCCTGAGATTATGAATATCTAGCCGTGTGGTGAGTTAAAGACCCAACATCCAAGTTAAAGCCCCAACATCCAAATTGTAGAGAGATTATGGAAGACCAACTGGACTACAAATATATATCTTAACACAAGTAGTACCAAGCTTGTGGCAACAACAAACCAAGCCCCCACGTAGTGGCATGGGTGGCTGGATTTGGTCCACGAATTGGAGTTGTACCTTTGGGTTTTTAAATGGCAAATCCACGTGTAAATGGCGAATTAGGATTGTTAAACGGTGTAGGGCCCTAGATCAATTCGATCGGTGGTCGTTGTTCCATCGTTAGGTTAGGTAAAGCTAGGTCGGACTTTCACTGATCGGAAACACTTATCAATTAGCTACTCCCTTTGACTTTCCATGGCCGCAACCCAATTAAGTGATGATGGCGTTGTAATAATAATAATTAAACAGACGAGAAAAGAAAAGAAAAAAAACGAATCGAAGCCTAAGGTTTGGAGCGACCGATATTTCACTGATTTTGAAGACACGGAAGGTTCATGCGTGCGAGAAGTGCTTTTCATACTAGCAGTAGTAGTATGGACGCTCATGTTAACATTCCTCAGAAATTCTCCGGCAAGCGAACGTGACGGGCTGACGGCCGGTCGTAGAGAAGCGATCGATCGAGCAGGAGGCCACTGAACCACCGGCCGGCGATGGACGTACCAGCTCGAACGAACGAACGAGGGGTCAACATCGGAGCCCCGGGTTGACCGTGCATGCGAACCATATTTTCTTCTTCTCGCCCGGGCGAGATCGAGCGGTGACCGGTTCGCAACTCCCTGTGCAACTGCAACGAACGAGCGAGCGGCCGACACATCCCCACGATCGATCCAGGCTCCCGCGCGCGTCACGTGTTGTGGAAACGGTACGTTGAATTCCGGGACCGGCCGATCGAGATCGCCATCTTTTTTTCTTTCCTTGGAATGGAAGCTTCCAAGTCTACTATGCACAAAAGTCAAGCCGCTGGAATTTTGAAATCTAGACCATATGTGGAACTAGGCGTCTCTTCTTTTACTGTACCCTTTTTCTCCTCGCCCATTTCTTCTGAATCACACCGTGGTGGATGAACAGTAATGCTCTCTTTTTTTCTTGGTGTTTTCCCTCTATTTTCATGTGAGTGGAACACGGGCTTTGAACAAGTGCACTCTTTTTCAATATACTATTGGCTTATTGTAGGTACTCACTCGGTCCTAAAAAAAAAAGATGTTCATTCCTACGATTTTTTTAGGACGGAGTTACTCCAAAACCACCACAGTTGAGACAAAGTGACCAAAAACCCATCAAAATACATGTTTTTGGTAGTTTTTTTGTGAAGGATTGTAAAACCTTAGCCTCAAATGTGGTAGTTTTGCGTCATTTTCTCGAGTACATGGTTTCTTCTTTTTTACGATTGACTTTTCCCACTAATTTGATATCTAATGCATGAGTTATATATAATAATATTTTACTATTAGAAAACCTTTTTGAATACAAGTTCAATGGTATAATTTTATTACTCCCTCCGACTCAAATTACTTGGCTCAAATTTGTTCACATATATTTAGACTTGTTTTAGTACTAGATATATCCGAATTTAGACAAAATCAAGTCAATTAATTTGGATGGAAGGGAGTACATATAACTCAAGCTTACCTGGTCAAATTGGTGCTCACACTTGTCCCTAAAATATGTCTGCACCACCTAAATGGGACGAAAGCAGTATCCATGTCCATGGGGATTGATGAAGGTCCAACCAAGCCCACCAGTGTGGCGGTCTTCATTTGTCAGTTGTGTTGAATATGTGCGCAAGTTGTGCTATGGTTGAATTGTTAATACCAAATGTGTGTATGAGTAAAACATGTGTAGCCGGGACCTGATACATAGACACCACATGGCATCCAAGACTATACGAGACGAAACCCGTAGCCTAGGAATCAATACACGGGAGGGATGGTCTCGAGCCCGTGGCGAGGGTGATCATACCAGCCATGGCAAGATCGAGATGATGCATGATGGTCCGACTAGCTTGTCATTGATTCTACTATATATGGCGATTTAGTACACAAGGTGATGAGCGCTTGTGGCGATGTCTCCGAAAGTAGGCGAGTTCCTTGAACATGGTTCAAAAAAATGCCGATGCCATTGTCGACACGCTCCTCGGATTTGTGTCTTCTTCTATCCATATGCATTGGTGGTATTGTGTTGTGTCGACAGATGCCTAGAAGTGACATGGCAAACAGGGCCGGCCCTGAGGGGGGGACTAGCGGGGCAGCAGCCCCGGGCCTAAAAAAAATAGGGGCCTAAAAAAATATAGTTCTAATATACATCTGAAAAAAAGTTTTTTCTATTGGGCTGTTGACGCCGAATGCCTCGACTCCCAGGCATTGATCAACTCCGCTATGTCGCTTCCTTCTCGATCAATGAGACGATGATCGATTCCCACTTCCCAGGCAGGATAGGTCGTCAAGTCCCAGGACTCCCAGCGTCGGTTACTACTCATTTCCCGACTCGCGAGTATGAAGTCTCCCGTCATGAGCCTGCCGTTGCTTCGACGCATCCCCTGGTCCCTGACTCCCTGCCTCCCTGGATCGGATCGTCCTTCAGTCCTTTGCTCTTTGCGTCGACGATCGACCACCACCGCCAGGTGCGATTCCGCGGTGTCCATCGACGAGACGAGATCGACCGCCTCGGCCTGCCTACTGGTTCTCTCTCTGCCCAAGCCTAGCCCATACCTCTGTTGGTTACGCTCGCCCTAATTCTTAGTTCATAATTCTAATTAGTACCTGACTGTTGTTCTTGTTTGTAGCGCCCGAGGTTAACTGATTATTGCGCCTGAATACCGATGCTTAGAAAAGAAAAAGAGACAACAAGGAGAAAAATTAATAGAATCGTAGAGAGGATCTTTTTATAAATTTTTGAAGAGGAACACAAGCACTTAGCGGTCCAGATGAGTTGGCTCTAGTTATTGTTGGGGATTAGACTAATGTTGATCCAGAAGATAATGTCGTTGGTACAGAAGACAATGTTCATATCAATGTGCGTAATTGAAGAAATATTTGAGATCTTCAATGTCTCAGGAGAGGTCAAATGATTTTGCAAGTTTATGCATCGAGAAGAAGTTAGTGGACAAGATTAATATTGCTTTCATCGTCACGGACTTTGTTTCTAGGAATTTTCAGAGGAAATTTTAATATATCATGTAAAAATTGTTATTTTTATATGAAGATTATAGTCGGAAGTGTACTTAAAATATTTAGTTTTCATCATCTCATATATGCATAAAAATTTATACTAAGAGTCCAAAATTTTAGTTTTGCCCCGGGCCTCCAAAATCTCAGAACCGGCCCTGATGGCAAATTATCCTTAGGATGGTAGTGGGGTTGTCCACCGGTACACACACAACCCCTCCTCAGATTAAGAATGGAAGAGGCGGTACACTTGAGGTCCATCTATTCATCCCGAACGACTATGGCGGGGAGAAATAGAAGACATCAATCTTTCTAACATGGAAAGGATTGAGATGCCACATACTTTTTTCGTTTTAAAATATAAGATGTTTTAGTTTTTGTAAAGCAAATATACCTAAACTTCTTTTTTTATATAAGGTTCACTCGGATTTAGAGTGAATCTACAACTAAAAGAAGTCTAGATACATTTTTCTCACAAACCTAAAACATCTTATATTTTAGAAACAAAGGGTGTACAATCTATTTATAAATGATTGCACAAACCGTGAATGTTACAAGAAGAGTCCAAAAAAAAAAACTCAACACATGGGTTTTAGAGGAATGAGAATGATGGGACAAGGAGAGATAAAGGGAGGGAATAAAATGCAGGTGCATTGAACTTCTTATAATATGACAAGACGGTTGAACTCATCCTGAGAATTTCATGTTATAGATTCATAATTATATAATTCTACAGAATTATAGTCACCTGGATTTTTATCGAAAGTGCTTTCATAGAAATTTCTCTTATACTCTCTCTATCCGGGTTTGGGCTAACAAGCGGTCCAAGAAATATGTTTGAGTACAAATTTGACCAATAAAATATGAATCATATGTCACAAAAATTATATTATTTGATTGATATTTAAAAACTCTTTCTAATGATATATTTTTTATGACATATGATTTATATATCGCTGGTCAAATTTGTAGTCAAACATATTTCTAGAACTGTGTTAGCCTAATAAACCTGGACGGAGGGAGTATATAATTCAAATCAAATATACTCCAAATGACCCATATATTCAAATACTCCAAAACAACCCATGAAAACCCTACAATCCAAATCCAAATAAGTATATCCTGATTGGAATCCGCAGCTTAGAGCATCTCCACTCGTCTACCCAGAAGACCGATCCGGACGCCGAATTTCTGTTTGGACGCCGAAACTGGCCGAGTCGCGTACCCAAAGACCTGTTTTCGGTCGGATTTCGGCCATTTTTGGTCCGGGCTACCCAGGTCGAACCCAGGTTTACGGGTACGCCCTAGGAACGCCGGACTCAGCGATTTCGGCGAAAAAAAAACAAAGCGACGCGTGGACCCTCCGAGTCAGTGACGGAAGCCGAGTCGTCGTCATCCTCAGAACCACGCGGCGACCGCCGGGTAATAACTGTCCATCGCGTCGGCCACGCGTCGCCAATTTATGGCGCCACCGTCGCCGTCTCGGCTCCCGCGACGGACCGGCAGTCACTAACTTCCCGCCGTTTCCACTTTTCCCGCCCTCGCCGCTACACCCCTCCCGCCCTCGCCGCGCACCTCGTCCTTTATAAGCCGTACTCCTCGCCGGAGATCTTCGCACTCTCTCACAGCTTCCCCTACCCACTCCGGTGAGCTCTCACCTTCCCCCTTCTCTCACCATGGGCGAACGCTACCGGCGGCAATGCGGCGGGCTTTACCGACGCACCTACAAACTTGGGAGGCGCATGTCAGACGGGTACATGGCGCCACGGACACACGTATGTCGCCGGGGCAACGAGCACCGGCACATCCCAATCCTGGCGGGGCGGAGGAGTTGCCGTACGATGTACAGGAGTACATCGCCGGCATGGACAACCCCGGCGAAGCCGTGAGCGCCGACGACCTCGGCTACTGGGCGCACTTCTTCGAGGAGCGGCGCCAGCAGGAGCTCGCCCGCCACGAGGGCGCGGCGAGCGAGTCCCCAGCGCCAAGAAGAACTTCGGCGGCGCGGCGTTGGTGGAGCGCGCGGGGTAGACGCCGCCGCCGTCTTTGAGCACATCAACCGCGAACACGCCGCGGCTCGACTTCCGCGCAACCCGACGGCCGTGACGGAAGCGTGCTCCTTCGCGAATCGGGCGCCGAGGATGATGGCGAGCATGAGCTCGTCCTCCTCCGCTTCGACGTCGCACTCATCCGGCAGCGCGCCGCTGCGCACGCCGACGACGGTGGCGAAGCGCTCTCGGTGCGCTTCGCGCAGACACGCTGCAGCGTGGTATCGTCATTCGCGAGCCGTCTGCGCCCACGCCGCCAACAGGCCACATGCGCCTACGCCGTCCCAAGACAAAAGGGTCGGCGCCGGCCGAGGACGCCGCCCTGAAGATGGCGCTGAAGCGATCGCTTCCACGGCGTCGCCATTGCCGTCGCCGCCGCCGCCCGTCGAGCCTCTCGTCGGACATCTGAATGGTCGGGAGGGGATCGAGAAAGAGATCGAGCATCGCAACTGCGCAGAAGCCGCGCACGGCGGTGGCGTCGGCTGGCCGCCAGGCGTATTGTACGTCACGGACGACGACGAGGACGCAGCCCTCCTACCAGCCATGGAAGCGCGGCGACCTGGCGAGCTCCGCCAGAACAAGCCCGCGGCGGCAGTGGCGACGACGGCGAGGATGGCCGGGTCGACCGGACTACACGTCGTTCACGACAACTTCGGCATGTAGGGCGAAGGCATTGCCGGCCTTTTAAGTTTAGTTATGTACTAGTTTTGTTTAATTTTAATGTAATCCGCCTATATTTCGTCCAACTTAATGAAATCGCCTTAGTTTGATGAATTTTAGCGACTTAACTCGGCGCAATGCGTGGATGGGTGAATGGGCGTGTCAGCGAAAGCAAGTTCGATCCGTAAAACACCAAATTTTGTTCTGGGTTCGGCAAGAAGTGAAGACGATCTTAGGACGCGGATGCGAGCGAGCGACTCAACACGCCGGAACAATAAAGAAGACGATACCACGAATAGATGCCGCGTGAGCGTTTTGCATATTCTCTGTCCGCCAACTTGCGCAGAGAGCGAAAAAAAACACGTGAATGCGAAAGGAAGGGAAGCCACCGGCCGCTAAAACGACCACGTGGAGTCGCGCGGGCCCTACAGCCCAGAGACGAGACGAGCACGAGGCTGAAACGGAGTGGAGAGCGGAAATGGATCGAGTCGCGGCCCCCACGTCCCAGGGTCCCACGCCTTTCCCTCCACCCAATCGAGTCCTTCCGGTCAAATACGCGCACTCGCCACCCGCCCGTAGATATCATGGGGGCAAAAGAAAAGCGGGGGTTTGTTTATTGTAATTTAATTGGCGCCAAAGGGTGATTTGGCTAATGGTCCACCGTCCAAGTGTCCCCCGGCCAGCCGCTTTGCTTGTTTTTTTTCAGGTAACAACACAATACCGAGTAAAATGTCTGTGGATTTCAAACTAAGAGAGTAAACTGTTTGTTTTTTCCATCATTTGTTGAGACATTTTGGTGGTCATGTGTCCGTATGTGCAAAGAACCGTCCACCTACGGTCTCAGCTTATATGTATGGTGATCTAGATACATTGATCCGGATGCGCAAACTTGGGCAATATTTGGGTTAGTTGGCGTGATCAAACCTCGAAAGAAAACTCTCATCAATGAGTTTCAGACATCACCTAAGCTTAGTTGGGCCTAGGGCGGCCATGCCCCCCGGTCGAAAGTTTTTGATAAATCCATACTACTCCCTCCGTCTCAAAATAGATGTCTCAAATTATCAAAATTTAGACACTATTTAGCATATACATTCATCCAAATTTTGAAAAACCTAAGACATTTATTTTAAGACGGAGGGAGTACTATACATTTAGAAATCTTTTAATCATACATATGACAAAATACTCTCAAATTGGCTTCATGGCTTTCATTCCATCTTGTTGGGCCCCTTCCAGGGCAATGGTCAATTTTTGCCACCGATCTTTTGTATGCCAGTATTTTCTTTCGTTGTAATGAAAACATGCACAACCAAACAATAGTTACATCGTCCAGTAAGTGCTTTATATCCTCCTTGTCGCCATTGCATTTATAACTCTCGCATTACACTGCGTATATATCACTACACTGATAGTAAGATATAAAAAAACTAAACGAGAGATTTTGGATTTCAATTCTTGAGAGAAGATCTTTCTACTAGGACTAGGTTTGGAGGATCATAGTATTTCGTTCATCATAACCGAATGCACACACCCACATCAAGAGTGACATCATCGCGGTAATCGTTTCGTATCATCGGTACTACATTTTATAGATCTAGCCCCAACTCTGGTAATTACTTGACATATATAATACCACATTAGTAGTAAGATATAAGAAACTAAATTAAAGATTCGGATGCTCAATTATCGGGAGAATATCTTTCGATCTAGGGGTGAGTTTGGAGGAGCGTGGGAGGGTACGACAAGGGAGATCTTTCTTTCGACGTAACTAAAGCACGCACACCCAACAGAGGAGTGCCCTAATATATCAAGTGGGTTATATCCTCCTCACCTCTATTGCATTTACATATCTACACCCAACTCTCGCATTAATTGGCGTATGTATTACCACATTGATCGTGAGATATAAGAAACTAAATATAAGATCTTAGATCTCAATTCTCGGGAGAAGATTTTTCGATCTAGGGTTGAGTTTGGAGGAGCGTGGGAGGGTACTACAAGGGAGATCTTTCGTTTGCCGTAACTAAAGTGCACACACCCAACACAAGAGTGCCCTAATATATTAAGTGGGTTATATCCTCCTCGTTGCATTGCATTTACAGATCTACTCCCAACTCTCGCATTAATCTGCGTATATATTACCACATTGATCGTGAGATATAAGAAATTAAACAGAAGATCACATATCTCGAATTTGTGAGAAGATCTTTCGATCTAGGGCTAAGTTTGGTGGAGCGTGGGAGGGTACGACAAGGGAGATCTTTCGTTCGTCGTAACTAAAGTGCACACACCCAACAAAAGAGTTCCCTAATATATTAAGTGGGTTATATCCTCCTCATCACCATTGTATTTGTAGATCTACTCCCAACACTCTCGCATTAATCAACATATATACTAAACAAAAGATCTTGGATCTCAATTTTTGCGAGAAGATCTTTCGATCGAGGACTGAGTTTGGTGGAGCATGGGAGGGTACGACAAGGGAGATCTTTTGTTCGTCGTAACTAAAGCGCACACACCCAACAGAAGAGTGCCCTAGTATATTAAGTGGGTTATATCCTCCTCACCGCCATTGCATTTATAGATTTACTCCCAACACTCTCGCATTAATCAGCATATATACTAAATAGAAGATCTTGGATCTCAATTTTTGCGAGAATATCTTTCGATCCAGGAATGAGTTTGGTGGAGCGTGGGAGGGTACGGCAAGAAAAATCTTTCGTTCATTGCAACGAACCACACACACGCAAAAGGAGAGTGGGTAAATGTTCCGTATCCTCGTCATAGCTACTACATTTACATATATATTACTACATCTCTAACCCACAACCGTCACCATTACTTACCATATATATTACTACTGTGTTAGTAATAAAATATGATAAACTAAACATAAGTTTTTAGATCTAGCTCTTGCCATTGCTGGATGGATATATTGGAACATTAATAGCAAAATATAACTAATGAGAAGGATTTTGGATCTCAATCCTCATGGAGACCTTTCAACCTAGGGTGGAGCCTAGGAGGGTAGGACAAGGAGGGCAGAGAGATATTTTGGGGGCCATGGAGGCATCCGGTGGTACACACATGGGGTAGACACTGCCGATTCACCCACCAACTTCCACTCTCTCTCCTCACGCTCTCCTCTCCTTTATTGCTTTGCTTTTATACCCCGCGTGCGCGTCTATAAAATTGCTGCCCACTGCCGCTGTGCTTACCCTGATACCTTCCCTTCCCCTCCGCTTCCTTTCCCCGCACCACCACCACCACGACGAAGACCCCCCAGCCGCACGGCGAACCCCCAATCTCAATCCTTCCGCCTCTAGAGCTAGGGCTTCCTCCCGTCTACTCCTTCATCCCCGGCTCGACGCGGTGGATTTTCTCGTGCGGATTTCTACCCTGCTTTTGAGCCAGATTCTTGGGTAGAAATCGGCCATTTTCTTCCCCGGTGGTTTCCTCTGGTTTATGGAAGGTTTCCCCCGATTTTCCGGGATACAGATGGGAGCTTTCTGAGGTGATTGGTGCTTTGGAGGAAGCCCGTGCCGCAGTTTTGTGTCTGCTAGTCCCAAAAAAGTTCTGCCCATTTTCAGTTCTCGAATCGAAGATTTTTTCGGGAGCGGAACTCGCCTCCAGATTTTACGGACGGTGAGAATCCGGGTGGCCCGGGTGCTCTGATTCTTGCTGGGACGCTAGAGCCCGCCCGCTCTATGTGCGCGGGCCGCGGGAGCTGCCGCGGTTCCGGTCGTCCGGGCGCGCGCGCGGGGTGTTCGCGTTAATGCGTCGGCTGTCCTGCGGTTGCAAGTTCAGCGATCCCGACAGCGTGGCGGTACGGCCAGACACGATGAGCTGCGGCAGCGACGGGTGCAGGGACGGCAGCGGCGGCGGCGGCGGGAGCGGGGAGTTCAGGCGGGCGCCGCGGCCGAGCAAGGTCGCGGCCGATGACTCGGTGGAGCCCGCGCGGTGCTCGGACGCCGCCGCGTCGCCGGCGTCCTGGATTGACAGGAAGCTGCTTGTCGATCCTACGATGATGTTCGTCGGATCCAAGATCGGGGAGGGGGCTCACGGGAAGGTCTACAAGGGGAAGTAAGTCTAAAGGAACCTTTTACCATCAAATGCTTATCCTGAAAGTTACCGGTACTTGCATCATCAACTGCACCAAGTTTGAATTCCTGTTGCTTAGATTTAGTACTAGCGGTCGTCCAATCCAATGGGTGTTAATGCAAAAAAGTCAAAGAGTTGGTAGTATGTAAACGGAGTAGAGGGTAAGAGTTATGAGTTTAATGTATGTATAGGTCTCCAACTGTCCCCGGTCGTCCTGGATGCACAGAAATACTCAGTAAGTAAAATTGCACAATCTGCTTGAGAGCCACTTTAGGTTTCTTGTGCAATCAGGGGCAGCATACCTCCAAGGACCTTGATTTGTTCTTGTGCTTAATTTTATCCATGCCAGCCTGTTGTGGATAGCTACTGTTTCTGCCATGGTCAAGGATTCTGGAAATTGTTTAAGATCGCACCTTCTTCTGCTGCTTGCAACGAGTGGATTCTCAATATTTTTTTTTATGTTCATTGTACAATAGCGCTGTGTACTAACAAATAATACAATTTCGTTCTGGTGCTAACTGTTGTTGCCCACTTGCTCTCACAAATGTAGCTGTCAGCCTGACACATTCTTGTTCCTAACCTATGCCATTTAATTATACCGTGTTGTGGTTTGTTTTGCCTATATGCATACTGGTGATGTCTTATATCAGTAACTCTTTTTTTCCATGTCTGCTCTCAAATAGGTATGGTGATCAGATTGTAGCCATAAAGGTTCTTAACAGTGGCAGTACTCCTGAAGAAAAAGCAACACTAGAAGATCGTTTCATTCGAGAAGTAAATATGATGTGTAAAGTCAAGCATGATAATCTTGTGAAGGTACATCCTTGCCTGAATCGCACATTGTTGTGCATAATCCAATTTTTGCATAGCCATTGGTATCTACTGTAAATCATAAATTTCCTCGTGACCTACTTCTGACACAAATTTCTGCACTTCTGTAGTTCATTGGAGCTTGCAAGGAACCATTGATGGTGATTGTAAGTGAGCTACTGCCAGGGATGTCGTTGAAAAACTACTTGAACAGCATCCGGCCAAGCCAACTAGATATCCATACTGCATTAGGCTATGCACTCAATATAGCCCATGCAATGGAATGCTTACATGCCAATGGAATAATACATAGAGACCTGAAGCCTGGTATGTGTGCTTGTAGTTTTTGACTTATGCTGTTCCGCCTCTATTTTTTTTCCTTTCTCATGTATACCAAGTTACATTTTATGCTGGTGTAACCAAGACTGAGTTGCATATTTACCTGGTATGTATTTACTGTAGATTCTATATTTACAGTAGATATTTACAGTATTTCCTCTATATTTACTGTAGATTCTATTTAAAATATCAAATAATGGGTACATAATCCATTTTTTTCAAGTTCAAAGATATGAAACTAGTTCAGAACGTATGCATTTCTGCCAAGATAATAACATGGGCTTCGAGAGAGAAACATCTTTGCCTGTTAATCATTTAAAATTTTCAGTTAGATGTTCTTGCATCTGATTCTCGAATTGGACTGGCTCCATATACATGGTATCTGCTTACTTCCTGCTCATGTTTCTACTCTCACAGGGTTCCTCAAATCTGTTTTACTTGCTTTACCTTCTTTGTTCCTTCAGCTGTTGTTCCTTTCTGGAAAAGCTGTGAAGTCAAGCTCTTTATGCTTTTCCAGTGTCCTGAAATAATTCTTCTGTGCAGATAATTTGTTGCTCACTGCAAATCGTAAGAAGCTGAAGCTTACCGATTTTGGACTTGCACGAGAGGAAACAGTGACCGAAATGATGACAGCTGAAACTGGGACATACCGATGGATGGCCCCAGAGGTTGTAGCTCACTCTTTTCTGTAATAGCTAGTTAAATTATGAAGTGAAGCCAAAACAAAATGTTTCCTTGAATATTTTAGCCAAATTGCAGTTGATGCTTCAGCGTAAAATTGTACTTCCATTTTTATGCCCAAACAATAATTTTCTGGGTGTAGTTATAGGAGTTCAATTTATTAATTTCAGAACCTTATATACAAGCAGAAACCTGATGCTCTAGCACTGATCTTTGTTCTAAACCTTACTTGTCATTGTATGTTCTTGCAGTTATACAGCACTGTCACACTTCAGCGTGGTGAGAAGAAGCACTACACAAATAAAGTGGACGTGTACAGCTTTGGCATCGTCCTGTGGGAGCTGTTGACCAATAAAATGCCATTCGAAGGCATGTCGAATCTACAAGCTGCATATGCTGCGGCTTTTAAAGTAAGTGTGAGGCTAGTACTGAATTACATTGCTTCGTAGAATGCTATCTAGCAATTATAAAACCATGTGAATCTTGATGAGTTAACTTTCCTATTTAAATTTACAAAATAACCTTGTCCATACTGTAAACCCTTCTGTGGACAAAGCTGTTACTACTTCTAAACTTGCAAAATACAAAATATTTTTAAAGTTTTAGATAAAAAGTCGAATGGCTATCTGAAGAGTAAATGCTTACAAAATTGTAAGACTAAATGGAAGAAGGCTTTGTTTTGTAAATTATGCTTTCATGAAAGTGTAGCATATTGTTTGTCATGATGACAAGTCCATTGTACCTGCTTCATTGCATATGCATGGTTTCAACCCAGCAAAACACACCAATGCTGCTTTTGGCACTCGTAGTGCTATTCTTGAAAAACATATGATAGTACCATAGAACTTGTCTTAGTTTATCTTAACCTTTTTCAAGTAGTGTTCTAGCATGAACTTGTTTTCTGCTGATCCTATTTGATATTTGTTTTCATTGCATCCGCTAATCTTATCCCTGTATTCTCTTGTCTACAATTGCAGCAAGTACGCCCAGCATTCCCTGAGGAGACCCCTAAGGATCTTGCGTTCATCGTTGAATCATGCTGGGTCGAGGATCCCGCCATGCGACCCAGCTTCAGCCAGATCATCCGCATGCTGGACGCTTTCCTCATGACGATACCCCCACCGCCCCCTTCGGAGGCAGACGAAGACGCGGAGTCAGAGGACACCACGTCGTCGCTGGGCAGCAAGAGCTCCTCCGTGTCCTCCATCGTTTCCCGCGCGACAAGCAAGCTCTCGGTCGTCCGCCATCTGTTCGCCTCGAAGAAGGCGGGCAATGGGAGGGCATGATGCAATGCATGCCCTGAGACGGTTTTTCCTTGGCGCTGTAAAGAATGTTTAGCCTAGGTTAATGGTGATGATACAGTGGAGGGGATGATACAAGAGAGGGATCTTGTTTAGTGTAGGATTAGCTTGTTGTATTGATGATGATACAGAAGAAGAAAAGGTGAAAATGCAACTTATGCAAGCTATGTATAGCTGGCAGCTGTTCTACCATGACCTGTTGTGTATGCTGTCGTTAGGCAATCCTTCTCTTGTTTTCGCTGCAATGTTTAGCCTTCTGCAATGGCAACTGTATGGTAATCCTGTGATCCAAACAGACCTGGCGGGGATGATTACTGGTCAATGGCTCTTAACAGTTTGAAGGGTTAACAGATCTGACAGGGGGGTTACTAATTACTGATCCTCTGAATCAACAGAGGACAGTTGAAAGTGAAAGAATAATACTGTCAAGGTAAAAAAGAGCGCACTGGACCTAGCTCTGCTGACCCACAAACCGGTTTTTCCCTCGAAAAGGACTAGTGCAAAATATGGCTTGAGCTAATGCCGGTTTTTCTATGAAATTAAGGGCACTTGAAATGCATTTCATCGGATATTTCCCCCCAAAATGTAATGTTCCATAGCAATCTGAGAAAAAACGACATTACGACTCCAGCGATGAATTCAAAATTCCTAGAGATAAGAATCAGCTATTTTTCTTCACAACAAATTTCAATCCAAAAATATTCTACGTTGGCTATTTGAATTATTTTAATTACTTCACTGAAATCAGATCATTTGAAATATCGACAAGTGTTAAAAAAAAAACACTGAACTAGTGAAGTCCCCAGCAGCAAACCACCCTGCCCCCACCGAGCTCCCCACAGCAGCTATGGCGTCTCCTCCGGGCCCGGGCTCTGCCAACCGCGCGCTCTCCTCCTCGTCGAAGGGGCCGCTTTCACCGTTCCCCGACGGGGCCCGCTTCCCCTCCCGCGCAGCCAGCCCATTCCTCCCCCACCAACACCTTCCCGGCGGCGACTTCGACGGCGAGGACGACTTCGACGACGAGGACGAGGAAGGTATGGACGAGGTAGACGACGACCACGAGGAGGAGGAGGACGCCGAGCTGGTGGACCGCGCGGCCCGCAGCTCGCAGCAGCGACGCGCCTCGTCTCCAGGTGAGTCGGTCAACGCAAGGGTTCGCGCGATGCCTTTTACCTCCTGTAAATTATAATTTTTTATACTGCTTGTAGAACGCAGTAAACTTATACTCTGTGAAAAACCCGAAGCTACGCTAGGTTCAGATGATCTCCCTCCGAGCAGGAAAATACCCCGCATTCCTGCTCCATTTTAGGATTTTTTTTAGTGTATCTGAATGAGGGTGATCACTGCTGCTCGCTGACTCAAACATCAGGAATTGGGCGGGCTGTGATGAACGGGGAGAATGCAGCGAGGCAAATCCAGGAGGGGCTGCAGCAGCAGACGTACAACGGCGGAACCGGACAATTCGGGCACCATGCTTCGTCTAGAGGGGACGAAGAACCTGGCCCCATCGCTAGGGACACGAGGGTCGAGGATGGATATGGAGTCATTGGAAGAAGAGAGGGAGGCCCTGCATCTAGCTATTGGGACCTGATCAGAGCACACCTCTCTGATCCGTTAACGTGAGTAGCATCTGCAAACTGCTTTTGTTTCGAGAGTTTAGTTTTTGTTTTATATAAGGATCATACTCCTACTTGGCTCTTCTTGATTGACTGCATTATAAATTTATAGTGTTGCGACTAAATACACGGTTCTAGGCATTATTTACCCGCTTCGTAGTCTAATGACCAACTAATTCATAGCACATGACAAACATGTTAATGCCTATTCATTCATGCTATGCTGGTTTCTGCCTGTTGCCTACAATTCAAATGTGCAGTACCTCAGTTTTTCATACGACATATCGCAACTGGTGAGCGCTTGCGATAATAATAGATATGATACTGGAGGACGAAAGTATAAAACATTTTACTCATTTGTCTTCACATATCTGAATTCGTAGGGGTATTCTCATGGACGATGCAATGATTCTATCATGTGGTCATTCTTACGGAAGTAATGGGATGCAGCACATCTACAGAATGGTTTGTCCAAGGGTCCTTTTACCGTGTCACAGTTTTTTCACACTTTTTGCCTCTAGTTTATGAAGTTGTAGTTTGCAGTTACATATTCTGTGGGCTCCTGCTTCTTGCTACATCTCTCTGATAGCGTTAGGATTTTCTTTAATCTTCCTTGATGTGGCTATGAAGCATAGTGTTTTTACTTTTTTTAGCAGACATAGTGTTTTTCCCGGTACACATGTGCTTGCCTTTTATAGAACTGCATAGTTGTATGAAATGAAGGCTCCAGTAGCATCTTTCCACATTCATGGATTATGTTATCCAAGGTGAATTACTATATGGGACCCTAAGAACCAGAGATATTTTGTAGTTATCCATTTTTGTCATCATTAGTGACAACATTAGGCATACTAGTTTGAAGGCAAAAACATCACTTTAACAGTTCTGGAAGGTAGGTGGCTGGGTCTTGCAACGGCAACACTACTTAAAGTGGGTTATGTGAAGTGCATGTGGAAGTGATACAGATTTCTATCTGTTTGTGCTATTCAGAAAGCTTGTGGCAAATGTGGTCAGCCAATTACAGAGGACTCCATTCGACCAAACCTGGGTACAGTCTTAAATTTCAAGACTTAATCACTAAGATTAGTCAGGGCATGTCATGTACACCGAGTTCGCTGGCTTCCTCTCTAAATTTTGTTGGTGCTGCCATGTTTTCAGCTCTTCGTCTCGCAGTGCAGGCATTTAGACGCGAGGAAGAGTTAGCGAAAACACTGAAAAGAAGAAGAGATCGGCTTGAACAGGTATGCACATTTTCCCAGCTCATGTTAACCGATGCCCGAATTAGGACTGGCGCATGTGTTACACCATGTTCTTAAATCCGCTCTATCTCTCTCTAAAATGAGGACAAAAATGGCAACGATGATCCGAATCCGATCGAGCTTTCCAGAGGTAAAGGTGTGCAGTACCCTTTCGCTGTCTTCGACCGGGTCATGATCAAGGTATCTGTCCATCTCTTTACTCAGCCAAGCACAACTTTAGTTCTCCCAGTCTTTTTCTATTATTCGAGAATGACCGAAATGAGTTTCCTCAGGGGAACAAGAGGACCCCGGAACGGTTCGTGGGGCGCGTAGCGGTTGTGACGGCGCAGTGCCTGAACGGATGGTAGGCACATTTACCTGTTATAACCTGACAGTCTCTCGAAACTGAGTGTGGCGCTTATCCGTCGCCGCCCGTGTCGAGCAGGTACGTGGTGAAGACCTTGGACAACGCGGAGAGCGTGAAGCTGCAGTACCGTTCCCTGGCGAAGCTTACCGACGGTGGCGGAGGAGGCGGCGATGCCCAAAACGCAAGCTGGTTGTGACTTGTGATGTACAAAAGGAGATACAGGGAAGTTGGTATGTTGTAGAAACTGCCAATGGTGTGTCATGGTCCTTCGGATCAGATCTCCTCCCCCTCTCTTTTCGTGTTTCCAGAAGGATACAGTGAGGGACATTTATCTTTTGTTGTAGCCAATCTCGCGTCGAGCTTTATCCTGCTCCTTTTCCTGCGAAGCGTGGTGTATTGGTATTGGTAGCAACGAGGGAGTATGTGGCGTCGGTGTCTTTGCAGATCTTTGTAGAATACTGTTCCGGTACTCTTACCAGGTTGGTAGTTGGACATTTGGACCAGATGCTAAATATGGAAAGAGGACATCCAAAGGGGAAAACATGATGCCAACAGAGGGGCAACCAACGAATAGAAAAGTTTGCATCCACGTCACACACAAAGCAACATGCTAGAAGTTTGGTGAAACGAGCGCCTTCAGGATAAATGATTTTCTTTTAAAGTGCAAATATATATGCTTTTTTTACCCACAAGTCAGCACCAATATAGGGCCCAAACCAGATTCTCCCATAAGCCGCTTAGCTCATTACTCGAGGCTTCTAGATTAGTTATGGAAATCCCATGTAATAAGCCGAGGGGCCTACTAGAGAAGCTTTTTTTTTTAAGATGGCTTATGAGAGAAGCCGGTGAGGAGGCAACTTATTCTTTAAGCCACCAAAAGAACGGGGCCTAGGCACCTCTTCTGATCTTCTCGACGGTGGCTTCTTCATCGGTAGTCCTCTCTTCACTCTTTTTATGTAGTGGTCTTATTATATGCCTCGCTTGTCACCATGCCTTGTTTGATTCCTACTACCACAACCGTTGGAGACGGGTGATGCACATGGTGTACCTTCTCTTGACCAATGACTCGACCCCTGCACCGCTATGGGCCACCCGACCCGACATCTATGAACCTCCATAACTGGAGGAAGCTACTGTCATTTAGACATGCTATCACCATCACCACCACCCATTGCCATATATATCTCTGCCTTGTGATCTCGCCCTATAATCTAGTGTCTAGGTGAACCCTAACCCTAACATATGGTTTTACAATCACTAAGGGCATGTTTGGCACCTGCATTTTCTTCTCAGTATTAGAAAGATACCGTAGTATAAATATTGTAGTTTCCAATACTTTGAGCCGTTTGGCCACTGCAAAATACCAAAGTTTCAAGACTACTGAGGTTTTTTTGCACGATTCAAGAAAGAGGTTCAAGAAAGAGGTCCAGAGCTCTTCTTTTACAAATACCGTGGTTTTGTGCAAACTGTAGTATTGTTTGCCCAGGCGTTGATATACTATATGATTTTAGAATATTTTTGTTTGATAAAAGACAAGCAGAGCCTAACCCTAACTCGCAATCACCGGTCACTCCAGATAGAAGAGCAATGTTTATAAAAGTTTCCAAAAGGTACCGCATTTTTTTACATGAAAAAAATGTATTGCATTTTGCTGTTGGCTAGAGCCTAGTCTGCTCCAATGCAGTTTTTTTTTGATGAAAAAGAGTACGTGTTCATAACTGAAGAAGATTACAACGCACACACACGCACTGAAACAAAGAAAGCAAACCGAAGATCCACCACACAGCTTGTCGTCGAAGAACACTAGCACCGCCCAAACGCCGTCGAAGACGAAGACAACGAGCACACCACCGAGCCACAGCCAAACGGGGCCCGTCCGCAGCGAAGCTGCCTTGAAGAACCGCAGAAAACATCCGGCGCAACCGCCGGAATCGAGGATGATGAAGGAACATCGGCGGGGAATTTCCCCGAGCCACCGCAGCCACGCCAACGCCACCTCCCACCACAGCAGGAGCAGAATACGAAGGCAACCACCAACTCCCGCAGACCCACTCCAGTTGCCTCGGACAAAGCCAGCTCTTGTACAGGACTCTCAGACTCCACGGCGAGGACGGAGCCATCCTTGCCGTCGCGGAAAAGGAGCCGAGAGACAAAAGCTCCACGAACTGGTCGTCACCTCCGGCGCAACCACCAGCTCCAGAGACCAGCTCCACTACCTCCCCAGCGAGACCACCCGCCTCGCCAGAACGGGGAAAGGAGGAGGAGACCTTCCTCCGTAGCGCCGACACCACCGCCACCGTCTTCGATTGTGCCGGCTGGCGACACACACCTAGAACCCTAGGACTATATACACGCACGGCTAGATCCGGAGCTCCCCTCCACCTCGCGGCGCCGAAACGGCCACCGGAGGCGAAGGGGAGCGGCGAAGCCACCGGCGAGACCAAGAACCTTCGAGTCGCCCTCCCCTCTCCCTCGATTTACTGTAGCAGAGGATAAGGGACGAGAGCACAATTCAGGATGGCTCCAATGCAGTTTGTGTGACAGAAGATCGCGGCAGCAGTCACGTCGGTCAGCTCCCTCCCTGTGAGAGAAGGGAAATGACACAACAGCGGACCATCTCGGATAAGACGACTGCATCCCAACAACTGAATCACCGAACGGTCGCCAGGTGGCTACATCCGCAGCCGTCCGATCGGCCCCGTTCCAGAAGAATCCGCCTCCGAATCAACGGCGGCAGCGCCTGTCAGCCGCCCGCGCCGCGAGCCGCTCGTATAAATCTCTCGGCTACCCCCCAAATCCAACCTCTTTTTCCTCTCCCTCCCGTCTATCCTCGCCTCCGAGCCAACAGAGGAGACCGCGGCGGCGAGAAGGCCTCTGCTGCTAGGGTTTTGATTCCCCGCCGCCAGCCATGGCCACGATGGAGAGGGAGCTCATGGAGACGTTCGAGGCGGCCAAGAAGGCCGCCGACGCGGCCGCCGAGGAGGACGGCGGCTCCTCCCCGGAGGCCGACCGCTGCCTCGACGCGCTGCGCCGCCTGCGCGCCTTCCGCGTCACCACCGACGTCCTCGTCTCCACGCAGGTGAGATCCGAATTCCGTTGGCCGGGCAGGAAATTTTTTCTATTCGTGGCCCTCTCGCTGTGTGCGTCTGCCTTCCGGAGGATGCGTGCGGGGGCGGCGGCCTACCTCCAGGAAGAATTGTGGGTGCAATGCGCTCCCAACGCGTTCAATTTGGATTGACCAGGCATTTTCTTTGCCGGGTTGGCCGAAATTTTACCGATACACGCTGCTGTTCTTCCCCTTTTTGTGAGGATAATAAGGAGATGCGAAAGGTTGAATTGGGAATTAGATCTTGTGGGCGCCTGCCGCTTCTTTTTCCTCTTTACTTTGTATAGTACCTCCGATTGATGGGATTTTTCGCGGGCGTTCAGTGCCAGGAATTCTGAAATAGAGGGCGGGTGGGTGGTTTGTATATGCACCTTGTTGCAATTTCCATTCGGAAAAAGGCTAGAGGGATGGTTTTGTGAGATGAAAAATAAAATAAAACGCCGTGCTGGTACTGCTTCACCTTGATGTGGATCAGATTATACTTGCTAGTTTCATCTTAACTTGGATTCTGCATAAATTGGTCTCCAAGCTGTCATGTTTTGGTTGTCAACAAATAGAATGTTAAAATCGTGACCTGGTAGTGATTGAGTCTAGTGTGTGTCTGATTCATGTGATTAAGCACAGGTTTATGTTTTTTTTTGTACTACAAGTTTGTGACACATGTGATAACTTATTGATCTAATATGAAATGTAAGTTCAAATTAAAAGAAAAACAGAGATGATGAATTTAGAGTCGGCTGGTCTTCCACCAGCGTGTATTCAGTAGCTCTTCCTCAGGGGAGTAGGTAACCTTGTGTGATCTAATGGAGTTTCTGGTCTTGTACCAGCCTTTGTTTACTTGTGCCATTCCCCTGCAAATTTTCTGCTGGTCTTTGGTTCAAGCGTGTATGTGAAGAACTGATTTGGTACTCCCTCTGATCCAAATTAATGGACTCAGATACTAGATACATCCAAATCTAGACAAATCTGAGTCCATTAATTTGGATCGGAGAGAGTAAGAAAAGCACGCAGAATATGAACAATTTAGATGTAAGAGATATTCTATATGATTTGCGGAAGTCATGAATTACATCAGCTTTAAGTTATCACAGTTCACACACCTTGCCTAAAAGCCACCTTCTAGTAAAGTTATTAAACCAATCATTACTGTGCTCCCAACTCGAATTTTCCGTGAATCCATCTCAGTTTGTAACGGCTTCTTGTCGGCTAAGGCGCATCATACTCTGCACACTTCCAACAGTTTGTTTCTCTTCATGCCAGTCACTTACACCAACTATAGAATTTAAAGTTTAGTTTTAGTTTTAAAACTAGGTAAGATCCTCTGTGATAGAAATTGTGTTGATTGTTTCGAGATATACGTTTTATCCTTCCCAAACACCTACTCCCTCCGTTTGAAAATATAAGATGTTTTAGGTTTGTAAAGAAAATGTATCTAGACATGTTTTAGTGTGTAGATTCACTCCAAACATGAGTGAACCTATATACTAAAAGTAGTCTAGATACATTTGCTTCACAAAGATAAAACATCTTATATTTTGAAACGGAGGGAGTACATAAGTGCCATTGGGCCTATAGAAATGATAATTTTATATCAGTTACTAAGAGATTAGGACACCTGACGAGGCTGCTGTGGCAATCTCCTTCATGTGTGAGTTGACTTTCAGAGACTGGGTAATTCCAATTTAGAAAGCTCTAGGTTTGCTGAACCAATCTTGAATTTTTAGAAAAGTGTATCTAATTACAGAAGGTACACGTGTTCTGAGCATGAGCCAGAAATTGGCAAGCACTCAATATTTATGAGCTGTGATACTCCTCCTTATGCGGGTCTGCATGTATTAATTGCGTTTGGTTGGCGGTTTGTGAAACATCTTGTGTAAATTGAATTATTACATTTTTCTTACAGAAGCTTGGTTCATAATAGTACTTTGTTATTATTTCCTTTATCTACTTTCCCCACAGTTCATTTAAGTCTTGGGAACCTATGTCTTACTGATTATGTTCTGTTTTTTCAGGTTGGCAAACGTCTTCGCTACCTTACTAAGCACCCCCACGCAGACATACAAGCAGTGGCCACAGAACTTTTTGGGTACTGGAAGAAGGTTGTTATTGAAGAAACAGGAAAGAAAAACGGCACAGCAGTGAATGGAAAATCAGATAACTCTGCAGCTAAGCTTGAGAAGTCTCATTCAATTAAGGTTGAAAAGAATTCTACGTTGGCAAATGTCAAGGTTGAAAAGAGTTCTACATCGGCAGCTGTGAAGGCTGAAAAGAATCCTATGTCACCAACTGTGAAGGCTGAAAAGAACCCTATGTCGCCAACTGTGAAGATTGAGAAAAAGGATGTGAGTGTGAAGGTTGAGAAGATTGTGAGTAATGGTTCCAAAGTTCAACATGTGAAGGTAGAGACAGTTTCAAAGGAAGTCACTGCAAAGAAGCCATCTTCTGTTGCGAACGGTCCCCCAAAGCTGACGTCCCTTGTCAGATGCAACGATGCTACTCGAGATAAATACAGGGAGCTTCTTGTCGAGGCCTTCGTCAAGGTCTCCCCAGAAACTAGCAAGGACGACAGAGAGGAAGTGAGGGACCTCTTGGACCAAGTAGATGCATGTGACCCATACAGAGTGGCTGTGACAGTCGAGTCGGCGTTGTTCGAGAGGCTGGGGCGTTCCAACGGGACTCAAAAGACGAAGTACAGATCGATACTGTTCAACCTGAAGGCTGAAAACAACCCTGATTTCCGGCGAAGGGTTCTGCTGGGTGAGGTGAGGCCTGAGAGGCTCGTGGACATTTCCCCCGACGAGATGGCCAGCGACGCGAGGAAGCTCGAGAACCAGCAGATCAAGGAGAAGGCTCTGTTTGACTGCGAGCGCGCGTCAGCACCCAAGGCCTCGACGGACCAGTTCAAGTGCGGGAGGTGCGGGCAGCGGAAGACGACCTACTACCAGCTGCAGACCCGGAGTGCTGATGAGCCGATGACGACATTCGTCACGTGCGTGAACTGCAACAACCACTGGAAGTTCTGCTGAGCGCCGAGTAGGTGTTGTACTGGTAGTAGGGTGTTGGTCCTGTTAGCGATGCCATTTGAAGAATCGAACAGGCAGGTTGGTCCGGTTTTTCCGTATGTTAGGAGTCTGTTTTATTTTCTTTCTTCGTCATTGAGGACCTGATTTATTCAGATTGTACTAGTTGACCGCATAAATGTTGTTCTCTTATTTGCTGCTGCCTGCTGTAAGTGTTATGAAGGGATTGTTGTATGTTAGTTATGTACTCACATAGTGATAGTAATAAAGAGGAAACATACGATTTTTCTCTCGTGGAGATGGCGACATGAGAAGAATATTGGAGTTCAGTAATGTCTGAGTTGTTAGACTATGCAAGCCTGTCTTGTTGTGATGCTCGTGGAGTTGTGCTTATGCCAATGAGAGGAGCTGATGGATCGCAGAGTGTGTTGTTGACTCTCATAGAGTTGTTCTTATGCCGATGCAAAGAGCTGGATCTGGTAGATCCGCAGTGTGAAAATTGCTGTCTGTCGCATGGCAATTCCATTTTTTGTGCGTGGATAAAAATTATCCTCCCGAGAGTGTTGAGTTGTTGGTCTGGTTTGGGCGTCTGGCGTATTCATCACTAGTAGACTGAAAAGCCAATTGCTCCCATATCTGGGTTTAGCAGAAGTGCAGAACTGGATGTGAGCACAGCTTTCGGCACCAACCTAATGCTTACCTCCTCAACCTGGCCCACTCTTTCTACCTAATGCCTATGTGAAAGACCTTTGGATGCCCAATCAGGGAGCTTGTAATTGCCAGCTTATTGATTCACTCTTTCAGCAACCGATGGCGAATTCGATCAAGCAAACAATATAACTCATTCTCAGGAAGAAGATATACTTTTGTGCTGGAAAATTAACTCTGTCAGTTAAATGTAATACAGAAACTGCATATGGTGCTTGTCTTCAGAACTTGCATGAGCAACATGAATCAAGACCGATACAGGTTCAACCGGATACCTATTCACCTTCTGAACCAGATATGGAAGAACAATCAGATCACCCACGGGTTTCTTAGGAAAGCAGTGCCAACAGGAGCTCGAGCAGGTAATTTCTCTATACACGACGTGGTTTAGAGGAGGCCGACACTCATCTATTCTTTACATGTCCTTTCTCTAATGCTGCCTGATTTATCTCACCCCGTTTTACTCGTTCAGAATATGTCGTGGCTAATTAAGATTAGACAAACTTTGTCCACGCCTTCTGAAGATACTCAGTTCTTTATTTAGCTCCCTTCTGATATGATAGTCTGCCTGGGGGAAAAGACTGAGACTAACTTTGTCTTATCGCCTGATGAGCACATCTATGAGCACATGTATGATAGACTGGCGTGGACATAGACATAGATGTGCTCATCAGGTGATAAGACAAACTTTGTCCACGCCTACCTTCAGTTGTTCAAATTTCTTCTAGTACGAACAATCCCTGTCCAATACTAGTTGCTATCCTCCTATCTTTGACTTCATTTTGTTGAATGGAAGTTGGCGCCTGATCCCTTTGTTAAAAAAGAAGACTTTGTCAACCTCCGGGGATGATGAGCTTGTACCCTGCAGTTGCTCAGGCCCCTGAATTCCTTACCTGAACTTTACATGAACACATTGAATGGGTTGTTACAAGGACTTGGATTCTGTGTTCTGGAATTACCAATCACTTGTCGCCAACCAATGGTCTCACAAGGAGTACATACTGGAGAAAAATTTCCACACTGAACTCCCAACTTCTTTGCGTAGATTGGGCAATCTGACACGGCTGATTGCAAAGAAGTCGGGCTCGAGGGGTTCGTATAGATGACGGAAGAACTTAGTAACTAGAAGAAGCTTACATGTTCAATGCTAACAAGCAACGCAAGAAGCTTCCGGTAGATTGGCGAGACCTCGAGAGTGACTTGGATATTTGGCATGAACCTAGAATACAGTCCTCCATGGCAAAATAAGAAGCTTCTACAAGTGTTGAGGATACTACTACATGGTAGAATTTGCCATGAGTGCTCTGTGAGGAGATTTGTTCTTTGTTAGTTATGCAGTCACATACTGGTACTGGTAATGAAAACGAAGAAACGGACGTTTGCTCCCGTGGAGGTGAAGACATGATATTTAGTGTCTGTCAGTGTCAGGGTTCAAACCTGTTGAACCATGATGGTCCTGAAGTTTACTTATGGCTGTGCCAAGAGCTGGTGGGTCGCAGTGTGTAGCTTGCCGTTAAACAATTCCATTATTGTGTACTAGTACTAGTAAATATGTGTCCATGTGGATAAGAATCGAAGCAATTCTCTTTTGACTGTCCTTGTGAGGTAAGGGTGCTGGTCTGTCGGTCTGCCCGCGTTTGGAATGGATCAAACTGCCCCTCCGTTGGTTCATCAAACGAAGGCTCTCCTTTTGTGCAAATAATTGGTAAATATGGCCAGGCCGTACTTAATTTTCTACTCACTAAAGATGTCGGCACCGTGTTAGTAGTTCGTAGTGTGGTAAGTCCCCACTGAACGCCTCTTTCAGACTTGCTTCTCCTCGATCCGAATTTCTCCTTCAATCCAGCTGCCAAATGCGACCTCCTTCTTCTCAACCTCCATGGACGAGCTGCTTTATATCTACTCATTTACCGCTGCGGGAAGCAACCACAACCGCTGTTTTGGCAAATATGCAGGGTACAACCGGATAGAGTCGTAGAGTCCGTACACATACAGAATTAACCACGAAATGGTTCAGTTCGAGCGGCTTCCGGATGTGCAAAAACAACATGACCTGAGGTGATGTTTTTGTCGAGACTCGCCTCTATGATTATCCCACAGAAAAGGCGTCTGGAAGTTGATACGGAGTACTACGAGAATATGTACGGATATAGTACGTGCATAATTATTAGTTAGTTAGATTGCTTAGGTGCCTTGCGTATCATGGATTGTATCCTACCTAACGTTCCTTGTAATATGCAATCAATCAATCTTCAACAATATAATGGAGGTGAAGCCCGGTCCTATGCGATGGGCAACACTTCCCCAATATATTCCTTAGAGCATCTTCACTCAGTGTCCTAAAGGCTTCCTAAATTCTGTGTCCATCTTCACTCGGGTGTCCTAAAGGCCTCCTAAATTCATGCCCATCTTCACTCGGGTGTCCTAAAGGCCTCCTAAATTCATGCCCAGCCCGTCCCCAATTGTTTCTAATCAAGATCAATCGAATAATCTAATAAAAAAGAAAACCAATAGATGGAGGATAATTTATGACACCGCTATCACGCTCAAACTTACCATCGAAGTCGCGGATCATCGTGTTTTCAAGCACGCCGCCGCTACAGCCACCGCCCCGCTGAACAATTCGAATGTCCACCACACGAGATAGGGTTGATACGGTGCATGGACAATAATGATTGGGTTGGTACACGTGTGTGAGTGATAGTGGACGGTGATATAAACAATTGATAGGGAGATAACCGCTCGTGATGAGACACAAGTCAGAGATACAGTTTTGACTAGTTAGCTCTATGCAAACGGTCTGAATCTATCAGGACGCACAATTAAATGCATTTATTCCTATGGCGCGGCATTATCGGCCGTCGCTATTGCATGCAATCTACTGCGACATTCTGATATGGCATTGTCGATAGCTGGTGGGTCGCGGTGTGTACCTTGTCGTTTGTGACGTTGGAACCGAACTCAACGCATCAATGTTGTGTGCAACAAGACCATGTCTTCTCTCCGTTTTCCCTCCATCGGTGACTAAGGAGTGGTCACCATGGTTCTCTTTGCCCAGACTTCTCAAGAAACATGGGAGACGCTGGAGTGCGTGTTCGCCTACATGTCCATCACTTGATCCACCGTTATTCGATCTTAGATGCAAGCTCTCAAGAGGGCAAGCCCTCCATCACCGTATACTTCCATCGAACGAAGGCACTCTCGAGAACGCTAACGGCCATTGGGCAACCAACCTCTCTGGGCAAGGAGTTCATCTCCTACCTTCTTTCGGGCCTCGACAACTACTTTGATGCCCTATATGAGCTCATCACAACACGGGCTACCACTATGCATGTATGCGATATCTTTGCCTAGTTGTTGGACACATAACACTACATCGAGGTTTATCAGGCAGAGTGCTCTCGAGCATCAAGATGTCCTACTGTGCACATTCTCCTCCGCCCTACTACCCCATCCAAACTAATATAAAACCTTCTATGGTGGAAACCGCGACATGCGTATCTTCAACAACAATGGTGTAAAATTAATCTGCCAACTCTTGCAACATACCTAACCACCTCGCCGTGCTGCTACAAGTGGTTTAACTATGATTTTCTAGGCATTGGCGATTATGGAAGCAACATCGAGAAGCGGCTTATCATGGCCATAGAAGCTACGAACAACGGTTGAACTGGAAGGGGTGCGATGGTTCAGGTTCCACGCATCACCTCATGCATGAGCCGGCGAAGCTGACAACCAAGGAGCCCTACCTCAACCACGAGCAAGTTCATGCCAACAATGGCACATGTATGAATATGCATAGTACTGGTTATGCACTTCTTCCAACTCCATCATCTAAACCTCTACACCTCAATAGTGTCCTTCATGTTCCACATGTTACTTGTGTTGACATACTAATTGGCAATGCTAAGATAAAGTTTGGAGTAGAAGTGCCAAAGAGCGAGGCTTATAGGGCAAGGAAGAAGACATTTAATGTGGCCATGGGTGATCAGAAGGCATATCACAAAAGTTTCAGAGATTATTTGCATGCAATAGTTGACACTAATCCAGGAAGGAGATGTATTATTACAAGTAAGGATCTATCCTAGTCCAAGTCCCATATTCCATGGGTTATTTATCTATCTAAATGCTTCAAAGGAAGGGTTTCTTAATGGATGCAAGCCATTCATAGTTAAGTTAATTTATCTTATTGCATTACACCTCATGTCTTGAGTATTACAACATTAATAGGTTATTAGATAAAGTTTTATTGTTTGTTCACTGATTAGCAAGGTTAGTTAACTTAGTGGTACATGGATGCTTCAGCAAAGTGACCACTATACAAAAAAAATACTTGCTACAACTAGGAGAGATGGGAACAACACAATAGTTTTTCCATTGCATTTGGTGTAGTTGATAAGAAATATCAAAACAGAGAGTTCTGGGAGCTCACCGGAAGTTCCAGCGGAAGTTGGATCGGAACAAAGGCCAGATCTTCCCGCAGAAAAGTCTTGAGCGGAACTTCCGGCGCCTGGCCGGAAGTTCTGATCATGGCTCCAGCAGAACAGAAACTCGCTCTCTCACGGAAGAGTAGGATGGCTGTGGCGGTGCATATGGGGTTTGTGCAAGAACAAGTGATTTCCCACAGCCTTCCAAGATGGACCCCCTCTTAATAGTACGTCGACCTAAAGCAATAAAAAGAGAGAAACTAGAAGGAAACTACATGCCGCCGTCTTCACGAGATCCCAAAGAGAGCATCCACACAGTTTAAGGAAACATCAAAAGCATTTTTCCTGAAACTCAATCACATGGTTAGATCACAAATGGGATTTATCACCAAAATATCATGGGGAAATATAGTCCTTTCAATCTTCCCCTTTTTGGTGTTTGATGAAAATCCCAAAGATTTACATAAGATAGAAGCAATCTTTGCAATGGATGGAACGAGCTCCCCCTATATGTGTGCAAGGTAGAGAAAAGGCTCTAAGGACAATACTGACACACATACAAGGAGGCGCCCCCTTCCAATTGCAAAGATAGCACAAGTGCAAGGTACAAGAAAGGATAGAGATCATACCAGGCACCAACCAAACATGGTGGAGACAATAAGAGTAATAATAACAATAAGAGCTATAAGGCTCCACCACCATATGCACATGCCCATAAGATGACAACAAGAATACCACACACTAGGCATTGCATAACATACCACATAGTCTCATACATAACATGGTACACAAGCACATATAAGTTCACAAGCACAAAGAGGTCCACACGCACATAGATAAACAAGAGTTCGCGAGCTAGAAAAGATCAAAGACAAGAACGAGCTCGCGACTCAACCCATGCAAATCCCTAGGCAACCTAATAGACATCTTTCTCCCCTTTGGCATCGAGACACCAAAAAGGAAGAAAAGATCACTCTAAGCGTCCCAACCATGATAGGGAGGAGGAGAGGGCTCAGGGACCCAAGGATCCCACGCAGGCGGTGGACCGGTGACTTCTTCCTCAGACTCATCCTCAGACCAGCGGCAGTTGTCGCGAATCCAATCATCCTTGGGAGCCGTGACAGAGCTAGTGACAGGAGAGCAGGAAACGTTGAGAACAGTCATGATGGCCTTATGACGCTGAACACTGTATCGCTGATAGACATAAGACTGATACTCGCGGTTCTGGAGGAAGCAGAAAGTCTTCTTCACCTTGCCAAGCAGCTTCTTTGCCCAAGATAGCTGCCTCTGGAGAGAAGAACCACCAGCACTAGAGACCCCATGAGCAGAAGAGGGACCACCAGCTTCAACACGGGCCTTTTGGAGAGCCTCTTCCTTTTCTTCTTCGGATCTAGGTTTTTTGTGTTTGCTCACACGCAGCTTCTTCTCCTCATGAATGGTGATAGTGGTCTCAGAGAAGTGCGAACCAGTTTCCTCATACCACTTGTGATTGATGAGCGTCTGAATGTAAGGAGCATAGGGGCAAGAGCGCTTGTCAATGATAGCCTGCCACATATCATTGTAGATGAAATGCATTACATCCATCCTTGTGTCAGTATCACGGCAAAGATAAGTCGGATGCATGAGATCAACCTGATAGACATGAAACTGATCAAAGTTGCCGGCCTTGGGAGAGATGGTGTTCAAGTACACCCTGCGCATGATGTCATACACTGGATGCAGATGATTGGCAAAACCAACAGTGCCCCAACCTTCAATGTAAATAGGCTCTAGAACTTCAGGATCAACAGCTATGGCGGAATGGACACGCCATCCATTTGCCCCTTTGCCAGGCTGAATGGGATAGCCAAGGAGCTCAGCAAACTCGGACCATTTGGCGGTAAGGAGCACGCCATGAGTCATCCACTTCATCACACCTTCAGTAGAAGAGCTCATGTTCAGGTGAAGAGTAGTGTAGAACTAAGCAATAGCACTTTCATCGTAGTTCTGGCGGTGTTCCATGAGAGGAATCAGTCCAAAACACCTGCAAATGTTAAGAGCCTCACCAAAATATGCATGCTTTTCTTCCATGTGAGCCACATTGATATACTTCTGAGGAGCAACCACAAACTTTGTCTTTGTAGCATAGATTTCAGCAAAGATATGTTCCTGACGGCATTTGTAGAAGAGGGGATCCAAACAGAGATGGTCACGAGGAAACACCTAGGGATCAGTATGCCTGAACTCAGAGTAGGACTTCTGAGGCCATTTTGAGATCTTGGCCTTGGACTTGTCCGGCCCAGCAGTAGTGGCCTTCTGAGAGGCAAGAGCAGGCCTCTTTCTCTCAGCAGCAGCACGATGAGCAGCAGCAGACTTCTGACGGTTGGTCTAAGTGGATGGACGTATCACCTCAACATCATCTTCATCAATCTCTGTAGGAATGTCGGAGGATGGTCAACGAACACGCTTGCCTTTGCGGGAACCACCTTGCCCTGAGAAGAAAGCAACAAAATAGGGAGGGAAGGTGGGGTAAGTGCACAAGTTCGGAAGGAAGATAAAAAGGAGATTGGAAAAATACAGTCAGGAAAAATATTACTGTCGCCAGAACTTCCGCTGAAGCGCCGGAACTTCTGGTGAAAATGGTCCACCGGAAGTTCCGGTCGTGGCTCACCGGAAGTTCCGGTAAGACCACGAACTGGCGGTTCAAACTGCAAGTTCAATAGATCTAGATCTACAAGCCACAAGTACAAGATTTTCAAGAATGTATTGGACCAATCTACCTAGCATGATACCCTAGGCCTACCAAGATCTCCCAACAAGTTCTAGCCAAAGAACTAGCCTAGACAAGGGTAGCCCTAACTCAAGCAATGATGAGAGAGCTAGATCTCCATTAATGGAGGGAGTTGAGGGCAAATACTGTAGTCCATGGTGGGAGATAGAGGTGGGGAAGGTTCCCACAGAGCAGATCTGAGGAGGGGTAGCCGGAGACGAAGGGGCCGGAGCTCCTTCGCAGAGAAGTCCTTGCCGACGGCTGCTCCAAATAGAAGATGGGTCTTGGGGGGAAAAGGAACCCGTTTTCCCTCGGGGCCCACTTTATATAGGACAAAGAGCCTCACCGGAAGTTCCGATCAGGGACCGGAAGTTCCGGGACAGGCTGAAAAATTCAGTGTCACAGTGGTTCCTACGAACAACAGGACCGAATTCGGCGGTGACCGGAAGTTCCGGTGACGCCAGAAAAACTTTCTCAGGTTTGGAAGAAAACAAGTAAGAACTTGTGCAGGGAATAGAGAGGGCTTGAGGAAAGTAAAGGCTTGGGATAGAAATTGTGAAGAACAAAAGCCAACAAAAACCAAGAAAAACACAAAAAGATCAAACACTCAAATAAAAACAAGACAAGAAACAAAAACGGGTCGGTGGACGAGGCCACCCTATATAAGAGTAAATGGCTTGACACCGCGAAGATATATTTTGGGTTCATTACCAACACTCATCATGAAGCTCAAATGGTCTTCTTTAGAGACTATAGAGTATGAAAACTTTGATGTGCGCATAATAGGGATAGTGTTCGTTCATAAGAGGAACTACACTCCCCCTAAATCCATGCCTACATCCAAACAAGATACACTTTAAGACACGGGTAGGTGTGCAAGATACTCAAGCAACATTGCTTGAATCAATGATATTTAGCTCATGCCTTAACTCTCGGAACCTTGCTTCATCAAGAGGCTTCGTGAATAGATCTGCAAGATTTGCCTTGGTGGGAACATACTCCAAAGAAATGTCTCCTCTAGCAACATGGTCCCGAATGAAATGATGACGAATCTCAATGTTCTTAGTCCGGTTGTGTTGCACGGGATTGTGAGAAATAGAAATGGCACTCTCATTGTCACAAAGAAGAGGCATCTTGTCAAAAGATAGTCCGAGATCCTTCAAAGTTTGCTTCATCCATAGCAATTGAGCACAAAAACTTGCGGCGGAGATGTACTTAGCTTCGACAGTGGACATAGACACACAATTTTTCTTCTTCGAGGACCAACACACCAAAGATCTTCCAAGAAATTGACAGGCTCCAAAGGTTGACTTTCTTCCCACTTTGTCACCAGCCCAATCCGAGTCCGTGTATCCAATAAGGTCAAAGCTGGCTCCCTTGGGGTACCACAACCCAAAGTTTGGGGTATGGACCAAATATCGAAAGATTCTCTTGACCGCCACCATGTGGCTTTCTTTTGGTGCGGCTTGGAATCTTGCACACATACCCACACTCAACATAATATCCGGTCGGGATGCATAAAGATAGAGCAAAGAACCAATCATAGAGCGATAGAGTTTTTGATCCACATCCTTACCCTTGGGATCGAGATCAAGATTAACCTTAGTTGGCATGGGAGTCTTGGCACCTTTGACTTGATCAAACTTGAACTTCTTGAGCATGTCTTGGATGTATTTGGCTTGGTTGATGAAAGTCCCTTTACTCAATTGCTTGACTTCAAAACCAAGGAAAAACTTCAACTCCCCCATCATGGACATCTCGAAGCGATCGGTCATGAGCTTGGCAAAATCCTCATTAAAAGTTTTGTTAATGGACCCAAAGATAATATCATCAACATAGATTTGGCATACGAACAAGTGGCCTCCAACTTTCTTAGAAAAAGAGTGGGATCAATGAGGCCCACTTCGAAGCCATGGTCTAACAAGAGCTCCCTAAGGCAATCATACCACGCATGTGGGGCTTGTTTGAGACCATAGAGTGCCTTATGGAGCTTGTATACATGGTTCGGGAAAAGTGGATCCTCAAAGCCCGGAGGTTGCTTGACGTATACCAACTCTTTCAAAGGACCATTAAGAAAAGCACTCTTAACATCCATTTGATGCAACTTGAAGTTATGATGAGTATCAAAGGCAAGAAGCATACGAATGGATTCAAGGCGAGCAACGGGGGCATAAGTCTCACCGTAGTCGATGCCCTCAACTTGTGAGTATCCTTGGGCAACTAACCTTGCCTTGTCGCGCACGACAATTCCATTCGCATCACACTTGTTCTTGAAAACCCACTTGGTTCCAATAACGTTTTGACAATCTTTGGGCCGCTCAACCAATGTCCAAACATTGTTCCTCTTGAAGTTTTGAAGTTCTTAGTTCATGGCATCAAGCCAATCATCATCTTCAAGAGCCTCGAAAACTTTCTGTGGTTCCACAAGAGAGATAAAAGCATGGTGAGAGCTAAAGGAGGCTAGTTGCCTCCTAGTAGTGGAACCTTTATTGAAATCTCCATAAACATTATCAAGGATATGGCCATCCAAACGAGCTTGGTGAGACGATAGTCTTGGCGGCGGGCTTGTGCTTCAACACGAGATTCTTGAGCAATCACTTGGTCATTGCCACCATTGGAGCCCCCGCCTTGACTATAAGCACGAACATGAGGATCATCTTCATCAATCTCCAGTTCGAGGGAGTCATCATTTGGAGTAGAGCCTTGAGTATCATTGGCTTTCCCTTGATCTTGATGAGCTTGACCTTGAGGAGAGCCGTGACCTTGAGGAGGAGCCCCATCTTGGGGAGGTTGATGTAGTTGATGAAGATCTTGCCCTTGGGAGGTGCCTTGAGAAGGAGCCCCATATTGGGGAGGTTGATGTTGTTGATGAAGAGCTTGATCTTTGGAGCTTGGAGAGTCATGAACATGGGAAGCTTCGGAAGAGCTTGAGAGAGCTTGTGCCAAAATAGTAGGTCATTGATAAGCAAGATGATCTTGTGAGAGTGAGGGCTCGACTTGAGTAGAGCTTGGTCCTTCTCCTTCGTCCACAAGGGGATCCTCAATGGGGAGGTGGAAACCCACACCCATTCTTCTTATGGCCTTAGGAGGAATTTCATCACTTGGATCACAAACACCGTCTTGCCTAACAAGGGACTCATGATTTTAATCAAACTTCACATTGCTCGTCTCTTCAACTCTTCGATTGGCTTTGTTGTAGACTATATAAGCATGGGACTGATTTGAGTAACCAACGAAAATTCCTTCTTGAGCCTTGACTTAAACTTGGACAAACGAACTCCTTTCTTGAGAATGTAGCACTTGCAACCAAACACCCGAAAGTAGCTAACATTTGGCTTTTTCCTAGTGAGGAGCTCATAGGGGGTCTTGTTCTTTTTCTTGCGGAGATAGAGCCGGTTGGTTGCATGGCAAGCGGTGGAGATGGCCTCGGCCCAAAAGTTGTATGGAGACTTGAATTCAGCTAGCATAGACCGAGCCGCATCCATAAAAATGCGATTCTTCCTTTCGGAAACTCCATTTTGTTGAGGGGTGTAGGGAGTGGAGTATTTATGCTTGATTCCTTCATCACTAAGAAACTCATCCAAAGTATAGTTCTTGAACTCGGTGCCATTGTCACTTCGAATTGAGAGAATTGTTGCATTGTGTTTCCGTTGAACCTCATTGGCAAAATCGATGATGGTTTGTTGAGTCTCACTCTTGTACTTGAAAAAGAACACCCAAGTGTATCTTGAGAAATCATCCACAATAACCAAACAATACTTCTTGCCTCCAATACTATCATGAGAGGGTGGACCAAAAAGGTCCATATGCAAGAGCTCCAAACATCTCTCCGTGGTGATTTGATTGAGCGCTTTGTGAGGAGTTTCATGCATCTTCCCTTCAATACAAGCCCTGCAAACACGATCTTTGGCAAAATAAACATCGTTAAGCCCAAGGATGTGGCCCTCGGAGTGAAGTCTTTGTAAAGTTCTCATGTTAACATGGGCTAGGCGGCGATGCCACAACCAGCCCTTGTCGGCTTTAGCATAGAGACATAGAGCATGATGAGTAGTGGTCCCTGAAAAGTCCACCACATACAAGTCATGCTCTACATACCCTACAAAAGCCACCTTGAGAGACTTGCTCCACATGAGGACCACAAAATGCACATGAAAGAAAGAAGAAAGACCCATAAGAGCAAGTGCACAAACTGAGAGTAAATTGTAACCAAGAGTTTTTACAAGCATGACGTCAACCAAGGATATATCTGGGGTTACCACCACATTGACAAAAACCAAAACCTAAGAAATTGTTGTATCACCATAGGAGACCATGGTGGTCGCAATATTTGGCCTCATCTCCGTCATGATAGACTTGCTGAAAGAACATGGGGGCCCCATGTGTGGTTTTGGTAATTAATGACAGTCTTTATGGACTAATGTGTGTATTAAGTTATACTTGTAGGATTTGTCCATTAGCATCGCTTGGAGCATGTGTTGGCTTCAAGGTCGATGAAATGAGAAGAAGATGTGTTGTGCAAGCTCAAAATGCACCATCTATAGAAGATCTCATGTTTGATGCTTGCCATTCTCGGTGATCATGGATCGATGATGAGGAATTAAGAAAGGCGTTACATCTTGAGAAGGGCAAGATCGTCTACATCAAGCTCAAGTGGAATGCTCAACCATTCTTGCAAGTTTTCCCCTCCATTGTTGACCTTCTTGAGCTTGCTTTCTCTCAATCCCTCCGATGATTCTTGCATATTCTTGAGGGATTTGAAAGAGGAGATCTAGATCTACAATCCCACCAATCAATCTCTCCTCTAAGTGAGGGGAACATATTGGGATCTAGATCTTGGAGTCTTTTGTGGATTTCCTCCATTGTTCTTCCTCTTTTATTCCCCCATAATCTTTTGTAGCTTTGGTGGAATTTGGGAGAGAAGTATTTGAACACCTTTGTGGTGTTCTTGCCATTTGCATTTGGTGCATCGGTTTGTGTTCTCCTCGGAGGATTTGGTTTGAGTTACTCATCGGATCTTGTCCCTCTTGGGTTCTTGGAACCCTAGACGGTTTTGTGGCCTTGGTGGCATTGTGGCCTTGGTGGCGTTTGTTGGGAGCCTCCAATTAAGTTGTGGAGAACTGCCCCAACCTTGTGAGAGGTTCCGGTTGCCACCGACAAGTGCACCGATAGTGGAAGCGTGGATCGATCCCATTGGGGTGAGATTCATCGGAGAATAAGGGAGGCCTTTTGTGGCGTTGGTGGTTTGATACCACCCCCTCTCCAAACGAGACGTACTCCATGTTGGGAGGAACTCAGTAAAATATAGGTGTCCCCGCGTGCCTCGGTTATCTCTATACCTGAGCTCTTTACTTATGAACTTTACATTGTGATAGCCTTCGTGCTTGAAGTAATATATATCTTGCTATCACTTTGTTTCTTGTATTGCTTAGCATAAGTTGTTGGTGCACATAGGTGAACCTTAGTTGTTCTAGGTTGTGCTTAACAAAGTAAACACTAGTTTTATTCTGCCTTTGTTGAGCCACTCTAGGAAAAGTTTTAATCGCCTATCCCCCCCCCTCTAGGTGACATCCATATCCTTTCAATTGGTATCAGAGCCCGGTCTCTCATTTTAGGCTTCACCGCCTTGAGAGTAAAGATGTCGGCTAGAGGATTAGTGCACAATGATATGTTCATATTCGATGGCACAAATTATGATATATGGAAAAAAATGCATGCTCATTCATTTCGGGACATGAACCCAAATTTGGAGCGTATTGTAGATATGGGTTTTTCTCCTCCTATGGATTTCAAAATCTATCTTGTGAGGATGAGAAAAACTTATATCTCGATGCTCAAGCTTCTAATGTGCTTGTTAATGCTTTGAGCTATGTAGTTACCTCTTCAATCATTCCTTTTTGGAGCGCTCATGAGTTATGGACAAAACTTCAAGATAAATATGTTGTGTCCAACATTATTGAGGATGATTGTGTTGCTTCCACTTCCGGTCGAGATGAGTTCTCATCCTCTACCACTTCACCAACATGTGACTTTTCACAAGGTAATGGTATGGTGAGTGGTGATAGAAATTGCAATTTGGATAGTGTGCTTACTATTTGTAATCCCTCATCTCCATCTAGTTGCAATGATCTATCTTTGGACCTTAACACTTCTAGCACTACAAACTTCTTACATGCTTGTGTTAATAGTCCTTGCATATCACGTAGAATTGACTTGAATAAATCTCATGATGATATGCTTGTGTTGTCTTGTTGCCATGATAAAAATGCTTCTATTTCCTCTAGTGCTTGTGTTGCTAACCATGTAGAGGAAACCAAAGATTATATGGGCCAAGATAAGGTTTTGAATGAAACCACAAATGCAATCTCATCTTCACTTTCTTCCGGTACCCACCTATGCCTTATGGATAGGGATTCTAAGGTAACTCCTACTTTGGAACCCATTACCTCTTGTGATGAGGAGGATGTGGATAATGTGGAAGAAGAGCTTGATATTGATGATTTATATGAAAAGGGTGAGATTGTTTATCGTGCCCTTGTTAAAAAGGATATTGCTTGCTCTAACTTTGTTGAAGTCTTGGACTTTGCTATTAAATGCAAAGAACATATTGATAATTTAGAAACACAAATTGAGGTGCATGATAACAATGTTGATAAAATGTGTAGTCTTGAGCGTGAGTATGCTAATATAATTGCAAACCTAAATAAAGCTCTTAAAGAGGAACAAACCACTAAGAAATCTCTTGAGGAGACCTTTGCTTTAGAGATATCTAGAGTAAAGGAATCTCATGATAGAGATATCATGGTGGCAAGTAATCTCAAAAGTAAAAAATGATGAGACTCAAGTTGCTTATACTAAACTCCTTGAGGATTTTGAGCACCTCAAAAATGGCTCTCGGGTCGTTAAGAGGGAGCTCATCAAACTCACCGAGTCACATGAGCAACTTAAAGCCTCATATATAAAAGAGCTTGACAAGTTGCCCTCACCTCTTGCTAATAATAATGATGCTTGTGCTACTAACTCTATTTCTTGTGAAGCATCTATTTTGAAGGAGAATGTTGAGCTAAAGGCTCAACTTGCTTTGCTAACTAGGAACTATGGGAAATTATAAGAAAGTCATGTTAAGCTCTCGAGCTCGCATGAGGATCTTCTAGTCTCCCATGGTAGGCTAAAGTTAGCTCATAAGGCCATTGTGTCGAAGGTAACATCTAGTGGGCCTCATGTGGACATTAGCACTATATCTACTCCAAATGTTATATTTCCATGTCCTAGTCCTTGTAATTCATCCTCTCACAACCATGCTATATCTCGTGATGAATTACATTTTGTGCCTTGTTGCTCTAACAATGTAGCTTCTACTTCCTCTAGTGCTTTTGTTGAAACTAACCATGTAGAGGAAATAAAAGAGCTCAAGGCTCAAGTCACTTCTTTGAAGAATGACTTGAAAATGGGTCATCAAGGGAAGACCACACTCAACAAAATCTTGAGTGTGCAAAAATCCCCCAATGACAAGAGTGGGCTTGGATTCAACTCCAATGTAAAGAACAAGTCTACTATCATGTTGAAGCACAAGGATAACAAGAATAAAGGCCAATATGAAGTGAAGAATCCGATCAACATTGTTTGCTTCAAGTGTAAGGAATAAGGGCACCATGTTTGATCTTGCTCATTGAAGAAAAAGCCTCTTAGTGTGAAGAAACAAGGGAAGCGGCCTCAAGCTCCACCTCAAGTCATTAATGGGCCACTTCCCAAGAGGACTACTCGAGCTCTTCCTCGAGTTGTGGTTTCACCTAAGAAGAAATATGGCAAGAGTAGAACTTGCTACATATGCCATGAGAAGGGGCACATTTCTTCCGCATGCACTATTGGTAACTCCTCATCCCATCCTATCTTGATTTATGATTCTTATTCTCTTTGTAAGTATGAGGTTGGCAATGTGTTTGCCAAATTTGTTGGTGCTCAATGTGGTGTCAAGAAAAGAACCATTTGGGTTGCCAAACCTATTGTGACTAATCTCTTAGGACCCAACTTGGTTGGGGACCAACAAGCCAAAACTTGATCAATTGGTGTGTTTTGGAGGGCATTGGAGTCTTGGCTACATTATGAAGAATTGAGGGATCTTCATCAATTATTATTGTCAAGTCAAGCCATTTGGATTATCATGATTATATTATATTCCCAATGTTCCTCCTTGCGGTAACATATGCTTAACTCATTTCATTGAAAGTTACTCGCCCCTTGTGCATGTGTTGGTTTTGTATCTTCCATGCTTTTGTACATGTTGTGCTTTTCACTTAATTATCTTGAGATATCAATCATATTTGTGTATGATTAAGTGGCAAACCATGTATGTGTGTTTCTTGTGTTTGAGCCTTACTTGATTATATTTGGTATCTTATTTGGCTCTTGTGAGAGATTAATGGACTATCCCATTTTGGGGGAGTTTTATGCTTAGGCATTCCACAATCCTAAAAATGTGTGTACATGAGGAATACCACCTAGCATTTATATTGGGATATTATCTAGTCTCTATGTGGTACAATTGTCATGAGAAATTTAAGTTTTATAATGTCCGTTAATTATCTCTATTTGTATTATTTTGTCTCGCATTGGTTTTATGGTAGTATCACATTATGGGGGAGTCATATTCTTAGTGCATATTACAAATCCTAGAAAATGTGAATATTCGAGGCTGTGTCACTTAGAATTGATATTGATAATTATCTAGCACCTATGTGACACATTTGCTCATACAATTTCCAATTTGCTTGAATGGCTTTATTGATCTTATTTTGGATCTTGTATATGAGAGTGTTTCTTGGTATGTGTTTCCTCATATTTAGATATATATATATATATATATCCTCATGGAAATCATATGCTTCAAGTTACTCTAATCACTAGTGATTGTGTTACTATTGGAAGCTACCAAGAATCTTGTTCAAAGTATCATGCTTAATTCTTATATTTAGTTATATGCTTCTTGTTGTGACTATGATCTTGGATATCCATGCAAGCTACCTTGGGAAAATTATTCCCAATATTTCTTGTCCTTGGACAATGAGTACTAAAGTTATGGTAGAATTTATTGATCATAGTCACTTTGGCCTTTGCTTAATCGTGTCCTATCGTTGGCCAAGTAAATGTTTTGTGTGCTCCCATTCCTTCCTCGCCTCTTATGAATCTTCTTATTTTATTGGTATTCTCGTGTGTTTTATTTAATGTAGGTAGTGGTGATGATCTCATTTGTGTGCATTTTGCATTCAAAAGCAAAAATCTATATAATGTACTACTTATGGGTGACTCTCCTATATTATCTAGAACAATCCTTTTATGCTTCCTTGTTTGATCCATATCGGGTTTTATGTGCTTGGAAGTTCAATCTTTTCGTTTTGGTATTTTTGTGCCATCATGAGAAGTTTGGGGAGTTTGGTTTCTTGTTGGAACCTTGCTCTTTTTGGGAGTTGGTTTTGTCTTATTCCTTGTTTCATGATTTGACCATTTTAGAATGAGATAAATCCTTGAGCATTTTTATTTCTATCTATCTTTTGCTCTTTTGGTCTTAGCCTAAGTTCATTTGTTGAACTTGTGATCTTTCATGTGTTGAATTGGTTCTTTGATACAATTTGAATATTGTTTTTACTTGTTGTTTTTGTTCAAATTGTATCTCCTTTTTGGTTTTTGAAAGCTTTATGCATGCATATTTACTATATGTTTATATTATGGCATGCTTGCTTTCTTTGATCCAATATATAGGGGAAACTCGATAACAAGTATCTCTTTCTCATGCATATTTATCTTGCTTCCAACCTTTTGTAGGTTGCATCTTGGCATGAATTGTTGTAGTTGTATTTGTGTGGTTCTAGCCTTGCTTTTAAGAGAACTCTCTATTGTAAATGTGTATAGGTTGAGATGAGTGCATTTATTTGGGACTATACAAAATCATGCATATGATCCACCAATCCCAAATATGTCAATCTATCAATTTTATTACCCATCCTTTCCTCAACTTCTCTCATGTGCAATAGTGAGATTTTGCTAGTTTTAGTGATACTTGTTGCCTTTCTCCATATATTCCAACTTTCTCCTTTTTCCCTTGGTGATAGTTGTAATATATGTAGTGTGTTGGTGTTTGAAGTTCATTAATGTACAATAAGATAGATTTAAGCCTTTGGCCATGCTTTGAAGCAAAAATCTTATTGGTATATATTATGACTTCATTTTTGCTTTTCATATGTCTTCTTGTATATCTTCTTTATGTGTGCATATTTCTTTGTTGGCATATGTCTCTGTGATGTTTTCCACTTATAAACATATACACATATGAGAAGATAATTTTAGTTGATTTTGAATCCTTGGAGACCACCTTTCTATTCCTTTTGATTCTTTAGTGGCTTCCAAATTTAATTTCCTATGAGTGTTAGTTCCTCTTATTTGCATATTTGGGCACTCATATTTGTTCTCTCATGCCTTGCATTTTTAAATAAACTTGGATGAGTGAGGATTCCATGATTATGCACCTTGTTCCCAAATACAATTATCATAATTGGTGCATTATCTTTGGGGAGCTCATCTAATTCATTTAATAATGCTCATTTGTCTTATTTCTCATTTGAAAGTACCGACTTGATACGACTAGAAGGGGGGTGAATAGGCGTCTACCAATTTTAATTTGTTTCACACTTTTAGGCTCAACGAGAAAAGAGGTTATCTAGAGATGCAACTAGGTGAGCAACCTAAATGCAAGAAAGCGAACACAAACCACAAAAACAGTAAATAGCGAGGAATAAAGGAAGGGAACGAAGTAACCGGCGAGGGGACACGGAGATGTAATTCCCGTAGTTCACTCCCAAGGAGCTACGTCTACGTTGGAGAGGTGTCGGGGACACACAAGGTCACCCGAGCGCCACAAAGGCCTCACCTTCTTCTCCGATGAGCTCCCCCACAAAGGAGGCCTCACAATCCACTAACCGGTGGCCTTGAAGGCGCCAACCGAAACCTTTACACCAAGGTTGAGGGGGAGGCTCCACAACTGAATTGGAGGCCCTCAACGACACCTCGAAGCTTTACAACACATGCCTCAGCTCCGGGGATGCCCTACACCGTCTAGGGTTCCAAGAAACCCAAGAGTAACAAGATCCACAAAGGATGGGTGGGGGAAATCAAATCTTCTTTGGTGGAAGTGTAGATCTAGATCTCCTCCCTCACCTCTCAACAGATCAGGTCGTTTGAGTGGCTAGAGAGAGAGATCTAGTGAGGTTAAGCTCAAGCATTAATGGAGGAGAGAGAAAAATTCGAGAGAGAGTGGGAGTGTAACACCCTCAGAATCGGCCCTATGCAAGTTTTAGCGAAACCCGCCAAACCCGCATAGAAACGATTCAAAGGTGCCCACCAGGCACTTTCGTGCGGGTGGAATACGAAGTAATAACATTACACAACAGTCCTTGATGGGACCCACAGAACAGATATATATACAACACGACTCCATGAGTCACGAATACAGATATACAGTACAAAGATCCAAATCACCTTGAAAGCGATAGGGCGTCCAGCTACGGACAAGATGCAAATGGGGCTAAGCTCGAAGAATAACCAATGGCGCCCATAACCCCGCCCAGGCCAAGCCGAAGGGTAACCTCGCTAACGACGCCGATCGCAAAACCTGCTTAAACAAAAGGGTGCCGACAAAGGGCAAAGGAAAATAGGAGCCAAGATCTTGAGGCCAAGACACGGCGAGGCTAGAATTGCGTCCTCGCCTACATAGGTATGGTGGATCGAGCGGCAAAGATGCACTAAACAACCTATAGAGACTCGATACAACTGGCGGCTATCAGAGAGGGGTGAGAAAGACCTATTCGGATCCAACCTGATACTATCATCAAACAAACCCATCCTGGCGTTTCCCCCTCGAGACCAAACGAGGAAGTCAACCGAGGAACTCACACAGTTGGCAGTTTTATTTATTCAGTCATCGTTGCAGCAATTACTAGTCAGGTTTAGATAATCATTCTGATAAAGTAAGCAGTGGGCAATTTTAGTTAACCATTCCGTTGTAGTTACAACACTTACTAATCAGATACAATTAGCATGAGATAAACCCAAACCCAGCAGTTGTTGGTACTTTTATTCAGCCATTCCGTTGTAGTTGCAATACTTACTAGTCAGGTACAATGGTCGCAAGCGACACTCCAAACAAGAAGTTGTGGGCAGTATTAATTAGCCATTCCATTATAGTGAAGCTGATTACTAGTCATTATAAAGTCAAATTTACAGCAATAAACTTTAGTTATGCTTGTCTATGATCGAGATACTGTGCTCCAAGTCGTCCATATCCGCGGACACGGCTTTCAGAAAGTTTTACCCGGCCGGGGTGCACCAATAGCAACACACGCTCGATCAACCTCGGAAAAACCAAAACAAAGCCCAACGAGGCTTTCACGACTGAACAATCACAGGATTCAGAAATATTTCAGGGGCCACCCTTGAGTACACCATAACAAGTAAGCAAGCTCCGAGACGGACTCAAGGTTTGTGGGGCCGGCGGTAAACGACAGCAGATTCCCAAACGGGGACTGTCGATACCACGTAAACGGGTCACAATTCCTAAACAGTACAGTGTGCTCCTCGCACAATTTAAATACATAAGTAGCATGGCATAAGTACAGGATCGTAAATAAAACCTCAAACTAGTTTGTGGCCCCAAGAAATAAGACTGAATCAAGCTCTGGCTCAGGGGGGTCCCATATACCTCCCGGATGTGGATAGCGCGATAAATCAAGGAACAGGTATCAAGTACTCGGGGTCCTACGGGACACAAGTGGGCGTTCGGAAACCAAATATTATCTATCACCCACCGATGCCTCTACTTACTTCAATTTTAGTTGTTAAACAGGAATTAAAGTGAACGATAAGTACAGCTATGATCATCTCCAACATCAAACATGCGGCAAGGCTCCAACAACTGTGGCACTGAACGACACGCAACAGCACTTGAGCAAGATCACGACGCATAAGTCCAACTATCTACCAAACAATGGTAATAGGATGTGTCCAAGGCAATATACGGCAGGAATATCACGGGTACGGAAACTAGAGCAACGCATACACGATAGCAATAGATCAACAGAGGGAAGTAAATACTATAAAAGTAAGATAGGTAGAAAGGGAGATGCTACTTTGAAAACATTGTCGAAGGGTTCAACCGAAGATCGGGTCAAGCTCACATCAACTCAACGGCCTTATCATGAAGAAGCAAAACACTAGAATAAACACCGGATGCAATATTTAATACAACGGCAGAAGATCGGCATGATGCATGTATGATGTATGACATGGCAAAGGTGCTATGCAATTAGGTCAATATTAAGTGGAACCGGGGTCCCGACATTTAATTAGATGGTTCAAGTGAATTAGCTACCCCGCAATTTAAATGTTGTGTGAACATGGCAAAAGATAGTACTGGTTCGCTACACAAGTTTAAATGAGGCCAATATAAGGCTAGATTTGCCCGCATATGGGCCCCGTATTTAATTATTAGGTGAATCGGCATAAGGCCCCCAAACCACAGGCAATATGCATGCATGAACAATTAATATGCAACAAGTTGTATTGTATTATAAAATAGGGTTTTCGGGAAGGGGTTCACACATTAGGGTTCGACGATCTTAGGGTTCCGGGGTTCGGGGTCGGTCTCAGGGTCCAGGGTTCGACGGGATCGGCGGGGGCGGATACAAGACGGAGAACTTGTCGTGACGTGCCGGAGATCTTGGTTCCACGCGGTCGATCTTGTCGGGTCCTCGGATCGGCCGGTCTTGTCGTCGCGAAGACCTTGTCGGGTCCGAGCCATCGAGTCGGTCTCGGCATTCAGGGTGAAGTGCTTGTCGTTCTATGGCAAACTTGGCGGCTTCGGATCCGGAAAGATGCACTTTCGGCGTTAGAAGACCTTGGCGTCCTATATTGAGGTTGTCGGGTGTCGGTGCCGGACTCGGGTGTGGCGTGGATGGTCTTGCGTGGCCCGATGGTTCCATGTAGGAGATTTCCGGGTACCGCGGCGGAGTTCTCGGTTTTCGATGAAGATCTTGGCGGGGTTCCAGGTCTTCGGCTCCGTGTGGCAGATCTTGTTGATTCAAGTTGGTGACCTTGGGTGGTCGTCTACGTTGCTTCATGCCGATCTTGCATTTGTACACATCTTCCAAAGATCTTAAGGTGTCTGAACGAGAGCCACCCGAAAGCCACATCGGCGAAACACAAAGTAGGCAAATAAACATGATTGATTAAACAGTTGAGGGAGCCACTGTATAGCAGAACAACACAAAGACATGACCAAGCACTGCTCAGAGGACACAAAGAAAGCTCGACTTGTCATTGACCGTGAACAAGCCCCAAAATTGGGCTCCCGCAGAGGCTTCTGACAAGGCCGACTCGCAGCAGGAGGCAGCACTCGCGTGGGGTGCTCAGGCCACGGGGAGGGCGGCCGGCTCCCTGGCGCAGCGACGGCCACCCGCGAGGAGGCGCTCGAAAACAGAGGCGGGGCCGACGGCGTGCAGTCGCGGGCTCCGCTCGAGGACGGCAGGCGGTGGTTCCCAGGCGCGGAGAGGACGCGAGGGGAGAGGCTCATGAGGCGACCGTCGATGGCGGCAGCTCGCAGGCCACGCAGGCGAGGACGGAGGAGACCGGCGGGGAGACTCGGGCGCTGGGTGGCCGGGCGGCGAACCACGGCGGCCCTGGAGGGGTCGCGGCCGGAGAAGCTTGAAGCCGGAGGCGGAGAGCGGGGCGGCGAGGCGGAGAGAAGACCCGGCGGCGGCGGGGAAGGCGGCTCGGGACGGGGGCCGGGCGGAGGCGGATGATGCGGCGGCGGCGGTGGCTGTTGGGGACAGAGAGAGGAAGGAGAGAGAGGAAAGAGGGACGGGGAGGCGAGGTTGGGGTGAGCGGTTGCGGTGGATGGCGGAGGAGAGAGGGGCAGCCAAGGGGCTGGATGAGGGCGTCAAGGCTGGGGAGAGAGCAAGGGAAGAAGAGAGGAGGCGGTGGTCGGGGCAGCGTCTGGTGGGTGGGGATCGGTGGGGCCAAGGTGGGGCAGGGTCCCAGGCGCGGGGCCCGGTGGCAGAGGGTGGGGGAAGAGGCGGTAGGTGGCTGTGTGAGCTGGGTGTGTGCTACTGGGTGGGTTTAGCCTAGGTGGAGAGAGGGAGTGGGGTAGGTGGCAGATTCTGGTTGGTGAGGGGGGATGGCCAAGGTGAGGTGGCAGCCTGCTACTGGTTGGGGTGAGGTGGAGAGGAGGGCTGGGTAGGTAGTTTGGTAGGTTTAGGAATTTTTGGGGTGGGCCGTTTTAATTTCTGGGGCGGTCGTTCGTTAAACGCCTGCTCGACCGCCCAGCTAAAATAATAAATATTTTATTTGTTTTACAAACACCGTTGCAACCCGATATCGTACACAAAAATAATCCGGAGACCCGGGTTTGATAATTGATTAAAGATGGGGCGTTTTAGAAAACAAGACGGGCTTTGCGAAAATAGTTTTAGGCAAACAATGCATGATGATGACGATGCAATGCACAAATTCAACGCGATTTTCTAGTAGTGGTTTTGCGGGATGCCACAATTCGACACCACTAACAATGGATCTCGCCCTCGAGATCCGCCTCATGGTACCGGAAAGAAGGTCGGCGATCTGCATCTTCTCACTTCGTGTAGATCCTCGCGACACCACTAACAAGAGGTCGTTGTCCGTGATCGTCGAGAGGACACTCCGGGAACAAAAGGTCGAAGGTAGAGGTTTCAACAAATAAAGCCACCTCTAGCTTCCGTGGACGGAGTACAACTGTTGGATCCACTGATTCGACGTACAAGAGCGAATGATAAGAGTAGTGGTATGGTAGCTACTCCATCCCGCACTCAAACCATTACTCTGCACACGAATAGGCGGATTATGCAACCAAAACTCGGAATCAGACTGAAGATCTCGACAATCGAGGTTCAGGAACAAAGGAATGATGCAGACTCTGCATCGGATCTGGCGTAGATGATGCCGTCGCGTCGGAAACACCGGGAAGCACATCAAGGAACAAATGAGGGTACCACAGACGAAGGATTCCTCGGATAGCATGAAGACCGGACGTAGCAACACCGTTATCAGAGGAGGAAGCGAAACCCTGAAGGTACGACGGAAACCAACCACGAGAATACCTGGACTCGAAGAAAGAGACGAGAGCGGATACAAAACACGTAGGGGTAAGAGGGGAACAGCAGAGGGGTAAGGAGTAAAATCAGACCTAATCAGAACTATCCAACCGATTTTGCAAAAATAGTTTTGACACTCTACTTCGGCCGTTAGCTAGGTTATCCTCAGTTTGGACTTGTGGGGTATCGCATCGCCTTGAGCTCGATACCACTCAGAACACCCTCGAATCGGCCCTATGCAAGTTTTAGCGAAACCCGCCAAACCCGCATAGAAACGATTCAAAGGTGCCACCAGCACTTCGTGCGGGTGGAATACGAGTAATAACATTACACAAGTCCTCGATGGGACCCTGAGCAGATATATATACACCACGACTCCATGAGTCACGAATAGAGATATACATGGCAAAGATCCAAATCACCTTGAAAGCGAGAGGGCGTCCAGCTACGGACAAGATGCAAATGGGGCTAAGAGCCCTGAAGAATAACCAATGGCGTCCATAACCTTGCCTGTGCCAAGGAAGGGTAACCACCGCTAACGACGCCGATCGCAAAACCTGCTTAAACAAAGGGTGCCGACAAAGGGCAAAGGAAAAAGAGGCGTCGATCGAGGCCAAGACAGCGAGGCTAGAATTCGCGGTCCTCGCCTACATAGGTATGGTGGATGGCGAGCGGCAAAGATGCACTAAACAACCTATAGAGACTCGATACAACTGGCAGCTATCAGAGAGGGGTGAGAAAGACCTATTCGGATCCAACCTGATACTATCATCAAACAAACCCATCCTGGCGTTTCCCCCTCGAGACCAAACGAGGAAGTCAACCGAGGAACTCACACAGTTGGCAGTTTTATTTATTCAGTCATCGTTGCAGCAATTACTAGTCAGGTTTAGATAATCATTCGATAAAGTAAGCAATGGGCAATTTTAGTTAACCATTCCGTTGAAGTTCAAAGACTTACTAATCGAGATACAATTAGCATGAGATAAACCCAAACCCAAAGCTTGTTGGTACTTTTATTCAGCCATTCCTTGTAGTTGCAATACTTACTAGTCAGTACAATGGTATGGCGACACTCCAAACAAGCAGTTGTGGGCGATTAATTAGCCATTCCATTATAGTGAAGCTGATTACTAGTCATTATAAAGTCAAATTTACAGCAATAAACTTTAGTTATGCTTGTCTATGATCGAGATATCGTGCTCCAAGTCGTCCATATCCGCGGACACGGCTTTGAAAGTTTTACCCGGGGTGCACCAATAGCAACACACGCCGATCAACCTCGGAAAAACCAAAACAAAACCCAACGAGGCTTTCACGATCGAACAATCACAGGATTCGAAATATTTCAGGGGCCACCCTTGAGTACACCCAAGCAAGCAAGCTCCGAGACGGACCCAAGGTTTGTGGGGCCGGCGGTAAACGACAGCAGATCCCCAAACGGGGACTGTCGATACCACGTAAACGGGTCACAATTCCTAAACAGTACAGTGTGCTCCTCGCACAATTTAAATACATAAGTAGCATGGCATAAGTACAGGATCGTAAATAAAACCTCAAACTAGTTTGTGGCCCCAAGAAATAAGACTGAATCAAGCTCTGGCTCAGGGGGTCCCATATACCTCCCGGATGTGGATAGCGCGATAAATCAAGGAACAGGTATCAAGTACTCGGGGTCCTACGGGACACAAGGGCGCTCGAAACCAAATATTATCTATCACCCACCGATGCCTCTACTTACTTCAATTTTAGTTGTTAAACAGGAATTAAAGTGAACGATAAGTACAAATGATCATCTCCAACATCAAACATGCGGCAAGGCTCCAACAATCTGTGGCAATCGAATCACGCATAACAACTTGAGCAAGCGACTACGACAGCAAGTCCAACTATCTACCAAACAATGGTAATAGGATGTGTCCAAGGCAATATACGGCTGCAGGAATATCACGAATGCGGAAACTAGAGCAACGCACAGATAGCAATAGATCAACAGGAGGGAAGTAAATACTATAAAAGTAAGATAGGTAGAAAGGGGGAGATGCTCGCCTGAAAACATTGTCGAAGGGTTCAACCGAAGATCGGGTCGAAGCTCACATCAACTCAACGGCCTTATCCGCGAAGAAGCAAAACACTAGAATAAACACCGGATGCAATATTTAATACAACGGCAGAAGATCGGCATGATGCATGTATGATGTATGACATGGCAAAGGTGCTATGCAATTAGGTCAATATTAAGTGGAACCGGGGTCCCGACATTTAATTAGATGGTTCAAGTGAATTAGCTACCCCGCAATTTAAATGTTGTGTGAACATGGCAAAAGATAGTACTGGTTCGCTACACAAGTTTAAATGAGGCCAATATAAGGCTAGATTTGCCCGCATATGGGCCCCGTATTTAATTATTAGGTGAATCGGCATAAGGCCCCCAAACCACAGGCAATATGCATGCATGAACAATTAATATGCAACAAGTTGTATTGTATTATAAAATAGGGTTTTCGGGAAGGGGTTCACACATTAGGGTTCGACGATCTTAGGGTTCCGGGGTTCGGGGTCGGTCTCAGGGTCCAGGGTTCGACGGGATCGGCGGGGGCGGATACAAGACGGAGAACTTGTCGTGACGCGGAGATCTTGGTTCCACGCGTCGATCTTGTCGGGTCCTCGGATCGGCGGTCTTGTCGTCTGAAGACCTTGTCGGGTCCGAGCCATCGAGTCGGTCTCGGCATTCAGGGTGAAGTGCTTGTCGTTCTATGGCAAAATTGGCGGCTTCGGATCCGGAAAGATGCACTCGACGTTCCGGGGGGGAAGACCTTGGCGTCCTATATTGAGGTTGTCGGGTGTCGGTGCCGGACTCGGGTGTGGCGTGGATGGTCTTGCGTGGCCCGATGGTTCCATGTAGGAGATTTCCGGGTACCGCGGCGGAGTTCTCGGTTTTCGATGAAGATCTTGGCGGGGTTCCAGGTCTTCGGCTCCGTGTGGCAGATCTTGTTGATTCAAGTTGGTGACCTTGGGTGGTCGTCTACGTTGCTTCATGCCGATCTTGCATTTGTACACATCTTCCAAAGATCTTAAGGTGTCTGAACGAGAGCCACCCGAAAGCCACATCGGCGAAACACAGGCGAGGCAGCGAAACATGATTGATTAAACAGGTTGAGGGAGCCACTGTGCTAGCAGGAACAACACAGCACATGACCAAGCACTGCTCCAGAGAGGACACAAAGAGAGCTCGCACTTGTCGACTGCTGACGGGAACAAGCCCCAAAAATTGGGCTCCCGCAGAGGCTTCTGACAAGGCCGGCTCGCAGCAGGAGGCGGCGCTCGCGTGGGGTGCTCAGGCCACGGGGAGGGCGGCCGGCTCCCTGGCGCAGCGACGGCCACCTGCGAGGAGGCGCTCGAAAACGGAGGCGGGGCCGACGGCGGCGTCGCGGCTCGCCGAGGACTGCACGAAGCGGTGGTTCCCGTGAGCCGGGCGAGGGAGAGGACACGGGGAGAGGCTCATGGCGACGTCGATGGCGGCAGCTCGCAGGCCACGCAGGCGAGGACGGAGGAGACCGGCGGGGAGACTCGGGGCGCGGGGTCGGGGCGGCGAGCGCGAACCACGGCGGCCCTGGAGGGGTCGCGGCCGGAGAAGCTTGAAGCCGGAGGCGGAGAGCGGGGCGGCGAGGCGGAGAGAAGACCCGGCGACGGCGGGGGAGGCGGCTTCAGGGACGGGTGAGGCGGATGATGCGGTGGGCTGGGGACAGAGAGGAAGGAGAGAGAGGAAAGAGGGACGGGGAGGCGAGGTTGGGGTGAGCGGTTGCGGTGGAGGAGAGGAGAGGGGGCCGTGATGGATGAGGGCGCAAGGCTGGGAAGAAGAGAGGCAGGTGTGAGGCGGGCGTCTGGCTGGGTGGGGATCGGTGGGGCCAAGGTGGGCAGGTCCAGTGGCAGGCCCGTGAGAGGGTGGGGAAGAGGCGGTGGTGGGGTGTGAGCTGGGTGTGTGCTACTGGGTGGGTTTAGCCTAGGTGGAGAGAGGGAGTGGGGTAGGTGGCAGATTCTGGTTGGTGAGGGGGGATGGCCAAGGTGAGGTGGCAGCCTGCTACTGGTTGGGGTGAGGTGGAGAGGAGGGCTGGGTAGGTAGTTTGGTAGGTTTAGGAATTTTTGGGGTGGGCCGTTTTAATTTCTGGGGCGGTCGTTCGGGTCGAAACGGCCCGTTCGACTGCCCCCGCTAAAATAATAAATATTTTTATTTGTTTTACAAACACCGTTTGCAACCCGATATCAGACACACAAAAATAATCCGGAGACCCGGGGTTTGATAATTGATTAAAGATGGGGCGTTTTAGAAAACAAGACGGGCTTTGCGAAAATAGTTTTAGGCAAACAATGCATGATGATGACGATGCAATGCACAAATTCAACGCGATTTTCTAGTAGTGGTTTTGCGGGATGCCACAATTCGACACCACTAACAATGAATCTCGCCCTCGAGATCCGCCTCATGGTACCGGAAAGAAGGTCGGCGATCTGCATCTTCTCACTTCGTGTAGATCCTCGCGACACCACTAACAAGAGGTCGTTGTCCGTGATCGTCGAGAGGACACTCCGGGAACAAAAGGTCGAAGGTAGAGGTTTCAACAAATAAAGCCACCTCTAGCTTCCGTGGACGGAGTACAACTGTTGGATCCACTGATTCGATGTACAAGAGCGAATGATAAGAGTAGTGGTATGGTAGCTACTCCATCCCGCACTCAAACCATTACTCTACACACACGAATAGGCGGATTATGCAACCAACTCTCGGAATCAGACTGAAGATCTCGACAAGCGAGGTTCAGGAACAAAGGAATGATGCAGACTCTTCATCGGATCTGGCGTAGATGATGTCGTCGCGTCGGAAAACACCGGAAGGCACAAACAAGGAACAAAGGAGGGCACCACAGACGAAGGATTCCTCGGATAGCTTGAAGACCAGATGTAGCAACACCGTTATCGAAGAAGGAAGCGAAACCCTGGAGGTACGACGGAAACCCAACCACGAGAATTCCTGGACTCGAAGAAAGAGACGAGAGCGGATACAAAACACGTAGGGGTAAGAGGGGAACAGCAGAGGGGTAAGGAGTAAAATCAGACCTAATCAGAACTATCCAACCGATTTTGCAAAAATAGTTTTGACACTCTACTTCGGCCGTTAGCTAGGTTATCCCAATTTGGACTTGTGGTATCGCAATCACGAGCTCTGATACCACTCTGTAACACCCTCAGAATCGGCCCTATGCAAGTTTTAGCGAAACCCGCCAAACCCGCATAGAAACGATTCAAAGGTGCCCACCAGGCACTTTCGTGCGGGTGGAATACGAAGTAATAACATTACACAACAGTCCTCGATGGGACCCACAGAACAGATATATATACAACACGACTCCATGAGTCACGAATACAGATATACAGTACAAATATCCAAATCACCTTGAAAGCGATAGGGCGTCCAGCTACGGACAAGATGCAAATGGGGCTAAGAGCCCTGAAGAATAACCAATGGCGTCCATAACCCTGCCCAGGCCAAGCCGGAAGGGTAACCCTTCTAACGACGTCGATCGCAAAACCTGCTTAAACAAAAGGGGTGCCGACAAAGGGCAAAGGAAAAAGAGGAGCGTCGATCGAGGCCAAGACAGCGAGGCTAGAATTAATGGTCCGCCTACATAGGTATGGTGGATCGAGCGGCAAAGATGCACTAAACAACCTATAGAGACTCGATACAACTGGCGGCTATCAGAGAGGGGTGAGAAAGACCTATTCGGATCCAACCTGATACTATCATCAAACAAACCCATCCTGGCGTTTCCCCCTCGAGACCAAACGAGGAAGTCAACCGAGGAACTCACACAGTTGGCAGTTTTATTTATTCAGTCATCGTTGCAGCAATTACTAGTCAGGTTTAGATAATCATTCTGATAAAGTAAGCAGTGGGCAATTTTAGTTAACCATTCCGTTGTAGTTACAGCACTTACTAATCAGATACAATTAGCATGAGATAAACCCAAACCCAGCAGTTGTTGGTACTTTTATTCAGCCATTCCGTTGTAGTTGCAATACTTACTAGTCAGGTACAATGGTCGCAAGCGACACTCCAAACAAGCAGTTGTGGCGATTAATTAGCCATTCCATTATAGTGAAGCTGATTACTAGTCATTATAAAGTCAAATTTACAGCAATAAACTTTAGTTATGCTTGTCTATGATCGAGATATCGTGCTCCAAGTCGTCCATATCCGCGGACGACTTTCGAGAAAGTTTTACCGCCGGGGTGCACCAATAGCAACACACGCCGATCAACCTCGGAAAAACCAAAACAAAACCCAACGAGGCTTTCATGACTGAACAATCACAGATTCAGAAATATTTCAGGGCCACCCTTGAGTACACCAACGAAGTAAGCAAGCTCGAGACGGACTCAAGGTTTGTGGGGCGTGATGGCAATGCAGATCCCCAAACGGGACTGTCGATACCACGTAAACGGGTCACAATTCCTAACAGACAAAGGTGCTCTCGCACAATTTAAATACATAAGTAGCATGGCATAAGTACAGGATCGTAAATAAAACCTCAAACTAGTTTGTGGCCCCAAGAAATAAGATGAATCAAGCTCGGCTGGGGGTCCCATATACCTCCGGATGTGGATAGCGATAAATCAAGGAACAGTATCAAGTACTGGGTCCCACGGGACACAAGTGGTTCGAAACCAAATATTATCTATCACCCACCGATGCCTCTACTTACTTCAATTTTAGTTGTTAAACAGAATTAAAGTGAACGATAAGTACAGCTATGATCATCTCCAACATCAAACATGCGGCAAGGCTCCAACAATCGTGTAATCGAATACACGCAACAGCACTTGAGCAAGCGACTACGACGCGCAAGTCCAACTATCTACCAAACAACAGGTAATAGGATGTGTCCAAGGCAATATACGGCTGCAGGGAATATCACGGGTACGGAAACTAGAGCAACGCACACAGATAGCAATAGATCAACAGGAGGGAAGTAAATACTATAAAAGTAAGATAGGTAGAAAGGGGGAGATGCTCGCCTGAAAACATTGTCGAAGGGTTCAACCGAAGATCGGGTCGAAGCTCACATCAACTCAACGGCCTTATCCGCGAAGAAGCAAAACACTAGAATAAACACCGGATGCAATATTTAATACAACGGCAGAAGATCGGCATGATGCATGTATGATGTATGACATGGCAAAGGTGCTATGCAATTAGGTCAATATTAAGTGGAACCGGGGTCCCGACATTTAATTAGATGGTTCAAGTGAATTAGCTACCCCGCAATTTAAATGTTGTGTGAACATGGCAAAAGATAGTACTGGTTCGCTACACAAGTTTAAATGAGGCCAATATAAGGCTAGATTTGCCCGCATATGGGCCCCGTATTTAATTATTAGGTGAATCGGCATAAGGCCCCCAAACCACAGGCAATATGCATGCATGAACAATTAATATGCAACAAGTTGTATTGTATTATAAAATAGGGTTTTCGGGAAGGGGTTCACACATTAGGGTTCGACGATCTTAGGGTTCCGGGGTTCGGGGTCGGTCTCGAGGTTCGTGGATCGTGAGGCGGATACAAGACGGAGAACTTGTCGTGACGTGCCGGAGATCTTGGTTCCACGCGGTCGATCTTGTCGGGTCCTCGGATCGGCCGGTCTTGTCGTCGCGAAGACCTTGTCGGGTCCGAGCCATCGAGTCGGTCTCGGCATTCAGGGTGAAGTGCTTGTCGTTCTATGGCAAACTTGGCGGCTTCGGATCCGGAAAGATGCACTCGACGTTCCGGGGGGGAAGACCTTGGCGTCCTATATTGAGGTTGTCGGGTGTCGGTGCCGGACTCGGGTGTGGCGTGGATGGTCTTGCGTGGCCCGATGGTTCCATGTAGGAGATTTCCGGGTACCGCGGCGGAGTTCTCGGTTTTCGATGAAGATCTTGGCGGGGTTCCAGGTCTTCGGCTCCGTGTGGCAGATCTTGTTGATTCAAGTTGGTGACCTTGGGTGGTCGTCTACGTTGCTTCATGCCGATCTTGCATTTGTACACATCTTCCAAAGATCTTAAGGTGTCTGAACGAGAGCCACCCGAAAGCCACATCGGTAAACACAAAGTAGGCAAATAAACATGATTGATTAAACAGTTGAGGGAGCCATGCTATAGCAGAACAACACAGCACATGACCAAGCACTGCTCCAGAGAGGACACAAAGAGAGCTCGCACTTGTCGACTGCTGACGGGAACAAGCCCCAAAATTGGGCTCCCGCAGAGGCTTCTGACAAGGCCGGGCTCAGCCAGAGGCGGCGCTCGGGGTGCTCGAGCCACGGGAGGCGGGCTGCCTCGGGCAGCAGCCACGCGAGGCCTTCAGCGAGGGGCGCCAGCGTGCGACGGCAGGAGCTCCGCTCGAGGCACGCACGGAAGCGTGTGGTTCCGAGAGCCGCGATGGAGAGGACGAAGTGGAGAGGCTCAGGGCCGTCGAGGCGGAGAAGACCAGGGCGGGAGGCGGCTCGGCGGGGCCGGGCAGAGATGCGGGCGGCGGTGGGTCATGGGGACAGAGAGGAAGGAGAGAGAGGAAGAGGGACGGGAGGCGAGGTTGGGGTGATGCGGGCGGCCATGAGGAGGAGAGGGGAGAGGGCAGGCGGGGCTGGATGGGGCGTCTTGTGGGGCTGGGGAAGCCATGAAAGGAAGAGAGGGAGAGGTGGTGGGGCGAGGCGCGTCTGGGTGGGGATCTGGGGCCAAGGTGGGCAGGCAGGTCAGGGGGCCGGTGGCAGAGGGTGGGGGAAGAGGCGGTAGGTGGCTGTGTGAGCTGGGTGTGTGCTACTGGGTGGGTTTAGCCTAGGTGGAGAGAGGGAGTGGGGTAGGTGGCAGATTCTGGTTGGTGAGGGGGGATGGCCAAGGTGAGGTGGCAGCCTGCTACTGGTTGGGGTGAGGTGGAGAGGAGGGCTGGGTAGGTAGTTTGGTAGGTTTAGGAATTTTTGGGGTGGGCCGTTTTAATTTCTGGGGCGGTCGTTCGGGTCGAAACGGCCCGTTCGACTGCCCCCGCTAAAATAATAAATATTTTTATTTGTTTTACAAACACAGTTTGGAACCCGATATGAGACACACAAAAATAATCCGGAGACCCGGGGTTTGATAATTGATTAAAGATGGGGCGTTTTAGAAAACAAGACGGGCTTTGCGAAAATAGTTTTAGGCAAACAATGCATGATGATGACGATGCAATGCACAAATTCAACGCGATTTTCTAGTAGTGGTTTTGCGGGATGCCACAGGGAGGAAGAAGAGGGGTGCCTTAAATAGGCCCCCCTCGCACTGAACCGTTACAGCCCCCGCGACCTCACCGGAAGTTCCGGTGAGAGGCCGGAAGTTCCGCCTGAGCCTGGCTCCAACGGTCATCAGACCGTTGGCCCCGAAGCGCAATCTGGAAGTTCGGTCAGCAGACCGGAAGTTCCGGTGAACTTCCGAGCAAGTTCCGATCAAGTTCCGGCAAATAGCACGTTTCAAAACAGAAACTTTCTGAGCCTTCACCGGAACTTGGGGCGGAACAGGGGCGGAACTTCTGGGTCGCGAGGCGAGTCTGACCGGAAGTTCCGGCCTTCAGGCGGAAGTTCCGCTCAAGAACTTTTGCCAGGAAAAGTTCCGAGCAAGTTCCGGTCAAGTTCCGGCCAAGTTCCGACAAATAGCACACTTCAACACAGAAGGTTACTGAACTTCCACCGGAACTTGGGCGGAACTAGCGTCGGAACAAACTGCAGAACAGTCCGCAGAAAAAGGTTTGAGCGGAACTTCCGGCCTATGACCGGAAGTTCCGTGAGACACAAAGGCCCCAATGAACAGGAAAAAAGCTCTCTCTCACGGAATAATGGGATGGCTGTGGTGCATATAGGTTTGTGCAAAAACAAGTGATTTCCAGCCCTCCAACATGGACCCCTCTTAATAGTACGGTGACCTAAAAACATCAACCAGAAAGAAACTAGGAGAAGACTAAAAATGCCACCGTCTTCAAAAGATCACAAGAGAGCATCCATCACAATACAATGAGACAACAACGACGTTTCCCCTGAAACTCAAGAGCACAGTTAAAAACAAGGTTGGGATTGTCATTTAACACCAAAAACATCATGGGAAGATATAGTCCTTTCAATCTCCCCTTTTGGTGTTAGATGACAATCCCAATTACATAAAAACAAAGCAATCTTTGCAATGGCTGAACAAGCTCCCCAGATGTGTGCAAGGTAGAGAGAAGACCCCTAAGGATTGAACTAGCACACATACACGGAGGCTTCCCCCAACAATTGTAAAGATAGCACAAATACAAAAAGGGATAGAGATCATACCAGAACCAACTAAAAGTGGTGGAGACAAACGGAGTAGTAACAATAACAAGATCAATGAGGCTCCACCACCATAGCAACAGCCCAAGAGATGTCAATAAGATACCACACTCACGGCAAAGTATAAGATACCACAAAGATATCACATAGTCTCAAACATACCACATGGTACACAAGTACACATAAGTTCACGGACATAAAACCACAAGCACACCAATAAACTAGAGAGTTCGCGAGTAAGAAAAAGTCAAAGCAAGAACAGGCTCGCGACTCAACCCATGCAAATCCCGTAGACAATCTAATAGACATATTTCTCCCCCTTTGGCATCGAGACACCAAAAAGGAAGAAGATATCAAACTACTCGTCCCAAGCATGAGAAGGGGAAGGAGGAGACTCATGCGGACCAGTGACTTCCTCCTGAGACTCATCTTCAGACCAGTTGCAGTTGGTGCGAACCCAATCCTCCTTGGGAGCAGTGACAGAGCTAGAGACCGGTGATCAAGTAATATTGAGGGCTGTCATGATGGCCTTCTGGCGCTGAACATTGTGACGCTGATCAACATAAGCCTGATACTCGCGGTCCTGCAGAAAGCAGAAAGTCTTCTTCACTTTCCCAAGCAGCTTCTTTGCCCAAGATGGCTGCCTTTGAAGAGAAGGACCACCAGCACTAGAGCCACCCGGAGCAGAGGAGGGACCACTAGCAACACCTTGAATCTTCTTAAGAGCAGCTTCCTTTTCTTCCTAAGTACGAGGCTTCTGGTGCTTACTCACACGGAGCCTTATCTCTTCATGAATGGTGATGTTGTCTTGAGGAAAGTGAGTGCCAGTCTTCTCGAGCCACTTGTGATTGATGAGAGTTTGAATGTAGGGAGCATAGATGCAGGAGCGCTTTTCGATGAGAGCCCCCCACAACTCTGAGTGAATGAAGTGCATAACATCCATTGGCTGTCGGCGTCGAAGATGGGTCCGATGCATGAGGTCAACTGATATCCATGAAACTGATCAAAGTTGCCAGCCTTTTGGAGAGATGGTGTTCAAGTACACCTGCAAGATAATGTCATAAGTCGGCACAGATGATTCACAAACCCAACACTTCCCCATCCTTCAATGTAGAGAGGCCCCAGAACCTCAGGATCAGCAGCAGTAGGACCATGAACACGCCAACCATTCGCCCCGCGTCCAGGCTGAATGGGGTAGCCCAGAAGCTCAGCAAACTCAGCCCAAGTAGCGGTAAGGTACACATCCCTGGTCATCCACTTCATCTCACCTTCAGTAGAGGACTGCATGTGAAGAAACAGAGTAGAGTAGAACTGAGCAATAGCAGTTACATCAAAGTTCTGATGGTGCTCCATGAGGGGAATCAGTCCAAACTTCTTGCAGATATCAAGAGCCTACCCAAAGTAGACTTGCTTCTCTTCCATGTGAGGCACATTGATGTACTTCTGAGGAGCAACCACGAACTTCTTCTTTGATGCATAGATTTCTTCATAAATTCTCGACGGCAGTGTGAAAATGAGGATCCAAGCGAGACGATCACGAGGAACAAGGTAGGGATCAGAGCCTGAATGCGATAAGCCTTCCGAGACCACTTGGAAATCTTGGCTTTGGTCATATCTCGCTCAAGCGGTGGCCTTCGAGAAAGAGCCTCTTCCTGCGGCAAGAAGATGCAATGACGGCAAGACAGCCGACGAGAGGTCTGTGTGGTTGGACGCACAACTTCAGCATCTTCCTCGTCAATCTCAGGAGGAATGTTAGCGGATGGTCTGCGGGCACGCTTGCCTTGGCGAGTCTCTCCTTCCCCTGAGAAGAAAGAACAAGAATAGGAAGGGAAGTTGGGATAAGTGCACAAGTTCGGAAGAGGAAACAAAAGAGTTAGATTGGAGAAATACAAACAGGAAAAGGAAATGCAGTGTAGCCGGAACTTCCGCTGAAACGTCGGAACTTCCGGTCTAGACCGGAAGTTCCGGTCGTGGCACACCGGAGGTTCCGGTGAGGCCACGAACTGACAGTTTCAACAGGAGTTCCCTAGATGTAGATCTAAAGACCACCAATGCACAAAATTTTCCAAGGATGTATTGGACCAATCTACTCTAGCATGATACCCTAGGCCTACCAAGATCTCCCAACAAGTTCTAGCCAAAGAACTAGCCTAGACAAGGTGTGCCCTAACTCAAGCCATGGTGAGAGCAAGATCTCCATTAATGGAGGGAGTTAAGGGAAAATACTGGAGTCCATGGCAGGAGATCGAGGTGGGGAAGGATCCCACGGAGCAGATCTGGAGAGGAGCGGTTGGAGAAGAGGAGGCCGGAGCGCCCTCTTGGAGACGTCCTGGCCGGCGGCGCGCCTGATAGAAGATGGGTCTTGGGGGAAAAAAGGAAGAAGATCCCGTTTTCTCCCAGGGCCCAACTTATATAGGACAGGGAGCACCACCGGAAGTTCCGGTCAGGGACCGGAAGTTCCGGTGGACTTCCGAAGGTCGATCGACCGAAGTTCCGACACCGTAGGAACATCTCAGGAAAGGATAACAAGGAGGAACTTGTGCAGGGAATAGAGAGGGCTTGAGGTAAGGAAAGGCTTAGGATAGATATCTCAAACTGTGAAGAACCAAAAACACCAAAACGAGAAAACACAAATAAACACGAAATAAAAAACGAACCAAATGAAAATAGGTCGGTGGCCGAAGCCACCTTATATAAGAGTAATTGGCTTGACACCGCGAAGATATATCTTGGGTTCATTACCAACACTCAACATGAAGCTCAAATGGTCTCCTTTAGAGACAATAGAGTATGAGAACTTTAATGTGCGCATAATAGGGATAGTGTTTGTTCATAAGAGGAACTACACTCCCCCTAAATCCATGCCTACATCCAAACAAGATACACATTGAGACACGGTTAGGTGTGCAAGGGATCAAGCAGCATTGCTCGAATCAATGATATTTATCTCATGCCTTAACTCTCGGAACCGTGCTTCATCAAGAGGCTTCGTGAAAAGATCCGCAAGATTTGCCTTGGTGGGAACATACTCCAAAGAAATGTCTCCTCTAGCAACATGGTCCCGAATGAAATGATGACGAATCTCAATGTGCTTGGTCCGGTTGTGTTGCACGGGATTGTGAGCAATAGCAATTGCACTCTCATTGTCACAAAGAAGAGGCACCTTGTCAAAACATAGTCCAAGATCCTTCAAGGTTTGCTTCATCCATAGCAATTGAGCACATGACTTCGGCAGAGATATACTCAGCTCGGCGATGAACATAGACACACGTTTTGCTTCTTCGATGACCAACAAACCAAAGATCTTCCGAGAAACGACAAGCTCGAGGTTGACTTTCTTCCCACTTTGTCACCAGCCCACCGAGTCCGTGTAACCAATCGGATCAAACTGGCTCCTTGGGGTACCACAACCCAAAGTTTGGGGTATGAACTAAATATCGAAAGATCCTCTTGACAGCCACCATGTGGCTTTCCTTTGGTGCGGCTTGAAATCTTGCACACATACCCACACTCAACATAATATCCGGCCGGGATGCACAAAGATAGAGCAAAGAACCAATCATCGAACGATAGAGTTTTTGATCCACCTCCTTACCCTTGGGATCGAGATCAAGTTTAACCTTAGTTGGCATGGGAGTCTTGGCACCTTTAACTTGATCAAAATTGAACTTCTTGAGCATGTCTTGGATGTAATTGTCTTGGTTGATGAAAGTCCCTTTCCTCAATTGTTTGACTTCAAATCCAAGGAAAAACTTCAACTCCCCCATCATGGACATCTCGAAGCGGTCGGTCATGAGCTTGGCAAAATCCTCATTAAAAGTTTTGTTAATAGACCCAAAGATAATGTCATCAACATAGATTTGGCATACGAACAAGTGGCCTCCAACTTTCTTAGTAAAAAGAGTGGGATCAATGAGACCCACTTCGAAGCCACGGTCTAACAAGAGCTCCCTAAGGCAATCATACCACGCACGTGGGGCTTGCTTGAGGCCATAGAGTGCCTTATTGAGCTTGTAGACATGGTTCGGAAAAAGTGGATCCTCAAAGCCCGGAGTTTGCTTGACGTATACCAACTCTTTCAAAGGACCATTAAGAAAAGCACTCTTAACATACATTTGATACAATTTAAAGTTATGATGGGTAGCAAAGGCAAGGAGCATGCGAATAGATTCAAGGCGAGCAACGGGGCATAAGTCTCACCGTAGTCGATGCCCTCAACTTGTGAGTATCCTTGGGCAACTAACCTTGCCTTGTTACGCACGACAATTCCATTCGCATCGCACTTGTTCTTGAAGACCCACTTGGTTCCAATGACGTTTTGACAATCTTTGGGCCGATCAACCAATGTCCAAACATTGTTCCTCTTGAAGTTGTGAAGTTCCTCGTTCATAGCATCAAGCCAATCGTCATCTTCAAGGGCTTCGAAGACTTTCTGTGGTTCCACAAGAGAGATAAACGCATGGTGAGAGCAAAAGGAAGCTAGTTGCCTCCTAGTAGTGGAACCTTTATTGAAATCTCCATAGACATTATCAAGGATATGGCCATCTCGAACAAGCTTGGCGAGACGATAGGCTTGACGACGGGCTTGTGCTTCAATTCGAGATTCTTGAGCTACCACTTGGTCATTTCCACCAATTGAGCCGCCCCCTTGACTATAAGCACGAACACGAGGGTCATCTTCATCAATTTCCACTTCGGGAGAGTCATCACTTGGAGAGGATCCTTGAGGATCATTGACTTGATCTTGATCTCGACGAGCTTGACCTTGGGGAGAAGCGTGACCTTGAGGAGGAGCCCCATCTTGGGGAGGATGATGAGGTTGATGAAGAGCTTGTCCGTGAGAGGTGATTTGAGGATGAGCCCCATCGAGGGGAGGTTGATGTTGTTGATGAAGATCTTGTTCTTTAGAGCTTGGAGAGTCATGAGCATGGGAAGCTTCGAAAGAGCTTGAGGGAGCTTGTGCCAAGAAGGTAGGTCCTTGAGGTGCAAGATGATCTTGTGAGAGTGAGGGCTCCACTTGAGTAGAGCTTGGTCCTTCTCCTTCGTCCATAAGGGGATCCTCAATGGGGAGGTGGAAACCCACACCCATTCTTCCTATGGCCTTGGGAGGAATTTCATCACTTGGATCACAAACACCATCTTGCCTAACAAGAGACTCATGATTTTCATCAAACTTCACGTTGCTCGTCTCTTCAACTCTTCCATTGGCTTTATTGTAGACTCTATAAGCATGGGACTGATTTGAGTAACCAACGAAAATTCCTTCTTGAGCCTTGGATTCAAACTTTGACAACCGAACTCCTTTCTTGAGTATGTAGCACTTGCACCCAAACACCCGAAAGTAGCTAACATTAGGCTTTTTCGGAGAAGTTCATAGGGGTCTTGTTCTTATTCTTGCGGAGATAAAGCCGGTTGGTTGCATGGCAAGTGGAGATGGCCTCGGCCCAAAAGTTGTATGGAGACTTGAACTCAGCTAGCATAGACCGAGCCGCATCCATCAAAGTGCGATTCTTCCTTTCAACAACACCGTTTTGTTGAGGGGTGTAGGGAGTGGAGTATTGATGCTTGATTCCTTCATCACTGAGAAACTCATCCAAGGTATAGTTTTTGAACTCGGTGCCATTGTCACTTCGAATAGAGAGAATAGTTGCATTGTGATTCCGTTGAACCTCATTTGCAAAGTCAATGACGGTTTGTTGAGTCTCACTTTTGTACTTGAAAAAGAACACCCAAGTGTATCTTGAGAAATCATCCACAATAACCAAGCAATACTTCTTGCCTCCAAGACTATCATGAGAGTGAGGACCAAAGAGATCCATATGCAAGAGCTCCAAACATCTCTCGGTAGTGATTTGATTGAGCGCTTTGTGAGGAGTTTCATGCATCTTCCCTTCAATACAAGCCCTGCAAACACGATCTTTGGCAAAATAAACATCGTTAATTCCAAGGATGTGGCCCTCGGAGTGAAGTCTTTGCAAAGTTCTCATGTTAACATGGGCTAGGCGGCGATGCCACAACCAGCCCTTGTCGGCTTTAGCATAGAGACATAGAGCATGAGGAGTAGTGGTCCCTGAAAAGTCCACCACGTACAAGTCATGTTCTACATACCCTACAAAAGCCACCTTGAGAGACTTGCTCCACATGAGGACCACGGAATGAGAATTAAAGAAAGAAGAAAGACCCATAAGAGCAAGAGCACGAACTGAGAGTAAGTTGTAACCAAGAGTTTTGACAAGCATGACGTCAACCAAGGATACATCCGGGGTTACCACCACTTTGCCAAAACCCAAAACCTGAGAGCTTGTTTTGTCACCGTAGGATACCATGGTGTTGGCAATATTGGGTCTCAACTCGGTCATGATAGACTTGCTTCCGGTCATATGACTTGTGGCACCACTATCGAGCACCCATTTTGAACCGCCGGAAGCATAGTCCTACAAGAAAATCAAGCCTTGGTTTTAGGTACCCATTTTGCAATGGGTCCCCTTTGTTAGTGACAAGAACCTTTGGCACCCAAATGGCCCAATGATAATCATGCGTGTAAGATGTCCCCACATATCTAGCATATACATGACCATCATAAGATTTGCAAAGAATATAAGAGGGATTGTTCTTTCCGGCAAAGTTGTCACTTTGCAAGAGGGTTAGGCCATTTGGAACTCCTTGGGCCATGCCCTTGTTCTTTTTCTTCTTCTTGTTCTTCTTCTTCTTCTTCTTCTTATTCTTAGTCTTGGCAAGTTGATCCTTCAAAACCTTGACCTCCTCTATGAGATGCTCATGCTTGCAACAAGGGTTAGGAGAGCTAGACAAGTCTATAATTTGCACAGCGGAAGACTTAGAAAGATCACAAGTTGATTGAGTTTGAAGCTGTTCATGAGCCTCAAAAAGACTTGAGAATTTACTCTCCAAGGCTTTGTGTTCCCTTTTGAGTTTCTCAAGCTCCTCTTGAGTCTTATCATGACCACCTACAAACTCAGCATTTTCTTTCTTGAGAACCTTGATCAAAGTAAGAGCATGGTCACGTTCTTTAATAGTAGAGGTCAAAGTGTTGTTATGATCATCTACAAGCTTAGACACATTTTCTTCAAGATTAATTCTCATATTTTGTTCATCCTCAAGACTTTGAGTGAGAGAGGCAATTTCATCGGCGGCATCTCTTTCATTTTTACTTAGCAAGTCAAGAAGTTCTTCCTTTTCATCTAAGGCATATCTAGCATTTTCAAGTTGTGCAAGTAAGGACTCAAAGCAGTTTTTAGTTTCTTCATCTAAGGTAGCAACAAATTCACACATGTCAATCATCTCTTTCTTCACTTCTATACCAACAAGATCACGAGAGGAAGGCTCACTAGAGATGGGTTGAGGAGTGGGTTTCGGTGATACCTCGGTGGCCTTGGCCATGAAGCACTTTTGGTTGGAGGATATGACATTTTCATTTGGCGAGTCGAAGAGGTATAGACGTGGAGTTGAGGTAGTGGAAATAGCAGCAACCCCCACAATCTCTCCACCATGACCTTCATCATCATCATCTTCATCCGTGCCCGAAAGATATTCTTCATGGACCACAATTGCTCGTTCCTTGTTGGTGGCGTTCTTGACGGTGTAGTTCTTGTTTATGGGATGAGGAGATCTTGACTTGACCTTGCGAATGAGACGACCACCATTGTCTTCACGGTTCTCAAAGGGACACTTGGCCACAAAGTGACTCTTGTCATTGCAATTGTAGCATGATCTTGCTTTGGGAGACTTGTGGGGTGAGTTGAATCTTGAGTTGTCCCTTGATCTTGACTTGAATCCGGACTTGTTCCAAAATGCCCTTGAAGCGAGCGCAAGATGTTCGTTGAAGGCACATTTGAGATCTTCTTGAGACCACTCACTTGATGTATCATCATCATCAACTTCAATAGCCTTGGCCTTCAAAGCAAGGTTCACTTTTGTTGATCCAATGGCTCTAGCTCGAGCGGACTCCGCATTCTTCTTAACAATAGTCATGGCAATTACTTCACTCAAGACTTCTTGGGAGGTCATTAAGTGAAAGTTGGTTCTTCCCTTGATAGAGTTAAGCTTTTGTTCTTCAAATGGGAGAAGAGCTTGAATGAACTTTCTCTTCATAAACTTGTCATCAACATAGTGAGCCCCAAGGTCCCTCATAGTGGAACAAAGGACCTTGAGCGGCCTATACATGTCTTCGGGGGTCTCATCATCTTGCATTGCGAAACCATCGCACTCGTTGTTGATATCGTCAAACTTGGAGCTTTGGATGCTAGCATTCCCAACGAAGAGCTCGGTGAGTTGATCCCAAGCTCCCTTGGCAGTGTCAAATTGGCGAATGTGAGAAAAAACCTTTGGAGTCAAGGCCTTTTGAATCATTCCCAAAGCCGTAGCATTGAGTTGCTTGTCCACCACTTCACCTCGTGTGAACTTCTTTGGGTCAAATGGAGAGAATCCATCCTCCACAATCCTCATTAACTCAATGGATGAGCTAGAAATATGTGAGCGCATCAGATATTGCCAATTGGCGAAATTAGACGTATCTAGCATAGGTGGTGCTCCTTGAGGGATAATGTGTGGCATGGGAATGGGTGGATCCGGAGTGTACTTTGATGGTGGGGGTACCGCCGAGTAGTCCTTTCCTCCATTCTCCCCTTTTGAAGTTGGGTTCTCGGGCTCCTCGATGTTCTCACTTGGAACCTTGGTAGAGGTTTGAGCAACAAAACCAAGTCCCAAATGAATGGTGGCAGCCGCGGGAGTTACCCCGGGGGCCGACACCATAACGGTGGGAGGAACCTCGTTGGATTGGGGTGTGTCAATAGCAACCATGGGGTTTGGCTTGAGGGACTGCAAGAGAGTCATCATTTCCTCGAACTTGGACATCATGGATGACTCCAATTGCTTGAGGTCATCCATAGTGGCCAAGTTCTTGGCTTTTTCAGTTTCACTACCCCCTTCGTATGCCATAGTCTCTTAGGCGGTAAAGCCCGAAATAAGAGCCTGGGCTCTGATACCAATTGAAAGTACCGACTTGATACGACTAGAAGGGGGTGAATAGGCGTCTACCAATTTTAATTTGTTTCACACTTTTAGGCTCAACGAGAAAAGATGTTATCTAGAGATGCAACTAGGTGAGCAACCTAAATGCAAGAAAGCGAACACAAACCACAAAAACAGTAAATAGCGAGGAATAAAGGAAGGGAACGAAGTAACCGGCGAGGGGACACGGAGATGTAATTCCCGTAGTTCACTCCCAAGGAGCTACGTCTATGTTGGAGAGGTGTCGGGGCCACACAAGGTCACCCGAGCGCCACAAAGGCCTCACCTTCTTCTCCGGTGAGCTCCCCCACAAAGGAGGCCTCACAATCCACTAACCGGTGACCTTGAAGGCGCCAATCGAAACCTTTACACCAAGGTTGAGGGGGAGGCTCCACAACTGAATTGGAGGCCCTCAACGACACCTCGAAGCTTTACAACACATGCCTCAGCTCCGGGGATGCCCTACACCGTCTAGGGTTCCAAGAAACCCAAGAGTAACAAGATCCACAAAGGATGGGTGGGGGAAATCAAATCTTCTTTGGTGGAAGTGTAGATCTAGATCTCCTCCCTCACCTCTCAACAGATCAGGTCGTTTGAGTGGCTAGAGAGAGAGAGATCTAGTGAGATGAAGCTCAAGCATTAATGGAGGAGAGAGAAAAATTCGAGAGAGGGTGGGAGGAAGAAGAGGGGTGCCTTAAATAGGCCCCTCAAGACTGAACTGTTACCCAGCGACCTCACCGGAAGTTCCGGTGAGAGGCCGAAAGTTCCGCCTGAGCCTGGCTCCAACGGTCATCAGATCGTTGACGCCCGCTCTAGAAGCGCAACCGGAAGTTCCGGTCAAAGCAGACCAGAAGTTCCGGTGAACTTCCGAGCAAGTTCCGATCAAGTTCCGGCAAATAGCACGTTTCAAAACAGAAACTTTCTGAGCCTTCACCGGAACTTGGGGCGGGCTGGAACTTGGTCATGATAGTCTCGACCGGAAGTTCCGGCCTTCAGGTGGAAGTTCCGCTCAAGAACTTTTGCCAGGAAAATTTCTGAGCAAGTTCCGGTCAAGTTCCGGCCAAGTTCCGGCAAATAGCACACTTCAACACAGAAGGTTACTGAACTGCCACCGGAACTTGGGCGGAACTAGCGTCGGAACAAACTGCAGAACAGTCCGTAGAAAAAGGTTTGAGCGGAACTTCCGGCCTATGACCGGAAGTTCCGGTGAGACACAAAAGGCCCCAAAAGAACAGGAAAAAGCTCTCTCTCACGGAATAATGGTATGGCTGTGGCGGTGCATATAGGTTTGTGCAAAAACAAGTGATTTCCCACAGCCCTCCAACATGGACCCCCTCTTTATAGTACGGTGACCTAAAAACATCAACCAGAAAGAAACTAGGAGAAGACTAAAAAAGGCCACCGTCTTCAAAAGATCACAAGAGAGCATCCATCACAATACAATGAGACAACAGCGATGTTTCCCCTGAAACTCAAGAGCACAGTTAAAAACAAGGTTGGGATTGTCATTTAACACCAAAAAACATCATGGGAAGATATAGTCCTTTCATCATTTATTGTGCCTTAAATGTTTATGGAGAAGTGAGGATTCCATATTTGTGCATTTTTGTATTGAAATACAACGATTCTAAAGTGTGCACAAATCTTGGGGAACTTCTCTATTTTATTTAAGCATTTATTTGATCTTTCATTTGATGTGTTTTAAATGCTTATGGGGGAGCGAGGATTCCATATTTTTGCAATTTGTATTGAAATGCAACTATTTTAAAGTTTGCACAAATCTTGGAGAGCTTCTCAATTTGTTATTTAAAACACTCATCTACTCGTATCATAATATCTTATTGTTTCCATTTGGACTCATTTGTTGTTTTCAAATTGGTTTGTCGGATCTTGTGATTTCTTGCATCATTTGTGATGCGTCGTTTTATTTTATTCCTTTGGCAATCTTCGGGTCCTCGATATAGTTCTACTCCCTCCCAAGTATTCATCATTGGATATGTGCGAATGCACATCTTTGGAGGAAATATTACTATATTTGCCTTCTAGAACTTGTCACCCATTTCGGCAATCGATGCCAATGGGGAGAAGTTTTAGAGGGTTTAAGGGAAATGTTTTATGCTTTGAGTTTGTTTCTAAGCATTTGCCTTTCATGCTCTTGCATATTTGTTGTTGCTTAGCATGTGGTATATATAGAGGAAACTCCACCAACAATAATGATTGGCAATATATGCAATGAAATTCAAGTTCATCACACATGCATAGATTATGGGGGAGTTTGCTCTATATATGGTGGTGGTACCAATATAGCATACTTATGTAGTATTTGATATTGGTTTTGCCATTTTGATCATTAAGATTCCTTATATAAACCCTCTTAAAGGGATTGTCATCAATTACCAAAATGGGGGTTATTGAAAGAACATGGGGGCCCCCATGTGTGGTTTTGGTAATTAATGACAATCTTTATGGACTAATGTGTGTATTAAGTTATACTTGTAGGATTTGTCCATTAGCATCGCTTGGAGCATGTGTTGGCTTCAAGGTCGATGAAATGAGAAGAAGATGTGTTGTGCAAGCTCAAAATGCACCATCTATAGAAGATCTCATGTTTGATGCTTGCCATTCTCGGTGATCATGGATCGATGATGAGGAATTAAGAAAGGCGTTACATCTTGAGAAGGGAAAAATCGTCTACATCAAGATCAATTGGAATGCTCAAGGCAAAGGTATAATCTTGATAGGTTTTCCCTTTTGCCGGTCTCATATTGTTAGTAGGAGACCGGGTTTAGGATAGATAGCCGTAATATCAAGAGAGGCTCTCGAATGAGTAAATCGTTCACTTTGTTCGGAGAGAGCTCAAACCTTTGCATATTTGCATCATCATATCTGGTTGTTATTTGGTATTATCCACGTGAGGATATAGAGCTTGTGGTAATTTCCATAACAAGCTCTTGTTCATCAAAATCGGATCTTCCGTTTGTATCTTGTTGCGATTTTGATCTTGGCGGCTTTTCGGTTACTCACCAAGTGAGTATCTCACATTATTATACATGATACATTCTCACTTGGTGATAACCAATATTTTCACCTTTCATAGGGTAGCTCATGTCGTCCTTTTTCCAACGCAATTGGAATCGGGTCGATCGGTGTTACCAATCAAAAGTTATAGAGGTTTGAATTTTCCTAGGTACCAAAATGCGGTAGTACCGTATTTTAGTACCTAGCGCGGCAATAGGTTTTGGCAAGTTGCCAAATGACACTGCCCTCCTAGGTACCAAAATGCGGTAGTACCGTATTTTAGTACCTAGCACGGCAGAAGGTTTTTGACAAGTTTCCAAAAGCCACTACCGGGCTAGGTACCAAAAAGCGGTAGTACCGTATTTTAGTACCTAGCGCGGCAGAAGGTTTTTTACTTATTAATTTGGATCTATCCTCCCTTTATGGAATATGATGTTTCTTTGCATGATCTTGTAGAGGTTGTTGTCCTCTTCGAGACGAGCCCAAGATCATCGAAATCGGAGTCCGGATGCAAAAGTTATGGTTGTTTTCGTTTTGTGATGACCGGTAGTACCGGACCAGGATCCGGTAGTACCGCATTTTGGTATCGGGGAGCACAGAGAAAAATGCGTCTGGCGCCCTAGGAACCCTAGGGAATGTCCGGTAGTGCCGGGAAAATCCGGTAGTACCGGGAATCGCGTTTTTGGGCTGCAACGGTTGGATTTTGGAGGGACCTATATAAGGGTCCTTCTTCCCCAATGGATTCTCAACCATTCTTGCAAGTTTTCCCCTCCATTATTGACCTTCTTGAGCTTGCTTTCTCTCAATCCCTCCGATGATTCTTGCATATTGTTGAGGGATTTGAAAGAGGAGATCTAGATCTACAATCCCACCAATCAATCTCCCCTCTAAGTGAGGGGAACATATTGGGATCTAGATCTTGGAGTCTGTTGTGGATTTCCTCCATTGTTCTTCCTCTCTTATTCCCCCATAAGCTTTTGTAGCTTTGGCGGAATTTGGGAGAGAAGGATTTGAACACCTTTGTGGTGTTCTTGCCATTTGCATTTGGTGCATCGGTTTGTGTTCTCCTCGGAGGATTTGGTTTGAGTTAATCATTGGAGCTTGTCCCTCTTGGGTTCTTGGAACCCTAGACGGTTTTGTGGCCTTGGTGGCATTGTGGCCTTGGTGGCGTTTGTTGGGAGCCTCCAATTAAGTTGTGGAGAAGTGCCCCAACCTTGTGAGAGGTTCCGGTTGCCACCAACAAGTGCACCGATAGTGGAAGCGTGGATCGATCCCATTGGGGTGAGATTCACCAGAGAATAAATGAGGAATTTTGTGGCGTTGGTGGTTTGATACCACCCCCTCTCCAAACGAGACGTACTCCATGTTGGGAGGAACTCGGTAAAATATCGGTGTCCCCGCGTGCCTCGGTTATCTCTATACCCGAGCTCTTTACTTATGCACTTTACATTGTGATAGCCTTCGTGCTTGAAGTAATATATATCTTGCTATCACTTGGTTGCTTGTATTGCTTAGCATAAGTTGTTGGTGCACATAGCTGAACCTTAGTTGTTCTAGGTTGTGCTTAACAAAGTAAACACTAGTTTTATTCCGCCTTTATTGAGCCACTCTAGGAAAAGTTTTAATCGCCTATTCACCCCCCTCTAGGCGACATCCTTATCCTTTCACTTGCTTCCGGTCATATGACTCGTGGCACCATTATCAAGCACCCATTTTGATCCACGGGAAGCATAGTCCTACAAGAAAATCAAGCTTTGGTTTTTGGTACCCATTTTGCAATGGGTCCCCTTTTGTTAGTAACAAGAGCCTTTGGCACCCAAATAGCCCAATGATAATCGTGCGTGTAAGAAGTTCCTACATATCTAGCATATACATGAACATCATATGATTTGCAAAGAATATAAGAGGGATTGTTCTTTCCGGCAAAGTTGTCACTTTGCAAGATGGTTGGGCCATTAGAAGGTCCTTGAGCCATGCCCTTGTTATTCTTCTTCTTGTTGTTCTTCCTCTTCTTCTTCTTAGTCTTGGCAAGTTGATCCTTCAACACCTTGATCTCCTCAATGGGATGCTCATGCTTGCAACAAGGGTTAGGAGTGCTAGACAAGTCTATAATTTGCACAGCGGAAGACTTAGCATGTTCACAAGTTAATTGAGTTTGAAGTTGTTCATGGGCTTCGAAAAGACTTGAGAATTTGCTCTCCAAGGCTTTGTGTTACTCTTTGAGTTTCTCAAGATCTTCTTGAGTCCTATCATGACCAACCACAAACTCAACTTTTTATTTCTTAAGCACCTTAACCAAAGCAAGAGCATGGTCACGTTCTTTAATTAGAGATCACATGGTGTTGTTATGATCATCTATAAGCTTAGACACACTTTCTTCAAGATTAATTCTCATATTTTGTTCATCCTCAAGACTTTGAGTGAGAGAAGCAATTTCATCGGCGGCATCTCTTTCATTTTTACTTAGCAAGTCAAGAAGTTCTTCCTTTTCATCTAAAGCATCCCTAACATTTTCAAGTTGTGCAAGCAAGGACTCAAAGTAAGTTTTAGTTTCTTCATCCATGGTAGCAACAAATTCACACATGTCAATCATCTCTTTCTTCACCTCTAGACCAACAAGATCAAGAGAAGAAGGCTCACTAGAGATGGGTTGAGGAGTGGTTTAATATGTTACCTCGGTGGCCTTGGCCATGAGACACTTTTGGTTGAAGGAGATGACGTTTTCATTTGGTGAGTCGAAGAGGGATAGTTGTGGAGTAGAGGTATGTAACACCCTCAGAATCGGACCTATGCAAGTTTGAGCAAAATTCGCCAAACCCGCATAGAAACGATTCAAAGGTGCCCACCAGGCACTTTCGTGCGGGTGGAAAGCAAAGTAATAACATTACACAACAGTCCTCGATGGGACCCACAGAACAGATATATATATAGCAGCGACTCAGAGAGTCAAGAATACAGAGATAATATACAAAGATCCAAATCACCTTGAAAACGATATAGGCCCACTACGGACAAGATGCAAATGGGGCTAAGAGCCTCAAGAATAACCAATGGCGTCCATAACCCGCCCGCCAAAGCCGGAAGGGTAACCCGCTAACGACGCCGATCTCAAAACCGCTCAAACAAAAGGTGCCGACAAAGGGCAAAGGAAAAAGAAGGAGCGCCAAGATCGAGGCCAAGACACCACGAGGCTAGAATTCCGGTCCTCGCCACATAGGTATGGTGGATCGAGCGGCCGGCAAAGATGTACTAAACAACCTATAGAGACTCGATACAACTGGCGGATATCAGAGGGGGGGGTAAGAATGACCTATTCGGATTCAACCTGATACTAGCAACAAACAAACCCATCCTGGCGTTTCCCCCTCGAGACCAAACGAGGAAGTCAACCGAGGAAACTCACACAGTTGGCAGTTTTACTTGTTCAGTTATAGTTGCGGCACTTTACTAGTCAGGTTTAGATAATCGTCCTGATAAAATAAGCAGTGGGCACTTTTAGTTAACCATTCCGTTGTAGTTGCAACAATTACTAATCGACATGATAGCATGATATAAACCCAAAACCCAGCAGTTGTTGGTACTTTTATTCAGCCATTTCGTTGTAGTTGCAATACTTACTAGTCAGATACAATGGTCGCAAGCAACAAACAAACAAGCAATTGTGGGCAGTATTAATTAGTCATTCCATTATAGTGAAGCTGATTAATAGTCATTATAAGTCAAATTTATAGCAGTAAACTTTAGTTATGCTTGTCTATGGTCGAGATACTGTGCTCCAAGTCGTCCATATCCGCGGACACGGCTTTCAGAAAGTTTTACCCGGCCGGGGTGCACCAATAGCAACACACACTCGATCAACCTCGGAAAAAACAAATCAAAACCCAACGAGGCTTTCACGACTGAACAATCACAGATTCGAATATTTGTGGGCCACCCTTAAGTAGATTCCGCAACGGCTAGTCGACTCGAGACGGCCTCAAGGTTTGGGTGGACGGCGAAACGATCGCCGAAGTGTGGCTGGGCTTGTCGATACCGCGTAAACGTGTCCCGATCCTAACAAGACAAAGTGCTCTCGCACAATTTAAATACAGAAAGTAGCATGGCATAAGTACAGGATAGTAAATAAAACATCAAACTAGTTTGTGGCCCCAAGAAATAAGATGAATCAAGCTCGCTCGGGGGTCCCATATACCTCCCGGATGTGGATAGCGCGATAAAACAAGGAACAGGTATCAAGTACTCGGGGTCTTACGGGACACAAGTGGGCGTTCGGAAACCAAATATTTTCTATCACCCACCGATGCCTCTGCTTATTCAATTTTAGTTGTTAAACAGAAATTAAAGTGACGATAAGTAAAACTAGAATCTTCTCCAACATCAACATGCGGCAATACATCAACAACTGTGGCATATGACGACACATATCAGCACTTGAGCAAGCAACTACGACGCGCAAGTCCAACTATCTACCAAACAACAGGTAATAGGATGTGTCCAAGGCAATATAGGGCTGCACGGTATAACACAGGTACGGAAACTAGAGCATCGCAACACAGGTAGCAAATAGATCAACAGGAGGGAATAAAGACTATAAAAGTAAGATAGGTAGAAAGGGGGAGATGCTCGCCTGAAAACATTGTCGAAGGGTTCATCCGAAGATCGGGGCGAAGCTCACATCAACTCAACGGCCTTATCCGCGAAGAAGCAAATCACTAGAAGGAACACCGGATGCAATATTTAATACTACGGCAGAAGATCGGCATGATGCACGCATGATGGATGACATGGCAAAGGTGCGATGCAATTAGGTCATATTAAGCGGAACCGGGGTCCCGGCAATTAATTATATGATTCAAGTTGTTTAGCTACCCCGCAATTTAAATGTTGTTTTAACAAGGCAAGATTATAGTACTGGTTCGCTACACAAGTTTAAATGAGGCCGATACGAGACTAGATTTGCCCGCATATGGGCCCCATATTTAATTATTAGGTGAATCGACAAAAGGCCCCAAACCACAGATATGCATGCGAGTATGACAATTCAATATGCAATCAAGTTGTTATTATGTTATAAAATAGGGTCCGAGGAAAAGGGGTCACACATCAGAGTCTCGACGGTCTTGGGGTTCCAGGGTTCGGGGTTCGACAGGGTCCAGGGTCCGGTCTCGGGGTCCAGGGTTCGACGGGATCGACGAGGTTTCGACGGAAGCGTTCTCGGACTCCGGGGTCGTTCTCGGTATCGGGGCAGATCTTGTCGCATCGGGGTCTCGATGTCCGGGGAGCAGAACTTGGGTGTCGGGCGACGGCTTCTCCCGTCGCCGTCGTTCTTGTCGTGGCGAAGCTCTTGTCGGGTCCGCGCCCTCGAGTCGGTCTCAGCATTCGGGACGAAGCACTTGTCGCACCGGAGTCTCGGTGTCCGGGGTGAAGTACTCGGCGTTCTCGAGGGAGCACTCGTCGTATCCGTGGCGGCGACCTTGGCGTTCCGGGTTCGGGCCTTGGCGCTTCGGACCGGTCTTCAGAGGTCCAGGAAGGCGATCTTGGCGCTCGGGTTCGGCGGTCGGTCCTCGGACTCCGTGAACGGGGCATCAGAGTACCCAAGTCCGTGTGGCGATCTTGTAGTTCCGAGGGTTTTTCTCCGAGTCGGTGATGCGTCCGGGTGGTAGGTCTTGGATACCGGTGTCATCGAGTTCCATCCGCATGGTCGCCGAAACTCGCATCAACGCAGATCTTGGCGACAAAAGGCGCCGGGGCTCGACGGTCTTGTGCTTCGGAGTGAGAACGAGGTCGCTGGTGCCGCCGGTTCGAGACGCTGGGTGGTCATCGGAACCGCGAGGCGTCGCGAACGCATCTTGGCCGAGGACGAGCACCGGGCGACCATGCCCGAGCACCGAGGAGCGGCGATGGCGATGGGGACGCAGCCAAGACCGCCAGGCCACGCTGGGTGACGGCGGGCGCAGAGGCGGCCGAGGCCGGAAGGCGCTGGCGACGAGCAGCCGGCCGGCTCTGGCGACGAGCGGCCGGAGGTCGGGGTGATGGCCGGAGGCGCCGCGACGAGCTTGTCGGGAGGCGCGCAGCGAGGTGCGGCCGGAGGGCGGTTGCGCTGGCGCGCAGCGCAGCACGGGCCGGAGGCGGCCAGCGCGAGAGCGCGGCGGAGGGACGCGGTGCCGCGCGCGGGCGGGCGCAGTGCTCGAGAGGGCGAGTGGACGGAAGGCAGCGGAGAGGACGGGCAGCGCGGGCGGCGTGGCTGGGGTCATGGCGAGCGCGAGGAGGGCCGGAGGCGCGGCCGGAGAGATGGGAAGGCGCCGCGGTCGCTGGGACGGGAGGCGGCGCCGGAGGTCGGCCGGCGGGGGCTTGACGATGCGGGTGAGGCGCGGCCATGCGCAGAGCGGGCATGGAGGAGAGGAAGGGTCGGGGCGGCTCAAGGCCGCCTGGGGTTCTGGTCAGGGCGGCGGAGGGAGCTCGGCTCCGGCGAGGCGAGAGAGGGGAGCGGGGACGCGGGTGGAGCTGGGTGGAGGGGAAGCCAACGGGGGGGAAGGAGGAGGTGGCCGCCGGAGGGAGGGCGGAGGTTGGCTCGCGCGCGGGGAGAGAGAAAACGTGGAGAGGGAAAAGAGGAAGAAGGTGGGGAGGCGGGTCCCACGGGGTGGGCCAGGTGGGGCCGTGCGCGGGGCAGAGGGGTAGGGGATCCTGTGTGGAGGTTGTGTGCGTGTGTGCTGTGTGGGTGGGTGTGGGTCTGGTGGAAGAGGAGGGGGAGAGATGGAGAGTGGGGGTAGGATTAGGTGTCAGAATCTGATTGGGTGGGGGTTTGGGGTGTGCTGAGGTGGCGAGAGCTGATTGGAGGGAGTGAGGTGGAGGGTTGGGTTGGGTAGATAGCTGGGTAGGTCTAGGTTTTTACAGGGCGGGTTAGATGGACCGTTTTAAAAACAGGGTGGTCGTTCGGGTCTACTCGGCCCGTTCGACTGCCCCACTAAAATAAATATAAATTTTATTTATTTCAACCAAAGCTTTTGCAAACCGATATCGGGCAAACAAAATATTCCGGCGACCCGGATTTTGATGTTTGAATAAAAGATGGGGCGTTTTAGAAAACGAAACGGGCTTTGCGAAAATAGTTTTGGCAAACAATGCATGATGATGACGATGCAATGCACAAATTCAACGCGATTTTCTAGTAGTGGTTTTGCGGGATGCCACAAGGTAGTGGTAATAGCAGCAACTCCCACAATCTCTCCACCATGGACTTCATCATCATCTTCATCCGTGCCCAAAAGGTATTCTTCATGGACCACTATTGCTCGTTCCTTGTTGGCGACGTTCTTGACGGCGTAGTTCTTGTTCAAAGGATGAGGAGGTCTTGACTTGATCTTGCGAATGAGACGACCACCATTGTCTTCACGGTTCTCAAAGGGACACTTGGTCACGAAGTGACTCCTGTCGTTGCAATTGTAGCATGACCTTGCCTTGGGAGACTTGTTGGGTGAGTTGAATCTTGAGTTGTCCCTTGACCTTGACTTGAGCCGGACTTGTTCCAAAAGTCCCTTGAAGCGAGAGCAAGATGTTCGTTGAAGGCACACTTGAGATCCTCTTGAGACCACTCACTTGATGTATCATCATCATCAACTTCAATAGCCTTGGCCTTCAAAGCAAGATTCACTTTGGTTGACCCAATGGCCCTAGCACGGGCGGACTCCGCATTCTTCTTGGCAATGGTCATGGCAATTACTTCACTAAAGACTTCTTGTGAGGTCATTAGGTGAAAGTTGGTTCTTCCCTTGATAGAGTTGAGCTTTTGTTCTTCAAACGGAAGGAGAGCTTGAATGAACTTCCTCTTCATGAACTTGTCATCAGCATAGGTGGCCCCAAGATCCCTCATAGTGCAACAAAGGACCTTGAGCCGCCTATACATGTCTTCGGGGGTCTCAACATCTTGCATAGCGAAACCATCGCACTCGTTGTTGACTTCATCAAACTTGGAGCTTTGGATGCTTGCATTCCCAACAAAGAGCTCGGTGAGTTGATCCCATGCTCCCTTGGTGGTGTCGAATTGGCGAATGTGAGCAAAGTCCTTTGGAGTCAAAGCCTTTTGAATCATCCCCAAAGTTGTGGCATTGAGTTGCTTGTCCACCACTTCACCTCGTGCCAACTTCTTTGGGTCATATGGAGAGAACCCATCCTCCATAATCCTCATTAACTCAATAGAAGAGCTGGAAATATGTGAGTGCATTAGATATTGCCAATTGGCAAAATTTGAAGTATCTAACATAGGTGGTGCTCCTTGAGGAATGATGTGTGGCATGGGAATGGGTGAATCCGGAGTGTACTTTGGCGGTGGGGGTACCGCCGAGTAGTCCTTTCCTCCATTTTCCTCTTTGGAAGTTGAGTTCTCGGGCTCCTCGGTGTTCTCACTTGGAACCTTGGTAGATGTTTGAGCAACAAAACCAAGTCCCACGTGAGTGGTGACGGCCGTGGGATTCACCCCAGGGGCAGTCACCGTAACGGTGGGAGGAAGCTCGGTGGTTTGGGGTGTGTCAAGAGAAACCATGGGGTTTGGCTTGAGAGACTGCAAGATAGTCATCATTTCCTCAAACCTGGACATCATGGATGACTCCAATTGCTTGAGGTCATCCATAGTGTCCAAGCTCTTGGGGTTTTCGGTTTCACTACCCTCTTCGTCGGCCATTGTCTCTTAGGCGGTAAAGCCCAAAATAAGAGCCTTGGCTCTGATACCAATTGAAAGTACCGACTTGATATGACTAGAGGGGGGGTGAATAGGCGACTACCAAATTTTAATTTGTTTCACACTTTTAGGCTTAACGAGAAGGAACGTTATCTAGATCTGCAACTAGGTGAACAACCTAAATGCAAGATAACTTACAACAACCACAAGAACGGTAAAGGACAAGAAGTAAATGAAGGGAACAAAGTAACCGGAGCAGGGACATGGAGATATAATTCCTGTAGTTCACTCCCAAGGAGCTACGTCTACGTTGGAGAGGTGTCGGGGCCACACAAGGTCACTCGAGCGCCACAAAGGCCTCACCTTCTTCTCCGGTGAGCTCCCCCACAAAGGAGGCCTCACAATCCACTAACCGGTGACCTTGAAGGCGCCAACCGAAACCTTTACAACAAGGTTGAGGGGGAAGCTCCACAACTCAATTGGAGGCCCTCAACGACACCGCAGATCTTTACAACACAATCCTTAGCTCTGAGGATGCCCTACACCGTCTAGGGTTTCAAGAAACCCAAGAGCAATAAGATCCACAAAGGATAGGTGGGGGAAATCAAAATTTCTTTGGTGGAAGTGTAGATCTAGGTTTGGGTGGACGGCTGTGAACGACTGGGAACCCGAAAGTGTGGCTGGGCTTGTCGACACCGCGGAATCGTGTCCCGCTCCTAAACAGTACAGTGTGCTCCTCGCACAATCGTAAATAAAGCAGTAGCATGGCATAAGTACAGGATAGTAAAAACACCTCAAACTAGTTTGTGGCCCCAAGAAATAAGACGGAATCAAGCTCTGGCTAAGGGGGGCCCATACTCCCCATATGTGGATAGCGCGATAAATCAAGGAACAGTGTATCAAGTACTGGATCTTACGGACACAAGTGGGCTCGAAACCAAATATTATCTATCACCCACCGATGCCTCTCGCTTATTCAATTTTAGTTGTTAAACAGAAATTAAAGTGACGATAAGTAAAGCTAGAATCATCTCCAACAACATCATGCGGCAATACATCAAGAATCGTGGCATATGGCGACACACATCAGCACTTGAGCAAGCAACTACGACGCGCAAGTCCAACTATCTACCAAACAACAGGTAATAGGATGTGTCCAAGGCAATATAGGGCTGCACGGTATATCACAGGTACGGAAACTAAGCATCGCAACACAGATAGCAAAAGATCAACAGGAGGGAAGTAAATACTATAAAAGTAAGATAGGTAGAAAGGGGAAGATGCTCGCCTGAAAACATTGTCGAAAGGTGCGACCGAAGATCGGGGCGAAGCTCACATCAACTCAACGGCCTTATCCGCGAAGAAGCAAAACACTAGAAGAAACACCGGATGCAATATTTAATACAACGACAGAAGATCGGCATGATGCATGTATGATGCATGGCATGGTAAAGGTGCGATGCAATTAGGTCATATTAAGCGGAACCGGGGTCCCGACAATTAGTTAGGTGGTTCATGTTATTTAGAAGGCCCGCAATTTCTATGTTGTATTAACAGGCAGAAGATAGTACCGGGTTCGCTACACAAATTTAAATGAGGCCGATATGAGACTAGATTTGCCCGCATATGGGCCCCATATTTAATTATGAGGTGAAGCGGCATAAGGCCCCCAAACCACATGAATGTATGCATGCAAGACAATCATTATGCGACAAGTTGTATTATGTTGTAAAATAGGGTTCGGGAGAAAGGTTCACATTTAGGGTTCGGCGATCTTGTTAGGGTTCCGGGTTCGACAGGTCCGTGGTTCGACGTTCCGTTCGGCATCGGGTAGGTCTTGGCGCATCCGGTGCGGGACTTGGGGTCATGTTGACGGTCATGGCGTTAGGGATGTTCGGTGTCCGGTGAAGCACTCGGCGTTCTACGGTTCCACGCCGACGGCCTTGGTTTCCTTGATGGAGAACTTGGTGTGTCCGGCTCGGTGTCCATGGATCCGAGAGGAAGAACTTGTCGCCCCAGGTTCCATATCGGCCTTCTCGTGTCTCGCGGTGAAGTGCTTGTCGCCTTTGTGGCGAGCTTGGCGGTCATCGGGTTCGGCCATGGCGATGGCATGAACCGGGTGTTGACCTTGCTTCTCGGTGAGGGACTCGGCGCCCTGCGGAGTTCCCGGGTGTCAACGCCGAACTTGGTTCCATGCCGCTAGATCCTCGGGTCGAGGTCGTCATGCTTCCGACACTAGCATCTCTGGATCCACTTATGCCACCCATACTAGACAAACTCCAACCAGTGGAACACGTCTCGCACGGATTTTGGCTCGAGCACCTTATGGTCGAGTTGCAGCGGGAGGCGACGAGCACGAGCGGCGGTACTTGGGCCGACGAGGTCGCGCGGGGCGGCGCTCGCAGAGGGTCGGTGACGAGGATGAAGGCACCGCCACGGCAGCGCTCGCAGGTCGGGAACTCGCAGACGCCGCGGTCGGCTCGGGTTGGAAGGTGCAGCGCCACGGGCGACGGTGAGCGGACGCGCGAGGGTGGCTCGGCGGCGCGGACGAGGCGGCGGCGGCGCAGGCGCGGGCGAGGGGTCGACGCGTGGCGAGCCGGCACGGCTCGGCGGGCGGGAGCGGTGGCCGAGGACGGAGGGGCCCAGCACGGGTCGGCGGAGGTCGCGGCGGCCGGGACGTGGTGGAGAGGCGGAGCGACGGCGGGAGGCGCGCTGAGGTGGCGGCGCGGTCGAGGCGAGCCGTGGAGACTGGCGGGCGCGCGGCAAGGTGGGGACGTGAGCCGGGCGACGGCGCGCAGACGCTGGGCGGGTGGAGGCGGCTGGGCGCAGCGTGGCTCGGGGCTCTGCGGGCGGCTCGCATGGACGAGACGCTGGCCAAGGCGGCTGGCCAGCCGCTGCGGGCGGGAAGGGCCACCTGGCAGGATGCGGGTGAGAGGAGGTCGCTGCAATGGGGAGGGTGGAGAGGCGCCTGGGTCGGGCCATGGCGGGTAGCACGGAGAGGAGGGGCTGGGCTGATGCACAGGACGCCGAGGTGGGGTGCGGCGCTGGGGCGGTGTGCGAGGAAGAAGAGAGGACGGTGGGCGGGCATGGTGGGCCGCTAGGTGGGTCCACAGGTGGCCGGCTTGGTGAGTGGCGCGGCGTAAAGCGGGTGGCAGGAGTTGGTCCGCCTGGAGGTGGGCCAGGACGGTGAGGTCCCAGGCAGAGAGAGAGCGGTAGGGGGCTGGTCAGCGTGTGCGTGTAGCGCATGTGTGGAGTGGCTTGTGAGGAGAGAGAAAGGGAAGAGGAGGTGGGGTGATGTGGCATAGAGGATTGGTGGAGGGAGAGGTGTCTTGAGGTGGCGGCAGGATAGGAGGGAGTGGTGGAGGGTGAGAGGGTAGATTCTGGGTAGTCAGAGGATTTAGATGGGGCGGCAGTTGGACCGATTTTAAAATATGGGGTGGTCGTCGGTCACTTCTGCTCGATCGCTTCCGCTAAAATAAATTACATATTTTATTTATTTCAAACAAGGTTTTCAAACCGATAACGGACAAAACAAAATAACTGGGACCCGGTTTTGGCTTGAATAAAAGGCAGGCGTTTAGAAAAACAACACGGCTTTGCAAACATAGTTTTGGCAAACAATGCATGATGATGACGATGCAATGCACAAATTCAAAGCGATTTTCTAGTAGTGGTTTTGGGATGCCACAATTCGACACCACTAACAATGGATCTCCCTCGAGATCCGCCTCATGGTTCCGGAAGGAAGGTCGGCGCCTTCTCGCTTCGTGTAGATCCTGCGACACCACTAACAAGGGTCGTTGTCCGTGATCGCCGAGGAAACTCCGGTAACAAAAAGATCGGCGAGGTATCAACAAATATAGCCACCTCTATCTTCTGGAAAGAGGGAACCGATGCATTCTCATCAACTTCAATGTACAAAAGCGAATAGAAAGGGTAGTCGGCGTGGGGGCCAATCCATCACGCACCCAAACTATTACTCCGCACAATCCGTCGAAAAGAGTGCAACCATTCTCGAATCGATCAAGATCTCGATGCGAGGTTGAACAAGGAGCGGCGTGCTCGGCATCGGATCTCGCATAGATGAGGTCATCGCGTCGGAAAACACGGATAACACGACAAGGAACAAAGAATGGCACTGCATTTAAGGATTCTCGAAGCATGAAGACCGGATGTAGCAACACCGTTATCTGAAGAGGAAGCGAAACCCTGAAGGTACGACGGAAACCCAACCACGAGAAATCCTGGACTCGAAGAAAAGATAAGAGGTAGATTCAAATCACGCAGGGGTAAGAGGAGAATAGCAGAGGGGTAAGGAATAAATTCAGACCTAATCAGAACTATCCAACCGATTTTCAAAAATAGTTTGACACTCTACTTCGGCCGTTAGCTAGGTTATCCTACAGGCTGGACTTGTGGGGTATCGCAACTGCTGAGCTCTGATACCACTCTGTAACACCCTCAGAATCGGACCTATGCAAGTTTGAGCAAAATTCGCCAAACCCGCATAGAAACGATTCAAAGGTGCACCAGCACTTCGTGCGGGTGGAAACGAGTAATAACATTACACAAATCCTCGATGGGACCCACGTAAGCAGATATATATACTGACTCAAAGAGTCAAGAATACGATATAATATACAAAGATCCAAATCACCTTGAAAGCGATGGGGCGTCCGACTACGGACAAGATGCAAATGGGGCTAAGAGCCTCAAGAATAACCAATGGCGCCCATAACCCTGCCCGGCCAAGCCGGAAGGTAACCTCGCTAACGTCGATCTCAAAACCTGCTTAAACAAAAGGGGACAAAGGCAAGCAGAAAAACAAAGGAGCGCCAAGATCGAGGCCAAGACACGGCGAGGCTAGAATTCAAGGTCCTCGCCTACATAGGTATGGTGGACTGAAGCGGCAGCGGCAGCATGCACTAAACAACCTATAGAGACTCGATACAACTGGCGGTTATCAGAGAGAGGTGAGAAAGACCTATTCGGATCCAACCTGAAGCTAACACCAAACAAACCCATCCTGGTTTTTCCCCCTCGAGACCAAACGAAGAAGTCAACCGAGGAACTCACACCGTTGGCAGTTTTACTTATTCAGTTATCGTTGCAGCAATTACTAGTCAGATTTAGATAATCATCCTGATAAAATAAGCAGTGGGCACTTTTAGTTAATCATTCCGTTATAGTTGCAGCAATTACTAATCAGATCCAGATAACATGATATAAACCCAAAGCCCAGCAGTTGTTGGTACTTTTATTCAGCCATTTCGTTGTAGTTGCAATACTTACTAGTCAGATACATTTGTCGCAAGCGACAACCAAACAAGCAATTGTGGGCAGTATTAATTAGCCATTCCATTATAGTGAAGCTGATTACTAGTCATTATAAAGTCAAATTTATAGCAGTAAACTTTAGTTATGCTTGTCTATGATCGAGATCATGCTCCAAGTCGTCCATAACCATGACACGGCTTTCAGAAAGTTTTAACCCGGCCGGGGTGCACAAATAGCAACACACACACGATCAACCTCGGAAAAACCAAATCAAAACCCAACGAGGTCTCACGACAGAGCAATCACAAGATTCAGAAATATTTCAGGGGGCCACCCCTTAAGTAGAACCCGCAACGGAGTAAGCAAGCTCCGAGACGGCCTCAAGGTTTGGGTGGACGGTTGTGAACGACTGGGAACCCGAAAGTGTGGCTGGGCTTGTCGACACCGCGGAATCGTGTCCCGCTCCTAAACAGTACAGTGTGCTCCTCGCACAATCGTAAATAAAGCAGTAGCATGGCATAAGTACAGGATAGTAAAAACACCTCAAACTAGTTTGTGGCCCCAAGAAATAAGACGGAATCAAGCTCTGGCTAAGGGGGGCCCATACTCCCCATATGTGGATAGCGCGATAAATCAAGGAACAGGTATCAAGTACTCGGGATCTTACGGGACACAAGTGGGCGTTCGGAAACCAAATATTATCTATCACCCACCGATGCCTCTGCTTATTCAATTTTAGTTGTTAAACAGAAATTAAAGTGACGATAAGTAAAGCTAGAATCATCTCCAACAACATCATGCGGCAATACATCAAGAATCGTGGCATATGGCGACACACATCAAGACTTGAGCAAGCAACTACGACGCGCTAAGTCCAACTATCTACCAAACAATGGTAATAGGATGTGTCCAAGGCAATATAGGGCTGCACGGTATATCACAGTGCGAAACTAAGCATCGCAACACGATAGCAAAAGATCAGGAGGGAAGTAAATACTATAAAAGTAAGATAGGTAGAAAGGGAAGATGCTCTTTGAAAACATTGTCGAAGGTGCGATCAAGATCGGTAAGCTCACATCAACTCAACGGCCTTATCCGCGAAGAAGCAAAACACTAGAAGAAACACCGGATGCAATATTTAATACAACGGCAGAAGATCGGCATGATGCATGTATGATGCATGGCATGGTAAAGGTGCGATGCAATTAGGTCATATTAAGCGGAACCGGGGTCCCGACAATTAGTTAGGTGGTTCATGTTATTTAGAAGGCCCGCAATTTCTATGTTGTATTAACAGGCAGAAGATAGTATCGGGTTCGCTACACAAATTTAAATGAGGCCGATATGAGACTAGATTTGCCCGCATATGGGCCCCATATTTAATTATGAGGTGAAGCGGCATAAGGCCCCCAAACCACATGAATGTATGCATGCAAGACAATCATTATGCGACAAGTTGTATTATGTTGTAAAATAGGGTTCGGGAGAAAGGTTCACACATTTAGGGTTCGGCGATCTTGTTAGGGTTCCGGGGTTCGACAGGGTCCAGGGTTCGATGGTTCCGTTCTCGCATCGGGTAGGTCTTGGCGCATCCGGGTGCGGACTTGGGGTCATGTTGACGGTCATGGCGTTCAGGGGGATGTTCTCGGTGTCCGGGTGAAGCACTCGGCGTTCTACGGTTCCACGTCGACGGCCTTGGTTTCCTTGATGGAGAACTTGGTGTGTCCGGCGGCTCGGTGTCCATGGATCCGAGAGGAAGAACTTGTCGTCCCAGGTTCCATATCGGCCTTCTCGGTGTCTCGCGGTGAAGTGCTTGTCGTCTTTGTGGCGAGCTTGGCGGTCATCGGGTTCGGCGCCGATGGCCGTTGGCGAACTGGGGTGTTGACCTTGCTTCTCGGTGAGGGACTCGAGCGTCCTTGCGGAGTTCCCGGGTGTTGTGGCATCCCGCAAAACCACTACTAGAAAATCGCGTTGAATTTGTGCATTGCATCGTCAACATCGTGCATAGTTTGCATAAAACTATTTTGCAAACCCCGTTTTGTTTTCCAAACGCCCCATATTTATTTAAAACGCCAAACCCCGGTTCGCCGGATTGTTTTGTTTTGGCCGCGAGCGATTTGCAAACGGTCCAATTAAACAAATAAAGTTTTGTTTTATTTTAGTAGGCGTCGAGCAGGCCAACCCGACCGAACGATCGCCCAGATTTTTCAGATCGGTCCAAACCTGTCCGCCCTAAATCCTAAACTCACCCAGCTCTACCCTCTCTCTCGCCACCTCACCCTCCAATCACGGTTTGACACATCAACCTTGCCCACCCTCACCCACTCACGCATTGCCACATGGCCCAACCCTCCCCTCTCTCCTCTCTCTCTCCCCGCCTACACGCACCTGCACCGAACACCCCACTCCCACTCAGCCCCCCACCCGACCCACACGCCACCCGCTCCCACCAACCCCTACCTGACTGGCCCATGGACCCACCCCCACGCTCCCGTCTCTCTCTCTTCTCCTCTCTCTTCCCCAGCCGCTCCCCACGCCTTGCACCGCCCCTCTCAGACCCTCCTGCCGCCACGGTCCACCCGGCAACGTCTCCGACCCCCTCCCTCCGTCCTCGCCTCTCCGCCTCCCTCTTCCCTGCTCGCTCCCTCGCCCCCCGCTCGCGCTGCTCCGCCTCTCCTGGCCTGCTCCAGCGCCGCTCCTCTCTGGCCCAGCAGCCTCTGCCGCTCTCCTCCTCGGGCTCCGCACCTCTTCCCCTCCGCGCCCCGCGCTCCTTCTCCGCCCGGCCGCCCTACCCGTCCCCCGCCCCGCTCCGCCCTGCAGCTCCGCCCGCCAGCCCGCCCACACTGTGCTGCCGCCGCGCCTGGCGCCCGCCTCTCTGCCCCACCTCCCGCCGCCCGCCCACCCGTCCTCCGCCAGGACCCGCCGGCCCCGCCTGCCACCGCCTCCTCGCAGCGCCAGCCTCGCGCCTTGCGCCACCCCGCTCCCGCGCCGCCTCCGCCGCCTCCGGCCGGGCGCGCGCCGCCGCGAGTCCCCTCCTCACCGTCGACCTGCACCGCAGCCAGGAGCCGCCCCACGTCCCCAGTCTCCACCAACCGCAGCCGCTGCGGGCGCCCTCTCCGACCGTTTCGGTTCAGAGGCGTGTTCCTGTGTTGCTAGCCCAAGTACTACAGTAACTTTTGGAGATGTGACCAAGGGTTTCAAGAAAAACCGTCAAGAACTCCACGTAGTTTCGGATGCGACAAGGTCCCCTCGGAGCTGTCAAGGTCGCCAAGAACCCCGTACCCGAAGACCGATCCTCGAAGACCGGATTCTAGGCACGCCAAGACCGAACCCGGAGATCTCCGTCACGGAACACCATGATCGCCAACCCGGAACGCCAAGTGCTCCTTTCCGGACCCGAAGACCAACGGTTAAGTTCACCACCGACAAAAGACGGGCTACGAGATCTACTTCGCGGGCACATGCGACAAGAAGTACCCCAACCTCAGACGCCAAGCACTGCACCCCGACATCGAGACCCCGACACGACAAGTGCTTCCACCTGAACGCCATGACCGACAACGTGCCCCGAGACCCCGGATGCGCCAAGACCTACCCCGTACCGAGAACGAGAGAACGATCCCGCCGGAGACGACCCCGTCGAAACCCTGGACCCCGAGACCGACCCCGGAGCCCTAACAAGATCGCCGAACCCCTAATGTGTGAACCCTTCCCGAAACCCTATTTTACAACATAATAACAACTTGATTGCATATTGAATTGTCATACTCGCATGCATCTTATCTGTGGGTTGGGGGCCTTCCGCCGATTCACCTAATAACTAAATATGGGGCCCATATGCGGGCAATTCTAGTCTCATATCGGCCTCATTTAAACTTGTGTAACGAACCGGTATTTTATCTTGCCTTGTTATAACAACATTTAAATTGCGGGGGATCTAAACAACATGAACCATCTAATTAATTGTCGGGACCCCGGTTCCGTTTAATATGACCTAATTGCATCGCACCTTGCCATGCCATACATCATACAAGCATCATGCCGATCTTCTGTCGTTATATTAAATATTGCATCCGGTGTTTCTTCTAGTGTTTTGCTTCTTCGCGGATAAGGCCGTTGAGTTGATGTGAGCTTCGCCCGATCTTGGGAAAACCCTTCGACAATGTTTTCGTAGCATCTCCCCTTTCTACCTATCTTACTTTTATAGTATTTACTTCCCTCCTGTTGATCTATTGCTATCTGTGTTGCGATGCTTTAGTTTCCGTACCTGTGATATTCCCTGCAGCCCTATATTGCCTTGGACACACCCTATTGCCTGTTGTTTGGTAGCTAGTTGGTCTTGCGCGTCGCCGTCGCTTGCTATAGTGCTGATGTGTGTCGCCATATGCCACAGTTGCTGATGTATTGCCGCATGCTGATGTTGGAGATGAATACTAGTTTTACTTATTGTTCACTTTACTTTCTGTTTAACAACTAAAATTGAATAAGCAGAGGCATCGGTGGGTGATAGATAATATTTGGTTTCCGAACGCCCACTTGTGTCCCGTAAGACCCCGAGTACTTGATACATTCCTTGATTTTTGCGCTATCCACATCCGGAGGTATATGGGACCCCTGAGCGAGCTTGATTCCGTCTTATTTCTTGGGGCCACAAACTAGTTTGAGGTTTTATTTACGATCCTGTACTTATGCCATGTTTTATCGCTTTATTTACGATTGTGCGAGGTTGCACTGCATCTTTAGGTAAACGGATGTTTTCAGGTATCGGCAGTCCCGATTGGGGACCTGCATCGCTTCTGACCATCGACGTAAACCTTGAGTCCGTCTCGAGCTTGCTTACTCGTTATGGTATACTCAAGGGTGGCCCCTGAAATATTTCGAATCTGTGATTGTTCAATCGTGAAAGCCTCGTTGGGTTTTGATTTGGTTTTCCGAGGTTGATCGGCGTGTGTTGCTATTGGTGCACCCGGCCGGGTTAAAACTTTCAAAGCCGTGTCCGCGGATATGGACGACTTGGAGCACAGTATCTCGATCATAGACAAGCATAACTAAAGTTTACTGCTATTAATTTGACTTATAATGACTAGTAATCAGCTTCACTATAACGGAATGGCTAATTAATACTGCCCACCAATTGCTTGTTTGGTTGTCGCTTGCGACAAATGTATCTGACTAGTAAGTACTGCAACTACAACGAAATGGCTGAATAAAAGTACCAACAACTGCTGGGTTTATGGGTTTTCTCATGTTAACTGTATCTGACTAGTAAGTGTTGCCACTACAACGGAATGATTAAATAAAAGTGCCCACTGTTTACTTTATCAGGATGATTATCTAAACCGACTAGTAATTCTTAGAACGATAATCGAATAAATAAAACGCCAGCGGTGTGAGTTCCTCGGTTGACTTCCTCGTTTGGTCTCGAGGGAAACACCGGGATGGGTTTTGTTTGGTGTTAGCTTCGGTTGGATCCGGTTAGGTCATTCTTACCCCTCTCGATAAGCGCCGTGTATCGAGTCTCTATAGGTTGTTTAGTGCATCTTGCCGCCGCTCGATCCACCATACCTATGTGGCGAGGACCGAATTCTAGCCTCGCTGTCTTGGCCTCGATCGACGCTCCTTCTTTGTTTTCTTTGCCTTTGTCGGCACCCTTTTGTTAAGCAGGTTTTGAGATCGACGCCGTTAGCGTGGTTACCCTTCCGGCTTGGCACAGGTTATGGGCGCCATTGGTTATTCTTCGGGCTCTTAGCCCCATTTGCATCTTGTCCGTAGCGGACGCTCTATCGTTTTCAAGGTGATTTGGATCTTTGTATATTATATCGTATTCTTGACTCTCGAGTCATTGCTATATATATCTGCATGGGTCCCATCGAGGACTGTTGTGTAATGTTATTACTTCGTTTTCCACCCGCACGAAAGTGCCTGGTGGGCACCTTTGAATCGTTTCTATGCGGGTTTGGTGAAATTTGCCCGAACTTGCATAGGTCCGATTCTGAGGGTGTTACAGAGTGGTATCAGAGCTCAGCAGTTACGATACCCCACAAGTCCAGCCTGTAGGATAACCTAGCTAACGGCCGAAGTAGAGTGTCAAAACTATTTTGAAAATCGGTTGGATAGATCTGGTTAGGTCTGCTTTTATTCCATACCCTCTGCTATTCTCCTCTTACCTCGACGTGTTTGGAATCTGCTCTCTTACCTTATCTTCGAGTCCAGGACTTCTCGTGGTGGGTTTTCCGTCGTACCTTCAGGGTTTCGTTTCCTCCTATGGTAAAGGTGTTCTACTATCCGGTGTTCATGCTATCCGAGGAATCCGTCTTCCGTGGAATCATTCTTTGTTCCTTGTTTGTTCCTTCCGGTGTTTTCCGACGCGACGACATCCTCTACGCCAGATCCGATGTAGAGTCTGCATCACCCCTTTGATCCGAACCTTGCTTGTCGAGATCTTCAGTCTGAATCTTGAGGGTTGGTTGCATAATCTGTCTATTCGTGTACAGAGTAATGCTTTGAGTGCGGGATGGAGTCGCGACCATACCACTACTCTTAACATTCGCTTTTGTACATTGAATGGTGGATCAATGCAATTTTACTCCTTCCATGGAAGTTAGAGGTGGCCTTACCCTTTAACTTCGTCCGTTGTTTTCCGGAGTGTTCTCTTGATGACCAGGACAACGACCTCTTGTTAGTGGTGTCGCGAAGATCTACATGATGCGAGAAGACGGAGAACGCCGACCTTCCTTCCGGTACCATGAGGCGGATCTCGAGGGCGAGATCCCTTGTTAGTGGTGTCGAATTGTGGCATCCCGCAAAACCACTACTAGAAAATCGCGTTGAATTTGTGCATTGCATCGTCAACATCGTGCATAGTTTGCATAAAACTATTTTGCAAACCCCGTTTTGTTTTCCAAACGCCCCATATTTATTTAAAACGCCAAACCCCGGTTCGCCGGATTGTTTTGTTTTGGCCGCGAGCGATTTGCAAACGGTCCAATTAAACAAATAAAGTTTTGTTTTATTTTTAGTAGGGGCAGTCGAACGGGCCAACCCGACCCGAACGACCGCCCCAGATTTTTCAGATCGGTCCAAACCTGTCCCGCCCCTAAATCCTAAACTCACCCAGCTCTCTACCCTCTCTCCCTGGCCACCTCACCCCCTCCAATCACGGTTTGACACATCAACCTTGCCCACCCCTCACCCACTCACGCAGTGCCACATGGCCCAACCCTCCCCCTCTCTCTCCTCTCCCCCGCTACACGCACCTGCATCAACACCCCACTCCCACTCAGCCCCGGACCCACACGTCACCAGCCCGCTCCCACCAACCCCTCGGGACCCACCCCCCACGCGCTCCCGTCTCTCTCTTCTCCTCTCTCTTCCCCAGCCTCCCCCCGGCCTTGCCCGCAGCCCTCTCCGCAACCTCCTGCCGCCACCACGGTCCACCTGACGCGTCTCAGGCCTCGCCTCCGCTCGTCCTCGCCGCCTCCCTCTTCCCCGTCTGGCTCGCTCCCCCGCTCTGCCTCCGCGCCTGCTCACTGGCCTTCCGCCTCCTCTCTGGCAGCCCAGCTGCTCCTGCGTCGCCTCTCCCTCGCTGGCCGCACCTCTTCCCCTCCCGCCCATGGCCCCTCCTCGCCCGGCCCGCCCCGCATGAGCCTCCTCCGCCTGCAGCTCCGCCAGCTCGCCGCCACAGTGCCGTCGCCAGCCCATGGCCAAGGCTGCCGCTACCCACCTCCCGCCGCCTGCTCCCGCCACCCGTCCTCATGGCAGACCCGCCCCGCCTACCGCCCCTCCTCGCAGCCGCCCGCCGCCCTCGCGCCTTGCGCCACCCGCCTCCGCCTCTCCGGCGCCTTGCCAGTCCCCTCCTCACCGTCGACCTGCACCGCCGCCAGGGGCCGCCCCACGTCCCCAGGCTCCACCAACCGCAGCCGCTGCGGGCGCCCTCTCCGACCGTTTCGGTTCAGAGGCGTGTTCCTGTGTTGCTAGCCCAAGTACTACAGTAACTTTTGGAGATGTGACCAAGGGTTTCAAGAAAAACCGTCAAGAACTCCACGTAGTTTCGGATGCGACAAGGTCCCCTCGGAGCTGTCAAGGTCGCCAAGAACCCCGTACCCGAAGACCGATCCTCGAAGACCGGATTCTAGGCACGCCAAGACCGAACCCGGAGATCTCCGTCACGGAACACCATGATCGCCAACCCGGAACGCCAAGTGCTCCTTTCCGGACCCGAAGACCAACGGTTAAGTTCACCACCGACAAAAGACGGGCTACGAGATCTACTTCGCGGGCACATGCGACAAGAAGTACCCCAACCTCAGACGCCAAGCACTGCACCCCGACATCGAGACCCCGACACGACAAGTGCTTCCACCTGAACGCCATGACCGACAACGTGCCCCGAGACCCCGGATGCGCCAAGACCTACCCCGTACCGAGAACGAGAGAACGATCCCGCCGGAGACGACCCCGTCGAAACCCTGGACCCCGAGACCGACCCCGGAGCCCTAACAAGATCGCCGAACCCCTAATGTGTGAACCCTTCCCGAAACCCTATTTTACAACATAATAACAACTTGATTGCATATTGAATTGTCATACTCGCATGCATCTTATCTGTGGTTGGGGGCCTTCCGATTCACCTAATAACTAAATATGGGGCCCATATGCGGGCAATTCTAGTCTCATATCGGCCTCATTTAAACTTGTGTAACGAACCGGTATTTTATCTTGCCTTGTTATAACAACATTTAAATTGCGGGGGATCTAAACAACATGAACCATCTAATTAATTGTCGGGACCCCGGTTCCGTTTAATATGACCTAATTGCATCGCACCTTGCCATGCCATACATCATACAAGCATCATGCCGATCTTCTGTCGTTATATTAAATATTGCATCCGGTGTTTCTTCTAGTGTTTTGCTTCTTCGCGGATAAGGCCGTTGAGTTGATGTGAGCTTCGCCCCGATCTTCGGGGAAAACCCTTCGACAATGTTTTCAGGCGAGCATCTCCCCCTTTCTACCTATCTTACTTTTATAGTATTTACTTCCCTCCTGTTGATCTATTGCTATCTGTGTTGCGATGCTTTAGTTTCCGTACCTGTGATATTCCCTGCAGCCCTATATTGCCTTGGACACACCCTATTGCCTGTTGTTTGGTAGCTAGTTGGTCTTGCGCGTCGCCGTCGCTTGCTATAGTGCTGATGTGTGTCGCCATATGCCACAGTTGCTGATGTATTGCCGCATGCTGATGTTGGAGATGAATACTAGTTTTACTTATTGTTCACTTTACTGCTTAACAACTAAAATTGAATAAGCGAGAGGCATCGGTGGGTGATAGATAATATTTGGTTTCGAGCACTTGTGTCCCGTAAGACCCCGAGTACTTGATACTGTTCCTTGATTTTGCGCTATCCACATCCGGAGGTATATGGGACCCCCGAGCGAGCTTGATTCCGTCTTATTTCTTGGGGCCACAAACTAGTTTGAGGTTTTATTTACGATCCTGTACTTATGCCATGTTTCTTCGCTTTATTTACGATTGTGCGAGGTCACTTTAATCTTTGTTAGGTAAACGGATGTTTTCGTGTATCGACAGTCCCGATTGGGGACTTTGTCGTTCTGACCATCGACGTAAACCTTGAGTCCGTCTCGAGCTTGCTTACTCCGTTCGGGTATACTCAAGGGTGGCCCCCTGAAATATTTCTGAATCCTGTGATTGTTCAGTCGTGAAAGCCTCGTTGGGTTTTGATTTGGTTTTTCCGAGGTTGATCGAGCGTGTGTTGCTATTGGTGCACCCCGGCCGGGTTAAAACTTTCTGAAAGCCGTGTCCGCGGATATGGACGACTTGGAGCACAGTATCTCGATCATAGACAAGCATAACTAAAGTTTACTGCTATTAATTTGACTTATAATGACTAGTAATCAGCTTCACTATAACGGAATGGCTAATTAATACTGCCCACCAATTGCTTGTTTGGTTGTCGCTTGCGACAAATGTATCTGACTAGTAAGTACTGCAACTACAACGAAATGGCTGAATAAAAGTACCAACAACTGCTGGGTTTATGGGTTTTCTCATGTTAACTGTATCTGACTAGTAAGTGTTGCCACTACAACGGAATGATTAAATAAAAGTGCCCACTGTTTACTTTATCAGGATGATTATCTAAACCTGACTAGTAATTGCTGCAACGATAACTGAATAAATAAAACTGCCAACGGTGTGAGTTCCTCGGTTGACTTCCTCGTTTGGTCTCGAGGGGGAAACACCAGGATGGGTTTTGTTTGGTGTTAGCTTGTGTTGGATCCGTTAGGTCATTCTTACCCTCTCCGATAAGCGCCGTGTATCGAGTCTCTATAGGTTGTTTAGTGCATGCCGCCGCCGCTCGCCACCATACCTATGTAGGCGAGGACCGCCAATTCTAGCCTCGCTGCAATCGCCTCGATCGACGCTCCTTCTTTGTTTTCGCTTTGCCTTTGTCGGCACCCCTTTGTTAAGCAGGTTTTGAGATCGACGCCGTTAGCGGGTTACCCTTCCGCTTGGCCTCAGGTTATGGACGCCATTGGTTATTCTTCAGGGCTCTTAGCCCCATTTGCATCTTGTCCGTAGCGGGACGCTCTATCGTTTTCAAGGTGATTTGGATCTTTGTATATTATATCTGTATTCTTGACTCTCTGAGTCGCTGCTATATATATCTGTTCTGTGGGTCCCATCGAGGACTGTTGTGTAATGTTATTACTTCGTTTTCCACCCGCACGAAAGTGCCTGGTGGGCACCTTTGAATCGTTTCTATGCGGGTTTGGTGAAATTTGCCCGAACTTGCATAGGTCCGATTCTGAGGGTGTTACAGGTGTCAACGCCGAACTTGGTTCCATGCCGCTAGATCCTCGGGTCGAGGTCGTCATGCTTCCGACACTAGCATCTCTGGATCCACTTATGCCACCCATACTAGACAAACTCCAACCAGTGGAACACGACTCGCACGGATTTTGGCTCGAGCACCTTGTGGTCGAGTTGCAGCGGGAGGCGACGAGCACGAGCGGCGGTACTTGGGCCGACGAGGTCGCGCGGGGCGGCGCTCGCAGAGGGTCGGTGACGAGGATGAAGGCACCGCTCGCCGGGCAGCGGCTCGCGTCCGGGAACTGCAGACTGGCCGCGCGGGTCGGCTCGAGGTTGAAGGTGCAGCGCACGGCGCGAGCGGACGCGCGGAGTGGCGGGCGTCGGCGGCGCGTGACGAGGCCGACGAGGCGCGGGCGCAGGTGCTCGCGCGGCGAGGGGTCGACAAGGTGGCGAGCCGGCACGGGCTCGCGGCGGAGGCGGTGGCCGGAGCGGACGGCTGTGGACGGGAGGGGCCCGAGCAGCACGGGTCGCGAGGGAGGTCGGGCGCGGGCCGGACGTGGAGAGAGGCGAGCGACGGCTGGAGGGCGCGCTGGCGCGAGAGGCGCGGGCGGCGCGGGCCACCGCGGCGAGGGCGGGTGAGAGGAGGTCGCTGCGGGGAGGAGAGAGGCGGCCTGGGTCGGGCCAGCGGAGTAGCACGGGAGAGGGAGGGGCAAGGCTGGCGCAGGACGCCGAGGTGGGGTGCGGGCGAGGCGGTGGCGAGGAAGAAGAGAGACGGAGGGGGGCGCCGTGGGGTGGGGCTAGGGTCCGCTGGGCAGGTGGCCGGATGGCTCGGTGAGTGGCGTGCGTGCGTAGTGCGGGGTGGGCAGGGAGTTGGTCTGCCTGGGAGGTGGGCCAGGGGCGGTGAGGTCCCAGCGGCAGAGAGAGCGGGTAGGGGGCGGCTGGTCCAGGCGTGTGTGCGTGTAGCGCATGTGTGGAGTGGGTGCTGTGAGGAGAGAGAGAAAGGGAAGAGGAGGTGGGGTGATGTGGCATAGAGGGATTGGTGGAGGGAGAGGGTGTGCTGAGGTGGCGTGCAGGGATAGGAGGGAGTGAGGTGGAGGGTGAGAGAGGGTAGATTCCTGGGTAGCTGTAGGATTTAGATGGGGCGGCAGGTTGGACCGATTTTAAAATATGGGGTGGTCGTTCGGTCTGCTCGATCGCCCGCTAAAATAAATTACATATTTTATTTATTTCAAACAAGGTTTTCGCAAACCGATAACGGACAAAACAAAATAATCCGGGGACCCGGTTTTGGCGTTTGAATAAAAGACGGGGCGTTTAGAAAAACAACACGGGCTTTGCAAACATAGTTTTGGCAAACAATGCATGATGATGACGATGCAATGCACAAATTCAACGCGATTTTCTAGTAGTGGTTTTGCGGGATGCCACAATTCCCCGGTCACATCTTGCTTTGGTGATGAGCTCCTATGCTTAATTATTCCTTGGAAACAGAGATTGAAGATCATTTGTGACATGAAACAGAGAAATGTTTAATTGATGTTTCTAGTCAAAATGACCATATTACCTTGTTATGTCATCAGGATCCAGAGGGATAATTGTTTACAGGCATCAGGGCAGATAAGGTCATTGATATATCCCTGCAAGATAAATAGCGTGAGAGAAGAAGTATTCATTTGGATGGACATGTTTTTTGTGTGACATATCAACATATTAGGTTGGTGGTTACACTAGAGTGTACATTGTTTGGAGTCCTGCCGAGGTAGCATGAGAAAGCTTAGATTATTCTGAAATGTTGTATTCAGGAATCAGCTCATTGATTCAGTCAACTCGCAGTCACTTGAATATTATCACAAGCACTTATGCGTAGAAAAACACAGTGGGACAGCCATGATTTTACAACGGTGTAACCCTTAGATACATCTGGCATTTATCCGAGATACCATAGTTTGCCTTCAACATAAGCAACCACACGAACTATGCAAAACGCAATGGCGTGTAACAAATGGTCGTGGTTCTATGCTCTTGTAGGATTTTGCTCTAGACTCAGCTTAAAATTGGTGCCTCTTGGTGAGTTATGACCATGTAGGGCCAAGGCTGGAAAACGACCAGGAACTATATACGGCCAGCCGGGCCAGGGTTCAGCTTTTATCCATGCCGAGGTGAACAGGTGCTGGTGTTGGGCAGGTTGTCTCAGAAACTTATGTCGGTTTATACCGATCTTAACATGTCGGCTTACGGAACACGTGGTGGTTGGCCAACCCAAATTCACAGATACCAGCGAAAACAGGCATTTGATTCAAGGAATCATCATGCAAGTTGTATAGTTAAGCACTGAAACAAAATATCATCTAAAGCGTATAGCTGCAAGTTGTGAAGTCATCGTTAAGAAAAGGCGTCATAAGGGGCATTCAAGCCTACGCCACCCTGCCGTGATAAAAGATAAATAAAGTGAAGTAAAGGACAGTACATGTTCGAAAGGCTTAAGCCAAATGATAGACAAGCAGACGATGTAGTCTATGCTAGGATCAGTTTTCGTCCAATGATATGGAGATAGCAGTAAACGAATTCAGAATTTATTACGGGCAAACCACTGATGGTTTCAACCTGAAATTGTTCACAGGTGAAGAAGACACATTACTGCAGGTGCTGTAAATTTTCAGTTCATTTGGCATATGAAAAGCTTCTCAAATATTAGTTGAACAGCAGCAGAGGCAAGACCGCAGGACTGCACAGGATGATTCATAATTATAGAGGCTTTTTTATTTTTGAGGCGTATATAGCTCACTATTCAGAAAGCATCTTCAGAAATACGGGCTCAAATGGATCAATCAACATAGCCTAGTATTTTTTGCAAGTCGCATAAGCTTATGTGCTTGAATTGCATATGTTCCTCTATAAAATCCACATAATCAGAGATACTTTAGTTGTGGAAGATAACAATTTTTGGAGGAGATCTGTGCTTTATTTAGAGTATTTACGATCAATGGTGCATCCAAATAACACCATGTTGTCACCAAGTCCACTGCCATATCAGATACACGGCCATTGTCAAGGTGTCATTAGGGAAACTCATGTTTCAATAGTACTACACGCACGTGTTATAGTTTACATAATATCTTGATCACACGTGTTGTAAGTTAGAGGACATCCAGATCCAGGTTAATTTTGACGGATCCACTTGTCGTTGAAACAAGGATAAACCATCATCTACAAATACAATCTTGCCAACGCCCACCATCAGCTAAAATAATTTGTCCAGGTTGGATGAGTAAAGGGTTTTGGGTTTCAAAATTTTCTATGGGTGTCCCGATGCAAATCCAAAGAGAAATGCAAGTTTTATCCTTTAACCCTGAGAACTATAATCTAGCAAGATTATGAGTTCAGTTATCCAATCGTGAATCGTGAGGAAGGCCTTAAAAAATGTCCAGGGCAGTTTATACGAGTGAGCCTTATCCTCAGTGGTTCCTCCTAATTTTCTCAGGCACAACCCACATTTAGAGCATGATAGCAGCTGCTATTTCCCCCATCACAGAAAACACCTGTAAGAGGTACTATAATTGGGAGGTTAATAACTTTGTCAAGCATCCCGTTCTGTTTTTTTATTCAGGTGTATGTGCTTTTAAAAGAAAGACAAGGGCAACAGCCTATGACAATGAAAGAGGATCATGAAGTTCTTGCGAAGAACATTTTGTGGTCCTAATTATTTTCAGCACTACACAATTCGTTTTCAGGACGGTTTTCAAAATTTTAGCACACGCCAAACATGGAGAAACATATCTGGCAGTTAGCCGAGTTGTAAACAAGACGTCCTCACCTAAAAAAATTAAGTTTTGTCGTTTTCGAGGCTCCATTAACCTATTAGGCATATATGTATGCAATATGCCAGGTCACCTACCAAGTTTCAATAATACGCTTCAGGGTCAATGTTGGTTAAAAAAACTTATAAGAGGTTTACAGGCTATCAGAACGTACCGTAGCCATGTCACTACACTGAATCTGCAGATTTAGCAGATATGATTGACAAGGAGGCTGACTAATCCGGTTTTTGGAGTTGTGAAACCGGTGGGGAGCCTACCTCATTTACAGCGCATTCTAAGCATGGAAAAGTTAATAGATTTCTAAAAGCAACATAGGGTCGCATGGCAGTACTAATGGAAGCCAGAGTTCCCTATGTTACTGCAGGACAATTTTGTTGTGAGAATTCAGACTGAGCAGATGTAACAAAAAGTGACGCATAGTCGCTTCCACTAGTCCGTAGTAGCTTCCACTATATTCTCGAATGGAGCTGATGATGCATGAAAAAGTATACTCTCAAACAAAATTGGCGGTGCTAAAAAAAAGTATATCCTCAAACACGGTTGATAGTGAAAAAAATGAAGCAAAGCTCTTTTGTACCGTGTCTGATGTCTGAATTTAGGGGCTCTAAATGTGAAACAATGTATTTAAGTTGAGCTGGATGCTTTCTGACATGTAAGTATGGAGCACATATGAATATGTTACAGCTCAACATATTTTGCCATGAGCTTCCTTCATATCAGGAGAGATCATGATCTGGCCAATGTAATTGTTGAGAATATGGCCACAACTTTTTACAAGGAAAAATGACTAGTATATCTCGATAATTTGAGCCGAGATATACAACTTGCAAAAGGGGAAAAATGGCATCCAATGTGCATCTCATTGAAAATGCACATTCAAGTTGAGAAATTATTTGTTCTCTAACTAGAAGGAGTAAATCCTCAACCAGGTGAAGCTAAACTAAACACGAAGATGATGTCACGCACCATTGATCGCTTGAGTCTCAGATTGCTAGAACTGGTAACAAGCATATAATTACTTCAAAATAATTTGTATGTGTTGCAGGCAGTGTAGCACTTAACAGTTGACATACAGCTACACAATTGGATTCAAGCATGTATTTAGCATGGACACAGATAAATTGAGTCTCAGATTTTCTTCAGGTGTAATCAATTGCAGATGAAAACATAGCATATTCAAGTTTTCCTTTCTGGGGATTATGAGATTTTATATGTCCATGCTTGCCCGTGTGGTAAATTTACCATTAGTATCTTGCAGAATATTTTGTACACTCTCTCATTAGAGGTTGCCCGTTGGTAAATAGCATGGACAGGTTAGGAACACATGTTCCATGAGCTCAATTATACTCTATGAAGAGGGGTTTATAACCCTGTAGCTTTTTCTTTGCCGCAGAGGCATATAACAGGTTTTATCAGGGGCATATCTATGATTGTTAGCCCATGGGAGTTGGGAACTACACAATTTGAGTTTCAGAACAAACAGATCAGCAGGTCGCAGATCATGAGTTTCAATATAAACAACTCCATCAGCCGAGGGTCAAGTACCTATACGATGGGATCTTCCAGCAGATGTCAGCTATAAAATGCCACCCTATTTAGTCGTGGCTGTACCAAGGGGCAAGTGCTTTAGAATTACAAGTGTCGTTTCAGCTTGCTTTAACACACGTCTAGCACCAGTGCTCTGCTACCAGTTGAGGTTCCATACTCAGGCAGAGGGCACAACACGAGGATGTGTCTCATCACTAGCACTTTCTATATTTGTATCCTCGATGGTTTTCGAATCAAATGAGGTCCTAAAATGATTGGGGCCCTGAGTTCTAGCTTTGCCCCGGTCCCCTGGAATCTCAGGACCGGCCCTGTACCCCGAGGTTGCAGATTCCAGGCCTTATGATTCAGAAAGCTAGCTTATCAAGTTTCTGAAGGGAGGTCGCATGGGGACAACATAGAGTTGTTAACCCGTTAAAAGTACATGGTTCCTTCAATTCTAAGGTCTAACATCATAACATAATGAGCACATGAGTGTGATGGACAACGACATATAGTACTATTCAGATACACATTTGTTGAGACCGAGAAGATCTCACTCCAGGTGCTAATGCTACATGATGTCATTCAGACTACTTCAACACATGGTCAAATGAGTTACTTAAGCAAACAAGTCATCACTATAGCCGATGTACATACAACTTGGCTAGTTTGCTAAGCATTTACAGGGTCTTTCGACTATGCTAAGCGCTTCATGACATGCTTGCAATGTATCTAAACGAATCTTCACACGCCAGGGAATGAAACATTAACTTAAATGCATTGTGTTCTTATGATGACACGTCCAAGTGAAGTCATCAAACAGTTAAAAAAGAACTCATTTGGGAAAGTTACTCACAAGGGGCGATATTCAGCTTCTCACATTGAAGGTATACATGTAACTCGTGTTCTACGGGTAGAGTTACAACACCTATAGAAATAATATAGGTTATCAATTGTTTGATCATGGAAGTATGATCAATCTTGGAACCACATCTACCTACAGTTGCAAGAAATTATGGAGTTTCCAATACAAGAAAAATGTTCTAATATTTACCAAATACTCACTAGAATTGGCATCCTAGTGTTTGATTTGCCATTTATTTAGGGAGCAGTGAAGCATGCCGTCGGCCCATGTGTAATGTGGAAACCCTTCAACTTAAGCTGGCATCGTAGCAGCTAGACGATCGCGATATAGTTGATGAAATCAGCTTGGGCCGTAGCATGATCTTTCGTTATGGCTCAAGATAATAGGGGATGACACATATATAGTATTAGGAACCTGGTTGGCATCATTTAAACTCGCAGGATATTCTTGATCTTGGCATGGTATTTTCGCCACAACATTAAGAGAATACTACTATAGCCATCGAACCCTATCATCCTATTGGCTGGCACCATCTAGGTCGCAATGGGATATTTCTCAGGTTATGACATGGATTTTCGTCATTGACCTGCAAAACATATAGGTTTACATATGACCTTTGTCACTCTATTGGCTGGCACCATCATGGTCGCAATGGGGTCGACTTATTATCAAGGCAGATACACCACATGGATTTGTGTTGTGGCTCGCAAAAATACAAACCAATACACATGATCATTATCACCATGCTGGCCATTATGGTCGCAATGGGTTTGACCTCTATCATAGCCATGGATTTTTTGTTATGTCCGCTAAATTACACAGGTGTAAAGTTCAGCTTTATCATAAATCATGGTCACAAAGGTAATGCCTCTATAGCATGGCATATAGACAACATGGATTCTCTTTGTGGATTTGGCGAAAAACAGGTTTAGATATGAGATTTATCATCAGATTGGCTGGCACCATCATGATTGTAATTTGGTTAGTATCTATCTTGGAATATGCACAACAAGGTTTCATTGTGCCTTTGCCAAAGGGGGAACCATAAAAATTTACAAAACAGTTCAGTCTATCAAGGCATGTATGTAACATGGTTTATGGTTGTGACGTTGCAAAGTATAGGTTGACATGAACTACATGGCTAAGAGATGAACTTATCACGGCATGGATTTTCACCGTGGTTTTGTCAAACATATAGGTTTAAACACAAATAATATTCTAACAAGGTTATAGCATGGACTTATGCTATGGCACTATACCACATCGTCCTTGAGTCACATTGGTACATATCATGGTTCAGATATACATGAGACAATACATGATCAGCCGACAATACAAGGAAATGCCTAAAAAAAGTTGTACGGTTACTAGATACAGGCACCCAATATCAAGGGATTCAACTACACTCATGCATTGATCAAGATCTTGGTGTAGCAGAAGAAATATATGGCATGAAGATTTAAGAGTACAACAGATGCTACAGAGATGTTTCTCTCTAATATCAATCTACGGCCGCTGGTTACAAGTTTTGCGAGCTCAGTTTCGCTAAGCACAATCCGAAATTGCTACGCATTCGCACTCTACTTAGCGAGGGGCATTTGTTTGATGACATTTTGTCATGCTTTTACAGATTAAATAATTTCAAATCAGAATTTGAAATGTGTGCAAAATATACGCAAAGTTTCTCATCAAGTATAAGAAAGATGACTACAGGTATGTACATCAGAGGAAGTATATTGGTTCAGGGAAAAGATTATGAGAAGGAACCACATCCAGGAGTATTGATCGATGAATATTAAATAATACTTGGGTCATCCATCAACACACGACAGGGTGATGTGCCTGACTTGGTTCCTAAAGTTGCATGTACGAGTGTAACCTTGCCGACCGCCGCTGGTTTAGCTTGATTAGTTCAAACTTTTGGAGTCTTCCAGTTGATTGGATAAGTATCAAGTGCAGGTAGCTCTATCTAGAAGAGTTTTTCGGTCAATCTCTCCGGAGAGGACGACGCAACCTCCGTGAGACGGAGTCACCACAAAAACATACAAAAAGGGGACTGAACGAGAGATCGGGGGAGGAAATCGATTCTGGCCGGAGGACGCACAGCTCTCTCACCAGAGATCGGATCGGGAGACACACACGCACAGCTCATACACCCACAAATCCATCCGCCCAGATAGATACATACAAAAATTCATTTTTTTTGGCATAGGGTCCATCGCAGGAGAGACGACGTTCTCCTCTTGGCTCGACAGGATGGAGCAAAAAAACAAATATGGTGAGTAATCTGCACATCGGGTGCATTTCTTTCCCTACATGTTCAAATTCTCGAACAGGTTCTGTGTGCCTTTGATAGCACATAAGGATTTGATCCATGTGGATATGTGATGGGATTAGCATCTCGGATCACGGCTCTAAGCAAAGCAGGTTATGTGTGACGGGTGATTTAGATCCCAGATCAAGGCTTCGGGCCAAGCATGATAGATGACGAGTGGTATACCTCTTCGATCACGGCTTCGTGCCAGACAGGGTATGTGACGGGTGATCATCATCCTGATCATGGCTTTATGCCTACAGGTTTTACATGTCGCCTTTGATGGCACACGCGGCTCCATGCCGTACAAGATATGTGTCACGTGTTTATCATATGATCATGTCTTTAAGCCTACAGATTTTACTCGTGTCGCCCTCGATGGCACACACAGCTTCGTGCCATACAGGATATGTGACGGGTGATCATCACCCTCATCACGGCTTTATGCTTACAGGTTTTACATGTCGCCCTTGATGGAAAGCGCGGCTTCGTGCCATATGTGATGAACGATTTTTATCCCCGATCACGGCTTCGACACAAACATGTTACGGCTTCGGCCAAGCAGGTTATGTGATGGGTGAGTCTCATCTCGGATCATGACTTTGAGCCAAACAGTTTATGCGACGGGCGATCACCCTCCTTGCTCACGACTTTGACGAACAACGCTGGGCAGAGCATTAGCAAGTTATGATGATAGAGAAGGATAACCACACAAGCCGACAACATTAGATAAATATTGGTTGATTGACACAAGATCATTGTAACATCCCATGTATACAACTTTCTCATAGTGGATTTTGGCCTCCGTGCCACCGTGGTTTTTTTCCCAATTTGGGTTTTCACAAATATGTGTCTCATGTGTGCTCCGCTCTTGCTATTCATCTTGTTGGATATTTTATCAGATTTGTTAAGTCTGATGAAACCAAAATATAAAAGATGACGATGTTGATCCTATCGACGCAGTTTAATCGGAGGTATTTTATGGGCGTAGATCCAGAAATGTAATTAACTGGAAAGTCTTTCGAGACTTCAGAAATCAGGAAATTTATAATCGTCAATGTTCAGATATATATCCAGGTGCAATATAGGAAATACATGTGAAACTGGGATAATTAAACATTTGGTGAATACGAATTTCCCATTTATATGTATTTACAACCATTTATTTGTATACAATAGTATACTGGCACGCCCGCACTTAAAACGACAATGCGGATAAATTTAAAATATTTATCTCGCTAAAACAAATGGCACGCCCGATGGGACTCGGTTTTCCTCCCATCTTTGCTGCGCTTCAGTGATCATCGATAGCGCCTCATCTATTCCCCGGTCACATCTTGCTTTGGTGATGAGCTCCTATGCTTAATTATTCCTTGGAAACAGAGATTGAAGATCATTTTTGACATAAAACAGAGAGATGTTTAATTGATGCTTCTAGTCAAAATGACCATATTACCTTGTTGTGTCATCAGGATCCAGAGAGATAATTGTTTACAGGCATCAGGGCAGATAAGGTCATTGATATATCCCTGCAAGATAAATAGCGTGAGAGAAGAAGCATTCATTTGGATGGACATGTCTTTTTGTGTCACATATCAACATATTAGGTTGGTGGTTACACTAGATTGTACATTGTTTGGAGTCCTGCCGAGGTAGCATGAGAAAGCTTAGATTATTCTGAAATATTGTATTCAGGCATCAGCTCATTGATTCAGTCAACTCGCAGTCACTTGAATAGTATCACAAGCACTTATGCGTAGAAAAACACAGTGGGGCAGCCATGATTTTACAACGGTGTAACCCTTAGATACATCTGGCATTTATCCGCGATACCACAGTTTGCCTTCAACATAAGCAACCACACGAACTATGCAAACCCAATGGCGTGTAACAAATGGTCGTGGTTCTATGCTCTTGTAGGATTTTGCTCTGGACTCAGCTTAAAATTGGTGCCTCTTGGTGAGTTATGACCATGTAGGGCCAAGGCTGGAAAACGACCAGGAACTATATATGGCCAGCCGGGCCAGGGTTCAGCTTTTCTCCATGCCGAGGCGAACAGGTGCTGGTGTTGGGCAGGTTGCCTCAGAAACTTATGTCGGTTTATACCGATCTTAACATGTCGGCTTCCGGAACACGTGGTGGTTGGCTAACCCAAATTCACAGATACCAGCGAAAACAGGCATTTGATTCAAGGAATCATCATGCAAGTTGTATAGTTAAGCACTGGAACAAAATATCATCTAAAGCGTATAGCTACAAGTTGTGAAGTCATCGTTAAGAAAAGGCGTCATAAGGGGCATTCAAGCCTACGCCACCCTGCCATGATAAAAGATAAATAAAGTGAAGTAAAGGACAGTACATGTTCTAAAGGCTTAAGCCAAATGATAGACAAGCAGACGATGTAGTCTATGCTAGGATCAGTTTTCGTCCAATGATATGGAGATAGCAGTAAACGAATTCAGAATTTATTATGGGCAAACCACTGATGGTTTTAACCTGAAATTGTTCACAGGTGAAGAAGACACATTACTGCAGGTGCTGTAAATTTTCAGTTCATTTGGCCTATGAAAAGCTTCTCAAATATTAGTTGAGCAGCAGCAGAGGCAAGACCGCAGGACTGCACAGGATGATTCATAATTATAGAGGCTTTTTTATTTTTTGAGGTGTATATAGCTCACTATTCAGGAAGCATCTTCAGAAGTACGGGCTCAAATGGATCAATCAACATAGCCTAGTATTTTTTGCAAGTCGCATCAGCTTATGTGCTTGAATTGCATATGTTCCTCTATAAAATCCACATAATCAGAGGTACTTTCGTTGTGGAAGATAACAATTTTTGAAGGAGATCTGTGCTTTATTTAGAGTATTTACGATCAATGGTGCATCCAAATAACACCATGCTATCACCAAGTCCACTGCCATAGGAGAGACACAGCCATTGTCAAGGTGTCATAGGGAAATTCATGTTTCAATAGTACTGCATGCACGTGTTATAGTTTACAGAATATCTTGATCACACGTGTTGTAAGTTAGAGGACATCCAGATCCAGGTTGATTTTGACGGATCCACTTGTCGTTGACACAAGGATAAACCGTCATCTACAAATACAATCTTGCCAACGCCCACCATCGGCTAAAATAATTTGTCCAGGTTGGATGAGTAAAGGGTTTTGGGTTTCAAAATTTTCTATGGGTGTCCCGATGCAAATCCAAAGAGAAATGCAAGTTTTATCCTTTAACCCTGAGAACTGTAATCTAGAAAGATTATGAGTTCAGTTATCCAATCGTGAATCGTGAGGAAGGCCATAAAAAATGTCCAGGGCAGTTTATACGAGTGAGCCTTATCCTCAGTGGTTCCTCCTACTTTTCTCAGGCACAACCCACATTTAGAGCATGAGAGCAGCTGCTATTTCCCCCATCACAGAAAACACCTGTAAGAGGTACTATAATTGGGAGGATAATAACCTTGTCAAGCAGCCAGTTCTGTTTTTTTATTCAGGTGTATGTGCTCTTAAAAGAAAGACAAGGGCAACAGCCTATGACAATGAAAGAGGATCATAAAGTTCTTGCGAAGAACATTTTGTGGTCCTAATTATTTTTAGAACTACACAATTCATTTTGAGGACGGTTTTCAAAATTTGAGCACACGCCAAACATGGAGAAACATATCAGGCAGTTAGCCGAGTTGTAAACAAGACGTCCTCACCTAAAAAAATTAAGTTCTGCCGTTTTCGAGGCTCCGTTAACCTATTAGGCATATATTTATGCAATATGCCAGGTCACGTACCAAGTTTCAATAATACGCTTCAGGGTCAATGTTGGTTAAAAAAACTTATAAGAGGTTTACAGGCTATCAGAACGTACCGTAGCCATGTCACTACACTGAATCTGCAGATTTAGCAGATATGATTGACAAGGAGGCTGACTAATCCGGTTTTTGGAGTTGTGAAACCGGTGGGGAGCCTACCTCATTTACAGCGCATTCTAAGCATGGAAAAGTTAATAGATTTCTAAAAGCAACATAGGGTCGCATGGCAGTACTAATGGAAGCCAGAGTTCCCTATGTTACTGCAGGACAATTTTGTTGTGAGAATTCAGACTGAGCAGATGTAACAAAAAGTGACGCATAGTCGCTTACACTAGTCCGTAGTAGCTTCCACTATATTCTCGAATGGAGCTGATGATGCATGAAAAAGTATACTCTCAAACAAAATTGGCGGTGCTAAAAAAAAGTATATCCTCAAACACCGTTGATAGTGAAAAAATGAAGCAAAGCTCTTTTGTACCGTGTCTGATGTATGAATTTAGGGGCTCTAAATGTGAAATCATGTATTTAAGTTGAGCTGGATGCTTTCTGACATGTAAGTATGGAGCACATATGAATATGTTACAGCTCAACATATTTTGCCATGAGCTTCCTTCATATCAGGAGAGATCATGATCTGGCCAATGTAATTGTTGAGAATATGGACACAACTTTTTACAAGGGAAAATGACTAGTATATCTCGATAATTTGAGCCGAGATATACAGCTTGCAAAAGGGGAAAAATGGCATCCAATGTGCATCTCATTGAAAATGCACATTCAAGTTGAGAAATTATTTGTTCTCTAACTAGAAGGAGTAAATCCTCAACCGGGTGAAGCTAAACTAAACACGAAGATGATGTCACGCACCATTGATCGCTTGAGTCTCAGATTGCTAGAACTGGTAACAAGCATATAATTACTTCAAAATAATTTGTCTATGTTGCAGGCAGTGTAGCACTTAACAGTTGACATACGACTACACAATTGGATTCAAGCATGTATTTAGCATGGACACAGATAAATTGAGTCTTAGATTTTCTTCAGGTGTAATCAACTGCACATAGCATATTCAAGTTTTCCTTTCTAGGGATTATGAGATTTTATATGTCCATGCTTGCCCGTGTGGTAAATTTACCATAAGTATCTTGCAGAATATTTTGTACACTCTCTCATCAGAGGTTGCCCGTTGGTAAATAGCATGGACAGGTTAGGAACACATGTTCCATGAGCTCAATTATACTCTATGAAGAGGGGTTTATAACCCTGTAGCTTTTTCTTTGCCGCAGAGGCATATAACAAGTTTTATTAGGGGCATATCTATGATTGTTAGCCCATGGGAGTTGGGAACTACACAACTAGAGTTTCAGAACAAACAGATCAGCAGGTCGCAGATCATGAGTTTCAATATAAACAACTCCATCAGCCGAGGGTCATTTGGGAAAGTTACTCACAAGGGGCGATATTCAGCTTCTCACATTGAAGGTATACATGTAACTCGTGTTCTACGGGTAGAGTTACAACACCTATAGAAATAATATAGGTTATCAATTGTTTGATCATGGAAGTATGATCAATCTTGGAACCACATCTACCTACAGTTGCAAGAAATTATGGAGTTTCCAATACAAGAAAAATGTTCTAATATTTACCAAATACTCACTAGAATTGGCATCCTAGTGTTTGATTTGCCATTTATTTAGGGAGCAGTGAAGCATGCCAGTGCGGCCCATGTGTAACTGTGAAACCCTTCAACTTAACTGGCTGGCATCGTAGCAGCTAGACGATCGCAGTATAGTTGATGAAATCAGCTTGGGCCGTAGCATGATCTTTCGTTATGGCTCAAGATAATAGGGGGATGACACATATATAGTATTAGGAACCTGGTTGGCACTGTCATTTAAACAGTCGCAGGATATTCTTTGGTACTGGCATGGTATTTTCGCCACAACATTAAGAGAATACTACTATAGCCATCGAACCCTATCATCCTATTGGCTGGCACCATCTAGGTCGCAATGGGATATTTCTCAGGTTATGACATGGATTTTCGTCATTGACCTGCAAAACATATAGGTTTACATATGACCTTTGTCACTCTATTGGCTGGCACCATCATGGTCGCAATGGGGTCGACTTATTATCAAGGCAGATACACCACGTGGATTTGCATTGTGGCTCGCAAAAATACAAACCAATACACATGATCATTATCACCATGCTGGCCATTATGGTCGCAATGGGTTTGACCTCTATCATGGCATATACATGCCATGGATTTTTTGTTATGTCCGCTAAATTACACAGGTGTAAAGTTCAGCTTTATCATAAATCATGGTCACAAAGGTAATGCCTCTATAGCATGGCATATAGACAACATGGATTCTCTTTGTGGATTTGGCGAAAAACAGGTTTAGATATGAGATTTATCATCAGATTGGCTGGCACCATCATTATTGTAATTTGGTTAGTATCTATCTTGGAATATGCACAACAAGGTTTCATTGTGCCTTTGCCAAAGGGGGAACCATACAAATTTACAAAACAGTTCAGTCTATCAAGGCATGTATGTAACATGGTTTATGGTTGTGACGTTGCAAAGTATAGGTTGATATGAACTACATGGCTAAGAGATGAACTTATCACGGCATGGATTTTCACCGTGGTTTTGTCAAACATATAGGTTTAAACACAAATAATATTCTAACAAGGTTATAGCATGGACTTATGCTATGGCACTATACCACATCGTCCTTGAGTCACATTGGTACATATCATGGTTCAGATATACATGAGACAATACATGATCAGCCGACAATACAAGGAAATGCCTAAAAAAAGTTGTACGGTTACTAGATACAGGCACCCAATATCAAGGGATTCAACTACACTCATGCATTGATCAGTACTGGTGTAGCAGAAGAAATATATGGCATGAAGATTTAAGAGTACAACAGATGCTACAGAGATGTTTCTCTCTAATATCAATCTACGGCTGCTGGTTACAAGTTTTGCGAGCTCAGTTTCGCTAAGCACAGTCCGAAATTGCTACGCATTCGCACTCTACTTAGCGAGGGGCATTTGTTTGATGACATTTTGTCATGCTTTTACAGATTAAATAATTTCAAATCAGAATTTGAAATGTGTGCAAAATATACGCAAAGTTTCTCATCAAGTATAAGAAAGAGGACTACAAGTATGTACATCAGAGGAAGTATATTGGTTCAGGGAAAAGATTATGAGAAGGAACCACATCCAGTAGTATTGATCGATGAATATTAAATAATACTTGGGTCATCCATCAACACACGACAGGGTGATGTGCCTGACTTGGTTCCTAAAGTTGCATGTACGAGTGTAACCTTGCCGACCGCCGCTGGTTTAGCTTGATTAGTTCAAACTTTTGGAGTCTTCCAGTTGATTGGATAAGTATCGAGCGCAGGTAGCTCTATCTAGAAGAGTTTTCCGGTCAATCTCTCTGGAGAGGACGACGCAACCTCCGTGAGATGGAGTCACCACAAAAACATACAAAAAGGGGACTGAACGAGAGATCGGGGGAGGAAATCGATTCTGGCCGGAGGACGCACAGCTCTCTCACCAGAGATCGGATCGGGAGACACACACGCACAGCTCATACACCCACAAATCCATCCGCCCAGATAGATACATACAAAAATTCATTTTTTTTTGGCATAGGGTCCATCGCAGGAGAGACGACGTTCTCCTCTTGGCTCGACAGGATGGAGCAAAAAATCAAATATGGTGAGTAATTTGCACATCGGGTGCATTTCTTTCCCTACAGGTTCAAATTCTCGTACAGGTTCGGTGTGCCTTTGATAGCACATAAGGATTTGATCCATGGATATGTGATTGGATTAGCATCTCGGATCACGGCTCTAAGCAAAGCAGGTTATATGTGACGGGTGATTTAGATCCCAGATCAAGGCTTCGGGCCAAGCATGATAGATGACGAGTGGTATACCTCTCCGATCACGGCTTCGTGCCAGACAGGGTATATGACGGGTGATAATCATCCTGATCATGGCTTTATGCCTACAGTTTTACATGTCGCCTTTGATGGCACACGCGTCTCCATGCCGTACAAGATATGTGTCAGGTGTTTATCATCTGATCATGGCTTTAAGCCTACAGATTTTACTCGTGTCGCCCTCGATGACACACACAGCTTCGTGCCATACAGATATGTGACGGGTGATCATCACCCTCATCACGGCTTTATGCTTACAGGTTTTACATGTCGCCCTTGATGGAAAGCGCGGCTTCGTGCCATATGTGATGAATGATTTTTATCCCCGATCACGGCTTCGAGACAAACATGTTACGGCTTCGGCCAAGCAGGTTATGTGATGGGTGAGTCTCATCTCGGATCATGACTTTGAGCCAAACAGTTTATGCAACGGGCGATCACCCTCCTTGCTCACGACTTTGACGAACAACGCTGGGCAGAGCATTAGCAAGTTATGATGATAGGGAAGGATAACCACACAAGCCGACAACATTAGATAAATATTGGTTGATTGACACAAGATCATTGTAACATCCCATGTATACAACTTTCTCATAGTTGTCCTTGTGCATTCCACTTGATCTAGGTGAAGATGATGTGTCCTCTTCATGTTGGAACACCTTTCTTGATTGTGCTCGCTTGAACTTGCTTGATGAATACTTGCGAATTGCTCCCCTACTCCACAATGGGAGAGACTATTCTTTGGGCATGTATTCACATATCCATGACCAACATAAGAACTGCAAGCTTCAATCACATGATCCTCTCTAGATGGCTCATCTTGAACTTGCACTTCATTTCTTCTTTGTGTGTTGATCCACTTGAATCCACTCTGTGCACTTTGTCTTTATCAACCTTGTATCAAATATGATGTCTTGAAGTAATTCAAGAATTCTCACACTATATTATTCTTCAAGGCATTCTTCCAACAGGCCTAACTCTCACATGATCATTGTTTGGATCACACCTTGAATATCTCCTTTGCCGTTGTTTATTCTTCTTCACTTTCTCGTTCTTTCAACCTTGAAGCCAGCATAGATTTAAAGCATTGCCTATGGACAAAACCTTCAAGTATGACTCAATGCAAACATTAGTCCACAGAGATTGTCATTAATTACCAAAACCACACATGGGGCACACATGCCATTTCAATCTTCCATTTGGGTAATTGATGATTATCCTTTTGAGAGGGTTTATATAAGAATATGATGAACAAAAGAGGTTGCGCTAACATCAAATAATCTAGAAATATGTGATGTTATTATAACCACAATATGTAGAAAAAAACTTTCCCCATAAACTTGAATTTCATTGCATATATTGCGAATCGTTAAAAATGGTGGAGTTTCCTCTCTCTATATCAACATTCATAGCAACAAAAATGCATAAGCATAAAAGGAAAATGCTTATGCACAAAACTCAAAGAACAAAATCAAATTTCCTTCGCATCTATTGCCAAAATGGGTGGAAAAACTCTAAAAGGGCAACATAATGAGAGTTCCTTCATATGGTGTGAATTTCTCATATCTTGATTGGAATCATATGACACATATCAAGTAAAAAAATACTAGGAGGGAATCAAACAATATTTAGGTCCAAAGATTGCAAAAGAAATATATGGAAGAAGCATCAACAAATGAAGCACGCAGTCAAAAGATCCGAAAAAACCAAATTGCAAAAGTAGATATTATGATAAGAGCAAATGAAGTGATTTGAAAAGAGCAGCGGCGGTTGGATGCTATTTTCAAAAGTAGATATTATGCAACATAGGTACTCGAAGCTTGCAGTACAAAGAGCCGCGGTCGGTGGTTGGATGCATCTACGATTCAAGGACATTGTGTTGATTTGAAAATAAGGATTGGGAAGGTTGAATTCAAGTCTTGGCCAACATACGTGAATGTCGTAGCATACAAATTAGCTAGGTTGGTGTAACCCCACAACCTTGGAGTGGTGGTAGTTTGGTGTGCTAGTCACAACAACAACAACCCTCTTTTTTATATTTCTCAACGGCTAGATTTAATTTAGATCTCAAATCGTGTGGTGGTTGATGCATGTGTCGTTCCAATGTCGACATTTTTTATTTCAAATACTTCTACAACCAATCCGATCTTGAGATCTGTGGATAATAATACAGGATTATTATTATTCCAAACAAATCCGGGACCGTATAGCGCTTGGTCACGCAACGTGGCCAACTGGTGGCTTCTCAATCATGCAACCACGCTGCTACCAACCTGACCTGGCTGGCGTGAAGCAACAGGGAAACAAAATTTGAACTGCCCGAACGAACGTTTCTTCGGAGGCAAGTTGATCCATTTATTTACAAAACCGCCTCCCATCCCATGTTCCCCAGAATATCCGTCCGCGCCCTCCTTCCCTCCCTCCCTTTGAACCGCAGATGCCATCCGATATTTTCGACGCCCGAAATCCCGAGACTGCCCCCCAACCGACCCGTCCTTTTAGGCCCGGTCGTCCGTCTCCTCCACCGATTCCCCACACGTCTTTCCCGCTTCCACCGCAGCCCCACACGCCGCACCCGCACGAGCACCCCACCGCATCTACCGACCGACGAAACCCTAACCCTAGACCGGCCGGCGCGCGCGCGCTCCCCATGGCGGAGCGCCGAGGCTGAGCGCAGCAGCCAACCCCACCGATCGCGCGGAAGGAAGGATGGATTGAGACGGTCCGTTGGGCATGGGTCCGAACCCTAGCCTGGAGAAGATGGCCGCCCCCGGCGCCGCCGCGGGGCCGCCCAGGGGACGCGTGGTGCGGATCCTCGTCCACGACGCCGACGCCACCGACTCCTCCTCCAGCGAGGACGAGGCGCCGCCGCCACCGGAGCAGCGCCAGCGGCGGACGGACGGGGAGAGGGGCCCGCGGAGGAAGAAGCGCCGAGTGATGGAGGCCGGCGGGAGGAGGGAGGCGGGGTCCTCCTCCTCCTCGTCCTCCTGGCCGAGGCCCAAGGTCAGGTACTGCGGCGTGCGCCAGCGCCGCTGGGGCAAGTTCGCCGCGGAGATCCGCGACCCGTACGAGCACCGCCGCCTCTGGCTCGGCACCTTCGACACCGCCGAGGAGGCCGCCGCCGCCTACGACGCTGCCAAGATCCGCATCCGCGAGAACGCCGCCAAAGCCCGCGTCACCAAAATCCGGATCCTCGGGAACACCGTGGCCCCCAATTCCCCTTCCGCGCCCTGCTCCTCGCCGCCGCCGCCGCTTGAGCCTGCCAAACCGGCCATCTCGCTGCCGCCGCCTCCACCAGAACCTGCCAAATCGGCCATCTCGCCGCCACCGCCTCCACCAGAGCCTGCCGAGCCAACCATCTCGCCGCCGCCCCTACCAGCTATGCCGTTCGCCCTCCCGTTGAAGCTGAGGATGAAGCTTTCCTATCCTCCACAGTGGAAGGACAAGGGCTGGAATTGGTGCAATGCAGGGGAGGTCAAGGAGGAGGAAGCCGGTAGCTGCCAAGGGGAGGTCAAGGAGAAAGGTGCCACCTGGGCAGGCGATGTGAAGGCGGAGGCTGTGACCTGCGCAACGGAGGTGAAGATCGAGGCTGGCACCTGTGCAGACGAGGCGAAAGAGGGGGCCGAGGTCCAGGCCGTGAAGCCAATGTGGGCGATCATCACCGGGAAGCGCAAGAAGCGGTCAGGCTGTGGCACTCGTGTCGGCGCCCTCCACGCCTCCTCTGTTTGTGTCGAGGAAGTTGGCGGCGGGACCTGAAGGTCCAATTTATCCGTAATTACTATCGTTAGAGCTTTCCTCTTCTGCTTAGCATCATTAGAACTTCGTATCCTGTAATTTCTGTCGGTGTTCAAACTTCTTGATGTGAAAACCCGTGACTGCTTGTCATATGATTGGCGATGATTTGATGTATATACCACCATGTAGTATGATTTGATATAGTCAGATGTGTAATGAAAACTGATCTACTATATCTTGAATAAAATTCTTTTTATAAGATATGGACCTGTCATCTTGGATCAATATGTATTTCAGTTCTTTTGTACTCGGTTTTGTTTGTATTGTCATATAATCTGTGATGATTTGAGATGGTCTTTGTGAATCATCTGGAAAACAAATGTGCCAATTTTCTCAGTATACAGTTAAACCAGATTTGTCCATATGTCTCCTTGCTCAGATTCCCAGTTACTTTCAGTTGGACCTTTTGTAAGCTTTGTTATGTCGTATCCCTGCATTAACATCACCAACAAATGATTATAATTCTTATTGAATGACTTGTTAAAATACTGGTATTAAGTTTTGTTATGTGTCGATATCATCTCCTAGTATTATCATCACCTTGACATGATTGAATTTCTTATTGAATGACTTGTTAGCATATGAACCTTGGTTACTGTATATGATGTTATGATACTACTGGTTGCTTCATCCAATTTTATAGCTCAAGTTGGGGCATCTTACAGATACAATCTGAAGTTGTTTTCCTATTTGTAGCTGTAGCTGTCGTCTTGGATCAATACAAACATGGTTGGAAACTATGACAGTCATTTTTAATCTTGAACTTGAGATTGTCTTTGTGAATTCTTCTGCAGAACCAATGTGCTTCTGCCAGTTATATCAGTACAGCCAAAGCAGATTTGTTCTATGTGTCATTGCCAAAGTTCACATTTGTTTTCAGTTAGACCTCTGTAAGCTTTGTAATATGCCAATGTCATATCCTGATTCACATCACCACAAGTTTGTATTGATTGTATACCACCCTATAGTATGATTGATATAGTCAGATGTGTAATGAAAACTGGTCTACTATATCTGGAATAAAATTATTTTATGATATATGGTCTTGTCATCTTGCATCAATACGAAAGGAACCATGCCAGTTCTCAGTTTCTTTTGTACTGTCATATAATTTGTGATGATCTGAGATGGTCTTTGTGAATCATCTGGAGAACAAATGTGCCAATTTTCTGAGTATACAGCTAAAGCAGATTTCTCCCTATGTCTCCTTGCCAAGATTCACAGTTACTTTCAGTTGGAACTTTGTAAGCTTTGTTATGTCATATCCTAGCATTAACATCACCAAGACATGATTGTATTTCTTACTGAATGACTTGTTAAAATGTGAATAAGTTTTGTTATGTGTCGATCTCATCTCCTAGTATTATCATCACCTTGACATGATTGAATTTCTTATTGAATGACTTGTTAGAATATCAACCTTGGTTACTGTATATAATGTTATGATAGTACTGGTTGCTTCATCCAATTTGTGGCATCTTATAGTTTCAATCTGAAGCTGTTTTCCTATTTGTGGCTGTAGCTGTCGTCCTGGATCAATACAAAGATGGTTGGAAACTAAGGCAGTCATTTTTAATCTAGAACTTCAGATTTTCTGTGTGAATTCTTCTGCAAAACCAATGTGCTTCTGCCAGTTATGTCAGTACAGCTAAAGCAGATTTGTACTGTGTGTCATTGCCAAGGTTCACATTTGTTTTCAGTTAGACCTTTCTAAGCTTTGTAATATGCCAATGTCATATCCTGATTCACATCACCATATCTTGATTATATTTCTTATTGTCTGACTTATGCGGAAGATGATAGGGGAACTATGACAGTTAGTTGTAATTTAGAATTTGATATTGTTTTTTTGAAGTCTTACAGCGAAACAAATGTCATTCGGCCTGTTTTATCAGTATAGTTAAAGCAGATTTCTCCTATGTGTCCTTGCCAAAATTCACATTTATTTTCAGTTAGACCTTCGTAAGCTTTGGTATATGCCAATGTCATTTACTAGTATTAACATCACCATGGCATGATTATATCTTATTGAATGACTTGTTAGAATATGAATGGGTCAATGTCATCTAGAATGAACATCACCGTCACATACATTTCTTACTAAGTGATTTGGTTGTATTTGAACCTTGGTGATACTACGATAGCTGTTGTTGTTTTCCTATTTGTGGTTTTCTAAGTCCGGTTGTTTTTCTGTCTATCTGCATCTAGAAACACACGACCTTCTCTTTTGTATTGGTGCAGATGGATTGATGCTTATTTTGATAAGCAAATCTTGGCATGTCTACACCAGTCTTTGACGAAAGTATGTCCAACGGTTTTGCTACTGTGCTCGCCTATTTCGGCACCGCCCTGTTTTTTCCCATGATTCGAGCTAGGGATTCGCATCATACGTTCATGTTTGTTATCCTGAAGGCTCTCTATCCAAGTGAAGAACTGTTTTCCGTATGCTCATTTTGATTGAAAAGTTGGCACACACAGTCTTTGACAAACTTATGTCTAATGACTTTGCTACTCCACTCGCCTATTTCTGCATTGTTTTGCATCATCTGTCCGTATGTGTTATCCTGAAGTCTGCCTATCCAAGTGAGTGCAAGTGAAGAACTGTTATTCAGCCGAGAGAGGAGGCCAATTCTTGAGAGCTAGGCCTGTCATTGCTGCTTGTGTGATGTGTTTGTTTGCTTGTTGCCACTTCTTCTAGCAAAAACTATTGCTCATTATTTTGAACCTGAGGGGCATTCGTACCAGTGCAACAACTTAATTATGATAATTCTGTACATGCAGCTTCAGGTACTGTAGCACTACATCTGTATTAACCATTTGGTTGTGTGTTCTTGAGAAGATGGTGTCCGGGGCCAGAGGTTGCCCACTGTTCACCTTCACGATCAGAGGAAATGTAACCTGAGAACAACAAAATTGCGAGTATGTGACTAGATGTCTTAAAAATCGGAGAGCTTTAGCCCAGTCTTCCCTACAAGTGATTGTAACTTGGCCATGTTCATAACTTCTGAGCCGAATTTCCACAGATTCTCATTTTCGCTGAGTATGTTAAAAGTATAATACTTTGTATTACATTTGCTACTCCCTCCGATCCATAATAAGTGTCGCTCATTTAGTACAGATTTGTACTTTTTATGGATCGTAGAGAGTACTACATTTGTGTGTGTCCTGTATTATTTTCTCACATCTCAATACAGCTTTCTCAAACAAACGTCACATATATTGTTTTTTCTAGTCACTGTCGTTCCCATACACAAGAATCCAGCAGCATATCCCATCTATGATGCCAAGCAGAGACAGACATGCCTGGACCCAGAATTACCGTGGAACACAAACCACCACGATGCAAACACTTGAGGCATTCAAAACTGGATTTCTACACCGTCATTTCAGCACGACTGAATCAAACACAGGCACAAGCCAATGTTCCTTGTACCTTTTTTATTGGATTATTATCCGCAACTCCATAATGTAGAAGGGATATAATAATATACAAGGCAAATTAAACACCTAAAGGGGTGAAAGGAAAACAAGAAAGCTCACATACCCGGGCCTTTCTAGTCTGTCATGGAGATTCACCTACCATAGCACCACATACTAGGGTTAACAGTCAATTAACAAATAAAGCGAATGTTCTAGACCTTACATCAACCAAAGCTGGATCAACCCAAGGACCCAGGACTACTGCCATTGTTTCCAGCGGTTTCCCCTAGTCAGTAGGAGAAACCGCGACTCATACCAGACTCGGCTAGCGAACGCAGGTGTCGCTTCCTTCACGTGCACCCGCGGCAAATGCCCCCAAGACATGGCGTCCCATATGGGCATAAGGCACCTCGACAATACCGGTAACAGTTGGGGGAGTTGGTTCCCTACTGGCCTGTTTTCGCACGTTTCATACCACCGTTACTGAATGGGGATACGCTTCCTGGATGAGGGCTGTCCTCTCGCAGGGTTGAGTTAAGCATCGCCAGCTCCCTGAGCTGTTGCCTCTTGTAGAAATCCTGTGTCTCATCCTGCACCAGTAACCAATATGGCTTTGTAAATGATCTAGGTTTGGTTTATTCATAATATAAAGTATTCCTGGAGAAGCAATAAGCCATGATATATATGTGCAATTGTACACAAGTTCCAGGTAAAACATGAGGAATGAAGACGGACTCCCTAAAAAAAACTGGAGAATCAATTGAGAGATCAGCAATGGTAATCCAAATTCAAGAAAAGATATCTGCTAGGCGGAGAGGACTACAGGGTGCTGGCGGTAATAAATTTATACATGATTTAAACATTATTGATTGTTCTTTTATAAAGAAACACTTCCATGATATTAAATTATAACATGACTTATTTGCTACTTCATTGGCTTTCTCCACATCCAGAAAGAAAATCTGTACGTTGGAAGATTAACTGGATGCATATCAATCACTTACCACTGGTTTTAGCAATTCTTCTATAATTTCCTGTGCATGTCTCAGTCTGGCATCAATAATACTGGCTGGGAACTCAGCCTCTATCAGGATATGTAGTTGTTCACTCAGATGCTCATAGCCCGGTTTTCCTCGTAGTTTGTCCTCCTTGAAGAAATACGGAAGAAAATATGTAAAACTTAAGTTCTTAGCAACGTAGGACAAACACAAGATCAGACCAAGCAATGGAAACTTCCGGTATAAATAGCTAAACAGGAAAACAGATATATGCGGAACAAAAGGAAAGTTCACAAGTAAACTGGACAGAGTAGAAATACATTGCATGTCGGACTGTCGGTGTAAATGCATAGTTATTATGTAGAAGAACACTTAGCTTGGAATAACCACATCATGGATTAAAAAAAGGGTAGGGGAATTTAAGGAGATAGTTAAAACACATAAGCCAATATTAAGGTCATGAACAGGCTGTGAGATCTATAGCAATGGAAGACAATTCCAGTAGACTTACTCAAGTTACTATGCAACATAATTTGCAGACTTTGAGGAAATGTAAAATGCTAAAGCAAAACTAGATTGCTATAGCTACATTGTGGCATAATAATGACTGCATAACTGAAGAAGCACTATAATTTAAGAGAGTGCAGATCAAACATAGCAAACTTTTTTGTTACCTTCCCTGGATCTTTGATGGAACCCTTTCCTCTGATGAAAACACGACAACCAGTAGATGCTTCAACCCGCTTTAGAGAATTACCTCTAGGTCCTAGAATGCGGCCCACGAAATTGAACTGTGGTAAAAGTGAAAACTATATCAGTAAAGAGGTTGAAAGGGATCAAGCATTATCATGTGGAAAATTAGAACTACACAAGTTAGAGGCAGCATACACTTGGATAAGAATCAACTGGGACCTCCAAGCGTAGAATCTTCTTTACGACATGAGAGCTAGGGCTTGGTGGTGCTCCTTGCCAATCCATACTGTTTCCTTGAGGAAACCCTAATCTCTGTTGAATAATTCAAAATGGCAGGCACAAATAGTTCAGTATTGCTTCATGGAACAAAAACATTTGAAAGCATGTGCAAAAAGAAATATCAGACAATATTTCACCAAACAAACTCACAATTAGATATCATAGTATCACATTGCACATCCAAACGTTCATTCTCACTTATGTATCTACAGGGTCCATTTGTAAAGATAATAATGACTAAAACTCGAGTGAAAGCATGTTCTTTCTGGAGCATAGAAGTGCAAAAGAGTAATCTACTGGATTGCAAGCATATCTTATTTTCTTCCTAAATAAATAAATACATGCCAGATGTGTACCTCTTGGTGTAGTCCATTCCAGGGACTGAACCCGTTGCCAGAGAGATTGGACCTTGGATTTGGCGAAGACATTGGACTAGGACTTCTGAATCGATGTCTGTCAAAATCACTGAATCCAGGGTGTTGGGCAGAGTTTGATACCCGCATAATTTCTGCATAGAGTGAAAGTCAGGTGAGAAATTAGGTAAAAAAGGATAAGTGTTGATTATAATCAGAATTCTGTAGATCACTATTAGTTTTTTTTTACAACCAAGACACGAGACAATCATGCACCACATAAACACTGACTGGGCAAAGGCAGATATCAAAACGCAGATGTACATAGGAATCAGATCCAACATAGTTTGTACGATCTTTTTGCAGTAGGTCCATAACACAAACTATTGCTTCTCTCGATAGTCGATCCTTTGAAGAACATCAAACATTTCTCGGATATACTTATCCAATATACCTACAACACGCAGATGATCAGCGTGTAGTTCTTTTCTTTAGGCTGTCCTAATCAAAAGACATTAGAGTGTGATGCAATCGATGTGTAAATCCCTTAGGCTAATATGTGAGATAAAGAAATCTTATAAATCATCTCTAAGCATGCGTACTAGCTGCAAATGACAGAATCAGATGGTCTAATAGTATGAAGTGAAGTATTTCTATAATCATTCAGTTTGCAAAAGAAGTGCATAAGTAGATCAACAACTGTTTATATCAAGTAAGGATGAGCAAGGCTGCACAATATCTCAACACCCTCGTTGATAATGTGATTGATTTGTCTGACAGCGAGTAAGACGAAAATCTGTCGACGTCTACAGATTGCATCTACCATTGTCCAGTGTATACACAATCCTCGAGCATTACCATTGCTTTTACATAGAACAGCTAAGATTAACTCTTAACCAGACATATGGTTCTCACCAAGAGAATGACGAGATGATTCTACGATACCAGATAAGTATTGAATATCAATCCACCCCAATATGTCAGTCAAGTGGATTGATCTAATATAACATCGCAGACATAGATTGTTACATCTGGTTCGGCCACCAACTGCCAACATATCGTGTATAACCGGAATCATCTAATCTCGCTGATGAACACTTGAACAGAAACACCGCAATACAAATCTAAAATCAGGTATCATAAATGAACCAGAGATCACACAACCAGGCAGCTACAGTCAATGCCATCCAAAGCGGGCACTATGCAAGCACTGGAGCCATGTACAAGCACTGGTTGCAGATGAACACCTCTCCCATAACCACAAGAAGATCCCATCAGACTGCAAAAAAAGAAAAGACAGTAAGGGGGAGATCAAAGGATCTCACCTTGGCTCAGCAGCTTGCTGCAGATTGGCAGAACCTGCGTGAACGGCCCCAGCTTCTGGTGCTCGGCGAGCAGCTCGGCCAGGTACTGACTGTACACAAACCATTAATTGCACAACAATCACATCATCATCAAGCAGAACGAACAGGAAAATAATACTATGCCGTTAAAAGAATCAATCTTGGCATGAGAAATCGGGCACGAAACGACCAAAGAAACTGCAAAAATTCATGCGCCGCCGTTTGTTCTACCTGTCGACATCCGGGTTGCTTCTAATCTGAGGGGATAGGTTCCTCGCAGGGGAGAACCCCTGCTGGCTGTACAGCCCGGACATGGCGGCGGCTCTCTCGCCGGCGCGCGCGCGAGAGAGCGAGACAGGGAGACAGACAGAGCGCCGCAACCGAGGCTGCGGCGAGGAGGCGGTGTGGGGGTGGCAGGAAGAGGCGAGGTGGAAAGGCTCGCTGCTTTAGGGTGCAGCCTGCAGCGGCAGCAGCCAGCGTAGGGGGGAGAGAGAAAGGGGGGAGCGGCTGCCGCTCTGGAACCCTTTTCTCTCTCTAGAGTTGGCCTTTGCTAGGTTGCAACACGCCAGCACGGCACCCCCCCTTGGAAAGGCTTTATCAAAAAGCCATAATTTCTGACAAATAATTAATAAAAGGAAAGAAATATCTCTGTCATCAAACAAATAAAACGAAGAAATGCGCGAGAGAGCTAGATTTTTGATTTTTTGTGAGTCACATCATGTCTGTGTCTGGACGATGCATGATAATACCTTGGATTTTGTGGTTTGTGTGCATTTCGTTTTTTTTTTCGTCGAGAGGTCTGGCCGGTGTAGGCGTCGCCACGTGCACGGTAATACGTTTCCGCCACATTGGTGGACTAGTACCGAAGATGGAAAAGTTGTAGTATATCGATGAAAAATGTGTTCTGATGTTTGTTTTATGATCTATGTTAAAAAATCCGGACAAGAAAATCGTGTAGTTATTTTAATATACTATAAGATTGTAGTTGTGATTTAAAAGTGATAAAAGTTTTGCACATAGTATTGATGTCCCTTTTCGCCATATATGGGAATCTTTGATTTGATATGTACAATCTATGTGTTAGTGAAGGAGAGTGACAGAGATAGGTCATTCAACATACATGATATACAAGTATATATGAATTAGTTAGTGTGGCATACAAACTTTGTCATGACCGGGAAAGTGATGTGTTTCTTGTATGAGTGGATCACCATTCATTTTTTTATGTTTGCTTTAGTCTGTGGATTAACGGGTACAAATTAATATGTTGATCATGCATGATGTGTATTCTCTAGAAACACAATATGTTATATATATTTAAATACCTAGAACATAAGTTCTCAGAAATTCTCATGGCTACTATTCGTCAAGTATTTATCTCCTAGAACCTCAGCCGTGCTTATATTTCTACATCAATGTTGTTCAATTGTAGTTAATTTTCTTTAAAAAGAATGATTTGTGCATGTTTAGATGATATAGAACACTCATATTGCCGCACGTAAATCCGACGACAGACCAAAACTCCTCATGGAGCGCACACGTGACGTTTCCATTATTTATTTTAATGCATTTGTCAAAGTATAATGTTAAAATTTTCATGACCTATTGTTAAACTGTGGAGGTAGCTAGACAAGTAAAAAAAAGAAGTTTTCAATAGCTAAAATCCCAACCCTTTAATGTGCTACAAAAAATGGACAAACGCGAAGATTTAGTAGCATCTAATTAAGCATGAGACACACGTTAGTGAGCCCCATCTTAATTAAGTGTGATACACCTGGCAAATTTGGGCAAGACAAAATCCTCCTGCCCACTCTTACCAAACTGCCTATTTTGTCACCGGAATTAACTCCAATTCCAGCTTTTTCTTCTTCATTTTCTACCTAATTAAAACTCTCCTGCCAACACACAGGAGAGCCTCTTGATCGTGCCCCAAATTTGGCTGTCACGCATTTAGTGGCATGGACCCTAGTGACCAAGACCGTATCTAAAATATAAATATAATAATGTAAACAAATATATATAGTAGTAGTAGTATAATAATGGTCTAGATACACACTACATAAATGGCTATGGATTTTGTCCAAGCAAGCGACAGGAACACTTTCTAACCACTGTTTTAGAGCCTAACCATGCGAGGCCCACACCACACGGAGCCGGAGCTGAGCTGCTCCATCGATCGGTATATACTGCTGTGTGCTCTTGTTTGTTTCCCATACGAGATGTGTCGGTAGCTACTGGGCAGAAAACATGGTTGTCGCTGTCAGTGCACAAGAGGAAGTTCGGCCTTATCGATAGCATGCATAGAGACACCAGACAGCGTCTTATAACCAAAAAATTGTATTAATATCGTGCGGTGGATACTGTTTGCATCTGAGGATCGACGGTGATCGATTGATGGCGCCGCGCTGACCAAAGGCCAAATAAAAAGAGAGAAAAATGATAATTTGGGTAATAGATCTAATGGAATAATGGTAAAACTGGACAAAGCGTTGTCTCCGGCCTCGTCCATGCTTATCTCTTCGGTCAAGCCGAAAGTCACAATCGATAAAAAATTTGGAATAAATATTAGAGAGTTTGTTGGGGACACAAGCAAACTTTTTATGTATTGTTACTATATTTGAAAACAGATAATCATCATTCTTCGGTTTAAGTTTATACGATCGAATGACAATATGCATGGCGTCAAAGTTTTGCCATTCATGATGAAGCTTGGCATCATTATAATACGAAATAACATTGTCAAACTAAATTGTACTACTCCAAATAATTATGGGTCGCCTATTCTAAAAGTAAAACATTAAAATAAAACTATCTTTAGCAGGTAGTAATATTTCTTACAGCACACGACCAGCAGAATTTGGTCCAGAAAAAGCATAGTGATAAAACAAAAGAATCTTTAGCAGCAGGTAGTAACATTTCTTACAGCACACTACCAGCAAGGTTCAGAAGAAAGCGTGCACCGAGCAATAAATCTCCATATCAACCATCTCTCCAAAAGATCCTAGTAACAGTTCCCAGTATGTACATTCTGGGCAGATGGATCATGAATCTACAACTACTAGCTAAATTCACTCTTGGATTGTCTGTCAGTCTTTCAGTAGCCACAGATGAACAAACCAAACCAACCGATGCTGAAGGACACATTTATTAAATACTTTTTCCCCTTGACAAAAATGGGAGTACTGCATGATGATGGACCACACTAGCCAGCCAAATGGAATTATTAATCAGTAAAAAGGGAGAGCACTACTACTACTAGCTAGCAATCAACTGCATGCCGTGATAAGTTACCTTTTTTCCTAGAGATGCTGTGAGCTGTGGTCTGATCTGGTTATCAAAACCCACACACTCTCTCTCTGTCTGTCTGTCTCTTTGTACTGCTACGTGCCTGGATTTGGCAAACAGGTGAAGGTGGAGCGTGTCTGGTAAAAGTTGGCCGGCGATGGAGGTAAATAAGTGGCGTTCCATCGTATACCTGAAGAAGCCAGGTAGGAGGTAGGCAGGATGCTGTGATCCTACCATCGACTTTTGTGTTGGCCCCTTTCCAAGTCCTGCCTTCCACGCTCGTCAGTCGCCACATGCTCCCTGCAGCCTCCTCGTGCATGCATCACTGCAGGGAGCATCCGGCAATGATCTACTCGACAATGAAGCGAGCCAAACAAACCATCTCCCAAGAAACAAATCTCTCTGGAATGAAAATAAAGGCAATAACATAGTGATTTAATGGGTTTTATCTGTAAAAATTAGGTAATATGTTTAGCTCGACAATGAAACGAGCCAAAAAAAAATCTGTGCAATGAAAATAAAGGCAATAAACAGAGTTTGATGTTTTTTATCTATAAAATTAGGTACTATATTTATTTAAAATATCTCCAATTATTTTCTCACAAAAATATACTCCGCATCTCTAATTACCATTTAGCCAGCATTGATCGATGAAGAGGCTAAGCAATATTGTAAGGTGTATCCATTGGAATTTGATGTTTAACTTTATGCATGTAGCCAATAAAATTCTCATACGGCTCATTCGTGCACGACAAGGTGTGGGACTAAAGTTTAATCACACATTCCTAGGTCAAAGGGAGTTGGAGAGAATTATGAGGTGGGTTGTTCTAGCACTACTAAATGAGTGGGAAAAGAAGCAACCCTCGCGCGCTCTTCCACCGCCCTTCTCGTTACGCGTCATCACGAAACGCTGTAGTTTCCAGGTTGCAAGTCATTAACGAATACCTCATCTCAGCTATTTCTAATAATTTTGTATTGTTGGTCGCATTGACTTGGCCCCGCACACGTCCTATCCAACCCGCACTATGTAAACCCAAACACGAAACTAATCGGTATACGCCACATGCAACTACCTGCTTCTAGGATCTTGCGCAACCATCATATTTTTCGTCCCATCTTCCGGTACACCGGAGGACGGGACAATAGGCCTCTAGGACCCTGCCTCTCGAGACATGTACGGGTGATCGGTTTGTTAAGGAGGGCTCTAGCGCGAGCAACATGATGTCGTCCAATGACGACTTTCTCAACGATGACTTTTTCTCGGACGTGAACAGCCTCTTTAACAACCTCAACATGGGCAACAACGTCGATGCAAACGTTGTTGTCGCAGCCGATGGTCAGACTATATCGTATGTGACATTCAACTTTCTCTTTTAGATTATGTTAGAGTTTCTTGTGCTAGCGTTTGAAGTAGATGTGGTCGGTTTATCATGTCTAGATATAATTTGTTCGTCTGCTTTGTTAGTCCGTATAATTAGTTTAATTACTTTTCATATGATTAAGCTTTATTGGTTTTTTGTTTGGATTGGATCATATGGTAGTTTGCTTATATTTTCAGCAGCATCTAAGTCTAACTCGCCTAAAAGGTATATATGTCTATAAGACCATTATGAAATTCTAAAAAGTTGATTTGTACTTTTCAATCAAATTATGTTTTCCCCTCTTTTCATCCAGCCTCGGATCCTACTAAAACACAGAGATGTATTTCGCATCATCGTGTGAGAGTATCTAGTAGTATTTGCTGTACAAACAGATATTTGATCCTGGACACGAGCAGCATAGGATCCTCGCGCGGTAGGAGACGGATGTTTATTGCCATCGCCCATCGGGAGGCAGCGCACGTTGGGCAAGGCAGGCAGGCGCGCGGCGTTTGGAACGCACCGCGCCACTACGTGCTGCTCCTCGTGTCGTGGGGGCAGGCCGGCAGGCCGTGTTCATATACTCGTACGGAGGCAGTGTAGTGTGGAGTCATCATTTTTTTAATTTTTTTTTGATGATTTTTGATCTGTTTTTTTTTTTAGAAAACTACAGCACAGAAGCAAACGGACCTACTGATATTTTATGAAACTTATTATTGGTAAGTTTCTAGTCCTAATAAGATGCCTGATGTTATGAAACTTTTTTTTTGAACGGAGAAAGGCCTCGAAGGACATTGATTGTGCTGCATTGATTCTAGACGGTGGTACAAATTACATAGAGGACCGCAACGAAAAGTAAAATTACAACATGGTCCTGCAAAACCACATAGAGGACCTCAGAAACATCTGAGAAAACACGATCAGGTCCATCTACCACGTTGCCGAACAATTGATACGGAAGCCGCCGACAAAACTACTTGGGAGGAAGAAGGAGAACAACGCCATCGCAACTCCATCGATGAAGAGCCTCCACGGTTGGAGGTTGAACGAACACCTCCTTGGAGTTGCAGGATGCTTCTCGTAGGCATCAAAGATCGACGGTCTGCAAAGGACCGCCATAGAAAAAGATCGAGGACGCAACATGAACCCTCCTCCTTGGCTGATCTTGTGTTTACTGAGCACCATCACCCTTGCTTCTCTCCTTGCCTCCATGGACGACCATAGAAACTCAAAAGAGTCCGCTTTACACAACATTGCCAACCAAGGCCACTGACCTTATCCAGAAAATCATCGGCGAAGACGGACGTCGGCATCAACATCCAGCTCAAGACTCCCATGCCAGCTCATAGATCTGCAAATCGCCGCTTCGTCCTCCTCCCACCCCTTGCCACCATGGTCGTCCAGGAGGAACACCACCATGCCAGGCTGCTAGATCCAGACGCAACACACAAACTTATTAAGAGTGCTCTTGTCCGCATCAGTTCCGCCGGCGCACTCCAGCCAGAAGATTGTGAGGACAACCATCATGTGTCGTGTGGTACCGCCGGAGGGAACAAACCTGGCGACATTTCGCAATCCATCACGAAAGCACGCACAAGAGAACCTAAACCTACACCTATGGGGAGAAGCCAAACACCAGGAGTGTACATATGGGCTCGACGACCTCCTCCATCTCCACTCCGTCCGCTGAGGCCGGCGGAGGAAGAGGAGAAAGGCGTGGGGAACTCACTAGAGACTGTCGATCGGAGAGGAGTACGTAATATCTAGGTGCGTGATTTTCTTTTTAGTGTAATCTTTCATGGTATAGACATACGGTTTTCATCGAGTGAGTTTTAAAAAGTAGGTTTATAATCGGCACGAGTGGGAGTGGATGTAACAAGCACAAATTCAGAACGATCGTTGTCGGAAAACTACATGCTATTTTTTAAAAGTCAATAACATCATTTAATGGCTCGTTAAAAAAACCTAGATGCTCGCAACGATGCATTCTATCAACGTTACAGGTCAGGCGGTTAATGATTTTGATCACGCTTTCTTTTTTTAAAACGATATCTACAAGTTCCGGTAAAGTATCTACAAGTCCCGGTAAAGTGTGGAAGGTGGATGAGGTTCATGCATGTGCATCACACGATCTATCCGTGGCTTCAAGCGGTTGACTGAGCATACGTGAGAGTCATAATCCTCTTACTTATTTAACGTAATTTTCGAATTATGTTTATAGAAAACTATGTTGTTGTGAACTAGTATTTACTAGTTGAATGTCCGATACGTTGCTACGGATGGTCAAAAATTCTACTTTACAATATTTAGTCACGGGTCATCAACATCTCTTTGTGAGTCCTAGACGTCGAGTTTCCCTTGCACCACCCAGACACAGTGCCTCCCTTCTATTAGGACGCCGCCACCGCGTGCATCTAACGATGTTCTTCTTCCCCTCACTGTGAACCCACCCAGTCAGCTATATCAATTTTGATACTTTTGTAACATTGCCAAAATGAAATAATATGAAGATATTTGAACCAATCAGTAAATCAAGATACATACGTTGGCTGATTGTATGCCCTTAACTGAACATAACAGAGCAATTCATGCAAGATAAAAACAAACAGAGCTACTTAACTAAATCGGTGATGTCCTATATCATGCCGAAATGAAACTACATATCACTATTGTCGGTCAAATTCACTACAGACTCGATCAAAGTAAGATCTCTTATCTTCTAAACTAATCATCTAAACAAAGCAAAGCAGATGTTCCAGAAGAAATCCTTGCTCGTTTTATCCACCAAGCAGCATCACGCAGCAATGCATACCCATGTCAAACTCTTCATGCTCTAAAAATAACAAAAAAAAAATCCAAGAAACGCACTCGTCATTGCTATGGAGCCTCGAGGGAAAAGAAAATCCAGAGAACTCGGGATCCATGCTCATAGGAAGGCGGATGCCGTGATGAAAGGGTAATTGCCCCTATGTGTGGCTTTGGTGATTAATGACAATTCCTATGGTCTAATGTTTTTACTGAGTTTTATATGAAGATATATTCCATAGGTCATGCTTGTAGTCCATGTGTTGGATTCAAGTATGGATGCCATGAACATAAAGATATACCTTAAGTATTGGCATCAAAATCATCGAGATTAAGAGAATAATATGATATGATCAAGATCTTGAGAGTGTGATCTCAATAGAAGAATTCAAGATATGGCTCTAAGTCGGTGTCATGATAGCCTCATTAGTTGAGCTATGGTTGACTAAGATTTAGAGCATGTAATCAAATTAAGAGTTCCTTATGTACCTCAAGATATTAAGATGGAGCGCGAGAAGATACTTGGTTGACCAATACAAAGAGTGAAGAGTGATTTCAAGTTGGTCAACACATGAAGCATAAAGAATGTACCACATAGTCTTGTGGTATGGTAAGCCTTGTCAATTATGCATCATGAACTAACCCATTATATATTTGCCTCTGCGTTTTCTATATGGGACAAGTATCTTTCCATGGGCATGCTTCAAAAATGAAGATATTATATAGCCCATGAGAGGATGACATCAAGTGGTGATCGTCATCAAGGTTGAGAAGGGCAAGTTCAAGATAAGCATCTTGAGAAGATCATTTGATTGAAACTTGCCGTCCATATTGGTGATAATGAACATGTGAAGACATGTATTAATGAAGCTATCCCATAGTGGTGTATGGGGAGCAAATTAGGGGTCTTCACGGAGCAACAATGATCAAGTGTTGCATTCTGGCTTGGGTGGAGCTTGAAGCGTTGTCATCAAGATCAAGCAGGATGCACAAGGCAAAGGTATGACCTTGCTAGGTTTTCCTTTTACCGGTCTCAAGGTGGTTGTTGGGAGACCGGGTTATAGGATAGATAGCCGCACTATCAAGAGGGGCTCTCGGTTGTGTAACTTGATCACATCGTCATAGGGAGCTCAATCGTTTACATACTTTGCATCTTACTATTTTGTTTCTTCTTGGTGTTTCTCCATGTGAGGTTCTTGAGCTTGTTGCTATCTCTTCAACAAGCCCAAGTTCATTGAAAACGGAATTTGTATGCATCTTCTATGGCGTTTTCGAGTTTGAAGGTTTTATCGGTTCTTATTTAGGGAGGCTTCTTACCTTTCTTCATTTGGTTCTATCCTACTTTGTTGGGATATGATGTTTATCTGTACAGTCTTGTAGGGCTTGTTGTCCTCGTCAAAACAAGCCCAAGATCATCGAAATCGGAGTCCGGATGCAAAAGTTATTGCGTTTTCCGTAAAGTCAGTTTCATCCCGGTTGTGGATCCGGTTCAACCGGCTCAGACGGTGGTCCGGCAAAGACCGGAAAACCGAGATTCAACCGGGATTTTCGGTTTTTATATACCGAGTTTATCCGAGACTGTGTACTGACCCTTATCCCGGTTGAGATCCGGTTTTTCGGTCCAGGAACCGAACCATCCGGTTCTGGAGCCGGTCCAACCGAACTTTCAACCGGATTCGCACAGTTTTCTCCCAATGGCCATATTTGCTTTCCACTATAAAAGAGGGTTCTTCTCCCAACGTTTTAGAGCGTTCTTGACCACGAAATTGACCTCCATTGTTGAACCTCTTGAGCTTGCTTCCTCCCCTTCCCTCCTATGATTCTTGCATCTTTTTGAGGGCTTTGGAAGAGGAGATCTAGATCTACAATCCCCACCAATCAATTCCTCCTCTAAGTGAGGGAACCCATTGGATCTAGATCTTGGAGTCATTGGTTGACTTCCTCCATTGTTCTTCCTCTCTAATTCCTCCCTATCACTTGTTGCTTTGGTGGGATTTGAGAGTGAAGGATTTGAGCACCCTTGGTGGTCTTGCTTTGCATTCTTGCATAAGCGTTGAGCTCTCCATTACGATTTGTTTGAGTGAGAGACCGTGAGCTTGTTACTCTTGGAGGGTGACCTCCTAGTTGGCTTGGCGGTTGGTGCCGCGGTGTTCTCTTTGTGGAAGATTGTGAAGAGACCCGGGATTCTCCTTCGTGGAGCTTGTGAAGTGGTTGTGGAGCTTGCCATCTCCGGAGTGGAGGAAAAGCTAGCCATAAGGAAAGGGCCTATTCCTTCGTGGGATAGACTCGGAGAAGAAGGTGAGCCTTTGTGGCGCGTGAGGAATCCTTCGTGGAACCTCACACCTCTCCAACGTGACGTAGCCCCCTTCCCAAAGGTGGTGAACACGGGAATACATCTTCGTCTCCGCGTGCCTCGGTTATCTCTATATCCGAGCTTACTTTCCTTGTGATAGCCATCGAGCTTGAAGTACATATATCTTGCTTATCACTTGTGGTATATTTATATTGTGCTATCTTGCTTAGCTTAATTTGTTGTTGGTGCACTTAGTTGAGCCTAGTGTATTTAGGTTTTGTTCTTGTAAAATAAATGTTAGTTTAATTCTGTATTCTATCAAGCCAAAACCGTAATAGTTTTGAAATTGCCTATTCACCCCCTCTAGGCGACATATATATCCTTTCAATTGGTATCAGAGCAAGGTCTCTCCTTGTTTAGGCTTCACAGCCTAGAGTGTAAAGTTGCCGGCTAGTAGTATAGTGCACAATGACACAATTATATTTGATGGCACAAATTATGCTTTGTGGAGAAATTGCTTGCTTTGTAATCTTCGGACCTTGTGTCCAAATATTGAGCGATTTCTAGATGTAGGTCTTTATCCTCCTATGGATCCTCAAAATCTATCTTTAGAGGATGAGAAAAATTTACATCTCGAAGATCAAGTATCTAATGATCTTATTTTCTCTTTGAGCCCCACAGTTAATTTGTTCTTGACGATTGTAAAGCGCAAGTCGTCTCATGAGAAGTGGACCAAGCTTAAAGAAATATTTGGTGGTTCCATTTCTAATATTTTCGGTGGTTTCTCCGAGGAGATATATTTTCCTTCACATCATGAAGAGCTCCAAGTTGCTTTCCTCACCCACTTCACCAACGTGTGGAAAGACACAAGGTAAATATATGGTGAGTGGTGTTGGTAATTGCAATGTTGATATTGTGCTCGCTAATGATGATCCTTCGTCTCTATCCCATTGCAATGTTTCTTCTTTGGACTTAAGCACTTCTTGCAATAATAATGCTATATCCCCTTGTGTTGCTAGTCCTTGTATATCATCTAGAAATTATTTGAGTACTCGTGTAGATGATACGCTTGATTTGCCTTGTTACCATGAACAAAATGCTTCTATTTCCTCTAGTTGTTTATCTAACAATGTAGAGGAAATCAAACATTCTATGAAGCAAGACATGATCATGAATGAAGATTCAAGAATATCCTCATCTTCATTCTCACATGCTCACATGTTCCTTATGGCAAGAGGATCAAAGGTATCTCCTACTTTGGATCCCAATATATCTTGTAAAGATAATAGCAATGATAATGATGATAGTGATGATGAAATTGATGAGGATACTAGTGCTCTCTTGCTTGAGTTGACTTTATTGTGTACCTCTCTTCTGGTAATAATAAGGCTGTTACTTGTCTCAAACACGTTATGGACACCATAACTAAACAGACGGGAACCATAGAGGAGTTGGATTTCCAACTTGATGATGTGAGTCGGAGATTCAATCTCCTTAAGCAAGAGCTTGCCGAGGAGAAGCACACTAATTGTCTCCTCACACAAAAAATTGAATCTTATGAGCTTGAAAAGGAAAATTCCATTAATGATGCTTGTGCTACTAAATCTACTTCTTGTGAATCATCTATCCTAAAGGAGAATGTTGAGCTAAGGACTCAAATTGAGTTGCTAACTAGCAAGTATAGGAAAATGGAAGAAAGTCACGAAAAGCTCTCGGGCTCTCATAATGATCTTCTAATCTCTTATGATGGGATAAAGTTAGCTCGTGAGGCAAGTATTACTAAGGTAACATCTTGTGAGCCTCTTTTGGACATTAGCACAACTTCTACTCAAAATGCTATTTTGCCATGTGCTAGTCCTAGTAATTCATCTAGCCATACTATTGATAAACCTTGTGTTGGATTAATTGCTTTGCGTTGTTGCTCTAACAATGAAGCTTCTACTTCCTCTAGTACTTGTATTTATACTAACCATGTAGAGGAAATTAAAGAGCTCAAGGCTCAAGTCACTTCCTTGAGGAATGACTTGGAAAAGAATCATGAAGGGAAATCCACACTCGATAATATCTTGAGTGTGCAAAAATCCCCTAATGATAAAAGTGGACTTGGATTCAACTCCAATAACAAGAACAAGTCCAATATAAACAAGAAGAAGGGCCAAAACCAAGTTAATAATTCGGCCAAGATTATTTGCTTCAAGTGCAAGGTTGAAGGACATCATGTAAGATCTTGTCCATTGAAGAAAAAGGACTTGAGTGAGAAGCAACAAGGGAAGCAGCCACAAGTTCATGTTCAAGACCAAGTTGAAGTTAAGCCACTTCCGAAGAAGAATCAAGATAATGCTCCCCAAGCCAAGAAATCAATAAAGAAGAGAAAGGGGATCACTTGTTGCTACATATGTCATGTGAAGGGGCACTTTGCCTCTTCATGTTCAAACGGTACCTTATCTAACCCTATCATTGTTGATGATGATTATTCTCTTAGGAAGGATAAGGATGGCAATGTGTTTGCCAAGTTTGTTGGAACTCAAAGTGGTGTCAAGAAAAGAACCATTTGGGTTGCCAAGCCTATTGTGACTAACCTCTTAGGACCCAACTTGGTTGGGTACCAACTAGCTCAAACTTGATCAATAGGTGTTTATGAGGGCATTGGAGACTTGTCTAACTCATGAAGAATTTAGGGATATTCATATGTTATATTTGATCAAGCCAAGTCCTTTGGATTATTATTTCCTTATCTTATATCCAATGTGCCTCTTCGCGGTAACTTGTACTTAACTCATTTATATTGTAAGTTACTTGCCCCTTTACATGTTTTGGTTTTGTACCAAGTATGTGTCTGTATTTGGTGTGCCTCATGCTTGATTATTTTGTGTATTCAAGTATGTCTAGGTGTTGGGCACATCATTTACTCGTGTGTTTTATTTTGAGCCTCTAATGCATCTTGATGATATCTTATTTGGCTCTTTTAGAGTGGTTAATGGAACATCCCATTTTGGGGGAGTGACATGCCTCGCGCATATCTCAAACCTTAAAATATGTGTACATGAGTACTACCACTTAGTATTGATATTGCAAGCTTATATAGTCACTATGTGGTGTATCATACTCATGAGAAATTCAAATTCTAAATGTCCATTAATTATCTCTGGTTGAGGTTGTTTTGCCTCTTATTAAAAAAAATGAATATCACATTATGGGGGAGTGATATGCTTATTTTGCATATCACAATCCTAGGAAATGTGAACATATGAGGTAGTGCCACTTAGGGTTGATATAGTTGATTATCTTGTTTCTAGGTGGAATATTGGCTCAAACATGGTCCTATTTTTGTCATAAGATTTTATTTCTCGTCTTTTCGGTCTTTGCTTGAGTAAGAAACTCTTGGTGCGGTCTTTCTCAAATACATATCTCTATATCTTATTTGGGATACCATTTGCTTCAAGTTATTCTAATCATTGTTTTGCATGATTGTGTGACTAGTTAAAGCTATCAAGAATCTCTATCTTTGCATAGTGCTTAATCTTTTATTTCTATCCTATGATTTTTATTGTGAAGATTTATCTTTAAAATCTGTGCAATATACCACCAAAAATCTATTCCAATACACTCATTGTCTTTGGCAATTGATATACTTGTGTGTGGTAGCATTTGTGGATCATCTTCACTTTGGAGTTAACCTCTTATTTCCTTACTTTCTTTCCAAATTTTTTTTTGTGTGGCTCCCATTGTCTTCCTTGGCTTTTGAACATATCTCTGATGATGTTTTTGATTATTATCAAATGTGTTTTAGTGGAAGACAAACCTTTTCTTCTCAGAACCTTGTGCCATTGTGAAAAGTGTTAAGGGTTTGGTTTATTTGTTGAAACCTTGCTCTTTTGGGAGTTTGCTATCTCATTCTTTATTCTCTATTTTATTTTCTTAAATGAGATAAATCTTTGAGCATTTGTGTTTTTAATTCATCTTTCATGCTTAATAGTTTTTGCTCGGTTCATTTGTTGAACTTTGTTAAACAAATCTTGCATTGATTTGATTCTTTGATATAGTTTGGACAACAAATATGTTTTGTCACACCTTGTATGCCTTCTTGAATATTTTTGGTGATTTGTCCAAAGTATATCTTCGTTGGATCTTAAAATTATCGCGCATGCATGTTTAATAAATGTATATCTTATGTCATGTTTTGCTTTCTTTGATTCAATATATAGGGTATACTCCATCAAATCCTTAAACGGCTAAGATGTGCATGAAATTCAAATTTAATCTCTAAATATGCACATATTTTTATGGAGTGTATCCTATGTGTTGTGGTTATTCTAACCACTTTGGACCCAATAAGTTTGGGGACCAAGGTGTACTTGAATGTTGTTTTAGGTACACTGAAGATGCAATGGATGCTTGTCTCTTCTATAAGGAAAGTGTTGTCACCACATGTTAGTTGGAGCCAATCTAGGATGATCTAAAAATTCTTATCTGCTACATCATACCATTGCTATCTCGGTAACAAGTATCTTATTCATGCATACTATTCTTCCATCCAATCTCTTGTAGGTTGCATCTTGGCATGAATTTATTTGTTTGTCAATGTTCGATTCTTGCAATTATCTTTGAAATACTTTGTATCCTTATTGCTTATGTGAGTAATTTGAGATGGTGCATATAATGGGGAGTATATAAAATCATTTTCATGATTCACCAATTCCAAAGATGCCTTCTAGCAATTTATTGCATATCAACTCCTCAAGGTACTCTCATGTGCAATATTTTTTAAATTACATTGAATCATTCCTTTTGATACTTGTTGCCTTTCTCAAAGTATCCCAACTAGCATTAGTTCCCTTAGTGTTAGTTGTGATGGTTTTGAGATTTTTTGTTTTTCTTTGGTGAAGTTCATTGATATACCATAAGCTAAAATAGAGCCATGGGCTATATATGCACTTAAGCAAAATATCCTTTTTGGTATATCTTATGACTTCCGCTTGGATATCATGTATTCTTTTTATTAACCTCTTATGTGTGGATGTTTCTTTGTGAATTATTCTCATGTTTTTTCCCTTAGAAACTTATATACACTAGAGTGTTAATCTCTCGCCTTGATATACTCGCTCTTTTCCGACCATCACTCTTATCCTCTTGATTTTTAATGGTTTTGGTAAGGTCTTGATTTATGAGTGCTTGGTTTACTTTTATTGCATATTCACACACTCATATCTCATATTTGGTTTCTTTTGGACTTAAGCTTGTCTTGACAAGTGTATTGGTTTATATCTAATCCTTGTATCTTGGTTGTGTTCTAAATAATATAGAGGGAGTGAGGATTCCATGTTTGTGCATATTGTATTCAAATGAAACAACTAATTTATGAACGAACCTTGGGGAGCTTCCTTATTCCACTTAGAGCACTATTTGTCCATTTGATTATTTGGATCTTTTGATTGCTTGCTTCATCCATTGAAGTTCCTTCACCTTGTTATCCTTTTAGCAATCCTTGATCCTCAATATAGTTTGATTTACTCCAAGTGTTCGTCATTGGATATGTGCATGTGATTTCACTCATATTACGAGTAATGCACACCTTGTGTAGGAACTCATACTATATTGTCCTTCTAACCTTGTTATCCATTTTGGCACTTGTTGTCAATGGGGGAGAAGTTTAGAGGGTTTTAAGGGAAATGGTTTTCTACTTAAGATTGGTTTGTTCTTAAGTGTTTGCCTTTCATGCATTTCATCTTTATTATGTTTTGCATGGTTGTATATATAGTGGAAACTCTCCCAAAGGTTATGCTTGACAATGTATGCAATGAAATTCAAGATCATCATGTGTGCATATATTGTGGGGGAGTTTGCTCTATATATGTTGGTTCTACTCACATCTCCTACATTAGTTGTAGTTTATGTGAGTAGAATCGGTTTTGATATGGGCTAGTATCTTTGTGTTACTTAACCATATCAAATACAACCTCTTGTATACAACTTATTCTTCGATAAGTTGCGTACTTGTTTCTAATATTCATTATATAAACCCTCTTGTTGTGATTGTCATCAATTACCAAAATGGGGGAGATTTAAATGGTAATTGCCCCTATGTGTGGTTTTGGTGATTAATGACAATCCCTATGGTCTAATGTTTTCACTGAGTTTTATATGAAGGTATATTCCATAGGTCATGCTTGTAGTCCATGTGTTGGATTCAAGTATGGATGCCATGAACATAAAGATATACCTTAAGTATTGGCATCAAAATCATCGAGATTAAGAGAATAATATGATATGATCAAGATCTTCAGAGTGTGATCTCAATAGAAGAATTCAAGATATGGCTCTAAGTCGGTGTCATGATAGCCTCATTAGTTGAGCTATGGTTGACTAAGATTTAGAGCATGTAATCAAATTAAGGGTTCCTTATGTACCTCAAGATATTAAGATGGAGCGCGAGAAGATACTTGGTTGACCAATACAAAGAGTGAAGAGTGATTTCAAGTTGGTCAACACATGAAGCATAAAGAATGTACCACATAGTCTTGTGGTATGGTAAGCCTTGTCAATTATGCATCATGAACTAACCCATTATATATTTGCCTTTGCGTTTTCTATATGGGACATGTATCTTTCCATGGGCATGCTTCAAAAATGAAGATACTATATAGCCCATGAGAGGATGACATCAAGTGGTGATCGTCATCAAGGTTGAGAAGGGCAAGTTCAAGATAAACATCTTGAGAATATCATTTTCTTGAAATTTGCCATCCATATTGGTGATAATGGACATGTGAAGACATGTATTAATGAAGCTATCCCATAGTGGTGTATGGGGGGCAAATTAGGGGTCTTCACGGAGCAACAATGATCAAGTGTTGCATTCTGGCTTGGGTGGAGCTTGAAGCGTTGTCATCAAGATCAAGCAGGATGCACAAGGCAAAGGTATGGCCTTGCTAGGTTTTCCTTTTACCGGTCTCAAGGTGGTTGTTGGGAGACCGGTTTATAGGATAGATAGCCGCACTATCAAGAGGGGCTCTCGGTTGTGTAACTTGATCACATCGTCATAGGGAGCTCAATCGTTTGCATACTTTGCATCTTCCTATTTTGTTTCTTCTTGGTGTTTCTCCATGTGAGGTTCTTGAGCTTGTTTCTATCTCTTCAACAATCCCAAGTTCATTGAAAACGGAATTTGTATGCATCTTCTATGGCGTTTTCGAGTTTGAAGGTTTTATCGGTTCTTATTTAGGGAGGCTTCTTACCTTTCTTCATTTGGTTCTATCCTACTTTGTTGGGCTATGATGTTTATCTGTACAGTATTGTAGGGCTTGTTGTCCTCGTCAAAACAAGCCCAAGATCATCGAAATCGGAGTCCGGATGCAAAAGTTATTGCGTTTTCCGTAAAGTCAGTTTCATCCCGGTTGTGGATTCGGTTCAACCGGCTCCCAGACCGGGTGGTCCGGTGCCAGCACCGGAAAACCGAGATTCAACCGGGATTTTCGGTTTTTATATACCGAGTCTATCCGATACTGTGTACTGACCCTTATCCCGGTTGAGATCCGTTTTTTCGGTCCAGGAACCGAACCATCCGGTTCTGGAGCCGGTCCAACCGAACTTTCAACCGGATTCGCACAGTTTTCTCCCAACGGCCATATTTGCTTTCCACTATAAAAGAGGGTTCTTCTCCCAACGTTTTAGAGCGTTCTTGACCACGAAATTGACCTCCATTGTTGAACCTCTTGAGCTTGCTTCCTCCCCTTCCCTCCTATGATTCTTGCATCTTTTTTAGGGCTTTGGAAGAGGAGATCTAGATCTACAATCCCCACCAATCAATTCCTCCTCTAAGTGAGGGGAACCCATTGGATCTAGATCTTGGAGTCATTGGTTGACTTCCTCCATTGTTCTTCCTCTCTAATTCCTCCCTATCACTTGTTGCTTTGGTGGGATTTGAGAGTGAAGGATTTGAGCACCCTTGGTGATCTTGCTTTGCATTCTTGCATAAGTGTTGAGCTCTCCATTACGATTTGTTTGAGTGAGAGACCGTGATCTTGTTACTCTTGGAGGGTGACCTCCTAGTTGGCTTGGCGGTTGGTGCCGCGGTGTTCTCTTCGTGGAAGATTGTGAAGAGACCCGGGATTCTCCTTCGTGGAGCTTGCCATCTCCGGAGTGGAGAAAAAGCTAGCCATAAGGAAAGGGCCTATTCCTTCGTGGGATAGACTCGGAGAAGAAGGTGAGCCTTTGTGGCGCGTGAGGAATCCTTCGTGGAACCTCACACCTCTCCAACGTGACGTAGCCCCCTTCCCAAAGGTGGTGAACACGGGAATACATCTTCGTCTCCGCGTACCTCGGTTATCTCTATATCCGAGCTTACTTTCCTTGTGATAGCCATCGAGCTTGAAGTACTTATATCTTGCTTATCACTTGTGATATATTTATCTTGTGCTATCTTGCTTAGCTTAATTTGTTGTTGGTGCACTTAGTTGAGCCTAGTGTATTTAGGTTTTGTGCTTGTAAAATAAACGTTAGTTTAATTCCGCATTCTATCAAGCCAAAACCGTAATAGTTTTGAAATTGCCTATTCACCCCCCCCTTTAGGCGACATCTCTATCCTTTCACGTGACCCCTGCATCTGCCCCTTCGAACTCCTCCGATCATCGGAGTCCTCCGATCATCGGAGTCCTCCGATCATCGGAGTCCTCCGATCATCGGAGTCCAATGACCTTGGATTTAGGGATTCAAGCCAGTGCCTCGATCTTGGCTTATCATTGTCTTCTCGCCATCGGCGAGCATGCTGTCCGTGAGAAGGCTCATCCTGCCCATGGAGCCGAGATTTGGGGTACGAAATGACTTCCCAGCCATGGTCTATCTGTGCAGCCGTCCAAAAAGTGGATCGGCGACGACGTTCAGCCTCTGGATCACGACGGCCAGGTCGAACGCGTGAGCATCTCAGTGGAGGTCACCTCGACACCACACGAGACGACGGTGTCATTGCATCGGTAGTGGACGCGCTCGAGTCGTCGCCGTAGAAGACATGCATGCTGCCGCCGAAAGCAAACCTGTGATGGATGGATTGATGTCGAACCGGAACATGCAAGTTCGTGTGCAGACATGCTTTTGTGGTTTGGTTTGTTCGGTTCCATTCTATGCACGTACATGGGTTTTATTGGGCAGAACAATTGAACTTGGGAGAGAAAAGAGCATCGTACTGGAGCAAGAGTATCATAGATCGTTGTCGATCATGTCCTGTCCGGAGCACTTTTTTATACAGCAGTACCACATGGTTGAAGCAGAAACACCACATCGGGGAAGACCACAACTCCATAGGAACGACGAACATGGACCAACGGATGCGCCCGCCCTTGTCTTTGCGTTTCAAGCCCTCCGCATCCCATCCTTCCTCGACGCGCCTTGTTTCGTTTTGTCGGAGCAGCTTGTCATCGTCCGATTCCCCTTGACGGAGGAGAGGAAGGCTCCGGTGGAGATCGTCCGATCTATAGGTTGCCTCGATGGAGGAGGTGTTGGCGGGACACAGTAGCCTCGTTTTAGCGCGGGGCAGCATCGTTCTCGCGCTATGCGAGGAGCAGTCTGCCACGACACCATATTGCGGGCATGGGCTTCGAAGCCGGATGCCGCCCTGCGCCTTACTACGCCGTCGGGCTGCGGTATATAAGAGGGCGGGGCGCGGCGCCATAGGACCGAAGGCGAGCTGGGCGGCCGCCCCTCCGGTCCGTGCTTTCTTTGATTATCTTTTTTTTCCTTTGGTTACCTTGGACCGGGGCGGTTTCTAGCTTGCACCTATCAGTTTCCTTTAGAAATTCGTAAGCGAAACATGTGGAGGAGGGACAACGTACGAAAAAATTGAGACGTACCAACGAGGAAAACCACCTTAACATAAATTATATAGTAGAGATATTTATGATCTATTTTAATTTTATTTACCTTAATATTATTGGATGTTCGAAATAGGTCGTGTTGCTGCTAGAGCCGGCCTTTGCCGCGCGCAGCTGCATCACTCACTCGGTCACTGGGTGGGTCAGCGCATGCATGGTGTCTCGTGCGCCTGCCCCAACCGACAGCGTAATTGCAGCTGCCTCTTCCCTCCCTCTCACTCGCGCGAACCGGGTGCGTGGATGGATGCCGCCGCATGCAGCAGCATGCATCTCGCTGAATTATAACGCTCCAAGAACGACGTGCCAAACATATCTACCCCCCGCCCCCGGTACGTATGCTATGTACCTCCTCTGACTCGCCTGCCGGGCCGTTACGGATGGCGTGCATGCATGGTCCATTTTCAGAGCATCCAAAGGTGCAGCAGCTAGGAGGGTAAAAATAATTCGCCAATCTCAAAAAAAGAGGAGAAAGTAATTCGCAAAAAAAATCAAAAAAAGGAAATATGTAGTCTAGTACATATGATCGAGTGCGAGTCTGCGTTCTTGCGCGACAGTAATTCCTTCAAAAAAAAAGTAATAATTCAGTAAACCATATAGCAGGCAAAAGAATTGAAAAAAAAAAACAAGTGTCAGAAGTGGGGTTCGAACCCACGCCCTCGTAAGAGGACCAGAACTTGAGTCTGGCGCCTTAGACCACTCGGCCATCCTGACTTTCGTGTCAACAAAATGATATTACCTTATTTCACGTCTGTTCCATACATCACACGGCCGATGCATACGTTCCAACGCACCTTCAAGACACACATAACGGCAGATCAGAATACTGTCAAGGAACACTTGCATAAACATCACCAGCACTGAGCATGGTCTCTCCTCTCGTGCGCCTGTCAGTCACAAACACACAGGAGCACTCGCCACAGACACTTCCCAAATAAAAGAGCTCCAGGCACGAAACAAAACCAGATTATTGCATCACTACCAAGACTTAATTTCCAGAATGATGCTATAGTATAGCTCAGTGCTCTTGCAATTACAGGATCAAGTTTAGCCGTTTCAAAGAAAACTCACACATGATCTACACTTTGGCTGTTACAAAATAATAATAAAGTATGGAGTACAGGAGGTGTTCAGAAGCAATTTGCTGACCACCCAGGCTTGAGCAAGCACTAATGGATGATTCTCTGCAAAGAACAAGACAGAAATTAGAGGGGGAATCGTTAATAGCAAACTGAAAGATATATACATAAACAGCCCTTTAGTAGACTCAGATCAGATGATTGTACGCACAGTGCCTGCACATACATAGTTGTGTTCTCTTATCGTTTATCAAACATATATAGTGATTTTTTTTCAGCTTCGGTGTGTTTAGTGATTGTAATTTTCGTCATGTTATTTTAATTGTCAACCAGACGTATGCTCGACAAAACAAGATCACTGAGAATGAGAAAAACTAACTTCTACCGCAATGCCAATAGTATGGAAGTCAAGATAGTGCAACAATATATTTAGAACAAAAGAAAAAGAAACAGTACATGTCGATAATCTTAACGGGTGACAGATATAAATAAGAACTCACTTCACCTAGACAAGCTCGATGTAAGCCATGGGTGCGTTGTCTCCCCGCCTTGGAAATGTTGGGATGATCCTTGTGTAACCCCCGTTTCTTTCCCCGTACCTGTCTGGAACCTCAGCAAACAGCGCGTGGACTATATGCTTCTCATAAATATATCCCAGGGCCTGTCTCCTCTTGTGAAGAGATCCATCCTTCGCCATCGTGATCATCTTGTCGACCCACTTCCTCATCGCCTTTGCCCTCGGCTTGGTAGTCTTTATCCTCCCATGCTTCAGCAGCTGTGTGGTCAGCCCACGCAGAAGTGCTTTCCGCTGATCTGCGGGTCTGCCGAGTCTAGGAATGCGTTTCCCGTGCCTCATTGCCAATATCCTTCCACGAACATCAGGAACAAACAATCGGTGCTCAAAGCTTGATTCCACTGCAATATTTTGACAGAGTCGGTGAATGAGTTTATTGCTGAATGCATAGCTTGAAATTCGTGGTAATTTCACATTGAATCTAGGGTGTCAAGTGGGATCCCACCAAAATCCCACTTCTAGTTCATTTGTCAAAATCTAGTGCAATTTTTTTCTCAAAATTTGAACTAGATTTTGACAAATGAACTAAAGGTGGGATCCCACCTGACACCCTAATTGAATCCATCTTAGTTATATCTTTAGGTGTTCTTGAGAATTATCATCTGACATATTTGACATGTTCAATCCGAGGTTTTTTAATATCTCCAGGACATTCTTACACTTTTTGAGATTTCTATGGCGCGGTCAATCGGGATATACTATGGAAAACCAACTGTTAAGCTATGGTAATGCAAACATTTTTTCTCTTCATATTTCTTTACTTAATCAGCAAGACAAACGATTATGCATGGGATGGAAAAGTTAGCCTTTTGTATTCAACACCCATAGCTCTTTTGCCCTTACGATTTCCCAAGTCCATGTTTACACCTACACCAGTCTATATGCATTACTCTTTCTCTTTTCTGCTTATGATAATCAGTGATCTTAGCAATTTAGTTAATGGCTAAAAGGGATAAAAGTGCAACATCACAATTTGAACCACCACATTGCACTCAAGCATCATGGATTCATCTGTATTAAACAGATAAAAAAAGAAAGATAATCAACAACCCTATAACAAAATGTTTACTTTCCCACAATCGATGCAAAGGTCGAGGAATCTGTTTGTAACAGAAACTGCCCATCTGTTTGCAAAATAAGTGGCCCGTTGTCACATATGATTGGCTCCCACTGGTAAACGACATATGTTCAACTACATATATGACACGAGAAATGAAATAATTAATAGGATAAACGCTCTTAAAAACAAATCTGAGAAATTATCGGTTATTTCGCACATTGTCGAGGATATAATGATCTGAGCATGCTTGAACAATGAAACTCACTTCTAAAGCTATTTAGAATAGCAAAAGAACGCCTGAAAGGTGAAGAGTAAGATAATTGGCAAAATAGGATATATGGAATCCCATCTGGTCACAGGACTTATAATGTACTTATGCAGCTCTAAAGCCCAATAAATTGCGGGATTGGTCATTGATGAATGTAGCGCTGGTGACACCAGCATTGACACAATTACCCAAGTCACGGAAATAATCAGCTGCTTCACACAATGTAAATCTGTTTACAGTGGCAAAAGACTACCTGAAAGGTCACAAACAAAATGATTTGCACATCATAATCAATGGAATCCTGGGTGGTCACGGTAACGGAGAACCTATTATGTATATGCTGGATCAGTCCTTGGTGAATTTAGCGCCGGTGATGCTGGCATTAACTTGATTGCCCAATTTGTGCGCACAAGCAGCATTATACGCAGGATAGGACTCAAATGTGCGTAGAAATACGGAAGGGAGAAGATACCTCACCGGAGAACGAGGAGGTGTACGAGAAGGCGAGCGACTCCGAGGCCGCGGCAGACACCGAGGAGGGAGACACGGAGGACGTGGAGACGAAGGAGCTCCGGAGCAACGACGGGGCGGCGGAGGCGCCCAGCCGACCGGCCGCCTGCTTGCGAGGGCGGAGACCGCCGCCGAGAGCCACTGACGCGGAGGGGCGGAGATAGGGGAGCGCAGCGCGGAGAGATTCCATGCGCCAGGTCGAGGCGGAAGCGAAGGCCTCCATGGGGGAGGAGAGGGAGAGAGCGAGCAGGCGGAGGAGTGGTGAGTTTGGTCGGAGAGGGTGGCGATGAAGGGCGATGCCGCTCGGCTTTGAAGCGGATAATGTTTGGATTCTGCCGCCGATTGAGTTTCCCCGTGTTGGGCCGGAAGTGATGGGCCTAATCTTTGCAATCGGCATATAGCAAAATACCCTGATTTCACTTTTAAAAAAATACTGTGATTCTCAACAAAAAAAAACTAAAAACAAATACTGCAATAGATGTATTTTTGTACGATGAGAATACTATAGTAAGAAAACATTGCATGTTACTACCATTATATTATTATCCATCCATAGAGAAAATAGATCCAAACACAATAACCTCGCATAACACCATGTTTACATACTGCCTACTTAATGCAGATGTTATGGATCATCCATCCTCCGCCCTCTATCTTCTTTGGTGTAGCTAAATTTAAAAGGGTACATGTCTCGCCGCGCGCAGGTAACCATCACGCCTGAGAAGGCGTTGGTGGTGAGGGGTGACGCCGACCATGGGGGGACTCGGTGCTGGGGCTGGAATACCATGATGTATGGGGTTCGGCCCGCTAGGAACCTGCCTTTGTACCACGATGACGCCTTCCCTTGCCTCTTTCATCGTCGTTGGAGGCGGAGAGTGGATGATCGGTAGTGGATAAAAGGACCTTTGTGGAGGTGGGGCATGGGGTGAGTTGGGTGGCGCTGGGGCGGGATAGTTATGTGCGGGATTCGGTCCGGTAGGAACCGTCCTCAGTTCCACCATGACGTCGTCCCTCGCCTCCTCTATTGTTGGGGGCGGAGGGGAGTGGAAGACCGGTGGCATCGAGTGGTGTGGCGGAGAGGGGACGACCGGTGGGATCAAGTCACCAGTGATCAACAATGCATCACCCAACCTGCGTGCAAACGACACATTGGAAGAGAGCATTAGCGGTATAAGAAAGAGGAGCAGCGTCGACACATTGCTCTTGCATATGTGCAACGCGGCCATGGCTATGTGCCTACTGGTGTGCTGTGTGCCTCTTTGCAGCGAAGCGGAGGCAAATATATAGTGAGGCTGGTATGGAGATTATTTGGTAACCAATTAATGAGAATTAATTAGCGAGATGGTTATCTGTTTGATAAACGGGCGACTATCAATGGGGCGGTTAATTAGATGGACGGTAATCCTCATTAAAAATGGAGCTCGTATTTATTTGGGGGCTACGGATCGACCGCGTCTCCAACTGATTTTTTTCCGGAAAATGATATGATTCCCCCGGGGGATCCCGTCGTCGCGTCCCCCGGGTCCGGAACCGTTCGATCTGTTCTGATCCGGCCGTTATTTTTGCGCCACGTGGCCCTCTTTTTTGTGATTGCTACACCGATCCGGGATATACGGGTCGGGCCTTCCTTCCTTCCTCGCTCGATTCGAACCGCGGAGGCGACTGAGAGGATCGAGAGGCGACAGGAGGCGGCGCCCGCGCCGCCGAAGCCTTCATCGCCCTCGCATGGCCGCTGAAGCGCCGATCATTGCCGATCCTGTTCGTGCTCGTCTGGCTCTGCTCCCTCTCTAATCTCTCTTTGCTCTGTTTCCCGTAGAGAAACTCCCGAACGCCGCCTTCCGGTTCATCCTCGCCCGCCGTCGACCGCTGCCGAGCGCCGTCGCCCATCCTCGGTTTGTGCCGTCGTCCTCCCCTCTCTAACCTCCCCTCTGTAACCTCCCCTCTCTAACCTCCTCTCTTTGATTTTGCGCAGGAACCCTAGGTGCAGGAGGTGATGGGACCGCCGCCGACGACGAGCGATGCGGCAGGAGGGAGCACCTCCGGCGGCGCGAACGTTGAGGTGATGACCCGGCGGCAGCCGCCATTCTCTCCTCGCTTCCATTTTTTGCTATTTTGCTATGGGGATTTTTGCTACTTGCTACTCTGTGTTTTGCTACTCAGTAGCATGATTAGTACTCTGTGTTATACTCATATTTGCTACTCTATGGGGATTAGTACTCTGTGTTTTGAAACACATTCAGATAGTTATACTCATATTTATCATTTATATATCGGATTTTTGCTACTTGTTACTCTGTGTTTTGCTACTCAGTAGCATGATTAGTACTAGGAGTATGATTCATACTCCACATTGCTACTTGCTACTGTGTTAATTTGCTACTTGCTATTGTGTTGTGCCAAGCTACTGTGTTAATGTGCTACTTGCTACTGTGTTGTGCCAAGCTACTGTGTTAATTTGCTACTTGCTACTGTGTTGTGCCAAGCTACTGTATTAGACATGCAGATTCATACTCCACATTGCTACTTGCTACTGTGTTGTGCCAAGCTACTGTGTTGCTAATCCTAGACAGGAGGAAGATTTGCTAGTCCTTCCTAGCAAGCTACGGTGTTGATCAGTACACTTGTTGATTAGTACTAGGAGTATGATTAGTACTAGGATTTGCTAGTCTAGTAGTTTTGCTACTTGTGCATTGATCCCAGTAGTGGCTACTCTAGTGTATATGTTTGCTACTTTAGTTCTTTTTTTTGCTACTCTAGTATGATATAGTGTACTGGGATTTGCTACTCTAGTATGATATAGTGTGTATCCCAGTAGTTGCTACTCTAGTATGATATAGTGTAGCGGGATTTGCTACTGGGATTTGCTACTTGCTATTGGGATTTGCTACTGCAATAGCATGATTGGTACTAGGATTAGTGCTAGGACTATGATTAGTACTAGGATTTGCTATTCCAGTAGTTTTGCTAGTTGTGAATTATGATTTTGATCCCAGTAGTATGATTGGTAATCCCGGTAGTTTTGCTAATTGCTACTTGTGCATTTTTTGTAATCCCATTAGTATGATTAGTAGGCCAATGTTTAGTAGTTTTGCTATAACCATACATGTTTCTATTTTCCTTTTGCTGTAGGTTGCTGCTGTTGATAAGAGCCAAAAGGGCAAAAAGGTTGTTGTGAGCCGCAAGAAAGTTGGCGAGGGAGCGAGTAATGTCAAGGAGGATATTTGGATGTCGAATGACCGTTTGATTATAGCGTTTGAGTATCCTTGCGACAACCTTTCTCCACCAAGAAGCGATTATTCACCAAAGAGTGCATTTGAGCATTGTTGAATGTTGCAGCTTTAGGATTCCTAATGAGATTACGGATTTTGTTCTTTGCACATACTTCGCCTCCGTGAGTACAAGCTTGGAAGAACCAGATGGTGTTTACCACGGATATGGTGAGGAAAGTGTTTGGAATCATGCGGGATCAAGCCTATTGGTCTTTCTATTCTGGAGGTGCAGAGCTTGATGATATTCGAGCCTCTACCATGGTGGGAAGAAGAGGGAGTTAGCAACTGCTATCAATATCTTTAAGAATTGTCTTGTCTGGATGAGGAAACCATCATTCGCACTTGGGATCTTGTTTCCACACCTTGTTGTTGCTCCAAAAAGCTCGAACCATGTTAACTTGGAATATGTTGGTCTCATGGCTGACCCAACCAAAACAGATGAGTATGCTTGGGATGAGCATTTGTTGGGTTTGTTGATGCAAACTGTGAGCAATATTCAGAAGAAGAAGAAGCAAGCACATGTTCTTCCAAAGGACTGTAGCAAATTTGAGTTTTGGATAACTGGCCCATTCATTCTTCTTGGTGTAAGTTATCTCCCATCTTTTATATTTGTTTGTAGCGGTTTGCAGCGTTTATTTTGCTACTACTAACTTTATCTGGCCTCTTTTTGTAGATTGCTTATATGGATCATTTGGATTTCCCATCCTGCGATCACACGTTTGACAAGTCATTGAATAGAGTATGCTCTGTCAAGACCAGTGACTTCACTTTTGTTGTACAAAATGACTCGGATAGGAAGATTTTATCGAACAAAACTATTTTCGGCAGGCGAGATGTAATGTTCTTTCCAGCACCACAAACATTCTATTCTTTCATTAATCCTCTTAATGTTAACATTACTATTTATTGTGTGTAGTTCCTCCCATTGTCTACAACACCTTATGGTACTGCTCCTGGTTATGATGATTTCAACAAACCTGCTCCAGTGGAAAATGTTGATGTTAATCCTTCTGCTTCATTGAATGAATGGCTAAATTTCCCTAGCAGCCAGGATTTGCAGGTATGAAATTGCTACTGTACTGTTTTTTGTTTGCTACTTCAGTGCATTTGATTTTGCGACTTAGCTACATTGCTATGCTACCTCTTTTTGCAATCAGTGAACATGTATTATAGGTTTTGCTACTTTAGTGTATAGGTCTTGATACTTTAGTGTATAGGTTTTGCTACTTTAGTTTACAGGTTTTGCTACTTTAGTGTATTGGTTTTGCTACTTTAGTTTACAGGTTTTGGTACTTTAGTGTATAGGTTTTGCTACTTTAGTGTACAAGTTTTGCTACTCCTTATGCGTTAGCCTCGGTGTTAGGGTACCGAGGCGGAGTCGCCATCTACGCGATAGCGGCGACAGGCGACGATGCCTCGGTACCCTAACACCCTTTGAAGTTTCGTCGCCCGTACGACGCGGTAGCGTCGACGGGCGACGAAACCGAGCCGCTGGACTAGAGTTTACGCTTTATGTATGTTGACGACTAGGGTGGGGGTGGTGGTGGTGGATAAGTTACCCCAAATTATCTACCCGTATGCAAAATAAGCTTAATAGAATTTTATTACACCATATTTTTCGAGGATTCGTCGCCCGTACACTGCGATAGCGGCGACGGGTGACGAATCCGAGCCGTTATGCTTAGAATTTCATCATTTATCTTGTCTCTGGTTTACTAACTTGCTTCTAATGTTTGCTAACAGGTTCCCGCTCGTTTCAAAACATTGTATGAGAAGCACAAGGCTATTTTTGAAGCAGATATTGATGTGACAATGAAGAACCTTTCTGCTGGATTGAAGCGCATGCAGGCTCAACGCATGGCTGCCCTTTTGGTTGATGTTGAATCATCAAGTAAAGAAGAAGAAGCTGGACCAAGTGTTGTTTTTCCAACCAAAAGTACAACAGATGATGATGATCAGCTGCAGGATGATGATGGTTCAAAAACTGAGGATGATGAGAAGCTTTATGCTACATCGGAGCCCGAGGACCATGGTGTTGTTGCTGCTGCTAAGGATACTGATGGTGATGCAGATGATGCTGTGGAGCAAGGTGGTGCTGCAGATGCTTCTGTGGAGCAAGGTGGTCCTGTAGCAACAAAACATGCCGATGTTCCTCAAACAGCAATAATCATTGATTCTATGAGCAAGGGAGCTGATGCTACTGAGCAGCCGGATGTTGTTAGCCCTGACAGGTTTCCAATTCACAGCCTCAGGAAGGATATTTCTCATGAAGCTTGGGCCAATGCTCCGGACAAACCCCCGTTTGAAATTTTCGAGCATGGGACCGATGAGTATGCAGAGTTTTGCATTTCACAGTCTCTCCCACCTTCCTATGATGCCCCAACCGCTGCCGTGACCACTGCCTCTGATGCCTCTGAGAGTATTCCATCATCACCTTCCACTTTGGTCGATCTTGCACCTTTCGGCTCTACTGAGCCTGCGACACCTGTTGTTCCCATTGCACCTGGTATGAACATTTTATTGTAGTTTCTTAGATATGCTTCCGCTTGTTTGCTTCTTAGATATGCTTCCGCTTGTTTGCTTAAGACACAATTGTTTTCTCTTTTTGCAGTTGTTGTTAACATTGAGTCAAGTGTTAAAGGAGATGGTAGCTCGGGTTTGTTGACACATGAGAAGAAGACAATGTTTAAGAGGGCTGCCAAGGAGGAGCTCACACCTCCAAAGTTGAAAAAGATGAAAGTCTCTGAAGATGTAGAACAAACATACTCCACATTTGTGATGAATGGTCGGAAATTCAAGGGCCATCCGAAGGATAGGGCACCGTAAGTTTATGTGTTTTGCTACTCTGAAGTACTATTTTTGCTACCTTACATCTAGCTGATTGCTACATGTGTCAATGTGTTTTGCTACTTACTTTTTTCGCTTGTAGGATATAGTTTTCCATTTAATCTTCTATAGCTTGAACTACCTGCTACCTTATTTCATTTTTTTGCTACTTTACATTGAACTGTTTGCTACTTTAGTTCATAGTTTTTGCTACTGTACATTGAATACATTGAACTGTTTGCTACTTTAGTTTATTGTTTTTGCTACTTTACATTGAACTGTTTACTACTTTAGTTCATAGTTTTTGCTACTTTAGATTGAACTGTTTGCTACTTTAGTTTATTGTTTTTTCTACTTTACATTGAACTGTTTGCTACTTTATGTAAAACTATCTGCTACATGTGCATTCCATTGTGCAGGCCATTTTTCTGGAGATTGGGCGGTATTATACTTGCTACAGAACTTTCCAAACATCGCTTCGGCCGCGCCAAAATCTAGATAGTGAGTTGATGAATGTTTGGATTGAGAAATTTAACCATGAGTCGGACATTGTTTGCAATAAAAGTGCACGGCAGAAGAGGAAGTACGCTTTCACGCAGCACTTTGTGGTAAGTAGCACTTTTCTTGATCTTTTACTTGCTCAATATGCATAGGACAGGTACTCTGCTAGAATTTTGCTACCTTTTGTGTGCTTGCTGAACCAATACAGATAGTATCAAATTTTACTTGTTTTTGCTGCTGCCTCATACTACTTTTTATCTTCAACACAAAACAGGAGAAGCTTATTGTTGATCCAAAAGCATTCAATGCTAAAGCATGTATGGATGAGTTGAAAGAGCAGAATGCAAAGTTCAAGATTTTCAAGTGTGACCTTGTGAGTTAACATCCTTGCTTCCTACCTTGTTCATGTTTGCTTTCTATACAAGATGCTAAATATTAATTCATGTTTGAATGTAGGTATACTTTCCTATTGTGAAGTTCAACAATTGGGCAGTTCCCTGTATCAACCTAGTAGCAAAGCAGATGCATATTTTTGATTCAATGAAAGAGTCCAAAAATGCTAGTGTGATGGATGATTGTGCACGCAATCTGGTTAGTAATCCAGCTATACTTGTTCATTGTGTTTGCTATATTTATAGTTGGGCCTTTTATTTGCTGCATATCATTAACCATGCAGTGTGTTTGCTTTGTTTTCCAGTTCGCAAACTTTGCAATTCTTGTGAAGCAATCAAAACTAGCAGACAATATCAACTTCGACACTTACCTGCTAACTAATCCTGATCACCCACAACAAACTACCATGTAAGATTTTGCTCACCTTTTTTCAATCCTTGTCCTGATCACTAGTTTCAACTTTTGCTACATTATTGTTTTTTAATTGCTACCTAAGTTTACAACTCTTGCTACTTTAGCTTTCAACACTTGCTACATCAGTTTCTGCTTGTTTTTTACTAATCTATCTGTTTGTTTTTTGACAGATTTGATTGTGGATTTTTCAGCATGCTCTTCATGGAAAGCTTCACCGGCAAGGTCATGGCGGAGTTCGACAACAATGCTATACCACTTTTAAGGAAACTTCTTGCATCTGATCTGATTGAGGCAAGGCAAAACAAAGGATCATTGCTACAGCTGATGGAAGAAGAGCTACAGAAGAAGCGTAGTTAGGTTGAAACTAATGTAATCGTTGAAACTGATGTCGTCCTTGTGATCTTATTTTGCACTTTGTAATATGTTCAAACTGATGTAATCGTGGATGTGTTCGTTGCTGCAGCATCTGTGGATTATCTTTTGTGGATAGGTTATGTTGGATGGATAAGTGCTACATGTTTGGAATGGTTTTATATATAGTGTTTTGAAGTTTGGAATGTTGATTATTGTCTTCTGAAGCTTAAAATAGTGTGATTGCTTTGATAAGTTCTGTACATGCTACATACATGCTACATAAATGCTAAATATGAGTATTTACCTAAACATGCTGTCAATTTTTTTTTGGCCACCCCAGGTGTTAATTTGCTATATCTGTGTAGCCATATTGCTACATGCATAGAAATGGTGTGCTACCCAGGTGTACAAGATTTGCTACTAGGTTTAATGTAGCAAATATACCTATGAAATTCATTCATAAGAACAAGTTTTGTCTATGGTAGCAATTTTATATACAAAATGCAGGCTGTATGCTCCAAAGTGAAAATACTTTTGCTACCAACAATATTCTGTCATATCACAAAATTCATATCTTGTATCAAGATGATGCTACATCTATACTGTATGTATGCTACATAGTAATGACAAAAATGCTACTCTCTGGTAGTACATGTAGTTTCAACTCTATAGTTTCAACTCTATTTTCGCAGCATTCCCCGCAATCAGTGCTTCCATTAAGATGCATTGTTTCACGGTGTGACCTTCTTCATTGCAGTATGGACCTTTTTTGCTTTCTTGGCGTTGCATCAGTTTGCTTCTTCTTTGTCTTTTGAGATTTTTTCCTTCTCTTAGCATTTGCTTCATCACGAAACTCAACCAATGGTTTGTTACGCTTCGACTTCTCGGTTGGTCTTCCTTTTGGCTTTACCCTCGCAGGGTTCTTGAGCGAGCTACTCGGAGCATCATTACGTTCTTCTTCTTGTCTTTGATTGTTTACACCATGCTGTGGATGAATACTTTGCTCTTGTAGCAAAATTTCTGGCCCTCCTCCTTACTGCTCTACTTCTTGCTCCTGTGTAGCATGTTGTGTGTTCCTCATATTTGCTACAAGACGCTTCGCATCATCAATCATCTTGGAAACAGCAACATATGTTTCATCAGTGAAGCAAGCATCCGAAGCGAGTTCATTCATCTTTCTGCACAATGCATTGCACTTGAGAGTATTGGTTCCTAGGATCCCAAATCTGATGGTAATTGTCCCGGGATCAGGTGCAGGCATTGTTGCTGCAGCAGACCATCTTCGTAGCATGTATCTCTCTGGAATTTGCTGGACATTCAAGTGCACCATCACCCTTACTATGTGCGAGCATATAAGGCCACACATCTCAAATGTGTTGCATCCGCACTTGTAACACTCATAATCTAACTTGACTTGCACCTGGTAGGTTTTGACACCATAACCAGGGTTTGGAATGAGATCAAAGCACATGCCTTCACCCTCAACCTGCATTGGATAAAACCTGGTAGATTTCTCAATCATCTTTTAGAATCTTGTGAATATCTCCCTTGTGTAGAACTCCAGCCCCTGCTTTTCAATGTTGTAGCTGCAAAATAAGGTTTGTTTTTGATGACTGTCAGGTTGGTGCTACATCAGGTGTTACATTATGCTACAACAGTTTAAAAAATCTGCTACCACAGATATAAAATAATGCTACTGGAAAATCTGTCTGTAAAGAGAAAATCTCACCTTCCCCATAGTGGTGATGTTGTTGTATCCATTGTGAATGCTGCATTGTCTTCTCTGTCTAGCATCAGGTTTTGGCACAACTCGTATTGCTGCACGAAGTTCCAAACTGAGCCACTTGGGCGAATTAAAGTTTTAAAGTACGAGTTGAGGCCTTCAGATCTTCCTGTTGTGCTTGTGAAGGGAAAGAAACTTTGTCTGAAGTACACAGGTGCCCACATTTTTCTGCTCTTCCACATGTTCTGCAAATGAGTGTTCTCAGCCATAGCAAAAGTTTCCAACATATCTTGCCAAAGATATCTCAAATTCTGCCACGATGTCCGCTATAGATGCATGAGTAGAATGCTGCAGCAAAAGGGCTACCTTCTCTCAAGTGAGGTCCAAGCTTTGGTCTTGCTAATCGTAGCACATGGAAAATGCAACATCTGTGGACCGAATCAGGATATATGTTTGAAATTACTGCAGCCATTGCTTGGTCTTGGTCTGTCATGATATGGTCTGGCGCCAAACCGTTCATTGCTTCCTTAAGTTTGGTGAATACCCAACTGAATGTTTCTGTTGTTTCATCAGGTAGCAAAGCACAACCCAACACAATTGTCTGTGTGTGGTTGTTGATGCCCACAAGTGGAGCAAAAGGCATGTTGTACTTGTTGGTACAAAATGTAGTGTCGAAAAACACCGAGTCCTTGTACTTGGGGTACAAGGCCCTTGTCCTGCCATCCACCCAAAAGAGAGCTCTCACTGCATTGTTTTCATCCACTTGCTTATCAAAGAAGAATGTAGGGCTTTCTCCTTGTCTCCTTTCAAAGTACTCAATAGTCATTGACATGTTTCGCAGCGAAACTTTCTCACGTAGCATAGTCCTTATGTTGGACACATCACGCTTCACAAAACCAAGACACCTCGGGTCGCCTCCATGCACACTTCCGAGGCATCCCATTATCTGAGTTGTGGTAATGTTTTGGTTGTGTAAAGTTTGGATGAACTGAAAGTCCTCCTCAGTAACCTTCCTATGAGACCGGTAGTACCGTCTTCTCCCAATTTGCTTCAGCAACTGGTGTGTGTGCTCTCCTTGAAATAAATTCTGATCCATATTCCATTTCTCTTTCCAACGAGCATTCTAGCTTTACAATCATGCCGCAACACCCTATTCTTCTGCCTCAAATCTGCTACGTCCATTTTGAGTCCAGCTTGTTTGCTACGTGATTTCTATGCACTGAAATTGCTCATGTCTATTGGACCTCCTTCTCCAAAACTATCCTTAGTAGCATTTTTTGCTTCTTCTACTGGTTTTCCGGCATGGACACACTCAAAAACCCTACTAAGAATTGCATCTTTTGGGGCACCTCTTGCTGTGCTATACTTGGTGTTACCAATCCGTGTACTGTTGAATAATAGAGCAATTTACCAAGCGAATTATCCATAATAAACGCTAGATAAAACATGACTAGAATAATAGGCAATATACTATTCATGTTTAATAGCGAAAACATACTGAGGCATATAGTCAAACAAACTGCAAGACATAAAACTTTGAGTAGGATCAGAACAAGATTGAGACAGGAGTTGTACACGGCGATGTGAAGTAGAACCCGGTGTTGGAACCGTCATTGGTCATGTCGTCGAGGAAGAGGTGCGATGTCGGGAAGAAGTCCTCGTCGGGAAGACGTCGCTATCTGTGAGGGAGTCCGTGACGAAGCGATGGTCGCATGATAGCGCTCCCCAAAACCTTATCGCCCTTCTCCGTCATGGGACTCGAAGCAATGGGTCTCGGAGCCCTCTTGTCGGCTCACGGTGCACGCCGCAAGACGGGATGGGGAAGATGGAAGTAGCCTTGATGCTCTGGAACTCGAGGCAAGGTATGTGTAAAGACAATCGAGAGGGCGCGACCTCTCTCTCTTATAGGCGCAGAGGAGAAGGCGGTGCAGAAGATGAAACGAGCACATTTAACTCGTATTAACGCGTTCATTTAAAGCAAACGCGTTTCACCTTCGTATAAGTCGATGCTCCAGGAGCCGATAGCAATGTATCTCAAAGAGCCGATGCATCGGCTTTCCCAAAATTGTTGATATACCATTCATGCGTGGCAAAATAAAGCTCGGCTTCCGCTACACCATGGCCGTGGCGCATGTGGCGAGGCGAGGCGTGGCGTGTGGCGAGGAGGAGGAGGAGCGCGCGTGTGGAACTCTCTCCTTCTCCTTCTCATCCTTTTACCAAGTGGTAGAAGAGCTCACCTTATAAACTGGTCCAACTTACACTCAACTAGCAATGTGGGACTAAACATTTGTCCCACCTCTTGCCTTGCATGAATGGGCCACATGGGCCTCTAGGATTTTCAGGAATTATTGAAATAGAAAATGGGCTAGAATATTTGGGCCAAAATTCCAACAATCCCCACGGATCCCAGAGGCACATGTAATCGCCTTTGGTTCCAAAACACTGTTTATATCTAGGTACTTTAGTGGAGACTATTAAGTTGAACTTCCACCTAGAATTCTATGCTACACTAGATTGCGACTTATGCAGTGGACTATGCCTTGAACTGCAAGTTTGCTGCAATCTAGCTTCACACGAAGTCTTGACCGATCTGGGCTACTGTGGGACTTCCCATGGTGGAGCTTACGTCATACTCCATGACCTTTCATGAGTTTATTAGAGAGCACCCCACTCTCATAGGCTGCGACGTTTTAACGGTCAGGACTCATATAGGTGTGTTCTTCAAAAGATGTTCGAGGACAACATCTTTGCTTAGGATAAGCCACTTAGAACACATTAAGATAATAAATCAACCTGCCATGCAGAATAGGAAAGTATTGCATCTTTATGGAGTGGTATTTATTAAAGTAGGGATACTTTCCTCTCGGCTAACCAAACTTGTTTCCCAATTCTAATTCACGGGATCTCCGATCACATAGGGTGGTTTACCACGTGGAAAGCTCAAATTGTGGGTCTCATACCCATCTCCTTCGATGCATTTTCTATCACGTTGCGTGATAGACCCTTTGTGAAGGATCCGCCAAGTTTTAGATGTTTGGATATAATCCAATGCAATAACTCGAGTTTCTCATTTTCACGTGATTTCTCCTCTTCACATGTCTTGAGGACTTCATATTATCCTTAGAACTGCTCACTTTAATAATCACGGTTTGATTATCAGTTCATTGGAATTGCGGGTATAGGTTTTTCAACCACGGTAAGTCCATCAAGAGTTCACGAAGCCACTCGCTTCAACGGTGGCGTGTCTAGTCTTGTGAGTTCGCTTCCATAGTTGACCTCGTTAAGATGGTGCCTTGCAAGACTTCAAGAAGCGCCACCACCAAGTGTGAAAACATATCCACTCGTGGCCTTTATCTCATCGACATCGGATATCCAATTTGAATCACTATAACCCTCTAGTACCCTTGGATACGGTATAGTGTATGCCATAGCTCATGATGCCTTTTAGATATCGCATAACTCTCTCAAGAGCATGCCGTTGATCATCTCCTGGATTTGAGACAAATCGATGAGTTTGCTTACAGAAAGGCGATGTCAGTCTCGTGGCACTAGCTAAATACATAAGCGAGCCAATAATTTGAGAGTATCTTAGTTGATCTCTAGCATTTCCTCGATTCTTTCGAAGCAACACACTAGGATCATACGGTGTAGGAGAAAAATTGACGTCGCTATACCCAAAACGACTCAAGATCTTTTCCACATAGTGGGGTGAAGCAATGTAATCCCACCATCATCATCTCTCAATAGCTTGATGTTCGGGATAACATCCTACTCCTAGATCCTTCATCTCAAAGGAACGAGATAAGAAATCTTTGACCTCCTTAATTGCATTAAGGTTGGTTCAAAAATCGATATGTCATCAACATACAAACAAAGGATGACTCCCTCACCCCACCATGGCGATAGTATACGCACTTGTAAACCGTTTACAACAAAGCCTGCGGTTAAGGTTTTATCAAATTTTTCATGCCACTTTGCTTAGGTGCTTGTTTGAGACCATACAAAGACTTGATGGCTTGCACACTTTTCTTTCTTGACCATTTACTACAAAACCATCTGGTTGATCCATATAGATTTCCTCATCCAACTCTCCATTTAGGAAAGCCGTCTTAACGTCCATTTGATGAACGAGAAGACCGTGTGAGGCAGCAGAGAAAGTAGTACTCGAATGGTGGTCAACCTTGCTACTGGTGAGTAAGTGTCAAAGAAGTCTTCACCTTCCTTTTGGGTATAACCCTTGGCTACAAGCCTTGCCTTGTACTTCTCAATAGTACCATCAGCCTTAGTTTCTTCTTGAACACCCATTTACATCCTCTGGGTTTGCACCCATAAGGACGATCGGTGATCTCCCATGTTTCATTAGCTAAGACGGAATTCATCTCACTATGAACGACTTCCTTCCAGAGTCGACATCGGAGATGCATAAGCTTCTGAAATGGAAGTGGGAGTGTCATCTACAAGGTACACAATGAAATCATCACCAAAAGACTTTGCAGTCCTTTGTCTCTTGCTCCTTTTAGGAATTTCATTGTCATCCTCCTTAGGACTTTCAGAGTGTTCAATCGGAATGATAGGTTCAGAGAATATAGCAAATTCCTGATTATATGAACTAGGTATCCCCGGATTTGATGAGTTAGGTTTATCCTTCATTGGAAATATATCCTCAAAGAAAGTCGCATCAGTCGACTCTATGAATGTACCGACATGAATGTCAGGTACTTCGGATTTTACTATCAAGAATCTATAACCAATGCTATGAAAAGCATAGCCCAGAAAAACACAATCAATGGTTTTTGGTCCAAGCTTGCGCTTCTTAGGGATTGGTACATTAACCTTTGCCAAACAACCCCAAGTACGTAAGTAAGAGAGTTTTAGTCTTTTCTTCTCCCATTCTTCGAATGGAGTAATTTCTTTGTTCTTTGTGGGAACTCGGTTTAGGACATGACACGCGGTCAATAATGCCTCCCCCCACCATTCCTTAGAAAGACCCGATGTGTCTAACATGGCGTTAACCAAATCTGTTAGAGTACGGTTCTTTCTTTCGGCTACTCCATTTGACTTGGGGTGAGTAGGAGGCGTCCTCTCATGAATTATACCATGTTCGCACAAAAGAATCAAACTCGTTGGAAAAATACTCTCCACCACGATCGGACCTAAGCCTCTTAATCTTTCGATCAAGTTGATTTTCTGCCTCGACTTTATAGATTTTGAAGAAACTCAAAGCCTCATCTTTTGATTTCAGAAGATACACATGACAATATCTCGTAGAGTCATCGATCAAAGTCATGAAATATTTCTTTCCACCTTTTGTCAACACACCATTCATCTCACAAAGATCGAATGTATGAGCTCTAGTGGTGTTAAATTTCTCACTGCGATCGTATGTGACTTGCGAGGTTGTTTAGCTTGCCGCAGACTTGGCACTTAGATCCCTTAACAGTTGAGAAATCAGGATTAAATTCATTTTGGCTAGTCGTCATACAACCAAAATTAATATGACAAAGGCGAGTGCGGACATTTGATTCAAAATTTGCGTAAATATGATTAACAACTTTATTACAAATGTCCGCGAGATAAGCGGAACAAGCCTCGCATTCATAGCCTTTACCAATAAAGGTTCCATACTTGAAATTACAAATTTATTGGACTCAAATACAATCTTGTAGCCATCTCGACGTAAGAGATCCGCTAACAAGATTTTTATTAATTGAGGAACATGATGCACGTTCTTCAGCGCCAGTCTTTCCGAAGTGAACTTGGATCGACCGTACCAACACCATGAGCGAAGCATGCGAGCCGTTCCCCATCAAGACGGTTTGAGTCCTCCGACTGATATGAAAACATGGAAATATCGGAACATACATGTACATTAGCGCCGTGTCAATCCACCAATCGGAGAATGACATAATGAAAGAACAAGAGGTAATATACCATACCCAACATCTTTCATCTCAACGTCGCCCATGACAACATTAGCGATCTTCTTTGCTCTTCCCATGTTGGCGTTTGTCAAAGCGGTTGGGACAAGCGAGCCCAATGATTAGGATCACCGCACACATGACAAGCACCTTTCCTCTTATCGTCTTCTTCTTGAAGTGGTAGACATGAGGCCTTGTTCTTTCCATCGAACTTTCCTTTGTCATCAAACTTGCCTTTGTTCTTGAACTTGTAAGGTCGGAAGTTCCTTTTTACATGCAGTTGGCATTAGAACCTCCTCGGTACCTCGAGCACGTGTGTCTTTTGCTCTCGCCTTCTCTTCCACATCAAGAGTCCCAATGAGATCCGTCACGGAGAACTCTTGTCTCTTGTGCTTGAGTAGCAAAATTCCTCCATGATGGGAAGTTTGGCAATAATGCCTCCGCAACAAACTTGTCCCAGAACACACAAGTGAAGTGCTCAAGCTCCCCGGCAAGTGGTATCAGATTCATGAGCACGCTCCACAATGGAGCGGTCATCAATCATCTTATAGTCATAGAATTGTTCCATGACATACAGTTCACGCGACATCGAGACTCCAAATTTTCTCTCGGCGCATCCCACATATCTTTGCCATTCTGAATAGCGGATATGAATCGACAATATTGTCGCCAAGGATCTTGATCAAGGCAGCCTTGAAAGTAGTATCAAGTTTTTGGAACGCCTCTTCCCGGCGGGATTAAGTTCCCTCAGTGCGCCATAGATGGCGTTATAGCAGCTCATGGTGCGAAACGAGACCTTGCTCTCGCGCCACCGTTTGTAATTCACACCTTCAAACACAGGTGGCTTCATAGAAGCAACAAAGCCACTTGGGGCAAATTGCCTGAAATAAGGTTTTTGTATTGTTGAATAATAGAGCAATTTACCAAGCGAATTATCCATAATAAACGCTAGATAAAACATGACTAGAATAATAGGCAATATACTATTCATGTTTAATAGCGAAAACATACTGAGGCATATAGTCAAACAAACTGCAAGACATAAAACTTTGAGTAGGATCGAGAACAAGATTGAGACAGAGTTGTACAGCGATGCAAGAAGTAGAACCGCGGTGTTGGAACCGTCATTGGTCATGTCGTCGAGGAAGAGGGTCTTGATGTCGGGAAGAAGTCCTCGTCGGGAAGACGTCGCTATCTGTGAGGGAGTCCGTGAAGCCGAGAGTCGTTGATAGCGCTCCCAAAAACCTTATCGCCCTTCTCCCGTCTGGGACTCAAGCGGCGGGGTCTCGAGGCCCTCTTGTCCCGGCTCACGGTGCCCGCAAGACAGGATGGGGAAGATGGAAGTAGCGCAGTGCTCGAACTCGAGGCAAGGTATGTGTAAAGACAATCGAGAGGAGGCGCGACCTCTCTCTCTTATAGGCAGAGGAGAAGGCGGACGTGCAGAAGATGAAACGAGCAGGCACATTTAACTCGTATTAAGCGTTCATTTAAAGCAAACGTTTCACCTTCAGATAAGTCGATGCTCCGAGCCGATAGCAATGTATCTCAAAGAGCGATGCATCGGCTTTCCCAAAATTGTTGATATACCATTCATGCGTGGCAAAATAAAGCTCGGCTCATGAGATTCCTCATAACCAGCGGCCTTGGCGTGGCGTAGGCGTGGCGTGGCGAGCGAGGAGGAGGAGGAGCGCGCGTGTGGAACTCTCTCCTTCTCCTTCTCATCCTTTTACCAAGTGGTAGAAGAGCTCACCTTATAAGCTGGTCCAACTTCCACTCAACTAGCAATGTGGGACTAAACATTTGTCCCACCTCTTGCCTTGCATGAATGGGCCACATGGGCCTCTAGGATTTTCAGGAATTATTGAAATAGAAAATGGGCTAGAATATTTGGGCCAAAATTCCAACATGTACCAAACCCAAGTTTGAAAGCATAGTCATTGTATACTTGCTTCACAATTTCAAGGTCATCAAATGTCATTCCAACATATGGTACAAGAGTCTGCGAGCAAATCTCTTCACCACCTTTTTCATCAACAAATGAAGCATTGCTACTAGCTGCACTTTCTGCTCTTGTAGCAAATTTTTGTCCAAAGGTTCCTGCAGCAGATTGTGGTGGAGCAATCTCATAAGAAGATTGTGGTGGAGCAGCATATCCTTCAGGACCGTATTCATCAGCATTGAAATAAAAAAGTTTAGGTCAAAGCATAATGTGCTACATAAATGTGTTGCATATAGTATTATCCTAATTTGCTACATTAATGTTCCAGATCACCCTAATTTGCTACAATGTAGCATCACATGTGCCCAAACTTTTTCTGCACTGTAGCTCATTGTCCAGCAAAGCATGTTGTAATTTTTCATTTGCTACAATGTAGCACCCTAATCTATTTTGAGGTTTTCCTGCCATGTGCCTAGCATGTAGCTACAATGTAGCACCCTAATCAATGCAGCAAAGCATGTTGTTTTCCTGCCATCTGCCTAGCAGCACCCTATTTTGCTACATATGTAAGTATTTTCTGCTACCACGTAGCACAAACATGGACAACAATGGTGGAAACCTAATCTAGAGCTTACCGATGGTGCTGGAGGTTCTTCCTCAGGATTTTGATTGAAAACACCGGAGGATTTGTGTGCTTGGTTAGATTAGGTTGCTGCGCTCGATTGGAGACATCGTCGTTGGCCGAATCGGAGCGCCGCCGGGTGAGAGGATTTGATCCCCCACTAGAAGCTACGATTGGCGGCGGTATAATGTGGTGAGGCTGACCAGGAGGGGGTAGAGTATGTTCCCTCGAATATGGCTCATCTTCGGCGGCCGACGAAGGAGATCGACGGCGCAGACTCCTCCATCGTCCTCGCGGGCGCCCGCACGCGCGTCTGCCTTGTCAGCCTCTGTTTTGCTACTCTGAAGCGGTTTTTGCTGCGACGTAGCAAAAGCGGGCAATGACTTTACTTGACGGTTCGATCGGACGGTTTAGAAGTTTTGATCGGACGGCTCCGGACCCGGAAAATTGGGGGTAAATATCCCCCGGAGAACATATAGCGCTGTCTTTTTTTTCGCGTCCGTGCCCCGTGCCTTCTCTCCCTCCTTGTGTTTGTGTTCTTTGCGCGTCTCCAACTGATTTTTTTCTGAGACAAGTGCTCCCACTTTTTCTCAAACTTAGACAAGTCTCCAAGTGAGTTTTCCGATTGAGGTGATCAACCAGGTCGGCAAGCCCACTAGGCCCATCTTACACAGTTGGACCAAATAGTAGCTCTCAAACCAGCCTGATAACTAGGCAGACTGTCAAATGGCCAACCGGGCCACCATATAAAATAACCAGCTCCGCCGCCCGGCGAAAACCCAGCTCTGTTCTTCACCCGCCCCCGAAAACCCTAGCGCCAACCAAGCTCTTCCCTGCCGCGGCGGCCGCCTCCACCTCGCGCCCCCAAGCCGACCAACCCACCACCGAGGGAACATGGTACCGAGCCTCCTCCTGCTTCTCCCGATTCCCTCATCTTGGCGAGCTAACCGCCGGTTGCTTACTTTTAGTATTTATTTGTTGGTTTGCAGAGTCAGGAGACGGTGAACCCCAAGGCTTACCCGCTGGCGGACTCGCAGCTGACGATGACGATCCTCGACCTCGTCCAGCAGGCCTCCAACTACAAGCAGCTCAAGAAGGGCGCCAACGAAGGTGATTAATCCTTAGCAACTCGCATATTCTTTTGTTGTTTTCGCCTCCTCTGATTCCAATTCGTTTTTCTATGTGTGCTCAGCGACCAAAACCCTTAACAGGGGAATCTCGGAGTTCGTGGTGATGGCAGCTGACACGGAGCCGCTCGAGATCCTCCTCCACCTCCCGTTGCTCGCCGAGGACAAGGTATAAATTATGTCCATATATGCTTGCTCGTATTAATAGAAATTTTTGTTTGATGTAGCTTGTGATGAGAGCACCGTATTACTGGAAATTTGTATGCCGTAAGCTTGCGTGACATTGGTTTGGGAATTGAGACCCTGATAAATATTAATTGTAGTCAAAATGTCTTCTGACTACAAAAAACAGTTCAACTTGTAATTCGGTATGATGTGTTAAAAAAATACCAGAATTTTCAGATATGACATTGGTGTCCACCAGTCTAAGTATATTTGAAGTGGGAGTTTGCTAACTCTGGTAACAGCTGGGAATGTTGATATGTTTTTGATTGTGAATGAGTGTGCTGCTCTCTTCTTAAAAAGGAATAACTCTGTTATTTGAAAAGGTTGTGTCTTAACATGCAATTTTCTTCTTTAGTGATTTGGTGCATCCTGTTCTGTTGGTAGTTTAATTACCGAGTCAGATTTCATTGATTCTTTACATTCCTTGTTCAGTTTACTTGTTGATAGTTGGATACCCAATCTTCCGAATCACGCCTTGCAAATCACACACAAAGCAGTCGAGCTATTGAGCTTCTGTGAAGAATTGAGTTGTCATTTGTCAGTCGTACTTGCTTTGTTCTGCTGCATCAACTTCCATGGCTGCTCAAGCTCGTTCCATTGATTTAATCGTTGGCATCTTACTTAGTTGTTGCTCATTTATAAGTAATGTTTATTTGCTTTTGTGACATGGACATGGAAACTTACTGAGCTCAATTTCTTTATGATGCAGAACGTGCCATATGTTTTCGTCCCTTCAAAGCAAGCCCTTGGGCGTGCTTGTGGAGTGACTAGGCCTGTCATTTCCTGTTCAGTGACTAGCAACGAGGGTAGCCAGCTGAAGGTGCCGATTCAGAATCTCAAGGTGATCCCATTGCTGCCACATTTCGTGACATCTTCTGAACTGCAATATAACTGTGTCACATAGTAGTGTTTACAACTCTTGGTAAACTAATTCTTTTCAAAATTTAACGAATGACAGGATGCCATCGAGAAGCTTCTCATATGAGGATTCATCAAGACCTTTCAGTGTGATGGGCCTCGGTGCGACACAGTTTTCAGAGGCTTGGACTGGTGATGGTGTCTTGTCTACTAGGTCTTTGTGTTTTTTTCAGCTATGTTCTACAAGACAATTATGCTAAATCGTTCTGCCATTATGTCGTCATCTTATATTTGTGACTTGTGTAATTCATAAGACACATGTATCATGGCAGTTGGAATTTCTCCCGAGACTCCAACAGATGTTGTAAATGGCTTATGATTTATGGTATGAGAACTGGGAGTTATCTGTTTCGTGATATATTGTTTTGTCGGTTATCTTTCCGTTTGCTGTTAGTCGGTCTATTAGAGGTTAACTACAGCTCCACTTTAGTCTTCTGTATGAATTTGTGCACTGAATGAATTAGTCTTCTGTTTGAGATTGCAGTTCATTCTTGTGATGTCCCTTGTCATATAAACTGTAACCTGTTACTCGATTGTAACCTGGCTCTTTGCAACACCATTTATTTGTTTCCTTTGCTTGTTTTAGTTCTGTTTGCATAAACTTTTTTCTGCCTGTTAATGTCTTCTGTTTAATCCCATCATCAAAATCTTGTTCAGATGTTATGCTTTGTATATCTGATCTGCTCTTTTTCTGTGATGTACACATATGTGGGCCTAACTTTGTACTGTCATTGTATAGTGATGGCAACTAACTGTGTAATAAACATATATATGATGGATACTGAACTATTCTGTGTTGAACTCTCTTGTATTAATTGTTAAGTGTAAATTGTAGCACTAATGTGCTAGTGGATCATTAATATCTTGTGCTTGTTTAAGTTTGAAACTTCATTGTCACATTGCAAAATGCTGCATTGCATTCCCATCGTCCGTTCTAAATCAGAACTGACGATTAATCTGGTGGCTGAAGCTCCAGAAAGAAAGGGAAAAGGCTGAAAGGAAGAAAGAGAAAAGGGAGAAGAAAGCCCTCCGTCAAGGTGATGGCGAGGTGTCTAAACATTCAAAAAGATCCCCTAAGAAGAGAATGCATGGAAGAGGTTAGCATTGCTGGAATCTCAGAAGAGCATGGAGCTCAGTCCAGAAATGCTTCCAAAGAATCAGTCGAACATCTGGAGAAGAGTGGACTCTCAGAAGACCATGGAGCTCCTTGTTTCATTCAGACAGTATATATGGCTCACCAGAGAGCTCTCAGGATAGCAGTAAGAGAAGAAAGGTTGTACTCCCAAGTCCTAGTCAAAATAATAAGAATGGCGAGTCTTCCATTTTCTGGTTTCTTTATTATAAAAAACTAGATGAATGCCCGCGCGTTGCTGCGGAACAAAGATAGAATATACGGAAGTTCACTGCTGCGAAATTTGGATATGATTTATGCCATCTGAGGTAAACATGTGTTCTTGTTGATAAATTAATAATGTAATTGCTAAATACGAAATTCAAATGGATTTTACAGATAGTTCAAACAAGTTTACACATATTTAAACAAACAAGAGAAAAAAGATAAAACTACTGGGGGCCACGGGTAGATGGGCTAGAAGGAGGTCGATTCGGCGCAAGCCTAGATACCTTTAATCCAGACGCGGGTGGTTCCCTGTGGCGATGTAGTCGAGCACCCAGTCAACCGTGCGCCCTGGTGTGCTCCACCATCACTGTCGCCGGCAAGATTGTTGATCTGTGTCGGCGGGCTGGTGCCATCGTAGGCGATGATGCGGCCCGCGCGCTATTGTATGAAGAAGATCGTCCACTCGTTGTGGTTATCGGGATGCCATTGGGGGTCGTCCCTCTCCTCTGGCGTGAGGCCGGACCAGAATTGGGCGAAGATGCTCGCGGATAGGGCCGTGCTGATCGGAATCGGAGGTATTGGCAGACCGCCAGCGCTAAGCATCTATCCCCTCGGCAACCGAGTGTCCGGAGGGACTGGGTACTTGCCGTCCCAGAGCGCTTGCACCTCCTAGACGCGTAGGCACTGCCGCCCATAGTCGTTGATGGAGGACCCATATTCTAGAAAATGCTCCATAGGCGGCCAAGATTCGTCTATGGTTTCGACGATAAAGAATGCAGACGGGTTGTGTGAAGAACAGCGCCGACGAGGCCGTTTTAATATCACCTCCGGCCGCCTCCCTAGATATAGCGGGAGAGGGGTGTGGGCACGGTGTAGATGTAGATCTGCAATGGTGATGGCCGCTGCGCCTACATATAAAGAGTAAAGGGAGAAAAACGGTGGAAAAGGCGGGAAGGACATGACGGGAGAACGCTCTGTCGAGCAATGTCGCCGCCGCGTGGCCAGCGACGGGATGACGCTCGGGAGACGAGCCGTCTATCTCACTGCCAGTGCTGATCCACATTGTTTTCATCTCCATCTGGCGCCCCCGCTAGCCCCCCATTGGGTTGGGTTCGGTCTTGGGGCACTGGATGTCAAAGCGGACCGCGCCGACATGAAAAAAATGGTTGGAGGGCCGGTTGGACGTGATTTTGAGCGTCGACATCCCCGATAGCCCTTTAGATAGGCTTTTGGTCTCCCGAGTGGAGATGATCTTATCATCGAGGAAGTGACCTTGCCTTTCTTTGATCATGTCTTTCCGAGGATATCGATTCGGAGGCGGCCATGAATTAGAGTCGGCCCTCGACCCACGCCAAATAATCTTTCGGCTCCCGCGCAATTTATCATGCCACATGTTTACCAAAGAATACAATATATTGTCACAAGCATTGCTTTTCACTTTTCAGAATCATTCTCAAGTTCAATGGAGGATACACTCGTTTCATTTTCTATAGCTTATGTTTGTACGTATGACTTTTGAACGCAGAGGTGACATCGGAATACATGATTTTTCAGTTTAGAACCACTAAGAATAACAATACAAGTTATCTGAGTGGGTAAGGTTCTCCCATCCACGGCCATCTCCCGTTCGTTCGTTCTCATATCGAGAGCCTTTTTCTTTTCCCCAAATTAAACAGCCGATTGGACCGGCCGACGGAAGTACGCTGCTCGTTGGTCTCCCCCTCCGCCTCCAGTGCAGGCGGCCGCGCCGCGTAAGGGGCCAGGGCAGGTGCGGAAGCTGGAGCTCCCGCCAATGCCAAGTCCTTGCCTCCAACTTCCTTCGTCCCTCATCCCTTCCCTGCAAGGCCGCCCGTGTCCCCGCCTCTCTACTTTCCTCCTCGGCTTGCGCCTACCTTCTCTGCATCACGCTGCCGCCAGTGCTGGCACGGGTTGAATCCCATTGCCGACCTCGCCACCTCCCGGATCCCGGCCGCCGCCGCCATGGACGACTTCGTCCGCCCCCTTTTCTCCTCCCTAGTCGTGCTCTTCTCCCACCTGACCGAGCGTTGCACGCCACCTCTCCTTCCCCTGCGCGTGCAAGCAGCCAAGACACGCCGGTCATCGTCCCAAAGAGGTCCGCCTCCCCAAACCTACTCCCGACGCCGGGCGCGCCGCCTCCACCACAGCAAGAACGGTCGATCCGCACAACACGAGAGGCCACGAGGCCCTCCCGCCGATCTGACAACGCAAGGCCTCTATGGCTAGCACCTGACTCTCGTAGCCGGAGATGGAGAGGCAGACCAGAGAGATTTTGTAGGCGGCGAGGGAGAGCTCCCGAGGATGGGGTGTGGGAAGTCGGCGTCGCCCTGCATGTGCGTGACAGGGACAAGGGGTGGTGTCAGAGGCTGGGAGTCGGGAAACGGTGGCCGGATCCATCCCACCAGGAGGCGGACAACGCAGGGGCGCCGCTATCCATCGGGGCGAAGGAGGACGCGGGGAGCAAGGAGTCAACGCTCCCAAACACATAATAGAGCCAAACCTTTAGCGGTGGCATCTCATCTAATTCAGTCGAACCGGCAGGGACAAAACCGTCCAAAAAAAACGGACGGAAATTTTCAAAGGACGAACCTTACCTCAACTTAAATTAGTAGATAGAATAGGATACCTTCTGTGCCATATTGGCTGACCATGAATGATGATGTTGCAGGAAACATCCTTGGCATCAAGATTAAGAGAGATCAGGATTCCCCATCAGTCATGTTGGACAGTTCAAGGGCTTTGCGTTTGAGATGTGGAAGATACAAGTGTTGGTGACCAGGACTGGCTGCGATTTGGCGGAGAAAGCGACATGCCTAACCAGCTGATTGAGCTTCGTCGTGTTGGGCCGAAAGCGACATGCCTAACCAGCTGCATGTATAGATTGGAGGGATTAATGTGATTAAAAAACAAAAATAGTAATGTGATAGATGTATTTTTGGACGATGAGAATACCATGGTAAGAAAACATTTGATGCTACTATCATTTTATTATCCATCCATAGCGAAACTGAATCCCGGCACAATGATCTCACATAACACCATGTTTACATACTACCCCTACTTAAAACAAAGGCTACGGTCCATCCATCCTCTTAAATATTATTTGGTATAACTAAATATAAAAGGGTGCATGTATGGCCGCACAAGTAACCATCAAGCCTAAGAAGGCACTGGTGGTGGGGGTTGACGCCGATGATGGCGGGGATGTTGTGCTGGCGTTGGAATGTCATGATGTATGGGGTTTGGACCGGAAGGAGACTCCCTTCGTACCACCATGACGCCTTCCCTCTCCTTCTCCGTCGTCGCAGGAGGCGGAGGTTGGATGACCGGCACATGATGTATGGGGTTTGGCCCGGAAGGAGACTCCCTTCGTACCACCATGACGCCTTCCCTCTCCTTCTCCGTCGTCGCAGGAGGCGGAGGTTGGATGACTGGCACATGATGTATGGGGTTTGGCCCGGAAGGAGACTCCTTCGCATTACCATGACGCCTTCCCTCTCCTTCTCCGTCGTCGCAGGAGGCGGAGGTTGGATGACTGGCACATGATGTATGGGGTTTGGCCCGGACGGAGACTCCCTTCGTACCACCATGACGCCTTCCCTCTCCTTCTCCGTTGTGGCAGGAGGCGGAGGTTGGATGACTGGCACATGATGTATGGGGTTTGGCCCGGAAGGAGACTCCCTTCGTACCACCATGACGCCTTCCCTCTCCTTCTCCGTCGTCGCGGGAGGTGGAGGTTGGATGACCGGCACATGATGTATGGGGTTTGGCCCGGAAGGAGACTCCCTTCGTACCACCATGACGCCTTCCCTCTCCTTCTCCATCGTCGCAGGAGGCGGAGGTTGGATGATTGGCACATGATGTATGGGGTTTGGCCCGGAAGGAGACTCCCTTCGTACCACCATGACGCCTCCCCTCTCCTTCTTCGTCGTGGCAGGAGGCGGAGGTTGGATGACTGGCACATGATGTATGGGGTTTGGCCCGGAAGGAGACTCCCTTCGTACCACCATGACGCCTTCCTTCTCCTTCTCCGTCGTCGCAGGAGGCGGAGGTTGGATGACTGGCACATGATGTATGGGGTTTGGCCCGGAAGGAGACTCCCTTCGTACCACCATGACGCCTTCCCTTTCCTTCTCCGTCATCGATGGATCGCCATGCCTGCGATGTGGCGGAGAGGGGACGATCGGTGGCATCGGATCACCAATGAAAGGGGGAGAAGACGGATTGATGAGCGATGCATCGACCAACCTGCGGGCAAATGACGCAGTGGAAGAGAGCATTAGCGGCATAAGAAAGAGGAGTAAGGTGGCTGCATTGCTCTTGAAAACGTGCACCGCAGCCATGGCTACGTGGCTGCTGCTGCTGTGTTGTGTGCCCCTTTCAAACGGAGCCGGCGGAAATATATAAGGAACCTCGTCTAAGATTATTTGGTTACCAGTTAAGGAATTAATCCGTTTCCAAAAAAAGTTAAGGAATTAATTTGCGAGATAGTTATCTGTTGATAAAGAGGCGAAAATCAATGGGACGATTAATGAGATGGATGGTTATCCTCGCCAAAATTGGAGCTCGTATTTATTTGCGAAGGAGAACGAGCGTTCCCGACTGACTAGTGGCCCATGCTGATGAACACACTTGCTCACTGACAAAAGACAGTGATATCTTACTCAAATAATAAACACCGATCTCTATCTAGAAAAAGATGAAAAGAAAACGAGTTAAGCTAGCTTATTAGCAGCTCAGTCTAGTTGTGAATGTTACAATTCTTTGAGCTTTTGTTTCTACTTGGGACATATTGCAATCCTAAACGTCACCAAACATTCAGATTTTGCCACTAAAATGTTCTTCAGCAAAAACATACTAGTCTAGATACTCTCCCACGTCATTTCGATTTTGCAATATGATAATATTTTTTACCACCAGAAGTATGGACAATTGCATCATGGCCTAGTATATTTTACATCACATGATCATGTATTTTGATCAGATTGACGAAAGACGTGCCATTTTGGTTGAGACATGTCCTTCTTATAATTCTATGTGTCTCTTTGGTTTGAAGGACTTTCAAACAAATTTGGAGGACTTTACTCATTAGGATTTTTTATGAGCTTGTTCGATTTGGTGGAGTTCCATTTTTTCAACTAGGATTACATCGTGCACATATTTACAAAGAAAATTTTCCACATTTTTTGTTATTGTGTACCCAAACATAGCTTTTATGTACATTATCATGTATTCGATTGTGGCAAGACAATTTAGCACATGTTTTCCCTACACTTGCATTTTTTTTGAATCATACCAACCAAATACCTACAAAGATTTGAATCATACTCTAAACACAAGCACATGAAGTACCGAGACAAGTTTGGTATCTATTTAGCATTTAGACACTAAGAGAAGTTAAGAAACAAAAATATCAACTCTTGAAATTCAGAATTGTAATAATTCCTTTGCGACGGTCCTATGTGTAAAAGATTTACAAAAGGATTTTGAGAAACCTTAACAAACAGAACTCTTGCTAAGTTCCAGTAAACATAGACAATATGTCCAAATTTCAACACTTTCTGGTAGGGAATTCTATTTTTCGATCATGATACGCCATCAAAATTATTTAGTGGTACTAAGGATAATGTCACAAATGCATCACATGTCTTTGTTTTAATAGGATAATGATGAACATAATGGCCTGGCAAGTGGAGATGACCGACTTCACCAGTTTGTTTGCCTCATAGCCTCCGCATTTAGGTGTGCACAGAATGATATTCTAACCCTAAGCCTAGCTCGTTGGTGAGGCCTTGAGTGCATGTCGATTCAAGATTTTAAATAGAAGGAGGGGTTGGACAAGATTTCAAAGGGAAAAGACAAGGACAATATAGTGTAGGACAAACAATGTGCCCTGCATTGGCAATAGATGACACATCGCGGTTGATGTGTCTCCTTCCGCCAAACCACGTCTTGCTGCACCCCAAACACGTTTTACTGCACCCCAAGCATGGTGTGCTTCATCCACACAGTTATTGTTAAACCCTTGACCGTGGCGCTCTTCATCATAAGGTCAATGCTAAAGTATGCTCGACTTCTCTAAGATTGGGATGCATGTTTTATTTTAACTTCTTCGATAAGGAGGCAGGCCTACGCCTTCGCATAAACTCCCAATTTTAGTAACGCATATTATCCAAATTTGTCTCATGTTAATAAATTTCTAAAATTTGATATGGACTTGATTTTGGGGGAGAAAAAGATAAGAAGAAGCGAATCATCAAGAGTATCCTCGTAATATTCTCCCCTTTCATTTTCGTGAATTCGGATGAGTTGGTAGGAGTCATCTTCTCTTCTCCCCCATGTTTTACTTAATTTCCCATGGCTGAAACATTCACATAACAACACTACCAAAACTCAAAGGTGATCATAATTAAGGCGTGTCAAGGAATCACGAAATTAGCACAAGTCCACTGAGCTCGTGGAAGAATCTCACGAGAATCAAAAGTTAGCTGGGGCTGGGAGGGTATAAACATGTCGCCTACCCCTCCTCCAAACCCATGAAGTTGCATAGAAAAAAATTAGTCAAGTAACCGTGGTCCCACATGGCAGCGAGGCAGTCCAGTTTTCCAAACCTGGTTCCTCAGTGGTCAGTGTCCTACCCACACATATGGGTAGGTGCAGGATAGCGACGCCGGGGACCCGTGCACCCGTCCCACGAATCCCTCCTGGACCCGTCTCACATACGCCAAACGACCTGCGACCAGAAACACCGGGCCCCGCCGGGCAGGGAACGGGACGCCTACCTGCACCGCGTCCATGACACGAGTGTGGTTGGTGGAGTCAGATCTCCTATAAACCCACTCGGCACCACCCGCTCCACCCGCGCGCACCCCCCACCACGACGGAGACGCCATTAATTTGAGCAAGGTTCTAGCCGAAGATGAAGGTGATCGAGAAGATCCAGGAGGCGGCGGCCAATGGCCGGACGGCCTTCTCCTTCGAGTACTTCCCGCCCAAGACGGAGGAGGGGGTCGAGAACCTCTTCGAGCGGATGGACCGCATGGTGGCGCACGGCCCCAACTTCTGCGACATCACCTGGGGCGCCGGCGGATCCACCGCCGACGTCACCCTCGACATCGCCAACCGCATGCAGAACATGGTACGTCTCTCTCGCCCTCTCGCACCGCCTGCTCGCTCGCTCGCGCGATCTGATCTGATCTCCTTTGGCGGCGCCTTCAGTTCAGCGAGATGTGCTGGCTTTTGGTTCGCCCGGCTGGTGGTTGGCTCTGGTTTAGTTTGACCCAGTGCGAATTTAGGCGCAATGCGAGTTTTATTTAGTAATCTGTGCAAGCATATGGGGATGTGTTATTCAGACAGTTCAGTTTGAGGTGATCAGAATTGCTTAATTGCGTCAGTTGTTGCTTGGGTTTGGTGGAATTATTCGAGGTTATGCCGAGATACTAATGAGTGCAGAATTACTTTGCTTGAGTTTTAAGTTAGATGAACACATTTGATGCAAACAGCTGATTTAGGATGCCCCTGGTGTGGATTAGTAGTTAATAATCTGCTCCAATGTGGTTTGGTCCGTTCCGTTGGAGTGTCCAATGAATGCTGGTCATGTTTGGGGGATAATCATGAGTTTGTGACAAATTTAAGCTCCAACGTGCATAGCTGCACAGGAGAGTCTTATAGATATGGATTTAACTTTTTTGTGCGTGTGGTGCTTAGTGCCTAATCAGAACTTTTAGATGTGAAATGGACGGTAGAGTTTTGTTGGGACTAGTGTTTTCGAATGGTTGGCCTACATTGAGTTAATCCATTCTGATACTCTGCCATTGTTCTCGGTAGGGGTTTGTGGTTTCTGAATTAAAGCTCTGCTGGTCATATGCAGTATCATGCCAAATCAGAGCGTTACATAGCAGTCCTGATACCTGAATAATCTCTCTGGAATGAGTCATTTCGATAGGATTTTTACCATCCAAGTTTCATGCATTGTGGTTTGGTTTCCTGATTTATAGGATTCATCAGGTGTTCACTGAATCAGTGCTGGGTGTCTCTTTATCTAGGGACAGGGGAATGCACAACTATTAAGGGTTTTAAGAATGTTACTCTATAAAAAGCACCGGTTGGTTCTCGTTTAAACAAATAGCTGGGGTGTCATTTCGAGGAAGTCACTTATTGGATGTTAATTTTTTAGTTTGAACACTCTATCAGGATGCCACCACATTGCTCTCAATAGTTTCCACTTTCAAATTGATTCCGCAGGGTTCTTTTGCAAAAAAAAATCTATACACTACTCCCATTAATATCGTTGGCACACGTAAAATATGTTCATGCTATTTTGCAGGTATGTGTGGAAACAATGATGCATTTGACATGCACCAACATGCCAGTAGAGAAGATCGATAGTGCCTTGGATGCCATTAAGACCAATGGGATTCAAAATGTTTTGGCACTTAGAGGAGACCCTCCACATGGTCAGGACAAGTTTGTTCAAGTTGCCGGGGGATTTTCTTGCGCACTAGATCTGGTAAATATTTTCTTACTTTTCTTAATGATTTCATTCATGTAAGTCAATGTGCATGAGGATAAGCTGATTGCTGATTCTGTTACTTTTGATACATAGGATCACAGATAAACCCATTTAAGTCCTGATAGGAATGCAATCTTTATTAAAGATTTCCTTTTGTTTTCTTATTACAGGTGCAGCACATTAAAGCCAAGTATGGTGATTACTTTGGCATAACTGTCGCTGGCTATCCTGGTGAGTGAAACTTTTCTTCTCTGCACTGTGGGTGGATGCTTTCAACTTTATTAATCATATGTATTCCTAACATGTTCCTTAAATGTCAGAGGCACACCCTGAGGTAATACTAGGCGAGGAAGGGGCTACCGAGGAGGCATATAGCAACGATCTTGCTTATTTGAAGAGAAAGGTTCTCCTTGATCTTGATATTGGTTCTTAAGTTCAAAATCAACCTGTATTGATTATTTCTTTTCTTTATTAATCACCTGTCCACGGTCTTGAATAAAATCATCTTCGTTAATGTGACTTGTTGCATCATTTTCTACTTGTTGAGCATAATTTTTCCTTTGCCAGCTTCATTCTCAATCTCTATTTGCTCTACAGGTTGATGCTGGTGCTGACCTTATAGTTACACAGCTTTTCTATGACACTGATATCTTTCTCAAGTTTGTGAACGACTGCCGTCAGATTGGCATAACCTGCCCCATTGTTCCTGGCATAATGCCAATAAATAACTACAAAGGTTTCATCCGAATGACTGGATTCTGCAAAACTAAGGTATGGTCTGTTGCTATAGCTCCATCACAAGTAATTGCATGGAGGAAGGTGTATCCTGTCCATCCCATATTTAGACCTACCTGTGCACCCATCCTCCAAACATATCACAAACGTTCATGAGAATATTATTTGGTTCGTTAGGTCATTATAGTCACCCACCCTGGAAACATTCAAGTTCAGGAGAAAACAGTACATATTTCAGGGATAGTAGATTTATTGTTTCCATTTCATTTTCTTGTTTCCTTGGTTGCATTTTTTTACATAAATTCAGATCAGAAAGGTTTGGTGTGCTATATTTATTTTGCCTCAATGGTCTCTGTTTCTTTCAAAATTTGGTATGATCATTTGCACCGTATTTGAGGAGGGATGCATGGGCGCACCCGAAGGGGCAGTTTGCTGATCACTCTCTTTCATGGAGATAACTCCAAAAAACATTGAACTATGCATACACAATTTGTGAATTCGATCTATTTTCATTTATTGAATTTCATAATGTGGTTTCTCACAGAATGTCATTTTAAATGTAAAAACAGATACCAGCTGAGATTACTGCTGCCTTGGATCCTATTAAAGACAACGAAGAGGCTGTTAAAGCATATGGAATCCACCTCGGTACTGAGATGTGCAAGAAAATTTTAGCTAGTGGGATTAACACTTTGCACCTTTACACACTAAACATGGAAAAAACTGCTTTAGCAATTTTGACGGTAATCTTCTTGTCTTGCTTGATTATGTTTTTGTTCTGAACTATTGCTAACAACTAAATTTCTCCAGAATCTTGGGTTAATAGAGGAGTCCAAGCTCTCAAGAACATTACCTTGGAGGCCTCCAACTAATGTTTTCCGTGTCAAAGAGGATGTTCGCCCTATATTCTGGTAGTTATTGTAAATATTTTATTTGTCTAGCTGATTGTATTAGTACTGCACATACTCACTCTTGTCACGATGGAAACTGAGCAGGGCTAACAGACCAAAGAGTTACATTTCAAGGACCCTAGGTTGGGATCAGTACCCACAAGGTCGGTGGGGTGATTCCCGGAACCCATCATATGGAGCGCTTACTGACTACCAGGTAATTTCATCATCTTGATGTTCAAATCGATAATGGCAGTGTTCCCAATAATTTTGTACAGACCGCTGCTGAGTGCAATATTTTCATAATACTCAAAAAAGGCTAGGTATTGAGCTTTTGGCAGATGATCCAGAATTAGTGTGAAGTGTATACTGTCTTCCAGAAAGAAATCAAGTTAATAGTGAACATTTATAAAATATCCAAAGACATTGGCTATGCATAGAAAAAATACTATTATGGTTTTCCAACACTGTTTTCTTGATGGCTTGCGTTTCTTAGTTCCAAGACCACTGTCTTCCCATGCAACATAATTCAGCTGCTGGGCATTAGCCATTCTCTGTTTCCAAAATTTACTTCAGTAGCGGAGCTACTTTTTTGGATCTAGATTTCATAAAGTTGTAGCTGCATGCCATAACTTAACGGTTTTTTCACAGTTCACACGGCCACGTGGACGTGGTAAGAAGCTCCAAGAGGAATGGGCTGTTCCATTGAAATCTGTGCAGGATATTAATGAGGTAACTCTTGAACTACTTGATATCCTGTTGCTCTGTATAGCGTAAAACAATTTCGCCATATTTTATTTACTAACCTTGTTTTCCCCACTTACAGCGATTCGTGAGCTTCTGTCAAGGAAAACTTACAAGCAGCCCATGGTCCGAGTTAGACGGTCTTCAACCAGAGACGAAGATTATTGACGATCAGCTGGTGAACATTAACTTGAAGGGTTTCCTTACCATCAACAGCCAACCTGCTGTGAATGCAGAGAAATCTGATTCTCCTAGTGTTGGTACGTCAAATCTACTCTGTTGTCTGCTAGATCTTCCTCTGGACTCTGGTATTATTGGGAGCAAGGTTTAAGTATATGTGTATATTTTCAGACATAACACCCTTTTACAGTGATATCTAAACACTAATCCCTGCATCAGTAAGTCTATGAATATATGAATTTGTCATGCCACAGTACTATGTAGTTTATCATTTATTCAAAATAGCGGGCCTGAAGCTCATTTTCTGTGAGAAGTATACATTACTCGTAAATTTAACTATCTGATGTGCGTGATTTGCTGGGCCTTCATAGTAAATGCATACTCCTCCGTTTCATATTACTCCGCATGTTAGATTTAGTCAAAGTCACACTTCATAATATTTGATCAAATTATAAATGTTAAAATATTAATATTTATAATATCAAATATACATAATATGGTATAGTATATTTCATATTGTTTCTATTAGTATTGATTTGGTATTTTAATTGTTAAAATATTAGTATTGATTTGACCGAACCAAACATGCAGAGTAATATGAAACAGAGGGAGTATTTGTGTAAATATGCAAAGATGGTAACCCCCAAATTCATTGTAGCGTCAAATTGTTCTGGAACCACATGAAATAGTCTAAAGATGTCACCTTTAGTGGTCCAAATAGCCCAGCTTTCTAGCTTCCAGATCTTTCGTTAGAGGATCTTAGTGCTTTTAGTTCATATTTTGTGGACCTGACTAGACCCTAACTTGCATCAGTAGTCCTGTAGCTCCTTTATTCCAGCAGCCCATTCAAGTCTTGTTCATTGTCACAATAGTTCCTTACATCCTTGTTCCAGTGATCCTCTTTTCATCCCTGTTCTAATGATATACAGCTCATATGCTATACCAACCTGCATTATTTTTGTTCTGTTCTGCAGGATGGGGCGGCCCAGGAGGCTATGTTTACCAGAAGGCCTACGCTGAGTTCTTCTGTGCAAAGGAGAAGCTGGACCAGCTGATCGAGATGTGCAAGACGTTCCCTTCTATCACATACATCGCCGTGAGCAAAGAAGGGGCGACGTTCTCGAACCTCCCCGCGAACGCCGTGAACGCTGTGACATGGGGTGTGTTCCCCGGCAAGGAGATCATCCAGCCCACCGTTGTCGACTCATCGAGCTTCTTGGTCTGGAAAGATGAGGCGTTCGAGATCTGGTCGAAGGGGTGGGCCTGCCTGTTCCCCGAGGGCGACTCGTCTAGGGCGTTGCTAGAGCAGGTACTTTCAATTGCCCATCGCTTTTTTTTTGGTGCTAGTAACAGTTTCAAATAAACCTTCTGTGTGGCTAAGTGGTGTGCTTTACTGCCTTTAGCTAATGATTTTGATAAAAACCTTTATGGTAAGAACTTCTTTTTGCTAGAATAGGAGCTAATTACTCTTGACAATGGCTTTGATCGACCCCTCATGCTATCTGAACTATCATCTAATCATTTCCATCAACATCTGCTTAAATTTGAGTAACTTTCCAGTACATTGGTATTTCTGAAGCGCTTGCACGAATGATGTCGATACCATTCTGAGCTGATTATACATCTTGAGCATCCAGTGACATGTTTCTTTGCTGTTCCATTTGCAGGTTCAGAAGAGCTACTACTTGGTCAGCCTCGTGGACAACGACTACATCCAGGGGGACCTCTTCGCTGTGTTCAAGGGGATCTGATGTCGATGTGATGCCTTGCAGTCTTCCAACCTCCTCTTGCCTGTCTAAATTCATCTGTACTATTGCTTGCTGCATCCACGACTACAGGGTCCGATCACACTGGAAGTTGCCGCATTGACCCACCTTTGCTAGAGCCTCCCCCCATCTAAGGCTGATCTCTCGTGATTTGTATCGATTTATCCAACAGTCCAATATCAATAAGAATTTGAGCTTCGTGTTTTTGCCCATTGTCTTCAATCAGGATGGGAATGGGCCGGGTTGGCCTGCCGGGTCATTGACCCAACCCAGAAATTTAGGGCCGATGGGTCATGCGGGTCGGCCTCGAACAAAATTTGGGTCAGTAGTGCCGGTCCCATGTGACCCGTTGGGTCAGCCGGGTCGACCCAACTTTTAGATCGTTTCCATTGCCGATATATCTCCAGCGGCGGAGGCTGCGTCCGCTTGCCGTCTAGCTCTCCTTCGCAAACAGCTGCGAGCTGGGGCGGTAGCCTGCACGTTCCATAGTTGCCTCGTCTACTGATCCTTATTCACTTGCAAGTAGCTAGCAGTAGTTAACTTATTGTGTGCCAATTCCTGTAGTGCCTGGACTTGCCTGACTTAAATCCTTGGACGCAATTATATTTATCTATCGATCGAGTTGTGCATACCGTCCCGTGTGTATAGGAGAAAGATAGGATATGGGTCGGCCCTATCTACCCATCGGGTCAGCGAGGCCACTCACCATTGTTCATCTGGGTCGACCCATGGTCTCTCATATTGGCCTTGGGGCCACCGGGCCGGGTCCAGGACCAGGTCTGGGTCGGCCCATTCCCACCCTGAGTCTTCAAGCCCAGTATGCTACTTCTTCCAATCCATATTTAATTATTGTTGAAATGGATGGATGCTAATAGTTGCGCATGGTTCTCCTGACCAGCCAGCTGCCGATATCTCATGGTTTATTGTTACCACCTAGCCTCATTTTCGCCAAAGATGAGCTAATGTTTCTGTTGTTTGTAATATAATGCTGTTAGCTGTCGCAGCAAAAGCTCGGTTTTAGCTGTAGTTGTGCACGTTCCTGACTTCCTGCTCTGCGGAGATGAGACGTGATGCCTTATTGCTGGAACGAAGTGAGCTCTGGCGTGCCAACAATTACTGACGAGCAGCATCAGCTTCTACCTAACGTTTTAGATGAAACCGTGCGCGTGTACAAATGCTTGAGCTGCATAAGGCCTCATTTGATTCATAGGATAGGAAATAGATATGATTAGAGTGCCCTGTCCAAGTGGATCCTATGGACACAGGATTGCAGCGAAGGATTTTTTTCTGAGGTTAGAGCATCTCCACTCGTTGGGCAAACTAGGCTGAAAACCGAACTAATTTTTGGCCGGACGAAACGCGTTTTCGGCCTGGATACGCCTAGTTTCCCACTCGCGTAACCAGACGAGTTTTCAAGTTCGGCTAAATTCAGTTAAACTCGGGCGAAATGTGGACGAATATATGCGGATTTCATTAAGTAGGGCAAGGGCGCACATAATATATTGATTTCATAACTAGGAAAAGGCCGCCGCCGTGGTCGACGCCGGATGCCGCAACTATAGGCCGTGGCGGGGTGGTTGCCGGTCTCGATGTGCGCCATGACGCCGGCGAGAGTCTGTCCTGGAATGCTCCACCAACGGCGTCGGTAAGCCGCATTGTAACGCGGCGGCGGCGAGCCCGGCGGTCCATCGTGTCGGGCGAGTCCTCGAGGCGCCTGTCGGCGAAAAACTGCCTCCAGAAGACCAGGTTGCCATCCTCGGCGAGATCCGGGTCTTGCATGGCGGCGATAGCCGCCTGGATCTCTCCGGCGAGTTCGAGGTCTTGCATGGCGGCGATAGCCGCCTAGATCTCTCTGGCGAGGTCCTGTCCGGCCGGCACAGGCGGAACAGGAATCCCGCCGGCGCTGAGTTGCCAGCCTAAGGTAGTACCGCATTTTAGTACCGCTCGGGGCAGAGACTTTTTGTACGTTGCAAAAGTTGTCATGCTGGTAACAAAATGCTTGAGTACCGATTTTACCCGGGCGTGACAGAGTTTTTGTTTGAAAGTCTTGATTCCTCTATGTCCAGAGTACCGGTTGCCATCGGTACTACCGCTTTCCGGTAGCAGCAATTGTAGTACCGCTGTGGGCAGGACTTGATGAAGTTTGAAAAAGGGGTGGTCCGGTACCAGGTCCAGTAGTACCGGAGTTCTCCGGTAGTACCGCTTGAACTTCCGGTACTACCGCTGCAATAAATGCTCCAACGGCCAGATTTTGTTTATACCCCTCCACCTACCTTGGGACAAGTTGCTCAGTGCATTAAAGTCAAAGAACACCATTGGAGTCCATTGGATCCACCCAAATCTTCAAGATCTCCTCATCCCACCACCCAAAGTCCTTGATCTTTGGGGAATCGAAGGAGGAGGCCCCGATCTACTACTTCACCGAAAGAGATCTTCATTTCCCCCTCATTTCATTGAGGGCCCCTTTGCTCTATAGTTTTCTTGGAAACCCTAGTTCTTGTTTTGGTTCTTACAAGCTTGTCTTTGATTGCTTTGACAACTTGCTTGTATTTGGGAGCCTCCGATTAAGTTGTGGATGTGTGCCCCAAACTTGTAACGGTGCCGCCTTCCACCTTGAAGGTTGACGATATAGTGGAAGGTGAATCGATCCCGTTGGGGTGAGATTCATCGGAGAACAAGGGAGGCCTTTCGTGGCGTTGGTGGTTTGAAACCACCCCCTCTCCAAACGTAGACGTACTTCCCCTCAAAAGGAAGGAACTACGGGAAACAAATCCTTGTGTCTTCGCGTCCACTTTTCGGTTACTTCTATCCTTTACCGCACCTTACTTACTCGTTACTACTTTGTGTTGTGGTAACTCTTGCATAATTGTCATATAGGTAAATTCACCATAGTTGCATTATCTAGAGAATTTACCTTATTGTCAAACCTTAATTTGAAAAAGAAGAAAATTTGAAGTAGCACCTATTCACCCCCCTCTAGGTGCCCATACGATCCTTTCAATTGGTATCAGAGCCTCGGCTCTTTATTTGGGCTTTACCGCCTAAGAGAATATGGGTAGCCAAGAAGGGGATGGTGGTAGTGAGTCAACCCCGGTGACCATGGAAGATCTCAGAAACTTGGAAACAAGATTGAGCTCTTCCTTGATCAACGAAGTCAAGAAGATGCTTGAGCAACTTCTTAAAGACAAAGATGGCTCATCACCCCCATCTCCTCAAGAGGATCTACCATCCGTTGTACCTAAAGGGAATACTCCGGTATCCCCCGAGGGTATGGTGGTAGGGGACAAACTAGACAACCCTAATTCCTCCACACGACTTGATGGGGGGGGGAGGGTGAGCACCGTGATTCTTGGTACTCTCTCGATCCTCCCATCCCTCACCCTCATGTGTACAATAGAGGTGACCCACCTAAGCTAGAAGAGTCTGCTACTTTTGCGCAATGGCAATCACTAATGAGAACTCATATGCGCAGCTCTTGCATTGAACTATGGAACATCATCGAGCATGGACTCTTTATTGGGGATCCAAACAACTTGACTAGAAGAGATGTTGTCAATAGTCAACTCAATGCCACTGCTTTGCATATGATTCAACAAGGATTGGGAACAAAGGATTACCCACACATTGAGCACTTTAGCATTGCCAAGGAAGCTTGGGATGCTCTCACTGTGTTGTTTATTGGAAATGAGAGTATGAGGAGGAACCGATATGATGCTCTAAGCAATGAAGCCGAAGGCTTCTACATGAAAGAAGGTGAAGATCACAAAGACATGTACCGAAGGCTCAAGACCACTGCCACTGCTTTTAGGAATGTGGGTGCCTCACATGTAGATGATGCATGGATAAAAAGGAAATATGTGAGTGCACTCATGCCCTTTGAGCCCACCGACTTGAAGAGCCTACAAGGAAGACACAACTACCATCTCATGACCTCAAATGAAGTTATGCAAGAGATGGCTGCTTTCAAGGTTGCCGCCAAGAATGCCAAAGATGCCCGTGCTCGTGCCCTTGGTATGAGCAATGTTGTCAATGTTGCTTTGAAGGCCAAAGTTGTGGACCATGGGGATGAAGATGATAGTGATGAAGGGCTATCCATGGACCATCCCGATGAAGTCAAGATTGCTCCTGGTCAATATATGGCTTTCTCAAAGAACTTTTGGAAGAACCCCGCCAAGGCCAAGATGGAAATGGAACAGAGAAGCAATCCAAATGGGAAAAGAGAGAATACCACAAGGTTGAGAACTTGCTTCAATTGTGGTGACCGCTACCACTTTGTGGCTAGTTGCCCCTATGAGAAGAGAGAAGATCATGGTGGAAAGCTTGTTTTGAAGAAGACTCTCAAGGGACCGTACAAGAAACCTTTCATAAAAAAGAATCCCATCAACAAGAAGCCGGGAGAAATTGTCTTGATCACTCATGAAGAGTACTCCTCCGACAATGAAGATGATGAAGATGACGAAGAGGAAACTTCTCATGGTGTGGATGCTCTTGCCACCACCTCTACTCCGACATTTTCACTCTTCGATTCTCCAAATGAGAACTCTTCCACCAAGAACGTCACTTGCCTTATGGCAAGAGGAACGGAGGTATCCTCATCATCCGGCTCTACCCACTTAGATAATGATGAAATTGATGATGAGATGTCTCTTGATGTTAAAAAGGAATTAATTACCTTTGATGAGTTTATGACTAACCTAGAAGGTGATGCTAAGCTACATTTTGGAAACATCTTAGATCAACTCTCACATACTCAAGAACTTCTAGATGTAAGATGCAAACTTGGGCATGAACATATGATAGAGCTAGAGGCTCTAAACAATGCTCTAGAAGAAGAACAAGAAACTAGGTTGTCACTTGAATTAAAACTTGAAGGGCTTGATGAAGCCAATGACATTATTGTGAAAAAACTCATCAAAGAACGTGATCATGCTATTGCTAAATACAAAAGAGCTAAAAAAGACAAGGTTGAGTTTGGTGTGGTTCATGAAAAACTTGCCAAGGACTTTAGTTTGCTTAACAAGGCCCACAAGGTCTTGGAGAGTGAACTCTTGTCACTCACAAAGTCCCATGAAATGCTTCAAACTCAATTGGCCTATATCCCTTCACCTAGTAACTTCATTCCATCTAGTAGCACAACTTTCTTGAAGAGAATGCTAGGTTGAAGGGGGAGCTTGCTAAGGCCACATTTCCACAAGGCAACAAGTCCATTGATGATCTTTTGAGCAAGCAAAGGCGTAGTGGTGATAAAGGGGGCGTTGGTTTTGTCTCCAAAACCAAGAAGAAGAACAATAATAAGAAGAAGGACAAGCCCGCACAAGAGACCAACAATACCATTGTGGAGAGTAAGACCACAAGTGGTAAAACTATGTCACATGATGACTTTGCGGGTAGTGCTAACCCTCACTATGTTCTAATGCGTGATTACTATGGTGATGTGTATGCACAATATGTTGGTCCTTATGATGGTTATATTGCTTGGTCTATTTGGGTTCCCAAGACCCTTGTTGCTAACAAAAGAGGACCCATTGAAAAATGGGTACCTAAAAACTAGCTTGATCTTTTGTAGACTTATACTTCCGGAGGGTCAAAATGGGTGATTGATAGTGGTTGCACAAGTCATATGACTGGAAGTTCGTATATTGTCAAGGACTTGGTGCCAAATGATGATCAAATAACCGTCACATATGCCGACAATTCAAAGTCTAAGGTAATGGGTTTCGGCAAGGTAGTGGTGGCTTACGACATTACACTCGTGAACGTCATGCTTGTTGAAACTCTTGGATACAATTTACTTTCAGTCCGTGCTCTTGGAAATATGGGCTTTGCCGTCTTTATTGATGATGATATTGTGGTCCTCATGTGGAGCAAGTCTCTCAAGGTCGCTTTCGTTGGGTACGTCGAAAATGACTTGTATGTGGTGGAATTTTCAGGGCAAGCCACTGCAGATCCGATGTGCTTATACGGAAAGGCCAATGTGGGTTGACTATGGCACCGCCGACTAGCCCATGTCAATATGAGAACTTTGCAAAGTCTCCATAAAGAGGGCCATATTGTGGGACTAAAAGAAAATGTTTCCTTTGCCAGAGATCGTGTTTGCAGGGCATGTGTTCTAGGGAAGATGCATGACGCTCCACACAAGCCCACAAACCAAATCAAGTCTAACAAGATCTTGGAACTCCTTCATGTGGACCTATTTGGTCCTCCATCTCATGCAAGTCTTGGAGGGAAGAAATATTGTTTGGTGATTGTTGACGACTTTTCAAGATACTCTTGGGTTTATTTCTTCAAGTTGAAGAGTGAAACTCAAAGGACTTTTATCGACTTCATCAACTTAGTTAAACGGCAACACAATGTTCCCGTATTGATTATAAGAAGTGACAATGGCACTGAGTTCAAGAACTACACCTTGAATGATTTCCTTAGTGATGAGGGGATTAAACATCAGTATTCCGCTGCATACACCCCTCAACAAAATGGTGTGGCCGAAAGGAAGAATCAGACTCTTATTGAGATGGCTAGGACCATGTTGGCGGAGTTTAAATCTCCATACAACTTTTGGGCCGAAGCCGTCTCCACCGCTTGTCATGCTTCAAACCGACTCTACCTTCGCAAGAAAATCAACAAGACTCCATATGAGATACTTACCAGTAACAAGCCCAACATATCTTATTTTCGGGTGTTCAGTTGTAAGTGTTTCTATCTCATCAAAGGTGTTCGTTTGTCTAAATTCGAGTCTAAAGCTTTAGAGGGTATTTTTGATGGCTATGGTCTCGAATCTCACACTTATAGAATCTATGACAAGCTCTCCGGAGCCGTCATAGAATCTTGGAGTGTGATCTTCGAAGAATATGATGGTCCCCAAGGGGGGCGTGTTGATGCTTGTGATGCAGATGATGAAATGCCTCAGGATGCCATAGGAAGAATGGGTGTGGGTTATATCCGCCCCATTGAGGAACCCCTTATGGCGGATCGAGAAGAACTATTCTCCACTCGAGTGGAGCCCTCATCTTCACAACCTCAACATGCTCCATCTACCGAAGAGGACATTGACTCAAGCCAAAGACAAGTTGTGGACCCTCAACATAGTGATCAATGTGTGAACTCTAGTCAAAGGGAGCTTGGTCCATTCGATGGGTTGTCAAGTGGTGCCAAGTCAATTTGTCAAGGAAGATCCATCCAAACTGTTTTGAGACAAGCTCAAATTGATGCTAGAAGAGCACTTGATCAAGACCAAGGTCAATCCTTGCCTCCCAATGTAGAGGATGAATCCAATGATGATCAAGGTCAAGTTGATGGTCAAGACGAGGATCAAAATGATGAAGAGGGTCCTCCAAGAAACAATGAGGAGATCCACGCTCGTCGCGAAGCTCGAAAGTAAAGAATGTTGGAAATAAGAGACCACACCCTCCAAAATGTTGTTGGAGATCTAAGGAAAGGAATTTACACAAGAGCACAATTGAAGAGGTTCAGTGAACACCAAGCACACATCTACATGATTGAACCAAAGAAAGTGTGGGAAGCTCTTGAAGATTCGGATTTGTTAGAAGCTATGCACAAAGAGCTCAACAACTTTGAGAGAAACAAAGCGTGGAAGTTAGTTGAGAAGCCAAAGGATTGCCGCAATGTTATTGGAACAAAGTGGATATTCAAGAACAAGCAAGATGAGCATGGAATTATAGTAAGGAACAAGGCTAGATTGGTTGCACAAGGGTATTCTCAAATTGAAGGCATTGATTATGGAGAGACTTATGCACCCGTGGCTCGCCTTGAGTCCATCCGTATCCTTCTTGCTTATGCGTCACATCATAACTTTAAGTTGCAACAAATGGATGTAGAAAGTGCATTCCTTTATGGTTCTTTAAATGAATTGGTATATGTTAAGCAACCCCCGGGATTTGAGGACCCCAACTTCCCAAACCATGTCTACAAACTTGATAAGGCGCTCTATGGGCTCAAGCAAGCCCCACACACGTGGTATGAGCACCTTAGAGAGTTATTGTTTGACCGTGGCTTTGAGGTTGGGAAAATAGATCCCACTCTTTTTACTAAGAGGGTCAATAGAGAGCTTTTCGTATGCCAAATATATGTTGATGATATTATATTTGGCTCATCTAACAAAGCTTTTAATGATGAATTCTCAAAGCTTATGACTAGTAGGTTCCGGATGTCTTTGATGGGGGAGTTGAAATTATTTCTTGGCTTTGAGATCAAGCAAGTTAGAGGAGGAACATTCTTCAATCAAGCCAAGTATACTCAAGATATGCTCAAGAGATTCAAAATGCAAGATTTGAATGGAGCTCCTACTCCCATGGCTACAAAGACTCATCTAGAACAAAATCCAAATGGTAAAGATGTGGATCAAAAGGTATACCGGCCTATGATTGGTTCTTTGCTTTACCTTTGTGCATCTAGACCCGATATTGTGTTGAGTGTAGGTGTGTATGCAAGATATCAAGCGTCTCCTAAGGAAAGCCATTTAATGGCGGTCAAGAGAATCTTTCGATATTTAGTTCATACCCCATATCTCTCTCCACCGCCGAAGCCGAGTATGTTGCTGCCGCTAGTGCTTGCACTCAATTGCTATGAATGAGGCAAACTTTAAAGGAATACGGTGTCCATTGTGACAAAGTGCCTCTTCTATGTGACAATGAAAGTGCCATCAAAATTGCATACAACCCGGTGGATCACACAAGGACAAAGCATATTGAGATTCGTCACCACTTCATTAGATATCATGTTGCTCGAGGTGATATTGATATATCCTATATTTCTACCAAAGATAAACTTGCCGATATCTTCACGAAGCCACTTGATGAAGCAAGGTTTTGCTATTTGAGGAATGAACTAAATATCGTAGATTCAAGGAGCTTGACTTGATTATCTTGCATTCTCACCTAATACCCGACCCATATTTGGTTTAGGTGTAGGCATGGACATAGGGGGAGTGCGGTCCTAATTGATTGGACTATCCCTCCCCCCATTATGCACAAAGTAAACAAAATCATTCCTCTTAATATCATTTTGTGATATGTGAGCTTAATGATGAGTTTCGGTAATGGACCCAAGATATATCTTCGTGGTTCCAAGCCGAGTATACTCAAATATGGTGGCCTAGGCCACCGCCCCCTCTCAATCGAGAGGTTGAAGTGCTTACTCGTGTTTGTCACTCGTTGAATTGGCTCTTACTCATGTTTGTCATCCTCTAGTTGGTGTTGTTCTTTTGGTCGTGCACTCACATTTGACTCTCCATATGTTTTTAGTACTTTTTTTGAGTGCATTGGCCCATATCAGTGTGACTCTCTAAACCCATGCCATTCTTATCCCCCAACAAAACCCATCTACTCTGCACAAGAACCTTCCATTTTTATGTATCTTGGCTCTCTGTCCTGATGGTCACGGTACTACCGGATCTCATATGCGGTACTACCGCCAAACGGTACTACCGGACGTTGCTAGCGGTACTACAGCCTCTGGTTTTGTTTCCAGGGTCCTGCCTGGAAACTTCCCAGGTGCGGTACTACCGGTTGGTACCTTCGGTACTACCTCATAGCGGTACTACGCTTCTGCGTGTCGGTTAAGACTGGAGACGGGGGAGAGGCACCCCTCAGTGCCTCATTCATCCCTCGTCTCCACTCCTCACCAGTGCCACCACCAGAGCAAGAGGACGCCGGAGGAGCCCCGCCCTTCCCTCCTTCTCCCGGATTCACACCGGATCTGGCCTCCCTGCGGGCTCCTCTCTCTTTCCCACCGTCATGGACACCTGTACTACCGCCCTCCTCATCTTCTCACTTGTTTTCTCCATTGAATCTAGGGTAACTTTGATTCTTGGTTAAAACTCGCATTCTTGAGGTTGTATCGTGTGATATTTACCAGATCTATCACTTGGTCCGATGGAAATCGTGTTATACAACAAATTTATTGCCCATACTTGTATCTCTAGTCCACATCTGCACTATAGTCGCGGGCCGGTAGTACCGGGAATCTTTTTCCGGTACTACCGCTTGGCGGTACTACCGCTAGTCTTGGTCAGTCTACCGCCCGATCTTGGCAGTAATTTTTTTAAAAACACCAAGCTCCATCCTCTGTTTGCCTCAGGTTCTTGTGCCCTTACCCCTATGCTATCTCCCTCGTTCTTTCACAGGTGCAGGGGGTTCCCGGGGATCACGCAAGCGCTCCAAAGCTCACTATGAGATCGAGGACTATGAGTCAGAATCAGAAATCGAGTCAGAATAGGAGGTCATGCCTCAACCTAGTGCCCGTCTGAAATTGCCAACAACTCGTGGTCGTCGGGGTAGGGGGGTCAAGCAAAGTGCTGGTCATGGTAAAGCTCCTCCACCTCCTCCTCCTTTCGATCCTTGCAAGAGCCATAGTTCCGGGCCATCTGGGCCAAAGCTGCTGCCTGAGTCAGAATTTCATGCCCTGCGGGTGGTCAGTCCATATGGGACAGCTCGCTCTCATGCTCTAGAAAATAGCCTCTTCTTTACGGATTTTCAGGAGTGGGTGTTCCATGAGATTCTCATGAAAGATGACAAAATTGTGGTTCCTAAAAAATGGATTGAGATGAATCATGTGAGGAAGAATCTAAACTACTTTGGTGAGGTCCTTGACATTTGCACCAACATTGGCTTGCTTCCCATTATGGAGTTCTGGTGCAACTATGATCCAATGCTCATTGCTCAGTTCTATGCAACCGTTCACTTTGCCAAGAATGATACTCGGACTCTCACCTGGATGACCGAGGGTGTTGTCAAGCAAGCAACATTGGCTGGGTTTGGGGCTATCCTCGGGTACGAAGACCATGGCAAGGACATTCCCGTTGGCTTTCGGTGCCACGCCAATGATCGTCCCATGAAGAAAGATGTGCTTGCCCCACTGTACATCTGAGGGCGTGGAATCCCTGGAAAGATCAAAGGGCTCCTCCCTACATATGACATCTTGCATCGCATATTTCGTGAGACCTTCGCCCCTCGTGCTGGGAATGTGGATGAGATACATGCTTTCATGGTAGATATTATGATGGCCACCTATCATCACCGTGACTCTAGCCTACCTATGGATGTGATGGATGTTATTTGGAATGAAATGTTCTGCGTCACATTTCAGAGGAGGGTGCCTCCTTTTGATCCATACATCATGGCTCTCATCATTAGCAAGTGCCCTATGATTGCCTGTGACTTGCCTTCTCTTCGTCTTGCTACTCACCGCCACAAGAATCTGTTGATCAAGACCCATCTCAAACCACACAATGCGGATGGTCAGATTGTTGATGGGGATGGGAACCCGGTTGAGGAGGAATCAGGTGATGCTGCTGATGCATAGCAGGATGCTGCCTTCGTGGTCTCCCGTCGCAAGTCCGCTCAACCATCTTGGGCCAAGAGGTTTGAGGCCAAACTCAAGAAGATTTTCTGCTTCCAAGTGGACAATCAGAAACGCATGTACGAGGCCCATGTCTATGCCAAGAAGGCATGTGATCGTCATAAGGAAATGATGGAGGCTCAAGGCTTGACCATTTCCAAGGGATCCGAGAACAACATTACCCCAGAAGACCAATGGATCTCCAAGCACAGCCACTGGGAAGATGATGCCACCTCCTCCTTCCGTGCCCCTCCACCTCATGATGATGCATGGGAAGACTTTGTTGATGATGATGATGTGATCTCCGGGGCGTTAGTGTTGCTCTTGTACCTTTTTGGCGTCTTGATGCCAAAGGGGGAGAAGTTGCACATTAGGTTGCGGGATTTGCGAGGGAAAAGTCACAAGCTCGTTCTTGCCTTTGATTTTATTCGCTTGTGAACTTTATTTGTTTGCCTCTTATTATGTGTGACTTACTATGTGTGAACTAACTATTTGTGCTATGTATGGTAAGACTATGTGGTTATCGTATGCATCCATCTTGTGTGTAATATGACTATTCTTGTTTGGATCCATCCTATGTGACGACCTTGTAGGGTTCGCAACATAGAAAACAAAATTTTTCCTACGATGTGAACTATATACCAAGATCTATCTACTAGATACAAACAACGGGCGGATGTATATCCGTAGAGAACATACCCTTGAAGACCGACAAAGCTTAACGAGTTCAACTCGTGGTTGATGTAGACGATCTCTTGCCGATCTCAAGATCGAGAGGAAGTCCTAGCGCCGCAAATCAGCATCCGTGCTCGCACACGTTCGAGGCACCGAGAAACCTCCGCCTCCTCGCTCCAGCGATGCAGCGGAAGCACAACTCTTTCTTGCCGAATAGCCACAGGAACATGTATCTCGCTAGTCCGAGACCATGGGGATAAATTCTAGAGGGAGAGATCCTTCACGAGGAGGTGTGAGAGACAAGTGAGGAGGGGCTCATTTTATAGGAGGAGGGAACCCCAAGGGGTGTCCGGCATGGGGCTGCCCTTGCCCTCCCCTCTTCATGTGGGTGGACACTCCACTCACAAATCTCCTTTAAATTCCCTCCACTCAAAAGTCCACTCAAATTCCCATTAAATTTCCACCAAATTTAATGCAAACTCTCATTAAATAAAACTCTTTTATTTTATTCAGAATTTTGTCAATTACTTTAATGACAAACATTCACAAATAACCCCTTGCTAGAATTCTATTTCACATGCATAACCACTTTATGCAATTTCACCCGAAAACCTATTTCGGTATCTAGTGAAATAAATTCCTGCGCTTGTTCATTCTTTCAGCATGAAACATTTGCTCCAATTGGATGTCGGTGTCTCTTAAGTGTGTCACCCTACGGTTCGTGAATAATACGGACATGATCGAGACCCCTCTCGGATCAATAATTAGAAGCGGGATTTGGAGACCCATACTGACTCCCACACATTCAACGATGACTTTCTTGTGATCGTCGGAACCTTTTATGCTAGTATCTTAATCCCTTTGTTTCACGATATATTACATGTCCGAGATTCGATCATCGGTATCTCCATACTTAGTTTGATCTCGTTACCGACATGCACTCTTTTCTCGTTCCTGTGATATAACATTCTAGTGATCAAATCACTTGCTTGCAAGCTAATCAATGTGATATCACCGAGAGGGCCCAGAGTATATCTATCCGTCATCGGGATGAACAAATTCCACTCTCGATCCATGAGCCTCAACATAACACTTTATTAGTTCTGAATCCATCTTTATAATCACCCTGTTACGGTGTGACGTTTGATGTTATCAAGAAACTCTTCCGGTGTTAGTGATTGACATGATCTCATGGTCTAAGGATTAGGATCACTTCGTAAGTTGTTATAGCAATATAAACTCAATGACTTTGATCATAATGCTATACTTCGGATGAATGTTCATCACACCATTACACTAATGTTGTGATCCCTTTATTAACAACATCCAATGTCCATGATCAGGAAACCTTGATCATCTTGTTAATCAACGATCTAGTTTATGAGAGAGGCATAACTAGGAACTTTCTGTTTGTTTATTAAACACACATGTATTAACGTTTCCGTATTAATACAATTATAGCATGCAAAATTAACATCTATCATATACTTGGAATACACATAATAAACACTTTATTATTGCCTCTCAGGGCATATTCCTTGATTATCCACTTGCACTAGAGACAATAATCTAGTTACATAGTGATAAATCTAACACCCATTGAGTTACGGTGTTGATCATGTTTTGCTCTAGGAGAGTTTTAGTCAGCGGATCTGCTACATTGAGATCCGTATGTACTTTACAAATCTTTATATCTCCATCCTTGACATGCTCATGGATGGAGTGAAACAGCGCTTAATATGCTTGGGCAGCTTGTGAGACCTTGGCTCTTTGGCATTGGAAATGGCACCATTGTTGTCACAATAGATCACCATTGGGTCCAACGCGTTTGCCACCACTCCTAGTTCGGATATGAACTCCTTCATCAAAGCGCTTCTGAGCTACGAGCGACAACATATTCGGCCTCCGTTGTTGATTCCGCTACCACAGGTTGTTTGGAGCTCCTCCAACTAACCGCTCCGCCATTCATGAGAAATACGTATCCGTATTGAGACTTAGAGTCATCCGGATCGGTGTCAAAGCTAGCGTCGACATAACACTTAGCGACGAGCTCTTCTTCACCTCCATATACAAGAAACATATCCTTAGTTCTTCGTAAGTACTTAAGGATATTCTTGAACGCTATCCAGTGTTCCGAACCTGGATCCGATTGGTACCTACTAGTCAAACTAATAGTATGTGCCACATCCGGTCTTGTACATAGCATGGCGTACATTATAGATCCTATGGCTGAAGCATAGGGAACTTTGTCCATTATCTCTCTTCCTTCCGCCGAAGCCGGACTTTGAGTCTTACTCAATGTCTTGCCTTGCAACATAGGTAAGAACCCCTTCTTACTTCCGTCCATTTTAAACTTCTTTAAAATCTTATCAAGGTATGTACTTTGCGATAGCCCTATTAGGCGCCTAGATCTATCTCTATAGATCTTTATGCCTAATATGTATGACGCTTCACCTAGGTCCTTCATTGAAAATTTGCTGTTTAGATAACTTTTAACACTGTTTAAAAGATCTATATCATTCCGATCAATAATATGTCATCCACATATAATATCAGAAATGCCACATTGCTCCCACTCACTTTCTTGTAAATACAAGCTTCTCCATAAGTTTGGAAAAATCCAAACTCTTTGATCACCTCATCAAAGCGGAGATTCCAACTTCGTGATGCTTGCTTCAATCCATAGATGGATCGCTGAAGCTTGCACACCTTGTTAGCATCCTTAGGATCGACAAAACCCTTTGGTTGTATCATATACAACTCTTCTTCAATATTACCATTGAGAAACGCGGTTTTGACATCCATCTGCCATATCTCATAATCGAAATATGCAGCAGTTGCTAACATAATCCTAACTGACTTTAGCATCGCTACGGGAGAGAAAGTCTCATCGTAGTCAACTCATTGAATTTGTCGAAACCCCTTTGCGAATAGTCGAGCTTTATAGACGGTCACATTACCATCAGCATCAGTTTTCCTTTTGAAAATCCATTTGTTCTCAACGGCCTTTCGGTCGTGAGGTAATTCCACCAAGTTCCAAACTTGATTTTCATACATGGATTCCATCTCGGATTTCATGGCTTCTAACCATTTGTTGGAATCCGGGCTCATCATCGCTTCTTCATAGGAAGCAGGGTCATCATTTTCATCAACCATGAAATTCATGACAGGATTTCCGTCTGACTCGGGGCTGCCGCGTCTGTTTGACTGCGAGGTTGGTAGTACTCTCTTCGGAGTTTCATGATCATTATCATTAGTTCCCTCTTCAACAGGTGGAGACAACTCGGAACAACTTCGTATTGCTACTCGTTATACTTTGAAGAGAAGGTTCCACAACCTCTTGAGTTCTACCTTCCGACTACTCACACCTTCGCGAGAAACTCTTTCTCTAGAAAGGATCCATTCTTAACAACAAAACCTTGCCCTCGGATCGTGATAGAAGGAATACCCAATAGTTTCTTTAGGGTATCCTATGAAGACGCATTTTTCCGCTTTGGGTTCGAGTTTATCCGGTTGAAGTTTCTTCACATAAACATCGCATCCCCAAACTTTAAGAAATGACAGCTTAGGTTTGTTTCCAAACCACAATTCATACGGTGTCTTTTCAACGGATTTAGATGGTGCCCGATTTAAAGTGAATGCAGCAGTTTCTAGTGCATAACCCCAAAATGACAACGGCAAGTCCGTCAGAGACATCATAGATCGAACCATATCTAATAAAGTACGATTACGATGTTTTGACACACCATTTCGCTGTGGTGTTCCAGCAGGTGTGAGTTGTGAAACAATTCTACACTCTTTCATGTAAGTGCTAAACTCGTAACTTAGATACTCACCTCCACGGTCGGACCGTAGAAATTTGATCTTTCTATTACGATGATTTTCCACTTCATTCTGAAATTCCTTGAACTTTTCAAAGGTTTCAGACTTGTGTTTCATCAAGTAGATATAACCGTATCTACTCAAATCATCCGTGAAAGTAACAAAATAACGATATCCACCTCGCTCCGACACACTCATTGGACCACATACATCAGAATGTATGATTTCCAATAAATCTGTCACCCGTTCCATTGAACCGGAAAACGGCGTTCTAGTCATCTTGCCCATAAGGCATGGCTCACATGTATCAAATGATTCATAATCAAGTGATTCCAAAAGTCCATCCGAATGGAGCTTCTTCATGCGTTTAACGCCAATATGACCTAGACGGTAGTGCCACATATATGCGGATATATCATCATTAAGTTTAATCCTTTTAGCATCAACATTATGAATATTTGTAACATTACCATCGAGATCTAATAGAAATAAACCATTCATCATCGGTGCATGACCATAAAAGATTTCATTCATATAAATGGAACAACCATTGTTCTCGGATTTAAATGAATAACCACTTCGCATCAAACACGATCCAGATACAATGTCCATGCTTAGTGCAGGCACCAGATAACATTTATTCAAGTTTATAACTAATCCCGACGGCAAGTGGAGAGGCAGCATTCCGACGGCGATCACATCAACGCTTGATCCATTGCCGACACTCATCTTGACCTCACCCCTTGCTAGCGGTCGCTTGTTCATGACCCACGATTCGAGTTACAAATATTAGCAACCGGTATCAAATACCCGGTGCTCTGCGAGCACTAGTCAAGTACACATAAATAACATGTATATCATATATACCTTTGTTTGCTTTGCCGGCCTTCTTATGCGCGGATACTTGGGGCGCTTCGATGGCGATCCCCTTACAATAGTAGCTTTTCGGAATCAGACTTAGGTCCAACTCGGGGTTTCTTTTGGCGCGACAGAGGCTTGCCGCCCTTACTTCCTTTCGTTTTCCCTTCTTGTCTTTCTTGAAACCGGTGTTCCTATTGATCATCAACACTTGATGTTCCTTTTTGATCTCCACTTGCGGTTTTAAGCATTGTGAGCTCGGGAAGACTTCTTCATGCCTTGCATATTATAGTTCATCACGAAGCTCTTATAGCTAGGTGGCGAGGCGCAAAACACGATGGATGCCTAAGTCAATGGAATCGATATTCCCAAGGACACAAGCTTATCGGCGTAACCGACATCTTGAGTACATGCTCACTAGCAGGCTGTGCTCTTCCATCATCGACTAAAGAACTTTTACGAGCGTTGTAGCTCTCTGATGACATGTGTCGAAAATCATTTTCAACTCACCCATTGTATCAAATGCATTGCTATTTTCGAAACGCTTTCGAAGTTCCGGATCTAGCCCATACAATATGCCGCAATGAACTAAGTTGTGGTCCTCCTGACGAGTCTGATAGACATTCTTCTCCTCGTTGGGGGCATCATCAAAAGGTGGGGGGCCTAACGGTGCTTCTAGCACATATTGCTTTTGTGCAGCAGAGAGGAGAATCCTCAAATTCATGGCCCATTCGGTAAAGTTGCTACCGTTCGTTGCTAGTTTCTCTTTCTCCATGAACACATTGAAATTAAAAGCAGGTGGTGCCATCTACAACAGAATTTGTAAAGTTTAGACTAAGTGTATGATAGATTGAGTTCAACTAATCTATATTACGAATGAACTCCCACTTAAAAACGACATCCCTCGTGCCTTTTTGGTGATTACATGAACCAAATCCACTACACCAAGTCCGATCATCACGTGAGTCGGTATAGATTCAAAGGCGAGCATCAAATGGGCATCATATCAACTATATGACTCATGCTTAACCTTTCGGTACGTGTTCCGAGGCCATGTCTGTACATGCTAGGCTCGCCAAGTTAGAACCTTAGTATTCGCGTGTGTAACTGTTTTACACCCGAAATATGGTCGTGGATCCAAGAACACCCGATCATCACGTGATGTCTTGGAGCGACGAAAACATAATCGGTGCATACTAAAGGAATAACACGTTCTTATCTTGATATTTAAATGAGGGATCATCTTATTATGCAAACAAAGCGCTAAACAAGCAATATAAGATGCTATCAAACATCATATGTTTATTAGTGAAATGATATGGTTCCCGCAGATGATCTCTATCATGTGCATCGTGGTATGATCACTATCATACCTATATGTGTAAATCCAAGGTCTATGGATTTTACACGCTATGTGTGTTGTAATAGTATCAACTCATACTTCTACTTACAACACTACCATATCATAACACTAGCCCAGCAACAATCTAAACTAGACGCCTCTAATTTATCCATTGCAAGTTTTACGTGGCTTAGGGCTTTCGAGATAGAACCGTTCTTACCTACGAACATGAACCTAGCGAGGATAATCAAATTGTTGACAACTCGCTTGCAAAATAGATATTGACTATAGTAGGAGAGCAGACACCCGCTAGCCACTTATGCAAACTAGTTGCATGTCAAGCGTGGAGCAGGTCTCATGTGCGAGGACATGTAAAGTTTGTCGGGCGCTTCATTCCACTATGCCACCAATATCCAAAATTACAACAAAGGAGCAACAACATGATCATCATCGCCACATACTCATATGTGTACTACCCGTGTAAAGTATCTAAGCATAGATCCGCTCGATACCCTTTGTAGGGTTCGCGGCATAGAAAACAAAAATTTCCTACGATGTGAACTATATACCAAGATCTATCTACTAGATACAAACAACGGAGGATGTATATCCGTGAGAACATACCCTTGAAGACCGACAAATCTTAACGAGTTCAACTCGTGGTTGATGTAAACGATCTCTTGCCGATCTCAAGACCGAGAGGAAGTCCTAGCGTCGCCGTCAGCAGCGCATCCGTGCTCGCACACCGCGTTCGAGGCACCGAGCAACCTCCGCCTCCTCGCTCGGCGATGCGAAAAGCACAACTCTTTCTTGCCGAATAGCCACCGGGAACATGTATCTCGCTAGTCCGAGACCATGGGGGATAAACTCTAGAGGGGGAGAGAGATCCTTCACGAGGAGGTGTGAGAGACAAGTGAGGAGGGGGGCTCCTTTTATAGGAGGAGGGGGGGGAACCCCAAGGGGGTGTCCGGCGCATGGGGCTGCCCCCTTGCCCTCCCCTCTTCATGTGGGTGGACACTCCACTCACAAATCTCCTTTAAATTCCCTCCACTCAAAAGTCCACTCAAATTCCCATTAAATTTCCACAAAATTTAATTCAAACTCTCATTAAATAAAACTCTTTTATTTTATTCAGAATTTTGTCAATTACTAATGACAAACATTCACAAATAACCCCTTGCTAGAATTCTATTTCACATGCATAACCACTTTATGCAATTTCACCCAGCTTTGTTTGGTATCTAGTGAAATAAATTCCTGCGCTATTCATTCTTTCGGCATGAAACATTTGCTCCAATTGGATGTCGGTGTCTCTTAAGTGTGTCACCCTACGGTTCGTGAATAATGCGGACATGATCGAGACCCTCTCGGATCAATAATCGAAGCGGGATCTAGAGACCCATCGACTCCACACATTCAACGATGACTTTCTTGTGATCGTCGGAACCTTTACGCTAGTATCTTAATCCCTTTGTTTCACGATATATTACATGTCCGAGATTCGATCATCGGTATCTCCATACCTAGTTTGATCTCGTTACCGACATGCACTCTTTTCTCGTTCCTGTGATATAACATTCTAGTGATCAAATCACTTGCTTGCAAGCTAATCAATGTGATATCACCGAGAGGGCCCAGAGTATATCTATCCGTCATCGGGATGAACAAATTCCACTCTCGATCCATGAGCCTCAACATAACACTTTATTAGTTCTGAATCCATCTTTATAATCACCCTGTTATGGTGTTGTGGCATCCCGCAAAACCACTACTAGAAAATCGCGTTGAATTTGTGCATTGCATCGTCATCATCATGCATTGTTTGACTGCATTATTTGAAAAGCTCAATTTTGATTATACAAATACCCCTCTTTATTTTAAAAGGCAAAACCATGAGTGTATCGGATATTTTGTTTCACCCAAAAACTATTTGCAAAGTGGTTCCGTTTTAAATTAAAGAGAGCCAAACAAACACAAAACTAAAACAGCCCTGCTAAATCCTAGTCCCACCCAATCTATTCCTACCCACCAACAGCAGACCGCCACCTCACCCTCTCACCCAAACTATACCCACCTGCCACCTCACCTATCCAGCCCCTCTCTCTTTCTTTTCTCACCAGCAGCTTCTCTACCCTCCCTCTCCTCTCTCATCTGCCCGCGGGCCCCATCCCACCTGTCGGCCCCACCTCCACAGCCACCGCGCCTCACAGTGCCAGTGGCCGCCACCTCTGGATCACACGCTCGCCACCGCACGCCCACCACGCCACGCCCACGCCCATGCTGCGCGCCCCACAGCGGGTCCCACTGCGTGGGCCCCCGACCAGACCTCCCGTCCCACATCCTCTCCCTGCCCCGCGTCACCCTTCCCAACCTCCGCCTCACCCCTCGGCGCCGCCTCCTTCCGCCCGGCCGCGGCCCGCCTCCTGTAGCGCATCGCCCCTCCTAACCAGTCGGCCCAGCGTCGCGCCTCTCGCCTCCTTCACCATCTCTCCCGCCGCCCGGCCCGCGACCACCCCGCCACCTCGCCCGCAGCCTCGCCGTCTGTCGTCTCCGGCCTCCACCTACCCAGCGCCCGCTGCCTCAGTTCCCACGTCGACCTCATGGCCCGCGCCTTAGCTCCGCCCGTTCTGCGCCTCGCCGGCCGTCGCTTTGTGGTCTCGGAGCTCCACCGATCCCGTCGCCGTGGCGCCGAGTTTCTGCCGCCAGGTGGGCCCCTCCACCGAGCCGTCCCTGCGGGCCCGCACGCAGCCAGGGCCGCTCCCTCGTCCTCCAGCGCCTCCAACCCGAAGACGCTAGGTGCCACCCGAACGACCCCGACTTAAACCGTATCCTTGCCAAGAGCTACTTCCGTCCGCGTCGACCGATGTTCGCAACCGGTGAATGAGTGGGAGCCTCAAGATCGCCTCCCGAAGCCCGAGCCTCGGACCCGAAGACGCCGAGACTGAGTGCGCCTACATGGATCCGGTGATGCCGGCACCCCAAGATCTCCTACACGGAACCGAGGACGCCGCAACCCGAACGCCAAGTTCTCCCTCCCGAACCCCGAAGACCGAACCTGGCCCGACAAGTTCCTCCGCTTGGATCCGAGGACACCGAGACGCTGGACCCTCAAGTTCTCCTTCACGGACGCCAAGAACCCCGTCGAACACCAAGACCGCCTCGATGGCGCGGACCCGACAAGACCCTCGCAACGGCAAGACCAACCCCGTGGATCCGACAAGACCTACGCGACGATAAGAACGGCTCCGACCCGGAATAATCCGATGCGCCCCGACGCCACGCCAAGTTCATCTACCCGACGCCAAGATCCACCCGACCGAAGACCCTAGATCCGGTCGAGAACGAACCCGTCGAACCACGGACCCGAGACCGACCGAACCCGGAACCCAAGATCTGAACCCTAATGTGTGAACCCCTTCCGAAACCCTATTTTATAACATAATACAACTTGCATAATAATTGCCTTGCATGCATACATTCATATGGTTTGGGGCCTTATGCGATTCACCTAATAATTAAATATGGGGCCCATATACGGGCAAATCTAGTCCCATATCGGCCTCATTTAAACTTGTGTAGCGAACCGGTATCTTATCTTGCCTTGTTATAACAACATTTAATTTGTGGGGTAATTAAATAACTTGAACAATATAATCAATTGTCGGGACCCGGTTCCGCTTAATATGACCTAAATGCACGCATCTTCGCCATGTCAAACATCATACATGCATCATGCCGATCTTACCGCGTGTATTAAATATTGCATCCGGTGTTTCTTCTAGTGTTTTGCTTCTTCGCGGATAAGGCCGTTGAGTTGATGTGAGCTTCGCCCCGATCTTCGGGGAAAACCTTCGACAATGTTTTCAGGCGAGCATCTCCCCCTTTCTACCTATCTTACTTTTATAGTATTTACTTCCCTCCTGTTGATCTATTGCTATCTGTGTTGCGATGCTTTAGTTTCCGTACCTGTGATATACCTTGCAGCCCTATATTGCCTTGGACACACCCTATTAACTGTTGTTTGGTAGATAGTTGGACTTGCACGTCGTAGTTGCTTGCTCAAGTGCTGATGTGTGTCGCCATGTGCCACAGTTGCTGATGTATTGCCGCATGTTGATGATGGAGATGATTCTAGTTTTACTTATTGTCACTTTAATTTCTGTTTAACAACTAAAATTGAATAAGCAGAGGCATCGGTGGGTGATAGATAATATTTGGTTTCCGAACGCCCACTTGTGTCCCGTAAGACCCCGAGTACTTGATACCTGTTCCTTGATTTATCGTGCTATCCACATCCGGGAGGTATATGGGACCCACGAGCGAGCTTGATTGATCTTATTTCTTGGGGCCACAAACTAGTTTGAGGTGTTTTTACTATCCTGTGCCATGCTACTTTCTGTATTTAAGTTGTGCGAGGAGCACACTGTCCTGTTTAGGACTTGTGACCCGTTTACGTGGTATCGACAGTCCCCGTTTGGGGATATGATGTCGTTTACAGCCGGCCCCACAAACTTTGGGGTCCTTCTCGAGCTAGCTTACCGTTGGGTGTACTCAAGGGTGGCCCCTGAAATATTTCTGAATCCTGTGATTGTTCGGTCGTGAAAGCCTCGTTGGGTTTTGATTTGGTTTTCGAGGTTGATCGGCGTGTGTTGCTATTGGTGCACCCGCCGGGTAAAACTTTACGAAAGCCGTGTCATGGATATGGACGACTTGGAGCACAGTTCTTGATCATAGACAAGCATAACTAAAGTTCTTTGCTATAAATTTGACTTATAATGACTAGTAATCAGCTTCACTATAATGGAATGGCTAATTAATGCCCACAATTGCTTGTTTGGTTGTCGCTTGCGACAATTGTATCTGACTAGTAAGTATTGCAACTACAACGAAATGGCTGAATAAAAGTACCAACCACTGCTGGGTTTTGGGTTTATCTCATGTTATCTGTATCTGATTAGTAAGTACTGCCACTATAACGGAATGGTTAATTAAAAGTGCCCACTGCTTACTTTATCAGGACGATTATCTAAACCTGACTAGTAAAGTGCCACAACTATAACTGAATAAGTAAAACTACCTACGGTGTGAGTTCCTCGGTTGACTTCCTCGTTTGGTCTCGAGGGGGAAACGCCAGGATGGGTTTGTTTGATGATAGAATCAGGTTGGTTCCGAATAGGTCCTTCTTACCCCTACATTTTGGCGTGTATCGAGTCTCTATAGGTTGTTTAGTGCATCTTTTGCCGCTCGATCCACCATACCTATGTGGCGAGGACGCCGAATTCTAGCCTCGCCGTGTCTTGGCCTCGTCTTGACGCTCCTCTTTTTCCTTTGCCCTTTCCGGCACCTTTTGTTTAAGCAGGTTTGAGATCGACGCCGTTAGCAGGGTTTCCCTTCCGGCTTGGCCTGGGCAGGGTTATGGACGCCATGGGTTATTCTTCAGGGCTCTTAGCCCCATTTGCATCTTGTCCGTAGCGGGACGCTATATCGTTTTCAAGGTGATTTGGATCTTTGAATATTATATACGTACTCTTGACTCTTTGAGTGTTGTTATATATATCTGCTGTGGGTCCCATCGAGGACTGTTGTGTAATGTTATTACCGTTTTCCACCTTGCGAAAGTGCTGGTGAGCACCTTTGAATCGTTTCTGCGGGTTTGGCGAATTTTGTTCAAACTTGCATAGGTTCGATCGAGGTGTTCTGAGTGGTATCGAGCTCGGTTGCGATACCCCACAAGTCCAGCCTGTAGGATAACCTAGCTAACGGCCGAAGTAGAGTGTCAAAACTATTTTCGAAAATCGGTTGGATAGTTCTGATTAGGTCTGATTTTACTCCTTACCCCTCTGCTATTCTCCTCTTATCTCGACGTGTTTTAAATCCGCTCTCTTCTCTTTCTTCGAGTCCAGGAATTCTCGTGGTTGGGTTTCCGTCGTACCTTCAGGACTTCGCTTTCTTCCTTTTTGTAACGGAGGTGCTACGACCATCAATCTGCGACTTGTCTGTTGTACCCTTCCTCCAATCTTTTGTTCTTGAGCTCTTTATCCGTATGTGTTCCTTGCCGGATATCTGTGTCGTTGAAAAACATACGAGAAGGACGAGCTTTGGTGAAGTTGGAGTCGACCTTGAGCATGTGTTGTTCAGGCCAATGGAACCATCGCGGAACCTAATCATGGTGTCTTTCATACGATTTCTGCTGGCATCATTCCTTTGTTCCGGATACCGCCTATGAAGATCTACAGTCTAAATCTCGAGAGTTGAGTTGCCTGATTCTCCTACCCATGTATAGAGTTGATAGTTGGATCCGGGATGGACTGATCACCCTACCCGACTCTTACTGTTCGCTCTGTACATCGAACTGGTGGATCAATGTGACTTCTCCCTCTTCTAATGGAAGTTAGAGGTGGCCTTATCGTTTGATGCCTCTATCTTCGTCCTTTGTTTCTCCGGGGTGTTCTCTCGCCGATCCGGGACAACGAACCTTTGTTGGTGGTGTCGCCGGTTTCCAGATGAAGAAGGAACCTCGTTAGTGGTGTCGCGAGGATCTACACGAAGCGCGAAGGATCAGAACGCCGACCTTCCTTCCGGTACCATGAGGCGGATCTCGAGGGCGAGATCCATTGTTAGTGGTGTCGAATTGTGGCATCCCGCAAAACCACTACTAGAAAATCGCGTTGAATTTGTGCATTGCATCGTCATCATCATGCATTGTTTGACTGCATTATTTGAAAAGCTCAATTTTGATTATACAAATACCCCTCTTTATTTTAAAAGGCAAAACCACGAGTGTATCGGATATTTTGTTTCACCCAAAAACTATTTGCAAAGTGGTTCCGTTTTAAATTAAAGAGAGCCAAACAAACACAAAACTAAAACAGCCCTGCTAAATCCTAGTCCCACCCAATCTATTCCTACCCACCAACAATCCGCCACCTCACCCTCTCACCCAAACTATACCCACTGCCACCTCACCTATCAGCCCCTCTCTCTTTCTTTTCTCACAGTGACTTCTCTCCTCTCCTCTCTCATCGCCCATGAGCCCCATCCCACCTGTCGGCCCCACACCGCCACTCCTCACAGCCCTCGCGCCTCACAGTGCCGCGTGGCCGCCTCTGGATCACTGCGCTCTCCACGCCACGCGCCACCACGCCGCACGCCACGCACGCTTGCCTTGCGCCCACGCGCAGGTCCCCTGGCGTGGCCCCGACCAGACCTCCGTCCCCATCCTCTCCCCTGCCCGCGTCTCACCTTCCCCAACCTCCCGCCTCGCCTCGGCCTCCCTTTCGCCCGGCGGCAGCCCGCCTCTGCGCGCCTCATTGCCACTCCCCAACCCAGCGTCGCCTGCTCGCCTCGCCGCCTCCTTCACCATCTCGCCCGGCCGCTGACCACCCGCCACCTCTCGCTTGGCAGTCCCGCCTCGCCGTCTGAATCCTCCGGCCTCCACCTACCAGCGCCCCTTTGCCTCAGTTCCCCACGTCAACCTCCGGGTGTGCGCCTAGCTCGCCCGTTCTGCGCCTCGCCGCCGCCGTCGCCTGTGGTCTCGCGGAGCTCCACCGCCCGTCCCCGTCGCCGGCGCCGCCGGAGTTTCCTGCACCACCGCCGCCCGGTGGGCCCCTCCACCGAGCCGTCCCTGCGGGCCCGCACGCAGCCAGGGCCGCTCCCTCGTCCTCCAGCGCCTCCAACCCGAAGACGCTAGGTGCCACCCGAACGACCCCGACTTAAACCGTATCCTTGCCAAGAGCTACTTCCGTCCGCGTCGACCGATGTTCGCAACCGGTGAATGAGTGGAAGCCTCAAGATCGCCTCCCGAAGCCCGAGCCTCGGACCCGAAGACGCCGAGATTGAGTGCGCCTACATGGATCCGGTGATGCCGGCACCCCAAGATCTCCTACACGGAACCGAGGACGCCGCGACCCGAACGCCAAGTTCTCCCTCCCGAACCCCGAAGACCGAACCCGGCCCGACAAGTTCTTCCGCTCGGATCCGAGGACACCGAGACGCTGGACCCTCAAGTTCTCCTTCACGGACGCCAAGAACCCCGTCGAACACCAAGACCGCCTCGATGGCGCGGACCCGACAAGACCCTCGCAACGGCAAGACCGACCCCGTGGATCCGACAAGACCTACGCGACGATAAGAACGGCTCCGACCCGGAATAATCCGATGCGCCCCGACGCCACGCCAAGTTCATCTACCCGAACGCCAAGATCCACCCCGACCCGAAGACCCTAGATCCCGGAGTCCGAGAACGAACCCGTCGAACCCTGGACCCCGAGACCGACCCTGAACCCCGGAACCCAAGATCTGCCGAACCCTAATGTGTGAACCCCTTCCCGAAACCCTATTTTATAACATAATACAACTTGTCGCATAATAATTGCCTTGCATGCATACATTCATATGGTTTGGGGGCCTTATGCCGATTCACCTAATAATTAAATATGGGTCTCATATGCGGGCAAATCTAGTCCCATATCGGCCTCATTTAAACTTGTGTAGCGAACCGGTATCTTATCTTGCCTTGTTATAACAACATTTAATTTGTGGGGTAATTAAATAACTTGAACAATATAATCAATTGTCGGGACCCCGGTTCCGCTTAATATGACCTAAATGCACCGCATCTTCGCCATGTCAAACATCATACATGCATCATGCCGATCTTCTGCCGTGTATTAAATATTGCATCCGGTGTTTCTTCTAGTGTTTTGCTTCTTCGCGGATAAGGCCGTTGAGTTGATGTGAGCTTCGCCCCGATCTTTGGGGAAAACCTTCGACAATGTTTTCAGGCGAGCATCTCCCCCTTTCTACCTATCTTACTTTTATAGTATTTACTTCCCTCCTGTTGATCTATTGCTATCTGTGTTGCGATGCTTTAGTTTCCGTACCTGTGATATACCTTGCAGCCCTATATTGCCTTGGACACACCCTATTAACTGTTGTTTGGTAGATAGTTGGACTTGCACGTCGTAGTTGCTTGCTCAAGTGCTGATGTGTGTCGCCATGTGCCGATTCTTGATGTATTGCCGCATGTTGATGATGGAGATGATTCTAGTTTTACTTATTGTCACTTTAATTTCTGTTTAACAACTAAAATTGAATAAGCGAGAGGCATCGGTGGGTGATAGATAATATTTGGTTTCGAGCATACTTGTGTCCCGTAAGACCCAGTACTTGATACTGTTCCTTGATTTATCGCTATCCACATCCGGGAGGTATATGGGATCCCCTGAGCCAGAGCTTGATTCAGTCTTATTTCTTGGGGCCACAAACTAGTTTGAGGTGTTTTTACTATCCTGTACTTATGCCATGCTACTTTCTGTATTTAAATTGTGCGAGGAGCACACTGTACTGTTTAGGACTTGTGACCCGTTTACGTGGTATCGACAGTCCCCGTTTGGGGATCTGCTGTCGTTTACCGCCGGCCCCACAAACTTTGGGGTCCGTCTCGGAGCTAGCTTACTTCGTTGCGGGTGTACTCCAAGGGGTGGCCCCCTGAAATATTTCTGAATCCTGTGATTGTTCAGTCGTGAAAGCCTCGTTGGGTTTTGATTTGGTTTTTCCGAGGTTGATCGAGCGTGTGTTGCTATTGGTGCACCCCGGCCGGGTAAAACTTTCTGAAAGCCGTGTCCGCGGATATGGACGACTTGGAGCACAGTTTCTTGATCATAGACAAGCATAACTAAAGTTTACTGCTATAAATTTGACTTATAATGACTAGTAATCAGCTTCACTATAATGGAATGGCTAATTAATACTGCCCACAATTGCTTGTTTGGTTGTCGCTTGCGACAATTGTATCTGACTAGTAAGTATTGCAACTACAACGAAATGGCTGAATAAAAGTACCAACCACTGCTGGGTTTTGGGTTTATCTCATGCTATCTGTATCTGATTAGTAAGTACTGCCACTATAACGGAATGGTTAATTAAAAGTGCCCACTGCTTACTTTATCAGGACGATTATCTAAACCTGACTAGTAAAGTGCCACAACTATAACTGAATAAGTAAAACTACCTACGGTGTGAGTTCCTCGGTTGAATTCCTCGTTTGGTCTCGAGGGGGAAACGCCAGGATGGGTTTGTTTGATGATAGAATCAGGTTGGTTCCGAATAGGTCCTTCTTACCCCTCATTTGGCCTTGATTATCGAGTCTCCATAGGTTGTTTAGTGCATCTTCGGCCGCTCGATCCACCATACCTATGTAGGCGACCCGCCAAGTCTAGCCTCGTCGTGTCTTGGCCTCGATCGACGCTCCTCTTTTTCCTTTGCCCTTTGTCGGCACCCCTTTTGTTTAAGCAGGTTTGAGATCGGCGCCATTAGCGAGGTTACCCTTCCGGCTTGGCACAGGCGGGTTATGGGCGCCATTGGTTATTCTTGAGGCTCTTAGCCCCATTTGCATCTTGTCCGTAGGCGGGCTATATCGCTTTTCAAGGTGATTTGGATCTTTGAATATTATATCGTACTCTTGACTCTTTGAGTGTTTGTTATATATATCATTACGTGGGTCCCATCGAGGACTGTTGTGTAATGTTATTACTTCGTTTTCCACCCGCACGAAAGTGCCTGGTGGGCACCTTTGAATCGTTTCTATGCGGGTTTGGCGAATTTTGTTCAAACTTGCATAGGTTCGATTCTGAGGGTGTTACAGGTGTGACGTTTGATGTTATCAAGAAACTCTTTCGGTGTTAGTGATTGACATGATCTCATGGTCTAAGGATTAGGATCACTTCGTAAGTTGTCATAGCAATATAAACTCAATGACTTTGATCGTAATGCTATACTTCGGATGAATGTTCATCACACCATTACACTAATGTTGTGATCCCGTTATTAACAACATCCAATGTCCATGATCAGGAAACCTTAATCATCTTGTTAATCAACGAGCTAGTTTATGAGAGAGGCATAACTAGGAACTTTCTATTTGTTTATTAAACACACATGTATTAACGTTTCCGTATCAATACAATTATAGCATGCAAAATTAACATCTATCATATACTTGGAATACACATAATAAACACTTTATTATTGCCTCTCAGGGCATATTCCCTTCAGACCTTCCCCATTTCTAATCAATATTAGTCATCACATGTTATTTAGCAAAGGTATGTGCTCTATGTGCGACTTCTACTCCCAGGTAGCTTGTTAGAGTGTATGGGGCTTGTTTCTACATATCTAGGGGGAGCCATCTAGGGGGAGCCCCATCTACATCTTGTCATCACTAGATTTCCCTGCAAAATGTGTGTTGTCATCAAACACCAAAAATGGGGAGATTGAAAGAGCATTTGCTATCCCTAGTGATTTTGGTGTTTGATAACAACACACATGTCGGACTAATGATTTGCTAAGTGTGTCGCAGGTACATTAAAAATATCTGCAAACATTCAAAAACTGTCTGCCTGGCGCTGTACCAAAAAGCGGTAGTGCTACCGGACTAGACAGAAGCCTGTGACTAACTGTCAAAAAGTCTCTGCCGCGCCTGGTACTAAAAAGCGGTGGTACCGCATTTTAGTACCTAGTGCGACAGATGCTTTTTGACAGCTTGTCAAAAGCCACGCCTCTCGTACTAAAATGCGATAATCATTTTAGTACCGGCCGCTCGAGACTTTTTGTATGTTGCAAAAAGCTTCTGCCTGCTCCGGTACTAAAATGCGGTAGTACCAAAAGCTTCTGTCTGCGCCGGTAGCAAAATGCGGTAGTATCGCATTTTACTACCTGGCGTGACAGAGAGTTTTTCGTCTGAAAGCTGCTGATTCTTCTATGTCCGGTAGTACCAGTTGCCACTGGCGGTACTACCGCTTTCCGGTAGTAGAAATTGTAGTACCGCTATGGGTAGGACTTGATGAAGTTTGAAAAAGGGGTGGTCCGGTACCAGGTCCGGTAGTACCGGAGTTCTCTGGTAGTACCGCTTGAACTTCCGGTACTACCGCTATAATAAATGCTCCAACGGCCAGATTTTGTTTATACCCCTCCACCTACCTTGGGACAAGTTGCTCAGTGCATTAAAGTCAAAGAACACCATTGGAGTCCATTGGAGCCACCCAAATCTTCAAGATCTCCTCATCCCACCACCCAAAGTCCTTGATCTTTGGGGAATCGAAGGAGGAGGCCCCGATCTACTACTTCACCAAAAGAGATCTTCATTTCCCCCTCATTTCATTGAGGGTCCCTTTGCTCTAGAGTTTTCTTGGATACCCTAGTTCTTGTTTTGGTTCTTACAAGCTTGTCTTTGATTGCTTTGACAGCTTGCTTGTATTTGGGAGCCTTCGATTAAGTTGTGGATGTGTGCCCCAAACTTGTAACGGTGCCGCCTTCCACCTTAAAGGTTGCCGATATAGTGGAAGGTGAATCGATCCCGTTGGGGTGAGATTCATCGGAGAACAAGGGAGGCCTTTCATGGCGTTGGTGGTTTGAAACCACCCCCTCTCCAAACGTAGACGTACTTCCCCTCAAAAGGAAGGAACTACGGGAAAAAAATCCTTGTGTCTCCGCGTCCACTTTTCAGTTACTTCTATCCTTTACCGTACCTTACTTACTCGTTACTACTTTGTGTTGTGGTAGCTCTTGCATAATTGTCATATAGGTAAATTCACCATAGTTGCATTATCTAGAGAATTTACCTTATTGTCAAACCTTAATTTGAAAAAGAAGAAAATTTGAAGTAGCACCTATTCACCCCCCTCTAGGTGCCCATACGATCCTTTCACCATCCTCGGCGAGATCCGGGTCTTGCATGGTGGCGGTAGCCGCCTGGATCTCTCCGGCGAGTTCGGGGTCTTGCATGGCGGAGATAGCCGCCTGGATCTCTTTGGCGAGGTCCTCTTTGGCGGACGCAGGCGAACAGAATCATGCGCTGAGTTGCCGGCCTAAGGGGGAGAGTGTCAAACGTCGTCGTATAGCGAGCCTCGAAGCGGCAAAGGCTTCCCACGGCGACAGCGCGCGTCAGCCCTCGGCCATGGCTTCTCGGCGGAGTTGAGTAGGAAGAAAGGTGCGAACGTCCTAAGCTGACCGGAGTTGGGGGGTGGTGTGAGACTGTGAAGAGAGACGGCGAGATGTACGCCTTTTATAGGCGTAGTTCAGCGGCGAGGGCGGGAGGGGTGTAGCGGCGAGGGCGTAAAAAGAAAAATGGTGGGAAGGATCGCGGCGACTCGGCTTCTGTCGCTGACAGGCTGGTCCACTCGGCCAATTCACTTCGTCCGGCGTCCCCAGGGAGTACCCGGGATCATGAGAAAGTTGGCCCAAATCCGGTCGAAAACAGGTCCCTGGATACACGACTGGGCAGTTTTTCAGCGTTCCGACAAGATTTCGGCGTCCGGATCGGCGTGCTGGGTAGCCGAGTGAAGATGCTCTTAGACTTCATGCAAATTTTCCTGCCAAATTATACTACCGAGTTCCTATAGGATTAATTCCAATAAAATTTGTTCCCGTGAATCAAACAACCCCAAAAGGAAAAAATCCACGGGGTCTCAATCCTATAGAAATTCTAAGCAAACCCTATGAATCAAATGATACCAAAGTGCAGGAGAGGGCAGCAAACAGTCACCCGCAAAAGAAAAGTCAAACGGTTAGGGCTCCTTCGATTCATAAGAGCATCTCCAGCAGAGGCTCTATTTTAGTGCGCCGAAGGGCGCGTTTGCAGCGCACGCTGCAGCGTTCGGGCGCTCTAAAATAGTGCGCCCATTTTCAGACGCGCTAAACGCGCGCGCTATTTTTGCGCGCCCCATAGCAGAAGCTCTATTTTAGAGCGCGCAAACAAGTTTGTCACACAAATCGCAGAAACAAAGATCTAGAAAATACATTAAAATTATTTCAGACGAACACAAATTAAACTAGACGAACAGAAATTAAACTAGACGAATATTAAAAAACTACTCCTCTACTCCTTGTCGGACGCGGTGTCGTCGGACACCTCTGACAGATCCAAATCCTCCCAGCGTCGATCATTGTCCGGGATAGTCTGCTCGATCTCGATCTGGTCGTTGATGAACTGCCGGCGCCGGTCTAAGGCTGGACCTCATTCCGCCTTCCTCTGCGCGAATAAGTTGCGCTCGTTGATGACGTCCTGCGGGAAGCGCCGGCACCACTCCGCCATGGCGCGCTCGTCCCCCTCGGCGACGGCGAAGCGCCGTTGAAGGTCGCGGTTGCGGCGTCGATCCTCCGCCTTGACGAGGGGTGGGTCCGGCGCGAGGAACTGAGCCTCCTCGAAGCTCTCCGTCTCCAAAAAAATTCAGATCGTGCGAGCCGCCGGGCGCCACGCGTGGCGTCGTCTGTGGCGGCCTCTCCGTCGCTCGACGCCGCAAGGCGCGAGCCACCGTGAGCTCGCGTAGAATGTCCGTCTCCGCGCACGCCGCGTCGCGGAAGTCGGGCGGAGGCGGCGAAGACGGAAAAGAGGATATGAGTGCGCGGAAGGAAGAAGAAGGATAGGAGTGCGCGGAAGGAAGAAGAAGAGCGCGTGGCGTGAAGAAAGAAGAAGAGCGCGCGTGGCGTGAATAGCGCGCGCTGTATTCGACGCGAGATATATAGCGCACATGATAGCGCGGAGCCCCGCGCGCTATTTTCCCGCGCCTGATTGAGGTGTTTTCAGCGCGCGAGACAAATTTTGGCACCGTGCTATTTTAACGCGCCTGCTGGAGATGCTCTAAGATATTTGTAGGAATTGTATAAGATTTGAATCCTATGAATTTTTGTCTATACAAGTTATTTGATTCATAGGATCAAATCTCATAGCAAGTAACCCTATAGGAATCTGGTACTAGTTTAAATCTCATGGAAAAAAACATTAGGTGCATCTTACCATAGGATTCAAGTAGGCATCACACTCCAATCCTATATATCTTTCTAATTCCTATAATTTTTTCGATCCTATAAAAAGGAGCCCTTAAGCTGCGTGAACATGCTTAAGCTACAGTTGTGCCAGAATGTTTCCGGGTATCAAGTGTAAACCATTCTGCCCGACCTTCGACAACCAAAGTAAAATACTAGTAACAGCAAGCAGTTGTTGAAGAACAGCAAAATTTGGTGGGTTCCACTGTAAGAGAACAAGGGTAAAGGAGCTAGGACATATGTATGTGAGTACTCTCTGAGTAACAACAAGTAAAAACGAAAGAATGACCCAGCCCCAGCACCAGGCTCTCGATATACAGCACGCCCCGGCGCCGGCGCCGCACCACGCCACGGCTCGATCTCTCGACACCACGCGCGCGGCCTCTTCTTCCGTTTTCCTACCCTGTATGTACACCGATGATCCGTCCGCGAGCTCGCGGCGCGGAACTAGTCGTCGTTCCGCTTCTCTCAGATTTCGTTGCGATCCATCCTCGTTCAGCTCAGAAGGGGCCCGGCATGCCGCCTGCGGCGGCGCCGGGCTGGCTCCCGCGGAGCCTGGGCGACGCGAAGAGGGAGGAGTAGAGCAGGTCGTCCCCGGGCGGCATCACGTCGAGGCCGCTGTACATGCTCTGGATGTCGTCGTAGCTGAGGTCCACGAACAGGTCGTTCCTGCCCTCGTCCGCGGCCTCCTTCTTGGGCACCATCAGCGTCGCCATCATCTCCTGGTGCGCCGCCGCCGCCACGGGGCTCTGGAACCCGGCGGCTGCCGCCTGCTGGAACAGCGCCGGGTCGGTGTCCACGATCTCCGACTCCGGCGTGCGCGCCTCGCCCCACGAGTGCGAGTGGGACTGCGAGGTCACCATGTCCGACGCCGCAGACGCCTCCTCCGCCTTGGGCTCCACCTTCTGCTCCCCCTGCTGCTGCATCTTCTCCCACTCGTTCTTCTTGTTGTACAGACGGCACAGCACCCAGTCGTCCAACTGAAAAGAATTCAGAAATTCAGGATCAGCTTCAGTTTCCAGACTACAAAATTGATCGGATCAAAAACAGATCCGACTGTGTAAAAGAAGGAAAAGATCCGTCTAAAGAACAAAGATGCTTACCCTGAGGGACCCCTTCTTGGCGCTGGCGCTTGCCCGCCCGGCATCGGCGAGCCTGTACTCGTGCATGATCCAGTCCGTCTTGACACCTTTCGGCGCCTTCCCCGCGTAGAACACCAGGGCCTTCTTGATCCCCATGGTGCGCCCGCCGCGCGGCGCGACGGGCTTGTCCGCGCCCGTGGCCTTCCAGTACCCGTTGCCCGCAGCGCGGTTGGGTCGGGACCCGTTTGGGTACTTGCGGTCGCGCGGGGTGAAGAAGTACCACTCGCGGGTGCCGAAGAGGGCGCGGTCGGGGAGCGCCCAGGGGTCGAAGCGGTAGAGGTCGACCTCGGCGATGATGGGCACGGGGAGGCGCTGCCCGGCGGCCTTGCGGCACAGGTAGTGCTCCACGAGCTCGTCGTCCGTGGGGTGGAACCGGAACCCGGGGGGCAGGTTCAGCTCCGCCTCCGCGTCCCTCTCGCGCCTGCGCACGGCCATCCCCATGTGCGTCGTCTGTAGTGAGCGAGCGATCCTCTCTCTCTCTCTCTGTCTGTCTGTCTGTCTGAAAGCTTGCTCCTTTGCTTTGGATCACTCCGAGCGAGCTCCTGCTGTTGATGATGATGATTCCCTCTGTGGTGTTGTGAATTGTGAGGTGGTGGTGATGAATGGAGAGGGGAAACTGTGGGCTTGGGGGGATAAATAGGCGGGCGGGTGTGGGTGGTCTGGAAGGTTCGGAGGAGGGGAGGAGGGGGATCCTCCCGGCGGCGGCTGCGTGGACGGGGGAGAGGGGTGGGTTGCTTGGGGAGGAAAAGGGCACGTGTGGAGGATGAGGTGGAGGGTTTCGGGGAAGGTGCGCGGCCGGGTGGCAGGCAGTGGCACCGCAGCTGCGCCGGGATTGGCCACGGATCCAAGATGAGGTCATGGCCGACTTCAGCTTGGGGGCAGGCTGGTTGGTTGTGCGGTGCGGTGCTGGTCGGCCAAGCATGTGTGGCCACCGCGGATCGTTTTCGAGAGGTGGTGAATACTGTGGAATCCTCACGACGTGGCCGCGGTTCAGGTCCACAGCGGTATTGCTTTGTTTTCTTTTGCAACGTTTATCATTCCAGCTGTTTTTTTACCTCCTTTTTAGAAGAAAATCATGGCAGCTGGTTTAGGAGAACCACCTAGTTCCACTTTGAGATACGATGGTAGTGGTGTAATGGTTCATTATAAGTAAATAAAACACATCAAGTTCTGACCACTTCCTGGCTCTTGAATTGCGCCTCCCGAGCGGGGAGCGAACCTAACTTCTCTTACTCGCATGCCCTTCTTCGTCCCCTCGTTGCCCCAAGGTGGCCGCCGGGCAAAGCCTGCGTCACCGGTGAAGGGGGGCGGAGAGGACCTAATCCCTCTCGGCTCCTAGCGCGGCAGGTCGGAGGGAGGCCACCATGTTGGGGACCGAAGGCATGGCCGGCGGTGCGTGGCTAACGAGGCGTGGCGGCGGTGGAGCGGCACGGGTGCTCGTGCGCGCGCGGCTCGGATGGGCCGGTGCGGGCCTCCAGATGGGCTCGTGTGGGCTGTCAGATGGGCTCGTGTGGGCTCTATCCCTAGGTCGCGCCGGTGTTAGTCTAGGTCTACGAAGGGCTAGCCTGGGTGACCACCAGCCAGTGGTGTTGTGGCGGAATGACCAGATCGTCGATTCAGACCATCTTGGTCTTGTTCCTAGGATGTTTTGGATGGTTGTTGCTGCTGCGGTGGTGTCGACTTCACTCTCCTCTGTCGTAGATCAGCGTGCCTCGTGCGGTGGTTCTTGTGCCTGCTCGTCTCTCTCTCTCGCTAGGGGAACAGTCTTTGGCCAGGGTGAAAACCCTGCTCAAATGGGACGTTCGAAGCCAACCACGACGACGCCTGCAGGTGTCACTTCCTTCTTGGAGGCGTGGTCTTCGGCATGACCGTTCCTCCCCTCAGTGCCAGGGGAAATCTTGGTCTGGTTTTGCCAAACCGGGTAGCAGCGGCGTGCCCTTCTTGAAGGCGCTGCCTAGGCTGCGAGGGCTAGTGGCTTTTTGAGATGAGGCTCTCGCCTGTCTCACCTGCGAGGCTTGTATTGGCTACCTCTCAAGGTGTGAGGCTCCGGGCTCTACATACGGTATCTTCAATACTCTTTAGTCGACTCATATCCTTGTTTGGCCAGGCCTGCCACTCGCTCGCTTCGTGCGAACTCTTCTAGGGTGCTTGAGTGGTGGTATGTTGGTCTAGAAAACCTCGAAGTATCGGTCGTATTGCGGTAGTGTGTGGTGTTGGTTGGGGCGCGGCCTAGAGGTTCTTTGCCCCGCCTCCTTGCCATTTGGCTTGAGGTTGGGCTAAACGAGCTTGTTGTCATTGTTGTAGGAGTGTGTGGCGTGCCGAAACGCAAGTGTGGTGTTGTAGGAATTCTATGATGTTTCTTTGCGAGCTTAATACAATGATGCACACGTCCGTTGCGGGTCCTCGAAGAAAAAACACATAATAGTCTTTATAGAAGAATCATCACATCTAAAGCAACACAGAAATATTGGAAATTGGTATCAAGGTTCTTCGTAGACGTCGTTGTATCTATATCTTCCATTTCTTGTTGTTCTTCTAAGATTTATCGCTTATAAAAATAAAATGTGAGGATGATCAGAATAAGAAGCTAGATGGTTGGACTAACGTTGATCCAAAAAAAAGCTAGTTGTCCATTTTCTTAATTTAAAATCTAAGACAATCAAACACAATGTGAGTAGGGCCATATACCCTTTATAAAAGCATACACAAAACTGTAATTGCCTCCGCTAAAGTAACATAAAAAACAAAATATTCTCACAATGCACAAATATATCACCTCCAGACACTAACATGATACAATTATTCGTAGTATAACTTTTACCAGGATTTTGTTTATATAATGGGTATAATGGACCAATAAAATAATTTGAATCAAGACAAAACTAAAATAGTTTGAATCAAGACAAAGCTAAAATTTTAATTATTTTTAAATCAAAGTGATAGAATAGACTCATGTAATCTAGCCTTTCACGAATCAGTACCGAACGAAAGCTGGAGACAGGCGACCGTGTGGGCGGCTGTTCTAAACCCATCTGGGGTTTCGTCTGCTCGCCGGTGACATTGTCGGTCTGCTCCGCCTCCATTGGACTTGGGGTCTTGGAGTCGAGGCGGACCACGGCCTCTCATTGTCGAGGGGGTTCTTATTGTTCTTTAGCTAGTTTTTCAGTGCCTTCTTCCGGATGTTGAGGCGGCGGATACATCTTGAAGTCGGAATAAGGTCTTCGCGTGTTCCGGTGGTGCATCCAGCACCGAGGGAGGGTGCATGGAGTTTGAGGTTAGTCTCTTTCGGTTTAGATTACATCTTCAATGGCAGTTGTTGCTCTGGTATGCTGGTCTTATGGGATTTTAGCATGACAATTTTTCGTATATCTACTATGACAATCTTTGCCTGGTTCCGGTGTTGGACGGGCGAGAACGACCACGCGCCTTTGACCCATGCCGGTGTCTATAGTCGTCGCTAGGTGGTCCAATGACATATTCATTTTTTTTATTTCTTGGATCTCTTTATACTATTGTTGATAATTATTAAAATATTGATGAAATTTCCTAGAAAAAGAAAGGACAAAGTTTTTTTTTTTGCGAAACCCAGCACAGACGCATATACGCTCACAAATGCGCATCTATACACTCATCCTATGAAGCACACACGCTCGTCCTATCACTATGAATGTAACACCCTCACATTTGGACCTATGCAAGTTTGAGCAAAATTCGCCAAACCCGCATAGAAACGATTCAAAGGTGCCCACCAGGCACTTTCGTGCGGGTGGAATACGAAGTAATAACATTACACAACAGTCCTCGATGGGACCCACAGAACAGATATATATAACTGACTCAAAGAGTCAAGAATACGAATATATTACAAAGATCCAAATCACCTTGAAAATGATAGAGCATCCGACTACGGACAAGATGCAAATGGGGCTAAGAGCCACGAAGAATAACCAATGGCGTCCATAACCCTGCAGGGCCAAGCGGAAGGTAACCACGCTAACGACGTCGATCTCAAGACACCTTAAACAAAGGGTGCCGACAAAGGGCAAAGGAAAAAGAGGCGTCGATCGAGGCGATGCAGCGAGGCTAGAATCGGCGGTCCTCGCCTACAGTATGGTGGTGAAGCGGCGGCAGATGCACAAAACAACCTATAGAGACTCGATACAATGGCGGTTATCGGAGAGGGTGAGGATGACCTAACGGATCCAACACAAGCAAACACCAATCAAACCCATCACGTGTTTCCCTCGAGACCAAACGAGGAAGTTCACCAAGGAAACTCACACAGTTGGCAGTTTTACTTATTCAGTTATAGTTGTGGCACTTTACTAGTCAGGTTTAGATAATCATCCTGAGAAAATAAGCATAATCATTCCGTTATAGTTGCAACAATTACTAAGCAGATACAGATAGCATGAGATAAACCCAAAAACCCAGCAGTTGTTGGTACTTTTATTCAGCCATTCCGTTGTAGTTGCAGTACTTACTAGTCAGGTACAATGGTCGCAAGCGACACTTCAACCAAGCAGTTGTGGGCAGTATTATTTAGCCATTCCATTATAGTGGAGCTGATTACTAGTCATTATAAGTCAAATTTATAGCAATAAACTTTAGTTATGCTTGTCTACGATCGAGATACTGTGCTCCAAGTCGTCCATATCCGCGGACACGGCTTTCAGAAAGTTTTACGGCGGGGTGCACCAATAGCAACACGCTCGATCAACCTCGGAAAAACCAAATCAAAACAACGAGGCTTTCACGTTGAACAATCACGGATTCAGAAATATTTGAGGCCACCTTGTAGTCTACCATAGCAAGTAAGCTAGCTCGAGACGGACCCAAGGTTTGTGGGGCGGCGATGGCAACAGATCCCCAAGCGGGGTGTCGATACCACGTCATGGTCACAATTCCTAACAAAGCAGTGTGCTCCTCGCAATTTAAATCTGGAAGTAGCATGGCATAAGTAGGATAGTAAATAAAACCCCAAACTAGTTTGTGGCCCCAAGAAATAAAATGAATCAAGCTCGGCTCGGGGGTCCCATATACCTCCCGGATGTGGATAGCGCGATAAATCAAGGAACAGGTATCAAGTACTCGGGGTCTTACGGGACACAAGTGGGCGTTCGGAAACCAAATATTTTCTATCACCCACCGATGCCTCTGCTTATTTCAATTTTAGTTGTTAAACAGGAATTAAAGTGACGATAAGTAAAACTAGAATCATCTCCAACATCAACATGCGGCAATACATCAGCAACTATGGCATATGACGACACACAACAGCACTTTAGCAAGCGACTACGACGCGCAAGTCCAACTATCTACCAAACAACATGTAATAGGAGGTGGCCATGGCAATATAGGGCTGCACGGTATATCACAGGTACGGAAACTAAAGCATCGCAACACAGATAGCAATAGATCAACATGAGGGAATAAATACTATAAAAGGAAGATAGGTGGAAAGGGGGAGATGCTCGCCTGAAAACATTGTCGAAGGGTTCATCCGAAGATCGGTGACTCACATCAACTCAACGGCCTTATCCGAAGAAGCAAAACACTAGAAGAAACAGGATGCAATATTTAACACAACGGCGGAAGATCGGCATGATGCATGCATGATGCATGGCACGGCAAGGTCGATGCAATTAGGTCATATTAAGTGGGCAGGGTCCCGACAATTTAGTTAGATGGTTCCAGTTATTTAGAAGCCCCTCAATTAAATGTTGTATTACATGGCAAAAGATAATACGGGTTCGCTATACAAGTTTAGATGAGGCCAATATAAGGCTAGATTTGCCCGCATATGGGCCCCATATTTAATTAGAGGTGAATCGGCATAAGGCCCCCAAACCACATGATGATATGCATGCAAGATGAATGTTTATTATGCAACAAGTTGGATTGTGTTATAAAATAGGGTTTCGGGAAGGGATTCACACATTAGGGTTCTCGGCGATCTTGGGGTTCCGGGGTCGGGGTCGGTCCCGGGGTTCGGATCTGGGGTTCGGGGTCGGTCCCGGGGTTCGGATCTGGGGTTCGGGGTCGGTCTCAGGGTCCAGGGTTCGACGGGGTCGTCTCGGCGTCCGGGGCTAGGGTCTTCGGATCGGGGAAGTACTTGTCGCATCTACCGTCTTCAGGTTTGCTTCAATCGGTTCCATGTCGGAGTACTTGTCGTCCCATGTGGAAGCCTTGTCGATATGTGGCGATGATCTCAGGTTCGGGTCTCCGGGGTTCAGGGGTGAAGTACTCGGCGTCCTCGAGGGAGTACTTGTCGTATCCATGATGGCGTGCCGCGTCGAACCGGTGGCGATCTCGGTATCATCGGGTCCTTGGTCATCGGTATATCTTGGCGGTTATCGGGTCTGGAGCAGCGAACTTGGCGTCGTGGCGTAGATCTCGGCGTCGACTTATCATCGATGGTCAACTTATAGCCGCCTCGGAAGATCTTGGAGCAGCGGCACTTGGTGGCTCGAGTTTTGTCAAGCGGCGCGCTGGCGTTGCGAGGAACAACACGAGATGGGCATGGCGAGCTGCGGGCGCTCGGCGCGCGTATGAAGGTGGGCGCCTGTCGCGGGCGGACAAGTGATGGCGGGTTGAGGCTGGGCTACGGCGAGCGGTGGAGCACCGGCGGCGAAACGCCTTGAGGAGCGGCGCCTGAAGGCGGCAGCGGCCAGGAGGCTCGAGTCGGGGACGGAGGCGGCGGCGGCGGGCGGGCAGGCTGAGGGCGTGCCGGCGAGGAGCAGCCAGCGGCGGGAGGCGGCTGGTGGCAGTGAGGCTTCAGAGTAGGCGGCGTGACAGCGGTGGCGGGGAGGCGGCGCGCGGAAGAGGCGCGCTGGGCAGGCGAAGCGGCAGCCGTGGCGAGCGAGCAGTGATGGCGAGTCTTGGTCGCCGTCGAGGACAGCGCACAGGCGGGAGAAAGCCGGAGGAAAAACGGCGGCGGAGGCAGCGGCTGGCGCTTGGCCCAGAGGCGGAAGGCCTTCGCGGCAGCGGCGGCGGGTCGCCGGCGGCGGGCAGTAGGGCAGCAGGCAGGCGGCGCGGTTCGGGAGGAGGCTGGCAGCGCTTGGCAACAGCCGGCGAGCGGCAGACGGGCGAGCGAGGCGGGCGAGGCGGCGAGGCTGGCAGGGACCGGGTTGGCAGTGAGCGGGCAGCGTCTCGGCGAGGCGGGGTGGAGGCGGAGGCGGCGGAGGCTCGGGCGGCCAGGCGGGCAGCCGAGAGAGAGAGGAGGAGGAAGGTGGCCAGCGGGGAAAGGATGGCGAGGGGCAGGGTCTGCGGGGGAGGTGGGGGCAGTGGGGCCAGTGAGCGACGTGCCAGGGAGGTGGCAGGGGTTTGACTGGGGCCACAGGCGGAGGGCGTGTGTGGCGCGTGGGGCGCGTGGGTGGGTGTGTGTTGCCCAGGGGTGGGGCTGGCACATGCTGTGTGTGTGTGTGGGGGTGAGAGGGCTGCCTAGGTGGCAGAGTGGGATAGGGTAGAGGGAGAGGGGAGGGTGAGGTGGCGGCCTAGGATAGGTGGGGGTGAGGTGGCCAGAGGGTTGGGTAGGTTTTCGGGTAGCTTTAGGATTGTCTGGTGGACCGTTTGTAAAACCTGGGGGGTGGTCGTTCGGGTCGAAACGGCCCGTTCGACTGCCCCCGCTAAAATAACTTAAAATTTTATTTAATTTAATTGGACCGTTCGCAACCCGATAGCAACAAAACAAAATAATCCGGAGACCCGGGGTTTGCATTAGAACAAAGGTGGGGCGTTTTAGAAAACAAAACGGGCTTTGCGAAATAGTTTTATGCAAACAATGCAGGATGATGACGATGCAATGCACAAATACAACGCGATTTTCTAGTAGTGGTTTTGCGGGATGCCACAATTCGACACCACTAACAATGGATCTCGCCCTCGAGATCGCCTCATGGTACCGGAAAGAAGGTCGGCGATCTGCGTCTTCTCGCATCGTGTAGATCCTCGCGACACCACTAACGAGGGTTCCTTCTTCATCTGGAAGTCGGCGACACCACCAACAAAGGTTCGTTGCTCCTGATCGTCGAGAGAAAACTCCGGAGAGACAAAAAGGCCGAAGGTAGAGGTATCAACAAATAAAGCCACCTCTAGCTTCCATGGGCGAGTAAGCGCTAGATCCACCGATTCGACGTACAAGAAGCGAATGATAAGAGCGTGGTAGGGTAGCTACTCCATCCGCACTCAAACCATTACTCTTGCACGAATAGGCGGATTAAGCAACCAACTCTCGAATCGGTGAAGATCTCGACAAGCGAGGTTGGAACAAAGGTGATCTGAGACTGCCGGATCTGGCGTAGATGATGTCATCACATCGGAAACAGGAAGATACAACGGAAAGCGTATGAAAGACACCGATTAGGTTTCGCGATGGTTCCATTGGCACGAACAACACATGCTCAAGGTCGACTCAACTTCACCAAAGCTCGTCCTTCTCATATGTTTTCAACGACAACGATATCCGACAAGGAACACATATGGATAAAGAGCTCAAGAACAAAAGATTGGAGGAAGGGTACAACAGACAAGTTGCAGTTGATGATCGTAGCACCTCCGTTACCAAAGGGAAAGCGAAACCACGAGGTGCGGAAACCCAACCACGAAATCCTGGACTCGAAGAAAGAGATGAGGCGGATTCAAAGCGTAGCGTAGAGGTAAGAGGAGAACAATGAGGATAAGGAGTAAAATCAGACCTAATCGAACTATCCAACCGATTTTCAAAAATAGTTTTGACACTCTACTTGGTAGTTAGCTAGGTTATCCTCTGAAATTTGGACTTGTGGGTATCGTAGCTGCGAGCTCGATACCACTCTGTAACACCCTCGAGAATCGGACCTATGCAAGTTTGAGCAAAATTCGCCAAACCGCATAGAAAGCGATTCAAAGGTGCCCCGGAGCACTTTAAATGCGGTGGAATCTGAAGTAATAACATTACACAAGTCCTCGATGGGACCCTGAGCAGATATATATATGACTCAAAGAGTCAAGAATACGAATATATTATACAAAGATCCAAATCACCTTGAAAATGATAGGCGTCCGACTACGGACAAGATGCAAATGGGGCTAAGAGCCACGAAGAATAACCAATGGCGTCCATAACCTTGAGCCAAGCCAGGAAGGGTAACCACTATGACGTCGATCTCAAGACACTTAAACAAAGGGGTGCCGACAAAGGGCAAAGGAAAAAGAGGAGGCGTCGATCTTGAGGCGATGCAGCGAGGCTAGAATTCGGTCCTCGCCTACAGGGTATGGTGGGTGAAGCGGCGGCATGTGCACAACAAAACAACCTATAGAGACTCGATACAACTGGCGGTTATCGGAGAGGGGTGAGGATGACCTAACCGGATCCAACCTGAAGCAAACACCAATCAAACCCATCCTGGTGTTTCCCCCTCGAGACCAAACGAGGAAGTTCACCAAGGAAACTCACACAGTTGGCAGTTTTACTTATTCAGTTATAGTTGCGGCACTTTACTAGTCAGGTTTAGATAATCATCCTGAGAAAATAAGCAGTGGGCACCTTTAGTTAATCATTCCGTTATAGTTGCAACAATTACTAAGCAGATACAGATAGCATGAGATAAACCCAAAACCCGGTTGTTGGTACTTTTATTCAGCCATTCCGTTGTAGTTGCAGTACTTACTAGTCAGGTACAATGGTCGCAAGCGACACTTCAACCAAGCAGTTGTGGGAAGTATTATTTAGCCATTCCATTATAGTGGAGCTGATTACTAATCATTATAAGTCAAATTTATAGCAATAAACTTTAGTTATGCTTGTCTATGATCGAGATACTGTGCTCCAAGTCGTCCATATCCGCGGACACGGCTTTCAGAAAGTTTTACCCGGCCGGGGTGCACCAATAGCAACACACGCTCGATCAACCTCGGAAAAACCAAATCAAAACCCAACGAGGCTTTCACGGTGAACAATCACGATTGAGAAATATATCGGGGCCACCTTGTAGTCTACCATAGCAGTAAGCTAGCTCCAAGCGGACCCAAGGTTTGTGGGGCAGTGATGGCAACAAGATCCCAAACGGGGCCGATACCATAACGGGTCACAATTCCTAAACAGTACAGTGTGCTCCTCGCACAATTTAAATACAGGAAGTAGCATGGCATAAGTACAGGATAGTAAATAAAACCTCAAACTAGTTTGTGGCCCCAAGAAATAAGACTGAATCAAGCTACAGCTCGGGGGTCCCATATACCTCCGGATGTGGATAGCGATAAATCAAGGCAGTATCAAGTACTCGGGGTCTTACGGGACACAAGTGGGCGTTCGGAAACCAAATATTTTCTATCACCCACCGATGCCTCTGCTTATTTCAATTTTAGTTGTTAAACAGGAATTAAAGTGACGATAAGTAAGACTAGAATCATCTCCAACATCAACATGCGGCAATACATCAGCAACTGTGGCATATGACGACACACAACAGCACTTTAGCAAGCGACTACGATGCGCAAGTCCAACTATCTACCAAACAACAGGTAATAGGAGGTGCCCATGGCAATATAGGGCTGCACGGTATATCACAGGTACGGAAACTAAAGCATCGCAACACAGATAGCAATAGATCAACAGGAGGGAATAAATACTATAAAAGGAAGATAGGTGGAAAGGGGGAGATGCTCGCCTGAAAACATTGTCGAAGGGTTCATCCGAAGATCGGGGCGAAGCTCACATCAACTCAACGGCCTTATCCGCGAAGAAGCAAAACACTAGAAGAAACACCGGATGCAATATTTAACACAACGGCAGAAGATCGGCATGATGCATGGCATGGCAAGGTGCGATGCAATTAGGTCATATTAAGTGGAACCGGGGTCCCGACAATTTAGTTAGATGGTTCCAGTTATTTAGAAGCCCCTCAATTAAATGTTGTATTACATGGCAAAAGATAATACGGGTTCGCTATACAAGTTTAGATGAGGCCAATATAAGGCTAGATTTGCCCGCATATGGGCCCCATATTTAATTAGAGGTGAATCGGCATAAGGCCCCCAAACCACATGATGATATGCATGCAAGATGAATGTTTATTATGCAACAAGTTGGATTGTGTTATAAAATAGGGTTTCGGGAAGGGATTCACACATTAGGGTTCTCGGCGATCTTGGGGTTCGGGGTGAGTCGGTCCGGGTTGGATCTGAGGTTGAGGTCGGTCCCGGGGTTCGGATCTGAGGTTGAGGTCGGTCTCGAGGTCGAGGGGTTCGGCAAGGGTCGTCGGCGTCGGCTAGGGTCTTGGATCGAAGTACTCGCATCTACCGTCTTGAGTTTGCTTCAATCGGTTCCATGTCGAGTACTTGTCGTCCCATGTGGAAGCCTTGTCGATATGGCGATGATCTCGAGTTCGGGTCTCGGGGTTGGTGAAGTACTCGGCGTCCTCGAGGAGTACTTATCGTATCCTTGATGGCGTGCCGTCGAGCCGGTGGCGATCTCGTGATCATCGGTCCTTAGTCATCAGTAGATCTTGGCGGTTATCGGGTCTCGAGCAGCGAACTTGGCGTCCGTGGCGTAGATCTCGGCGTCGACTTATCGCGATGGTCGACTTATAGCCTCGGAAGATCTTGGAGCGGCACTTGGTAGCTCGGTTTTGTCAAGCGGCGGCGCACTAAGCGTTGCGAGAACAACACGAGATGGGCATGGCGAGCTGCGGCGCCGGCCGCAACAACAGGTGGGCGCTGTCGCGGGCGAACCGGTGATGGCGGGTTGAGGCCGGGCGAAGCGGCGGTGGAAACACCGGCAGCGGCGAGCGCAGACGGCGCCGCGAGCGGCAGCCGCGGCGAGGCTCGAGTCGGGGCGGGCGGCGGCGGCGGATGAGCGGTGAGGCGTGCCGGCGAGGCAGCGGCGGGGCAGTTCCTGTGGCAGTGAGGCGGCAGCTGGCGGCTTCGAGAGTAACGGCGTGGCAGCAGTGATGGCGTCGAGGAGGAAGTAAGCGAAGAGGCCTGCGAGCGCGCCAGCGGCAGGCAGCTGTGATGGCAAGTCTTCAATCGCCGTCGAGAGCAAGCCCCTTGTGAAGGGATCACGGAAGAAAAACAGCGGAGGGGAAGCTGGCCATTGGCCTTCGAGCGGAAGCGGCCTTCATGGCAACAAGGCGGAGTCGCCCGGCGGCGGAAAGCAGCAGAGCGAGCAGGCAGCCTGGCCAGTTCTTGGAGAGGCATGGCAACCTGTATCAGCCGCCAGCGGCAGGCAAGCGAAGCGAAGCGAGGAAGCGGCAGGCGGGCGAGGACGGGTTAGCCTTGGCAGCAGCGTCTCCGGCGAGTGGGCGGAGGCGGGCGGAGAAGCGAGCTTCAGGCGGCCAGGCGGCAGGGGCCTTGAGAGAGAGGAGGAGGAAGGTGGCTTGAGGGAGAAAGGATGGGCGGGGCAGGTGCGGGAGGTGGGGGCAGGTGGGGCCAGGCGAGCGTGCCAGGGAGGTGAGGGGGTTTGGGGGCCTGAGGCGGAGGAGGCTGTGTGTGGCGTGGGGGCGCGTGGGTGGGTGTGTGTTGGAGGTGGGGTGGCACATCTTTGTGTGTGTGTGAGGGCTGCCTAGGTGGCAGTGGGATAGGGTAGAGGAGAGGGAGGGTGAGGTGGCGGCCTAGGATAGGTGGGGTGAGGTGGCGGAGGGTTGGGTAGGTTTTGGGTAGCTTTAGGATTGTCACGGTGGACCGTTTGTAAAACACAGGGGTGGTCGTTGGTTAGCGGCCGACATTGCCGCTAAAATAACTTAAAATTTTATTTAATTTAATTGGACCGTTCGCAACCCGATAACAACAAAACAAAATAATTCGGAGACCCGGGGTTTGCATTAGAACAAAGGTGGGGCGTTTTAGAAAACAAAACGGGCTTTGCGAAATAGTTTTATGCAAACAATGCAGGATGATGACGATGCAATGCACAAATACAACGCGATTTTCTAGTAGTGGTTTTGCGGGATGCCACAATGAACAACTCCAAAATACTGGCCTAAGAGACTGATCTAGCGGGTTTTAAGATTTACTAAGTTACCATAAACACCTCGCTATTGAGAAAATATCACCTCTTACTAAAGAATATTTCGTTTTAGGCGGGTTTTGAGGTTTACGAAGTTACCATAAATATCTCACGGTTGAGAGAACATCACCTCTCACTAAATAATATTCCGTTTTAGACGGGTTTTAAGATTTACGAAGTCATCATAAATACCTCGCCGTTGAGAGAACACCACCTCTCACTGAAGAATATTCTGTTTTAGGTGGGTGTTTAAGATTTACGAAGTCATCATAAATATCTCGCTATTGAAAAAACACCACTTTTCACTGAAGAATATTTCGTTTTATGAAATACCATAGCGATGAAATCTAAGGTTTAAACTTAGTTGCTAGATACGAGTGCCCTCGTAATCATCCATCCACGAGTTGGTTTACAAAGGGAAAGAATTGCGCAGCATACGGACTGGACGTTGGCCGGTGTCTGGATGCGATCGCGCGCCCGTGCTCCACGACATAGCGTGCATGCATATGCGCATATCACAAGCATAGTCAGCGAGAAGTAAAGCATTATTGATTGGTCGTCCAGATAAGCATGCAGGGTAGTGACAGTAGCATGCGCTGTCACGAAAGGAAGCATTTATCAGGGTCCCTTCATCTCAGCATCTTTATCCTTTCGTTCTCTAAACGTCCATATTCATTCGCACATATTTGTGCCAGCTAAGAACCAACTAAGCCAACAACTGGCTGATCGACATCTCTTGCGGATTTCGGAAAAAACTCCGAGCTAGTGTGCAAAGCAGTGCTCGGTTTAATTTCGGCGCAGACGCCACGTATTCGTTTACCACGGAAGGGACAGTCGGCGGATCGAAGAGCTGTAAGGATAGCACGTACTACGCGGTCCAGAATTGGTAAAGATGTACCGGTCGACATGAAGCCGTTTTCGCTGCGTTTCTGGAGACGACCCATGGATCGGATCGGAGTGGAGTGGAGCGCCGGAGACGGCCACCGAATCAGGCACAGTCGTCACGTCGCTATCGCCGCGATCGCAAGCTCGGCATTCGTCCAGAGGATTCTGCCGCTACCTCATCGTTCCGATCTTCCGGCGGCCAGCACGTCGGTCGGGGTACGTGCTTATCGCCTCGCACCGCACCGCACCGCACGCGGATATTCTACGCTTTTCCTGCCCAGTGCCCACAACTGTTGGTTAATTAGTTTGGCGGGTACGGGTACGTGGAGACCAGACCAGCCGCACATGGCCCGACCGACCGCGGGGCGGCCGGACACATGCTCGCCCGCCGCAAAGGGCAGCGCGCTTTTCCCCAGCCTTGTCGCAGCTCCAGGCCCAAATTAATCGAACGTCGGAGCGCGAACCGCGTGCCGGCGCGTGGCGCGACGCCACCGGCACAGTCATGCCGGCGGTCGACACGAATCCCTACGCGTGGTAGTACGTGGGATCGGTCTTGCCTCTCGCGCGCGTCCAGCGGCTCGGTTCGCCGCGCGCATCGGCGTCAAGCGTGCGTGCGTACCGGAGGACCGGACAGGTGCCTGGACGGGCTACCAAGAAGGTGCACGTGGCTCCGTGGCCGGCCCGCCACGTGGTCTCCCCTCCAGTGCAGGTTGGTCTCGGACTCCCGTCAGTGCGAGCGGGACGGGCTTCGGGTCGCGCCACGGCGGGAGGAAAGGGCGCCTACGTGGACGCGGGGGCGGACGTCGACGGCCGCCCCCGCATGGCTGCCCGGCTACGCATGTAGTACGCGAGCACAAAGTGCAATGATTCGACGCACATACTACGCCGTCAGAGAGATTTTGCAGCGTTGGGAGTTTGGGTCTGGGTGCACTGCACGGGCGCAGGCCCGAGAGGAGAGAGAGAGAGAGTGTGTGTGTGTGTGTGTGTGTGTGTGTGTGTGTGTGTGTGTGTGTGTGTGTGTGTGTGTGTGTGTGTGTGTGTGTGTGTGTGTGTGTGTGTGTGTGTGTGTGTGTGTGTGTGTGTGTGTGTGTGTGTGTGTGTGTGTGTGTGTGTGTGTGTGTGTGTGTGTGTGTGTGTGTGTGTGTGTGTGTGTGTGTGTGTGTGTGTGTGTGTGTGTGTGTGTGTGTGTGTGTGTGTGTGTGTGTGTGTGTGTGAGTGTGTGTGTGAGTGTGTGTGTGTGTGTGTGTGTGTGTGTGTGTGTGTGTGTGTGTGTGTGTGTGTGTGTGTGTGTGTGTGTGTGTGTGTGTGTGTGTGTGTGTGAGTGTGTGAGAGTGTGTGTGTCTGTGTGTGTGTGTGTGTGTGTGTGTGTGTCTGTGTGTGTGTGTGTGTGTGTGTGTGTGTGTGTGTGTGTGTGTGTGTGTGTGTGTGTGTGTGTGTGTCTGTGTGTGTGTGTGTGTGTGTGTGTGTGTGTGTGTGTGTGTGTGTGTGTGTGTGTGTGTGTGTGTGTGTGTGTGTGTGTGTGTGTGTGTGTGTGTGTGTGTGTGTGTGTGTGTGTGTGTCTGTGTGTGTGTGTCTGTGTGTGTGTGTGTGTGTCTGTGTGTGTGTGTGTGTCTGTGTGTGTGTGTGTGTGTCTGTGTGTGTGTGTGTGTGTGTGTGTGTCTGTGTGTGTGTGTTTGTGTTTGTGTGTGTGTGTGTGTGTGTGTGTGTGTGTGTGTGTGTGTGTGTGTGTGTGTGTGTGTGTGTGTGTGTGTGTGTGTGTGTGTGTGTGTGTGTGTGTGTGTGTGTGTGTGTGTGTGTGTGTGTGTGTGTGTCTGTGTGTCTGTGTGTGTCTCTGTGTCTGTCTGTGTGTGTGTGTGTGTGTCTGTGTGTGTGTGTGTCTGTGTGTGTGTGTGTGTGTGTGTGTGTGTCTGTGTGTGTGTGTGTGTGTGTGTGTGTGTGTGTGTGTGTGTGTGTCTGTCTGTGTGTGTGTGTGTGTGTGTGTGTGTGTGTGTGTGTGTGTGTGTGTGTGTGTGTGTGTGTGTGTGTGTGTGTGTGTGTGTGTGTGTGTGTGTGTGTGTGTGTGTGTGTGTGTGTGTGTGTGTGTGTGTGTGTGTGTGTGTATGTGTGTGTGTGTGTGTGTGTGTGTGTGTGTGTGTGTGTGTGTGTGTGTGTGTGTGTGTGTGTGTGTGTGTGTGTGTGTGTGTGTGTGTGTGTGTGTGTGTGTGTGTGTGTGTGTGTGTGTGTGTGTGTGTGTGTGTGTGTGTGTGTGTGTGTGTGTGTGTGTGTGTGTGTGTGTGTGTGTGTGTGTGTGTGTGTGTGTGTGTGTGTGTGTGTGTGTGTGTGTGTGTGAACGCTTTAGCGCCGGAATATCCGAGCCCGCACTCCATGCCTGCAGTGTCGAGAGTGCAGGTGAGCCCATATGCGTCTCTCCGAACATGCCGCTGCTCAGCTAGGTCGTGTAGGCAAAACCAATTGGACGGACAGTTAGCTAGGTAACGCATCTATTACAATTACAAGTTTGAGAGCATATTTATTAGTGAGGATAAAGAACATAATCGCATAACTATGTCATTCTACAAGCAAGTGATTTTCAACAATTCTACTTGTCCCTGTCTTATATGTTTGATAGACTATATTATTTTTTATTAATTCACTGACTAATTTGTTTTCTCGTTAACTTGTTTTCTACACAAGCATATGTACACAGGTAGAAATTGATAAAATTACTATCATGATATATAGGTCGCTCGATCAAAAGAAATAGTGGTTTAGAATGTACAGATTATTTAATTTGCTATTGCATTATCTTATTTTTTTTACGAATTACTAATATTTTTAGGTCTTTTATGTGTGGACAAATGTCGGAGGTTGCATGCATTGTTAAGACATCCAAAAACACTAATCATGATAAACTTTAAGTAATCTTTAAAATTTTAGCATAAACATTAAATATATCTCTAATATTTTTTTAGAGTAGGAGGGCAATGGGGGGGGGGGGGTCCTTGATTTGCCCTAGGACCCCCAAATCTATGGACTGGCATTGATCACTTGATTCGATGACTCGTCGGGCGCCAATAGTCTCGAGGCATCAATAAGTAGGGCAAGGTCGCGTTCGTGTAGAAGGTCAGGCGTCAGGTGCTCTGCTAGTGCGATCTAGGGCTCGTCTCATTGAGGTCCGAGGCTGGACGAAGCAATGAAGACAAACATAAGATTCAGACGGTCAGATCATGTATCGTCGCCGTCTTGGCGTACCACGAATGGAAGCAGAAAAAGCAAAACCGTGTTCTCGTGATTTGGGTCAGGTGCTACCATGTTACTCGCAAATATAGGTACCGCTGAGAGTTTTTCAAAAGAACTTCTGTCTGGTAGGCTATTTTTCCTTTTAGTCTCTCTTTAGACCTAAGACCTATCTGATCCGTTTCTGATCTAACTAACCGTGATTTGGGGGCCCTAAATTTTTTTGGGCCTGTTCCGTCTCTCAGGTCGCTCACCCTCATCGACAAGGCTGTAGAAAACCATCCTCTCTAAAAACGACGTCTTGAAGAAGGAAACAATGCACATCATCCTGATTAACGATCATAGGTTTTCACCCTGAAAAAAGTCCACGCTCACAAAACACTGTCTTCAACAAGCCCATTGTCATACACAACCAATTAAGGGCAAACCTTAGATTTTCCTCCTGCAAGTTTGTACTCTCGAATACTCATGTATTGTTGCTCCCACTTTCCGATATTGCTGCTTCAAGACCCAGAACACCAAGCGAAAACCTTAACGCTACCAGGACTAAAACCACCATTAACAGTCTTCAGATCTTGGCTTTCATATTATTCTCCACGACTAACTTTACCGTGGAACTAAAGACACGTCCTTGATGGCTACAGACTGCAAAGCTTCGTATCGCTCCCTCTGAAACTCAAACGTTTTATCTATACCAGGTTTGTTAATTTGTTCACAAACTGTGGTCTTCAAAGTTTGGAACCGTGAAAAGCCTCCTCGTCTTGACCGCCTGCACAAACATGAGGAACTAGCCGATGCCTAGCAACTCTCCCACACAAAAGCCATGTATTGTGCCGGGTACATTGTTGTCAACTTCTCGAGCGACTCAGAGTGAAGCTCTCCGGTGAGGTAGCGTAGCGTATCCGGATAGTTTTCTCGAAATAGTCTTTCGTCCAGCTATATTAATAATTAGTGTATCCCAATAGTTTATGGTTCTTTTGTACTACTTATGTATTTAGCTGAAATGTCGTATAACAGTCGGCATTCTTTCGGTTTGTAAGTTGTGTGATGAACTAGATGATCCACCGTATACGTTGAACTCCTATGTAGATCTGTGGCGCGAAGATTTTTTTAAAATTGTACAGAATTATTTTTCCGAATTTGACTACTGTGAGATATAGCAATTTTGAAACACCGCAAACCAATTTTTTGCGGGTTTCGGAATTTGCGGAACGCCGGCATATGCTACAGTATCTCTGATTAAACGTGATTTGGACATGCAAGTCTTCGGGAAGCTTGTCACCCACCCACGTGCTTTTCTGTCGCTTAATTGAGGTTACGGCGCCGTCTAGCCGTGCAATTTGAAACAATCAGTCTAGAACAAGGACCTTTTTTTAAAGAAACCTTCTGGGCTGGACCGGGTGTCATCAATCCGGCGGCGCGTCCTGCGGTCTTATCCAAGCAACAGCAAGCATCACGCCAGAAAGAAAAGTAAAAGGTAAAACACGTGCGTGCTCGCTCCTCGTGTTGGTGATTGGTACAAGGTACACTGAACTATTTCTTCAGAGCAAGGTGCACTGAACCTAGCCAGTACAGCAAACTGCAAAGTTCAGCTGTATTCCTACACCTACCTAGCAGGCTAATCTAAGGGCACAAACATTTAGCAGCGGCTTGACGCAAGCAACATTTTTTTTTTTGAATCATGGCAGACGAGCTGCTGTATTTCATTGCAATAGTAGGCAGCAGTACAAAAGTAATGGTAAAGTGCGGTCAAGCTTAGAGAGAAAGCTGACCAAGAAAAGAGAAAAACAGGAAACAATAGAAAATGGATATAGGGGGATTTCAGCCTGGGTCAAAAGGAGCTCCTCCATATTGATCGACTAACGGTAGCGGTGCTCCAGCTAGTCTCCAGGCGTTGGCTTCCTCTTTTATTTTATTAATGAGGGTATTTGGTTCTATTTCCTTTTTTTTCGAAGACTCTTCGGTTGCGCTCTTTCCAAATTTCCCATGTTATTAGTTGTGCAGCCAGGAGTATACTTCTTCGCTTTTCCTTGGGTTGTTTACCAACCAATGACCGATACCATTCTTGGATGGTTAGATCTTTTCCAACCCACCTTTGTGGACAAAGGGAGTCCATCTGGAAGTGTGCCGACATCGCTTCCCAAATGGTTCGGCTGAACGCGCATTCAAAAAAAAGATGTGTGGCCGTCTCCAAGTTTCTGATACAAAGTGGGCAGAAATAGTTGTTCTCCCATTGCCTTTGCAGTAGTTTGTCTGCTGTTAGGACGCGGTTCAGCATGAGAGTCCAGATGAAGAACTTACATCTTGCCGGAGCCCAACCTTTCTAGATAATCTTTTTGTAGTCCGTAGCTTCTGCCCCGATGAACTGAAGCCGGTATGCCATTTTGGTAGAGTATGTCTTGTTGCCCCCGAATCTCCATTCAATGTCGTCTGGTTGGTTGTTTAGTTGAATCTCCTCTAACATCTCTGCTAGTTTCACGAGCTATGGCAGGTGCACCACCTCCAGGTGGTGGCGCAGGTCTATCATCCATCTGCCTCCGCTTAACCCCTCATTAACTGAGCGGTTCTTTCTCACTGAAATCTTGAAGATGTCTGGAGCAATCTCTGACGGAACCTGATCAAACAGCCATCTATCTGTCCAGAATCTTGCTTTATGCCCGTCCCCCAGAATTATTCTTGTTGACGTCGCGAAAAGCGCCCGGTCCTTCCTGTTTGATGGCAACGCCATGTGTGACCATGGTTTGTTTACCCCTTTCCATCTTTGCCACATCCATCTCATCCTTAGAGCTGTTCCAAAGGCCTCGACACAATGAACGCCAAGGCCCCCCAACGTCTTTGGTCTGCACACCATCTCCCATCTTACCCTGCATTTGCCCCCATTGCAGGACGAGTCCCCTGCCCACAGCCATGCTCTTCTCCTTTGGTCGAACTCCTTCCTGACCCAGGCGGGCATTTTGTTTATAGTCATCATGTAGATGGCTAAGGATGTCAGGACCGAGTTAAGCATTTCTAGCCTCCCAGCTTTGCTCATCATTTTTGCTTTCCAGGTGGCGAGGTAGCGGTCAACTTTATCCAACAACATTTGCCAGTCCGCCTTGGTAAGTTGTTTGATGGATAGGGGCATCCCTAGGTAGGTGCATGGAAATTGTGCAACCGGGATTAAACCAAAGATAAATCGAACCCCAAACTCGGAATCCCGAAAATTGGTAATCCAAAGTTTTATATCTCATTCTATTTTAAACCCGGGATTGTTTTGTACGTGAAAAATAAAAAAGTTCCTAAACTGAATACTACTTATTTTGCTCTCACTAAAAAAGTAGGCCCACATGTCATATTCATCATCCAGGACAATTGGGGAAAAGGAAAGAACAGAGTGGAGAGGCGCAGTCATCTAGGCCCAGCCTCGCACGCGTCGCGCCTCTGCATGTGCCCTACCGTGCGCTGGTGGAGGCGATAGGCGAGCACGGCGCCGACCCCATCCGGTAACGACCCTATTGTGGAGGAGGCATGCGAGCGCGGCGACAGAAAGCCAACAGTGCTATCATGGGGCAGTGGCAGGCTTGTGCTGGGGCGGAGCAAAGTGGCATAGGTGAGAGAGAGGAGCGATGGAGCAGGTAAGGCATGGAAGCGAGGCTTGGGGAAAGATAAGTGGATGGAACAAAGGGTAGAGATAGCGAGCAAGAGGAGGGTGTCTCGGAGGCGTCGGGCCATCGAGGTCTAGGTCACACCTCGCTACAGGCCAGGATGGAGGGGAGTCAGAGTGAGAGAGGACATAGGACGCCGATGATGAATGCAAGAGAGATCTAGGAAGAGTATGGGTATGACATGCGGGCCCATGCGTCAATGAGAGTACCATGTTATCCCGGCCGGGATTGTAGTATTCCTGGTGCGCCAAACCGGTCTAGGGACTAAAATAGACCGGGATTCGATAGTTCGGGTTGCCAATTTCCAGGATTCGAATTTAAAGTTTTCTATATATTCAATGTTTGTTTCGAAATATTTTCCCAAACATGGAAACCGCGAAGACATTTACAAATGTAGTTTAGCCTTTGAACATCTGATCCAAAGTGATATAAAAGGAAGGAGGATGACAACGACAACTTTCTCGACGACTTTTATGAAGAGCCCGAGAAAGCCGTGAAGGAGAGAAGCGACGAGCGACTATCCATCTTCTAGTACTATGACACTGCCTACCGTGACATAGGCTCAGCCAGAACTTGCGTGACATGAACTCGGCCCACGTTATATCATGTATGATTTTTTCGAGTTGCTCTATATAAGCGCATGTGCGGCCTTTACCACGCAACACACCAAAATCAATCTAGGAATTTTTCACCTCTCTACTTATGTCGTCACCATAGTCTACTCCATTATAAAAACATAGTCTACTCCATCTGAAGCGTCGGCGTGCACCGGTGAACAGGTGCCCGGAACCGCTCACCTTTTCAATCAAGTACGTGAGAGGGTGGAGAAGGTTTATGGAAGTGCTCCACGCGATTGATCGCTTTTTCATCACGGTTTGTCTTCCGTCCAAGTCTGGCGGTGCTATGTATCGCCGGCTCCTTTGGCCGTTCTTCATGAACATTGTCGTCAACAATGTCATCGCTGCAACCAGGGCCACTTCATATGGAAACGATGAATACGTATACCGTGATCTAATCTATTGTTATACTATGGTTGTTCATCCGTATGCACTTCTATCGTTCGTGTTAATTAATATCTCTAGTATATTTAAGTTTTACATAATAATACTTGTTGTAGTCAGATTTATATTCTAAAATTAATTGAAAACAATTCTGCCTAGTAATCCAACTTTGTTGTTGTGGCCTTTATGGTGCACGTGCCGGACACCCTAGAACTCCACATCGCCACACCATCAACAAGCCATGAAGCATCTGGCGCGGATGGAATGGGACAAGGGCTCCGAAGAGGAAGGAGGAGCAACCAACGCCAACGTGGTTTAGAGCCATCTCAAAATTAACCTCGATGTGCTGCTGCGGGAGGAAGGACCGTCCTCACCCATGCTCGAGGGTGTCATCCCCTCAACGAACACACCACGGAGAGGAAGCAAAGCACCTAAATAAAACCTTGAACATGCTGGTTGTATAGCCTTCAACCTCGCCTTCTTTCCAACCGAACCGCACAATCGTTGTTGTTACCACACCGTGTCGTCGTCCACTCTGCCTCCCTCGACCCAAAGCATCACCTCTAAGAAAAAGCCCGGCGGCTAGTGTTTAAGTTGTCCTCGAGTCGTCCTCGGGAGAGTAACTCGAGGGCGAAGCCTTTGCTCCCGAGCCTACTACTAGTATGCGTTGTCATCTAAGGAAGCATTTATCACGTCCCTTCGTCTCAGCGTCTTTATCCTTTTTTTTTGTTAGACGTCCCATAATCGCACATATTTCTGCCAGATAAGAACTAACTAAGCTACTAAGATAAGTTAAATTAGTGGTTTAAATTTGGAGAATGAATGACTATAAGTAGTAGGGATAGATCATAGATGGCTTGTCTCATCGTATCAAATCGCACACGATCACACACGGTCACAGAAGTGGTAAACATCTACCGCCGCCCGTCCGGTCGACCACAGGCCGTTTTCCCTGCATAATATCTGAAGACGACCACGCACACAGTCGCAGTGATGCGTGGAGCGGAGCGCCAGAGACGGACGGCCACCGAATCAGGCACCATCATCCAATCTCTCCGTGGCGTCGATCGGGTCGCTATCGCCGCCATCGATCGCAAGCTCGGCGTTCGTCGAGAAGATTCTGCCGCTACCTCTCCGTTCCGATCTTCCGGCGGCCAGCACGTCGGTCGGGGCACGTGCTTGACTGCTTATCCGTCCCGTTCCCGTCGCACCGCACGCACATATATTTTACGGTGTTCTTGCCCACAACTGTTTGTTAGTTTGGCGGGTACAGGTACGTGGAGAGCAGACCAGCCGAACCTGCCCCGACCGCCGGGCGGCCGGACACATGCCCGCCCGCCGCAAAGGGCAGCGCGCCTTTTCCCAGCCGTGTCGCGGCGCAGCAGTACCCCAATCGAGCTCGGAGCCCGAACCAGGTGCTAGCGCGTGGCGGGCACAGCGCTGCCGACGGGCGACACGGGTCTCGGCTCGCCGTGCGCGCGCATCGGCCTCAAGCGCGCGTGGTGGCAGGTGGCTCCGTTCCGTGGCTGGGGCCGCGACGTGGTTTGGCTGGTCTCGCGCGGTGGCCGTCGCTGTCTCTCATGTCGATCGACCGCGAGCGGGACGTGGACGGCCGGGCTCGGCGTCGCGCCACGGCGGCACGGAATGGAAAAAGGTCTCGGCGTACGTATGCCGGCAGAAGGATTTTGGAGGTCGGTCTTGGGGCACTGCACGGGCGCTGGCCTGTGGAGGGAGTGTCCCTGTCAACGCTTTTGTGCGGGATTCTCTGCACGGGCGCTGGCCTGTGGAGAGACGAAGACACCGCAGCGGGAATATCAGAGTCTGCGAAGCACAGTAGCTAGGGTTTCTCTGCGCCCGTCCGGGCCGAGCCTCTCCGGCGGCGGAGGAGATGCCGGGGGTAGTTTAAGGTAGGTTTTGGGCCTTATTCCCGTAGTTTGGAGCGAGGTTTAGATCCTTGCCAGATCTGGATCTTAGGATTCCGTCGTCGCCAGTTTTCTCCTCCGGCCGAAGTTGCTGGTAGCGTCGCGGGCTGCCATCTCTGCTTAATAAGGTTGGGTGGTCCTTCCGCTGCTGAGGTTCCACAACCCTCTTCTTCCGTGCCTGGCCGGCCAAGGTGGCGAGGAGGTACGGTGATCTGGGCGATGAGCGGTGTCTTCGTCTCTCCTGGCCGGCCGTGGTGGCGAGGAGGAGAGATGGAGGCTCTGCTTCTTCTTCAATGGTGCGAGGACGGTTCGTCGGCTTCTCCGGCTTGGGTGCCTCGGCAGCGTCCGTCTGCTTCTTCAAGCCATGGCGGCTCTTCTACAGGCGACGGTGTCTGCGACGTCTTCTGGAGCTTCTCTCTGGCGTCTCCTTGGCGGCAGGTCCCGTCAACGCTCCGGACTCAATGGCAATAGGGCTACCGCTTCTCTGCTGCTCTGCTCCTCCCGTCGGTTGCTTCCTGTGGTTAGGATGCTCGCCGACGCCGGAGCTTCGTCGTTGATCTGGAGGAGGAGGAGGACGAAGGACTTGATTGCTTTTTCAAGTTTCTTTCAGGGTCCTCTATGCAAATTTCTGGCCTCTATGTAATTTTTATCTTCCTGGCCTATTTTACTCCTAGGACTAAGAGCATCTCCACTCACCTATCCAGTAGGCCGATCCGAACGCCGAAAATCGATCTAGTCGCGTACCCAGGGACCTCTTTTCGGCCGGATGTGGGGCAACTTTGGTCCGGACTATCCAGGCCGAACCCAGGATCCCGGGTACGCCCTGGGGACGCCGCACGAAGCGAATTCCGCGAGTGGACCAAGCCTGTCAGTGACAGAAGCCGACTCGTCGCCATCCTTCCCGCCGTTTTCCTTTTCCCGCCCTCGCCGCTACACCCCTCCTGCCATTCTTCCAGCCTATAAAAGCCGCACATCTCGCCGTCTCTCTTCACAGTCTCTCACACCACCACAACTCCGGCGAACTTCGGACGTTCGCACCTTTCTTCCTCCTCAACTCCGGCGAACTATGGCCGAGGGCCGACGCACGCTCTCGCCGTGGGAAGTCCGGCTGCTCCGTGAGGCGCGCTATACGGCTCCACCGGACACTCGTCTCCCCGTAGGCTGGAAACTCAGCGCCGGCGGGATCCCCGTTCCGTCGGATAGGACCTCGCCGGAGAGATCCAGGCGGCTATCGCCGCCATGCAAGACCCAGAACTCGCCGGAGAGATCCATGCCGCTATCGCCGCCATGCAAGACCCGGATCTCGCCGAGGATCAGGGCAACCTGGTCTTCTGGAGAAAGTTTTTCGCCGACAGGCACCTCAAGGAACTCGCCCGACACGACGGACTGCCGGGCTCGCCGCCGCCGCGTAACAATGCGGCTTACCGCCGCCGCTGGTGGAGCGTTCCAGGGCGGACTCTCGCCGGAGTCATGGCGCACATCGAGACCGGCAACCACCCCCGCCTCGGTCTGTAGTTGCGGCGTCCGATGTCGACCACGGCGACGGCATTTTTCTAGTTATGAAATCCGATGTACTATGTACCCCCTTGCCTACTTTAATGAAATTCTGCCTATATTCACCCATATTTTCCCGAGTTTAACTGAATTTAGCCGAACTTGGGAACTCGTACTGGGTACGCGAGTGAAAAACTGGACGTACCCAGGCCGAAAACGCGTTTCGTCTGGCCAAAAATTGGTCCGATTTTTGGCCTGAGTTCGCCCAACAAGTAGAGATGCTCTAATATACAGCAATATATGTTGGGTGCTTAAAAAAAAATCAAAGTCTGCCCAGTGAGCACATGCTCCTCTACGAACATGGCTCACCTTGATCCTACGGACAATGGACCTTGATCTATACATAAACTACTTCTATGAATAGATTTAGAGTGAACCTATAAACTAAAAAATATTTACATACATTCGTTTCTTAAAACTAAAGTGTCTTATATTTTTAAACAGAGAAAATACTAGTTAACGTTATTGGAAATTTCTAGCTTGGAAAAACTGTCCCACGTCTTCACAAACAGGGGCCAAAGTTGTGCGATCGTGGCTGGTCAGGATCCACGTTTACTCCACAAAACTGCCGAGTTTATTTACTCCCTCTGCTCCATATTAATAATACCAATGGATTTAATTTTGTCTAGATACAAACACACTAAGTTTAACTAGATATATATAAATCTAGACAAAGCTGATGCTATTAATATGGATTAGAAGGACTAGAATAAATCGATGAAGATTGTGTGTGCTTTTTTAACAGGAATAGCCCCGAGGGGCCTAAAACTTCAATTGCACACAAAATTACAAGCAAGCCCTGTATTCACTTGTCCAAAAAAAACCCTACTGTTTGAAGATAAGTCCTGTCTAATTGCAAAAAAAGGCTAGCAAGAAAAGAGGAAAAGCAATCCAATGTTTGGTATCCTCCACCACTCACTGACGAAGCAGATGCTGAGATCCGAAATGCACCGCCAAACGCTCAAGACTATGTCTTCTCCAGCACAAAACCACAGCCACGTGCCAACTCGATGATCCCGGGGACGAACCACTGGGGAGCACAGAGCGGTTGAGCTCCAGCAACATGATTCGACAAGGGCCTCCATGCAGGAGGTCAAAATAGGGCCACCGTTTCGGCCGATGAGCACGACGTTGAACTTGACTGCCATGGAATCCACTCGATATGGAAGCTGAAGCTTCTTCCACCGCCGCCTTGAAATCGCCAGCACCCTTCAACCGCCAGTCCCCTCGCCTCCATGGCCCGTCGGAGTGTTCCCTAGCGTCTAGCTCTTCTTCCACCGCCGCCTTGAAATCGCCAGCACCCTTCAACCGCCAGTCCCCTCGCCTCCATGGCCCGTCGGAGTGTGCCCTAGTGTCCAGATCTTCTGTCGTTGCCGCCTTGAAATCGCCAGCACCCTTAAACCGCCACCCCTATCGCCTCCATGGCCCGTCGGAGTGTGCCCTAGCGTCCAGCTCTTCTGCCGTCGCCGCCTTGAAATCGCCAGCACCCTTAAACCGCCACTCCCCTCGCCTCTATGGCCCGTCGGAGTGTGCCCTAGCGTCCAGCTCTTCTACCGCCGCCGACGGCGAGATAAAGGCCTTTTATTGATGAAGGGCCTAGCCTCCCACCACCTCAACGCCTCCTTCTCCGACCACCATAGCACCGCATCAAGGGATGGAAGAACCCAAGATCTCGACCGCAAGATCTTGATGACTCCTCCCGGCATAGCACCATACGCCGGCAAGAAGCCGGAACCTAAGCCTAGAAGTACTAACTACAGCTACTCCGGCGCCCCTCCGTCGCCACCTCCGGTTCCTCACAAGGTGCACTTAGGAGCAGACAGGTGGAGAGAGGGAGGAAAGTGTGTCGATTTACCTAATCGCCTGTGCTAATGATTTGACCAATACTGAAACAAGAGAAAACATAGTGGATAAGTAAGCGTCAGCAGGGCTACAAATTTGACGAGCATCCAAATGAAAAAATAAATCAACTACTACGCCTGCAAAATAATCTTCTCCATGATAGAGATCTTAAATAATCTTCTATATGATAGATAGTACATTTCAAAATATAAGATATTTTAGGTTTGTAAAAAATATACGTAGACTTTTTTAGTTTAGATTTAATCCAAACGTGAATAAACATACATACTATTAAAAAAGTCTAAATATATTTATTTTATATAAAATATCTTATATTTTGAAACCGAGGGAGTACTGTCTTTTTTCCAGACCTACTGGCATTGCTAACCCAGTCCAGCGATCTTATCCAAGCAACCACGCCATTAAAAAGCAAGAAAGAGAAAAGAAGAAGGACAGACACGTGCGTGCTCCTCTCCTTGGGTCGGTGGTGGTGGTACGAGGTACACTGAACTTTCCTCCGGAGCGAGGCGAGGTACACTGAACCTAGCCGCTGCAATGCTGTAGTAACATTCAGCAATTCAGCAGTACTCCAACTCCAACGCCTACCGACCAGAGCTAATATAATACCGACGGCTACGACTGTTCAAAAACTGCACGTTTCGCAGCGGCTTGACCCGGGCAACGTCAAGGTCGTATTCTGACAACAGCCGGTTATGTACTCGAAACCGTCAGATATAATTTTTTTCGAAAGATCTACTAAACCCTAACTACTAAGCCTTTTTTCCGATCAACATGACAATTCAATTCAGGACGAAGGTGAACAGAGATGTTGAACATAATATGACCAACTTCTTAATAATCACTGTATCAGGCCTCGGCACACAACGCATGCGGCACAGAGGTCACAGACAGATCAGTGGACGCAACCTTCACCTACGATACCCAGTAGCGGACACAAGATAATTTTGAATCCCGGGCAAACAATAAATTTGAAGGCGAAACGATGCAAATTTCAATCAAATTTCAACCAAACTACCTTGTGCAGCCAGCTCGGGCTGGAGGGGCGCTGCGTCCGCCGTTAACGACACCAGAGATAATGTGTTCAGTTCTAGGGGGAGAACTATACTTGTAACACCTATCTTACCTACAACACATGTCAATCCTCACAGTATAGCATGAATACCGACTGTCAAAATACATCACGAAAGGAGCAAATCTAGAACACCAAAGCTCACAACTTAGAACTGTGAGTTAGAACATGGCAACAGATCTAAACTGCGAAAGTTAGGGTTAAGTGTTTCTTACCACGATCTTAATCTCGATCGACGAGAAAGACATATCGAACATAGCCGAGAAAGAAGACTTCCCGGATATGAGCTAGACCCACCGGAGTAGGAGACGCCACTTACCTGCTGGTCGGCGAGAAAGAGGATTTGGAGGGAGAGCTCGAAATTGGGGAAAATGATGGCATAAATTTTGGAGCCAGTGGAGAGACTATGTAAATAGCCGTCGCGAATCGGCGGACGATAACTCCAATTTCTCCCGTCGAATTTTGCGACCTCCCGCCATCCCTCTACGTGCATCTTCTTCCCCGCGAGCGCGAGAAACACTTGGCTCCGTGAAAACACCGTATTTGGGCGTTTCTCTAGGACCAGGCTGATGGGAGATTTAAAACTCATGCGGTGCAAGGCGAGGACGTCGTACTTGACCCGACCGCGCTCGACGCCGGCCACTCGCCACGCGCTCGCACGATGCCGGCCAATCGCCACGCTACGCCGACCGCTAGCCACGAGCGGAGGGCACTTTGCACGCAGATCGACGTCGTTGTCGGCCAGCGCGCAGCGCCCGTTACCCGCGCCAGCGCTCGACACCCGCGCGGTCCCGTGGCGGCGGCGATAAGGGGACGGTGATGCGCGACAGAGAGGGACGTGCGGGGTGTCGGCCGGGGACAGAGGACGAGCGGCCGCCGGCGCTCCTAGGGCTCGAGGAAGGCGGCGGAATGCAGGGCGCTAGTAGCGGCGGAGGTGAGGCTGGTGGCGAAGCGGGAAGGCGGTGACGGCGTTGGGCGCGTGGGGCTCGAGTTGGGGAGAGAAGAGGAAGGCGGCGAGGGAGGGGCTCGGGCTCGAGCGGCCGCTGCACGGTCCGAGAGAGGGGGGCGCCGGGGAGCGCGAGGCGGAAGGAGAGGGCGCAGTTCACATGGACGGCTAGGTGGGGAGAGAAAGGACATTGGGGAGAAAGAGGGACATGTGTTGGAGAGAGAATGGTGACGGTTTCATCCAGACGTTTCCAGCGTGTTCCCGACTAGCTGGGATCGGCCTGAAAGCCCAGACGTATTTGAGTTTAAAATGAAAACCCTTCGTAGAAACTCTACTGGAGCGTTTTTTGCTATTCGGATGAATAAAATGGTCTAGAAATGGTCTCCTCAAAATGCTAGCGAGATGCTCTTAAGCAAATTAACACCAAGCCAGAAAGAGAAAAGAAGGGCAAACACGTGCGTGTTCGTCTCCTCTGCTCGGGTTGTTGGTGGTACTAGGTACACTGAATTTACTCCCGAGCCAGGTACACTGACCCTAGCCTATATAATGCTGTAGTAGTAACATTCAGCAATTCAGCAGTCCAACTACCAGAGCTAATCTAATACCGACGGATACGACCGTTGAAAAAGTGCACGTTTCGCAGCGGCTTGACCCAGGCAACGTCAAGGTCGTATTTCGAGAACATGGCTTCAGTGCGCCGCATCGACAAACACCCGGTTATGTACTGCAAACCGCCGGATATAACTTTTTGGAAGGATCTACTGAACCCGAACTACTAAACCCCTTTTTCGATTAACTGGATGACCTGATTTAAGACGAACGTGGACAGAGATGCTGGTATAATAATGGCCAACTTCCTGCTAATCACTGTATGGACACATAACGCATGCAGCACAGAGGTCGTAGATAGATTAGGGGATGCAACCTTCTTCTACGGCACCCAGTGGCGGACCCAAGATACTTTTAAAGCCCGGGCAAACAATAAATTTGAAGGCCAAACGATTCAAATTTAAATCAAATTTCAACCAAAATACCTTGTGCAGGCTGGCCGAAAGCTCAGGCGCTCATGATTCAAATTGCAATCAAATTTTAACAAAAATACCTTGTGCAGGTTGGCCGAAAGCCCGGGCAAGCGTCCGGGCTAGAGAGGCGTTGCGTCCACCACTAACGGCACCAGAGATAATGTGTTCAATTTTGGAAGGAGAACTATACTTGTAACACTAATCCTACCTATAGCACATGTCAATCCTCACAGTATAGCATGAATATTGATTGTCAAAATGCATCACAAAAGGGCCAAATCTAGAACATCAAATCTCACGGCTTAGAACCGTGAGCTAGAACATGGCAACAGATCTAAGCTGTGAAAGCTAGGATTAGATGTTTCTTACCACGATCTTAATTTCGATCGACGATAACGACATATCACACATAGACAAGGAAGAAGACTTGCCGGAGATGAGCTAGACCCACCGGAGTAGGAGACACCACTTACCTGCTGGTCGGTGAGAAAGAGGATTTGGAGGGAGAGCTTGAAATTGGAAAAAGTGGTGGCAAGAATATTGGAGCCGGTGGAGAGACTATGGTCTATGTAAAAACCGTCATGAATCGGTGGACGGTAACCCGGATTTCTTCCGACGGATTTCGCGACCTCCTGCCATCCCTCCCTTGCACGCGCGCGTGCATTTTTTTTTCCGAACGCGAGAAAAACTTGGCCGGTGGAAACGCTGGATTTAGACGTTCCTTTAGAGCCAGACCGACGAAAGCTTTAAAAATCATGTGGTGCAAAGATTTTTCCGAGCATACCCTTAGATTGTCAGCATCGACTTATTCAGACCCACCCGATCGAAGAGAAACGACAGTTTCGCAAAAGAGAGAGAGAAATAACAGAGACGTTTGCTCGCGTGTTTCACAAACTTGCACCAAGTATGCAAACACTTTTCGGTCGTTTACTTTGCATGCGAGAGAAACACGTGGGGAGAGTGACTCGTCAAAATAAGTTGAGTACTAACGACACGTGCACGGTACAGAAGTGGAAAGAGATCTGGCGGTAGACGAGAAGCCGTTTTCCTCCCGTGAACGGCCACGGCCACGCATTGATGGAGCGGCCGGCAGAAACGGGCCACAGCTCCGGTCGCGGTCGCCGCAGTTGCAAGCGCGGCGTTCGTCGACTCGAGCCACCTCACCGCTCCCGTCCTCCGGCGGCCACCTTATCCCTGGCCTCTCGCACAGTCTGCGCCTTTTTTTTTTGTCGCGACCGATCGCTTGGTTTGGCGGGTATACGTACGTGGAGACCGACCGGAGGAGAGACGAGTCCTGGACCGTGGAGAAATCGTGTTCGTGTGACGATCGACCGAGCGTAACGGACGTACCTGCGCGCGGCTCGACCCGCCGCGCGCATCGGCCTCGACCTCGATCGACCCAGGAGTCAGGACGGAACGGTGCCGTGGCCCGGGAGGGCACGTGGCTCCGTGGTCTCCGGCTGGTTTCATGCGGTGGCCGTCGCTGTCTCCCACGTCGACCGCGAGCGATGAGCTCGCGCCACGTCCACGCACGGTTTCGATAGAGGTAAGACATCTCTGCTTATCGGCGACGAGTTCCATGCGTACGTACAGCACGTGGTGGCCGTGGCGGTGGTCGCACGGCTAGGTAGCAGGCCACATGTGTTTCGTTCTACTTTCGGAATAAGTACTGGAACACAATGATGCAGATCATGGCATGGACGTAGTGCGTACGGCAAAAGAGTTTTGGGAGGTCGGGGGAGCACCGGCCAACGGCTTAGGGTAGCACCAAGATTATCCGAGTTTTCTACATGATGCCTACACTAGGGTCAGTCAAGTGAGCCCATGTGCCTATGAGGCTCGGGCCATGATTTAGCGGTGTGGCGTGTCATTTTCGTTTTCGTTGATCCGATGTGTCCTCCGAAATATTTTCATCACGATTCTAGCGTTTCGAATTGCCGCGTACGAAGCAACATCTCTAACAAGGAAACAACGACGAAGCTGATGTCCGGACTAGTCCTAGGGTTTTCCCTGATACGCTTCGGAGCATGGGGAAGAGGTATAGTCGGCACCCTTCAGAAAGAGGTGGGGACACTCGCAAGCGTCAGTGTGTCGATGTCAAGCGACAGGGCTTTCTCCCGACCCCGAACACAACCACAACTCCGGATAATCCGTAGCGCTCCACCAATCTTGCCACCCACCAACATACGTCACCACAGTCTTGTAGTCACCATCGTTGTCTCACCATGGATCACTACGAGGCCGACCATACTTAGGAGACAAGCATGTAGACATGGGCGGTAGTACCACAACCACGCGAGAGGGAATGCCTCCACCAACATATATGGTAGCCAGCCAGGCGCAGCGGCAAGAGCACACCAGGCCATTGGAGCCGGAAGGCGGCGGCAAGACAACCACCTCGAGGATCTCCTCCTCCACCACGGACAACCTCCGCACCCGCGCTCTAGCAAACTAGCGGAAACAGCAAATCCTTGCTCTAGAAAAATCCACCGGGAACATGTATCTCGCTGATCCGAGACCATGGAGAATATTCTAGAGGAGAAGAGAGATCCTTCGCGAGGAGGTGTGAGATAAGAGAAGGAGAGGGGGGCCTTTTATATGGAGAGGAGGGCAGTCAAAAGCCATGGCGTGGCAGCCATGGTGGGTGCTCCCACCTCTTCCATATTCATGTGAGTGGAGCTCTCACTCTCATAAAAAAGCCTTCACTCAAATTTTTATTCCTGTCATATAGTTGGTCGTTAAAGCTTCTGCCTCCACTTCACGACTTCTGGTTTCTTTGGGTTGTTCGAAATCTCGTATCTTTGACTTTAATGTTGTGATTCCCATCATCAAACGTCATTATCTACGTAGGGAAAAAAATAGAAAGACAGGATTGCATACCTCTTTGATCATTAGGCATTTGTGGCAGAATTTAGAGAGATATTTTATTAAAAATATGAATAATATCTAGTTTAAATGTGGACGTGAATGGCTATATTTCACAGCCATCAGGGATTCGGTCCGTCCGTTTTAGGGGAGCATCTCGGTGCGATGTTCCGTTTGTCTGCATCCACGCCGGCCGTACGTCTTCTTCATCTACAGATACATTGACCTCAACAACAACATGGCCGATATCAACAACAAAGTTGTTGCGATGGTGACCTTTGCAATCAACATGTATGTGTTCCTCATCTTTTTTTTTGCACTAGTATTTGATCCATATGAGGATATTCTAGATGTGCCAACTTTGATGCATGTGGTTAAGTTTACTAGTGCATATGTGATACTGATTTCGTTAGTTAACCTCTGCCAAAAATTGCTTAACAAACAATCCAAAAACCTTATGTGTTTATACAATTTTCTACATCTGGTTTCACTTCGTAACTTAAAGCAAGTCCGTTTGCAGGTGCTCATTTCAAGAGTTGGCAAATGAGAACTTACTTGTGACTCACTACTATGGCCACACTGCGGTGACCCAGTATACCACTGCATGTGTAGTACACTATAGTCATTGACATGACATCCACAGAACATCGTTCCGTAAATATCACATCTCTCAGAGTGGTACAACAGAAACATTGCGGGTCCATATTACAAACATTCACACATTATTAATATTACAATACCAGAAGTTCAAGACTTCAAAAGGTTTCAACTTACAAACCAAAATATAAAGTGTTTCAGCGGAATTTAAAAGTAGCAGCTCCGACTAGGAGTCGAGCTCAGCAGCTTATTCTATAGAGTTCATGCTGCTCGGCTCCGTTGGTTACTACTAACTAGGAATACTTAGTTGGACTCGTTTTCAATGGATTTTGTAATCCACTCCTTTAACTCCTCCTGACAGGTCAGGCTCCTCGTAGAACACATCTTCTTGACATTCAGCTGCATACATTGGCACGTCTTCGGAATCCTCAGAGTCTAAGCAAGGGATCAAAGGAAAGGATGAGTAACAGCGTTACCCAACAAGTTCATTATATGCAAGGTGGGAAGTTTGATGCTCTAACTACCACCTCGGACTATAAGTCCTTAGCACTATGCAGTTTTTGTAAATCTTTCTTCAAAGATTGATTTTATTATAAAAATTTATGACAATCAGCCTTCACAGGTTGACCAGAACTTTCATGGAGTTCCTTTCCTGCCGCGTTCGTAGATCCTTCCCGGAACAGGGAGTAACAAGTTACTCTGCAGAGGTGCGCTACTTTACCCATGAGAGATCAACTCCTTGTTGCACAACCGGGCATACTTTCCTGTCCACAATTCCATGATGTGGGGCCTAGTAGTTGGTCCAAGCCAATCACTGCCCCCTTCGCGACCTCACATGCCTCCTTTGTGTACACCATTCCCACATAATGAATTATGGCAATGGTTTGTACAAACCGTTAGATGCCAGAACTATCGTGGGACGATGAGGGTTCCCACCCATATGCTGCATATCCTCTACGAATTACCAATTAATATACACGCTATGAGGATAACAGCCACGACCTGCACATCCGGCTTCATGCGAGAGGAAGAAGATACAGCTGACTTCTCCATCCCATTCCAAATCTCATAGCTAACGCGTAATATACGGCGCTAGAATCACTGATGTCAGGGGTTATTAAGTCCCTAATTGATCATCATTGTTGCAAATAGAACCCTAAGTTCTATTGCTCCATTATATCATCACTTAGGATGGTATCTAAGATTTCTTTATTTGTGAAAGTAATATTTTCTTTCTTTAGAGTATATATGTTAACACACAATTTGCAAATACTTTGATAAAGACTCTTCAAAGGATATGAGCAAGTGTTGAACTTGCCTTGTGATGGCAAGGTAGTGAAGTCTGATGCTTGCACTAGACCTTGAGCTTCTATGTCTACAAAAACATCATTATTGCCCGATAAGGACAATATTTAAAGAAGCAAAATGATTATGCAAAGTAATGTAATGCATCATTTAACTTGATATGCATTTTCCCCATTATAATAAAAATTATTTTTAATAATAAAGGATTTATAAATATTACTTTTTAATATTTATAGTATATATTGTATTTTTTTATTTTATTTTTCCATTTATTTGACTTTTATTGATTTAATAATTCTTTTAAGAATTATCACTTAAATATAAAAAAATGTTATTAAATATTTTTTTAGTATTTTTCTAAAATACTACATTATTAATATATAAGGAAAGTGATTTCTATTTATTTTTACCATCTTTCAAATTTTTTTTAAAATTCCATAAGGAATATATAAATTACAAATTCTTAATAAAATTTATATGTCTAAAATTTTATATCTTAATTTATTTGGAAAGTTTGGTTTATTGTGAATCTAGAAATATTTTATTTATAATTTTTGGACTTTTATTTTATTTTCTAGAAATAATTTAATATCAGGGGCATTTTGGCCTTTTCCTATTTATTAAAGCAGATTCTAAATGACTTGGGCTGGCCATTTGGGCTTTTTGGGCCCTTGTGGCCCAATGGGGCAGGGTCAAAACAATCACCCCGAAGGGTTTTCGGCCAACCCAGCCCACTCATTCGCTGTCTCCGCCCTCGAGCTCACCCCTCTCCTTCTCCTTCCTCGCCCCCGTGGTCAGTGATGTCTCCGCCGATGATTCCCGCCATTGTGGACCGCCCTAGATGCCGCCGTGGTGCAGGAAGAGGTTGTCGACTCCGCTCTTCCCTCCTATCCAACTAGATTTGGACATGGAGCTCTCCTGCGACAGATCGATGCCGTCCCGAACCCTAGGGTTTGGGGTTGGCGTTGATCCTGGCGCCACCGCTGCTGTCGTGCCCTGTGGTGATTCACCTCGCTCTAGGTGTGGCTATGGTCGCCGTCGTGGCGCTGTATGGGTCGCAGCGCCCCCTGGGGGTGCTCCCCGTGCCGCCATGGTCGTCGGCCACCTCTTCTTCCTCTTCTAGTCTCTAGCGAGGACCTTTGGTGAGTCATTCCTCTCCCCTCGTGCTCTCTGTACTAAGACGATCTATGCTAGATGTTGTCGGTAACCTTCCTGGTTACTGTCCTGTCCTGATTAGGGTTTTTTATTCTACTTAGGGTTCATACCCTGCTGTGGATTAGATACTGATGAATTGGATCATGTGTTGATTGTCCCTAAGCATGCTAAATGATTGTTAATTGTGGTTTTCTGCTTAAGATGAACTGTGGTGGTGCTAGTGTCTTATCAGATGATTATATTGATTAATTTTTGATGTGATTAGATGATCAAGTTGCTTTAGGAGCAATACTTGGGAATCTTGTGGTTTACTGCTTCACCACTGTCATTACTTGGTTAATGACAGTGAGTGTTGTGTGATGAAATCACTGTATTAACACATGTTGGCTTAAGAATTCAGATGTAGTTTGAGATCAAATGATTTCAAATAGTGAAGATATACATAGGTGACTATCTTGTTTATGATTCCTGTGTTTAAGAACAGGAAGATGATTTACAGTGGGTTGGTTGAATCTGTGAAGGTTGAATACTTAATCTGATTAATATAGAATTGTTCTTGTGACACCATCTTTGGATGGCACACAAGTTAGATTATATTTCATTGTTTGGGGTTGGTGCAAGCTTAAGATGAGTTTGGCTTTAAAGATAAGTAGAAAATTTCCTTTCTTAAATCCCTAAGACCAATGATGTTGGTCTGAGGTTTAGGGATTTAAGCTTTATCTAACTGATTCATATGGATGGTTCTGGTAGTGGTACCAGCTATCATTTCTTGAATCAAAGCTTGGAAAAATGATTGTAATCTCGATAACTTGCATAGATCCACATAATTAAATTCTAAGGTGCTACTGTTATCCTAGAGATGTGCCTAGAAGTTACATCTTAGCTATATTCATTCTGGAATTGAAATATAGCTTGATAGATAAATCAATGATGTTGTTCTGAGATTTAGTTGGATCCTTGTACTTTGTTGTTTGCCTTTAAAGTTTAAAAACCTCAATGATGGATTCACCCCACTTGGGTGCTTTCTGAGAGTTTAAATAATAGACAGATCATGTATGCTTGTCTAATCTTAGACAGATAGATCATTTGATGGTCTATTTACTCACCACTGTCACTTTATGTTGTGTTTGCTAGTGGTTGCCCTTGTGGTAGCTTGATCTGGTGATCCCCAGGTGTTTACAGTTCCTGGATTATTCTTGATCTAGTCTATCTCTCCTGATCCTGATGGCTTGACCTTGGTCTTGCTATCCACCTGATCTCCCCCTCCTTATGTCACCATCCTTTTGATGTGATCCTGGAATTTGGTTGGTTTGATCTAGCTTAGCTTTGGCTTGATGTAGCTGCTGGCTGTTGTGCTTGGTTTAGCTTCTGGCTGCTGTGTTTGGTGTGGAAGAGTAAAGGAATGATGTGGGGATTGGTTTTCCCACGGCTGTGTTGACAGTTTTGTTTGGTTGTGTTGCTGCTGTGGTGTTGACAGCACAGACCATGCAGTTTAGTGTGTGTGCTGCTTGTGTGCCTGCTGCACAAATGTGGATATGTTCGGAATTTTGAAAGTTACTTTCATCTTGTTACTTCTACCTGGCTGGTGAAACTTGCCCCTCTTTACTGTTATTTGCCTTCTGGCTTGAATTTATGAAAGATACATTCTTTCATATTGGTGAAATTTGCCCCTTTTATAAGATTACTCAATGATGAATCTTGATTAGTGCACTTCACTCACAAGTCTGAGAGTAATTCCATTTTAACCTTAACCTTCTTTATTTTTTGCAGGTACCAGACTTGGGAATTCAAGATTTTAGTTTAGGTTTTCTTCTTTATTTGTAGAATAACTGAAAGGATACAGATGACGCCTAAAGGGGGGGGGTGAATAGGCGATTAAAACTTTTCCTAGAGTGTCTCAACAAAGGCGGAATAAAACTAGTGTTTACTTTGTTAAGCACAACCTAGAACAACTAAGGTTCACCTATGTGCACCAACAACTTATGCTAAGCAATACAAGCAACAAAGTGATAGCAATATATATATTACTTCAAGCACAAATGCTATTGTGCATAAGAGCTCGGGTATAGAGATAACCGAGGCACGCGGGTACAACGATATTTTACCGAGTTCCTCCCAACATGGAGTACGTCTCGTTTGGAGAGGGGGTGGTATCAAACCACCAACGCCACAAAAGGCCTCCCTTATTCTTCGGTGAATCTCACCCCAACAAGATCGATCCACACTTCCACTATCAGTGCACTTGTCGGTGGCAACCGAACCTCTCACAAGGTTGGGGCACTTCTCCACAACTTAATTGGAGGCTCCCAACAAATGCCACCAAGGCCACAACGCCACCAAGGCCACAAAATCGTCTAGGGTTCCAAGAACCCAAGAGGGACAAGCTCCAATGAGTAACTCAAACCAAATCCTCCGAGGAGAACACAAACCAATGCACCAAATGCAAATGGCAAGAACATGTGGCATCCTGCAAAAACCACTACTAGAAAATCGCGTTGTTTTTGTGCATTGCATCGTCATCATCATGCATTGTTTGTCTGAACTATGTCGAAAAGCCTAGTTTTGCTTTGTACAAATACCCCTCTTTATTTTCAAATACAAAACCCCGATCGCATCGGAGATTTTATTTACCTAAAAACTGTTTGCAAAGTGGCCTTGTTTTAAAATAGACAAGACAAAACAAACACACATTTTAAATCAGCCCCCTCTAAATCCTATCCCCACCCAAATCTATCCTACCCACCAACCGCAGGCCGCCACCTCACCCTCTCACCCAATCTCTACCCCCCTGCCACCTCACCGATCCACCAGCCTCCCCCCTCTCTTTTCCACCCACAGCCTCTTACCCACTCTCTACCAACCGGGCCCCACCCCAACCGTCTAGCCCACCAACACTGCCCCACTGGCAGCCACCCCAACACTCACCCCGCCACCCCCCCACCCACGCCATCCTCCACTGTCTGGCCCGACCCGGGTCCCCACTGCCCGGCCGGCCCAAGACACACACCAACTCCGCGTGGCCCCACCCCCACCGACACCTCCCTCTCTGTTCTCCCCGCGCTCCCACCTCAGGCCAGAACCGTCAGCCCGCCACACCAGCCGCCCTCCCTCGGCCACCACCTTCCTCCCTCTAGCGCCTCGCGCCCACCGCCGTCCGCCGCCATGGTCGAGCCCAGCGCCGCGTCCCCAAGCTTCGCCCGGCTCGCTCGCCTCAGACGACCCTGCGCCACCCAGCGCTCTCGCCTCCGCGCTCGTGGCGTCACACACGTCTCCTCCTCCCTGCAATCCCCCGCCCATCCTCCCAGTACCGTCGCCTTGACCCGTCGCCAGAGCTCGCCTCAAGCCTGCCGCGCCTCCGACCGTCGCGTTCAGCGTCGCTGCCGCGTCCTCGACCTCCCGCCTCGGCCAGGCCCCACCTCGCCCACGACCCACCGCCTCGGCCGACCCGGTCCCCTTCCCGCTCCTCCACTGGCGTCTTGCCGTCTCTGAGCTCGGCCGTCTCGCGCCGCCCGCCAAAGCCGTCCCCTCCTCGAGCCACTGCCACCGTCCTCCGGGCGGCGGCCTGGCTGCCGTCTTGGTTGCACGTGCTCGACCGTGCCCAAGTCTGTCGCCCGCAGATCTGGCGACCACAGGGTCCCCGCGGCCTCCAAGACACGTCTTGGTGCTCGCAGATGACCGCGGTGACCTCATCACATCTTCCTCCTGGGTGCTTCCTGCCGCCTTGTACCAGGTTGTCCCAGCAGCTACACCCTCATGCTCTTGCCCCGGACACGGCGATGCCTCCCAAGATCTTCGACACGGAACTTCGAGTACTTGTTCGCCGGCTCACAGGAACCCGGTCCCGGAACCGAAGACCGCCGAACCCCAAGATCGCCTTCCCCGACCCAAAGGCGTCGAGATCCCGAGCCTCCGAAGACCGATCCGACAACGAACCCACCGGTACCTCGAGATCTTCCTCCCGGCGCCCGGAACCCGAACCCCTCGCCAAGATCTTCAGTGCCGAGACCCGAGTCCGACACCGACAACCAAAACCGCGGAACCGACAAGTTCGCCTACCGGACACCGTGCGACAAGATCATCTCTCGGACGCCAGTCGCCACCGAACGCAAGTACTCCCTCGGGGACGCCGAGTACTTCACCCCGGACACCGAGACCCCGGTGCGACAAGTACTTCTTCCCGGACGCCAAGACCGACCCGATACAACGGCCCGACAAGACCTTCGTGATGACAAGATCGACACCGACCAGGGCGAGCCCGATGCGCCCCCGACACCGAACCAAGTACTCCCTTCCGGACACCGAGTCCGCCGAGAACTCGGATGCGCCAAGATCTACCTCCTTCATCAGAGGACGAACCCGCCGAGACCGAACCCTAGATCCGAACCCCGAGACCGACCCCGAACCCCGGAACCCCAAGTTCGCCGAACCCTAATGTGTGAACCCCTTCCCGAAAACCCTATTTTATAACATAATATAACTTGTTGCATATTAAATTGTCATACTCGCATGCATATTTGTGTGGTTTGGGGGCCTTATGCCGATTCACCTAATAATTAAATATGGGGCCCATATGCGGGCAAATCTAGTCTTATATTGGCCTCATTTAAATTGGTGTAGCGAACCGAAGCCATGTTTGGTCTTGTTAATTCAACATTTAAGTTGCGGGGTAGTTAAACAACATGAACCGTTTAATTAATGTCGGGACCCCGGTTCCGCTTGATATGACCTAATTGCACCGCATATCTACCATGCCACACCTCATACATGCATCATGCTGATCTTCTGCCGTGGTATTAAATATTACATCCGGTGTTCCTTCTAGTGATTTGCTTCTTCGCGGATAAGGCCGTTGAGTTGATGTGAGCTTCGCCCCGATCTTCGGTTGGACCTTCAACAATGTTTTCAGGCGAGCATCTCCCCCCTTTTTTTACCTATCTTACTTTTCTAGTATTTTTTCCCTCCTGTTGATCTATTGCTATCTGTATTGCGTTGCTCTAGCTGTCGTACCCGTGATAGCCCTTGCAGCCCTATATTGCCTTGGACACATCCTATTACCTGTGGTTTGGTAGCTAGTTGGACCTGCGCGTCGTAGTCGCTTGCTCAAGTGCTGTTGCGTGTCGTCATGTACCACAGTTGTTGGAGTACTGCCGCCTGTTTGATGTTGGAGATGATCATGGCTTTATTTATCGTTCACTTTAATTCCTGTTTAACAACTAAAATTGAAGTAAGTAAGCAGAGGCATCGGTGGGTGATAGATATTATTTGGTTTCCGACCGCCCACTTGTGTCCCGTAGGACCCCGAGTACTTGATACCGGTTCCTTGATTTATCGCGCTATCCACATCCGGGAGGATTATGGGACCCCCCTGAGCCAGAGCTTGATTCCGTCTTATTTCTTGGGGCCACAAACTAGTTTGAGGTTTTATTTACTATCCTGTACTTATGCCATGCTACTGCTTTATTTACGATTGTGCGAGGAGCACTTTATCTTTAGGTAAGCGGAATGTTTTCATGTATCGACAAGCCCACCACACTTCGGGTTCCCATCGTTTACAGCCATTGACGCAAACCTTGAGTCCGTCTCGAGTCAGCTAACTTCTATGGTCTACTCAATGGGTGGCCTGAAATATTTCCGAATCCTGTGATTGCTTTGTCGTGAAGGCCTCGTTGGGTTTTGATTTGGTTTTTCCGAGGCTGATCGAGTGTGTGTTGCTATTTGTGCACCCCGGCCGGGTTAAAACTTTCTGAAAGCCGTGTCCGTGGTTATGGACGACTTGGAGAACAATATCTCGATCATAGACAAGCATAACTAAAGTAGTGCTATAAATTTGACTTTATAATGACTAGTAATCAGCTTCACTATAATGGAATGGCTAAATAATACTGCCCACAATTGCTTGTTTGGATTGTCGCTATGCCATTGTACTGACTAGTAAGTATTGCAAATACAACGGAATGGCTAATTAAAGTACCAACAAGCTTTGGGTTTTGGGTTTATCTCATGCTATCATGTCGATTAGTAATTGTTGCAACTACAACGGAATGATTAACTAAAGGCCCACCGCTTCTTTTATCCGGACGATTATCTAAACCGACTAGTAATTGTGCAACGATAATCGAATAAATAAAGCGCCACGGTGTGAGTTCCTCGGTTGACTTCCTCGTTTGGTCTCGAGGGGAAACACCAGGATGGGTTTGTTTGATGGTATTATCAGTTGGTTCGAATAGGTCTTTCTTACCCTCTCGATAGTCGCCACTGCATCGAGTCTCTATAGGTTGTTTAGGGCATCTTTGCCGCCTTGATCCACCATACCTATGTGGAGGTGGACGAATTCTAGCCTCGCTGTGTCTGGCCTCAAGATTAACGCTCCTCTTTTTCCTTTGCCCTTTGTAGGCACCCTTTTGTTTAAGCAGGTTTTGAGATCGACGTCGTTAGCGGTTACCCTTCCGCTTGGCACAGGCGGTTATGGACGCCATTGGTTATTCTTGGGGCTCTTAGCCCCATTTGCATCTTGTCCGTAGTCGGACGCTCTATCATTTTCAAGGTGATTTGGATCTTTGTATATTATATCTGTATTCTTGACTCATGGAGTCGTGTTGTATATATATATCTGTTCTGTGGGTCCCATCGAGGACTGTTGTGTAATGTTATTACTTCGTTTTCCACCCGCACGAAAGTGCCTGGTGGGCACCTTTGAATCGTTTCTATGCGGGTTTGGCGGGAATCGCTAAAACTTGCATAGGTCCGATTCTGAGGGTGTTACAGAACACCACAAAGGTGTTCAAATCATTCTCTCCCAAATTCCACCAAAGATACAAAAGCTTATGGGGGAATAAAAGAGGAAGAACAATGGAGGAAATCCACAAAAGACTCCAAGATCTAGATCCCAATATGTTCCCCTCACTTAGAGGAGAGATTGATTGATGGGATTGTAGATCTAGATCTCCTCTTTCAAATCCCTCAATAATATGCAAGAATCATCGGAGGGAATGAGAGAAAGCAAGCTCAAGAAGGTCAACAATGGAGGGGAAAACTTGTAAGAATGGTTAAGGAACCATTGGGGAAGAAGGCCCCTTATATAGGTCTCTCCAAAATCCAACTGTTGCAGCCTAAAAACGCGATTCCCGGTACTACCGGACTTTTTCCCGGTACTACCGGACTTTCCCGGCACTAACGGACATTCCCTGGGGTTCCTGAGGCACCAAACGCATTTTTCTCTGTGCTCCTCGGTACCAAAATGCGGTACTACCGGACCCCGGTACTACCGGATCCTGGTCCGATACTACCGGTCATCACAGAACGAAAACGGCCATAACTTTTGCATCCGGACTCCGATTTCGATGATCTTGGGCTCATTTCGAAGAAGACAACAACCTCTACAAGATCATGCAAAGAAACATCATAGTCCAGCAACGGAGTATAGATCCAAATGACAAAGTAAAAAACCTTCTGCCGTGCTAGGTACTAAAATGCGGTACTACCGCATTTTGGTACCTAGGAGGGCAGTGGCATTTGGCAACTTGCCAAAACCTACTGCCGTGCTAGGTACTAAAATGCGGTACTACCGCATTTTGGTACCTAGGAAAATTCAAACCTCTATAATTTTTGATTGGTAACTCCGATCGACCCGATTCCAATTGCGTTGGAAAAAGGACGACATGAGCTACCCTATGAAAGGTGAAAATATTGGTTATCACCAAGTTAGAATGTATCATGTATAATAATGTGATATACCTCACTTGGTGAGAAACCGAAAAGCTGCCAAGGTCAAACTCGCAACAAGATACAAACGGAAGATCTGATTTTGATGAACAAGAGCTTGTTATGGAGATTACCACAAGCTCTATATCCTCACATGGATAAGACCAAATGACAACCAAATATGATGATGCAAATATGCAAAGGTTTGAGCTCTCTCCGAACAAAGTGAACGAGTTCATTCGAGAGCCCCTCTTGATAGTACGGCTATCTATCCTAAACCCGGTCTCCTACTAACAATATGAGACTGGCAAAAGGGAAAACCTATCAAGATTATACCTTTGCCTTGAGCATTCCACTTGAGCTTGATGTATACGATCTTGCCCTTCTCAAGATGTAACGCCTTTCTTAATTCCTCATCATCGATCCATGATCACCGGGAATGGCAAGCATCAAACATGAGATCTTCTATAGATGGTGCATTTTGAGCTTGCACAACACATCTTCTTCTCATTTTCATCGACCTTGAAGCCAACACATGCTCCAAGCGATGCTAATGGACAAATCCTACAAGTATAACTTAATACACATAATAGTCCATAAAGATTGTCATTAATTACCAAAACCACACATGGGGGCCCACATGTTCTTTCAATCTCCCCCATTTTGGTAATTGATGACAATCCCTTTAAGAGGGTTTATATAAGGAATCTTAATGAACAAAATGGTAACACCAATATCAAATACTACATAAGTATGTTATATTGGTACCACCACCATATATAGAGCAAACTCCCCCACAATCTATGCAAGTGTGATGAACTTGAATTTCATTGCATATATTACCAATCATTATTATTGGTGGAGTTTCCTCTATATATACCACATGCTAAGCAACAACAAAGATGCAAGAGCATGAAAGGCAAATGCTTATAAAAAAACTCAAAGCATAAACCATTTCCCTTAAACCCTCTAAAACTTCTCCCCCATTGGCATCAATTGCCGAAATGGGTGACAAGTTCTAGAAGGCAAATATAGTAATATTTCCTCCAAAGATGTGCATTCGCACATATCCAATGATTAATACTTGGGAGGGAGTAGAACTATATCGAAGACCCGGAGATTTCCAAAGGAATAAAATAAAACGACGCATCACAAATGACGCAAGCAATCGCAAGATATGACAAACCAATTTGAAAACAACAAATGAGTCCAAATGGAAACCACAAGATATTATGATACAAGTAGATGAGTGTTTTAAATAACAAATTGAGAAGCTCCCCAAGATTTGTGCAAACTTTAAAATAGTTGCATTTCAATACAAATTGCAAAAATATGGATACATCGCTCCCCCATAAGCATTTAAAACTCATCAAATGAAAGATCAAATAAATGCTTAAATAAAATAGAGAAGTTCCCCAAGATTTGTGCACACTTTAGAATCGTTGTATTTCAATACAAAAATGCACAAATATGGAATCCTCACTTCTCCATAAACATTTAAGGCACAATAAATGAGAAATAAGACAAATGAGCATTATTAAATGAATTAGATGAGCTCCCCAAAGATAATGCACTAATTAAATAATTGTATTTGGGAACAAGGTGCATAATCATGGAATCCTCACTCATCCAAGTTTATTTAACAATGCAAGGCATGAGAGAACAAATATGAGTGCCCAAATATGCAAACAAGAGGAACTAACACTCATAGGAAATTAAATTTGGATGCCACTGAAGAATCAAAAGGAATAGAAAGGTGGTCTCCAAGGATTAAAAATCAACTAAAATTATATTCTCATATGTGTATATGTCTATAAGTGGAAAACATCACAGAGACATATGCCAACAAATAAATATGCACACATAAAGAAGATATACAAGAAGGCATATGAAAAGCAAAAATGAAGTCATAATATATACCAATAAGATTTTTGCTTCAAAGCATGGCCAAAGGCTCAAATCTATCTTATTGTACATTAATGAACTTCAAACACCAACACACTACATATATTACAACTATCACCAAGGGAAAAAGGAAAATGTTGGAATATATGGAGAAAGGCAACAAGTATCACTAAAACTAGCAAAATCTCACTATTGCACATCATAGAAGTTGAGGAAAGGATGGGCAATAAAATTTATAGATTGACATATTTGGGATTGGTGGATCATATGCATGATTTTGTATAGTCCCAAATAAATGCACTCATCTCAACTTATACACATTTACAATAGAGAGTTATCTTAAAACCAAGGCTAGAACCACACAAATACAACTACAACAATTCATGCGAAGATGCAACCTACAAAAGGTTGGAAACAAGATAAATATGCATGAGAAAGAGATACTTGTTACCGAGATATAATTGGTAGGATGTAGAGGATATGAATTCATTGATCATCCTATAGCTTGCCTCCAATTTTCATTAACGCACCACTTCTTCAAGATTGATAGACAAGCATCCAATATATCTCCAATGTACCTATAACATATTTAAGTATAAAAATGGTCCCCAAACTTATTGGGTCCAAAGTAGTTAGTGCAACTACAATACATAGGTGAGACTCCACATAATTATGTGCATATTGATATGAATTTGAATTTTATGCACAACTTAGCCGATCGGATTTGGTGGATTTTCCCCTATATATTGGATCAAAGAAAGCAAGCATGCCATGATATAAATATATAGTAAATATGCATGCATAAAGCTTTCAAGAACCAAAAATAAGATACAATTTGAACAAAAACACCAAGTAAATCGAGATTGCACACACAAGAGTGTGACACGAAAAACGATGTCCAAATTATATCAAAGAACCAATTCAACACATGAAATATCACAAATTCAACAAATGAACTAGGCAAAAGCCAAAGAGCAAAAGATATATAAAAACACAAATACTCAAGGATTTATCTCATTCTAAAATTGGACAAAACATGACACAAGGAATGAGACAAAACCAACTCCCAAAAAGAGCAAGGTTCCAACAAGAAACCAAACTCCCCAAATTTTTCATGATGGCACAAAATACCAAAACGAAAAGATTGAGCATACAAGCACATAAAACTCGATATGGATGAAACAAAGAAGCATAAAAGGATTGTTCTAGATAATATAGGAGAGCTCACCCATAAGTAGTACATTAAATAGAATTTTTGCTTTTGAATGCAAAATGCACACAAATGAGATCATCACTACTACCTACATTAAATAAAACACAAGAGGATACCAATAAAAATAAAAGGATCCAAAAGTAGCAAGGAATACATGGGAGCACACAAAACATTTACTTGGTCAAAGATAGGACAATATTAAGCAAAGGCCAAAGTGAATATGATCAATAAAGTCTACCATAAATTTGGTACTAATTGTCCAAGGACAAGAAGAATTGAGAACAATCTTCCCTAGGTAGTTCATACGGATATCCAAGATCATATTCACACAAAGAAGCATGTAACAAAGTATACAAATTAAGTTTGATGCTTCGAAAGAGATTCTTGGTAGCTTCCAATAGTCACACAATCATAGTGATTAGAGTGACTTGAAGCAAATGGTTTCCATGAGAATATAGAGATCTAAATATGAGGAAACACATACCAAGAAACACTCTCATATACAAGATCCAAAATATGATCAACAACAACATTCAAGAAAATTGGAACTTGTATGAGCAAATGTGTCACATAGGTGCTAGATAATTATCAATATCAATTCTAAGTGACACAACCTCGAATATTCACATTTTCTAGGATTGTAATATGCACTAAGCATATGACTCCCCCATAATGTGATACTACCATAAAACCAACACGAGGCAAAATGATACAAATAGAGATAATTAATGGACATTATAAAATTTAATTTCTCATGAGAATTATACCACACAGAGACTAGACAATGATCCAATATAAATACTAGGTGGTATTCCTCATGTACACACAATTTTTAGGATTGTGGAATGCCCAAGCATAACACTCCCCCAAAATGGTATAGTCCATTAATCTCTCACAAGAGCCAAATAAGATATCAAATATAATCAATTAAGGCTCTAATACAAGAAACACACATACATGGTGTGCCACCTAATCATATACAAATATATTTGATATCTCAAGATAATTAAGTGTAAAGCACAACATGTAAAAAAAGCATGGAAGATACAAAACCAACACATGCACAAGGGGCGAGTAACTTTCAATGTAATGAGTTAAGCATATGTTACCGCAAGGAGTAACTTTCAATGTAATGAGGGGCAGTACTACGCGTCCCCCGGGGGATAAAAATTTCTGATCCCCCGGGTCCTCTTGCTGACGCGTGTCCACCTAAATCCCCTTTTGCTACACTCAGACCAACATTTGCTACATACGCCCCGCTTTTGCTACATCAGAGCGTAAAACGGTTTGACCCAGAAATAGAAAAACAGATTGAACCTCGTCGGAGAGTTCGCCGGAGACCTCGCCGGAGACCTCGCCAGAGACCATGTAGCAAATTTTTTTAACTAATGTAGCAAAATCGACTTTGCCGGAGAATCGCCAGAGACGTCGCCGGATACCTCGTAGCAAGAAGTTTGTGCTATTGTAGCAAAATCATAAAACATATGTAGCAATATAATTATGTTAATGTAGCAAAAGTCGACTTCGTCGGAGCAAAAACTTGTAAGAAAAAAATTCAATGTAGCAGCGCCGCTCGCCGCAGGTAGCAACACCAGAACCCGTATGTAGCAGGACCGGTCACCATGTGTAGCAGAGCCTCTCGCCGAAGGTAGCACCACCGCTCACCGCAGGGTAGCAACGACTGTCTCCATATGTAGCAACACCAGAAGTTGTATGTAGCATATTTGGTCATGGTGTGTAGCAAAATATATATGAATAATTAGCAAAATTAATATGCTAAAGTAGCAAAACGTTTTTTTTACACGACGTAGCAAAACGTTAGTAGCACTTTGAGACACCAAAAATAGCAGAGCGCCGATGTAGCAGAGCGCTGCGTCTCTGTAGCAGACAACCGCCATAGCTTGTAGCAACTCTGCCGGTCGTCTGTAACGTTGTCGCCTTAAGTAACTTCGTGACGGTCGTCGACGCCGTCGCCGGAGATGGAGGTTGGACGTCTCGGTCCTCGACACCGGAGACGGAGATGGAGGCCGGCCATGGCGGTCGTCGATGCCGGAGACGAAGATGAAGGCCCGGCCAGAGCTCTGTTGGCCGGAGCTCGCAGGAACCGTGGCGGGGCGGAGGATGGCGTGAGGCGCACAAGCTCGCTGGCCGGAGCTTGCTGCAGACGGAGGATGGCGTGGTCATGGTGGCGCGGCGGCTGGAGGTGGCGCGGCCGAGAGCGGCTAGAGGCGCCATTTGAGGCGTCGCGGTTGGGAGCTGCTGTAGCGGCACATCGACGGATCTGATCTGCAGGCAATGGTTCATGCGGAGGAAGTTGGATTGTTTGGTGGGCCCAGGTACGACGCGAACAACGGACCGGTCACGCGTTAAGCGACCCGGGGGATGGAATCGCGCAATCCCCCGGGGGAGTAGTATCATTTTCCTTGGAAATATAATATAATCATGATAATACAAATGGCTTGGCTTGACAATAATAATTGACGAAGATCTCTCAATTCTTCATAATGTAGCCAAGACTCCAATGCCCTCCAAATAACACCTATTGATCAAGTTTTTGCTTGTTGGTCCCCAACCAAGTTGGGTCCTAAGAAGTTAGTCACAATAGGCTTGGCAACCCAAATGGTTCTTTTCTTGAACCCACATTGAGCACCAACAAATTTGGCAAACACATTGCCAACCTCATCCTTACAAAGAGAATAAACACCATCAATAATGATAGAGTTGTATGAGGAGATACCAATAGTGCATGAGGAAGAAATGTGCCCCTTCTCACGACATATGTAGCAAGTTCTACTCTTGCCATCTTTCTTCTTAGGTGAAGCCACGACTCGAGGAAGAGCTCGAGTAGTCCTCTTAGGAAGAGGCCCGTCGATGACTTGAGGTGGAGCTTGAGGCCGCTTCCCTTGTTGCTTCACACTAAGAGGCTTTTTCTTCAATGGGCAAGATCTAACATGGTGCCATTCTTCCTTGCACTTGAATCAAACAATGTTGGCCGGATTCTTGACTTGATCTTGGCCATTCTTCTTTTTCTCCTTGTGCTTCAACTTGATACTGGACTTGTTATTGACATTGGAGTTGAATCCAAGCCCACTCTTGTCATTGGGGGATTTTTGCACACTCGATATTTTATTGAGTGCGGCCTTCCCTTGATGACCCCTTTTCAAGTCATTCTTCAAAGAAGTGAGTTGAGCCTTGAGCTCTTTGATTTCCTCTACATGGTTAGTTTCAACAAAAGTACTAGAGGAAGTAGATGATACATTGTTAGAGCAACAAGGCACGTAATGTAATTCATCACGAGATATATCATGGTTGTGAGAGGATGAATTACAAGGACTAGCACATGGAAATATAACATTTGGAGTAGATGTAGTGCTAATGTCCACATGAGGCCCACTAGATGTTACCTTTGACACGATGGCCTCATGAGCTAACTTTAGCCTACCATGGGAGACTAGAAGATCCTCATGCGAGCTTGAGAGCTTAACATGACTTTCTTCTAATTTCCCGTAGTTGCTAGTTATCAAAGCAAGTTGAGCCTTTAGCTCAACATTCTCCTTCAAAATAGATGCTTCACAAGAAATAGAGTTAGTAGCACAAGCATCATTATTATTAGCAAGAGGTGAGGGAAACTTGTCAAGCTCTTTTGGATATGAAGCTTTAAGTTGCTCATGCGACTCAGTGAGTTTTATGAGCTCCCTCTTAACGACCCGAGAGCCATTTTTTAGGTGCTCAAAATCCTCAAGGAGTTTAGCATAAGCAACTTGAGTCTCATCATTTTTACTTTTGAGATCACTTACCAACTCAAGATCTCTATCATGAGATTCCTTTACTCTAGATAGCTCTAAAGCAAAGGTCTCCTCAAGATATTCCTTAGTGGTTTGTTCCTCTTCAAGAGCTTTATTTAGGTTTGCAATTATATTAGCATACTCACGCTCAAGACTACACATTTTATCAACGTTGTTATCATGCACCTCAATTTGTGTTTCTAACTTATCAATATGTTCTTTGCTCTTAATAGCAGAGTCCAAGACTTCAACAAAGTTAGAGCAAGCAATATCCTTTTTAACAAGGGCAAGATAAACAATCTCACCCTTTTCATATAAATCATCAATATCAATCTCTTCTTCCACATTATCCACATCCTCCTCATCACAAGAGGTAATGGGTTCCAAAGTAGGGGTTACCTTATAATCCCTAGCCATAAGGCATTTGTGGCTTCATTCAAAACCATGTATTGGCCCATAGAATCTTTGGTTTCCTCTACATGGTTAGCATCACAAGCACTAGAGGAGATGGAAGCATTTTTATCATGGCAACAAGACAACACAAGCATATCATCATGAGATTTATCCAAGTCATTTCTACATGATATGCAAGGACTATTAACACAAGCATGTAAGAAGTTTGTAGTGCTAGAAGTGTTAAAGTCCAAAGATAGATCATTGCAACTAGATAGAGATGAGGGATTACAAATAGTAAGCACACTATCCAAATTGTAATTTCTATCACCACTCACCATATCATTACCTAGTGAAAGGTCACATGTTGGTGAAGTGGTAGAGGATGAGAACTCATCTCGACCGGAAGTGGAAGCAACACAATCATACTCAATAATGTTGGACAAAACATATTTATCTTGAAGTTTTGTCCATAACTCATGAGCGCTCCAAAAAGGAATGATTGAAGAGGTAACTAATAGCTCAAAGCATTAACAAGCACATTAGAAGCTTGAGCATCGAGATATAAGTTTTTCTCATCCTCACAAGATAGATTTTTGAAATCCATAGGAGGAGAAAAACCTATATCTACAATACGCTCCAAATTTGGGTCCATGTCCCGAAAATGAATGAGCATGCGATTTTTCCATATATCATAATTTGTGCCATCGAATGTGAACATGTCATTGTGCACTAATACTCTAGCCAACATCTTTACTCTCAAGGCGGTGAAGCCTAAAATGAGAGACCGGGCTCTGATACCAATTGAAAGGATACAGATGTCGCCTAGAGGGGGGGGGGTGAATAGGCGATTAAAACTTTTCCTAGAGTGTCTCAAAAAAGGCGGAATAAAACTAGTGTCTACTTTGTTAAGCACAACCTAGAACAACTAAGGTTCACCTATGTGCACCAACAACTTATGCTAAGCAATACAAGAAACAAAGTGATAGCAAGATATATATTACTTCAAGCACGAAGGCTATCACAATGTAAAGTGCATAAGTAAAGAGCTCGGGTATAGAGATAACCGAGGCACGCAGGTACAACGATATTTTACCGAGTTCCTCCCAACATGGAGTACGTCTCGTTTGGAGAGGGGGTGGTATCAAACCACCAACGCCACAAAAGGCCTCCCTTATTCTCCGGTGAATCTCACCCCAACAAGATCGATCCACACTTCCACTATCGGTGCACTTGTCGGTGGCAACCGGAACCTCTCACAAGGTTGGGGCACTTCTCCACAACTTAATTGGAGGCTCCCAACAGACGCCACCAAGGACACAACGCCACCAAGGCCACAAAACCGTCTAGGGTTCCAAGAACCCAAGAGGTACAAGCTCCAATGAGTAACTCAAACCAAATCCTCCGAGGAGAACACAAACCGATGCACCAAATGCAAATGGCAAGAACACCACAAAGGTGTTCAAATCATTCTCTCCCAAATTCCACCAAAGCTACAAAAGCTTATGGGGAATAAGAGAGGAAGAACATGGAGGAAATCCACAAAAGACTCCAAGATCTAGATCCCAATATGTTCCCCTTACTTAGAGGAGAGATTGATTGGTGCGATTGTAGATTTAGATCTCCTCTTTCAAATCCCTCAAGAATATGCAAGAATCATCGGAGGGATTGAGAGAAAGCAATATCAAGAAGGTCAACAATGGAGGGGAAAACTTGCAAGAATGGTTAAGGAACCATTGGGGAAGAAGGCCCCTTATATAGGTCCCTCCAAAATCCAACCGTTGCAGCCTAAAAACGCGATTACCGGTACTACCGGACTTTTTCCCGGTACTACCGGACTTTCCCGGCACTAACGGACATTCCCTGGGGTTCCTGAGGCACCAAACGCATTTTTCTCTATGCTCCTCGGTACCAAAATGCGGTACTACCGGACACCGGTACTACCGGATCCTGGTCCGATACTACCGGTCATCACAGAACGAAAACGGCCATAACTTTTGCATCCGGACTCCGATTTCAATGATCTTGGGCTCGTTTCGAAGAGGACAACAACCTCTACAAGATCATGCAAAGAAACATATAGTACAACAAGGGAGTATGGATCCAAATGACAAAGTAAAAAACCTTCTGCCGTGCTAGGTACTAAAATGCGGTACTACCGCATTTTGGTACCTAGGAGGGCAGTGGCATTTGGCAACTTGCCAAAACCTACTGCCGCGCTAGGTACTAAAATGCGGTACTACCACATTTTGGTACCTAGGAAAATTCAAACCTCTATAATTTTTGATTGGTAACTCCGATCGACCCGATTCCAATTGAGTTGGAAAAAGGACGACATGAGCTACCCTATGAAAGGTGAAAAAATATTGGTTATCACCAAGTTAGAATGTATCATGTATAATAATGTGAGATACCTCACTTGGTGAGAAACCAAAAAGCCGCCAAGATCAAAATCGCAACAAGATACAAACGGAAGATCTGATTTTGATGAACAAGAGCTTGTTATGGAGATTACCACAAGCTCTATATCCTCACATGGATAAGACCAAATAACAACCAAATATGATGATGCAAATATGCAAAGGTTTGAGCTCTCTCCGAACAAAGTGAACGAGTTACTCATTCGAGAGCCCCTCTTGATAGTACGGCTATCTATCCTAAACTCGGTCTCCTACTAACAATATGAGACTGGCAAAAGGGAAAACCTATCAAGATTATACCTTTTCCTTGAGCATTCCACTTGAGCTTGATGTATACGATCTTGCCCTTCTCAAGATGTAACACCTTTCTTAATTCCTCATCATCGATCCATGATCACCGGGAATGGAAAGCATCAAACATGAGATCTTCTATAGATGGTGCATTTTGAGCTTGCACAACACATCTTCTTCTCATTTTCATCGACCTTGAAGCCAACACATGCTCCAAGCGATGCTAATGGACAAATCCTACAAGTATAACTTAATACACACAATAGTCCATAAAGATTGTCATTGATTACCAAAACCACACATGGGGCCCACATGTTCTTTCAATAACCCTATGTAAACTTCTTCATTCTTTTGTAATTTTACTTCTATTCTTTTGTAATCTAAATTTTATTATTTTGTAATAAATATTATACTATGATCAATAAAGAAATATTATTCTTTATTTATTTATTATTGTAAGAATTGTGAATGATTCCCATAAGTTACATTTTTTGTAACTTATTTATTTAATGAAAATATAAAATGGAGATTCTTATTCTTAATTACCTTCTTTATATAAAGTTTGAGTTATTATTGGTTAACTCTTAATTGAATCAAATATTCAAACATTATTCAAAATTCTTTTGAATTACAATTCAAACACTCAAGTTCTAAATTCAAATTTCATTTCCCCAAAACACATAAATCCACAAAGATCATATCAAAGTCTATCACAATCATCCTTCAAGACTAAACCTATTCTCAAAGCATGAAAGAAACCTTGATCACTTTAGGTTTTTATTTGGCGAAAATTTTACCTACATTTTCACAGATTGATGCATGCAACATTCCAAATTCCTAAATCTACCCTTCGTTAGTTCCTAAATGCTAGGATGTTACATACTTCCCCCCTTAAATTAAACTTCGTCTCGAAGTTTGTTGAGATGTACCTGAATAGTTCTGGATAGGTTTTTCTTAAATCCTCTTCTTTCTCCCACGTGGCTTCCCTTTCAGGGTGATGTTCCCATTGTACTTTGCAATATTTAATTGCTCTATTCCTCAACCTTTTCCAGTTTTCTTCCAAAAATTTATAGGGCTTTTCAACATAGGTTAAGTTTGCTTGCAGTTCTATCTCCTGATGTGTGATTGCATCATCCGGAACTTTCAAACATTTACGAAGTTGTGACACATGGAAAACATTATGCACTCGAGCCAATCTTGATGGTAACTCTAAAGCATAAGCTATAGTTATGTTCTGAATCAATATCTTGAATGGTCCGATGTATCTTGGACTCAATTTTCCTTTAACTCCGAACCTTTTCACTCCTTTCATTGGACTTACTTTTAAGTATACAATGTATCCCACTTCTGGATGCTATGATCTTCGACTTTGATCGGCATAACTTTTCTGCCTACTCTGGGCTATTTTTAGTCTATCCCTTATCTTATCAATGATATCTTGTCTTTCCTTGATATAATCTGGCGCAAATTCTTTGCTGCTTCTAGGCTCATACCAACATATTGGTGATCTACACTTCCTTCCATACAGAACATGATATGGAGCTGCCTTCAGACTACTCTAATAGCTATTATTGTAGGAAAATTCTGCCAATGGTAGATGATCTTCCCATGTACCTCCAAAATCTAATGCACAAGCTCTTAACATGTCTTGTAGTATCTGATTTGTTCTCTCTGTTTGACCTCCTGTCTCAGGATGATAGGATGTGCTGAAATCTAACTTTGAACCAAGTGCTTCATGCAATTGCTTCCAAAATGCCGAAGTAAACACTGATCCCCTATCGGTTACGATCTTTTTGGGTACTCCATGCTTACTTACTATCTCTTTGATGTAAACTTCAACTAACTTCTCGGCATTATCTTTTTGATTTACCGGAATAAAATGTGCACTTTTTGTGAGTCTGTCCATAATAACCCATATCATATCCTTCCGTTTAGGTGTCATAAGCAATCCTGTGATGAAGTCCATACCTATTTCCTCCCACTTCCACTCGGGAATTTCTAAAGGTTGTAATGGTCCTGCTAGACTTTGATGTTCAGCCTTAACCCTTTGGCAAATATGACATTCTGATACATATTTAGCAATGTCCCTTTTCATGTTATTCCACCAGAATAGTTATTTCAAATCCATATACATCTTGGTACTTCCTGGATGTATAGAGTACGGTGTTTCATGTGCTTCTCTGAGTATGACATCACGAATCTCAGTCACATCTAGAACACAAAGACGGTCTTGAAACCATAAAGACTCATACTCTCCAAGGCGAAAAACTGATTTTTGCCCTTGAGATATACTCCGAATTTCCTCAGCAATAAAAGGATCTTCTGTTTGATGTCTGAAAATCTCTTGCTTAAGATCACTGTCCTGCTCTGCAACTACTTGAATAGTAGCTAATCCTCCAAGAACCTCTGTTCTAATGAATTGAAGTTCTAATCTTTCCAAATCCATTTGTAACTCTTTTGGTAGCTCCCTATTGCTAGGCTGAATATCTGCACTCTTTCTGCTTAAGGCATCAGCTACAACATTTTCTTTCCCTGGAGTATAGTTGATTGTTAAATCATAATATTTGATTAGTTCCAACCAACGCTTCTGTCTCATATTCAATTCCTTTTGAGTGAAGAAATATTTAAGACTTTTATGGTCAGTGTATAATTTACATCTAGCTCCATAAAGAAAATGCCTCCATCCTTTTAGCGCAAAAACTACTGCTGCTAACTCTAAATCATAAGTTGGATAGTTGACTTCATGTAGTTTCAGTTGTCTTGAACCATAAGAAATGAATTTCCTATCTTGCATTAACACACAACCTAGACCTTCTTTAAATGCATCACAGTATACTGTAAAGTCTTTCCCTATTTCAGGAACTGCTAAGATTGGAGCTGTGGTTAACCTAGTCTTCAACTCCTGAAAACTTGCTTCACACTTCTCATCCCAATTGAATGATGTATTCTTTCTTAACAATTTGGTCATTGGTCCGGCTATTTTGGAGAAACCTTCAATGAATATCCGATAATAACCAGCCATTCCTAAGAAACCTCGAATTTGCTTCACATTGGTCGGTGCAGTCCACTCTAGTACTGACTGAACCTTAGATGGATTTACAGCAATTCCATCTTTACTGATCACATGACCGAGGAATTCTACCTCATCTAGCCAAAAATCACACTTACTAAACTTAGCATAAAGTTTGTGTTCCCTTAGAGTCTGCAATGCTCTTCTCAAATGATCAGCATGTTCTTCCTTATCCTTGGAATATATCAGAATATCATCAATAAAGACTATGACGAACTTGTCCAAATATGGAATGAAGATCTTGTTCATCAGATTCATGAATATTGCTGGTGCATTGGTCAAACCAAATGGTACTACTAGATACTCATGGTGTCCATATCTTGAGACAAATGCTGTCTTTGGAACATCTTCCGGTTTGATTTTTATTTGATGGTATCCAGATCTTAAATCGATCTTTGAGAATACTCCGGCTCCTTTCACTTGATCAAACAAATCTTTAATTCTTGGTAAAGGATACTTATTCTTGAAAGTAACGTTGTTCAGATTTCTATAATCTCCACACATCCTTCTTCCACCATCTCTCTTATCCACAAAGATTACTGGTGTTCCCCATGGAGATACACTTTCCTGAATAAATCCTTTTCTGGCTAACTCATCAATTTGCTCTCTGAGTTCTTTTAACTCTTTGGGTCCCATTTTATATGGTGCTTGAGCTATTGGTGCAGTACCAGGAATTAGATCAATAGGGAACTATGTCTCCCAGTCTGGTGGCATTCCTGGTAGCTCTGCTGGAAAAACATCTTGAAATTCATTTACTATAAGAATATCTTCCAATTTGACCTCTTTCATCGCGTTCATCTGCAGATCCACCATAATGTGACTGTGCTTATCTGCTTGGTACACTATCCTTGCTCCACTTGGAGTTTTGATTGAGAGAGTTTTCTCCTCACAATTTATCTAAGCTTCGTGTTCCATCATCCAATCCATTCCCAGCACTACTGCAATTCCCTTCAAAGGGATCACATAAAGGTCTGCGAAGTATGTGCAACCACAGATCGAGATAACCTGATCTTGTTTTATGTGGCGTATAATCACATTTCCCCCTGCCGTAACTACGGTCATAGGGCTTTCTAACTTTGCCCTTATAATCCCGAACTTATCACAAAATTCTTCAGAAATGAATGAAGTAGTTGCACCATTACCAAATAGAACTTTGCCGGGATTGGTAAGGATATTGAGCGTACCTATCACTGCATGCTCTGAATTATCCACCTCCTCGAGGGTTGCACAATTCAGTTTCCCGGTAGGTCGGTTCCTCTTGCCATTGTTGTTCTTGCCATTATTTCCTCCTTTATTGGGCTGTCCATTTCCTCCACTGGCTTGTCCTCCTCCCTTGGTAGGCCAACCTCCTGGTGGTTTGCTCGGACAATCGGGCTTGATATGCCCCTTCTGACCACAACCGTAACAGATCACTACAGGCTTTTTGCATTCCCTCTGGAAATTCCCTGGAATTCCACAATTGTTACAAATAACATTCCTTCTCGGATTGGATTGATTTCCACCACTGCCCTTGTTATTGTTATTGTTGTTGTTGCCATAGTTCCTGTTCTGAGGTTTGAACTCCAGGTTGGGTTTAGGTTTGCTTGCCTGAATTCTCTTGGTTTCCTTCTTGTCGTTCTTCCTCCTATCCTCTTGGACATTCTTATAATCATCTTCAAAGGTAATGGCTGCATCCAGCAACTGCTGATAAGTTTGCTTATTAGCTAACCTTAGCTGCATTTTCACAAATGGGTTTAACCCAGGCAGAAAATGTTTCTTCAGTTTCTCTTTAGTGTTAACATCCTCCTCAACATAATGAGACAATTGATTAAACTCCCGGATGTACTTCATGACACTAGTATATCCCTGCTAAAGCTCCTCAAATTCTCCCCGCTTCAACTCCATAACACTTTTCGGAACATGATATTCATGGAATCTCTGCTTAAACTCCTCCCAGGTGAAGTCCCTTCATGGTTGTTGCATAGCCAACTGATTCTCCCACCATGATGCTGCAGGTCCAGTCAGAAGATGAGTTGCATACCTCAATTTCTCCTCATCATTGCCACCTACAGTTTTCAGCTTCCTTTCTGTATCTTCTAGCCAATCCTCTTCATCCATTGGTTCAGGAGCTGACGCAAAAGGTAACGGCCTTGCATTCTGGAAGTCAGATAGACTCACTCCTCCACCTTCAGGTGCCCTCTGATTTACTCATCCCAGCAAATCTTCCATGAACTTGTTCTGGGTCTCTTGCATCATTTGCATGCACTGCATAAAGTTCTGCTCCATTAACGGCCTCATTGGTGGTGGTGGTGGCAATGCTCCCCGATTTGCTGCATCTGCATCAGCCTTCTCCTTGGCCTCTCGCTCCATCCGCTGCTGCTTAGTTTCGATTTCTACACCCGTATCCATGACCCTCTAGTCCTACAACATAAAGCGAATACTTATAATTACATCATGCACATGTGTTCTGAGCTCGACTTTACACACAGAACTAGTCACACAATGACGATCCAAATATGCATTTCACATATTATACATAATATCATAATAATACAAAGTCATTACAACATATACCATATAGGTATAATCACAAAACTACCTTATTCATCTAACTATCTTATTTCTTCGAGTACAATACATGGTACTTAACATCGCTACATATCTGCCTACTTCTAGTAGTAACTACGTTCATCATACATGCCTGATGTCCAACTGTGATGACGTGTTGTTCATCGCACAGTTTGTGGAACAAATGGCCTTACAGAAGGAACATACTCTATATCTGAAGTGTCAGGACTTGAGTTATTACTCAATCTAAGCGCATTGACTCCCTCCAGCTCAGCTGAAAAGTCTTCAGAAACATATTCAATATTATCTCCCGCTTGCATCTCCTGAGCTTCATTCCTTGAGTTGTCAACAGGATACGCAGATCATGTTGCTTCCTAGGTGCTCCTTTCGGCAAGATAGTTAAACACTGGATAATGTATATTCCTTGGGTTTTGAGAAGATGTTGATGATTCAAACACTCTCTCCTCAGGATCTTCTTCTTCATCCTTATTATCTATCGACATGGCATTTCTACTACTGTTACTAGGGTTAATCCTTGCACCCATCCAGCTAGATTGTCCAACATTTCTGTCAGAACCATCTGTGGACATCTGATGTTCATGAGATCCTTCATATGATCCCCTTCTCCAACCATCAGAATTCTCAATAGGAAGTTCTGAGTCAGAACCATCCTCTAAGCCCTGTGGTACTGCATACCTCATATCCATAGTAGGATCATGTCTAGGTTCATGACTTGGTGAATAAGGATATGGTATAAAAGATTCAGGATCTATAGGTATATCCTTAAAGATAGGTGTTGCACTACTACATGCTTCCTTCTCTAACTGGAATGCTAACTGCTTCCTCCTTTCCGGATCAGTTATATCCTCTAACATGTCATTTTTATCTTCAACAATCACTTGATGTGTCTTGTAAAAAGATGCAACGAGTGTTCGGTATCTATCCATAAACTTGGAAGCTAACTTAGGATGCTTCTTAACCAAAGTAACATGATCCGGTATAAGCTCCGAGTCTATAGAATCATGAGATATCACAGAGAATGTGCTACCTTCTAACTCCTTGGTTTTATGCTCCCGTATATTAGCTATCGCCTCCACAACAGTAACATGATATGTTGCTAAATGACTCCTACCTTCACCTATAGGTAGATCGTGATATAATCCAGGCTCCTCTGGAAGTTGGATACTTACACGATACTTGGATAACATCCGGCCATCAAGGTAAGTGATAGTATTCACTGGAGTTCTAGTTGGACAACTAAAGATCTTTAAAAGTTGATGAAGTTGGTCGGTGAATGATCCTTGATAATCATCAAGAGTCTCCTCTTTCCTTACCAAAGTCTTCTTTGGAAACTTTGGTGCCATATCTCTGTATATCAGAAAAATAATTTTTGATTAGTAACCAATAATACATTGCATCATAACAAAGAATTATTGCACTAAAACATATAACGGAATATTCTCATTGGAATACCCATTATATTACTTTTAGAGAATTCTTTATCGTTGCTAAACTTTCCTATAGGTAATACCCTTTACTAGGTTTCCAATCTAAGGTCAAAGCAATTTGCTCTGATACCAACTGCGGTGACCCAGCATACCACTGCATGTGTAGTACACTATAGTCGTTGACATGACATCCACAGAACACCGTTCCGTAAATATCACATCCCTCAGAGTGGTACAACAGAAACATTGCGGGTCCATATTACAAACAATCACACATTGTTATTATTACAATACCAGAAGTTCAAGACTTCAAAAGGTTTCAACTTACAAACCAAAATATAAAGTGTTTCAGCGGAATTTAAAAGTAGCACCTCCGACTAGGAGTTGAGCTCAGCAGCTTATTCTATAGAGTTCCTGATGCTCGGCTCCGTTGGTTACTACTAACTAGGAATACTTAGTTGGACTCGTTTTCATCGACACCGTAGCGGATTTCGTAATCCACTCCTTCAACACCTCCTGACAGGTCAGGCTTCTTGTAGAACACATCTTCTTGATATTCAGCTGCATACATTGGCACGTCATCGGAATCCTCAGAGTCTAAGCAAGGGATTAAAGGAAAGGATGAGTAACAACGTTACCCAACAAGTTCATTATATGCAAGGTGGGAAGTTTGATGCTCTAACTACCACCTCGGACTATAAGTCCTTAGCACTATGCAGTTTTTGTAAATCTTTCTTCAAAGATTGATTTTATTATAAAAATTTATGACAATCAGCCTTCACAGGTTGACCAGAACTTTCATGGAGTTCCTTTCCTGCCGCGTTCGTAGATCCTTCCCGGAACAGGGAGTAACAAGTTATAATTCTTACACTCTGCAGAGGTGCGCTACTTTACCCATGAGAGATCAACTCCTTGTTGCACAACCGGGCATACTTTCCTGTCCACAATTCCATGATGTGGGGCCCAGTAGTTGGTCCAAGCCAATCACTGCCCCCTTCGCGACCTCACATGCCTCCTTTGTATACACCATGCCCACATAATGAATTATGGCAATGGTTTGTACAAACCGTTAGATGCCAGAACTATCGTGGGACGATGAGGCTTCCCACCCATATGCTGCATATCCTCTACGAATTACCAATTAATATACACGCTATGAGGATAACAGCCACGACCTGCACATCCGGCTTCATGCAAGAGGAAGAAGATACAACTGACTTCTCCATCCCATTCCAAATCTCATGGCTAACACGTAATATACGACGCTAGAATCACTGATGTCAGGGGTTATTAAGTCCCTAATTGATCATCATTGTTGCAAATAGAACCCTAAGTTCTATTGCTCCATTATATCATCACTTAGGATGGTATCTAAGATTTCTTTATTTGTGAAAGTAATATTTTCTTTCTTTAGAGTATATATGATAACACACAATTTGCAAATACTTTGATAAAGACTCTTCAAAGGATATGAGCAAGTGATGAACTTAACTTGTGATGGCAAGGTAGTGAAGTCTGATGCTTGCACTAGACCTTGAGCTTCTATGTCTACAAAAACATCATTATTGCCCGGTAAGGACAATATTTAAAGAAGCAAAATGATTATGCAAAGTAATGTAATGCATCATTTAACTTGATATGCATTTTCCCCATTATTATAAAAATTATTTTTAATAATAAAGGATTTATAAATATTACTTTTTAATATTTATAGTATATATTGTATTTTTTTATTTTATTTTTCCATTTATTTGACTTTTATTGATTTAATAATTATTTTAAGAATTATCACTTAAATATCAAAAAAATGTTATTAAATATTTTTTTAGTATTTTTCTAAAATACTACATTATTAATATATATAAGGAAAGTGATTTCTATTTATTTTTACCATCTTTCAATAATTTTTTAAAATTCCATAAGGAATATATAAATTACAAATTCTTAATAAAATTTATATGTCTAAAATTTTATATCTTAATTTATTTGGAAAGTTTGGTTTATTGTGAATCTAGAAATATTTTATTTATAATTTTTGGACTTTTATTTTATTTTCTAGAAATAATTTAACATCAGGGGCATTTTGGCCTTTTCCTATTTATTAAAGCAGATTCTAAATGACTTGGGCTGGCCATTTTGGCTTTTTGGGCCCTTGTGGCCCAATGGGGCAGGGTCAAAACAATCACCCCGAAGGGTTTTCGGCCAACCCAGCCCACTCATTCGCTGTCTCCGCCCTCGAGCTCACCCCTCTCCTTCTCCTTCCTCGACCCCGTGGTCAGTGATGTCTCCGCCGATGATTCCCGCCATTGTGGACCGCCCTAGATGCCGCCGTGGTGCAGGAAGAGGTTGTCGACTCCGCTCTTCCCTCCTATCCAACTAGATTTGGACATGGAGCTCTCCTGCGACAGATCGATGCCGTCCCGAACCCTAGGGTTTGGGGTTGGCGTTGATCCTGGCGCCACCGCTGCTGTCGTGCCCTGTGGTGATTCACCTCGCTCTAGGTGTGGCTATGGTCGCCGTCGTGGCGCTGTATGGGCCGCAGCGTCCCCTGGGGGTGCTCCCCGTGCCGCCATAGTCGCCGGCCACCTCTTCTTCCTCTTCTAGTCTCCAGCGAGGACCTTTGGTGAGTCATTCCTCTCCCCTCGTGCTCTCTGTACTAATCCGATCTATGCTAGATGTTGTCGGTAACCTTCCTGGTTACTGTCCTGTCCTGATTAGGGTTTTTTATTCTACTTAGGGTTCATACCCTGCTGTGGATTAGATACTGATGAATTGGATCATGTGTTGATTGTCCCTAAGCATGATAAATGATTGTTAATTGTGGTTTTCTGCTTAAGATGAACTGTGGTGGTGCTAGTGGCTTATCAGATGATTCTATTGATTAATTTTTGATGTGATTAGATGATCAAGTTGCTTTAGAAGCAATACTTGGGAATCTTGTGGTTTACTGCTTCACCACTGTCATTACTTGGTTAATGACAGTGAGTGTTGTGTGATGAAATCACTGTATTAACACATGTTGGCTTAAGAATTCAGATGTAGTTTGAGATCAAATGATTTCAAATAGTGAAGATATACATAGGTGACTATCTTGTTTATGATTCCTGTGTTTAAGAACATGAAGATGATTTACAGTGGGTTGGTTGAATCTGTGAAGGTTGAATACTTAATATGATTAATATAGAATTGTTCTTGTGACACCATCTTTGGATGGCACACAAGTTAGATTCTATTTCATTGTTTGGGGTTGGTGCAAGCTTAAGATGAGTTTGGCTTTAAAGATAAGTAGAAATTTTCCTTTCTTAAATCCCTAAGACCGATGATGTTGGTCTGAGGTTTAGGGATTTAAGCTTTATCTAACCGATTCATATGGATGGTTCTGGTAGTGGTACCAGCTACCGTTTCTTGAATCAAAGCTTTGAAAAAATGATTGTAAGCTTGATAACTTGCATAGATCCACATAATTAAATTCTAAGGTGCTACTATTATCCTAGATATGTGCCTAGAAGTTAAATCTTAGCTATATTCATTCTGGAATTGAAATATAGCTTGATAGCTAAATCAATGATGTTGTTCTGAGATTTAGTTGGATACTTGTACTTTGATGTTTGCCTTTAAAGTTTAAAAACCTCAATGATGGATTCACCCCACTTGGGTGCTTTCTGAGAGTTTAAATAAGAGACAGATCATGTATGATTGTCTAATCTTAGACAGATAGATCATTTGATGGTCTATTTACTCACCAGTGTCACTTCATGTTGTGGTTTCTAGTGGTTGCCCTTGTGGTAGCTTGATCTGGTGATCCCCTGGTGTTTCCAGTTCCTGGCTTGTTCTTGATCTAGCCCATCTCTCCTGATCCTGATGGATTGACCTTGGTATTTCTATCCACATGATCTGCCCCCTCCTTATGTGACCATCCTGTTGATGTGATCCTGGACTTTGGTTGGTTTGATCTGGCTTAGCTTTGGCTTGATGTAGCTGCTGGCTGTTGTGCTTGGTTTAGCGTCTGGCTACTGTGTTTGGTGTGTAAGAGTAAAGTAATGATGTGGGGATTGGTTTTCCCATGGCTGTGTTGACAGTTTTGTTTGGTTGTGATCTTTCTTTGTAAAGACACACCATGCGATTTGGTGTGTGTCTTTGCTTGTGCCTCTTTGCAGATGTGGATATGTTCAGAATTTTGAAAGTTACTTTCATCTTGTTACTTCTACCTGGCTGGTGATACTTTCCCCTCTTTACTGTTATTTGCCTTATGGCTTGAATTTATGAAAGATACATTCTTTCATATTGGTGAAATTTGCCCCTTTTATAAGATTACTCAATGATGAATCTTGATCAGTGCACTTCACTCACAAGTCTGAGAGTAATTCCATTTTAACCTTAACCTTCTTTATTTTTTATTTGTGTTTGTTTTGCAGGTACCAGACTTGGGAATTCAAGATTTTAGTTTAGGTTTTCTTCTTTATTTGTAGAATAACCCTATGTAAACTTCTTTATTCTTTTGTAATTTTACTTCTATTCTTTTGTAATCTTTATTTTATTATTTTGTAATAAAGATTATACTATGATCAATAAAGAAATATTATTCTTTATTTATTTATTATTAAAAGAATTGTGAATGATTTCCATAAGTTACATTTTTTGTAACTTATTTATTTAATGAAAATATAAAATGGAGTTTATTATTCTTAATTACCTTCTTTATATAAAGTTTGAGTTATTATTGGTTAACTCTTAATTGAATCAAATATTCAAACATTATTCAAAATTCTTTTGAACTACAATTCAAACACTCAAGTTCTAAATTCAAATTTCATTTCCCCAAAACACATAAATCCACAAAGATCATATCAAAGTTTATAACAATCATCCTTCAAGACTAAACCTATTCTCAAAGCATGAAAGAAACCTTGATCACTTTAGGTTTTTATTTGGCGAAAAATTTACCCACATTTTCACAGATGGATGTATGCAACATTCCAAATTCCTAAATCTACCCTTCGTTAGTTCCTAAATGCTAGGATGTTACACACACAAGGAGTTGTGGCTGGCACTTCTAGAGGTCTGCTAACTCCTGAAGAAGAGAATGCATTCAAGGAGGCCACCGTACTCTCTGTTGGTGCCGTATTCGGTGATCTTGGAGATAAGTTGGTTGATGCATACTTGGATATTTGTGATGCCAAGAACTATTGGATGCACTGAAGTCTAAATTCAGTATGTTTGATGCCATTGGTGAGTTGTATGCTATGAAATAGTTCAATGACTACAATGGTTCAAAACCAATCTATTGTAGAACAAACTCATGACATGCAAATCATAGCCAAGAAACTTGAGCTCCTCAAGTGTGTGCTTCCAGACAAGTTTAACGCGAGGTGCATTGTCGCTAGGCTTCCGCCTTCATGGAGGAACTTTGTCACTTCTCTCAAACATCAAAGACATGAGTTTTATGTTGAGACTATCATTGGCTCTCTTGAAGCTGAGGAGAATGCAAGCAAAAAATAAACACAGTAGTGAAACCGAGGACATTCTGTTGCCAACATGGTTAACAAAAATACCGACAAGTCTAACTAAAATAACAAAGTCTTCCATATTACCAATTTCAAGAACAAGGAGTAGAAAGGAAAAGAAAGATCCTTGCTAGATGTGCGAAGATATTGGCCATAGGTTTCGTCGTTGTCTATAAAAAGAAAGTAAATATGGACATAGTTCTAAATATGTCAACATGTCTATTGACAATACCGTGATAGAAACTTCCAGTTGTGGGTGTGGTAATTGATTACTACTGTTATTTTAGTATTTCAGCTCATAGAATGGTGGGCTGATACAGGTGCTATTGTTCATGTGTGTGCTGACATTTCCATGTTCACCTCTAATTGGGTCCAAGGTTCCTTCGTCATGATGTGATGGGGGAATGGGTCACATGCTACTGGTCCTCGTGTTGGCACAATAGATCTAAAGTTCACTTCAGACTAGTTCGTGCATTGAAAAACATACAGCATGTCCTCAAGTTCACTTTAGATCAGTTCATGCATTGAAAAACATACAACATGTACTTTTTATCAAGAAGAATCTCGTTAGTATATCATGACTTCTGAAACATGGGCTTAAGTTGGTATTTGAGTCCAATAAAATTATATTGTCGAGGTATGAATCTTTTAATAGAAAAGTCTACAAATGCAGAGCCATGTTCCGCTTCTTTTTGGTAAACTTCTTTGATAATGTTATGAACCATGTATGAACTAGTGGTAATGAGACTAATGTTTGGAATTCACAATTTTTTCATATTAATTGCGGTTGTATGCCGTGGCTTGCTGCTATTAGTTTAATTTCGAAATTCACTATTGTTAAAGGTTGTAAGCGGCATGCTTGTGTGCAAGCAAAGCAGCCGATCATATCTCACAAGTCTGCAAATGAAAGAAAATTGGCACCTTTAGAGATCATACATTCAAATCTTTGTGAGATCAACAGGTGGAAAGAAATATTTCACGACTTTGATTTAGATCTTTTAGGGCCGTCACTGAACTAGGTAATGAGAAGTTTACTTTGTCAATTCTGACCACGTACGCCAGCTCTCCTCCAGCACCCCTCTTCCTCCCGCACCCGCGCGGCGGCGCCGCGCCGCGCCGGGCGGCCTTCCCTCCTCGCCGTCGCCCGGATCGTCGCCAGGCAAAGACCTGGGGGCGCCGTCCCTGATCGCGATTTGGCAGATGGCGGCGGAGTTCGTCTCGACTGGTTTGGCGGTGGTGTTGCGGCGAGCGGCGGCCGGTGATCCTCAACCCAGATGGCGGCAGGAGGCGGCGGGGATCTAGTCCGAGCCGCGATCTATCCCGTCCGTTGGCCTCGACGCCGGCGTCCAGGCGACCCGGGCCTTGTCCACAACACTATGGCGCTTGGGGAATTTGCCCCCGGCATGGTGGTGGTGGCCTCCTTCTCCGTCGGAATGGTCGGCCGGGTGGTCTTGCCATCTTGCGGCGGGTCCTGCTAGTACCCGGCCAACCTTGCCATCTTGCGGCGGGTCCTGCTAGTTTCCGGTGGGTGGCGTGAGGGCTGTTGTCTCGGTTTCAATAAAGGAGGTGGTCCTAGATCCCTCTTAAGCCAAGACAATGATCTCTCGGATGTTGGTCTCCATTGATCTGGTTTCTGTGTCGTGTTTCGGAAGGCTCCGCCGACGAACTCCATAACTGCTATCATGCTGTGAGTTTGCTGGAAGGATAGAATTCGGTCGTTCGCACCCATGCTTTACTCTGACCGTTTGGTTTCAGAGGGTGTGCTTCGAATCTTTGTTGGCTGTTATTATCATGGGGCATGTTCTCGTTCCATGGTGCTGACGGATAAAATTATGGAGACCGGGATCTGAGGACAGACAATGGTGGTTCGAGTCTGGGTGAAGATGAGGAATTGGCTAGGTGACTTGTTAATTGGAGCAGTGGCATGCAAGTGGGGGCGACTGCAATACCTCTCAGGGTGAAAACCCAGGGTCTGGCCTTAATTTGTTGTGCCTGGCAATGGCCTTGTTGAAGGTATTGTTTTGAGAGCGTGGACTTTCTTCAGGGTGAAAACCTAGATCTTTGATCAGGCGGTGACGGTGTTTGTGCACCGTTTCCTTCTTGGAGGCGTCGTTTTTGAAGAAGCTGGATTTCTGGTGCTGTCTTGGTGGTAGTACTGCTGTTTCAATAAATGATCATTGTAGCGAGACATTTATTTTTTTAATTCTTTTTTCTTTTTTTGGCTGTGTGCATCTATATGGCCGCTAGGGCAATGCGTCGTTGCATAGGCTAGATATAATTGATATCCTCTGATATTAATATATGCTCCTTTCCAAAAATAATGTATATCTCTTGAGAACTAAAGATAATGCTCGAGATTACTTTTAGAATCTAGAAGGCAGAAGTTGAAAATTAACTTGAGAGAAAGATCACATATAATGTGTATCCTCGACGCAGAGACAATGCACCGCAACTCAAGTTGAACGAGGCCTGCTAGAAGCGCAACAAGCAATACAATCTAGCCGACCCTTTTGATATCATAAGCCCCGGTTCCTCTGAACGGACCCCTTAGGAGGTTTTGTCATAGAATCGCTGTCCGTCGATAGTACGAGCTTTGCCCAATGGAAACATTCTATAGTGGCAAGGCATTTGACATGAGGGCGGAGGGCGCTAAGGAACGAGATCAGCTACCATCCATGTCGACTAGGGAGATGGCGGGCGGGTCGATCTAGTTTTTTGTATACGGACGTGTGATTTGTCAAGCACTTTTGCTTCGGTATCCCCCCCCTGAGGGCAATCGAAGAGAAAAACCGGGTCTGGGCGGGGTTCAGGGTGGTTGCTGGATCGTCACGGACCGGTCGAAGTCGTATTAGCCGTCCGTATACGTGACCGTATATCCACTTAGCGTCACGCACGAGTGTGTCGATGTACGCACGAGTGTATCCATGTGCGGTCGTCATCCTCCCCTTCAGATATAAGGAACAGCGAACCGTCCCCCCTTCGACGTTTCATTCCCCATGGATTTGGCAAAAGATCTCACCTACCACTCCACCGCCCACAGCACTAGCCACGGTCGCTGGCCGCATCGACCTCTCCAACTTCTGACGATGGAAGGCCGCCGTGCCGTGTCCGCCGCGGATCTGCGAAGAGGGAGGAGAAGCGAGGCCGTGGTGCACGAGGTGGAGGTGGCCGTGGTGGTTCCGGAGGAGAAGGAGGCGGGGTGGAGGTGATGGCGCCACGCTGATCTGGAAGCGGGCGAGGGAGGAGGATGTGGGGGCTCTTCTTCTTGCAAGAGGAAGAAGGAGGCGGAGACGCAGTGGAGGTGGTCTTGGAGGAGGCGGTGCCGAGTCCGCTCTCGGTCTTGATCTGAAGCGGTGGTGTCGGAGGAGGACCAAGGGTCGTGGATCTGGTGGTGGTCGGCGATATCTGGCGGGCGATGTCGTTGTGGCGGATGTGGGGAGCGGTGGGTGCAGACGTGGAGGTCACTTCCGTGGTGGTGCTGGCGTCATGGAGCCTGCACATGAGCTCGATGCATGTTGCCGAGCCTCGTGAGTTAAATTTGACTCTCTTTTAGATTGTACGGTTCATATTTATGGTTTTCATTTGTACTTTGGTTTGTGGTTAGGTTTTGATTTGTAGTTAGGGTTTGTACTTAGGCGGCGAATCTACCGGCTATGCATCATTTTTCTAGATTGATTGAAACCATAGTTTTCCCTTCATCTTGTATTTATCTATTAGCCGTGATCCGAATCGGTGATATGTTAGATGATGGAATTTCTGTTGTAAGGAATTTGGTTGGATTGGATGAAAGCGATTTTGTTAAACGATGTAATGTGATATATTTATCATTTAGGAGTTCATTATTCTTAAAATAGCGTTTGAAGGCCATTTTGGCGGCTATCTCTCCATTCACAGAGGAGCAAATCCCACCGTTGAACCCTCGATAATCATAATTTTCCAATTTACCGTTAAACAAAAACTTTTTGATTATCCTATTTCTATATGTTGCTAGCTATGTAGTGTAGATACTTGTGATCTGTCTATGTAAAGTTAGATGAACTCTGGTACAAACTTGATATAGCTAATCAACCATGTTGTTGAATTGTAGCTTGTTTTTGGATGTTGAATAGCCTACCTTTTAAGGTTATTGTACATCCCTAGATATTTGGCATGTTTCCAAGTTTCTCTAGCTCACCATCTTCTTTGTAAATCAATTATTGGGTGTTTCTAGATTCCTTGTTTGTGTGTAGATGTGAAACATTGCTTTCAAAGTCTCTTGTATGATGGCCTGTTGCTTATATGTTGTTCATGATGTTTTCTCTAGGTTGATGCCTAGATAAGTTGTATGGTGCTTGTGTGTTTGTACCACATGTCCTAGTTGTATCAAGTTTGTAGCAGTTGGTTTACTCATGTCCTAGTTGTATCATGTTGCATGGTGCTTATATGTTGTGATAAACAAGTTACCACATGTCCTAGTTTACTCTTTCCTAGTGGTTTGTTTCATATGATGCATGTTAATCCATCTTCACTAAATTTTGTGGGTTTTGAAGTGGAATATGTTATTGGTTTATTGCTTTGAAGCCTGTGATTTTATCTATGGGCTTGTCAAGATTATCCTTTGATAGGAAATGCATATTGTTGACCAATTATGTCCATATATATTTGTGTTATCCATTTGTTTTTCATATATATAGTTTATTATAAAGTCTGAAACAATTAACTTTGCATCTGTTTGTTTTAATATGGATGTACGACGTTGATCCATATGATTTCCGGAGGATGGAAGCCCACTCGGTGATACATTCAACTTTTTACATATTATATTACATTGCACATTCATTTTGTAATATTTTTTTTGCATTTTGTAAGATTGAATTTTTTGTGTGCATTGTAGTTTGACTCAGGATGTTGATGAGTCTGTGGACAAGAGGAATGAAACTTCCTTCATTAAGAAGGAAGTGATCCATTGCTAGCAAACAAATCATGCCCATATGTGGTGAACAAGCAGTGCAGTGCCCATACCATCCTAGGAAGCCTAGGGGTGGGATGCTTGTGAACTTCTTTGCAAAGACGTTCAAGACTCGCCATTGGCGATTGGATGGTCGTGAGAAGGCTCAGCATAAGGCTCTGTGGGAGGTGCTTGTCCAGGCAGACTTGGTGTAGTTAGTTATCTGAAATGTTATGTATGGTTTGTAAGAACATCTAGTCTATGTTTGCTAGTTCTGGACATGGTAGGTATGATCTTCTGGTGCACTTTGATGTGATGAAGGTGCTCTTTTGCTTTGGATGTTGTGAGCAATCTATCGCTTTAGTTATCTATGACGGTCTAATCTTTGTTAAAATGTGTGAAAATACCATTTAGTTTGCACTTTTACCATTATGTTTGAATTTTTTATTTGAAAAATATGTAATGTTTTTTGAGAAACACATATGAGTTTTGAAATCATTTGATTTGAATTGAAACAGAAATTAGAATTGAAAAAACGAAAAACAAATAAGAGGAAAAAATAAATAAATGTACCTGATAACGGGCCCAATGAGATAATCTAAGCTGGGCCAGCTCCGTGCGTGGCAGGCTCGGCATCGGCGTGGGCAGAGAATCGGCCCGTTCTGGCGTCTTGCCAGCGCCGAACTGCCGATGAGGTGGGAGTTTAGTCCCACCTCGCTAGTTGGAGGCGAGGAGGACCAGCTTATATACCCGTTCGATGCTCACCTCGAGCTCCTCTCAAAAACAACTCCGATTCAGCTTATACCCCGTTCGATGGGGTGACACGTGGCCGCCAGGCTGTACTACTCTGGTCTAGTTCGCTTGTACTGGGCTTGAGCTAGGCCAGTGTGTGGAACCCAACCTCCAGAGTGTCAAAACTTTTTTCATGATTTTTTTTTGCCAATTAATGTACTGCGTATGTCGGCCAAAACAGGGCTGGGTCGTTTTCACATTTTTTTTAGTCATACGCGCAGCGACAAATATAGCTAAATTTTGAACTAAAGCTACATAATTGAACAAGCAAACTTATAAATATTCCTCAGAATTGACTCAAACTTGGCAGGGAGGTGTGTCTTGGCATGGCATACATTTCATCTTTTGGTGTCTGTCAGCAAGGATGCCTTTAAATACCATTTTCCATTTTAAAATTCAAAATTCAGCTATATTTTGTGAAGGAAGTACAAAATTTGTAGTTGAAACCTTTGTTTCACCATGTTTAGGTAGATGGGGACATTTGGTGGGAACATAACCACTTTGGTGGTCTTTACTTTCTATCTTGGTCAATTTGTAGCACAAGTCAAAGTTTGGTCAAATATGAGAAGACATGGAAAATTTGAACCATAGCTACACAATTGGAACCTGTAATATTTTGGGAAAAATCATTTTTAGCCCCACAGGATGTGGTTTAACCATGGATCTATTGGTAGATCAGCTAGGTTCATCCCTATGGCTACTCGGTGTTCGACGCAAAATTTGACCAGACTTTGACTCGGCAAGATAAAATCACAAAATTCAAAAATAGTGAAACCTTGTCCATTGGTCTTAGATTGAGCCCTATTTAGAATGAAAAATATTAAACCTTGAGTTTGTGGAAGCAAAGATGAGTTTGTTGTCTCACTCTTGGTTCCAAGTGTGAGTCTCATGGGTGTGTACCCAAATTTCATAGGACATGGCCAGCTCCATGTCATACTTCCTCTAATTGACTCAAACTTGGCGGGGAGGTGTGTCTTGGCATGGCATACATTTCATCTTTTGGTGTCTGCCAAGGATGCCTTTAAATACCATTTTCCATTTTAAAATTCAAAATTCAGCTATATTTTGTGAAGGAAGTACAAAATTTGTAGTTGAAACCTTTGTTTCACCAACATGTTTAGGTAGATGGGGACATTTGGTGGGAACATAACCACTTTGGTGGTCTTTACTTTCTATCTTGGTCAATTTGTAGCACAAGTCAAAGTTTGGTCAAATATGAGAAGACATGGAAAATTTGAACCATAGCTACACAATTGGAACTGTAATATTTTGGGAAAAATCATTTTAGCCCCACAGGATGTGGTTTAACCATGGATCTATTGGTAGATCAGCTAGGTTCATCCCTATGGCTACTCGGTGTTCGACATAAAATTTGACCAGACTTTGACTGGGTATAAAATCACAAAAATTCAAAAATAGTGAAACCTTGTCCATTGGTCTTAGATTGAGCCCTATTTAGAATGAAAAATATTAAACCTTGAGTTTGTGGAAGCAAAGATGAGTTTGTTGTCTCACTCTTGGTTCCAAGTGTGAGTCTCATGGGTGTGTACCCAAATTTCATAGGACATGGCCAGCTCCATGTCATACTTCCTCAATTGACTCAAACTTGGGGAGGTGTGTCTTGGCATGGCATACATTTCATCTTTTGGTGTCATCGGCAAGGATGCCTTTAAATACCATTTTCCATTTTAAAATTCAAAATTCAGCTATATTTTGTGAAGGAAGTACAAAATTTGTAGTTGAAACCTTTGTTTCACCAGCATGTTTAGGTAGATGGGGACATTTGGTGGGAACATAACCACTTTGGTGGTCTTTACTTTCTATCTTGGTCAATTTGTAGCACAAGTCAAAGTTTGGTCAAATATGAGAAGACATGGAAAATTTGAACCATAGCTACACAATTGGAACCTGTAATATTTTGGGAAAAATCATTTTAGCCCCACAGGATGTGGTTTAACCATGGATCTATTGGTAGATCAGCTAGGTTCATCCCTATGGCTACTCGGTGTTCGACGCAAAATTTGACCGGACTTTGACTGGCAAGATAAAATCACAAAAATTCAAAAATAGTGAAACCTTGTCCATTGGTCTTAGATTGAGCCCTATTTAGAATGAAAAATATTAAACCTTGAGTTTGTGGAAGCAAAGATGAGTTTGTTGTCTCACTCTTGGTTCCAAGTGTGAGTCTCATGGGTGTGTACCCAAATTTCATAGGACATGGCCAGCTCCATGTCATACTTCCTCAGAATTGACTCAAACTTGGCAGGGAGGTGTGTCTTGGCATGGCATACATTTCATCTTTTGGTGTCTGTCAAGGATGCCTTTAAATACCATTTTCCATTTTAAAATTCAAAATTCAGCTATATTTTGTGAAGGAAGTACAAAATTTGTAGTTGAAACCTTTGTTTCACCAGCATGTTTAGGTAGATGGGGACATTTGGTGGGAACATAACCACTTTGGTGGTCTTTACTTTCTATCTTGGTCAATTTGTAGCACAAGTCAAAGTTTGGTCAAATATGAGAAGACATGGAAAATTTGAACCATAGCTACACAATTGGAACCTGTAATATTTTGGGAAAAATCATTTTTAGCCCCACAGGATGTGGTTTAACCATGGATCTATTGGTAGATCAGCTAGGTTCATCCCTATGGCTACTCGTGTTCGACGCAAAATTTGACCAGACTTTGACTGGCAGTATAAAATCACAAAAATTCAAAAAATAGTGAAACCTTGTCCATTGGTCTTAGATTGAGCCCTATTTAGAATGAAAAATATTAAACCTTGAGTTTGTGGAAGCAAAGATGAGTTTGTTGTCTCACTCTTGGTTCCAAGTGTGAGTCTCATGGGTGTGTACCCAAATTTCATAGGACATGGCCAGCTCCATGTCATACTTCCTCAATTGACTCAAACTTGGCAGGGAGGTGTGTCTTGGCATGGCATACATTTCATCTTTTGGTGTCTGTGACAAGGATGCCTTTAAATACCATTTTCCATTTTAAAATTCAAAATTCAGCTATATTTTGTGAAGGAAGTACAAAATTTGTAGTTGAAACCTTTGTTTCACCAAAGATGTTTAGGTAGATGGGGACATTTGGTGGGAACATAACCACTTTGGTGGTCTTTACTTTCTATCTTGGTCAATTTGTAGCACAAGTCAAAGTTTGGTCAAATATGAGAAGACATGGAAAATTTGAACCATAGCTACACAATTGGAACTGTAATATTTTGGGAAAAATCATTTTAGCCCCACAGGATGTGGTTTAACCACAGGATTATTTGGAAAAAATTATATGGGTTTGAATCATTTTAAATGTAACTTGGAAAGAGAAAATACCTAATCATAGATAAATATTAAATAACAAGAAAATTATAATTGAGTGGATTTAATAACACGGTAAAAATAATATGAAACCTACTTAAAAGGTTTCAGAATGGTTTAAAATCAAATTGAGTTTTGAAATCATTTGATTTGAATTGAAACAGAAATTAGAATTGAAAAACGAAAAACAAATAAGAGGAATAAATAAATAAACATACGATATCCGGGCCATGAGACAATGTAAGCCGGGCCAGCTCTCTTGCGTGGCAGGCCGCATCTGGTGGGCGGCAGAATCGGCCCGTGTGCAGCGTCTTGCATGTGCCGAACTGCCGATGAGGTGGGAGGTTTAGTCCCACCTCGCTAGTTGGAGGCGAGGAGGACCAGCTTATATACCTGGGTCGATGCTCACCCTCGAGCTCCTCTCAAAAAACAAATCCGGTTCACCTGCTATCCTGCCCCTGTAATGGGCTGACCTGCAGGGCCCACTGTACTACTACAGTGCGGTTGTAATGGGCTTGAGCTAGGCAGTGTGGAACCCAACCTCCAGTGTCAAAACTTTTTTGCCAATTAATGTATACGGCCTAATCTGGGCCTTTAGGTCGTTTTCTCATTTTTTTTTCATACGCGCATGACGTGGTGGGTCGATAAACGACCGCGTCGTGGCTACATCGTCGCCCTACCGTCTTCTCTTTCCCGATTTACCGTGTTTCGCGTTGACTCCTTCGAGGAGCGGCCGTGCATGCGTTCGGCGACTTCGTGAGTCGCCATTCAGATAACGGCTCTTGGAGAAGTCTGATGGCGGAGAAGTACAACGGCGACCGTCTCGTAAGATCGCATGGATCTATGATCGCATGCACCCTATCGCTTTGTGCCTAGATCTATGATCATGTAGATCTATGATCATGTAGATCTATGATCATGGTTTCGCGGTGTGCGAGAGAGGGTTGGCGGGGCCAGGGGGCGTTTTGATATGTGGCGCGGAGGTAACATGGTAGGGTGCAGCGGTGGTGTGAATTACTAGGGTGCCAGGGGACGTTTTGATCTGTGGCGGAGGTAACATGATCGCATGGTATGATCGCATGGATCATGAGCAGCTGATTGAGTTGAGTCAAGCTGGCGACTCTTTTGATTTTCAATATGACCATGACGATTAGTTAGAACGAGCATACTTATTTTTAAATTGGCATTGTTTACACTTGTTTTTAATGTAGACTTTTGTTCCATTTTTCTTTATGCCAACAATTTCCTTTACATAGTATAAACACATGCATGCACTAAGTTGACAATTGTTTTTATTGTCATGTTGATTTTCATGCAGCTTGATGGAACTGGATGGTGATATTGCTTGCTGTTGAAACATGGTGTAGACTTGTGGGCAATTTTACAAGTCAACAACGTAGCAAATTTTTGGAATCAAATATGCAGTATGTTACAAATTCCACCAATTCGGATGCGAGTTATCTTGCTGCAGACATGTTTCACATTTATGATCATGACTCTAGCACTTTTGTCCTGCATAATAAAGGCAAATTTGCATTGATCGCACAAGATGCAGAGTGCATTTATGGGTTCTGAAACTATGGTGCATCTGCGCTAATCGTATAATTGATGAGGAAGGTGAAGACGGAAAGTCCGTATTCCACCACATTTTCTCAGCTAACTCGGCAACATTGTTATTGAAGATTTAATAGCTGATATTGTCATGAGCAAAGCTGCGACGATGACTTCCTCCGCAAATCTGTCCTTGTTCTCCTTGGTACAGTTCTGGCGCCTATGACTAAGAGGATTGTACGAAGGATTATTGGGTACTAGTGGAGGACATAGACCGTATGTCCACCATTAATTGGAGTGAGTTCACGGTAGATCATCTCATGGTATACTTCAGGCTTGTAACTAGATATAAACAAATTAGGCGGTGGCCTAAGGAAATTTGTCTTTAATACAGGTATTAAATCTGTTCTCAACATTATTTTTAATATGGTAGTCTTCTCATTTTATGATGCACTAACATTACACTTGGTTCACATGCGTATGTTTATTGGGAGAAGGTCAAGCATGTAGATGATCCTTGTAGGATAAATCCAAGTTTGTCCTTGAGACCACTCATGCGTAATTGGACAGATGATGCTGCTAGGATCAGGATACAATGGACTGTGATCATGGTCGGGTGAAGGACCTATTCAGTAACGATCCATGTTTCTAATATCATCTGTATATATATCATGTGGTTATGTTAACAAACTTACGCCTCTAGTTTGATTAATAATATTGAGTTATACTAATGTGTATGTATCAGGTTGAAGATAATATAACGTTGGAGTATAGGATTGAAATGCTAAATAAACCGCTTTGTTCTCAAGCGAAAGGCAAGTTCGGCTAGGAAGGCTGTAGCCAGAAATTCAAACCAAAAATTACTAAAAGCGCAGGAGGTGCTTCGACGAGTCTATGATGGAGCGAGTGATGGATCGAGTGATGGGCGAACAATGAATAGGATGGAGTCAACAATGGAGAAAATCGTCAAAAAAATGATGGACTCATATGCACAGGTAATCACCATGTTATTGCATGTACTATTGGGAGTTTCTATTTTTATATCTGATAGCCTACGAGTACATTATATATTTCCATTTAATTTTTCAGGAACTAATTGTCAAGTTGAATAAAAATGGCATTATGTACAAAAGCAAAGAAGTTGAAAATGGAGATGACAACCTATCATTGAATAATGGATCCTCTTGTACGGGAAAAGAATTTTGGCATGGGAAAGAGAGTGCAGGTGCTTATGCTGATCAGATTATTAAGGAAACTATTGATTCAATGAAACACACTGGGTTGAACGGTAATGCAACGCCCGACGATGGCGCACATAAGGAAGGTTGTAAAGATGCAATAGGCAGCACACCTTCCAACCCAGAGTTAGTGCTTGATATTTCTACAAAAGCCGTGTCAGACCTTCCATCGGAAATGTACGGAATTAGCAAAAATGGGAAAGAGCTGGATGGAGCAACTGCGTCAGACGATTCCAACAGCATCGGTAAGTTGGACGTTAACAATGAGCCGGAACAAGGTTTGGGGAAACGTAAGCTAAAATTTCTACAAAACTTGAAGGTTTCGTGGGATATGAGCCCCCCAAACGTCGTGCACTTAAGAAAGGTACTCCCTCAGGTTCAGTTTACACGACACCTTTTATTTTTCATGCAGTTTCACTAGGAATGCTGGTTTAGGCGCATAGCCATTTATTACTGAATAATTGTGGCATTTGCCAGCATGCAGAGGTGGAAACCGCATGCAATGTGAGAAATCAGCGACCATGCAACACACTCCATTTACACGAGCATGCATTGTATGTGTACCTACTAATTACATCTGTATGTAGTTCTAACGAGTTTTTAACCATTTTCATAGGATTATTTGTAAACCAAGATGATGATACACGAGTCCTGAGTGCTAAGCAAATACAAGCAGCCGTGACATTGGTTGAAAACGCATGTAAGGATGAATCGAATGGTAAAAAGGTTGTTTACCAACATGCAAATGGAATTATGTTGAATTCATTAAAGCTTAAAGATGTGTTGGACCATGAGTGGGTTAGCGATCGTGTAAGTTCTACTGTGTTATGATTATTTTATATCATGCTAATACATAATAATGTTACCACTCGATAAAATTAATTCCTCTTATGGTTACGATTAGACAGTTACATTGGAGATTTGTCACTTCGTGTGGGACATGATCGGTACCTTTTCAGTGCATTAAGAACAACGTTCCTTGTGAAGAAGGGTACAACTTTGGAAGAAGCGAAAAAATCCAAGCATAACATGGACTTCACTATGTCCAAAAGTGGCTCAATTGGAAGAGTCATGGATGAATATTTCTTGCGAAATAAGGTAATTAGAACGTACATCATTTGTATGTTGAAAAGTGTTTTGTTGATTACATTCTTCAATTTATGTAGGTATATTTCCCTCTAAATATAAATGACGCATTGACGATCAGAGTAGTCATGCACGCATCAAACAAGAATTTCAAGTTCTCGATTCTTTGTACTCTTTATCTACAACGAAGAAAATAATTGAAACAATGGTAATTTATTCTCTTAAATTTATCATGTACTACCTTAATACTTGTGTACATTACAATAATTTTTGCATTTTTCAGAGATATCAAATAGCGTATGACATAAAACAAACTAACATGATTACAAAATCACAATACCCCGACGTATCAAAATGGCCTATAAAACGTTATGAATTGGCTCGGCAAACAGATGGGTGAGTTTAGTTTACTTTTGTTTTCTTGTATATTTCATGTTATCTATCATGCAAAATAAAATTAGTTCTTGTGTTGTGTCCCAGAAATTCATGTGGATTATTTGTGTTAGAGTGTATGGAACACTGGGATGGCGATAAAATGACTAGGAAATTTCAGGTTTGCATATTCTTTTAACTATCACTACCCGACCAGCTGTACTAAAAATATTTGTACTTACTTAGATTTGTCAATGCAGTCCACAGTGAATGATAACAGAAGAGAAGGTTGCTCAGTTGTTCTGTCCTTCAAACATCTGCACTGCCGTAACCAAGGTTCTTGAGGCGCCAAACACATGAAAACACGAGGAACAATTATGGCTTGTAGGTTGGGTTTTAGTCCCGTAGAAGGTTTCCCACCCTACAGGTGTTTTTTGTTTCTATGTTACCATGACATGCTTGTAAAATATACTGAATATTTTGGATTTATACTCAATAATTTTGTTTATTAGTCCATGTTTCAACAAACGGCACCGGAATCAAGAGTCTACAACCCATATACTACATCAAATATTGCATCTAAACAAACAGTTGCTACAAGCCAAAACGCTGCAACAATCGAGACCCGTCCCCTCTCGTCAGGTGTTGCGGTGCACCACGCTGCCCAGCTTCAGACGCGTCCCTCCTCTCCACGCTGGGACGAGGGAGTCTGCCCCGCCACCTCGCTCCCCAGTTCCCGCCTGATCCTCTCCACACGGACTTCCCGCCCCAGCCTCCACACGCGTCCCTCCTCTCCACACGCCCCGCCCACTTCCGGCCCACCAGTCACGCGTCCCGTCCCGCCGCTGGAGCACGATTATTATGTCCATGGGATCCCGCTAAGCATCGGAGGGATCAGCTCTTCCATCGCTACCCCCACCGTACGTCGACAGGGCCACTAGGGTGCACTCTGTCCTCAAGACAAGATGTCGCCACACGCGTGACGCATTTGACGAGGGGACGCGGAAAATTCTATCTTTTTTCTACACAGAAAAGCCTGTTTTTTCTGCCGCGACATGGCTGCCTGGTTTTTCCGCCACGACAAATTTACACATCAAGTTATCATCATTGTTTTTTTGGAAACTTTAGCAATAACCATTCATACATAGCCATTGTTTTCTTCAAAACGGATTACAACATTAATCCACCTTAATTTCATGATAACCAATAAAGATAAATAAACATAATACCCACATGTCACTATTATGTCCCTAATCAAGCATTACAACCAATCAAGATAACCAAACAACGTTCTCATAAACCAGATAAAAATCTCAACTACTGTTATGATCTTTTCACTTCGGATAATCATGATGATGAGCTCCCTCTCACAAGATACTTTGTTACTGCTGCTCACGTCGAACTAACATTTCTGCAAGATACCTGCAGATTACAAAGACAAAAATCATAAATAACTATATTACAATAATTAATGCCAAAATTAAATATAATGGTTACCTGTGATGGAGTTTGCATTTCACACTATTTTTGTTGTGTCCAGGCGTTTTGCAAATGCTACACAACTTTAACCGCTTTTTCTCATCATACCCGAGTGGTCTACCGTTTTTACTCACAACATTGCTCTTTCCTTTATTCTTTCCCTTTGGAGCACCTTTTGTCTTGACTTTAGCAGGATCACCTATTGGAGTAGTTGCACTTGCAGAAGGTCCTCCATCAGTATTAGTGGAATTTCTTGGACCACGTACTCCTGCATCGTACGCCACTTTTTTCGATATAATTTCCTGGTACAAGGTCTTTATTTGTTTGTACAACTCAGATTATTGCAGCGACATGTAATGCTTCGCACGACATCACACCGAGCTCGAATACCGACTCGCCTCCCGCCCAAAGAAATCCTCACCAAACAGATCGCTCAGGCGCCTCGAAGGTAACCCACTTCGCATTTTTGAGAATCGTGCAAGAACAATACACCTTGGTAGTTCAACTAATTTCAGCTCCGTCAACACAAACAGAATATGCTTGCAAGGAATTCCTCTACGCATCCTCCGCAATTGCAATCTATACTTTGTGCTGGATTGTTTGGTGTATAGTCCACGTAAAAATTATGGCGTCGGTTATTTGACCATGCCACAAGATACCTTACGAATCTTCTATTCCCACACTTTTTCTACAGTCATCATGCCTTCAATCTTACGAAGATCATCCTGCAAGATATAAAAATTAGCTGGGTGAATGTGCTGGCCATTGCTAACTCAATTTGCTGCCATTTGGTAACAATCACAGCATAGTCTGTGAAGCCGCAGTCATCTCGCGCCTGCTTCCGGATACGCACAATGGCATTCTCATAGTGCACAATTAAATCCACAAGCGCCATCCCATAATCGAGGTGAAGATGAAGGACGAGTTGAGACTTTCACCACGCTGGTTGCTTTTCATCCCTAGCCAAAATCCATCTGCGAGGTAAGCAGCCGCCCATAGGTGCTTCTTCTTGTACATTCTATTTAGCCACGCTTTTGTCTTATCTGCGCCATTTTCTCACATATGCGTGCCATCCTTCCTCAAACTTGGCCTTCGTGGTGGAGTAATATAATAGAGACCAAACTCCGCAATGATTTGGAACTTAGGTGCTTGCACATGTTCTTTTCAATGTGCCATGTACAAATACGGTGCCACACGCCCGTAATACACTTCAGATCGCTCTCATCATCGCAGCATCCGCATCCGTGATTATAGACCGTGGCCTCTCGACACATTGCTTTCAAAAATGTTTTCGGAGCCAAGCATAAGTATCCTCGGTCTCGCTTTGATATGATGGCACATCCGAATACGTAGTCTTCCGTGATTGTTCAGGCCGACAAACGGAACAAAAGGCATACCGATCGATTCATCTTGTAGGTGCTGTCAAACACCAAAACGTCACCATAATCTTGGTAGTCCCGACGTGATCGAGAATCACACCGAAGAGACATTTCAAACGCCCTTATCGTCAAGCTGATGATCATAAAAAGTCGTGGTCCTTTTCCTTCCTGCTTTGCATAATGCCGATGGCCGTGGCGCATCGCTTGAAAGTAGCTTCCTTTTCTCCGGCACACATGTTATACAAATCCTTCCTCGTGAATCCAACTTGATTGTATCTACCGTATTTGCTGATGAAAGAACTCATGATCATATGCTTTCTAATCCCACTAGCTGCCATTGCTAATATCTCGCTTTTGGAAATCTTTGATCTTCCTATGAGACCAAAGAAAAGGCACCTCATCAGGTCTAGCTAAAATATGATTGTGCTTGTCATCAAACTTCTCAACACACCAAACACCTTTAGATTTATCTAGCTTCACGACCATTCTGTTGTGCATCCACAACGAGATTCTCTCGGCTTGTATTTTCTGCCTTCCAAAGGCAAGTATTTGCTACTACGTTTCCCTTCCCTGGAGCATACGAACTGCCTCTTACGTATATCATGCGATACCTTTTTGTTTTCCTTATACCTGCCCTTTCTTATGCTGAATCCATGGTCTTTAGCATAGCTGTTGTAAAATAATAAGCCGCAGGTTCAGAAACAAAAGTCATATCCATTATTTTCCAATACTTCTCCCGCTCTTCACCTGGATGCCCAATATCCCTGTCACATTCCCCCTTATATTCTTTCTCTTTAAGAACATTCCCAAACACCTACAAATCCATAACATATAACACATAAGTTATTAGCACACTGGTACAACTTGGGTATATATATCACATAAAATATAAACACATACCTCAACATTATCACATGTCTCCAAGTCTGAATCACCATAGTAGTCAAAACTTTTATCACTCCCAACTATTAACTGAACAATTCAATACGAAAATAATAGTAAGTTCTATTTTCATGCAACTAATTTCATCCACATATATACCTACAATAATGCACATACCTTATTCACGTACTCACTGTCCAATACCTCGAATCGTTCTCCTCATTAGCAACTTCTAACTCAATCTACACAACACAAATAAAATGAACATAATTTTATTTTGTTGTCTTCATTGCAATTACTAGTACACCACATAAAATTCAGGCCACTCACATTTTCGTCTGATGCATCATCAGGATGGACGTGCCCATCTACGTGAGAATCTGATCCATGGTGGTCAGAGGACTGGAATCGATCCATGGTGGTGAGAGGACTCGGCCTCATTGTCCAAGTACTCCATCTTCTTCCATCATACTTGAACCACTGCTATCCACCATTATCGCAATCACTAGAAACCATGAGAGTCGGAATTATCTTACGACAACACGGAGGAGTAGGAGGAGGAGCCACCGAACCCTAGAAGGCGGCGATATCTCACCTCCGACACAGATTAGGTCCAGAGATCGCTCCCGATCCGGAAGTGCTGCGATCTAGACTCGACGATCTGGAAGTGCTGCGATCTAGACTCGTACGATCGGAAGTGCTGCGATCTAGACTCATACGATCCGGAGGTGCTCCGATCTCGATTTTTCTAGATGACAGAGCGCGGCGAGGTCTGTCCGCGTCTTAGGGTGCTGCCGTGTCTAGAGGAGCGACAATGAGGTGCGATCTGCCGGCTGCTAGGTTACGCCGCCGGTCGGATCGCCGTGGATCTCACGTGGGACGAGAACCGGGACCTAAACCGGCTGCGTAGAGGTTCTGAAAACAGCACCTCTACAACGTGGGACCTAAACTTTTTTCCCTAAACACACCCTATACAAAACGGATAATGCACACCGATACAAAAAACATACAGCGCTAAACCGGCTCCTAAACTAACCCGGGACATGCCGTCGAACCACCCAGACCCGGTTTTTCTCTTTGATTGCCCTCAGGGGGGGGATACCGAAGCAAGCCTCTTTGTCAAGACCTTCTGCTTTAGGCACTATTCTTAAACACGGGGTCGGATTAATTGGTTATATAAATCTAATAATCATCGTGTTCGTCCGTCGAAGTAGACGAACCAATCATCCTAACTGCAAAGAGGAAGATTTCTCAGGGTTGTTGTACCGACCGATTTAATGCACCTCAAAACATGTTGTACTATGTGAATTGCCTTAGATAGATGATTTAATTTTGACTGTTTAAATTTGTTTGTATACATAGCATGAGGAGAGCGACCCTATTTTTTCTCAAATAACCAGTATAGATAAAGCATTAGATCTTTATTCATTCATTCAAATCTCACGAACGGTAAAGCCGTACTACTTAGTACAACCACCGGGACCTCCGTAGTAAAACATTTCATCTCCAGATACAGCTGCTCCATAGCATTCCTTGTGTGATATAGAAGCACCAAGGGCCCCGGGCCATGGATCAATTTTGTAGCCATTACCACTGTCATCAACGAATCTGACGCCTCGAACAGCTGCGGAATCTTTTCCAGGCCAATGCCCATTGCCCATGGCAGGGCTAGCGACCCCAGTTTCAGAGAAGGTGTAACCACCCCACTGTATCAAATTTGCATGGTCTACCATAGTAGTAAAAATACTTTTTGGCCAATATCCAACTGCGCTAAGCTTATGATTATCATAACCGAAGTACAGCCACCAGTCACCGTCAACTTTATTCTGCAAGATAGAGAAAAGTAACAAAAGATTATTGCATTAACTATCAATGCAAATTATGGAGAGTCAATTAGCGATGTCATCATCTATCATAAAAATGTAGACCATAAATAAGTGCATAGGTAACAAAATCTATTTTTGGTAGTAAATGATACTTAGTGGGATCATCAGTGTTTCATGTACGTACCTTGAATATCTTGATTGTGATGTTAATTTTTCCCTTAGCAAGATCTAGAGTGTCCCCTGGAGTAATTGGGGCATTTTGTACAGGCACAAAACCATCGCAGTCCAGGTTATAGCATCCAACTGACTTATATCCATCAGCCTATTACCCAACAAAAGATCATGAAATCTATGAGATAAGTATGATATATGGCTAAGAAAACGTAAAACTGAATGTCTCAAAATATCCCAAAAAATACAAAGGAATGCAAGAAATTCAGCCATGTACCGTCCATAGCGTATAGAAATGTGTTTCACTATCGACATAGCTGGTTGGGCTAACCTGCATTGGAGTAATGAAGAACAATTGATAATTAAAAATGTAGCTGTAATTTAGGGTGTTAACATTATTATACTTGGGTTTGAAAAAAGAAGGCAGTACACTCTTCATTGAAAAGAAAAAATCCATGCATTCCAGGAGTAAGAATTGATGAACTAACTTACCATCCATCCGGCTGCTACAACATTTTCAGTACTATAATCGTCCCCTTGGTGATTGGCCACACACATGTATGAATAGCTTGCTTGGGTATTGAAATTTTGCAAATGATACACATCAAATGTTGCCATGCCACCGAAAAGAACACCTTGAGAGCCTTTCATTGAACTGAATAAGGCAAGCTGTAGAAAGATCAGACACCAGTTCATAATACGCTTCACACCGCATTACATTCAGAATTCATTGGCGAACATTTAACTAATCAAACATTTAATTTGTTTTATTGTGTCATATATATGATCAGAAATAATTATTTATTCAATTTTTGAACTGAAAAAAATTGCACAAAGAAGGTCTTTGGTTTAACAGAAAAAATAGTCGCGAAAGAAAGAGAATAGACAAGTAGATCACAGATTAGACAGTGAAATAACGTAAATAAAAAATTATGGATCTGATGAACCCAATACAAGAACTGTGTAAATGTTTCCCTTGTGTGATGAGTTACCGGCTGGCTCTAGTTTTTTTACATGTACCTGCGATGATTCATCACATATTCAAATCTAGCAGCGAAATAGGCAAAATTTTACTTACATGGTCGACTCCAGTCCCAAAGCTATCTTTTGAGAGTAGCCAGCTACTGTTTGAGGATGACTGTTGCCTCCTCTGATCCACATTCTCGCCATATGTATCATACAACCGTGGTATCGCACTGGCTTGAGATGAAAAAGCAATCAACAACACCAGTAGTTGTAGAAGGCGCATAGTCTTATGCAATTCACGTCAAGTATTGCGCTTCTCCTCTTCGGTGAAGATTTGGTGAGAAATGAGCTTAATGGAAAATCACAAAGAGGAGATTTTGGGCGTTTTGGTTTTCACAAACACACACACATATATATATATATAGGTAATTCTAGAAACAAATTATTATATTATGCTAGGTGGCTGCTAACCATTAATGTAGGCGGATATTTTCTTACTTTGCGCGTATCCCAAGATCTTTGGTAATAAATGTATTCTCTATATGCCCATCTCGAATCGTGACTACGTACTAGGAGTATCATCTTGAATTTATGGCAAGATTATAAGTTGGTTCGCATGGGCTGAGAACAAGTCAAAAGATATTGCCTCAAGAGTCAAGATCGGATTGTGTGGAGAAAAAAACCGAGATATGCTTTATTTTGCATATCTATCTTGTATTTTTTTTATATTCTGCTGAATAATACTAGCTTGTTTTTTTTTAAAGCTTGTTGTTGGTAATTGTTTAGGACGTATTTGGTACCCTACAGGAGGTCGGGCAGGCCCTCGTAGCGCTGGAAACGGGTCGTTTGATTCCCTTCAGGCCCTCGTATTATACCCAACACCCTTTTTACAGTAGCCGATAGCGTTCGAATCGGTCATTTCTGTGGAGCATGCCTGGGATAGCGAAAAACTCATCCACGTTGCACACGTCCTTTCGGGAACACACGCCATAAATCCCCTCGCCATCCTTTCCTCTCCCTCTAATGCTCAACGCTGCATCTCTCACCCTCGACGGTTCTGCTGTCGGCGACGAATCTGTCGTGAACCATCGACTCCCCGACCAGTGGTGCACGTTGCATCTATTGAATGGACCTCGTCGACCCTAACAACTGCATCGACTCGGCAATGGCGGTAAGCTATACCCCCTTTTATGTAAGCTTTCTTGACCATAGATCTACATCTAGGTGCTTAGGGTTAGGGTTTGATGGCTGCGATGTAATTATAGAGATAGCAACTTCTCTAGCGTTTTTTTTATTTGGGGTACAGTTCATATTTCATACTAGATTTGTGCTCTTCTATGTTCTTCGAAATTTTGGTCAGCTGTTTCTTCGAGTCGTGTACTTTGGAGTAGGAGTTTCGATACCATTAGATTTGTTGTCTGCCGATGATGAAACTGAAGGACGTTTGTGGTTGAATACTAATGTCCTGTAAGCCGATGATTAATCAGTGACCGCATGCAGTTTTGGGATGGGGTTGTCGAACATAGGGGTGTGTAGATGCCACATTGCTTGTGCATGCTACTTGGTTCGCTAGAACCATATGAAAAGGTGTGTGTCCACTTCCACATGTAGTTAGTTTCTAACACTGCAACATAGGAACTATACGAGGCAATGTTTTTACTTTAATCAATTGCCGATGATTATATGCGTGCAGCTCAGTTTATTGCTTTCATGAAAAGTTTCTCTTCAGAACTTGTTGCAGCTTGTCGCATTATTGATAATGATGAACTGAATGGGGTCCTTCAGTTGGAACAAATAGTGTATCCACTGTTGGAACAAATATTCTCTAACGTATGTGGTCCAGCTTTAGGTTCTTTTCGAAAACACTTATATTATGTGAATTTTATGGATGATTTTAGAAAATCCATTTGGATATATTTGCTTCGAAAGTATTCTGATGTTTATCATGTTTTTTTCTTAATTTCCAACAACTTTTTGAGAAAAATCTTCGTCGCAAAATAATTACCATTCAAACTAATTGGGATGGTGAATATGAAAAACTCAATACTTTCTTTCAAAAAGTTGGTATACACATTATGTGTCTTGTCCTCATGCTCATCAACACCGACACATTGTTGAGGTTGTCCTTGCCTTACTTTCTTATTATCCATGCCTCTTAAATTTTGGGATGAAACTTTTCTCACTGCCAACTCACAGAGGGTTCCGCTATCCTCGGCGGACCAAACCACAAACATTTTTTCGCTCAGCGGCTAGCACATGTAAAAGGAGGAGCTCATTAGCACCCCCTGCCCCGGTGCGTCCTCTAGGTCGTCCTCGTCGCGTTAGGCTGCTTGAAGCTCGACTTTGCACAACTGCGTCTCCTCCTTTTCCTGCTCCTTCCGGGGGCCAGTGCCGGCTTCCTCTTCAGGTGGAGGAAAATTCGGCTATGCGGCTATGGTGGCAGCATGATGAGTGCACAGATGATGCATATTTAAGCATATATATTATTCATACTGTCACTCATCACATGCTATAGCTAGCTACAACTATGCCTATTATTCATGATTACTAGTTCTCGTTCATTTTCATATGATTGTTACACAACTATTAGGATTTTATTACTTTTCCTTGTCTTTGACTTGTGTGTAGTGTTGTGATTGATTATGGATAAAGAGGCAAGACGGGTCAAGAGGATGCAATATGGAGGAGCTGCAGACACCAGACTTGTCATTTGAGGGGTGGAAAAAGTGATATTTTCCATCATCTCTAAATCAAGATCTAATACCATGATGTTGTAGCCTAATCCATATGAATCCAACGAGCCAAAAAACACATAAATTAGAGTTTGTATGAAAAAGTGGAGGCCAAAATACGCAAGAAGGCAATACAGATAACAACTTGCAGTACGGGTACGGACGGTCATGCTGCCTGCCTGTACCGCGGGTCTGGATGTGTAGAAAAGGCCTTTCTAAACGTGTTTCTTCGCAGAATCCGTCCATGTTTGCTTCTAGACCTTCCTTAGGTCATAGGCAACGTTGGAGGGGCTATGAGAGACCCCCTTGGGCTATATAAAGAGGTGATGAGCCAAGGGAGAAGGCATCCCTCTCCACATACCTCCATGGCAGAGCCCTGCCACCTTGCAAACTCCATAGCCACCGTCTCCGCAAGATCTCCACCATTACCCTTGCTCAAGAGGAGAAGGGACTTGGATCTTGAAGAGCTCAACACTGATCTACATCACTATCATCATCAACAACTTCTCCAACTCCGATCAAATCTTCGTGTACTTTGTTGTTATCCAAACCATAGTGTGGATCTTGACTTGTATTCGATTGTACTCTCATATCCCATCCATATTATTATCATGATGTTGATTGACTTCATATGTGAGTAGCTCCTTTGTTCTTGGGGAGATGGATAAACCCTAGTATTTTTATGCAATGAAATAAAAATGATCTATAACTTTGTTCTTTGATCTATTGATTTATGATTATGTGCTAGATCTCTCTCTAGATGGTATGTGAAGTCGACCACATAACATTTGCCTGTGGGACTAAAGAGAGGGAACTACCATTTGTAAGTGTATGGGAGAATGTCCGATGTTACTTTCTGACTGCAAGCATTGACTTATAACCTACACAGACAAAGGGGGATAAAGAGAGATTCAATAATCTCATAATGATATCCATGGGGAAACCCTTAATTGTGGTGGTCTATAGAACTGAATTGCTCGCATGCATCACAATGGTCATTTAGAGATGCCCTCATCACATGACTCATAGAAGTGGCTTGCTCACGAGAATTATTGGTGAACATCTTATTATAGTACTCTCTCCACACATATCATGACGAAAGATACATGTTATCCTACTCATAAGTAATTGTCCCATGCTAGTGGTGTATCCTACACTCCCCGAGAACTCCTCAAACATATTGTGACCACCACAACCACACTCAGCATGTTCTTATTCACTTTAGTAATTGACTTTGTTCTTGTTTAGTTTAGCACTCATTCAAACATACTCTTTATACACGATTACTTGGAATTAGAGATAACTTACAAGTACTCTCTAGTGAGTATTAACGAGGGGCATAAAGACCTTAACCAAATAGCTCTCTATGGGTTCGATACTCTTATTTAAAAACTAGCTACAATTGATCTGTACACTTGCAGTCATCAAGCTATTTTCTGGCACCACAAGAAATGTGTTAACCTATGACCTTTTGATAGTGACTGTAGATAAAATCGTCATAAAGTTATGACGATTTCATACCAGATGGTTATAAACCGTTTGAGAGAGTAAAAACCCTGAATAATTAAGACGATTTGGCTTAAAAACGTCATAGTTTTAATATGTGAAATCGTCATAGCCAACAAGATATAAGACTGGCCAATATCGGCCGTTCGATACGAACCTAATGAACGGTTGAGATAGTGATGGATGAAAAGTTGCCATGGATCGATGACCTGGCACCGATTCATCGTGCGCAGACCCGGGAAATATTTTCGTTTGCCACGCACCTCGCGCCCAGTCACGTCCCACCAAAGAACCCTAGTTCTCTCCCTTCCGCCACCGCCCACCCTATTCTTCTCTCCGCCGCCGCCATCATTGATTTCCTCCCGCAGCCACCCCGTCACCCGCCGCAGCCCACCGTCTCCCCACCTCCGGCCACCACCACCCTCACCTCTCTGCCAGGAGGACTGGAGAGGGGCGGAGAACTACTTCCCCTACCTCTCCTCACTCGATCTTGATCCCTAGGCCGCGCGGTGCCTCCGACGTCGCTCCCCTGGCCCGACCTTGTAGTCACTGCCGAGCAAGCCCGCGCGCTCGTGCTCCTCTGCCACTATTCGGACGCTGCCATCGCTGACTCCAGGTGCGTGTGAGCGAATCCTCTCCCCGTCTCGCGAATCCAGTGTGGGGTGGGAGATTTATTTTTGTCTATTTTATTAATGGCGGGTGGGGTGGTGAAGTCGGTCTGGTCGGTCTCCATTGACGCCGCGCGGGGTTGGGGGCTTGCTCGAATGAGCTTCTTCGTGCTCGCTGCTCCAGCGCTGGTCGGCCGAAAAATCGCGCATCCCTGAAATCTCCTCCACCCAGCCCACCAGTCTTGCGCAGTTGTAGTCTGAAACGCCGCCAACACCGTAACCTTGGTCTGTCAATGTAGGGGCTCCCACGGTCGATGGGTCCTCTCCGGTTACCTTGAACTTGCTCGAGATGTCCACCACAGGAGCCAAGTACCTGACTTGCATGCGGATCTATAAGAGGGGGCATAAAGGTTCGCATCATCCCTGATCAACGAGTTCTGATCTCTGTATTGGTTAATTATTCCCCATGCCAAGGCCTGCTCTTTCTCTATCTTAGATCTGCGCATGTCAAAGGGGTCCAAATCGTGGGTGGCTACTTCGTTGACATGTTTCAGTGAACTTGTAGTTCTCCTCCCTAACCCGTGTTGTTGCTTTAATACATTCAATTGATGCCCTTTTTGTCTCCTTTAACATGTAGTTCGTCTACCTGTATGAGAAGCTGTAATTAACATGTCCTTTCTATGGTTTATTGGTTCATGTGGTGCTGACATATAACTAGGATTAGAATAGTTGGTATTGCCTATACGTGTTAGTGGTATTGCCTATTGGTTTATTGGTTCTTGTATAGCGAGCATGGTGGTTGCTGATGAATTGCTTGGATATGTGGATTAAGAAATTGGATTTGTAGGTTTGTAGTCGGGCAGAGCTGCAAAGCGGACATAGTTCATGGAAGTGAAATGGAGACAGAGACCTGCTGAAGTGAAAATTTTCCTTTTAGCAAAAACCAGAAGGGACCTTTATATTTCTAACTTTGTCTGCACTAGAATCTAGTTTATTGCAGTCAAGCTGCGATTATGGACAACTAGATGTAATATAACATTCAAACTTGTTATATTTTAGGATGGTTTTTATGAGTTAATCATATGTTTGGTTTGGAATTGAGCAGGAGATCGAGTTGTCCGGTGGGAGATTTCAGAACAGCCTGAGGGAGATCGGGAAGTGGGCTCGTGATGTCGAGGATGAGAAAAAAGGGGATCGAGATCAAGAAAGAGGACTGGGAGAAGTTGCATGTGCACATAGCATTGTACAATAACTTCCCAATCGCTGCTGCTTTGGCCTCTTCGGCTGCTAGATTTGCTTGTCTTGGTAAGTTTCCTAGCTGATATCATGGCTATAATAAGTCAGTAAAAATGTATTATTCTCCTAGATCTTATATCATGGTTATAAGTAAATAAGAACAGATGTATAATTAGTGAATATTTTTTGTATTAAACTTGTATTTCCTTTTATTTTGTATAGAGCATAGAGCCAAATTTACTTATGTTTAGAAGCATAAGAGTGTTTCTCACTTCTCGTAATATTGTTCTCTAACCAATGCAATATTAAAGCATTCATTCTTGAGGAGGATATGTTTTAGAAGTGGTCTGTTATCTTGTAGAAGGCTGTCAAATACACCTTTTCGTGCTATCTATATGTTCTTATAAAGTAGAACCCCACTAAGAGTTATTTTTGTTTGTCTATCTAAGCATGTAGGCCATCCACATCATCGTCTATTCTTAGCCATACTGTCTGAATAATCTCACCGTCTATCTCCATATAATGTCACCATCTTATATCACTGTCTACAAAGTATGAACCATACTGCACCGTTACAATGTCTGGCCCATGCATGTATGGCTTACCGTTTCAAAACAAAACCATACTGCACCATTACAACGTCTGACCCACTAATGATGATTTAGAGTGTATTGTACTGTGTAGTACCAGCAATCTAATTAGAGCACTAGATTAGTGGAACTTGTAAGTTGAGCCAAAACTATTGAGATCAACCTCTTATGTGTTGTGGGAATGTCCTTGTGTTGCATAGTAGGCTCCAAATTGTACATGTTGTTGCCGATGAACTATGCTTGTCTATTGCAGTCCACTATGCACCTCTATATTTATATGGCTGTGTTTGCATCCCACTTTATTTAGTTTTGACATGGTGAACATCAGAGTATATATCTTGGGTGGGTGTTGAGCATCTCGTACATGATGACAAAACAGTAGCAGTAGCAGTAAACTAAATGACCTCTAGCTTGGTAATACCTTCCGCTGTGTTACGTGTGTGCTCTATTCTAGACAGGGAAAGGCGGTGGACAGGATCATGGGAGGGCGCCCCCAAATCCCATGTCTGGCTGTCTGATCCCTATTAATTTTTGTTTCATTTTATATCTTGTACACATTGCTTCTGGTATTTCTCTGATCAATGAAAGCAACGTTAATACAAGATTGATCTAGTAGTTGTGATAAAAGTGACTGAGCATGTAGTAAATATATGAACTCTGTAGGTATATGCGACGTCTCATCTTTTTCTCTCTGCATTTCCCTGACTATGCATGTCTTCATGGTAGCAGTGGATTCCTCCCACCTAATAGTTAATAGCATGTCTTTATGGATATAGTCTTCTCTTGTTAAACATGCTTGTAAACCTAATGTATTGATAGATTGCTATAGATTCATGTTAAACATTCTTGTGTAATCATGTACATGTCTACATTTTATTGATCTCTCTCAGTTCCTAGATATACTTGTGTAATGTAATCCATCCTAGTATGATAGCTAATATGACAATAGATGGTGCACTAATATTTTCATGGTCTGGTGCTTTGTCACTTTGCTTTTCTCAAGCCTTCTTCTAAAATTAATGATACACTGAGTTCCACATTGTTCCACTCTATTTGATCTAGCTAATCTTTGTTATTTTTAGAAGATATTGCTTTCTTTCCAAGTGACATCCATCACCATATTTTCCTTTCTTTTACAGGAGCTCCAGGATTAAGGTGGAAGAAGTGAAACCTTCATAGTTAGCAAACAGTTGATGGTCATATTTTTTGTGGCTAGTTGTATCTTCCTAGGAGTTGATAAGTCATATTTTTGCGGCTAATTGTATATCTGAGAGTTTCATATCTATGTGCTATTGTTATCTTGATTTTTATGAATTTTTGGATGTTCTCTGTTTATAGAACACTCTTGTACTGCTAGCTTTACATGAGATTTGATGCTTGATGCTACTGCTAACTTCTATTCGTGCTGGTTATTCTCGCAGACCCAATGGAGTGCTGCAACATGAGCAACACTGTCTTCTACAAAAAGATAAGATATTCTGACTAATCTACATATATTACTTCTAATATTCTGTCTTCTAATGTATAGAGCTGATATCCGTATATAGCCATCCTTGATGATCTCGGGCCTGCATAGACAAAGTTCCAATTTCAGAATTGATGTGGAAAAAACCAAAGTTGCTTTCTTACTCAGGAGATGGCTGCATCTCAATGAAAATTAATACAATTATAAATAGGCACACAACTGGGAATGTTATAGACCATTGACTAGACCAAAAGCAATAGCAGTTTGTTTACAGAAATTTCACAATTTAAAAAACCATCGGAATTAACCACTTAGACATCTTTTAACATTCGGAGAAGAACATAACTTGGTGTATAGGACTACATGATCAGAAAACAAGAAGTACCAGAATTCCTCGCACATCCTATTAGTGGTCTGTATAGACTAGATGAGCATTGTTCCACTGTGTTAGGTTCCAACATTGATACAGTAACCCAGGAAAATGAATACGTGCACATCACTTTCCAGCTAGTATTTTTTAGCCAAATTTGTGATAAAAAAGCACATGACTAGTTAACCTTCCGAGAGCATTCTCTGAGGACTGGTTCTCCTGTAGTATCTGCACTATTTCTTTCTGGCAAATGAGATGAGAAACCAAATACAGGAAAGAAAAGCACACTTGAGAGTCTGCTACTGTCGTACCAAGATAGGTTAGTCATCAATTTTTCTCGCTCATATTAAAAGCTAAAGGAACTTCTATTATTGGTGATTTGTTCTATGCACTAGGAATTTTCAAAGCTACATATACATGAAAGCAGTAATAGTAATGGACATCTAACCAACGAAGCAGAAAGCAGTAGCTACATTTGATCAGCGGCCAGCTGCACGTGATGCAGCAAACATGCCCAATGATCCTACTCCCTCCGACCCATATTAGTCAAAATTTAGATAAATCTATGTACTAAATAGTGTCTAGATTCATCTAAATCTAGACAAATCTATGTCAACTAATATGGGTCGAAGGGAGTAGCAAAAACATGAACGGGTTAAGCATTGGAAAAAGGAGAGATGAAGCGTTGCAAGTTATACATTGCAGTAAGCCTATTCCTGTTGTAGTGGGTGTAAGTGATAAGTGGTAATGATCTATATAGGAAAACCCTGTACTCCAGTTTTTAATAAACTAGATAATTCCCTACGCGTCGCTGCGGAAATTGGAGCTTTTAAAGTTAAACATGGCAAAAAATTGTAGTCATCAGCCTGGTAATACAAACTTAAAGTTCCATCAAATATTTGTAAGGAAAAATGTGTTATGTAGAAGCGGGATACACGTTGGTAAACAATGAGAAAGAACACCATCAGAATAGTATCAGTACTGCAAATAGCCCGAGGTGCTTAATATAGCCCTCTTGTCGTGCATCAGTCTTCAATTTGCATGAGAAAGCAAGAGTACAGACGCCTCGCGAGAGTATGCATGGAAAATGTGATGACGTGGAGGCAGGAGAATGCAACAATATAGAAGATGCTAGGCATTGCTCATGGTACTACCAGCCAGTTTTGTTTCTTAATGCAACTAGTTCCTTTATGTTTTTTATATCAGGTGCAAGTATGCATTGGTTGTGTTTCAAATAGAAGTTACATGATCTTCTGTACAGGTTCTCAACTTTCCTAGTTCTTGCTAGTAATATTGTTTTGTCAGCTTCTTTTATCAAAGATGTGGTAGATCATCTGTTCATATACAGATGATTGTGTCAGCTAAGTTTTTAGAGGTGATTCTATATTATAGTAGTGAGTTACTAGATAGCTTTACTACTTGCTGAGAGTTAAGTTTGTATATTCTAGGGTATGAAAGATTTGATGGCTGAATTCGTTGTGATGTGATCACTGTAATATGTGTTCTAACCGTTATGACTGTCATACTGTAACAAAGAGATTTCGGTTGTTATTTATAGATTTTCATGTGTTTACATTCTCCTTTCTGATTGATATATTGGTTATTAATTTGATGTGAAAAAATTCAAATCTCACAAATGAGAACTGACAATTGGGACCCATTGTCTAGAACAATCTGATAGTTCGGACCCATCTGATAAAAAGACTGAAATTGTAAATTAAATGGATTGTAAAAAGGCCAAGACATGTAACAAAGAAGCAAAAATGTTGAATTTGGCCCATGTAGCTTAGACATAACTAATAAGCTTAAATTGACTGAATTGTTGGGCTTGGCCCATATAAATGGGTGAAGTGGACTAGGCCGAATTCTTGCCACGTAGGATATGCCATGTAGGATCTGATGTGTCCAAGCTAGTTGTCCCATGACGATATTGGATCGTCATAAAGATTATGACGTTGTGAGATCGTCATAGACGGTTATGACGATTTTGCAAAAATCGTCGTTATAGTTCATTTGCGACGCCCAGCTTTCGACGATCTCAAAATCGTCATAGAATCGTCATAAATGGACTACTGTGACGATTCTATGACGAAAACAGAGGGTAATATATAGCCAGATTTCTTGTAGTGTGGCATTGTTGCCAGGGAGCTAAGAGCTTTTGGTCTTTGTTCTTAGTTGCTAATTTATTACTGATATACTAAAGTTGTTTTCTGTTTGTTGCTTGTCTTTTTGCTTTTACTTATTTGAAAAGAACAAAAAAATTACAAAACCAAAAATTTATAAAAACTATTGTTACTAATCATGTCTTCCGAGATGATTACCTTTCAACAGATGAAATTTATAATGGGGGAGTCAAAGGGGGAGACTATGGGAAATTTTATGAAGAGGCATGGCATATTGAAAGAATGGCTGGATTGGGTGGATGAGTATTCATCCACACTATGTGCGTCTTGCCAATTCTATTTCAAATACTGTGAATCTAAAGATCACCTCAACTATCAATGTGAGTATAATTTAGATCCTAAACTAGCATATTATAATAATGATGAGTTTAAATCTAATGCTAGTGAGGAGAGGGTACAATTGTGATTTCTACCGGTTGCGTCGAGTTGGTAACTTGTTTGAAAGATATAAAGGTAGAAAGTAAATCACTTGATACGATCTATGATGTAGTTCGTCCTATACTTTGCTATTGCCATGATAACTTTTCTAATAACTCATTTATCGTTGAGCAGATTAAAGCCACCAAGGAAGAAGCAAAACTTTTTGTAGGGTGCTTTGAAGGATGATGTGGAGGAAACTCCACTTAATGAACCTCCACCTAAACCACCAGATGTTGTGGATATACTTTTCGGGTATACCCACAGGACTCACTGACCAGGGTGGCCCACCAACGGGTTAGAGCTTTGATTCACGGGCGGCCGAGTCAGAGAAAGAGAAGGAGCCACTTTCGGTTACGACAAGGCCCATAAGAACCGACTTAGGCCTGTAGTATTACTTGTAGTCTAAGCTGTATCTAGTTACTGACTCTGTAACGTAGCCGGATAGGTCTCTCCTGTAACCCTAGGCCCCGGTGACTATATAAACCGGCCCTATGGGAGTCTTTAGGGCACAACACCACAACCTACTCGTATAGGCAAACCTCTCTTGTAATCCATTGTAACATCCGGCTCTCACTGATATATTACTGGGTTGCTAACAGGAGGAGGATCCGATCACCGCAGTCGGATTTGAACCTGGGTAAACTTGTGCTCACCATACCCGGAACATCTGACGTCTCACACCCCATCTTCTCAACACCGTCAGGACCCCATATAGCGTACTTATCGACAATCAGACGACAGTTGGTGCCCACCGTGGGGTGGGTGACTTTTGGAGCTGCGTTCCAGGCGGAATCTGGGCATGCAGGAATCAACAAAACAATCTCCATGGGTCGTGTGGTCTACGCCAGTGATGTCCCTCTCGTTCTTCTCGACGAGACTTGGATTCCAGCAAGGGATCCCATGACAACCTACACAATCATGTCCATCAGCGAGATTGACATATACCTCGGTTTCGCTGAACCCGCCCAACCCACCCTTGAGGTGATGACCATGGAGGAAGAAAAAATGGATCTGCTCTGTCCGTAGAGGCGGAAGAGTTCAAGATTCCAGAAAAACTTGAGCCCACCCAGCCTACTCCTGAAGTGGAAGAACTGGTGGAAGAAAAATCCGGATATGATCTCCCTATTGAGATCGAATACACGGGAGTATATTCGCTTCGGATCCGACTATGTCGACGCTGAGGCATAACAATTATTTGCAGGTATAGGATCAAGCCGAAGAGACACCCCCACTTCAACTACAAGATGGAGGCAAGGATTAGGATGCTCTGGTCCCTCAAAATCATAGATAGGAAGCATTGCTTCGTATATCACGTAGGATCTGGATCCGACTTCGTCGATGCTGGAGCCGGAAATGATTTAGTTCTTTACGCAATCGAAGAAATTGCCTACTTACCTGACTCACCTCAGGAGTCAATAACGTCGTAGGAACTTCGAGACTATAAGAAGGATATGGAGACATATGAATAATAATACGCCTCCAAACCAGCGCAAGGTGAGCCGGAGACCCCTCCGGATCCATATGATAGCATGGACGAAGATTACACCTCGCAAGATGACATGGACACCGAAGATTCATCCGAGGACCGGAAGCCAACTAAAACGGAAAGTACCGACAAAAGTTTATCTCCTAGTACCGGACCAAAAGCCGTCTTTTCCACCGATACGCACGCCAGGGCTACTGGGCGGTCAAAAAAGAATAAGAACAAGAACAAGAACCCGACACCGGCAGAGCCGGACATCGAGGAAACCAACGAAGAAAAAGTTGACGAAGAGACCGATATGGAGAATCAGGATGGAGATCCGATTAATCCCACACCGATCAACCCTCCTTTGGATGGACACGTCTTCACCAAAGGTGCACGTAAAATTTACGGATATGCTCTCATGATACCAATCCCAACTACATCGGATCTCACTCCGGGTGCGCTGGAGAAAAGGGCTGAGGACCTAGAAAATCACCGCTTGTTTTTGCTCGATGAGGCTGCACGCATCGTCGAGCTCAAACAACAGTTAGAAATCGATCCTGCTAAGTACTAGTGAGATTTCAAACGACTACCAAACAAGACAAGAGGAGGTCCGATTCTTGCTAATAGGAACCCGGATATCCATAGAGATCTATTCGGCGGTAAATCAGGACAGAAGATCCAAATCTACAACACGCCGTTAGAAAACGCCACGGCTGCTCGGGCTATCCTCACTAATAATCCGTCTCCAGAGCAGGTTCGGCAATGCGTTCTGCTGCTGGACAGATGATTGAAACAACAGAAGAAGGTTGCATCATTCAGTGGCAAGTTGGCCTCAAAGTTGGAATTTTGCCACACTGGTGCTGACCAAAGTGCTGATGAAAGACCCCACACGGATCAACGCTATCGTCCCAGGGGAGAAGAAGAGAATTCAAGGACCGGACCAAATGGTCACCATCGCAGTCCTGCGCGCGAATGGTCGAGAGTTATTCCGGCTGCGTCTAAAGATGCCTCACCAGGGCCATCGTCGGTAGAACAATCGCCACAGAGAAGACCCGGAGGTGCGCCGCTAGCGAGAACATGATCGGCTAAGAATGCCACTCCTAGGTCGTCCGACTGGTAACGCCGGACGAAGAGATGATCCGGACCGTCCTGAATCAAGTAGGGATGGAGCCTGAAGAAATCAACCTCGGAATCAGCATAATGAGGCTCGGCCACCACCATGTAATCCAACCGGAAACAATCCACAGGGCCACCATTGCCTCCAGACAACGACCATGGGGGATATCATCGCAGTCATGGAAGCCGCAGAGGTGGAGGCGGCAATGGTGAGAGGAGAAGCATAAATCCGACTCTGCCGCGCAGAAGCCGTGAGCCTCCAAGGCCCAGATCTCTCTTACCAAACGACGCTCACCATCGCATTGAGTCAAACATAGAAGCGTGGTGGTACGAGGAAGAGGACGTGTACGTGGGACCTAACTAATTTGGCCCACGCATCCGTCGAACCACATTCCTGGTTGATTTTGGTATTGCCAAACACATTCAAACCTACGACGGCGCAACTCAGCCAGATACTTGGCTTCAAGATTTTTTCCAGGCTTGATGCATCACCAAAGGAGGAAACAACCTGGTCGTAGTCCGATATCTCCCACTTATGTTGGGGAAGACGGCTCGATCTTGGCTCAATGAACTGCCAGAGAATTCAATTCATAACTGGTATGATATGCAAAGTGCGTTCTTTTCAAACTTCTAGGGAACATACAGTATGATATGCAAAGTGCATGCTTTTCAAACTTCGAGGGAACAAATAGAAGGCCCTGCATAGTCGGAGACTTGCAACGATGCACTCAAAGACCCAGAGAAACCTTCCGGGAATACCTCGGATGCTAGATTTATATGAAAAACTCCTGCGAGGGAGTAAATGAGCAAACTACAATCGAAGCTTTCATTGCAGGACTCCCAGTCAGACTTTTGCATAAGAGGCTGAAGTATGACCATGACACAGATTTGGGAGCAATGATAGAGACAACGAGCAAATATGCTGACGCTGATGATGATTCAGAAGGACTACTGAATACTCTGGCCAACCCAAATGCGGCCAAGCAACAGAAGCAAAAACTCAGAAGCGCAAGAACACCTCAGAAGATAAACCGGCTCCAGACAACGCAGTGGTTAACGCAACATTCGGATTCGGGGGACGAGGAGGGTGCGGAGGCATCCGGGGTCGAGGCCAAGAAACTTCCCGAATCCAGGGAAGAGGAGACCAGCAACCCGGAAGAACATATACCTGGGCCGACATCGCCAACAAAACCTGTGTGCATCACCTGGATAGTAACAGAGGCTCTACCCACACAAATGCAGAGTGTCGTTTCAATGACGACATCAAAAAAGACGAATCCACTGGCTACAGGGCCAAGTGACGAAAAGGAAAGAAAAAATCCGAGAAAGGCAAGGAGCCCAAAGAAGATTCCGACATGGAAGAAGCGGATGCCGCACAGCCTAAGTCGGATGGAAAGAACGATTACCCTACAAAGAAAGACACATATGTCTGCTTTCGTGGAACTCAGTCGGCTAAGGTCAAAATGGCGGTTCTCCGTGAGCTTAATGCCACGGTCCCGGCTGTCCCCCAATTCCTGGATTGGTCGGATGTAACCATCACCTTTGACCGCTCAGATCACCCGAGGAAAACACAACACCGGGGAAAGTACCCTATGGTCCTCAATCCGCTTATTGACGGCTATGAATTCTCTAAAATCTCATGGACTATCATGGAGGTGTCATGGCAGATGCCATGGGTAGGCTTAAGTTGGGGGCCAAATGGACGCTTGTGGTAACCGGTGAGGGAATGCACGTTCTTGCCGAGCACGAAGAACAAGATGAACTCTCCACACTTAGGATTCTTATTGATCCAAGAAGTTTTATAAGTTCTCCTAGAGCAGTCTGTGCATAGCCTCAGGGCTCTAGTTATCTACTTGGTCCAACCTCATTAAACCCTAGCTATGCCCGTCCTTATATAGGTGATGGCCAACTAGATTACATCCCTTTGAGTTCTAGGGTTACTTTTTGGATCTTGGTCCTTACTATGCGGGCCAGGTCATGGGCTTGCCCTCAGCCCTTGACCCAGTCCACAAAGCCATACAGCTAACAATATTATCGTACGTAGCCTCTAGATCTTTTGGCGTCATACGGTGACTTTGTACGTCAGCCCTTGCTTTGGGCGTCACCCGACTCCTTTTGTGTCACCCGGTGTCGCCCTTCTCTTTTAACCATGCTTTACCATGGTCCCTCCTAAATCTCACTCGAAAAGCTTCCACATGTCCTTTCTGACTCGTCCTTCCCTCGTGAGTCCTGGCTCATTGTCTCCTGCAAGGTAAACAAGTTTGTCGTGCGCGCCTAGACTTCGTACGCGGCTGTTGATACCCGGACAGAAGTTTCTTTGACTCGGGATATTCCAATATGGGCAATGTTTTTACCCCTTATGACCCTACCGGGGGTTATCCCCCCGACATTAGTCCCCGAAGCTGGTGACGCCTAGTAGTTTTTGCTGTTAGGCGTCTCTAGGTTCCTTTAATGTGCTTGGAACTTCTCTTTCTCTTAGTATTTACTGCTTATGGCGCACTGTTTGGCATAACCTCGATCTTTGCCGAGTCTATCTAGCCCATTTCGAGTCTCATCATTGACTTTCTGGGTAATTTTTGCCTCGTGCCAAGTCACTTTCGATGTTGCCGAGTCATTCTAGGCTTTCCCTAGTCACTGAAAGGCTGTAATCATGATTTCTTGCCTCAAATTTTGTCTTAAATCCTGACTGCGCAGTGACGGCGACACAGTAACTCCCCGTCACTGTGGAAGTCCCATCGCTCAGCGCCTCGTGTCCTACGCAACATGACGTGGCTCTGGATTTTCCGTGTATTGCCTACACGTGGCGCTCGCTGATACGCTTACTCAGCCAAATACACGGCAACATACTGGCCACAGGGCGCAAAGGGATCCCACGCCGGTTTTTTTACCCTCCTTAAGTAGGGGTGCGGGGAAATTAACTGCCTTTTCCTGTTCAGTTTCCCCTTGCCTTCTTCTTCTTCTTCTTCTTCTTCTTCTTCTTCTTCTTCTTCTTCTTCTTCTTCTTCTTCTTCCTTGCGCCTCCCAATCCTAAACCGCCTCCTTGCAGTTCCTCTCTCCTTCCGCTCATCTCCATCACTTCTCTTCTTATCCTTTCGATTCTCCGAAGGGTCCTTGCGTCTCCAGGCCTCTTCCAACGGCGGAAGAGACCGAATCACATGTCATTATGGATGCCCGCGACACTGGTGAGGAGGTGGAGAAGCATGAGGCCACCGGCGAGCGCGTCGGCTGGGAGGGATCCTAGGTCACCATGGAGGAACTTAAGTGGCTACGCTCCACGAGGCCCATTACACTCGAGGTTGATTGTTGCCTCCCCCTTGGTGAGATCGTTCCCAAGCCCGAGCCCAACAAGATGGTGTTTTTTTCTCGCACCTTGAGCGTGGCTTCGCTCTTCCGGTTAGCAATTTCTTCATGTATTTTCTTTCCACCTTACAACTGCAAACCCATCATCTGCCTGCCAATTCCATTGTCTCTCTCTCTCTCTCTTGTTTCATCTCTGCCTGCGAAGGATATCTTGGTATTTGGCACACTGTTCTTCTTTGGGGCAAGTACTTTAATTTCCGAATCCAGGTTGTGCCTGATCCCGGCGTTCCTCGCGCTGAGAAGAGGCCCACCAGGTGTGGTGCTGCTTGCATCACGCCCGGGAGGGATTCGATCTTTCCTCGGGTCACTGGCATTGACTCTTGTAAGAAGTGGCATAGAACCTTTTTCTATGTCAAGAATAGTGGGTCCAAGAATAGTGGGTCCAATGACTACATCCGGCTTCCCCCTTCAAGTATGAGGTTCCCAGCAAGGAGCTATGGAATCTTGACCCGCGCGACAAGAATCCAGCTGTGAACGAGGCTCACGGGATCATCGAGAGGCTACTTGATTCGGAGGTGAACTTCCACTTAACTGAGAAGACATCATATGTGCCTTCATTGCACGTCAAGTCAGCCCCATCCAGGCCAGAAGCCACAAAATGTGCCTCATGAGCGGCCCACGAGATCCTACCCAGAATTCCACTCTGGAGCTCACCAATGATTCGGTGGCCCGCCGAGTCAGCTCGATCTTCAAGCTGAACTTAGCGGAAAACTGGGCCTAGAGCTGCCCCCTTTCAACCGAGATAGGCTTGTCCCGTGGGTAAGCACCCGAGTCGTGGAATCACTGCTGACATAGCTTTCCTTGCATTTACTCGTTGTTATGTTTCTTTATTGATTTCATTCTGTTTGTCGTTCGCGGAATCTCGTTCACCAGGTTCATGAAAGTACGACCCTCCTGGCTCTTATTTTGATGATCGCTCTGGTGCTCACGAGGTTGAGTTTAACCTGGAGTGCTTCATGCTGATCCCGCATGCTGCCGCTGCTCCTGCTTTGGGTAAGACCTTTACTCGAAATCCTTTGCGAGATTGGTCTGATGATGACGATGTGGATTGTGAAGTCTTGGAGGTACTTGTCGTTTGTCCTCATTTTCTGACTTATCCCATTGAGCTTGTCATTTACTCATGCAGCTGGACAGGTACACGAGGAACCTCCCCTTGCCGTAGGCGGGTATGGCAAGCTCCCAGCAGCTAAGCCGAATAAACGGTGTGCGGTCTCCTCCAGCACTCAGCCTTCGAAGAAGCGCTGAGTCGATCCTGCCGCTCCCCTACAGACACATCCTCTCAACCTCGCAAGACTACCACTTGTCGAGTCGTTCGTCGCGCTCCTCGCGATTCGAACATCTCCGAGTAACTTTGGCTCTCGGTTACCTTTCATTTTCTTTCTCTCTTCTGTATTCGTTCTCTTATAAGCTTCTGTTTTTATTTTTAGCGCTGCTATGTTCGCCAATCAATCTGCTCCTAGTATGGCTTCTTCCCAGTCAAGACTTGTGTCACCTCTTCACTCCGATCCTGCTGTGTAGAGCCCTGCTCGGGTCACTGCCCCCAGTACAGAGGCTCGTGAGTCTCAGAGTGAGGCTGATCCGGTGGCGCGCTCGATTGAGGTGATCTGGCCTCCCTCTCCAGTTGCTCTTTCCAAACAAAACCTTGGACTTGGCGCCGACAATATCGGCGCCGAGTCCGCTCAGAATATCTCCGAGTCTACTCCCCCATGTTTTCAGCTTGCCAGTTGATCCGGTCGTCGTTCCTCCGTCAGTTGTTGAGCCTGCTCAGTCGGCTCCTGTATCCTCAACCAGTCCCAGACCTGATCCTTCTGCCTTTTTGGCTAAAGATAAGACCTGGCCTACTGCTCAAGGCCAAACTCGCCCCGTGCCTAGAAAGCCCCCACATTCCAGGCAAATGACTTTGATTCACACCCCAGGTTCCGCTCCACAGATTCGGCCCACACCACCAACAATGACGCCTACTCCTGCAGTTCAGTTGGGCGAATCCGCCATTGCCGGGTCTGGCAGCATTTCCAAGGCCGGTGCCTTGTACACCAGTGACGCCTCTACCCGTGCCGGGGTGGGGACTAGCCTGAAGAAAGGGCAAGTCCTAACTCGGACGCTCAGCGGGCAAGGCCTTGGTTCTGTAGAGAGCTATGCAATTGCTTGGAATGCGGCCGACGAACAAGAAGTGAGCTCCAGTTGTGGCCAGAAGCTGAAGCTGGGCCCCAAGGCTGTTTCCGAGAATACCCAGCAGGCCATCGCCCAGATGGCCAAAGCAGATCAAGTGAATGAGGTATGCAATTTCCTTACTCTTTTGCGTACTGAGTATTTTATATTATACATGATCCCCAGTCCCCGAGGTTACTGCCGAGTGAGGAACTTATTCGGCTATAAGCTCTAAGTTAGAACCTATCCTTTATTTCCTCCTGCCAAGTTTGCATGTCGGATTTTCGATCCCTAGTCCCCGAGGTTACTACCGAGTGATGCATTTACTCGGCTGTAAGCTCATTTGCATACATCTTCTGACTAGATCTTTTTTGTGTAGCTCATGCATAATGAGCATACTAAGGTGCATAAGGCTCTTATCTGGGAGTATCGAAAGATTGAGCTCGCTCACCAAGATCTGAAAGCCGGGGCTCAGGGCCAAGGTATTTTTCCTGCTCGGCTTGCTTTTACTTGATAGATCTATCTTTGTTTCATTCTCTTGACTCTTCCTTGTTGTCTTTTCATAGCTTCTGCCAAATCCACCAACAATGCACCGCATAAATAGATCAGCGATGCCGAAAGTAATTCCCTTTTCCTTAGAAATCTTGTGACTGCTCCGCACTTATGCTTACGCATTTTCCATTTTTATCTCGGCTAAACCGAGATGGCTTCGTGTTACTGATGAGTCACATGCTCTGAATAAGCAGATTAGCACCAAGTCGAACTCCAGAAGGAGTGAGACGAGGTGACCCGGCTGAAGCAGCATGTGGCGGATATGGAGCAAAAGCATCAGTCTGAGTTGAAGGGCCTACGCAAAGAACTTGCCGAGAAGGATGGCCAGCATGCTGCCAGTGTTGAAAAGACCAACCAACTTCTCAAGGAGGCCGACTTAGCAGTTTAGTCGGCGCATCAAGACCTAGAAGCTCTTCAAGCCAAGGCTAAGATCTGGCAGCATAAGCTCGACGCGATCAACTCATTTCTCGGTAGTGAGTTCTTACTCTTTTCATTGTACTTCTATCCTTAGTATTTGCCACTTTTCCACTGTTTGTTGATGTTCCTCTATGTTTGCAGAGAACTTCCCTGAGGCTGACATGTTCGCCTTAAGGGCAATGAAAAAGGTGCAGGCTAAATCTGAGGCTCCAGCTGACGGCGAGATCACCATCGACGAGCATCTCATAGCGCTCTCAGAGCGTGTGACTACACTGTAGTCATACATCGTCGACTTGCTTAAGTCGGCAATCCATGTATTTAGGATGCTCTGGCCGGATGAGGATGCGCCCATCGCTCGTTGATCCCTTGGCTGCCAAGTTTCTTCTCACTGAAGAAAGGCTGGATCAGTGGCGCGAGTCGGCCGGTCATGCCGTGGCGGACAAGGCCCTTGCTTTTGTGCTCTCCTGGTATGAGGATATCAATCTTGATGTCCTCCAGCATATGAGGGCCGAAGGCAAGTGGATCCACAACCCTGATCTTATCAAGAAGCGCCAAGAGCGAGCCTATGCCATGGTGGAGTATGCTCACGTGCACGCCTGGTGCGATGAGCCCAACTGCCTCGATCTTGGCGAGCCGCTTGTCGAGAATGTTGATGATGATGGTGCTAACAGTGAGGCCACCGAATCAAACGGTCCTGAAGATCCGGCTGATGCACCTGACTCGACCGATGCTCCAGACGACTCTCCCAGCTCCAGCCCCAAGAATGCTCCATCGAGTCCAGCTGCCTCTTAAGCTGGTTATATCAAAAACACTTAATTCTGATGAGATCCCGCACTTTTTTGGGTGTGTGCCTTGCTAAGGCTTAAACTTCCATTTTGCTTGAATGCAAATCTGTAGGGGTTCGTAGCATGGAAAACAAAATTTTCTATCGCATACAAACAAACAAGCCAAGATCTATCTACTAGATCGTAGCAACGAGTCGATGGAATAACTTACCCTCGAAGATTCCAAAGCGGTTAACGAGAGCAGATTCTCGTGGGTGATGTAGTCGTACTCTTTCCGATCTCAAGATCGCGTAGACGATCCTTCCTACGCGTTCGCAGCAGCCTCATGATCGGTCACGTTCGATTTCGACGAAGACCTTCCTCTCCCTTGTTCCAAAGAGGCGGAGGTTGTAGCACTCTCATGCGATTCCGCAAAGACAATGGCGTGCTCTAGGAAGTAGAGGGAAATCCGCAGGCTTAAGCCGGTGCGAGTATGGTGGAGCTTATGAGAGAGGCTATTAGTGGTCTAGTAATTAGACACACCAATTAGAAGGCTCTAAACCAATTAGAAGGCTCTAAACCGCTGGCTAAAGCAATTAGAAGCTCTAAACCAAAAACGGCTCTAAACCGGAGATTAGAGGTAGGAACTTGTGTGTCTAGGAGGGAGCCCTGCCCCTCCTTATATAGGTGGAGGGGCCTTGGCGCGCCAGGGGAGGGAGGGAGGCCCTCCCCAACTCGGCCTAGGGCTGGGCGCCGGCCTGGAGGAGAGGAACTCCTCCTCCAAGTTGGTTTCAACTCCTCTTGCTTGTTTCCCACAGTTTCTTGTTTTAGCCGTTTGACTTTCAAACTGACATTTGACTTTTCTGTTTTAGGATTCAATTTAATCCTTTATTTGGGACAGCAGAACACTTAGTACATGATGCAATCATTCCAATATGTAATGACACATTCATGTACCCTTCCCCCGGAGTCTGGGACAACTGAACCTTCTAGAACATTCCCGATGAAAACACGGAATCATTCCCGAACTCGAAACGGACTTTCCTTATATGAATCTTATTCTCCGGACCATTCCGGATCACCTCGTGATATCCCGGATCCCATCCGAGACCAACAACATTCGGTCTCTTTCTCATAATACCATAACTACTCAAACAACGTCGAATCCTTAAGTGTGTCTCCCTACGGTTCGTGAATTATGCGGACATGATCGAGACACTTCTAACAATAACCAATAGAGGAATCTGGAAATTCATATGGCTCTACATATTTCTCGATTACTTTGCGATCGAATGAACCACTTACATACGATACCAATTTCCCTTTGTCTCACGATACTTTACTTATCCGAGGTTATGATCGTCGGTATCTCGCATACCTAGTTCAACCTCGTTCGATAAGTACTCTTTTCTCGCTCCGTGATATGTGATACCTTGTGAGCAGTCACATGCTTGCAAGCTAATTGGATGACATTACGAGAGGGCCCAGAGTATATCTATCCGTCATATGGATGGACAAATCCACTCTTGATCCATGTGTCTCAACCAATACTTTCGAACACTCAATGCCATCTTTATAGCCACCCGGTTATGGTGTGGTGTTTGATGTCATCAAAGCATCCATCCGTAAAGGTGATATGCATGATCTCATGGTCTAAGGAATTAGGTTACTATGTATCGTAAAGCATATAGCAATTGAACTATTGAAATGACTTGATCTTTATGCTACGCTTATCTATAGGAGTATGTCCATCACATCATTCTCCTAATGATATGACCCTGTTGTTAATAACATCTCTATGTTCATGATCGAAACCATGATCATATATTAACCAACAAGCTAGTTTAACAAGAGGCTTTACTAGGGACTCTTATTTTAGTTTACAAATCACACAAGTATTAATGTTTCCGGTTAATACAATTATAGCATGGTATGTAAACATTTATCATAAGTGTGAAGATATGATAATAACCACTTTATTATTGCCTCTTGGGCATATCTCCAACAGTCTCCCACTTGCACCGTAGTCAATAATCTAGTTTCAAACCTTTGTGTATTCAACACCTATGGCTTTCCGGTGTTGTATGTACACGATTGCTAGTGGTCAACTGATCTCGGATCGACACTTCCGTCCGTGTGTAATTGCATGTGTTTGCGTCTCACGCATCACTCATTCTCTAATGAGATGGCTTTGTATAAGTTTGGTCTTCGGTGTGACCTTTAGCTCTTTGGGGTTAAAACATGTTGATAATATTGTCGCATACAATATATCTTCATAGTATTATCCCATTGTGAACTACACCTAGTTTGATAACAAACTACTTGACACAAATGCCCTCTTTAGCTGCTATTATAGCAGTCATATACTTAGCCTTTTGTTGTAGTATCTGTCACAATGTCTTAACTTTGGAACTCATCCAAATCCATTATGGAACTTACTTTCCATTATATTGTGCCACCCTTAATTTAGATTGAGATAAACTTAATTTGCACTTTGTGACAAAACTAGTATCAATGTAGTACTTCTACAATGAACTAACCATCTATTTGTCACTTCTACAAACAATATATTCTTAGTTCTTCCAAAAGATCATAAGAATATCCTTACTATTGTCCAATGATCATCTTATGAATCATTCTGGTATATGCTCATAACATTTAGAGCATAGGACATATCTGGATTTGTACACATCACAAAGATGATTGATATAAATACTCTTTGTGATCAAGTATCAATCTATACTTGAATTTTGTTTCACTTGCCAAATGTCAATACACTTGAATATATCATCAACATTGAACTTGTTCAATCCTTTCTGTGCGACAAGAACCTCTCTTATAGTTTCTATATTGAACTCATTCAATATCTTGTCTATGTATACAGCACAACCATATTAGCGCCTATTGATGCCAAATATTTAGGTTTTGCCTAAGTCTTTCATCGGGATGAAATTCTTAATATGTGTTAATAAAAGATACATTATTTCCAATCAACAATATGTCTTCCACATAATGTATTAGAAACATGTCTTAGCGCTCCCACTTAATTTCTTGCAAATGCAAGCATCTTCATTGTCTCTAATGAACTTTTAAACTCCTTTAACAGTTTCATCATAGTGAAGATTCCAACTCCGCGATGCTCACTTTAACCATTGAAGTTTGCATATGCTTTTAGCATCCTTTGAATTAACAAAACCCTATGGACCGCGTCATGCACACGTCCTAGGTAACAATTCTATTAGAAGAACTTGTTTTGTTTATTCAACTACCATATAACAAAATTTATATGTAGTGGTTGCTACATTAATCCGTCTAGACTAAACATCGCTATGAAAGATCAAATCTTGTCATATACAACCTTTGAACATTGTTGTGAACTCTTTCCCAACATGTCGACTATTTCATAGATGTGAAACATCCATGTCTATTTCTTTATAGATCCAAACACAACTGTAAGGTCTTACACCTTTCTCGAGGGTCCTTCAAGTTCAAAACTTGATTTCTCGTGTATGGAACTATCACGGATTTTATGGCTTCAAGCCATTTGACGGAGTCAGGGCCCATCATCGCTTCTTTGCATGTAGTCGGTTCATTATTCTCAAATAATGATTCAACCCTCAAATCTTGGTATTTTATTGTTTATCCGACCTACTTGTTTCAATAGGAACTTAGATCTTCGTGACCACAACCTTCGAGGTACGTGAGCCATGAGCTTTGTTGCTGCCTTCGGAACACTTTTCGGCGCTGCGCAACTCTGCACATATAGCTAAGGTTCTTTTAACCTTATCAAAATTCTATTGTCCTCCTACTTAACTTTTCACGAAAAATTCCTTCTCAAAGAAACTTGACGTTTTAAGTGACAAACACTTTTGTCTCCGATGTTATGGAGGATTAATTAACAGTTATTCAAAATAACATACAAAGACAGGTTCATCCGACTTTGGTTGCACACATCTTTCTTATGCATAGCATACCAATGTTTAAGAAAGGACAACTTGGGTTTTATCCCAAACCATAACTTTATATGGTGTCATTTCAACAGATTATGATGGAGCTCTTTTCAGTGGAAAAACGGTAATCTCTAAAGCTTTTAATCTTTAAAATATAATGGCAGTTTTATAAATTATACCTTTCATCTTACCATGTCAAACAAGGTTTAATTACATATCTCGAACGCTCCATACTCTTATGGTGTTTCGGGAAAATGCAAATCCACGGAACAATTCCTTAAATCTTAGGTATTATGCTAAACTCTGTAACTCAAATATCTCCCTTTATGATCTTTATCATAAACTATTTATATTCTTGTTACTATGATTTTGCACTTCATCTTGAAAGTCTTTGAACTTTTCAAGTGTTTCATACTTTATCCTTATTAAGTAAATATTCAAATATTTACTCAAATTCGGAGAAAGCATATGAAGTTGAAATCCATCGCTTTTGACTACACATGATGGTCTTTGTACAACAATATGTACAATTTCCAATAAGCTAGTCATTCGCTCCTTTTGGCCTATGAACGAAGTTTTAATTATCTCTAGGAAAGTTTCACAAGCGTCATGTGATCAAAAATCAAAAAAACTCCAAAATTCCATCCACATGGAGTTTCTTCATGTGTTCTTTCCAATATAATTTAAACGGCGATGTCACTTCCTAAGTGACCTTTCAATCAATTTGTCTTTCGACATTTTTAGCACTAGTTTTATGGACGTGATTTCTCCAACGAGATTTTGTGAATCATCCATCTTTTATGGATTACGGCAATTATTTGAACAACCCTTTTGTTCTCATAATACCTGATAAAACAAATCTTGAAGGCAAGCTTTGATGTTTAACGAGCAACACAATAACCCTTTATTTGTTCTCGATGAACATCATCACATATTCTTTTGCTAGTTACTTAGGCCATTGTAGTTCATGAATTACATTTGTTTCGTATATGACGATTCATACCAACAAATTCAGTATTAAATACTTAAGAACCACATTGTTTAATAAGCAAAGAATATAGCCATAACATGTATATCATCTATATACTTAAACGAACAATTCTAGTCTTTTCCTTTCTCGCCATATATTTATGAGATTCTCTTTCAAGATTTCCTATTCGCTTTGAAAGAATCTATCAACATCAAAGTGGAGTCATACATATGACATATAGTCCAAAGCGTGTATAGTTAAATACCAATGTCTTTGGACTTGCACTTTGAAGTAGATCACCATCATCAAATGTTTGGTGTTCTTTCAAATTCCTTTCTTTAGTAATCTCTTGGTGTAGTAAACATTTTACCTACATCAAATATTCACCCTTAACATGGAATCGTCCATGATCAAGCTACTTTTAGCTTATAACGATGAATTATGAGTATAATGTTGCTATCCAAAACCTTTTGGAGGATCAGGACAACAAGTGTCTCCAACCTTTTGCAAATTCTCATCAAATATGAGAACATGACTTTTGCCATATTATATTCTATCATGTTGCAACCAAAACTTTGTTTCAGATATCACAATATCTTCCACACATTATGGTTTCTGAAATAACTCTTTCAGATCCTAGATAGCCTTGATATTAAGAGAATTCTTTGAATATCAAGAATCATGGAGACAAACATGATACTCATATACTAACTCTTGGAATTGTCACTCTTGATTTAATACCAATTATTAAACTTCATGGAGTAACCGGAACTTACTGAAAGTTTGCAATAGGACTTTTAAACTTTATATTAACACTTCAGAACAATACGATACCCGTTCGTAAAGTAACTAACCAGAATTCTATAGTTCTATCATCTCAATTATAACTAAGCGCAAGGTGGTAAACGGATGCCAATGACTACAATAACTATGCAAATTCACTTTGATTTAGTTTATGATAAATTGAGTTCTAATTAATAATTAAATTAATCTAGGTGAACTCCCACTCAAAACAATATCCCTCACATTGTTTTAGTGATCACACGAACCAAATCCACCACATCAAAACCGATCATCACGAGAGTTGATATAGCTTCAATGGCGAACAATCAACATGTTCATCATATCTACTATATGACTCATGCTCTACCTTTCGTAATCCGTGTTCCGAGGCCATGTTCAGACATGCTAGGCTCGTCAAGATCAAACCTTAGTTTCGCATGAGCAAATCTGGCTTGCTCACGTTGTATACACTTGCGTAATCTAGCACACCCGATCATCACGTGGTGTTTCAAACAACAAGCTTTAGCAATTGCTAACTAAGGGTGAACACTTTATGATTTGAAATTCATGTGCATGAGGGATCATCTTATAATGCTACCGCTGCCTACTAGTCAATACAAGATGCATAAAGGATTAACATCACATGCAATTCATAATATGTGATATGATATGGCCTTTTCTTCTTTGTGCTTCCGATCTCCATCTTCTAGCACGAACATGATCTCCATCATCATCGGCATTGCATCAAGGTCAATGACGCATCTCCATGGTTGTCGTCCACCGGCTTCAACTATTACAACTACTTTGAATAGACACGGGTCTTAACATAAATTAAAGACAACCATATGGCTCCCCGGGTTGCCAACTTACAATAAGGAACATTGCATACATCAAATATAATCACAATCATGGCCATATCACATCATCGCACACCGCAAAACAAAGTTAGACGCCTCTACTTTCTTTGCATGTTTTACGTGGTTTGGGGCTTTCAATAAGTGTCGTTCTAACTTACGAACATGAACCACAACATTGATACTAGCATTGTTGATTACCCATTGTAAATTGGATCTTAACTATGCTAGGAGAAACAGGCACCCGCAAAGCCACTTATGCAATACAAGTTGCATGTCAAGCGTGGAGCAAGTCTCATGAACGATGTCATGTAAGGTTAGCCCGGCCTTCATCCCAACATACCGCAAGATGCAAAGTACACAAGAAGCAATCGACAATAAAGCATCAACGCCCACAATGACCATTGTGTTCTACTCGCAACAGATCTACATATAGACACGACTGATACCCTTTGTAGGGGTTCGTAGCATGGAAAACAAAATTTTCTATCGCATACAAACAAACAAGCCAAGATCTATCTACTAGATCGTAACGAGTCGATGGAATAACTTACCCTCGAAGATTCCAAAGCGGTTAACGAGAGCAGATTCTCGTGGGTGATGTAGTCGTACTCTTTCCGATCTCAAGATCGCGAGACGATCCTTCCGGTATCGCGTTAGCGCTCCCAAGATCGGTCACACGTTCGGTACTCGACGAAGACCTTCCTCTCCCTTGTTCCAGCAGGCAGCGGAGGTTGTAGCACTCTCCTCGCGATTCCGGCAGCACAACGGCGTGGTACCGGAAGTAGAGGGGAGATCCTGCAGGGCTTCGCCTTAAGCCGGTGCGAGTATGGTGGAGCTTATGAGAGAGGCTATTAGTGGTCTAGTAATTAGACACACCAATTAGAAGGCTCTAAACCAATTAGAAGGCTCTAAACCGCTGGCTAAAGCAATTAGAAGCTCTAAACCAAAAACGGCTCTAAACCGGAGATTTAGAGGTAGGAACTTGTGTGTCTAGGAGGGGAGCCCTGCCCCTCCTTATATAGGTGGAGGGGCCTTGGCGCGCCAGGGGAGGGAGGGAGTCCCTCCCCAACTCGGCCTAGGGCTGGGCGCCGGCCTGGAGGAGAGGAACTCCTCCTCCAAGTTGGTTTCCAACTCCTCTTGCTTGTTTCCCACAGTTTCTTGTTTTAGCCGTTTGACTTTCAAACTGGACATTTGACTTTTCTGTTTTAGGATTCAATTTAATCCTTTATTTGGGACAGCAAGAACACTTAGTACATGATGCAATAATTCCAATATGTAATGACACATTCATGTACCCCTCCCCCCGGAGTGTAGGACAATCCGGAACCTTCTAGAAAATTCCCGATGAAAACACCTAATCATTCCCGAACTCCAAACGGGACTTTCCTTATATGAATCTTATTCTCCGGACCATTCCGGATCACCTCGTGATATCCCGGATCCCATCCGAGACTCCGAACAACATTCGGTCTCTTTCTCATAATACCATAACTACTCAAACAACGTCGAATCCTTAAGTGTGTCTCCCTACGGTTCGTGAATTATGCGGACATGATCGAGACACTTCTCCGAACAATAACCAATAGAGGAATCTGGAAATTCATATGGCTCCACATATTTCTACGATTACTTTGCGATCGAATGAACCACTTACATACGATACCAATTTCCCTTTGTCTCACGATACTTTACTTATCCGAGGTTATGATCGCTCGGTATCTCTGCATACCTAGTTCAACCTCGTTCGATAAGTACTCTTTTCTCGTTCGTGATATGTGATCCCTTGTGAGCTACCACATGCTTGCAAGCTAATTGGATGACATTACACCGAGAGGGCCAGAGTATATCTATCCGTCATATGGATGGACAAATCCCACTCTTGATCCATGTGTCTCAACCAATACTTTCCGAACACTCAATGCCATCTTTATAGCCACCCGATTACGGTGGTGTTTGATGTCATCAAAGCATCCATCCGGTAAAGGTGATATGCATGATCTCATGGTCTAAGGAATTAGGTTACTATGTATCAGAAAGCATATAGCAATTGAACTATTGAAATGACTTGATCTTTATGCTATGCTTATCTATAGGAGTATGTCCATCACATCATTCTCCTAATGATATGACCCTGTTGTTAATAACATCTCTATGTTCATGATCAGGAAACCATGATCATATATTAACCAACAAGCTAGTTTAACAAGAGGCTTTACTAGGGACTCTTATTTTAGTTTACAAATCACACAAGTATTAATGTTTCCGGTTAATAAAATTATAGCATGGTATGTAAACATTTATCATAAGTGTGAAGATATGATAATAACCACTTTATTATTGCCTCTTGGGCATATCTCCAACAAAATCATCCAAGGGCAAGTCCCCGAGTTTCATTTACCGTTTTCCTTATCCTTGAATTTGGATCTTGTCTATCTTTTTTGGTGTTCGACATTAGAGTCTCAAAGTTATAAGGATTCAGTTATCGGATATGAAACTAGACAACTTGACCTAGGGTCATTCGATATACAAACCGATATATCCTACAATGGGTTAGTTAAAAGCATACATAGAGTCGACTCGCGTTTCCCTCTTTACTTATACGGTGTTCATGTTTACTCGTCGTTGATCTTTTCCTCTTGCTTTCCATGAAGCCGTGTTTTCGGACAACAACATAGCCGAAGAGTTGATTCTATACGAGTAAACATTACTTATTCCGAGATAATTTTAAGTGTCAATGTCAGCCGACATAAAATTTTCAAGAACAAACATAAGGGGCAGTCCCCGAGTCAGTTTTTCGAGTCACACCATTTTATTATCAGCAAGTATCCGGCATAAGTATCCGACATATGAGAGTTTGAGAGATACATACACTGCTTCTCCTAAGTGTAGAAAGGATGCAGTAGTGCCACATTCCACGGCCATTTGGTCTCATCACCCGATTTGTCCGCCTTGTTATTTTGTGCTTCACGAGCATCTATTAGGTAATATGAATCATTGTGCAATGCTTTGCTTATAATGAATGGTCCTTCCCATGGGGGTGATAGCTTATGCATCCCAGTTGTGCGTTGCACTAGTCTGAGCACCATATCCCCTTCTCAGAAAACACGAGGTTGAACTTTCCGGCTATGATAGCGTCGGAGATTTTGCTGATATATGGCGGACCTGGATAATGCCAATTCTCTTGCTTCTTCGAGTAAGTCCACTCCATCTTCTCGTGCCTATTTTACCTCGGATTCCGAGTATTGCCTCACTCTTTGCGAGTCGAGTTCTATGTCGTCAGGAAAAACTGCTTCTGCCCCATATAAAAGGAAAAACGGCGTATAGCGTATTGATCGATTCGGAGTTGTTCTTAAGCTCCACAGTACTGAGGGTAGTTCCTCGATCTAGCAACCAGGTGATATCTGGAGTGGTTCCATTAGGCAGGGTTTGTTCCCGGATAGAACTAAGCTATTTGCTCGTTCAACTTGTCCATTTGATTCTGGATGGGCGCCTGACGCTACGTCAAGTCTTATTCGATTTTCCCACAGAATCGAGCGAAAGCTCCTTCGGCAAAGTTTGTGCCATTGTCTGAGATCACACTGTGCAGGTGACCATATCTCAGGATTATGTCTTTTAGGAATGTCACAGTTGTTTTTCCATCTAGTTTTTTTATGGGCTTTACTTCTATCCATTTGGTAAACTTGTCATCCATTACCAGTATGTGAGTCACGCCGCCCCTCTCTAGTTTTAACGGTCCTACCATATCCAGGCACCATACTGCGAATGGCCAGGTGATTGGTATAGTTTTTAACTCAGACGCTGGTAATTGTGACTTTGATGCATAGCGTTGGCAACCGTTGCATTTCCTCACTAGGTCTTGCGCTTTTGCCAGTGCACTTGGCCAGTAGAATCCGTGTCGGAATGCCTAGGCTACCAATGCTCTTGATGAGGCATGGTGCCCACATACTCCTTAGTGAATATCCAACTATATTTCTTGGCCTTTCTCAGGACTTATGCAACGTTGCAATATGCTCGTCACACTTCTTTTGTACAACTCCTTATTAATTATCGTGTATGCTTTTTCTCTTCTTTCTGTTTGTCTTGCCAATATCTCATCATCGGGCAAAGTTCTATCCCTCAAGTAGTTGAATATTGGTTGCGCCTAGGCTGGTATCACCGGTGCCGGATCCGTTTCTCCATCAATTTCCATTGGCTCAGCCGACATAACCTGAGGAGTCCCCGAGTGTGATTCGGCAGCCCCTGGGTTGGGCGGAACGGTCCCAGAGTTACTCGAACCTGCCCCTGTATCTATGTCAATTGGCACAGCGTCTGACTCCTGGCTTGCTGGGATGAGCCTAATTGACTCGGATTCTGGTGATGGCTTGATCGATGGTTTTCTGAGATGTGCCAACGCTAGTCCTGGTGGGATTGCTTCCCGAGATGAGCCTAACTTGGATAATACATCAGTTGCCTCGTTCTCTGCTCTGGGTATATGATGAAACTCGCACCCATCAAAGTATCCTGGAATCTGCTGCACATGAAAACGATACAGTGCCATGTTTGCATCCAATGTGTCCCAATGCCCAGACACTTGCTGGATAACCAAATCCGAGTCACCAAAACACATGATCCTTTTGATTCCAATTTCTTTGGCTACTTTTATCCCATGGACAAGTGCTTCATACTCGGCTACATTATTGGATGCAACAAAGTGGATTTGCAACACGTATTTGACTGATCCTTCTTGGGTGAGGTGAGTACTATTCCGGCACCCAGGCCCATCTTCGTATTGCAACACGTATTTGACTGATCCTTCTTGGGTGAAGTGCATATTCTAGTAATTCGGGTCTGACATTGGTGGTTCATATTGTATTTCCATCCAATCCACGAAAAAATCCGTTACCGCTTGAGATTTGATTGCATCTCGCGTGTCATATTGTGGAGTGTATGGTGCTAGCTCTATGGCCCATTTTGCCACTCGCCCACTGGCATCTTTGCTGACCAATATATCTGAGATAGGTGCCTTGCATATTACCCGGATTGGGCGTTCTTGGAAATAGTGCTTCAGCTTCTTTGCTACCATATACACCCCATATGTCATTTTTTGGTAATGGGGGTAGTTTTTCTTTGATGTAGAGAGCACTTCACTCAGGTAATAAACTGGCCTTTGGACTAATTTGCCCTCTTCTTCACGTTCTACCACTATTACCGCACTGACAACTCTATTGGTTGATGCGATATAGAGCAGCATTGGCTCTTTGGATAATGGTGAAGCTAATATTGTTGTTGTTGCCAACATATTTTTGAGCTCATGGAAAGCACTATCAGCTTGTTGTGTCCATGTAAATTTGTCTGATTTCTTCATTAGTTGAATGGTAAGGCTTGCCCAGTCGACTCACAAACCTACTCAACGAGGCCAGGCATCCTGTAAAATTATGGACATCGTTGAGGGTTTTCGGCAACTCCATTATTTTGATGGCCCTGATCTTTGTCAGGTTAGCCTCAATTCCTCGACTGGACACGAGAAATCCGAGTAGTTTTCCAGCCGGGACACCAAACGTGCATTTTTTTTGGGTTAAGTTTCATCCGGAATCTTCTTAAATTTGTGAATTTTTTATGCAAGTCCTCAGTTAGAGTATGACTTTGTTTGGTTTTTATTACCACGTCATCGACGTATACTTGAACATTTTTGTCCAGTTGATCTTTCAAGCATGTTTGCATGCATCTTTGGTATGTTGCACCTGCATTTCTCAATCCGCATGGCATGGTACGATAGCAATAAGCCCCATACGGGGTGATAAAGGCTGTCTTTATTTGATCATCCGGATTCAGTGGTATCTGGTGGAAACCAGAGTACGCAGACACAAATGACAACAATTCACACCCGGTAGTAGAGTCAATGACTTGATCGATCTGTGGCAGGGGGAATGGATCCTTTGGACACGCCTTATTGAGGTTCGTGTAGTCAATGCACATATTCCACACCACTGCCACGTTGGGTCATCCTTTTTCTTTTCGACAAGACTGGATTTGACAACCAATCGGTGTGTAGTACTTCCATGATATATCTGGCAGCCAAGAGCCTGGCTATCTCGGCGGCTATCACTTTCCTCCTATATTCGGCAAAGCGGCGGAGGGGTTGCTTCACCGGCTTTGCATCTGGCCTTACATGAAGAGAGTGCTCAGCTAGCTCCCTCGGAACTCCTTGCAGATCTTGTGTGCACCATGCAAAGATATCCCGATTCTCACGGAGGAAGCTGGTGAGCTCACTTTCCTATTTGTCAGATAGCCGAGCACCAATGGTAACCGTGCGCTCTGGGAAGGCCTCATCAACCTGTATCTTCTTTGTTTCCTTGGTGGCCTGGAAAGATACACTGCCATGCGAGTTAGTGAGTGTCGGCATAGACATCTACGCTGCTTTGGCCAGTGCCGCAACTTTCATCATTTGCTGCTTTTCCTGCGCTATGACCAGTGACTCGACCAGCTAATATCCGGCTGAGGCGCATGCAATAGATCTCTTGCAGTCACCCTCAACTGTGATAACTCCACACGGACTTGGCAGCTTCATCTTTAAGTAAGCAGTATGATGAGTAGCCATAAACTTTGCCATAGCTGGCCTGCCGAGTAAGGCATGGTATGAGCTGACCAGGTCTACCACCTCGAATTCTATGGCTTCAGTGCGACAGTTTTCTCTGTTTCCGAATAATACATCAACCTAGATTTTACCAATTCTCTCACAGGACAGTCCCGGCACAATACCATGGAAAGTTGTCTTAGTCGGCTCCAACATGTTCATAGTGATGCCTAACTTGAGCATGGTATCCTTGTACAAGATATTGATGCTAGTGCCATTGTCTATCAGCACCTTGGAGAACTTCACATTGATATCTGGGCCCATGAATGTTGGATCCAAGACAAGAGCATAACCTCCTGGCGTTTGCATGATCCTGGGGTGATCCTTTATGCTCCAAGTTATCTCCTGTTCAGACCAATGCATGTACTTTGGTATTGCCGGCATTGTGGCGTTCACTTCCATCATTCGTCTCTGTTGACTTTTCTTGTCATTCGGCTTTGTGACGAACACGACATAACTCTGGTGATGATCTATGTACTCGTTTCTGGTCCCATGGCCGACATGAGCGACATCACCTCTTGGGTTATGCACCTAGTGCACAGCCTCTCTTCTTTCTTGGTTGTGATATCTTGGTTGCCTGTTCTCATATCTATGCTCGGCTCCAACAGCTTGAGCATTTCCTCCTGTGAGTGGTGGTGGGGGAGGTGGTGGTAACTACTAAGTCGGTGAGTCCACTCTGTCTCCCTTCTGAAACCAAGTGCACTGTCTTGTTGTGTGATTTTCCGGCTTACTCGGAATTGGCTTGTGAAACTTACATGGTTGATCCAACATTATCTCATAAGTATATTTCTGCTTGTCTTGATATGGATTTCTCTATTCATATGGCTTTTTTCCATCATTCTTTGGTATCCATTGATGTTGCCCACTTGTCCTCTGATGCTGGCTGCTTCCAGCATCTGGATGATCCTGACCTACAACTACGACTTGAGTTGAGCCATACCTGTAGTCTGGTCTTTCGTCTCTTCTTTTGCTTCTATACTCAGCCCTTTCCTAGCGCCTTTGCGACCCAGCTGCGTCATAGATCTGAGTCTCAGTCATCCCGTCTGCCGACATAAGCAAAGGCTGAGTCGGATCTCCTAACGCGTATGAGTCGGTGATTCTTATTGTTTCTACCAAGCTTGCTGGCATATCTCTCTGTAACCTTTGCCATAGTACACTTCCATGCCTGCATCCTTTTGCAAACCGTGCAGTGGCCTGAGATTCGATTACCCCTTCACAAGAGTTGTGCATTGTGCACCACCTAGTGAGGAACTCCCTGTCTTTCATTTGGCATCTGCTTGCACATAGCTAGTTATTGTGGGCGATTCGGCCTTTTGTACGTGCTTGTGAAATTGCTCATGAAAGCTTCCTGAATATCAATCCAGCTGTTGATGCTTCCGGGTGGAAAATTATTCAGCCACATCCTTGCTGGTCCTTCTAGCATTTGCGGTACGTACCGCACTGCCCATCTCAGATTTCCCTGCGCGATTTTTACTGCAGTTCCATAATCTATGAGCCAGTCTTCTGGCTTTGTGCTTCCATCGTAGGTTTTTGTTCCTCTGGCCAACTGAAAGTTTGGCACTAGCGGCTCTTTCATGATCCTTGGGCCAAAATATGGTGTACCCTATGGACCTTGCGATTCGATTAGCTCAGCCATCTTTATTCGATCAAGCTTTAGCCTTGCATCATCCGGCTGGAGATTTTGGCCTCCGAGTCTTGCTCCCATTGCTTGATACACGTGATCTGGCAATTCATACCCATCATTTACCATTGCTGAGTAACCATCATTTCTATGCTCGGGTCTCAGAGGTTCTGACCGCTTCCCGCTTCTTTGTCTCCTTCGGCTTGGTCTGGCGGAGGATTCGGAGCTGGGTTTCCCCCTCCTACCGAGTGAGTTCCATGGCTAGGTTGAGGTGCAAAGTTCTTCCCCCCATTGTCATTTCTTTGTCCTGCTTGCCTTTCTCGGCCAGCGTTTTGTTGGTTCTCATTTCCCTGAGCGACATTTCTTCTCGATCCCTGCGCACGGGCCGGGTTTGCTTCGATCATAGCCGGGTCATAAGAAACCATATGCTTGTTCCTTCCTGAATCCACACTCTTTTCTTTTCTCTGTCTCGGCGCCGCTCCTGGTGAGGAGGTTGTATGGCCTGCTGACCTTGCCGGGATTGGCGTTGCCGAGTGACCCAGCTACGACCTTCCAGCTACACCCGGATTTGCCCTATAGTATGCTTCATTCAAGATCCCTGCTGATCTCACCAATTCATTGACTTGTTCCTATTGTTTTCTCTTTGCCTCACCCATCAGATGGGGTAACTCGGCCATTCCCGCCTCTGCGGCTCTCAAATTTGTTGTTGTCATGTTTTTCGGCCGCACGGCTGTTTTGTTGCTATTCTCTGGTGTTATCTTAGATGTTGCATCCTCCAGCTCTTTTTTGAGGTTCCTTCCTCTCAACCTTGCTGCATAGAGCCGGGTCTTAGCGCTCTTGACTCAATTTTCCGAGTTGAGCTCTCGGATCGTGATATCCACATCCTGCTGTAACTGTGCTAACTCCTTTGCCTTATCCAAGACTTTTATGCTGGCCTCCTCTAACTCGGCCTGCACATGCGCCGGATCAGCTGCTGGCGCTACTGGCTCTGCTAGTTTTTCTATCGCTTCTTGCAACTCTTTGGCTCTCTTACTCCTAGCTATGTTCTTCGGCTTCTCCAGCGGTGCTTTTGCTGTTCTCGCTGCCCTTGGCGTCTCTTCTGGATTTCCTCCCTCATCATTCTCAATCACTACAGGGGCTACTAGAGGTGCTGGGGGGTGCGAGGGGTTTGGAGCTGTCATCATTACCTCGACGGAGACGAGTTGATGAAGCTTTCCTGCGGTGTGAACCGCAGGTGGATCCAGCGCGAGGATGACGCTCTCTGGGTACGCGTGCTCCACGCGGACCGCGACGTAGACCTAGTGCTCGCCGAACTTGATGAAGCGACCTCCCCTTGGGAACGTCTTAGTCCTGAAGCAGCTTGCTTTGTCGCTGACGAAGTTGAGTGTCCCGAACCTCTGGATGAGTTCGGAGTAGACGCGTTCGCCCGTCTTGGCGATGATGTTGCCCATCCGGATGGAAACTCCAGCAAGCGCCTGCTTCTGCCCCACGGTGGGCGCCAACTATCGTGGTGGTGTCACGACAGATGCCATGGGTAATCTTAAGTTGGGGGCCGAATGGACGCTTGTGGTAACTGGGGAGGGAGTGCACGGTCTTGCCGCGCACGAAGAACAAGATGAAATCTCCATACTTAGGATTTTTATTGATCCGAGAAGTTTTACAAGTGCTCCTAGAGCTGTTTGAGCATAGCCTCAGGGCACTAGTTTCCTACTTGGTCCAACCTTCCCTAAACCCTAGCTATGCCCCTCCTTATATAGGAGATGGCCAGCTAGGTTACAACCCGCTGGGTCCTAGGGTTACTGTTTGGATCTTGGTACTTACTATGCGGTCCAGGTCATGGGATTTCCCTGAGCCCTTGGCCCAGTCCATAGAGCCATACATCTAATAGTCTTCTCGTATGTAGCCTCCAGCTCTTTTGGCGTCATACGGTGACTTTGTACGTCTGCCCTTGTTTTGGGCGTCACCCGGCTCCTTTTGTGTCACCCGTCGTTGCCCTTCTCTTTTGACCATGCTTTACCATGGTCCCTCTTGAATCTTACTCGAAAAGATGCCACACGTCCTTTCTAACTCGGCCTTTCCTCGTGAGTCCTGGCTCGTTGTCTCCTGCAAGGTAAACAAGTTTGTCATGCGCGGGCCGACATAGTTTCTATGTCGGCCATGCCTAGACTTCGTACGCGGCCGTTGATAGCCGGCCAGAGGTTTCTTTGACTCGGCATACGCCAAGATGGGCAATGTTTTTACCCCTTATGACCCCACCGAGGGTTATCCCCCCGACATGGACGGTGGCAGCAACATCAACATCCTTTACATCGAAACCCACCGGTCGTTAATCCGCTTATTAACTTTTCATGGCATTGTACCAAGGAGACAGGCGGATTCTCTGGGTGAGATTACACTAGACGTAACATTCAGAACCCGAGACAACTATCGAACCCAGCCACTCTCTTTTGAGGTGGTACTGTTCAAAAGTGCTTACCACGCCATCTTCGGATGTCTGGCTTACTGGGTGTTTATGGCTCATGCATGTTACATTTACAACATGATAAAACTTCCAGGTCCAAAGGGCGTCATGACCATCTGTGGAAATCCAAAGAAGGCGCGAGAGTGCGACGAAGGATCTACTGCCTTTGCCGAAGCCGTGCTGCACGCCCAGGAATACCAGGAGATCAAGAAGACCATCGATCCGTCCGAGATGCCCGCTATGAAGAACGAGGTGCTGAAGCCAAACATGCAGTTCAAGGCGTCGGAAGAGATGAAGAAGACGTTGCTGAAGGAAGATGATCCCTCCAAGACGACAAACATAGGGGTAGGTCTAGACCGTGCATAGGAAAGCACGCTCGTCGAGTTCCTCAAAGCTAATACTGATATCTTCGCATGGCAGCCTTTTGACATGATTGGAGTACCTAGGGAACTTTCTGAGCACTCTCTCAATGTGTACCCTAATGCTAAACCCATCAAACAGTCCTTACGACCGTTTGGTGATGAAAAGCACAAAGCTATGGCCAAGGAATTAGTTCGACTAGAATTAGCCGGATTTATAACAAAGGTCATCCACACAGATTGGGTGGCAAATCTTGTACTCGTCCCTAAAAAGGACAGTATTGAATTAAGGATGTGTGTTGATTATACCGCTTTGAACAAAGCTTGTCTAGACCTGTTCCCTTTGCCAAGAATTGATCAAGTTATCGACTCAACGGCAGGGTCGGAATAGCTCTATTTTATCGACGCATATTCCGGATATCACCAAATACCGATAAAAAAATCGGATCAAATCAAGACGTCTTTTGTCACTCCTTTTGGAACCTTCTGCTACAAAACTATGCCTTTTGGCTTAAAGAACACAGGAGCAACTTATCAACGAACTATACAACATTGTCTTAATGATAAAATTGGATGCAACGTCCATGTATACGTAGACGATATAGCAGTTATGTCCAAAAAGAAGGTAAATTTGATTTCCGACTTGGAGGAAACATTTGCTAACCTACGAAAATTTAATATGATGTTAAATCCGAAGAAGTGTTTCTTTGGAATTCCACCCGAAAAATTGTTAGGTTTCATCATGTCTGAAAGAGGCTTAGAGGTGAACCAGGACAAAATTAAGGTTGTACTCAACATTACCAAGCCTACTCACCTGAAGGATGTACGACGTCTCACTGGTTGCATTGCAGCAGTGAGTCGGTTCGTCAACCGACTCGGAGAAAGAGCCGCACCTTTATATAAACTCTTGAATTAAACCAACAAATTTGTTTGGACCCAGGAAGAAGACGCTGCCCTGCAAAGTTTGAAAGACCTACTTTCAAATCCTCAAGTTCTCGCAGCACCAGAGCCTCAGGAGGCTATGTTACTTTACATTGCAGCGACTAATAAATTCATAAGTGTGGTAACAGTAGTGGAGCGCGAGGAAGAAGGCTATGAGCATAAGGTCCAGCGTCCAACATACTACCTGAGCGAGGTCCTAACAGAATCAAAACAACGGGATCCACACCATCAAAAGCTGGCCTATGGAGTGTTCTTCGCCTCCACAAATCTACGACACTACTTTCAAGAGCACAAAATCACAGTGGTGAGTACTGCTCCCCTGCGAGATATAATCAATAACCGCGACGCCACATGATGTGTCACAAAGTGGGGAATAGAGCTTGCAGCTTTTGACATCGAGTACAAGCCACGGATATCAATCAAGTCCCAAATACTTGCCAATTTTGTCGTTGATTGGACAGAGACGGCAGAAAATACAAATCCTCCAGACTCAGAATTTTGGATCCTTCATTTTGAGGGATCAAAAGCACGAGGAGCCTCAGACGCTCGCGTTGTACTCAAGTCACCCCAAGGAGATAATCTATTCTATGTGTTACAAATACACTTCACGGCGACCAACAATATTGCCGAGTATGAAGCATTATTACATGGAATACGCATGGCCAAAAATATTGGTGTAACTAGACTCATGTGTTACGGGGACTCGTATTTAGTCGCTCAACAATTATCCGATATCTGCAAAGTAAACAAACACATGGCAGCCTACAAAGCTGTTGTAGATAAATTATCTAAATCGTTCGAAGGGTTTGAGGTTCAACACATCCCTCCGAGCAAAAAATAAGGAAGTAGTTGCTTTATCAAGGATAATCTCTGCACGGAAACAAGTCCTGGGTGGTGCTTTTTTAGAGCATTTAAAGGTCTCTTCCATCACAGGAGTTGATGAGGAGTATCTGATGAAATCCGACTCACCTTTAATAGCAGTTCTGGCTGTAATTTCCAGCTGGACAAAATCCTATCTGGATTTCCTAATAGATGGAAAATTACGCGAAGACGAAGTCCTGAGCCGGCAGATCGTCCGATGAGCAAAATCTTATACAATAATTAATGGTGAGCTCTATAAGCGTAGTTTTTCTGGGGGGTTTCAGCGATGTATTTCTCCGGAAGAAGGAGTGGAAATCTTACGAGAAATCCATGAAGGCTAGTGTGGTCATCACGCTGCAGCCAAATCTTTAGTGGCAAACGCTTTTAGACATGGATTCTTTTGTCCTATAGCTAAGGCGGATGCCGATAAACTGGTCAAAACGTGCAAAGGCTGCCAAAAGTACGCCCGTCAGGCACACGTTCTGGCTGATCAGCTAAAGAACAATCCCTATTACATGGCCATTTGCGGTCTGGGAGCTTAATATGGTAGGGCCATTTCACACAGCAAAATGTGGATTTACTCACCTACTAATGATGCTGGATAAATTTACAAAGTGGATTGAGGATAAACCCGTAACAAGTTGCGAGGGAGCCATAGCCAGAAAGTTCGTCGAGGACGTGATCATCCGATTCGGATATCTGCATAGTATAATTACTGACAACGGGAGCAACTTTTCGATGGGAGAACTTGCGGAATTTTGCGAGGAACAAGGGATCCGACTTGATATTTGCATCAGTCGTGCATCCACAAGCCAATGGACAAGTCGAAAGAGCTAACAATCTTATTTTACAAGGACTCCAACCTCGTATCGAGGCACCACTTCGTCGTGCCACGGGGGCTTGGGCGGAAGAATTACCGTCTGTGATATGGAGCTTATGAACAACTCCTAACAGGTCAACCGGATACACTCCTTTCTTCTTGGTCTATGGTGCAGAAGCAGTTCTTCCAAGCGATTTAATACACCAATCTCCTCGAGTCAAAGGGTATATCGAAGAAGATGCATAAGTTTCCCGACAAGATGATCTCGACATAGTCGAAGAAGCTCGCGTCGTTGCTGAGCAGAGATCTACAGCCTATCAGCAAAATTTATGCAAGTATCATAGTCAGAGAGTGCAAAACCGTTCTTTCGGGAAAGGTTATTTAGCTCTCCTACTCGTGCAAAAAAATAAAGCACAAACTTTCCCCGATTTGGGAAGGACCTTTTATGATCAGTAGAGTTCTACATAACAGGTCGTATTATTTAACCGATATGAGACCAATCAAGGAAAGACCAGATACTCGTAAAAGAAAGAGAGCTGACGGTAGTACAGACCCGGATGAGATAGACCGTCTATGGAACATTGCACAGCTATGTCCCTTCTATTCTTAGTTATATTTCCTTGTAACCATATATGTACATGTTCAAAGTGAAATAAAGTATTGGTTTTCTCATATATTATTCTTGGGAAGTTTTTTGCCATCTTATTTCCAAAAAGAGCATGTCGTTTTCAAAAATCCTAGAATGCTTGAAAGTACTATATGCTCATTTCTATTCTGGTTATGATTTTTGAAATATCTGATTGCTTAGACGCGGGTATTTTCCGAGTAATAAATTGTTGGTACTGGAAGCTGGCTTTGTTTCCGAGTTTAAACAGGTTTAGCAATTGATCTCCGTTGCTCGGCAAATTTTCCGTGTTGAAGGTTGGCCGGCTCATGAAAGGGACGAGGCAGAGAGCCAGATAAAACAACAAGTATAAACACACACAAAATTGTGCTTAAGAAAATTTGGAGCACACGCATAAAAATATATACAAACAAGTGTTATGATAGTAAAGCATTAGTTCTTACAAACCAGCACATATTCAAAAATATTGTTCTCATCATTACATGCCAAGTGATAAATTCAGAATAATGCATCAAAGATGTTTATGCTGCAGATTCAGGTGGTGATGGAGACCGTGGAGCGCTGGAGTCGACATCGTCATCACCTTGGTCCTAAGACTCAGAGGCTCCTTCGATGACGCTATCTTATGGCTCTTGGGGCGAAGGGGGCACAACGACGGATTCAAAGAATGGCATCGTATAATTTGTTATCTCCGCCACACGACAAGCATAGCCTACGCAGGATTCTTGGATGGCCTTGATGTTTTGCGGCTTTCCCTCATTGTCCGTATCGACGATGCCCTTGGTGACGTGTCAGATCTCCATTTCACTGTGGTGGCTCATCACCATGGTGAGGGCGGTCTGTGCAACGGTACGAGCATAGGAGATCTTCCAGTCTTCGATGAGTTTCGGAATCTCCTTGGCTCCGTCCCTCACCTCGAGCACTGGCATTTTGTGTAGGTCAGAAAGTCTGACCGACTCGCCAGCCTCTTCAAGAGTCTGGTGGAAGTAGAAAAGAATATCTTCGACAAGTTTTACGCGCTCGAGGCGGGGTTCATAGGAAGAAGAGTCAGAAAGATTCGGAGGATCTGGGAAAGAACCAAAAATTCAAATATGACTCAAATAAATTTGAAAATCAATCGAAGAGTGAAAGTCGGAAACCTTACCTAGCACAGAGTGGTTCCACTGAGCATGCTCCTCTCATAGAGTCTTCAGTTCCTTCTCTATGGCTTGGGCTGGATCCCTCTGGCTCTCAAAATCCTTCTTGAGATCATCTAGTTGTTTATCTCGGAGGGCCAATGGCTTCTCTAGCCTCTTGGTCTCCATGTTGCTCGACTCCAGGACGACATTCACGGATTTCTATGATTCAACCTTCAGCTTCGCAATATCGTCCCAGAGTTCAGCATTTTACATCTCCAAGACCTTGAAGTTTTCGACCTGCTCCACCATCTTGCTGGATTCACCAAGAAATTCTGCAAAGGGAAAACTATCAGTCGAAAAGTACAGTTTGACTATGACAATCACTAATGAAAAAGAAGGATTCAGAAAAATTTACCTTCTACTTCATCTTTCTCAACTTTCAACTTAGAATTCTCAAGGCGCAGAGCCTTAATCTCCTTGCGCTTATTACATATATTCTTGAGCAATTCCTGGTTGGAAGATGCAATTTTCTGTAAGTTTAAAGAAGGAATACCGTCAAACGGCTACTAAGACTTGGGCTGCAACTTTAACCAAGTCAAAATATAGCACGAGCCTTGGGAGGCTACACTATATCGTTCTTTTGCATCCTATAAGCATCAACTCGGATTTAAATCTACGATGTTTATCTGACTTTATGCTTGGGGGCTAGAGGATATGACAATAAATACCTAAACAAGATTCGGAAAACTTACAATGTGCTCCAGGTGCATCTTCTCAAATCTCGAGTTTTGTGTTATGAAACACTTTATCGGCAAGGGAAATGGAGGGAACGTCTATTGTTGGGAGCTCTCCAGACTCGATTTTTGCATCCCGGACCAAAATTTGGTCCAGGAGATTCACCATCTTGACGTCCTCTTTTTTCCTGGCTTGCTGCCTCGGGAGTAAGGGTTTGTTTCTCGAGACTGGACTGAGCCAGCTTGAGAATCTCTTCCTTCTTCTTTCATTTGAGCCCGAAGGCAGTAGAGCCATCCACTTTATCCACCTTCCCTATTGAAATCACCATGGGATCATTACCCTTGTCAGTTGCCTAGCTACCAACGGTAACCAGGGCTTTTGAGGTGGTGCTTGCGTTGGGGATGGCAGAGCCAGCATTGGGAGAGGCAGAAACCTCTAGTGTTGACGTTGGGGCACTACTTGGAGTTGGAGGAGGCATAACTGGGGAAATGACAAGCTTCTGTTGATGCAGCTGCTTGCATGACTTACTCTCTGTCTTCAGCTTGCTCTTCAAAACAACTTTTGCTCTAAAACACATAGAACCAAACATCAGAAGTGTTTCGGAAAGAGAAAAACATAAGGTATTAGAAAATCAACAAGGTGCTTACCTTTTAACTACTAGCAACACTTGGGTGCCAGCAGTAACAACGATGTCCTTGGCCTTGCGCTTCTTGGAAGCGGAGGCAGGAACTTCTTGCACCTCATCATCCTCTGTCGCCTCCGAATCATCTGAAAGATAGCCATCTAGTGGATCTAACTCGGACTCGGGGAGTTTCTCGAGCTGATAAAGTTGAAAAGCATCGGTAAAAATAGAGTCAGAGGAAAAGACAGAATGGGATGACAAAACGCAAATGCAGAGTCGAAATATTTACCGGAGTCATAGGATGGTCAACCATAAACATCTTTAGGGAGACATACAGAACTTTTATTTCCACTCTCTCATTGATCAAAACAGCATTCTGGTCTTGTAGTCCTTCGTCGGAATACGATTCGGGCTGACCCTCAGGCCGTCCTTCCGGTCTACGGTGACCGTGTGCATGAGGCGATCTCCATGATACTACAGAGGCTAGATCCAGCAATCCGTCCACAAGTAGATCAAGTCAGATCCACATAGGCCCTTGTGTTTCATTAGGAACTCGATCCGCCTTTTGCCAAGGATCAAGACATCCGAAAGTTCTGGCGCCTCCGTGTCCCATGATTCCTAGTGGGGAGCGGCACCGTCGACGAAGGCCGAAAGACCTTCCGCCTTTTTAGGAGTTGGAATATCCTTGTTGTAGAAGAAGGTTCTGGTCCATCATTTAACTGACTCACTAGCATTAATCCTAGGATAGACTCGGTTTCTTCTGAGGACTAAGCTAAGGGTGTTGGTGGTGTAAGGAACACCGGGACTAATTGAGTTCTTACGGGTACCATAGTAGTACCAAAAAGAGTAAGATTTGGCCTAATGCCGAGAAAACCCTCGCTAAGAGCTGCATGAGAGCTAAGCTCAAGCAAAAAAGTTAGGGGGAGATCGTGAAGTTGCACACCGTAGTATTGAAGGACCTCGATGAAGAAGTCTGATGGTGGGAGACTGAGGCCATGGTCGACATGCGTGTCAAAAATAACTCGCTCTCCATCGCGCGGTGCGGGAACAACATCTCCAGCGGCGCTCTGCCATGTACCGGAGACGAGGTAGCCCTCGTCCTCCATAACCTGGAGCTCGACGTTGTCCATGACGCTTGGGACCCAGAGGCCCCGCATCTTCTTCTCATCTGCTGCTGTCGCCGTGCCTGTCGCCGCCGCTCCAAAACTAGATGGCGCCTCCATTTTGCTGGGGAAGGATGAGAGATTGGTGGCGTTTGAGGTTTTTTTGGTGTGTAGATGAGAATGGTTGCGGAGAGCTTGAGGAATACGGGGAGGCAATGAATTAAACGGTGAGAGATGAATCTGGGGGAGAAGGGTTTCTCTCTCTCTCTCTTATTAACCTCTGTGCCGAGATTTGTGTTTAAACCAGACGATTTGCGCCAAGCATATAGGAGAGAGGGAGGTAGCTTCCTTGCGACTCCTCCGCCCCCTCGATTCTTGCGCAAGCATTGAAACGAGGTTCTGTTCCGTAGGGAACAGACCCACTAACAGTCGTGTTGATAGGACCCTTATCAGTGACAAGACCTGGTATGAAAAGTTCTCAGACAGCACACCACTATTTAAAATCTGGCTTATGTTTTGAAACAAGCAAGGAAAGGACTGAAGTCGGAAAAAATCTGACTCAGATGACTTGAAATCCTACTTTGTTAAAATAAGTTTTCAGGAACCCTTCAAGATTCTCAAGATGAAGAAACCATTAAGCTAGACGATTTATCCAACTTTGTATCTTGGAGACTTCCGCGGGCTATTGTTGGGGATATACTTTCCGGGTATACCCACAGGACTCACTGACCAGGGTGGCCCACTAATGGGTTAGAGCTTTATTTCACGGGCGGCCCAGTCAGAGAAAGAGAAGAACCACTTTTGGCTACGAAAAGTCCCAGAAGAGTTACCGACTTAGGCATGTAGTATTACTTGTAGTCTAAGATGTATCTAATTACCAACTCTGTAACATAGTCGGATAGGTCTCTCCTGTAACCCTAGGCCCTGGTGACTATATAAACCGGCCCTATGGGAGCCGTTAGGGCATAAAACCACAACCTACTCGCATATGCGAACCTCTCTTGTAATCCATTGTAACATCCGGCTTTTGTCGATATATTACTAGGTTGCTAGCAGGAGTAGGATCCGATCGCCACAGTCGGATCTGAACCTGGGTAAACTTGTGCTCACCGTTTCCAGAACATCCGACATCTCACACCCCTTCTTATCAACGTTGTCAGGACCCCCCTATGGCGTACTTGTCGATAATCCGATGACACCAGAACATATTATTAATGAATATGTGGCACTTGACGTTGCACCATCTCAACTAGTGGAAGATAAACCAAAAGGTAAAACTATTTCTGAGCTAGCTGTGTCTTATCAACTGATAGAAGGTAAGCCCGAAGGTAATACTATCGTTGAGCTACGTGCAAATTACCTTAGTAAGAAGAAGAAGAGGAGCAACTCGATCAACCACTTGAATCTCCTACTTCTAAAAATAACTTTCCACACACAAATAGTATGCATGCAAATGATATCTCATTCTCCAGTAATGATTCTTATAAGGTTCAAACTGATTATTTTGAGAAGGCCTTGTGCCTAGATAAATATTTTGGGTACTTTGAAAAGATGAACTAGAGGTGGAAATTTCATGTGAATCTTGAGATGCTAATAATATGATGCAGGAACTACCAATGGATGAGGATGAAGCTCCTACTCCGGAAGAGGGGCACTTTTCGAAGAACAAATGAATAATGTTAATATAAAGGTAAGAAGGATGTATGGTCGGATATATGATTATGCCGAAAGTTTATGTTCTTCATATACAATAAAGTGCCCATACAAATGCACATTTTAGTTTTCTATGTCCTAATAATTCTAATGATCCTGTATAATCTTCTAATGATGCTTTTAGTACCAGGAGTATTTAATTTATATACGTACTCAAGAGCTTCTTAGAAAAATCATGGAACTTATAATGGTAGAGGGTAGCCATACTTTACAAGTGCCTTGTGAGACCATTGAATATATTTTTAATTACTACCAAAAACATCTTAGCGGTAATGCACTTATAATAAAGAGGAGGGATCTATATAAAACAATAGTTCCTGAAACTAATCTTTTGCTCATAAACAAGTTTATGATGCATGTCTCTCCAGTAATGATTCTTATTATATTGAAACTGAAGATAATTCTATGGAGGCCGTGTGCTTAGATACTTATTTGGAGAACATTAATAATGATGGATTGGATATAGAATCTTGTAGTACTAATGTGTAGGGACGAGAACAACATATTACAAATGAAACCTTTATATTTGATGCTTCTTTTTGTGAGTGGCTTGATATCTCTAAAACTGATGAACTTGCTAGCAAGGGTGATGAACTAGAGGAAAGAGACACTTTTGAGATTTTCCCTGTTAAAAAGGAAAAGTACTATGAAGTGTTCCCACATAATAGTGCAACCAATGAAGAGGACTATGAACTATACCCCTATGATAGTGACAAAGGTAAAATATTTGAGTTTATATGTAAATCTCTAATCCTATTTTTGAAGATATCTAGGGAGGCATGCTCACCATGCTTGGTGCATCCATATTCACTTGGAAACAAGAACCTATTTATTTACAAGATTCCAATGCACCGTAAGCGGGTGCGACTTCGAGCGAACTATGAGAGTAAGTACTCCAAACCTCTATACGAGGTAACAATAAATAATTCTCTAGTTGATATCTATTGAAATAATATTGGAGCGAAGAAAGCATGGCTACTTGGTTTTAAGAAAGCGCTTCCTGGGAGGCAACCCTGAAGTCATTAGACGTCTTTCTTAATTTTTTATCTTGAATTTAGTTGCATTCATGTTGTATTGACACTTTGCATGTTTTATTATTAGAGTTGTCTGAGGGTTTCGAGGGATGTCTCTCCCCGTCTCTCCTTCTCTCCTTCCTATCTCCACGGCGGTTTGCTCCGATGATCGTCGGGGGCTGATCGGGAGCTGGAGGGCCATATTCCGTGAGGTGGCCGATGATCTGATTAGTCCTTGCCGCGCGGGCCAGATCTCGAGAGAGAGCTCGGGACAGGTGTCGTTGTGGGATGCATCGGGACAGATCCTGACGAGTTGGTGTTCGGTGGTGAGTTTTTAAATGCAGGACACGCCTGGTACATGAGGGATGGCACGTTCTCGTGGGTCCGCCGGTGGTGGCGAGGGCAGTTTCTAGGGGTGTCGCCGGTGCGTCGCCCTACGTGTGTACGTGCCGGGTGATACGGCTTGGTGGTTGTGGTAAAACAGTGTGCGCTGACGGTGGGGCTTCGCTAGGGGAGGACCACCTGCCAGGGGAGCTGCGGAGTACTAATACGGCGGAGCGCGAGCCGCGGTCAGTTTCGCCTCCAATTCGTGTTTTCCCAAACCCTAAATCGGGAGCCGTTTCCCCTTTCGCCATTTCTAGATCTCGCGGTGTGTGTGGTGTGGTGTTCGTCCGGGAACCGCCTCCTCTTCAACCATCGTCGCCGCGGGTTGCTGCTCCGGTGGAGTGGAGCGGAGTTGTTTCGGGGGATTCTAGATCGTTTGCTCAGGTGGTGGCTGCGGAATCTGACATGGATCGGAGATTTCGTGGTGGGCGTGGTTCGCCTTCTCGTCCCCCAGTCCGATCTGGTCCCTATGCGAGCAGATTCGGATCTGGGTATGGACAGGGCCGTTTTCCTGTTGATCGCAGAGGTTTGGAGGGGGATCCTAGGGAGAGTGGGTGGATCCGTGAGCAGGAGCGGCGCGCCGTGAGGCAGGATGCTCGGCGTCGTGATATGAGGCATCGTGATGAGCCGAGGCGGAATTGAAGCCAAGTTGGAGGATCAGCGCAGGAGGCTCGCTCGGAACATGCACTTGTCGGAGGCTCGCCCATGAGCGGAACAGGCTCGTAATGGGGCGGTGGAGCCATCGCCGGAGATGCGCAAGGTTGGGTCCGATCGGCGTCTTTCCCAGTGCGGTCAGTAACTCGACTCGAATCCTAGAAGGGGGGAGCCGGTTTTTGCACAAACTGTTGAGCAAGTTAATGTGCCTCGAGTTGTGTTCAACATACTTACTATCACTCGATCTGTTTCTGGTATAAACACCTCGGCCTCTACTTCTGTTAATGTGCCTGTTGGGGGGAATCGTCCTGTGAATTTGTCCCCAATCTTATCAGTTACTCAGTCGGATGCTGTGGCTACTACTCTGGTGGGGTCCTCTGTACCACCACCAGTAGTGAGTATGCCGAGGGATGGTGCTGTGGCTGGTGGTTCTGGGGATGTGCAGTTGCTTGATGTGATTGAGGAAGAGGTTGTATGTGATAATTGTGGGAAGGATCATAGCATTTTGGTCTGTCAAGAGAGGAAACCATGGGAGTATGTTCCTCTCTTCTTTGGCAGTACTGATTTTGAACAGGGTTTTCATTCTATTCCTGTGGTGGAGTCAAATGTTCAGTCTATGGAGCAGTTGCATTATGCTCATATAAGTGTGGTGAGGGGTGATGTCACTGGCAAGGATCTGGAGAAGGAGTTCCAAATTTGGGCTGATGCTATGGGGTCTGGATGGAGATTTAATGCCAGGTCCATTAATGATGTGGAATTTTTGATGAGGTTTCCTTCTGCCAGGTCTATTGATGACTTCCATTTTGGGAAGGTCTTCATGAAAACAATTCACGATCTTTGTGATTCAATTTGTCTAAGTGGAATGGAGATTTGCAACCTGTTGAATGGTTGGAAGAAGCCTGGTTTAGAATTGTGGGTATCCCTATGAAGTACAGGGAGAAATCAACTGTCTTCTATGTTGCTTCTTTAGTGGGCAAACCTGTGGCCCTGGACAGGAATAGTTTGAGGAACTTGGCTTATGTGAGAGTAAAAATTGCTTGTTTAGATGTTTCTTTGGTCCCTAATACCAGAAGGGGGGAGATGCAAGGTGGGATTTATGAATTCAAATATACCAGGGAGATTTTTGCTCCAGATGCTGTATCAACTCTGCCTTCTGCTGTGGGGATTGATGGGCAGGATGGTAATGATGGGGTGAATAAGGAGAATGAGGGTGAAGCTGAACATGGGAGACCTGTTGATGGTAATGGGCAAAGAACTGTTCCTGGTGCAAGTAATGTTGGAGGTGCTGGGGGTCGCCAACATGGTGGGAATGGTGCTGGTGAAGCTAGGTTGGACAAAGGAAAACAGGTGGTGGTGGAGCAGGAGGACTCTGGGGGTGTCTCTTTTGGGACTAAAATGGCTAACATATGGGCTAGTGCTGGAGGTGTTGGTCGTTCGAGGGGATTAGTGATTAGAGAGAATGTTGCAGGTGGCTCTGGTGATGGTGATGGGACGGGTAATCAAAATAGATCAGCGGTTGTGGGAATGCAGGTTGATACTCAGGAAAATGTGGCTGGGGGAGATGGGCTGGGCAGTAATCTCATGGATGTGGATCAAGATCCATCTTCTAATGTGGCTAAAGATGTCAATACTGAGGTTGCTGCTGGTCCTCAGAGGTTTGATGACTTTATCGGTACATTGAAGGATAAGAGTAGTGACAAGCATTATGAACTCATGAAGCAATATGGGCATCTGCTGGAAGAGGAGGATGAGCAAGAGGAGGGTGCACAGGCAAGAAATGACAGTGCTTCTACTGATACTCCGTTTGGTTCCTCTTTTGATAGTGAGAAAAAAGGAACTGCTGGGGGTTCTGGGTTGGAGGGTGCTCAGGACATGGAAGCTGTCAATCAAGATCAGGAAACAGTGGTTATTGGTTTGTCTCAACCTGATGGTTTTACCCAGGAAAGTGTGGATTCTCAATCTGATCAAGTGGCTGATGTGGAAGAACAGCAGGATATTAGAAGGAGCTCGAGGGTGGCTGATCAAGGTGGTGCTAGAAACATGGCTGAAGGGCATTTGGCTCAACAAAATCCTAGAGACCTTTCAGGTACAAATCTAATCTACATAATTATTTTGCTGTTCTGGATGATGATGTTATTATGCATAGAGCGTTGGAAATGGGGATAGATGCTTCTTCTTTATCTTTGGAACATATTAACTCTTTAAAAGAATTAGAGATTGGTAGACATAGTTTGCAGGATAGGAGGCAGGTAGTGAATGAATGTGCTCCTGATATGAATGAGAAGGTTTTGTTTCTGGATTGGAAGGAGGCTAGTAATGATGACGAAGATTTCACTCCTGTGGTTTCTAGGAAACAAAAGAAAACGCTGAGAATTGGTTCTGTTATGAGGAGAGAAAGTTAAAGGCTGCTTTGTGAAGGTTCACAATTATCACCCTATGAGTGGTATTGTGATGGAACAAGAGAGAAAGTCTGTTTATGATAGGTGCTATTTTGAATATTAGGGGTGTGGGAAGAAAGGTGCGGTGCTTATCTGAATAGTTTGTTGAGGGAGAGGGTGGATTTTATTGGTTTACATGAAACTATTAAGAAAGACTATTCTGAGGCTTTTTTCAGGAGGATTGATCCTATGAATCAATTTTCCTGGAGTTGGTTGCCATCTGTTGGAAAATCTGGAGGCATTTTGGGGGGCCTACGTTCCTCTAAATTGACTCAGATTGGTGTGTCTGTGGGTAAGTTTCATGTTAAGATGAAGGTGTTTGATGTTTTGAAACAGATTCAGTGGCATCTGGTGATTGTGTATGGGGCTGCCCAAGAGGAGAATAAAGAGGAGTTCTTGGTTGAGTTAGCTGAGGTTTGTCAGGATCAAACTATTCCTTTGTTGGTAGGAGGTGATTTTAATGTGATCAGGTGTGTTTCTGAAAAAAATAAAGGTCATGTTTTGAATAAGTGGGGACACATGTTTAATTCAATTATCAATGCTCATGGGTTAAGAGAGATCTGCATGTCTGGTGGGAAATTTACTTGGTCTAACAATCAGAAGAATCCGACTTTGGAGAAACTGGATAGAATCTTAGTTTGTAGAGAATGGGAGAAGTTGTTTCCTCTCACTACAGTACACAAGTTGTCTAGGGAGGTTTCTGATCATAGTCCTTTGATCCTGGATACTATGGAAGGGCAAGAACCAGGGGGTAGAGAATTCAGATTTGAGAAAAGCTGGTTACAGTGTGATGATTTTTTGGCCAGGGTAGAGAAAGTTTGGAAAAACATGTGAATGGCAAGAACGATCTGGATAGGTTGGAAAAAGCTTAAAATGTCAGAAATGATTTGAAAGGTTGGGGTGTCCATTTAAGGGGAGAGGAAAAGAAAAGGAAGAAGAGGTTGGTAGAGGAGCTGCAGGAACTTGAAAGTATTGAGGAATTGATTTTGCTTACTGCTGAGCAACTTCAAAGAAAAGCAGTTGTTCAGAAAGAGTTGTTGGAGGTGTATGAAAATGAGGAGAGATTTTGGCAGCAAAGGTCGAGGGACAATTGGTTGCTTAGGGGTGACAATAATACTGAATATTTTCATAGGATTGCTAATGGGGTGAGGAGAAAGAAAATGATTTTTTCAATGAAAGATGGGGAGAATGAGATTCAGGGGACCTGTGATCTCCTGAAGCATGCTACTAGTTATTATAAATCCTTGTTTGGGCCTGCTGGTGGGTTTTCTATTAGGCTTGCAGATGATAATTGGCAGGACTGGGAGAAACTTAATGATGAAGATAGGGAGAAAATGGGAGTGCCCTTTACTGAGAAAGAGGTTAAGGAGGTTATTGATCAGATGGAGAAAAATAAGGCTGCTGGTCCTGATGGGATTCCTATCGAATTCTATCAACATTGTTGGGTAGTTATTAAAACAGATGTTATGGTGTGTTTGATGATTTCTTTGCTCATAAGATTGATTTGAGAAGCATTAACTATGGGGTGATTACTCTGCTGCCAAAGGGTGATGATGCTGATAGGATTCAGAAGTATAGGGATATTTGTCTGCTCCAGGTGTTGTTTAAGATTTTTACCAAGACTCTGACAGTTAGAACTGAGCCTGTGATGGGGAAACTAATTGATACTTGTCAGACTGCTTTTATTAAGGGGAGGTTTATTGCAGATGGTGTGACTTTATTGCATGAGATTTTGAAAGAATCGAAAAGTCAGAAGCAGCAGGGTGTGGTTTTGAAAATTGACTTTGAGAAAGCTTATGACAAGGTCAACTGGGACTTTCTGTTCTATTGTTGTAAGCAGAAAGGTTTTAGTGATGATTGGATGATTTGGTTAAAAAGTGTTGTGACTCAGGGTACTCTCAGTGTTAAGGTCAATGGGGAAACTGGTCCTTACTTTGGCAGTTTTAAGGGGGTTAGGCAAGGGGATCCCTTCTCTCCTTTTTTGTTCAATTTGGCAGGGGAATGTTTGGCTAAGATGGTGTCTAATGCTCAGGCTGGTGGGTTGTTTACAGGTTTGGTTGGTAATTTTTTTGATAAAGGAATTGCCATTTTGCAATATCTTGATGATACCATTACATTTATTAAGGAAGATCCTGAGGGGGCTAGAAACTTAAAATTGTTGTTATATCTGTTTGAATCCATGTCTGGTCTCAAGATTAACTTTGAGAAGAGTGAGGTGATGATGGTGTTAGAGGATGAGGAGAAATTGTCCAATTATCTTTGAGATGTTTAAGCATCGGAAGGGTAGCTGGCCTATTAAGTATTTGGGTTTGCCGGTTTGTAGCAGGAGATGTTTAGTGGCTGAAATGGGCTTTATTGGTGATAGGTTGAAGAAAAAATTAGATGGTTGTATGGGGGGAGCTCTGTCCTTGGGAGGGAGACATGTTAAAATCACTGCTTGTGTATCTAGTGTGGTTGTTTACCCTATGACTATGTTTCTCCTACATAGGTCAAATGTGGAAGAAATTGAGAAACAGACTAGAGCCTTCTTTTGGTATGGGAAAGTGGGCAAGAAGAAATATCATCTGGTTAAATGGAAGTATGTGTGTAGGCCCAGGAAAAAGGTGGACTGGGATTAAAATATTAGGCTCTTTAACATTTCTTTGCTATGTAAGTGGTGGTGGCGCCTCGAAGCTGAGGAAGGTCCCTGGCAAGCTTTTGTGAGGAAAAAATATTTGAAAAAAGGTGGGATTAGTAATGTGAAACACATGCAGAGTGATTCTCCATGTTGGCAGGATTTGATCAAGATTAGGGGCTTCTATTTGGCTGGTAGGAGAATGAAGATTGGTAATGGGGTGGTGATTTACGGCATGATGCTTGGTGTTTGGACTCACCCTTGAAAGATAGGTTTCCTGATTTATTTGATATTTGTCAAAACCAAAGAATCACAGTGGCAGACATGGCAAAGAAAAGATGGAGTCTCTCTTTTAGGAGATGGTTGGATACTGATGGGTTGAATCATCAGGCGATTGAGGATTGTTATGCAGGGTGTGTACGAATCGGGAAAAACAGGGACGGTGTGGATGTGGAGTAAATCTGGCAAGTTCTCTGTTAAGTCAATGTATACGCATCTGTAGAATGTGGGGATTGATAGAAGTTTTAAACATCTGTGGAAGGCAAAAATCCCTTTAAAAATTAAGATTTGGTTGTGGCTTATCTGGCATAATGCTATTCTCACCAAAGACAATATGAGAAGAAAGAATTGGGTTGGAGATTTTACTTGTCGGTTTTGTAGGAAGGATGAGAGCATTGGGCACTTGTTCTTTTCGTGTGTGGCTGCTAAATATGTTTGGGGGGTGGTTGCCAGAGTTGTTGGTGTCGCAAATAGACCTGGTTCTTTTTCCCAGTATTTTTGGTGGGCTTCTCAGTATGTGGGGGTTAGTAGGAATATGCAGATTACGGTGGTGGCGACTATATGCTGGGCTATGTGGAAACTTAGGAATAGAGCTTGCTTTGAAAAGAAGCTCATTAACTCACCTGTTGATTTGGTCATATATGCTTGTGTGTTCATTCGTTATTGGGCAGGTTTGCATGGGGAGGACGCCCGGGCGGTGCTGCAAGCTGGAGCAGATGCTCTTCAACATAATGCGTTAGCTGATGCGGCGGCTATGGATGTGGCCCTGCCTTTCCTTTCTGACTGAAATTCCTGGAGATCGTGGTCGTGAAGCTGAACCCGGAAAGGGGGAGGGAGAAGAGAAGGAAAACTGGAAGATAGAAACAAAGGGGGGACTGGCAAACATGATGTTGGTGTTGCTTTCAGCTCTTTAGTTCCTTTGGTGATGTTCTGTTTTGGACGGTTTCCCACTAGCCTGCGGGCGGTGTTCTTGCGGCTCCATCTTCCTTCCTATTTTCTGTCTATTTTGGTTAGTGTGTAAGTTGAACTTCTGTTTTTCCTTTTTGACCCCCTAGGCGCGTCAGTACTATGACGATATGTGTGGTTGTTGTTCCGTTGTCTGATGATAATGGAACCCGATCCCTCTTCTTGGGGGATTGTATGGAAAAAAAATTATTAGAGTTGTCTTGAGACAGTTTTCAAATGGTAGAATTGTTTGTTGCTTAGCTCGGTTAAAGCACCTAAATATAAATCTTTGAATGCTTGGTTTTGGAAGTTGGACTAACATTTCAGGTCGTTAGATAAATTCTCGAAGAAATTGAGTTGTTTCAGGGTCCAACATGTTTAACGAGCAGCGGTATGGCCAGAGCGGACCATACCATGCGCCCGTATTGCCTCCACAAAGCGAACAATTGGAAGAGAAAATTTTCTCGAAGCTTACAAAGACTTTAACGAGCAACTGTACAGATGTGTCTACCCATACCATCCGCCTATAAAGATCTTGTTTCGCGGCTTCAAAGAATAGAAGAACATCCAAAAGTATTAACGATCACCCATATAGACGCATACGCCCATACCATCCAGTCATACTGCCTTTCATAAAAAAAGAGATTTGAACAACTGCGAGTATACTTCATTTTTTGTTACCTACCTCCGAAACTCCCTAGCCTATAATTATCTGTAGTTTTCATGTTTATTTTTATTTTTATTTTCTCGATTGGGTCAATGAACCTTCTTCGTACACCAAATCATTTCCTTTATATTTTGTGTCTTATTTTCGCAGGGACTTGAACCTTATGTGATAATGTACACATTTTGTGCCAATCATGCAAATACTTGCATAAGTCACTTGGTTGTTTTAACTCAATGCTTCAATAAAAAGTGTCTGGTTAAACCTTCCAACTTGAACATTTCTCAATAAGAGTAGTAGTAGAGATTTTCTAACCTTAAGTGGGATCACTATTCTTTTAAATTAAGCACATAGGTGTACGGTTCGTTGCATGGAAAACAAAAATTCAATCGCAAGAACATATAAAACCAAGATCAAATCTATAGAAAATCCAAGATCTAATCCACGATATCGGTGCAACGAGATTTAAGAGAACTAACTCTCGTATATCGAAAGTGTTTAACGATATCAGATTCGCGTGGTTGATGTAGTCGATCACTTGACGATCTCAAGATCACGTAGACGATCCTTCCGGCGTTGCGTTCCGGCAGCGCTTCTGTACTCGGTCACACGTACGGAGTCGATGGAGACCTTCCTCTCCCCGTTCCCGCATGCATCAGAGGTAGTAGATCTCCACGGAGTCCCAGCATCACGAAGACGTGGTGGTGGTGGTAGAGGACAAGATTTCTGCAGGGCTTCGCCTAATCCGGAGTAGTATGGTGGAGGAGGGAGGAAGCCAGTGGCTAGGGTTTAGAGCCAAGGGCAAGGGAAAAGGGGTGGTGCGCCCCCACCCCTCCTTATATGGATGGGAAGTGCGGCCAAGGGTTCCTAGCCCTTGACCCACTCCTTCCCCAACTCGGCCAAGGGAAGAAGTGGGAAACTTCCCCTTTCCTTATTTAGGTTTTGACAAACTAGGGTTTGTCCCCAAATCCTTTGGTGGCCGAATTTGTCCCTTGGGATTTGGTGCGGTAGGACCTAGTGCTCCCCCGCGGCATGCCTCAACCCAAGTGGCCCCCTCCCGGGGTGCTAGATCCCGTGGTGGTCCCTCTAGAACATTCTAGAAGCTTCGGTCAAAATACCGAAAACTTTTTTGAACCCCGGAAAACAACTTTCCTTATATGAATCTTATTCTTTGGACCATTCCGGATCTCCTTGTGATGTCCTAGATCCAATTCGAGACTCCAAACATCATTAGGTCTCCATCTCATATTCCATATCTACTTAAACAACATCGAACCTTAAGTGTGTCACCCTACGATTCGCGAACTATGTAGACATGATCGAGACACCTCTCCAGTCAATAAACAATAGCGGGATCTGGAGATCCATAATGTCTTCCACATATTCAACGATGAATTTGTGATCGAATGAACCATTCACATACGATACCGATTCCCTTTATCACGCGATACTTTACTTATCCGAGGTGCGATTGTTAGTATCTCCATACCTAGTTCAACCTCGTTATCGATAAGTACTCTTTACTTGTTTTGTGATATAACATCCCTTGTGACCCAATCACATGCTTGCAAGCCAAATGGATGACATTCCACCGAGTGGCCCAGAGTATATCTATCCGGCATATGGATGGACAAATCCCACTCTTGATCCATGCGCTTCAACACATACTTTCAGAATACCTAATGCCACCTTTGTAACCACCCAGTTAAGGAAGTGGTGTTTTATGTCATCAAAGTATGCATCCGATGATGATGATTAACATGATCTCATGGTCAAAGGATTAGGTCACTATGTATCTGAAAGCTTGTAGCAAAACAAACTTAATGACTTGATCTTATGCTATGCTTACTATGTGTAACATCCCAAAAATATGAAACAATGATCATCAAACTCTAATCACTAAAATTAAGGTTAACAAAAACTTTGATTAATTAAAATCATATGAATGCATGTGTGTATGTGATGATTTGATAAATGCATGAATGGACTTGTGTGATTCAACTAAATAGTAAGGAATGGTTCTAAGATGAATATAACATCATCTAAAACATTTCCAAGTAGAAACAATTCAAGAGAAAATCAAAAACAAATCAAATAAGGCAAATGGTCATTTTTGCCAATCTTGCTCACTAGGTCACTTTCAGTGTTTCTAGTCCAAGATTTCAAACAGAAACTTTTCCAATTCTTTTCACCCCTTGCAATACCAAGTAAAAGTGAAGCAAATCCCACATTTCAAACATGTAGAAACATTTGGCAACCTCATTCAAATCACAAGTAAAAATTGAATCTTCATCATATGTGAAGATCATACATTTTCAAAACCCAACCAAACCAGTGCCCCTTGACTAATCCAACTAACCAGAGACTCCCTAGTATGTGTCTAGCAAACCCACCAAGTTTTAATCCAAAATTCAAATTTAAATTTCTTTCGGCCATTTCATCAAACACCTTGCTGGCATTAAACAAACAAACAACAAACACTATAGTGACCAGTGATTTTGGCCAACCTTGTTCCCTCTCTAGCTCACTCTATACTCTCAGTAGATGATCTAGCCCAATTAACAAGCCTTAGCACCATTGTGAGCTTGGAATAGCCATTTATGGTGACCATGTCGAGCCTAACTAGCCACCCACATGTCGACAGCAAGCTAGGAGAAGAACCAAGCCTAGCAAGCATGTCTGGAGCACCGACCACCATCCACCGCCACCCCCTGTTCAATCCTCGAGCATTGCCAGCCCCTGGAACACACTACCCAAGCATGCCAAGCCTCTCTGCGAGCGAGCAGAGAGCGCGCCAGTGCGCCAACCGCGACACACGCCCACAGACCGCGCGCTGCCCTCGCCGCTTGCGTGCATGATCACCAGCATCCCAGCAACCCCGCGGACATGCCCGTTCGCCGCCGCACGGACCGTAGACGTTGTGCGCCATTAAAATCGCTGTCGGACCCGCCCAGAGCGTCGACGTGTTCTGACCGAGCAGCACCGTCCCACGCCGCAAGACCACGCCGTTGAGCTTCGCCAAGGAGCACAACACCGCCCCCTATCGTCGCACATGCCAGTAGCCCTTTGTGCCATCGACCACGATGAGCTCAGCCCGCGCCCATAGGTCACCTTTAGCCACTATAAAAGGAGACCTCCCCCGCTCGTTTTCTTCACACCAGTTCACTCCCCACTCACACTGATCACATTCACTCACTCCCGGAGCAAGGCGAGCACCGGGTAGCCGGAATTTCATCGGAGTTAGCCGCTGCAGAGGAGGAGAGGAGCCGTCGATTGGAGCCGCCCTAGGAGAAGCTGCTGGTACCAGGAGGATCGTCGTCGTCGACTTCGTCGTTCTCCCTTGTCACCGACCATCGCCTGAGCCCCGGTGAGCCTCCCATGACCCCCACCTGCCGTGCTAGGGTTCTATCTCGCCGGCGCTGCCCGACGTGGACGATTAACCAGAGTCGTTCGATTAGAATCAGATCCTACGGTCCTAATCGCCCCATACCGCTTCGCCACTCGTTGTCTCACTGACGAGTGGGGTCGCTGACTTAACCAGCCCCCGTGTGCGCTGTGCGTAGTGGGTCGGCCCAGTAAAACCTCCCGCGCGACCCAATAATTCAGACTTAAATTTATTCATTTAATTTCAAACACAGTTCTATACCTAGATTCAAAAATCAATCCAGCTCAATTCACTGAACCAAAATGCATGGAACTAATTTTGTTAGAAAAATACTGGAGTCCTTAATCCAAGCCCATTGGATTCAAACCATTTAGATTTTTAGATCACCCATGGTAAAAATAACAAGAAAGAAGCTTTTCTGCATTCAAACATTTTTCAAAATTCAACCATAAAAGCTTTTGAGTTGATTCCAACTCTCAAAAATCACATTTAACCATACCTTTCATAATATATAAAAATATATAGGTTTACTTACAGAAATTATGATCAAGAAATAAAAGAATGCCACATAGGCCTTTCTAGTCACTTTAATAAAATAAAATAAAAATGTTAAACCTTATTAAATTGTGACACCACTTTAAATCACATTCCCATGTACTGAAATATGTGGTGATCACATGTGTCAACATGATTCCATGTTTGAGTTGGATAATGTTAAATCTTAAGTAGTTTTTCAATGAGTAGAAATTACTTTTCTCAAATAAAATAAATGAGACAAGTGTTTTAATCTTGTGATATTAGTAATGATGCTAGATCATCTAGTATGAACCTTTGTGTGATGATTAGAAATAGTTAAGTATTGTTTGGTGATTGTGTACCTCGTATTTACTTATAGACGCTAGTAACGACCAAGGATACGAGGAGGAAGGAGGATACTACGAGGAAGAAGCCGAGGAGAACTTCAACCACTGCTCTGCACAAGGCAACCTAATACTTGCAAGATACCATACTTATGCAAGCCAATACTTGCAAGCTTACACCACTTGATACCCAATCCTAGTTTTACTTGCAAGCTTACACCACTTGATACCCAATCCTAGTTTTACTTGCAAGCTTATTGCTTTACTTTCTTTATCAAAGCTTTCTCTTAGAGTTTACTTAGTGACTTGTAGATTCTAGAAAGATAACTGAAGGTAGCATAAAGAGCATAAAATTTGCCTAAAGTTATATAATCTTGATGTCATCCTAAGGCATGAGATTGAACTTAGTAAATCCCCACTAGTTTATTACCCCTCATTAGTGTTTACCCCCACTTGTAGATGCTAGTGCTAACCATAAAACTTGAGCAACTTTAGATGGGAATACTTGGTGAAAATGGTTATGAAAACCTTAGAATGATGAGTCATTCTACTGAAATTTTTTGACATGTGTTCTCGAACACCAGATGATTTGGATGATGAAAATGTTAAGGCATGAGCCTTAGCCCTTTATAAAACTGATGGTTGTCTCGATGCGATACCATTCCAATTTTATCGTACAACCATAATACCCGAATATTGGGTAGGGCTTGACTGGAAATTTATATAGCTTAGTATGGGTTCCCTTCTGGCCAAGGTCTGAGCTAAGGCTACCTTATGAAGATTGTCCACCTGTGAAGTTCCCAAGATGACAGTGGGTCATGGTTGGGAGGCCAAACTCACAGGAGAGGTGCCTATACTAGGGCGTGTAATTGAAAGGTTAGGATTGATTATCCGCATACTGAGTATGGTGAATTCGGGATTGTTCCTGACGGATGTATCAAATGTTGTGGTGAAAGTGTAGAATCTCTACAGAGTGTCAAACTATTCGAATATCCGCGTCTGCGGTTATGGACAGTTGGAGTGGCCATACTATTCCCCTGTCAGATGTTTTCAAAATGACTTATGAAATGATTTGTGACTTTGACTTGACCACAATAGAGTTGTGATATGAAACTCAAGTTCCCACTTAGGTGTTATAAAAGTTTCAACTAGCTTTCTTTGCTTTTGAACTTAGTAGAGGTAAATCTGGCTTTTCGCAAAACAACCCTAGAGCTTAGTATATCATATTCAAAACCACTTCACTTGTTAGCATTAGTTTGTGAGTACTTAAAGAGTACTCATGGCTTTGTCCCTGGCTATTATCGTGGCCATACTATGAAGAGGAGTATCAGGATGACAGACCGCAGGAAGGTTACGACAACTAGGATCATCTCCCATCGTCAGCATTGCATGTGACCCTGAAGATGGAGTTTCGCCTACGCTATCGTTACTATTATGTTACTCTGCTGCCTGAATTGTATTAAGAACTAGATCATGAGATCCTTATTTGTGTAAGACCTTATGTATGGTTTGTAATGGATGATGTACTGTGATATCCAATCTGTTATGTCTCGCAAAAATTGTAATCCTGAGATTGCGATGTATGGCATAACAGGCATCTGGGATTAAAAATCCGGGTGTTGTCAAGTTGGTATCAGAGCCAGCATGACCATAGGAGACCCTAGTTAGAATGGACGTTTGAATCAAAAACTTAGTTTCAAAACCAAAGGAAGTGAGTATTTACAAAAACTTATTCTCATTCTTATCACTTGGATTCTTTCATGAAAAATTCATGTTCCTCAAAAATTCTTGCAAACTTACATAAAATTTGACACACTTGATCACTCTACTAACTTACTCACCCTATATTCTTATAGATGGACGTGAAGTACAGCAAGTTTTATCAGTTGGGGAATGAAGGAGACCTCATCTTTGAGCGTGACTTGGACCAGCTGGCAGAAATGTTGGAGCGCCCACACCCCGAGTTCTTCGGAGATCAGCTCAATGATCAGGAAGGAGAAGACCTGAAGTGGTTAGTTGTTGCAAGTCTCCGAGGAAAGATTGAACCTCCCACTGTAGAGGGAATTCAGTTCACCTTAAGAGAAAACAACTAGCTCGATGGACTTGTCAGGGCCATGCAGGAAGCTCTTTCCCATCTGTGTGGGCAGAGTATCAATCAAATCAAGGGTACCCGCTTTGAGTTCTACCCAAGGCGTGATGCTATGGGACATCCACTGGAGGCCCCATATCACCATGAGCTGAAGAGTCAATTGGACCACCTCAGCTTCATGATGTATGACCGTCAGAAGGAGTTGGACAATGCCCGTTCCTACACCAACCACAAGTACGCCATCACCGCCAAGAAGGATCGGACCATTGCCATGCTACTAAAGGATCGCAAGTCTCGTTGCCGTCAGCTCGACAAGAAGGAGCGCATCATTGCCCGTCTTCGCCACCGGATCACGGATTTGGAGGAGACCATCCACGAGAGAGACATGCAGTTGGAGGAGAGGGAGAATGCAGGGGAAGACCTTCGTGGAGACCCCTACTTGTATCTCAGCGATGATGATGATGTTGGAATTATGCCCTAGAGGCAATAATAAAGATGTTATTATTATAATTCTTGTTCATGATAAAGTTTATATTCCATGCTAGAATTGTATTAAGCGGAAACTTTAATACTTGTGTGGTTTGTGAACAACACCGTGTCCCTAGTACGCCTCTATGGACTAGCTCATTGTTCAATGATGGTTAAGGTTTCCTAACCATAGACATGAGTTGTCAATTGATAATGAGATCATATCATTGGGAGAATGATATGAAGGACAGACCCAAACTAAGCGAAGCAATTAGATCGTGTCATCGTGTTCGTCTTTGCGAAGCTTTTCCTATGTCAAATATTGTATTCCTTAGACCATGAGATAATGCAACTCCAGTACGGAAGAAAGCTTTGAGGTCATCAAGCGTCATCCTATGAGAGGGTGATCATAAAGGTGTCTCTCGGTGATCGGAAAGTATCATTGGGTTGTATGTATCGAGATGGAATTTGTCCCTCCCAAGTCGGAGAGATATACTTGGGCCCACTCGTGTCGATATCAACACCGCTTGCAAGCATGTGGTTAAGGAGTTAATCACAAAGTGATATCGGATTACGGAGCAGTAAAGTACTTGCTGTGAGCGAGATTGAACTAGGTATGACGATGCAACGATCGAATCTCGGGCAAGTAAAATATCGCGAGCGAAGGGAATATATATATGGGATTGATTGAATCACGGCATCGTGGTTCATCCGATATGATCATCGATGAATGTGTGGGAGTCAATATGGGTGCCCAGACCACTGTTGATTATTGATAGAAGATCATGCGCATATTCTCGAACCCGAGGTCACACATAACGTATCTCGGCTAGGATAGATTGGATAATTGGTTTATGAATTTTTGTTGGTCTCGGATGGGATCCGGTATATCACGAGAGGTTCGGAATGGTCAGAGAATAAGATTCATATAAGCGGTGTAGTTTTGGAGTTGAATTGTTTGGGTTAATCGGTATTGTACCGGAAGCTTCTAGAACCTTCGGAAGGGACCAACGTGGCCCCACCTTAGGGAGGGGGCATGGGCCTATGAGGGAGTGTCCTGGCCGCATTGGGCCAGGGGCACAAGGCCCCATAGGACCCAGCCAATCCTGGATAAGTTTAAACTCGTTTAAACTAGAGATAGGATTTCTAGATAAGGGAGAGTTTAAATCGTTTAAACTAGAGATAGGATTTCTAGATAAGGGAGAGTTTAAATTGTTTAAACTAGAGATAGGCTTGGAGGAGGGGCAAGGGCTGGCCGCCCCCCCCCCTCTATATATAGAGGGGTGGTGCGCCCCCTCTCTACACACCTTCCTCCAAGCCCTAGCAGCCTTGCTACCTTCCTCTCTCCCTCCCGACTGTTTGTAGGCGAAGCCCTGCAGCAGAAATTCTCCACCATATACACCACGCCGTCGTGTTGTAGATCCAATCTATCTCTCCACCATACTCGCTGGTCCGAGGAAGGAGGAGACGTCGAGTCTTTGCTGCGTGTGCATCTCACGGAGGCACCGCCACTTGTGGTGCTAGATCGGATCGGATCACGAGGAGGAGAAGCGAGTACGACTACATCACCCACGTTCCGCGAACATTCATTGTCACGAATATTCAAGGGTATGAAGATCTAATCCAATCTCTCTCGTTGTTTGCATCTCCTAGATTAGATCTTGGCTTTCCCTCTGTTCGCATCCGTAGAAAATTTTGATTTACTATGCATGAAACCCTTGATGGTATCGAGCTAGATCTATGCGTAGATGTGTTTCACGAGTAGAGCATAACATGGTTGTTGCGGGCGTTGATGTTTTCTGTTGCAAGCCTCTTGTTTGTGTTCTTCTTATGGCGGGATAGTGAGATTGAAGCGGTCCAGGCCAACCTTACGGCGTCGTTCGCGAGACCCGCTCCGCACTTGACGTGTGGCTTGTACCACACATGCGGCTGGTGGATGTCAGTTTCTCTCACTATAGTTGTCATGGGATTAACACCGGAGTTTGGCAACCATAATATCACCGTTGTGGCTTTTCGTAGGTAAGAATCGTTCTTAGCATCTACTCCCATAAGCCACGTAAAACATGCAACAACAAAGTAGAGGCGTCTAACTTGTTTTGCAGGGGGAGTGTTCTGTGATATGGTATGGCCCAAGATGTGATGTGTATATTGTCGATGATCATGTTTTGTAATGTTTCACGACTTGCATGTCGATGAGTACACAATCGCGGGAGCCATATGGTTGTCTTTATAATTGTGTATGACCTGCGAGTCAACTTCTTATACGCCATGTAATAGCTTTACTTTATTGCTAAGTAGTTAGCAATAGTTGTAGTTGCTATTCGTGGTGGAGGCAATCATGGTGGAGTGATGGAGATCATCTTGGAGCACAAGATGGAGATCATTCGCGAGGATTGGCTATACCATGTCACATAAAGTTATATGCATGTGATGTTTATCCCTTTATGTATCTTATTATGCTTAGATCGCGGTAGCATTATAAGATGATTCCTCATAAAGATCAAGATAAAACTGTGTTCTCCCCAAGTATGCCTTTATTGCGAAAGTTCGTCGTGTCCAAGCATCACGTGATGATCGGGTGCTATAGACTCTCGCTCACATACAAGGTGCAAGCCAGTTTTGCAGCTGAAATACTTGGGTCTAGCTTGGAGCCTAGCATGTATGAGACATGGCCTCGGAACACAAGAACCGAAAGGTTAAGCATGAGTCATATGAATGATATGATCGACACTTCGTTGTCCACCATTGAAACCACATCTCTTCTCGTGATGATCGGATTAGGTGTGGTGAATTTGGATCGTGTTCACTAAACAACTTGAGGGATGTTGAATTTAGTGGGAGTTCATCTAGTAATTTGATTAAGTTGAACTATTTATCATGAACATAGTCTAAATTGTACTTGCAAATCTGTAGATCCAATGGCCAAGTCCAACTTCAACTTCAACGTTTTCTTTGAAAGAAAAGCTTAGAAACAATGGGTCTAACTTCACCTGGTTCCGCAATCTAAGAATCATTACATGCGGCGGACAAAGGACTATGTCCTTGAGAAAGCGTTAGGTAACCCCTGCTGCAAGCTGCCGGTGATGAGAAAGATGTCTATCGATCGGCAAAGATGATTATGGTGTGATTAAGAGCACCATGTTGTTTGCTATGGAAGAGCTTCAAAATCGTTTTGAAACCTATCCGGGCCCTTTGAGATTCTCGAGGAGCTGAAAACCATGTTTGAGACTCAAGCCCGTTCGAGAGATATGAGATCTCCGAGAAGTTCTTTAAGCGCAAGATGGAGGAAGGGAGTTCCGTTAGTGAGCACGCCATAAAGATGTCGGGCTACACTCAACGCATTGAGCAACTGGAATGCACGATTCGAGAGGAGCTCAAGATTGACAGGTTCGCAATCACTCCTCCCAGCTACAAAAGTTTTGTAGTGACTCATAATCAGATTGGTTCCACTGATACGATCACCAAGCTCTTCGCAAAGCTAAAGGCTGCGGAGGTGGACATCAAGAAGGATAATCATGTGTTGATGGTCAACAAGCCCTCCTTTAAGAAAGGTAAGGGAGCAAAGACGCCCTTCAAGAAGGGCGGCGGCAAGCGCAATGCCCTCGCGAGAAGAAGCTCAGTCTGGTCCAAAGCGGACCTTGAGTGCTTCTATTGCAAGGACAGGGGTCCTTTGGGCATGTTGTCCAAGTACTTAGCGGACAAGAAGGTGGCACCATCAAAGGTATATTTGATATACATGTTATTGATGTTTTCCTTACTAGCCCTCGTTGTAGTGCACGGGTATTTGATACGGTTCGGTTGCTAATATTTGTAACTCGAAGCAGGAGCTACGGAATAGGCGGCTGCGAGGATGAGGTGACGATCGCGTTGGCAGCAGATCAAGAGTTGATGTGATCGCCGTCGGCACGCTCTCCTTAGTTTTACCTTCGGGATTAGTTTTAAACCTTAATAAATGTTATTATGTGCTGCGTTGAGCATGAACATTATTTCGGATCATGTTTATTGCAAGGCGGTTATTCATTTAAATCGAGAACAATGGTTATTCTATTTATATGAGTAACATCTTTATGGTCATGCACCTCTTGTGAATGGTTTATTTCTTCTAAATCTCGAAAGGGATGAAACACACATCCATAACATTGAGGCTAAGAGATGCAAAGTAGATAGTGATAATACTACTTATTTGTGGCAATTGCGTCTAGGTCATATTGGTGTAAAGCGCATGAAGAAACTCCATTCTGATGGACTTTTGGAGTCTCTTGATTTTGAATCATTTGACACATGCGAACCATGCCTCATGGGCAAGATGATCAAAACCCCGTTCTCCGGCATGATGGAGCGAGCAACGGACTTGTTGGAAATCATACATACCGATGTATGCGGACCGATGAGTGTTTCGACGCGCGGTGGATATCGCTTTTTTCTAACTTTTACCGATGACTTAAGTAGATATGGGTATATCTATTTAATGAAACATAGATCTGAAACGTTTGAAAAGTTCAAAGAATTTCAGAATGAAGTGGAGAACCATCGTAACGAAGATTAAGTTTCTACGATCCGATCGTGGGGCGAATATTTGAGTTATGATTTTCTCACGCATCTTAAAGCAAGCGGAATCTTTTAGCAACTCACGCCGGAACACCACAGTAGCAATGGTGTGTACGAGCAGGAATCGAACCCTATTAGATATGGTCCGATCGATGATGTCTCTTCTTGATTTGTTATCATTTTGGGGTTATGCATTAGAAACATGCATTCACTTTAAATAGGTCTCCATCTAAATTCGTTGAGACGACACCGTATGAACTGTGGTTTGGTGCTAAACCTAAGTTGTCGTTTCTTAAAGTTTGGGGATCTGAAGCTTCGTCAAGAAGTTGATGCGGGACAAGCTCGAACCCAAAGCGGAGAAATGCGTCTTCATAGGATACCCTAAGGAAACCATTGGGTATACCTTCTATCACGTAACCGAAGGCAAAGTGTTTGTCATGAAGAACGGTTACTTTCTTGAGAAGGAGTTTCTCTCGAAAGAAGTGAGTGGGAGGAAAGTAGAGCTAGACGAGGTTATTGAACCTTCTCTTGAATTGGAGAGTAGCGCAGCACTGAAATTGTTCGATGTCGCTGCACCAACAATAGAGGAAGCTAATGACAAGGATCATGAAGCTTGACGATGTCGCTCTTGAGCGTTGCAGGTCGACAAGGTCGCGTGCCCTCTGAGTGAATGCAAAGAACCTGTCTTGACTGTCTTGTTAGTAGAAGACGGTGAACCTACGAACTATGAGGAAGCGATGATGAGCCGGACTCAGAAATGGCTGGAAGCCATGAAATCCAATTGGGATCCATGGCGAAAACCAAGTATGGACTTTGGTGGATCCTCCTAGCGGCCGAAAGGCCGTTGAGTGAAAATGGATATTCAAGAAGAAAAGCGGACGCGGATGGTAATGTTACCGTCTATAAAGCACGGCTTGTCGCAAAAGGTTTTCGACAAGTTCAAGGTGTTGACTACGATGAGACTTTCTCTCCGTAGCGATGTTTAAGTCCATTCGGATTTTATTAGCAATTGTTGCGTTTCATGATTATGAAATATGGCGATGGATGTCAACTGCTTTCCTCAATGGCAACATTGATGAAGAGTTGTATATGATGCAACGAAGGTTTGTCGATCCTAAGGATGCTAGTAAAGTATGCAAACTTCAGCGTTCCATTTATGGTGAAGCAAGCATCTCGGAGTTGGAACCTTCGTTTTGATCAAGTGATCAAGAGCTTTGGATTTGTTCCAAATTGCTCTGAAGCTTGTATCTACAAGAAAGTGAGTGGGAGCTCGGTGGCGTTTACGGTACTGTATGTGGATGACATATTGATTATCGGAAATGACATCAACATGCTTAACGATGTGAAGAGTTATTTGAACAAGTGTTTTCAATGAAAGACCTAGGTGAAGCTGCTTATATATTGGGCATCAAAATCTATAGAGATAGACAAAGGCGCTGATAGCTTTAAGCGGTACATACCTAGACAAAGTTACGAAAAGGTTCGAGAATGGATAAGGCAAAGAAAGGTTAGTGCCTATGTTGTCGGGTAAGATATTGAGCAAGGCTCGGTGTCCACTACTGATGAAATGATAGGAAGCTATGAGCAAAGTGCCTTATGCCTCGGCCATAGGTTCCATCATGTATGCCATCTTTGTACTAGACGGATGTGTCCAATGCTCTTAGTTTGTGGCGAGATATCAAAGTGATCGAGTGGAACACTGCGGTACCGTGAAGAACATCCTAAAGTACCTAAATAGAACTAAAGAAATGTTCTTAGTCTATGGGGGTGATGAGCGACTTGTCGTAAAGGTTACGTCGATGCTAGTTTCGACACCGACAAGGATGATTCTAAATCTCGACAGGATACGTGTATATTTTGAATGGAGGAGCTGTGGAGAAAGGCAAGCAAAGCGTGATCGCGGGATCTCTGATGGAAGCGGAATACATGGCTGTTGCGAGCGTCAAGTGAAGGAGTTTGGATCGAAACTTCATCATCGAGCTTGGCGTGGTTCAAGTGCATTGGACCTTTGGAGATATTGTGTGACAACACTGGCGCCATAGCACTCGCTAAGGAACCAAGATATCATCCAAAGACCAAGCATATCAACCGCAAGTTTCATATAATCCAAGATTATATAGCAGATGGAGATCTGAAGATTAGCAAAGTACATACGGATCTGAATGTCGTAGATCCACTGACTAAACCTCTTCCACGTGTAAAACATGATCAACACCTCAGTGCCATGGGTGTGAGATTGTTGCCAGATGTAAACTAGATTATTGACTCTAGTGCAAGTGGGAGATTGTTGGAATTATGCCCTAGAGGCAATAATAAAGATGTTATTATTATAATTCTTGTTCATGATAAAGTTTATATTCCATGCTAGAATTGTATTAAGCGTAAACTTTAATACTTGTGTGGTTTGTGAACAACACCGTGTCCCTAGTACGCATCTATGGACTAGCTCATTGATCAATGATGGTTAAGGTTTCCTAACCATAGACATGAGTTGTCAATTGATAATGAGATCATATCATTGGGAGAATGATATGAAGGACAGACCCAAACTAAGCGAAGCAATTAGATCGTGTCATCGTGTTCGGCTTTGCGAAGCTTTTCCTATGTCAAATATTGTATTCCTTAGACCATGAGATAATGCAACTCCCTGGTACCGGAAGAAAGCTTTGAGGTCATCAAACGTCATCCTATGAGAGGGTGATCATAAAGGTGTCTCTCAGGTGATCGGAAAGTATCTGTTGGGTTGTATGTATCGAGATGGAATTTGTCCCTCCCAAGTCGGAGAGATATACTTCGGGCCCACTCGGTAATCGATATCAACACCGCTTGCAAGCATGTGGTTAAGGAGTTAATCACAAAGTGATATCGGATTACGGAACGAGTAAAGTAATTCGTGAGCGAGATTGAACTAGGTATGATGCAAGCGATCGAATCTCGCAAGTAAAATATCGCGAGGCGAAGGAATATATATATGGGATTGATTGAATCCTGGCATCGTGGTTCATCCGATATGATCATCGATGAATGTGTGGGAGTCAATATGGGTGCCTGGACCTTTGTTGATTATTGATAGAAGATCATGTACGCATATTCTCGAACCCGCAGGTCACACACTTAACGATCTCGACGCTAGGATAGATTGGATAATTGGTTTATGAATTTTTGTTGAGTCTCGGATGGGATCCGGGATATCACGAGAGGTTCGAATGGTCGAGAATAAGATTCATATAAAAGGTGCAGTTTTGGAGTTGAAATTGTTCCGGGTTAATCGGTATTGTCTGGAAGCTTCTAGAACCTTCGGAAGGGACCAACGTGGCCCCACCTTCCGGAGGGGCATGGGCCTATGAGGGAGTGTCCTGGCGCATTGGTCCAGGGCAAGGCCCCATAGGGCCCAGCCGATCCTGGATAAGTTTAAACTCGTTTAAACTAGAGATAGGATTTCTAGATAAGGGAGAGTTTAAATCGTTTAAACTAGAGATAGGATTTCTAGATAAGGGAGAGTTTAAATTGTTTAAACTAGAGATAGGCTTGGAGGAGGGGCAAGGTGCGCCCCTCTATATATATAGGGTGCGCCCCCTCTACACACCTTCCTCCAAGCCCTAGCAGCCTTGCTACCTTCCTCTCCCTCCCATTGTTTGTGGCGAAGCCTGCGTGAAATTCTCCACCATATACACCACGCCTCGTGTTGTAGATCCAATCTATCTCTCCACCATACTCGCTGGTCCGAGGAAGGAGGAGGCGTCGAGTCTTGCTGCGTGTGCATCTCACGGAGGCACCGCCACTTGTGGTGCTAGATCGGATCGGATCACGAGGAGGAGGCGAAATGCGACTACATCACCCACGTTCCGACGAATGTTCCGCTGTGCGAATCTTCAAGGGTATGAAGATCTAATCCAATCTCTCTCGTTGTTTGCATCTTCTAGATTAGATCTTGGCTTTCCCTCTGTTCGCATCCGTAGAAAATTTTGATTTACTATGCCGCGAAACCCTTTAGATGACTTACTGGAGGATCAGACTATGGACTTCTTCACCGATGAGGATGACTTCGCCTTCATCGATGATGATGATGAGGATGATGAGGACACTGACTCCAAGGAGTAGTAGCACTTGAGCACTAGTGTTAGTGAGTTGTATTTGGTCCCACTGTATCGTAGCTTCACAGAATGGTTCTTAAAACCATCTGTTTTTCTTTGTTGTGGTGTGTGTTTGTATTGTGTGCTATGAATGAATGAATGAAAAGCAAATCTTTTCTCATGATATATCGCAATCTTCAGATGCCTAGAGGAGGAAGCAACTCAGCCCCGGACCCGATGTTGCAACTCTTGCAAATGTTGGTTTCTGACTGCGAAGCCGAAAGAGCCGAACGTCAAGCCAACTTAACCACCCTTCAACAGATAGCTTAGATGGCCAACAACAATCAAGGCCATGGAAATCAGGACAACCCTGGATCTAAGCTCAAGAATTTCCAGAACACCAATCCACCTGTTTTCACTAAGTCATAAGAGCCCCTAGATGCAGATGATTGGTTGCAAACCATGGAGAACAATCTGGAAGTCGCAAGAGTGGAAGCTAGCGAGAAAGTTCTGTTCGCCACCCACTATCTGGCCGAAGATGCAAGAACATGGTGGAACAGCGTTCGCGCAATGACAATAGGTCAGCTGATGACTTGGGAAGAGTTCAAAGTCAAGTTCATCAGAACCCATGTGCCACCGGGTTTGATCAAGAGAATGAGAGATGAATTCAGGGAACATAAGCAAGGAAGGATGACAGTAGTGGAATACCATGACAAATTATTGTCATTGGCTAGGTATGCACCAGATGAGATAGACACTAAAGCCAAGAAGAAGGAGAGATTCCTGAATGGTCTGCACGATGAGATGCAGACAGTGTTAGTCAATATCCCCTTTGCAGACATTGAAGCCTTAGTTGACTCTGCCATTCAGATGGAAGGAAAGATCAACCAAGCTAATGAGAACCGCAAGCGTCGCATGATGCATCAACCAGGAACCCACCATACACCAAAGTATCGCCCTAACCCACCTTCAGGATTTGCCCCAAGAACCAACAGACCCCTGATGAACCGTCCCACCTATCCCAACCATGGAAACCCTAGGCCCGGAGGAAACCACAACAACCCCGGCAACTCTAGCAATTTCAACCGTGCACCACCTAAGTTCAACAACAACAATGCCGCCACCAACACCAACACTGCCCCAAGGACTGGAAGCAATGTTGTGCCTGTTGTAGCGAAGGACAAATCGCAAGTGACTTGTTATGAATGTTGAACCAAGGGTCATTATTCCAATGAGTGCCCCAAGAAGATTGCCGCAGCCCCCAATGCAAATGCCCCAGCTCAGCAGCAGCGTCATGTTCAGCCTGGAAGAAGGTTTGTCCCAGGGAACTTGCTCAACCGCAACGTCCGTATATTTCTCATGCATGCTGAAGAAGCCCAAGAAGCGCCAGATGTCGTGCTGGGTATGTTTTCTATTAACTCAGTACTTGCAAGAGTGTTGTTTGATTCTGGAGCATCGCACTCATTTGTTACTAAAGAATTTGGATGCACTAGTAAGATTCAACCAACCAAATTGAAGCATGTTATGATTGTTCAAATACCTGGTTCAACCACCAAAGCTAGTCAAATTTGCAAAGCCGTCCCTATCTGAATCCATGGCATAGATTTTTATGCTAATCTAATAGTACTCGGAACTAAAGGTTTGGAAGTAGTACTAGGAATGGATTGGATGTCCAAACACAAAGGATTAATTGACTGTGCCAAGAAAGCCATAATCATGACCAGTAAAGCCAGAATATCAGTCGAGCATGTATCTGAAACCTTGCCCTGTCAATTCAAGTGCAACAAGAGTATAGCCCAGCCAACCCTTGAACAAGTCTGGATAGTCTGTGAATACGCCGATGTATTTCCAGATGTTTTGCCCGGTATGCCCCCAGATCGGGATATCGAGTTTATCATTGAACTAATAAATGGAACCGGACCCATAGCCCAGAGACCATATAGTATGAACCCGTCTGAACTAGTGGAAATGAATAAGCAACTGGATGCCATGTTGGAAATTGGATTGATTCAACCAAGTGCGTCACCATGGAGATCCCCTGTTTTGTTCGTAGACAAGAAAGATGGAGGTAACCGTTTGTGTACGGATTATAGGAAGTTAAATGATGTGACCATCAAGAACAAGTACCCACTGCCAAAGATAGAAGATTTGTTTGACTAGTTGACTGGTGCCAAAGTGTTTTCTAAGATTGATCTTAGAACCGGCTATCATCAACTCAAGATTCGCGCAGAGGATATTCCCAAGACTGCATTTACCACCCGATATGGATTATACGAGTATACTGTCATGTCTTTTGGATTAACCAATGCCCCCGCTTATTTCATGAACCTCATGAATAAGATTTTTATGGACTTCCTGGATAAGTTTGTCGTTGTTTTCATCGATGTCATTCTGATTTATTCCAAATCATAAGAAGAACATGAGCTACACCTAAGGACCATTCTTGGAACCCTTAGAGAGCATCAGCTGTATGCCAAGTTTAGCAAATGTGAATTCTGGTTACAGGAGGTAGGATTCCTCGGACATATTGTATCAGTCGGAGGAATTGCCGTTGACCCTGCGAAAGTGAAAGATGACGACGATTGGCAAGCCCCAACCACTCAACCCAAGTTCGTGCCTTTATAGGATTAGCGGGATACTACCGCAAGTTTGTAGAAGGATTCTCGAGTATTGCCAGACCCATGACCCAATTGCTGAAGAATGACAAGAAGTTTGAATGGACAGACAAATGCGAAGCGAGTTTTCAGGAACTCAAGAGGAGATTGATTTCAGCCGCAATCTTGATCATGTCGGATATCACAAAGCCCTTTGATGTGTATTGTGACGCATCCAAGATCGGTCTCGGATGTGTGCTAATGCAAGAAGGCAAAGTTATATCTTATCTATATCGACAACTGAAATAGCATGAACAGAAGACCTTGAACTAGCAGCCGTAGTTCTAGCCCTGAAGACATGGAGGCATTACCTCATGGGAAACCGTTGTGAGATTTATTCGGATCACAAGAGCCTGAAGTATATATTCACTCAGAAAGAGCTGAATATGAGGCAGAGAAGATGGATTGAACTAATCAAGGACTATGATCAGGACAATCACTGTCACCCCGGTAAAGCCAATGTGGTAGCAGATTGCCGTGCCGCTTGAACTCCATGATTTTGAAGGAGCAATCACGTTTGCACAAAGAGATGGAAGATTTCCGAATGGAATTAGTGAGTGAAGGATTTTTTGCTAGCATAGAACTTCAACCCACTTTGATTAGTCAGATCAAGGAGGCGCAGAAAGGAAATGCTAGTATCAATGGAATCAAACGTCGTATCGGTACAGGAAAAGTACCCGGATTCACCGAAGATGAAGAAGGAGTTATGTGGTACAAAGGACGTCTCTGTGTACCAGCAGATTCGGAGTTGAAGGAATTTATTTTGAAAGAGGCCCATGATACTCTTTATTCTATCCACCCCGAAGGAACAAACATGTATCAGGATCTAAAGGAGCAATTTTGGTGTCATAAGATGAAGAGAGAAATCGGAAGCTATATTGCCAAGTGTGATATTTGCCAGAGAGTCAAGGCGGGACATCAAAGACCCGCGGGACTATTGCAACCATTACAGATTCCAAAATGGAAATGGGATTCAGTTGGAATGGACTTTATCACCGGATTGCCTACTTCTAGTAAGGGAAATGACTCTATTTGGGTCATAGTTGATAGATTGTCCAAAGTAGCCCATTTCTTACCAGTCAAGACCACGTACCAGAGTTCGAAGCTATCAGAGTTGTACATCGCTAGAATCATCAGTTTGCATGGAGTCCCCAAGAACATCATATCGGATCGAGGAAATCAGTTTATCTCGAGATTCTGGAAGAAAGTCCAAGAAGGTTTAGAAACCCGACTGGATTTCATCACAGCGTATCACCCTCAGACCGATAGACAAACGGAGCGATTAAATCAAATACTCGAAAATATGTTAAGAGCATGTGTGCTAGAGTATGGATCTAAATGGGAAGACTGTCTGCCTTTCGCAGAATTTTCATACAACAACAGTTATCAAGCTAGTCTGAAAATGGCCCCATTTGAGTTCATGTATGGAAGGAAGTGTCGCACCCCTTTGAATTGGTCAGAAGTAGGAGGGAGTCAGATTTTCGGACCCGACATCCTACGAGAGGCAGAAGAGGAAGTTCACAAGATTCGTGAGCACCTCAAGACCGCCCATTCAAGACATAAGAGTTACGCCGACAAGAGACGTCGAGACCTCGCTTTCAATGTCGGAGATTTTGTGTATCTCAAAGTGTCGCCTTTGAAGGGAATGCGGCGTTTTCAGCTCAAAGGAAAGTTAGCCCCAGATATATCGGACCCTTCAAGATTCTAAATCGTCGAGGAGAAGTGTCATATCAATTGGAACTGCCCAAGGAAATGTCAGCAGTGCATAATGTGTTCCATATATCATTACTTCGCAAATTCCTTGAAGTTCCAGAGAATACTGAAGTTTTCAAGAACATTGATCACCGGACCATAGAGATCAACGATGACCTGACGTATCCCGAAGTACCCATCCGTATTTTGGAAGAAGCTTTCAGAACCACCAGAACCCGCAGCATCAAGTTTCTCAATATTCAGTGGAGTAACCACACTGAAGAAGAAGCTACCTGGGAGCAAGAAGATCACATCAGGATGGAGTTTCCCGATCTCTTTAAATCCTAGGTAATATTTTTTCTTCTTTTTAAAATCTCGGGACGACATTTTTGTTTAAGGAGGGAAGGTTTGTAACATCCCAAAAATATGAAACAATGATCATCAAACTCTAATCACTAAAATTAGGGTTAACAAAAACTTTGATTAATTAAAATCATATGAATGCATGTGTGTATGTGATGATTTGATAAATGCATGAATGGACTTGTGTGATTCAACTAAATAGTAAGGAATGGTTCTAAGATGAATATAACATCATCTAAAACATTTCCAAGCAGAAACAAATCAAGAGAAAATCAAAAACAAATCAAATAAGGCAAATGGTCATTTTAGCCAATCTTGCTCACTAGGTCACTTTGAGTGTTTCTAGTCCAAGATTTAAAACATAAAATTTTCCAATTATTTTCACCCCTTGCAAGACCAAGTAAAAGTGAAGCAAAGCCCATATTTCAAACATGGAGAAACATTTGGCACATTCAAATCACAAGTAAAAATTGAATCTTCATCATAAGTGAAGATCACACATTTTCAAAACCCAACCAAACCAGTTCCCCTTGACTAATCCAACTAACCAGAGACTCCCTAGTATGTGCCTAGCAAACCCACCAAGTTTGAATCCAAAATTCAAATTTAAATTTCTTTTGGCCATTTCATCAAACACCTTGCTGGCATCAAACAAACAAACAACAAACACTATAGTGAGCAGTGATTTTGGCCAACCTTGTGCCCTCTCTAGCTCACTCTATACTCCCAGTAGATGATCTAGCCCAATTAACAAGCTTTAGCACCACTGTGAGCTTGGCATAGCCATTAATGGTGACCATGCCGAGCCTAACTTGCCACCCACATGTCGAAAGCAAGCTAAGAGAAGCACCAAGCCTAGCAAGCATGTCTGGAGCACTGACCACCGTCCACCGCCACCCCCTGTCCAAGCCTCGAGCACTGCCAGCCCCTGGACCACACTGCCCAAGCATGTCAAGCCTCTCTGCGAGCGAGCCAAGAGCGCGCCAGTGCGCCAACCGCGACACACGCCCACAGACCGGCACCACCCTCGCTGCTCGCGTCCGAGATCTCCAGCATCCCAGCAACCCCGTGGACATGCACGTTCTCTGCCGCGCGGACCGTAGACGTTGTGCGCCATTAAAATCATCGTCGGACCCGCCCAGAGCGTCGATGTGTTCCGACCGAGCAGCATCGCCCCACGCCACAAGACCACGTCGTTGAGCTTCGCCAGGGAGCACAGCACCACCCCATATCGTCGCCCATGCCAGTAGCCCTCTGTGCCATCGACCACGATGAGCTCAGCCCGCGCCTGTCGGTCCCCTTCAGCCACTATAAAAGGAGACCTCCCCCGCTCGTTTTCTTCACACCAGTTCACTCCCGACCTCACACTGATCACACCCACACACTCCCGGAGCAAGGAGAGCACAAGGTGGCCGGAATTTCACCAGAGTTTGCCGCTGTAGAGGAGGAGAGGAGCCATCGATTGGAGCCGTCCCAAGAGAAGTTGCTAGTACCAGGAGGATAGTCGTCGTCGACTTCGTCGTTCGCCCCCCGTCGTCGACCATCGCTTGAGCCCCGGTGAGCCTCCCACGACCCCCACCTGCCGCTCTAGGGTTCTGTCTTGCCGGCGCTGCCCGACGTGGACGATGAACCAGAGTCGTTCGATTAGAATCAGATCCTACGATCCTAATCGCCCCATACCGCTTCGTCACTCGTTGTCTCACTGACGAGTGGGGTCGCTCACTTAACCAGCCCGCACGTGCACTGTGCATAGTGGGAAGGCCCAGTAAAACCTCCCGCGCAACCCAGTAATTCAAACTTAAGTTTATTCATTTAATTTCAAACACAGTTCTGTAAGTAGATTCAAAAATCAACCCAGCTCTATTCACTGAACCAAAATGAATGAAACTAATTTTGTTAAAAAGGTACTAGAGTCCTTAATCCAAGCCCGTTGGATTCAAACCGTTTAGATTTGTAGATCACCCATGGTAAAAATAACAAGGCAGAAGCTTTTCTGCATTCAAACATTTTTCAAAATTCAACCATAAGAGATTTTGAGTTGATTCCAACTCTCAAAAATCACATTTAACCATACCTTTCATAATATATAAAAATATATAGATTTACTTACAGAAATAATGATCAAGAAATAAAAGAATGCCACATAAGCCTTTCTAGTCATCTCCCATCGTCAGCATTGCATGTGACCCTGAAGATGGATTTTCGCCTATGCTATCATTACTATTACGTTATTCCGCTGCCTGAATTGTATTAAGAACTGGATCATGAGATCCTTATTGTGTAAGACCTTATGTATGGTTTGTAATGGATGATGTACTGTGATATTCAATCTGTTATGTCTCACAAAAATGGTAATCCTGGGATTGCGATGTATGGCATAACAGGCATATGGGATTAAAAATCCGGGTGTTGACACTATGGGTGTGTGTCCTCACATCATTCTCCTAATGATATGACCTTGTTATTAATAACACTTAATTTCCATGATCAGGAAACCATGATCATCTATTAATCAACTAGCTAGTTTAGCAACAGGTTTACTAGGGACTCTTTTATGTTTACAAAACACACAAGTATTAATGTTTTCGGTTAATACAATTATAGCATGGGATGTAAACATTTATCATCAACACAAATATATAATAATAACCACTTTATTATTGCCTATTGGGCATATATCCAACAATAGGTAGCCGCACACTCGTGTTTCATATCTTGTCTCACTTGCACTTCATCAAAATCTAAGAGTATGTACAACTCTTGGACTTAGTCCATTGACTTGAGTGTGGTGCTTAGGTTAATGAACCAAGCTCGCTATACTTATGTTTTCATTACTTGTGAGCTATCCGTTATGTCTCAAAAAAATTTACAAAACTTCAAAAGCACAAAAATATGTGTTTTCTCTTTAGTTTTGCTTCTATCGGGTTCTGAAGGAAGATGACCATCGAACCACATCAAGGAAGTATTATTTGAACCAAAGGTACATGTCCATCAAAAGAGAGGTTATCCATACCTCAACTGTAAAGTGTGTCACCCTTGCTTTATTCAAGCTTGGGAAGGTAACCACTTCTCAAAGTCTCTTCTGATAATTGCATTTTCTCTTTTCTTGTGGTAATCTATTCAAGTTTGGTTCTTGCAAGGTTATAGCTTGGGGAAGTTACTTATGCATGTGTAGAGTCTTGTGCTATGTTCTGGTTCGATAAAGTTTTTTGTGCAATCATGTATCCCACTGCTTTTCGATGCTTTCTTAGGTAAGTTATGTTTCTTATTTATATAAGGGATGCACTTGCTTTGTTAGGCTTCATAAGAGTTGAGTTAGAGCTTTGATGCGCTATGTTCAAATCTTTATCCAGCTTGAGAAAGATATTGTGATCCTATAGAATACATTGTCGTGATTTCTACACTTGACATGATTAAAAGTACATTGATGAAGCCTCTAAATAATTTCTCGGGTGATGTTTAATTGTCTTAAGATTCTAGACTTATAGATACTCAACCCCATAGATTTAATGATCGACTTGATGGCACTCTTGATAGGATTTATTTGAAGGAGGTAATGTTCAGCGGTGATTGAGATGCATGCTAAAATTTGACATGTTAATTAAAAAATGATATTGCTTAATGCAAGTCTATAACACTGCTGCACATAGTGAGATGCTAACAACTCCACTGGCCTACGAACGATCCTTATTGGGGAAACCTTTGGATTTAGTCTATGAGTTGATTAAACATCTGTAGCAGCAATACTATGGTGGGTGAGATCATTGGCACTCATGATACACCAATTATACCAATAAGTTTTGGCATAATCTCGTTACTAAAGGATTGAAACTCTAAAAAGGCAAAGAATGGAATAACAGTGTTTGATAGCCATCATTTATTGATGTGGGTGTTCTAATGAGACACTCCAATGCCATGATTCTTTTGACGATCTCTCACTTTTAATTCCTAATCTTTTACCTTACAAAAGTGAGGATACAAAATATAAAAGGCGCAATAGGAGGATCACAAGTTTTCTTTCAAGTTAAATTTACTTTTGACATGGGGCATAGAAGTTGTAGTTTATATCTTATGGGTTAACATAACTGAACTTGTGTTTCCTTGTATGATTATGTTGCATCTTACTTCGAGCTTGTAGGAAAAATAAGGATACAAGGCATTGATCTTCTATGGTAAGCTAGATGATAGCATTAATTTATCAACTCTCTTGCTCAAGGACGAGCAACATTTAGCTTGGGGATGTTGATGAGTGCAAATATGATGCATATTTAAGCACATAGATTATTCATATTATCACTCATCGCATGCTATATCTAGCTAGAACTATGCCTATTGTGTATGATTACTAGTTCTCATTCATTTTCATATAAGTTTTTGATATGGGATCCCTTGTGGGATTGACCCTAGGGTGGCCCGATCTTCACGGATTTGAGACGGGAGTGAGGGGGAACTCGATGAACACAATGAACGCAACACAAACGCAAGGTAAAGATACAAACACACGCAAACACAACCGATTCGATTTGCTCCCGTTGGCTCGAACAACCAATCCAATAGAATCCTCGGCGAGAGACCGTTAGGTAGAATCACCAAAGGAGAGATCGGCAAGCGGATGATAGAATCCAAATCAAAGGAGAGAGTAGCAACCAAGTAGAATCCCAAAGGGGAGAGACCGAGCACCACTAGAATCCTTGATGAGGAGAGACCAAACTCTTGAGGAGGTTCTTGACGACTTAGAGACGAACACCGAACTCCAAGGCCTTGTACAACTCATAGATTAACTATAGAGAGGGGTTCCCATCTAGGGTTAGGCACAAGCCTTCATTCATCATCAACTCTAGGGTTTCAAGGAGAGGGTGGGGGCTTATATATAGGCCATCCACGAGCTAAAGGTAAAACAGGCATAAACATGAAGTTATGGGCGTTACATGGGCCAGGCCCAACCCGAGGCGCGCAGGCCCGATACACCCAGACCGAAGATTCCGGTGTAGGGGTCCGGAGACTCCGGTCTGGACCGGAGACTCAGGTCAATCTTCGGTGTCGTCTCCGGAGGTGCATTCTGACTGTCCTGGGCGCTGGTTTGGGGGTCGGTCCGGAGGTGGTCCGGAGACTCCGGTGTGGTCCGGAGACTCCGGTGTGGTCCGGAGACTCCGGTCTAGACCGAAGACTCCGGTCTGACTTCAACAACTTATTGCATCTTCTCTTCCAGGCCTCTTGCTTGGGGGTCTTGGTTTTTGGGGTCTTCTTGTCGTCTCTTCTTGGTGTCATGGTCATGGGCCTGGGCATAGCATGGGCACTTGTCTCAAGTAGGATCCCATTCACATGATAACCAAAGGAGGGTGAGATATGGAATGAGTTCACCTTTGAGGGTATGGTTGATGTAGCATGGTGTGGGCCAATGGTGAATGCCATGTGTTGGGCTGCATCATCTCCCCCCGCTTCAAAACGAGTCGTCCTCGACGAAGTTCCATCATCATATAGGGAGAGAGGTGTGCATATGGTCTTGAGCTTGTAAGTTGTTGGATCTCCTGTGTCGTATCCTTGTTCAAATTGGTCGAAGATCTTGAAGTTGATCTTGTCATCAAGATGTGGTTGGAGATCTTGTAGTGTGTTCCTTGTAGGTGGTGGGTGAGGTTGTGTATCCTGCAAAACCGACAACAAGGAGAAAGAGTTGTATGATGGATTGTTAGTATTGGTCACACTCAAACCAATCTTCTCACATGTGGTGGCAGGCGACGTGGCACTCATGATTTTTCCACTCATTTGAGGCTTGTAGCACTAACTCACGTGTTGGTGGATCACTCTCTCACCACTCATATCACACGGGTCCTTAGCTTGTTTTATCTTGGGCAAAGACGTCATGTTGGAAGTAATAATTTGGCTTGGCATCATAGGTTGTAGCACCAAAGTCTTGTCATTCCACTTAAAGGAGTATTGGTTGGAGGTACCATCATGTAGTGCGCCCTTGCCGTATTTCCATGGTCTTCCAAGGAGCATGTGACACACGGTCATAGGCACGACATCACGATCGACGGTGTATTGATATGGACTAATCTTGAAGGAGACGTTGACCTTGTGTTTGATTTGAATGCTGCCATTGTCATCAAGCCACTTGACAATATAGGGATGAGGGTGCTCTACGTATGGTAACTTGAGTTTCTCACAAAGGTCGATGCTCGCAAGGTTGTGACAACTTCCTCCATCAATGATAACGTTTATGGACTTGCCATCAATTTCGGCTCGGGTTTGGAAGATTTTGAGGCATTGGTCCTCTCTAGGGATGGAGTTGGTCGTCAAGACTTGGGCAATGACAAGTGAAGGGCTTGGATCATGTTCACATAGAAGCGTGTCCTAATCTTGCATTGCGGCATCCTTTGTGATAGCGGCTTGAGTCAAAGCTTTGAATTCATCTTCGCTCACGGAGTATGTTGCGTCGTTCTCATTCGTTAGCATGACTCTTGTGTTGATGCACTCATAAGACTTGTGGCCCTTTCCTCCACACTTGTAGCAAACTACTTGACTTTACGTTGTTGTGATGGAGGAAGATGCCATAGGTGTCTTGGATTGCTTGGACGAGCTTGTTGCTTGGTTTGTTGGCTTGGAAGGGCTACTCGAGTTGATTGAAGCGAAGTACGCCCTTTGCTTCTCGTAAGCATGTTCCTATTGCAAGTGGCGCTCGGCCTTGGTTGCTTGGTGAAGAAGGTTCACGAGAGTCTTGTAAGGTTGGAAATCGACTATCTTGCGTATTGGGCGGCTCAAACCATTGAGGAACCGTGTGATCGTTTGCTCCTCAAGCTCCTTCACATCGGCTCTCATCATAGTCATCTCCATCTCCTTATAGAACTCTTCAATTGTCTTTGTGCCTTGCTTCGAGTTTTGTAGCTTGTCGAAGAGGTCTTGGCGATAGTGCTCGGGGACAATCTTGCATACATCACATTCTTCATCTCGGTCCAAGTGGTGACCGGTGGTTCTTCTTGCTTCTCACGATTGCTTTGGTAGTCTTCCCACCAAACATTGGCATAGTCCTCAAACTCAAGAGATGCCATTGCCACTTTCTTCTCTTTAGAAAAGTTGTGGACTCGGAAGATCTTGTCGACTTTGAGCTCACATTCAAGGTATGCATCGGCATTTTCTTGTCCTTCGAACTTGGGCATAACGAACTTGAGCTACCCAAACTTGCCATCCTCACGCTCATGGTGTTTGTTGCGACGTTCTTGGTGCGTACTTGCGTCACTTGGAGGGCGTGGAGGCGGAGGAGGAGGCTCTTGATTGCCTTGAGGTTGTTGTTGTGGATGAGTTTGATGATGCTCGAAGTCTATCCTTCGCCATTGGTCGGCATCATTGACATTCATAGCTTGACGGTGTCGGTGGTGGTGTTGTGCATGCCGGTTATTGCGTCGAACTTGGCGTGCATCCTCATCATCATCACTTGTGTCCCATACTGGTTCTTGATTTTGTTGACATTGCTCGTGGTGGTTATGAGGAGGATGACGACGCCTATCATTGTGGTTAGCTTCATCATGGCGTTCTCGAGGTTGGTGCACGTAGATGATTGCTTGGTGTGGTGGTGGACCATGCTCTTGTCGTTGTTGTTGAGGTTGAGGAGCATTTGGGTCCACCGCTTGAGGGCGACGATGACAAGCTTGTTGGTCCCCATTATGGTGGTGGGGTTCTCCGCGTCGGGAGTGTGACCTTGAAGATTCGCCATGTCAACTTGACGAGTGCGTGCGGGAGGAACTTGACGAGCTTGAGCGATGACCGTGTCGGTTGCCAAGGTTGGCAATAGCTTGGTGAAGATCTTGGAATTGAGCATGGTGCTCCTCTTGACGTTGCCGCTCACGGTACTCAAATTTTCGAAAAGTATCATCAAGACGGTGCTCAAGTCGCTCAAATTGATTGTTGAATTCTTGGTGTTGCGCCCATAAGTTGTGGCGCATGGCAAAGCCATCTTGGTTGTTGAAATTGCTATCTCCACTATCTCCACTTGCCCTATACATGGTGCACAAACACACTTGATAGATATGGTGAGATTGGTGGAATGGTAATTGCTACCTTGCCTCACCAAAGTCAAAAATTGTAAAGATTGTTCTTGCCGAGAGCAAAGCAAATAGCGAGTACACAAGACACACACAAAGGCATATGGTGGTGGGTTAGAAAGGTGGATAGCAAATGGAACAACCAAAAGAAAAGGGTATTGTAAAAAGTGGGTAAAATCCAACAAAAACAAAGTCAAAGGAAAGGGTCAAAAAGGGTGACGAGAACCTATGACTATACACACACGATGGAGATAAATGTGGCTAGCACGACTATGAAAAATGAGCAACGAACAAAATTGGACCTAACGAAGACTAATGTTCGGTGTCGTGCCAACGCTAGGAGAGATTGTAGCCCGTTCGCACAAGGTTGAGAAGCAACGGATTTGTACGCTTGCCTTGCTCTTACTCGTCCTCTTGCTTAGAAGCTTTGGACTCTCTTTAGCTATTGGTATATTTCTTTGTTTCTTTTGCGTAGAAGCTTTCTTTTTTACTATGGAGTCAATTTTGTTATTGCCTATATATCATGACTATGCAAGAGCAAGCACACAATGCTTCGGCAAACATAAGAGGGCTACTCTCGATAGGTTAGGTAACACACATAGGAAGAAGGGGGGTTAACAACAATTGTGCAAGTTATACCTTGTGGTGATGTTGTACTTGCAATCGTTGGTGTAGGTATGGTTCGAGTTCCGCGGTGTCGATGTCGAGCACGAGGTGGTGTTGGCGTTGCGGAAGCTTGTTAGTTGATAGACACTTAGGCGGGACACAAAACACAAAGGAAATTAGTCGAAAAGGAAGAGGTCAAAAATTATGTTCAGGGCCGGAGACTCCGGTGTGTTGGGGCCGGAAACTCCGGTGTGGTCCGGAGACTCCGGTCTGGTTCCAGCACGACGAACAGCTCGAGTTCGTGAGCGGAAATTTGGCCCTTTAACACTCAAATCCAGAAAATTTCGACCAAATTGGGCTGGGAAACGCAGGGCAAAGGTAGACCAAATCCAAGGACAAGTTTCTAATGGACCAAAACCATAATCAACTCACCAAATCAAGAGATCAATCCAAAAGCAATTTGGGGCTAATATTTTTGGTATTTTCGAATTTATGGTGGATATGGGGAAACGAAGTCAAATCCGTGGCAACCAAAAGCTGCTGATACCAGTTGATATGGGATCCCTTGTGGGATTGACCCTAGGGTGGCCCGATCTTCATGGATTTGAGGCAGGGAGTGAGGGGGAACTCGATGAACACGATGAACGCAACACAAACGCAAGGTAAATATACAAAACGCACGCAAACACAACCCGATTCAATTTGCTCCTGTTGGCTCGAACAACCAATCCAATAGAATCCTCGGCGAGAGACCGTTAGGTAGAATCACCAAAGGAGAGATCGGCAAGCGGATGATAGAATCCAAATCAAAGGAGAGAGTAGCAACCAAGTAGAATCCCAAAGGGGAGAGACCTAGCACCACTATAATCCTTGATGAGGAGAGACCAAACACTTGAGGAGGGTCTTGACAACTTGGAGACGAACACCGAACTCCAAGGCCTTGTACAACTCATAGATTAACTATAGAGAGGGGTTCCCATCTAGGGTTAGGCACAAGCCTTCATTCATCATCAACTATAGGGTTTCAAGGAGAGGGTGGGGGCTTATATATAGGCCAGCCACGAGCTAAGGGTAAAACAGGCATAAACAGGAAGTTCTGGGCGTTACATGGGCCAGGCCCAACCCGAGGCGCGTAGGCCCGATACACTCGGACCGGAGATTCCGGTGTAGGGATCCGGAGACTCCGGTCTGGACCGGAGACTCCGGTCAATCTCCGGTGTCGTCTCCGGAGGGGCATTCTGACTGTCCTGGGCGCTGGTTTGGGGGTCGGTCCGGAGATGGGCCGGAGACTCCGGTCTGGACCGGAGACTCCGGTCTGGCTTCAGCAACTTATTGCGTCTTCTCTTCCAGGCCTCTTGCTTGGGGGTCTTGGTTTCTGGGGTCTTCTTGTCGTCTCTTCTTGGTGTCATGGTCATGGGCCTGGGAATAGCATGGGCACTTGTCTCAAGTAGGATCTCATTCACATGATAACCAAAGGAGGGTGAGATATGGAATGAGTTTACCTTTGAGGGTATGGTTGATGTAGCATGGTGTGGGACAATGGTGAATGCCATGTGTTGGGCTGCATCAATTTTGCACAACTATTAGTTTTTATTAGGATTTTATTACTTTTCCTTGTCTTTGACTTGTGTGTAGGTGTTATGATTGATTATAGATAAAGCAAGGCAAGAGGAGCCAAGATGATGCAATATGGAGGAGCCAAGATGATGCAATATGGCACCAGACTTCCCATTTGAGAGGTGGAAAAAGTGATATTTTCCATCATCTCTAAATCAAGATCTAAGACCATGGTGTTATAGCCTCGTCCATATGAATCCAACGAGTCAAAGAAAACCTAAATCGGACTTTGTATGAAAAAAAAGGCGGCTAAAATACGCAAGAAGGCAGTACAATAACAACATACAGTACGGGCATGACCGGTCATACCGCCCGCCTATACCGCAGGTCTAGATGCACGAAAAAGGCTTTTTTCTTCATAGAATCCATCCTTGTTTGTTTTAGACCTTCCTTAGGTCATAGGAAACGTGGGAGGGGCTATGAGAGACCCCCTAGGCCTATATAAAGAGGTGATGAGCCAAGGGAGAAGGCATCCCTCTCCACATACCTCCACGACAGAGCCCTGCCACCTTGCAAACTCATAGCCACCACCTCCACAAGATCTCCACCATTACCATAGCTCAAGAGGATAAGGTACTTGGATCTTGAAGACCTCAACACCGATCTACATCACCATCATCATCAATAACGTCTCCAACACCGATCCCCTTCCTCTGCTCGGTTGTAATCCAAACCATAGTGTGGATCTTGACTTGTATTCGATTGTACTTTCATATCCCATCCATATTATTACCATGATATTGATTACCTTCATATGTGACTAGTTCATTTTTGTTCTTGGGGAGATGGATAAACCCTAGTATCATAAGTAATTGTCCCATGCTAGTGGTGTATCCTACACTCCCTAAGAACTCCTTAACCATATTTTCACCATGACAACCACACTTGCATGTTCTTGTTCACTTTAGTAATTTACTTTGTTCTTGTTTACTTTAGCACTCATTCAAACACACAATTTGTACACCGTTACTTGGAATTAGATATAACTTACAAGTACTCTCTAGTAAATAGTAACGAGGGGCATAAAGAGCTTAACCAAATAGTTCTTTGTGGGTGCGATACTCTTAGTTCAAAACTACTTACAATTGATCTGTGCACTTGCAGTCATCACGAGGCGACGAGCTCCTTCTCCTTCTTCAGGTGAAGGAACAGCGTCATGGTCTCCTTCCTCAGGTGAAGGAGCGGTGCTGACGAGTCCTGCTCGCGGATGACGATGTTACGGGTGTGTGGCGGCTGGTATATCGAGGACCGCGGTGGAGAGGGGGGGAGAGAGAGGACGGTGTGCAAAATCTGTGTGTGGCAAACGGGCGATGTGCAGTACCCGTGCTTGGCGAGCGTGGCGTCGACGTTGCACCAAACTACCATATGCACCAATCAACATGGTTAAACCGGCATGTGTGTATGGTCCGACGATTCGGGCGTGTTCGGCCTCCCGTTCCTGCTGAAACAGAGGGAGCAAGAGACCGGGACCACCCGTTGACCAGTCCTGCTGCGCCGGCATCAGCGTCCTCCAGCGTTGGTCGATGTATGTGCGAAGCTTGTCCCCTCCAGAATTGGGGGAATGTCATAATCGGCGGCGTTGATATTCCAGCCATGAGGGAGGCGGTAGTCCAGCGGCACAAGCGGTTGGTTCTCGTGTAGGCAGCCGCCTCTTCCTGGTTCAGGTTGCGGTTGCGCTCCTCCTGGCGCCGCCGCGAGCCTAAGCCGCCGGCCTCGTGGTCGTGAGACATTGCGTCCGCTGTGGTGGCCGAGGCGGCTAGGGTTTTTGGAAGGGGATTTGTTGGTGGTATGTACGCATGGACGGCCTACCTGTTATATACATGACAGAACGACGAGTGGAGGCCAGACATTATCAGAGGGAGGTAAGCTAGGATTGTTCTGTGTTTCAGTGTGCAGTATTGGATCATGCTACTTAATATTAAATCCAATTCAAACAGCAAGAAGAAAATGTTGCCAATTGGTAGACAAGAAGCAGCATCATGGTTTTTTCTAGGATCAGAGCAAGATTTATTCGACCAAGTAAGTCAGGTTCTATACCTGCAGAAACTTCTCCTGTTGTTAAGGCCGCCCTTTATTTTCTGTAAGATGTAAAGACACTCTTTTTATAAATAAACTTGGGAGTGCATAACAGGAACAATGCACTTACCAATTAGAATCCCCATTGCACTAATGAATATGTTATGTTGGTGGTGACGTACTGTCTCTGCTGGAACTGACTGTCACCGGATTAAGATATGCCAAGAGTGCAAAAAGTAATTGCAAAATCGTACATACAAGCACGACAATTGCAGCCAAAACTGCTAGGCTCATCCATGGATTACGAAAATGGTTCTGCCATAACCATGCCATCCATCTGTTCAAACGACTTTGGTAATGTTCTTCCATGGAAATGCCGGTGTTTCTAAGGTAGTGCTTACCATTCAGATCAAAATCAACATTCTTACCAAGCTTGGTAAAAAGGACCGACACTTCTTCGTCACTACGCATCTGATGCACAATTATGCCCCTCTTGAGAAGGAACGAGACATCATCAGAACAACTTATAAGCTGAGAACTGAAGGCGGCATACGCCGTGAAGTCATTTCCAAACTGCGGAGAAGATTGTTCCAATGCAATGAAGTTCCTAAAAAGAGGCACTGTCATCTGATCAATGAGCAGGAATGGAATTTCCAGTACACCATTGTGAAATCTTACGTCTAAAACAGAATGGGGGCTGTGTTGATTGAGCTCTCTTCTTTTGAATTCAATTCCTGCTTCATGGTACTGTACAGCACGCCTCCAGCCATAGAGGTTACCTCTACGATAAGAATTTAAATTGTTTTCGGAGATCAAGTCTTGCTCTTTTTCCTCTTTCTGGTAGTCAGCTCTTAAGAATTTGCGACAGAGGACAGACATATATCTATGGAACGCAGACCTTATGACAGGTTGTTTTTGTTGTCTGTGCTGACTGGGTAAGAAGTACATATAGCAGAGGTGAAGCAAGTGATGAAAGGTTTTTGGCCTGTCAGCATCCTGGATTGCTTTTGGATAGAAATAAAGAGTACCTTCTATAAACCTCCCAATGTTGTCCGTAAGTCTATTTACATCTTGTGTATTGGCAAAAAGTTTATATATTTCCTTGACCACAAAGAAAGGTATCTGATTCTCTAGCATTAGAATATCATGGCAGGCAAGACTGTAGTACCACTTCCCGTCCTGATAGTGTCCATGATAGAATTTGTCTCGAACTTTTTCCTGATGACTGATTTGACTCAGTTCTACTATATGCTCTGTATGCTCTAACTGTCTGATGTTTGCACTTGCACACACGGCATTCTGCTCTTTAATTTCCTCAAAACTACATTCTGTTTCACTGTTACATTCTGTCCCATGTTCAATGATGCTTCCTTTGTCTATCTTGTCAGGATTATGACCCCCATCCATCTCATTTCGAGATATTTCAGTTCCATCAATGCCATGAAGATGGACCAGTATAAAGCACCCATCAAGCAAGAGCATCTGCAAAAAGTCGGAGCTGTCCATGTTGATTTCATTCGGATAACACTTTCTTGCTTGCATCTCCAGCTCAGCAATCTTGTTGAGGCAATCATCAAGTTTTACATGGCGATTCATGTGTAGGATGAAATTGAGACAGTTCCATTTTTTCTTCTGGATGGCTTGGAGGCTAGGATTTCCGTGGTGATAAGGACCAATCGATAGAATGTTCGGTTCATAAGCAGCGCTGTCAAGCTTGCGAATGTGCTTCTGAACTTTAGGTACCAAGCATGAGCTCTTTCTGCTTGTTTGCACATGTTCTACTAGGGTCAAACGGTATCTTATTTCCCTTGTGATAAAGCTAGATAGCTCATCTGCATCTACAGGAGTAACTTCGGCCATCCTTGGAATCCCGGTTCATGTTTCCGTGAAACTTTCTGTGTATGTCATATGTTAGAAAGGCTCAGGTCTATTTAATAAATGCATACATGAGAAGTAGAATATTCTAGAAAACAAAGTGTATTATCATAAAATCCATTGGGCAATGTAGGTTAAAGAAACTATCACAGCAGTAGTCATTCGAACATGAGTAGTTCTAGAACAAGGACATGGAAGAAAATGTTTGAGAGATTGAACTGCAAAAGGAGATTCAGTATGTACTAAAAGTAGCACGAGCACGTTGGAAGATTGAAACAATTATTTTGTGTTTGTGTCGTAAAAACTGTGTATCTGCTTAGGATAACATTTGAGCTGCACAGAACTAACCCCAGCAATCCCACCCCGTAATGCAATTAGTGATACTGCATATCTACGTACGTATTAGTAAATTAGTTGGGTGCCCTCCCCCTCCTCCACCCAAACTTAGGAAATTGAAAACACAAGGAGGATCAGGATCAACCAATATTCTTTCGGTTCGAAACGTATGAAGGAGTATCGGCCAATCCTGATTCTCCTTGTGTTTTTCAGTTTTCTAAGTTTGGGGAGGAGTGGGAGTACACCGGAACCATTATTACAGCTCAAACTGACACGGAGCTTCTAATATGTCAGAAGACTAGAGATCGACCTCATCAAAAGAGGAAAATGTCACACTACTATAAATCGCATGGATTCTGAATGCACGTTGATCGTGGGAAGAGAGAAAGCTGAGATGGAGGGGCATACCTTCCGATCAATCAGTACGCGCGCTGCTGGTGAGAAATAAAGCAGCGGTAGCTCCTGTTTGTTGCCTTCCGATCTCAGAGAAAAGCCGGATCGGATATGTGAGATGGGACAACCGCCGAGGTTGTGAAGCCTCAAGAGCTGCTGATTCATTCAGGGGAACTGTTTTGGGGGAGTGCGGACTGTTTCGATTCAATATTTTTGGACGCGCGAGGACCGTCGAGCGCGAGCCTGCATGAGGCCACCGAGTCGTCCGCGCATGATCGATCACACGTCAGCTGCTGCCCACATAGGGCTCTCCCCAGACCCAGATCGAGTGCAAACTAAGAGCATATGCATCTTCACTCGTTTGTCCGAATCCAGGCCGAAATCCGGACTTTTTTTGGTCCGGCGAAACAAGTTTTTGGCCTGGGTACGCCGAGTTTCCCGCTCGCGTTCCAGGCCGAGTTCGCACGTCGGCTAAATTTCAGCTGAGTTTGGCAAATTCAGGCGTATTTCATTAAAGATGGACGAATATAGGCGGATTATATTGAATTTAAACTAAACTAGTAGATAATAAACTAAAAAAACATTAAAAAGACCTCCGCTCGACGTCGTCGTTGTTCTACATGCCGAAGTTGCAGTAGAACGCCGTGTAGCCGGGATCGGCCGTGTCATCATCCTCGCCGTCGGCGACTGGGGCTGGCGGGAGCTCCCCTGGCCGGGGTCGCCGGACCTCCACGGCTGATAAGAAGGGCCGTCCTCCTCATCGTCGTCGAGGACGAAGAGCGGGACGCCCTGGTAGGCGAGCGCGCGCCCGGACATCGCCTGTCTCCGGGCGGCCTGCTCCTCGGCCTGCTGCTGCAGGCGGTGGACGCGCCGCCGCTCCGTCTCCTCCCAGTCCGCCCTGAACCATTTCAGGATGTCCGGCGAGGACGGCTTAACCAACAGCGGCTACGGCGCTGAGTCGCGGAGCGACTGCTCCAACGCCATCCTCAAGGCGCTATCTTCGGGCGACGCCGAGCCTTCATCCGGCTCAGGCTTCGGGCGGCGAAGGTGAAGGCGGCCAGTTGGAGCCGACAACGCCGGCGCGCGTGGCTCGCCGATGACGATGACGTGCGAGCGTGTCCGCGGTGGCGAGCGCACTGGCGAGACCGCCTCGCGCTTGACTGGGCGCAGCCCCGACGAAGGCCCAGCCGGCGTCCGAAGCAGCGTGGAGCTCGAGGAGTAGGAGGCCAAGGCGAAGGAGGAGGATCTCATGCTAGCCATCCTCCTCGGCATACAGTTTGCCAGAAGGCGCCGCCCCGACCTGGCCGCCGGTGTGGGTGTGCGCGGGAAGCCGAGGCGCGGCGTGTTCCCGGCGTTGATGTGCTCCAGCACAGCCTTGAGCGTCCGGCCTGACGCGCTCCAAAAATGCCGGCGACCGACCGCGTTGTTGCGCTTCGGCGGCGACTCATCCGGCGGCCCCTCGTGGCGGGCGAGCTCCTGGGCGCGGCGTTCGGCGAAGAACGTCTCCCAATACAGGAGGTTGTCGGGGCTCTGGGCGGCGGAGGGGTCATCCATGGCGCCGATGAACTCCTGGATCTTGTAGGGCAGTTCTTCCAGCATCGGCGCCGGCGGGATAAGGATGCCGTCGGCGCTAAGCTTCCACCCCGGTGGGTTCCGCGTGTCCAGCGGAGCCATGTAGCCGTCCTCGTAGAGCAGGCGCGCCTCCCAAACCTGGAGGGTGCGCCGGCCGAAGCCGTTCGCCGCCACACCGTCGCCGGGATACCGCTCGGCCATGGCTAAGTGGGGAGGGGAGAGTGAGAGTGTTCGTCGGAGTTGGCTGGTGGGCTAGGGAGCTGTGAGAGAATGTGAGGAACTCCAGCGAGGGGTACGGCTTATATAAGCCGAGGTGGGCGGCGAGGGCGGAAGGAATGTAGCGGCGAGGGCGGGAAAAGGCGAAACAGCGGGAAGTTAGTGTCCGTCGGTCCTTCGCAGGAGCCGAGGCGGCAGTGGCACGGCAATTAGGCGACGCGTGGCCGACGCGACGGGCAGTTAATGTCTGGCGGTCGCCGCGTGGTTCCGAGGATGACAACGGCTCGGCTTCCGTCGCTGACTCTGCGGGTCCACGCGCCGTTTCGTTTTTTTCGCCGAGTTCGCTGCGTTTGGCGTCCCCAGGGCGTACCTGGGATCCTGGATAGCCCGGACCAAAATTAACCTAAATCCGAACGAAAACAGATTCCTGGATATGCGACTGGGCCAATTTTTGATATCTGAACCTAAATTTAACGTCCGAATTGACATCTTGGATAGGCTCGAGTGTAGATGCTCCAGGCCCCTTCTTCAGCTCGTGGGCGTTCATCTAGCCGGGCGGGGAACCCTTCTACCCCGCACACCTGTTGTTCCCTGCAACGCCAATTTGTTTTTTATTCATATGCCTTCTTTTCCATTTCTGTGTTTTTTCTACCTATCTACTCCCTTCGTTTCATAGATATAATACTGTTTGTTTTTAAAAACTAAAATATCTTATATTTTAAAATACGAGTAGTACTGGCCATATGTTTCTTGTTCACTAGATACTCCACTCGCATCAGAGCTACTCAGTCGTGGGCTCGTGACCGGATCTGCAGCACTTGGTACTAGTAAGATAGTAAGAGCATCTCCACGGCCGAACCAGACCGAAATTTGGTCGACTAAACTTGTTTTCGGCCTGGGTACGTCCATTCTCCTATCCGCGCATTCAGGCCCAGTCTTCAAGTTCGGCTAAAATTCATCAAATTTAGGCGATTTTCATTAAGTTGGACGAATATAGGCGGATTACATCAAATTTAAACAAAACTAGTACATAAATAAACTTAAAAAGGCCGCCGTCGGTGCCTTCTCCTCGCCGTCCTACATGCCCAAGTTGTCGTAGAACGACGTGTAGTCGGGGTCGGCTCGGCCGTCATCCTCGCCGCCGTGCTGCCGCTGCCGCCGGCACCGGGTTCTCGCGGAGCTGCCACGCCGTGGTCGCCGTACCTCCATGGCTGGTAGGACCGGTCTACGTCCTCCTCCTCGTCGTCGTCCAGGACGTAGAGCGGGGCGCCTTGGTAGGCGAGCTCACGCCCAGACAGCGCCCAACGCCATGCAGCCTGCTCGCCGCCGCAGCCGAGGATACGCCGATGCTCCGCCTTCCCGATCCTCCCTGTACCATTCGAGGATGTCCGGCGAGGAGGGCTCGACCAGCGGCATCGTCGGCGTCAGCGGCAACGTCGGCGTAAGCGGCGGCGCTTCGCGGAGCGACTGCTCCAGCGCCATCTTCAAGGCGGCGTCCTCGACCGGCGCCGAGCCTTCTGTCTTGGGGCGGCGTAGGCGCAAGTAGCCTCTTGGCGGCGTGGGCGCAGACGGCTCGGTGATGACGATACCACGCGCGCATGTGCGTGGCGGTGAGCGCGCCGGCGAGACAGCTTCGCGCTTCACGGCTGTCGGCGTGCGAAGCGGCGCGCTGCCGGAAGAGTGGGACGCCAAAGCAGAGGAGGGCGAGCTCATGCTCGCCATCCCTCCTCGGCGCCCAGTTCGCCGGAGCACGTCGACCCGCCCTGGCCGCCGGCGTCGGGTTGCGCGGGAAGCCGAGCCGCGGAGTGTTCCCGCGGTTGATGTGGTCCAGCACGGCGGTGAGCGTACGCCCTGGTGCGCTCCACCAACGTCGGCGCCCCGCCGAGTTTTTGCGCGCCGGCGGGGACTCGTTCGACGGCCCATCGTGGCGGGCGAGCTCCTGTTGGCGCCGCTCCTCGAAGAAGTGCGCCCAGTAGACGAGGTTGTCGGCACTCACCGCTTCGGCGGGGTTGTCCATGTCGGCGATGTATACAGACATCGTCACGGCTCCTCCGGCCGCCCCGGCGGGATTGGGATGCCGCCGGCGCTTAGCGTCCAGCGCGGAGGCATCCGCGTGTCCGGCGGCGCCATGTACCCCGCCTCGTACAGCATGCGCGCCTCCCAAATTTGGAGTGTGCGCCGGCCGAAGCCGTTCACCGCAGCGCCGTCGTCGGGGTAGCGTTCGCCCATGGTGAGAGAAGGGGGAAGGGGAGAGCTCGTCGGAGTTGGGCTTGTGGGTCGGGGGAGATGTGAGAGAGTGTGAAGATCTCCGGCGAGGGGTACGGCTTATAAAGGTCGAGGCTGGCGGCGAGGACAGGAGGGGTGTAGCGGCGAGGGCGGGAAAAGTGAAAATGACGGGAACTTAGTGACTGCCGTCCGTCGCGAGAGCCGAGACGACAACGGTGGCGCCGTAATTCGGCGACACGTGGCTGACGCGACGGGCAGTTATTGCCCGGCGGTCGCCGCGTGGTTCCGAGGATGACGACGACTCGGCTTCTGTCACTGACACGGCGGGTCCACGCGCTGCTTTGTTTTTTTTTCGCCAATATCGCTGAGTCCGGCGCCCCCAGGGTGTACCCGGAAACCTGGGTTCGGCCTGGGTAGCCCGGACCAAAAATGGACGAAATTCGGCCGAAAACAAGTTCTTGGATACACGATTGGGCCGATTTTCGGCGTCCGAATCAAAATTCGGCGTTCGGATCGGCCTACCGGGTAGCCGAGTGGAGATGCTCTAACTACCAAGCCGTAGTAGCTGAACGTGCTGCGAAGCACCACTGCATGCTCATTAAGATCTAGTACAAAGCTCCGGTCACTCACTCTATTAGATATATTGTCGTACCACACTGCCTTTTCTCCAAATAATGGAGTATATATATAGATACATTAAAAGAGAAGGAAACCGAACCTATCAAGAATTCAAGATGGCCGGCAAGTTCGGCAGAACCACGAGGCGGCTGTGTAGTCGCTTTTTATTTAAGTTGGCCTGACCCCATCACACCGAGACAGCGGCAAACAAGATAGTGGAAACGGTGCAAAGGAGGTTAAGCCATGGCATCATCTAAGAAGATGGTGTTTCTCTTTGCCATCCTGCTGCTTCTGGGCACGTCGGAGCTCCTCCCGTCGGCGCCTCACCCGGTAGAGAAGGTCATCTTACCCGAGACGCCCAAAGAAACAGGAAGTGTTGTTCCCTCCGGTCCATATTAATTGATTTAAATTTGTCTAGATTAAACGAATCTAGACACTATTTATATATATATATATAGATTCATCCAAATTTTGATAAATCAAAGTCAATTAAATATGTGAGTACTACTAATTAAGCTTAAGTGTGGATTTGGTATGTTTTCCTAGAAATATGCCCCGTGATCAAAATAGTTATCAAGAGTAGTTCATAAACCAAGACATGAGAGAGTGAGAGACCATGCATGGCTAAACTTTGATGACTTGTGTGTGTGTGGCAGGAAAGCTTGAAATAGCAGCAACGGAAGAGAAGATCTTTGTTCAGGGTCCAGCTTTCTTCAACCCACCGCGTATTCCTCCATCCATGCACCGTGGAGGATTCCGATGACTATGAATAAAGGATTCCCATAAGGGGCTCTGAATTTGTTTTTCGTGATATACTTCCCCCAGAATCCATGCATCCATCTGTCCTCAGCACTCTCATCTGAATCGCACAGGCAATACAAAAAATGTAGCATCTACACTTAACTTACACACCCGCTGGACACTAAAACACACGTAAAACACTGAGACCATATATTTGCTATAATTGACAAACGATCATCAAAAACATCAGACGAGGCAGAGGTGAAAACATCAGACAAGGCAGACGTGAAAACATGAGACAAGGAAGAGGTGAAAACATAAACCAGATAAACATAGAACAATCTTCACATTCGATCCACAGCGGGCGCTGTGTGTACCCAGATGCAACAGCAGGTTTTAGCAAAAAAGCAACTCCCTAAAGATTGGTGGCAAGACATATCATGTAACCAGTTTAGAACTCAGGCCCGACAGCCGCTATACAGCAGCATCTACTTCTAGCGCTTCCCGCCGCCGCCGCCAATCTTGGTGGCCTTCCCGGGTTTGGGGGCGTTGCCTCTCCCAGCGGTCTTCTGGGATTTCGTCACCTCCACCTTCTTCGCTCTCTTCTCATCCTTGGTCTTCTTGATGCGTTCCTTGATCTCGCTGGTATAGAGCAGATAATATTGTAAGTACCTCACAGATATACATCAGACAGATAGACTGCCCTGATGTTGTAAAATGATTGAACACATGAACAAAAAGCATAGTGCATGTTATGTGGATGCTGTTAGATAAACAGAGAAGCATGATCCAAAGGATGGCTTCTGACCAAACAAAAGCCATCTTCTGTAAGGCATAATAATGCATTAACAGAAAAAACGTTTGGTCATACTAGGTTTCTCAGTATAATGAGTACTGACTTTCTCAGTATTAACACATAACACTATCTGTAAGCAGGGTCAAAAGCATTAGATAATGAAGTATTACCGGAGAGCTGCTTCCCTGGCTGCATCACGGACCTCGGGCTTCTCAGCTCTCTTCTTCTGGATGACATCAAGGGAAGCACCTACAATAGACCTGGAATACGGCTTCTTGGTGGTACGACGCCTCTTCTTGGCAGCCTCAGCGTGAATATCCTACAACCACGCCCAAAAAGAACTTATAAGCACAAGTTTATATGCAGCACACAGATAATGAGATTCTCTTACAAACATCAAAACAAGTACAAAGATCTTTGGCAAACAAACATAATAAAACAGGGCAGAAAAATGTCTGATAACATGGCCATTAGCAAAATGATTCCACATAAACTCCCCAAAAGTAAGCAGAGCATACTAGGAAGACATATTACTAAGTTGTGACAAATAAGCTGAACTAGCACATATATCCTTTCAAAAGAGAATACACATAGTTGCATGTACCTTCTTGTGCTGCTTCCTGAACACGGCTGTCCATGTAAGCTTAGCAGGCTTGAGACGGTTGTGGAAGTAGCGCTTGCACTTGGAGTTGGAGAAAAGGAAGACCTGGTTTTGGGTGCAGATAAATGAACGAGCAACAGAATTTTAGTGTATCTCCACTTACTTGATTATATGCACAACAATGAAGGGGCCCAAAGATCTTACTTGAGAGTCTGAGCGGATGAATCTGATACCCTTTCCTGGGTATATCTTGGCACCGCTGAAACGGCAGAGCTCTGTCCTGCAGAAACAGTTAAACTGGGGTAAGCAAGATTGCAAGAAGCAACTTTACAAATCTTCAACATCCGTCCAGAGGATTATAGATTCAAAGATGTGCAAGCTTATAAAATGGGAGTAACATACTTGAGAACCATCTTCTCTGCCCTGATAAACCTTCAAACCTCCTAGAAACAGCATGTACAGATATCAGCATCCACGATATCAATTAACAACAAGAACTCTAATAGCACAACGCTCCAAAGACAAAGACATGTCGCAAGGTCATGTGTCGCATAACAGAGAGATTAACAAACTAAACTGAACTACAGTGCATCATGGGAAGTTTTGAACAACAACAGGAACAGCTCCTAGGAAGAATGTGCAGAGCAGGGGACATGGAAGTAAATCGGACCAACAACAGCATCTCAAGTAGCTCTTAAGTAGAAGCCTCTAATATCACAATATATCAATGAATGCCAAGACTCGAGAAGCATTTGCCCTCAAGTACGAAGCATAGCTACTACGTGCAAATCGAATAGATTAACATACTAAACTGAACTGAAATACAGCATAGAGTGTTCTGCACAACAACGTGAACACCTCCTAAGTACAATGTACAGAGCATGGTACGTGGAAAAATAAATTCCATGCACAACTACATGGGGAAGTGGTCTTCTCAACTCCACATGGATCTAAACTGATAAGCGACAAATATCATAACATGAGTAAATTACACAAACGACTACAGAATTTCAAGTAGTTCTTCAGACGGCGCCAACCAACCACTACGCAACGAGGGTGTCCGCAGATCGACGGGGCCGGCTTTTGCACAGATGAATTCGACACCGAAATAAACCATAAACCAAGCACCCAAAGTGACCGGCGCAATCTAGTACCAAATCGAGGAACGGCTTGGGAGAAGGTATCGGGAACGGGAGCTCTCACCTTGGACTGGAAGCGGCGGACTCCGGCTGCGGCGGCGAATGGGATGCGCGCTCGCGAGCTGCCGCTCTCCTGCTGCTGCCTCCTGCGCTAGGGTTTTCGCGGGGCGGCGGCGCTGGTTATTTTATATATGGCCCTTGGAGAGGACCAGGGCCGTCCAGGCCCGGTTGGCCGATTGACGGTCTGCTAGTTATCAGGCCGGTTTGGGAGCAATTCGGTCCAACTGTGTAAGATGGGCCTAGTGGGCTTCTCGGCCTGCTTGCTGCCTGTGCATCACCTCAATCGGAGAACTCAGTCGGAGACTTGTCTCAAGAAAACAAATCAGTTGGAGACGCTGTCTAAGTTTGTTGGTTTTCTCTCAAAAAAGTGCTGTTAAAAAAAAAACAAGTGCTTTTTCCCTCTGGAAAATAAGCCCAGATGTTTTCGATGTGAAAACAAAACGAAAGTGTTACGGAGTTTTCACAAGAAAGAAAAGAAAAGAAGATTGCCAAATATTTTTCTCCGGAAAAAAGGAGAGGTACCGTAGCCCCATTTCAGTTATCTACGAACATAGACAACGAATGATTCTCCACTGTGTGCAGACAACTGCTTGCACCAACCCGGAGTTCAGTGGTGGCTCACGGCGGAGATCTCGGCTAGGTGTCACGGCGGGATGCGAGGATGGCGCCCTCACTAGTGCTGTAGGTGGCTATGATTGGTACAGCCGACAAGCACAAAGATAGTGGATGGCGGAGCTGGCCCTGCGTGGGTTTTAGGGGATGTCAGCTAATGGGAACCCATCCCCTAGTCATGGTATGGCTAGGGTGTCGGATCCATATCAGGGGCCTAAATCTGGTATCTGCTTAGTAGTCATGCTCTACTAGGTTTACGGGCTTGAACTACGGATGCACATTGCCTATTAAGCTCCCGTTGTCTGAGGACTGGTAGGTTGACCCGGATCTCCTCATCTGCCCGAGTGGATTGCCGCAGTGGCGTCTATCGCGTCACGCGTGGGAGATATTGGATGTCGAGGCGGCGACCTCGGGAGGTGGACTGCGCGAGCAACTCTACGACGAGCAATGTGGAGGTGGTGATGGCTTCTCCCTTAGATCATGTGGATGGCGAGAAGCTGACGGTGAGGGATCCCGGTGTTGTCGTCGCTTAGGGTTTGGTAGCTCCTAGATCGCAGGTCGAATGCCTAACTCGGGGTTAGCGGGCGGCTCGACATTCAGAATGTTGTGAAGGTTTTTCGGGACGAAAGCTCAGTGTTTCGGTGCCACGGCGGCCATGCCTATGAGTGTCGTAACCCTCTTGGGACGCCGTTGTGGTTACCTTCTTCGCGCTAGGGCTCCAGGTGAAAACCCTTGATCGTCGCGGTCTAGGTGGCGGCGCGTCGTTACCCACTTGGTTGTCGTTGTGGAGCTCCGTTTCCACTCGGTCTCCTATCGATGCCTTTCGGTGGCAAGTTTTGTGTTTCGTGTTTTTTTATTTTTATCTGCTTTGTAGCGGTGTCTTTATTTATAAAGTGAGGCGGTTAGCTACCATCTGCTAATATATTGAAGAATTTAGTGGTGGTCGGGATTTTGGATGGCAAATTCAGTAATACGACGACCTATCCGTGAAGGATGTCTGCCTTAGAGTAAGCAAGCTGCTGACTTGTTGAGGAGGTGTATATAACGACAGCGGACAACCTACTAAACATCGGAGGTCGGCGGCAGATACATTTCGACGCCGATGCACGTACTAGCGGCGCAGGCTGCCGACCACGTTTGAGTGCGTGCAGGCGGGCAAAGCGCATCGGTAGCCTGCACCCGGCCATGATTCAGATTTAACATCTCCCTGTCGGCTAGCCGGCTGCCGATGTAAGTTTCGTGTGAGTTTCCGTCTAATAGATCGGTTTAGCATAATCTACTTACTTTGCAGTCCACATTTTGTTCGGCCAGTACACGCATGTAAGCATTATGTACGAGGATTGAACGTCAAGGCATCATTGGTACCCTTTCCACTAAGGAAACATTCGATGATATGTATTATTAGTACTCCCTCCGATTCTAAATAGGTGTCATGGTTTTGAACTAACTCTAGTTTAAAATGGCGACACTTATTTTGGATCGGAGGTAGTACCTTTTATCGCGACCTTTTTACAAAGTACCCTTCCCGCTAAGGAAACATTCCATGATGCATTATTGGTAGTACCTTTTATCGTGACCTTTTTACAAAGATGTGCATGTGGCTACTGGCTAGATATGGCGCATAATTTGTTTATAATCTACAGATAGACCTTTCTTCAGCATTCTAAGAGTTTTACAATTTCTTATTTTGATATATATAGTTTGTTTCTTTATTTTTTTTGTTTATATCTGTGGATGACAGTAAAGTTTGACCAATTTTATAAAAAAATATAGTAATATTTATAACTCTAAATTGGTACTAATAGACATATTTTTAAATTTAGTTTCATAATATATCAATTTGATATCATATATGCTGTTATATTTTTTTATAAAATTGGTCAAATTTAATAATGTTTGATTTAGTCAAAATCTAGAAGTACACTTATTTACGGAAAGAGGAAATAACTATATAATGTATAAAGAGACAAGTGTAATACTTAAACCTTTTGAGCAACCGCAATTTATCCAAAAAAAATACGTGGTAGTAGTACAACAACGGTTGAGCGTTGGAGCAAGACGGGCACAGGCGTCAGAGCATTTCCACTCGTTGGGCGTACCCAAGCCAAAAATCGAACCAATTTTCGGCCGGACGAATAGCGCTTTCGATCTGGGTACGCCCAGTCGCCCACTCGCGTACCGAGGCTGTTCCCAAGTTCGGCTAAATTCACTTAAACTCGGCGAAATATGGGCGAATATAGGCGAAATTTCATTAAAGTAGACGAAGGGGCACATAGTACATCGGTTTTATTAACTAGGAAAGGACGCCGCCGTGGTCGGCGCCGGACGCCGCAACTACAGGTCGAGGCGGGGGTTGTTGCCGGCCTCGACGTGCGTCATGACTCCGGCGAGAGTCCGCCCTGGAACGCTCCACCAGCGGCGGCGGTAACCCATATTATTACGCGGCGGCGGCGAGCCCGGCGGTCCGTCGTGTCGGGCGAGTTCCTTGAGGCGCCTGCCGGCAAAAATACTGCCTCCAAAAGACCAGGTTGTCCTGATCCTCGGCGAGTGCCAGGCCTTGCATGGCGGCGATAGCCGCTTGGATCTCACCGGCGAGTTCTGGATCTTCCATGGCGGCGATAGCCGTCTGGATCTCTCCGGCGAGGTCTCGCCGTCCGTACAAAGTGAACGGAGATCCGCCCGGCCGAAGTTTCAAAGATAGGGAAGACAAGTGTCGGGCGGGACCGTATAGCGCGCTTCATGGAGCAGCCGGGTTTCCCACGGCGACAGCGTGCGTCGGCGGGCCATGGCTTCTCGGCGGAGTTGTGGTGGCGTGAGGGGCTGTGAAGAGAGACGGCGAGATGTACGGATTTTATAGGCCGGAAGAATGGCGGGAGGGGTGTAGCGGTGAGGGCGGGAAAAGTCGAAACGACGGGAAGTTAGTGACCGCCGGTCCGCCGCGGGAGCCGAGGCGTCGACGGTAGCGCCGTAAGTCGGCGACGCGTGGCCGACGCGACGGACAGTATTGCCCAACGGTCGCCGCGTGGTTCCGAGGATGACGCCGACTCGGCTTCCGTCACTGACTCGGCGGGTCCACGCGCCGCTTTGATTTTTTTTCGCCAATTTCGCTGAATCCGGCGTTCCCAGGGCGTACCCGGAAACCTGGGTTCGACCTGGATAGTCCGGACCAAAAATAGCCCAAATCCGACCGAAAACAGGTCATTGGATACGCGATTGGGCCAGTTTTCGACGTCCGGACCTATTTTCGGCGTCTGGATCGGCCTTCTAACTAGGCGAGTGGAGATGCTCTCACTATCCACTCAGATGTCGGTCTGAATGGTCATTTTCATTCAACGGGAAGCTTTGTACACATTTTATTATTCAACACGAATACTAGTACCATACTAGCTAGCACGGATATCCTTTTCACTCTTCTTCATATGCCACATCCTCATGCATCTCTCGCTAACATTCTCATTTTTATGTGGTGTATTTAGAAATCAAGAAATGACGGCCTTCTTAATAGAAAGAAAGGGGAACCATACCAAATTTACATTAATTCTTAGGCAATTTTAAAAACTGTGAATATTCTTGAGACTCCTAGTACTTTCTTGCATGACAAACCGAAGCAAATCTTGACTGATCATGAGAATACAAAGGATGAATGCCGGAACATCAGACTAACGGAAGACGATTTGACAGGCACAACAATCTTCTCAGATGCATCATGGAAAAAAGATAAAATAAGGTTCTCAATATACAGGGATTGGTATCTTCATTCAAACAAAAGGCGATGAAGGACATGCAAATTTGAAGATACAAGTGTCTACTTCCTCAACTCTCTCGGTTCTGCAGGCAGAGGCTACAGCAATGTTACTTGTAGCCGAAATTGCAGAAAAATTACAGATAAAAAATCCTACTTGTCTGACAGACAACAAGCTTCCTGCAATGACAGTTGCAGACGGGAGGCTGGAATCAAATTTTGTCCATTGGAATACAAGAAAAGTTCTAGCCAAGATCTTGATTCTAGCAGGAACTTTACAGGCTAAGGATGATACATATAACCAGGGACAAAAATTATGTTACTCATAGGTGTGCGCATAAGGTACATAGCAACTCCATAGCTGCACATACCTTTATGTCCTGTTATATCAATTTTCCAAAATTGTTCATGACCGGGCTATGTAATACAGGATGTACGTTACTATTCAGCTGATGAATGAAATTTGCCGCAAGTTATTAAAAAAAAAACAGGTCGAGTCTGGATGAACGACCCAAAGCTACACACACGCCAAGCACACTGAAGTATGGACACATAACCGAAAACAATCAAACATACAGCATCTATCGATCGATGCGTACATACTACGCACGAAACCACTAAACCGCGTGCTCCATCATGGCCCTGAACTCGCGGAACCCGACCCTGCCGCCCTCGTCCTTGGCGTCGCCGTGCCGGGCGGCCGCGGCGGCGACCATCGCTGCGCAGTCCTCGTACCTGGCGCCCTCGGGCATGCCGAGCCTCCGCAGCACGCCCCAGAGCTCCGCGGGGGACACGTACCCGTCCCCGTCCCGGTCGAACACCCCGAACGCCTCCCGCAGCTCCGCCTCCCCGGCCTCCTTGCTTCCCCATGCCACCTCCTCCACCACCCCCATCGCCTCGCACCCGACGCACAACAGCGATGGCGGTGACAGCGGCATGCCGAGGCTCGCCGTGACCGCCGCGGCGTCGGACCCCGACAGGCGCACGCCCTGCACGGCGGCGCACTGCTCGCAATGCAGCCGTGGGGCGGCGGCGGAGACGCTTGCCTTACCGTCCCCGTTCCGCACGAGGAGGGCGAGGATGCTGCGGCCCGTGAGGATGGCGTTCTTGGCCAGAGGGCGGAAGACGACCGCAATCAGGAGAGATGACACCGACATAACCAGACCGTCGTCGTGGCAGATCGCAGGTCTCCACATTGCTTGCTTGCGAGACGAAGCTAGCTAGCTGTGTGAATCTGACAACAGGTGGTAGGTTCAGTTTATTAAAAGCCTTCGTTCTGCGAAACAGATCGTTGTGGCCTGCTGTTGACGCATCCATCGACGATGCTATATATATAGGGGAGGCAGCGATCGAGCAAACTTGAGCTGGGGGTCAGGGATGCAAATGGGGATGGGAAGTTCGCGGCAACTTATGGACAGGAATATGAAAGTGTCCCTACCTAGTCTTTCTCGTGTCGTTATCCACTAGCACTACAGATCCTTGTTGATAATGACTTGGTGCACAATAATGCTCCTTAATTTCCTTGACTTGGATGGAGCTCTGCATGCGTCCGTGCGCTACAGGCTGCCATAGGTCACCGTGGATGTTTCCCGGCAGTTCCGCCGCCGTGATGACCGTGCCCAACAGCTACATTGACTCATTGTATCGAGCGAAACATTCATAAAGGGTTTGTACGCGGTCGTGGTGTATGAACAGCTGCACACATCTCTTACAAGACACCTCAAGGATGTGTTTGGTATGCTTTGTAAGAAGGTTTCATTATTATTGTTGTATCGGGTTCGGTCATGTTGATTTAGAACCTACACATCAAAACAAGTCTAGATATATTTTATTCACAAACCTAAAACATCTTATATTTTAAAACGGAGGATTATAAAACAAGACGAAAGCTAAGTTTTGAGAGAGAATATATTTTCCTATTATAATCATTAAGTATATATAGTCACAATTAATGTCCAACGTGGAGCCACCTACGCCGCCAGGGAGAGGCGACGCCGACGGGAGGATAGAGAACCAATCTAGGGTTCCACACCCTCGGACGACCTCTCGCCAGCGGGAGATTTTCCGTTCTTTGTTTCACCTGTTTCTAGTGTCTTTTCCGAGATATTGAGATGAAGGCTATGTCATGAAGTCCGAATAAGGCTCTCCCTGCTTTATCCTTGCTTTTGTCCAGCGGGTCTCCTGGGATTCTGTCTGGTTTCATGTTCGTTAGATTGTTTTCATGTCAGTCTCCCTCGATCAACGGAGTCATTATTAGTGATGGTTGCTGCTCTAGTGCGCTGGTCCTTTGTGGCCTTAGCACGACGACTTCTCGTCTGTCTACTATAACAAGCTCTACTACGACAAGTTTGTCCGACTCCGGTGATGGAGGGGCGAGGGGGGTAGCGCTCCTTCGACTCACGCCTGTATTTGTAATCGTCGCTAGGTGGTCCAATAACCTATTTATAATTTTTATTTCCTTTAGGTCTTTTTTTACTATTGTTGATGATTATTAATATATTGGTGGAATTTCGCAAAAAAAGTCTAAAGTGTAGCCAATGCAAAATTCGACCTCTTTGACAGGGAAGAAACCATGATCACAACTTAAGGAAGAGGGGATTGAACTTTAAATTACTTGGAGGGGAGGAAGGCATCTAATCAGATTTTGCTATATCTGGGGGCCAATCTAGATACTTTATAGGATGGGAAGATCTGGACCTGGGGCACCCTGGCCCCCGCGGTCTGGCCCGAGAAAAGCCCAACGGGCAAGGCATTTTGGGCCCGCGGGCCAGGCCTAGGTGAGAGATTTGTAGCCCGTGTGTATCTTGGGCCGGGCTTGGGCCTAGGAAAAGCCCAAAATAAGGAAGGTTCGACCTAGCGACCCGATCGCCCGAGGGAAATCTGCAGGTGCAGGTGCAGGCTCGTGCTTGGGTTTTTTGCCATGGGCTTTTTCACACCCGACCCGGCACAAAAATGCCCAGATATAGAGGGGACATGTCCCCAGCTTGCCCCCGTTAGCTCCGCCCCTTCTCTTTGATACTCGGGTGCCTCTTGGAGGATGGGTTGGTCTACTTTGTAAAAATGTTTTATTATCTTTTTGTATAGGTTTGGACTTGTCGCAAGCCAAAAGTTTTTTTCGAGACTGAATATATATTTTCATTATAAATCATTTATGTATAGTCATGGTATTCGAACACAGAGCCAATAGCCCCCCCCCCCCTCCAAAAAAAACTCCATACGGTCCATATTAATGGCCTTAATTTTAAAATATATATGAATCTAGATAAAATTAAGGCCACTAATATGACCGGAGGGGAGTAGACCTTTCTATTTTATATATACCCTGCAATCAATTATGAGACAAACTAAAAAAAATGAGTTTTACGGACATAGGCAAGACAATATTGTGTGACTGGGTTGGTAGTTGAGAGACGAGAGGAAATGACACTGTACTCCCCGGGGCTAAAGCCGTTGGAGGGAGGGGAGGGAGGAGCTCACGAGGATCCCTCCCCGGGGCTAGTGCACCTGTGAATCGACGCGGCACGGTGTGCCGCCCTCGCCGCTCGCCACCCCGCCGGCGTGTAGGCGCGCAAGGACGACGTTTACCCATTTGATGGCGGCCCGCTTCTTCGCCCCCTCAGACCGCACGAACTGTGCGTACGCGTCATCGGCGAGGCGGCGTGGAGGGCGGTCGCCGCCGTCCCCGCCTCCGCACCTCCCTCTTCCAAGGTCACACTGTTCGCTGCGCGAAGACATCAGGCTCAATCTACTAGCGAGGCGCGCGTGATTGCTCGCCAGAGTTGGAGGTGGCGGCGGCGCCGCTAGGGTTGGGTGCGGGGACGAGTGAGAGTTTTGACCCGCACCCGTCCAAGCCGCCGGTATTTGTAGCGATCGCGTCGCGAGTAGAACGGGCCAATGTAAAATATTTTATGGGCCGGACATGTTCATGTGGTCGACTAGACCGACGCATCACGACCGCTCATATACTCACCGGAATGTCTCGTTTAAAAGCTTGACTAGAGATGCTCTAATGCCGTTCACTGGAAAGTAGCTAGCTAGCCAGTATGCCGGTAAAATAATCAGACGCAGTGAAATGCATACATGATGCACAAGAAGTCAGCAGTTGCGTGTTTTTCTTTTCGTTTTTTGCGGGCGGCGGCTTGAGTTCACACGGGCTGGACATCGGTCTTGCCCGGCTTTATTAACTGCTGCGGCCGGTATTCCGATCTTATGTTACTTAAGGAACGTGTAATGCGATGATGTTAGTCTTTTTTTATGGTTGTTACGTCGGATTTTCGTTTAGTTGGATAAAAGAGAATGAAGAAAAAGAAGGTTGTCTTCTCTTAGCTAAGGAATGATTCCCTAAAAATAAGAGAAGACTATTTTTCTCCATTGTATCTTATGTCTTCTCTTATTAACACAGTTTCTTACTATAATTAGGCAATTAAAATTAATTATTAAAGATGACAATAAGAGATGACCCATTGTATAACTTATTTTTATTACATTCTCTAGATTACGTGAAGGACTAAAAGAAGACCCGTCTTTTCTAGCATTGTATATGTCCTTAGCGCATTGGTTATTCTAAACCTCGAACTCTGCCTGGATCCTGGAGTACTCCGCAAGCCTAGCCTGAATGCTTGACTCCGGGTATGAGAAATCGATCCGTTTTCAAACTCATTTCTCCTTAATTTTAGGCATGTAGTAATAAGGAGGGGGGACGACGCAGAGCCCTCAATGGCCGGTCGTCGACGAGACACGAGAGGAGAGGAGAGGACAGTCAAGTCCTCCATGCGCAGTCTAGCAGAGTCGCGTATACAAAATGCATAAAGTGATGTTGAGGACCTAGGACAAGCTAGCGCGTCCTCAGTTTTGTCCTAGTGTGCACCCTGACCCGTGGTCAACGGTCTTGAGTGATAGCTGCGCAGCAAGCTACAGCTCCGAATCCAATGCTGTGGCAAGCGCGTGCCCAGGCCGGCGAGACGCTCCAGTTTCAAGCGAGGAGGTCCGATAATGCTAATGTTGTACCGTACATTCTTTGTATCAGATGGACACGCGCGCTTCGGCACCATCTGCATTGCGTTGTCACGTAGTGTGACTATTACGATACACTAATTAAAAAATTATTTTATGACACTGCTAGGTGCATGTGTTTTTAGTGTCATTGTCTATGAGACACTCAAGTTCTTCTTTAGCAGTCTGGCCTTCTCGATCACATCCTGCTTCTCACCGTAGACGAACGGCTAGCCGTCTGGAGAATAACATACGACTTATTTAACACCATTTCTTTATGTCAAAATATTTGAGTTCAGTACAACACACAATACATGAGTTTTTTTGGGTACCGACGGAATCATATCATGTTGGCATTGAGGAGACATTCGATTTAACTGCACCCAGGTCTTCAAGACTTCAAGAACTACATGAGATTTAATAACCATTTTAGATTTTGGCACGGTACCTAAATTTTTTCTAACTTGACCATGTGGTAGACCTTCTCTCCTACCTCCCGCGTGGTCGGGCGCATGACGGTGTCTTCAGTAGAGGTGACCGCGCGACACCTAGCATGCCCTGCCGGAGGTTTGTCATGCGAACCCGCGCCAATCTTTCCCTTCTTCTAGCCAGGCACCATCGTAGATGTCGGCCCCTTGGGCATGACATTCCTTGGCTTAAAGGCGGATGGTGGACGATGGCATGCGCATTCGTCGGCCGTGGAGGAGCAAATATCTATCTGTAGACGCCGATGGTGTTAGGGTTGGGTGCATCAAGTGAGGTGATCGTGTTGCGAGCGGCGACGAAACTGCTCCATCGGCAGACGTGGGGGCGGAGGATAAGGTGGGTTGGGGGAGTGACGGAATAGTTCTCCACGGATGATTTTTCCCTGGCGGCCGTCGAGGCGGGATGCGGGAGGTCACGCAGGAAGTTTTAGTTTGGTGGTTGGGCAGCGCTAGCTGGCACATCAAATTTGCAGCATAGAATTAGGCTTTTTGTGTGCATGTCCAAAATTGTTTGGTGCGTGACTTATTTTTCGTGGAGCACAATTTTTGCCCCGCGCTAAATAATAGCGGTTGTTTGTGCACCCATGGATTTATGTGTGCGTATGCTAAAGATGTTTTAACCACGTTTGTTAGTTTTTCCCATGTATGCCTTGGATAATTCCTTATTTTCTTTGAGCTAGCCCATATTTAATATTTTTCTTCTTGGGTCCACAAGCCACATAGCCTTTGGGTCCACAAGCCATAGACACATACTCCCATATGGCCTCAAAATGCTTCCTTTCCACCAAGCTTAAGTCTATATATTTAGAGGTGGTTGGGATTTTGGGTCGTGGATTCAGTAAGGGCAGAGTTTTACACGTGTCCTTTTCTGTGAAAAAAAGACGGATGAAAATGTGTGGGTGCGTCCCACCCGATCGTTCCTCTCGTATCCTCCATTATTTACCTCCGGTGAGCACCACCGCCAATCAAGCCCGGGTAACTTTCTCCGCAGAACCTCCACCGCCGGAGCACCACCGAAAGCAACGTCGACAGCATCACAAGGGACGGAGATGAGGGGGGGGGGACGAGGAGGGACAACACCCCCTTATGCTAATGGTTTTCTTAGGAATACTAGAAATGGCAGGTTGTAATGTGTGGTAGTTTAGCACGAGGAGGGACAACACCCCCTTATGCTAATGGTTTTCTTAGGAATACTAGAAATGGCAGGTTGTAATGTGTGGTAGTTTAGCAAGCTCAACCCCCCTCAAACAAATGACATGCACATTTTGCCTCCCTTAAACTCATACCCTGGCTCCGTCCCTGAGCATCACCGGTGGTAGCAACGCCGGCAGCCGTCAGTGGCAAACCTTGGGACCGCATGTAGCAATGTCGGTCGCGGTCGGTATCAAAGCTTGGCGCCGCATGTAGCAAAGCCGGGAGCTGCTGGTAGCATCACCGTCCACCGCAGGTAGCGAAGCCGGTCGCTGCAGGGAGCAACGTCGGCTGGCGTCGGGAGCAGCGCCGTCCTTCCCTTGTAGCAGCCGATGTCGGTGACAGATACATTTAAGCCCAACCAAACAGGCCCTAAACATTGGAGGTCGGCGACAGATACATTTTGATGACAATGCACGTACTAGCGCCGCAGGATGCCGACCTCGGCCGACCACGTTTGCGTGCAGGCGGGCAAGGCGGTCGGTGGCTGCCTACCTGCCTCCAAATTAGCCTGCACCCACTACTAGGAAACTAGCTATAGATAGACAGACCTTCTGTGGCGCATGGTTCTGACCATGCGCCAGAAAAGTTGGTCCAGTGGCGCATTCAGAAGTCTTCCAACTTCTGTGGCGCATATAGGAAAAATGCGCCACAAAAGTTCCAACTTCTGTGGCGCATATGTCCATATGCGCCACATATAAACTTTTGTGGCGCATATGGACATATGCGTCACAGAAAGCTCGGGTGGACCCTACCACAGAATTTATTGACTGTACTCTGACCAACATTCTGTGGCGCATATGACCATATGCGCCACAGAAGTCCTTTCACATAGTGATAGGTAATATGGTCTAATTTGTAGGAAAATTAACAAACATGCATTTCGACTTTTTATAAAAAAAAAAGTTTATGCCACGGTAAAACGGCCGTAACTTTTGCATACGATGTCGGAAAAATACGTATAATATACCAAAATGACGAGGACGATATTTCACATCAGCTCGCATGTGCCTACCGTAGTTTAGCGATTATTTAGATTTTTAAAATTCGAAAAGAGTAAAAAATTATGGCCAAAAGATCATTTTTTTCTGCAAAAAAATAAAAAAAGAAGGACAAACTTCTGTGGTACATTTCTTCCATATGCGCCACAGAAGTTTTGGGAGGGATTCGAATTTTGAATCCCTCCTCCCTTCTCCCTCTCTTATACTTTTCCACTCCTCCACTTCTTCTCTCATTCTCCTCACCTTCTCCTCCTCCTCCTCCTCCTCCTCCTCCTCCACCCCGGTGAGCTTCTCCTCCTCCTCCTCCACCACCACCCAGGTGAGCTCCTCCCTCCTTCACCCCGGTGAACTCCTCCTCCTCCTCCCACCTCCCTCCTCCTCCACCCCGGCGAGCTCCTCCTCCTCCCACCTTCCTCCTCCACCCCGGCGAGCTCCTCCTTCGGCGACCTTCTCCTCCTCCGGCGACCTCCTCCTCCTCCTCCTCCTCCTCCTCCTCCTCCTCCTCCTCCGGCGGCCTCCTCCTCCTCCGGTGGCCTCCTCCTCTCCTCCACCGGCGACCTCCACCTCATCCACCAGCGACCTCCTTCTCTCCTCCATCGGCGACCCCCACCTCCGGCGAGCACCACCTCCGGCCAGATCTGGCCGGCGTTTTTTTTTAATTTGAAAAAAACTTTTGTGGCGCATATTGGCCAAATATGTCACAGAAGTTTGAGATCTGGTTCGGGACTTCTGTGATGCATTTTGGCCATATGCGCCACAGAAATTTTTCAGACTTCTATGGCGCATTTCAATATGCGCCGCAGAACTGAATTTTAGTGGCGAGATAACAGTGGCGTATCTCATATACGCCACAGAATCCCAAAATGGTGCGCCACTGATGGGCCTTTTCCTAGTAGTTACCTGGCCATGATTCAGATTCAACATCTTCCCGGCCGGTTGCCCATGTAAGTTTCGTAACAGTTTTCGTGTTTGTCTTGGTCCAATCGATTTACTTCCTCCGACCCATATTAGTTGACTTAGATTTGTTAAAATTTAGATTGGTACCCTTTCAGCTAAGCAAACATTCGATCTCAATGCTGCATACATGACCTGTGGTAAAGTACAACAACAGTTCAGCGCTGGAGCAAGACGGGCACAAGTATCACTACCCACTCAGATGTCTGAACATCATTTTCACTCAAGCGGTGCGTACGCTTTTCCAGTTCGCCAATTCAATGGGAAGCTTTGAACACACCTTATTATTCAACTCAAGTACCATACTAGCTAGTTTCCTTAGAGCATCTCTAATGGCACCTCAAACTACTACTAGTGTCCTAAAAGCCAAAAATGTCATCCTAAAATTTTTTAGGGCTCAAAAACATGTGTTGATTTGTGGTTGCCATATAAGGGCTCGCGTACCGTAGTGGCTGCCACATAATAAGGCAGCGGCTGTAGCTGTTTTTGCCTTTTTGCAACATATTCAATTAAAACTTGATAGTGAAATGAAATTTAAAAGTGAAATATAAATTGTACTTAATTTATTACGATACAATTAAACAAGTTAACCAAATAGTTCATCAAATCAACAACAAACACATAGAGTCTTACATGACAACCAACAACAAGTTTATGAAGATAAATCTAGTTCCTTTGAGCGTCATTTCACTTCCACCACTGCTCCATATGTCCTCCTTACTGATCGTTGTGTGAGTGGGTTGGTAGTTGAGAGACGAGATGAAATGACAAAGTACGTATGTCCTCCTCACTGATCGTTGCACATGCACGCGTAGCTAGGTAAGCTAATGCCATTCACTGGAAAGTACTCCCTCCGATTTTAAAATACACCATCCGGCTTATATTAGTTGACTTAACTTTGTCTACGTTAAATCTAGACTAGATACTTAACTAGATACATATGAATCAACTAATATAGGTCGAAAGGAGTATAAGATGTTTTAGGTTCATAAAGAAAATATATTTGAACTTGTTTTAGTGTGTAGATTCACTTTAAACATGAGTAAACCTATATACTAAAATAGTCTAGTACATTTGCTTTACAAAGCTAAAATATCTTATATTTTAAAACAGCGGGAGTAGCTAGTTAGCTCGTATGCCAGTAAAATATACAAATCAGACGCGGTGAATGCACCAGAAGTCAGCAATTGCGTGCTTTTTATTTTATTTTCCGTGGGCGGCGGCTTTAGTTCAGACCAGCTGAAGATCGGTCTTGCCCGGCTTAATTAACTGCTGCGGCCACATTGCTCGAACTCTACCTCGAGCTCTGGAGTACTCTGCAAGCGTAGTCTGAATGCTTGCTTAACTCCGGATTTGAGAAATCGATCCGTTTTCAAGCTCGTTTCTCCTTAGTTCTAGGCATTTAATAATACGGAATATCGTGAGAGCGAGGGGAGGACTCGAACAATTTGGAGAGATCTCAACGGTAGGGCCGGTCGTCGACGAGACAGGACAGTCAAGTCTCTCTCGCTAGCTAGTCCTCCATGCGGAGTCAAGCAGAGGACGTAGGAACGCGCGTCCTCAAGTCTTCACTGGTTCGACTCAATCCGTCCGAATAGTGTCTGAACTCGTCCACGGGGACGTATAGAACATGCGCGATGCCCTAGCAGTATGATCCATTCGGAACAGATGTCCGCGTTGATTTATTCGTGCACCAAATCTGATCAACTGTTGCGTCGATTTGGACGCGGGTAGATTGAGAGCGCGTCATGCCTGCTCGTGCCACTGGCCCATCCGTTAGACAGTGCTTAGCACAACATTGATTCAGACGTGCGTAGCGACACAGATTTAGACGCAATCACGAAAGCAATTCAGAGACACGGGCGGAAGGCTGACCGCCGACATTACACCACCATTCAAGCTATGCGTCGCGCCTACGGCGCTGGCACGAGCGGCGCTGGCGATCGGTAAGACCCTATTTTACGCTGAGAGAGCGGTAGATCACTTCCTGCGTATGCAGCTCTTCTTGAGCTTGGGCGAGACGGGCACGCAGGTAAGCGTCGTCGGGATTGGCCCGCATCGTTTCTCGTAGCTCGTCGCGATAGATGTCGCCGGTGCTACGATAGAAAGACACGGTTTATCACCTCCAACGAGAAATGCTTGCCGGTGGTCCTATTATAGTTGTGGTGAGTGCGCCGCGGCTGCGGTGAGATAGTGTATATCTGCGGGCGCCCCGGAATCGGAGGCGGCAAGACATCCAATGCCACCGGCGGGTTCGGCCAGCACGACGGCAGCAGGCGCTCGGGCTGCTCTTCTCTGCCGACGTCGGGGTTGCCACGGAGGCCAGTGCGCCGACGCGGACAGCCAGGCATGGTGGTTTGTGGTGAGAGTGGTGCAGGTCTATCGAAGATATATGGCGACCTATCCTTTTTATGGTTGTGCCTGGTCGCGCTGAAAACCCCCAGAACTGACAGGAAGTGGCGGGAAATAAAGACGGGAGATGGTGGAGTGGCAAAAAGACACTAAAATACATCGGCGTTGGCGATGGCCAATCACGAACAGATGGATAGCAGCATTGGACACGGCTAACCGAACAGGCCGGATCCCGGTACAAAAGCGAACGCAACCGGACCCAAACAAATAAAAACAGACCGTTTGGTTGGTCGTTTAGGAGTGCCCTCGGTTCTGTCCAAGTGTGCACCCTGACCCGTCGTCAACGGTTTTGAGTGATAGCTGCGCAGCAAGCTACGACTCTGAATCCAATGATGTGGCAAGCGCGTGCATGCCTAGGCCGGCGAGGCGCTCCACATGTTGTTTTTGTTATCCAGTGACCCTTGCCAAGAGCTACTCTCTCTGTTTGGAATTATATATCATACACGATTAATTAGGTTGCCAATTTAATCAATAAAATATAAAAATTATATCATTAGAAACTTTAGATGCTATATTTTTTAATAATATAATTTTTTGCTATATAACTTATATTTTATTAGTCAAATTAACAAACTAGGTATACGTATAGGACCTATAATCCCAAATAGAGAAAGTACTTAGTTAGTGGATAACGACCTTGTCTTGGATAAAAATGTCGTCAACGGTTTTTACCAAGACATGGTCGTGTAGCTCTGTGCTAAATGGTAGCCCGAGTGGATATGCACAGTTTCCTAATAGCTTGATGATCTTGTATGGTCCATACCAATTGTATGCCAGTTTCGAGAAAATGACAAGAAACTACCACATTTGAGGCGGTGGTGTAGCGAAATACCATCTTTGCTCGTTTTGTCAAAGAACTGCCAACATTGGGGTCAGTTGTCGACAGATAGCACTGATCGACTGTTTTAGATGGGATAACCACGTTTCTGACCGGTTGGGCCTACACGTCAGGTCCACGTGGCACGGTGGCCGTTTGCATGTTTGACGGCCGTTAGGTATCGTAGTATGTGGTTCGAATCAGACAGCACCTCTACCTGCTTCCCTATTCCCACCCGACCAAGCCGCCAGCCAGCTCTTCTGTCCCCGACGCTGCCGAAGCTCGTCAGGCCGCCGACGCTCGCCGCACCGCCCACCATGGTATCGTGGGGAGATGGTGAGGAATCGTCCTTGGACCACAGCACCGCTAGAAGCGATGTTAGTAATCCTTTTACTCTATTTTAGGGTTAGGGTTCAATTTTCTTAGAGATTGAAAACCCTTTACGACTCTGAGTAGGAAGGGTTAGCTGATGGACCAACACCTCCACGTTGTAAATGCCACGCCACTGTCGCCAAGTTTGTTATATGGGAAGGCTGTGAAACTGGGAGGACATTTTATGGATATGCAGGGCAGGTTTGTGTTTATATTGTGCTTAATATTGATTCAATGCTTACTCATCAGTGGATAGTAAACATTCAGTGGACAATTAGGAACTAATGAAAATATTGTATGTTTGTACTGTAGTTTGGGGAAACCTGTGATTATGTTTGCTGGGTAGATCAAGAGTGGCCATCATCACCGCAGAAAGCTATTGGAAAATTATGGGAGATGTATGGAGAAGTCAAGCAAGGAAGAGTTAGTGATTCTCTAGACTATATGGAGGAGAAGTTCAAATTTAGGGATGAAATAACCAGGTTGCACCGTGACCTGAAGATAGTCAAGAAGAAGTGGAGAAGACAGTGAAAGAGAAGCAGGTCACACTTGCTTTGAAGGCAAAAGCTGAACAAGCCCTAATTGAAGCCAGGGCCGAATTGGAGGAGAAGATGAAGTTATATGAGCATGCTAGTAACCTGCACAAGGTGATGAGGATGATAAACTAAAGGAAGAGAAGAGGAAACTGGAATATACCATTGGAGATCTGTTCAAGTTTAAAGAAGAGCAAAGGGCAAAGTTGAGGAAGATTAAAAAAATATGTGATGAGTAATGTACCATTTGGTTGCTGAGTAATGTACTATTTGGTTCCTTTGTAATGTACTATTTGGTTTCAAATCAGACTATTGTACTATTTGGTTTCAATGGTTGTATGAATGTTTGTTGTGTAGTTGTTGTGTTGTCCCTTTCTCTCACAAGGTTGTATCCATAAAGAAACACATTTGTTTCTGGCATATATTGTTCTCCAGCATACATTGTTTCTGGCATATATTGTTCTTAAGCATGCATTGTTTCTGGCATACATGTTGCTCACAAAATAACAAACATTGTTTCTAGCATACATTAGATCAGTATCATGCTAGAGGAGGCTCCCTTGCATCCCTTCCAGCACCTGCATTTGCACCAGCTGTCAAGTATGACATGAAACCTCTTGGCCCAGATTGTCTTGGTGCAGATGGACTTGGTGCAGCTGCAAATGGCCTTGGTGTAGTTTGCCTTGGTGCAGCAAAAGGAGGACTTGGTACATATGGCCTTGCTGCAGTTGTAGAAGCAGCTCTTGGTGCAGCTGTTGAACTTGAGGAACCTGGTGGAGGCCCTGATACAGAGGATCTTGAGGAAGCATCAGGCATTGATCTACTTGCCTATAACATTTTAATATAATTGAGGAGTTAGTACAAATAAAAATGATAAATGTTGTCAGCACACTATTTATGGCGTATTTTTACCTTGTGGTTGTTTTTCCTTATTGCAAGGTCTGGCCTTAAAGGAACTAAACAACTACTGTACTTGTGACCTTGTAGTTTGCAATTGCTACAAGTAACTGTGACCTAAAGTTGTCCACATATACTTTGCTAAGCCAATTAGAATTAACTCTAGTGCTAGATGGATCAGTTGGACAAGTGTGTTTCAAGTGCATCTTCTTGATGCAAAATGTTTTCTCATGAGCTATCTTGGAAGCTGTCATACAGAATTCACATCCATACTTCTCCTTTTCCTTACACCACACAATTATCCTAGATGGAGTATTCCTATGGAAATGAAAATTCCTTACTTGGGTAATATGTAGTATGCAAAGTGCATCTCTGAACTGATAAACATCTTTAAAACATAGCTTCAACATAAATTGTTGCTCTGGACTTGCTATGTTTTCATCATACCTGACCCTTTCTTTTTGTTTCTTTGCTCTATATTTCCTTCCTTTAGGAAGCACAAAAGAAGGTGGCTCAAATGCATCATCATCTCCCTCTTGCATGAAACACATGTCCTCTTCATCATCAGAAGGAGCCCAGTCAGGAATATCGGGTATCTCTACTTGAGAATGTGATATCAGTGTAGGACCTGGCCTCTTCACTTTCTTCTTCACAGGTTGCTCTTCTGGAATTTGTTCTACACAATCTTCATCATCATCATTGACAAAAATGTCCTCAATATCTATCTCACCCTCATAGTGTAGTAGTGGATCTTCTCTCTTCCTTTTCATCTCTGCAAGTGTTGCCTTTATTTCCTCTTCTTCTTTCTTTCTCATATCCTCTAGAGATACTGGATCATACTGCCCTTCATCCAACCAACTGTAGCTATGCTCAGATTCATCTCCATCCTATACTTCTCCACCACATATGTTCTCATCAGTTTGAGTTTGCATAGTATCAAGGAAAACACTATTCTGTGTACTGAACTGCTGATCCACAAGCTGCTCACCAATTTCAGTCTGCAGGGGCTAGTAGCAAACACTGTCATGTGTCTGAACTTGATAAGGAATGGGCTGGTCCTCCCCTGCCTCTACATCAATGTACCTTGGAAATTCTTTGGCAACAAATTTGACAGTACTCTTGCTCTTTATTGGGAACACAACTACAACATGTTTACTCTTGTCCCTCATCATTGTGAGCACCAATTTCTTTCTGCTCTCATATTTCCTAATCATATCATCCACCTTAACCTAACTATCTATTAAATCTAACCCTGCCAGTCCCTCCCCTTCCTCTTTCACATAGTACATTGAATCACAGATGCCATACCCTTCCTTCTCCATCAGTGACAACAGATTCAGATATCTAACATCACAGCGTTCTAGGGTCTTTTGCACAAATTTGACACCATCAAATTGAATAAACAGCTCCCAAATCTCAACTTGTTGCCTACATTACATTAAACAACTATTCAAACCCTAAATTCCTAACCTTCATGCCTAACAGAGATCTCTGTCAAACTTGATGCGATGAAGGAGCAGAGAACGGCTTACCTAGCGTTGGAGACGTAGTGGCTGAGCAGATCTTTGCTGGAGGTCTGCCTGGCCGATGACCATGCTTTCTGCGAATCGGGCACAGGGGCCATCGGTGGCTGTAGCAATGGTACCTGCTCTGGATCAGCGTCGATGTTGCGGTGCTCCTCCCCTCCTTCGTAGAATAGACCCTGTCTTGCTCGCCCTTCACTGCCTCCACCGTTACGGTTCTCGTCGTCGAGCGGGCCGCCGCCGCCAGGAGTCGCCATGTTCCTGTTCCGCGCAGGAGCGAGAGTGGAATGGCAGGAACTGACGACCTGATCCCTGCCGGAAATTCACCCCAAAATTCCCCAATCCACAAACTAAATTCCCACGGGGCACTACAGTGGTATCAGAGCACTATGATTCTCGGCCGAGGATTTTTTTTCCAGCGCCAGGCGGTTCAGGACGAACTCGTTCCTTGAATCTGCGGAGGAGATTCGAATCGGGTAGAGCGGGTGGTTGGGCACTCTCGTAAAATCCCACCCTCCTCATCCTGTTCACGGCGGCGGGGAGACAGTCGATAGCAGCGTAGGCGGCGGCGATGTCACAATTCGACGGGTCTACGGTGGTGGCTTGGCGGCGGCGGCACTTCTCGGGCACAAATCGAGGGGTTCGTTACGGTTACTGGGGAACAACTCCTTCGGTGGTAAAATTTCGGTAACGAACTTGATTCGTGTGCCATTCGGAGGCGGGATCGCAAGGCGGCGATAGACAACGACGGTTGATGGGGCCACCGTCAAACACCAGGGCTCACGCGGCGGCGGCAGGAACCTTCGACGCCCAAGTTGATGTAGAACGATTGGAGGCAGAGATGATGGAGATTCGTGGCGAACTTGCTGATCTGAAGCTGGCCTCTTCTGGAATTGCGGACATCAAAGCTAACATGGTGACTGCGAGTGATTTGGACAAGTTGATGCAGAAATATTTGTCAACCCCAACTGCTTCCACAATTACCGAGCAACATGATTCGTCAGGTATACCTCAAGTCCACACTCCTACTAGACAGCCACCAATTGGTCAGACATCATTTCAGGCTGCATATGTTCCGTCGGCTCATTCAGTGGTAGCACAAATGGTGGGTTCAGTAGGAGGAATTCAGCAGACTAGTCCTGTTGCTATGGGAAATAGGATGATTACCACTGATAGTGTTATTTGTGCAACCACTCATCAACCAACACAGCCCTCAATTCCTACTCTAATTCAACCAAATGGCCTGAATATTCCACAACACTTACAGATCCCTCCCATATCCCACCCATCCCAACATCCCAAACCACCATACTCCTTGCCCTTGATTCCAGGCATATGGTCTGATACCACTACCAACCCGTATCAGGTTACCATTCCACCCGATTTCAATCTAGTTACTGGGCAGTTCCTTCCTACTCCTACACCCGAAATACATGGCAATTCAGGAGTAAGGCTGGCACAATCTGAAGGTCAGAAATGACAAAATGCAACAAGTAGGAGTTGTTTCTTTTTACGCTGATGCTGTTCTCAAAGGTCCTCATTTCGAGATTCCTCTGTTTGCTGGGGAAGACCCAATTAGCTGGTTACAGCAATGTGAAAAGTTCTTTGACATGTCTGGGACACCATATGAGAAGTGGGTCAATATTGCTTCTGGACATTTCTATGGCCGAGCCAATGTTTGGCTTAAAAATATATGCATCCCCTGGCAGATGGTGAATTGGCAACAGTTCTGTTAGATGATTACAGATAGATTGACCCAAGCTAATGCTCATGAAGTAGTGGAAAAGCTTAAAAACATCCAGAAAACTACAACTGTCCAAGTTTATATAGATAGCTTTGAGGAATGTGTGCAATTGGTCAGAAGATATCACCCATACCTGCAAGAAGCTTTCATTATGAGTTGCTTTATTGGAGGTCTAAGGGAAGATATTAAACATGATGTAAGTGGGCAGAGACCTATTGGCATTCTGGAAGCTTATTGGTATGCCAAAGTTTATGAAAATGCAGTAACAGCTAGGAAAGCCTATTACCAAAACTCCATTCCCAGAAACAGGGTACACCATCAGAGTACAAATTTCAAAGTTCATACCAAGCAAGCACCCGTAAATCAAGCTGACAAACCAGCTAGTGTGCCTACCCCTCAGGACAGGCCTGTTAGGCAATGTTGGTATTGCAAGGAACCTTGGAATCGAGAGCATAGATGCAAACATGGAAGAACTCTGCACATTATGCATGAAATAGAGGATGAACAAGAGGATCCTGAACCATATAATTCTCCCACCTCTGAACCAACATTCCACACAGCACCAAATACACCAGGCAACACTCCTGTGAAAGCAGAATTCATGCACTTATCAGCTCATGCTACAACAGGAACATCTAGTGTGGGAACTTTTTTCCTTACTGTTCACAATTGGGGGACACCAAGCAGTAGCACTGGTAGACAGTGGAAGTTCCAATACATTTATGGATTATAATTTTGCCATCAAGAGTGACTGTGTTATGCAACCAATACTGGCCAAGAAAATAGCAATAGCTGGTGGAGGACATTTGGCTCTGATCATATGGTCCCATAAAGTCAGTACACCATTCAGGGCAACCAATTTGAGTCTGCTTTCCATGTTTTGCCACTACACACTTATAACATTATTTAGGGCATTGACTGGATGTACAACTTCAGCCCTGTTACCCTTGACCTACCCCTGAGGTTACTCACAGTCCATAACAAAGGCAAAGAGATTAAACTGACAGACCACACTATTCCCCCTGAGAAGTGTATCCTGGAACCAGCTATAATGAAAAAGCTTCTTTCCAAATCAGTTTTGGGTTATGTAATTCAAATTCATAATCTGGAATCTGAGACTCAATCTAGCACATCTCCCATGCCAACTGAAATTGAGAAACTGCTCCAAGAATTCCAAACAGTGCTTGTTGAACCTACTAGCCTTCCTCCAGCTAGAGATTGTGACCATAGCATTCCATTAGTGTTTGGGGCACAACCACCAAACCTCAGGCCTTATAGAGTGCCACACATGCTAAAAGATGCCATGGAAGAGATCATCCTTAAAATGCTAAAAAATGCATAAATTAGAGCAAGTCTAAATCCTTTTTCTTCACCAGCTATGATGGTTAGAAAAAGAGATGGCAGTTGGAGATTGTGTGTGGATTACAGGCTGCTCAATTCCATTACTATCAAGAACAAAGTTTCTATGCCTATCATATAAGACCTTCTGAATGAATTACAAGGAGCTACTATTTTCACCAAGCTGGATCTCAGATTTGGCTATCATGAGATACGAATGAACACTGCTGATATTCCCAAAACAGCATTCAAGACACATATGGGTCATTATGAGTACACAGTTATGCCTTTTGGGCTCACAAATGCACCAGCTACATTCCCGAATTTGATGAACAACATATTCAAAGCACATCTGAGAAAATTATCTTAGTATTCTTTGATGATTGATGACCCACAAGTATAGGGGGTGTATCGCAGTACTTCCGATAAATAGGAGTATCGATCCCAACGAGGAGCAGAAGGTGTTGACTAGTGGTATGGAGTAGGAAATCTCTGCAAATACTTAGCAAACAGATTTTTAGGGGTTTTCTGATAAGGCAACAAAACAAAGAGCAAGTAATAAAGAACAAACACAACAAGTGTCCCAATCCTCTCTTAGCAAAGGACAAGCCGATGGAAATACTTATAAGGACCAAACATTCTCGAGGACACATGTGAATTATGTCAAGTGCTTTCGCTTCAAATAGCTGAGTACTCTTCTTTGGTGTTGTAAGTGTTCTGTTGGTGAACCTGTGCTAATGTACCGACCTTACTTGGACTAATACATACTTGTGATTAAACCCCCTACAAGCATCCGCAACTACAGGAAAGTAATTAAGATATAAACTTAACCACGGCCTTAAACTCTGAGATCCTATACTCCCTTATGCAATGGTGTCCTAACGGGGTTCAGGTTTCTGTCACTCCGGCAACCCCACAATTAGTATCCAAACACACAGTGCATTCACCTAGGCCCAGAAATGGTGAATTATCATGTAGTCGACGTTTACATGACACCACTAGAAGAATAGCACCACAACTTAAATACTAAACCATTGAATAATAACTCAACACAAATCCACTACTAACAACAAGACTTCTCCCATGTCCTCAAGAACTAGACGAACTACTCACAAGACATCATATGGATCAAGATCAAAGATGATATGGTGATGAGTAACAATCTGAACATAAACAATAATCCAATGGTTCCACTCATAAGCATCAACTACAATAGTAATTAACACCGGGAAAGTTTCCCCTAAGAACTAAAGCAATATCCAACACAATTGTTACAACGGGACAGAGTGGTGATGATGGTGCTGGTGGAGATGATGGTGTGGATGATGATGATGATACCGATGAAGCCTAGCTTGATGACGGTGTTGATGGCGATGATCTCCCCTCTCCGGGAAGGAATTTCCCTGGCAGAAATCTGTCTATCGGAGAGATCTTTCTCTCTTGGTGGTTTCCGTCCCGCAGAGGCGGCGGAAATCTATATGTGGTTGCTCCCTTGGTGTTAGGGTTCCGTGAAGAAGATATAGGCGAGAGGGCAGAGTCAGAGGCTAGGCAGGTGGGCCACACCTGCCCTAGGCGCAGGGCAAGGTGGGCCCACGCCTAGGAGGGTGTGATCCCCCTATGTCCCTTCTTCGCCTCCCCTTCTGGCTTCCTCAGTCTTCCGGGGAAATATATTTTGCCCATGTTTTTTTGGTATTTTTTTGATCTTCGTGAAATTGCATCAAAACACCTCCTTTTCCATCAGAATCCAGACTCCGGCAGTCCATCCTCCAAGAATCATCCAACATGCAAAAAAAATTGGAAAATACATAAGTAATACCTCATAATAAGACATATATCAATGAATAGAGGCAAATTATGATATAGAATGGTGATGCAAATTGGACGTATCAACTCCCCCCAAGCTTAGACCTTCGCTTGTCCCCAAGCGAAAACTGAGCTCAGTAAACATGTCCACAGGTTTATGGAGTGAAGTGTCGATAGAAGAATACGGACAAGAAGCATCACACTTACCATTACACAACTCATAGAAGAAAGCAACTCACCATTATATAACTTAGCTTGCAACAAGTACATGAGTCACAATAGATATGCATAAAGATAAATCATAATTGGAATTGGCAAACTCTTGTTCCTGGTTAGAGAACAGCTGGCAAATGGTTTCACAAAAAGCTTTTTGTAGAAGTTTTATAACAGGAGCACTCTTTGCTCAAAAAGGTTTTTCACAATGAAGGCTTTCAAAGTAATACTCAATAGATAAGAGTCTTGTGCAAACAAGGAAAATAAAGAACATGATTGGATAAATCACCATATGAATGCTTGCAACACAACTCAAATGCTTGCTGGAGAAAGAGAGGAAGTAGGTTTACTGACTCAACTTAGAAGTAGGAGAAAGGTCCCTTTATAGAGGGTAGCGGGGATTTCAAGTCATAAAGATCTTCCAAAAGATTATGGTACTTACTAGCTTTGAGCCCTCATTGCCCCTATCATAGGCATCTTGAGATGATTAAGGTTAAAGTGCACAAAGATGGAGTATATGCTTGACGAAATATAAGTTGGCAATCTCATGTCCCTTGAATATGAGGGCCACGCCTGATGCTACTCAAATTTAGTTACCGGTAAGTTCTTGTCATTGTAAGTGCATGCGTATCATAGAGAACCACCAACGGGGTACCCCTTGCACATGGTACAGGAGCTTTCCCATAACCAAAATTACAAGGCAAGCAGATAGTGAGCATCTTAGCGATCTTTTTATTGAGGATGCTTCATAGATAGCTCACTGAGTTTCCACCATGATTAGGCATGGCTTAGGCTAGCGTCCCAGGCGTTTCTCTAACACAAAATACAGACTCCATGGACTTACAAGTTCCCTCTTTATTTCACACGATTGACATCCACAGACAAAAGAGCATGATATCAACTGTGTACAAAGTACAAGTGCAATGTTGAAAACGTTCCTCGTGACAGCACGGTTCTGCTAATTCCAACGTATAGATGCAAGCATATACATTTCGATGACACAATGGTTCAAGTCTATTAGGGGAAAGAAAATAAGGTGTGCCATCAAGTTCGTGAGAGCTTTACTAACTAGTTTTCACATAACAAAATACTTTTTAATTTGAAAGATAGATGAAGCATGATAATTTGCTTGGAATAGCAAAAGATACTTGTCGGGGGTGTACCCCCAGGTACCCCAGAGTTGGTGAATTAGGTAAGTCAATAAGGTACATATGTAAGAAAATGATATTAAATATGAGTACAAAAGATAAACAAAAAAGGATAAAGGGAAAAAGCTGAACTGGGCCGAGTTATAGCTATCTCGGCCTATCTCCATTATTTCTCCTAGGCCAAACAGCACTAACGGGCCGAATTGATATTAATTCGGCCCACCCAGCCGAGTCATCACCGAACCCTCCACTCCACCAGGCCGAGGTGGGCAGGATTCGGCCCACCGCGGATCAGTGCCACCTCTCCCGCCGAACCGCCTCCCGCCAGGACTCTCCTCCGCTCGCCGGCGACACCCAAGACCACCTCCCGGGTGGGCGGCACAGCGATCTGCCCATCGCGGTACCGTCGTCACCGCCTCCCGAGTGGGCAAGCATCTCCTTCGCCCGGTTGGCCCACCTGGTTCTGTCGCCCGGCCGAGCTCTCCATGCACCGAAGGAACGCCACCCGGCTGGGCTGACTCGGCCCACCGCGGGACCCCATGCAGCCAAAGGGAGCGGCCGGCAGTCTGGGCCGACTTGTACCAGAGCTCGCCTGGGCCAAGCACTTAGCCGGCTGGGTTGATTTCCATCCAGGCCGAATCAGCCTCAGGCTAGGCTGAATCTCCACTTCCCCCAGGGCATCTGTGCCGAGATGTAATGATCCAGACGCCCACTTATTCGTCCCAGAGCCCTCCGCGACATCTATGACGACTCAGCATCAACCCGGGACAAGACAAACAAGTCCCGTGCCAGTCTTCGGACGCCCATGGCTCAGACTGGCACATGGCCCTATGGATTGTGCCCTTGGCATCAAGAAGATGCTAGGGAATATGCCCTTGGCATTGGGAATATGCTAAGAGAATATGCCGTGGCATCTCCAAAGATGCCAAGGCATATGCTGAGAATCTGAGAAGATGCCGGGAATATGCTATGTAGATGCCAAGCGTGTGGAACAAGCCTTGTCCCCTGGGCTCCCCTTTATAAGGAGCACCAGGGGGATCGTTCTAAGAGAGGCCCCGAAGGGCTCCTCTCCTTTCTGCTCACTAGGATCTCTCCTTCTTCCTCTTCCTCCACTCTCACAGAGAGTTTAGATAGAAGCATAGGGGAAACAGCTCAAGGAGCACGATTGTAGCCACAAGTATGGCCAGATTATAAGAAATTAGATGTAGAGGATGAGGTGTTATCTCCACTGGAGAGCTTCAATCCAATAGACATTGTATTTCTCTTTGTTCATACGAGTGCGGTCTTCACTGCATCATCCCTCCCCAGAATCCTCCACGTCCATCGGCCCCAACTTTAGCCTACCCATGGCATATGCCGTGATACCACCACGACATTTGGCGCCCACCGTGGGGCCTTCTAGTGGCGTTGGTTGGGTTTCCATCCGGACGGGAACATCTTCATCAACTTCTTCCTCGAAGGGCTCATTCAGCTTCACCAAGTCAACAGAGAACAAAGAGGTAAGCGTAGAGACTCTCCAAGTCTAACTCATCAAAGCAGGTAAGACTCAGCAAGAAGGACTCAAGCACTACTCCAAGCTTACTGTAAGTACTAAGTAACTCAGCAGGGCAAGTATGACCTAGCAAGACTCACCCAAACACTTCTCCAAGTATACTGTAAGTGGCAGATAACTCAGCCAGCTACACTCAATCCTTCATCCCGGGGAGAAAATAACTTAACCCGGGGACTAGTTAACCTATCCGTGGAGTCACCTTTAGATTAAGAGAACATCCCGTTGATTTAGGTCTGTACACCAGCCAGCATTTCTGTTAACTCGGCCATAAGTTGAATCAGCTTATTTGTGATTCAGATAGATTTTGAGTAAGTTAATATATGTTTTGGATTACCCATTAACTCAGCTCACCAGCCAGCGTTTCTGTTAACTCGGCCATAAGTTGAATCATCTTATTTGTGATTCAGGTAGATTTTGAGTTAGTTTATTTATGTTGTGGGTTGTCCTTTCACTCAGCTTACCGGCCAGCTTATTGATGATTCGGATATAACTTGAAGTCAATTTGTTTATGCTTTGAATTAACCTTTAACTCATTTCAAGAATTGTCTCGATTGGACTAACATTTGATTCAGCTTGCTAGGGTACTTTATAATTCGGATTGGTATTCAGACTCGGCGTACTAATTGTATCTCTGATTCAGGCCAAAGCTTTATTCAGTTCACCAGATTGCCAGGTTATGTGATGACTCGGATTGATATCTCACCATCTTGCCAGGTTAACCCATATCTCGGATGACTATTGGCCAGCTTATCATATCTCGAATCTATATCCCATATCTACATCTCAAATCGGATCTCTTAGCGGTTAACCCTATTATCATATCCCAAAGCTTAATCTCGGATCTATATCTCGGATCCATATCAAAGGCAAGTTATCGTCATCACGCCAAATCAAGCTATATCATGGCAAATAGATGACTCAGACTTACATATGAGTCAATTTTGAGTAAAGTAACTCGGATTTGGGATGATTTAACTCGGATTTGAGTAATATAACTCGGATTTGAGTCAGATGACTCAGATTTAAGACATAAAGTCAAAATCAAGTAAAGTAACTCGGATTTGGGATGAGTAAACTCAGATTTGAGTAATGTAACTCGGATTTGAGCCAGATGACTCAGATATAAGTCAATTTTGAGTAAAGTAACTCGGATTTGGGATGAATTAACTCAGATTTGAGTAATATAACTCGGATTTGAGTCAGATGACTCAGACTTAAGACATATGAGTCAATTTTGAGTAAAGTAACTCGGATTTGGGATGAGTTAACTCGGATTTGAGTAATATAACTCGGATTTGAGTTAGATGACTCAGATTTAAGACATAAAGTCAAAATCAAGTAAAGTAACTCGGATTTGGGATGAGTTAACTCGGATTTGAGTAATGTAACTCGGATTTGAGCCAGATGACTCAGACTTACATATAAGTCAATTTTGAGTAAAGTAACTCGGATTTGGGATGAGTTAACTCGGATTTGAGCCATATAACTCGAATTTGAGCCAGAGGACTCATAACTTACCCAATGAGGTTAAAAGAGCAGTGCCCAATAAGGCCAGAACTCATTACTTGCCCAATGAGGTTAAAAGAGCAGTGCCCAATAAGGCCAGAACTCATTACTTGCCCAATGAGGTTAAAAGAGCAGTGCCCAATAAGGCCAGAACTCATTACTTGCCCAATGAGGTTAAAATAGCAGTGCCCAATAAGGCCAGAACTCATTACTTGCCCAAAGAGGTTAAAAGAGCAATGCCCAAGAAGGAAAGAACTCATAACTTGCCCAATAAGGTTAAAAGAGCAGTGCCCAAGAAGGCAGGAACTCATAACTTACCCAATGAGGTTAAAAGAGCAGTGCCCAATAAGGCCAGAACTCATTACTTGCCCAAAGAGGTTAAAAGAGCAGTGCCCAAGAAGGCAGGAACTCGTAACTTACCCAATGAGGTTAAAAGAGCAATGTCCAAGAGGGCAGGAACTCGTAACTTACCCAATGAGGTTAAAAGAACAACGCCAAAGAAGGCAAGAACTTGTAACTTACCCAATGAGGTTGAAAGAGCAATGCCAAAAAAGGCAAGAACTTGTAATTTACCCAAAGGGGTTAAAAGAGCAGTGCCCGATAAGGCCAGTACTCATTACTTACACAAAGAGGTTATGACCAGTGCCCAAGGAGGCCAAGTCCAAAAACTTATCCGGAGGGATTACAAGACCAGTGCCCTAAAAGGACAGAAGTCATAACTTACCCAAAGGAGTTATAAGACAGGTGCCAAGAATAGCCGGAAGTCGTAACTTACCTGAAGGGGTTAAAGGAGGAGTGCCCAAGAAGGCCAGAGCTCATAGACTTACCCAAAGAGGTTAAGAGACCAATACCAAAAATGGCCAGATCTCATAATCCTGCCAAAAAAGGATATATGACTAAGAACGGTACAACCAAGAGATTATAAGTCAGAAGACAACTCTGGGAATATTTAATATGAAGCCTATGCACGACTCTACGAGTCCCACATAGCCTCGGGGACTAATGTCGGGGGTGTACCCCCAGGTACCCCAGAGTTGGTGAATTAGGTAAGTCAATAAGGTACATATGTAAGAAAATGATATTAAATATGAGTACAAAAGATAAACAAAAAAGGATAAAGGGAAAAAGCTGAACTGGGCCGAGTTATAGCTATCTCGGCCTATCTCCATTATTTCTCCTAGGCCAAACAGCACTAACGGGCCGAATTGATATTAATTCGGCCCACCCAGCCGAGTCATCACCGAACCCTCCACTCCACCAGGCCGAGGTGGGCAGGATTCGGCCCACCGCGAATCAGTGCCACCTCTCCCGCCGAACCGCCTCTCGCCAGGGACTCCTCCACCTGCTCCCGCCGAGCGACACCCAACACCACTGCCTCCCCCGGGTGGGCCGGCAATAAAGCGATCCGGCCCACCGCGGTACCTCGTCGCGTCACCCCGCCTCCCCCGAGTGGGCCAGCATCTCCTTCGCCCGGTTGGCCCACCGCGGGTTCCTGTCTGCTCCGGGCCGAGCTCTCCATGCACCAAAGGAACGCCACCCGGCTGGGCTGACTCGGCCCACCGTGGGACCCCATGCAGCCAAAGGGAGCGGCCGGCAGTCTGGGCCGACTTGTACCAGAGCTCGGCTGGGCCAAGCACTTAGCCGGCTGGGCTGATTTCCATCCAGGCCGAATCAGCCTCAGGCTAGGCCGAATCTCCACTTCCCCCAGGGCATCTGGGCCGAGATGTAATGATCCAGACGCCCACTTATTCGTCCCCAGAGCCCTCCGCGACATCTATGATGACTCGGCATCAACCCGGGACAAGACAAACAAGTCCCGTGCCAGTCTTGGGACGCCCATGGCTCAGACTGGCACATGGCCCTATGGATTGTGCCCTTGGCATCAAGAAGATGCTAGGGAATATTCCCTTGGCATTGGGAATATGCTAAGAGAATATGTCGTGGCATCTCCAAAGATTCCAAGGCATATGCTGAGCATCTGAGAAGATGCCGGGAATATGCTATGTAGATGCCAAGCGTGTGGAACAAGCCTTGTCCCCTGGGCTCCCCTTTATAAGGAGCACCAGGGGGATCGTTCTAAGAGAGGCCCCGAAGGGCTCCTATCCTTTCTGCTCACTAGGAGCTCTCCTTCTTCCTCTTCCTCCACTCTCACAGAGAGTTTAGATAGAAGCATAGGGGAAACAGCTCAAGGAGCACGATTGTAGCCACAAGTATGGCCAGATTATAAGAAATTAGATGTAGAGGATGAGGTGTTATCTCCACTGGAGAGCTTCAATCCAATAGATATTGTATTTCTCTTTGTTCATACGAGTGCGGTCTTCACTGCATCATCCCTCCCCGGATTCCTCCACGTCCATCGGCCCCAAATTTAGCCTACCCATGGCATATGCCGTGATACCACCACGACAATACTAGGTAGATATGGTGGACACAAGTGGCAAAGGTTTTGGTTCAAAGGGATTGGAAACATGAGAAGTATGCCTTCTCAAAACAGTTTTTTTTTTGCTAGCAAGGCTGGGTAGCAAGCAAGAGAGTTGAAAGAAACAAGCAAACAACCAAACATGCAATCTTCTTTGAAGACACAAAAGATCTTAAATAAAGAATACTAAGCTTATGAGACAACAAGAAAGAAAATAAATGATACAAAATACCTGTAAGCTTTTTCTCTTTTTCTTTCAAACCTCAAAAAGTATTGCTACTGACCAGAACACAGGTTGCCAAAACCAATTTAGATCCACTTGATTCTCCCAAAGTGATGCCAATACTGATCAATAAGATCCATCGTATAATAGAGATTGCAAACTAAAATAAGAAGTGCAAAAAGTGAAAGATGAAACTTATCATTAATATTCCATAAAGGCACTCACACCATGGGATGCATAGATAATCAACTAAAGGGGAGATACTTTCACATGCAAACCAAACTATAAGATAACACCTCTACCAAAGATAAGAATCCACTAAAAAGGTAAAAGATAAAAGATAATGATTGTGATACCGCGGCACTCCCCCCAAGCTTGGAACAAGCTAAGGGGATGCCAAACCTGACGACGAATTACTCCTTCAGTGGTGGTGGTGTTCCCTTGTTTAGGGTCAGAAAATCCTCCAGCATCTTACGAAGCCTGTTATTATCCTCTTGAAGCATATCCACCTTCATCCTCAAAGCATGGTACTTATCACAAAACTCGTCAGTGGTTCGAAGGGCCTCCGCTGCCTCAGGGCAATATCTAAAGTCTGGACTGAAGGCTATGATTCCCTGCATGTTACGAGAAAAAGCATCCCAGTGTTAATTGCTCCTACCAAAGTAGGTTTCCTTTCCCTTGCCCCTGCGGAGGTTTGTTCTTCCAACTTTATCTCCTCCACTGTGCTCTAAACTTGAGAAGATTTCCTGACAAAAACAGATCGAAACGAAAACACGATGAGAACACGATGCACGAACCTCAGGGGATCCAGGGGGTTATATATTATGAAGTTTCAATGCACAAGGAAGATTTTGACATGAAAACGAGGCGGAGACCGAGCTCGGGGTGGTCTCACCCCCTCCAGGGGCGAGGCAGCTGGGGACGCGCCTGGGGTGGGTTTGGCCACCCCGGACTCCGTCTCCTCCTCTGTTCCGTCTCGTAACTTCCCTTATGTATTAAAAACATCAAAAATATAAAAAGATTGGGGTTTCACGAACCTTCTATTTTCACCACTTTTACCTATTTAAAGATGAATTCTACAGACTCCTTTTCTCCTTCTCCTGGAAATTCCTTTTCTCACAAGGCAATACACAAACTTCAATGGCAACATTAGTGTAAGCAAAAAACAATAAACCTTTAGGTACACACTTCAACTAAAATCCATCAAAACAAAGGCTTCTATAAGAGGCAAATGCAAATGATAACAGAAATCTGTCAAAACAGACTAGCAGGTAAATATTTATTTTTTTGAAACCCTTGTGTTTCTCAAATCAAAAAGTGCAGAACTAATGAAAGTTGGGTAACAACTTGGAGAACAATCTCAGAGAAATACAGCTCCATCCGACGTACTGAGCTCCCTCATTAATTTCTACAATGCAGCACAAAAATCTGTCCCAAGACAACCATTTTTCACAACTCCTCTACTTCTCAAAAGTAGTTGAACTTTACACAAGAACCAAAAAAATGATAAGGAGCGGTTATTACTGAGGTAATAACTTCCAAGACTCAACCAAACTCTTGGGTTATCACCCAACAAGTACTTTTTTAAATGCCTTTAAGTTAGGCTTGAAACTTTCAAAGATGCTCACAAAGGAGATAAATATTTGAAGTGAAAGAGAGCATCAAGAAGCAAATAACCAACACATTTGAGTCTAACCCACTTCCTATGCATGGGGGTATCATGAGAAAACGAATTGTTGAAATAAAAAGCCACTAGCATAGGAAGACAAAACAGATGCAGCTTCAAAGCTTTCAACATAAACGGGGAAACTTAACATTATTGAGATGCATAAAACCATGTTTCCCTCTCTCATAATAACTTTCAGTAGCACTTTGAATAAAGTTGACAATATAACTCTCACTGGCAACAACTTTATCATAAGAATGAGCATACTTACAATCACCAAAAAGAGGTCCAAGGTCATAAACTGGATCAATTGAAGCAAGTTGTTCCATCCTGAAATCTTCATTAGGCAAGCTATTTTCACAAGGAGCTTTAGAAAATTTGGAAAAGTTAAACTCATAAGAATCTCCATCAAACTTAGTTAAAACTTTCTCCTTATTACAATCTAGAAGTGTTCAAGAAAGGTCTACCAAAAATGATAGGGCAAGTTTTGCTAGCTGCTGAATTAAGCACTAGAAAATCAGCAGGATACTTAATCTTACCACAAAGAACCTCCACATCTATTACAATACCAATAGGGCAAATGGTTTCCTTATTTGCAAGATGAATAACCACATCAATGTCCTCAAGATCACAAGGACCAATCTCATTCATAATTTCCCTGTAAAGCTCATAAGGAATAACACTAGAACTAGCACCAATATCACACAAACCATAATAGCTATGATCACCAATTTTAACAGAAAGCACATGAACACTAGCTTTTCTAGTCTTACTAGGATGAGAGATAATATTAGAAGTGTCTTCATAGAAGACAATATGCTCATCCTCTATATTTCTAGCGTCAAGATCTTTCACAATAGCTACCACAGGCTCAATATTCAATTACTCAACAGGCTCCACAGTTTTCTTTGCACTTTTGCTATTTGCACTTATCATCATAGAATACTCCTTTACCTTAGCTGAGAAAGGTATTTTCTCAACATAAGGTTCAGGCACAATATGATTAGTAGTACAAACTTCAGTGCTTCTAACAGGAACATGACTAACAACATTTTTATAAGGTGCATGGTACTTATTCCAGTTCTTTTTGGGAATTTCTATGTAAGAGGCAAAGGCCTTAAAACAGTTGGCAATACTTTGGGAATCAAGACCAAACTCATTACTAATATCACGGAAGTCATCAGTTCCCATAAAAGATTTAATGCATTCATAATCATAGTTTATACCTGACTTTCTTCCTTTGTCATTCTCCCAAGCTTCAGTGTTCTCTTTAATACGGTCTAGGAGATCCCATTTAGCTTCTTCCTTAATGCTTGTGAATGATCCAGCACAAGAAGCATCTAGTAAATATTTATCATGAAGAGAAAGCCTAGCATAAAAGTTATTGATGATAATATTGTTAGGGAGTTCATGAATAGGACATTTAAGCATCAGTAACTTCATTCTCCCCCAAGCTTGAGTTGTACTCTCTCCATCAGGAGGCCAAAAGTTATATATCAAATTTCTATCCTTATGAATCTCACTAGGAGGATAGAATTTAGAATAAAAGAGAGAAGCCATTTCCTCCCATTCCATGGATTGTCCATTCTTCAGCAGCTTATACCATTCTTCAGCTCTCCCTTTCAAGGATATAGAGAGTAACTTCTTCTTCACCTGTTCAATTGTGATAGCTACACACTTAAACAACCCACATAATTCATGGATAAAAATCAAATGATCACCAGGATGGACAGTTCCATCCCCAAAATAATAAATATCCATAACACGAACAACAATACTTGTAGGTATCTTAAAAGGATCTATCTCAATAGGTGGTGGTTACTCTACTACCCTAGCAGTGGTAGTAGTTTTCCCAAACAGAAAACCAAGTGGGTTATCCATATTGGAAACAAAGTAACAAGCAGTAACAAAAAGCAATACTCATAGTAGAAGTTTCGCTTACGAGTTCCACTCTTCAATAGCGCTTCACTCCCCGGCAACAGCGCCAGAAAATAGTCTTGATGACCCATAAGTATAGGGGGTGTATCGCAGTACTTTTGATAAATAGGAGTGTCGATCCCAAAGAGGAGCTAAAGGTGTTGACTAGTGGTATGGAGCAGGAAATATCTGCAAATACTTAGCAAATGGATTTTTCAGGTTTTTTTGATAAGGCAACAAAACAAAGAGCAAGTAATAAAGTACAAACACAACAAGTGGCCCAATCCTTTCTTAGCAAAGGACAAGCCGGTGGAAATACTTATAAGGACCAAACATTCTCGAGGACCAATGGGAATTCTGTCAAGTGCTTTCCCTTCAAATAGTTGAGTACTCTTCTTTGGTGTTGTAAGTGTTGTGTGGGTGAACCTGTGCTAATGTACCGACCTTACTTGGACTAATACATACTTGTGATTAAACCCCCTGTAAGCATCCGAAACTATAGGAAAGTAATTAATATATAAACCTAACCATAGCCTTAAACTCTGAGATCCTACACTCCCTTATGCAATGGTGTCCTAACGGGGGTTCAGGTTTCTGTCACTCCGGCAACCCCACAATTAGTAGCCAAATACATAATGCATTCCCTTAGGCCCATAAATGGTGAAGTATCATGTAGTCGACGTTCACATGACACCACTAGAATAATAGCACCACAACTTAAATACTAAACCATTGAATAATAACTCAACACAAATCCACTACTAACAACAAGACTTCTCCCATGTCCTCAAGAACTCGACAAACTACTCACAAGAAATCATATGGATCAAGATCAAAGATGATATGGTGATGAATAACAATCTTAACATAAAACAATAATACAATGGTTCCACTCACAAGCAGCAACTACAATAGTAATTAACACCGGGAAAGTTTCCCCTAAGAACTATAGCAATATCCAACACAATTGTTACAGCGGGATGGAGTGGTGATGATGGTGCTGGTGGAGATGGTGGTGTGGATGACGATGATGATCCCGATGAAGCCTAGCTTGATGACGGTGTTGATGGCGATGATCTCCCTCTCTGGGAAGGAATTTCCCCAGCAGAAATCTGTCTGCTGGAGAAATCTTTCTCTCTCGGTGTTTTCTGCCCCACAGAGGCAGCGAAAATCTATCTATGGTCGCTCCCTTGGTGTTAGGGTTCCATGAAGAAGATATAGGCGAGAGGGCGGAGTCGGAGGCAAGCCAGGTGGGCCACAGCTGCCCTAGGCGCGGGGCAAGGTGGGCCCACGCCTAGGGGGTTGTGGACCCCCTGTGGCCCTTCTTCGCCTCCCCTTCTGGCTTCCTCAGTCTTTCGGGAAAATATAATTTTCCCATATTTTTCTGGTATTTTTTCGATCTTCGTGAAATTGCATCAAAACACCTCCTTTTCCATCAGAATCCAGACTCCGGCAGTCCATCCTCCAAGAATCATCCAACACGCAAAAACAGTGGAAAAGACATAAGTAATACCTCATAATAAGACATATATCAATGAATAGAGGCAAATTATGATATAGAATGGTGATGCAAATTGGACGTATCAATGATATTCTCATTTATAGCAAGAACCTTTCTGAGCATCTAATTCATCTGAGGATCACCCTAAAAATTCTCCACCAACATACTATTTTTTGTCAAGCTGTCTAAGTGCTCCTTTGCTACTTCCGAGGTGGAATATCTAGGTCATGTCATTTCTTCCCAAGGAGTTTCTACAAAACCACAGAACATTGAAGCAATCACCAACTGGCCTACCCCAAAATCTGTAAGCAAACTCAGAGGATTCCTTGGTCTCACTTGGTATTATAGAAGGTTTGTCAAGCAGTATGGACAGCTTTGCAGACCTCTTCATGACCTCCTGAAAAAGAATGCTTTTGTTTGTACACAGGAACACACAAATGCATTTGAAAAGTTAAATACAACTATGACTACCTGTCCTGTATTGGATCTACCTGATTTTTCTAAACCATTCATCTTAGAAACAAATGCTTGTGGTATAGGCATTGGAGCTGTGTTAATGCAGGCTGGCAGACCATTGGCATATTTCAGCAAATGCCTGGGAGTTAAAGCTGCATCACAATCTTTCTATGAGAAAGAAGCATTGGCTATTCTAGAGGCACTCAAGAAATGGAGGCATTACTTATTAGGCAACCCACTTATTATTAAAACTAACTAGCAAAGCCTCAGATTCATGACCACACAGAAGCTTACTGATGGAATACAACACAAACTCCTCCTCAAACTATTGGAATTCGACTACACTATTGAATACAAGAAAGGAAAGGAAAATATTGCAGCTGATGCTCTCTCTATAAGAGACTCTCATTGCCATGCCATTACTGTTTGTGTTCCTGAGTGGATGGAAGATGTAAAACTGAGCTATGTCCAAGATGCTGATAGTGGCAAGTTACTCAAGAAAATGGCTAAAGATGTAGCAGATCCACCACAATACAACATCAAGGATGGCATTATCAAACATGGTTCCAAAATTTATGTGGGAGCAGCTACAAATTTGAGACTTACACTGCTTGATACTTTTCACAACTCTACCATTGGTGGCCATTCAGGAGCTAAGGCTACATATCAAAGAATTAAGAAAATATTCTGCTGGCCACATTTGAAACAAATGGTGGAAAGTTTGTCTCTGAATGCCCATCTTGCCAACTAGTCAAAGTTCCCCACACAACTCCAGTTGGTCTACTACAACCACTCCCAATCCCAGGTACTCCTTGGTCCTGCATCATTCTGGATTTTATTGAGGCATTACCCAAGTCCAATGTGAAAGAGGTTATTCTTGTGGTTATGGACAGACTCACAAAATATGCACATTTCATTGCCATCTCTCACCCTTATTCTGTGGAGCAAATAGTGGATATCTTCCCGGATAACATTGTGAGGCTACATGGAGTCCCTCTAGAGATTGTATCTGATCGTGATAGGATCTTTACAAGGACCCTATACCAGCACATATTCCGAGCTCTTCGTGTTGCTCTCAAGTTCAGCACAACCTACCATCCCCAGACTGACAGTCAGACTGAATGAGTGAACCAATGCTTGGAAGCTTACCTACGCGGCATGGTGTTTTAGGAGCCGAAACAGTGGACAAAATGGCTGCTGATAGCGGAGTGGTGGTACAACACCTCGTATCATTCTTCCCTGAAAATGACTCCATTTGAGGCATTGTATCACTATCCTCCTTCAATAGTGGGTGAGTTTGACTTGACCAAGGAAACATTCCCTGCAGCTACTCTGACAGTCACAGCCAGGGAACACATGATTCAGAAATTAAAGGAAAATGTACTGGCAGCCCAAAACAGAATGAAGTTCTATGCTGATCAACATCGCACTGAAAAACACTACAATGTGGGTGATATGGTGTACATCAGGATCCAACCATATAGGCAGAACACCTTCGGCATTCGAGGCTCCCTCAAGATCCATTCCAAGTACTACGGACCATTCAAGATTACAGAGCGAGTCAGTGAGGTTTCCTATCGTCTTCACCTACCTGACTAGATGACTATTCACCCAGTTTTCCACATCAGCCAACTGAAACAACACGTAGGCCCAAATACAATACCACTACCAAATGTACCCTTGGTGACTGCAGAAGGTAAAATTAAGACAGTACCACTAGCAATTTTGGACGAGCGCATCATACAGCGCCAGAAGACGCCTGTCAAACAACTGCTGATTCATTGGGAGAGCCTGCGTCCAGAAGATGCTACATGAGAAGATCTTCGCTTCATTCAAACCCAGTTTTCTTCATTTCAGCCTTGAGGACAAGGACTATCTCCATGAGGCGGCATTGTCAGTACCCTGAAGACACATACACTACAAACATTCAGTTATCCAACGACCCAGGTGGAAGCGGACGAGAAGAAGCGAATCAACGTCCATTATATTTCCTAGACACATTTATTATTTCCGTTAAATCGGTTGTATTACAGCCTATAACAGAACATGTTATATAGACGGCATTTCCGTGAATAAAAAATAAGAAGAAACTACCTAAATCTAGTGTCCCTTAGCTGTAGTATCGTTCTCGCCAATCACCTCGTCGGCGATCACCAGATCCCGATCAACTACCACAGAAATTCACCCCAAAATTCCCCAATCCACAAACTAAATTCCCACGGGGCACTACAGGCATCTTGAGATAGACCATGTCTCGCAGCAAGAAGGATCTGTCAGTTCTAGATTTGTCAGCAAATTTCTTCATTGTGCTTTGAGCTGTAGCGAGATTTTGTTGTACAACTTGTAACATGGTATCCTTTTCAGCTAAAGTAGCTTGAGTTTCTGGAGACATGTCAGTTGTATCAGGAAGAGTGCTCAACATGGATGGGGCATCACTACAGGATCATATTGCTAGGCCGACGGCAAAACGCCCTCGGCGTAGGCCCTTTCGCCGTCGGCGTACGCTACGCCGAGGGTTGCCGTCGGCGTAGCCTCCTCGGCGGAGCTCTCCCTCGGCAGAGCATAAAAGGGCGTTGGTGCATCAGCTGGCTGTCGGCGTAGACCTTTGTCGACGGTCGTGGCCGGCCCGTCAGCGAATGGCGAGGCTGTTGTTACACGGCCGGCTAACGACCATGGCAGGTACGCCGAGGGCCGGCATAGCAGCGACACGTGGCCCGCGCTGGGCCTTCCCAGGTCGTGGGATGGGCCGATGGCCATGACCCTTGGCGTATGCCAGGCGTATGCCGATGGCTTGGCCCTCGGCGTATATGTAGCACGTGGCAGGCGTCTGGCCGTCCTAGGCCGAAGCTAGGCTGACGGATGCCGCCCTTGGCGTATGGACCACGCATACGCTGAAGGCAAGGCCCTCGGTGTAGCAATGACCAAATGGCACAGACCAGGGCCTACGCCGATGGCATGGCCCTCGGCATAGCCCCTGCACAGATTTTTTTACAGTTTTCCTGCATTTTTGTTTCACAACAATATTGAACAAATTTCATAGCAATATGGGGACATATATTTCACAGTAGTTCAAACAAGATCACATATGCCATACATGTATCAAACAAGATCACATCATTCATACATCATTCAAACATGTATCAACATGATCACACCATTCATACATGTATCAACATCGTTGAACATGCATAGACAATAAAAACCTACAACTCTGGAGGAGACGGGGTGTACCCAAGATCTCCCCTGGTGAAAATAGGCGACCTATGGCGAGGGTTGCGTCTAGTAGAATCAGCAGAAGAGCTACCTGACGAGGGAGTAGAAGTGTGAATATCTGGAGAACCACCGGCAGAATGGCCAGGAGAAGGACCATTGTCATGAAGCGGTGTGATGTGATGCCCATCCGGCGAGGCGTGGCCAAAGTGCCGGTTCCCAGAAGCTCCCGTTCCCTACATGTTGCCTACATGTTAGCAACTTGCGAGGTAAAGTAAAGCGATAACCAGTGGGTTAGCAAAGGACTTACCGGTGTCGATGCATAGTATGTCCTAGCGAAGCTGTCCCTCGATGGCATGCATGGCGCCGGCCCTGGCATGGGAGGCACGGGCCCTAAATCTGTATTCTTTCCAGTTTGAATATTCACCAATATGGCCTGCAAGATAGTTTATATGTCAGACCATAATACAATAAACTAGGGAAGTGGGACTTGTATCTTTTGCAAAAATAAAGGTTTAGACTTATATTTACTTATTGCATGTAGATCGTATTCGCATCCTGATTCTGTCGAAAGGCCACCTGATATTCATCATGAGAGGCATCATAGGTCACGTCGAACTCAGGCTACAATTTCAAATACAAGGAATCTCGTCAGCGGTTAGCCATGTAGGAACAAAAGTCATAAATATGATGAAAACGAGTAAAACTTACATTAGAGATGGAGGTGGATCGACGAGGCTGGCCACGAGGCGGGATAGGGGAGGCGCCGGTGGGGTGGGTAGCCTTGAGACGGCTGAAGCTCGTGCTGGGGGTAGGCTTGACCTTCTTATTCAGAATCTTGAGATGCAATGCTCCACATCGATCTCCGCGTGAATGGGGTCATCCACATGGGGGTGACGAGCCTTCACCATTGTGCTGTAGTTCCCCAAGTCATTCTGGACAGTGTCGAAGTACACGGGCAACAAGGGTTGAGGCTCCGAGTAATCGGGCTTCTTTCGGCGCATCATCTCATAGACGGCGACGTCATGAATCACCTCCTCGGGTTGTGCCTCGACCACCTGCATCGCGAAAAGAAATATTATGCATATGAAGTACGAACATGAAGAAATACACGCAAGTCATTCCATGTATATACGTACCACCTTCCCCTTGAAGCGGTCAAAGTTGCGGTTTCCCGCGCAGTATGTTCCACCATAGCCTCGGTTCTCCGTGTTCCGTCTCGACAAGGCTACAAACTCCTCGTCTTCTCTGAGCTACCTCTTCCTAACCATCTCCTCCCATACGAGTTGATGCGGCTCGGCCCAATCGGGGACAACCTGAAAATGCAATACTCAACTCCAGACAATGCAATGTCAACTTAGCAGCAATGTAGAATCTCATTGACATTTTACTCACCGACATGTACTCTTCTAGCGTCATCGAGTACTCAGGATTAGGCCTCTTATCGACAATGTCTTCCTTCCTGACCCTCACGATCTTGTCAGCCTAGAAGTGACTAGCGGCCGTGACCTTATGGTTGTACCACACCTGGGGTGTCAACTTCACACAAGCCCCAAGCAAAGTCCTGTCCGCCTTCTCCTGGTCCTCCTTAGCCACATGATAAAAGCACTTCAATCATGCATAAAAACAATTGTAAGAGTCATGAGTTAGCACGGTGGGGTCACCAAGTATGAACATAACTCGAGAAATATGCCTTACCCAAAACTTGGTGATGACAGCATCAGCAGCTCTCAAAAAGCCCGGGACACGGGTAGTCTGGTAGTCCGATCAAGTAGTAGCTAGCTTCCTGACACCCTTAGGGGAAATGTGATAGCCCGGCCAAAACTTCCTAATCAGAGCTCCAACCAGGATGTTAGGAAGGCGGGGCTTGGTCCCTGGAGGAAATGTCCAATTGCTGCACAATAATAAACATTAGTACACATGCCAAATTATTTATGACCAACATGAAATAAAATGTTTTAATTGCCAAATTAGTACACTTACTCAAGGCCATCTGGAATAATAAGGGCTTTCTCCTCCTGGGTCCTAGGCTCAAAATTCTCCTTAGGGACTCCCGATTCCCCACGATTCCGCAATTTATTTTGCCCCACCAACTCGTGGCTAGTGTCCGCCTCTGTCTCGGTCCCTGCCTCTCACTCGGTCTGTGCCTCCCTCTCATACCTGAAAGGCTGCTCTGTCAGGAACAACTCAGGAGCCACATCGCCAGAAGCGGAGGGTGGTGGGTCAAAGTCCACGCCTCCTCCTGTGGCACCTCATCCTCTTCCTCCTCGACCTCGGCCTCGACCCTGTCCTCCTCTAGCAGTAGCAAGATCGGGGTAACGCGGATTGGGATTTGGCTGTCTCCCACTCCGTGTAGCATTTTTCTTGCGATGTTTCAGCGCATTAAGCAAGGACTAAGTGCTTGCCTTTCTGCTGCTCATATTGTTCAATCACCTGCATTGAGTAAGAGAAGATAGTTAAGCATAAAGACATAATAAAATGTATACACAAATCATAAAGGCATAATGCAATTAAGAAAACAATTAAGCACAAAGAGAAAATAAAATGCATATGAAAAATAAATACTCACTATCATTCTCATTCTCATTCTCATTCTCATTCCCATTCTCATTCTCAATCTCACTATCACTATCTTTTGAGTAGAAATCTAGATTATCATCGAAGGGTGGAGGCTCATCATCGTTGTCATTCTCTGTATGGAGCTTCTCGAGCATATTTATGTCATGTAGATTCACTACTGACTCACCCCGAGTTTCTGCATCATTCCCAAGGTCCTCAAGATCAACCGATTCTAAATAAAAGTGCCCGAAGTCCTCTTGCTTTTGATAGAAAATTCCCTCGTACGTTATAGGGTTAATGTTGTTGTAATCGTCCTCGGAGGGAATTGGTAGGTTACCATGTGGCGATACCTGGAACACGACTTCCCAGCCCTGGAGTTCCGCTTTCTGGCATGGGTAGGGAAAATAATAAACTTCGTTGGCTTGGTGAGCAACAACAAAGACGTCGGCTCCGCTATAGGTGGTTGAAGGCCTAACTTGAACTAACCCAATGGAAGGGGTACTTCTCAGTCCACCCCTTGGGTCGAACCAGTGGCACTTAAACACAACAAGATTGAGTTATACATTCGTACGATTGAAGGTCAGCTCGTATACATTCTCTAACCTTCCGTAGTAATCAAGGGAATCGGCTCCTCTGGTGAACACCCCAGTATTTACCGTTTTTGCATTCGGTCGCCCCTTATGGTGCGTCTCTGTATGGAAGCGAAACCCATTCACATCATAGTTCTCATACTTCATGACGCCACGGTTACAACCTTGGGAAACATATTTCAGCTCATCTGACATCTCAACATTGGGATCAGCTCTCTATAGGTACAGTTCAAATTTGTTGCGTTCAGTAGTTACGTGGAATAAGAGGGACAAGTCACATATTGCAAGGTAAGAGGGACAAGTTAGAAATTACTTTTTCCATGAACCAGGACACAATTTTTTTTATTTCCGCGAGCACCCTCTTTCAGTAGAGTGTCCACTCCATGGGAGAGGGATCCGTTGGTCCCGACCACTGTTCATCCGTGAATTCGCTAAGAAGGAGAAAATAAGCATTAGACGGAGACCGAGTTACTAGCTGCATAGAGCATTATGCATAGAGAAAATAAGTTCTTCACCATTTTACCTAATGAAATCGACCACTTCCTTCATGTTCATAAGCACATAGAGCATTATGCAATCCTTCTCTTCCTTCGGCAACCTATATTTTAGTCCTTTACCAGCCTTGCCACCGAGAAATTGGAATAGTTCGAGCTTGGGGTCATTCTTGGGCAGGTCGACATTGTAACGAGAGACCGGGTTATGCATATTGGTAACATCATCGGGCCAGTAGGTTGTCGCGGCATCTGCCATCTCCCAAAGGCATGTTGCTTCAGCTATTCATGCTTCAATCTTGGCTTTGTTTCCAGTTATCTTTCGAATATACTTAAACTCTCTCTCAATACAAAATTGCCAACGAAATTGCACCCCCCCAAGAGTGCCTCGCTCGCGAGGTGCACAATGATATGTGCCATCAGAGTAAAGAAGCCTGGCGGAAAGATCATCTCCAAATTGCATAGCAACTCTGACACCTGAACTTGCAGCTTCTCAATAACTAGAGGACATATCTGCTTAGCACGGAGCGTGCGGAAGAAATGTCTCAACTCCGCAAGTACTCGCCAGACTTTCCCGGGGAGATACCCTCGCCATATATGATAGCCGTGACTCTTGAGCCCGGTGACTTGTCCCGTCGAAAGATTGACTCCCTTACTTATATTCGAACAATAACCATCAGGGAACATCACGACGTATTTGAGCCACCTGAATGACTCCTTCTTTTGGACATTATCAAGGCAGTAGTAGGCATGCAGATTGAACCAATTCTTTTGACGGACAGTAGGAGGTTGCATGTGTAATCTCTTCCTATCACAAAGCTTCTCAACATAGACTCTATCCTTGACATTATCCTTTGACTTCCCAGGAATGTTCAGGACTGTGTGAAAAAGGGACTCCTCAACATTCTTTTCGGTGTGCATCACACCGATGTTATGGGGAAGTTCGAGGTCCTTGTAATACACGACATTCGTTAAGGCTGCCACGTGAGTCCAATTATGTGTTATACCATATCCCGCAAATTGACGGCCAGTTCCCGGGGCCGCAGGCACGAGAGCACGTAGCTCGGCATCAACAGTTGCACCCTCGAACTTTGGTACCTCTTTTACTTCATGCACAACTTTTCCCTTCTTGAAGTTCTTTCTATCTTCTCTGAACGGATGATTTCTTTTGAGGTACTGTTAATTCGTGTCAAACGCAACATACTTGCAACCCGACTTTAGCCAAAGGAACTCAAGTTGGTGCCTACACACTGGGCATGGCCACTTACCAGTTGTACACCATCCGCACGTTAGGGCGTACCCGGGCATGTAATGCATGGTATACTGCAACCAAACTTTCATCAAGAAGTTTCTCTTTGATGCTCGGTCGTATGTCAACATCCCGTGTATCCAAGAGTGGTTCAAAACATACACAATAGGCTACATGTAGACACTCAAGTTCTTCCCCAGGTACTCAGGTCCTGGAATTATCAGCGACAAAAACATGGTCTTCGTTGCATTAATACTTCGGGAGGGAGATTAAGCGGAGTAACATACACCGGCCAGTAGCTATACGAGACCGTCGACATGCCATATGGGTTGAACCCATTTGTTGCGATCGCAATTCTGACATTATATGACACCCCCGGGATCAGGGCTAAACAAATCCCAGACCTCCGTCTGACATAAGCTTAACCTTGAGCTCGAGGATATCCAGTGAAGAATCGATAACACAACAGTGACCCTACGACACAAAATTTATTACAGCAAACTCATAACTGAGCAGAGAACCAAATTATTACAAGCAGAGGTCAGTGACCACAAACATCAAACAACGGAAGGCAAATTATGATATTAAGTATAGCAAACTTAAAAAATGGCCTAAGAGGCCTAAAGCATAACGATGACGTCCCAGCCCATAGATTCCAGGCTGCCGGGCGGGAACCCCAAGCTACCCGTCGATGTTGATGTAGTACGGAACTTGTCTTCAGGGGAGCACTTACTCTGCCAAAAGTGTCAACAAAGCAAGGGTGAGTACATGGTGTAATCCGCAAGACTTATGGCTGGTGGAGTTGTTTTGCATAAAGCCATCTTTGTTTGTAAATCAAGAGAGAGAAGAATCTCGTCTAGTCAGAGTATTTTAAAAGGGGATAAGAGAGCACTATATCCAAAGTATTGACCATCATCTTTTGATATCCACCAAATCATCGTCAACTACCAACTAGGATCACCCCCTCGTACCCATGAGGAAGCATCCTTAAGCACACGTTGATTTGCCAAAATTTATGATGAGGTTATAGTTCTCTATGATCTTAGAATCTGGTCACCAAGCGTTCATAACCATGAACACGGCTTTTCGAAAAGATTTAACCCTACAGGGGTGTACAACTTTACCCACACGTACCAACCGACTCTTAATGCCAACGTTTTAGCCCTCTTCCTTGGAACGTCGGCAGAGGGTGGTTGGCCACGACCTTTACCTTGCTTTCGCCGAGACCATGAGTCACGCAATAAGTATGGTTCCGCCGTAACAGGTCAAACCGAAGCCGGTACTTAAATATGTGAGGCGAGGTTGGTTTACCAGGGGCACCATCAACCCCAAGCAACCCGGTCCACGCTTCCCTACCTGTATGAATGCACCTCCTTCACCTCCTCTTTCGAAAACATTTTCAAGTTGAATGGAACGCCCGAACTATGTGACTCATGGAATCTACTAGGAAAGTTAATCAGGCGAGGGGTTCCCAAGCCTCGTGTGGCTGTGCGCTCATCTCGGTTCCAAAGGCAAGAACACAGTTCCTAGTGGTGGCGAGCATGGGACTAGAAAAACCACATCCCACCGTGGCCTCCCATACAAGCCTTATCATGTTTAATCTCATATCACTGATCTCATCTCAACACATTCTCCTGTCATACTAGATTCTCTGCATCTGATACATTATCTGGATGAACCAGCACTGATATCTATGCATGGCTAAGCAAGACTCAGATATAAGCTCTAGCAGTGCACACAAGCCAAACCTAGTTATGCTAGAAGCAGTGGATCAGGTAATATAAGCTCAAAGGAAGTAATGTAATAGATAGGATACTCTATCTAACGATAAAATATCACAGTAGAATCATATGCATCATGGCAGAATGGAAATGCTTTTGAAATCATAGGATTATATCATGATGGGGCTATGCTTGCATTTGCCTGTTGATAACCAAAAAGCAGATCTTCGAACATCTGGTACTTGACTTGATTATAGTTGGACAGGTATTGTCCTTCGATCTTCGTTGGTGTTGACCTTGGTCTTCGATCTCGATCTTGATATCGTATTCTACCGAAGAAGAACTAAACACCGGAAAGAGAGGGAAACAATCAACACATGGCATCGATGCAATGCTCAAGCAAGTATGATCATATGACAAGTTAAATTGTATTTAAAAGTAACCCTAAGGCATGCTCGACAAATTAAACGGGGTTCCGAGGGGTGAAAACCCTAACTCGAGGAAACTCCGGAATCATATGAAAGGGGTTGATTAGTTCTCTAATTAAACTTGTCATTTAAGTTGTTGAACAATGCATGATTATAGCTTAATTATATAGTTCTCATTTTTCTGAACATTTTGATATATTATACATATTTTCTGACTTATAATTAATAAGATATTGAATTTACAAGTTTTATTCATTTCATGAAAATATTAAACAAATTGAAATTGATTTAATGCGTCAGGATGACATCACCAGAGGGGGAAGGGTCGTTTTTCACCAAAATAGAAGCTACCCACTGCGACTGACGGGTAGGGCCGAGGCCACATGTTCAGCCACGCAAGCAAATGGGACCGGGTACTGGGTTGACCGAGCTGACCCGCGGGCTGGCGTCACGGTGACGTCAGCCTGATGTCACCCGACGGTGACCATCCCAGGTCAAGCACGGGCCAGCTGGAGCAGCGCGCGGGGGGCTCAGTGAAGCAGCGCGCTGGATGCGCATGGCCGAGGCAAGTCTAACTAGGGCGGCGCCGCTATTTATTGGCAACCGGAGGAGCTCCGGCGACCACTTCTGCGGCGGCGGGCGGGGGAGCACGGCGCGAGCTTGAACCAGCGCGAGAGGGAAGGAGTGAAGAGGTTCTAGAGAACCGCAAGCTCACCGTGGTTGCGTCGGAGGGGTCAGAGAGGCCGGAGAGAGTTGGCAGCGACGTCAATGGCGATGACGGAGCTCGGGAAGGAGCTGTCGATTGCGGCATCTCGGGCTTCTCCTGCGTGCGCTGTTTAGGGCAAAAGATAGAGGAGGGCGAGGCGAACACGATAGCAAGCTCGGCGAGGCTCGGGGAGGCGCAACACGACGGCGGTTGGAGGCTAGGGTTTCGGACTTGTGCAGTGCAGAGATGGAGAGAGAGCAAGCGAGGAGGGGATAAGGACAGGGGAGGAGAGAGGGGCGAGCACGGAGGCCTTCTTATCCTCACAGGATCCTCAGCGGTGGCACGAATCATGGCGCGTCGACGGCGGACGGCGGCAGAGCAGCCACCGAGCTGCTTCTCTCCTTCGCTCGCGAGGAAGAAGAAAAGAGGAGGATGACGAAACGTTATCGGGCTGCTGGCGTGCTAGCTGGGCCAAGGATGGGCCGGCTACGGGTGCGCGGGCGGCAGACAGAGGGAAGATGGAAGAGGTGGGATACTGGGCTGCGGCCTGACTAGCTAGTTTTGCTCTATTTTTCTTCCAGAAACATTTTCCAATTCCTGTTTTCATTTCCTGTTGTAATTTCAAATTCAAATACTGTTTTTGAACATTTCAAAAATACCAGATACTTTGTAAAAGTGTATAAAATATTGAGGGGACCCTTTTATTCAGATTGGGCTCCACATACTTTGTACTTTTCAAATATTTCAAAACCATTTTAATGCTTCAAAGAGAGGGGAAAGATTAGGGTTTTAGGGTTTGGCATTGTTTTCCTTAATGCAATTTTAAGGCATGATGCACAAAACAAAACCCTAATATGTAATTATCTAAAAGTGGGATGTTACAGCTCTATCCCCCTTACGAGAATCTCGACCCGAGATTCCAAAGGTAGGAAGAGAGACAGAGAGGGAAAGAAATAGGGCCACTCTAAAGATAAGAGGGAAACACACTATACAACACATAGCGTATCTCATGGTCAACTCATGGATGGAGTGTTCAGAAACAACTCTGAGATGACAAACATGAAATACGTCAAGGTAATGGAGGAAACAAGAAGAGATGGTTTCAAGCTGTTAGATAGATGGTCTTCATAAGGATTGAGACCATGGAGCTTCAGAAGAGTTTAAACTTCTGAGAAGGGTGCTTCCAACAGAAAGAACATGACCACAGACTTCGATATGAAGCTCTACTAACCGACTTAAGTAGAGATTTTAGGTTGTAGAGATATGGATCAACAAAACCAAGCCGTTGAACTACTTTTGACACAGAAGGGTCACTCTTTCATTCAACAGGAGGCTCAGACAGAGAGGTTTTTTATGGAGGTGAGTCATAAAAGTCGCAAGGAACACGTAACAAGAGAAACTTCTGATTACCAAAATCATAGTCACTCTTAAAACATGGCTGAGAAAGCGAAGAGAACTCTTTATTCATCCAAGACTATCAAGATCTTTGCCAAATATCGTGATATCACTTTGCACCACTAAGATGAATAGCTAAGAAGATTCATGATGACACGATAAGAAAGAAACTTCATTCTCAGACTTCAATTACTTGGCACAACAAGATGCTTGCCAAAATAAGAGGATCTGGAGGATCGACCGAGAGACATTTAGCAACACTACTTTAAATGTTCTCCTTGATGTTTGAGAAATCAGACATCAAGTAAATGTCATACTTTGGATACAAGGAAACCATAAGAACAACTCCTATAATAAATCATAGAAGATGTCTTATGAAGAGTGGTTGCTATTGCTGGATTAAGAGGATATGACAAGAGGTCTTTCCAGCTAAGTGTGTCAACCATTACATCAATCTTGCCAGATTACAAACAGACCTATGTCAAAACCTTGAGGAACACCAACAATCGTTGCTGCTTGAGATTCAGCTTTGGTTAGGTGAGATGATAATTCAGACTCAGCATGTCCGAATAGAAAGTTTGCAATGTTTACCACAAAGGTAAAGTTACTAGATTCTCAAGATATGGACTACGGTGTAAAGCTCGAAAAGAGTGAGATAAATTGTTAGACCCATGTATTAGCAACTTGTCGAAAGACAACTACACACACATAAGGTACTGGCAATAAAACACACATGTGTCCTTAAGAAAAGGAAGATAACTCTTCTCGAATTCACGACGACATCTTTTAGCAATTGCACGTGAACCGGAGAAGGTTACTTCTAACATCCAGAACACATACTTCGAACTGACCCTAAGATGGTTCTCGAAAGTTTCCAACATTAATGTCAATTGTTCCATATGAATACTTCCATATGAATACAATCTAACATGGAGAGAATAAGAATGTCATTGATGGGCTCAATAACAAACTTACCAAGACACTCCAAGAAGATGGACTCATATGTTGCGTGAACAAGACAAAAATACTGGTCAGAACAAAGGACATGAAGATGTATCCCAGTGAAACATCACAAGAAGAAACATTATCAAGATAGTCCTTGGAACTGAGTTTGATTTGACGATAACCCAAATCAAATCAAAGATAGGGGAAGATAACATGTCCACGAAGGAAACACTATCTTTCTTCAACACGAACAAAACTAAACATCCCTTTTATAAAGAACGTAGTCAGATATAAATTTTGTCTTACAACTCTCCAAGTTGTTGCTTAAGCTCAACCAACTAGTTCAAGGGTATCCAGTACAGATCCTTGGAGAAAGGAGCAGTTCAGAGAACTTGCTTGCTCAAGAACTTAATAACTCGGTCATGTGGCAACATGGCGATACTTCTAGTAGACATCTAGAATATCACGAACCACCGATATGTCACTTAGTTCGAGAGGAACCTTGCTTATTAAGCAAGGAGACATAGTCTTAGAGTTTTGACACAAACGTAACTCTCTGACGGAAGAGATGTACCAGAATAGCGGACTTGGTAGCACAACCATCCTTTGCTTAGTGACGGGGTTAACCGATGACGCTAAGAATGACACAAATGTCCTTAGAGTTCAAAACAATAATAATTGCTAAGAATCTCAGATGGCCATATTGTTATGCACACGCATCACTCATGAGCGCGAAAGCTCGAGGGAGGGTGAGTAAATATGTGTAGGAGCATCAGTTCATTAAGGGGTCATGAAAATCAGCACAACCTCTTAGTATAAAAGAGTGTGATACTTTAAGGTAGAACATATGGAAGACAATCAATGCCTCTTGATCTGCGGATTGCAACACTTTGACCTGGTCCTAGAAATGACGAGGTACTGGAGTTTGTTTCTCCTAGACATTCCGAAATGGTTTGTCTTGACGGACCACAAGAGTATCTTGCTTCGGAAGACACCGATGCACATTTACTACTTGGCTACCAACTGGTAGACAAAGGTCAGAAAACAACAAGGGGAAAAGAACATGCTCAGGATGGAATCCCAAGATCTGGATGCATAAGTCAACAATCTTCCTAAAACTAATGCAAAGAAGAGATAAGGTGTGGCAGAGTCACGAGTATATATGCGAGACTCTCGAGGAGTACTCTTGTCGTGACCTATTTGGTTCCATTAGAGAACATCTGCCATAGCATGTGGTAGGGGAAGTCCTTTATTGTCACAATTCAATCGCGACAATAACCACAAGCTTGGAGGCTAGAATTTTAATACCATCCATCCTGAGGTAACGTGTGAACATTAACAACAGGGTTCAAAGGGATGGATCTTGGGTTAAAGATCAGCTTCATGTACAAGATTCACAACACCAGAATCCAGCACAATTGGGGATCTTAGGTTCAAGTCCAAGGGTTAAAACCCAAGGAAAGGAATAACTACTGCTTGAGTGACGTAGCGTACACTACAAGTTAGTAACCACGAGGTAGCTTCCAAGAGAAGAAACGACTTCTGAAGTACCCAACAAACGAAAAGGAGTCACACAAGGTGAAAGGAAACCTCGAAGTCTAAAACAGAACACTACAGATCCAACAATATAATATTGCGGTTCCGAAAGATAGAGAGATCATGATAGAAAGGAATCTCTCATGTGAAGAGGATCAAAGGGGAACAAGGAATTCACAACACACACAACTCTAAAGAATCCAACAGCAGGTCAACTGGTTAAGAAACATCATGCTGTAACACCCTCAGAATCGGACCTATGCAAGTTTGGGCAAAATTCACCAAACCCGCATAGAAACGATTCAAAGGTGCCCACCAGGCACTTTCGTGCGGGTGGAAAACGAAGTAATAACATTACACAACAGTCCTCGATGGAACCCATGTAATGCAGATATATATATATAAGCGACTCCATGAGTCAAGAATACAGAGGTAATATACAAGATCCAAATCGCCTTGAAAACGGTAGAGCGTCCGACTACGGACAAGAAGCAAAGGGGCTAAGAGCCCAAGAATAACCAATGGCCCATAACCCGCCCAGCCAAGCCGGAAGGGTAACCACGCTAACGACGCCGATCTCAAAACCGCTTAACAAAAGGGGTGCCGAAAAGGGCAAAGGAAAACAAAGAAGGAGCGCCAAGATCGAGGCCAAGACACGGCGAGGCTAGAATTCGGCGGTCCTCGCCTACATAGGTATGGTGGATTGAAGCGGCAGCGGTAGCATGCACTAAACAACCTATAGAGACTCGATACAACTGGCGGTTATCAGAGGGGGTGAGAATGACCTATCCGGAACCAACCTGAAGCTATCACCAAACAAACCCATCCTGGCGTTTCCCCCTCGAGACCAACGAGGAAGTCAACCGAGGAACTCACACGGTTGGCAATTTTACTTATTCAGTTATAGTTGCGGCACTTACTAGTCAGGTATAGATAATCGTCCTGATAAAGTAAACAGTGGGCACTTTTAGTTAACCATTCCGTTATAGTGGCGATTACTAATCGATATGTATAGCATGAGATAAACCCAAACCCAGCTTGTTGGTACTTTTATTCAGCCATTTCGTTGTAGTTGCAATACTTACTAGTCAGTACAATTGTCGCAAGACAACCAACAAGCAATTGTGGGCGATTAATTAGCCATTCCGTTATAGTGAAGCTGATTACTAGTCATTATAAGTCAAATTTATAGCAAGAACTTTAGTTATGCTTGTCTATGATCGAGATATCGTGCTCCAAGTCGTCCATATCCGCGACACGGCTTTCGTAAAGTTTTACCCGCCGGGTGCACCAATAGCAACACACGCTCGATCAACCTCGGAAAAACCAAATCAAAACCCAACGAGGCTTTCACGACTGAACAATCACAGGATTCAGAAATATTTCAGGGGGCCACCCCTTTGAGTAGAACCCGCAACGGAGTAGGCAAGCTCCGAGACGGCCTCAAGGTTGCGCCAATGGTCAGAAGCGATCGGGAACCCGAAGTGTGGCTGGGCTTGTCGATAAGCGTAAACACTCCGCATACCTAAATAAAGACAAAGGTGCTCGCACAATCGTAAATAAAGCGAAACATGGCATAAGTACAGGATCGTAATAAAACCTCAAACTAGTTTGTGGCCCCAAGAAATAAGAATGAATCAAGCTCGTCTTCGGGGGTCCCATATACCTCCCGGATGTGGATAGCGCGCAAAATCAAGGAACAGGTATCAAGTACTCGGGGTCTTACGGGACACAAGTGGGCGTTCGGAAACCAAATATTATCTATCACCCACCGATGCCTCTGCTTATTCAATTTTAGTTGTTAAACAGAAAGTAAAGTGAACAATAAGTAAAACTAGAATCATCTCCAACAACAACATGCAGCAATAAATCAACAACTGTGGCACTTGACGACACGCAACAGCAATATGGCAAGCGACGGCGACGCGCAAGACCAACTAGCTACTAAACAACAGGCAATAGGGTGTGTCCAAGGCAATATAAGGCTGCAGGGTATATATCGGGTACGGAAACTAGAGCATCGCAACACAGATAGCAATAGATCAACAGGAAGGAGTAAATTACTATAAAGTAAGATAGGTAGAAAGGGGGGAGATGCTCGCCTGAAAACATTGTCGAAAGGTTCATCCGAAGATCGGGGCGAAGCTCACATCAACTCATCGGCCTTATCCGCGAAGAAGCAAATCACTAGAAGAAACACCGGATGCGCTATTTAATAAAACGACAGAAGATCGGCATGATGCATGTATGATGGATGACATGGCAAAGGTTCGATGCAATTAGGTCAGATTAAGCGGAACCGGGGTCCCGACGATTAATATATGGTTCAAGTTATTTAGAACCCCCGCAGTTTAAATGTTGTTTAACATGGTAGAAGATATCATCGGGTTCGCTACACATGTTTAAATGAGGCCAATATAAGGCTAGATTTGCCCGCATATGGGCCCCATACTTAATTATTAGGTGAATCGGCATAAGGCCCCCAAACCACAGATATGCATGCGAGATGAATGATTCAATATGCAACAAGTTGTTATGATGTTATAAAAATAGGGTTTCGAGAAGGGGTTCACACATAAGGGTCTCGACGAACTTGGGGTTCCGGGGGTTCAGGGTTCGACGGATCTGGGGTTCGGGGTTCGACGGAGCGTTCTCGGATATCGGGGGTCGTTCTTGTCGCATCCGGGGTCTTCGGGTCACGTTGTCGGTCTTGGCGTTCGGGGCGAAGCACTTGTCGCATCTGGGGTCCTCGGCGTCCGGGGAGCAGAACTTGGTTCGGTGCCGTTCTCGTCATCGCGAAGGTCTTGCTTATGAGGTCTTAGCGATTCCGCTCCCGGATTCCGTGAGGGAGTTCATGGCGTCGGGGTTTTCCGTGATGAAGATCTTGTCGAGGGTTCGGCGCCGAAGATCGTTGGCGAGCTCGGGGTGCTCCAATAGGCCATAGGGTTCACACGCGTTTACCATGACACGCATACACGAGCACACACATACACGAGCACACGCATACACGAGCACACGCATACACGAGCACACACATACACGAGCACACGCATACACGAGCACACGCATACACGAGCACACGTGCAGGCCTGAGGCCACGGTGGCGGCCAGCGTGGAGGGACCGGCCGGACTCGGGCGAGCTTGGCGAGGGTCCTGAGCGAGAGGCGACGGCGGACGGCGGCGCGGACGGGGCCCGGGGCGCGAGGCTGGCGGCCTGGCCGGAGCTGAGGCGAGTCGCAGCTGTCGGGACAGGCGTTCGGCGGTTGGAGGCAGAGGCGGCGGGCGGGCTCCGCACGAGCGGGCGAGGCGGCGGCTGCAGTGGCAGCTGGGCCGCCATGAGAGCAGAGCGGCAGGCAGCGCAGGGCAGGGTCGGACGCGGGCTGCCATGGCTGCGAGGAGGGCCGGAGGATGGCGGAGACGCGGTTGGCGCGGAGGAGCGCCATGGCGCGGGCGGTCTCGCGAGGCGGCCGCTGGAGGCGAGATGCGGGCTCGAGCCGCGGGGCGGCTCGGCCAGAACGGGATAGGTGGGCGGCGATGAGCGGCGGGGCTCGCCGTCGCGAGAGGGAGAGCTTAGCGGCTGAGGGAGAAGGGAGAAGCGGTCATGTGCCGGGCCAGGAGAGGGCGGCGAGGCGGGCGTGAGCCAGGCGCCATGGGCGGGAGCCTGGGAGGAGGTCACCGGGCTGGGAAGAGGGTAGGAGGAGGCTCGGGCTTGGGGAAGGCGTCGGGGTTGGGGAGACGCAGCGTGCGAGGAGGGCAGGAGACAGGTGGGGTCAGCGGTTGGTGGACCGGGACAGTGGAGTGCGTCGTGGGCAGTGGCGCGTGTGTGGGTCGGTTTGGGGGCAGGGTGTGGGCTGAGAGAGGAGAGGAAAAGAGGGAGGGAGAGGGACAAGTGGCGGTTCCTGGTTGGCTGAGGAAAGGAGAAAAGAGGTGGCACGAGCTGATTGGCCCGGGTGATGTGGCTGCTAGGTGTGGGTAGGATTGTGGGTGTGTTTAGGATTAGAAGGGCAGGGGTAGGTGGACCGATTTAGAAAACTGGGGCGGTCGTTCGGGTCGGTTGGCCCGTTCGACTGCTCCGGCCAAAAATAATTTAATATTTTTAATTGATTGCGACGGATTTTGTAAATAGTTTTTGACAACAAATATCCGGTTGCATCCGGGTTTTTGGCGTTTGAATAAGATGGGACGTTTTAGAAAACAACACGGGCTTTGCAGACATAGTTTTGGCAAACAATGCATGATGATGACGATGCAATGCACAAATTCAACGCGATTTTCTAGTAGTGGTTTTGCGGGATGCCACAATTCGACACCACTAACAAGGGATCTCGCCCTCGAGATCCGCCTCATGGTACCGGAAGGAAGGTCGGCGATCTCTGTCTTCTCGCTTTATGTAGATCCTCGCGACACCACTAACGAGGGTTCCTTCTTCATCTGGGTATCGGCGACACCACCAACAAAGGTCGTTGTTCCTGATCGTCGAGAGAGCACTCCGGAAACAAAAGGTCGGAGGTAGAGGTATCACAAATCAAGCCACCCCTAACTTCCGTGGACGGAGTAAATTGCTGGATCCACTGATTCGACATACAAGAGTGAATGATAAGAGCAGTGGTAGGGTAGCTACTCCATCCCACACTCAAACCATTACCCTGCACACGAATAGGCGGATTAAGCAACCTACTCTCGGAATTAGACTGAAGATCTTCTTAGGCGGTATCCGGAACAAAGATATGATGCCAGCAGAAATCGTATGAAAGACACACTGATTAGGTTCCGCGATGGTTCCATTGGCATGAACAACACATGCTCAAGGTATACTCCAATTTCACCAAAGCTCGTCCTTCTCATATGTTTTTCAACGACACTGATATCCGGCAAGAAACACATAGGGATAAGAACAAAAGATTGGAGGAAGGGTACAACAGACAAGTTGCAGATTGATGATCGTAGCACCTCCGTTACAAAAGGAAGAAAGTGAAACCCTAAAGGTACGACGGAAACCCAACCACGAGAAATCCTGGACTCGAAGAGAGAGAAGAGAGCAGATTCAAAACACGTCGAGATAAGAGGAGATCAGCAGAGGGGTAAGGAGTAAAATCAGACCTAATCAGAACTATCCAACCGATTTTCAAAAATAGTTTTGACACTCTACTTCGGCCGTTAGCTAGGTTATCCTACAGGCTGGACTTGTGGGGTATCGCAACTGCTGAGCTCTGATACCACTCTGTAACACCCTCAGAATCGGACCTATGCAAGTTTGGGCAAAATTCACCAAACCCGCATAGAAACGATTCAAAGGTGCCCACCAAGCACTTTCGTGCGGGTGGAAAACGAAGTAATAACATTACACAACAGTCCTCGATGGAACCCACAGAACAGATATATATATAAGCGACTCCATGAGTCAAGAATACAGATGTAATATACAAGATCCAAATCGCCTTGAAAACGGTAGAGCGTCCGACTACGGACAAGAAGCAAAGGGGGCTAAGAGCCACAAGAATAACCAATGTCCATAACCTGCCTGAGCAAGCGGAAGGGTAACCCTGCTAACGACGTCGATCTCAAAACCTGCTTAACAAAAGGGGTGCCGACAAAGGGCAAAGCAGAAAACAAAGAAGGAGCGTCAGTACTGAGGCCAGTACACGGCGAGGCTAGAATTCGGCGGTCCTCGCCTACATAGGTATGGTGGATTGAAGCGGCAGCGGTAGCATGCACTAAACAACCTATAGAGACTCGATACAACTGGCGGTTATCAGAGGGGGTGAGAATGACCTATCCGGAACCAACCTGAAGCTATCACCAAACAAACCCATCCTGGCGTTTCCCCCTCGAGACCAACGAGGAAGTCAACCGAGGAACTCACACGGTTGGCAATTTTACTTATTCAGTTATAGTTGCGGCACTTACTAGTCAGGTATAGATAATCGTCCTGATAAAGTAAACAGTGGGCACTTTTAGTTAACCATTCCGTTATAGTGGCAGTACTTACTAATCAGATACAGATAGCATGAGATAAACCCAAACCCAGCAGTTGTTGGTACTTTTATTCAGCCATTTCGTTGTAGTTGCAATACTTACTAGTCAGGTACAATTGTCGCAAGCGACAACCAACAAGCAATTGTGGGCAGTATTAATTAGCCATTCCGTTATAGTGAAGCTGATTACTAGTCATTATAAGTCAAATTTATAGCAGTAAACTTTAGTTATGCTTGTCTATGATCGAGATACTGTGCTCCAAGTCGTCCATATCCATGGACGGCTTTGAGAAAGTTTTACCCGCGGTGCACCAATAGCAACACGCCGATCAACCTCGGAAAAACCAAATCAAAACCCAACGAGGCTTTCACGGTGAACAATCACGATTGAGAAATATTTCAGGCCACCCTTTGAGTAGAACCATAACGGAGTAGGCAAGCTCAGGGCGCCTCAAGGTTGCGCCAATGGTCATGTGTTGGGAACCCGAAAGTGTGGCTGGGCTTGTCGATACAGCGTAAACACTCGCATACCTAACAAAGATGCAGTGTGCTCCTCGCACAATCGTAAATAAAGCAAAAACATGGCATAAGTACAGATCGTAATAAAACCTCAAACTAGTTTGTGGCCCCAAGAAATAAGAATGAATCAAGCTCTGGTTCAGGGGTCCCATATACCTCCGGATGTGGATAGCGCGAAAATCAAGGAACAGTATCAAGTACTCGGGGTCTTACGGGACACAAGTGGGCGTTCGAAACCAAATATTATCTATCACCCACGATGCCTCTCGCTTATTCAATTTTAGTTGTTAAGCAGTAAAGTGAACAATAAGTAAAACTAGAATCATCTCCAACCACAACATGCAGCAATAAATCAACAACTGTGTCACTTGACGACACGCAACAGCAATATGGCAAGCGACGGCGACGCGCAAGACCAACTAGCTACTAAACAACAGGCAATAGGGTGTCCAAGGCAATATAAGGCTGCAGGTATATATCGGCGAAACTAGAGCATCGCAACACAGCTAGCAATAGATCAACAGGAAGGAGTAAATTACTATAAAGTAAGATAGGTAGAAAGGGGGGAGATGCTCGCCTGAAAACATTGTCGAAAGGTTCATCCGAAGATCGGGGCGAAGCTCACATCAACTCATCGGCCTTATCCGCGAAGAAGCAAATCACTAGAAGAAACACCGGATGCGCTATTTAATAAAACGACAGAAGATCGGCATGATGCATGTATGATGGATGACATGGCAAAGGTTCGATGCAATTAGGTCAGATTAAGCGGAACCGGGGTCCCGACGATTAATATATGGTTCAAGTTATTTAGAACCCCCGCAGTTTAAATGTTGTTTAACATGGTAGAAGATATCATCGGGTTCGCTACACATGTTTAAATGAGGCCAATATAAGGCTAGATTTGCCCGCATATGGGCCCCATACTTAATTATTAGGTGAATCGGCATAAGGCCCCCAAACCACAGATATGCATGCGAGATGAATGATTCAATATGCAACAAGTTGTTATGATGTTATAAAAATAGGGTTTCGAGAAGGGGTTCACACATAAGGGTCTCGACGAACTTGGGGTTCCGGGGGTTCAGGGTTCGACGGATCTGGGGTTCGGGGTTCGACGGAGCGTTCTCGGATATCGGGGGTCGTTCTTGTCGCATCCGGGGTCTTCGGGTCACGTTGTCGGTCTTGGCGTTCGGGGCGAAGCACTTGTCGCATCTGGGGTCCTCGGCGTCCGGGGAGCAGAACTTGGTTCGGTGCCGTTCTCGTCATCGCGAAGGTCTTGCTGCGCGAGGTCTTGGGTTCCAGGCCCGGATTCCGTGAGGGAGTTCATGGCGTCGGGGTTTTCCGTGATGAAGATCTTGTCGAGGTTCGGCGAAGATCGCTGGCGAGCTCGGTGCTCAATAGGCCATAGGGTTCACACGCGTTTATGACACGCATACACGAGCACACACATACACGAGCACACGCGCATACGAGCACACGCATACGAGCACACACATACGAGCTGCACACGAGCATACACGAGCACTGCGTGCGGCGGGCCCACAGGGCCACGGTGGCGGGCAGGCGTGAGGGACCGGCCGGACTCGGCGAAGCTTGGCGAGGGTCCTGGCGGGAGGCGACGCAGCGACGGCGGGCGACGGGCCCGGACGGGCTGAGGTCGGCGACTGGCGGAGCCGGGCGAGGTCGCAGCGGTCGACGCAGGCGTTCCGGCGGTTGGAGGCAGGACGCGGCGGGCTCCGCACGAGCGGGCGAGGCGGCGTCTGCAGTGGCAGCGGGCCGGAGGAGCAGAGCGGTGAGGCAGCGAGCCGAGGTCGGGACTGCTGGGCTGCGAGGAGGGCGGAGGATGGCGAGACGCAGTTGCTGGCGCGAGGAGCGCCTTGGCGCGGCGGTCTCATGGCGGCGCGGGAGGCGCAGGATGCGGCTCGAGCTGGCCGGCGGCCTTCGGCAGAACGGATAGGTGGGCGGCGCGATGGCGGGCGGCTGTCGCAGAGAGGCGCTGGCTGAGGGAGAAGGAAGCGGTGACGGCGGCCGGCCAGAAGCGAGCGGCCATGGGGCTGGGAGCTCTGGGAGGAGGTCACCGGGCTGGGGAAGAGGGTAGGAGGCGCGGCCGGGGCTTGAGGGAAGGCGTCGGGGTTGGGAGACGCGTGCGAGGAGAGGCAGGTGGGGTGGGGCAGGGGTTGGTGGACCGGGACAGTGGGTGCGTCGTGGGCATGGCGCGTGTGGGTCGGTTTGGGGGGCAGGGTGTGGGCCTGAGAGAGGGAGAGGGAAAAGAGAGGGAGGGAGAGGGACAAGTGGCGGTTCCTGGTTGGCTGAGGAAAGGAGAAAAGAGGAGGTGGCACGAGCTGATTGGCCCGGGTGATGTGGCTGCTAGGTGTGGGTAGGATTGTGGGTGTGTTTAGGATTAGAAGGGCAGGGGTAGGTGGACCGATTTAGAAAACTGGGGCGGTCGTTCGGGTCGGTTGGCCCGTTCGACTGCTCCGGCCAAAAATAATTTAATATTTTTAATTGATTGCGACGGATTTTGTAAATAGTTTTTGACAACAAATATCCGGTTGCATCCGGGTTTTTGGCGTTTGAATAAGATGGGACGTTTTAGAAAACAACACGGGCTTTGCAGACATAGTTTTGGCAAACAATGCATGATGATGACGATGCAATGCACAAATTCAACGCGATTTTCTAGTAGTGGTTTTGCGGGATGCCACACATGCCCATAAGGCACCTAATCTTGGAAAGACTAGAAGAGATATCAAAACTTTTCCAAAATCAACACCAGATAAGATAGCCCAGAGTTAGAGCGAAACTGGATAAGAAGAAAACGAATCATACTAGAGTTTTCGCAAATACTTTTCATCTTTAAAATAGTTTTCACAAACACTAGACTCAACATCGACCAATAGCAAGGTTTTCCTACGGTCGGTACTGCTCTGATACCAAAACCTGTGACACCCCCTGGATCAGGGCTAAACAAATCCCAGACCTCCGTCTGACATAATCTTAACCTTGAGCTCGAGGATATCCAGTGAAGAATCGATAACACAGCAGTGACCCTCCGACACAAAATTTATTACAACAAACTCATAACTGAGCAGAGAACCAAATTATTACAAGCAGAGGTCACTGACCACAAACATCAAACAACGGAAGGCAAATTATTATATTAAGTATAGCAAACTTAACAAATGTCCTAAGAGGCCTGAAGCATAACGATGACGTCCCAGCCCATAGATTCCAGGCTGCCGGCCGGGAACCCCAAGCTACCCGTCGATGTAGATGTAGTATGGAACCTGTCTTCAGGGGAGCACTTACTCTGCCAAAAGTGTCAACAAAGCAAGGGTGAGTACAGGGTGTACTCCGCAAGACTTATGGTTGGTGGAGTTGTTTTGCATAAAGCCATCTTTGTTTGTAAATCAAGAGAGAGAAGAAGCTCGTCTAGTTAGAGTATTTTAAAAGGGGATAAGATAGCACTATCTCCAAAGTATTGATCATCATCTTTTGATATCCACCAAATCATCATCAACTACCAACTAGGATCACCCCTCGTACCCATGAGGAAGCATCCTTAAGCACACGTTGATCTGCCAAATTTTACGATGAGGTTATAGTTCTCTATGATCTTAGAATCTCGTCACCAAGCGTTCATAACCGTGAACACGACTTTTCGAAAAGATTTAACCCTGCAGGGGTGTACAACTTTACCCACACGTACCAACCGACTCCTAATGCCAACGTTTTAACCCTCTTCCTTGGAAGGCCGGCAGAGGGTGGTTGGCCACGACCTTTACCTTGCTTTCACCGAGACCATGAGTCACGCAATAAGTATGGTTCCGCCGTAACGGGTCAAATCCCAAAGATGGTAGTTAAAGATGCGAGGTGAGGTTGGTTTACCAGGGGCGCCATCAACCGCAAGCAACCCGGTCCACGCTTCCCTACCTGTATGAATGCACCTCCTTCACCCCCTCTTTCGAAAACATTTTCAATGCGTATGTCGAATGGAACGCCCAAACTATGTGACTCATGGAATCTACTAGGCAAGTTAATCAGGCGAGGGGTTCCCAAGCCCCGTGTGGCTGTACGCTCATCTCGGTTCCAAAGGCAAGAATGCAGTTCCAAGTGTTGGCGAGCATGGGACAAGAAAAACCACATCCCACCGTGGCCTCCCATACAAGCCTTAGCATGTTTAATCTCATATCACTGATCTCATCTCAACACATTCTCCTGTCATACTAGATTCTCTACATCTGATACATTATCTGGATGAACTAGCACTGACAGCTATGCATGGCTAAGCAAGACTCAGATATAAGCTCTAGCAGTGCACACAAGCCAAACCTAGTTATGCTAGGAGCAGTGGATCAGGTAATATAAGATCAAAGGAAGTAATGCAATAGATAGGACACTCTATGTAACAATACAAGATCACAGTAGAATCGTATGCATCATGGCAGAATTGAAATGCTTTCGAAATCATAGGATTATATCATGATGGTGAAGGGAATATGCCCTGAGAGGCAATAATAAAGTGTTTATTATGTGTATTCCAAGTATATGATAGATGTTTATTTTGCATGCTATAATTGTATTAATACGGAAACGTTAATACATGTGTGTTTAATAAACAAACAGAAAGTTCCTAGTTAAGCCTCTCTCATAAACTAGCTCGTTGATTAACAAGATGATCAAGGTTTCCTGATCATGGACATTGGATGTTGTTAATAACGGGATCACAACATTAGTGTAATGATGTGATGAACATTCATCCGAAGTATAGCATTACGATCAAAGTCATTGAGTTTATATTGCTATAACAACTTACGAAGTGATCCTAATCCTTAGACCATGAGATCATGTCAATCACTAACAGGAAGAGTTTCTTGATAACATCAAACGTCACACGTAATGAGGTGATTATAAAGATGGGTTCGAACTAATAAAGTGTTATGTTGAGGCTCATGGATCGAGAGTGGAATTTGTTCATCCCGATGACGGATAGATATACTCTGGGCCCTCTCGGTGATATCACATTGATTAGCTTGCAAGCAAGTGATTTGATCACTAGAATGTTATATCACAGAACGAGAAAAGAGTGCATGTCGATGCGAGATCAAACTAGGTATGGAGATACCGATGATCGAATCTCGGACATGTAATATATCGTGAGACAAAGGGATTAAGATACTAGCGTAAAAGGTTCCGACGATCACAAGAAAGTCATCGTTGAATGTGTGGAGTCAAGATGGGTCTCAGATCCCGCTCGATTATTGATCGAGAGGGTCTCGATCATGTCCGCATTATTCACGAACCGTAGGGTGACACACTTAAGAGACACCGACATCCAATTGGAGCAAAAGTTTCATGCGAAAGAATAAACAAGCGCAAGAATTTATTTCACTAGATCAAAAGCAGTTTTGGTGAAATTGCATAAAGTGGTTATGCATGTGAAATAGAATTCTAGCAAGGGGTTATTGTGAATGTTTGTCATTAAAGTAATTGACAAAATTCTGAATAAAATAAAAGAGTTTTATTTAATGAGAGATTGCATTAAATTTGGTGGAAATTTAATGGGATTTTGAGTGGACTTTTGAGTGGAGGGAATTTGGAGGAGTTTTGTGAGTGGAGTGTCCACCCACATGAAGAGGGAGGGCAAGGGGCAGCCCATGCCACCCCACCTTGGGGTTCCCCCTCCTCCTATAAAGGAGCCCCTCTCTCACTTCTCACTCACACCTCCTCGTGAAGGATCTCTCCCCTCTAGAATTGATCCCCATGGTCTCGGACTAGCGAGATACATGTTCCCGGTGGCTATTCGGCAAGAAAGAGTTGTGCTTCCGCTGCATCGCTGGGCGAGGCGGAGGTTGCTCGGTGCCTCGAGCGTGTGTGCGACACGGATCTGATGCTGATTTGCGGCGCTAGGACTTCCTCTCGATCTTGAGATCGGCAAGAGATCGTCTACATCAACCACGAGTTTGGACTCGTTAAGCTTTGTCGGTCTTCAAGGGTATGTTCTCTACGGATATACATCCGCCCGTTGTTTGTATCTAGTATAAATAGATCTTGGTATATAGTTCACATCGTAGGCAAATTTTTGTTTTCTATGTTGCGAACCCTACAGTGGTATCAGAGCCGGATCTATGCGTAGATACTTTACACGGGTAGTACACATATGAGTATGTGGGCGATGATGATCATGTTGTTGCTCCTTTCTTGTGATTTTGGATATTGGTGGCATAGTGGGATGAAGCGGCCCGGACAAACTTTACATGTCCTCGCACATGAGACCTGTTCCACGCTTGACATGCAACTAGTTTGCATAAGTGGCTAGCGGGTGTCTGTCTCTCCTACTATAGTCAATATCTATTTTGCAAGCGAGTTGTCAACAATTTGATTATCCTCGTTGTGGTTCATGTTCGTAGGTAAGAACGGTTCTATCTCGAAAGCCCTAAGCCACGTAAAACTTGCAATGGATAAATTAGAGGCGTCTAGTTTAGAGTGTTGCTGGTCTAGTGTTATGATATGGTAGTGTTGTAAGTAGAAGTATGAGATGATACTCTTACAACACATAGCGTAAAATCCATAGACTTTGGATTTACACATATAGGTATGATAGTGATCATACCACGATTCACATGATAGAGATCATCTGCGGGAACCATATAATTTCACTAATAAACATATGATGTTTGAGTACATCTTATATTGCTTGTTTAGCGCTTTGTTAAGCATAATAAGATGATCCTCATTTAAATATCAAGATAAGAATGTGTTCTTCCTTTAGTATGCACCGATTATGTTTTCGTCGCTCCAAGACATCACGTGATGATCGGGTGTTCTTGGATCCTCGACCATACTTGGTGTAAAAGCGATTACACACGCAAATACTAAGGTTCTAACTTGGCGAGCCTAGCATGTATGGACATGGCCTCGGAACACGGCGAAAGGTTAAGCATGAGTCATATAGTTGATATGATGCCCATTTGATGCTCGCCTTTGAAGCTATACCGACTCACGTGATGATCGGACTTGGTGTAGTGGATTTGGTTCATGTAATCACCAAAAGGACACGAGGGATGTCGCTTTTGAGTGGGAGTTCATTCATAATATAGATTAGTTGAACTCAATCTATCATACACTTAGTCTAAACTTTACAAATTCTGTTGTAGATGGCACCACCTGCTTTTAATTTCAATGCGTTCATGGAGAAAGAGAAACTAGCAACGAACGGTAGCAACTTTACTGAATGGGCCATGAATTTGAGGATTCTCCTCTCTGCTGCACAAAAGCAATATGTGCTAGAAGCGCCGTTAGGCCCCCCACCTTTTGATGATGCCCCTGACGAGGAGAAGAATGTCTATCAGACTCGTCAGGAGGACCACAACTTAGTTCATTGCGGCATATTGTATGGGCTAGAGCCGGAACTTCGAAAGCGTTTCGAAAACGGCAATGCATTTGATACAATGGGTGAGTTGAAAATGATTTTCGACACACATCTTTCAGAGAGCTACAATGCTTGAGAAAAGTTCTTTAGTGCATGATGGAAGAGCACAGCTCCGTTAGTGAGCATGTACTCAAGATGTCGGATTCTGCCGATAAGCTTGTGTCCTTGGGAATAACGATTCCCATTGACTTAGGCATCCATCGTGTTCTGGTCTACGCCACCTAGCTATAAGAGCTTCGTGATGAACTATAATATGCAAGGCATGAAGAAGTCTCTCCCGAGCTTGCCAATGCTTAAAAGCTGAAGTGGAGATCAAAAGGAACATCAAGTGTTGATGATCAATAGGAACACTGGTTTCAAGAAAGACAAGAAGGAAAGCGGAAGGGAAGTAAGGCGGCAAGCCTGTTGCCGCTGAAAAAACCGAGTTGGACCCAAGTCGATACCGAGTGCTACTATTGTAAGGGGAAGCCTGGGCAAGCGCCCAAGTATCTGGCAGACAAGAAGGTCGGCAAGGCAAACAAAGGTATATATGATATACATGTTATTGATGTGTACTTGACTAGTGCTCGTAGCACACGGGTATTTGATACGGTTGATTGCTAATATTTGTAACTCGAATCGTGAAATGCGAACAGCGACCGCTAGCAAGGTGAGGTCAAGATGCGTGTCGGCAATGGATCAAACGTTGATGTGATCGCCGTCGAACGCTACCTCTCCACTTACCGTCGGGATTAGTCATAAACTTAAATAAATGTTATCCGGTGCTCAGACCGAGCATGAACATTGTATCTGGATCATGTTTGATGCAAAGTGGTTATTCATTTAAATCTGAGAACAATGGTTGTTCCATTTATATGAATGAAATCTTTTATGGTCATGCACCGATGATGAATGGTTTATTTCTGTTAGATCTCGATGATAATGTTACACATATTCATAATGTTGATGCTAAAAGGATTAAACTTAATGATGATATATCCGCATATATGTGGCACTGCCGTCTAGGTCATATTGGCATTAAACGCATGAAGAAGCTCCATTCGGATGGAATTTTAGAATCACTTGATTATGAATCATTTGATACATGTGAGCCATGCCTTATGGGCAAAATGACTAGAACGCCGTTTTCCGGTTCAATGGAACGGGCGACAGATTTATTGGAAATCATACATTCTGATGTATGTGGTCCAATGAGTGTGTCGGCGCGAGGTGGATATCGTTATTTTGTTACTTTCACGGATGATTTGAGTAGATATGGTTATATCTACTTGATGAAACACAAGTCTGAAACCTTTGAAAAGTTCAAGGAATTTCGAATGAAGTGGAAAATCATCGTAATAGAAAGATCAAATTTCTGATGGTCGACCGTGGAGGTGAGTATCTAAGTTACGAGTTTAGCACTCACATGAAAGAGTGTGGAATTGTTTCACAACTCACACCTGCGGAACACCACAAATAAATGGTGTGTCGGAACGTCGAATCGTACTTTATTAGATATGGTTCGATCTATGATGTCTCGACGGACTTGCCGTTGTCATTTTGGGGTTATGCACTAGAAACCGCTGCATTCACTTTAAATCGGGCACCATCTAAATCCGCTGAAAAGACAAGTATGAATTGTGGTTTGGAAACAAACCTAAGTATCATTTCTTAAAGTTTGGGGTTGCGATGTTTATGTGAAGAAACTTCAACCGGATAAACTCGAACCCAAAGCGGAAAATGCGTCTTCATAGGATACCCTAAAGAAACTATTGGGTATTCCTTCTATCACGATCCGAGGGCAAGGTTTTTGTTGTTAAGAATGGATCCTTTCTAGAGAAAGAGTTTCGCGAAGGTGTGAGTAGTCGGAAGGTAGAACTCAAGAGGTTGTGGAACCTTCTCTTCAAAGTATGGCGAGTAGCGCAGCGGAAGTTGTTCCGAGTTGGCTCCACCTGCTGAAGAGGAACTAATGATAATGATCATGAAACTCCGAAAGAGAGTACTACCGAACCTCGCAGGTCAACAGATGGCAGCCCGAGTCAGACGGAAATCTGTCATAAATTTCATGGTTGATGAAAATAATGACCTGCGACGTATGAAGAAGCGATGAGCCCGGATTCCAACAAATGGTTAGAAGCCATGAACCGAGATGGAATCCATGTATGAAAATCAAGTTTGGAACTTGGTGGATTACCTCACGACCGAAAGGCCGTGGAGAACAAATGGATTTTCAAAAGGAAAACTGATCTTGATGGTAATGTGACCATCTATAAAGCTCGACTTGTCGCAAAGGGGTTTCGACAAATTCAAGGAGTTGACTACGATGAGACTTTCTCTCCGTAGCGATGCTAAAGTCGATTAGGATTATGTTAGCAATTCTGCATATTTCGATTATGAAATATGGCGATGGATGTCAAAACCGCTTCTCAATGGTAATATTGAAGAAGAGTTGTATATGATAAAAACAAAGGGTTTTGTCGATCCTAAGGATGCTAATAAGGTGTGCAAGCTTCAGCAATCCATCTATGGATTGAAGCAAGCATCACGAAGTTGGAATCTCCGCTTTGATGAGGTGATCAAAAAGTTTGGATTTTTCCAAACTTATAGAGAAGCTTGTATTTACAAGAAAGTGAGTGGGAGCAATGTGGCATTTATGATATTATATGTGGATGACATATTATTGATCGGAATGATATAGAACTTTTAAACAGTGTTAAAAGTTATCTAAACAAAGAAATTTTCAATGAAGGACCTAGGTGAAGCGTCATACATATTATGCATAAAGATCTATAGAGATAGATCTAGGCGCCTAATAGGGCTATTGCAAAGTACATACCTTGATAAGATTTTAAAGAAGTTTAAAATGGACGGAAGTAAGAAGGGTTCTTACCTATGTTGCAAGGCAAGACATTGAGTAAGACTCAAAGTCCGGCCGGAAGAAAGAGAGAGATAATGGACAAAGTCCCTATGCTTCACCATAGGCTCTATAATGTACGCCATGCTATGTACAAGACCGGATGTGGCACACGCTATTAGTTTGACTAGTAGGTACCAATCGGATCCGTTCGAACATCGGATAGCGGTCAAGAATATCCTTAAGTACTTAAGAAGAACTAAGGATATGTTTCTTGTATACGAGGTGAAGAAGAGCTCGTCGCTAAGTGTTATGTCGACGCTTAGTTGACACCGATCCGGATGACTCTAAGTCTCAATCCGGATACGTATTTCTCATGAATGGCGGAGCGGTTAGTTGGAGGAGCTCCAAACAACCCGTGTAGCGGATCAACAACGGAGGCGAATATGTTGCCGCTTGAAGCGGCTCAGAAGCGCTTTGATGAAGGAGTTCATATCCGAACTAGGAGTTGTGGCAAGCGTTGGACCCAATGGTGATCTATTGTGACAACAATGGTGCCATTGCCAATGCCAAAGAGCCAAGGTCTCACAAGCATTCCAAGCATATTAAGCGCTTTCACTCCATCCGCGAGCATGTCAAGGATGGAGATATAAAGATTTGTAGAAGTACATACGGATCTCAATGTAGCAGATCCGTTGACTAAAACTCTCCCTAGAGCAAAACATGATCAACACGAACTCAATGGGTGTTAGATATATCACTATGTAACTAGATTATTGTCTCTAGTGCAAGTGGGAGATCAAGGAATATGCCCCGAGAGGCAATAATAAAGTGTTTATTATGTGTATTCCAAGTATATGATAGATGTTTATTTTGCATGCTATAATTGTATTAATACGAAACGTTAATACATGTGTGTTTAATAAACAAGCAGAAAGTTCCTAGTTAAGCCTCTCTCATAAACTAGCTCGTTGATTAACAAGATGATCAAGGTTTCGATCATGGACATTGGATGTTGTTAATAACGGATCACAACATTAGTGTAATGATGTGATGAACATTCATCCAAGTATAGCATTACGATCAAAGTCATTGAGTTTATATTGCTATAACAACTTACAGTGATCCTAATCCTTAGACCATGAGATCATGTCAATCACTAACACCTAAGAGTTTCTTGATAACATCAAACGTCACACCCGTAATAGGTGATTATAAAGATGGGTTCAGAACTAATAAAGTGTTATGTTGAGGCTCATGGATCGAGAGTGGAATTTGTTCATCCCGATGACGGATAGATATACTCTGGGCCCTCTCGGTGATATCACATTGATTAGCTTGCAAGCAAGTGATTTGATCACTAGAATGTTATATCACAGAACGAGAAAAGAGTGCATGTCGAATTGAGATCAAACTAGGTATGGAGATACCGATGATCGAATCTCGGACATGTAATATATCGTGAGACAAAGGGATTAAGATACTAGCGTAAAGGTTAACGATCACAAGAAAGTCATCGTTGAATGTGTGGAGTCGATGGGTCTCGGATCCCGCTTCGATTATTGATCCGAGAGGGTCTCGATCATGTCCGCATTATTCACGAACCGTAGGGTGACACACTTAAGAGACACCGACATCCAATTGGAGCAAAAGTTTCATGCCGAAAGAATAAACAAGCGCAGGAATTTATTTCACTAGATACCAAACAGTTTTGGTGAAATTGCATAAAGTGGTTATGCATGTGAAATAGAATTCTAGAAAGGGGTTATTTGTGAATGTTTGTCATTAAAGTAATTGACAAAATTCTGAATAAAATAAAAGAGTTTTATTTAATGAGAGATTGCATTAAATTTGGTGGAAATTTAATGGGATTTTTGAGTGGACTTTGAGTGGAGGGAATTTGGAGGAGTTTTGTGAGTGGAGTGTCCACCCACATGAAGAGGGGAGGGCAAGGGCAGCCCCATGCGCTGCCACCCCTTGGGGTTCCCTCCTCCTATAAAAGGAGCCCTCCTCTCACTTCTCACTCACACCTCCTCGTGAAGGATCTCTCTCCTCTAGAATTTATCCCCATGGTCTCGGACTAGCGAGATACATGTTCCGTGGCTATTCGGCAAGAAAGAGTTGTGCTTCACGCATCGGCTGGAGCGAGGAGGCGGAGGTTGCTCGGTGCCTCGAACGTGTGTGCGAGCAGGATGCTGGCGATTTGCGGCGCTAGGACTTCCTCTCGATCTTGAGATCGGCAAGAGATCGTCTACATCAACCACGAGTTTGGACTCGTTAAGCTTTGTCAGTCTTCAAGGGTATGTTCTCTACGGATATACATCCGCCCGTTGTTTGTATCTAGTATAAATAGATCTTGGTATATAGTTCACATCGTAGGAAAATTTTTGTTTTCTATGTTGCGAACCCTACAGATGGGGCTATGCTTACCTTTGCCTGTTGATAACCAGAAAGCAGATCTTCGAACATCAGGTACTTGACTTGATTATAGTTTGTCAGGTATTGTCCTTCGATCTTCGTCGGTGTTGACCTCGGTCTTTAATCTCGATCTTGATATCTTATTCTACCAAAAAAGAACCAAACACCGGAAAGAGAGGGAAACAATCAACACATGGCATCGATGCGATGCTCAAGCAAGTATTTTGATATGACAAGTTAAATTGTATTGAAAAGTAACCCCTAAGGCATGCTCGACAAATTGAACGGGGTTCCGAGGGATGAAAACCCTAACTCGAGGAAACTCCAAAATAATATGAGAGGGGTTGATTAGTTCTCTAATTAAACTTGTCATTTAAGTTGTTTAATAATGCTTTATTATACCTTAATTAGATAGTTCTCATTTTTCTGAACATTTTGATATATTATACATATTTTTCTGACTTATAATTAATAAGATATTGAATTTACAAGTTTTATTCATTTCATGAAAATATTAAACCAATTTAAATTGATTTAATGCGTCAGGATGACATCACCAGAGGGGGAAGGGTCGTTTTTCACCGAAATAGAAGCTACCCACTGCGACTGACGGGTGGGGCCGAGGCCACGTGGTCAGCCACGCAAGCAAATGGGACCGGGGACTGGGTTGACCGAGCTGCGGGCTGGCGTCACGGTGACGTCTGCCTGACGTCACCCGACGGTGACCATCCCAGGTCAAGCACGGGCCAGCTGGAGCAGCGCGCGCGGGGCTCAGTGAAGCAGTGCGCTGGATGCGCACGGCCGAGGCAAGTCTAACTAGGGCGGCGCCGCTATTTATTGGCAACCGGAGGAGCTCCGGCGACCACTTCTGCGGCGGCGGGCAGCGGAGCACGGCGCGAGCTCGAACCAGGGAGAGAGGGAAGGAGTCAAGAGGTTCTAGAGAACCGCAAGCTCACCGTGGTTGCGTCGGAGGGGTCAGAGAGGCCGGAGAGGGTCGGCAGCGACGTCAATGGCGACGACGGAGCTCGGGAAGGAGCTGTCGATTGCGGCGTCTCGGGCTTCTCCTGCGTGCGCTGTTTGGGGAAAAAGATAGAGGAGGGCGAGGCGAACACGATAGAAAGCTCGGAGAGGCTCGGGGAGGCACAACAGGGCGGTAGTCGGCGGCTAGGGTTTTGTCCTTGTGCAGTGCAGAGAGGGAGAGAGAGCAAGCGAGGAGGGGATAAGGCTAGGGGAGGAGAGAGGGGCGAGCACGGAGGCCTTCTTATCCTCGCAGGATCCTCAGTGGCGGCACAAATCATGGCGCGTCGACGGCGGACGGCGGCAGAGCAGCCACCGAGCTGCTTCTCTCCTTTGCTCGCGAGGAAGAAGAAAAGAGGAGGATGGCGAACCAGATTTGGGTCGGGATGGTTGGGCGAGGATGGGCAATTGGTGGGTCTTGTGGCAGACAAAGGGAAGAGGGAAGAGGTGGGCTCTTTGGCTGCTACCGTTGGCTAGTTTTGCTCTATTTTTCTTCCAGAAACATTTTCCAATTCCTGTTTTCATTTCCTGTTGTAATTTCAAATTCAAATACTGTTTTTGAACATTTCAAAAATACCAGATACTTTGTAAAAGTGTATAAAATATTGAGGGCACCCTTTTTTATTCAGATTGGGCTCCACATAATTTGTACTTTTCAAATATTTCAAAACCATTTGAATGCTTTAAAGAGAGGGGAAAGATTAGGGTTTTAGGGTTTGGCATTATTTTCTTTAATGCAATTTTAAGGCATGATGCACAAAACAAAACCCTAATATATAATTATCTAAAAGTGGGGTGTTACACATTCCGAGCCTCTTCTGCCCATCGGGGGTATTTGTCATCGAGGTTCTTCCATGCCTTACCATCAATTGGATGTCCCATCTTCTTCCGTCTGTGCTCGTCCTCGTATCTTTTCCCCTTCTTGTGCCACGTCATTTGTGTGACAGGCTCCTCGCTCAAGTAAAGCCGTTGGATTCTTTTTATGAATGGGAGATACCAAAGAATCTTTCTAGCGACCTTCGATTTGCTTACCTGACCATCCTTCCCCTTTACCTCTTCATACCTAGAGGCCCCACAAATGGAGCAATACTTGTCACCCGCAAACTGTTTCCAAAACAAAAGGCAACCTTTCGGACAACAATCTATCTTTTCATAATCCATGTTGATCTCCTTCATAAGTTTCTTCGTTTCGTGAAAGGTTTTAGGCAGACAATGCCCTTCGGGCAACATGTTACCACATGTTCTCAGATTAGCTTCAAAGTGAGAACGGGTGGCGGAGTACTGGCACTTGTCGGCTAAACACTAGGAGATGGCATCGAGTTGAGAAATCTTTGCACCCTCGTACATAGGCCTCTTAGTCGCGGCCATCATATCAAGGAAGGCCTTCGCGGTTGGCTCCGGTTCCTCCTGTTCTAGCGGTTCTGGTGGTTCCTCCTGTGAAGGTGGCGAATCCGGCTGGTCGGCATCGATGAGATCATCTAGCATGTTTCTAATCCCATCGTGCTCATTGCCATTGAGCCGATGACGCATCACCTCACCTCTGTCACGTTCGTATCGAGCAAAGTCGACTTGCGTGACATAGTTAGACATGTACCCATATTGCAGAAGGTGTTTATACATGTCATCCTTTCCCTGACGATGACACTTAGTGCAATGAGCGCAGGGACAAACTGCCCGAACCATTGCCTTCGAACCACGCGCTAACTCATTCACTAACAAATGAGTGTTCTGTACCCAATCGTCTGTTTTATTAGTCGCACTAATACGGCCACTGTACATCCACCCATTATCAGCCATCCTCTTCTGCTTTGTTGGGAGCCAAACAACAAATATAACATTTTATATCAAACAGGAGATTAAATGCTTCATATTTTTACGCATTCATCAACCTACATGTCTAATAGGAAAAGATGGTCCTAACCAGCCGCCGGATCCGTAGATTGGGTAAGTTCTCCCCGGTTCTACCCCGATCCGAGAAGAATTTATGCAGCACCTCCCCGCTGCTCTCTCGATACACGTCTCGACAAAAAGCCAAGAGGATGTGCATCCGGAGAACAACGAGGAGGCGCCACCAAAATCCTGTCTCGAATCGAGGTAGAGCCAGGGAGAACCATACCCAACTACGAATCCGTTGATTGCCCGATAAAAGCTATAAACATTACAGCTCAAAATATGCAAGACCACTAATGCATATTAAGTCGCGTAATGCTTACGGTCGAGATGACGCCTAGGTGACGTGACATACTTGGTGATCTAGACACGGAAATAAACCTAGGTACAAAAGAGGCGAGCGGATTGTCACCCTCGAAGCGTGATCAAATAGTCGAAGATGATCCGGGACCCCGCCGTCAAAACACTCCCCATGATCACCCTCCGGTAACTGCAAACAACATACCATATGCAACATCTATTTAGCAAATTTCATCTATTTTACTAAACATGAACTATTGTCTTGCATAGTACAAACTACAAACTACTTCTATATACTAGAAACTACAAACTACTACTACTGCTATTGTCTTGCATAGTAGGTTTTGGATGTTTCAACACAACACCACACCTCTATGCATGTGCTAGGGTCACATGCAAGTTCTTGAGGTATTCCTACGCCCCGGAGTCCGATTTGCGGTGGAACCCTGATCTGTGGGCCTCAGATCGTCTACCCCCCTAGACGTTCCTCTAACAGGGGTAGCCCGGCGTAGCTATGTCTTGTTTTGTGTTTGTTTAGGTCATATGATGATGTAAAACCATGTTGGTTCACAAGGTGCGGCACTATCCTACCCGGTTTCACCTGAACGGGGAGTTTCCCTCTTATACAAGTCTAGAACCTTCGCTTCTAGGTTACAGCGCATGCATGCACCTAGAGACTAGTAGGTTTTGGATGTTTCAACACAACACCACACCTCCATGCATGTGCTAGGGCCACATGCAAGTTTTGAGGTATTCCTACGCCCCGGAGCCCGGTTTGCCGCGGAACCCTAATCTGTGAGCCTCGGATCGTCTACCCCCTACACGTTCCTCTAACAGGGGTAGCCCAGCGTAGCTATCTCTTGTTTTGTGTTTGTTTAGGTCATATGATGATGTAAAACCATGTTGGTTCACAAGGTGCGACACTATCCTACCCGGTTTCACCTGAACAGGGAGTTTCCCCCTTATACAAGTCAGCGGGTAGTTCAATGTATTTTTTCAACTCAGCGGTTCTATGTACTTGAATGCAATGGAATAAATATTTTTATGATCAAACATATGATCCCTCTCCCTCTTGCACTTGCTCTTGTCAATCTGGCACCTGGTTCAGGAACATGGTCTACTGCATCGCATAGCACTGATATCATCTGTTAGTTTTCCAATGGTTGGTGAGGAATGGTGTAAAAATGGGTTGCCGTAGAAAAAGCATTGAATCTTTGGACAACTTCTCCAAAATATGTGATACATAAAATTCACACACATGCGATAATAACACTTACAAACATATGGAAATTTCTCGGGGTGTGAGAAGATTCGCAATGACATTTCATGTGGGCGTGGAGACTGCTATTCAGAGGGTACGAATCCATCCAATTGATAAAAATAGAACATAAATAATTGATCCAAATATAAAATAAGTTTATAAGTAGGGAGAGAAAAATGCAGACGCTACGCCGAGGGTGGCCGTCAGCGTACGTGGTTGGTACGCCGAGGGTGACCGTCAGCGTACTTGGGCTGGACGCTATACCGAGGATGGCCCTCGGTGTACTGGCAGGCACCGTTAGTGCTCCGTCCGCCCTGGACGGTATGTGCCACGCGTCCTACGCCTACCCCGAGGGCCACTGGATGCCGAGGGTGACCGTCGGCGTACAGACGCCTACGCCGACGGCTTGGCTACGCCGAGGGCTGGCCTGGCCCGGTCCTACGCCGACGGCCCGGCCGTCGGCGCATCTAGCCATTCCTGTAGTGCATACTCATACAATGCTTGAAAGGGAGACATCTTGATGGCAGTGTGATAACTGTAATTGTACCACCATTCTTCAGCAGCTAGCCAATCTATTCATTTCTTGGGTTCATAGAATTCCATGCACCTCAAGGATTGCTATAGACATTGGTTTTCTCTTTCTGTTTGCCCATCAGATTCGAGATGGTATGGTGTTGAGAAGTGGAGGTCGATTTTTAGAGCACCAAAGATTTCTTGCCAAAATTTGCTTGCAAAGATCATGTCCCTGTCAGTTATGATTACCATTGGAGGATCGTGCAGCTTCACAATGTTGTCCATGAAAAGTTCCGCAACTTTCTTGAGTGTGTAAGGGTGTGATAGAGGAATCAAGTGAGAATATTTGGTCAATATGTCTACCACTACTAAAATAACATTTTTTTCCTTTGGAAGTTGGCAAACCTTCCACAAAATTCATGCTTATTTCTGACCACTTGGCTTTTGAAATGTTGGGTGGTTCCCCGTTGTGGTTTTATTTATGAAACGGGGAAAGCCCTGTTTCGAGCGAGGAGGTCCGATCTGCTAATATTGTACCGTGCATTCTTTGTATTTAGTGGTGGTCGGGATTTTGGGTGGTACCAGATTCAGTAATATCGTACGACGACCTATCCGTGATGGATGTCTGCCTTAGACTAAGCAAGCTGCTGACTTGTTGAGGAGGTGTATGTGTATATAACGACAGCCGACAACCTACTACTGTAATAAACATGAGAGGTCGGCGGCAGATACATTTGGATGGCGATGCACGTACTAGCGCGCAGGCTGCCGACCACGTTTGCGTGCAGGCCTGCCTCCAAAATAGCCTGCACTACCTGGCCTTGATTCAGATTCAACATCTCCCCGGCCGGTTGCCCATGTAAGTTTGCTGACAGTTTTCGTGTTTGTCATGGTCCAATCGATTTAGCAGAATCTACCTATACTTTGCAGTCAACATTTTGTTCGGCCAGTGCACAGTACATATGCCAACATTGCACGCCAAGGCATCATTGGTACCCTTTCAGTTAAGGAAAAGCGTCCCTTCGATGATGCGCATCGCACTACGGGAATAACTAAATAGGCCGACGGCCTTTTTATACGCCGACGGCAAAATGTCGGGGCCGTCGGCGTAGCTGGACGGGGCATCGGCCTAGTTTTGCCGTCGGCGTAGAATAAATAGGCCGACGGCTGCCGTCGGCGTAAACATGACCGTCGGCGTAGCCCATTGGACTAACGGCAGAGCAACGGCGTCAAGTCTACGCTGGCTTTGGTTTCAGACCTATGCCGACGGCAAAGCCGTCGGCGTAGCTATTTTTCTTTTTTTGCCATATTAATCTTAAAAAAATCATAACTAAATCATTTAAATTCAGAAAATATATCAAAATTTGCAGAAAAATAAGATATATATCTATATAAACTCAAATATTATATATTTTTATTCAAAAAAATACATAAAAAATACAAATACTTTCGTATAACATATTTTTCATTTTCCAAGTGCAAAAAAGAGGTGTTCTATGAAGCAACCACCAAAAGAAAGTTTCAAAATAATAATACCACATTTTTCAAAAATACTAAACCATATTGAATGGACAATTTCCCAACCTAGGAATCTCAAACCTTTCCGTTCACCTCTCGTGAAAAAGACAAATTGTATTAGGATGGGTGACCGGTTGGGAAGTTTGACTAATTGTACAATTTGCTTGAGACTAAGTATACTTAGAATTAAAAATGTCCATGTGAGATTAACAAGTTAAACAATACAAAAATATTAAAAAAATTTGAAAAAAAAAATAAAAAAAATTGAAAAAATCTAGGCCGACTGTAAAGCCGTCGGCGTAGCTATATACGTCGACGGTTTTTCTACGCCGACGGAAGAAGAGGCTACGCCTACGGGGCTGACGCCGACGACCATACGCCGCCGACGGCAGCCGTCGGGCCAGCCTACGCCGACGGGACCCGGCCGTCGGCGTATTCGGTTTCTCCTGTAGTGTCGCCTGTGGTAAAAAAACAGTGCAACGCTGAAGCAAAAACGGGTGCCGATGTCACCACGCACGCACTCACTCACTTACTCACATGTATGAATGATCATTTTGATTTGAGCAGTGCATTTTCACAGTTCACTAATTCAATGGTAAGCTTTGTGCACATCTTATTATTCAACACAATGCAAATGACATACTACTTGCTACCTAGTCTCCTTTGTGGATCTCGAACAGGTCGAGTCTACACGAACGAACCAAAGCTACACACACGCACACTGTTTTAGTTTTTTTTGTTGTTTATTTGCAGGTACACACGCACACCCTGAAGTGAAGTATGGACATAACTGAAAACAATCAAGCATACGGCACATATCGTACTACAGTACATACTACATACGCACGAAACCGCGCTAAACCGCGTGCTCCATCATGGCCCTGAACTCGCGGAACCCGACCCTGCCGCCCTCGTCCTCGGCGTCGCCGTGCCGGGCGGCCGCGGCGGCGACCATGGCCGCGCAGTCCTCGTACCTGGCGCCCTCGGGCATGCCGAGCCGCCGCAGCACGCTCCAGAGCTCCGAGGGGGACACGTACCCGTCCCCGTCCCGGTCGAACACCCCGAACGCCTCCCGCAGCTCCGCCTCCCCTGTCTCCTTGCTCCCCCACGCCACCTCCTCCACCACCCCCATCGCCTCACATCCGCCGCACGAAGACGGCGATGACAGCGGCATGCCGAGGCTCGCGGTGACCGCCGCGGCATCAGAGCACGACAGGCGCACGCCGACGTCGTCGCCATTGCGCGCGGCGCACTGCTCGCAACGCGGCCGTGGGGCGGCGGCGGACACGCTGGTCTTCCCGTCGTCGCGCGCGAGGAGGTCGAGGATGCTCCTGCCCATGAGGATGGCGTTCTTGGCCAGGGGCTGGCAGACATGCGCGATCAGGAGAGATGACACCGACATGACCAGACCGTCGTCGTGGCACACCGCAGCTGCCCACATTGCTTACCAGACAAAGCTGTGTCGTGAACCGGACAGGCGGTTCAGTTAATTAAAACCCTTTGGCAGAACAGATCGTGGCTTTCGGGACTACGTTGTGGTGTTGACGTCCTCCATGGAAGATCGATGTAATATATAGAGGCGGGCAGGCAGCAAACTTGATTGGAGCTGGAGGCAGTGTGCAAAATGGGCTCGCTCAGAAGTTCGCGGCAACTGGACAGGAATATGACAGTGTTTGTAGTCTTCTCTTCCTCGTTGTCGCTATATATCCACCATTAGTATTTAGTGATCGTCTTTGCTGATGAAGACTTGGTGCGCATGGTTCATTCCCTTGACCTGGAGCCATGCATATAGTCCGTGCGCTACAGGCTAGCACGGGCGCGTCGTAGGTCACCGTGGATGTTTCCCAGCAGTTCCGCCGCGGTGATACCGGTGCCCAACGAGACAGCTACATCAAAACAAGAGTCGGGTTTTATTATGAAATTATCTAAGGAGTTTCCTATTGACCCATTGTATCGAGCAATGCATTTCTTATAAGACAATTAACTGTGCCCTTTAAGACCGGTGGCGGTGCATGTTCATGAACGGAAAGCTTAATTAGGGAAGCACTTTGGACTATCCCGAGTGATGGGTTTTTTTAGGGTCGAGAGAAATTCCTGTCGGCGTTGACGGCACCGACATGGTGATGTTTGGGAGCGTCGGCATTTCCTGTGGAGGACGTCGGGTGTACCCCTTCTCTACTCCCCTTCATCTACCATGAGAAATTTTAGGACCAATTCGAGCAGCAGTGTCGTCGTCGTGTTACTTTTTAAAGGTGTTCTTTGATACACAGCAATTCAAAGGCATAGGAGCGCGATAGAAATTCTCCGGATGGTGCAGCATTGCGAGTCATCATTGTTTTTGTCGATCTGGCGTTGTCGGTATTCTTTTCTCTTTTTTTCCTTTTGGCCTTGGTTGTGTTGTCTGTCTAGGCAGTATTCTCATTCATGTACCGGATGGTTGCTATATTAATATAGCTAAACGAAAACCTATTTCGAGAAGGAGAACCAACAATAAAAGACGCAGCATGATAAACACGAAGAAAACATATAGAGTTAAGAAAAATTTCCATAAATGTTATGATCGTTCGCCTCTTTTGATTCATTGGAATAGCACAATGGAAAACTAGAGGAAACTTTCCTTGAGATCTCGCTTTCAAGGCAAAACATAGAGTGCATGCAAAATTCACCTCCGAGTCTTTCTTTGATTCCTATGCTACATCGAAACAAGAGTCGGGTTTTATTATGAAATTATCTAAGGAGTCTCCAATTGACCCATTATATCGAGAAATACATTTCTTACGAGACAATTAACCGTGCTTTCAAGATCGTTGTGGTGCATTTGGTGGACAGCAAGCTTAGGGGAGCGATTTAGACTGTTCGGGTGGTGGTGTCTTGGGGTCTTAAGAAAATCTCTGTCGACGTTGATGGCACTGACGCACGGTGATGTCTATAAGCGCCACCATTCCCTGTGAAGGGCGTCGGGTATACCCCTTTTCCACTCCTCTTCATGTACCGTGAGAAATCATAGGACCAGTTCGTGCAGCAGCAGCATCGTCGCATTACTTCATAAAGGTGTTGCTTGGTACACATGGATTCGGAGGCATAGGAGCATGGTGGAAATTCTCCGGAGGGTGCAACATTGCGAGTCATCATTGTTTTTGTCGATCTCGCGTTGTCGGCATTGTTTTCTCTTCTTCTCTTTTGGCTTTGGTTGTGTTGTCTGTCCAGGCAATATTCTCGTTCATGTACCAGATAGTTGCTATATTAATATAGCAGACGAAAACCTATTTCGAGAAGGAGAACCAACAACAAAAGACGCAGTATGATAAACACGAAGAAAACATATAATAGAGTTAAGAAAAATCTCCATAAATACTACGACAGTTTGCTCTTTTGATTCATTGGAATGGCACAATGGAAAACTAGAGAAAACTTTCCTTGAGATCTCGCTTTCAAGGGCAAAACATAGAGTGCATGAAAATTTCACTCCGAGTCATTATTTGATTCCTACGCAGAAGGAACAAGAAAAGGTTTACACCAGTCACCCTTTCTTGTCCATATCCCTTTTCTATTTCTTTGATCTTTCTATCCTACGGATCAATCGAGGCCCCAAATGGGAATGGCCGACCATGCATGGTTCGCTACAGAGCAGTACATAACAAAATTTCATTTTTATTTACATATAAACTCGGTCAGCATTTACAAGGCGGCGAACTATGAATGGAGTTGTATGCACACAGGCAGAACGAAATTGCATGAACTGGTTGGTAGTTGAGAGACGGGAGGAAACATACGTACGTGTGTCCAATCCAACTCACTTATCGTTGCTAATGCCGGTCACTGGAAAATAATAGTACTACCTCTATCCCAATTTATAAGACTTACGCGTATATCTAGGTCGTCCGCATGAGCAATATAATATAAATTATATAATATAAAATTATATCATTAGAAAATAAAACATTTGAAGTTTTTAATAATATAGTTTTTATCTTATGTACCTTATGGTAAGTTGGTTAATTTGTCAACCTAGAAATACGCGTAAGTCTTATAAACTGAGACGGAGGGAGTACTAAGCTAGAACGGCTGTAATAAAATATAATCAGACGCGGTGAAATTCATACGTGTGCTGCAGAAGAAGTCAGCAATTGCGTGCTTTTAACTTTCCATGGGCCATGGGCGGCGGTTGGAGTTCAGACCGGCTGGCCGGAGATCGATCGGTCTAGCCTGCTGGTTTAATTAATCGTGGCCGGCATTCGATCGATAGGAGTACTACGTACTACTCCCTCCTTCCTTCGCGCCTAATCAGATTTGGGTTTGCAGGGCGCCTAATCACTGTATGTTAGTAGTAGTAGCACATTGGTTATTATTCTAACCCTGAACTCTGGTAAGTCTAGTAGTCTGAATGCTGAACCCTGGGCACGCACTAGCTAGGTAGGAATCGATCCCTTTTCAAGCTGCGTGAGAGGAGGGAGACTCGACGCCACGCCACGGCCGGTCGTCGTCGACAAGATCGACTGGCCTGTGAGTCAAGTCTCTCTCTCTCGCGCGCCTAGTCAAGCTGAGTCGCGTATACAAAATGCATGGAGGACACTGGACAGCACGCAGCGATAGATGTTGAGTACGTTTGAAAACGATTCTAATGATACCAATTTAGTGTCACAAAAATTTCTATCGTCGTTTTATAAAGTTATTTAAAGTTTTTACTAAGTTTGACTTAGAAAAGAGATTAAAAGTATACTTATTTGTGGACAGAGAAAATAGGACGCAAGCATTTCGGTTGACGCCGAGTTCATAAGTTTTCGCCTAAGAAAATAAAGAAACACAAAGAACATAAACGAAAGAGAAACGCAGGACGAGAGTGCGTTGCGATCGATCAGGTTCCTAGCCCGGAATTCGGATCACCTCACCCACTGCACTTCAAGCGCGTGGGGGCAGGTTAACTGTGCTGTGCATAACTGCGTTATCCTGTTCCTCCTGGTTTTACACGGTTGGTCCGTATCCCAAACACGGCCTAATCCAATCGCCACCAACGACCGAGTAGAGATGTTAGTCCTCACGCACCAGCTCGGTGAAGTTTCTGGGAAACCTGCTTGCTTGACTTAAGAGCATCTCCTCGAAGGGAAAGGGTGGCCGGTCGTGTCACAGCAGTAGCTTTAGGAAATCCTATCCAAACTGCCAGAGCTTTAGGGAGGCGATGTTCCAATGATCTATGCCCAATGATCAACATTCATAATCAAAGTTCAACTTAAACAAATTTCATTCAAGTTTATGGATTTTAACATAGTTCAAAACATATTTTATCCTAAATAAACTTAATAAAATCACTATTAGCGGTGGTGGCGATACTAGGGTTTACGCCGCCACGCCCTACTCGTCGTCGCCGCAGTCGAGGTCGATCCACTCTGGCTATGCCAAGGGTATGTCTAGGCCCCCGGTCTGTCCCTGCTGCCGCTACCGCCCGCATCTTTGTCATGGCGGCCCATACTTCGCAGGGGAGAAAACTATAGGAGGAGGGGCAAGGAGGTGTGGAGGGGTTGGTGCACATGTGATGGAGGGACGCTGCCCTTTTTTATGGGAGTTGTGGGAGGCAAAACATATCCACCGGCCCGCCATTACTTTGGCTCGTTGATAGTCAAGCCGTCACGCACCATTGGCTGCAAAGGGAGCCTCGCGTGCCCAATCAAACATGGCGCTCGTTATCGTCACCCCTCCCCCTGTGGCATCCCGCAAAACCACTACTAGAAAATCGCGTTGAATTTGTGCATTGCATCGTCATCATGCATTATTTGTCAAAACTATGTTTGCAAAGCCCGTGTTGTTTTCAAAACGCCCCTCTTTATTCAAACCTCAAAACCGGGTCCCCGGAATATTTTGGTTTGCCCGAAATCGGTCTGCAAAAACTTTGTTTGAAATAAATAAAATATTTAATTTATTTTAGTAGGGGCAGTCGAACGGGCCAACCCGACCAGAACGACCACCCCCGTATACAACCTTTCGGTCCAAACAGTTCCACCCTATAAATCCTAGAGCTACCCAGTTCCCTACCCACACACACCCTCCACCTCACCCGGACCAATCCCCTGCTGCCACATCATCCTTGCCCCAACCCCCAACCAATCAGAGGTCGCCACCTCACTCACCCACCTCTCTCCCACTCTCAGCCCTCCCTCCCTCACAGCACACACGCCCGTCCTCATCCACCCGCGGGACCCACGTCCCTGGCCCACCTAACCCAGCCACGCGCTAACTCACGCACCCCCGCAGACCCACACACACGCCCCACTCCCCGGCCAGGGCCCTGCCTGCCCCCCCACGCTTCTTCTTCAAAGACCCTTCTCTCCCCGTCCCCTACCTCCCAACCGCCTGAGCCTCCGCCTCCTCCCGGCCGCCTAGTCTCTCCGCCCGCTCTCCGCCAGCCACCTCCTCCGCGCCCAACCGCCTCCAGCTTAGCTGCTGGCCTCTCCGCGCGGTCAACCGCCGCCCGCCGTCGCTCCCGCCCGTTCCACCGCTGCCGCCCTGCTCTCCGCCTGCTGCCACAGCCTCCTCGACGCCGCTCCTCCGCTCGCCGCTCACCACAGCTCGTCCGCCTCAGCTCCTCCGCCTCGCCACGCTGCCGGCGACCGCCAGCCAGCCGAGGATCCCGCCAAGTCGCGCCAGTTCTTCGCCGCCGCCGTCCCTGCCACCTGAGCCGAGCCTCGCCGCCAGCCTCGCCCGAGCGCCCGCTGTCGCCGCCACGCCAAGACGCGCCGCGTTCACCGCCCGCAGACGCTGCCCGCACGCCGCTGCCGTGTCCCCTGCCTCCGGCCGCGGAGTTCTTCGCCTCCCGTCAACCTCCGGTCCTCCGCCGCCTAGTTCTTCCTAGCGTCGCGGACCACCTCGCCACCGCATGGGAGCTTCACCTTGGTCTCGGAGGACCGGCCTGCACCGTCTTTGTAGGGCCACGCCAAGACCGCCACATGGGAAACCCCGAGTTCACCTCGACAAGTTCTTCATCGAAAACCCGATGCGGATCTGAATAATCGCCAAGGTCCATCGAACAATGAGGCCGTTCGAGTGGACCCGACAATATCTACCGCCGGAACCCCGAGAACTTCCCCCGGAACGCCAAGTTCGCCGACACGGATGTGACAAGTACTCCCTCACAGACGCCATGACCCGACGCCCCCGAATGCCGAGACCGACGCGATGGCGCGGACCCATCAAGACCCTCGCAACGGCAAGACCGACCCCGCGGAACCCGGCAAGACCTTCGCGATGACGAGAACGGCACCGACCCGGAAGAAGCCGAGGCGCCCCGACACTGACCCAAGTTCTGCCCCCCCGGACATCGAGACCCCGGCGCGACAAGAACTACCCCGATCCGAGACCCCTGTGCGACAAGTGCTTCATCCCGAACATCAAGATATACCCCGGAATCCGAGGACGCTTCCGCCGAACCCCGAACCCCAGATCCGTCGACCCTAGACCCTGGACCCCGAGACCGGCCCCGAGCCCGGAACCCCCAAGATCGCCGAACCCTAAATGTGTGATCCCTTCCCGCCAACCCTATTTTATAAACGAAATATCAACTTGTTGCATACTTAAATTGTCATACTTGCATGCATCTTGTCATGTGGTTTGGGGGCCTTATGCCGATTCACCTAATAATTAAATATGGGGCCCATATGCGGGCAAATCTAGCCTTATATTGGCCTCATTTAAACATGTGTAGCGAACCGGTTTCCTCTGTTGCATTGCTAAACAACATTTAAATTGCGGGGGTTCTAAACAACTTGAACCATTTAATTAATTGTCGGGACCCCGGTTCCGCTTAATTTGACCTAATTGCATCACATCTTTGCCATGTCATTCATCATACATGCATCATGCCGATCTTCTGCCGTTGTATTAAATATTGCATCCGGTGTTTCTTCTAGTGTTTTGGTTCTTCGCGGATAAGGCCGTTGAGTTGATGTGAGCTTCGCCCCGATCTTCGGATGAACCCTTCGACAATGTTTTCAGGCGAGCATCTCCCCTTTCTACATATCTTACTTTTATAGTATTTACTTCCCTCATGTTGATCTATTGCTATACGTGTTATGCGTTGCTCTAGATTTCGTACCCGTGATATCCCTCGACCATATATAGCCTTGGACACATCCTATTACCTGTTGTTTGGTAGATAGTTGGACCAGCGTGTAGTCGCTTGCTCAAGTGTTTTGCTTGTCGTCAAGTACCACCTTTGTTGGAGGAATTGCCGCATGTTGGCGTTGGAGATGATCATGGCTTTAATTATTGTTCACTTTAATTCTGTTTAACAACTAAAATTGAATTAAGCGAGGCATCGGTGGGTGATAGGTAAGATTTGGTTTTCGACCGCCACTTGTGTCCGTGGACCCGAGTTCTTGACACTGTTCCGAGATCGAGCGCGCTAACCACAGGTGGGGAGATATGGGCCCCCCATTGATAATTACCTGATTTCAAAGTATTGTACTGGGGGCCACAACTAGTTTGAGGTTTTATTTACTATCCTGTACTTATGCCATGCTACTTTCTGTATTTAAATTGTGCAGTCTTGCATCGCTTAGGAAGCGGAGTGATTACGCGGTATCGACAGTCCCCGATTGGGGATCTGCTGTCGCTTACAGCCATTGGCGCAACCCTAAGTCCGTCTCGGAGACCGTCCGACTTCGTTGCGGGTGTACTTAGTGGGGTGGCCCCCCAGTGCTTTCTTTGGGTCTGGGAACGTCGTGACTTAGGCCCCGCCGACATACCGATGGGTGTATGTTAACCGATCCGCAAAAGGGTGAAGTGCTGTGGATACTTTGGTGCACCCTGCAGGTTAATCTTTTCGAGAAGCCGTGTCGGTTATGGACGACTTGGAGCATGTTGCGATCATAGACAACTATAACTAAAGTTCTTGTTTTGAATTGACTTGTTTCCGATATGATTAGTAATCGCCCACTACAACGGAATGGCTAAGTAAAAGTACCAACAAGCTTTGGGTTTTGTGGTTATCTCATGCTAATGGAATCGACTAGTAAGTGATGCCACTATAACGGAATGACTAACTAAAAGTGCCCATCGCTTACTTTATCGACGATTATCTAAACTCGACTAGTAATTGCCGCAACGATAATCGAATAAGTAAAGCGCCAACCGTGTTTCCTTGGTTGACTTCCTCGTTTGGTCTCGAGGGGAAACGCCAGATGGGTTTGTTTGATGATAGTCTCGGGTTGGATCCGAATAGGTCTTTCTCACCCTCTCTAATAGCCGCCATTGTATCGAGTCTCTATAGGTTGTTTAGTGCATCTGCTTGCCGCTCGATCCACCATACCTATGTGGCGAGGACCGCCAATTCCAGCCTCGCCGTGTCTTGGCCTCGATCGACGCTCCTTCTTTTTCCTTTGCCCTTTGTCGGCACCCCTTTTGTTTAAGCAGGTTTTGAGAACGACGACGTTAGCAGGGTTACCCTTCCGGCTTGGCCTGGGCAGGGTTATGGACGCCATTGGTTATTCTTCAGGGCTCTTAGCCCCATTTGCATCTTGTCCGTAGTCGGACGCTCTACCATTTTCAAGGTGATTTGGATCTTTGTATATTATATCTGTATTCTTGACTCTTTGAGTCATTTATATATATATCTGCTACGTGGGTCCCATCGAGGATTGTGTAATGTTATTACTTTGCTTTCCACCCGCGAAAGTGCTGGTGGCACCTTGAATCGTTTCTATGCGGGTTTGGCGAGTTTTGCTAAAACTTGCATAGGGCCGATTCGAGGGTGTTACAGTGGTATCGAGCCCGTATTGCGATACCCCACAAGTCCAGCCTGTAGGATAACCTAGCTAACGGCCGCAGTAGAGTGTCAAAACTATTTTTGAAAATCGGTTGGATAGCTCTGATTAGGTCTGATTTTACTCCTTACCCCTCTGCTATTCCCCTCTCAGCTCGACGTGTTTTGAATCTGCTCTCTCCTTCTTCTTCGAGTCCAGGATTTCTCGTGGTTGGGTTCCGTCGTACCTTTAGGGTTTCGCTTCCTCCTTGTCAACGGTGTTCTATCATCCGGTCTTCCTGCTGCCTGAGTGATTTTTGTCTGTGGAACCATTCTTTATTCCTTGTTTGATCCTTCCGGTGTTTTCTGACGCGACGACATCAACCACGCCAGATCCGATGCAGAGACTGCATCACTCCTTTGATCCGAACCTCGCTTGTCGAGATCTTCAGTCTGAATCTTGAGGGTTGGTTGCATAATCTGTTTATTCGTGTACAGGGTAATGCTTTGAGTGCGGGATGGAGTCGCGACCATACCACTACTCTTATCATTTGCTCGGTATATTGGATAGTGGGTCGATGCAATTCTACTCCTTCCATGGAAGTTAGAGGTGGCCGTACTTTTAACTTCGTCCGTTGGTTATCCGGAGTGTTCTCTTGACGAACAGGGACAACGACGTCTTGTTAGTGGTGTCGCGAGGATCTACATGAAGCGCGAAGGTTCAAGACCGCCGACCTTCCTTCCGGTACCATGAGGCGGATCTCGAGGGCGAGATCCCTTGTTAGTGGTGTCGAATTGTGGCATCCCGCAAAACCACTACTAGAAAATCGCGTTGAATTTGTGCATTGCATCGTCATCATGCATTGTTTGCCAAAACTATGTTTGCAAAGCCCGTGTTGTTTTCAAAACGCCCCTCTTTATTCAAACCTCAAAACCGGGTCCCCGGAATATTTTGGTTTGCCCGAAATCGGTCTGCAAAAACTTTGTTTGAAATAAATAAAATATTTAATTTATTTTAGTAGGGGCAGTCGAACGGGCCAACCCGACCCGAACGACCACCCCCGTATACAACCTTTCGGTCCAAACAGTTCCACCCTATAAATCCTAGAGCTACCCAGTACCCTACCCACACACACCCTCCACCTCACCCGGACCAATCCCCTGCTGCCACATCATCCTTGCCCCAACCCCCAACCAATCAGAGGTCGCCACCTCACTCACCCACCTCTCTCCCACTCTCAGCCCTCCTCCTCACACACGCCGTCCTCATCCACCATGGGACCCACGTCCCAGCCCACCTAACCCGACGCGCTAACTCACGCACCCCAGCACACACACGCTACTGGCACGCCACTCCTGCCAGGCCCGTGCCTGCCCCCCAGCGCCTGTTTCTCTTCTTCCAATGACCCTTCTCTCCCCCGTCCCCTACCTCCCAACCGCCCTGAGCCCTGGCCTCCTCCCTAGTCTCTCGCCTCCGGCCACTCCTCTCCTCCCTCCTCCGCCATGACCGCATGCCTCCTCCGTCAGCCGGCCCTGGCGCGTGGGCCTCGTCCCGTTCCACCGCCACTGCCTCGCTCCGCCCCGCCGCCCTCGACGCCGGCTCCCTCCACTGCCGCCTCCAGCTCAGGCTCGTCGCCTCAGCCTCCTCTCGCCTCGCCCGTGCTCCCGCCCATCAGCTGGCCAGCCAGCCGAGGATCCCGCCGCCAAGTCGCGCCGAGTTCTTCGGCCGCCGTCCGCCGCCCCGTCGCCACCTCCAGCCCTCCGCCGCCGAGCTCGCCGAGCGCCCGCTCGTCGCCACGCCAGCACGCGCCCCGCGTTCACCGCCTGCAGACGCCGGCCCCGCACGCCTGCCGCGACCGTGTCCCCCTGCCTCCGGCCGCGGAGTTCTTCGCCGCCTCCCCGTCAACCTCCGGTCCTCCGCCGCCGCCTAGTTCTTCCCCTAGCGTCGCCGGACCACCTCGCCACCGCATGGGAGCTTCACCTTGGTCTCGGAGGACCGGCCTCGCACTGTGGTCAGAGGGCCACGTCCAAGACCGCCACATGGGAAACCCGAGTTCACCTCGACAAGTTCTTCATCGAAAACCCGATGCGGATCCGAATAATCGCCAAGGTCGCATCGGAACAATGAGGCGTTGCGATGGACCCGACAAGATCTACGCCGGAACCGAGAACTTCCCAACGCCAAGTTCGCCGACACGGATGTGACAAGTACTCCCTCACAGACGCCATGACCCGACGCCCCCGAATGCCGAGACCGACGCGATGGCGCGGACCCATCAAGACCCTCGCAACGGCAAGACCGACCCCGGGGAACCCGGCAAGACCTTCGCGATGGCGAATGGCACCGACCGAAGAAGCCGAGGCGCCCGATCGACCCAAGTTACGCCCCGGACATCGAGACCGGCGACAAGAACTACCCCGATCCGAGACCCCTGTGCGACAAGTGCTTCATCCCGAACATCAAGATATACCCCGGAATCCGAGGACGCTTCCGCCGAACCCCGAACCCCAGATCCGTCGACCTAGACCACGGACCCGAGACCCCGAGCCCGGAACCCCAAGATCGCCGAACCCTAAATGTGTGATCCCTTCCCGCCAACCCTATTTTATAAACGAAATATCAACTTGTTGCATACTTAAATTGTCATACTTGCATGCATCTTGTCATGTGGTTTGGGGGCCTTATGCCGATTCACCTAATAATTAAATATGGGGCCCATATGCGGGCAAATCTAGCCTTATATTGGCCTCATTTAAACATGTGTAGCGAACCGGTTTCCTCTGTTGCATTGCTAAACAACATTTAAATTGCGGGGGTTCTAAACAACTTGAACCATTTAATTAATTGTCGGGACCCCGGTTCCGCTTAATTTGACCTAATTGCATCACATCTTTGCCATGTCATTCATCATACATGCATCATGCCGATCTTCTGCCGTTGTATTAAATATTGCATCCGGTGTTTCTTCTAGTGTTTTGGTTCTTCGCGGATAAGGCCGTTGAGTTGATGTGAGCTTCGCCCCGATCTTCGGATGAACCCTTCGACAATGTTTTCAGGCGAGCATCTCCCCTTTCTACCTATCTTACTTTTATAGTATTTACTTCCCTCCTGTTGATCTATTGCTATCTGTGTTGCGTTGCTCTAGATTTCGTACCCGTGATATCCCTCGCAGCCATATATAGCCTTGGACACATCCTATTACCTGTTGTTTGGTAGATAGTTGGACCCACGTGTCGTAGTCGCTTGCTCAAGTGTTTTGCTTGTCGTCAAGTACCACCTTTGTTGGAGGAATTGCCGCATGTTGACGTTGGAGATGATCATGGCTTTAATTATTGTTCACTTTAATTCCTGTTTAACAACTAAAATTGAATTAAGCAGAGGCATCGGTGGGTGATAGGTAAGATTTGGTTTCCGACCGCCCACTTGTGTCCCGTAGGACCCGAGTTCTTGACACCTGTTCCGAGATCGAGCGCTAACCACGGTGGGAGATATGGGCCCCCATTGATAATTACGATTTCAAAGTATTGTCTTGGGGGCCACAACTAGTTTGAGGTTTTATTTACTATCTGTACTTATGCCATGCTACTTTCTCGTATTTAAATTGTGCGAGTCGCACTGCATCTGTTAGGAAGCGGAGTGATTACAGGTATCGGCAGGTCCCGATTGGGGATCTGTCGCTTCTGACCATTGGCGCAACCCTAAGTCCGTCTCGAAGACCGGCCGACTTTGTTGCGGGTGTACTTAGTGGGGTGGCCCCCCGTGCTTGCTTTGGGTCTGGGAACGTCGTGACTTAGGCCCCGCCGACATACCGATGGGTGTATATTAACTGATCTGGCAAAAAGGGTCGAAGTGCCTGTGGATACTTTGGTGCACCCTGCAGGTTAAATCTTTTCGAGAAGCCGTGTCCGCGGTTATGGACGACTTGGAGCATGTGTACGATCATAGACAACTATAACTAAAGTTCTTTGTTTGAATTGACTTGTTTCCGATATGATTAGTAATCAGCTCCACTACAACGGAATGGCTAAGTAAAAGTACCAACAACTGCTGGGTTTTGTGGTTATCTCATGCTAATGGAATCTGACTAGTAAGTGATGCCACTATAACGGAATGACTAACTAAAAGTGTCCACTGCTTACTTTATCAGGACGATTATCTAAACCTGACTAGTAATTGCTGCAACGATAACTGAATAAGTAAAACTGCCAACTGTGTGCGTTTCTTGGTTGACTTCCTCGTTTGGTCTCGAGGGGGAAACGCCAGGATGGGTTTGTTTGATGATAGTCTCAGGTTGGATCCGAATAGGTCTTTCTCACCCCTCTCTGATAGCCGCCAGTTGTATCGAGTCTCTATAGGTTGTTTAGTGCATCTTTGTCGCTGCCGCCATCCACCATACCTATGTGGCGAGGACCGCCGAATTCCAGCCTCGCTGCATCGCCTCGTCGATCGACGCTCCTTCTTTTCCTTTGCCCTTTGTCGGCACCCTTTGTTTAAGCAGGTTTTGAGAACGCCGTTAGCGGGTTACCCTTCCGGCTTGGCCTGGGCAGGTTATGGGCGCCATTGGTTATTCTTCGAGGCTCTTAGCCCCATTTGCATCTTGTCCGTAGTCGGACGCTCTACCATTTTCAAGGTGATTTGGATCTTTGTATATTATATTCGTATTCTTGACTCTTTGAGTCGTTATATATATATCTGCTCATGGGTCCCATCGAGGACTGTGTAATGTTATTACTTTGCTTTCCACCCGCGAAAGTGCTGGTGGCACCTTGAATCGTTTCTATGCGGGTTTGGCGAGTTTTGCTAAAACTTGCATAGGGCCGATCTGAGGGTGTTACACACCCCGCATGGCCCCTGTGTGCCAAGGGCAGCATGTGAAATACTGAACATCTTCATGGGCGGCCCACGATGCCGACACAAGTTCGGGTTGTTGGTGCGGGCCTTTTTAGCCCGACACCCCCAAAGCCCGTTGGGAGCGCGTTGGGGGACGCCGGTGGAGATGCTCCTAGCCGCATCCCCTAAAACAGTGTCTGGGATCAACACATGATCAATCGATTGGGGGCACCAACGCATAGTGCCACGTTGGGGGCACAATGCTACCTAGTTGCGTCCTCCAAACAAAATTACCCAAAATTAAAATTCAATCATATTACAACAACATTTTATAAACCGAACAAAATTTAACTAAAGTTAAACCGAAACCCTAGATCTAAGCATTGTTGTCCCTGCAAGATGGACTGGCCTCGCCGTCATTCTTGGCGCCCCACCCCTTGGCCTCGCACTCGGCATGCTTCTATGCCCACAGCGCCCATTGTGATTCCACCATCCGTTGGTGTGCCTCCTTAGATAGGTTGTGCCCTTATGCACAACGTTGGTCGTTCCTAACCGCCTTTCTGCTCCGCGCATATGACGGTACTTCCTCACCATACATGGGCCTGAACCCATGATTCCTACCCACGATGACCTCTAACGATCAAGGACCTGGAGACCTGCATCTAGAAGCTCTCGACCGACCTAACCTCAACCAACCTGACATGTGGGGATGCAAAATGGCTATGAAGATCCAGAAAACCAGACGTGCATGCAAGTAAGATTGGAGGTCGGAGATTAGGATTACGTGCAAGACAAGATGAAGACCTAACGTGACTAAGAAGGACTCGGCTACCATCTACGCATATAAGTACCCGAAGACATTCACCCCGAAAGGACACACCATAACCACCCAAGTCGCCATTAGCCTTAGTCATAGCTCTAAACTCATCTCTCTCGTCGGATATCATTATAAACCCACAAAGATTATCTTGTAGCCACATTGTACGATCTCTAGATCATCTTATGAATAAACTATGAGATAATCCTCTCATTACACATATCTTCACATTTGAGATCCAAACCTACTGACCTGAGCCGTCCGTCGAACAAATAAATTCTTATGTTCCTTGGAAGTGAGACTATGGAGAGATCGTGAAAACTATCCTTCGTCAGTGGCGGGACACGTTCTGGTGGTGTGGGCATGGGAAACTTGTCCCGGAAAGTGGGTAGGGTAGGCGGAAGGCATGGTGCGTAGCCGACGAAGAGTGGGAGGAAAGGCTTAGTGGTGAGCAAAAGAAGATAGGATTTGCGTCGTTGGCTCGCATTTACGCCACCGCGGAGGCGACGCGGACTAGACGCACATGCTCTCTATGGCGTGTCACGCGCCATTGGGACAATGGGACGTCTCCCAGTGCGGTTGGCGAGAGCCATAAATTAGCCGACCATGTGCAAATGATAGGGGTTGCCCGTGTTGCGCCACATCTCGGCAACTCACGTCTGGCGCACTGGCCCATCTTGCGCCACATCGTCTGCAGCTGGTGTCCGGCGCATCTGCAAGGAGCCATGTAGAGATGGAATGGCCTCGTACCAGACACAGAATTCGGTCATATCGGACGATAATGGTTCTTAAGACACGTGGCTGGGCGCAATTTTCCATCCAATCCAACCGCCCAATAGGCTTGACCCCGAAAATGCTAGACTTACGGACTACTCCCTCCGTTTCAAAATATAAGATGTTTTAGGTTTGTAAAGAAAATAAATCTAGACTTCTTTTAGTGAATAGATTCATCCCAAAGTTGAGTGAACCTATATACTAAAACAAGTCTAGATTCATTTTTTCTTCACAAATCTAAAACATCTTATATTTTGAAACGGAGGGAATACTTTCTACGGACCGTGGCTACGGATGGACGTGGTAGTAGCTAGTTGGTGCATATGGTCCTGTACTCCGTGATTCTAGGGACTGAAATCTTTCTCTGCTCTCCACGTCTGTCCGTAGCTAAAACCGTAGCTATTTGCCCGTATGTATAGCATTACTGGGCTTGACCCCATATTGGAGACGCCGGCTGAACATACTGTTTGCTAGATGCGCCCGCGGAAAGGGACAACGCGACTTGCATTTCCTAGGTCCAGGCTTGACCCCAGGTCTTTCCCAGGACCAGGGGGACTGAGGCGACTAGACGTTTGCATGATTACATCCCGGTGGTTTCCACCAGAAAGTGGCATCTTATTGCAGCACAAGTTGCGCTTTCTGTCTGTTCAGGCTGTCCCTTGCCCCACCCTACCGTCCCAGTCCAGTGTGGATACTTCAGCACAGAAAAAGCTATACTTCATCAGTCCTCAGATAAGTGACTGACTTGAGTTTGTCTAAATTCGTACGTATTTACACATTAAAACGTGTCTAGATGTATTCGAATCTAGACAAATCCAAATCTTAAATCTAGACAAATCCAAATCACTTGTTTTGGGACAGAAGTAGTATTAGTTCAAATTGAATTCAATCATGTGTGCTTGACAGTCCTGCCAAATATCTGGTTCTTGCTCAAACAGCGTCGTACACCCTAGCAAAAAACTCATGCAAAACCACACCTAGCAGCCCTTGTCATTCAGACCCAAAGAAGAAACTAACCCGTTCTTGCTTAAACAGGTGCACCTTTTTCAAATCTCAAGCCCCCCAAAAAAACTGATTCAGAACCGCTAATGGCAAGTTGGTATCAACCGAAGTGCCTTGTCGATGCAAAAAAGATGCCCCAAGTTTTGCTCAAACAGGCGATATTGGTCCAATCTGAAGATGAGAATGCAAATAAATGATCTGCCAGTCGAGTTCTGAACGCAATTCTGCGATACAAAGATCATTATAATGTTTGACAAACTCTCGCAGATAACAAGAAATAGCAGCCATCATTATCATGTTTGACAGAACAGATAACAAGAAATAGCAGCCATCATTTGCAGCTAACAAGAAGAAACAACAGCCATCATTATCATGTTTCACCTGCTCTTGCAGATAATAACAAGAAATGACAGCCAAGGGGGCATAGGTGCAGAAAACCAGTACCAGATATGCTCAGTTCTTAAGATGTGAGATCGAAGATCAGAAAAAGCAAGGCCTGCATATAGGCATGAAAGAACATGATCCAATCGCCCAACCTTGGATCAATATCCTGAATCAACCATGGATTCAACTGCAACATAAGATCCAATCAAAGTGACTTCTCATTGTAAAGCCTTTATCCAAATCTCTCTCAGAAGACTTCTGACAACAATAGCATAGAAAGAAGTGATTTACCATCGCCAAACAGATGCCCCGGACACAGCCATTCAGCAGGAGCAGGTGTCCTCTGGTCCAACTGCCGGGTAATTATCCCGTTCATGTAAACATACTAGAGTACTTTTTATTTCACATAAGTATTACTGCGTCGTACTGTAAACGCGGCAGGCATCAAACAGGTTACAATCCAGGAACGTAGGTTTCAGAGAGAAAGAGAACATAACAGCTTGTTCTTGCAGTGTCGAATTAAACAAATATTTACAGGAAACCACAGGATAAAGACACCCGGCCTCACAGGAATCTCTCCTTTCAGAACTCCTTCGGCATGTTGGAAGCACAGGGGCCAGGGCGACGCTAACTACAATATAGATAATGCAACCACTTAGCACGGTATAGGATAAGCAAGGGAATAATTCTTACCATTGGTCCCATCAGTATGATCTAGCAGGCTAATTACCTTCAGCTTTCGTAAGATGATCACTGGTTTGGGAAGAGCGCATCCAAAGCAGACTGTACATCACTTTCAGTCACATTTTCTAGAAATGTAGGACTCCCAGGCTGGCTGTCTCCATTATGGTCAGTACCTTCTACATCACTGCTACTTGACTCAGCATCATCTCCATCAGCACTCACTGTCCCACCGCCACTGCCTGACTCACATGGGTTCTTCGACTCATCGGTAGGCAACTGAAAGCGACAAACTGGACAAGAACTGTGGAGCTCCAGCCATGGAAAGATGCAATCGGAGTGAAACTTGTGTTGACAAGGCATCTCCTTTGCTTCTGTCCCCATTTCAAACTCCTCAAGACAGACTGTGCAGCCCAATACTTCCTGGATGTTCACAGTTGGCAGTGCTGCTACTGATTCCTTCTTAGCAGGAGGTGTGCCAGAACGATTCAGGTCACTATCTGCCAGACGCTGCAAGAGAAGATCTAGGCCAGGACCAAGAAAGTAGTCTCCAAGTGAAACGCCAGCACTGGTGTTGCTTGAGCGCTCTTGGTTATCATTAGGTCCAAATGTTCCTTGGAGAATAATGGCCTCATTGTTGGAGTTGATCAGTATTAAGCTTTCTGTCCTTTCTGTCCCTCGATCTCTCTCCCTCGCCCTCACCCTTTCTCGCTCCCTGTCTCTTCTAGCCCTCTCCCTCTCCCTTCTTTCTCTCAGGCTCTCCTGGCCTCTGTCCCTGTCCCTGTCCCTGCCAATGTCATCCAAGCCCCTTAAGTCATCACGGAGGGTCTGGAGCAGCCTGACGAGTGATGAGCCCCTCCTCCTGCGCCTCCTAATCAAATCTTCAAGCTCATGGTCCGAATCCTCGTCATCCTCCTCTTCATCCTCATCATCAGTATCCCTCAGTGCCCTGCGGATCCTTTCCTGCCGTCCCTCCTCATCAGAAGAAGAATCCATTATATCCCTGCGTGGCCTTGATCGCCGTGACGAACCACCCATCATCCCAAGCAGCAGCGGGGCCCAGAGTGAGAGGTTCCGCTCAGACCTCACGTTCGTCGACGGCTCAAAGCCCTCGGACTCCATCTCTTCTACAAACCCGCCATCACAGTCCGGGCACTTCTTCTCCGGCTCGACGGGAACGATCACCTCCTCGCAGTTGTGGCACCAGTACCTGGTATCCTGAGCTTCTTCCATCTTGTGACTGCAAACACTTTCCTCCTCCCTCTCCCTATTGTATCTTCCAGTCCTGATCCACGGCCGGATCAATTTATAGCATCCAAACAACTAACTACGCAGTCAAGAAGATGTTCCTTCCTTCAGCAGCACAGCAAAGCTATCCTTGGCACCCTGAAACAACTTTCTCCATGAGCATCTCAAGTAAATTTGCACCAACGCGAGAAGTAACAGATCTAACAAAAAAGGGGCAACCCAGTTCCTAGTAGTGATAAACACACTTCATGATCAAGAAAAGCAGGATGTTTCCCGGAAACTTTCTACACGAGCATCTCCACTAGATTGGCATCAACAACAAAAAGTAAGAGATCTAACAAGTTCCTGCTAACAGGGTAGTGAGGATTCTTCCCGGAAATTTCCAACAAAGCAAGCCTGCCTACCAGGAAGTCGGGCCAAGCAGAGACTACAAGTCAACAGCCAAAGGGTGAAGCCGGGGGGCAGTGCCCTCAGATTCGACTCAATCAAACAAGCAGAAGCCACGCCTACCGACTTCATAAATCCGAACCACCACCCGGATACAGATCCGCGTGAAGAACAAACCTAAGCACGCAAAGACCCCAGGATCTGCGATCGCAGGCTCACCAACAAGTAGACGGCTCTACTGCTCCGCGGAAATGAAAACTACAGACGATCGGACGGACTGACGGAGCAGGAAAATTAAGCACGGGAGGGGGAGCAAGGGCGCAAACCATGTCGTCGGGGTCCGGCTCAGGCCATGATTCCGCGGAGCTGAGCTGAGGTTCCGCCGTCGCGAGCTTTGGGGGGAGAGAGGCGGACGAAGGGGAAAGGAAAAGGGGATAAGTCGTGCACAGGACAAACAACCCGGCGAGGTCGTTGCTTTCCAAGTGAATTATTTGTTACTCGGGGATCGCTTGATAAATAGCGCTACTTATTTACATATTTAGCCCTGCGTTTAAAATATTTGTGTCAGTGGAGGGCCCTCGGGATTCCGAAAAATTAATTAGCCCGCGTTGTACGTGTCCTTTTTTCTTTGAAACCGCGTGGCACAACGATCCACTTGGGCAAGCATCACATTTTCAAACTTAGATTGGATTTTCCCCCAATTTCTAACCTAAACATAGACTCCGTAAACAAAACAACCTTTTTCGATGGCACAAGAATTCGCCTAGCGTAACTTTTTATTATGTAAGGTTTGCGTGGCCATCTTTAGGTCACAGCCTGACTGCTCTTTCTCCTCCTCCTCTACCGCTTCGCCGTCATGCAATTCGTCCCCAGCAGATCCTCCACCTTCAATGCCAAATGTTGCCCCGCCATCGCTTAGTTGGAGTCGGGGAGGCCAAATCAGTCGCTCTGGTGCCTCCCGCGGCAGTGCCATCTCCGAGCAGGAGCGCAAGCATCGCATCACCGCCGACGGTGCCGCAAACCCGCCTTGTTGCGGTACATCCACCACTACCAGCCAGTGTCGGAGGCCTTGCGCCTGCGTGAGGCCGAGGATGCAGAGCACGGGAGCATGGCGCGCCGTTCTGCCTCGTGCGCAATGTCGCCTCGCAGTCGCTTCCTCCGGCGGATGCACAACGATGCAGAGGCGAGAAGCTCACAGGTCGCTGTCGCCAACTCCCTCCGTCGAGCTCTTCGACTCTGACGTGTTGTCGTCGAGCGATGAGTCAAAGGGCAATCACGTTGTGGAGGAGGATTACATCAGCGACAACGAGGCGGAGCCCCGCACGATAGAGATGGTGGACCGCCGCTCCGCACAAGTTGCACAAGCGGCAGAGAAACGCGAGGCAGAAGACCTCCGTTGGGCGTTGGTCACGGTGGAGGGCGTCATGGACGCGGAGCGGCAAAAGGTGGAGCGTTGCACGCAGGAGACCTTTTTAGGTTAGTTTAGGTACCATGGGCAATGTCAGTACCCCCAACACACACAACCCCCCCCCACCCACCCACCACCACCACCCACACACACACACACACACCCCTCAAAACACGACTATCACATCTTTTTTTGGAGCAACCAGCAGGAGCTCTGCCTTTTCATAAAGAAGAAAAGAGTTGGCCGGTTTGGAAGGAAAACCGGCCGAAACCCCATACAGACGTATATACACACGGGTCCGGTTAAAAGGGGAACCGGACCAAAAAGGACCCCAAGCGGCACAGTTTTTCAGAGAAACCGGCAAAAACCACACGGCCACACTACCTAGCTTGACTAGGTCTGGAGCACCGCCAAACAATACCAGCACAACGGCAACAGCGGGCACTACGAAAAGCCTGGTCCACGTCCCCGGAGAAGAAGTCAGAGCCAAAGGAAATGGCTAGGCCTCTCAGGCTTCATGGCGAGAGGCAGGCCGTAGGGAACTCGCCAGCGGTACTCGCACGCCGACAGGGCCTGAAGACATCGACTCAACCGGCATCACCAGCATCCCAAGAAAGGCTCCGCACACTCCAAAAAAATGACGCCTCCAAGGAGGTAACGACGTCCTTGGACGCCGCCGTCATCCAATCCGGCAAGCCAGATTTGGGTTTTCACCCCGGAATGATGGACGGAGGGATGTCAGGGCTCCACGACAACGCCTGAAGGGAATATGCCCGAGAGGCAATAATAAAGTGGTTATTATCGTATTCCTTATTTATGATAAATGTTTATTTTACATGTTATAATTGTATTAATACGGAAACGTTAATACATGTGTGTTTAATAAACAAAAAGGAAGTTCCTAGTTATGCCTCTCTTATAAACTAGCTCGTTGATTAACAAGATGATCATAGGTTTCCTGATCATGGACATTGGATGTTGTTAATAACGAGGTCACAACATTAGTGTAATGGTGTGACGAATATTCATCCAAAGTATAGCATTACGATCAAAGTCATTGAGTTTATATTGCTATAACAACTTACGAAGTGATCCTAATCCTTAGACCATGAGATCATGTCAATCACTAACACCGGAAGAGTTTCTTGATAACATCAAACGTCACACTGTAACAGGGTGATTATAAAGATGGGTTCAGAACTACTAAAGTGTTATGTTGAGGCCCATGGATCGAGAGTGGAATTTGTTCATCCCAATGACGGATAGATATGCTCTGGGCCCTCTCGGTGATATCACATTGATTAGCTTGCAAGCAAGTGATTTGATCACTAGAATGTTATATCACGGAAACGAGAAAAGAGTACATGTCAGTAACGAGATCAAACTAGGTATGGAGATACCGATGATCGAATCTCTGACATGTAATATATCGCGAAACAAAAGGATTAAGATACTAGCGTAAAAGGTTCCGACGATCACAAGAAAGTCATCGTTGAATGTGTGGGAGTCAGTATGGGTCTCCAGATCCCGCTTCTGATTATAGATCCGAGAGGGGTCTCGATCATGTCCGCATTATTCACGAACCGTAGGGTGACACACTTAAGAGACACCGACATCCATTTAGAGCAAAAGTTTCATGCTAAAAAGAATAACAAGCGCAGGAATTTATTTCACTAGATACTGAAACGGGTTTTCGGGTGAAATTGCAGAAAGTGTTTCTGCATGTGAAATGAAATACTGGCAAGGGGTTATATGTGAATGTTTGTCATTAAAGTAATTGACAAAATTCTGAATAAATAGAAGGAGTTTTATTTAATGAGAGTTTGCATTAAATTTGGTGGAAATTTAATGGGAATTTGAGTGGATTTTTGAGTGGAGGGAATTGAAAGGCATTTGAGTGAGTGGAGTGTCCACCCACATGATTGTGGAAGAGGTGGGGGCAGCCCCATGGCTGGGCGCATGGCCCCTTGGGTGCCCCCCTCTCCCTAAAAAAGGGAGCCCCCCTCTCTCTCTCTCACTCACACCTCCTCGTGAAGGATCTCTCTTCCCCTCTAGAATTTATCCTCCATGGTCTCGGACTAGCGAGATACATGTTCCCGGTGGCTATTCGGCAAGAAAGAGTTGTGCTTCCGCTGCATCGCTGGAGCGAGGAGGCGGAGGTTGCTCGGTGCCTCGAACGTATGTGCGAGCACGGATGCGCTGCTGATTTGCGGCGCTAGGACTTCCTCTCGATCTTGAGATCGGCAAGAGATCGTCTATATCAACCACGAGTCGAACTCGTTAAGCTTTCTCGGTCTTCAAGGGTATGTTCTCTACGGATATGCATCCGCCCGTTGTTTGTATCTATTAGATAGATCTTGGTACATAGTTCACATCGTAGGAATTTTTTTGTTTTCTATGCTGCGAACCCAACAGTGGTATCAGAGCCGGATCTATGCGTAGATGCTTTGCACGGGTAGTACACATATGAGTATGTGGGCGATGATGATCATTTTATTGCTTCTTAGTTGTACTTTGGATATTGGTGGCATAGTGGGATGAAGCGGCCCATACAAACTTTACATGTCCTCGCACATGAGACCTGTTCCACGCTTGACATGCAACTAGTATTGCATAAGTGGCTAGCGGGTGTCTGTCTCTCCTACTATAGTCAATATCTAATTTGCAACGAGTTGTTAACAATTTGGTTATTCTCGTTGTGGTTCATGTTCGTAGGTAAGAACGGTTCTATCTTCGAAAGCCCTAAGCCACGTAAAACTTGCAATAGATAAATTAGAGACGTCTAGTTTATATTGTTGCTGGGTTAGTGTTATGATATGGTAATGTTGTAAGTAGAAGTATGAGATAATACTCTTATAACACACATAACGTGTAAGTTCCATAGACCTTGGCCTTACACATAAAGGTATGATAGTGATCATACCACGGTGCACATGATGGAGATCATATGCGGGAACCATATCATTTCACTTACAAACATGTGATGTTTGATTGCATCTTATATTGCTTGTTTGGCGTTTTATTAGAATAATAAGATGATCCCTCATTTAGATATCAAGATAAAAATGTGTTCTTACTTAAGTATGCACCGATAATGTTTCGTCGCTTCAAGACATCACGTGATGATCGGGTGTACTTGAATCCACGAGCATATCTCGGGTGTAAGACAGTTACACACGCGAATACTAAGGTTCTTACTTGGCGAGCCTAGCATGTACAGACATGGCCTCGGAACACGAACCGAAAGGTTAAGCATGAGTCATATGTTTTGATATGATGACCATATGGATGCTCGCCTTTGAAGCTACACCGACTCACGTGATGATCGGACTTGGTGTAGTGGATTTGGTTCATGTAATCACCAAAAAGACACGAGGGGTGTCGTTTTTGAGTGGGAGTTTATTTCTAATTTGGATTAGTAGAACTCAATTTATCATAAATTAAATCAGAGTGACTTTGCATAATTTGTTGTAGTCATTGGCATTCGTTCACCACCTTATGCATAGTTGTAGTTGAGATAATAGAACTATAGAATTCTGGATATATACTTTACGAACTGGTATCGTATTGTGTTGAGTGTCAATCTAAAGTTTAAAGTCCTATTGCAAACTTTCAGCAAACTCTATTTACTCCGTGAAATTTAATAGTTGGTATTAAATCGAGAGTAACAATTCCAGTATTAGTATCTTAAGTATCATGTTTGCCTCCACGATTCTTGATTGTTTTAATATCAAGTTTACCTAGGAACTGAAAGAATTATTTCAGAAACCATCATGTGTGGCAGATATAACGATATCTGAAATAATTTTTTGGTTGCAATATGATAGAGTATAATATATGTTCTTATATTGGATGAGAATTTACGAAGGTTCGAGATGCTAGACATCCTAATCATCCAAAAGGGTTTTATAAAGTAATGTTATACTCACGATTCGCCTTTATAAGCTACAGAGCTTGATCATGAAAGACGTCATGATAAGGATGAATAGAAGACGTATGTAAAGTGTTTACTACACTAAAATACTACTAAAGAATTGATTTTGAAAGAATACCGATCATTTTGATGATGGTGATCTACTTCAAAGTGCAAGTCCAAAGGTATTATTATTTGAATATACACGCTTTGGACTATGTGTCATGTATATGGCGTCACTTTTGATGTTGATAGATTCTTTTAAAAAGGAAATGTTGAAAGAGAATCTATAAAATATATTTGACAGAAAAGAAAAGATTGGAAATATCTAATTTAGGTATATATATGATATACATGTTATGGTTGTATTCTTTGCTTGTTAAACAATGTGGTTCTTGGGTATTGGATACCGAATTGGTTGGTATGAAATTTCATACGGAACAACGCAATTCATGAACCACAATGTCCTAAGTAACTAGCAAGAGAATATGTGATGATTTTCATCGAAAACAAACAAATCGTTGTTTGTATTTCTCGTTGACATCAAAGCTTGACTTCAAGATTTGTTTTAATAATTGTTATTTGAATCAGGTATTATGAGAACAATGGTTGTTCAAATAATTACCGTATTCCATATAAGATAGATGATTTACAAATCTAGTTGGATAAATCACATCCATAAAACCTAATGCTAAATTGTCGCAAGACAAATGATTGAAAGATCACTTACGAAGTGACATCGCCGTTTAAATTATATTGGAAAGAAAACATGAAGAAACTCCATATGCATGGATTTTTGGAGTCTTTGATTTGATCAAGTGACGCTTGTGAGACTTTCCTCGGGATAATTAAAACTTTGTTCAAAGGCCAAAGAAGAACGAACGACTAAATTATTGGAATTTATACATATCGATGTATGTAGTCCATTATGTGTAGTCGTAAGCGATGGTTTCAACTTCATATGCTTTCTCCGGAAATTTGAGTGAATATTCACTTAATGAGAAAGAAGTATGAAATATTTGAAAAACGTTTCAAAGACTTTCAAGATGAAGTGGAAAATCATTGTAACAAGAAAATAAATGGTTTATGATTTTATCATATGGGATTTATTTGAGTTACAAGTGTAACAAGAAAAATAAATGAATTATGATTTTATCATAAAAAAGGGATTTATTTGAGTTACAAGTTTAGCAAAACACCTAGATTTACATCTCCCGAAACACCATAGGAATATGGAGTGTTTGAGATTTGTAATAAAACCTTGTTTGACATGGTTGGATCAAAGGTGTTATTTATAAAACTGCCATAATGTTTTAAAAGATTAAAGCTTTATAGACTTCCGCTTTTACACTGAAAAGAGCTCCATCTTGATCCGTTGAAATGACACCATGGAAGTTATGGTTTGGGGTAAAACCCAAGTTATCATTTCTTAAATTTTGGTATGCTAAACATAAGTAAGATGTTTACAACCGAAGTCGGATGAGCATGTCTTTGTAGGTTATTTCAAATAACAATTGGTTATTCCTCCATAACACTAAGGACAAAAGGGTTTGTCGCTTGAAACATGAAGTTTATTGAAGAAGGAATTTTTCATAAATGTTAAGTGGGAGGACAATAGAACTTTGATAAGGTTAACGAACCTTAGCTAAATGTGCTGAGTTGCGTAGTGCCGGAAATGGTTCCGGAGGCTGCCATAATGCTCATAGCTTATGTGCCTCAAAGGTTGTGGTCACGGAGATCTAAGTTCTTATTGAACCAAGTCGGCCGGATAAACAAATAAATGCTGAGATTTGAGAGTAAATCATTATTGTTTGACAATGATGAACCGACTACATGCAAAGAAGCGATGATGGGCCCTGACTCTGTCAAATGCTTAAAGCCATAAAATCCGTGATAGTTCCATACACGAGAAATCAAGTTTTGAACTTGGAAGACCCTCCGGAAAGGTGTAAAAACCTATCGGTCGTATTTGGATCTATAAAGAAACAGACATGGATGTTTTACATCTATGAAATAGTCGACATGTCGTAAAGTATTTTATGACAATGTTCAAGGAGTTGACTATGACAAGATTTGATCTTTCATAGCGATATTTAGTCTGGACGGATTAAAGTAGCAACCACTACATATAATTTGTTATATGGTAGATGAATAAATAAAATAAAGTTCTTCTAATAGAATGGTTATCTAGGACGTGTACATGACACGATCCAAAGGGTTTTGTTGATTCAAAGGATGCTAAAAAGGGCATGCAAACTTCAATGGTTGAAGTAAGCATCGCGGAGTTGGAATCTTCACCGTGATGAAAAAGAGTTTTCATCAGGAGACGATGAAGATGCTTGTATTTGCAAAAAATTAAGTGGGAGTGCTGAGACATATTTCTAATACATTATATGGAGGACATCTTGTTGATTAGAAATGATGTAATTTTTATTGACAAAGGTTAAGAATTTCATTTTGATGAAATACTTAGGCAAAACCCGAATATTTAGCATGAATATCTATAGTGGATAGACTGTGATGCTAATATGGTTATGTCAAACGTACATATATGAGATATTGAAGGAGTTCAATATAGAAACGACAAGAAGCAGTTCTTGTCGCATGAAAAGAAATTGAATCAAGATTCAAGTGTATCGACACTTGATAAGTGAAACAAGATTCAAGTGCTTTGACACTTGATGAGTGAAATCACGAGAATGTTTTGATCAATCATACCATGATATGTACACTTCCAGATATGTCCTATGCTCTAAGTGTTATGAGCAAATACCAGAATGAATCATAAAATGATCATTGAACGATAGTAAGGATATTCTTATGATATTTTAAAAGAATTAAGAATATATTTATGTAGAAGTGAAAAACAATTACAAATAGTTCATTGTAAAGCGTTACGTTGATACTAATTTTGTCACAAGATACAAATTAACTTTATCTCAATTTAAACTATGGGTGGCACAATGAAATGGAAAGAAAGTTTCCATGATGGATTTGGAAGAGTTCCAAAGTTAAGACATTGTGACGAATACTACAACAAAAGGCTAAATATATGACTGCTATAGTAGCAGCAAAGGAGGGAATTTGTGTCAAGTAGTTTGTTATCAAACTAAGGTGTGGTTCGCAACGGGCTAACACTAAAGATATATTGTACGACAATAGTATAGACATGTTTTAACCCCAAGGATCTAAATGTCTCACCAAAAGACCAAATTTATACAATGCCATCTCATTGGAGAATGAGTGATGCGTGGAGACGCAACGACATATAAATTCACACGGACTTGAAGCGTCAGATCCATAGATTATGTTAACCACTTGCAATTGTCGTATATGGAACACCAGAAAGCCATAGGTGTTCAATACGCAAAGTTTCTAAACTAGATTATTGTCTCTAGTGAAAGTGGGAGACCGAAGGGAATATGCCCGAGAGGCAATAATAAAGTGTTTATTATCGTATTCCTTATTTATGATAAATGTTTATTTTACATGCTATAATTGTATTAATACGGAAACGTTAATACATGTGTGTTTAATAAACAATAAGGAAGTTCCTAATTATGCATCTCTTATAAACTAGATCGTTGATTAACAAGATGATCATAGGTTTCCTGATCATGGATATTGGATGTTGTTAATAACGAGGTCACAACATTAGTGTAATGGTGTGATAAACATTCATCTGAAGTATAGCATTACGATCAAAGTCATTGAGTTTATATTGCTATAACAACTTACGAAGTGATCCTAATCCTTAGACCATGAGATCGTGTCAATCACTAACACCGGAAGAGTTTCTTGATAACATCAAACGTCACACCGTAACAGGATGATTATAAAGATGGGTTCAGAACTACTAAAGTGTTATGTTGAGGCCCATGGATCGAGAGTAGAATATTTTCGTCCCGATGACGGATAGATATGCTCTGGACCCTCTCGGTGATATCACATTGATTAGCTTGCAAGCAAGTGATTTGATCACTAGAATGTTATATCACGGGAACGAGAAAAGAGTACATGTCAGTAACGAGATCAAACTAGGTATGGAGATACCGATGATCGAATCTCGGACATGTAATATATCGCGAAACAAAAGGATTAAGATACTAGCGTAAAAGGTTTCGACGATCACAAGAAAGTCATCGTTGAATGTGTGGGAGTCAGTATGGGTCTCCAGATCCCGCTTCTGATTATTGATCTGAGAGGGGTCTCGATCATGTCCGCATTATTCACGAACCATAGGGTGACACACTTAAGATACACCGGCATCCATTTGGAGCAAAAGTTTCATGTCGAAAAGAATAACAAGCGCAGGAATTTATTTCATTAGATACCGAAACGGGTTTTCGGGTGAAATTGCAGAAAGTGTTTCTACATGTGAAATGAAATACTAGCAAGGGGTTATATGTGAATGTTTGTCATTAAAGTAATTGACAAAATTCTGAATAAATAAAAGGAGTTTTATTTAATGAGAGTTTGCATTAAATTTGGTGGAAATTTAATGGGAATTTGAGTGGGTTTTTGAGTGGAGGAAATTGAAAGGCATTTGAGTGAGTGGAGTGTCCACCCACATGAATGTGGAAGAGGTGGGGGAAGCCCCATGACTGGGCGCATGGCCCCTTGGGTGCCCCCCCTCTCCCTATAAAAGAGCCCCCCTCCCTCTCTCTCACTCACACCTCCTCGTGAAGGATCTCTCTCCCCCTCTAGAATTTATCCCCCATGGTCTCGGACTAGCGAGATACATGTTCCCGATGGCTATTCGGCAAGAAATAGTTGTGCTTCCGCTGCATCGCTGGAGCGAGGAGGCAGAGGTTGCTCGGTGCCTCGAACGTGTGTGCGAGCACGGATGCGCTGCTGATTTGCGGCGCTAGGACTTCCCGAGATCGGCAAGAGATCGTCTACATCAACCACGAGTCGAACTCGTTAAGCTTTGTCGGTCTTCAAGGGTATGTTCTCTACGGATATACATCCGCCCGTTGTTTGTATCTATTAGATAAATTTTGGTACATAGTTCACATCGTAGGAAATTTTTGGTTTTCTATGCTGCGAACCCAACAACGCCCCCAAGAGGGAGAACGGCGCCCTCAAGCGCCACCGTTATCGGCACCGACCAAGTCGGGCTAGACTTTCATCCGAAGACCTCGACCACCACCTCCAATGGACTATCACTAAGACGGACCATGCCGCTCGGCGAGCAAGATCACCGGCGAAAGAGACGATATCCCCTTTTTCATCCATCGGAAGTGTTTTGCCCCCCAAGACGGCTGGGGGCCCCGACGGTAGGAGTTGCTCTCAAGTTGGTTCAAACTAGACAAATATAGCACTATTTTTATGTAGTTTTCTTCTTATTTCTAGTAAATTTGTAGTTGTACTTGATAAATATGAAAGTTGAACCTGCTTGGAACATTTTTTGCTGAATACACTTGCTTTTGTGCCTAAAAGTTTTTTAGAGCTTATATGTCCGACCCGGCTTAACTCAATTCCTGGCTCCGCCACTGCATACACTCACCCATATGAACACACGCACGCACACCCTACCCCTATGAGCACCTCCGAGAGACTGAACCGACGGGTCTTAAGATTGACGAAGTCACCGCAGGCGCCTCGCTATCGACGGGAACGTCGCCTCTCACTGAAATAATATTTCGCCTTTATAAGACACCAAAGCGTTAAACCTGGAGTTTGAACTCTGGTGGGCTGGGGGTACCACTGCCCTACTAACCATCCAACCACGGGTTGGTTCTCAACTGCATATCTAATTTTTCTCATGAACTGAGTGTTCTATGGACTTCGGTTCATTACTCGAATAGCACAGCAAAACAGCTGGACTTAGATCATAGCCATCACATATATTCACCTAAATGACTACAGAGTGGCCTAGAGAACTACTAGTCTAATACCATCTGGTTTTCAATTACCAAATTCAAATGAGTGAACAGTATTTGGTCATAGGCAACCCATTTTTTGGGTGTACCAAAAATGTTGCAGACATACATCACATGATATAGAATCATGAACACATAAATCATTGGCCGTAGGAACCTCAACTTCCAATATTAAGCAGTTCAGTAGGTTTCTTGCAAAAAAAAAGCACCTCGGTAGTTTAAAGTTACCCACGAACAAATGGTAATAATTGTGACGCTACACCAGTATACCCTAGCACACTGCAGAACAGAAACTTTATGAACTCCAAGCAACACAAGGGAAACATCTGAGACCATTCACATCAAACTCTAGCATGTTAGTCCATACTAAGGAAGAAAAGATGGTGCATACAAAAGCATGATAATCAAAGAGAAATTACTACAGGGAACAAATAATTAGTCATGGGTAAACATGGTAACATCTGTAAACTTGAATCGTGACAAGCTTTACCTGCAAAGCCTCTGGGGATGTCGTCATCTCGCGAAGAAATTATGGATTTTGGAACATATCCCTTAACTGGGTGTTGATTCCATCAAGTTACGTGCATTTGGGTTCATGTTAAGCAATTGTGGACAAACAAGCATTACAGAATGAAAAACCAAGGTCATCCCCAAAATCATAAAAGAATTGTGTCTTGAAAAAATACCACAAGTTTTATAGTACCTTTTACTGGTCACATAAGTGGTAAAAGTATGATTTGCACCGATGGCTCAGATCAACTGCCATAGATTAGGCCCAGTAGGCCCAATATTCAGTAAGTTCGAGGCCTTGTAGAAAAATATCAGGAAAAGAAGCGAATTAGTGAACAGTGGAATAGACTGCGCGATCTCCCGGCGCCGCCGACGTGACCTCGACTCCGCCCTTGCCTCCACGCCGTCGGCGCCTTCACTGGCAGCAGCCCTGCCGCGACCTCGGATCAACCGTCGATCGGTTCCACATTGACACGAGGCCATCACCTCGACGCCGCCTCCACCTCGGACGTGGAGATTGCATGGATCTGTTAGTTTGAACAGCCCCAATCTCCAGTCGGAATCGATGACGTGTTTCCCTCCATCCTCCCTTGTCTCTCCCTCTCTCACATAGGTACACCATGGCGCTCGTCGGTGGTATGATTTTCTACCTTCCGTTGTTACTTTGTGTGTATTACGCATGAACACGGGCAGTTTTGATGGTGCTACTTTGCTATGGGTAGCATTAAATCCATGACGCTTCTCTTACATTTTGGTGATTTTAACTGTATAGTCGATAAAATAGAGCAGATAATCTTGCAATTGGATCTCGGATTGTCACAATCATGCTTCTTGATTGGTTAACAAAGAAGAAAATAGAACTCCAATGTGGTTGGCCTAGAAAACCTGTAGTATACATAACTATTCTGAATTGCATAAGATGTTCAGTAAAAGATGTTTGATTGACATCACACGGGTTTCAGAAGCCTCTTAAACTGCATTGTATGTGATTTGTCACTAACTTGTGTTACATAAAAGAAAAGAAACCTCTAAACGTGGTTGGTCTAAAAAAACCTTTGTGTGTTTGCAGACACTTGAATTGCATAAAACGTTAAGTAAATAAACTTGGTGATAGCAGGTTGGTATCAGGTTGTCATTTGTGTCACCTCAAGTAGTTGTTGGTATCAGGTTGTCGAATGATGTGAAATGATATGCATTCAGAATAGTTCTAGCAATCATGCCATCTCTTTACAGCCGGTGACCATAGGGTATTTCCTTAATAGTTGCCAATTGGGTGTATGTTCTTGGAGGATGTGCTCATACTGGTTAATTGTGCATGGAAGAAATGCAAAACTGATTGGCATTGGTTACAATGAATAAAATGTACATGTCCCAAAATAAGTAATGCTTGCTGATTGCAGTGGAGGATGTCCTTGTACTAAAAAAATTCTTTGATGATGGCAGTTTTCATACATGGGGCATGAGGAGCATGATGAGTATCTCCGCGTTGTTAGGAAGACCTTCAGAAATGAGGAGGCATGCCTATTCTATAATGAGTATGCTAAGATCAAAGGGTACAATGCTAGAAAGGAAGAGGTGAAATACTTGACAGACACCAGGATGCGGTTCAGGCGGCTTTATACGTGCTTTAAAGAAGGACACCGTATGTTGCCGAACTTCAAAAGACATGACCCGAAAAGAACCCCAAAGGCTCTTACTCGTAGTGGATGCTTAGCTCGTTTAGAGATCGAGCTGAGTGCGGCTACTGACGAATGGTTTGTGAAGGATTTTGTGGACGACCATAACCATCAACTCGCTAAGGCAGGTGATGTTGCTTACTTGTATTCTCACTGCCGGATGACAGATGGCTGATGTAGTTGGGTATGGGATTGGTGGTCTTCGTACGCACCAGATAATGAATGTTAATTGTTTTACCTTATCCTTGAACATTCTACTCAGTTGGGTTGTTTGTTTTATTTTATTCTCTCCATTGTGTGTTCCAGTGGTATGATTGCCTTCTAATTGGTACATGTTATCTAGATCTGAAACATTTGAACTGGTGACACGAGGATTTTCAATCCTCTGCTCTCGTCCAATAAGAGTTTCCTAGAGTTACTTTATTCAAATTCTCTCCTTTCCAACACAAGGCGGGCAAAAAGAGTAATAGTCTTAGATTTTGCATTTTGATGAGCCTCGTTTTGAGGAATTCATGGAATAATCCATTTTCATGGAAGCTCGGCATGTCTGGAAGCACGAGAGAACGTTCTTTTGCTGATATTATTACCAGTATTCGATACTGGGTTATTCATAGCATTACTATACCTTCCCTATTCATTGCGGGTTGGTTATTTGTCTCACCTCAGGAGCAGAAAGCATACTATGGTGGAAGATCCCATTGAGTTCATTATTGAAGATCTGACCGTCGCTACGAGACTTCAGTTCTAAAATGGAATGTGTCAAGATGATATTACATGGTCCAGTTCGTCCAGCCAGCTATGGTTGTCATGGAACCTCAGATCTTATAGTGTTCTTGTAATACAAACCATATTAACATATAGCACAGGCATATCATTTGAAGCACAAAACCAGACTAGTCAAGGAGAACCTGTCATGTGCATACACTGAAGGGCAGAGAATATTGCACACTTCTATTCAATTATCCTTGAATTAAGGATTTTTTTTACAAAACGGAAACATTACTCGAGTTACATAACACTAACATGAACCAAAAGAGTTTATAGTATTTTCGATATTTGCAATTTTTTTCTTCCAGTCTATTGACTTGTGATGATCCATGAGCTATCTGCTTCTTGTAAACAGACTATTGTCTGAAGCCGTTGTGCAGTACTTGACCAGCTCTTCAGTATACTTGTTGACAAGATCATCATGGATTGATAAACTATAACCTTGCATACAACAAACCAAAGAAAAGTTAATGCAATATAATTTAGCAAAAATGAGTTAACAATAAATATCACCATTGCAAACAGAGTGCACACTTCGGGATCCCACTACATCCTTGCTTGTTTCTTGTTCTATAACTGTTCGGTTGTTGCAACTATGTATCAATTTTCATTAGTCCCAAGAGCCCTGGAGCTCGTTCCGATGGCAGCAATGCTATAGTACTACGCTGTCTACGCATGCATGTGCTGAAGTTAGGCATGTCAGCCTGCAGCTATAGTCTGACCACCGCTCCCCTGGTACCGTGGTTTCAACTAAGGAGCAGGAAGTCAGGTTATGTACAAGCACGTTGACACGGTAGGTGAGGATGGCCTCCCTGCCGATGACGATGAAACCGACGCGCATGAGAAGCACGCTGGAATCTCAAATCAGGGGCGAGGCGACGGGCGTCGTGGGCGAGTAGGACGGCGCTGTTTGGTCCGAGATCGGGGCCAGGGCGGACGGCGCCTAGGCGGAGGAGGACGGCTTCGTCGGATCCAGCATCGGAGGCGAGACGACGGGCATCACGGGAGAGTAGGGCAGTGTCGTCAGGTCCTGCAACGGGGCCAGGACGGAGGACGGCGCGGCGCGGTCGGGTCCTGCATAGGGGCCGAGGTGGAAGGTGTCGCTGGCGTGTAGGTCAGCTCCATGTCTCCTCGATCTTTGCCGGGGGGAGGGCGCGGCGGCAGAGGAGCGCGACGCCGTCGGGTCCTGGATCGTGGCCGAGCTGGAGGGAGCCGTGGGCAAAGAGGGAGGCGCCATGGGCTCCTGGTTCGGGGCCGGGGGCGAGGGCGAGGAAGCCGTGGCGAGGGCGATAGCGAGGAAGCCACTGGCGAGGGCGAGGGCGAGGCGGCGAGGCTATGGAGATGGCCGACGAACGGCAGCGGAAAATCCGTATTCTCGTGAACGAGTTGTTCTAATTTCTTTTTCCAACCGACGGCACATTGCACTGAATTCTTATTGGGTTCTTGGGTCGGGGCCCGTCTACGGCCTGCTCGTGGTACGGTGCGGAGAATTGGCAGAAGTATGAATAGTACTTGTCTTATATTTGCCACAAGTATGAATCGTTGTAGACCATTTGATGAACCAAAATAAAGGGTTATTATTTATTTAGGGTACCACAAAACATCTCAAAAATACTGTACCTGATTCATTGACTGTGGGTCAGACATAATGTTCTGCATCATAGCAGGGTTTTGCAGCATTTGACTCAAATGAGAAGCATCAGGTGGACCACCAAGCAGACTGCTCAAATCTGCTAAACCCGGCCCTCCTAGACCACCGGGAGCACCGATTCCTGCATTCCCACCAAGACCGCCAAGCAGACTGCTCAAATCTAATGAACCCAGCCCACCTAGGGTGTCAGGTGGGATCCCACCTAAATCCCACTTGTAGTTTATTTCTCAAAATCTAGTGTAAATTTACACTAGAATTTGGCAAATAAACTACAAGTGGGATTTATGTGGGATCCCTTTTGACACCCTAAGCCCACCTAGGCCACCTGTTGCAACAGTCCTGGTATTGACTGCATTCCCACGAAGACCGCCAAGCATTCAGATTTACAATGTTGAATCTGCCAAATAAACTAGAGTTGACAGGGCCATAGCTTCAGGAGATTCAAGACCATTAGAAAATCAAATATGATCCTTTGTTTTTCATCCTCTTCGTCTCTATTGCAAAAGTGATATGATAGTTCCACTTAATTGATTTACGTGATTATAAACAATGTACCTATGAGATAGCTTTTGGTTACAATATATCAGTTTGGTTGTGATATATCAGTAGAATTCTGCATTGCCCTATGTAAATGAGTTGTTAAATGTATTATGTGTATGAGCAGGTTGCGTTGTCTGTTTACACTCATAGTGTATCAGTCCAGTATTTCCTACTGGCACAAATTCAGAAAACATGACACGAATTCAGGAAACACAACACTTCCTGTAGAACAAACAAGATCTAGAGTAGGTCATGTAAACAAAACAGTGTACATAGTCCATGCAAAACAAAAGCTGTGATGAAATATGTGACCGCTTATTTAACATCAAATTAGTACTACTTCCTCCGTCCAAGAATAGATGTCTTAGGTTTTTCAAATGTTGAATGAATCTATATACTAAATAGTGTTTACATTCATTCAAATTTTAACAAATTTGAGACATCTATTTTAGGACGGAGGGAGTACAACACATGGAAAGCTACGCCAACAAGACAGCGCGACACCAGCACATACACACACACTCGACTGTTCGAGAGATGCTTTATTCTTGCACTAGATGAGGTGAGCAACCGGAAGAAATGCACTAGATGTAGCAATGTACCGGCAACCCATACAGCCCTCTCATGTACGTACATCCCATGAGTCCCTTGATCAGAGAACGGAGCAAACACACAGACCCCATTGCCGCCAAACACCACTCGATGAAAGCCATAGGGGATCACAGCGAGCACGAAGGAAAATCTTTGCAGTCACAACTAATGGAAGGCTCTAAAGTGCACTGAGGATCATGTGCAGCAATATACACCCCCATGGCCAGGCAGCTCAACCATTGACCTCTCAAGCCAACACACAGAAGAGAGCTATGAACTAAGGCTGAGATCACCTGGGTAAATAACATGCCATCTTCGTCTTCAGATCGACATGATACCCCAAGAGAGCTTGCACTTGGCGGCAACCATCACGAACATGTGTTTCAGTTAAAGACAAGGGTTCATGTGCTCACCTTATCCCAGCTAGTAGCATCCTATGACAAGCAGATTGAGCAAGACATACAGTTATATCCAGTCATTCAAGTGGAAAGTGCTAAACAAGCATCTGAAACATGATACATATATACATAGTGTCCAACTGAAGCAATATGCGTCCTATGAGCACTGAGTGAAACATTGCAGGTAGTCTCTAGGCTCCTCGAAGAGGTATTCACTCATTATTTACTACTAGCGTTTCTTCGTTCACATCAAAAGCTTTCCTTGCTTGCTTGAGCTCTTCATTCATGGAGAGTAGCTCGGTAGCACGGTGCAGTTTACGCATATCCTAATAAAAGAAAAAATAATAATTGCAGATGATAAGTTTTGGAGAATTCAGGTGAGGCAAGCGAACAGGATCATGTATTGCCATGTAGAGTTCAGAAACATACCTTACGGATAAGGTAAAGAAAATCCTCTGTCAAGAGCTTCCCTCGCTTTGAAGCGACATTCTGAGCCTTGTGGACCTGGGGAAAGAAGCAGATTATGGATTCACTCAACTATGTGACCATAAACTATTCTAAAAAAATGATGAACTATTAAACAGACATGAACTTGTAACAAACTTGCATAACTTGCTAACTATGGTGTGCCTCTAGATTCCTTGGTTCAACATGAATGGATCGTGTGCAAGGTAAATGAGTGCACATTTGCATTCAAAATAAGAAAAGGGCCCATCAAGATTTGGGCTGCGCTATATATCTATCAAAGAGTATACAATATGAAGGATTTGGTAAATTAAATCCATGGTATAGTAATGAACCGTGTTAACTTACAATAACAACAACTCAATTCCTATTGAATTCCTATAGTGGTAAATTTATTTGAAATCACATTCACTTATTATGATACAGTCCAAAGTGTGGCTATCAATCAAACAGCCCTAAACATTTAGATAAGTCATATTCCAAATAACGCATGGACAGATGTGTATACATATTCAGATTATTGATCAAGAAATCAGCTACTTAAATTATGTCTGTTTGTATAGGAACTAGCCAAAACTTTCTTAAGTGTACTTGAACTTTAAAATATGAAATAATGGGTCAAGGGTTACACAAATCACAACAACATTGCAACAAAAATAACCTTTCTATCTTTCAATAGCTTGTACTCTCTTAGCAGGCAAAACATAACATACATAGCTGCACAAATGCAAGAATAGCGTACCAGGTCAGTAACATATTCTACAACAATGTCTTCCACAAGTGCAACTGTTTCTGGAAGTGGCTGCAAAATCAACAAAAAAAGATGTCATGCGCATCATAAGTCCAGAACATCTATGCTTTAATTGGGTAAACACATCTCCTTTTACTGCATTATTTTTCGTTTTGAGAACCCTAGCAGGAGCAGTGCTTATTTATTTATTTTTGTTAGAGTGAAAATCAAATTATTATAAGGCACGCCAGGCTGCCCGCACAGTGATGCCGAAAAGAAAATAAAAGAAGCAGTCGATGCTAGCCAGCAAAAAACTTCGGGGTTCTATAGGACCTTCCCAAAACATCGGCATTCCGGTTCGGCTCACCCTGAGCATGAGAGGCCGCCCAATGTCCATTTGCTCATCATGATCGAAAATCCAGCAATTATGTTAATTATGTTCCTTCCCCATTACATAGATTAACACACTGACATTTTGCAAAATTCTTTGTAGGTCTGCATCAACCACTATCCCAATATGCATCGATAGGATTGATCGTTGTCTAATTCAAGGTTCAAAAGATGCTAGCTGTTACTCCCTAGTCCCTCCATTCCTAAATATAAGATGTTTTGGCAAACTAATTGACTTGGCAAAACGTCTAATATTTAGGAATAGAGGAAGTAATTCCTAGTTTTTCCCCTCTGCCTATCTCACCTGAGTGCACGCCTAGGCACGCTTAAGCACACACATAGCACAATTAAGTGCTAGACATTTTGCTGTCGCCTAGCGCCTAGGCACACAATTTTGAACCATGGTCTAATTGCAAAGGAGTATGATGAGCTAATCAACAACCAAACCTTGTTGACTATAGCAGCCTTTTGCAAATATATACCGTTACCAGGTATGACCCGTTTACTTCATCCAAAGATATTTCAACAACTGAATATCGTAAATCCCCAAGGTGCTTGCTATGTAACATCATTCTTGCAAGCTGCCACTTATCGCACATTGCATCCCAGATTTCTTGTGTACTCTACGCTGACTGCATTCAGTTTTACAGAATTCCTAACCAAGAAATTTTGGAACCAAAGAGACAATTAGTGAAGGGTCAACTTACATTTGGATCATCCCCAAACCCATACATCATGTGCTGCACTGCAAGAATACGAAGAGAAATAAAACATAATTATGTAAGTGAACGAGAAAAAAAATCAAAGAACTAGATAACGGAAGAAGGCCGTACGGTCTTTCTGGAAGACGCCGCGCTTGCGCTTAAGGCTCGATGCGGCTGCTGCCTCAGCGTTGTGGTGATGGTGGGAGGAGGAGGACACCTGGCCCGACGCCGCGGCATGCGCCGAGGACTTCGACTTGCCCGTCGCCGGCGTGGCCGGGGAGGAGTGAGCCCCTGCCGCGGCCTGCGACGAGGACTTGGATTTGGCAGCCGCAGGCGTGGCCGGGGATGGCTGATGGACTTGGCCCGAAGCCGCTACCACGGCCTGCGCCGAGGACTTGGACTTGCCCGCCGCTTCCGCGGCCGGGGCTGTATTGTTGCCGCTAGGGTTCTGCATCGCAGTGTCAAGGCGGGCGGAATAGAGAGAGGAGCAGGGGACAGAAGATTTACAGTGCCTCCGCTTCGCACGGGGCTCTCAAACAAATCTGCCCAACGGGCTGGCCCGGGCCCAGGCACGGTACGCCCTAAACGGGTCTAGCCCGGCATGGCCCGTCACGGCCCGTCTATCTCATGGCATGGGGTCTGGTTTTGAGGCTCGGGCATGGCATTGATGCCTGGCAGGCCGGTCCGCGGCACGTGAAGCACATCGGCCTGGTGTTCTTTCTTGCCAGCCCGTCAAACAAACATAAAAAAACGGTCTAGTTTTCTTTATAGCTATTTCTTAAAATAATACATTTTTTAATTCAATTTCATAAATAATATATGAAACGAGAAATTTGCAAATCTAACGGGCCGTCTTCTTTTGAAAAGACGACTACAGCGTTTCTTTAATTCAAAAACCGACCAAAGTGTCGTCTTTATTCAAAAAGGCGATCGACGCTTGACAGCGGGCCCCGCCTGGCCGCGCCGTAGGCCGACAAGGGGAGGGCAACCCACTCTCGTCTTTTGGAAAGACGATGACGCGGTCGTCTTTTGAATGGACGACGGCGCGGTCGTCTTTTGAATGGACGACGCCCCCTCGACTCCCTATATAACGCAGCACCGGCCCGTCGTCCTCCTCCTCTCCTCTCTGGCTGTTCTTCCTCCTTCCCTCTTTCTAGCTGTTTTTGCTCTTATTTCCACTAGGTGTTGCACCGATTTTTAGCCCAGATTTCCATCCAAACTTGGTGTTGTAACATATTAGCAAGCTAGTAGAGTCTCGATCTATTAATGGGATAGCCTGGTGTAGTGATTTGAGTCGTTTTGGTGAAGGGATTTGGTGGTGTTCTTGTAGAGTAATGGCCATGGTAGAGGCTGGTTTTGGGGCTTGAGGAAGCTGCATGGTGGAGGTGCCGATCCGGTGACCGGAGGCTGCTGCACGGCAGGACTTCACATGCTTCAAGGGTAAACCCTAATTTCTTGTTAATTGTAGTCATATATGTATGTTTATAGGTATCCTTTGATGGGGTCTATTAGATGCAAGATATTTCGGTCATAGGATTAGAAGTTTATTTGTAGAGTATTATGTGTCAATGTACGTGTATTTGACTATTTTTGGTTTTTTTTAGATCGAAAGTTATGTCAAATAATATAGTGTTTAGGTTCTTCTATGGTGCTGGTTTCGTTAGAACAAACCAACACGGAGTTGATTTGAGCGAGTTTAATTTTATGGATGAAGTGCTTCAAAATCATGAAACAGTGCCCGTTACTCACTTGAAGGATTGGTTATCTGCTCGTTTAGGGCTCCCTCCGACCCATACTGTCGGTGTGCATGCTTTATGGACTAAGTCAAGGCAAACCCTAATTTTTATTTAAGGCCGATAGAAGCGCAACATAAATGGGTCAAATTTGTGCAAGCTTGCCAGAAAAGAGTAGTTAACCCTAGTGTCTTAGTGATACCTGTAGCGAAAGAGGCTGCGTATGATCATGGCCAGAGTAGTCAGACCGGTCATGCTGAAGGTGGTTATGATCATGGCCAGTGCAGTGAAGCCCAGGACGGTAGCAACTATAAAGGCCAGAGTAGTTAGGGACAAGAGGGTGGCGGTGGTTATGAATCAGATCACAGTAGCTATGCACACACCAGGGGTGATAGTTATGAATCAGAGGACGGTGGTCAAGGTTTAGGGGAAGACATTTTCAGTGGCGAAGTTGATGAGGATGAGATATATGATGGTTTGTTGCAACATCAGATGGAAGCCGAAGACTCAGAAGGCAATAGTAATACGGCTGATGATTATGGCGAGTCTGATCAAGAAGAGATCGCCCAACCTATTCCGGCATCATGGAATAATGACAACACAGCAACAATGAATGTGAACGATGGGCATGATGGCGTGGCAGTATCACGTGAACAACATCTCTCTGGGTGCATTATATCCTAGCAAGAGACATCTGCAGGAAGCAATCGTTGAGTGATCAATGTCCATGCAACGGGTCTTCAAAACGAAGGTGCCATCACAACAATATTTGACATTGGTTTGCGAGGTAGCCGGATGTCCTGCAAGGGTGCATGCTCATGTCCCTAGGTATGAAACAAACTATAAGGTCACCGATGTTGTGATGCACACATGTCAACTTGACAGTGTCCTTCAGGACCATCGTAACCTCATGTCAACCCTCCTGGCTAGCTGTTATACACGAATATAGTGGAGGGCAAAGCCATGGGGGCGAAAGCTATCATCAACAAAGTTTTTGTCAGATTCCGCTACAATATTTCATACGAGAAGGCTTGGAGGACTAAGCAGAGGGCACTGGAGGCAAGGTTTGGTTCGTTTCGAGACGGGTACGACTGTGTTGTTAGAATGCTCCAGACACTGCAGGCTAGGAATCCACACACCTACGTGAACATCCAACACTTTACGTTGCCACGGGAACCTAATTTGAGGGTGCTTCATCGAGTGTTCTTCTCATTTGCTATATGCATAGAAGCTTTCACTCACTGTCGACTAGTCATCTGTGTAGATGGTACATTTCTCACTGGCAAGTACATGGGTCAGATATTAAATGCCATAGGTCAATATGGAAACAATCAAGTTGTTACACTTGCATTTGCTTCCGTGGAGAGCGAGAACACCAAGAGTTGGGTATGGTTTTTCAGGAAGTTGAAGATAGCAATTGTGAGAGATACACCGAATGTATGTGTCCTTCATGATAGGCATCCAGGTATACTAAGCGCGATAAAGAAGCTCACACAACCCACTCCTGATGAAGTAACTCCATGGCTGGACATGCAGAGTCGTTGGTGCATGCGGCATCTAGGGGCCAACTTTTTCTCACAGTTCAGGAACAAGGCCCTTATGAACCTATTCAAGAAGCTTTGCAAGCAGAACCAAGAGTGTAAGTACATCAAGTGTTGTGGCTATCTGGATGACTTCACTAAAAAACATGTGACTCAGAGGAGAGCAGCTAGAGCAGCAGCGGTCGTGGCTCATGCAGCGGCGTTAGCTGCACAGGCAATACCAGGAGCAGCACCATCGGAGGAAGAACCCATTGCCCTTTGTGACTTGCCAGGATTTGACCAACCCGGTACTAGGAGAAGGCCTGGAAGAAGGATTAAAAAAATTCAGGAATGGATACAACACGAGCCTATATAGAGGTGGTATCTGCTGCATGACACTCATGGTGCTAGATTTGGCGTCATGACTACAAATTTGGCTGAAACTTACAACTTCGTCTTGATAGGAAGCAGGGCTCTGCCATTAACATCCATTGTGGAGTGTATTTTCACCGGAACACTGAAGTACTTCAGAGACAGACTCCAGATAGCTCAGATGCATATCATGAACAACCCAAACACGAGGTATTGTTCAAAGATCATGCATTACATGGATGCCAAGATGGAGAAGGCTCGGTCCATGCATGTCGTCGCCATCGGTAATCAGGAAAGAAGGTTTCTAGGTATGCCTCCCTTCCAACCGGATCGGAACTGGAGAAGAGGTAAAGACACATGAGGTGAGGATAGGCAACAAAGACTGGCCAACGTGTGAGTGCACGTGCAATAAACCCAAGACGTTGCATCTGCCTTGCTTGCATGTACTAGCTGCATGCGGGCTGATGGGTATGGATGCGATCTTGTTTGTGTCTCCTTATTTCCTTAAGGAGGTGGTGGTCAATACGTGGACAGGCGAGATGATGGGATATAGGGCATGGGGAAATTTCAACAAAGTAAATCTAGGTGAAAGGGTTTACATCCCAAATCCTGAACTAATGCGGACAGGAAGCTACGGCGTATCTACGTGACCATCACGTGCACCAGCGTCTCGAACATCGTTCAACACCGAGCAGCACAGCGCCCACCGCGTCACTCGATGGAGGAGAGCGCTCCATGTCGCTCCACGCAGCAGTGTCCACCGCGTCGATCCATGGAGGAGCATGCCTAGTGTCCACCCATGCAACAACCACCTTCTACAGACCAGGCTAGAGGCTCGGGGTGGCACGAGGAGAAGATTCCTCCTCCACTCCGCCATGGGCCTCGCCCACGACTCCCACAACAGGCGCCGCCGAGAGCACCACCTCCAGACCAGACTGGAGGCTCGGGGTGGCAGCAATCACAGTTTACTTTCGACCCATGGCAGCAATCGCAGTTTACTTTCAACCAGTGGCAGCAGAACCAGATTACTTTCGACCAGTGGCAGCAGCAGCAGCACATCCCCTACATGGACTTAGCTTATCGACCACAATCTCATCCTCAAGATAAGCTTGTCCCTTCCTACTATTGTTAGATACAACATGAAATCATTGTGTACTTAATTTCTTGTATACGGGCAGGAGACTACGGTTCATGGGACACTTATGATGACGAGGATCAGCAAACCCAACATGAGCAGGTAGACTGGTTTGGCCAATATCAGCTAGGTACTCCACCACCTCTCCCCGCACAGGATACCTAGGATCAAGGTGAAGGGGCAACTGCACCTCGTCGTGATGTGATGCCACCCCACAGATATGGATGGAGTACACCGAGGCCTCCGCCACCTCGCTGTCGACACCAGTGGTACCAATCTATGTATCAGACATTTATCTACCTATGTATGAGACATATATCTACCTATGTATAAGACACCTTTCTATTATTTCATGATTTTATTCGACAAACACTTCAACATAGCTTGCAACATAGTTCAACATAACTTGCGTTACATAAATAAGAGTCATCTCTATCCCTAGCATGATGCCTTTCCTTTTCCCTTTGACGATGCCTCGCACTTTCCCTTCGATGATCCCTCGCCCTTCCTCTTCTTGTCATTGCTCTTCTTGGCATGTGATACGTCAGAAACATATCTATAATTTTTGATGATCCATGCTTGTTTAGTATCTACTTTGCTTTGCTTTGTCTACACTTTGAGGTGTTTTTATATATTTTGTGGAGCTAACCTATAAACAAGTTGCCACAGTGTCAGTTGCATGTTTTCTTCTATTTTTGGTTCGAGAAAGGCAGAAAATCAATATTCTCAGAATTGGACGGAACAAAAGCCAAAGTCAATATTTTACCGTGGGCGACACAAAGTCTAGAGGGGAGACAGAGAGGCGCCATAGGGCGGCCAAACCCCCTAGGAGCGGGTGGGCCCACCCCACGCTTGGGTAGGGTGTGGCCCCCCTCGGGGCCCTCCTGCCTCGCCTATAAGAAGCCCTTGATGCAGAAATCCTAGACACCCGATCAAAACTCCACGAAACCTGCCGTAGCCGCCACCATCGTCCCTATATTGGGGGGATCTGAAGTTCTTCCGGGCACCCTACCGGAGTGGAGATCGTCCTGGAGGCCTTCTTCTCTGGTATGAAGCGTGAGTAGTTCCACCTTGGACTACGGGTCCATGTAGTTGCTAGATGGTTGTGTCTCCTCCTTGTGCTTTCATGTGTAGATCTTGTGAGCTCCGTTCATGATCAAAATCAAATCTATTTGTAACCATGCATGTTGTGTTTGCAGGGATCCGATGGATATTGAGATTACTATGTCAGATTGATTAATGGTTTTGTCTATTTGATACTATCATGTCCATGTTGTTTGTGATCTTGCATGCTCTCCGTTGTTAGTAGCTATCTTGGCCAAATAGTCGCTAGTGACTCCAAGAGGGGGTATTTATGCTCGATAGTGGGTTCATGCCTCTAGTTTTCAAGGGAAGTGACAGAAATCTCTTCGGTTGTAGATGTGTTGTTGCCACTAGAGAGAAAACAACGGTCTCTTGTTCATGGAACAAGTGGATTGTTTTGCTTGCAACTTAATACTGGAAGGGGTTCAGATGATAACCTGAAGGTGGACTTCTAGTCATAGATACAGTTGGATGGCGGTCTATGTATATTGTTGTATTTCCCAATCGAATCTCATAGGATATATTTGTCTAGTATTGCATTGCTATTACTTACTCAGTTTCTGTCAATTGCCCTGCTGTAATTTGTTTACCCTTCATGCCGTGTTGTTTATCTAAGGAGAGCATCTCTAGTGAACTATGGACCCCGGTCCAATCTTTACCATTGATACATCTTCCACTGTTACCTATTTACTTGCTGCAAACCATTACCTTCCACACCATACAATTAATCCTTTGTTACAATAACCGGTGAGATTGATAACCTCACTGTTAGTTGGGGCAAAATCTTGAGTTTGTGTTGTGCAGATTTCCACGTTGCTTGCAACACCTGTGTGACGTTTCCTCCCTCCTACTAGTTCGATAACCTCGGTTTATTACTGAGGGGAGACTTGCTGATGTGATGTTTCACACCTTGCTCTTGGGGTTTCCAACAGGCTCCACATCAACTTAGCCATCAGCCTGCGCTTTCTTCTTCTCCTGCCTCTTGTCCCACTCAGCTCTCGCCTTACTTCCAACGGATGGCGAAATGAATATATCATCCTCATCTTTGCTCTCTTCTATCCAGGCCCAAGGTTACTTGGCCTTCCGCAGCATGTTAGCTTCACTCTTGAAGTCTAGTGTGTCCCACGTAGCCTGGATCCTGAGAAGCTCCTGTCGTACCTGATTTAGGGTCCTTAGTTCCCACCCTATCTGATGAACTGCCTTACCAAGCTGAACGAGAGCATCATCACAAACGAGTAGGTCCTCCCATTGGGTTGGTTTATTGTCTATCTTAACATTTCTGGCTAAATGGTATAGGTCAATGGACATCTATGGCCAGGGAAACCCGTCCATCATAGTGGAAAGCTTGCTAGCCCTGTACTTTGACTTTGAACGGGGCACACTCATGATGGAGAGGAGAAGGAAATGAGAGAGTAAGAGGAGGAACAAATGAACTAGGTGAAGAGATAACATTTCGTTGCCTAGATTTATAGAAACACCGAGAGGAATAGGCGGGAAAGAACGACGGGAAATGGTGGCGGGAAAAACGGCGGTAAGCAATGGCGGGAAAAAACGACGCGAAGAGATGGGGAAGAAAACGGCGCGAAACAATGGTCCGAACCTAAAATGAATTTGCACGTGCTAAACAACACGTACCGTGCATGATCAATGCCCGCGTCTTTATTTCGAAAAACATCGACGCCCGTCGTCTTCTGGAAACACGACCGCGGGGCTGGTCGTCTTTTCAATTAAAGAAGTTGTTTCTCAAAGAAAGACTAGCTCCAGTCGTTTTTTTCAAAAGAAGACAGCCCGTTAGATTTGCAAATTCCTCATTTCATGTATTATTTGTGAAATTGAATAAAAAATATATTATTTAAAAAAATTAGCTCCTTTATAACATAAGATTTCTATGGCCTGTTGGTCAAGGCGATGGTGCCAGAGCGTGAGATCGCAGGTTTGCCTCCCCGTGGGATCTTTTTTTGCCTAAATATTTCTAAATTTCCACCGTATGCTACCTTGACGGGCTGACCCGCGTGCTTGATGTTGCGGCCCGGGCAAGGCGACATTACGAGAGCGTGAGATCACGGGTTCGACTCCCCATGAGATCTCCTTTTGCCTATATATTTCTAAATTTCCACTGTATGCTACCTTGACGGGCCGACCCGCATGCTTGATGTTTTGGCCCGGGCAAGGCGACGGTGCGAGAGCGTGAGATCGCGGGTTTGACTCTTCGTGGGATCTCTTTATGCCTATATATTTCCTAAATTTCCACCATATGCTACCTTGACGGGCCGTGTTGGGCGACCCGCGTGCCTGAGACCGCGGCCCCAACACGGCCCCGGCCTTTCACGGGTCGGGTCGGGATGGTGTCGGGCTTATTTCGCGTGCCACGGGCGGGCGGCTCGGCACGGCCCGTGATGGTAGCATACGTCATAAATTTAGAAATATATAGGCAAAATGAGTCCACGGAGGTTCAAACTTGCGATCTCTCCCTCTCCCACCGTCCCCTTCACCAACACGCCATAGAATCCTAGCTGTTATATGTGAATTGGCCAGTGAAAAAGATCAACGGACACGCGGGCCAGGCTGCTAGGCGCTGGTGCCGTGCCCGGGCCTCGGAGGCAGGCCCCCGTGCTGGCCCGACCCGACATGTGAGCTAGGTGGGCCGCAATAGGCCGTGTCGGGCCAAGCACGTTGACGATTGTCTACGCACAGCCTGTTGGAAACCCCAAGAGCAAGGTGTGAAGCAGCAAGCAGCAAGTTTTCTCTCAGTTGAGATCGAGGTATCGAACCAGAAGGAGGAAGGAAACATCACACAGTTGTTGCAAGCAACGCGAAGACCTGCACAACACAAACTCAAGACTTTGCTCCAACGAACAGTGAGGTTGTCAAGCTCACTGGTTTGTTGTAACAAATGATTAAACATACTGTGTGGAAGGAAATGGTCTGCAGCAAGTAAATAAGTAACAATGGAAGATGTATCAATGGTAAATATTGGACCGGGGTCCATAGTTCACTAGAGGTGCTCTCCTTAGATAAACAACATGGCATTAAGGGTAAACAAATTACAACTGGGCAATTGACAGAAACTGAGCAAGGCATAGCAATATAATTACTAGTCAGAAATATCATATGAGGTTGATTGGGTAATACAATAAGATATATAGACCGCCATCCAACTGCATCTATGACTAGAAGTCCACCTTCAGGTTATCATCCGAACCCCCTCCAGTATTAAGTTGCAAGCAACAGACAACTGCTTTAAGCAAAGTGTGTAAGGTAAACAGTCCACATATTCCATGAAAAAGAGACCGTTGTTTTCTCCCTAGTAGCAACAACACATCTACAACCGAAGAGATTATTATCACTTCCCTTGGAAACTAGAGGCATGAACCCACTATCGAGCATAAATACCCCCTCTTGGAGTCACTAGCAAGTACTTGGCCAAGATAGCTACTAACAACGGAGAGCATGCAAGATCACAAACAACACAGACATGATATAATCATAAAGGAAAAATCATTAATCAAACCAACATAATAATCTCAATATCCATCGGATCCCCGCAAACACAACATGCATGATTACAAATAGATTAGATCTTGATCATGAACGGAGCTCATAAGATCTATACATGAAAGCACAAAGGAGGAGATACAGCCATCTAGCTACTACATGGACCCATAGTCTAAGGTGGAACTACTCACGCATCATACCGGATAGAAGGCCTCTGGGATGATCTCCCCTCCGGCAGGGTGCCGAGAAGAACTTCAGATCCCCCCGATCTAGGGACGATGGTGGCGGCGGCTACAAACGGTTTCGTGGAGATTTGATCGGGTACTCAGGGTTTCTGCATCAGGGGCTTCTTATAGGCGAAGGGGGAGACCGGGGTGGCGGCCAGGGGCGCTAAACCCTAGACAGGCGCGGGGTGAGGCCCACCTGCGTCTGGGGTGGGTCTGCCCCCTCTGGCCGGCCCCTCTGGCTCTCCTCTAGACCTTTTGTTCCCCACAGAAAGTAATTGACTTTGTCCTTTGTCCCGCCCAATTCCGAGAATATTTCTTTACTAACTTTTCTGAAACCAAAAACAGCAGAAATCAGGCATCTGGCACTGTTGCAACTTGTTAATAGGTTAGTACGAGAAAACATGTAAAAAGCACCTCAAAGTGTTGACAAGTAAATCAAAGTAGATACTAAACAATCATGGAGCATAAAAAATTATAGATACGTTTCCAACGTATCAACATCCCCAAGCTTAACTCCTGCTCTTCTCGAGTAGGTAAGTGATAAACAAAATAATTTTTGAGGTGACATGCACCCTCATAATAAAGATCCAACCATTTGCAAGTATTGAAATTTGGGATCAAAGAACTCTAAACATGTGCATGAAAGATGGATTTCTAACAATAGGACATAGTAACTATGCATGCAACATGACGAGCTACAAACAAAGATCATGAATAACATCCATTGAAAAACGTTTGTTTGTTTCACATGTAGAAAACATAGAATAGTGGAAATCAGCTCCCTCATAGAGTAGCAATTAAATGCATAGGACACCTGCAAAGTTCACAAGGGTGACTAGAAACAAGTAGCACAAGAACAAGTAATAACACAATATGCATCAATTAATAAGCTTTGGAACACTGCACATAGAATGACAACTATGCTCTCTTAATGGTGCCTAAAGGTAGAAGGTGGTGACTCAATAGTGGTGGAAGAAAGGCCTTTTGTAAAAGGAAGCAGGGATTACAAGTTTTAAAAAGAGCTTCCAAAAATTATGGTACTTGTTAGCTTTCAGCCTTCATTGCCCCCATCATAAGTATCTTGAAGTGGTTAAGTTTAAAGTGGCGAAGCTGAAGTATATACTTGACGAAGTATAAGCTGGCAATCTCAAGTCCCTTGAATACGAGGGCCACACCTCATGCATACTCAAATTTGGGTCCAAGTAAGTTCTTATCATTGTAAGTATTTGTATATCATTGAGAACCGCCAACAGGGTACCACTTGCACATGGTACAGGAGCTTTCCCATAACCAAAATGACAAGGCAAGCAGACAATGAGCATCTCAGCAATTCTTCTTATGTACCATGGGAATATGGTGCTTTTTCTCTCTTTCCTCTTTTCTCGATGTGTCTCTTTTTTATAAGAAGAATGCTTCATAGATGTCACTATGGTGATGCGGCCCAGGCGTTTCTCTAACACATGATACAAACTCCATGGACTTACAAGTCTCCTCTTTATTTCACACCGGTGACATCCATAGACAAAAGATCATGATATCAACTGAGTTCAACAAGGTACTGCAATGTTGAAAATGTTCCTCGTGACAACACGGTTCTGCTAATTCCAACTTATAAGTGTAAGCATATACAACAAAGTTGTCACAATGGTTCAAGTTTATTAGGGGCAAAGAATAAAGTGTGCCATAAAGTTCGTGAGGGCTTTAATCACTAAGTTTTCACATAACAAAATAGTTTTCAATTGGAAGATAGTTCAAAACAAGCATATACTTGGAATGGTGTAACACACCATGCATAGGATTTTATAGTGGACACTTTGGAAAAACTTGGTTTCTTGGGAGTTGAAAGCATGAGTAGAACTTACTCATACAAGTGGAGGCTAGAAAAAGATTGGGAGCAACCAACTAAGAGAGCAATAATGGCCAAAATCATGCAGTGTAACAAAACATACTAATCAAAGCAAAGAGTGGTACTACAAGTCAAGGAATAAATGATCATAGAGGCTAATGGTGACTTGTCATATTCATAACATGGTGTGAGCATGTGCCAAGTCAACCCATGTTGGAGATATGCCCTAGAGGCAATAATAAATATAGTTATTATTATATCTTTGTGTTTATGATAAATGTTGTAACTACCTCGGTGAACTACGCTCCTAGATACAAGCCTGGATGAGAGATAGCGGTTGAAATAGTACGGCGGGGCCCCAAAAGCCACTCACTGGTAGTCCTTTCAGACGTCCCAACCGCTAACCTCTCAACGGGACACATGCAGGCGTGGTCGGCGAAGGATCAACTACGTACACAAGTGGGTATGTACGCAAGCCACCATACAAGAGTACATCAGAGCCACACCATCTAGAAAGAAAGGAAATATACCAACGCCATACGGCAAGATTCAAATGACCTAGATACATCTATAATTTAGGATAACTCCTCATACAAGACACATCGTAGTATCATGCGGGCGGCAAACAAGATCCGAGTACGGATAAGCAAATAGGCATAAGATGCCGAGAAAATAAGCACATCCCAACTACAGGTCTCACGGATCCCGTGCGGAATCTCTACACCGAGCGATCGTTGCCCACATCATCGGCTTCCTCCACCCAGTATCCGTCCTGAGAAGGTACCTGTTCATCTGAATCAAGAATTTATCGGGTGAGACCCTAAGGGTACTCAGCAAGACTTAATGCCTCTAAAGGGGACACAACCTGGGGTGACGCAATTGCAGCAAAAGATAAACCCTAGCAATTCTACGGATAACGCTAACCATCCGCCTAACCAATGATAGGCGGATGTCCGTGAATTTAAAATACAACAGATTATAATGGTAATCTCATCCGATCCATCCTCCTCCACCTTACCAACAAGGAAGCGGACAACCCCTTCCGTTGGCAATTTTATTAACCATTCCGTGATTGCACTATTTACTAGTCAAGTTACTTAGTCAAATTAAGGCGGTACTTTAGTTATGCTTGTCTATGATCAAGAAACTGCTCCAAGTCGTCCATAACCGCGGACACGGCTTTCAGAAAGTTTTACGGCGGGGTGCACCAATAGCAACACGCTCGATCAACCTCGGAAAAACCAAATCAAAACCCAACGAGGCTTTCACGGTGAACAATCACAAGATTCAGAAATATTTGAGGCCACCCTTAAGTAGACCATAGCGGGTAAGCAAGCTCGACGGCCTCAAGGTCTTGGGTATACGGTGTGAGCATTGGGAACCCCAAAGCGGGCTTGTCGACACCATGGAATCGTGTCCCGATCCTAAGCGATCAGTGTGCTATCACGCGCTGTCGTAAATAAAGCGATAAAGCATGGCATAAGTAGGATCGTAAATAAAACCTCAAACTAGTTTGTGGCCCCAAGAAATAAAAGCGGAATCAAGCTACGGTCCGGGGGTCCCATATACCTCCGGATGTGGATAGCGCGATAAATCAAGGAACAGGAATCAAGTACTCGGGGTCTTACGGGACACAAGTGAGCAGGAAAAACCAAATAGCAGATATTGCCCACCGGTGCCACTTTCTTTAGTTATCCCAGAACTACTCAGGTTAAGTTGTTTAGGTACCTCGTTATCCATCAGACTCTCACAAACCCTACACATGCTGTTCTACGACTCGCATGGCTCAAACAACTCCTATAGTAGTGGCTCATGGGATGGAGGATACAAGCTTGGTGGGGTTTAAAAGTAAAGGCTATGCATACTTGGGATTCATTTTAATGCAATCGCGACTCGATGATGCAAGAATAAGATAGAGGCAATAGGTACTGTATGTATGCAAGCATGTGGTAGTGCTTGCCTGGTGTCTCTGTTGAAGCAAAGGACGGTTACAGGTAGTGCTCACGGTTCTCTTGATACAACCCCTGCTCAGTGTCTATCCGAGAAAAACCAAACAAACAAGGCCAACATAAATATAGAGCACAAGCATATGAATAAGATGCGTCAAACAAACAATCATGCCATGATGAATGATGCACAATTTACATGGCATGGAAGGTAGCATGGCATGGTGAGGTGTGAAGAACAAGAAAGTAACATTTAATGGGTTTTAGAACCACATTTGTTGTCATAACATTTGGTGTGCGTTATATAGTTATATGATGCATGCTGCAATTGAAGTCAAGGATAGCATAAACAGGAAGGTCTCGTCGAGCTGATCATTTTAGACTACTCATCTGCTTAATTTGGATTTTCCAATCAAAAGTTATTTAATTTTGAAATTATAGTGGCAATTGAAGTAATTTAAACAAACTTGGAATTTTAACTTGTGCAAAACACTAAACAGATGGCATATTTGAATTCCTCTCATTTTTCTGAATCAAAAACATATATCATTTGCCTAATTTGGATAAAGCATACAAAAGTTATTAAATTCTGAATTTGAATTTGCATTTTAAATTATTTAAAACAAATTTGAATTTGAAATCCAGCTCAGAAACGTCTTATCACACAGCCCCAGCCAGTCTGAGCCGCAGACAGGTGGGGTCAGACACTCCTGGGGCCACATGTCAGCGGATAGGAGGGGGGCTGGACCGCGGGTTGAGCTCGTGAAGCCTGGGACCTACTTGCAAGAATGCAGAGGCCGACAGGCCGAGGCGGACCCGGGTTGATGATCCAAAAGAGGAGGCTCTGAGCAAGATTGCCCTGGACACGCTAGCGAACTATCAGGCGACAGGTGGCGGCGGGGAGGGACCGCGGGTTGATTACACAGAACAACAGGATCCTTTTTGCAAAGTTCACAGGGTCACTGGCGGGTGGGGCTGGTGGACCGTGGATTGAGGCGGGAAAAAGGGAAGGCGATCTGCAGCGACCACGTATTTGTCGGACGACAATGGCTGGCCGCTTCTTGGCGATCGTCGGACTTTTGGCCGTCGTTGGCGGCAGCTTCTAACGACATGGACCAAAAACAAGAAGCGGAGAGGGACCTAGGCCTACAAGTTTGCTGAGGATCTGACGCGGAGGTGGGCGGTGGCGTCTGAGGCAGAGCCTCTGACGTGCAGATCTACGGCGCGGCAGCTGCTTGGCGCCATGTGGCAGGTGTTCAGCGGGGCAGCGGCGGCACTACGGTGACGGGCGGGCAAGGAGCATGTCGGGGGGTCGAGGCCTCACCGAGCTTGCCGGAGGAGGGCTTGGCGGAGATCTGCGGATCGGACGGGCTGGATCTCTGGGCGTCTGGTCTCATGAGCTGGCCAGAGCTCCTCCGGAGTCTGGTCCTGGCGCGTCAGCGAAGCGGTGGAAGGCGGGAGGCTCTGTCATCTTGGCGTGCCTCGGAGCCTGGAAGAAGGGTCTTTGGGGGCGTGGTCGCTAGGGCTTAGGGTTAGGCAGGGGCATGGCGATCTGAGGCGGGGGAAGGAGGAAGGAGGAGGGAGGAAGCGAGGGCACAGGGGTTGCTTGGGGATCTGGGAAAAGTAGGGGAAGGTGAGGCGGATAAGAACGAGGGAGGTGGTAGATGGCGTGGGGAGGGTGAGGTTGCACCTCACGTGCATGGGAGTGGTGGTGGTGGCGTGGGGCGCGGGGTAGGGCTAGGGTGGGGGTTGGGCACTAGGGTTTTGTTTAGAAAAGGAGGGGGTAGATTAGAGGGTTAAGGGGGTGGTTTAGGGTTTGAAGTATGAGTAGGGTTTATGTTAGCATAAAGTCAAATTAGGGTTTAGCTAGGTGAGAGAGAGAGAGAGATGGTAGATAGGGTTTAGATTTAGGATAGATATAAAATAAGGTTTAGGTTTTTGGTTTTTAGAATAGATTGAATTAGGGTCTTTGCTTAAAGGGCAAGAAGGTGGAGGGTACTAATCTAGGCCAAGCCAACTATAAGCATGCACTAACAAGAAAAACAAGAAAAGAGGGGGAAAGGAGAGAGATGGCCAAGGTTGGTGATGGGGTTTTGGGTTCATGCATGATCCAACATAGATCAAGCAAGAACAAAAGAAGGTGGTTAAATTTGGCCCATGCATGATTCCAACAAACCAAGCAAGGACCAAAGAGGGAAAGAGCTAGGGTCTTGAACTAACCAAACAAGATTAAGCAAGGTAGAAGGATTGGTCCAAAAGAAAACAAGCAAAACCAAAACTAGGAAAAGGGATACTGCATGGCCCATGCAAGACAATTAATGCCAAGTGGATATATTGTGAAAACAACATGATTCCATGTGGCTTTACTCCTTGCATGCACAAAAGGTGGCAAAGGCCAAGCAAATAGATTATGAGTGGATCCAACCAACAACATGGCTAGGGATAACTCAATAAAAGCCCAGCCCATATTATTGGATGGTGGAATTGTAAGGTGGTGCAAGATAAGGTGGTGGAGTCAAAGAGATGCCCCAACTCAACTTGGGCATATAACAATTTAGTAAGAACCAAATACAATATCAAGAAGCAACTACAATTAATCATGCACATGAGATAAGAAGCAAACAAGAAAAGGTTTTATATGATGCTCAAATGCAAGGGGACATGATGACATGAGCATGATATGATGATGATGCAACCATTATATGTTGGAAGTGGCCCATTTTATTATTAAACTTAGTAGCATTACAGTGGTTAGACAACTGGGATGCTACAACTCTCCCCCACTAAACAGGAATCTCGCCCGAGATTCTAGGAAGAAGAAGAAGACACAAAAGAGAAGGATGGTTGGCACGGAGTTCATCTTCACGCTCCCAAGTTGCTTCATCAATGTAATGGTGTGACCACTGCACCTTGCGAAATTGATGGACTTGTTGCGAGTCCTCGTTCTGCGGTCTCAAGAATTTTGATGGGGTGTTCTGATAAGAGATCTTCTTGGAGGTCTATTAGCTCATGATCCACGGTCTTGCGGGGTCTTTGAAGCACTTCTTGAGCTGCGAGATGTGGAAAACATCATGGACTTTGAGTTTTTCGGAAGCTCAAGTGCATAAGCAACTTCTCCTCTTCTATCACGTATCTTGAAAGGACCGATGTATCTAGGAGCCAACTTTCCTTTGATACAAGCGGTGTGTTCCTCTCATGGGAGTGACACGAAGGTGAGCGAGATCACCAGGGGGCATATACCATATCTGTGCTTCTGTCATAGTTGCTCTTCGACGACTCGAGCAATCTTGAGTTCTCGAATGATATGCACCTTCTCCTCTGCGTCACAATGTCGAGGCCAAACCAGATTCTTTCTCCCGCACTTTGACCAACCAATGGGAGTTCGCACTTCCGACCATAGAGAGCCTCGAATGGTGCCATCTTGAGACTCTTCGGAAGGCTGTTGTTGTAGGAGAATTCAGCATATGGAAGGCATTCCTCCCACTTCATGCCAAACGAGATGACGCAAGCTCTAAGCATGTCCTCGAGAATCGATTGATCCTCTCCACTTGTCCTTGAGACCGAGGGTGGTAGCAGTCTTTGAAGTTCAACGTTCCCAAAGCTTTTGGAAACTCTCCCGAACTTTGAGGTGAAGATGCTCCCACAGTCGAACTGATTTCAGTGGAACCCCATACAAAGAGACAATCCTGTTGATATAGAGCTCGATAGCTGAAGTCCGAGAAATTGTTTCTTTGGTGGGAAGAAGTGTGCCACTTTGGAAAGCCTGTCGATGACAACAAAATTGCATTGTTGCCCTCTGCGACCTAGGAAAGCCCGTGATGAAGTCCATCTCAACTTTCTCCCATTTCCACTCTGGAGGTTGCAATGGGTAGAAGACCAAATGGTTTCGATGAATGCCTTGACTCTGCCGAGACATCACATTCGAGACGTACTTGGCACAATACCTTTTCAACCTGTGCCACCACGGTATTGTGTTTTCAAGTCCATATACATCTTTGTCTTTGCCGGGATGGATAGAAAGGACCGAATCATGTGCCTCCTTGAGCAATTGATCTCTCGGACCGGGTAGTTTGGAACAAACATCCGGTGATCAAAGAAGAGCGTGCCTGATCATCAACATGGAAGGATTCATACTTGAGTGCCAAGCTTAGCGATGAGCTTCTTGGTGTGCGGATCACTGCCGACGAGCGAATCTGTTCTTCCAAGAGGAGTAGCGGAAGGTTCAGGAGATGCCCTTGTTCCACAATTTCCGAGTTCGGTGGAATTCCTCACACAAGAGAGGTCTTGCTCTTCTACCATAAGGTTGTTGACATAAGCTTTACGGCTAAGCGCATACGCCATGACATTTGCTTTGCACGGAGTGTAGTTGATGGTCACATCGAAGTCATTGATGGCTTCAATCCATCTCCTTTTAGAAGATTGAGATCCGGTTGAGTGAAGATATACTTCAAACTCTTGTGGTCAGAAGATCTCACAGCGGTTACCCAAGTAGTGCCTCCAAAGCTTCAAGGCAAAGACCACTGCGCAAGCTCGGATCATGTGTGGGATAGTTGACCTCATGTGTCTTCAAGCGACGAGAGGCATAAGCAACCACTGTCTCTCTTGCATAAGGACCGCACCCAAACCTTGCAAAGAGGCATCGCAGAAGATCTGGAAAGGCTTGGATGTATCCGGAGGAACCAAGACTGTGTGGAAGTGAGCTTCGCTTTGAGTGTCTCAAAGCTCTCTTGGCAAGGTGTCCACAGTACTTCTTGCCTTTCTTGAGGAGATCGGTAAGAGGCTTTGCTATCTTGAGAAGTTACGCACAAAGCAGCGACAATAGCTAGCCAAGAAAACTCCGCACTTCCTTGACATTAGCGGGAGGAAGCCATTCAACTATTGTCTTCACGGTTTCCGGGTTGACCGCAATGCCCTTGGCGAGATAACATGCCCCGGATAGGTTACTTGGCAACCGAACTCACACTTTGAGAACTTGGCATACAAGCGGTTCTCACGAAGCTTGTTCAGACACACCTCGGTGCTCTTCATGCTCCTCCTTGGACTTGGAATAGACGAGAATATCATCCAGATATACCACCACAAACTTGTCCGGTACTCCATGAAAGCGGAGTTCATCGGCCTCGAGAAGGTAGCAGTGCGTTGGTGAGACCGAAAGACATGACCGTGTACTCATACGGGCCATAGCGAGTGGTGAAAGCTGTCTTGGGCACATCCTCCTTGCGAATTTTGATTTGGTGATAACCACTTCTCAAATCGAGCTTAGAGAACACCACGCCACCGGTGATCAAATAGATCATTTATCCGAGGGAGAGGATATTTGTTCTTGATGGTTTTAGCATTGAGAGCCCGATAATCAACACATAGCCTATCGGTTCATCACGCTTCTTCACAAAGATTGTTGGGCTTCCCCAAGAAGAAGTCTTGTGTTGAATGAAACCCAACTTCTCTTGTTCATCGAGTTCGTTTGAGTTCGACAAATTTCGGAAGGACCCATTTTATATGGCCTCTTGGAGATAGGAGCCGTTCAGGTTCAAGCTCGATCACGAATTCAACCGCGATCCGGAGGCATACTGGCAGCTCTTCAGAAAAACATCCGAAACTCACGGACCACTTTGGTACCTTACGAATAGCTTCCATGGCATCATCATTGAGCGCCAAGGAATAGAGCTGGACATCCGGAGTCAGACTTGGAGAAAAGACTAGATGGCCTTCAGGGATCTTCAGAGACACCGAGCGTTCAGCACAATCAATCACAGCTGCATTTGCTGTCAACCAATCCATGCCCAAGATGACATCAATGTCAGAGTTGCCCAGCAGAATCAAAGAAGCCAAGAATGAAGAACCACCAATCTCGACTTTATTGCCATGACTGATCTTGGATGTTACCATATTTGCTCCAGGAGAAAGAACCATTAACCGCTTTTGGAGAGGGACCATGACTAGCTCATTCTCATTTGCAAACTTGTGAGACACAAATGAATGCGATGCACCAGAATCAAAGAGAACTTGCGAGGCGAGTTAGCGAAAGCATACCCATGACAACTCCAGTGCGAGCTCGGCTTGAGAGGCGTTAGCGATTAGCTCGAACAACCCGAACCGGGCTTAGTGTTGATGTTGAGCCCGAGGCGGTGGTACGAACCGAGGAGAGCTTGTTGCAGATCTTGGCGGGGGTTGAGGAGAGCTTTGTTCTTCATTGGGCGTTCAGTGGGAATGTCCAGACCTCCACATGTGAAGCGAGCACCGGTGGGCCGGAGCGAGAAGCCGAGGACTCCGCCAGCGCTCGAGGTAAGGGTTGTTGTAGCCCCTGGGAGCCGCAGTGGTGAAGTTTGATGGCCTTGGCGTGAAGTTCGCAGGTCTTGGTGGGCCGGAGGCGGCAGTGGGGTGTTAGGAACCCAGACACGCCGCTTAGAAGGAGTTGCCATTCTGCCGAGCTTGATGCATCCTGCTATGTTTCTTGGACTCCTCGAACATCGCCTACTAGCCTCCTCTTGTAGTGCCATATCTTGCAGTTCGGAAGGTTGCCGGTCTTGCATGCGTGAGTGCATACTTGATCGACGCATTGAGCCCTTGCACAATCTCTTACCTTTTCTTGTCATCGGATACCTCATCACCACCATAGCGAGACAAGTTCATGAAGTTCTGATGTAGATGTTGGCGTTATCATTGCCACCTTCAAGTTGAGGAAAGCATCCTTCATCCGTTCCATCACAATCTCGAGAGAACTGCTCCTTGAAAGCGGCGGTGAACCTCTCCCAAGTAGGCTGGGGCCCAGTGCAGCTAGCCTTCAAATAGTTTTCCCACCATAGAGCTGCGTCTCCCTTGAGCAGGTGAGTAGCACACTTTACCCATTCCTGTTACGGCATCCGGTCTCTCGCAGCCTTGAGATCTCACGAGCCAATCATCAGCATCAAGAGGTCGGTCAGACACGTCAAACTGCCGAGGACTGAACTTGAGGAAGCTCTTGATGTCACCACGCTTGGGAGGTGGAGGAAGTGGAGTGAACTCGTTCCTTCGGACGCTCTCCTCAAAGCGCGATTGATTCTCTTGCATGGCTGCGAGTAGCTATGCTTGTGAGCTGAGCCCGATTACGGAGGAATGTCCTCCTCGGTCCGGGGAGCCATCCTGTCATTGATGTAAAACTCAAGTCGATTACTATAATGGAAGATGATAATAATCCAAAATAGTACCAAGATGGAATTAACCAAGATTAAAGGATACAATTCTTGAGATGATATGAAAATATCAACAAAGTTCATAGCACCTCAAAGATATTAAGCATATCGCACACGATCGAAAAGGAGTGTGGTACACAAACATATCAAAGAAAAATTTTCCACAAATTTCGGCATTAAAATACCAATAGATGCGCAAAATTACTTAACGAATCAAGATTAGTGACTCTACCGATCCAATATACAAAAGCGAATGATACAAGTAGTGGTATGGTCGCGACTCCATCCCGCACTCAAATCATTACTCCGCACATGAACAAGTGGAACACATATCCTAACCCCTTCTTCTCACGACGAAACCTACAGGTTGGTACTACAGAAACGAACACCCCAAACAAGATAGCGTCGGATACAAACGGAAGATAGATTGCGTCGGTTTACAAAAGCCTGTTGGCATGGAATGTACCAACAGTTGATAACCAAAGGCAGATAAGATAACAACTTGGATGCAACAGATAGACAAGGAACTACACACACACACACACACACACACACATCCTATGGTACTACGGAAACCCCGAACACGTGAATCCTAGTTTGAACTTTGAGACGAGGATTGAAAACGTTACACTTCCTTACCAGAAAAGGGTGGGTGGGAGGGTAAGAAGAAAAATGGAAGCAGTCCTACTCTCGCGTTTTGTTTTTCCCTAATATACATAACTACTCAAAATATTTGCTAGACTGACAACGACCGTTTGGCTGAAACCCTGAAGGTCGGGATGGCTCTGATACCAATTGTAACTACCTCGGTGAACTACGCTCCTAGATACAAGCCTGGATGAGAGATAGCGGTTGAAATAGTACGGCGGGGCCCCAAAAGCCACTCACTGGTAGTCCTTTCAGACGTCCCAACCGCTAACCTCTCAACGGGACCTGTACGGGCGGCGTAGTCGGCAGGCGAAGGGATCAACTACGTACACAAGTGGGTATGTACACAAGCCACCATACAAGAGTACATCAGAGCCACACCATCTAGAAAGAAAGGAAATATACCAACGCCATACGGCAAGATTCAAATGACCTAGATACATCTATAATTTAGGATAACTCCTCATACAACACACATCAGAGTATCATGCGGGCGGCAAACAAGATCCGAGTCGGATAAGAAGCAAATAGGCATAAGATGCCGGAGAAAATAAGCACATCCCAACTACAGGTCTCACGGATCCCGTGCGGAATCTCTACACCGAGCGATCGTTGCCCACATCATCGGCTTCCTCCACCCAAGATCCGTCACGAGAAGGTACCATTCATCGAATCAAGAATTTATCGGGTGAGACCCTAAGGGTACTCGGCAAGACTTAATGCCTCTAAAGGGGACACAACACAGGGTGACGAATTGCAGCAAAAGATAAACCCTAGCAATTCTCTGAGATAAGCGCTAACCATCCGCCTAACCAATGATAGGCGGATGTCCGTGAATTTAAAATACAACAGTTATAATGGTAATCTCATCCGATCCATCCTCCTCACCTACTACCAACAAGGAAGCGGACGAACAACCCCTTCCGTTGGCAATTTTATTAACCATTCCGTGAGTATTGCACTATTTACTAGTCAAGTTACTTAGTCAAATTAAGGCGGTACTTTAGTTATGCTTGTCTATGATCAAGAAAGTGCTCCAAGTCGTCCATAACCGGACACGGCTTTCGAGAAAGTTTTACCGGCGGTGCACCAATAGCAACACACGCTCGATCAACCTCGGAAAAACCAAATCAAAACCCAACGAGGCTTTCACGATTGAACAATCACAAGATTGAGAAATATTTCAGGGGCACCCTTAAGTAGACCCATAACGGAGTAAGCAAGCTCGAGACGGCCTCAAGGTCTTTGGGTATACGGTTGTGAACATTGGGAACCCCAAGCGGGCTTGTCGACACAGCGGAATCGTGTCCCGATCCTAACGATGCGATGTGCTATCTGTCGTAAATAAAGCGATAAAGCATGGCATAAGTACAGATCGTAAATAAAACCTCAAACTAGTTTGTGGCCCCAAGAAATAAGACGGAATCAAGCTCTGGTCCGGGGGTCCCATATACCTCCGGATGTGGATAGCGCGATAAATCAAGGAACAGGAATCAAGTACTCGGGGTCTTACGGGACACAAGTGAGCGGAAAAACCAAATAGCGAATATTGCCCACGGTGCCACTTTCTTTAGTTATCCCAGAACTACTCGGGTTAAGTTGTTTAGGTACCTCGTTATCCATCGACTCTCACAAACCCTACACATCTTGTTCTCGACTCGCATGGCTCAAACAACTCCTATAGTAGTGGCTCATGGGATGGAGGATACAAGCTTGGTGGGGTTTAAAAGTAAAGGCTATGCATACTTGGGATTCATTTTAATGCAATCGCGACTCGATGATGCAAGAATAAGATAGAGGCAATAGGTACTGTATGTATGCAAGCATGTGGTAGTGCTTGCCTGGTGTCTCTGTTGAAGCAAAGGACGGTTCTGGGTAGTGCTCCTGGTTCTCTTGATACAACCCCTGCTCAGTGTCTATCCGAGAAAAACCAAACAAACAAGGCCAACATAAATATAGAGCACAAGCATATGAATAAGATGCGTCAAACAAACAATCATGCCATGATGAATGATGCACAATTTACATGGCATGGAAGGTAGCATGGCATGGTGAGGTGTGAAGAACAAGAAAGTAACATTTAATGGGTTTTAGAACCACATTTGTTGTCATAACATTTGTTGTGCGTTATATAGTTATATGATGCATGCTGCAATTGAAGTCAAGGATAGCATAAACAGGAAGGTCTCGTCGAGCTGATCATTTTAGACTACTCATCTGCTTAATTTGGATTTTCCAATCAAAAGTTATTTAATTTTGAAATTATAGTGGCAATTGAAGTAATTTAAACAAACTTGGAATTTTAACTTGTGCAAAACACTAAACAGATGGCATATTTGAATTCCTCTCATTTTTCTGAATCAAAAACATATATCATTTGCCTAATTTGGATAAAGCATACAAAAGTTATTAAATTCGAATTTGAATTTGCATTTTAAATTATTTAAAACAAATTTGAATTTGAAATCCAGCTCGAACGTCTTATCACACAGCCCCAGCCCGAGCCGCAGACAGTGGGTCGACACTCGGGGGCCACATGTCGGCGGATAGGAGAATTTGGACTGGTTGAGCTCGAAGCCGAGGGACCTACTTGCAAGAATGCATGAGACCGACAGGGCAGGCGGACCGCGGGTTGATGATCCAAAAGAGGAGGGGGCTACGAGCAAGATTGCCCCGCGGACACGCTAGCGAACTATGCGGCGACAGGTGGCGTCAGGGAGGGACCGCGGGTTGATTACACAGAACAACAGGATCCTTTTTGCAAAGTTCACAGGGTCTCTGGCGGGTGGGGCTGGTGGACCGTGGATTGAGGCGGGAAAAAGGGGAAGGGGCGATCGGCAAAGCGACCACGCGCTGTCGGACGACAATGTGGCCTTCTTGGCGGCTGCGATGGCCGGACTTTTGGCCGTCGTTAGCGGCAGCCTTCGCTCTAAACGACATGGACCAAAAACAAGAAGCGGAGAGGGACCTAGGCCTACAAGTTTGCTACAGGATCTGACGGAGGTGGACGGTGGCGTCGGGCAGGCCTCTGAACGTGGGCAGATCTACGGCCTTGGCTGGCGCCTTGTGCCTTGGCGCTTGGCAGGTGTTCGGCAGGCGGCGGCACTACGGTGACGGGCGGGCAAGGAGCATGTCGGGGGTCGAGGCCTCACGAAGCTTGCTTGGCGAGGAGGGCTTGGCCGGAGATCTGCGGATCGGCGACGGGCTGGATCTCTGGGCGTCTGGTCCTCATGGCGTGGCGGGAGCTCCTCCGGCGAGGTACTGTGGTCCTGGCGTCACGGCCAGGTGGAAGGCGGGAGCTCTGTCTGCTGGCGTGCCTCGGGAGCCCTGGAAGAAGGGGTCTGGGGCGAGTCGCTAGGGCTTAGGGTTAGGCAGGGCATGGCGATCTGGGGGCAGGGGAAGGAGGAAGGGAGGAGGGAGGGAAGCAGAGGGCCTGGGGGGTTGCTTGGGGATCTGGGAAAAGTAGGGGGAAGGCTGGGGGCAGATAAGAACGAGGGAGGTGGTAGATGGCGTGGGGGAGGGGTGAGGTTGCACCTCACGTGCATGGGGTGGTGGTGGTGGCGTGGGGCACGGGCTAGGGCTAGGGTGAGGGTTGGGCACTAGGGTTTTGTTTAGAAAAGGAGGGGGTAGATTAGAGGGTTAAGGGGGTGGTTTAGGGTTTGAAGTATGAGTAGGGTTTATGTTAGCATAAAGTCAAATTAGGGTTTAGCTAGGTGAGAGAGAGAGAGAGATGGTAGATAGGGTTTAGATTTAGGATAGATATAAAATAAGGTTTAGGTTTTTGGTTTTTAGAATAGATTGAATTAGGGTCTTTGCTTAAAGGGCAAGAAGGTGGAGGGTACTAATCTAGGCCAAGCCAACTATAAGCATGCACTAACAAGAAAAACAAGAAAAGAGGGGGAAAGGAGAGAGATGGCCAAGGTTGGTGATGGGGTTTTGGGTTCATGCATGATCCAACATAGATCAAGCAAGAACAAAAGAAGGGGTGGTTAAATTTGGCCCATGCATGATTCCAACAAACCAAGCAAGGACCAAAGAGGGAAAGAGCTAGGGTCTTGAACTAACCAAACAAGATTAAGCAAGGTAGAAGGATTGGTCCAAAAAGAAAACAAGCAAAACCAAAACTAGGGAAAAGGGATACCTGCATGGCCCATGCAAGACAATTAATGCCAAGTGGATATATTGTGAAAACAACATGATTCCATGTGGCTTTACTCCTTGCATGCACAAAAGGTGGCAAAGGCCAAGCAAATAGATTATGAGTGGATCCAACCAACAACATGGCTAGGGATAACTCAATAAAAGCCCAGCCCATATTATTGGATGGTGGAATTGTAAGGTGGTGCAAGATAAGGTGGTGGAGTCAAAAGAGAGATGCCCCCAACTCAACTTGGGCATATAACAATTTAGTAAGAACCAAATACAATATCAAGAAGCAACTACAATTAATCATGCACATGAGATAAGAAGCAAACAAGAAAAGGTTTTATATGATGCTCAAATGCAAGGGGACATGATGACATGAGCATGATATGATGATGATGCAACCATTATATGTTGGAAGTGGCCCATTTTATTATTAAACTTAGTAGCATTACAGTGGTTAGACAACTGGGATGCTACAAATGTTTACATTCATGCTATAATGGTATTAACAAGGAAACATTAATACTTGTGTGATTTGTAAACTTAATTTGAAGTCCCTAGTATAGCCTCTATACTTCACTAGTTTGTTGGTTGATTAATGATTGTGGTTTCCCTATCATGAACATTGAGATGTTATCAACAACAAGATCATATCGTTAGGAGAATGATATGGTGGACATACTCCTATAGATAAGCATAGCATAAAGATCAAGTCATTTCAATAGTTCAATTGCTATATGCTTTCTGATACATAGTAACCTAATTCCTTCGACCATGAGATCATGCATATCACCTTTACCGGATGGATGCTTTGATGACATCAAACACCACACCGTAACTGGGTGGCTATAAAGGTGGCATTGAGTGTTCGGAAAGTATTGGTTGAAACACATGGATCAAGAGTGGGATTTGTCCATCCATATGACGGATAGATATACTCTGGGCCCTCTCGGTGGAATTTCATCCAATTAGCTTGCAAGCATGTGACTGGGTCACAAGGGATCACATATCAGGAACGAGAAAAGAGTACTTATCGTAACGAGGTTGAACTAGGTATGCAGAGATACCGACGATCATAACCTCGGATAAGTAAACTATCGTGAGACAAAGGAAATTGGTATCGTATGTAAGTGGTTCATTCGATCAAAGTAATCGTAGAAATATGTAGAGCCATATGAATTTCCAGATTCCTCTATTGGTTATTGTTAGGAGAAGTGTCTCGATCATGTCCGCATAATTCACGAACCGTAGGAGACACACTTAAGGATTCGACGTTGTTTTGAGTAGTTATGGTATTATGAGAAAGAGACCGAATGTTGTTGAGTCTCGGATGGGATCCGGATATCACGAGGTGATCCGGAATGGTCCGGAGAATAAGATTCATATAAGGAAAGTCCGTTTGGAGTTCGGGAATGATTCCGGTGTTTTCATCGGGAATGTTCTAGAAGGTTCGGATTGTCCCAAGACTCGGGGAGGGTACATGAATGTGTCATTGAATGATTGCATCATGTACTAAGTGTTCTTGCTGTTCCAAAACTGAAAAGGTCAAACTGCCGGTTTGAAAGTCAAGCAGCTAAAACAGAAGCTGGAAAACAGAAACTATGGGAAGCGAAACTGTGGGAAACAAGCAAGAGGAGGTTGAAACCAACTTGGAGGAGGAGTCACTCTCCTCCAAGCGTGACCAGCCCTAGGCCGAGTTGGGAGGGAGCGCCAGCCCTCCACCTATAAAAGGAGGCAGGCCTCCTCCTCTGAACACAAGTTCCTATCCTCTAATCTCCGGTTTAGAGCCGTTTTGGTTTAGAGCTTCTAATTGCTTTAGCCTGCGGTTTAGAGCCTTCTAATTAGTGTGTCTAATCTCTAGACCACTAATATCCCTCTCTCATACTCCACCATACTCGCTCGGCCAAGGCGAAGCCTGCGGGATTTCCCTCTACTTAGGTACCACAGTTGTCTTGCCAGGAATCGCGAGAGTGCTACAACCTCCATTTTCTTTGGAACAAGGAGAGGAAGGTCTTCGTCAATCGAACGTGTGACCGATTGCGGAAGCGCTGCCGAACGCAGGAAGGATCGTCTACACGATCTTGAGATCGGAAAGAATCGACTACATCACCCACGAGAATCGCTCTCGTTAAACACTTTGGAATCTTCGAGGTAAGTTATTCCATTGACTCGTTGCTACAATCTAGTAGATAGATCTTGGATTGTTTGTTTGTATGCGATAGAAAATTTTGTTTTCCATGCTACGAACCCCTACGATGGTATCGAGCCGTGTCTATATATAGATCATTGCACGAGTAGAACACAATGGTCATTGTGGGCGTTGATGCTTTATTGTCGATTGCTTTTTGTGTACTTTGCATCTTGCGGTATGTTGGGATGAAGCGGCCGGGATAACCTTACATGACATCGTTCATGAGACTTGCTCCACGCTTAACATGCAACTTGTATTGCATAAGTGGCTTTATGGTGCTGTTTCTCCTAGCATAGTTAAGATCCAATTTACAACGGGTGATCAACAATGCTAGTATCAATGTTGTGGTTCTTGTTCGTAAGTTAGAACGACACTTATTGAAAGCCCCAAACCACGTAAAATATGCAAAGAAAGTAGAGGCGTCTAACTTTGTTTTGCAGGGGGTGTCTGATGATGTGATATGGCCATGATTGTGATTATATTTGATGTATACAATGTTCCTTATTGTAAGTTGGCAACCGGCAGGAGCCATATGGTTGTCTTTAATTTATGTTAAGACCTGCGTGTCTATTCAAAGTAGTTGTAATAGTTGAAGCCGGTGGACGACAACCATGGTGAATCGTCATTGACCTTGATGCAATGCCGGTGATGATGGAGATCATGTTCGTGCTTGAAGATGGAGATCGGAAGCACAAAGAAGAAAGGCCATATCATATCACATATTATGAATTACATGTGATGTTAATCCTTTATGCATCTTGTATTGCTTAGTAGACGACGGTAGCATTATAAGATGATCCCTCATGCACATGAATTTCAAATCATAAAGTGTTCACCCTTAGTTAGCACCATTGATAAAGCTTGTTGTTTCGAAGCACCACATGATGATTGGGTGTGTTAGATTCTGCAAGTGTATACAACGTGAGCAAGCCAGATTTGCCCATGCAGAAACTAAGGTTTGATCTTGACGAGCCTAGCATGTACAGACATGGTCTCGGAACACGGATCACCGAAAGGTAAAGCATGAATCGTATAGTAGATATGATGAACATGACGATTGTTCGCCATTGAAACTATATCAACTCTCGTGATGATCGGTGTTGATGTAGTGGATTTGGTTCATGTGATCACTAAAACAATGTGAGGGATGTTGTTTTGAGTGGGAGTTCACCTAGTTTAATTTCATTAATTAATTTGAACTCAATTTGTCATAAACTTAGTCTAAACTATTGCAAATATGTTGTAGATCAATGGCAGCCCCTACCATCAATTTTAATGCGTTCCTAGAGAAAGAAAAGTTGAAAAACAATGGAAGCAACTTCATGGATTGGTTCCGCAATTTGAGGATTGTCCTCACATGGTAATTTGACCTATGTCTTTGGATGCATTGGGTGACCCACTGCGGTGATGCTTCCGATGAAGTAAAGAATGTTTACCTCGCTCGGAAGAATCGGTACTCCATAGTTCAGTGTGCTATCTTGTATGGTTTAGAATCGGAGCTTGAAAAGGTTTGAAGAGTCGACCCATATGATATTGTCGAGGATCTCAAATTGATTTTTGAGACTCATGCGGCAATTGAAAGCTATGAGGCTTGAAAAATTCTTTAAGCGCAAGATGGAAGAGGGCAGCTCTGTCGGTGAGCATGTGCTTAAGATGTCAGCACGCAAACAAACATCAAAGCTTGGGTATAGTGATTCCTAATGCTTTAGGGATTTACCGTGTCTCTGAGTCACTACCACCAAGTTACAGGAACTTTGTGATGAACTACAACATGCGAACATGAACAAAGAATTGCAGGCTTTTGCTATGTTAAAATCTGTAGAAGTGGAGATCAAGAAAGAGCACCAAGTGTTGATGGTCAATAAGACCACCAAACTCAAGAAAGGCAAGTCTAAGCAAAAGGGACACTTCAAGAAGGGTGGTAAGAAAGTTACCACGCCGTGAAAGAAAAGGCTGGACCCAAGCACAGGCGAGTGCTTTTACTGCAAGGGAGAAGGTCACTGGAAGCGGAATTGCCCAAAGTACTTGGCGGATCTAAAGAACGACAACATCAAGAAGAAAGGTATATTTGATATACATGTTATTGATGTGTATCTCACTAGTACTCATAGTAGTGCCTGGGTATTTGATACTGGTTCGGTTGCTCATATTTGTAACTCGAAACAGGTGCTGCAGAATAAAAAGAAGCTAGCGAAGAACGAGGTGACGATGCGCGTGGGAAACGGATCAAAGGTTGATGTGATCGCGGTCGGCACGCTACCCCTTCATCTACCATCGGGATTAGTTTTATACTTAAATAATTGTTATTTGGTGCCTGCGTTGAGCATGAACATTATATCGGGATCTTGTTTATTGCGAGACGGTTACTTGTTTAAGTCAGAGAATAATGGTTGTTCGATTTATATGAGTAATATGTTTTATGCACATGCACCTTTGATAGATGGTCTATTCTTATTGAATCTCGATAGTGGAAATACACATATCAACAACATTGAGGCTAAACGTTTGAAATCAGCGATAATTCGACCTATATGTGGCAATCGTCTTGGTCACATTGGAGTGAAGCGTATGAAGAAACTCCATTCGATGGACTTCTTGAATCACTTGATTTTGAATCACTTGAAAGATGCGAAGCATGTCGATGGGAAAAATGACTAAGACTCCATTTTACGGTATGATGGAGCGAGCTACGGACTTATTGGAAATCATACATACCGATGTGTGGTCCAATGAGTGTAGCATCATGTGATGGTTATCGTTATGTTCTTACCTTCACGGATGACTTGAGTAGATATGGGTATATCTATTTCATGAAACATAAGTCCGAAACTTTCGATAAGTTTAAGGAGTTTCAAAGTGAGGTAGAGAATCAACGTAACAAGAAGATTAAGTTTCTGCGTTCTGATCGTGGAGGTGAATATCTGAGTTACGAGTTTGGCGAGCATTTGAAGAAATGCGGAATACTTTCACAGTTGACACCGCCGAGAACACCACAGCGTAATGGTGTGTCCGAACGTCGTAATCGAACTCTTTTAGATATGGTTCGTTCTATGATGTCACTTACAGATTTACCGCTATCATTTTGGGGTTATGCATTAGAAACAGCCGCATTCACTTTAAATAGGGCACCGTCTAAATCCGTTGAAACGACACCGTATGAATTATGGTTTGGGAAGAAACCTAAATTGTCGTTCCTTAAAGTTTGGGGATGCGAAGCCTATGTAAAGAAGTTACAGCCGGACAAGCATGAACCCAAAGCGGAAAAATGCGTCTTCATAGGATACCCGAAGGAAACTATTGGGTATACCTTCTATCATAGATCCGAAGGCAAAATCTTCGTTGCCAAGAATGGATCCTTTCTAGAGAAGGAATTTCTCTCGAAAGAAGTGACTGGAAGGAAAGTAGAACTCGACGAGGTTGTCGAACCTTCTCTCGAAATTGCGAGTAGCCCAGCACCGGAAGAAGTTCCTGTGGTGCCTGCACCAATTAGAGAGGAAGCTAATGATGATGATCATGAAACTTCGGTTGAAGTTGCTCTGAGAGCCTCGGTCAACGAGAACTCGTACCACTCCAGATTGGTATGATCCCGTTATGAGTGTCATGTTGGTGGACAACACCGATGACCCCGAGACATATGAGGAAGCGATGATGAGCCCAGATTCCAATAAATGGCAAGAAGCCATGAAATACGAGATTGGATCCATGTACGAAAACCAAGTATGGACTTTGGTGGACTTACCGGATGGCCGGAAGGCTGTCGAGAACAAATGGATTTTCAAGAAGAAAACAGATGCTGATGGTAATGTTACTGTCTATAAAGCTCGACTTGTCGCAAAAGGGTTTCGACAAATTCAAGGAGTTGACTACGATGAGACTTTCTCACCAGTAGCGGAGCTAAAGTCTGTAAGGATTATGTTAGCAATTGCTGCATATTATGATTATGAGATATGGCAGATGGATGTCAAAACAACATTCCTCAATGGAGATATTGATGAAGAGTTGTATATGATGCAACCCAAAGGTTTTGTCGATCCTAAAGATGCTAACAAGGTATGCAAACTTCAACGGTCCATCTATGGATTGAAGCAAGCATCCCGAAGTTGGAATCAACGTTTTGATAAGTTGATCAAAAGTTTTGGTTTTATACAAACTTATGGAGAAGCTTGTATTTACAAGAAAGTGAGTGGGAGCTCTGTAGCATTCTTAATACTATATGTGGATGACATATTGTTGATTGGGAATGATGTAGACCTTCTTAATAGTGTCAAGGAATATTTGAATAATAGTTTTTCAATGAAGGATCTTGGCGAAGCAGCTTACATATTAGGGATAAAGATTTATAGAGATAGATCGAAACGCCAAATATCATTGTCACAGAGTACATATTTGGACAAAGTTCTAAAGAGATTTGGAATGGAAGAAAGCAAGAAAGGGTTCTTGCCCATGTTTAAATCGACCTTGAGTAAAACTCAAAGTCCGACATCGGAGATATAGAGAAAGCATGAGTAAGACTCCTATGCCTCACCATAGGATCTCTAATGTATGCCATGCTATGTACCAGACCGACATTGCATATCTTTGTTAGTTTAACTAGCAGATATCAAAGTGATCCAGAGTGGATCATTGGACAATGATCAAAACATCCTTAAGTACTTGAGAAGAACTAAGGATATGGTTCTTTCCTATGGAGGTGATGAACAGCTCGTTGTTAATGGTTACACCGATGCTAGTTGGACCACCGATCCGGATGCTTCTAACTCACAATCTGGATCGTATTTATTTTGAATGGTGTAGCGATTATGGAGGAGTGCAAAGCAAAGCGTTGTGGCGAGATCTTCAACCGAATCGGAATACATGGTCGCTTGGAGGCTTCACAAGAAGCGATATGGATGAAAGAGTTCATTACGAGCTGGGTGTGGTTCCTAGTGCTGTTGGACCCAATGTCTATCTCTTGTGATAACATGGGCGCCATAGCCAATGCGCAAGAACCAAGGTCACACAAGAAGCTGAAGCATATCAAGCTGCGTTTTCACGCTATTCGAGAACATATCCAGGATGGGGATATAAAGATTTGCAAAGTACACACATATCTGAATGTGGCGGATCCGTCGACTAAACCTCTCCCGAGGGCAAAACATGACCAACACCAAACTGCCATGGGTGTTCGGTATATTACCATGTAATCTAGATTAGATGACTCTAGTGAAAGTGGGAGACTGTTGGAGATATGCCCTAGAGGCAATAATAAATATAGTTATTATTATATCTTTGTGTTTATGATAAATGTTTACATTCATGCTATAATGGTATTAACAAGGAAACATTAATACTTGTGTGATTTGTAAACTTAATTTGAAGTCCCTAGTATAACCTCTATACTTCACTAGCTTGTTGGTTGATTAATGATTGTGGTTTCCCTATCATGAACATTGAGATGTTATCAACAACAAGATCATATCGTTAGGGGAATGATATGGTGGACATACTCCTATAGATAAGCATAGCATAAAGATCAAGTCATTTCAATAGTTCAATTGCTATATGCTTTCTGATACATAGTAACCTAATTCCTTCGACCATGAGATCATGCATATCACCTTTACCGGATGGATGCTTTGATGACATCAAACACCACACCGTAACTAGGTGGCTATAAAGGTGGCATTGAGTGTTCGGAAAGTATTGGTTGAAACACATGGATCAAGAGTGGGATTTGTCCATCCATATGACGGATAGATATACTCTGGGCCCTCTCGGTGGAATGTCATCCAATTAGCTTGCAAGCATGTGACTGGGTCACAAGGGATCACATATCACAGGAACGAGAAAAGAGTACTTATCGGTAACGAGGTTGAACTAGGTATGCAGAGATACCTACGATCATAACCTCAGATAAGTAAACTATCGTGAGACAAAGGGAAATTGGTATCGTATGTAAGTGGTTCATTCGATCGCAAAGTAATCGTAGAAATATGTGGGAGCCATATGAATTTCCAGATTCCTCTATTGGTTATTGTTCGGAGAAGTGTCTCGATCATGTCCGCATAATTCACGAACCGTAGGGAGACACACTTAAGGATTCGACGTTGTTTTGAGTAGTTATGGTATTATGAGAAAGAGACCGAATGTTGTTCGGAGTCTCGGATGAGACCCAATGCAAGCTCCTCTTGCACTTCAAGCAAGAACTTACTACTCCTTTCCAAACACCAAGCAAACTTATTTGCAAAACAACACAGCGAGAACGGGGGTCCAAACTACTCTAGCAAACTAAACAAACTAAGCAAAGCAAACGAAAACTAAGACGCTCCAAGAACAACACAACTATGCATGAAACAATAAAAACGAAGTGTCTAGACAGACCTGAGATTTTTATTAATGAAGAAGGGGATGCCTTGGGCATCCCCAGGCTTTGACGCTTGTACCTCTTGGATATTTCTTGGGGTGACACCATGGTGGCATCCCCAAGCTTGAGCTTTTGTCCATTCTTCACCTTATTGCATCATTCTCTCTCTACACCTGAATTTTTTCCTTCACACAATCTTCATTAGCAACATTAGTGTATTCAAAAGATATTATACCACTGCAAAACTTTGGAACAGCAAGGATTTTCACTAAAAACACAAGGTACTATAGTAACTCCTTCAAAAAGCTCAATTTACCTGAAGAGAAATAAAAAAGGAATCAATAAGAAGCAAATGCAAATAATGGCAGAAATCTGTCAAAACAGACCAGCAGGTAGAAACCGATTTTTTCGAACATCTTCTGTTGCTCAAATCAAAAAGTGTTGAACTAAAGAAAGTTAGCTAACATACTAGGGGATTTATTCGTAAATTTGAGCTCAATCCGAGTTACAGAGCCTCCTCACGAACTTTTTTGGTGGAGGACAGAAATCTGTTTCGGGACAGCAACTCCCCAAATCTTACTTCCCTCTCATTAGAGGTCATTCTTGGCACAAAAAGCAAACAAAAAGGATAAGGAGAGGTCATTACTGAAGTAATAACTTCCAATACTCAAGGAAACTCTTGGGTTATCTCCCAACAAGTACTTTTCTTTATCGCCTTTAAGCTAGGCACGAGAAGCAAGAAGAATCAAGTATTTTCAAATGAAGAAGCATTAACATCAAATCTTGCTTTCAAAGGAGGAGCAAAAAGCATCTTCTCTCTCCTCATAGGGAAGTGTTCAATACCTTTCTTGAATGGAAAATGATATTTAATGGTGCCTTCTTTCATATCAATGATGGCACCAACTGTTCTAAAAAAAGGTCTTCCCAAAGTAATAGGACAAGAAGCATTGTATTCAACATCCAAAACATAGAAATACACAGGGACATAAGCATTATTAACCATGATGAGAACACCATTAATACTCCCCATGAGTTTCTTCTTAGCATTATCATTGAGTGGACATCCAAATAACAATCTCCCAAAGGTGGTAAACCAAGCATTTCATAAATCTTCCTAGGCATAATAGAGACACTAGAACCAAGATCACATGAAGCTTTGAGATCAAAGTCATTCACTTGCATATTAATAATGGGTTCCCAACTATCTTCTACTTTCCTAGAAATATAAGCTTTGTGTTTTAGCTTCTCCTCCTTAATTTTCACAAGAGCATCTGTGATGTGTTTGGTAAAGGCAACATGCATATCACTAGCATCAGGACTTCTAGCAAGCTTTTGCAAGAACATAATTACTTTAGAAATATTGCAACCATCAATATCAAAGTCAAACTTAGCATCACTAGTAGTAGGCTCAATAGGCTTAGGCATAGTAGGAGTAGGAATAGGGACTATTTGTGGTTTAGTGGTGATAGTGCACACACTATTGTTTCTATCAATTTCAGCTTCCCTTTCCCACTTAGCATGAAGTTGAGCTAACAGCCTAACATTTTCATCAATAGTAACTTGTATGACATGAGCAGTAGCAAAGTTTTTTTCCATAGTTTCAGGTTTAGCAGTCATTTTATTAATCAAGGAAGACTGAGCTTCAGACAAAGAGGATATATTTTTCTCAGCACTCAAATTTTTTGATTGTAAACTAGGAAATTCTCTATTCAGATTCTCAAGCTGATGTCTAATGTTTTTCAAGATGATAGACCGTTCCTCCATAGTCTTAGTGAAAATCTTATTTTGCTCATATTGCATCTGCATAAAATTCTTAGTGGATCTCTCTACTTCTAGAATCCTTTCTTCACTAGGCATTCCAGATCTATCGTGATAAACATTTCCACTAGGAGGATAAGGCCTATAATTGTTGTTGCTACCAAAATTATTCCTATAGGCATTGTTGTTTCTAATGAAGTTCAGATCAACTTGCTCTTCTTGAGCACCAAAGAGGCTAAGGGAACACTATTAGGATCTAGAGGAGCTTTCCCATTAACAAGCATAGCCATAATAACATCAATCTTTTCACTCAAAGAGGAAGTTTCCTCAACAGAATTTACCTTCTTACCATGTGGAGCTCTCTCAACATGCCATCCAGAGTAGTTAACCATCATATTATCAAGGAGCCTTGTTGCAGCACCCAAAGTGAGGCCCATAAAAGTACCTCCAGCAGCTGAATCCAACAGATTTCTTGAGGAGAAGTTCAAACCTGCATAAAAAGTCTGGATAATCATCCAAGCAATGAGTCCATGAGTAGGGCAATTCTTAACCAAAGATTTCATTCTTTCCCAAGTTGGAGCAACATGTTCACTATAAAGTTGTTTAAATTTCATAATGCCACTTATCATAGATATAATCTTAGCAGGAGGATAATACTTTTCAATAAAAACACCTTTGCACTTAGTCCAAGAATCAATACTATTTTTAGGCAAAGAAAGCAACCATTCTTTAGATTTTCCCCTCAAGGAGAAAGGAAAAAAGCTTGAGCTTAATAATATCTCCATCTACATCCTTATACTAACTTTTTTGAAACCAAAAACAACATAAAACAGGCATCTGGCACTGTTGCAACTTTTTAATAGGTTAGTACCAGAAAACATGTAAAAAGCACCTCAAAGTGTGGACATGTAAAGCAAAGTAGATACTAAACAAGCATGGAGCATTAAAAAATTATAGATATGTTTCCAACGTATCACATGTTTAGGCCGTGTCAGGCTTGTGCCGTGCCAGGCCGGCCCGTTTAGCTCTCGTCTCGCTCTGCCGCCCCCATCTTCCGGATCCATCATCTCCAACTTACCATACTACATATCGCTCTTTGGATCATGCGATAACGTCGTACGGTTACTCACGTGGAGCCCCAGTCTCCTCGAATGCAGCCTCTAGAAGTTAGTCAAGCCCAATGTCACGTTTATGCGGGAGTGTGGGCTAGGTGATTATAATGTTTCCAAGTTGTGCTTCATACGCAATGGATACTTTGCACCAAACCAGAGCGCCTTCATGCAATGGTGACATCCGTCGAAGGTCTCGGTGTACCCCTGGATCTAGGATCTTCGGGCATATGCTATATGTTGTTGCATTCATGGGTGACTATTCGAAGAAAATCACCGCCAAACTAGAGTACTTGAAAACTTTTAGGTGGTCGGATGCTGAGGTGGGTATTGTTCTTTGTAAGACTCCAACTGTGTTGATGAGGTGTGAGGATATGATGTGTTCAAGATCCTTATCTGTGAGGTGGGGTTAGAACCATCACATTGCTCGTTGTCTAGTGATTCTCGCACTTAGCTTGGAGATATCATCATGCCCCGCTACTAAGTTGTAAAGTTTCTCCAAAAATAGATTGTTAAAGTGTCACCCGAGCTAAGAAACAATTTTAAAGATGACCGAGAAGGTATTCGTGGAGAGGTACATATGCCCTCAAAAGGAAGCTGCTATGCACCTGACTAAAGACTATGTTGCCGCTTGCAAAGGGGTAGTATCCACTAGATTCATATCTGCTTGAGACAAGAGCCACATAGAAATATGTAATAGTTTGTGACGCAATAAAGTTTTCACTCCGTTAATAGTCTTGTTTCACCAATGTTCATCCAATTAGACGTTGGGTGCTCCTCTGTTATATGTATGTTATATGTAGGTTTGGTCATTTCTAAGTGCTAATGCCTAGACGAAACTGATAATTTGATTCCCAACACCCGATGTGTTATTTTTGACATTCAGTATAGATGAATTCATTGTCTGTAATATCTCAAATGATATATCGATGGATTTATTTGTGTTTCCACTTTCATTGAAGATCAAAGAGATAACATGTTTGGGTGTAAGGATGGCAATTTTATCCACGGGTACGGATACCTGCGGGTACCGTACCCGCATGGGTAGTGTATGAGCATACTTTTATAACCATGGGTAATATACATACCCTTCCCTTTAAATTACGGGTACGTGAACGGGTATAGGGTTGTGCCCGTGGGTATACCCATATCCTGTCCATTTAAACTGTCTTGTAGAACTTACCTATAGAGTTTCAACCTATGCGGCCGAGTAGCCTAGGAGAAAGTATGAGATTGCGATTTATAAACTTCGATAATTGTCATGTACTCGTTACCTATTATTGAGTAGATATGCTTTTTTTCAAATATGATATTGGTTAATGTAATATTGTGAATAACTTGTATACTATTGGATCTACCCGTCTGATACCCAGCAGGTACGGGTACCCGTCGGGTATGAGCATGGGTAAATATTTATCCCCGTGGGTACGGGTATGGGTAAAGTTTTCTATCCATTGACTACATGAGTATTAGTATGATATTGCTCTACTCTGCCCATACCCTACCCATTGCCATCCTTATTTGGGTGGACCAGTTTTCTGTCAAACTTAGGACACATTAAACAGAAAGTGAAAGAACAGTGTCGTTTCCTAAAAGAAATTATATGAACTTTTGTTCCAAATGCTATTTGGTCGTTTAGTTTTCATTTCGTCGTCTTTTTTGCTCCATCATGCCTCAAAATACTGAATGGAAATTCAAACTTTCATAATTAGATTTTTTTGCGTATATTTGTTTTGCCTTTTGGTTTCGTTCACCTAATACTTAATGAAGGATTATCTTTGTTCCTAAATCCATTCAGTTGTAGCTGGCCTTACTTCTACCGGGACATTTTGAAATTTGATAAAGTAACCTACTAAAGCATGATCAGCGGATAGAGTCTAAGCCACTGATACTTGTCATTATTCGTGAGAACTAAGCATGTGGAGATTGAAACATCCGATCTCCATATTCATTGCTTGCATATGTGATATTGTATTTGTTCAACAAATCAATAATTATATTTTGGTAAAAACCATAGGTTCAAAAATTAAATTTCATACAAAATATTTAAACAGCATGCATTTTGTCAAACCATATTTTAAAGTTGCTATTTGTGAACAAAAATATCAGCAGATATATTCGTGTTTTGTTGTTTTCTCATGCTCTAGCCTTTAAAACTTAATTAAGACTTAAGATATAACTTCAGTGGGGCTCAGGGCCATAATGGTCGTTTTTTACAGGGATTTCTATTATCATGTCTTTGGTCTCTTAGTTATACTTATTTTTCCTAGCCGTTTAACTTTTTCTCACTTTTGACCATCTCCTTGTATGAAACTCTCACACGATCTGAAACTTGATGTCTGTCAGCCTTGCCGTTATGTGCTGACAAGTGGGACCACGTTCAGTCGGGTCCCGTAGTGAACCCTTGCCATTACGTGTAGACAAGTGTGACCGTGTTCTATCGGGTCCCGTAGTGGACCCTTGTCGTTACATGCTAATAAATATAGCCACGTTCAGTCGGTTTCTATAGTGGACACCTCTCTAGACTTATCTAGATCAGCATGGGACCTACAGCTAACCCAAGTGAGCGCCAGACCCACGGCTTGCCCAGGTTGGAGTTGCAAGATGGGACCCCTAGAGCCAGCCCCGCGACCATGCCCATGTAGTTGCCTCCCCTTTCTTCTTCTTCTCTGGATACAACGGCCCTTCTCCAGCGATGAAGAACCTTTGTCTAGCTTCACTTCGGCCTCCCGTTCGTTCTGGCCGCAACATGGTGTCGTCCCATTGATCTGTATGAAGGATGATAATAGAAACCGTGCGCAGAAAAGGTTAGATCTCGTACCAAAATGTTCTGATTAGACGGGGCCGCTTGATATGGACAATCAATTGGCGCAACTCGGGAGCTCAGTTGGGAACGCGCTTGCTACGGAGAATGCGGCCGATGAGCCGTTCTGATAATTTAATTGATTTATCGAGTTAATATCTCGGTTGCAATCAAGTAAATCTATGAGGTAAAAGTCAAACATTGACATTTAGGGAGATGGATGTATAAGAAAAATAAAATGACACAACTCTTGAACACTTTGAAATTAAAAAAATTATACAACTCTTAATATAAAAAAGTGTTTATAATTGACACAACTCTTAAACGCTTTCAAATTACAATTTGGACATGATAATGTTGTCCAAATAAAATCTTGAGAGTTTACCATTTTTAGAGCGTGAAAAGTGATCCTCAAACTAAAATATTTATGCCTCGTGCATATACGAAAATTATACACCTTCCAACACTGTGAAATCTCACTTAGGACATGATAATATTATGCTAAAAAAATCTTGATAGTTTATCATTTTCAAATAGTGAAATATTATGCATAAACTTCGATATACGAAAATTATAAACCTTTAAACACTATGAAATCGCACTTAATATGTGATAATGATGTGATAACAAAATCTTGAGAGATTATTATTTTCATATAGTGAAATGTAATGCATAAACTTGCATATACGAAAATTATACATTTTTTAACTCTTTGAAATCACACTTAGGACATGATAATATTGTGCTAATAAAATATTGATCATTTATCATTTTTATGGAATGAAATATAATGCATAAACTTGCGTATATGAAAATTATAAACCTTTAAACACCGTGAAATCGCACTTAATACGTGATAATGATGTGCTAACAAAATTTTGAGAGATTATCATTTTCTCCCCATTTTCATAGAGTGGAATGTAATGCATAAACTTGCATATACAAAAATTATACATCTTTAAACTCTTTTTAGGCAACCTTTAAAATCCTTTAAACTCTTTGAAATCACACTTAATACGTGATAATGTTGTGCTAAGAAAAACTTAAGAGATTATCATTTTTATAGAGTGGAATGTAATGCATAAACTTGCTTATACAAAAATTATACTCCTTTGAACACATTCTCTTCAAATTATATTTAAAATTATTTGTTTATGGAGTTAAAGTACCGGTGGCAAATTCGTTATTTTGCATGGATAGAGGGGTGCCCCAATAGATATAGGAGTTATCCTGTATGCAAGATCACAGAGGATCAACGGTTGATGTACACGATCTGCGTGACAATTGTCTCGACCAATTAGAGCATAGCAACCAAGATGAGCACGTGTGAGAGTTTGTGACTAAGAGAGAGGGAAAAACTAAGTAGAACTTAAAAACCAATGGCAAAACTGAATAGAACTTAAAAACCAAGGGCAAAACTAACAAAAGGATTCAAATAGAAAATAGAAAGATATTTAAAAATGGAAAATACGTCTTTTATATAATAAAATACATCTTGCCATACATTAAACTATTTGCAATTTAAATATACATCAGTTTGACAATTATTGCCTCATTCAGACAAATAATATTTTGGGGAGGAATGTTTTGGGAAGAGACTTGAGTAGAAAACCATGAACCTTCATAGATAGTAGGTGATTTGAGAAGTGATGATTTAGGTTAAAACTTGATTTTTATGCATTTCTTATGGTGGCAGGTCACATAATAATACTCCCTGGTAGATGCCACTATGTTTTGATCTTTTTAAATTTATTGTGCATAAAATGACTCAATTAGCTAGCAAAAACCCATTCGTTGACTCTCTGTTGACCAGCCACCGGAGGGTAAAAACTGAGTATATTGCACACGTCAGTGTTAATACTGGAGGGCAAAACTGAGTACAACCAAACTTTCAGTGTTACACTTGAAGGAAATATGCCCTAGAGGCAATCATAGAGATGATTATATTTTATGTGTATCCATGAGTTACTGTAATGTTCCTTAAATATCCATATATCTGAAAACTTGTATTGATTGACAATTATGTGAATTGTTTGTGAAACTCTTTACTCGTATGGTTATCTAATAGTTGTCCCTAGTCGGAGTTCATGTGAGGACACACGTGAATATTAGACTAGCATATCGATTGGTTGATGACTATGTTTTACAAGTCATAGACATGAAAATGTCAAACCAATGATGTGGACACATGTTATGAACATGGGGTTGGACTGACTCAACTTGAGATTGACAATTATACTTGCAACTCTCTCTACACATCATGTACGTTTTGTCCTTACACCTAAGATTGTCGCATGTACTTGAGATGTGGATCGACCTACTTTGGGGCTATCAAACACTGCTCCGTTACTAGGTAGTTATAAAGGTAGCTTTCGGGTTTGTCCTGATACATGCCGCAAGGCATTAGTCAATCAAGATGGGATTTGCCCCTATCTACTTGAGATAGATATCTCTGGGACCCTCGAGTGATCGGATCCAGAAATGCATGGCCGTGCTACATATGGTTAAGAGTTAACCTAGTAAAGGGATTCCGAATCACAATACCAATAAAGAGATGTCAGCTTGGAGCTAGACCAAATATCGCAAGGCAAATGGAAAGACATGTACTCAACCTTATGATGGTTCGTCCGAATGATCTTTATATGCGTTTAGGAGTTGACATGTCTTGCTAGAGGCCGCTACCAACTATTAACTGAGTAAGTGTACTTGTGTCATGTTTATACATGTATGAACCTATAGGGTCACACACTTAAGGGGCTGGAAGCCTAATGAGGATTAGATCTGAATTAGACCAGGCTTAGGCTACTAATGGGATGCTAATGTAGAAGCTCACTAGGGACGCCTATATAATAGAGGATGAGGCGAGCTGAATAGGGTTGAGCATTCCACCCAGCCACCACTCCTCTCACTCTTGTGTTGCACGTGCGGACCTAACAGTGCGGCATGTGATGCTTCCACCCTGGATGTGTGGATACCTCGTAGGTGTTGCAGCTGCAGCACTTGGACGAGCCGCGTGAAGGGGAACTGCTCGTGGGACGAGGACGAGGAGGAGACGTAGAACATCTACATTGCCCCGATGTGCTTCATCGAGTTTTCAACTATGCGTATAGTGGTAATCCCGAGATCTATGACAACAGTATTCCTGTTTTACGCAGTAGAATTTTTTTGTTTTTCTCTAGTGTAGCCTACCCATATCCCTTCAACACTCGAGGGTAAAACTGAGCACAACTAAGTCGCCAGGGTTAGACACGAGTTTTGGACGTATCAACTCCCCCCAAGCTTAGCTTATTGCTTGTCCTCAAGCAATTCAGTTGAAAACTGAGTGCAATAAATGAACTTTCACGAACACATTTGCTTCATATGATGTAAATATTCTCAGCACATGAGTAGATACTTAGAAATTCATAATAAGGAGTATACAACTAAGTCTACTCAATAGTAATTATAAGCTATGAAGAGATTCCAACTCAATAATAATAAGTAGCATGAAACATAAACATAAGCAACATTGCAATGCTCATAACAAGGTGTGATAGAGTGGTATCTCGCTTACCTTTGATAGTGGAGCAACATAAATGTCAAGGCACCTCTGAAGATCAAGTGAAGACTAGAAATAAAGATATCAGAGATACAAGCATAAAAGTCATGACATAATTAACCAAGTTTTGAGACAAGCATATTACACTAAGAATGACAACTATGCTCTCAATAAGGTGCTCATAGAATAAGTGGTGACTCAACAAGGAAGAGAAATGGTTTTGAAAAGTTTGAGAGGCTTCCAAATGCTGAAAGTATGGTACTCATTAGCTTTGAGCTCTCATTGCCCCTATCATAGGCATCTTTAGATGGTTAATGGTGAAAGTGAGGTCCAATATGAGTTATATGCTTGACAGACTATAAACCGAAAATCTCTTGTCCCTTGAATACAAGGGCCTCTCCTCATGCTACTCAACTTTAGTTACCGGCAAGTTCTTATCATAGTAAATACATGCGTATCATAGATAACCGCCAACGGGGTACCCCTTGCACATGATACAGGAGCTATCCCATAATCAAAATGACAAGGCAAGCAGACAATGAGCATCTCAGCGATCTTTTTATTTGCTATTTGCATAGGTTTTTATTGAGGATGCTTCACAGATTGCTCAGTATGGTTATGATGCAAGTTTCCACCATGATTAGGCATGGCTTAGGCTAGCGGCCCAGGCGTTTCTCTAACACACATATATACAACTCCATGAACTTACAAGCTCCTCTTTTATTTCACACAGACGACATCCGTTAACAAAAGAGCATGATATCAACTAGGTACAATGTACAAGTGCAATGTCGAAAGCTCTCCCTGTGACATCACGGTTCTGCTAACTCCCAGCCTATAATTTGCAAGCATATAACTTTCATGGACAATCACAATGATTCAGGTTTATTAAGTGCAAGAAATAAAGTGTGCCATCAAGTTCGTGAGAGATTTACTAACTAACTTTCTCAAAACAAGCAAACATTTTATTTGGAAGAAATCAAGGAATAATGAATATGCACGGAATAACAAATGATGCTAGTAGGTAGGTATGGTGGACACTGTTGGCAATGTTGGTTTTGGGGAGTTGAAAACACGAGTAGATCTCATACTCAGTGCAAGTGAAGTTTAGCAATAAAGAGGGAGCGACAAACGAGAGATCAATAACTGTCATAATCATGCTTGCAACAAAACATGACTAATTATGGCATGAAAGTGATACAAGAGCTCTGAGGCAAAATAAATCATCGAGGCTTAACTGACTATTGTTTAGTCATATGCATGCGTGAGCATGTACCAAGTCGATTCAAATGAAACATTCAGAGGAGGATAACACAATATCATACCAAGTTATGAATAAAACAATGCAAACGAACATTCATATGACATGATACAAACTATTAGCAAGCTAGAGCTAATCATAAGAGAGCAAGAACTACCAAGCACCCATAAATAACATACACCTTACATGAACAGACTAAGCATGCCCACAATGATGAGTATATGTACAAAAATGAAAATAAATAGAGTTTATTACCAGCCTCTTACCACACCTCAAGTTGTCATTAATCTTCATTATTGCCCTTCACTTGTGTGGCATGAATAATAACATGAAACCAAACTCCACTGATAACTGCTGAACCTTGCAAAGACCTTCACAAAACCAAAGAAGAGCAACATTTTTTTTGGTGTTTTCGATTTTTTTAAAACACACACAAAGCAAAAACAAACAAAGCAAATTCTTTTTGGATTTTTCTTAAGGCAAACCAAAGCTAAAAAGCAAAGAAACAAACCAAGAGAAACAACAAAAATATTTTTGGTATTTTTGTGTTTTGGGAAAGCAGAAACAAAAACCAAAAAAGCAAAACATGCTTATACAAAGAACCGATGAAACATGATATATAGATGAGTATGATGTCGGTATATCTCCCCCAAGCTTAGGCTTTTGGCCTAAGTGGGGCTCAACCCCATGGTGACCAGGAAGGTGCGCCTTCGTAATGCGACGAAGAGGCCCCTTCGTCCTGGTACGAGCTCGAGGACACCCATGTGTAGTGCATAGAGTGGTCATAAGAGGGCGCGTTCCCTTGGTAGTGTCCGTGGAAACCACAAATGCATAGCTGCTCGTCCATCTCCTCCTTGGAGCGTGACCAAGGTCCCTGACAAATACTGAACAAAGTGGTTTGTGGCAAAGGAATTTCTCTCTCTTCCCCGTCAGTAAATATCATCCTGTAAACCAAACTCTCAAGGGTAGATCTAGCAGTGACAAAGTGATGCGCTTTTATGGCAGCAAGATCAAGCCTCTGAGGAGATAAAATTGTATCATTTGGATCAACAGATAGTTCTAAAGCAACAACTACACGTGCATCAATAATACCCCCATAAATGGGTCCTTTAGCAGCTAGACGACGAGCAATGAGAGAAGCAAGATTATACCTGGTTTCATTGTTGAGTGCAGTAGCTAGAAATGCCAAATGATAGTTGGAAATATTGCTAGTGTTCTCCCTACCAAGAATACTAGTGGCAAGATAATAAGCAAAAAAATTGATAGCTGGGAGTTGAATATTTCTTATCTTTCCGTGCCGGGATCTGCGGTCATCATCATTAGTTACCTCGCGATAGAGCTCAAACAAATCAGCGGGTTGAACTGGAACCTTCTTCACCGTCCCAGCCATGCCAATACCCAAAATTTCGCAAAATTTCTTCAATGTCATGGAGATAGGCCTATTATAGATTTTGAATGACACCTCTGACCTGAAAGGGCTGTTAGAAAAAAAGAAACTCTCCACAAAAGTTTTGGTTAGCATATCATATTGCTTACTCTCATCCTGCATATAACTAGTTAGACTAACTCTCCTGATAAGATTTAGGAAATCATTGAGAATCCTTGCAGCCCGCAAAAAGGTAAAACAAGGAAAGGTAGAAGGGTATGCATCCCCCTCATCTCCCTCGTTGCCAAAGTGCGGCGTAATAATATCCTTGTTGTATGATGGCCTACCTCTGGAGGATGATCTTGAAAGCCTTCTCCTCCTAGGTGCATCACTCTCAAACACTTCTCCAAATGTGTGGTTATCCATGACCTTTTTTTTTTGAATTTTTTAGACAAACATCAAACCAAGTAATTTCCAAGTTGATAAATGATGAGGAACTACTATAGGAACTTGCTAGAGGGTAAACATGCATCAAAATGAAATCTCTAAGCATAGAACAAGCATGCAAGCTCACACAACCTGTCACCTACAGCATCAAAACACTTAAGATACAATCTACCAATCACAAAATCTAATTGAACCAGCGGAAGAGACACATACCAAGGAGCAATCCCTCCAAAAATCAGCAGCAAAGATGGGCTAAGCAAGGAGATAAAAAATCAGAAGAAATAACATCACGAACTCGAGCTTGAGAAAGTTTTCCGGTGTTTTTTGGGAGAGATAAAGAAGTGACTGGAAGGAGGCATCTTGGAGGGCCAAAGGTGGGCCACACCTAGGCCAGGCGCCACCTAGGGCTGGCCGCGCCACCAGGGGGTGTGCTGGCCTGGTGGGTCCCCCTGGGACACTCCAGGTGTCCATATGCCCCTTTTTTCGAGGAAAAAAATAATATGAATTTTTGGGGATTTTTCGGGAAACTTTATTTTTGGCCAATTTTTAGGTTATGAAAATTGATTTTCTCGCAGAAAAAGATTTTTTAGAAGAAGCAAAAGCAAACCAAAACCAAAACTACATAAGCTCTAAGACACTCTAACAAGCAAACAACTAGCAAAACTAAAACTAACAAGAGGAAGAGCAAAGACTAGGAAAGAAAAAAATAAAAGTGAGTAAGTATAACCATTGTGAAAACATTGTTTTGTTCATTAAAATCCCTTTGTTAACAAGGTTGATCAAGTATTGTTACCAAAACAATCTTATATGAAACAAAACTTTGCATTTCACTAAATGATTATGTTACATCAAACTTGATAGCAATAGTCCCAATCATAATAGTTTCAAAACTTTCTTGTGGAATGGGATAATATATTTCTCCAACTTTGATGCTCTCAATATTTTCAATTGAATTCAGGAAATAGGTCTTATCAATCTTCTTGGGTAAATAGACAATATGCTCTTTGTCATTAATATTAAAAGTTACTTTTCCTTGATTACAATTGATGACAACACCTGCAGTATTAAGAAAAGGTCTCCCAAGAATAATAGACATATTATCATCTTCAGGCATCTCAAGCACAACAAAATCAGTTAAAACCAAGCAATTATGAGCCACTTGAACTGGAACATCCTCACATATACCAACAGGAATAATAGTAGACTTATCAGCCATTTGCAAAAATATATCAGTTGGTATCAACTTTTCTAGCTGGAGTCTCTTGTAGAGAGAAAAAAGCATAACAGTAACTCCAGCTTCCAAATCACATAAAGCATTTCTAACATAATTATTTTTAATAGAGCAAGGAATAGTTGGAATACCTGGATCACCAAGTTTCTTTGGAACCTTACCATTGAAGGAATAATTAGCAAGCAGATTAGAAATTTCCTCATTAGGAATCTTCCTTTTATTAGAGACAATATCCTTCATATACTTTGAATAAGGAGGCAACTTAATAGCATGAGTCAAAGGAATTTGCAAAAATAAAGGTTTCATCCACTTACAAAACTTGTTATAGTGTTCTTCCTCCTTTGACTTGTGTTTCTTATTAGGAAAAGGCATAGGTTTCTGCACCCAAGGTTCTTTCTCACTACCATGTTTCTTAGCAATAAAATCTTCCTTAGTGTACCTGGTGTTCTTAGTGTGCTTCTCAAGCTCTTCCTCAACTTCCTCCTTATCGGGAGCATCATTTTTATCATTACCACTCTCAGTTTCAGCATCAGAGACAGATATACTATTAAGATCTACAACAGGTTCAGAGGGTTCCTCAACTATTTTATGTTTCTTTTTCTTTCTCTTATGAGGACTACCACTACTTTCCCCTTGTTGAGAATCCTGCTCAATTATTTTAGGATGTCCTTCAGGATATAAAGGATCTTGAGTGGCTGCACCACTCCTAGTTCTAATTTCATAAGCATGATTATCTCTAGAAGCATTAACTAGCATATCTTTTTGTAACTTAGCAAGTTGATCAATTTGAGTTTGAACCATTTGGAAGCGTTTACAAAGCATTTAAACATCATTAGCAGTTCTTTCCACAATATCTTTCAACTCAATAATATCTCTAAAGTTTTCCAATAAATGATTTTGAACTTGTTTATTAAAATTACCTTGTTTAACAATAAAAATGTAAAGTTCTTCTAAGCATTGATCAACAGGTTTACTATAGGGAATATCACCTTCATCAAAGTGTTGGAGAGAGTGTACCTCAATAGTAGATGAGTGGAGAATTGGCTTGCATAATTCTTCTATAGGAGGTAGATTCTTCACATCTTCAGCTCTAATACCTTTCTCCTTAAGACATTTCTTAGCTTCCTTCATCACTTCATCATTTAATGCAATCACTCCCCTCTTCATTGGTGTTGGTGTTGGAGCTGGTTCAGGCACAATTGGTTCATGAGTAATGGGCTCTGGTGTATTTAGCTCAGTTGAAGTCCAATCATCATAATTCTTGCTTATTTTAGCCATTAATTCTTCAGCATCTATAGGAGTTCTTTTCCTGAAAACACAATCAATAAAACTATCTAGGTATGTCCTAGAATCATCAGTTAGTCCATTATAATAAATATCAAAAAGCTCATTTTTAGGTAATGGACATCCATGATGTGCATGAATCAAGGCACAGAACCTTATCCATGACTCAGGCAATTTCTCTTCTTCTCCCTGTTTAAAATAAAAAAGTTTCTACAAAGCAGCATGTCTAGCACTGGGAGGAAAATAATTTTGAAAGAAAGAAGCAATCAGGGCTATCAATGGATCCAGGAGGTAATCTATTAAACCAAACTTTAGCTTCTCCTTTTAGTGAAAAAGGGAAGATCTTTGTAACAAAGTACTTGCGCATCTTAAAATCATTAGAAAATAAGGCACTCATAGTGGAAATCTTATTCATATGTGACACAACACTCTCATTCTCAGTCCCACAAAAAGGTTCTTTCTCAACAATGTCTAAATAGAATAAATCAAGAAAAAAATCATAATCTTTATATTTAATATCTATGAGAGAAGTATCAAACTTAGCATCAGAAGACAGTTTAGGAATAATGGTACGTCTCTCAAGGAGACTCCTAATAACACTAGCGCCATGTGTGTTTTGGTACTCTTTAATAAATTCATCAATCATTTCAATGTAACCATCACTAATATCATATCTCTCTCTAGACTTAGGTGAGATAACAGGTGTAATAGTGTCTTCACTAGGAGTTTCAGTGTTTCACAAAATAGTTCTAGCAATAGTAGCTTCTAGGAAAGGACCTAATGAACCACTCGCATCAAGCATGGTAGAAGTAACATCATGAGTATCAGAAGCAATTCCAGATTCAGCAGTAGTAGCAGTGTGTGTAGCATGTGTATGTGGTGGCGGTGTGACAAGCTTACTTATAACAGACGGTGAATCAAGAGCAGCAGAGGTGTTTAGGACTATACCTCTTCTTGTAGTGGATGGTAAAATAGGAAACTTTCCATCACGAGACTTCCCCATGATAAAAGGAATAACAGTGAACAATAATAAATCCAAGTGAACTTACAAATAAAGCTATGCTCTCGGCAACGGCGCCAAAAAATAGTCTTGATGACCCACAAGTATAGGGGATCGCAACAATCTTCGAGGGTAGTATTACCCAATCTATTGATTCGACACAAGGGGAGCCAAATAATACTTATAAGCCTTAACAAATGAGTTGTCAATTCAGATGCACCTGAAAATAATCTTGCTCATAGTCATTTATCAGTAGCGATATTTTTGTAGTAGCAATAGCAAAGTAACAACAACAGTAGAACAAAAGCAATAATAACAGTAGTAGCAAACATCAGGATATGAGTGCGGTAGGCATAGGGATGGATGGACGGGTGTTGCATGGACAAGTCTAAACTTATAACTTCAAGATCTAGGGCAATTACAGATAAATAAGATAAAGCATCCAAGTACTAAACAATCATAGGCATGTGCTCCATATATAGTCATACGTGCTCGCAATGAGAACTTGCACAACATCTTTTGTTCTGTAAGCCCGTTGCAGCGGGGCCTCAAGGGAATATACTGGCAATTAAGGTATTCCATTTAATAGAGCACCGGAGCAAAGCATTAACACTCTGTGAACACATGTGATCCTCACGTCACAGCCATCCCCTCCGGCTGTCCCAATTTTTGTCACTTCGGGCCCTTTGGATCCGGACAATGATATGTGTATACAACTTGCAAATAAGATCACAAACAATACTATCATTATGAATCAATAATAATTTCAGACCTGAGATCATGGCACTCGGGCCCTAGTGACAAGAATTAAGCACAACAAGTTGCAACAAAGTCAAATAGCACTAATATAGATACTAGGCACCATGCCCTAACAATCGTATTTGATTACATGATAGAACTCATTCAATCCCTACCATCCCCGTAGCCTAAAGCAGGGGGATTACTCACTCATGGATGAGGTAAACATGGATGGTTAATGGAGAGGCGTTGGTGATGATGATGGCGATGATCCTCTCCAAATTCTCCGTCTTGGCAGGGTGCCAGAACAGAGTTTCTGGTTTCGAATCGCGGTTTTTGGTGGTGACGGTGCAACGGAACTCTTTCTAGAAAAACATCGACCCCCCTTGGTTTTTAGGTCAAGAGGCAACTTATAGGTGAAGAGGGAGGCCGAGGGGGTGCCTGAGGCGGCCACACCCCTAGGCCCGTCCAGGCTTGGCCCGCGCGACCAGGGGGTGTGGGACCCCCGGAGCCCCACTCCGTCTCGTCTTGTGGCTCCGCGAGTCTTCTGGTGAAATAGGATTTTGGGCATACTTTCCGGAATTTTTCTTGATAGTTGATTTTCTGCACAAAAACTAGACACCAAGGTAATTTTGCTGAAAGCAACGTCAGTCCGTGTTAGTTGTATCCAAATCACAAAAGTTTAGAGGAGAAACAATAACAAAAGTGTTCGGGAAAGTAGATACATTTTGGACGTATCAAGGAGCTAGTTCCGGCTATGGCAAGGCCCAGAAGAGTTACTAACTTAGGCCTGTAATATTACTTGTAGTCCAAGCTGTATCTAGTTACCGACTCTGTAACATAGTCGAATAGGTCTCTCCTGTAACCCTAGGTCCCGGTGACTATATAAACCGGCCCTATGAGAGCCTTTAGGGCAATAACAACAATCACAACTCGCACAAGCGAACCTCTCTCGTAATTCGCTGTAAACATCCGACTTACACCGATATATTATTGAGTTGTTAGCAGGAGTAGGATCCGATCATCGCTATTGGATCTGAACCTGGGTAAACTTATGTTCACCGTTTCTGGAACATCCGACGTCTCACACCCCATCTTCTCAACGCTGTCAGGACCCCCTATGGCATACTTGTTGACAATCCGACGACAGTTGGCGCCCATCATGGGGCGGGTGACTTTTGGAGCTTCGTTTCAGGCGGAATATGCGCGTGCATGAATCGACAAAACAATCACCATGGGTCGCGTGGTCTACGCCCGTGATGTCCCTCTCGTTCTTCTCGACGAGACTTGGATTCCAGCTAGCAAACCCATGACAACCTACACGATCGTGCCTATCGGCGAGATCGACATTTATCTCGGTTTCGCTGAACCCGCCCAACCCACCCTCGAGGTGATGACTATGGCGGAGGAAAAATCCGGATCTACTCTGTCCATAGAGGCGGAAGAGTTCAAGATCCCAGAAAAAATCGAACCCGCCCAACCCACTCCTGCAGTGGAAGAAGTGGTGGAAGAAGAATCCGGATCTGATCTCCCTATCGAGATCGGATACACGAATGATGAATACATCCGCTACGGATCCGGTCCTACTAAGGCTGTAGCAGAAAAGGCACTCTTGAGGAACAGGATAAAGAAGATGACGAAACACCCCTACATCGATTACGAAGCAATCACTAATATCAAGGAAAGCTTTAAGATGGAGGAAGCGGAAACCCAGCTGTGTCGCTATCTCAAGAACATGAACAAGAAGAAGCACTGTTTTGTATACCACATAAGCTCTGGATCCGACTCTATCGATGCTGGAGCCAGAAACGATTCAGTTTTCGATGCAATCGAAGAAAACACCGACTTACCTGGCTCCCCTCAGGAGTCAATAATGTCGCAGGAACTTCGAGACTTCGAGGAGGATATGGAGAAATATGAAGAAGAATACGCCTTCAAGCCAGCGCAAGGTGAGCCGAAGACTCCCCCTAGTCCATATGATAGCATGGATGAAAGATACACCTCGCAGGATGACATGGACACCGCATATTCTTCCGAGGTCCACAAGCCAACTACTACGGAAAGTACCGACGGAAGTCTATCCCTCGGTATCAGACCGAAAGCCGTCTTTGCCACCGGTATGCACGTTAAGGCTACTGAGCGGTCAAAAAAAAAAGAAGAACAAAAATCCGACACGGCAGAGCCGGATGTCGAGGAAACCAACGGAAAAAAAGTTGATAAAGAGATCAAGATGAAGAATCATGATAAAGGTCCGATTAATACCACGTCAATCGATCCTCCTGTGGATAGGCACGTCGTCACCAAGGGTGCATGTAAAATTTACGAAGATGCTCTCATAATTTCTATCCCAACGCTAGACAAACCAACATCCGGATGCTACCTAGCCGCGGTAAGCACGGGTCCAGTGTACGGCGACCAGACGCTTTCCCCGAGACAGCTCGGCGAGCAACGAGAGCCGTCGGATCAGCCTCGCCCACCACCCTGACCCGTCCATTTGTAGCGCCCGAGCTCTCCGCGTCCTGTCGTCCACCACCACCACCACCGGCACGGCACCATCCCATTTCCCGTCTCCCTCCTGTTTATTTCGCTTCCCGTCCCCTCCCCATCCCAATCCAAACCCAAAACCCTCGCAAAACCCACTCCGCTCTCACCATCCCCACCGTCTCCCCCGCCCCCAATGCCGCGGAAGCAGCAGTAGCCGCCGCCGCCGCCCCCTCCCCCTCCCCCTCCCGCGATGGCCCTCTCCGCGGCGCTCCGCGTCCCGCTCCCGCGCCTCCTCCGCGGGCCCTCCCTCATCGCCGCCGCCGGGGCTGCCTCCCGCCGCCGCGCCGTCGCCGCCGCCTGCGGCCCCTCACCGGCTCTCCGTTACCTCTGCGCCTCCACCGCCTCCTCCTCCTCCTCTCGCCCTGGGGGTCCCTCCCCTCACGCGCGCCGCCGCGGCGGCGAAGATGAGCGCGCGGACGGGGACGGGCTGGCCGTGAAGGAGCGGGTCGTGCAGGTGGAGCTCCACAAGGAGGCCACGGACGCGTACATGTCCTACGCGATGTCGGTGCTGCTTGGCCGCGCCCTCCCCGACGTCCGCGACGGCCTCAAGCCCGTCCACCGCAGGATACTGTGAGCCCTCTCGTTTTACCCCCAACAAAATACTCAGTGCGCGGCTTGGCTTGACTTGTTGGGTTAGAAGCTTCGCTGGGTTTATATGTTTCGAAAGTATTATTGGCTGATTAGGGTTTGCGTGTGCGTCAGTATGTTTATAAGCTAGGTTGAAGCTGATTCACTTAGAGGTCTAACTCGTTCAGCAACCCATACCGGGCCTTTGCATTACCACCTCGTTGCTTCATACTACTTCTGGGATGTGTGCATATTCAGATGCAGAGGCTGGGGGAGTGTTCCTCCTCCCTTGTTTAAAAATAAAGTTCATACTGCTTTCTCAACGTTTGGTGTAAGTTTTCTGAAGACAGTCGTCATGCTTGTAGAACTGCAGGGTCAATGGTTGGTCTGTCCGATGGGTGAGAAATATAAGTACGAATTGTGCATAGTTTGTGGTCCGGCATCTGAAATGGTTCTAGGTATTTTGGTGTTTTTCTCATTTTTGTTCGTATGTCAGATCGCTTTGTGAGTCTTCATTGTTGAATGTAGTTAGACAAGAATCTTGTTCTCATCTCTTTCTAACAGAACTTAGAGAATTCTTGATGACTGTTTTGGCAGCACTAGCCTGTTGAATAGGTCATCGGTCTGTAAGAAAAATAAATTGAAGTTTTGTTCAAAAATAAAATATTGTTGTGTGATCACTCTTAGACTGTTGAGTTAAGCAACCTAGTTGCTACCATCAGTTCTCAAATAACTTTGTAAGGAGTAGCTGTTTGGAGATGCTCATCTTTTGTCAAACTGCTCTATTTCCTGTGAACGTATAGTGTAACAGCTGTTGTGCCTGTATCTGTTTCTTGAGATAATGTACATTCTGACATATCTTACGTTTACATAACATCTGAGTTCTCTCTGAAGAAATACTGGATATGTGTGTTCTTCTTATCTACTCCCTCCGTCTCAAAATAGATGTCTCAATTTTTTCAAAATTTGAATGAATCTAGACACTATTTAGTATATAGATTCATCCAAATTTTAAAAAACTTAAGACATCTATTTTGAGACGGAGGGAGTATATGAGTTATGACTAGTGCTTTACTAGCACATCTTACCTTTTTTTCATTCTATTTTTGTTATTGACCTTGCTCCATACCATCTTGGTGATTTGCCTCAATTTTTCTGCAGCTATGCGATGCATGAAATGGGTCTTGCATCTCGTAGGCCATACAGAAAGTGTGCGAGGGTGGTTGGTGAGGTATGCATGAAGGAACTTATTATTTTCACTCTGAAGGAACATAAGTTTTTGTGTTGTACAAATATTATGCTCATGCTTACACATCTATGAGCATTGGTAGGAATCTGGGAGATAGGCTGTACCGCTGTAGCCACTATTCAAACTATTTAAAAGCATTATCCAAGACTTTGCTGTCTCAAATAGTAAATTCATTCTCACGGTGCACCACTGCACCTCAAAGCTTTTGAAATTCTGCACGGTAAAACAAACAACTGGTTGTTTTGTAGCTATTGTGGTCTGACTGTAAGCTAATGGTGTTATTTTGCTTCTTCAATTGCATCTCATGGTGAATAAGCTATTTGCTTCTAGGGCATCATAGAACATCAGCAATAACCATTAAACCAATACACAAAAGGGAATATATTTTTCTGAGCACGCACATGTTGCTCTACCATTCTGATCAGATTTTCAGCTCCTTCTGCACCATACTTATTTTGCTGCCGAACTGGTGGTATTAAAACTCTTCTCATGTTTGTTTAGCCTGCCTACGTATCCTGAAGTTATCTAGTTAAGCATATATTCTCTGCTATTTTGTTACTTACCAAAGATTATATAATCTACTTCGCTGGGTTGACGAATGAGTTGTGACGTTTGACATAGTTACAATGATATTAGAAACTCTATGATGTAAATAAATTATCAAAAATCTTATCTGTTGTTGGATAATGTCGCAGGGCAGCATTACCTTTGTACATATTTTGATAAACCTTTTTGAACAGTATTATTTTTTTGCAGGTACTCGGTAAATTCCATCCCCATGGAGATTCAGCAGTTTATGAAACTTTAGTGCGAATGGCTCAGGTAGCATTTCTGTGGGGGTGTTATTATTCTAATGCATTATTGTGTCCACGCCCCCCTCTCTGGGTCAGGGCTAGTTGGTGTCGTGGCATCATTATATTCATATGATGGATCATCTTTTTAGCTTTTTGCATCATTCTATGTATTTCATGGAAAAATGACATACGCTGTAAATTCATTCAATCCACCAGACACATCCATCTTCTGGGTCCACACAATAAGCAGGTGCTGATTGATCCTCATTTAAACTTGGACACTTGCATTATATGGCATTTAGATATCCATGATCAGTAACCGAGTTTAGTGGCTGGACAACCTTTGTAAGGAACATGACAGTATTACTTGGTAAGAAAATAGAAGTAACAGTTCACTTCATATTAGGCAGATACTTGAATATTTCAAATCACACTTCAATATATTTTTTGCATTTATTATGTTTTGTCATATCTCATCTTTCCAATTTAAAACCAAGCTACACTCCAGATCATTGTGGATATTTTCTACTTTGGCTTTCACTATTTTACTCTGCTGTCAACTGAAGCTGCATCACATATGTCAAATTTTCTTACTTCACTGTAACTAAAGAGCCTTTTCGATCTTGCAGGACTTTTCAATGAGGTATCCACTTGTTCAAGGGCATGGTAACTTTGGCTCAATAGATGCTGATCCTCCTGCTGCAATGCGGTACACGGAGTGCCGCTTGGATGTAAGTTTTGGTTCACTTAAATGTTGTCAAGCGAGCCACTTTTCACCAGCAGAAGTCTCACAGGACCATCTTGTTATTTTGCAGCCATTAACAGAAGCCATGTTCCTGACTGATCTGGAGCTAAATACTGTATATCCTTATGCTTCAGTCCATGTTTTTTCTCTTTGTGCATGTTCCGTTTTCCTACCTATTTCATGCCCACTTGTTTGCTATTGGACAGGTTGACTACGTTCCAAACTTTGATAATTCTCAGAAAGAACCGTCTCTGTTGCCAGCTCGTGTTCCATCACTACTGTTGAATGGATCTTCTGGAATTGCAGTATGAGCTCTTTTTCAAGCTTAAGAAAAGTTCAGCTCATCTGGACACCTATTTTTTATTCAAAAAAGAAAACATGATGCTCTGGATTTGATTATTCTATGTGTGGTATTGTCTCAGGTTGGAATGGCCACCAATATTCCTCCTCATAATTTGGGAGAACTTGTTGATGCACTGTCTGTTATAATTCAAAATCCTGAAGCTACGGTAAGTATTCTATCATTATCTCCTTTTCTGCCATCATTTTTGTTTGTTAATTGCATCATAGTCCATAGCATGATGAATCCATAAATAGATGGCAACTGGCTAGCATTTAGGACTCAGCTGATTCCTGGTAAACCTTTACCGGTAGAATATGTCAAAGTATGTTCATATAAATCAAGGACAACAAACTTTGTTCAGCACAGTAAGTTATATGGTCATGTTGCCCTTTTCTGATCATGACCAGTGCTTTAGAAGTAGAATTGCAATACTTGTTGTTTGGCCTTCGTTCTTTTGTGATGAAACATTGAAGGTTCTTTGGTAGAAGACACTAGGGCCATGATACTAGAGGGCCGTAGCCCAGCCGAGACTTGCTGATGCAGCATGTTTAGCCTATTGTCAGATTATAGGTGCTGTCATGATGGTCTTGGATTGTGTCTGCAAATCCTTCCGAATGATTGACTTTAGTAGCAAAGTGTTGAAATATCTTCTTTGCTCAAACTGAAATGTTTAATTTACACATCCACACATCTCAGCTGTAGAAGCAACACCACTAGATTGTTTTTTACAAGTGAACAACAATCTCTGAGTGTAGTTAGCATCATCATTCGTAAGTATCTAGTTGATATGGCCACTCAGATACAGTACATGATTAGAACATAGAAGTAGATTGAAAGTGATCTATTCAGTCTGACTAGTTTACTAAAACAAGCTCAATACATGTCACTATAAATTTAGAAAGTGACAAAAGTGTTTATAAGGTTCGCTTTTTTTCAACTTGTGCTATTCCACTAATAATTGTCTGGTTCGTGTAAAAAGAAAGAATAATTGTCTGGTTTTGGTGCATCACTTAAGACATACTAATTCAATCTAAGTGTATCTTGGTGGCAAACCCTTGTAGCTGTTTATTTTGCATTTCCTCTTAACAAAAATTACACATCTTTTGCATGTTCTCTATAAAGAAAATATCATGAAAGCATTGTCATTGGTGTAGACATGCTAGGATATATTTTTAGAATCATGTAGTCAACTGTTGCTCTTAAATGGATTTCTGTAGTTCTGTGCAGTTGTGCTCTTCTGTTTCTTTTGCTTCGAAATGTTATAGTTTTTTCATAATCTTGATTGCAATTTTCTGTTGTATGCAAGCTCCAAGAACTACTAGAATGCATGCCCGGTCCCGACTTTCCTACAGGAGGGATAATCATGGGAAATGATGGGTACTTGATTCTTATTTCATTGGTCTTATTTGTCTTCACTGTTTCAACACTAAGGTGGCACATTCTGCATATGTTTTCTGCTTGTATAGTATTTTGGAGGCTTATAGAACTGGGCGTGGTCGAGTTGTCGTGAGAGGCAAAACAGAGATTGAAACGATTGATAAGAAAAGCAACCGCACTGCTATCATAATTAAAGAGGTTTGATTCTCGTTATTGTTTTCAGAGCAATGCCTGTGATATTTCTTTTGGTACCTGGTTGCTTTTTTGGGTAGTCTTGCTATACCTGGTTAATTAACAGGGAACATATTGCCTGATTTCTAGCTTTTTATGCTTACATGCAGATTCCATACCAGCAAAATAAATCTACTCTTGTGCAAAGGATAGCTGAGCTTGTTGAAGACAAGGTAACTTTATTTGTGTTATAATTAGTTGCATTTCTCCTCTACCAGGAACATGCTTATTCCGATTAATCTTCTGTGGCATTTTGGTGTTTAGGTTTATCCATAAAAAAAGGATGTAGGCTACGCTTAATTTGGCTTCTGTCATTGGTACCACCAACAACCCTCTGTTACTGAGTGTAGGTTCTAGAAGGCATCAGTGACATTCGGGATGAAAGCGACCGCTCTGGAATGCGTGTAGTTATCGAGGTTTGTACTATACTCTTTGACTCCATGCTCTGAGCTTATCTCCATCATTGTAAGACTGAAGTAGCCAGGGCTCAAGGATATTTGTCTTGTTGCTTACCTTGAACCCACTACCTTTCTTGCACACTGTTCCAGGTTAAAAGAGGTGCAAATCCTGCCATAGTCCTGAACAACCTGTATCGTCATACAGCATTGCAATCTGGTTTTAGCTGCAACATGGTAGCGTAAGTGTGCTTTAACCATTTATACAGATTACAGTTTAATGATTTTATTTCATTTCTTCATGTGTTCTACGGCACAAAAATGACTTGCTAACCCACGGGTGTGGCTACACCCCCCAACCCCATAAAATGACACGTATGCACATTGGTTAAACACTCTCTATGGTTAAAGCAAAACTGTTAATTGTTCACAATTCACATGGTGCATAATATTTCTTCTGTCATGTTATTCCTTTTCTCAATTGATTTTAAAAGCTGAGTTCACTTCAATAAAAATATGCTTTTCTTTTACCGCAGTTTTATTTTCCTAGTATTGGCTACTTCATTAAATATTCTTGTATGTTCAGAATTAGGATATTATCGCAGATTTAAATCTATACCATCAAATTATTTTAAGGTGCTTCCTTGATTTTTATGTAAATCAACTGCATTACCTATTGTTAAAAGGAAGTATATGGCACTATGCTTGTTACTCCTTGAATCATAGTACCAGTCCATTCTCAGCTTTTATTCCTTGCACTTTTAAGTTGAAACGAAGTCATTGTCCTTAAGCGTTTGATTGCTTAAAAAATTAGGGAAATAGATCACAGCTATACCTCGAAAGTTCCATTGCAGTTTCAAAAGTGTCCATCTGGGCTGAATATATGTTAGGATAACAAGTACTCCCTCCGTCCCATAATACAAGATGTTATATTCTTGGACGGATGGAGTATAGAAGAAGCTAAAAATATTGAAATTCTTTCAGCCTGATATATCTGACATCTTTAGCTGCACAAGCCTTGAACCTGCCGTAGTTAAGTGTCTCTGCCCCAAATGTAAAAAATATAATTAGTAGGGAGACTTTCAATCTCAATAATGTTTCACCCTCACTAGAAGCATCCATTGATCCATACCATGCATTTAACAACTTATTTGCAAAAAAAATACAATCATGTATGGAGAACTGGAGATGCAAAAACATGTGTCAAACATGATATGTACCACCAAACTAAAATAATTGCCACAATTGTTTAGTAATTGGTATACAATAGCTATTCAAGACCTTATATCAAGCTCCTCCAAAAAAGTGTTCCTTGTATCAAGCTATATGCATGCCTCTATGGATAATCTGATGAGTCAAATAAAATACTCCCTCCATCCCGAAAAGGATGTTGCAGATTTGTTTAGATGTGCGTGTATCTAGACGCATTTTAGTGTAGAATAGATACATGCAAATCTAGACAGATCTGTGACATCCTTTTTGGGACAGAGGGAGTATTAAAATCTTGGTCTATGGGTTTGAGCTCTTTATTTTAAAGAAATAATACTCTCATGATCTATACCAGTATAAAATCCACCATTATGGTTCGGATACTCCCATCCAAAATCTTTAAAGCAATTTAATTAAAATCCATTTAGTGATTGTCAATGTTATACCCTACCCCTAATCACTCCTATAATTATAAGTTCTTTTCTATACATGATAATTTTGTTTGTGTACAAAGTTGTTTTATGTGGTATTCTATAGTTAAAAACTGTCCATGTCTTGCTCTCAAGATGTTCATGTTATCTAAAAGTTTCTGAACAATATTTTCTAATTAAAATGAATTTTTTAAGATCGATATATGCAGGCTTAAAGTTTTGTCATGCATATAGTACGCTTGATTTAATATATACCGACCTTTCTATGTCATTACATTGTTAAACAGTAACTAGCTTAACCTGTCTTCAGTTCTTACATCTGTTTTTTTCTTTGAATTTTTCAGTATTCTGAATGGGCATCCAAAATTGATGGGACTTAAGGAAATTCTTCAGGTGTCATGATGTTCACCCTATCCTGTCCAGTCACATTCCATCTCATGATTAAGACACTTAATATTTCTGTTGTTCTGGATATTACACTAGATCATATATGTAGATTCTATCTGAACCGTAAGTGCTATGCTGAACATGTGACATTAAGTCATTAAGCTAGCATTTGATAATTAAAATTAATCTTCAGGAGTTCATGTTTGAGGAATAGCTTTCAGGAGTTAATACTGGTAAATTAGGCTCCCAACCATATGCACAGTTATAGTCCCTGCGATATTTTTCTGCATTTAGTATCCTTATTTCCTTATGTTGCATGTTCCTGTTTAGGATTATGAATGATTACTAGGATAAATGATCTCGCACTTCATGAACTTCAGGCCTAATTTTCCCTTGACATCTTGATTGTACTCTAGGCGTTCCTTGAATTCAGATGCTCTGTTATTGAAAGGCGCGCAAAGTTCAAGCTCTCACAAGCTCTAGAAAGAAAACACATTGTGGAGGTACAATCATTTGGATTCATTTGGATCTGTTAACTTGTTTGAACAATGAAAGGTCAATGAATAATTTGCTTGGTCCTGCAGGGTATTGTCATTGGCCTTGACAATTTAGATTCTGTAATTCAAATAATAAGAGAAACATCAAATCACACCATGGCAAAGGAATCTTTAGCAAAGGGTAATGTCTTCTATTTTAATTTCCTTGGTTTTCTTCATTTACTCGTAATGCATATCTTTCCATGAAAGTGAAATCAATAAAATTTTCAATCTCCTATTTTCTGTGACTTTCGTCTTCTACACCTCAACAGTTCAACCGAAAGGACCTGATTGAGTGTTTTTTAGTTGGTATCTTTAGCTCACAGGCTCTGGAACATAAATGTAGCCAAATGACTTAAACAAAATTAATTGGAGGTTGCATCTGTTAGCCAATTTCTCCTAGAGTTTCCATTGTAGAAACTGGTGTTCAAGCGATAATTGCCTGTTACAAATTATGATGCGGTTGAATGCTGTACAGTTCTTCCTGCATCATGCAAATTTGCATTACAAGGGCAAAAATAGCAAATGCCTTTGATATTTCCGTGGTTAATTTTTCTACAGAAACTCAAGACTGAAATTTTGATCTTGAGTTCTACTGAAAGTTAGTCACTAGCTCCACCGTATTCTCTTTCAGTTTTCTATGGTAGGTTGCTAGTTAACAGTGGTTTTGATTTTTCAATAGTCTGAGCGAGTATCTATTCATTAAAAACAAGAGCAATCACCTATTCCCTCCAATCCAAATTAATGGACTCGGATTTGTCTAGATTCGGATGTATATAGTCATGTTTTAGTGCTAGATACATACGAATCTAGACAAATATGAGTCTATTAATTTGGATCGGAGGGAGTATGTTAATTGTTTGTTCATGTATTGGACACATTAATATCCATTATTATAGTGTAGTAAATATAAAATAATGTGCTTATTGGTTGACTATATAAGCTTTTCACAGATCTGTGTATTTTACCCTGAATTGCATTTACAGAATACGGTCTATCTGAGAAGCAAGCAGAAGCTCTTTTGGACATTACACTAAGGAAACTTACTTCACTTGAGGTTTCTGTGTTTAGATTCTGTTGTCTTCTGTCAATCAAAATTATCTCCCAATTTGGAGAATCTGAACAGGCCTTGGTTTGTTGCAGCGGAAAAAGTTTATTGATGAAGCTAATTCTTTGTCGGAGGGTATTTCAAAGTTGAATGAGCTCCTGTCAAGCAAGAAACTGATGTTTCAGGTTCAGCATTTTAGGCTCTCCATCTCTTCTGTCTGTTCTATTTTCGTCTGGCATTATACACTGTTATCTTCTGAAATCTATGAAGTCTTTTCTTGATATTGGAAAGTATTAACTATACCCAATAATCTAAATTCTCTGCATTTTGTTGGTAAAGAATATCAATGTAGTGTTAACATGTGAGAACAAAAACTGGTCATTCTCCTGTTATTTCACCTGACTTTCTGTGTCCCTCACTTTTATAGCCCGTGTCCTCAACTTCTGATTCCTAGATATATCCGAGGGTACTTTCAAGAGGGATATCCATGTTAGTTCCATTAAATTAATTAGCATGGCAGCGCAAATATCAGCTTGTTTAGTCCGGAGTCAGGACAGACGACACTGATATTTATGATCCATGTGACAGTCCATGCTGTCATGCTATCACATCATTACTTATATAGAGGAACCAGTTGGTGAAAAGTACAGCATCATTGCTGTATCTAGGATGCCTGGTTTACATTTGACTGTTCGAGCATATCTTTTGTTGTTGCGGGAATAAGATAGTTTTTTCATCAACCAACACAAGAGTTTTTACAATTGGAATTGATACCCTCTAAGGCCCCGTTCGGAACGTAGGGGGCAAAAACATAGGAATGGTACAAAACAGAGGAATAGGAAAGTTACATATGTGTAAAACTCAGGATCGGTAAACACAGGAAAAAAATATTGAGAGCAGTCAGGCTTGCAGGCTACTTTATCGATGAAATTTATGGATGGACCTAGAACGAGTGGACCACCTCTGTGTCCCTCGCATGATTTCCATTTGGTTCACGTAGACAAAGTCCACCCACTTCTTACAGTTGTACTTCAGCAGAGTTTATCTAGTCCTGCACTCCAACACAGTTTGCAGTTGCCTCGGGCCTACGCGAAAAAATGAGGTCTCAGCAGATGTTTTGTTTCCCGTGAAAAGCGAAGGAAACGTTTCCTTTCCTCAGGAATCCGGACTGTCATTCCTTTGTTCCGAACGCTGCTAAAGGAATTTTTTCCGGAGGAAACGGAACCTCCAAAATTCCTGCATATTTCCTCCGTTCCGAACGGAGCCTAACATGCCGGAACGAGCAGCACCAATAAGCAAATTAAAACCATCAACTCTAGAGGCTAATTTAGCTTATATCATGATTCATGACAACCATATCACACTCTCTTGAAACCTTGGCCACGCCGCACTCTGAACATGGTCAAAGCATAGTCGAAGGACCTCCAGGCATGCGGGGACTTCTGGTTCCTCTGCACTAAAACATGCCGGCAGAATGTGCCGTTAGCAAAACTTAGCTCGTGAGTCCCTAGTGACCATACCAGCACTCAGAAACACCGTCAGTTTGGTTAAATGAGGCATCTACATTCATCTTCATCCACCCCCTCAGGTGGCGAATTCCATTAAGCTTGTCTAGGGAGTTCTGGCATGTGATAGCTTTGGCCCAAGGATTCTCCTGCCCGGCTCTTCCCCTTATCATCATTTAAATTAAATTTGTCCTGCTCTTCACACGTGACTGAAGGTAGCTTACAAGAAGCGAAACTAGAGCCCTTAATGTATCTTCGCTGTCTCCAGAGATTGGATAGTTCCACAAATGCTGTTCTCACCAAAAGATGGAATTGTTCTGCAAATTACGACATCATAATTTCTGCCACTCCTTCCCTGTGTATGCAAAGTATCTTTCAGTAGAGAGACTCCAGGCTGAATGCATCTCAGCTGGTAATGTTCTTGCCTTCATGCATATCATCACAGCATGGTAGATGCCTTCGTCCTCAACTATGCAGATCGAACAAGTAGCAAGGGTGATCAATGACCTGTGCGGCCTGCCTTTTTAGTGGGCGAATCTGTTGCTAACCTCCTTGCGACCACCTTACTTTCTGTGGTACTTTAGTTGCCCAGACTATTTGCTAAATTTTCCTTGTGCCACCTGCTGCAGTGCTGCTTTGGCCGTGTCTAGGAGTGGGCATATAAACCGAGAACCGATTTACCGAACCGAAAGGTCCGAAACCGAAATCGAATAGACCGAAACCGAATATTTATTCACTTATTCGGTTGTCATTTCTCAAGAACCGAAGTTAATTCGGTGTGTTCGGTCATGTGGCTCGGTTACCCGAGCAGACCGAAAAAACAAATTAGTATGCATATATGGCCTAAAAATGGGTAAATCCAGCCCACAGCCCAACACTTGTAATACCCGTGACTCACTCCTCACGTACGCAGCCCCCAGCTGTTCAACACCTGCCCACTCTCGATTCCCCATCTGTAGACCGTGGTGTCAGCATAGCAGCGATTGCGCCGCCTCTCCTTTTCTCCACCTCGTCGGCGGCGGTAGACTGCAGCCGACGCGCCTTGTCCTCACCCAGGCCAGCAACGGTGTCATTTAGACGACGCTCGTATCCACCCCGGCCAGCGGCGGTGTCCTGCAGATGATCCTCTCCATCAGGCCGGCGATGGTGGCGGTGGCCTGCAAGCAAAGCTCCTTCACTCTACCTAGCGGGCGACGGTGGTGATGGCCTGGAGCTGACCCTTTTTCTCTACGCCCTTGCCAGCAATTTCTTCTATTTCTGTGATTGAGATTCTCAGATGCGATCAGTTCACGTGATGTTCTTCATTGTAAAGTCTGATTTTTCTTACTTCCATCGTATGTATATGTGTATTTGCAAATCAATTTCAGGATCTGCCTCTTTTTGTTTCCTTCTCGAATCCATCGGTCAATTAGGTATCAAACAAGGACCGAACCGAATTCTAGTGGGACCGAACTCCTCGGTTAGCATATTATAGAATGACCGATCGGTCCGCATATTTGCAAAACCGAATTTCTTCAAACCCCGAAGAACCGAACCGATCGGTTCGGTCTAACCGAACGCCCAGCCCTAGCCGTGTCTGTGTGCTTCAGTTTTCAAACGCAGCGTTAATCTATACGCACTCCGCGCTGAGAACAAGGCAGTACGCTCGTGGTGCCAGACACCGAAGGCTTCCTCATGCCTTGGAGATAGACTGATCTTTAGCATTTCACTGGCATCATGTGTGAAGAAAGTTCTATCCACAACACCCTCAACACACTTTTTAACATATGGTTTCATCAACTGATTGACCCTATGAAGTTTGTGATCTTCCTGACCAACCACTGATACGATGAGATCTCCTATGGTATCCAGTTATCACGCCAAATTCTCACCCTGCTTCCCGAACCTTTTCTGAATAGCTCTAGACCGTGCTCTGTACCTTGCGAGCACGGTGAGCTATTCAAAGGGAACACTATCCACAGTATCACCATGTGGGTAGTACCGAGCCTTTAGTAGTCTTGCTAAGGCTGTCCGGCATAGTCACTAACCTCCACCCTTGACGGGCGTAGTACCTGATTGAACAGCCTAAATCTCAAAATCCCATGTAGCTGCGACCCTTTGGCATCATCATTTTTGTCCCAGCCGCCAGTGGACTTTTTGCTGGCTGTGCTTATGACCCAACCAGAAATTCCTTATCATCTGTGATGCATCCTCACAAAGACTAGCAGCAAACTTGAACACTCCCATAACAAGATTTAACTAGCACCTCTCTCTACAGTCATTTGTCGTTTAGCGAACTTTACAGTCACTTTACAGTGAAAAGGTTGGCTCAGATGTGCAGAACTTTTTCTTGATGTCGAGCATAGTTATGCACATCTGAGCCACTTTACAGTCAATAACAGGTGGTAGAAAAAGGTTTGTAGGCTCTTTAATTTCGTTGCTGTTTAGTAACTAGTGTCTGCACTGCTTTCCTTGCTAGGGTAAATTTCTTCTGATCAGTTATTAACTCTTGCTTCTTCTGGGTGTTAGCTTATTGAACAAGAAGCAGCTGATTTAAAGAACAAATATGCTTCCCCACGGCGTTCTTTCATAGAAGATTCAGAAAACGGTGAAGTTGATGATATGGATGTTATTCCTAATGAAGAGATGCTTTTGGTGAGAAACACAATCATGTATATTAATGTACCCTTATGATCCTAGATAGATTTTTGCCGAATCCATTCTCCTTTTATTGTTTGTGTTTGCACCTCTCTTAACCTGACAAACATATGGCACCTGAAGATTCTTACTGAGAAAGGCTACCTGAAGCGGATGAACCCCAACACATTCAATTTGCAACACCGGGGAACAATTGGAAAATCTGTTGGAAAGATGCGAAATAATGACAGTATGTCAGATTTCATCGTCTGCCAAACACATGACCATGTTCTTTATTTCAGGTATGTGAACCAGCACGCACTTGTAGTTAACTCTTCTAGCGAAAGTTGGACCCCTTTATTTGCCGATGTTATTGGTTGCTCTTTCTGAACAGTATTAGACCAGCATATCTCTGTTCAACCGCATGTTCTAGAAATTTGGACTTAGAAAAGTTCTGGTGTGACATGTGAGCGGTGTGTATTAAAATTAAAAGTTAAAACAATCAAATTTACCATTAGAAAGTGTAGGTTTCAGGAGAAATTTTTGGATGGGCTTAGTCCCTTGGACCTCCGCACCCTCTTATATATAGCACAATCTAGCCTTACATCTTCACTCGTACACTGGAATGATCTAGACTCTAGTAGGACATTACTACTATACTAACACTCCCTAGAATACTCTAGACTCTACAAGAGTAGTACTACTACACTAACTCAGACTCCAACACTCACTGGAATATTCTAGACTCTCCTAGGACAATACTACTATGCTAACCTAGACTCCAACACTCCCCCTCAAGATGGGCATGGGTCAGTCACAATGACCATCTTGCTACAACTCCATGACACTTACTAGGACCACTACACTTCTAGCTTGCAAGCATACAAAGATACATGAGAGTGATTTGAGATATCACCTCCGACCATCCAGCTCCGCTCATGGGAGATATCACCTACTCTGCATCAAGCTAGCCTCCTCCAATCCTTCTTGTGTTGGTCCACCGTTGCCTCTCCAACCATGCACCTTCTCACACTGGCACCTACAACGGCGCCACCACACACCTTCTCTCATCAGCTTGAGCATCGTCATTATCTCTTCATCAACTCCGGTTCCCACAGAACCACGGCTGCCTCACCTCAACAACAGCTCCTATAGAACCACAGCCGCCTCACCATCAACATCACCATGCACAAACTTTGCATCAAGCTGGCCACCTCCAATCCTTTCTCGCATTGGTCCACCGTTGCCTCTCCAACCAAGCGTCTTCTCACACCGGCGCCTACACCGGCGGTACCACACGCCTTCCATCATCAGCTTGAGCATCGTCATTGCCTCTTCATCAACTCTGGTTCCTGCAGACGGTTGCCTCACCTCAACAACAGCTCCTAGAGAGCTACAACCGCCTCACCATCAACATCACCATGCACAAACTTTGCATGAAGCTAGCCACCTCTACTCCTTTCTTCATATACTGTCCGCCTCTCCAACACGGTCTCAACCATTACCTCTACCTTCTCTCCAGCAAACCCTTGGCCATCTTCACCTCGGCCACCACAACCTCTACCATTTCTTTCCTCAACCTCAGAAACACCACCTCTCCTATGTCATCATCAAACTCCTCGCTTACCATCTCAATTTTCACACCTCCCGACAACTCTTCAAACTCAGCGTCACTCGCCTTCTCAGCACCATGGCTTCACCATCACAACATACAACTCCCATCATTCTCCCCCTGTCTGAGGGGTCATAATCTCCATGATAGTCATAAACAGCAATACCAGCAGGGAGCAGCTTCTCTCTCTCACTTCCTCTGGATCATTCCACAAGCCTCGAGCAGATGCGCATGCATCACTCTCCTTTCTTCACTCAGCAGGCCATCTGCACTTCTCTCCACTCCAGGATGCAGCTGCTTCGCTCCCTTGTATCAGCTCCAACCTACCAGCAGCAAAGCAGACTGCAAATTATCAATCTCTTCTTCCCTGCAGAAGCACCCACTTCATCTCTGGTTCAGGCTAGCACCAGCCCTCTTCTCTCTACTCCATTTATACACCAGGACACCACCACGGGACACCAATGTAACTAGCTTCCTGAGCAACACCCAGTGCAGAGCAGCAACCAAGCATCGCATGATGCACCTTGCAAACATGAGGTGGCTACCGTCCGCACAGAGCAACAAGGTGCGGCCTCCCGCTGCCTAGGTGACTACAATGTGCCCAGTGTTGTTGACGACAAGAGCCGGAGTAGGTGCTGCATTGGGGAAACAATGGTGGCTAGGGTTAGGAGGAACCTAGCTCTGATACCATGTAGGTTTCAGGAGAAATTTTTGGATGGGCTTAGTCCCTTGGACCTCCACACCCTCTTATATACAGCACAATCTAGCCTTACATCTTCACTCGTACACTGGAATGATCTACACTCTAGTAGGACATTACTACTATACTAACACTCCCTAGAATACTCTAGACTCTCCTAGGACAATACTACTATGCTAACGTAGACTCCAACAGAAAGTTGTACTCCCTCTGTCTTACAATAGATGTCGGGAGTTTATCTAAATTTGGATGTATCTGTATACTAAATAGTGTCTAGATACATCCAAATTTACACAAATTTGTGACATCTATTTTGAGACGGAGGGAGTATGTGAAATGTGATGACCGACAATATTTGTCTAGTTATCTCGTGAACTTGCTCTTCATTTGGCATTTAAATTAGCATGCAATCTTGCTGGGCACACTTGTAAGCCCTAATTTGGACAACTGTGAAGGAGGGAATGGAACCTTGTAAGGTCTCATTTAGAACACATGAAATTCCTCTTCTTCCTCTCACAATTGAACTGTTTCAGATAGGGCCTTACTGTGTAGGTGGGGAAGTGATAAATTTGAGATAGCTCTTGTTATATAGCCCGTGGAGGTGGACGGAAGTGGTTCCAGTCAACTAGAATGTCCAGTTGAATTGAACTGTTTCAGATAGGGCCTTACTGTGTAGGTGGGGAAGTGATAAATTTGAGATAGCTCTTGTTATATAGCCCGTGGAGGTGGACGGAAGTGGTTCCAGTCAACTAGAATGTCCAGTTGATTGCCTAGAGTGTGTTCCAAGTTAGACACCTGCTAGTTCATTCTGTTACTACTTACTACCTCCGTTCCAAAATATAAGCCTTTTTAGCAGTTTGATTTGAACTGCTAGAAAGGCTTACATTATGGAACGGAGGTAGTACTATTGTTTACAGCTAGGGCTGAATAGTAAGAGTTGAATAGACATTTGTAAGATATGACTCAACCAATTAAATATCATCTTGAAAGCCAAAACATACTCCCTTCAAGAAATTTACATAGCTTGCTTGATCTTACAATTAAAGTTATATTTCGTTGTCTTTTGCTCTTGTGTAACTGGATTACTGGAATGGTGTTTTATTCAGTGACAAGGGAATAGTATACTCAGCACGTGCTTATAAGATACCTGAATGCACAAGAACTGCTGCTGGGACTCCATTAGTGCAGGTACAGGGCTTGTTAATAATCCATGCTAATGCAGTTTAGCAGATGACATACTAACCGACCGTGTTCTGATTGTCCGTTCTTCAGCTGCTCTCTTTGCCTGATGGGGAGAAAATAACCTCCATTGTTCCTGTGAGTAAATTTTGTGAAGACCAATATCTAGTGATGCTGACTGTTAATGGCTATATCAAGAAAGTTCCTCTGAATGCTTTCTCAGCGATCAGGTCAACAGGAATTATTTCAATACGCCTGGTATACTAATCTCATATCTCATGTGTCCATGCCTCTTCTGAATAAAATACTTCTGGGTTATCTTGAACTCGTGATATATGATTTAACATCTTAACATGTTAGGCTCCCGGTGATGAGCTCAAGTGGGTCCGTCTTTGTGGGGATGATGACCTTGTTGCTTTGGCTTCACAAAACGGGATGGTTATAGTCAACACATGCAACAAGGTACGTTGCACATATGCATCTGTATATGGATTGTAATTTTTGTGATTAACTGAGCTTGGGAACTCCAGTGACCAAATGGTTTTTCCGTGTGATAGAAAGTTATGCATGAAGAAAACAATATTGGGGCTTATTCTGATTTCTCAAATAACATGTTCGCATATATCTGATAAATGGTTGAGTTGAGCATGCCTTTGTTCAGAAATATTTCACATTATTTTCTCTAAATACTCACTAATTTCAGCAAGTATTCTCTTTTTTGTGTTATACTTCTTCCGCTGAACTTGTGAAAAGTGACAAGCAATGATGCTTAATTTCAATTCTCGATGAACTATGGATTAAGTTTTTCTTTTGTTCTCTTATTGTCTGTTTCTTATTGATTTTTAAATGGAAATTTACTCTTCATTTGTCCTAATTTTAGCATGATTTTTAGTCTTCTTTGACTTTGCCTTGTGCGTACTATTTTTTCCTCTTTGTCAATCACTGGCAATTATTCTTTATCTTTATGTTTGTTCTACATCCCAGCTTCGTTCGCATAGTAGTAGAAGTACAAGAGGTGTGGTTGCAATGAGGCTAAAAGAAGATGACAAGATGGCAGCCATGGATGTAATTCCATCGACAATCCATACGATGCCTGAAAAATATAGCAGCAGGTAATTTGGTGCCCAGGTTTTTAGATTTTGAAAAAAAGAGCTTGTGCAAGACCAGATGGATGAAGTTCATAAAAATTCAATAGTTTGGTAAAATATGAAAGAAGGCAATGAGTTACGTCTTGAGATATCAAATGCATCGAAGATATATAGATTGACTTTATTAAATTTGGCATGTTTCAGTACGTTTAAACAGTATCCTCTTTGACAATGTTTTCTGATGGCAGTGGTTTGTGCATTTTCGCAGTTTGAACAGTCCCTTCACCCACTGCCCAAGCACTGACCAAATTATCTTTGAACTATCAATTATTGTTCCAGGGTTGATTCGAGTCCTCCATGGCTGCTCTTCATAGCTGAAAATGGTTTTGGGAAGCGTGTGTCCCTAAATGCTTTCCGTCAATCACTTTTCAATAGAAGAGGCATGCGAGGCTACAAGGTACAATAAAGATTCTGATTTATCTTGTTCCGTGAATCATTTTGTCTGGAGTGCCTCATATTGAATAAAATATGAAGTGGAAATAATAGCTTTTGTTGGCACTGAAAAATTTGGTATCCTTAAAACATTGAAGTGCATTTAACCTGCAAACAATCTTCAGTTTCACGTTACATAGTATGCTATTTTTCCATGCAGCTTCCAGAAGATTGTCGCTTAGCTGCTGTGTTTGTCGTCGGTGATCCGACTGGTAACTTTTGCTGCAGTCCTTTATTGATGCCTAACCACACATAAACTGTGTTTTAACATGTTAATTGTTGGTGTTTACAAATTGTATGACAGATGATGATGGAAGTGACGAGCAGGTTGTTTTAGTTAGCCATGGCGGTACTGTAAACAGAATCAAGGTCAAAGATATTTCCATCCAGGGGCGTGCAGCAAAGTAACTCTCTTTCTCTCCCTGTCTCGGTACATTGTTGCTGTAGTCCAAGTTCCTCATTTGGAGCATTGATCTAAGGACAAGATCTATTGTCAGACCTGCTTGTACAATTGGACACTAATCACTTGCTGGTCTGCCACAGGGGAGTAATTCTGATGAGGCTGGAGCATGCTGGGAAGATCCAGTCAGCTTCACTGATATCAGCCGCAGCTGCAGAAGAGATCATCATGGAAGATTAATTCAGCTTACAAGAGGGAAGAGGCTAGTAGATTCGGTCACTGAAGGTCCTGTTGGTTCGTGTGCATTCCAAGCTGGGGAGAGGTGCAATTTTTGTGTATTGGGTGGCTCATGCTGTGCTCAGTAGATGCTAGTAATCACCAAGATTTCATGCCGAGGCATATACAGTAGCTAATTTGGAAGTAGAACTCTACCTGCCATTGACCTGTGTGTCTAGAGATGTAGGGTTTGCCATGTGGAACATGTACCATGACAACAACTCAAAATGGATGTACTTATCGTGCCATTAGCAGTTCAGGTAAATCTTGCATGTGGCAATGCAAAATTTGTTGCCTTATGGTTAGGCCCGTTCTGTTCGTGTGCTTGTGTGCCTTTGAGCAGCTCCAGGCTTAGCTTGTGTGAAGCAGGCTTTTCTAAATTTGATTCATTGAGATAGTGGGGATGTGACTATTAAACTGTTCAGCAGTTTCTTCTACCAAATCACATTCATCCTATTTCTTTCTCTAGCCTACCATACATATCTTCCCACGTCCTCGCTGCTATGTCACTCTCAGCTCCACTTTGCTCACTGCTGCTGGGCTCGGAGATATGGAAGGACAGGAGACAGTAACGGAGGCAAGACATCGAGGTCTTAAAATAATTTCGCCACACAAAGAAGACATCAAACCATAGAACTGTAAATATCAATGAGGGTTCTTTCATAATTTTTTAACTATATGCATTAGAGTAATCAACCAACATCGACAAGATGACAAGTGTTGAAAAGGACTCACAGCATTGAATGAATGACCGAAGAACACTCTCACAACGTCGAACGAAGGGCAGTTTCCCACCCCCCCCCTGGCACCAGCACCAACAACTGGCAACGCCGGCCTTGGGAAGAAACTCAGGGCATCGAACGAAGGCCGAATAACATATCAGGTTCCCCACCCATCCTTACACCAGCAAGGCCAGCCAGAGGGGGAACAAATCAAAGGGCCAACAGATCAGGTAGCCCACCCCCCCTGACACCAACAAGGCCAGCTAGAGGACAGGAACAGATCAACGAAGGTTCTGGAGGTTTTTCATTTGTTCCACTTTGTACAATGAAACACCATAATCATATAGTTCTCATGTTAACATTAAAAAAAAATTGGGGCAAAGCACTGAATACAAATATGAACAACTTAAAGGATTATTAAGAAGACCAATAAATTGAACAGGACTCTCTTTAGCTGTTTACTTCAGAAGCATCTTAGGGCTCAAAATACAACAAAACAATATAACAGTGAAACCACAGCCGAAGCTCAAGTAACTGTTGATCTCAGGAAATACACATTACATACGGGGAATAGCATCCCATCCCAACCCAATCCCTAGGTATCCGGTGAATGATCCATCCAAAGCTCCTAGCTCCAAAATCTTGACAAAAATTTAGGACTGCAAGGACATTGAAATGAACAAGATGAGTGAACCCGGCAAGGCAGTCATAAATTTTCTCAGAATTGAGTCTGCACACCAACTGAAGAAAAAGCCTCACAGATAGGAAAGTGGATGCATACCTTGCTAGCAATGTTGCTGGACAGCCAGTCCAGGCCTTCATACAATCCTTCACCTGTTGTAGCACAAGTGCTCTGAATGTACCTGCAAGCAAGAACAAGGAATCCATCAAGTCATCTGCAGTTTCACCAAAGCAATATACACCTATAAGCATTAGCAGCCAAAGCGCAGATATACATTTCATATTCTTCACAAGAAAGAAAGAAAAATATGGCTAGATTGGGGGAAATGAGCAAATAAGAGTGAAAGAGAGGGCAAGCGAGGGGCGCATAGTTACCAGTGTCGCTGGCGAAGAGAGTGCAGTCCAAGCTTATCGGTAATCTCAGCAGCATTCATAGCATTTGGAAGATCTTGCTTGTTAGCAAACACAAGCAACACAGCATCACGTAACTCATCCTGCAACCAGTGGACATGTGAATAATGAGCACTCATAATCAATTGGAGAAAGCCCAACAAGTACTGCAGATTAGACCCTTCACACTGCCTTCCCACAAATGCCGAAGTAATAGATTTCTAGATATGTTGGTTCAAATTACTTAGGTCTCCCAGCATAAGAGTTTACCTCATTCAGCATCCTGTGGAGCTCATCCCTGGCTTCAACAACACGGTCCCTATCGTTGCTGTCCACAACAAAGATGAGACCCTGCGTGTTCTGGAAGTAATGCCTCCACAATGGCCTGATCTGTTTTCACAAACACACAGCATACTTAAGAACCCACTTTTAACAATAAGATGCCTGGAAAATTCAGAGAAAGAGCATACAAAGCCTATTTTGTAACATAGTACATTAGGAAATTATTAGGTGTGAGAGTGAGAAACTAGTAGGTTTTCCATTGCAGGAAAACAACAGCATCAAACTGAAGATATTGTTCCATAGTAAATTAGGAAATTATTAGGTGCAAGAAACTAGTAGATCATCCATTGCAGGAGATCAGCAGCAGCAAACTGGAGATAGTGTTATCAAAGTAAACTGGTTACGAAATGCAGAGTATATTCTATGTACCTTGTCCTGACCCCCGACATCCCAGACTGTGAAGCTGATGTTCTTGTACTCCACAGTTTCAACATTGAATCCTGTATTTGGAGGAAAGTCAAATTTTGAGAAAAATGGTTAAAGCATGTTGCAGGTTAACAAATGTTCAGTTCTCACATGCAAACAGATATTCAGTTTTTCAGCGCAATCCTTGAAATGGTATGTGTTTTGTACACTAGCACATATCATCCAATGCCATACACAACAAGCAGTTTATAATTCCCATTTGATGGTTACAGTGGGTTTTATTTACTCATTAGCCACTGCTACATAAACTAAGTTTAGTGTTACTGTCAATTGCTTGTTGGCATGTAACATTTGTTTAAAGGGAAAACCGAGTGAGTGTTACCGTCAAACACGACTAGCCCAGGGTCATTTTTCTCATGTTTATACAGTCAAGCAAGAACATGCATTGGTCCATAATTCTGAGACCTGTGTACGTATTGTCAATATATCTCTGTGATCAAATTTGTGCACTACCTGTGACCTGTACAGAGATCCCAACGAACAAAAATGCTCTTAAAAGTTGGTAGATTCGTATTGCAATGCTGGCTGTTCTTTTGCCAAATTTGTGTTCCAATATAGCACCGACTGGAATGACATTGCTGAGCATTTGCATGTTCCCATAGCACCGCTACATTTCCCTAACATAAACAATACCTGGTGTATATTTATATGAAAAAAAAGGTCCGGGGGTGCTCACCGATGGTGGGGATGGTGGTGACGATCTCGCCGAGCTTGAGCTTGTAGAGGATTGTGGTCTTTCCGGCGGCGTCGAGACCCACCATCAGGATCCGCATCTCCTTCTTGGCGAACAGGCGGCTGAACAGCTTGGTGAACGTGAGCCCCATCTCCTCTCCTCCCAGGCAGGTACTCTCTTCCTCCCGCCTGGCCTCTCCTGCAGCACAAGAACACGATCCACACGCGTCAAATGTAAGCCATATCGTTCGGCTAGATCTGCACGCGTCGCGCCAGATCCGGCTACCCAATCGATCAACCGCGGGATTGACGATCGCACCGCGATCTACGGGCCGGGCTCGGGATCCGCGGGCAGATTTACCCCGCGGCTGGGAGATCTCGGTGCCGGAATGGACATGGATCCCTACAAGATCTACCAAACCACGACCGGTCGACGTGATCCGTTGACGAGCCGGGCTCGCGTAATCGGATCTAACGAATGGAGGAGCACGCCCGCGAAGGCAGAGAGCGAGGAAGAGAGGCAGGCGGACATATGGAGCGGAATCGCTCACCTGATCGGAGGAATCACTCGATCCGCGGTGGGTTCGCCGGCGCCGGAGCCGGAGAAGGAAGGGGACGGGAACAAACAGGGGCGCGCGAGAGAGAAACGAGGGAGAGAGTGGCGTTGCGTTGGGGCCTGTGGCGTTGTATTTAACCGGACGCGAGGGAGAGCCAGCTAACGGGTCGCGTCGGTTGAACGCGTCTCGCAACAATACCTTTTCTCCGACACACTTTTTGTTGCTAAACTTCACGAGTGGAGATTTAGTGCATATTAAGTGATTTCCCATTTTATTAAAATATAGTTTTAAAAAATCTGAAAACAAATCAGAATGGAGTCAGAGATGTATACCGCAAACTATCAATTATACTCCCTTCGTCTCAAATTTGTTAAAACTTAGATAAATTTAGACATTATTTAATATATAGATTTATCTAAATTTTAAAAAATTCAAGACATCTATTTTAAGATTGAGAGAGTAGAAATAATATGTAAAAAATTGTGGATGTAACTACCAAATTTTCAAATCTCTAAAGCATATCAGACTTTGTCACTTTTGTGTAGCCAATAATAAAAATAATTATTACTACAGTTTTGTATGCTTGTAGGATATATCATTAATAAAGTACATAATTGTTTTAAGAAATTTATAAATATGTATTTTTGAAAAAAAATGGGATCACTTGAGAATTTTTATCAAACTTCACTATCAATGTTGCGGTGTTTTCTTAAAACTAAAAACGTTAGCGATGTTATTAAGACAAATCGTATTGTTACTGTAGCACCGAATAGTAAGTAAAAGTTAAGAGATAATAACTGATGTCGAGAAGCTTGTGGGAGATTATCGGCTTCAACCCAATCTCGACAGCGATGTCGAGAAGCTTGTGGGAGTTGTGTGTTTCTTAAGGACTTCTTCTGGCAGTGGGGATCTTCGGATTGTCAAGGAGCTTTATCGGCGGTCCATCTTTTTTCTTTGTCTTCGGTACGGATGTGGCCTTGTGGACCTTTCGGCGACTTACCGTCTGCGACCAACAATGTCAAGCTGGCTATGGGAGGAGCGGCAGCGAGGGCGCACTATCGATACGGTCTGGAGGTTCAAAATGAAGGGCATCTTAAGGATTTTGATGTATTTTTCGTTTTTGTTGAGGTGTTATGTACTGTTCGTTGTTTCTTTAAATGCCAAAGTCCTATTTTAACAAAAGAGGCCCCCTAACAACACTTGCCCTAAAGAACATGAAGATAAGGCCTTCGTTCTTACAAAAATCCCCCCAACACTAAAAGAGAAAAGGCAATCGGGTGCATGGGCGCCTTCGTCGTCGATCGCCGGTGACCTCGGGGTATTGAGCACACCGAGATCCGAAAGGATGATGCTCTAGCGCTCTCCTATGGCGATGAACAGCTACCGTCGGTCATCTCGAAGTCTCTAGGGACGAACTACTTGGTGATGACGAGTTTACGACCTCCGACGCAGGGTTTGAAGAGCCTCCTCAATGGAGGTAGATGAAGGGTCGCCATTCCGGCCAAGGATCACGGAGGCAATCTTGTCCTCGGTGTGTTTCTCTCATAGATTCATAAGAAGTCGAGCCTTCACCTGCTCTCTCCATCTCTTGCCTCCATGGCGCCAAGATAGAGAAGGAGCTGAGGCAATAACTCCAACATAAGACTCTAACTGCCGCCGATGCATTGTAGAGGAAGACGTGCCGCGTCGCTTCTCCTCCTCGCCTCCATGGCTGTCCAGGACAAACGAAGAACAACACCCTGCACTGCCTCTCCTCTCCTTCCCGCTTCCAAAGCCGACCAGGAGAGGATCTACCGCGCCACAGCACTAGACGAACCACAACTTTATTCGTGGAGATAGAGACTCCTCCGTCGCCGCCGTGTAACCACAGAAGCAACAACAGCAAGGGGAGGAGACCTACACTCTTGATGTAGCTGCTGAGATCCAGAGACTAGCTCCAAGACTCCACTAGGGGAAAACAACTACAGCTAAACCTACGACTGACACCTCCCCTCAGCCATCCCTCACCAGTGACTCCGGCGAGAGTGGCCTCGGTTTGGGCCGGAGCTTCACGAGAACACCTCAACTACTGTAGCACGTGTGGATAGGATAAGGAGAGAATAGTAAAAGGTCCATCCGCTCTTTCTTGTTAGTTTTTCATGTACCCCGCCATCCATGCATATTTTCTCTTTTTCTTGGACATACGATTCGAAGGCGCACTGCTGTCCCCACCCCTCCAACAACCATCACTGAAGATGAAAACCGTAGATCAGAAGGGACTAGCCTCAAACCACACCAGCGAACGCAAAAACGATCGGAACTCAAGAGATCCACCGGGCACATGTAATATCATATAGTTCAATTGACTCGAAATGGGTAGAACTAGATGGTCTGCATTTCACTCATGCATGTAAAATCCAGGGAAATATTTTTTTTTTGTTAAAACTTGTCAAAGTGATGGAAACTTAAGTTGATGAGTTAGACTTAGGCCATCAAGTTGAGCGTTATAAACTTTGATGTGACCTTTCCAAAGCCTCTAACTTAGGACGGTAGAAGTGAAATGCATGAGTAACAACAAGCCATAACACAAACACATCCTTAATGAATAAATAAATAGATATATTCTATCTTACTTTATGTCGTTGGGTCATCCCCAATCTATCATCACAAGTACTAGGAAATCCTCTAGTACTAATGCAATCATGAAATATTGATAGCCAAACCTTGATCTATCCAAAGCTTGATCTATTCTCTATTCTTTCCCAACACATTCCATCTATTAAATTCTTTAAACAAAGGAAAGAGATCTAGATATGTTAGAAGTCTGACCCTCATCTTAGGATGAAAGCCTAGCTGATATCAAGAGTATTTTAAACCCTCGAGTAACTAACCCAATTCTGAGTAGACCTTGAATAGCCAAATGAAATCAACCTTAGATGTATCGCTTGATAGAATCATCCTTCCAAAGGATGAGTTCCACACTTGATAACAAGCCATAAGGGAAAAACCTTAGTGACTAACTCTGGATGACTACTATTCATCCTAAAAGCTTATATCCAAGTTTGGTATATTAACAACACAATCCTATGAGAGCATCCATTCATTTTGAGAATTGGTGGCTACTTCTACTTGACCAAAACTAGGGAGACCTAGACTTGACATCACTACAAATACACCATACCTAGAGTTACCCAATAACCATAGTTAACTTCAACCTAGTATAAAGACCTATGGGAAATCTATCTTATGCACTAGGATATGACAGAAATTCCAAAGACATGTAACATAGAAGTGGAGAGTGTTCAAAACTTAAACCTTGCCATTTGGAATACCTAAACTTATAACACCATAATACAATACCAACTAAGCAAGGAAACTTTATCTTTTGAACTATATTTTATTTGATTAGATCTTGTTGAAAACTCATTAACTCTAGGTAGAGTTTATCATCTAGGGAGTTACCAAGATAGATGATATATACACCTAAGTATGAGGAACTTAGATCCATGAGAATATTTAGCAAGTTAGTAGAGATACCTTGGATACATGTTTATGAGTGTATGCCTTGAAACCTAGAGGATACAAATTGGTGACTGGGTGAAGTGATAATGATCCTAGTGAATTGATACATAGTATATCTAGGAAATGAATTCCATAATAGTAAACCCTAAAACCTAAGTAAGTATAGAGTAGGAAGTGTATCTAGTGGATCTCAAACCTAAACCATCCTATTTAAGTCAATGGATAAACCCTTGTCTGTTCTCCAAATACCATTCATCAAATCATCTTATCCATTATATCTGTTTGATGAGTACAATTCCTACTTAATGATGAGAGACATTAAGTGGATGAAGAATACTCTATTCGTGACTAGGGCATGTATCTACTTCATGCCATAGTAATCAAGAGAGTAAGTCCATGCTATGTTTGCATGCATAGTTAGTGACTCGTCTCTATCAAGTCATTATTAGTGACAACCCTTTGGTTAGGAGATGATATCTCATTCATTCTTGCAACCCTAGACTCATAGTGTTGAGATGAATCATTCCTCATACTATTGTGAAATAAATCTCTTCTTCTAACACTAAACCTAGTGTGATGTTAATGTGATGCTGATCACAAGTTCCTAGGTGAAGTAAACCTAGATTTTTCCATAGTATTAAAGATCAATGTTCTATATATTAGTTTTGGGTAAAAAAAACAAAGATCCATTATCAAAACATTTCCATCCATTAATCATATCTGGGTAGTAAATCTACTTAAGAAAAATATCCAAATTCTTTATAAGAATCTTCATTCAAACTAGAGTTAAACAAGATCTTATGAAGTACTCCCTATAATACAAGTAATTCATTTGAGATTTCTCTCAAATGGAAAACCTAGTGTTATTATACACAAAGCGTATCAAGAAATGAAGGTAGAAATTCTTTATGTGGCGGTCATATAAAAGAAAGGAAACATAATATACCATGGAAATGTTGAGTGTTCAAATATATTTTCTATTTTCAAATTCTTTCCCACGAGGAAAGTATTTCCTACCATTTTAATTCTAAGGAGATATGTTATAAAGTCTTGAAACACCATTGTATCCAATCTTCGCATTCCAAGGGAATATTAATATATTCCAAAATATTCTTAAGAAGAATTGTCTTTGAAAAGATAAGAAAGTATTTTAATACCACATATTAAATAGGGATTTCTATTTTCGTGCCCTTGGTTCGTTAGTTGTACTCACTTTTCGTTAGTCGCTTAACTTTTCCTCACTTTTGACCTTCTCCTTCTCCAAAACTTTCACATCTATGAAATATTCGACATGTCGGAAAAAGAGTTTACGACAATGTTCAAAGGTTGACTATGACAAGATTTGATCTTTCATAGCGATATTTAGTCTAGACGGATTAATGTAGCAACCACTACATATAATTTTGTTATATGGTAGTTGAACAAACAAAGCAAAGTTATTCTAATATAATTGTTACCTAGAACATGTATATGACACGGTCTAAAGGGTTTTGTTAATTCAAATGATGCTAAAAGCGTATGCAAACCTCAATGGTTGAAGTAAGCATCGCGGAGTTGGAATCTTCATCGTGATGAAACTATTCAAAGGTTTAATTTCATCAGAGACAATGAAGATGCTTGCACTTGCAAGAAATTAAGTGGGAGCGCTAAGACATATTTCTAATGCCATATGTTAAAGACATATTGTTGATTGGAGATGATGTCTCTTTTATTGACACAAGTTAAGAATTTCATTTCTATGAAATACTTAGGCAAAACCCGAATATTTGACATCAATGTCTATATGGATAGATTGAGGTGCTAATATCGTTGTGCCAAATGTGCATAGATGAGATATTGAATGATTTCAATATGGAAATGACAAGAAAGGTTCTTGCCACACAGAACGGATTAAATCGAAATTCAAGTGTATCGACACTTGATAAGTGAAACAAAGATTCAAGTATTTTTGATACTTGGTGAATGAAATCACAAAGAGTATTTTTGATCAATCATACTGTGATATGTACATATCCAGATATGTCCTATGCTCTAAATGTTATGTGCATATGCCAGAATGATTCATAAGATGATCGTTGGACGATAGTAAGGATATTCTTATGATCCTTAGAAGAACTAAGAATATGTTATTTATGTAGAGGTGACAAATAGATAGATAGTTCATTGTAAAGTATTACATTGATACTAGTTTTGACACAAGATACAAAATAAGTTTATCTCAATTTAAACTATAGGTGGCACAATGTAATGAAAAGGAGATTCCATAACGGATTTGGATGAGTTCCAAAGTTAAGACATTGTGACAGATACTACAACAAAAGGCTAAGTATATGACTGTTATTGTAGCAGCAAAAGAGGGCATTTGTGTCAAATAGTTTGTTATCAAACTAGGTGTGGTTCACAGAGGGCTAGTACTATGAAGATATATTGATTGTATCGACATGGTTTTAACCTAAGGAACTAAAGGTCTCACCAAAGGACCAAATTTATACAAAGCCATCTCATTGGAAAATGAGTGATGCGTAGAGACTCAAAGACATGCAATTACACACGGACCTGAAAGTGTCGGATACGAAGATTAGTTAACCACTAGCAATCGTGTATATACAACACCATAAAGACATAGGTGTTGAATGCACAAAGGTTTGAAACTAGATTATTGACTCTAGTACATGCAAGTGGGAGACTATTGGAGATATTCCCAAGAAGTAATAATAAAATGGTTATCATCATATCTTTATATTTATGATAAAAGTTTACATCCCATGCTATAATTGTATTAACCGAAAACATTAATACTTGTGTGATTTGTAAACATGTAAGAGTTCCTAGTAAAGCCTCTTGTTAAACTAGCTTGTTGATTAATAGATGATCATGGTTTCCTGATCATGAACATTGGATGTTGTTGATAACAAGGTCATATCATTAGAAGAATGATGTGATGGACATACTCCTATAGTTAAGCGTAGCATAAGATTAAGTCATTTAAATAGTCCACTTGCTATAAGCTTTCAAATACATAGTAACCTAGCTAAATCCTTTGACCATGAGATCATGTTAATCACCATCACTGGATGGATGCTTTGCTGACATCAAACACCACTTCGTAACTGGGTGGTTATAATGGTGGCATTGATTATTCGGGAAGTATGTGTTGAGGCACATTGTAACACCCTCAGAATCGAACCTATGCAAGGTTCAGCGATTCCCGCCAAACCCGCATAGAAACGATTCAAAGGTGCCCACCAGGCACTTTCGTGCGGGTGGAAAACGAAGTAATAACATTACACAACAGTCCTCGATGGGACCCACAGAACAGATATATATACATCACGACTCCATGAGTCAAGAATACATATATTATATACAAAGATCCAAATCACCTTGAAAATGATAGAGCGTCCGACTACGGACAAGATGCAAATGGGGCTAAGAGCCCTGAAGAATAACCAATGGCGTCCATAACCCTGCCCAGGCCAAGCCGGAAGGGTAACCCTTCTAACGATGTCGATCTCGAAACCTGCTAAAACAAAAGGGGTGCCGACAAAGGGCAAAGGAAAAAGAGGAGTGTCGATCGAGGCCAAGACAGCGAGGCTAGAATTCGGCGGTCCTCGCCTACATAGGTATTGTGGACTGAAGCGGCAGCGGCAACATGCACTAAACAACCTATAGAGACTCGATACAACTGGCGGTTATCAGAGAGGGATAAGAATGACCTATCCGGATCCAACCTGAAGCTAACACCAAACAAACCCATCCTGGTGTTTCCCCCTCGAGACCAAACGAGGAAGTCAACCGAGGAACTCACACAGTTGGCAGTTTTATTTATTCAGTTATCGTTGCGGCGATTACTAGTCAGGTGTAGATAATCATCCTGATAAAATAAGCAGTGGGCACTTTTAGTTAACCATTCCGTTGTAGTTGCGGCACTTATAGTCAGATACAATTAGCATGAGATAACCCAAAACCCAGCAGTTGTTGGTACTTTTATTTAGACATTCCGTTATAGTTACAATATTTACTAGACAGGTACAATGGTCGCAAGCGACACTTCAAACAAGCAATTGTGGGCAGTATTATTTAGCCATTCCATTATAGTGAAGCTGATTACTAGTCATTATAAAGTCAAATTTATAGTACTACTTTAGTTATGCTTGTCTATGGTCGAGATACTGTGCTCCAAGTCGTCCATAACCATGACACGACTTTCGAAAGTTTTAACCCGGGTGCACAAATAGCAACACACACTCGATCCCTCGGAAAACCAGATCAAAACCCAACGAGGCCTTCACGACAAAGCAATCACAGGATTCAGAATATTTGGGGCCACCCCATTGAGTAGACCAACGAAGTAAGCTAGCTCGAGACGGACTCAAGGTTTGCCAATGGTCAGAACGATGGAACCCGAAAGTGTGGGCTTGTCGATACCACAAAACACTTTGCTTACCTAAATAAGACAGTGTGCTCCTCGCACAATCGTAAATATGAGTAGCATGGCATAAGTACAGGATAGTAAATAAAACCTCAAACTAGTTTGTGGCCCCAAGAAATAAGACTGAATCAAGCTCTGGCTCAGGGGGGTCCCATAATCCTCCTGGATGTGGATAGCGCGATAAATCAAGGAACATGTATCAAGTACTCGGGGTCCTACGGGACACAAGTGGGCGTTCGGAAACCAAATATTATCTATCACCCACCGATGCCTCTGCTTACTTACTTCAATTTTAGTTGTTAAACAGGAATTAAAGTGAACGATAAGTAAAGCCAAGATCATCTCCAACATCAACATGCGGCCAATTCACCAACAACTGTGGCACTTGACGACATGCAACAACACTAGAGCAAGCGACTACGACGCGCAAGTCCAACTATCTACCAAACAATAGGTAATAGGGTGTGGCCAAGGCAATATAAGGCTGCAAGGGATATCACGGGTACGAAACACTAGAGCATCGCAACACAGATAGCAATAGATCAACAGGAGGGAATAAATACTATAAAAGTAAGATAGGTAGAAAGGGGGAGATGCTCGCCTGAAAACATTGCCGAAGGCTCAACCGAAGATCGGGGCGAAGCTCACATCAACTCAACGGCCTTATCCGCGAAGAATCAAAACACTAGAAGAAACACCGGATGCACTATTTAATACTACGGCAAAAGATCGAGCATGATGCATGTATGATGTATGACATGGCAAGCATGCGATGCAACTAGGTCATATTAAGCGGAACCGGGGGTCCCGATAATTAATTAGGTGGTTCAAGTTGTTTAGCTAACCCGCAATTTAAATGTTGTTTAACAAGGCAGAATATATCACCGGTTCGCTACACGAGTTTAAATGAGGCCGATATGAGACTGGATTTGCCCGCATATGGGCCCCATATTTAATTATGAGGTGAATCGGCATAAGGCCCCCAAACCAATGATATGATGCGAGCATGACAATTTAAGATGCAACAGTTGTATTATATTATAAAATAGGGTTTCGGAAAGGGGTTCACACATTAGGGTTCGACGATCTTGGGGTTCCGGGGTTCGGGGTTCGGTCTCAGGGTTCGGATCTGGGGTTCGGTCTCGGCGGAAGCGTTCTCAGATAACGGGGCGGATCTTGTCGTCCGGAAGGTGACTTGTTCGGTGGCGGGCACATCGGACTACTTTGTCACCGTCGTTCTTGTCGTCGTGCAGATCTTGTCGGGTCCCACGGGGTCGATCTTGCCGTTGCGAAGGTCTTGTCGGGTCCGCGCTTCGGATTCCGTGAGGCGATCTTGACGCTCCGTGTCGAAGTCCTTGAGGGTTCCTCCTTATTCACCGGTGGCGAACTTGGAAACAGCGTCAGGGTCCTCGGGGTGCGCCAGGTCCATTATTCAAAACGTCGTGGTCGAGACGATCTTGGCGTCCAAGTAGAAGACCTTCGGCCATCGGATCCATGCTTCAAGGGTCCGCGGCGAGCTTGTCCGATGGCGATAGACCTTGGGGTTCCGGGGGTTCGTGTTTTATTGCATTATGTTGGTGAAGATCTTGCGGCTCCGATCTTCGGTTGACCTTGTCGACGGGACGATCTTGGTTCCGGGTTTTCGGATCTTCGGGAGGGTCGGTCTTCGGAGCGAGGCGTCGGGGCCGGGTCAACGCACGAAGGTGGGGCTCAGGCTCGAGGAGATCCTCGGCGGCTGGGTCGCGCCGGCGGTCACGCGGGCCAGGGAGGGGAGCCGCGGAGGAGGCCGAGGGGCGTGACGGGCGCTGGCTGGTCGGGGCAGGCCGGGGACGAGGGCAAGGCGCGCGGGCGTGAGGCGAGTGAGGCGCGGCGAGCGGCTCGGGGCTGGGACGGGCCGAGCGGGCTGAGCACGGGGCCATGGAAGCCTGTGAGCGACGGGGTGAGGGCGGCCGAGGGGCGACGGAGATGAGGCGGCCGGGCGAGGCGAGGCAGAGGGTACGGCGGGCAAGGCAGTGAGGCGGGAGACGAGGCAGAAGGCTGACATGGGCGCCCGAGTGAGGCGGCGACGCAGTGGAGGGGTGCCGGAGGGCGAACGGGGCGTGAGGGAGGAGGGTCTGTGGCGGACCAGCATGGAGCAAGCGGCGGGAGGGGAGAGGGCGAGGCAGGTGAGGGGAGCAAGGCGCATGGCTGGGTCGGATCATGAAGGAGGAGAAGCGGCCGGGCTGGAGCTGGGCGCGGCCAGAGGGAGGCGGGACGGAGGAGAGGAGGGCCGGGCGCCGAGGAAGAGGGCGGCTGGGAAGAGAGAGAGGAAGAAGAGAGCGAGAGGTCGCGGGGGGGGGTGGTGGGGGCCCGGTGGGCCACAAGTGGGGAAGGCTGGCGTGTTGCGTGTGTGGTGGAGGTGTGTGGTGTGTGGGTTGGTGGGTGGAGGGAGAGAGAGAGAGGGAGGGAAGAGGGGCTGGTATGTGGGCCAGACGGGTGGGGTGGTCCCGCGGGTCAGAGAGAGAGGGTAGGGTGAAGCTGGGTGAGAAAAAGGGAGAGGGGAAAAGTGGTGGATCGGTGAGGTGGCATGTGGGTAGGAAAAGGGTGAGAGGGTGAGGTGGCGGCCTGCGGTTGGTGGGTAGGATAGATTTGGGTGGGGATAGGATTTAGAGGGGGCTGATTTAAAATGTGTGTTTGTTTTGTCTTGTCTATTTTAAAACAAGGCCACTATGCCAACAGTTTTTAGGTAAATAAAATCTCCGATGCGATCGGGGTTTTGTATTTGAAAATTAAGAGGGGTATTTGTACAAAGCAAAACTAGGTTTTTAGAAATAGTTCAGACAAACAATGCATGATGATGACGATGCAATGCACAAAAACAACGCGATTTTCTAGTAGTGGTTTTGCGGGATGCCACAATTCGACACCACTAACAATGGATCTCGCCCTCGAGATCCGCCTCATGGTACCGGAAAGAAGGTCGGCGATCTGATCCTTCGCGCTTCGTGTAGTTCCTCGCGACACCACTAACAAGAGGTCGTCGTCCGTGATCGTCGAGAGAACAATCCGGGAACAAAAGGTCGAAGGTAGAGGTTTCAACAAATAGAGCCACCTCTAGCTTCCGTGGACGGAGTAAAATCGCTGGATCCACTGATTCGATGTACAAGAGCGAATTATAAGAGTAGTCGGATGGTGATCAGTCCATCGCGCACCCAAACCATTACCCTGCACACGAATAGGCGGATTATGCAACCAACTCTCGGAATTATACTGAAGATCTCGACAAGCGAGGTTCGGAAACTCAGGAGTGATGCAGACTCTGCATCGGAGCTGGCGTAGATGATGTCGTCACGTCGGAAAACACCGGAAGGCACGAGAAGGAACAAGGAGAAGTCCACCAGACGAAGGATACCTCGGATAGCATGAAGACCCGATGGTAGAACACCGTTATCAGAGGAGGAAGCGAAACCCTGAAGGTACGACGGAAACCCAACCACGAGAATTCCTGGACTCGAAGGAAAAGACGAGAGCGGATTCAAAACACGTAGAGGTAAGAGGAGAACAACAGAGGGGTAAGGAGTAAAATCAGACCTGATCAGAACTATCCAACCGATTTTGAGAAATAGTTTTGACACTCTACTTCGGCCGTTAGCTAGGTTATCCTACAGGCTGGACTTGTGGGGTATCGCAACTGCTGAGCTCTGATACCACTCTGTAACACCCTCAGAATCGAACCTATGCAAGGTTCAGCGATTCCCGCCAAACCCGCATAGAAACGATTCAAAGGTGCCCACCAGGCACTTTCGTGCGGGTGGAAAACGAAGTAATAACATCCAACAGTCCTCGATGGGACCCACAGAACAGATATATATACATCACGACTCCATGAGTCAAGAATACAGATATTATATACAAAGATCCAAATCACCTTGAAAATGATAGAACGTCCGACTACGGACAAGATGCAAATGGGGCTAAGAGCCCTGAAGAATAACCAATGGCGTCCATAACCCTGCCCAGGCCAAGCCGGAAGGGTAACCCTTCTAACGACGTCGATCTCGAAACCTGCTAAAACAAAAGGGGTGCCGACAAAGGGCAAAGGAAAAAGAGGAGGCCAAGATCGAGGCCAAGACACGGCGAGGCTAGAATTCGCGGTCTCGCCACATAGGTATGGTGGATCAAGCGGCGGCAACATGCACTAAACAACCTATAGAGACTCGATACAACCGGTTATCAGAGAGGGATAAGAATGACCTATCCGGATCCAACCTGAAGCTAACACCAAACAAACCCATCCTGGTGTTTCCCCCTCGAGACCAAACGAGGAAGTCAACCGAGGAACTCACACAGTTGGCAGTTTTATTTATTCAGTTATCGTTGTGGCGATTACTAGTCAGGTGTAGATAATCATCCTGATAAAATAAGCAGTGGGCACTTTTAGTTAACCATTCCGTTGTAGTTGCGGCACTTATAGTCAGATACAATTAGCATGAGATAACCCAAAACCCAGCAGTTGTTGGTACTTTTATTTAGACATTCCGTTATAGTTACAATATTTACTAGACAGGTACAATGGTCGCAAGCGACACCTCAAACAAGCAATTGTGGGCAGTATTATTTAGCCATTCCATTATAGTGAAGCTGATTACTAGTCATTATAAAGTCAAATTTATAGTACTACTTTAGTTATGCTTGTCTATGGTCGAGATACTGTGCTCCAAGTCGTCCATAACCGCGGACACGGCTTTCAGAAAGTTTTAACCCGGCCGGGGTGCACAAATAGCAACACACACTCGATCAGCCTCGGAAAAACCAGATCAAAACCCAACGAGGCCTTCACGACAAAGCAATCACAGGATTCAGAAATATTTCAGGGGGCCACCCCATTGAGTAGACCCGCAACGAAGTAAGCTAGCTCCGAGACGGACTCAAGGTTTGCGTCAATGGTCAGAACGATCGGGAACCCGAAAGTGTGACTGGCTTGTCGATACCGCGAAAACACTCCGCTTACCTAAAGACAGTACAGTGTGCTCCTCGCACAATCGTAAATACAGTAGTAGCATGGCATAAGTACAGGATAGTAAATAAAACCTCAAACTAGTTTGTGGCCCCAAGAAATAAGACTGAATCAAGCTCTGGCTCAGGGGGGTCCCATAATCCTCCTGGATGTGGATAGCGCGATAAATCAAGGAACATGTATCAAGTACTCGGGGTCCTACGGGACACAAGTGGGCGTTCGGAAACCAAATATTATCTATCACCCACCGATGCCTCTGCTTACTTACTTAAATTTTTGTTGTAAACAGGAATTAAAGTGAACGATAAGTAAAGCCAAGATCATCTCCAACATCAACATGCGGCCAATTCACCAACAACTGTGGCACTTGATGACATGCAACAGCACTAGAGCAAGCGAATACGACGCGCAAGTCCAACTATCTACCAAACAACAGGTAATAAGGTGTGGCCAAGGCAATATAAGGCTGCAAGGGATATCACGGGTACGAAACACTAGAGCATCGCAACACAGATAGCAATAGATCAACATGAGGGAATAAATACTATAAAAGTAAGATAGGTAGAAAGGGGGATATGCTCGCCTGAAAACATTGCCGAAGGCTCAACCGAAGATCGGGGCGAAGCTCACATCAACTCAACGGCCTTATCCGCGAAGAAGCAAAACACTAGAAGAAACACCGGATGCACTATTTAATACTACGGCAAAAGATCGGGCATGATGCATGTATGATGTATGACATGGCAAGCATGCGATGCAACTAGGTCATATTAAGCGGAACCGGGGGTCCCGACAATTAATTAGGTGGTTCAAGTTGTTTAGCTAACCCGCAATTTAAATGTTGTTTAACAAGGCAGAATATATCATCGGTTCGCTACACGAGTTTAAATGAGGCCGATATGAGACTGGATTTGCCCGCATATGTGCCCCATATTTAATTATGGGGTGAATCGGCATAAGGCCACCAAACCAATGATATGATGCGAGCATGACAATTTAAGATGCAACAGTTGTATTATATTATAAAATAGGGTTTCGAAAAGGGGTTCACACATTAGGGTTCGACGATCTTGGGGTTCCGGGGTTCGGGGTTCGGTCTCAGGGTTCGGATCTGGGGTTCGGTCTCGGCGGAAGCGTTCTCAGATAACGGGGCGGATCTTGTCGTCTCCGGGAAGCAGGACTTGGTTCGGTGGCGGGGGCACATCGGACTCGCCTGTTCGCTGTCGTTCTTGTCGTCGTGCAGATCTTGTCGGGTCCCACGGGGTCGATCTTGCCGTTGCGAAGGTCTTGTCGGGTCCGCACTTCGGATTCCGTGAGGCGATCTTGACGCTCCGTGTCGAAGTCCTTGAGGGTTCCTCCTTATTCACCGGTGGCGAACTTGGAAACGGCGTCAGGGTCCTCGGGGTGCGCCAGGTCCATTCTTCAAAACGTCGTGGTCGAGACGATCTTGGCGTCCAAGTAGAAGACCTTCGGCCATCGGATCCATGCTTCAAGGGTCCTCGGCGAGCTTGTCCGATGGCGATAGACCTTGGGGTTCCGGGGGTTCGTGTTTTATTGCATTACGTTGGTGAAGATCTTGCGGCTCCGATCTTCGGTTGACTTTGTCGACGGGACGATCTTGGTTCCGGGTTTTCGGATCTTCGGGAGGGTCGGTCTTCGGAGCGAGGCGTCGGGGCCGGGTCAACGCACGAAGGTGGGGCTCGGGCTCGAGGAGATCCTCGGCGGCTGGGTCGCGCCGACGGTCACGCGGGCCGGAGGAGCATGGAGGAGGCCGATGGGCGGCGAAGGGACCGGGCGCTTGGTCGGGGCCGAAGGGGACGAGGAGGCGCAGGCGCGCCCGGCGCGGCGAGGCGAGGCGAGGCGCGGATCTGGGACGGGCCGAGCGGGCGGAGCACGCTGGCCTGGCGCAGCCGGGCAGGCCGAGGGAGATGTGGCGGAGAGGCGAGGAGGGTACAGGAGGGGCGTGGGCAGCGCATGGAGGTGGGAGGCGGCGGCCACACAAGGCCACATGGCTGGCCGCCAATGGAGGGGTGCCAGAGGGTGGGTCATGAACGGCGGTGAGGAGGAGGTCGCTGGCTGCGGGAGAGGAGAGGGCACGCGGTGAGGAAGCTGGGCGGCGGGTCGGATCATGAGCGGAAGGAGGAAGCGGCAGGGGAGCTGAGGCGCGGGCCGGAGGGAGGCGACGAGGGAGGGAGGTTGGGCCTGGAGGCAGAGGGCGCGTCGGGGAAGAGAGAGAGAAGAGAGCGGGAGGTCGCGTGGGGGGCTGGGTGGGGGCCGGGTGGGCCACAAAGTGTGGCGTGCGTGTGGGTGGAGTGGCAGGTGTGTGGGGTGCCGTGGGTTGGTGGGTGGAGGAGAGAGAGAGAGAGGAAGAGGGGCTGGTATGGGCCGACGGGGGGTGGTCCAGGTCGAGAGAGAGGGTAGGGTGAAGCTGGGTGAGAAAAAGGGAGAGGGGAAAAGTGGTGGATCGGTGAGGTGGCATGTGGGTAGGAAAAGGGTGAGAGGGTGAGGTGGCGGCCTGCGGTTGGTGGGTAGGATAGATTTGGGTGGGGATAGGATTTAGAGGGGGCTGATTTAAAATGTGTGTTTGTTTTGTCTTGTCTATTTTAAAACAAGGCCACTTTGCCAACAGTTTTTAGGTAAATAAAATCTCCGATGCGATCGGGGTTTTGTATTTGAAAATAAAGAGGGATATTTGTACAAAGCAAAACTAGGTTTTTAGAAATAGTTCAGACAAACAATGCATGATGATGATGATGCAATGCACAAAAACAACGCGATTTTCTAGTAGTGGTTTTGCGGGATGCCACACACATGGATCAAGAGTGGGATTTGTCCATCCATATGACAGATAGATATACTCTGGACCCTCTCGGTGGAATGTCATCCAATTGGCTTGGAACCATGTGACTGGCTCACAAGGGATCACATACCATAGGAACGAGTAAAGAGTACTTATCGGTAATGAGGTTGAACTAGGTATGCAGAGATACTGATGATCAAAACTTGGATAAGTAAAGTATCACGAGACAAAGGGAAATTGGTATCATATGTAAATGGTTCATTCGATCATGGAGTCATCATATAAATATGTGGGAGCCATATGAATTTCCAGATTCCTTTATTGGTTATTGATCGAAGAAGAGTCTCGATCATGTCTGCATAATTCACGAACCATAGGGAGACACACTTAAGGATTCGATGTTGTTTAGTAGATATGGAATGTGAGTAAGAGATCGAATGTTGTTGAGTCTCGGATTGGATCCAGGACATCACGAGGAGATCTAGAATGGTCCAAAGAATAAGATTCATATAAGGAAAGTTCAGTTCCGGAGTTTGGGAATGTTTTTAGTGTTTTTATCGGAATGTTCTAGAAGGGTCTAGAAGGTCCACCGATCCGGATTGGGAAGGGTACATGGATGTGTCATACCAAAGTGGAATGGTTTTATCATTTCCTAGGTCACTTGGCTGGGCAATGGGAAGAGAGAAATCAAACTCTAGTTTGAGAAGTCGAACGCCAATTTGAAAAAGTCAAATCCCAACATGATAGCCTAGTGGAGGGAGGAGAGGAAACCTAGTGGAGGAAGGTTTCCCCTCCCTCCCTTGTCGCCGGCCATGAAGAGGAGTTGGGGGAGGACTCTCCTCTCCCAAAACGCCTCTCTCCACCTATATAAGGATGGGTAGAGCACCCCCTACCCCTCACCAAGAAACCTTAGGCCGCCACCCCTCCTGCTGCCGGCGCCCTAGCTCTCCTCTAAACCGCCACCGCCGTCTATCCTAAACCCTAGACTCCGGCTGCCCTCCTCCCTTGGTGTCTAAACTCTAGCCCCGAGGCTCTATCTACTCCACCATACCCGCTCCGGCTTAGGCGAAGACCCGTGGGATTTCACCTCTACTTCCACCACCACGCCGCCCTGCTTATAGAATCGCGAGGAGAGATCTACAACCTCCGCTGCCTGCTAGAACAAGGGAGAACAAGGTCTTCATCGAGTACCGAACGTGTAACCGACTATGGAAGCAATTCCGAAACGCGGCACTGGAAGGATCGTCTTCACGATCTTGAGATCGACAAGTGAACTTAGACCTACTTGGTTCAATAGGAACTTAGACCTCCGTGACCACAACCTTTGAGGTACGTGAGCCATGAGCATTGTTGCTGCCTTTGGGACACTTTCCGGCGCTGTGCAACTTTGCACATATAGCTAAAGTTCAATAACCTTATCAAAGTTCTATTGTCCTCCCACTTAACTTTTCACGAAAAATTCTTTATCAAGAAACTTGACGTTCTAAGCGACAAACGCCTTTTGTCTTTGGTGTTATGGAGGAATACCCAACGGTTATTTGAAATAACTTACAAAGACATGCTCATTCGACTTTGGTTATAAACATCTTACTTATGCCTAGCATACCAAAGTTTAAGAAAGGACAATTTGGGTTTTATCCCAAACCATAACTTTATATGGTGTCATTCCAACAGATCATGATGGAGCTCTTTTTAGTATAAAAGCGGTAGTCACTAAAGCTTTTAATCTTTAAAATATAATGGAAGTTTTATAAATTACACCTTTGATCTTACCATGTCAAACAAGGTTTTATTACATATCTCGAACACTCTATACTACTATGGTGTTTTTGAGAAACATAAACTTATGGAACAATTACTCAAATCTTTGGTGTTTTTCTAAACTTTGTAACTCATATATCTTCCTTTATGATCCAATCATAAACTCATCATTTTCTTGTTACAATGATTTTCCACTTCATCTTGAAAGTCTTTGAACATTTTCAAATGTTTCATACTTCTTCCTTATTAAGTAAATATACACATATATTCACTCAAATTTTCCGAAGAAAGCATATGAAGTTGAATCCATCGCTCACGACTTCACATAATGGACTACATACATCAATATGTATAAATTCCAATAAGTTAATCGTTCGTTCTTCTTCGGCCTTGAACGAAGTTTTAATTATCTCTAGGAAAGTCTCACAAAGTGTCATTTGATCAAAATCAAAAGACTCCAAAATTCCATCAACATGGAGTTTCTTCATGTTTTCTTTCCAATATAATTTAAAAGGTGATGTCACTTCCTAAGTGATCTTTCAATCATTTGTCTTTCGATATTTTTAGCATTAGTTTTATGGACGCGATTTATCCAACCAGATTTGTAAATCATCCATCTTTTATGGATTACGAGAATTATTTGAACAACCCTTTTGTTCTCATAATACCTGATCGAAATAACAATTATTGAAACAAATCTTGAAGGTAAGCTTTGATGTTAATGAGCAATACAACAACACTTTGTTTGTTTTCGATGAACATCATCACCTATTCTCTTGCTAGTTACTTTAGGCCATTGCAGTTCATGAATTGTGTTGTTTTGTATGACATTTCACACCAACAAATTCGGTATCCAATACCCAAGAACCACATTTTTTAATAAGCAAAGAATACAACCATAACATGTATATCATCTATATACCTGAGCTGAACAATTCAAGTCTTTTCTTTTTTCTACCAAATATTTCTGAGATTCTCTTTCGGCATTTCCTTTTATTTTAAAAAGAATCTACGAACATCAATAGTGGCTCCATACACATGACACATAGTCCAAAGCGTGTATAGTCAACTACTAATGTCTTTGGACTTGTACTTTGAAGTAGATCACCATTATCAAATGTTTGCGTTCTTTTGAAATCCATTGTTTAGTAATCTTTTAGTGTAGTAAACATTTTACCTACATCTTTTAATCATCCTTATCATGACAATTTTTACGATCAAGCTACTATAGCTTATAACGGTGAATCGCGAGTATAATGTTGCTCTCCAAAACCTTTTGGAGGATTAGGACGACTAGTGTCTCCAACCTTTTGAAAATTCTCATCAAATATGAGAACATAAATTTTGCCATATTATAATCTATCATATTGCAACCAAAAACATCGTTTCAGATATCGTAATATCTTCCACACATGATGGTTTCTGAAACAATTATTTCAGCTCCTAGATGACCTTGATATTAAAACAATCTTTTGAATATCAAGAATCATGGAGACAAACATGATACTCATATACTAACACTAGAATTGTTACTCTTGGTCTAATACCAATTATTAAACTTCACGGAGTAATATGGAGTTTGCTGAAAGTTTGCAATAGGACTTTTAAACTTTAGATTAACACTTAAAACAATATGATACCAGTTCATAAAGTAACTATCTAGAATCTATAGTTCTATTATCTCAATTATAAATAAGCGTAAGGTGGCGGGCGGATGCCAATGACTACAACAACTATGCAAGCATGAACGGATGCCAATGACTACAACAACTATGCAAGCAAATTCACTTTGATTTAATTTATGATAAATAGTGTTCAAATTTAATCATATTATTTTGAACTCCCACTCAAAACAACATCCCTCACATTGTTTTAGTGATCGCATGAACCAAATCCACTACACCAAGTCTGATCATCATGAGAGATGATGTAGCTTCAAAGGCGAACAATCAACATCTTCAGCATATCATCTATAAGACTCATGCTATAACTTTCGATATTTCGTGTGTCGAGACCATGTCTGTACATGCTGGGCTCGTCAAGGTTAACCGTAGTATCCGCATGTGCAAATCTGGCTTTCACCCGTTGTATGCACACGTAGAATCTATCACACCCGCGTGATGCTTCGAAATGACGAGTCTTAGCAACAATGCCTACTAAGGACGAACACTTTATTACTTGATGTTTTAGAGAGAGGGATCATCTTATAATGCTACTGTCGCGATCTACTCAATACAAGATGCATAAAAAGGATTAACATCATATATAATTCATAATATGTGATATGATATGGCCTTTCTTCTTGTGTCTTTGATCTCCATCTACAAGAACGAACATGATCTCCATCATCACCAGCGTGACGTCAAGGTCAATGATTCCGCTCCATGGTTGTCGTCCACCAGCATCAACTATTACAACTACTTTGAATAATAGACACGTAAGTCTTAAAAGAAATTTAAAGACAACCATAAGGCTCCTGCCGGTTGCCAACTTACAATAAGGATCATTACATACATCATATATAATCACAATCATAGATATATCACATCACAACACAAGCCCTGCAAAAGCAAGTTAGACACCTCTAATCTTTCTTTGCATGTTTTACGTGGCTGGGGATTTTGCATAAGAACCGTTCTAACTGACGAACATGAACCACAACGTTGATACAAGTATTGTAAAGTGCCCGTTGTAAATTTAATCTTCACTATGGTGGGAGAGACAGACACCCGCAAAGCCACTTATGCAATACAAGTTGCATGTTGAGCGTGGAGCAAGTCTCATGAACGATGTCATGTAAGGTTAGCCCGGGCCGCTTCATCCCACCATCCTGCAAGATGCAAAGTACACAAAAAGCAATCGACAACAAAAGCATCAACGCCCATAATAACCATTGTGTTCTACTCGTGCAACAGATCTATGCATAGACACAACTCTGATACCACTATAGGGGTTCGTATCATGGAAAACAAAAAATTTCTATCGCATGAACACACACAAGCCAAGATCTAATCTACGAGATCGGTGCAACGAGTTGATAGAGTACTAACCCTCATAGATCCAAAACGTCTAACGATATCGGATTCTCGTGGTTGATGTAGTCGATCACTTGCCGATCTCAAGATCGTGTAGACGATCCTTCCGACGCTGCGTGATGGCTCAGTTGATGTGGAGCCTATTGGGAACCCCAAGAGCAAGGTGTGAAGCATCACAACAGCAAGTCTTCCCTCAGTAAGAAACCGAGGTTATCGAGCCAGTAGGAGGAAGTAAATGTCACACAGGTGTTGCAAGCAACGTGGAAACCTGCACAACACAAACTCAAGACTTTGCCCCAACTAACAGTGAGGTTGTTAATCTCACCGGTTGCTGTAACAAAGGATTAATTGTATGGTGTGGAAGGTGATGATGGTTTGCAGCAAGTAAACAGTGGAAGATGTATCAATGGTAAAGATTGGACCGGGGTCTATAGGTCACTAGAGGTGCTCTCCTTAGATAAACAACATGACATGAAGGGTAAACAAATTACAACAGGGCAATTGACAGGAACTAAGCAAGGCATAACAATGCAATACTAGACAAAAAGATCCTATGAGATTCAATTGGACAATACAACAATATACATAGACCGCCATCCATCTGCATATATGACTAGAAGTCTACCTTTAGGTTATCATCCAACCCCCTCCAGTATTAAGTTGCAAGCAACAGACAACTGCTTTAAGCAAAGTGTGTAAGGTAAATAATCCACTTGTTCCATGAACAAGAGACCGTTGTTTTCTCCCTAGTAGCAACAACACATATACAACCGATGAGATTTTTGTCACTTCCCTTGGACACTAGAGGCATGAACCCACTATCGAGCATAAATACCCCCTCTTGGAGTCACTAGTAACTACTTGGCCAAGATAGCTACTAACAACAGAGAGCATGCAAGATCAAACAATACAGACATGATAGAATCAAATAGACAAAACCATTAATCAATCTGACATAGTAATATCAATATCCATCGGATCCCCGCAAACACAACATGCATGATTACAAATAGATTAGATCTTGATCATGAACAGAGCTCACAAGATCTATACATGAAATCACAAGGAGGAGATACAACCATCTAGCTACTACATGGACCCGTAGTCCAAGGTGGAACTACTCACGCTTCATACCGGAGGCTGGCATGGTGAAGAAGAAGGCCTCAAGGGTGATCTCTCCTCTGGCAGGGTGTCAGGAAGAACTTCAGATCCCCCGATCTAGGGATGATGGTGGCGGCGTCTACAGAAGGTTTTGTGGAGTTTTGATCGGGTCCTAGGGTTTCTGCACCGGGGGCTTCTTATAGGCGAAGGGGCGAGACAGGGGGGCACTAGGGGAGCCACACCCTGCCCAGGCGCGGGGTTGGCCCACCCACGCCTAGGGGGGGCCTGGTTGCCCTGTGGCGCCCCTCCGTATTGTTTTCTGGCTTCGTGCCCCCCACGGTAAAATATTGACTTTGGCTTTTGTCTCGTCCAATTCCGAGAATATTGATTTTTTGCCTTTCTGGAACCAAAAACAGAATAAAACAGGCAACTGGCACTGTGGCAACTTGTTAATAGGTTAGTTCCAGAAAAGATATAAAAACACCTCAAAGTGTAGACAAAGCAAAGCAAAGTAGATACTAAACAAGCATGGAGCATCAAAAATTATAGATACGTTTCCGACGTATCACCGCGTTCCGGCAGTTCTTCCGCAGTCGGTCACATGTACGATACTCGATGAATACCTTCCTCTCCCTTGTTCCAGCGAACAACGGGGGTTGTTGATCTGCTCATGATTCTAGCAGCACGACGGTGTGGTGGTGGAATAGATCTCGCAGGGCTTCGCCTAAGACGGAGCGGGTATGGTGGATTTAGAGAGGCCCTCGGTGGCTAGGTTCCAGACGCCAAGAGGATAAAGGCATACGAAAGATAGGGTTTAGACTAGACGGCGGTAGCGGTTTAGAGGCTAGGGCACCGGCGACCTGGGAGGGGGCGGCGGCCTAGAGTTTTGGGGTGAGGCCAAGGGGCGCCCCATCCCCTCCTTTTATAGGTGGGAGAGGCGGCTAGGGGAGGGGAGTTCTCCCCCAAATCCTCTTGCTTGGCCGGTGGAAAGTAGGTAGAGGGAAACCTCTCCCATGTAGGTTTCCTTCTGATGGGGATATGCCTACTGGGGTATACCCAGCAGGACGTTTTCGACTGGCCCATGCGCCTGCGAGTGGGCCTACGGTAACGGGGACTGGATCAAGACCTGGCGTGGACTCAAGCGACTAGAAGCTGAAGGCCCAAGAGCGTAGTTAGGCCCAGTCGGATTAGGTTAAACGATTGCTGAAACCGCACACGCCGGCGCCCGCTCTCTGGTCGCAAAAGCTATGCGACACAGTTTCTACTGGCCAACCGCACACGCAGACGCCGTCGACATTGTCCAGCGGTGCGCCGGGTGCCAGAAGTACGCCAACCAGACCCACGTACCGAGCTCGGCGCTCAAGACAATCCCCATCACCTGGCCGTTCGCCGCGTGGGGTATGGACATGGTAGGCCCTTTCAAAAAGGCCCCCTCCGACTTCACCCACCTCCTGGTCGCAGTCGACAAATTCACAAAATGGGTGGAGGCCAAGCCAGTCCGGAAATGCGACGGGAAGACCGCCACGAAGTTCCTACGCGAGCTAATCTATCGCTACGGGTTCCCAAACAACATCATCATGGACAACGACACCAACTTCGCCAAAGGAGCCATGGCCGAGTTCTGCGAAGAACATCACATCCGACTCGACCTCGCCTCAGTCGCTCACCCGGAGTCCAACGGCCAGGCGGAATGGGCCAACCAGAGCATCCTCCATGGCCTGAAGCCACGGCTCCAAGTACCACTCGAGCGCACCGCCGGGTGCTGGGTCGAGGAGCTACCCTCCGTCATGTGGGGCATCTGCACCTCTGTCAACAGGTCGACAGGATTCACCCCCTTCTTCATGGTGTATGGTGCCGAGGCAGTCATGCCCACCGACCTAGAGCACGACTCGCCCAGGGTTGTCCACTACACGGAGGCCGCAAACGAACTCGCACGCCAGGATGGAGTCGACCAACTCGATGAGGCACGCGACCTAGCCCGCTCCCGCACCGCCATCTACCAACAAGGGCTCCACCGCTACCATAGCCGGCGAGTAAGGACTCGCACGTTCCAGGAAGGCGACCTGGTGCTACGCCTCATCCAGGACAAGAAGGGCATGCACAAGATATCCCCCCTTGGGAGGGACCATTCGCCATCGGGCGAGTCCTCGTCAACGACGCCTACTACCTCATCGACATCCGAGGAGACAAGAAACTCGACGTCAAGCGACCGTGGAATGTAAACCTACTACGGAAATTCTACTCCTAGAATTCCATACATGTACTCTCCACCTACTAAGAAATAAAATAGATCGGTTACCGCAAATTGCGTCTACTCTCCGTGCCTTGTGCCACTCGCACTCGTAATAACAACGTCAAGCTAACCGCAAAAGTCAACCTATGGTACAGCGACCGACACGGCCAAGTAGTGCGTTCCGAGGGCACTGGGTTACCCCAGGACTCGTAACGTCCACGAAAAATGCCAACCCGGAGCACCATTGGAGTCGCCTAGCTCGACTGGCTCAACGAGCCAAGACAACTGCCCTCGTTCGTCACAGCGACCAAGGTCCTCCGCATCCTCGGCACAACGACTCGAACGGCCAAGTACCACGCTTGGGGACTGACGACCAGTCGAGCACGAGCGACTAGGGAAAAACGCCAAGTATGAGAGCGTGCCCAGGACTCGCCATGCGACTGACCCTATGGGTCAGGCAGGAGTGACGCGCTTACACTAACGCGCTCAGTCCTCACCCACCCTGGAGCTGCGACTCGAACCACCAAGTACCACACTCGGGGACTCGACCACCCGACCTTGTTCGCGCAAGGGAAAACGGTCAGGTAAAGAGCACTCACGGGAGTCGCCCTGCGACTGGCTCTCCGAGCTCGGGCGAGTCGACCTCAATAACAGAACAACTGACAAAACATTCAAAACCACAAACACATAACAAACGAGGTAAACCCCATAAAAAGGGCGGACGCGCTCGGGGACTCGTCCAATCAGCAATCAAAATCACGAACCAATTCACAAAATAACACGAAGTTTCATTACGGCAGAACAACGTCGTTTCAAAATACAAGTTGAGTCTGTTGGCCAATCGCTACTAACGCCCCATGGCACAGTGTTTCTACTCCACAGGTTTCGACGGCGACTCGCCGCCACCCCTGCGGTTGCGAATGAAGGGCGTGTACGGGTTCGACGGGTACGTCGTCAACTCACCTGCCATCGCCGCACGGAAGGGCTGCTCGACCTTGAAGTCCCGATGCGGCGACTCAGGATCATTGGGGGCGACAGTCGTCTCCTGATAGGGGAGGAGATCGCCCATCACCCAGACGCGATCGGAGTACACCGCGGCCCGGTCCGTCAGCTTCAGCACCTCGGCGATCTCCACCGAGCCCGTCGACGAGGGGTAGCCACTCGTCACGTCGTCAAGATCGAAGTCCTCCGGGAAGTGGGCAAGCCCAAGGCTGAGAGCCGTCGCCGCCCCGTGCCGGAACGCCGACCGCGTCATGAACTCGACGACTGACGGCGCCTTCTCCAGATATCGCCATACTTCGACGAGGTCGCTGGGAATCACTTCCGTAGGTGATATATCCCGAAGATATGCCCGAATTCAAGCCGCGGACAACGTGGCCGAGTCGACCGGAGTAGTCACACACTGTCACGCGTCGTACGACTGCGCCTCCTCCGAGCTGTCGATAATCCGACCTGTGGACAGAGGGGGCAGTGAGTATAACAACGATTACACAATGCATCTACTACAGGCAGAGGCAGAAAGTTTACCAATTAAAGGACGACAGACGCCCGTGATGAAGCTTTGAAGCGCGGAGAAGTCATTCTGCAGCCCAACAACGAGGGCGTTAGAGACCTTTCGCTCCTCAGCGGCAGCTGTAACAGCAGTTTTTGCTCACCCATCCGCCGAGCTCGCCTCCGCCTTCGCTTCCTTGAGCTCGCGCTCCAGTTCAGCGATCCGCTTCTCAGCCGTACTCAACGCAGACTGAGCCGCCGCCAGCTCACCCGCCAGGACAAGGCCCTGACGGACCTCCTCCGCCTTGGCAGCGATTGCGTGGAGTCCCTTGTTCGTTTCTTGGACGGCAACAAGTTCCTTCTCCGCGCGACACTTCGCAGCAAGCCGATCGGACGACTCACGCTGCAAGCCCTGCGCACAAATCAAACAGTCAACAACAATGGAATCCTAAGTGACCACCTGCTAAAATTCAGCGACTAGACACTCGGGGACTGGAGATAAAAAAATCCTAAGTACCCACCCGCTGAAATTCAGCGACTAGGCACTCGGGGACTGGAGATCAAAAAATCCTAAGTGCCCACCCGCTGAAATTCAGCGACTAGGCACTCGGGGACTGGGTGCTATAAATAAAAACAAACACTAAAAGAATCTGACCACGGAAATTCAGTGGCCCGATCCTCGGGGACTGGACATACTTGGATGGCTGCGCCCAGCATGCCGTGGAGCTGTAGCGCGTCCACAGATGCGAGAAGAGCCAGAGTGTGTCCGCGACGCTACTCGACCTCTATTTCAGCGACCCCAGGCGTATAGCTCGATGGCGCTGTACCACTCGCTGTAGCCGCTTTGGCCATAAAGCGGGGGAAGGTCGCGACGGATGCTCCAGCGCCACTAGGAGCAGACTCGGCCATTCCAGGCGAGGAAACGGCCTCCTTGGTCTTCAATGCCACCTCCGCCGCAGTCGGAGGGTCACTCGGAGCAACCGTCATGTCGTCAGAGACTGTGACGACATCATCGCCCTTCGTCTTCTTAGCGCTGTCTGCGGGGGCAGCGACTTCATCCGCCTTCCTCTTCCGTGAAGGGTCCTCCTTGGCGACGACTGGCGGCACCTTGGCCACGGAGGGTTGGCCGATCTTCTTAACTCCAGTCCTGCGAAAAAACGATATGAGCAAAATTGTCTGAGTACAACGGAAGGCAGTGAGATGAGTAAAACTTACTTGGCGACTGGTATGAACCGCAGTCCCGTGCGGATACTGTGGCGCCCCGCAAAACCACTACTAGAAAATCGCGTTGTTTTTGGGCATTGCATCATCATGACTGCATGCTCATATCATCATGCCACATTGCATTTGAGCATCGTCATGTCATCTTGCATTTGTTTGCATAAAACTATTTTCGGAAAAACATATTTTTGTTTTCTAAATACCCCGCCTTTATTTCAAATCCAAAACCCGGGTCTCCGGAATATTTTGCTTTGTCTACCAGCGGGTTGCAAAGCCCTGTTTTAAATAAATAAAATATTTATTTTATTTTTAGGGGGCAGCCTGACCGGGCCGATCTGACCCAGTCGGCCACCCCAGTACAAAAACCAGAGCCACCCCAAACCCTTTTCTACCCAATCCTAATCTACCCACCCTTCCTCCACCTCACCTCAGCCACTCAAGGCTCGCCACATCCCCCTGGACCAAACCCCACCCAATCAGGGCCTGCCACCTCCCCCCTAACCCCCAGCCACCACACATGGCCCCGCCACCTGCTCCCAGGTCCACCTCCTCCCTCTCCCCATCCCAGCCGCCACCCAAGGCGTCCACCGCTCCTGACCGCCCGACCCACTCCGCTGGCCCCGCGTGGACCCACCCAGACCTCACGCGGCCTCGACGCTCCCCACCAACCCCCGCATCCCCTTCCTCGCTCGATGTCGTCCTCGGCGCCGAGCCTCCCTGCCGGCAGCACCTTCCTCTTCCCTATCACCCTCGCCCCGCCGTCCGACACCGCCTCCTTCCTCCTTCTGCCGCATGACCCTCGCCGCTTCGCCGCCGCCAGCACCTCGCCGCCCCTCGTCGCCCGGAGCTCCTCCCCGACGCCTCCTACGAGCACCGCTCCACCATGGTGTCGCCCCTGCAGCGTCCATCCGCCGCCTCTGGTCGCAAGCCCGATCTCGCCCGCTTCCGCCTCGGCCGCAACCTGCCTCGTCCGGTCCGCTCGCAGACCGTCGCGGCCACCCTCGCCCACAGCGCCGGCCTTCCCTTTGGCAACCGCCGTTGCCGCCATCCCCAGCCGGTAGAGCTCCGCCTACTTTGGGCGCATCCGTCGGGCCGCCGCCACCAAGAGGCCCCACATGGCCACGCCTTCCTCACCTAGTCGCCGACCTGCGCCTCGGCCAGCTCATTGCCGCCCAAGGCCCTCGCCGCCCATGCTTCGCCCACCCACCACCTCGTCTGCCCTCGCATGGCCCCCGCCTGCACCGAGCCTGTGGCGCACCTCCAGCGTCCCGGCTAGGTCCCGCGTCAACCATCTCCTCTGCCCTGCTCCGTCGCCCCAGTCCGTCCTCCTCCAGGGGTTCCTCTCCCTTTCCGAGCATGCTGCAGGTGTTTTCTCTCACCGCCTCAGCACAGGAAAATATCCACCTGAAGGCCGCACCGGTGCAGATCCCAAGTTAGACAAAGATTCTCGAAGGCCGAAGATTATATCGGACCGGAGACACGCGAAGAACCTTTGGCGAGGACTTCTACATGGAACTAATGCCAAGATCTCCCAGTGCCGAGACCCGAGTCCGACACCGACAATCGAAACCGCGGAACCGACAAGTTCGCCTACCTGGACACCGTGCGACAAGATCTTCTCGGACCCGAGGACCATCAAGACTTCCGCTCGGCAATGCCAAGAACTCCTTCCTGGCTTCGAAGCCCGACCCCGTGGACCGACATGATGTCCTTCACGGATACGACAAGCACTTCCTCGAGGATGCCAAGTTCTTCACCCCGAACGCCAAATCCGACCCGATCCGTGGACCCGACAAGATCTTCGTGACGCCAAGATCGGCACCGACCAGGGCGGATCCGATGTGCCCCCGACGCCCGCCAAGTTCTTCTTCTCGTATGCGACAAGATCGACTTCCGTTGTCCGAGACCGATCTCGTCGAGCCATTCTCCCGTCGAACCCTAAGACCGATCCCCATTGAACCCCCGGAACCAAGACCTTCGACCCCAAATGTGTGACCCCGATCCGAGCCCCTATTTTATAAATGCCATCTATATAAATTGTTGCATATTAAATTGTCATACTCGCATGCATATTGTCATGTGGTTTGGGGGCCTTATGCCGATTCACTTAAATTAAATATGGGATCCATATGCGGGCAAATCTAGTCGTATACTGGTCCCATTTAAATTGGTGTAGCAAACCGGTGCTATCTTTTGTCATGTTAAGACAACATTTAAATTGCAGGGTATCTAAACAACTTGAACCACTTAAATATTTGCCGGGACCTCGGTTCCGCTTAATATGGCCTAATTGCATCGCATGCTTGCCATGTCATACATCATACATGCATCATGCCCGATCTTTTGCTGTAGTATTAAATAGTGCATCTGGTGTTTATTCTAGTGTTTTGGTTCTTCGCGGATAAGGCCATTGAGTTGATGTGAGCTTCGCCCCGATCTTCAGATGAACCTTCGGCAATGCTTTTCAGGCGAGCATCTCCCCTTCTACCTATCTTAATTTTATAGTATTTATTCCCTCCTGTTGATCTATTGCTATCTGTGTTGCGATGCTCTAGTTTTCGTACCCGTGATATCCCTTGCAGCCTTATATCGCCTTGGACACATCCTATTACCTGTTGTTTGGTAGATAGTTGGACTTGCGCGTCGTAGTCGCTTGCTCAAGTGCTGTTGCGTGTCATCCAGTACCACAGTTGTTGGAGTATTGCCGCATGTTTAAGGTTGGAGATGATCATGGCTTAATTACTGTTTAATAACTAAAATTGAAGTAGGTAAATGCAGAGGCACAGGTGGAAAATAGATGTTATTTGGTTGTTAACCGTCCACTTGTGTCCCGTAGGACCCCGAGTTCTTGACACCTGTTCCGAGATCGAGCGCGCTAACCACATGTGGGATGTATGGGCACCCCATCGATTTAGTACCGATTCCGTACTGTCATCGGGGCCACAAGTAGTTTGGGGCTTTATTACTATTCTGTACTTATGCCATGCTTTACTGCTTTATTTAAATTGTGCGATGTACTGCACCTATACTGTTTAGGATCGGGACACGTTTTCGCTGTATCGACAAGCCCAATCATCTTTCGGTTCCCGATCGTTTGACCGTCCCACCCAAACCCCGAGTCCGTCTCGAGACCGGCCGACTTCGCTATGGTAGTTAGTGGGGTGGCCCCATGTACTTACTTTGGGTCCGGAAGCGTCATGACTTAGGCCCCGCCGACATACCGATGGGTGTATGTTAATTGATCTGGCAAAAAGGGTCGAAGTGCGTGTGGATACTTTGGTGCACCCCTGCAGGGTTAAATCTTTTCGAGAAGCCGTGTCCACGGTTATGGACGACTTGGAGCACAGTTCTCGATCATAGACAACTATAACTAAAGTTTACTGTTATAAATTGACTTGTATCCGATATGCCTAGTAATCAGCTTCACTACAACGGAATGGCTAAATAAAAGTGCCAACAACTGCTGGGTTTTGGGATATCTCATGCTAATCGTATCTGAATAGTAAGTGTTGCAACTACAACAGAATGGTTAACTAAAAACTGCCCACTGCTTATTATATCAGGATGACAATCTATACCTGACTAGTAATTGCTGCAACGATAACTGAATAAATAAAACTGCCAACGGTGTGAGTTCCTCGGTTGACTTCCTCGTTTGGTCTCGAGGGGAAAACACCAGGATGGGTATGTTTGGTGGTAGTATCAGGTTGGTTCCGAATAGGTCTTTCTTACCCCTCTCTGATAGCCGCTAGTTGTATCGAGTCTCTATAGGTTGCTTAGTGCATCTTTGCCGCCACCCACCATACCTATGTAGGCGAGGACCGAATCTAGCCTCGCGTGTAATCGCCTCAAGATCGACCGCCTTCTCTTTTCATTTGCCCTTTGTCGGCACCCTTTTGTTTAAGCAGGTTTGAGATCGACGTCGTTAGCAGGGTTACCCTTCCGCTTGGCTCGGCAGGGTTATGGACGCCATTGGTTTTTCTTCGTGGCTCTTAGCTCAATTTGCATCTTGTCCGCATTTCTGACGCTATATCGTTTTAAAGGTGATTTGGATCTTTGTATTGTATATCTGTATTCTTGACTCTTTGAGTCGCTGTTGTATATATATGTTTTGTGGGTTCCATCGAGGACTATTGTGTAATGATATTACTTCATTTTCCACCCGCACGCAAGTGCCTGGTGGGCACCTTTGAATCGTTTCTATGCGGGTTTGGCGGGAATCGCTGAAACTTGCATAGGGCCGATTCTGAGGGTGTTACAGATACTGGCTGGCTTCTCCAGCTCGGGACCCAGCTTGCGAATGAGGCCCATCTCGAGCACGTCGTGTGCCCAAGACACGGAGGGCCTCTTCGAAGACGAGGCCGCGGCAGGCGCCTCCATGACGACATCTGCGGGAGCTCTCCTGGGAGGCGAAGACGATGCGTCTAGAATAGCCCTAACCCAGAGACCGGGGCGAACGGGGGTGGAAGCAAGGCCAGAGATACCTCATCCAGGAGGGCAGCGGCTTCCGGGGGTGCCGTCGTGTGCACCACTTCACCCTTAGCCGAACTGCTGGCGTCAGAACTAGTCGCAGAGCGAGGCGGAGACGCCTGCTTTGCCGGTTTCGTCTTGCTCCTTGGCGGAGCCTTCACTTCCTTCTTCTTCTTCTTCTTCTTCTTCTTCTTCTTCTTCTTCGACGGTGTAGCCTCACGACACGAGGTGTGCTCGGGGAGCTCATCGTCATCGTCGTCGTGGCGTTCGAGGCTCTTACTCGCCTCGAGCTCGCGCTGATGCTGCCCGCGAGTTTTGCGAACCATTGGGGCGGCGTCCTCCATGGGCTCGTCTTCGTCATCATCGTCGTCATCACCCGCGTCGCTTCCGACGCCGCCTCTGGCGGGTGGCGACTCGCTCCCGTCCCGAACGGACGAGCTCGAGTTTTCGTCATCTGTGGGTGGGAGCCATCGTTCCACCACTTGGAACAGCTACAATAAAAATGAAACAACGTCAGCATAACCGCGACTGCATCATCTGCAACTGCGAATAGCGACAAAAATGGCGACATACCGTCGGAGCTAGGCGCCTTGCGGTATAGGAGGCGACCTCGGCCTTCGTGTCCAGGTACGCCGCCTGGGTGATCTTCTTCAGAGCTAGGATGTAGTCCTCGAGCTTCCACTCGACGAGGCTGGATTTTGTCGGGTCGCCCCTAACCGGGTACTCGTACATATAATGGTCGCGGCGGGCCAAAGGCACGAGCCGTCGCCCGAGCCAGCAGTTGTAAAGATTGATGGTTTGGAGGCCCTTCTTCTTCAGGCCGCGGATGGTTTGCAACATTTCGTCAACAACCATCCGCTGGTCCAGTGGGAGCTTGCCGACTTGGAGCTGACGCGGTTCGGGCCGGTCGGCGGAGTACCTTGGAAGCGCCACCTCGCCATCTGGAGTCTCCTCGGTGACGTAGAACCAGGATTTCTTCCACTCGCTTGCCGCCTGGGCCGGCAGCATCAGGTCGAAGAAGGACGCCTTCGACTTCAGCTGAAACGTCAGGCCACCCGCAGTTAGCATCGGTACGCCTGATTCTTCGCGGCTAATCCTCCCATGGAATAGATCTTGCCATAGGGGGAAGTAGGGCCTGCAGCCCAGGTAGCATTCGCAGAACGCCACGAAAATGGCGAGCTGCTCGATGCTATGCGGGCCTAGGTGGCTGGTGAAGCAAACGAATTCTCCCTCGCGCGGGTCCGGAGTCACCTCTTCGGACGCGGGGATGCGCCACCTGCCGGCACGCAGGATCCTGGCCTCCTCGAACGACGCTAATAGCGCCCTGGTGCACTTGGATCGGCCCCATGGTTCGGTGGAGGGGCCATTGGTTGGAAGATTTGTGGAGGTCGGGGCTCTCTGGATCGGTTGGATCGCGATGCGGAGTGGAAACGAAGATGGGCGAGGTCGGAGGAAAGATGAAGGAGTGTTTCCCCGCTCGCCCGTCATTCCCCTTATATAGCGGTTGTTACCCGCCAATTTCGGGAGCCGTTACTACGCGGTGATTACGCCAAAAGTTACCGTTGGATTACCCTAACGGCTAGTTTGACGACACTTGACGGTCCAAATTCATCCACTCGACTCGTTACTCCACGCGAGTTGATTATTCGCCGACCCGATCGCTACAACAGCGACTGAATATTCGCCGACCCGTTCGCCGAGCTACGATTAAATCGGTCGCCGTTAGTGCGACTAGAATAACTGGTTTTTTCCTTTATTCAGGAGTCCGCCGCCGATTCGACTGGGCGTCCGCATTGGAGCCGAATACACCGATTGCCAGCGACCACCTGCGACCAATCAACGACGTCCTCGGGGACTACTGATGGGGATATGCCTACCGGGGTATATCGAGCAGGACGTTTCCGACTGGCCCAGGCGCCCGCGAGTGGGCCTACGGTAACGGCGTCTGGATCAAGACCTGGCGTGGACTCAAGCGATTGGAAGCTGAAGGCCCAGGAGCGTAGTTAGGCCCAGTCGGATTAGGTTAAACGATTGCTGAAACCTTAACTGATTCGGTTGAGATCTGTAAACCCTAGGGGGGTGAGTCTATATAAACCTCTCTAGAGGGCGTGTAGAGGATACGTTCCATCATCCACCCAAGCGACTCACTGCCTAGCCACCGAGCTCGCCCCATTTTACTTCCACCATAATACAATCTAGCAGGAGTAGGTCTTTACCCTTCGGGGGGCCGAACATGGGTAAATCCTTGTGTCTCCGCCCTCATCTCGCACCGCAGATGGCTGACCGCCCTTGCCCCATGTTCTACTACTCGCTGCCGATTGCAGCATCTGCCGTGGTCATTCCCACGACACCTTCTCTTCGTCCACTTGGTTTTGACTTTCATGTTAGGATTTGACTTTTTCAAACTAGAGTTTGACTATTCAAACTAGAGTTTGATTTCTCTCTTCCCATCGCCCAACCAAGTGACCTAGGGTATGATGCAACCATTCCACATTGTCATGGCACAATCCAAGTACCCACCCCCCGGGGTGGTGGTCCTTCCAGAACCTTCTAGAAGCTTCTCGTGAAAACACCGAAAACATTTCCGAACCCCGTAAATAGACTTTCCTTATACGAATTTTATTCTCTGGACTATTCTGGATCTCCTCGTGATATCCTAGATCCAATTCGAGACTCCAAACAACATTTGGTCTCCAACTCATATTCCATATCTACTAAACAACGTTGAATCCTTAAGTGTGTCTCCCTACGGTTCGTGAATTATGCAGACATGATCGAGACACTTCTCCGATCAATAATCAATAGAGGAATCTGGAAATTCATATGGCTCCCACATATTTCTACGATGACTTCGTGATCAAATGAACCATTTACATACGATGCCAATTTCGCTTTGTCTCGCGATACTTTACTTATCTGAGGTTTGATCGTCGGTATCTTTGCATACCTGGTTCAACCTCGTTACCAATAAGTACTCTTTACTCGTTCCGTGATATGTGATCCCTTGTGATCTAGTCACATGCTTCCAAGCCAATTGGATGACATTCCACTGAGAGGGACCAGAGTATATCTATCCATCATATGGATGGACAAATCCCACTCTTGATCCATGTGCCTCAACACAGACTTTTAGAATACTCAATGCCACCTTTATAACCATCCAGTTACGAAGTGGTGTTTGACGTCACCAAAGCATCCATCCGGTGATGGTGATTAACATGATCTCATGGTCGAAGGATTTAGGTTACTATGTATTTGAAAGCTTATAGCAAATGAACTATTGAATGACTTGATCTTATGCTACGCTTAACTATATGAGTGTGTCCATCACATCATTCTCCTAATGATATGACCTTATTAATAATATCCAATGTTCATGATCAGGAAACCATGATCATCAATTAATCAACAAGCTAGTATAACAAGAGGCTTACTAGGGACTCTTACATGTTTTACAAAACACACAAGTATTAATGTTTCCGATTAATACAATTATAGCATGGGATGTAAACATTTATCATAAACACAAATATATAATAATAACTACTTTTATTATTGCCTCTTGGGCATATCTCCAACAAATAATCCATGGGATTCCAATGGATTTAAACGCCACTAATAAAAGTACGAGAAATAAAAAATAGCAGAATTTAGAGAATACATCGGCGATACACGACAACAATAATACAACAACAAGAATTTAGAGAATACACCAGCAATCATATGAAGTTACATGGCAGAAAAAAAACAAGTTGGTTCACCGCATGTTCTTAACATCATACATATATGAAAGTTTCTTTGGTATGACTAGTTATTATGAATGATGTCAATGAAGAACATCATATGAAGGTCACGGCGAGAGGTGGTCCTGCCGGTGATTAGAATGGCTTGCCCAACATACAGGTCTTGAGAGTCAAGCAAGTTCATCTAGTCTATGTTTTTTAAGGCAATGTGACCACCTGTCACTTTCTTGTATGAAACGACACTAACACCACCTCCTACTCCAACCCGCACTCCAACCATGCCTTCCTCAAGAATATGAATAGAATAAACCATTATCTAGTAATTTCTAAGATGCAAAAGTTAGATATGTGAAAGGGCATGTATGCCCCCATGTGTGGTTTTGGTAATTAATGACAATCTCTATGGACTAATGTGTAAATTGAGTTTCACTTGTAGGTTTGTCCATTAGCATCGTTTGGGACATGTGTTGGTCTCAAGGTATCAAGAAATTTCCAAGGGCTTTGTGCCATTGGAATCATGAAGAAAGAAGGAGCTTGAATGTTGATCAAGACAAGTGCAAAGAGTGGCATCAAGTTGGATCAACCTCAACAAGGGATGAAGAAGGGAGAGCTCAAGATGCGCCATCTCTAGAAGATCTCATGCTTGAATTTTGCCATTCTCGTGCTCATGGAGTGATGAAGACAAGTTCAAAGAAGAGGTTTCCCCATGAAGTAAGGGGGAGCAATTTGCAAGTCTTCATGTTCATCAAGCAAGAGCATCCAAGAAAGGTGTTCCCACTATAGAAGAACAAGACGGTTGATACGTTGGAAACATATCTATAATTTTTGATGCTCCATGCTTGTTTAGTATCTACTTTGCTTTACTTGTACACACTTCGAGGTGATTTTTACATGTTTTCTGGTACTAACCTATTAATAAGTTGCAACAGTGCCAGATACCTGTTTTCTGCTGTTTTTGGTTTCAGAAAAGTTAGTAAAGAAATATTCTCGGAATTGTACGGGACGAATGCCAAATTCAATAACTTTCCGTGGGGAACAAGAATTCCAGAGGAGAGATGGAGAAGCAGGTCAGGGAGGCCACCCCCCCAGGCGCGGGGTCAGGTGGACCCGTGCCTAGGTAGGTTTTTCCTACCCTGGTCGCCTCCCGGACTCCCTCCCTTCGCCTATAAGAATCCCCCGATACAGAAACTCTCGGTACCCGATCAGAAATCCACGAAACCGTCTGTAGCCGCCTCCACCATCGTCCCTAGATCGGGGGGATCTGAAGTTCTTCCTGGCACCCTGCCGGAGGGGAGATCATCCTGGAGGCCTTCTCTCCGGTATGATTCGTGAGTAGATCCACCTTGGACTATGGGTCCATGTAGTAGCTAGATGGTTGTATCTCCTCCTTTCTGCATTCATGTATAGATCTTGTGAGCTCCATTCATGATCAAGATCTAATCTATTTGTAATCATGCATGTTGTGTTTGCGGGGATCCGATGGATATTGAGATTATTATGTTGGTTTAATTAATGGTTCTATCTTTATGATTCTATCATGTCTGTGTTGTTTGTGATCTTGCATGCTCTCCATTGCTAGTGGTTATCTTGGCCAAGTAGTTGCTAGTGACTCCAAGAGGGAGTATTTATGCTCGATAGTGGGTTCATGCCTCTAGTTTCTAAGGGAAGTGATAGAAATCTCTTTGGTTGTAGATGTATTGTTGCTACTAGGGAGAAAACAACGGCCCCTTGTTCATGGAACATGTGGATTGTTTACCTTACACACTTTGCTTAAAGCAGTTGTCTGTTGCTTGCAACTTAATACTAGAGGGGGTTCGGATGATAACCGGAAGGTGGACTTCTAGTCATAGATGCAGTTGGATTACGGTCTATGTATATTGTTGTATTATCCAATCAACTTCATAGGATCTTTCTAGCTAGTAATTGCATTGTTATGCCTTGCTTAGTTCCTGTCAATTGCCCCGCTGTAATTTGTTTACCCTTCATGCCATGTTGTTTATCTAAGGAGAGCACCTCTAGTGAACTATGGACCCCGGTCCAATATTTACCATTGATACATCTTCCACTGTTACTTGTTTACTCGCTGCAAACCATTACCTTCCACACCATACATTTAATCCTTTGTTACAGCAAACCGGTGAGCTTGACAACCTCACTGATTCGTTGGGGCAAAGTCTTGAGTTTGTGTTGTGTAGGTCTCCACGTTGCTTCCAACACATGTGTGACGTTTCCTTCCTCCTTCTGGTTCAATAACCTTGGTTTCTACTGAGGGAAATCTTGTTGCTGTACTCTTCATACCTTGCTCTTGGGGTTACCAACGAAGCACTCTTCCTCCCTATTGAGTGTAGCGTCAAGTAATTTCTGGCGCAGTTGCCGGGGAGGCTAAGGATGTCTTCACTAGGGGAGTCTTTCACTTCGTATATCTTTACTTTGTTTTTTTAGTTTGCTTAGTTTATTTTGCTTTGTTTTGTTTGCCTCTTTTAAAAAAACCCAAAAAATTTAGTCTAGTTTGGTTTGCTTGCTTTATTCAAAAACACAAAAAAATTAGTTCCTGCTCTAGCTGCTGCTGTTGTTTTTGGCTTGCCCACCTTTGCCAAAATGAACTCTGCTGAGAACACTAAGTTGTGTGACTTTACTAGAACCAACAACAATGATTTCCTAAGCACACCTATTGCTCCACCTGCTCCTGATGCTAAATTTTATGAAATTAAGCCTGCTTTGTTGAATCTTGTGATGAAAGAGCAATTTTCTGGTGCTGGTTCTGATGATACTGCTGCCCATATTAATAGCTTTGTTGAACTTTGTGAGATGCAAAAGTATAAGGATGTAGATGGAGATATTATTAAGCTCAATCTTTTGCTTTCTCTTTGAGGGGAAAAGCTAAAAATGGTTGCTATCTTTGCCTAAGAATAGTATTGATTCTTGGACTAAGTGCAAAGATGCTTTTATTGGAAAGTACTATCCTCCTGCTAAGATTATTGCTATGAGAAGTGACATTATGAAATTTAAACAACTTGATAGTGAACATGTTGCTCCTGCTTGGTAAAGAATGAAATCTTTGGTTAAAAATTGCCCTACTCATGGACTCACTTCTTGGATGATTATCCAAACTTTTTATGCAGGTTTGAACTTCTCCTCAAGAAACCTGCTAGATTCTGCTGCTGGAGGCACTTTTATGGGACTCACCTTGGGTGCCGCAACAAGGCTCCTTGATAATATGATGGTTAACTACTCTGAATGGCATCTTGAGAGAGCTCCACATGGTAAGAAGGTAAATTCTGTTGAGGAAACTTCCTCTTTGAGTGAAAAGATTGATGTTATTATGGCTATGCTTGTTAATGGGAAAGCTCCTCTAGATCCTAATAGTGTTCCCTTAGCCTCTTTGGTTGCTCAATAAGAGCAATTTGATGTGAACTTCATTAGAAACAACAATTTCAAAAACAATGCCCATAGGAATAATTTTGGTAGCAACAACAATTATAGGCCTTATCCTCCTAATAATGGCAATTCCTATGGAAGCTCTTATAATAATGCTAGAAGTGCCCCCTCTGAACTTGAAGTCATGCTCAACGACTTTATTAGTAAACAAACCACTTTCAATAAGACTATAGAGGAAAAGCTTTTAACTGTTGAGAAAAATATATCCTCTTTGTCTGAAGCTCAAACTTTCTTGGTTAATAAAATGGCTGCTAAACCTGAAACTATGAAAAATACCTTTGCTACTGCTCATGCCATACAAGTTACTATTGATGAAAATGTTAGGCTGTTATCTCAACTTCATGCTAGGTGGGAAAGGGAAGCTGAAATTGATAGAAACAATAGTGTGTGCACTATCACCACTAAACCACAAGTAGCACCTACTCCTACTCCTACTATGCCTAAGCCTATTAGTCCTACTACTAGTGATGCTAAGTTTGATTTTGATATTGATGGTTGCAATATTTCTGAAGTGATTATGTTCCTACAAAAGCTTGCTAGGAGTCCTGATGCTAGTGATATGCATGTTGCTTTTACCAAACACATTACAGATGCTCTTGTTAAGATTAAGGAAGAGAAGCTAAAACACAAAGCTTCTATTCCTAGGAAAGTAGAAGATAGTTGGGAACCCATTATTAATATGCAAGTGAATGACTTTGATCTCAAATCTTCATGTGATCTTGGTTCTAGTGTCTCTATTATGCCTAGGAAGATTTATGAAATGCTTGATTTACCACCATTAGAAGATCGTTATTTAAATGTCCCACTCAATGATAATGCTAAGAAGAGACTCATGGGGAGTGTTAATGATGTTCTCATTATGGTTAACAATGCTTATGTCCCTGTTGATTTCTATGTTTTGGATGTTGAATACAATGCTTCTTGTCCTATTACTTTGGGAAGACCTTTTCTTAGAACAGTTGGTGCCATCATTGATATGAAAGAAGGCATCATCAAATATCATTTTACATTCAAGAAAGGTATTGAACACTTCCCTATGAGGAGAGAGAAGTTGCTTTTTGCTCCTCCTTTGAAAGCAAGGTTTGATGTTAATGCTTCTTCATGTGAAAATACTTGAATCTTCTTGCTTCTTGTGCCTAACTTAAAGGCGTTAAAGAAAAGTACTTGTTGGGAGATAACCCAAGAGTTTCCTTGAGTCTTGGAAGTTATTACTACAGTAATGCCCTTTCCTTATCCTTTTTGTTTGCTTTTTGTGCCAAGAATAACCTCTAATGAGAGGGAACTAAGATTTGGGGAGTTGCTGTCCCGAAACAAATTTCTGTCCTCCACCAAAAAGATTCATGAGGAGGCTCTGTAACTCGGATTGACCTCAAAATTTATGAATAAATTCCCCAGTATGTTGTATAACTTTCGTTCAACACTTTTTTGATTTGAGCAACAAAAGATGTTCGAAAAAATTCGTTTCTACCTGCTGGTCTGTTTTGACAGATTTCTGCCATTATTTGCATTTGCTTCTTATTGATTCCTTTTTGAGCTCTCTTTAGGTAAATTGAGTTTCTTTGAAGGAGTTACTTCAGTAGCTTGTGTTTTTAGTGAAAATACTTGCTGTTCCAAAGCTTTGCCCACGGTCTAATATCTTTTGAATAAGCTAATGTTGCTAATGAAGATTGTGTGAAGTTTTGTATGAAGGAAAATTTTCAGGTGTAGAGAGAGAATGATTCAATGAGATGAAGAATGGACAAAAGCTCAAGCTTGGGGATGCCACCATGGTGTCACCCCAAGAAATATCCAAGAGGTACAAGCGTCAAAGCTTGGGGATGCCCAAGGCATCCCCTTCTTCATCAATAAAAAGCTCAGGTCTGTCTAGACACTTAACTTTTATTGTTTCATGCACAGTTGTGTTGTTCTTGGAGCGTCTTAGTTTTCGTTTGATTTGCTTAGTTTGTTTAGTTTGCTTAAATAAAGTAAGTTTGACCCCCGTTCTCGCTGTGTTGTTTTGCAAATAAGGTTGCTTGGTGTTTGGAAAGGAGTAAGTAAGTTCTTGCTTGAAGTGCAAGAGGAGCTTGCATTGACTGTGACTAAGACTTTAGCATGACATGCTAGGTGTTGTTTTTGCATTATGCTTAGTGATTATTGCTGTAGCATGTTTTGTTCCAAACAATTGGGATTGCTTAGTGTGCCTTGAAGAAATTATGCATTATTTTAGCATGCAAAAGCATAGTATTTTGGTATTCTCCTTTGATGTTTTGCTTGGGTTGACTTGGCACATGCTCACACCATGTTATTACTATGAAAAGTCACCATTAGCCTCTATGATCATTTAGTCCTTGACTTGTAGTACCACTCTTTGCTTTGATTAGTTTGCTTTGTTGCATTGCATAATTATGGCCATTATTGCTCGCTTAGTTGGTTGCTCCCAGTCTTTTGCTAGCCTCCACTTGTATGAGTAAGCTCTACTCATGCTTCCAACTCCCAAGAAACCAATTTATTCCAAAGTGTCCACTATAAACTCCTATTCATGGTGTGTTACACCACTCCAAAGTATATTCTTGTTTTCATCTATCTTTCAATTAAAAACTATTTTGTTATGTGAAAACTTAGTGATTAAATCCCTCATGAACTTGATGTCACATTTTATTCTTTGACCCTAATAAACTTGAACCATTGAGGCAACTTTCTTGTATATGCTTGCACTTATAAGTTGGGATTAGCAGAACCGTGTTGTCACGGGGAACGTTTTCAACATTGCACTTGTATTTTTGTACTCCATTGATATCATGCTCTTTTGTCTATGGATGTTACCGGTGTGAAATGAAGTGGGAACTTGTAAGTCCATGGAGTTTATATTCTGTGTTAGAGAAACGCCTGGGCCGCTAGCCTAATCCATGCTTAATCATGCTGAAAACTTACAGCATCACCATAGTGATCTATCTATGAAGCATCCTCAATAAAAAGCTATGCATATGGTAAATAAAAAGATTGCTGAGATGCTCATTGTCTGCTTGCCTTGTCATTTTGATTATGGGAAAGCTCCTGTACCATGTGTAAGGGGTACCCCGTTGGCGGTTCTCAATGATATGCAAATACTTATAGTGACAAGAACTTGCCTGTACCCTAAGTTGATTATCCATGAGGTGTAGCCCTCATAGTCAAGGGACTTGAGATTGCCAACTTATACTTTTTCAAGCATATATTCCAGCTCTTTAACCTTAACCACTTCAAGATGCTTATGATAGGGGCAATGAGGGCTGAAAGCTAATAAGTACCGTAATTTTTGGAAGCTCTTTTTGAAACTTGTAATCCCTGCTTCCTTTACAAAAAGGCCTTTCTTTCACCATTATTTGAGTCTCCACCTTCTACCTTTAGGCACCATTAAGAGAGCATAGTTGTCATTCTGTGTGCAATGTTCCAAAGCTTACTAATTGATGCATATTGTGTTATTACTTGTTCATGTGCTATCTGTTTCTAGTCACCCTTGTGAACTTTGTAGGTGTCCTATGCATTATATTGCTACCCTATGAGGGACAAGCTGATTGCCACTATGCTATATTTTCTGCATGTGAAACAAACAAATGTTTTTCAATAGATATTATTCATGATATTTGTTTGTAGCTTGCCATGTTGCATGCATAATTACTATGTCCTATTGTTAGAAATCCATGTTTCATGCACATGTTTAGAGTTCTTTGATCCCAGCTTTCAATGCTTGCAATTGGTTGGATCTTTATTGTGAGGGTGCATGTTCACCTAAAAAATTATTCTTTTATCACTTACCTACTCAAGGACGAGCAGGAGTTAAGCTTGGGGATGCTGATACGTTGGAAACGTATCTATAATTTCTGATGCTCCATGCTTGTTTAGTATCTACTTTGCTTTACTTGTCCACACTTTAAGGTGCTTTTTACACGTTTTCTAGTACTAACCTATTAACAAGTTGCAACAGTGCCAAATGCCTGTTTTCTGCTATTTTTGGTTTCAGAAAAGTTAGTAAAGAAATATTTTCGGAATTGGACGGGACGAACGCCAAAGTCAATAACTTTCCGTGGGGAACAAGAAGTCTAGAGGAGAGACGGAGAAGCGGGCCAGGGAGGCCAAACCCCCCAGAGTCACGGGGTCAGGTGGACCCGCGCCTGGGTAGGGTTTGCCTACCCTGGTCGCCTCCCGGACTCCCCCTTCGCCTACAAGAAACCCCCGATAAAGAAACTCTTAGTACCCGATCAGAAATCCACGAAACCGTCTGTAGCCGCCGCCACCATTGTCCCTAGATCGGAGGGGATCTGAAGTTCTTCCCGGCACCCTGCCGGAGGGGAGATCATCCCGGAGGCCTTCTCTCAGGTATGATTCTTGAGTAGTTCCACCTTGGACTATGGGTCCATGTAGTAGCTAGATGGTTGTATCTCCTCCTTTGTGCTTTCATGTATAGATCTTGTGAGCTCCGTTCATGATCAAGATCTAATCTATTTGTAATCATGCATGTTGTGTTTGCGGGGATCCGATGGATATTGAGATTATTATGTTGGTTTGATTAATGGTTCTATCTTTATGATTCTATCATGTCTGTGTTGTTTGTGATCTTGCATGCTCTCCGTTGCTAGTGGTTATCTTGGCCAAGCAGTTGCTAGTGACTCCAAGAGGGAGTATTTATGCTCGATAGTGGGTTCATGCCTCTAGTTTCCAAGGGAAGTGACAGAAATCTCTTTGGTTGTAGATGTGTTGTTGCTAGTAGGGAGAAAACAACGATCCCTTGTTCATGGAACATGTGGATTGTTTACCTTACACACTTTGCTTAAAGCAGTTGTCTGTTGCTTGCAACTTAATACTGGAGGGGGTTCGGATGATAACCTAAAGGTGGAATTCTAGTCATAGATGCAGTTGGATTACGGTCTATGTATATTGTTGTATTGACCAATCAACTTCATAGGATATTTCTAGCTAGTAATTACATTGTTATGCCTTGCTCAGTTCCTGTCAATTGCCCCGCTGTAATTTGTTTACCCTTCATGCCATGTTGTTTATCTAAGGAGAGCACCTCTAGTGAACTATGGACCCCGGTCCAATCTTTACCATTGATACATCTTCCACTGTTACTTGTTTACTCGCTGCAAACCATTACCTTCCACACCATACGTTTAATCTTTTGTTACAGCAAACCGGTGAGCTTGACAACCTCACTGATTCGTTGGGGCAAAGTCTTGAGTTTGTGTTGTGCAGGTCTCCATGTTGCTTCCAACACCTGTGTGACGTTTCCTTCCTCCTTCTGGTTCGATAACCTTGGTTTCTACTGAGGGAGATCTTGCTGCTGTACTCTTCATACCTTGCTCTTGGGGTTTCCAACGAAGCACTCTTCCTCCCTGCTGAGTGTAGCATCAACGGTCGACATCAAGTTCAAGTGGGATGCTCAAGGCAAAGGTATGTTCTTGATAGGGCTTGCCGGTCTCGTGTTGCTAGTTGGGAGACCGGGTTTAGGATAGATAGCCATTCTATCAAGAGGGCCTCTTAAGCGGGTGTCTCGTTTGCATCGTTCGGAGAGAGCTCAAACCTTTGCACTCATTGCATCATCTTTCTTGGTTGTTATTTGGTTCTTGTCCATGAGAGGATCTAGATCTTGTGGTCATCATCATAACAAGCTCTAGTTCATCAAATAAGGATTTCACTTGCATATCTTATTGCGTTTTTTATCTTACGAGTTTTCCGGCTCCACACCTTGGGGGATACTTCACATATATATTCATGGTATTTTATCCCAAGGTGATACCCAATATTTCATCCCGTTTGGAGTTCAGATGAAAAAGTTATTGCATTTCTGGTTTTCTGGTTTCTGGAATTTCCCTGACCGGAAGTTCTGGCTTGCCATCGGAAGATCCATTTTTCCCGCCGAAAGTTCCGGTGGAAGTTCCGGGTCTTCTTCCGCTCATGTTCAGTAACCTTCTGTTTTGGATGTGCTATTTGAAGAAACTTCAGTCGGAACTTCCGCCGGAAGTTCCGCTCCCACCGGAAGTTCCGGTCAGGGACCGGAAGTTTCGCTCGGCCTAGTTGCCGCCAAAAGTGCCGGTTGAATTTCCGGCTCTCGTTCCGATCATGTTCAGTAACCTCTCTGTTTTTGTTTGCTATTTTTGACGGAACTTCTGTCGAAACTTCCACCGGAAGTTCCGGTGAACCGACGGAAGTTCCGACCAGGACTCGCGTTTTTAGTTTCTCGCTTCGCAGTTTTTGACCGTTGGATGTGTGCCACCAGAACTTCCAGCCTCCCACCGGAAGTTCCGGCCATGGTCGTGAATGCCCATAACAGGCAGATCTGGGAGCCCTTTAAAAGGGGTTCCTCTTCCCCTTCGTTGGCACTAGCTTTTCTTCTTGGTTCTTGGCTTTCTCTTTCTCCTCCATTGTTGACCTTGAAGAAGCTTTCCTTCTCCCCTTTCCCTTCCTATGATTCTTGCATCTTTTTGAGGGATTTGAGAGAGGAGATCTAGATCTACAAACCCCCCAAGCTAAATCCCTTCTTTTTGAAGGAATCATTGGGATCTAGATCTTGGAGAGTTTTGTGTTCTCCTCTTGTGTTCTTCCTCCCTTATTGCCCCAATAGCTTTTGTAGCTTTGTTGGAATTTGGGAGTGAAGGACTTTCCCTTGCATTTGTTGCATAGGTTTGAATTCTCCTTGGAAATTCGGCGAGTACAAGCTTGAGGGCTTGTCACTATTGGGTTCCTTGGAACCCTAGACGGTTGTGTGGTTGGGTTGTTGACCTTTTGTGGTCTTGTTGACCTTTTATGGTCTTGTAGCCTTTTGTGACATTGTTGGCCTTTTGTGGCATTGTAGCCTTTTGTGGCTTTGTTGTTGGGAGCCTCCAATTGAGTTGTGGAGTTAGCCCCAATCTTGTACGGGTTTGGTGACCGCCCTCAAGCGTCCCATAGTGGAGCGAGTGCCCGCCTTTTGTGGTGCGCACTCAGGAGAATAGGGTGAGCCTATTGTGGCGTCGGTGAGTTGCGTGCTTCCGCATCCGAGGTGAGGCCTTGTGTGGCGTTGGGTGAGCATCGAGCCACCACACCTAGAGGTGAGCCATTTGTGGCGTTCGGAGAGCATTGCTCCATCGCACCTCTCCAACAGAGACGTAGCTTCTTTGGAAGTGAACTTCGGGAAACAAACCTTTGTCTCCGCGTCCATCAATTATCTCTCAACCGAGCCCTTTACTTATGCACTTTACATTGTGATAGCCTTCATGCTTGAAGTATTTATACCTTGCTATCACCTTGTTGCTTGTATTGCTTAGCATAGGTTGTTGGTGCACTTAGTTGAACTTAGTGGCTAGGTTTTGTGCTCGATAAATTAAACGTTAGTTTTATTCCGCATTTACTTGAGCCTAAACCATAACATTTTTAAAAGCCTATTCACCCCCTCTAGGCGTCGTCCATTGCACTTTCAATATCTCATTAGGCACAATCACACAATATGAATAAAGTAGCAACTGAATAAAGAATGGTAAGTGAAAACATACCATGTTGTGAGCTCAGTACGCGTAATTGTCAAGAGAGTGACAAATGACATCCCGATGAAGGACTATCTTTGGAGTATAGATGTTGATCATGTACTGCTACTCACTATCGATAAGATTACATCTCTAAGCAACAATTGCAGATGCAAATGGGCAATCCTCCTTATCACCCTCCTCATTGCCACCCTCCTCGTCGTCACTCTCTTCCTCGACAACGTCCTTATCGCCACCCCCCTTTCTATCACCCTCCTCATCATCCTACTCCTTGTCATTGAAATAGAGCACACTAATTCTTGGCCCAGGAGCTCCCCTCATTGCAAAATAGAGATGGGCACCTACAGAGATTTGATTTTGGGCAATGAAAGTTCTCCATGCTAGAATCGCAAGGCGAGTAATTTCTCGCTCTTTGTGCACAACAACCTCATATGTTCTCCCAAGAGCATGAAATTAGACGATTATTTTTGTAGTTCTATTAAATTCTCTCCTTACATTGAATGGAATAGTCTGTTGATGCATGTAAGATGCATACATGAACTTTGTAGTTTGTTAACATGTTTTCCCACATATTTGCATCATATATAATATTATATCCATGTTTTATATTCATATTTAGGGATTTACCAATGATCCCCTTTATTTTGGCTATAACCCTGCATGGCAGAAAAACCCCGTTTTCAATGTTTCTGATGTTTCGGGACCTATACGAAGTCAAATGGACCTGTACTTTTGGGAATGCCAATATTTATCCATGATAAGCATCTAGAGCACAAGAATCCCACAAGGAGGGCCAATATGCCCAAGATAGTGTGTTTGGCACGCCTAGCCCAGGTGGGCGCGCTACCCATACTATCTCCCTCCTTGGCCGTCCGATCACATTGATTCTTTCTCCTACAGAGTTTTCTTGACCTAAAAAATCCCTATATAAGGACCCCCTAGGAGTACTCAAGATGGAGCACATCATTAAAAAAATACCACCAAACAGAGTTAGAACCAGTGAAAATTGGAGGAGGAAACTCTGTCGGAGCCACCTCCAGGGAGATCTCTACCCTCTCCAACATCTCCGACATCATCACCATAATAAAGACAGAGTAGTCCACCTCCGGGCTATGGGTTTGTGGCAGTAGCTTGATATATTTCTCACTTGTTCTTCATAGTTCTAGTACTATATGAGCTACCCTACATGATTATGGTCATATTTTTAATTACTATGTGGTGGATCTTTGTTCTGTGATTTGATATTTGAGATTGGAATATATTTTGTATAAGATGTATTGATAGATGCATATCATGCACCCCGTTATTAATTGCTTGTCTTGATCCATCTTGTATCTTGTATGGGTAAAAGTGTGTATTAGATGGAGTAGCATGGTGGTAGAGATTGAATTGTGACAAGCAATATTCAAGATCTACTTTGGTTTTTACATTTCTTTTGCTGCCTCACTAGGGATAAAGTAGAATCATGTGCTATAATTATCATGTGACAATGTGATAATCTTGTTAGATCAAGGTAGCATATTTGTATCTTAAAAATCATGTTATATTGCTTAAATCTATACTCTAATTTAATCTTAATTCAAGATTGCATGGAGTTTACCTTTCTTGAGGAGTATAAGAAAGATGTATTCCATATCTATGTTAGAACGTGATGCCCATATTGATTTCTTTATCAAAAACATATAAAATTTCCATGAGTCTTTATCATTGATGATTTTTTGTGATCACTACAAATTAAAAAGAGAGTAGACAAGTGAACCATTAACCCCTATCCGATTCTTATCATAAGAAACATCTTTACATTGCATCTACTATCATTTATATTTTTTGCAATTTATTATTTCAAAAATAAAAAAATACTTTATCTACTTGCAATCATCCATAAAACCCCCAAAACAACTCTACTATCTTCCATGGCATCTAGTTTGCATTAATTTACTTTATCTAGTTTATTTATATTTTATTTTATATTACTAATACAAATCTTTGTGCTTGACAACCACTTGGTGGAATTGGGGACAAAAGACAAATTATTTTCCTTACAGGTTGCTTGAAGAGGAGAAGACAAATATCCTTCCAATTTCCCGAGAGTTCAATATAAACCCTCGATTCACTTTTGTAGGGAAAAGAAGCTTGCTACAACACTCTACACTTGGAGTCCCAACGAAAAGTGGCCACGTTTGTTACCATCACTGCAATACGTCTCCCTTCCCATGTATACAAGGATCCCAACAATGACACAGTTACCCTGGAGCTCTCCCATGGTCGTCGCCTTTGCCTCATCCTTCCACGTATCATCCAGGAATGACCGAAATTGGTCATGCGCCTTCCACATTATTTCATACCTAAATATCTTATCTTTAGTTGATTTTATTTGCCTCGCTGTTTCTTGCCACTAGAGAAGAATAGTACTGTGGTTAGACGTCACCCCCATCAAGTTCGACACTGTGGCCAGGGGAAATCTGTCGCTCCATGGAGCGGTCACCAATTCTCTATCGAGGTGAACACAACAGAAATCTCCCCTCACAACTCACTTTTAAAAAGTCCACAATCTCCCCTCGTAACCGAGGTCATCCAGTTCACATACGTCCACCATCTCACGAAATCCCTCTACCCGTGTCATCCTGCTCTCAGCCACTCCTCCATGTTGTTGATAAAGAACTTCTTTAAATTCGCCAATACACACCCACGGCAACACATTGGACGATTAATATGTTTCAACATGTCCCATGTTTTAAAATGCTCCAAAACCTGGGCCTCACCATAGACACATGTAAGCCTTCACAACTCACCATCCCTCTCCATAACCATAGCATTAATGTGATACTATGAATACAACAAAATATCAATATTTATATCAACTCTCCCATACAAACCAAGTCCTCCACTTCGACCTGAGCTACTAACTGCGAAACAATCATCAAAACCAGAACTTCTGGATAATCCCTCTACTCGATATTTGTGTATCTGAGTTTGCAAGGCACACAACAGATTTGGCTTAAAATGCCCCACAATATCATGGAGCTTATGGACTATCGGGTCGTTGCCAAGGCCGCGACAGTTATAGCTCATGCAACTCATTGCTCCTGGCGGCGCTCCGTGTTGGAGCCTGCCTCGGCGGTGGTTGTGTGGCTCTTTCGCTTCCTCCATGGGTCCGGTTTGACAGGTGACTAACTCAGACCTGAGTTTACCGCCTCCAACATCAAGACCCATCTAAGTTATTTCGTGCGCCCGTCCCAGCGCCTTTACCCCTAGCTCATTGCCAGCGGTGATTTGTGGACGACTAGGTTTCTTCTCCTTATCCTTGGTGCCATCCTTGGTCCCTGGTGGCGATTTGTCCGATGTCCTTTTACATGAGTCGGCTGCCTTGCCACTTCCATGATCACCCTGGCCACCTTCTCCCTTTTGCACCCTGCCTCACACCCCTGCAGTCATCGGATGCCAGTCATCAACCGGGGGCTATCATCCAAGTCCCGTATTTCTTAGCATCATCATCATGGACACCTTCTCCGCACTCCTTGTGGCCATGCCCAAACAACGCACACACCTCACAAAAGCGCAACAGCTTCTTGTACAACTCCTGAAATTGCATCCTCTCACTGCCTTACGGATGCAGACCAACCAAACGTGTCAGCGGCTTGTTCATATCTAGCTTGATTCTCACCCTTACAAAGCTGGTTCCACTTGCACCAAGAGCATATAGATCCACGCTCTGTACTCCTCCAATACGTGCAACCACGTCCTTTACTAGACTCCTTACAAAATAGGGGGGAATCCCTGGTATCTGAACACATGCATGCATATGGTCAAGGATCACCGATTGTGGGTTAGCTATTCCATCATGTGGCTCTAGCAGCACACCCTGTTGTCTGAAGATCCAGTGTCCTTCGAACATCGCCCTGTTCCAATCTCCCAGGCAGGATAGCTGAAGAAAGAAGGGATTGTCCTCCACCGTGTCTAATCGTACACTTTTGCGCAATACCCCACGCATCATCCATCTTCTAGAAGAAAGGGTGGTTCCCAAAGTGCCTTGTGGTGTGCAGTTTGACCACTGCCATCCACCTCGATCCTTCCTTTAGACTAACGAAATCTTCGCTTGGAAGCACCATATCATCGAGCTGATCATCCTTGAACAGGAGTTTCTTTATCAGATCTTGTAGATTCATCTGTGGCTTTATGCTAGATGATTTGCCCTCTTCTAGAAACTTTGCCGCCGTCTTCTATGCTTTTTAGGATCCGAGACCTCGCGCCCTCCAGTTTGCCTCCTCCCCACGACGCCAAGGAAGGGAAAACGTACAGGATGACCCCGTGATCGGCCTGAACGGAACGTAGATCAAAGACGGGGGCTAGGAGCAGGTTGGTGTCGGAAGAAACGTCCCTCGCCATCGCGATCGCCGGAGAGAGTCTAGACCCTAGAAAAAACTAGGTAAGAATTGTTTTTAGTACTGATGCTCAACTCCTTTAGTGTCAGTCACTTGTGAGCTAGATAGATAAATAAAAAAATTAACACTTTTGCTTTGGTATCCTCCTCCAAACTTTGAGAAAGTCGAATTTATCTGTATCCCTTCGAAACAAATGTCACAATGACCCTATAAAGATCCAGAGTAGCTTGTGCGCCCCGTTTGAACTATACAGACATGCTTGTACGTACCATGGACATATTGTACGGTGACAGGACGTACAAGGATGCCGATCGTCAATGATAGCGCTGTTGGGTTGTGGATCGTGTTGATAGTGCTGGTGGATACACAGAGTATATTTAGCTCAACCGATTATATCCATAGGAGAATATACAGGATATGGGTTTCGGCGTGACAAAAAGAAAAAACTCCCATGAACAAACTTTAGGGGGACACCGAAGCACACCTAAAAAATCAATCAGTTTAGATGGTGCGGCGGCGGCACCTGCTACAAGCAGCGACGGTGCTTTGCTACAACAGCAGCGACGCCTGCTACAATGGCGTCGGGGTTTCGCTACTACAGGCCGGCGGTGGCGCTACATGCTGGTCTGCGGCGGCGCTTCCTGCTACATTCGGCGGCGACACCTGCTACATGTGGTCGCGGTGCCTGCTACAAGCGGTGCCGGCTCCGGCGCCTATGCTTGCTACATGCGGCCGTGGTGCCTGCTACAATGGCGTTGGTGGTTTGCTACGTTCTGGCCGACGACATGCTACCGAAGGCGGCGCTGACGACATGCTACCGATGGCGGTGGAGATGCTCCAAGGGGCCTGCGGCGCTGGTCCTAGGATGGCTGTCAGTGCTATAAGGAGCCTCCCGTGCTACGACCTGCCGCCGGCCGAAACTGCGGCGACTTTTTTCTCCGACGAGCATATGTGCTCTGAAGATCGACAAGGGGTGGAGAGACGGGGTGCGAGGAGGCGCGAGGGGTCACGGTTGTGCATTTTTTCTGTAATTTGGAATTTTTTTTCTCGCAAAGGGGGACCTGGATAGGACACGTGTTGAACGCTGCAGCCGGGGGATCGGGAGTTCGGATCTCCCGAGGTACGCCTAGCAGTGTCCAAAGAAAAAACTCCCATGAACAAACTTTAGGGAACACGGAAGCACACCTAAAAAATTAATCAGTTTAGATGGTACCTTTTTCGGCCCTAGTTGTGGATCTAGCAATAATAGAGGCCGGCCCGTGACATGAACTCTAACAAGAACGTGTAAGAGACGGATGCAGGGCATTGTCTCTAAGGCTAACCTAACGCGATTAATTAGAACTCTCGTACATTGCAGTATATATGCTTTTCTTCCAATTCAGATTAACAACAAAAATCTGGTCAACCTCAGTCGGTCGTCGCGTTCGCTGGAAAACCCAAATCCGGCAAGCATATAGATCGGTACGAAGCTCCTATATATGGAAAACTCCAAATTTTGTCCTTACTATGTTTGGTTCATTCCATATATATTTTTGTGTTTCCTCGATTGAAATTGAAACTTTCATTGTGTTAGTAGATCGTACAACCTAGTTTCGATTCGGAGCTCGTAGAACCTAGTTTCGAATCTGCTTTTTACTGTTCTTCAATTCGAATCTTGGCACATTGTTGTTTTACATTCGATGTTTTGATCCGGAGATTCAGATTCTCATGTGCTACTGCTGCCTGGGAAAATTATCTTGTGTAGATTGCCAATGGTGACGAGTAGGCCCGATAAAGACGATGGTAGTGTGGCTGGCCAGGCCGCCGCACTGCCACCGGCACAACCTATCCCGCCGGCCTCCTCCTTGCCGCCGTCGCAGCAGTACAATCAATGGGTACCGCAACCACATATGGATTTCAGCATCCCCGAGTTCAACTGCAACCGCGCCTTTGATGCCAGCCTCTTTGACATGATCAGATACAAATTTTTCCAACCGACACAGGCTGCCCCGGAAGCTCCGTTTGCGCAGCCGGCGATCCCTCCCCCGCCGGAGATGCATCCACTGATGCAAACGCAACACTTCAACCAGCAATTACCGGCCATGGAGACCATGCAAGAAAGTCAATACCATGGTTACCTGGAAGCCGATCCGGTGCACGCCGCCGCCCACTACCCCGTACTCTCTGACTTGTTGCCGCCGCCTGATGCAGCCGCCAAGTCTGCCAGCGGCCGGCACCGTGTCCGGCCTCCCGGCAGCGCCATAAAGTCCAAGCCCAAGCCTAATAAGCTCGCCAAGACCGCCGCGGCGGCCGGGACGCTCGACCAAGAACGATCGACAGAGCAGCCGCAAGTCGCTACTGCGGCCGACCCCACGGCCTGGGCCTGGCTCGCGGCGGGGCTGGAGGAGGAGGAGGAGGAGGTGATGGAGTACGCGGACACGAGCCCGCCGGGAGTGCGGTTCACTCCATCGGACGCGGAGATCATCGGCTACCTCAGGCGGAAGTATCTCGGCCGCAGGATGCCCGTGGACTTCATCAAGGAATTCGACGTCTTCAAAGACCATCCCAGCACTATCCAAGGTACTTTTTTTACGCGCGCACCATTATTCTCCCCAAAAACCCTGCTGTGTTGCACTGCTTTGATGCTCGCTCCGTTTTGAAACACTTGCATTTTGTTCAACAAAAAATGCAATCAAACTAAGCTAACGGCAGCTCATCTTAATAAATTTGATAAGTGAGATGCAACAATATCCCGGGCAGGGATTATATATTTAGACAATAGATGAATAGCTTTAGAAATATTCGCAGTGACAAGTATTTGTTGAAGAACGTCGATATTAATGTATAGATTTTTTTTTCCTTTTTTGTTTCTCCCAAACAACACAGCATGAACATGTGAACCTAGAACTTTGGACGTCAACACATTATTGCTACCATCTGTAATTATTTTTACGAGATTTTAGGTGCGGCATAAGTATCAAAAACAATTGAGCTTAATTATTCTAAATACTTTTGCATTTAATCACACTTATTTTTGCAGAGGAGTGTGGTGATAGCATCAACGGGTCATGGTACGTGTTCTCACGGAGGCACAGAAAATACAAGAACGGATTCCGTCCAACTCGGTCCGTTGGGGAAGTGGGCTACTGGAAGTCCAACACCGTGGAGGCCGCCATAATAGTCAACGGTGTCGAGATCGGAAGAGTGAACTCTCTCACATTCACTTTAGGCTGCCAGCCCAAGGGGACGCCGACCCTCTGGAAGATGAAGGAGTACCGCATCAAGGAGTGCCAACTAAAACCTAATCCCCTCTCCATGCTGGTAACCGAATATGCGCATTCCACATTACTACGTTTTGATTCGTCTGTTAGGAAGTAATTCACTATAGTAGTGTACGTGTTTTTTGAGCCATGTGTGTTTCTGGGGTGGAGTTTGAAGATCGAGTTCGATGGTCAGAGCCGGATCAATCTATAGGGTAAATCAGTAAATATCACAAGTTCACAAGGCATGTCTAGCTTGCTCTAGTTCGTGTGATAGGCACACATAGAAACTAGATACGAGGTATACTGTTTGAAGTATAAGTATTCTCGAATACAGATTTCCGAAACACTTTTGATGGGTTAAAATTCTTTTAGTTGTGTTTTTATATGGATAAATTGTGGAATGCATTTCATAGAAGAATATTTTGGAAGAATTCATATGTTGGTGATTTCCAGTAATCTAGCATATCATATGTATGTTTGTGGATTCTACCTTTTCTTTTTCGTGAATCGATTCTAAGCATAGAAGCACTTAATTAGACGTTTATCTATTTCTTGGTACATCATCCTATCTTAGTATCAATATAGTTAGTGTTTTGCATGTTAATTTCTCCAGCTTGCTTACTGCTTAGTATACCCCACTTAATCATCATGTAGCCTGTATTCCTACAGTTTACTTGTACTGTTGACCAAGTCCTTCTGGTCACTGCTGAAAAATTGGCTCTTCTGTTTGCAGCTTGACCCGTGGGTGATCTGCAAATTGTTCCGTGCGGACGCAGAAGATCAGCACGGTGTGCCTGTTCAGGTCGGAGAGCAAACTGATGAGGTTGATGAACATGTCGACGCCGCAAATGGCGGAGGCGAAGACAACATTAACAGGAATCAACAACCGTGGAATGACCCGGAACAAGAATTAAGCATAGAGGACTATCTTGCACTTGATGACTTTGCACATGGAGATCCTGGAGACCAATGATCGTACGGCGATGGAGCAATTGGTGAAAACGGTGGAAATTGGAAATTTTTCTTGCGTAGCTAGCTTCTAAATAAATCTTAGTTTAAATCTGAGCATGCAGATGATTAATTACTAGAATTTTATTCCTATAGTTATCACTAGAAGTGGGCTTTTCATATATTTTGTGATTGGTCCAACTAGCCCTACAATGGCAATATTGGACCCTTAAGGATAATGTGTTTCTATTTTCGTGTCCCACACAAGTTAGCTTTTTGTCGCTTTTGCCTCCTCCAAACTCGCGAATGCGAAGTGGTTCCATCAAGTTATGGCCCTTAGACCGTTAGTTGGTGTGGTACTAGGTCTAGGAGACCATCGCTCACATTCGTTATCTAACTGAAAATGGGATCTGACAGTTTCATTCCAAAATAAAGGTATAGTATATAAAAACCTTATGTTTTCTCTTTGAAAATGGAGGAGGGAAAGACTTAAATGGTATCGATCATACTGTTGAGAAATACTAGTTCACAAATTAATCCATCACCATAAAACGATTATTACATAATAGTGATAATTACATGAGTTGATCAATGGTCACAGTAAATCCCACCGGCACCTCCGTAGGCTGTGTAGTACCCGGATTTGATCTTGCTGAACCCTAGAGGCCTGGCACCGTAGCAGCTGGGCACTGTGGTGATGGTCCTGCCTACATCGTCCAGGAACAGCTGCCCCCCGATGGCGCTAAGACCGAGGTACTCCTTGATGCTGGCTGCGTAGAGCTCACTGGCACACGCCGGCATGGTGCTGCCCATGGGCGTGCTGGTGTGCTGACCCCCTGGCCTGGTGTTGAGCACCCGCCCGCCCATCTCGACGTAGGAGCCCTCGGGGAAGCTCGTGTTGAACACATTATCCCGGAAGAAGCCGATGTCCTCGTCCTGGACGGACACCCACCAGATCATCTTTGCATCGTCCTGCGTGGATCATCAATTGGCTAGATCGTTAATGCATGAATGAATTAATGGAGTACGTACTACCTCCATATCACATTCGACATGCATGACCACCAACATGCATGTATGATGAAGTAACCGAATCATCTTACTCTGCGTATGCCTACATATACACCATATTGCTTTCCTCCGAACTGAGGATGAGCTTCAAACGTTGAACCGAGAGCATATTTGCTGCTCGTAAGTTGGAAGCCTCCACACTCTCTATTGAAGCAGTTGTAGGACATTCCGCTGTCGTTCTGCATGCTCATACATATGTAAGTAGAGTTCTTAATTATATTAGGAAACATACACCATCTTTAGTTAACCTTTTTTTTACATAAACTACATTGGTGCCAATAATACTAGTGTGATTTTTTGGGAGAATAATACTCTACAGAGTAGTGTGAAATGTTGATGAGGTATCATTTGAAACATTCAGTCAAGGAGGGACAACATAAGTTTGTAGTGAAGGAGCACTTACGGTGTAGTACACGAACAACCTTGGTAGCGAGTCGCCATAGACAGATGGCCAGGTCTGCGACATACAAATGTAGATCGTCAAGTATTTATGGGAGAGCTAGCTAGCTAGGTTAGCCTCCAGGGTAAATAAACGTGGCAGAAAATATTGTTTTTATTCTTTCTACACCCAACAAGCAGAAAACACAGCCGATGCTCTATATATGTTCAATAGGAAAGTGAAACATGACAGCTAGAGAATGATCGATTAGACGTTCCTTTTTTACAAGGATTGATATTGCATGCATATATCATGGGCTGACTTTTGTTATTTCATTCCTTGTTATGAGAGGGAGAAATAAACGACCTGTAATTGCTAGCTAGCTAGTTTTGTTACTTACCATTAGTCCAGCCATGATCTGATTAGGGAGAGAGGTAGGTGCCTTTTCCCCAGGCCCGGGCGTGAACGAGGGATCCAATGTGTAGCCAACCATGACATAGCTCATGGAGAACTCGTCGGGATGCACGTCGATTTTCCAGTACGGCACCTCCGCCCGAAGCCCGTGGTACGGCCCGTTCGTGCCGTAAGCAGCAGCCTTCTCCACTGTGCCGCCAGACGGAAAAACATGAGGCGGTGGGACGTCACCGTCGATGGAGAATGACTCCGGGTTAATGGCGGCGTTGCCGGATCTCCGGATAGGAACGGTTCCGGCCGGGCAGCCGGCCCCTCCTTTGTGCCAGGATTGAGGCCGTTCCTCCGCGGCAATGGCGATGTTGGAAGCAGCGACGATATCTTTCATGCTTCTCCCCGGCTTCTTCAGACACACACGCCCAAATAATTGATCAGCAAAAATAAATTAAGGGGTAGTAGTACACACAAGCTCGGAGTAGTACTATATATAGATCGGCGTCAAATTAATTCTACCTGCTGAATTTCATGGGAGATGGCCACACAATCAATCGTCTCGCCTTCGTCGCTCTGCACACACGATAAATAATAAAAAGGTACGAACTCACCTCAAGAAAAAATCTACAGTAGGTAGTTTTCATTTGACCGAGAGACGACCACGCACCTCTATGGTTTTGTGAACCAATGCCCGGGCTTCTCCGATTGCCAGCAGCACCGTGATGATCATGATTGTCGACGCCATCTTTGATTTGGAGTCAAGTCTATTCGGATCGACTCTGGTGATCTATCCCAGCCTGGTTCTGCTAGGTATTTATTATATAGAGGGCGAGCCATGCCCTTAAACTTGTAATCCAATGAACCTGGACAAAAATGATAATTACCAATATGCAACAGCGTGTTTTCAGGGATCACGCATATACGTACTCCGTCCCGGTGTGTTAGCAAAAACTATTTTTCCTAATTAATTGGGTGTGGATTTGATCGGAGAAAGAATAGGAAACGGCTGGCCTCATTATATAGAGGGCAAGCCATGCCCATAAACTTGCAATCCAATGAACCTGGACAAAAATGATTACCATATATGCAACAGCGTGTTTACAGGTTGAGACATATACTTTACTACTCCTAGTTGTCAGAAATAAATCGTCCGCAAGGATATACACGCGTCTCTTAACTGTCAGAAAACCACAATCACGGGATCGCATAATTGATTACTCACTTTTTTGCGGATAACTTAGGGAGAATTACTTTTTTTATTTTTTTCAAGTAGGGGTGTGTAGCATCTAAGAACCAAAAGTCCGCGTTATCATTTAGGCTGCTAGTCATAGTAGGACTAACTTAGGTACTCCCTCTATACAGGTTTATTGGGTTAACATGGAGCCAATAAATTATACGGTTTTGCTAAAAATTAGGCGCCTGATTTTTAGTTATGCCTCGGCCGTCTCTCTCACCATTGAATATACCCCGTGATTCGTGCAATGTAAGAGTTACACATGAGTTTAGGTTGTAAGTAGAAATTTAATGAGTTACAACTAGGTTGCAACTGAGAATTGATACAAATTTTATGCAACTGAGAATTAACACAAAATAATATGATAACATCAGCGACTTAGACATAACTAAAAATCAAGTCTGAGATCTAGGCGCTCCCATAAATATGTTGAACTACAAATTTGAACAACGAAATGCGGACCATATGTCATGCAAATTATATCATTGGAAAGAGCTTTTAAATATCAATCCAATGGTATAATTTTTGTGGCATATAACTCATGTTTTATTGATAAATTTTATAGTCAAACTTTTTTCTTAAACTTCGTGTTAGCCCAATAAACCGGTATGAAGGTAGTAGTAACATAGTCCTACATGTATCGCCAACTAAGAATTTAGATAACATGGCATACAATTAAATGATGAGAGAGAGGCTTGTGGTAACTACTAGCTATGTTACCCTAACATCACACATTTTAAGACAAAATGAGTCTACATTGCAATAAAGAATTTGTATGATACCACACCTATGTTATTTTCCACTATGAAGGTAGTAACTTAGACTAGTTACTACTCTAACTTATTCCCCACTATGACCAGCCTTACCCCGCTTGATTCCCTACCGAACCAGGACCTTCCTCTCCGCCACGATCCAACATCCGAACGACCAACACGTATACTACGTTCTTCGGAAGACTCTCATATGACTTAACGGTGCGAGACCGGTTTTCAGACGCACTGATAGCCTTACCGTAAGAATGCGAAATTGTAGCATTCCAAAAGCACATAATTTCTCTTGCGCGTGGATGTAGCGAGATTATATCAAAAGGCGTTCTGTCTGCCGGTCGCATCCCGGGGGCACAGAGGGAAGTCTAGTATGAAATAATAATAACAAGTAAAGTAAAACAGTAATGAAATATGCAAGTATAATCAGGCAATGATATGATAGTTGTTTTTGTGTTTTGTTTGTGTTTGCAAATAAATAAAGTATATTTGTATTTTTTAAATATTAAATTGCAGAAAATATAAATAATAGTAATGGTGTTGGAAGGTTGTTTCTTATGATAAAAGTTGGACCGGGGTTCATGGGTTCACTTGTCTACTCTCTTTTTAAGTTGTAGTGGAATAAAACAATTCATCATCAACATAATATTCGTGAAACTTCAACATGTGTTTGATAAGCATTCGTAAAGGTATCACGTCCTAACATAGAGATGATGCAACATACCTCTCTTATACTCCTCTAGAAAGGGAGAACTCTAAGCAATCTCCATTAATAATTAACATAGCATAACCTTAAGTACTTTGATATGATGTTTAGTATAATAATAACTATATTTATTATTGCCTCTAGGGCATATCAAGCTACGTTTTCACGCTATTCGAGAACATGGATTCTTGCGCATTGGAGGTGATGAACAGCTCGTTGTTAATGGTTACACCGATGCTAGTTGGAACACCGATTCGGATGATTCTAAATCATAATCTGGATAAGTATTTACTTTGAATGGTGCAACAGTTAGCTGGAGGAGTGCAAAGCAAAGCGTTGTGGCGAGATCTTCAACTGAATCGGAATACATGGCTGCTTCGGAGGCTTCACAAGAAGCGATATGGATGAAAGAGTTCATTACAGAGCTCGGTGTGGTTCCTAGTGCGCTGGACCCAATGTCAATCTACTGTGATAACATGGGCGCCATAGCCAATGCGCAAGAACCAAGGTCACACAAGAAGCTGAAGCACATCAAGCTACGTTTTCACGCTATTCGAGAACATGTCCAAGATGGGGACATAAAGATTTGCAAAGTACACACATATCTGAATGTGGCGGATCCGTTGACTAAACCTCTCCCGAGGGCAAAACATGACCAACACCAAACTGCCATGGGTGTTCGGTATATTACCATGTAATCTAGATTAGATGACTCTAGTGCAAGTGGGAGACTGTTGGAGATATGCCCTAGAGGCAATAATAAATATAGTTATTATTATATCTTTGTGTTTATGATAAATGTTTACATTTCATGCTATAATAGTATATTAACAAGGAAACATTAATATTTGTGTGATTTGTAAACTAAAATAGAGTCCCTAGTAAAGCCTCTTTATAATACTAGCTTGTTGGTTAATAAATGATTGTGGTTTCCCTATCATGAACATTGAGATGTTATTAACAACAAGATCATATCGTTAGGAGAATGATATGGTGGACATACTCCTGTAGATAAGCGTAGCATAAAGATCAAGTCATTTTAATAGTTCAATTGCTATATGCTTTCTGATACATAGTAACCTAATTCCTTCGACCATGAGATCATGCATATCACCTTCACCGGAAGGATGCTTTGATGACATCAAACACCGCACCTTAATTGGGTGGCTATAAAGGTGGCATTGAGTGTTCGGAAAGTATTGGTTGAGACACATGGATCAAGAGTGGGATTTGTCCATCCATATGACGGATAGATATACTTTGGGCCCTCTCGGTGGAATGTCATCCAATTAGCTTGCAAGCATGGTAGCTCACAAGGGATCACATATCACGGGAACGAGAAAAGAGTACTTATCAGTAACGAGGTTGAACTAGGTATGCAGAGATACCGACGATCATAACCTCGGATAAGTAAACTATCGTGAGACAAAGGGAAATTGGTATCGTATGTAAGTGGTTCATTCGATCGCAAAGTAATCATAGAAATATGTGGGAGCCATATGAATTTCCAGATTCCTCTATTGGTTATTGTTCAGAGAAGTGTCTCGATCATGTCCGCATAATTCATGAACCGTAGGGAGACACACTTAAGGATTCGACGTTGTTTGAGTAGTTATGGAATGATGAGTAAGAGAACAAATGTTGTTCGGAGTCTCGGATGGGATCCAGGATATCACGAGGAGATCCGGAATGGTCCGGAGAATAAGATTCATATAAGGAAAGTCCTATTTCGGGGTTGGAGAATGGTTCCGGTGTTTTCATCGGGAATGTTCTAGAAGGTTCCGGAATGTCCGGCACTCCGGAGGGGAAGGGTACATGAATGTGTCATATCAAGTTGGAATGATTGCATCATGTACTAGGTGTCATCGCTGAACAAAATAAAGGGTTTAATTAAATCCTAGTTTGAAAAGTCAAACGCCAATTTGAAAAGTCAAACGGCTATTTTGTGAGGTGGAGGGGAAGTAGGAAACCTACTTGGGGAGGAGTTCCCTCCCTCCACCGCCGGCCCACTTGGAGACCGAGTTGGGGAGGGACTCCCCTCCCCTTGGCGCGTCCCCTCCACCTATATAAGGAGGGGCAGGGCTGCCCCTCCAAGGACACAAGACCACGCCCTCTAAACCCTAACCCTAGCCACCGCCGCCCTCCATAGCCGCCGCCGCCTAGGGCATCTCGCAGCCGCCGCCTAGGGAAAACCCTAGCCGCCGGCCTTTCCCCCTACTTGGTGTGTCTAAACCCTAGATCGCCGAGGCTCTCTCTCATAGTCCACCATACTCGCTCCGGCTTAAGGTGAAGCCCTGCGAGATCTCCCCTCTACTTCCGGTACCACGCCGTTGTGCTGCCGGAATCGCGAGGAGAGTGCTACAACCTCCGCTGCCCGCTGGAACAAGGGAGAGGAAGGTCTTCGTCGAGTACCGAACGTGTGATCGACTGTGGAAGCGCTGTCGGAACGCAGCGTCGGAAGGATCGTCTACGCGATCTTGAGATCGGCAAGAGTACGACTACATCACCCACGAGAATCCGCTCTCGTTAAACACTTTGGAATCTTCGAGGGTGAGTTATTCCATCGACTCGTTGCTACAATCTAGTAGATAGATCTTGGCTTGTTTATTTGTATGCGGTAGAATTTTTTTGTTTTCCATGCTACGAAACCCTACAGTGGTATCAGAGCCGTGTCTATATGTAGATCTGTTACACGAGTAGAACACAATGGTCATTGTGGGCGTTGATGCTTTTGTTATCGATTGCTTCTTGTGTACTTTGCATCTTGCGGGATGGTGTGATGAAGCGGCCTGGGTAACCTTACATGACATCGTTCATGAGACTTGCTCCACGCTTGACATGCAACTTGTATTGCATAAGTGGATTTGCGGGTGCCTGTTTCTCCCAACATAGTTAAGATTCAATTTACAACGGGTGATTGACAATACTAGTATCAATGTTGTGGTTCTTGTTCGTAAGTTAGAACGACACTTATTGAAAGCCCCAAACCACGTAAAACATGCAAAGAAAGTAGAGGCGTCTAACTTTGTTTTGCAGGGGTGTGCTATGATGTGATATGGCCATGATTGTGATTATATTTGATGTATGCAATGTTCCTTATTGTAAGTTGGCAACCGGCAGGAGCCATATGGTTGTCTTTAATTTGTGTTAAGACCTGCGTGTCTATTCAAAGTAGTTGTAATAGTTGAAGCTGGTGGATGACAACCATGGAGCAGCATCATGGACCTTGATGCAATGCCGGTGATGATGGAGATCATGTTCGTGCTTGAAGATGGAGATCGGAAGCATAAAGAAGAAAGGCCATATCATATCACATATTATGAATTGCATGTGATGTTAATCCTTTATGCATCTTGTGCTGCTTAGTTAACGACGGTAGCATTATAAGATGATCCCTCATGCACATGAATTTCAAGTTCTTAAGTGTTCATCCTTAGTAAGAACCGTTGCTAAAGCTTGTTGTTTCGAAGCACCACGTGATGATCGGGTGTGTTAGATTCCGCAAGTGTATACAACGTGAGCAAGCCAGATTTGCTCATGCGGAAGCTAAGGTTTGATCTTGACGAGCCTAGCATGTACAGACATGGTCTCGGAACACGGATCACCGAAAGGTAAAGCATGAATCATATAGTAGATATGATGAACATGTCGATTGTTCGCCATTGAAGCTACATCAACTCTCGTGATGATCGGTATTGATATGGTGGATTTGGTTCGTGTGATCACTAAAACAATGTGAGGGATGTTGTTTTGAGTGGGAGTTCACCTAGATTAATTTAACTATTAATTAGAACTCAGTTTGTCATAAACTTAGTCTAAACTATTGCAAATATGTTGTAGATCAATGGCGGCCCCTACCATCAATTTTAATGCGTTCCTAGAGAAAGAAAAGTTGAAAAACAATGGAAGCAACTTCGTGGATTGGTTCCGCGATTTGAGGATTGTCCTCACAGCTGGTAATTTGACCTATGTGCTGGATGCACATTGGGTGACCACGTGCAAAGAATCGCTACCGATGAAGTAAAGAATGTTTACCTCGCTCGGAAGACTCAGTACTCCATAGTTCAGTGTGCTATCTTGTATGGTTTAGAATCGGAGCTTCAGAAAAGGTTTGAGAATTCAGACCCACATGATATTGTCCGTGATCTCAAATTGATCTTTGAGACTCACGCGGCAATTGAGAACCATGAGGCTTCTGAAAAGTTCTTTAACTGCAAGATGGAAGAGGGCAGCTCCGTCAGTGAGCATGTGCTTAAGATGTCTGGGCACGCAAACAAACTTCAAAGCTTGGGAATAGTGATTCCTAATGCTTTGGGGATTTATCGTGTCTTCCAATCACTACCACCAAGTTACAAGAACTTTGTGATGAACTACAATATGCAAAACATGAACAAGCAGTTGCCAGAGCTCTTTGCTATGTTAGAATCTGCAGAAGTGGATATCAAGAAAGAGCACCAAGTGTTGATGGTCAATAAGACCACCAAATTCAAGAAAGGCAAGTCTAAGCAAAAGGGACACTTCAAGAAGGGTGGTAAGAAAGTTACCGCGCCGACGAAGAAGACCAAGGCTGGACCTAAGCCTGATACTGAGTGCTTTTACTGCAAGGGATAAGGTCACTGGAAGCGGAATTTCCCAAAGTACTTGGCGGATTTGAAGAACGGCAACATCAAGAAGAAAGGTATATCCGATATACATGTTATTGATGTGTATCTCACTAGTACTCGTAGTAGTGCCTGGGTATTTGATACTGGTTCGGTTGCTCATATTTGTAACTTGAAACAGGTGCTGCAGAATAAACGGAAGCTAGCGAAGAACGAGGTGACGATGCGCGTGGGAAATGGATCAAAGGTTGATGTGATCGCGGTCGGCACGCTACCTCTTCATCTACCATCGGGATTAGTTTTATACTTAAATAATTGTTATTTGGTGCATGCGTTAAGCATGAACATTATATCGGGATCTTGTTTATTGCGATACGGTTACTTGTTTAAGTCCGAGAATAATGGTTTTTCGATTTATATGAGTAATATGTTTTATGCACATGCACCATTGATAGATGGTCTATTCTTATTGAATCTCGATAGTGGAAATACACATACTAATAACATTGAGACTAAACGTTTGAAATCGAGCGATAACTCGACCTATATGTGGCACTGTCGTCTTGGTCACATTGGAGTGAAGCGCATGAAGAAACTCCATTCCAATGGACTTCTCGAATCACTTGATTTCGAATCACTTGAAAGATGCGAAGCATGTCTGATGGGTAAAATGACTAAGACTCTATTTTATGGTATGATGGAGCGAGCTACGAACTTATTGGAAATCATACATACCGATGTGTGTGGTCCAATGAGTGTAGCATCACGCGGTGGTTATCGTTATGTTCTTACCTTCACGGATGACTTGAGTAGATATGGGTATATCTATTTCATGAAACATAAGTCCGAAACTTTCGAGAAGTTTAAGGAATTTCAAAGTGAGGTAGAGAATCAACGTAACAAGAAGATTAAATTTCTACGTTCTGATCGTGGAGGTGAATATCTAAGTTACGAGTTTGGTGAGCATTTGAATAAATGCGGAATACTTTCACAATTGACACACGAGAACACCACAACGTAATGGTGTGTCCGAACGTCGTGTCGAACTCTCTTAGATATGGTTCGTTCTATGATGTCACTTACAGATTTACGCTATCATTTTGGGGTTATGTGTTAGAAACAGCCGCATTCACTTTAAATAGGGCACCATCTAAATCCGCTGAAACGACACCGTATGTATTATGGTATGGGAAGAAACCTAAATTGTCGTTCCTTAAAGTTTGGGGTTGAAGCCTATGTAAAGAAGTTACAAACCGGACAAGCTTGAACCCAAAGAGGAAAATGCGTCTTCATCGGATACCGAAGGAAACTATCGGGTATACCTTCTATCATAGATCCGAGGAAAATCTTCGCTGTTAAGAATGGATCCTTTCTAGAGAAGGAATTTCTCTCGAAAGAAGTGATTGGAAGAAAAGTAGAACTCGACGAGGTTGTCGAACCTTCTCTCGAACTTGCGAGTAGCGCAAAGACCGGAAGTTCTGGACGCCTACACCAATAAGAGAGGAAGCTAATGATGATGATCATGAAACTTCGGTTGTAGTTGCTACAGAGCCTCGCAGGTCAACGAGAACTCGTACCACTCCTGATTGGTATGATCCCGTTATGAATGTCATGTTGGTGGACAACACCGATGACCCTGCGACATATGAGGAAGCGATGATGAGCCCAGATTCCAATAAATGGGAAGAAGCCATGAAATCCGAGATTGGATCCATGTACGAAAACCAAGTATGGACTTTGGTGGACTTACCGGATGGCCGAAAGGCTATCGAGAACAAATGGATTTTCAAGAAGAAAACAGATGCTGATGGTAATGTTACTGTCTATAAAGCTCGACTTGTCGCAAAAGGGTTTCGACAAATTCAAGGAGTTGACTACGATGAGACTTTCTCACCTGTAGCAAAGCTAAAGTATGTGAGGATTATGTTAGCAATCGCTGCATATTATGATTATGAGATATGGCAGATGGATGTCAAAACAGCGTTCCTCAATGGAGACATTGATGAAGAGTTGTATATGATGCAACCCAAAGGTTTTGTCGATCATAAAGATGCTAACAAGGTATGCAAACTTCAACGGTCCATCTATGGGTTGAAGCAAGCATCCCGAAGTTGGAATCAACGTTTTGATAAGGTAATCAAAAGTTTTGGTTTTATACAAACTTATGGAGAAGCTTGTATTTACAAGAAAGTGAGTGGGAGCTCTGTAGCATTCTTAATACTATATGTAGATGACATATTGTTGATTGGGAATAATGTAGACCTTCTTAATAGTGTCAAGGAGTATTTGAATAATAGTTTTTCAATGAAGGATCTTGGCGAAGCAGCTTACATATTAGGCATAAAGATTTATAGAGATAGATCGAGACGCCTAATATCATTGTCACAAAGTACATATTAGGACAAAGTTCTAAAGAGGTTTGGAATGGAAGATAGCAAGAAAGGGTTCTTGCCCATGTTGCCCAATACGACCTTGAGTAAAACTCAAAGTCTGACAACGGCAGAAGATAGAGAAAGGATGAGTAAGACACCCTATGCCTCAGCCATAGGATCTCTAATGTATGCCATGCTATGTACTAGACCTGACATTGCATATGCTGTTAGTTTAACTAGCAGATATCAAAGTGATCCAGGAGTGGATCATTGGATAGCGGTCAAAAACATCCTTGAGTACTTGAGAAGAACTAATGACATGGTTCTTTTTTATGGAGGTGATGAATAGCTCGTTGTTAATGGTTACACCGATGCTAGTTGGAACACCGATCCGGATGATTCTAAATCACAATCTGGATACGTATTTACTTTGAATGGTGCAGCAGTTAGCTGGAGGAGTGCAAAGCAAAGCGTTGTGGCGAGATCTTCAACTGAATCGGAATACATGGCTACTTCGGAGGCTTCACGAGAAGCGATATGGATGAAAGAGTTCATTACAGAGCTCGGTGTGGTTCCTAGTGCGCTGGACCCAATGTTAATCTACTGTGATAACATGGGCGCCATAGCCAATGCGCAAGAACCAAGGTCACACAAGAAGCTAAATCACATCAAGCTACGTTTTCACGCTATTCGAGAACATGTCCAAGATGGGGACATAAAGATTTGGAAAGTACACACAGATCTGAATGTGGCGGATCCGTTGACTAAACCTCTCCCGAGGGCAAAACATGACCAACACCAAACTGCCATGGGTGTTCGGTATATTACCATGTAATCTAGATTAGATGACTCTAGTGCAAGTGGGAGACTGTTGGAGATATGCCCTAGAGGCAATAATAAATATAGTTATTATTATATCTTTGTGTTTATGATAAATGTTTACATTTCATGCTATAATAGTATATTAACAAGGAAACATTAATATTTGTGTGATTTGTAAACTAAAATAGAGTCCCTAGTAAAGCCTCTTTATAATACTAGCTTGTTGGTTAATAAATGATTGTGGTTTCCCTATCATTAACATTGAGATGTTATTAACAACAAGATCATATCGTTAGGAGAATGATATGGTGGACATACTCCTGTAGATAAGCGTAGCATAAAGATCAAGTCATTTTAATAGTTCAATTGCTATATGCTTTCTGATACATAGTAACCTAATTCCTTCGATCATGAGATCATGCATATCACCTTCACCGGAAGGATGCTTTGATGACATCAAATACCGCACCTTAATTGGGTGGCTATAAAGGTGGCATTGAGTGTTCGGAAAGTATTGGTTGAGACACATGGATCAAGAGTAGGATTTGTCCATCCATATGACGGATAGATATACTCTGGGCCCTCTCGGTGGAATGTCATCCAATTAGCTTGCAAGCATGTGACTGGCTCACAAGGGATCACATATCACGGGAACGAGAAAAGAGTACTTATCGATGTGAGGTTGAACTAGGTATGCAGAGATACCGACGATCATAACCTCGGATAAGTAAACTATCGTGAGACAAAGGGAAATTGGTATCGTATGTAAGTGGTTCATTCAATCGCAAAGTAATCGTAGAATTATGTGGGAGCCATATGAATTTACAGATTCCTCTATTGGTTATTGTTCGGAGAAGTGTATCGATCATGTCCGCATAATTCACGAACCGTAGGGAGACACACTTAAGGATTCGACGTTGTTTGAGTAGTTATGGAATGATGAGTAAGAGACCGAATGTTGTTCGAAGTCTCGGATGGGATCCGGGATATCACGAGGAGATCCGGAATGGTCCGGAGAATAAGATTCATATAAGGAAAGTCCTGTTTCGGGGTTGGAGAATGGTTCCGGTGTTTTCATCGGGAATGTTCTAGAAGGTTCCGGAATGTCCGCACTCCAAGGAAGGGTACATGAATGTGTCATATCAAGTTGGAATGATTGAATCATGTACTAGGTGTGTCATTTGAACAAAATAAAGGGTTTAATCAAATCCTAGTTTGAAAAGTCAAACGCCAATTTGAAAAGTCAAACGACTATTTTGTGAGGTGGAGGGGAAGTAGGAAACCTACTTGGGGAGGAGTTCCCTCCCTCCACCGCCGGCCCACTTGGAGACCAAGTTGGGGAGGGACTCCCCTCCCCTTGGCGCGCCCCCTCCACCTATGTAAGGAAGGGCAGGGCTGCCCCTCCAAGGACACAAGACCACGCCCTCTAAACCCTAACCCTAGCCGCCGCCGCCTAGGGCAAACCCTAGCCGCCGGCCTTGCCCCCTCCCTGGTGCGTCTAAACCCTAGATCGCCGAGGCTCTCTCTCATAGTCTACCATACTCGCTCCGGCTTAAGGCGAAGCCCTGCGAGATCTCCCCTCTACTTCCGGTACCACGCCGTTGTGCTGTCGGAATCGCGAGGAGAGTGCTACAACCTCCGCTTTCTGGAACAAGGAGAGGAAGGTCTTCATCAGTACCGAACGTGTGACCATTGCGGAAGCGCTGAACGCAGCGGGACGGATCGTCACGATCTTGAGATCAAGGCAAAGCGACTACATCACATCACCCACGAGAATCCGCTCTCGTTAAACACTTTGGAATCTTCGAGGGTGAGTTATTCCATCGACTCGTTGCTACAATCTAGTAGATAGATCTTGGATTGTTTGTTTGTATGCGGTAGAATTTTTTTGTTTTCCATGCTACGAAACCCTACAAAAACAAGTAATTAAGAACGGGGTACATGATATGAATTTATCAATACATCTTACACATAGATAGGTTCCAATATCATATATCAAATCATAGAATAAAGATCCACCACATATGAATTACATATATGACCATAATCATGTTGGGAATCTCATATGGTAATAGATCTATGAAGAACAAGAGAGAAATAGATCAAGATACTGCAACAAACCCATAGTCCAGAGGTGGACTACTCCCTCTTCATTATGGTGATGAAGTTAGAGATGTTGGAGAAGGTAGATATCCCTCCGATGGCGTCTCCGGTGGAGTTTCCCCCTCTATTTTTTGTTGTTTCTGACTCCTCTTTGTTCCGCGCGTCAAAGTTGGGGAGCTCCACATGAACATCGCTCGTGTTGCCCTCCAAGTACAAGGGGCACACGCCGGGAGGGAGATCTTCCACAGACTCCGTGCCTAGAAGCAGACGCACGAGAGCGACCACCGTCTCCTCATTATGAAGGCCCTCCGAGAGACTGGCCCCGTCTCGACCGGGCGCCAGGGTCCAGAGGGGCCTCCGATGTTCCTAGAGAGGAGCAATCTGCTATCGCAGATACTCCCACACCACCATGTCGCCGGTCAGCCCAAAACCTCAGATGCGCCACCACCTCGCGAGGGGACCAGATCTCATGAAGGTTGCAACCTCGCGAGCCCATCCTGGGTTCTCCATGGCAGCCCCCCTGGGACGCGGAGTTGCAGCCACACTCGTCCGGCTTCAACCAGCAACCAGTCATGGCGAAACTCCGACGAGCCTCTGAGGATGGAGATGGGATTGAAATCTCCCTTCTCACCTACGAAGAATCCGATGCCGCCCAGGGTGTCCTCCTACAAGAGGACGAGGAGGCGGTAGAAGTGCTAGAACAGAGCGACGAAGGGCGCGACACCGACAAAGGCCTCACACCAGTACACGAAGGCGGCGAGGATCGTCACGCTCCACGGATGAAGGTGGAGAAACTAAAGGCCTTGCGCCGTAGGCCGTGTAGTACCCCCGACACCTTCGTCGGCCGTGTGTAGTACCCGGACCTGATCTTGCCGAACCCTAAAGGCCTTGCGCCGTAGCAGCTGGGCACCGTAGTGACGGTCCTGCCTACGTCGTCCAGGAACAACTGCCCTCCGATGGCGCTAACACCGAGGTACTCCTTGATGTTGGCTGTGTAGCGAGGACCGCCACACGCCGGCATGGTGCTGCCCATGGGCGTGCTGGTGTGCTGACCCCCTGGCCTGGTGTTGAGCACCCGCCCACCCATCTCCACGTAGGAGGCATCGGGAAACCTAGTGTCGACACTAGTAGAAAACGTGCCATGCGTCCCGGTTGGTAAGGGGCATTAGTCCCGGTTGCCCAACCGGGACGGGGCAATCGGGACTAAAGCCCTAACCTTTAGTCCCGGTTGCCCCACCAACCGGGACAAATGGGTGCACACGTGGCAGCGGCAGAGTACGAGAGGGGTGGAGCATTAGTCCCAGTTCGTAACACGAACCGGGACAAATAACCTTCTGCCGCGGCAAAGATTTGGCCCATTTCTCTGCCGCGACAGAGAATTCATTTTGGCACATTTTGTTGCATGGCGACATTGTCGCCACTTTTGTGTCATGCAGAGAATTCATTTAGGTTGTTTTATTGTTTATTTAGTGTTTTGCACTTATCAATGAAGGAACCGTTATATTACACAAGATCACCATGACAATATTACATTCAATACACGGATCGAGTTCATGCACTACATACAAAAGTTGCTATTTTTACAATCCCTATTGTCTATACACAGCCGAATAGTATTCCCCTTTTGGGTTTAGGACTTCTGCATCCAAGAATCCCGCCAATTCCTCCTGAATTGCTCGTGACGATCCTTTGGCGTAAGACCGTCCCGTAGACGTTCGATCTGATTTAAAAAAGGAGTCAGCCTATATGAATGAAACTAAACACAATTTGATTGTAATTAAAAACTATAGAAATTGTTTACGTACGTGGAGTTGCTCTAAATTTCTTCCCTTCTTATCGCACGTCTGCCGGATGAACTCGCAAACATAGTATCCACATAGATTGTTACCTGGTCCCTGCGTCAGGCACTTTACGAGAACAGAGTTCAATCAAAATAATAATCAAGCATGATAATAACTGTATCAAAACTAGAATCAAAGATATGCGCGGATATAGCTAGTGGTGCTTACATCTAGTGGTTGAAATGTAAGCTCTTCTTTCCAAACACCCCTGGCCTTGTTGGTGAACCGTTTCCAAGCGCTGCCCGGCGAAGAAAACGAATAAAAGAAGTTATTAATTACTTGATATCATAAAATTCATGAACGTTGCCGATATAGTGTCGTAATGATTATAATTACCGCTGGAGAAGCATCTGCATGTCCTTCCACATCTCAAGTGGTTTATGTTTCGAGTCCATGACTAGTACACGCCCTTTGTCAAGTTGAATGATTAACAGAATATAGTGGAAGTTGCGAATGCATAACTAATCAATTATATACTTAACATCGAGTAAGCGAAATAGAAAGTGTATAGAAGACAATAACACTCACTCGAAGTTGTAAGGAAAAAGTATTTCCCTTCTGGTTTCTTAAAACCTTAACACGTGTACTATATTATCCTCCATATCCTGGGGGCTTGTTTTGAGATTAGCTTCATGAACCCAATATGGGTCAATGAAGCCAATATCATAGAATTGTGTAGTGTGCTTTAGTGAAAGAATCTCCATCCCTACATATCATTGCTTTCTTTCCCAGCGTGCCTTTTCCACTTAGTCTTCCCTCATGCCGCGAGTCAGAAACACCAATCGGCTTAAGGTCAGGAATAAAGTCAACACAAAACTCAATGACCTCCTCTGTTCCATATCCCTTGGAGATGCTTCCTTTTGGTCTAGCACGGTTATGAACATATTTCTTTAAGACTCCCATGAACCTCTCAAAGGGGAACATATTGTGCAAAAATACCGGACCGAGAAAGGCAATCTCTTCCACTGGTGAACCAGGAGATGCGTCAAAATATTGAAGAAGGATGGTGGGAACACCAATTCAAAACTAACAAGACATTGTACCACATCCTTCTGTAACCTTGGCAGAATATCTGGATTGATTACCTTCTGAGATATTGCATTGAGGAATGCACACAACTTCACAATGGGTACTCGAACATTTTCCGGTAGAAGCCCCCTCAATGCAATCGGAAGCAACTGCGTCATAATCACGTGACAGTCATGAGACTTCAGGTTTTGGAACTTTTTCTCTGCCATATTTATTATCCCCTTTATATTAGATGAGAAGCCCGACGGCACCTTGATACTGTAAAGGACTTCAAAAAGATTTCCTTCTCTGCTTTGGTAAGAGCATAATGGCACGACTTAAGTGACGCCTTTATTAAATCTTGTTATGTGTATGCATGTTCTTTGGGTCTTTCATAATTTTTTGGTCCTCCCGTGCTTCTGGTGTATCTTTTGTCTTCCCATACACGCCTAGGAATCCTAGCAGGTTCACGCAAAGATTCTTCGTCACGTGCATCACGTCAATTGAAGAGCGGACACGCAGGACTTTCCAATATGGCAGCTCCCAAAATATAGATTTCTTCTTCCACATGGGTGCGTGTCCTGTAGCGCCGGGACCCTTTCCAAAGATTACTTCTATGTCCTTGACCATACAAAATACATCATCACCAGCAGGGAGTTCAGGCTTCTTCCGGTGATCTGCCTCACCTTTGAAATACTTGCCTTTCTTTCTTACGAGATGATTGGTCGGAAGAAATCGTCGATTCTCCAGGTACACAACCTTCTTGCATTTATGTAAATATGTACCTTCAGTCTTATCTAAACAGTGTGTGCATGCCTTATATCCCTTATTTGTTTGTCCTGAAAGGTTACTAAGAGCAGGCCAATTATTGATGGTTACGAATAACCTCGTAGATCAAATGGCTCCTTTTTGTTCTCATCCCTCGCACGTACACCTGGTTTGTCCCACAACTGTAAGAGTTCTTCAGCTAATGGCCTAAGGTACACATCAATGTCGTTGCCCGGTTGCTTCGGGTCTTGGATGAGCACTGGCATCATAATGAACTTACGCTTCATGCACAACCAAGGAGGCAGGTTGTAGATACATAGAGTCACGGGCCAGTCTTTGTCGCAGCTCTGGTCCCCAAAAGGATTCATGCCATCCGTACTTAGACCAAACCATAAGTTTCTTCGTCACCGCAAAGTCCGGAAGTCTCTCGATTTTTCTCCACTGTGACCCATCGCAGGTGTCTCAACTTCCCGTCTTTCTTACGGTATTCTTTGTGCCATCGCAAAAACTTGGCATGCTCTTTGTTTCTGAACATGCGTTTCAACCTTGGTATTATAGGAGCATACCACATAACCTTAGCAGGAACCCTCTTCCGGAGGGGCTCTCCCTCAACATCACCAGGGTCATCTCGTCTGATCTTATACCGCAACGCATTGCATACCAGACATTTATCTAAATTCTCATACTCCTTACCGCGGTAGAGGATGCAGTCATTAATGCATGCTTGTATCTTTTGCACATCTAATCCTAGAGGACAGAGAGTCTTCTTTGCTTCGTAGGTACTCTCGGGAAGTTCGTTATGTTTTGGAAACTTCGGCTTCATTATTTTCAGCATCTTTTCAAATGAGGAGTCAGTTAGACCACACTCTGCCTTCCATCGCAACAATTTCAGTGTGGTACCGAGCTTTGTGCTGCCATCTTCACAATTTGGGTACAACAATTTCTTGTGATCTTCTAACATGCCCTCTAATTTCAACTTGCCATTTTCTGTTTCACAGTCTCGCTTTGCATCAGAAATGACCCTACCAAGTTCATCAGCCGGCTCATCTGATGCCCGTTCTTCACCTCTTTCCTCTCCATTGTCTTCCATTGCAGTATCACTGTATTCAGGAAACATATGATGATAGTTGTTATCATCATCTTCTTCTTCACCATCTTCCATCATAACCCCTCTTTCCCCGTGCTTGGTCCAACAATTATAGTTGGGCATGAAACCTTTCATAATCAGGTGGCCGCGAATGATTTTCGAGGAAGAGTACTCCTTGTTGTTCCGACATTGAACACATGGACAACGTATAAAACCATTCTCTTTGTTTGTCGTAGCCACATCGATAAATTTATCCACGCCTTTCATATACCCGGCTACGCGCCGGTCACCATACATCCATTCCTGACCGTTCATCTGCATCATATAAGTAAGTTTATCAAAAAACAGGACATCGTAAATAGTGAAATGACCAATTCACATCGACACATGCATTGTATCAATGACAGAGAAAAGATAAGATTGCTAACCTCGATCGAGGGAAATAAAGAGGAGAAAGCTCAAGTGCGTCTCGGACACCTTCTATATTTTTGTTCTATGAGAAATTGAACGGGATTATTCACTCAAACATTTCATCAAACAGCTTGAATGCATGCATAGGGGAGAAAAAACTAGCACACCCCTCACACCTTTCACCAAGAGAAAAAACAGAGTGAAGGCAGAGGGGGCTGGGGCGTTGCATTTATAGAGGGCGGGAGCATACATCCTGGTTGGAGCCACCAACCAGGACTAAAGGTGTGTGCCACGCCACGTGGCTGTGGCCAAACCTTTAGTCCCGGTTGCTGGCTCCAACCGGGACGTATGCCCCGTTACCAACCGGGACGCATGCCTCCGGCCCCGTGCCCGCTCGAACCGGGACGCGTGCCAGCATTAGTCCCGGTTGGTGGCGCAACCAGGACTAATGCTCTGAGGGGGCGCGAACGGATGCCTGTTTTCTACTGGTGCGAACACAGTGTGCCGGAAATAGCCGATGTCCCGGAAGTAGCCCTCGGGGACCGACACTCACCAGATCATCTTTGCATCGTCCTGCGTGGATCAATTGGCTAGATCGTTAATGCATGAATGAATGGAGTACGTACTATCTCCATATCACATTCGACATGACCACCAACATGTATGATGATCATCTCGTGATAAAGTAAACTTACTCTGCGTATGCCTACATATACACCATATTGCTTTCCTCCGAACTGAGGCTGAGCTTCAAACGTTGAACCGAGAGCATATTTGCTGCTCGTAAGTTGGAAGCCTCCGCACTCCTTGAAATAGTCACGCACACCGCTATATTAATATTACAATAATCCGATACAACTGAGACATCATCACTGGAGCAAAACAGCACAAACCATGTCTAATAAGAACAACAAGAAAAAGGGAAAGAAGAAAATGCCGACATCGGCGGATCAACAAAAACAGAGACGACTCGTAACCGCTGCGCCCTCCAAAGAATTACCACCACGCTCATTGCTCCGAAGCGCCAGCGAACCAAGCAACACATTCGAAATGGGAAGCGATGACGACAACGCTGCTGCCCAGACCGTTTCCAGGGTTACCCCCAATACGCACCCTAGTGTTTCCCCTGGCACACTACAAGGGCGGAAAAGAGGTACCCGACACCCTTCAAGAAGGAAGGAGATACCCGCAGGCGTCACCACGTAGGTGGCGCGACGATAGGGATTTCTCCCGACCCCAAAACCTCACCCAAGGCGCTTCGTAGCACTCCATCGAACTTGCCACCCACCAGTACGCACCACCACGGTCTTGCAGTCACCGCCGTCGTCTCACCATGGCCACTGTAGCGAGGCCGGTAAAACCGAGAGACGGAAACTCCAGCAAGGATCGGTGGTACATCGCCACGCGGGAGGGATCAGCCTCCACCGTCAAAACGGTCGCCACCCGGATGTAGCAGCATGACAAACCAGGCCCCTACTGGCCCGATCGAGCCCGAGAGGCCTCGTTAATTCCCGCCACCGCACTGCAGCAGGGGTGCCCTCCGAAACCACCAACCAAAGCTAGATTCCGCTCCTAGTACACCGGAAGAGACGTCACTGTGCCTGCTGTGGCCCGTCCAGGCCCGGATGGATCCCAAAGGGACCAAATCTGGGCTGGCTTCACGACAGCGTCTAGCCGGCCGCACGCAGGCACCCGCGCCTCCCAGCGGCCAACGTCCTCTCCGCCGTCGCGCTTACCAACCATGCCGTCGAGCTGGGCCGCTGCCTGCCGGAGAAACACCGCCGCCTTCGAGAGGCCCCGCCCCCACTAACCGCGCGCGGGGAGAAGACAACCTGCCCCCGCCAGCCCCGCGCGGGAGAAGCCCGACGGTCAGGCCAGCGGCGGCGACTAGGGAGAGGGAGCCGGATGAGGTGGTGGCGGGCTGGGGTTCGCTCGTCGCCCGCGGGGGGAGGGAGCGAGTGAACGGGTCGGGGAGTCTTCCTTGACAGTCGCGGGAAAGAAATTCAAGCCTCCATACTCTCTATTGAAGCAGTTGTAGGACACTCCGCTGTCATTCTCCATGCTCATACATATGTAGGTAGAGTTCATAGGAAGTATACAATCTTTAGTTAACTTTTTTACATAAATTACATTGGTGCCAATACTAGTGTGAAATTAATTTTAATTTTTGCGAGGTAGGTAATGTGATCTATTTTAAAAATCCTTTGACATCTAGGTAGGTAATATGGTCTAGTTTATAAGAAAATTAACAAACAAGAATTTCAACTTTTTTTTCTTGTGTGGCACGATAAAACGTTCATAACTTTTATATATGAAGTCAGAAAAAACGTTTAATATACCAAAATGACGAGAACGAAATTTCGCATCCGTTCACACCACCCTAAGGTAGTTTAGAGATTTTTTTAGATTTTCAAAATTCAAAAAGGATAAAAAATTATGATCAAAAGATCATTTTTTCTAAAAAAAATGAGACCACTTACCCGTAGCGCACCACCATGTAGTGCGTCACGAGTAAGTTGGACGGGATTCGAAATTCGAGTCACCACCCCGGCCACCTACCCCTCTCCTTTTCCTCCCCTTCTCCTTTTCCTTCTCCTCACTTCTCCCTTTTCCTTCTCCTTCTCCTTTTCCTTCTCCTCCTTCCTCTTCTCCTCTCTCGGGCCTCCTTCTTTCCTTGCAGTGACATTGACAACGGCGGCCTTCTCGTCCTCCTTGAAGTGACGGCGGTGACAGCGACCTTCTTCTCCTCTCCTAACTCACCTCCTCCCTCTCTTCTTCTCTTCCTCCCTCTCTTCCTACCTCCCTTTCTCCGACCGCACCTCTGGCCGCCTCCTCCAACCACACCTCCTCCTACCGCCACGATGTCGGTGAGGACTAGTGCGGCCACGGCCACCCGCACCTCCCTGCGGTGGTAGGTCGTGGCCACGACCACCATGCTTCGGCGAGGCGACACGACGGCCGCGATGCGCGTCCCAATTTTTTTTGTAATTCAAAACGAGGATGTTTTTTTACATTTTTTTGTTTTTCGAAAAACACAACCGTGGCCCACCTGTACCCCTGCCCGTGACGCATTGGGTGGTGCACCACGGGTAAATTTTTTTACCCCTACCCATTTACTCCATCTATTTCAAAATATAAGATGTTTTAGTTTTGTGAAACAAATATATCTAGACTTTTTTTAGTATATAAGTTTATTCAGGTTTAGAGTGAATATACACACTAAAAATTTAAATATATTTTCTTTATAAAACTAAAACATCTTATATTTTAATACGGAGAGACTACATATTAAAGTTGCCGCTAATCAAGCTCATGTCAAACTCTATGTATATATATAAACAAAACGGGACGCATGTCCAGCCCGATAAATACACAGCTCCATGATCGGCCGAGCCGTCGTCTTTATGGGTGTTACTCTGCTCTTATTCAAGAGCAATGATCCGTTAAGTACTTTTGGGCCGTGGCCCGACAATGGCCTATCTACCATGCAGTGCTGATTTTCTCACTAGTATAAATTATACAGTACTAGTCTCTTTTTTAGCACTAGTATAAATTGGTAAGGATCAGGTTGCACTAGTAAAGTTATACCCGAGCTATATTTGGGAAGTTTGCTCAAATTGTGAACCAAGCTGGGATTTACCGTGTTGAGGGAGTCGAAAAAGATAGGATTTATATTACTAGATATATACATGTATGCCAAAAAAACAGAAGTGGAGTAGTGTTTTTCCAGATTAAAATGATTGGTGGTGGTAAGGCATTTGAGTGCGAGCGTGGTTTGTTTGAACATTATGGGATTGGTCTTTTGCCATGACCCGAAGGTAAGAAGGTACTCCCTCCGTTCATAATTAGATCGCATTTTGGGTTTAGTCAAAGTCAAAAAAATTAAAATTTGACCAAATATTTAGTAAAAACTAGAAGTATCTACAATATAAAACTTATAGTATTAGAATCTTCGTAAGTTATATTTTTATAATTTATGTATTTGAAATAATAAATGTTTATATTTTTTCCTACATTTTTTATCAAAGTTGATAAAGTTTGACATTGAAAATTGCTACAACGCGAAGTAATAAAAAACAGAGGGAGTACAGAACTTTGTGCATGTTCAATGTCTTAGTGTTTCTATTTCTTACATAAATGTTACACTTTTTTCCCCGGGTAATGAACTACCTTGGAATCGCTGAGGTACCAAAGAGACGCATCATTAAAAAGACGGACATGTAATGTGAGGATGTGTTGTGTACAAGGATGATCACTTGTCTGCCAGATCGTTCATGTACAGGAAACAAGCACTACAAGATTATACTCCTTTCATTTCAAAATATAAGATATTTTAGATTTGTGAAGAAGATGAATCTAGACTTGTTTTAGTATGTAGGTTCACTCAACTTTGGAATGAAGTGAACCTACACACTAAAACAAGTCTAGATTCATCTTCTTCACAAACCTAAAACATCGTATATTTTGAAACGGAGGGAGTAGATGACATGGTGTACATCTAGTGCAACCAGTCAGCATGTTTCTAGCGGGGGACATATAACCAGGGCCGGCCCATAGGGAGGGGCAGAGGGGCACTCGACCCGATCCCTATGGTCTAGGGGCCTGGACCATGATTTATCTATATATTTATATTTTTCTAATATTTTTGACGTTCATAAGTGTAAAATAATTTTTGAAAATATAAATGGTTGTCTGAAGAAATAAAATATAGATGGTTTAAGTTATAGCCTAGCATGACTACTCTTACTCCTATTTCTCAAAAAAAAGTACTTTATACGGTGGACCAGCATACCACTGCATGTGTAGTACACTATAGTCATTGACATGACATCCACGGAACACCGTTCCATAAATATCATATCCCTCAGAGTGGTACAACAGAAACATTGCGGGTCCATATTACAAAGATACACACATTATTATTATTACAATACCGGAAGTTCAAGACTTCCAAAAGATCCAACTTACAAACCAAAATATAAGATGTTCATCGGAAATTTAAAAGTAACAACTCCTACTAGGAGTGGGGCTCAACAACTTATTTTATAGAGTTCATGTTGTTCGACTCCGTTAGTTACTACTAACTAGACCCTTAAGTGGACTCGTTCTCATCGACACCGTAGCGGATCTCGTAGTCCACGCCTTCAACTCCTCTGGATAGATCAGGTTCCTCGTAGAACACGTCTTCTTGGCATTCGGCTGCATACATTGGCACGTCTTCGGGATCCTCAGAGTCTAAGCAAGAGATCAAAGGAAAGAATGAGTAACAGCGTTACCCAACAAGTTCATTATATGCAAGGTGGGAAGTTTGATGCTCTAACTACCACCTCGGATTATAAATCCTTGGCACTATGCAGTTTTTGTAAATCTTTCTTCAAAGATTGATTTTATTCTGAAAAACTATGACAATCAGCCTTCACAGGTTGACTAGAACTTTCATGGAGTTCCTTTCCTGCTGCGTTCGTAGCTCCTTCCCGGAACAGGGAGTAACAAGTTACAGTTCTTACACTCTACAGAGGTGCGTTACTTTACCCATGAGAGATCAACTCCTTGTTGCACAACCGGGCGTACTTTCCCGTCCACAATTCCGTGATGTGGGGCCCAGTAGTTGGTCCAAGCCAATCACTTCCCCCTTCGTGACCCCGTATGCCTCCTTGGTGTACACCACGCCCACATAATGAATTACGTCAATGGTTTGTATAAACCGTTAGATGCCAGAACTATCGTTGGACGTTGAGGGTTCCCACTCATATGCTGCATATCCTCTACGAATTACCAATTAATATGCACGCTACGAGGATAACAGCCACGACCTGCACATCCGACTTCATGCGAGAGAAAGAAGGTACAGTTGACTTCTCTGTCTCATTCCAAATCTCATGGCTAACGCGTAATATACGACGCTAGAATCACTGATGTCAGGGGTTATTAAGTCCCTATTTGATCATCATTGTTGCAATTAGAACTCTAAGTTCTATTGCTCCATTATATCACCACTTAGGATGATATATATGATTTCTTTTTTTATGAAAATAATATTTTCTTTCTTTTATAGCACATATGATAACACACAATTTGCAAATACTTTGATAAAGACTCTTCAAAGGACATGAGCAAGTGATGAACTTGCCTTGTGATGGCAAGGTAGTGAAGTCTGATGCTTGCACTAGACCTTGAGCTTCTAGTTCTACAAAAAACATCATTATTGTCCGGTAAGGACAATATTTAAAGAAGCAAAATGATTATGCAAGTAATGTAATGCATTATTTAAATTTATATGCATTTATCCCAAAAATTCCCTTTTGAGTAATAAGGGATTTATAAATATTTCTTTTTAATATTTATAACATGTATTAATTTATTTTATTTATTTCCCTTTATTTGACTTTTATTGATTTAATAATTCCTTTAGGAATTATTAATTATACCTTAATTTTATTACTAAATATTTATTTATTATTTTTCAAAAATACTATAATATTAATAAATAATGAAAGTGATTTTTATTTATTTTAATCACCTTTCAATAATTTTGTAAAATTCCACAAGGAATATTTAAATTACAAAATTCTTATAAAATTTGAATGTCCAAAATTTGATATCTTATTTTATTTGGACATAATGGATTATTGTGAATCCAAAAATATTTTATTTATGATTTTTGGATTATTATTTTATTTTCTATAATTTTATTGAGGTCAGGGGTAGTTTGGTCTTTTCCAATTGATCAAAAGATTTATTAAATATCCTGGGCTGGCCCCTTGGGCTTATTGGCCAAGGTGGCCCAATAGGGTAGGGTCAAATGACTACCCCGAAGGGTTTTGGCCCACCCAGCCCACTCTGCCTCCTTCTCTCCATCGACCTCATCTCCTCCTCCTCTGACTCGATCCCGTGGCCGACGATGCCGCCACCGCCGTTCCCCCGCTGCCGTCAGTCGTTCTGGCCGCCGTCGTGGTGCGGGTTGGGGTTGTCGACGACGCTCGTTTGTTCTGTCCACTTGGATTTGACTCTAGGGCTTCCCCGTGGCCAGGTCCACCCCATTCCCGAACCCTAAGGTTGGGAAAAGGTACTACCGCCGCCGCGATCCCGCCTGCGGTGGTGTGTTGGGATCGTAGGCCGCCGTGGCAGATGCAGGTGCTTCTTCCGGGTGCTCCTCCGTGCAGGTGCGTTGGCCCCTCTGCTTCCTCTTCGATTCATCAGTGAGGACCTCGGGTAAGTGGTCTCTGTGGTGTTCGTTCATGCTACTGCCTTGATTCTTTTTGGTGTGTAGCTAGTGGTTTCTGATGTTGAGTGATGATGTGTTGATTGGGTTCATCTCAGGATTAGGGTTCATAACCCCTCTGTTGATCACATCTAGGATGCTTTCGATCTAGTGTTGATCATATTTGATCATGTGAAATGATTGCTTGCTGTGGTTAAGGATTGATAGTAACTTTGATGTTACTAGTTGCTTGTCAGATTTGTCCTAGTGGTAATCTACCATGATCCAGGCTAGTTGTTTCAATCAAATCCTTAATTGGATTATGTTGTTGGTCTGTTTACTTTACTCACTTGTCGGTTTGCTTATATATCGGTGTTTGCTTACGCAATTATACCGCTTTTGTCTGAGAATTTACCTACTGAATCAAATCATTGCTTGCAATGATTTCTGTGAATGTATAAATGAATTTAAGGTTGATTCCTGGCATTTGGCTCAGGAAAATGATATGTAATGATTTGTCCCTTTTCCTGTGGAAGCTAAGTAAAGATTGGTTTTAGCTCATTAAGAACTTGTCCTTGTGATACCTTTGTATTCTGGCACACAAGTGATTGGGTTTTTATTTCTGGGCTTAGCTTGATTATGCTTGTGATTAAAACTGATAAGATAATGTGGAAGCTTTCTTATCTTGCCTATGATGTTGGTCTGAGGCTTTAGGATGTAATTCCTAGTTAGTTGGGCAATAATTTGTTTGATTCTTGTAGGATTAGAGGTGCTGCTCTCTCTTTGAGAGATGTGCCCTGATCTGATAGGATCAAATAAAAATGATCTAAGTTGCAAAAATAACACTAAACCCAGTGATGCTGGTCTGAGGGTTTAGTGTTTGTGGTTGAGCTTGATTTCTTATCCTTATGCTTGAATTCTCTAGGATAGATTCACCCCTCTTGGGTGCATATTGAGAGATCATTACATAAAGCAACACATGCTTTTGTTTAGATATTATGATGAAAGCATGTGGTGGTTTTATGAGACTCGCCACAAGATCTGATGTTGGTGTAGTATATTGATGATGATCTTGATCTTGGTCTGGATCTTAATCTACTTTAACTGTGCTCCTGAGCTTGCTCTTGAGTTTGCTTGCTCCTCCTAGCTCCTGGCTTAACCTTGCTGTCCACCAGATTCATCCCTCTCCTTATGTCACCATCCTGGTGATGTTTGGGTAAATCTAGGTGGTTGGTTTGGCTGCTGTTTTTGGTTTACTTGTTGTTCACCCTGGTTGTGCTGTGGTGTGGTGTAGTGATGCACTGAGGTGCTTCCCCACGGCTGTGCTCTGGTTTTGTTTGATCTGGATGTTCTTGTGAAGTCGACAACACACCCTTTGCATGCTTGTGTGTGTGCAGCCTGTGTGCCTGCTATGCACATATGGATAGGTTCAGAAAATTTGAACTTACTATTACCAATATACTTTTACCTTGGCTAGTGAATTGGTCCCTTTTGGCTGTCATTTCCATTCTGGCTGTGAATTTATGAAAGATGAAATCTTTCATATTGATGAAACTTGCCCCTCTTTAACATTTCTCAATGATGAGATTGTGAAGTGCACCTCACTGACATATCTGAGAGAAATATATACTAACACTAATCTTGTTTTATTTCTGTTTAATCTTTGTTCTGCAGGTTCAAAGATAAAGATGAAGATTTAGTGTAGGTTTTAGATATAGGATAGTTAATAGATGTAATTTTCTTAGTCCTTTGTAATTTTTCTTTTGTAATTCTTGAAATCTTTATTTTATTCCATTTTAATAAAGATTATATTATTATTAATAAATAATATTCTTATTCTTTATTCTGTTGTAACTTGTTTATGTCTTTATAATATGAAAATAAATTTCATAATTTCTATTGTTTTGAGATTTAAGTTATACTACCTATATCTTAATTAATTTAAGATTCAAATCCTATATCTAAATCATTTTAATTATTATTCAAACACTTAAGTTTTTAAATTCAAACCCATTTCAAAACACACATAATTCTTTTAAGATCACATCAAAGTTTATAACAATCCTCCTTTAAGTCTAGACCTAATCTTAAAGTAAGAAAGAAACATTGATCACTTAAGGTTTTATTTGGCGAAAATTTTACCCACCTTTTCACAAGTAGATGCATGCAACAATAAATAATCCTAAATCTACCCTTCGTTAGGTTCCTAAATGCTGGGATGTTACACTCTAACATTATCAAATATTTTTTACTAGATGAAATTATTTTGTAGGTCTCCCCAAATGTGAAGAATAACACCAGTCCTCACATTCATTTATAAGTTTACGAGTATATTTATCAATCGCACAACTCACTTATGATTCCCAACAATTCTACTTGCCCTCATCTTGTATGTTTGAGAAACTATTCCATCTTTTTACTAATTTAGTGGCTAATATGTTTACTCATCAACTCATTTTCTGCACACACACACATATATGTACACAAGTAGAAATTGATAAAATAACTATCATAATATATAGTTCGCTCGATCAATAGAAATAAGTGGTTTCGAATGTCTTCACTGAGATTTCAAAGATCATGGATATATCAAGTGTACATATTATTTAATTTACCATTGCATTACAGTAATTTCTCTTACAAAATACTAATATTTTAAGTCTTTTATGTGTAAACAAGTGGCGGAGGTTGCATGCATTGTTACTACGCCTAAGAATAATAATTATATGATAAACTTTGAGTACTCTTTAAAAGTTTAGCATAAATATTAAATATATCTCTAAACTTTTTGAGTAGGGGGGCCATTGCCCCCTTGACCCTACGAAATATCTGACACATTAAACAAGGGGCCCTTAACAAGAAAGGTTGGACATTCAGTGACATACGATAACAAGCAAGGTTCTCCTTAGTTTTTATCAAATGGCCAGATACCTAATAGCTAATCTAATCCCTAATTTGACCTAATAGAAATCTGAAACATGTCACTGTAGTAGACTAAGGAGATGAGAGAGATACAACAATAGCATGCTATCATCGTAGCAGTGCTGGTAGCGGACCAGCAAGAAGCACGAGTCGTCTTGACCACCACGAGGTGGTATGCGACGAGGCAGCCTAGAATCATGGCAATGAAAGAGAAAGCCACAACGACGAAAGCAGCAACGCGGAGAAGTCTAACCGTCCAGAGCGGGCGTCCCTCTCCGCTGAGCTCCTCGTCCTCGTGAAGCCAGTAAATCGGCAACATGGCCGAGAGCATAGAGCTCATCACCATGATGAGCATCTCGATGTTGAGCTCGGCAAGGCTGTTGTAGGAGTCGTGAGAGGCCTTGCATGCGTTGCCTCCTACCACCAGAGATGTCTGAACAGGCACGCCGATGGCCACGCCGATGAGGAAAAGCCTAGACTGGAAGAAACCTATCTGGACCAGCTGCATCATGGCTCGACGAAGCATTCCAGCCATTGGCGGAGCTTGGCAAGATTCCATGGGGGGACTCAAAACTTCACTGTCTGGGGGGAGGTAAAAGGCTAACAAAAATCTACTCTCAACCCTGTGAAAAATATCCTTCAGCAATTCTTCAAAAGCTGGGGGTGGGGGGGCGGTGGCCCCCCTGGAGTGTGCATAGCTCCGGCACTGATTCCAGCCATCTGTTAGAAAATGAATGCACCATTTAGTACCACAATTTATGAAGTCTCTTCTGTATCTGACGAGAGCGAACATAGGATATTTGCTGCACGCGGCAGGCAAACAGAAGAAATGCACAATTTAACAGCAACATCCTGTTTACTGTTTCATTCATACTACCTTGAACTAAGCGGGGCACAACGAATTTATCGTGTCTCTTTTGTGTCTAAAGAGCTTGCTGCATGCGGCAGGCAAACTAAAAGAATGCAATATTAAAAAAATGGAAAGCACCATTTAACACCACAATTTTTTTTACTGACTAGCACACAAATTGTGATGTTGGAAAGCACCCTTTTTGTGCCAGCCTATCGCACAAGTGCGGCTGCACTGAAGGTGGAAACCAAAGTCCATCCGCCGGCGGCAGCCCATCAGACATACTCTTCCTAGCCGGCTCGTTAGTGTTGTGACAGAGCTCGTGCATAGTAAAGGATCATTCTTAGAGCGATCTATTTCAATTTTCTACCCCTCTCTACTGGCCAACTTGAGGTATACGCCAGCCACAAGGTACGACGAGAACGAGTAGTTCACTGTCCAGAAAAAGGACCTACGACACTACGACTACGAGAAGGATCAACTACCGAAGCGGGCAGTCTCTCCTATCTACCCGGCTATGGCGCCGACATCCAACACCGAGCGATGGAGCTCGGATGTGATTTGGAAACCGAATGGAAAATCAAACCACAAAGAAGTGTTTAAGAAGCACACGCATTCGACGGTTGGTTTTACTCAATATACTACGACTCACTTGTGGCATGCGGTAGTAAACTGAACTGTAGAAAACTCGAGTGTGGCTGAGTCAGGAAAACAAGGCGTGGCGGAGCTCACCGGTGGGGGCGGGTTGTCGCCGAAGTCCGTGAAGAAGGCGTGGAGAAGCTCATGGGTGGAGACGGATCATCGCTGAAGTCCTTAAAGAAAGCGTGGCGAGGCTCACTGCTAGAGATCGCTCGTCACCTAAGTCGGGGAAGACGGCGTGGAGGAGCTCATAGGTGGAGACGGGTCGTCGTTGTAGTCCTTGAAGAATGCGTGGAGGGGCTCACAGGACCGGACCATAGCATATGGGGAAGAGGGGCGGCCGCCCTAGGCCCCCAGTCGACACGGCTCTCGACCCCTGCATTGCTAGAATGTTAGACTAGTGTGTATCTTGCTCCATTCAATTAATTTTTATTTGTTCGCATTTAATTTTTCAACTTGATCAGCGTGCCCTTATTTGGGAATGATTTGTGTTTTACTTACTTCTTAATACTACTTAAATATCACAAATACAAATGTCACCTGCAAAATGAATTCGCTATTTTTTGTTTATTCTTGGCTTCGAAGTATTTCTTAAAATTTTGACTATCGAAGTGAATATCAGAAACTTTAAGGAACAAAATAATTAGTAGGAATGTTTGTACAAAAATCTAAAAATTAAATAAAACTCGTAATTATCTAGCCTTTCGTATGGCAACTCATTTTGAGAATTTCTCAGCGGTATCTTTCTACCAAATATGACACATGATTTATTTATTTATTTTTCAAAAATACGGTTTCATATGTACCAATATGCTATTATTCTATTAATTTATTTTTTGAAAGTTCAAATTTGAGAAAGTTCCTCTATTTGTTTGAAAATTCATTCTATAAATTGTAATCCTTAAATTTTGTCTTCGATACATGAGATTTTCTAAATTTTTGGGAACTCTAGGTTTGTAAGAATTTTACAAAAAATTATAAAAAACTGAAACATGGTTTAAACTTTTGGTAAGATAATTGAAGGGTTTCGGAGCATAGTAAATCAAAATTTTCTACGGATGCGAACGGGGAAAGCCAAGATCTAATCTAGGAGATGCAAACAACGAGAGGGGATAGATGAGATCTTTATACCCTTGAAGATTCGTACATCGGAACGTTCGACGGAACGTGGTTGATGTAGTCGTACTCGCTTCTCCTTCTCGCGATCCGATCCGATCTAACACCGCAAGTGGCGATGTCTCCGAGAGATGCACACGTGCGGCACCTCGACGTCTCCTCCTTCCTCGGTCCAGCAAGTGGGGTGGAGAGATGGATTGGATCTACAACACGACGGCTTGGTGCAAGCGGTGGAGAGTTTTTGCGGCAGGGCTTCGCCTACGCGCAGTCGGGAGGGAGAGAGAGAGTAGGGGCAGTAGGGCGGCTAGGGTTGAGGAGGAGGTGTGGGGAGGGTGCGCCCCCAGCCCTCTTTATATAGAGGGGTGGGCGGCTGGCCCTTGCCCCTCCCCCAAGCCCTAGGACGGCGGCCAAGGAGGGAGGAGTGGGGGGCAAGTCCCCCCTTCTAGAAGCTCCCCTAGGGTTTCCCTAGGTGCTTGGCCGGCTGGGCCCTATGGGGCCTTGTGCCCCTGGCCCAATGCGGCCAGGGCACTCCCTCATAGGCCCACGCCCCCTCCCGACAAGTGGGGCCATGTTGGTCCCACTCCGGAAGGTTCTAGAAGCTTCCGGTACAATACCGAATAACCCGAAACAATTCCAAACTCCAAAAACTGCATTGCCTTATATGAATCTTATTCTTCGGACCATTTCGGAACCTCTCGTGATGTCCTGGATCTCATCCGATACTCTGAACAAAAACTCATAAAACAATTATCCAATCTATCCTAGCGTCGAGACACGTTAAGTGTGTGACCCTTCGGGTTCGAGAATATGCAGACATGATCTTCTATCAATAATCAACAGCGGGGTCTAGAAACCCATATTGACTCCCACACATTCATTGATGATCATATCGGCTGAACCACGATGCCAGGATTCAATCAATCCCATATATATATTCCCTTCGTCGCGCGATATTTTACTCGCCCGAGATTCGATCGTCGATACCGGCATACCTAGTTCAATCTCGTTCATAGCAAGTACTTTACTCGTTCCGTAATCCAATATCACTTTGTGATTAACTCCTTAACCACGTGCTTGCAAGCGGTGTTGATATCGATTACCGAGTGGGCCCGAAGTATATCTCTCCGACTTGGGAGGGACAAATCCCATCTCGATACATACAACCCAACAAGTACTTTCCGATCACCTGAGAGACACCTTTATGATCACCCTCTCATAGGATGACGTTTGATGACCTCAAAGCTTTCTTCCGATACCAGGGAGTTGCATTATCTCATGGTCTAAGGAATACAATATTTGACATAAGAAAAGCTTCACAAAGATGAACACGATGACACGATCTAATTGCTCCGCTTAGTTTGGGTTTGTCCATCATATCATTCTCCCAACGATATGATCTCATTATTAATCGACAACTCATGTCTATGGTTAGGAAACCTTAACCATCATTAATCAATGAGCTAGTCCATAGAGGCGTACTAGGGACATGGTGTTGTTCACAAACCACACAAGTATTAAAGTTTCGGCTTAATACAATTCTAGCATGGAATATAAACTTTATCATGAACAAGAATTATAATAATAACATCTTTATTATTGGCTCTAGGGCATAATTCCAACAGTCTCCCACTTGCACTAGAGTCAATAATCTAGTTTACATCTGGCAACAATCTAACACCCATGGCACTAAGGTGATGATGATGTTTTGCTCGTGGAAGAGGTTTAATCAATGGATCTGCGACATTCGGATCTGTATGTACTTTGCTAATCTTTAGATCTCCATCAGTTATATAATCTCGGATTATATGAAACTTGCGGTTGATATGCTTGGTCTTTGGATGATCTTGGTTCCTTAGCTGTTATATGGCGCCGGTGTTGTCACATTAATATCTTCATGGGTCCAAGACACTTGAACCACACCAAGCTCGATGATGAAGTTCCCGATCCAAACTCCTTCACTTGACGCTTCAGCAGCCTGTATTCCGCTTCTCGTAGATCCCGCGATCACGCTTTGCTTGCGCTTCTCCACTCAGCTCCTCCATTCAAAATATAAACGTATCATGTCTGAGATTTTGAATCATCCTTGTCGGTGTTGAAACTAGCATCGACGTAACCATTTACGACGAGCTGTTCATCACCTCCATAGACTAAGAACATTTCTTTAGTCCTATTTAAATACTTTAGGATGTTCTTCACGGCTGTCCAAAGGTTCCACCATCGGATCACTTTGGTATCTGCTCGTCAAACTAAGAGCATTGGACACATCCGGTCTAGTACACGGCATGGCATACATGATAGAACCTATGGCCGAGGCATAAGGCACTTTGCTCATAGCTTCTCTATCATTTACCGTAGCTGGACACTGAGCCTTGCTCAATATCTTACCTAACAACATAGGCATTGAACCTTTCTTTGCCTTATCCATTCTAAACCTTTTCAGAACTTTGTCTAGGTATGTACTTTGGCTTAAAGCTATCAGGCGTCTTTGTCTATATCTATGGATTTTGATGCCCAATATATAAGCAGCTTCCCCTAGGTCTTTCATCGAAAAACATTTGTTCAAATAACTCTTCACATCGTTAAGCATGTCAATGTCATTTCCAATAATCAATATGTCATCCACATATAGTACCAGAAATGTCACTGAGCTCCCACTCACTTTCTTGTAGATACAAGCTTCGTAGCAATTTGGAACAAATTCAAAGCTCTTGATCACTTGATCAAAACGAAGGTTCCAACTTCGAGATGCTTGCTTTAGTCCATAAATGGAACGATGAAGTTTGCACACTTTATCAGCATCCTTAGGATCGACAAAACCTTCGGGTTGCATCATATACAACTCTTCATCAATGTTGCCATTGAGGAACGCAGTCTTGACATCCATCTGCCATATTTCATAATCATGAAACGCAGCAATTGCTAATAAAATCCGAATGGACTTAAACATCGCTACGGGAGAGAAAGTCTCATCGTAGTCAACACCTTGAACTTGTCGAAAACCTTTTGCGACAAGCCGTGCTTTATAGACAGTAACATTACCATCTGCGTCCGTTTTCTTCTTGAATATCCATTTGCACTCAACGGCCTTTCGGTCGCTAGGAGGGTCCACCAAAGTCCATACTTGATTTTCGCTCATGGATCCCAATTCGTATTTCATGGCCTCTAGCCATTTCTCAGAGTCTGGTCTCATCATCGCTTCCTTATAGTTCGCAGGTTCACTGTCATCTACTAACAAGACAGTTAAGACAGGGTTGCCGTACCACTCAGGAGGGGCACGCGACCTTGTCGACCTGCGACGTTCAGTAGTAGCATCGTCCGAAGCTTCATGATCCTTGTCATTAGCTTTCTCTATTGTCGGTGCAGACGGCATTGGAACAATTTCAGGTGCTGCGCTACTCTCCAACTCAAGAGAAGGTTCAATAACCTCGTCTAGATCTACTTTCCTCCCACTCACTTCTTTCGAGAGAAACTCCTTCTCAAGAAAGGATCCGTTCTTTGCGACAAATACTTTGCCTTCGGATCTGTGATAGAAGGTATACCCAATAGTTTCCTTAGGGTATCCTATGAAGACGCATTTCTCCGCTTTGGGTTCGAGCTTGTCCGGCATCAATTTCTTGACGTAAGCTTCGCATCCCCAAACTTTAAGAAACGACAACTTAGGTTTAGCACCAAACCACAGTTCATACGGTGTCGTCTCAACGGATTTAGATGGTGCCCTATTTAAAGTGAATGCAGCGGTTTCTAATGCATAACCCCAAAATGATAACGGCAAATCAGTAAGAGAGATCATTGATCGCACCATATCTAATAGAGTTCGATTCCGGCGTTCAGACACACCATTGCGCTGTGGTGTTCCGGGTGGCGTGAGTTGCGAAACGATTCCGTTTGCTTTAAGATGCGTGAGAAAATCACAACTCAAATATTCACCTCCACGATCGGATCGTAGAAACTTAATTTTTCTGTTATGATGGTTTTCCACTTCATTCTGAAATTCTTTGAACTTTTAAAATGTTTCAGATTTATGTTTCATTAAATAGATATACCCATATCTACTTAAGTCATCAGTAAAAGTGAGAAAGTAGCGATATCCACCGCGCGTCGAAACACTCATCGGTCCGCATACATCGGTATGTATGATTTCCAACAAGTCCGTTGCTCGCTCCATCGTTCCGGAGAACGGGGTTTTGATCATCTTGCCCATGAGGCATGGTTCGCATGTGTCAAATGATTCAAAATCAAGAGACTCCAAAAGTCCATCAGAATGGAGTTTCTTCATGCGTTTTACACTAATATGACCTAGACGACAGTGCCACAAATAAGTAGTATTATCACTTTCTACCTTGCATCTCTTAGCCTCAATGTTATGGATGTGTGTTTCATCCCTTTCGAGATTCAGAAGAAATAAACCATTCATAGCAGGTGCATGACCATAAAAGATGTTACTCATATAAATAGAACAACCATTATTCTCAGATTTAAATGAATAATCGTCTTGCAATAAACGCAATCCAGATATGATGTTCATGCTCAACGCAGGCACATAATAACATTTATTGAGGTTTAAAACTAATCCCGAAGGTAAAACTAAGGAGAGCGTGCCGACGGCCATCACATCAACTTTTGATCCGTTGCCAACGCGTATCATCACATCATCCCTCGCCAGTCGCTGTTTATTCCGTAGTTCCTGTTTCGAGTTACAAATATTAGCAACTGAACCAGTATCAAATACCCAGGCACTACAACAAGGGCTAGTAAGGAAAACATCAATAACATGTATATCAAATATACCTTTGATGGTGCCAGCCTTCTTGTCCACTAAGTACTTCGGACAGTTGCGCTTCCAGTGACCCTCGTCCTTGCAATAGAAGCACTCAGTGTCCGGCTTAGGTCCAGAGTTGAGCTTCTTCTCAGAAGGGCCAACGCGCTTGCCGCCGCCTTTCTTGAAGGGCTTCTTTGCACCCTTACCTTTCTTAAAGCTGGGGGCTTGTTGACCATCAACACATGATTATCCTTTTTGATGTCCATCTCCGCAGCTTTCAGCTTAGCGAAGAGCTCGGTGATCGTATCAGTGGAACCAATCTGATTATGAGTAACTACAAAACCTTTGTAGCTAGGAGGGAGTGATTGCAGAACCCTGTCAATCTTGAGCTCCTCTGGAATCTTGCAGTCCAGTTGCTCAAGGCGTTGAGTGTAGCCCGACATCATAATGGCGTGCTCACTAACGGAACTCCCTTCCTCCATCTTGCAGTTAAAGAATTTCTCAGAGATCTCATATCTCTCAGAACGGGCCTGAGTCTGGAACATAGTTTTCAGTTCCTCAAGGATCTCAAAGGGGCCCGGGAAATCCTCAAAACGATTTTGAAGTTCCGATTCCATAGCAAACAACATGGTGCTCTTAATCACACCATAATCATCTTTGCGCGACTGATAAACAGCTTTCTCATCAGCCGGCGCATCTACAGCAGGGGTGGCACCTAGCGCTTTCTCAAGGACATAGTCCTTTTGTCCGCCAGCGAGAATGATTCTCAGATTGCGGAACCAGTTGGTGAAGTTAGACCCATTGTTCTTAAGCTTTTTCTTTCTCAGCAAAAGTTGAAGTTGAAGTTGGACTTAGCCATTTGATCTACAAAATTTGCAAGTACAATTTAGACTATGTTCATGATAACTAGTTCAACTTAATCAAATTACTAGATGATCTCCCACTAAATTCAACATCCCTCAAGTTGTTTAGTGAACATGATCCAAATTCACCACACCTAATCCAATATTCATGAGAAGAGATGTGGTTTCAATGGTGGACAACAAAGTGTCGATCATATCATTCATATGACTCATGCTTAAACTTTCGGTTCGTGTGTTCCGAGGCCATGTCTATACATGCTAGGCTCGTCAAGTCAAACCCAAGTATTTCCGCGTGTGCAAAACTGGCTTGCACCCGTTGTATGTGAACGTAGAGTCTATAGCACCCGATCATCACGTGATGCTTGGACACGACGAACTTTCGCAACGGTGCATACATGGGGAGAACACAGTTTTATCTTGATCTTTAAGTGAGGAATCATCTTATAATGCTACCGTTACGATCTAAGCATAATAAGATACATAAAAGGATAAACATCACATGCATATAATTTTATGTGACATGGTATAGCCAATCTCCGTGCAATGATCTCCATATTGTGCGCGCCAGCATGATCTCCATCACTCCACCATGATTGCATCCACCATGAATAGCAACTACAACTATTGCTAACTACTTAGCGATAAAGTGAAGCTATTACATGGCGTATAAGAAGTTGACACACAGGTCATACACAATTATAAAGACAACCATATGTCTCCTGCCGGTTGTGTACTCAACGACATGCAAGTCGTGAAACATTACAAAACATGATCATTGCATACAACATACACATCACATCTTGGGCCATACCATATCACAGAAAACACTCCCTGCAAAAACAAGTTAGACGCCTCTACTTTGTTGTTGCATGTTTTACGTGGCTTATGGGAGTAGCAAGCTAAGAGCGATTCTTACCTACGGAAAGCCACAACGGTGATATTATGGTTGCCAAACTCCGGTGTAAATCCCATGAAAACTATAGTGAGAGAAACTGGCATCCACCAGCCGCATGCGTGGAACAAGCCACACGTCAAGTGCGGAGCCGGTCTCGCGAACGAGGTCGCGTAAGGTTGGCCTAGACCGCTTCGATCTCACTATCCCGCGTCATAAGAAGTACACAAACAAGAGGCTTGCAACAGAAAACATCAACGCCCGCAACAACCATGTTGCGTTCTACTCGTGAAACACATCTACGCATAGATCTAGCTCTGATACCACTGAAGGGTTTCACAGCATAGTAAATCAAAATTTTCTACGGATGCGAATGGGGAAAACCAAGATCTAATCTAGGAGATGCAAACAACGAGAGGGGATAGATAAGATCTTCATATCCTTGAAGATTCGCACAGCGGAACGTTCGACGGAACATGGTTGATGTAGTCGTACTTGATTCTCCTCCTCGCGATCCGATCCGATCTAACACCGCAAGTGGCGATCTCTCCGAGAGATGCACACGTGCGGCACCTCGACGTCTTCTCCTTCCTCGGTCCAGCAAGTGGGGTGGAGAGATGGATTGGATCTACAACACGACGGCGTGGTGCAAGCGGTGGAGAGTTTCTGCGGCAGGCTTTCGCCTACGCGCAGTCGGGATGGAGAAAGAGAGAGAGTAGGGGCAGCAGGGCGGCTAGGGTTGAGGAGGAGGTGTGGGGAGGGTGCGCCCCTAGCCCTCTTTATATAGAGGGGTGGGCGGCTGGCCCTTTCTTCTCCCCCAAGCCCTAGGACGGCGGCCAAGGAGGGAGGAGTGGGGGGCAAGTTCCCCCCCTTCTAGAAGCTCCCCTAGGGTTTCCCTAGGTGCTTGGCCGGCTGAGCCCTATGGGGCCTTGTTCCCCTGGCCCAATGCAGCCAGGGCACTCCCTCATAGGCCCACGCCCCCTCCTGACAAGTGGGGCCACGTTGGTCCCACTCCGGAAGGTTCTAGAAGCTTTCGGTACAATACCGAATAACCCGAAACAATTCCGAACTCCAAAAACCGTATTGCATTATATGAATCTTATTCTCCGGACCATTCCGGAACCTCTCGTGATGTCCTGGATCTCATCCGAGACTCTGAACAAAAACTCATAAACCAATTATCCAATCTATCCTAGCGTCGAGACACGTTAAGTGTGTGACCCTTCGGGTTCGAGAATATGCGGACATGATATTCTATCAATAATTAACAGCGGGGTCTGGAAACCCATATTGACTCCCACACATTCATCGATGATCATATCGGATGAACCACGATGCCAGGATTCAATCAATCCCATATATATTCCCTTCGTCGCGCGATATTTTACTCGCCCGGGATTCGATCGTCGGTACCGGTATACCTAGTTCAATCTCGTTCACAGCAAGTACTTTACTCGTTCCGTAATCCAATATCACTTTGTGATTAACTCCTTAACCACGTGCTTGAAAGCGGTGTTGATATCGATTACCGAGTGGGCCCGAAGTATATCTCTCCGACTTGGGAGGGACAAATCCCATCTCGATACATACAACCCAACAAGTACTTTCCGATCACCTGAGAGACATCTTTATGATCACCCTCTCATAGGATGACGTTTGATGACCTCAAAGCTTTCTTCCGATACCAGGGAGTTTCATTATCTCATGGTCTATGGAATACAATATTTGACATAAGAAAAGCTTCGCAAAGATGAACACGATGACACGATCTAATTGCTCCGCTTAGTTTGAGTCTGTCCATCATATCATTCTCCCAATGATATGATCTCATTATTAATCGACAACTCATGTCTATGGTTAGGAAACCTTAACCATCATTAATCAATGAGCTAGTCCATAGAGGCGTACTAGTGACACGGTGTTGTTCACAAACCACACAAGTATTAAAGTTTCCGCTTAATACAATTCTAGCATGGAATATAAACTTTATCATGAAGAAGAATTATAATAATAACATCTTTATTATTGCCTTTAGGGCATAATTCCAACAATAATTGTAACATTAATAAGAAACAGTAAAACTTAACCATCTACGACCTTCCACAGTGATTTTGTGCTCGGGACCGTCCGATCTGGTCCACCAATGGTCTAGATCATTCCCATTGAGCCAAACGTCATTGTATCCTTTTACAGCCGCAAATTCGCATGAAAACTGGCCCAAAATTACTTGGGCTGCTGCTCCTCATACTAACCTGGACGTTCTCAGGTTATTCGGGCTTATAGTTCCATGAGGCCCTCCGGTCCACTTTGGTCTGCCAGAAATGTGGCCGATACAGAACAAGAGACGTGAACAAGGCGATACGGCAGGGAGAGGCGATGCATCATCACCGCTGCTCTTTATTGCTCCACGGCCGATTGAAACGAGAACTAATGCGAGCATTGATTAATATAGGGGCGAAAAGAAGGGCCCCTCTATCTCATCACCATTTGGCCCTCACTCCCTGCCTTTGTATCTCTCTCATGGGGCAATGAAGATGGTACACCCAGCGCCCTCACTCACAGGCGATGGAGAGGCTGCATATTCGATTTTGAGGTTCAGTCTCTCTATTTGTTCCCTATGGTTACTCTGACCATGGTTGTTTCATCGACAGGCGGTCTCATGGGTTTGGTCCGGATCCTCCATGTAGGGAATTTACTCCTCTCCTGCGCTCTTCCAATAGATGTATCGTTCCAATTCACTGGATCTCGAGGCCTAATTTTGAAGTATTCTATCTGGTTTGTTAGTCCCCTCTCTGATTTCTGCATAAATCCCATGTAATATTGTTTTTGATTGGAAATTGATTTTTGGATGCATGTGAAGCGCATAGGTTGAGCTGGATCTGTTTCTGTTTCTCTTATATGCAGTGAATGTGTGCCCTGGATCTTCTACCGACTCCTCGATCATGTCGACTGGCCATCCTTGCTAGCCGGTTGATCACGACAACATACATTCCACCATCCTCTAGTTTGATATTTTTTTTATCGATTGACTTCCAGTTATCAGATCGGCAGCATTCAACTCAATCAATGGTACTCATAACTCTATCTCGAACCAATAATTGGTGCACTACGGATTCAATTTGGGTAGATGTTGTTGGACTAAAAACTAGGAGGTGTTGTGCCAGGTTGTTGCGGCATTCAAGATGGTGAATTTAAACACAAGGTTGTGTGATAATACAAATTGATGTTGATTCATTGAGTAATCGAGGCAAGTATTCTCACAGGGACGATCAACTAATTCGCACAAGGACAACTAATAAATATATTTATCCTACATTTTGGATGGGTCATGTGAGTTCCAAGAGGGATTAGCTTCGATTATAAAGATTCACTTATACTAGCATACATGATCAAGCAATTACACGTTCTTGTTGGTCCATTAGCTTTGCCATCTGTTGTTGATGTAGGTCATATTTTACTCGTGTTTTTGTTGTTGATTAGTTTTGCTCAATGATATTGGTTATAACTTTCAGAATCCTTAATAAAAGTCTTGTTAGCATGCTCTTGTTTTTATCCAGTACAACCATGACAGCAATGCCAGCTAGCGTTCTCAGTTTGATGGTATGCATTGTCAGCTTATGATAGCAAGATGATTGAGTTGCTACAACTAATTTTTTTACCAATTGTCCAATGATTTTATTCCTTTGGAGGTTATATGAAGCTCTTTGTCCAGTTCTATAGATTTCATGTTCTGTACTACTTCGTATCATAATTGTATTATGTAGGAACCAAGGCGACACTATGGAGTTTTCAACTTCTGAAATGAGCCTCTAACAGAACTTGATGTGCAACAATTTATTAGTTGGGCATCTAAAAAATACCAAACAATCTGGTATTACTCGTTCTCCACATTTAAATAGACTGTGATTTTCATGTATTATGTGCATACTAAATTCTATAATAAATATTTTTTTGTTAAGTAATCTTTAAGCTTTTAGAGATAACGTTTTTAGGGTTTAGCTGGTGAGAACAGAAGTTATCATCGTTTGCGTTTTTTTAATACAGTCATATGGATTAGCATATTCATCAAATTAGAGAATACAATGCTTCACGTTGGGGAGCAGTTTTGGTAGCTCAAGAAGCTGCAAACCCATCTGCTTTGTCTCCCTCTCTATCTCTCTTCGTTTTCTATTACACTGGAAATAATTCCGCCATGTAAGAAAAAGGGTCTGAACTGTTAGTTTGAGGAAAGAAGAAAGTACAAGGTGCCATCAAAACAATAAGGAGAGTTTTGTTAAAACATACCCGGTTAGAGGTATTCGTTTCCATTTTCAGACTACTATTTGTAGTTCGTGTTGATTTTAAGCATTCTGAAATCTAGCCGGCCGCAAACTCATCATGTACCAATGCTGACATGCAGATTTATATTGGCATAATAATGTGTACTGTATTTGGAAAGTGTGGTGTCGGTAACTTAGTCTGACCAAATTGCAGTTTGCCACTCAAGAACTACAGAAATGTATGCGTATGTTTTTATATTATTTTTTCTATAGGTGATTTTTTCTTGTCCACATGTATCTGCTACACATCTTATGTCTCTTTACCACATAGTCATCTTATATGGTTGTGCTTATGTACTTGAAACAATACATCCATGTTATGGAGTAGCTCTCCTTTCTTTTTTAAAACAGTTTAACTTTGTAGGTCAAGTGTACAATACCCTCTGAGTAAGCAAGAGACTTGACAAGGCAATGAAGCAAACTGAGGAGGCCATGGATCTCTATGCAGTCTCCTGACAGAGTGAACAAGCCAGACATGTGTACAAGCGGTAGAAGGACCTGAAGTCATCTGCCCTCGGAGCTTTCAAGGAGGGTACCGCTCTTTGACTGAAATACAAAGTGGTTGAACACGATCTGAAGTTGGGGGCATTTACAAAGAGGAGCAACTGAAGTAAGAAAAGCGTAGCTATGAGCCTGTTAGTCTGTTTTATATGATAGTGGCATCATAGTATCCTCGTTCCACATTTTTCAATAGTAGTGTTGTAAACACGACACGAAACTTAAGGTAGCATCAGTGTACCCCAGTTGAACTCGCGGATTTAAAAATCAAAAGGTTTTCCAGTTACAACATATTGTTATTTTTTGTACCCGGTTGCATCAAATTCTGTGAAATTGAGTACATATTTTTATAGTTGTTTCTATTTTTCACACATATTATTATCATTATATTTATTATTATTATCATCATCTCAAAGATGGGCGGGCGCGGCAAAACGCGCTTCTATGGTCTAGTATACACTAGAACCACCCAAATATAACCACCCCTAGTTAAGATATTTCTTTGAGCGTATGTTTTAAAAATCCCTATCTTGACATTAAATGATATTTAAATGTATACATTGACACACATACACAAACAACCCTTATGCATTACCGCATAATTTATTTCATAGTAGATAATTAATTAAATGCAAAAATTTATTACAACATGCAATTTATATTTAGAACAATTAAACTATTGAGTGATACATTAAAACTTGATAACAATGAATAGTATAACTAACTCGTAAACATTGTTATGTGTGCCATCTAACTAAATAAAACTATGATAATGTTAGTGTAGGAAATATAAGTCGCAAACATTGTTATGTGTCACCGAAGTTAGGAAAGACAGTGTGGAGGAGCTCACGGGTGGAGACGGCTCGTCGCTAAAGTCCTTGAAGAAGGCGTGGCGGGGCTCACCGCTAAAGATCAAGTCATCGCCGAAGTCGGGGAAGAAGGCGGTGCCTCGCTGGCGTCGAGGAAGCCCGGGTGCTGGGGAATGGAGAAAATAAGAAAGTGTGAAGCTATAGAGCTAGCCAGTGTTGGCTGCGGGTGAGTCGGGTTGGCGGAGCTCACCGGTGGGGCAGGTTGTCGCTGTATTCGGGGAAGAAGGCGTGGACGAGATCATGGGCGGAGACAACAATGGCTCGATGGATTCGACGAATCCTAGGTGCTTGGGGAGTGGGGAAAAGAACGGGGTGTGAAGCTAGAGAGCTCAATTTATAGAGTTGGCTAGTGGTCAAGTCACCAGATAGAGAACGAGTAGTTCACTTGGTATACAAGTGTTAGTTTAGAAAATTGATGCATTTATTTCACTTAGATGATATTGATGTAAATGTCGCATGTGCTATATTACATAGTTGTTCAATGTGGAAGTATGAGCTGATGTAAATCTGTAATATGTGCTATCTTACATAGTTCTTGAGCTTGTAGGAGTAGGATACATTGTGGATTTTTTTGAGCTTGTAGGAGTAGGATACATTGTGATTTTTTGCTACATTGATTGGTGTTTGTATTTTCGATTGGTATTATTCTGTTGAAAGCATGTGCAACATCTATGAGTGATATTGGCTAGTTTGTGTGTATGAATTGATATGTCAGTGAAAAATGCGTAGGTTAGAGCAATGGTATTTAGAGTAATTATAGATGGCTTGGTATTATTGCTTGCACTTAGTTTAGTAATTATGTAATTTGTCGCAATTTTTCGGATAATGAATTCACTAATGGACGCTTTGGTATTTTTTTAGCTATTAATATGCTTACGCAAAAGTCCTTCATCTGCATTGATGGCGCCTAGTTGATGTGGGAGCTTCTTTCTTTATTCCCCGGCAACGGCGCTAGAACACTTGTCGCCTAACAGAGAGGACTTCGTTGGAAACCCCAAGAGCAAGGTGTGAAGCAGCACAACAGCAAGTTTTCCCTCAGTAAGAAACCGAGGTTATCGAACCGGTAGGAGGAAGGAAACGTCATATAGGTGTTTCTAGCAACGTGGAGACCTGCACAACACAAACTCAAGACTTTGCCCCCAACGAATCAGTGAGGTTGTCAAGCTCACCGCCTGTAATAAAGGATTAAACGTATGGTCTGGAAGGTAATGGTTTGCAACATGTAAATAAGTAACACTGGAAGATGTATCAATGGTAAAAATTGGACCGAGGTCCATAGTTCACTAGAGGTGCTCTCCTTAGATAAACAACATGGCATGAGGGGTAAACAAATTACAACAGGGCAATTGACAGGAACTGAGCAAGGAATAATAATGCAATTACTAGTCAGAAAGATCCTATCAAATTTGATTGGGAAATACAAAAATATACATAGACCACCATCCAACTACATCTATGACTAGAAGTCCACCTTCAGGTTATCATCCAAACCCCCTCTAGTATTAAGTTGCAAGCAACAGACAACTGCTTTAAGCAAAGTGTGTAAGGTAAACAGTCCACATGTTCCATGAACAAGAGACCATTGTTTTCTCCCTAGTAGCAACAACATATCTACAACCGAAGCGATTATTATCACTTCCCTTGGAAACTAGAGGCATGAACCCACTATCGAGCATAAATACTCCCTCTCAGAGTCACTTGCAACTACTTGGCCAAGATAGCTACTAACAATGGAGAGCATGCAAGATCACAAACAACACACACATGATAGAATCATAAAGACAAAACCATTAATCAAACCAACATAATAATCTCAATATCCATCGGATCCCCGCAAACACAACATGCATGATTACAAATAGATTAGATCTTGATCATGAACGGAGCTCACAAGATCTATACATGAAAGCACAAAGGAGGAGATACAACCATCTAGCTACTACATGGACCCATAGTCCAAGGTGGAACTACTCACGCATCATACCGGAGAGAAGGCCTCCGGGATGATCTCCCCTCCGGCAGGGTGCCGGGAAGAACTTCAGATCCCCCCGATCTAGGGACGATGGTGGCGGCGGCTACAGACGGTTTCGTGGAGATTTGATCGGGTGCTTAGGGTTTCTGCATTGGGGGCTTCTTATAGGCGAAGGGGGAGGCAGAGGAGGCGGCCAGAGGGGCCACACCCCTCCTAGGCGCGGGCCCACCCCTGGTCGCGCCTAGGGGGGTCTGGCTGCCCTGGCCCGCTTCTCCATCTCCCCTCTGGACTTCTTGTTCCCCACGAAAAGTAATTGACTTTGACGTTTGTCCCGTACAATTCCGAGAATATTTATTTACTAACTTTTCTAGAACCAAAAACAGCAGAAAACAGGAACTGGCACTGTGGCAACTTGTTAATAGGTTAGTACTAGAAAACATGTAAAAAGCACCTCAAAGTGTAGACAAAGCAAAGCAAATAAGATACTAACAAGCATGGAACATCAAAAATTATAGATACGTTTGTGGATATGTCAAACACTATGGTATTTTTTCCGACTAGTACTAGTCTTAGTGAGGTTGTTGTCAAGGTTAGAGCCTCCCTTGGTTAGAGTGACAAAGGTGTATTTGAAGGAAGATACGATGCGGTGGATGAGATCTTATATTCATATGATACCGATCAACGGTGACAACGGGTGGGATATATACAAAGAGCTAGTGGAGAACTCGCAAATCAAATCTTTGGTCGTGGTTGCCGTCAAGGTCACTAGGCATGCCCATCTTCTCATCGACTTGAAAAAGTGGCCCTCAGTTATCGAAAGAAGCAACGATGACCATCATGAGGATGTGTATTATGTGGGTCCGAGCCAACCGCCTATGTGGGACACATAAATCAACAAGATGAAGGTTACTTGAAGGAGAAAGAAATGGCTGCAACCCTAGGGAGTGGATATCCAAGTTCTGTTGAAAGAGAACGAGAAGAGATGATCATTGAGGAGAAATTGAATGTTGAAAGCTTAGAGCCGATCGAGGAAGAGTTTGTAGTTGTATCACCACTCAAAATTCCACCATCGCCTTATGTACCTTTGGTGGAATCCTCGGTGCTTGAGGGAGATCCATATACCTATGAAGATCACAATGAAGAGGATGAGGGGTATGAACATGCTTACTCTATGGACTCAAACGATGATCGTTCGGTTCCCAAGTTTTCATAGAAGGAGACCGATGAATTTGTCATGGCGGTGTGGGGCAGAGATCCTAATGATCATGAGTTCAAGGATGTTAGGAAGGCTCACCTATCCGTGGCAGACTCGAACCTGCGGTAATATGCGCCGGAGCGTCCTAGGCCCCTCACCGAAGACGAGGCAATGAGTCGACCTACTAAAATTCAATGCTATGTTGGACATGCAAGTATGGTTCCAGGAGTACGCCGTAAGTCATCATCGACCCTTCATAGTGTTCAAGTCCGACCAAATTGAAAGATATGTGTTGATATGTGAGAGTGAAGATTGTCCTTGGAAGGTTTGGACAAAGGAAGAAGAAACCTGAAGGTTGGTGGAAGATAAGTAAGTATGAAATCAAATATTCTTAGAATGGTCATCGAATCACAAGGAGATCTCAAGTACAAAGTAATGGCTATGGCTAATGGAGAGGATGGGGATGGAATGGATGAACTATGGTGTGGATCTCCTTTGGTGGTGTTATGATGCAATCTGAGAATGGTAGCCCTCTACACGACGGCTGGGACTTCGAAATATATAGGCGCCTTCACGATAGTCGTAGGGTTTGACGAGACAGAGTCATCGCCATCTCGTACGGGCGGGCCGTGCTCATACCAGTGCTCGGTACGGCGTATGGGGCCTAGCAATAGCTACAAGATTATTTGGTTGTCAAAACTTCCTCAAAATCTTTATTTATGACTCCAGATTTCGCAATAAAAGTATGATTTCCTGCACAACACAAATCAAAGCAAGGTTTTGCATATCTTTGCAATAATTAGTCATTAGTTGCAAATCAAGAGAGATTAATTTCAATTGCTTGATGAAAAACAATGTTTAAACGCGGATAAAGATGTCAATTTTTTGATCCATCAAGGTCCAAGCACTATAGATCATTGTCTTCCTGAAATATTGGCTTCCCCTGAAACTTAGCTCCACTAGTCTTTGTTTAGGTCCCTAGAAGATCAAAATACACAAAAGAGGTTTTTCCTGTCCTGCAGAGTTATAACCAAAATAAAGAGGATCATTGTTAAATCCCCCCAAAACAATATAAAACATGGTTATTACATTATAAATGTTGTAGATATGTGCGAATATATGTCAATAAACTATAAATTTCATGTATGCATTTTACATGCTTCACCCGGTCGCTGGGGAAGTCACTCGGATGGTCACCGCCGAGGAAGACGTGCACCATGTCCCTCGTATGGAAGAATAGCCTCATGTCCATAGGGACCACGACCATGAATAGTCGGTCCTTCCTACAGGTGCCATGGCACCTGAACACATCCCACCTCCTCTTACCATCAACGGATTAGAACTCTTTGACGGATATCAAGGTGACGTGCGAGGAAACATTGAGAAAGGCCAAGGGGCGTAGGTTGTTGTTCTTAGGTGGGTCGTATGCACCTGCAACATGGCCCATGTCGGTGTACAAGTTGACGATGTTGAATCCGGCCGTCCTCCTGTTGTTCAATCTCGTCACTATGAACATCCCTCGGTTCTGCATGTAGAACCGCTCGTCCATTGCCGCCTTGATCCCCCATGGCCACAACATCTTTGTGGACTCGCCCCGTTCACTGCTCGTGAGTGTGTCTTAATGAGGATGGAACTTTTAGAGTTCGTTGCATGGAAAACAAACAAATCTACCGCAGGAACACATAAAACCAAGATCCAATCTATGGAAAAGGCAAGATCTAATCTATGATATCGATGCAACGAGATTGTAGAGAACTAACTCTCATAGATTCAAAGTATTTAACGTGATTCAAATCTCGTGGTTGATGTAGTTGATCACATGCCGATCTCAAGATCGTGTAGACGATCCTTCCGGCGCCGCATTCTGGCAGCGCTTCCGCCCTCGATCACACGTATGAAGTCGATTAAGACCTTCCTTTCCCTGTTCCAGCAGGCAGCGGAGGTAGTAGATCCCCTCGGAATACCAGCAGCACGACGGTGTGGTGGTGGTGGAGGGGAGATTTCTTCAGGGTGATACATCCAATTTGCATCACCATTCTATATCATAATTTGCCTCTATTCATTGATATATTTCATACTAAGAGGTGTTACTTATGTCTCTTCATCTGTTTTTGCATGTCGGATGATTCTTGGAGGATGAACTACCGGAGTCAGGATTCTGATGGAAAAAGCGGTGTTTTGATGCAATTTCGCGAAGATCAGAAAAATACCAGAAAAACTACGGAAAATCCTATTTTCCCAGTAGACGAAGGAAGCCAGAAGGGGAGGCGGAGTTGGGCCACATGGGGCCCACACCCCCAGGCATGGGCTACCCTAGGCCGCGCCTATAGGGGTGTGGAGACCCTGTCCCGCCTCTGGCTTCGCCCTCTCGCCTATATCTTCACCTGGAAACCCTAATACACGAGGAGCGACCACAAAAAGATTTCACCGCCTCTGCGGGGCGGAAAACACCGAGAGAGAAAGAGATCTCCGACATACAAATTTCTACCGGGGAAATTCCTTCACGGAGAGGGGAGATCGTCGCCATCAACACCATCATCAAGCTAGACTTCATCGGGATCATCATCATCATCATCCACACCATCATCTCCACCAGCACCATCATCACCACTCCATCCATTGTAACAATCGTGTTGAATACTTGCTTAGTTCTTAGGGGAAACTTTCCCGGTGTTGATTACTATTGTAGTTGATGCTTGTGAGTGGAACCATTGAATTATTGTTTATGGTCAGATTGTTATCCATTACCATATCATCTTTGATCTTGATCCATATGATGTCTCATGAGTAGTTCGTTTAGTTCTTGAGGATATGGGAGAAGTCATGTTGTTAGTAGTGGAATTGTGTTGAGGTATTGTTCAACGGTCTAGTATTTAAGTTGTGGTGCTATTCTTCTAGTGGTGTCATGTGAACATCGACTACATAATACTTCACCATTTATGGGCCTAGTGGAATGCATTGTGTATTTGGCTACTAATTATGGGGTTACCGGAGTGACAGAAACCTGAACCCCTGTTAGGAAACCATTGCACAAGGGAGTGTAGGATCTCAGAGTTTAAGGCTGTGGTTAGGTTTATACTTTAATTGCTTTCTTGTAGTTGCGGATGCTTGCAAGGGGTTTAATCACAAGTATGTATTATTCCAAGTAAGGTCGGTACATTAGCACAGGTTCACCCACACAACACTTATGAAACCAAATTAAGAAGACTACTCAGCTATATGAAGTGAAAGCACTTGACAGAATTCCCATGTGTCCTCGAGAACGTTTGGTCCTCATTAGTATTTCCACCGGCTTGCCCTTTGCTAAGAAAGGATTGGGCCACTTGCTCGAATTGTTTGCTGTCTTTATTACTTGCACTTTATTTCCTTGCTTTATCAGAAAACCCCTAAAAATACGTTTGCTAAGTATTTACAGAGTTTTCCTACTCCTTACCACTAGTCAACACCTTCTGCTCCTCATTGGGATACACTCCTATTTATCGAAAGTACTACGATACAACCCCTATACTTGTGGGTCATCAAGACTATTTTCTGGCACCGTTGTCGGGGAATAAAGCACTATTGAAGAGTGGAACTGGTAAAGGAAACTTCTACTGTGAGTATTGTTTTTTTATTTCTGTTTGTTACTTTGTTTCCAATATGGATAACCCACTTGGTTTTCTGTTTGGGAGAACTACTACCACTGTTAGGGTAGTAGATGAACCACCACCTATTCAGTAAGATCCTTTTAAGATACCTACAATTAATGTTGATCGTGTTATGGATAATCATTATTTAGGGGATGGAACTGTCCACCCTGGTGATCACTTGCTTTTTATCCATGAGTTATGCGGGTTGTTTAAGTGTGCAACTATCACAGCTAAACAGGTGAAGAAGAAGTTACTCTCTATATCATTGAAAGGAAGAGCTGGAAAATGGACAATCCATGGAATGGGAGGAAATAGTACCTCTCTTTTATTCTAAATTCTATCCTCCTAGTGATATTCATAAGGATAGGAATCTGATATATAACTTTTGGCCTCGTGATGGAGAGAGTACAACTCAAGCTTGGGGGAGATTGAATTTACTAATGCTTAAATGTCCTATTCATGAACTCCCTAACAATATTATTATCAATAACTTTTATGCAAGGATTTATTTTCATGATAAAGATTTATTAGATGCTTCTTGTGCTGGAACATTCACACGTATGAAGGAAGAAGCTAAATGGGATCTCCTAGACCGTATTCAAGAGAACACTGAAGCATGGGAGAATGACAAAGAAAGAAAGTTAGGTATAAATTATGATTATGAATGCATTAAATCCTTTATGGGAACTGATGACTTCCGTGATATTAGTACTGAGTATGGTCTTGATTCTCAAGTTCTTGCAAAATGTTTTAAGGCTTTTGCCTCTTATATTGAAATTCCCAAAAAGGAGTGGGACAGATGGTGCTCGACGTGGCAGTTTGTTGGTAACCCCAAGCGCAGGGTGTGAAGAGCAAGCAGCAAGTTTTCCCTCAGTTGAGACTGAGGTTATCGAATCAGAAGGAGGAAGGAAACGTCACACAGGTGTTGCAAGCAACGTGGAGACCTGCACAACACAAACTCAAGACTTTGCCCCAACGAACATTGAGGTTGTCAAACTCACCGGTTTGCTGTAAGAAAGGATTAAACGAATGGTGTGGAAGGTAATGGTTTGCAGCAAGTAAACAAGTAACAGTGTAAGATGTATCAATGGTAAAGATTGGGCCGGGGTCCATAGTTCACTAGAGGTGCTCTCCTTAGATAAACAACATTGCATGAAGGGTAAACAAATTACAGCAGGGAAATTGTCAGGAATTGAGCAAGGCATAATAATGCAATTACTAGTCAGAAAGATCCTATGAGGTTGATTGGGCAATACAACAAGATACATAGACCGCCATCCAACTACATCTATGACTACTAGTCCACCTTCAAGTTATCATCTGAACCCCCTCCAATATTAAGTTGCAAGCAACAGACAACTGCTTTAAGCAAAGTGTGTAAGGTAACAGTCCACATGTTCCATGAACAAGAGACCGTTGTTTTCTCCCTAGTAGCAACAACACATCTACAACCGAAGATATTATTGTCACTTCCCTTGGAAACTAGAGGCATGAACCCACTATCGAGCATAAATACCCCCTCTTGGACTCACTAGAAACTACTTGGCCAAGATAGCTACTAACAACGGAGAGCATGAAAGATCACAAATAACACAGACATGATAGAATCATAAAGACAAAACTGTTGGAGATATGCCCTAGAGGCAATAATAAATGTAGTTATTATTATATCTTTGTGTTTATGATAAATATTTACATTCATTCTATAATAGTATTAACAAGGAAACATTAATACTTGTGTGATCTGTAAACTAAAATAGAGTCCCTAGTAAAGCCTCTTTATAATACTGGATTGTTGGTTAATAAATGATTGTGGTTTCCCTATCATGAACATTGAGATGTTGTTAACAACAAGATCATATCATTAGGAGAATGATATGGTGGACATACTCCTATAGATAAGCGTAGCATAAAGATCAAGTCATTTTAATAGTTTAATTGCTATATGATTAATGATACATAGTAACCTAATTCCTTCGACCATGATATCATGCATATCACCTTCACCGGAAGGATGCTTTGATGACATCAAACACCACACCGTAACTGGGTGGCTATAAAGGTGGCATTGAGTGTTCGGAAAGTATTGGTTGAGACACATGGATCAAGAGTGGGATTTGTCCATCCATATGACGGATAGATATACTTTGGGCCCTCTCGGTGGAATGTCATCCAATTAGCTTGCAAGCATGTGACTGGCTCACAAGGGATCACATATCACGGGAACGAGAAAAGAGTACTTATCAGTAACGAGGTTGAACTAGGTATGCAGAGATACCGACGATCATAACCTCGGATAAGTAAACTATCGTGAGACAAAGGGAAATTGGTATCGTATGTAAGTGGTTCATTCGATAGCAAAGTAATCGTAGAAATATGTGGGAGCCATATGAATTTCCAGATTCCTCTATTGGTTATTGTTCGGAGAAGTGTCTCGATCATGTCCGCATAATTCACGAACCGTAGGGAGACACACTTAAGGATTCGACGTTGTTTGAGTAGTTATGGAATGATGAGTAAGAGACCGAATGTTATTCGGAGTCTCGGATGGGATCCGGGATATCACGAGGAGATCCGGAATGGTCCGGAGAATAAGATTCATATAAGGAAAGTCCTGTTTCGGGGTTGGAGAATGGTTCCGGTGTTTTCATCGGGAATGTTCTAGAAGGTTCCGGAATGTCCGGCACTCCGGAGGGGAAGGGTACATGAATGTGTCATATCAAGTTGGAATGATTGCATCATGTACTAGGTGTCATCGCTAAACAAAATAAAGGGTTTAATCAAATCCTAGTTTGAAAAGTCAAACGCCAATTTGAAAAGTCAAACGACTATTTTGGAAGGTGGAGGGGAAGTAGGAAACCTACTTAGGGAGGAGTTCCCTCCCTCCACCGCTGGCCCACTTGGGATCCGAGTTGGGGAGGGACTCCCCTCCCCTTGGCCGGCGCCTCCCACCTATATAAGGAGGGGCACGGCTACCCCTCCTAACACACAATTTGCCCCCTCTAAACCCTAACCCTAGCCGCCGCCGCCCTCCATAGCCACCGCCGCCTAGGGAAACTCGTTGCCGCCTAGGCCAAACCCTAGCCGCCGGCCTTGCCCCCTCCTTGGTGCGTCTAAACCCTAGATCGCCGAGGCTCTCTCTCATAGTCCACCATACTCGCTCCGGCTTAAGGCGAAGCCCTGTGAGATCTCCCCTCTACTTCCGGTACCACGCCGTTGTGCTGCCGGAATCGCGAGGAGAGTGCTACAACCTCCGCTGCCTTTGGAACAAGGAGAGGAAGGTCTTCGTTGAGTACCGAACGCAGACGATCAAGGAAGCGCCGTTTAACGCAGCGGAAGGATCGTCTACGCGATCTTGAGATCGGCAAGAGTACGACTACATCACCCACGAGAATCCGCTCTCGTTAAACACTTTGGAATCTTCGAGGGTGAGTTATTCCATCGACTAGTTGCTACAATCTAGTAGATAGATCTTGGCTTGTTTGTTTGTATGCGATAGAAAATTTTTGTTTTCCATGCTACGAAACCCTACAAAAACCATTAATCAAACCAACATAATAATCTCAATATCCATTGGATCCCCGCAAACACAACATGCATGATTACAAATAGATTAGATCTTGATCATGAACGAAGCTCACAAGTTCTATACTTGAAAGCACAAAGGAGGAGATACAACCATCTAGCTAGTACATGGACCCATAGTCCAAGGTAGAACTACTCACGCATCATACTGGAGAGAAGGCCTCCAGGATGATCTCCCCTCCGACAGAGTGCCGGGAAGAACTTCAGATCCCCTGATCAAGGGACGATGGTGGCGGCGGCTACAGACGGTTTCGTGGATATTTGATCGGGTACTCAGGGTTTCTGCATCGGGGAAGGGGGAGACCAAGGCGGCGACCAGGGTGACCATACCCTAGTTAGGCGCGGGGTGGGGCCCACCCATGCCTGGGGTGGGTCTGGCCCCTCTAGCCGGCCCCTCCGGCTCTCCTCTGGACTTCTTGTTCCCCACGGAAAGTAATTGAGATTGAACTTTGTCCCGTCCAATTCCGAGAATATTTCTTTACTAACTTTTCTGAAACAAAAAACAACAGAAAACAGGCATCTGGCACTATTGCAACTTGTTTATAGGTTAGTACCAGAAAACATGTAAAAAGCACCTCAAAGTGTGGACAAGTAAAGCAAAGTAGATACAAAACAAGCATGGAGCATCAAAAATTATATATACGTTTCCAACGTATTAACATCCCCAAGCTTAACTCCTGCTCGTCCTCGAGTAGGTAAGTGATAAAAATAATAATTTTTGAGGTGACATGCACCCTCACAATAAATATCCAACCATTTGCAAGCATTGAAAGCTGGTATCAAAGAACTCTAAACATGTGCATGAAATATGGTGTTCTAACAATAGGACATAGTTACTATACATGGAACATGACAAGCTACAAACAAAGATCATGAATAACATGCATTGAAAAATGTTTGTTTGTTTGACATGCAGAAAACATAGCATAGTGGCAATCATCTTGTCCCTCATAGAGTAGCAATATAGATGCATAGGACACCTGCAAAGTTCACAAGGGTGACTATAAACAAGTAGCACAAGAACAAGTAATAACACAATATGCATCAATTAATAAGCTTTGGAACACTGCACACAGAATGACAACTATGCTCTCTTAATGGTTCCTAAAGGAAGAAGGTGGAGACTCAATAGTGGTGGAAGAAAGGCCTTTTATTAAAGGAAGCAGGGATTACAATTTTCAAAAAGAGCTTCCAAAAATTACGGTACTTGTTAGCTTTCAGCCCTCATTGCCCCTATCATAAGCATTTTGAAGTGGTTAAGGTTAAAGTGGCAAAGCTAGAGTATATGCTTGACGAAGTATAAGCTGGCAATCTCATGTCCCTTGAATACGAGGGCCACACCTCATGCATACTCAACTTTGGGTCCAGGTAAGTTCTTGTCACTATAAGTATTTGCATATCATTGAGAACCGCCAACGAGGTACCCCTTGCACATGGTACAGGAGCTTTCCCATAACCAAAATGACAAGGCAAGCAGACAATGAGCATCTCAGCAATCTTTTTATTTACCATATGCATAGCTTTTTATTGAGGATGCTTCATAGATAGCTCATTATGGTGATGTTGCAAGTTTCCACCATGATTAGGCATGACTTAGGCTAGCGGCCCAGGCGTTTCTCTAACACGGGATACAAACTCCATGGACTTACAAGTTCCCTATTTATTTCACACCGGTGACATTCATAGACAAAAGAGCATGATATCAACTGAGTACAACAAGGTACAAATGCAATGTTGAAAACGTTCCCCGTGGCAGCACGGTTCTGCTAATTCCAACTTATAAGTGCAAGCATATACAACAAAGTTGTCACAATGGTTCAAGTTTATTAGGGGCAAAGAATAAAGTGTGCCATCAAGTTCGTGAGGGCTTTAATCACTAAGTTTTCATATAACAAAATAGTTTTTAATTGGAAGATAGTCGAAAACAAGAATATACTTGGAATGGTGTAACACACCATGCATAGGAGTTTATAGTGGACACTTTGGAATAACTTGGTTTCTTGGGAGTTGGAGGCATGAGTAGAACTTACTCATACAAGTGGAGGCTAGCAAAATACAGGGAGCAACCAACTAAGAGAGCAATAATGGCCAAAATCATGTAGTGCAACAAAGCATACTAATCAAAGCAAAGAGTGGTACTACAAGTCAAGGACTAAATGATCATATAGGCTAATGGTGACTTGTGAGAGTCATAACATGGTGTGAGCATGTGCTAAGTCAACCCAAGCAAAGTATCAAAGGAGAATACCACAATACTATGCTTTTTCATGCTAAAACAACGCATAATTTCTTCAAGGCACACTAAGCAATCCCAATTATTTGGAACAAGACATGCTACAACACTAAGCATAATGCTAAAATAACACCTAGCATGTCATGCTAAAGTCTAAGTCATAGTCAATGCAAGCTCATCTTGCACTTCAAGCAAGAACTTACTACTCCTTTCCAAGCACCAAGCAAACTTATTTGCAAAACAACACAGCGAGAACGGGGGTCCAAACTTCTTTATTCAAGCAAACTAAACAATCTAAGCAAATCAAACAAAAACTAAGATGCTCCAAGAATAACACAACTATGCATGAAACAATAAAAATGAAGTGTTTAGACATACCTGAGCTTTTTTATTGATGAAGAAGGGGATGCCTTGGGCATCCCCAAGATTTGACACTTGTACCTCTTGGATATTTCTTGGGGTGACACCATCGTGGCATCCCCAAGCTTGAGCTTTTGTCCACCCTTCATCTCATTGCATCATTCTCTCCCTACACCTGGAATTTTTCCTTCATACAAAACTTCACACAATTCTTCATTAGCAACATTAGTGTATTCAAAAGATATTAGACCACTGGAAAATCTTTGAAACAGCAAGGATTTTCACTAAAAATACAAGCTACTGTAGTAACTCCTTCAAAAAGGTCAATTTACCTGAAGAGAACTCAAAAAGGAATCAATAAGAAGCAAATGCAAATAATGGTAGAAATCTGTCAAAACAGACCAGCAGGTATAAATCGATTTTTTCGAACATCTTCTGTTGATCAAATCAAAAAGTGATAAACTAACGAAAGTTAGCTAACATACTGGGGGATTTACACGTAAATTTTGAGCTTAATCCGAGTTACAGAGCCTCCTCACTATTTTTTTGGGTGGAGGACGTTAATCTATTTCGGGACAGCAACTCCCCAAATCTTATTTTCCTCTCATTAGAGGTCATTATTCGCACAAAAAGCAAACAAAAAGAATAAGAAGAGGTAATTACTGAATTAATAACTTCCAAGACTCAAGAAAACTCTTGGTTTATCTCCCAATAAGTACTTTTCTTTAACGTCTTTAAGTTAGGCACAAGAAGCAAGAAGAATCAAGTATTTTCAAATGAAAAAACATTAACATCCATGCTTGCAAAGTCTTTAACTATGAAAGGTATCTCATCCAAATGGGTTTTGGAGGATCCATTCTCATCTCTCTTTGGTCTACTACTTTCATCAAAAAGATTTTCAGGAGCAATCCAATCAAAATTCTTTTCAAAGGCTTCATGCATTCCAACAAGCTTAAAGGGTACGGGTATGTTGAATTCTTCTATAGACTTAGTTTTATCAGAAATACCCACAACATCTACACTTGAGCCTAGCATATTAAAATGCTCAAAGACCTTTTTGGCCTCCCCAGCAACGGCACCAGAAAGACTTGATGGTGCTCGACGTGGCACTTTGTTGGTAACCCCAAACGCAGGGTGTGAAGAGCAAGCAAGAATTTTTCCCTCAGTTGAGACCGAGGTTATCGAACCACAAGGAGGAAGGAAACATCACACAGGTGTTGCAAGCAACGTGAAGACCTGCACAACACAAACTCAAGACTTTGCCCCAACGAACAGTGAGGTTGTCAAGCTCACTGGTTTGCTGTAACAAAGGATTAAACGAATGGTGTGGAAGGTAATGGTTTGCAGCAAGTAAACAAGTAACAGTGGAAGATGTATCAATGGTAAAGATTGGACCGGGGTCCATAGTTCACTAGAGGTGCTCTTCTTAGATAAACAACATGGCATGAAGGGTAAACAAATTACAGCAGGGCAATTGATAGGAACTGAGAAAGGCATAATAATGCAATAACTAGTCAGAAAGATCCTATGAGGTTGATTGGGCAATACAACAAGATACATAGACCGCCATCCAACTACATCTATGACTAGAAGTCCACCTTCAGGTTATCATCCGAACCCTCCAAAGATAAGTTGCAAGCAATGACAACCGCTTTAAGCAAAGTGTGTAAGGTAACAGTCCACATGTTCCATGAACAAGAGACCGTTGTTTTCTCCTAGTAGCAACAAAGACATCTACAACCGAAGAGATTATTGTCACTTCCCTTGGAAACTAGAGGCATGAACCCACTATCGAGCATAAATACCCCCTCTTGGAGTCACTAGCAACTACTTGGCCAAGATAGCTACTAACAACGGAGAGCATGCAAGATCACAAACAACACATACATGATATTATCATAAAGACAAAACCATTAATCAAACCAACATAATAATCTCAATATCCATCGGATCCCCGCAAACACAACATGCATGATTAAAAATAGATTAGATCTTGATCATGAACGGAGCTCACAAGATCTATACATGAAAGCACAAAGGAGGAGATACAACCATCTAGCTACTACATGGACCCATAGTCCAAGGTGGAACTACTCACACATCATACCGGAGAGAAGGCCTCCGGGATGATATCCCCTCCGGTAGGGTGCCGGGAAGAACTTCAGATCCCCCCGATCTAGGGACGATGGTGGCGGCGGCTACCGACGGTTTCGTGGATATTTGATCTGCACTGTGGTTTCAGATCGAGGATTTTATAGGCGAAGGGGAGACCTAGGCGGCACTGGGTGACCAAACCCTAGCTGGGGTGGGGCCCACGCGCTTAGGGTGGGTCTGCCCCTCCGCCAGCCCTCCGGATCTCCTCTGACTTCTTGTTCCCACGAAAGTAATTGACTTTGTCCTTTGTCCCGTCCAATTCGAGAATATTTCTTTACTAACTTTTCTCAAACAAAAACAATGAAAATAAGCATCCGCAATTGCAACTTGTTAATAGTTTAGTACCAGAAAACATGTAAAAATCACCTCAAAGTGTGGACAAGTAAAGCAAAGTAGAACAAAACAAGCATGGAGCATCAAAAATTATAGATACGTTTCCAACGTATCAGGGACAAGTACCATGCTCCTTATAAAGATATTGTTACCCATGTTCCTGCTAGCATTGAAATTTGTACTATTGATCCTATCTTGCCTGAACCTTATGTTGATAAAATCCCTTTTCCCGCTAAGGTAAAGGAACATTCTATCATAGCTAATGTGGTTAGCAAAAGTGCAAAGAAAACCGTGGAACCCGATGAGCAAATAAACATTGAACCTGTGGTAGCTATTGTGAAAGATCTTATCACTAAAAATATAGAGGATGAGCACATTGTCTTCTGCGAAGACGCTTCTAATATTGTCTCTCATCCTAGAAAAGCTAGTGTCCCTATGCTTTCTATGAGAATTGGTGATCATTGCTATTATGGTTTATGTGATATTGGTGCTAGTTCTAGTGTTATTCCTTATGAGCTTTAGAGGGAAGTTATGCATGAAATTGGTCCTTGTGAGCTTGAGGACATTGATGTGGTTATTCACCTCGCTAATAGAGAGAAAGTATATCCAATTGGCATTGTAAGAGATGTGGAGGTTCTTTGTGGTAAGATTAAATATCCTGCTGATTTTCTAGTGCTTGGTTCTGAAGCTAGTAAAACCTGTCCTATTATCTTTGGTAGACCCTTCTTGAACACTTGTGGGGCTATTATAGATTGTAGGAAGGGGAAAGTTTTAACTAAGTTTTATGGAGAGTCGTATGAGTTTAATTTTTCCAAATTTGCTAAAATTCCTTATGAGAACGAATTGCCTAATGAGGATTTCAGGGTTGAACAACTTTCTGCTATTTCTCTTGCTCCTATGCCTTGTAGCAGTTTATGGAAGATCATGAAAGCAAGGACTTCATGAAGGAAAGAAATGAGATCGGCGAGGTTTTCCTTTGTCAACCCGAGTTACTTAAGCATAATCTACCTATGGAAGATTTGGGTACCACACTAACACCTAAAGGGGACCCTCTTTTCGAATTAAAACCTTTACCTGATGATCTTAAATATGCTTATCTAGATGATAAGAAAATATATCCTATTATTATTAGTTCTAAACTTTTAGGAAAGGTTATTGGAAATATTGAAGAAACACCGAGGAGCTATGGGGTATACTCTTGATGATTTAAAAGTGATTTCTCCTACTATATGACAACATGCTATTAATATAGAACCTGATGCAAAACCAGTTGTTCAACACCAACGCCGTTTAAATCCTAAGATGAAGGATGTGGTAAGAAATGAGGTATTAAAACTCCTAGATGCTGGTATTATTTACCCTATTGCTAATAGTCAATGGGTTAGCCATGTTCATTGTGTCTCAAAGAAAGGGGGAATCACTGTTGTGCCTAATGAAAATAATGAGTTTATACCCCAAGTAGTGGTTGGTTATAGGATGTGCATTGATTTTAGAAAGGTTAATAAAGTTACTAAAAAAGATCATTATACTCTGCCTTTTATTGATCAAATGTTAGAAAGATTGTCTAAAAATACTCACTTTTGTTTTCTTGATAGTTATTCTGGGTTCTCTCAAATTGCTATGAGAGCACAAGACCAAGAGAAAACTACCTTCACTTGTCCTTATGGAACTTATGCTTATAGGCGTATGCCTTTTGGTTTATGTAATACTCCTCCTACCTTTTAGAGATGTATGTCTGCTATTTTTCATGGTTTTTGTGAAGAAATTGTGGAGGTTTTCATGGACGATTTCTCTGCCTATGGAACTTCGTTTGATAATTGTTTGCACAACCTTGATAAAGTTTGGTAGAGATGTGAATAAACTAACCTTGTTCTTAATTGGGAGAAATGCCACTTCATGGTTAATGAGGGGATTGTTCTTGGACACAAAATTTCTGAAAGAGGTATTGAAGTAGACAGAGCCAAAATTGAAGCAATTGAGAAGATGCCTTGTCCAAAAGGTATTCGTAGTATCCTTGGTCATGCTGGTTTCTATAGGAGGTTTATTAAAGATTTCTCCAAAATTTCAAAGCCCCTTACTAATATTCTTCAAAAAGATGTACCTTTTGTTTTTGATGACGATTGTAAGGAAGCTTTTGAAACTTTGAATAAAGCTTTGACTACTGCTCCTATTGTTCAACTACCTGATTGGAATTTACCTTTTGAAATTATGTGTGATGCTAGTGATTTTGCTGTGGGCACTGTCCTTGGGCAACATGTTGATAAAAGGTTGACTGTTATTCATTATGCTAGTAAGACTTTAGATGTTGCTCAAAAGTATTATGCTACTACTGAAAAGGAGTTCTTAGCTGTAATCTTTGCTTGTGATAAGTTTAAGCACTATATCGTTGATTCAAAGGTTACTATTCATACTGATCATGCTGCTATTAAGTACCTTATGACAAAGAAAGACGCTAAGCCTAGGCTTATTAGATGGGTGTTGCTTTTGCAAGAGTTTGATCTGCATATTGTAGATAGGAAAGGTGCTGAAAATCCTGTTGCTGGTAATTTATCTCGTTTGGAAAACATTTCTTTTGACCCTATGCCTGTTAATGATAGTTTTCCGAATGAACAGTTGGCTGCAGTAAGGGTAAGCCCGCATGAGAGTCCTTGGTATGCTGATTACGCTAACTTTATTGTTTCCAAGTATTTCACTCCAACCTTTACAACTCAGCAAAGAAGGAAATTCTTTTATGATCTAAGGCATTAATTTTGGGATGACCCACATTTATATAAATAAGGAGTAGATGGTATTATGCGAAGATGTGTTCCAGAGTATGAACAACAAGAAATATTGAGAAAATGTCATGGCAGTGCTTATGGAGGACATCGTGCTAGGGACAGAACTACACAAAAAGTTTTATAATCTGGATTTTATTGGCCTACCCTTTGCAAGGATGCAAGGAAGTTTGTTTTATCATGTGACGAATGTCAAAGAGTTGGTAACATTTCTAGATGCAATGAAATGCCTATGAATTATTCTCTTGTTATTGAACATTTTGATTGTTGGAGATTTGACTTTATGGGTCCTTTTCCTCCTTCAAAAGGGTATACTCATATTCTTGTTGCTATTAAATATGTTACAAAGTGGGTAGAAGCCATACCTACAAACATCGCTGATGGTAAGACCTCTTTAAAAATGCTTACAGATGTTATTTTTCCTAGGTTTGGTGTGCCTATATATCTCATGACTGATGGAGGGTCTCATTTTATTCATGGTGGTTTTAGGAAGACTCTTGCTAAATATGATGTTAACCATAGAATTGCTTCAGCTTATCACCCCCAAACCAGTGGGCAAGTAGAACTTTCCAATAGAGAAATTAAATCTATCTTGCAAAAGACTGTTAATGGATCTAGAAAAAATTGGGTTAAAAAGTTGAATGATGCTTTATGGGCTTATAGAACCGCTTATAAAAATCCTATGGGGATGTCTCCTTACAAAATGGTTTATGGGAAATCTTGTCACTTGCCTTTAGAATTAGAACACAAAGCTTATTGGGCAGTGAAAGAACTGAATAGAGATTTTAAACTTGCTGGTGAGAAAAGATTGCTTCACTTGAGTACCTTAGATGAGTGGAGAAGTGAAGCTTATAAAAATGCTAGACTCTTTAAGGAAAAAGTAAAAAGATGGCATGATATGAGAATTCTCAAAAGGGAATTCCATGTTGGTGAGAAAGTTCCTTTGTATAGGTCTCTTCTCAGATTATTTACAGGTAAACTACTCTCAAAATGGGAAGGACCTTTTGTTATTGAGGAAGTGTATCATTCAGGGGCTATCAAAATATCTTCTTTGAAGGACAACACCACACAGGTGGTGAATGGTCAAAGGCTCAAACATTATATTTCTGGAGATTCTTATAATGAAGATGTTGATATTATTCAAATGATAACTCCGGAAGAATTTATTAGAAACCAAACTCCAAAATCTGTAGAATCCGTCTTTGAGTAGGTAAAAGTGCTGAAAACAGAAGGTTCGTGAAAACTTTATCTTTTTATATTTTTGATGTTTTTATTACATATGGAAGGTTACGAGATGAAACAGAGGAGGAAACGGAGGCCACAGGGGCCACACCCACCCTAGGCGCGGGCCCCAGCTGGTCACGCAGCCCCCTAGAGTCCGTCTCCGCCTCGTTTTCGCACAGTACCTTCCTTATGTCATGAAACTTCGTAATATATAACCCCCTGGATCCCCCGAGGTTCGTGTATCGTATTCTCGTCGTGTTTTTGTTGCGATCTGTTTCTGTCAGGCAGATTCATAGTTTTAGAGCTACAATGTTTTCCTCTGGATCACCCATGGAGGATTCCTCCGCGGATGTCATCAACCCATACATGTATGAGTTGAAGATTCATCCCAAGGAGTTGATTCTCAAGGATGGGAAGGTGCAGATGAAAGAAGTTCAAGGCCCTAAAGGAGAAGGTTGTCTGGAAGACAAGATGGAAGCATTGGAGCAGGAAGTTTTCAGGTACAAGAAGATGGCAGAACGCGAAGTGGATGTCATCCATAAGATAAGTTTAGAACTCATCGCCAAGCACAAGGAGGAGGTTGATAAGCTCCGAGACTAAATCTTCTCGCTCCATCAGACCACCAACCAATTACAAGCACAACTCTGCGACATACAAAATCAAAGCTGTGAGTATGAGGCTAGATTTAATCGCATAAGCTCTGCTGCTAGTTTCAGGATTGTGGAAACCAAGACATCCTTTGTGGATGGGGAGCCTTTACCTTGGAAGTCTGATGATGACAAGATAACACCACCACCACCGAAGGAGTAATTCGTCATCAGGTTTGGCATCCCCTTGGCTTGTTCCAAGCTTGGGGGAGTGCCGCGGTATCAAATCATTATCTTTTATCTTTTACCTTTTTAGTAGATTCATATCTTGGGTAGAGAAGTTATATTATAGGTTGGTTTGCATATGGAAGTATCTCTCCTTTAGTTGGTTACCTATGTATCCCTTGGTGTGAGTGCCTTTATGGAATATTAATGAGAAGCTTCATCTTTTACTTTTTGTACTTCTTATGTTAGTTTGCAATCTCTATTATATGATTGATCTTGTTGATCAGTATTGGTATCACTTTGGGAGAATCAAGTAGATCTAAATTGGTTTTGGCAAACCGAGCTCGGGTCAGTAGCAACACTTTTTGAGGTTTGAAAGGAAAAGAGAAAAAGCTTACGGGTATTTTGTATCATTTATTTTCTTTCTTGATTGGTTCATAAGATTAGCATTCTTTATTTAAGATCTTTTGTGATTGCATGTTTGGCATAATCACTTGTATGTTTGCTTGTTTCCTTCAACTCTTTTGCTTGCTACCCAGCCTTGCTAGCCAAAAACCTGTTTTGAGAAGGCATACTTCTCATGCATCCAACCCATTTGAACCAAAACCCGTGCCATTTGTGTCCACCATATCTACCTATTAGCATTATTGCTATTCCAAGTAAATTCTCAAGCTTCATCTATATTTCGAATTAAAAAATTATTTTGTTATGTGAAAACTAGTTAGTAAAGCTCTCACAAACTTGATGGCACACCTTATTTTCTTTCCCCCAATAAACTTGAACCATTGTGTCATCGAAGTTGTATATACTTGCACCTATACGTTGGAATTAGCAGAACCGTGCTGTCATGGGGAATGCTTTCAACATTGCACCTGTACATTGTACACAATTGATATCATGCTCTTTTGTTTGTGGATGTCGTTGGTGTGAAATAAAAGGGGAGATTATAAGTCCATGGAGTTATGTATGTGTGTTAGATAAACGCCTCGGCCGCTAGCCTAAGCCATGCCTAATCATAGTGGAAACTTGCAGCATAACCATAGTGAGCAATCTATGAAGCATCCTCAATAAAAACCTATGCAAATAGGAAATAAAAGATTGTTGAGATGCTCACTGTCTGCTTGCCTTGTCATTTTGATTATGGGATAGCTCATGTATCATGTGCAAGGGGTACCCCGTTGGCGGTTCTCTATGATACACATGTACTTACAATGACAAGAACTTACCGGTAACTAAAGTTGAGTAGCATGAGGAGTGGCCCTCGTACTCAAGGGACATGAGATTGCCAACTTATATTTTGTCAAGCATATACTCCATCTTTGTTAACTTTAACCTTAATCACCTCAAGATGCTTATGATAGGGGCAATGAGAGCTCAAAGCTAGTAAGTACCATAATCTTTTGAAAGCACTTGATGAACTTGAAATCCCTACTTCCCTCTATGAAGGGCCTTTCTTCTACTTCTAAGTTGAGTCAGTAAACCTATTCCTCTCCATCTCCAGCAAGCATTTGAGTTGTTGTGTTTCAAGCATTCATATGATGAGTTATTCAATCATGTTCTTTATCTTCTTTGTTTGAACAAGACTCTTATTTAATGAGTATTACTTTGAAATCTATCATTGTGAAAAACCTTTTATGTTTGAGCAAAAAGTACTCCTGTTGTAAACTTCTTTACAAAAGCTTTGCTTGAAAATTGTTTGCCAGCTGTTCTCTGACCAAGAAAAAAGTTTGCCAAATCCAATTATGATTTATCTTTATGCATCTCTTTTGTGACTCCTATACTTGTTTCAAGCTAAGTTATATAATGGTGAGTTGCTTTCTTCTATGAGTTGTGTAATGGTAAGTGTGATGCTTCTTGTTCGTATTCTTTTATCGACACTTCACTCCATAAATCTGTGGACATGTTTACTAAGCTCAGTTTTCGCTTGGGGACAAGCGAAGGTCTAAGCTTGGGGGGAGTTGATACGTCCAATTTGCATCACCATTATATATCATAATTTGCCTCTATTCATTGATATATTTAATATTAATATAGGTGCTACTTATGTCTTTTCATTTGTTTTTGCATGTCGGATGATTCTTGGAGGATGAACTGCCGGAGTCAGGATTCTGATGGAAAAAGCGGTGTTTTGATGCAATTTCGTGAAGATCAGAAAAATACCAGAAAAACAACGGAAAATCCTATTTTTCCAGAAGATGAAGGAAGCCAGAAGGGGAGGCGGAGTTGGGCCACAGGGGGCCCACACCCCCAAGGCGCGGGCCACACTAGGTCGCGCCTACAGGGGGTGTGGCCACCCTGGCCCACATATGGCTCCGCCCTATTGCCTATATCTTCTCCTCGAAACCCTAATACACGAGGAGCAACCACAGAAAGATTCCGCCGCCTCTGCGGGGCGGAAAACATCGAGAGAGAGAGAGCTCTCCGACATACATATTTCTGCCGGGGAAATTCCTTCCCAGAGAGGGGAGATCATCGCCATCAACACCATCATCAATCTAGACTTCATCGGGATCATCATCATCATCATCATCATCCACACCATCATCTCCACCAGCACCATCATCAACACTCCATCCGCTGTAACAATCGTGTTGAATACTTGCTTAGTTCTTAGGGGAAACTTTCCCGGTGTTGATTACTATTGTAGTTGATGCTTGTGAGTGGAACCATTGAATTATTGTTTATGTTTAGATTGTTATCCATTACCATATCATCTTTGATCTTGATCCATATGATGTCTCGTGAGTAGTTCGTTTAGTTCTTGAGGATATGGGAGAAGTCATGTCATTAGTAGTTGAATTGTGTTGAGGTATTGTTCAATGGTCTAGTATTTAAGTTGTGGTGCTATTATTCTAGTGGTGTCATGTGAACATCGACTACATGATACTTCACCATTTATGGGCCTAGGGGAATGCATTGTGTATTTGGCTACTAATTGTGGGGTTGCTGGAGTGATAGAAACCTGAACCCCCGTTAGGAAACCATTGCACAAGGGAGTGTAGGATCTCAGAGTTTAAGGCTGTGGTGAGGTTTATACCTTAATTGCTTTATTGTAGTTGTAGATGCTTGCAAGGGTTTTAATCACAAGTATGTGTTAGTCCAAGTAAGGTCGGTACATTAGCACAGGTTTACCCACACAACACTTATGAAACCAAAGAAGACTACTCAACTATATGAAGCGAAAGCACTTGATAGAATTCCCATGTGTCGTCGAGAACGTTTGGTCCTCATTAGTATTTCCACCGGCTTGTCCTTTGCTAAGAAAGGATTGGGCCACTTGCTGCAATTGTTTGTTGTCTTTATTACTTGCACTTTGTTTCCTTGCTTTATCAGAAAACCCCTAAAAATCTGTTTGCTAAGTATTTACAGAGATTTCCTGCTCCTTACCACTAGTCCACACCTTCTGCTCCTCATTGGGATCAATACTCCTATTTATCAAGAGTACTACGATACACTGAAAGGTTTCGCAGCATAGTAAATCAAAAAAATTCTACGGATGCGAACGGGAAGGCCAAGATCTAATCTAGGAAATGCAAACAACGAGGGGGAATAGATGAGATCTTCATACCCTTGAAGATTCGCACAGCGGAACGTTCGACGGAACGTGGGTGATGTAGTCGTACTCGCTTCTCCTCCTCGCTATCCGATCCGATCTAACACCGCAAGTGGCGATGCCTCCGAGAGATGCACACGTGCGGCACCTCTACGTATCCTCCTTCCTCGGTCTAGAAAGTGGGGTGGAGAGATGGATTGGATCTACAACGCGACGGCGCGGTGCAAGCGATGGAGAGTTTCTGCAGCAGGGCTTCGCTTACATGCAGTCGGGAGGGAGAGAGAGGAGGGCAGCAGGGTGGCTAGAGCTTGAGGAGGAGGTGTGGGAGGGGTGCGCCCCCAGCCCTCTTTATATAGAGGGGTGGGCGGCCAGCCCTTGCCCCTCCCCCAAGCCCTATGGCCGGCGACCAAGGAGGGAGGAGTGGGGGGCAAGTTCCCCCCCCTTCTAGAAGCTCCCCTAGGGTTTGCCCTAGGTTTGGCCGGCTGGGCCCTATGGGGCCTTGTGCCCCTGGCCCAATGCGGCCAGGGCACTCCCTCATAGGCCCATGCCCCCTCCCGGCAGGTGGGGCCACGTTGGTCCCCCTCCGAAAGGTTCTAGAAGCTTCCGGTACAATACCGATTAACCCGAAACAATTTCGAACTCCAAAAACTGCATTGCCTTATATGAATCTTATTCTCCGGACCATTCCGGAACCTCTCGTGACGTCTTGGATCTCATCTGAGACTCCGAACAAAAACTCATAACCAATCATCCAATCTATCCTAGCGTCGAGACACGTTAAGTGCGTGACCCTTAGGGTTCGAGAATATGCAGACATGATCTTCTATCAATAATCAACAGCGAGGTCTAGAAACCCATATTGACTCCCACACATTCATAGATGATCATATCGGATGAACCACGATGCCAGGATTCAATCAATCCCATATATATTCCCTTCGTCGCGTGATATTTTACTTGCCGAGATTTGATCGTCGGTATCTTCATACCTAGTTCAATCTCGTTCACAGCAAGTACTTTACTCGTTCCGTAATCCGATATCACTTTGTGATTAACTCCTTAACCAAATGCTTGCAAGTGGTGTTGACATCGATTACCGAGTGGGCCCTAAGTATATCTCTCCGACTTGGGAGGGACAAATCCCATCTCGATACATACAACCCAACAGGTACTTTCCGATCACCTGAGAGACACCTTTATGATCACCCTCTCATAGGATGACGTTTGATGACCTCAAAGCTTTCTTCCGATACCAGGGAGTTGTATTATCTCATGGTCTAAGGAATACAATATTTGACATAAGAAAAGCTTCGCAAAGATGAACACGATGACACGATCTAATTGCTCCGGTTAGTTTGGGTTTGTCCATCATATCATTCTCCCAATGATATGATCTCATTATTAATCGACAACCCATGTCTATGGTTAGGAAACCTTAACCATCATTAATCAATGAGATAGTCCATAGACGCGTACTAGGGACACAGTGTTGTTCACAAACCACACAAGTATTAAAGTTTCCGCTTAATACAATTCTAGCATGGAATATAAACTTTATCACGAACAAGAATTATAATAATAACATCTTTATCATTGCCTCTAGGGCATAATTCCAACAGTCTCCCACTTGCACTAGAGTCAATAATCTAGTTTACATCTGGCAACAATCTAACACCCATGGCACTAAGGTAATGGTCATGTTTTGCACGTGGAAGAGGTTTAGTCAATGGATCTGCGACATTCAGATCTGTATGTACTTTGCTAATCTTCAGATCTCCATCTGCTATATAATCTCGGATTATATGAAACTTGCGGTTGATATGCTTGGTCTTTGGATGATATCTTGGTTCCTTAGAGAGTGCTATGGCGCCGGTGTTGTCATACAATATCTCCAGTGGGTCCAAGGCACTTGGCACCACACCAAGCTCAGTGATGAAGTTCCTGATCCAAACTCCTTCACTTGACGCTTCTGCAGCAACCATGTATTCTGCTTCATCAGAGATCCCTGATCACGCTTTGCTTGCAGCCTTCTCCACAGCTCCTCCATTCAAAATATAAACGTATCCTGTCTGAGATTTAGAATCATCCTTGTCGGTGTCGAAACTAGCGTCGACGTAACCTTTTACGACGAGCTGTTCATCACCTCCATAGACTAAGAACATTTCTTTAGTCCTATTTAGGTACTTTAGGATGTTCATCACGGCTGTCCAGTGTTCCACTCCTGGATCACTTTGGTATCTGCTCGTCAAACTAAGAGCATTGGACACATCCTAGTACACAGCATGGCATACATGATAGAACCTGTGTCTGAGGCATAAGGCACTTTGCTCATAGCTTCTCTATCATTTACCGTAGCTGGACACTGAGCCTTGCTCAATATCTTACCTGACAACATAGGCACTGAACCTTTCTTTGCCTTATCCATTCTGAACCTTTTCAGAACTTTGTCTAGGTATGTACTCTAGCTTAAATCTATCAGGCGTCTTTGTCTATCTCTATAGATTTTGATGCCCAATATATAAGCAGCTTCCCCTAGGTCTTTCATTGAAAAACATTTGTTCAAATAACTCTTCACATCGTTAAGCATGTTAATGTCATTTCCAATAATCAATATGTCATCCACATATAGTACCAGAAATGTCACTGAGCTCCCACTCACTTTCTTGTAGATACAAGCTTCGTAGCAATTTGGAACAAATCCAAAGCTCTTGATCACTTGATCAAAACGAAGGTTCCAACTCCGAGATGCTTGCTTCAGTCCATAAATGGAACGATGAAGTTTGCATACTTTATCAGCATCCTTAGGATCGACAAAACCTTCAGGTTGCATCATATACAACTCTTCATCAATGTTGCCATTGAGGAACGCAGTTTTGACATCCATCTGCCATATTTCATAATCATGAAACGCAACAATTGCTAATAAAATCCAAATGGACTTAAAAATCGCTATGGGAGAGAAGGTCTCATCGTAGTCAACACCTTGAACTTGTCGAAAACCTTTTGCGACAAGTCATGCTTTATAGACGGTAACATTACCATCCGCGTCCGTTTTCCTCTTGAAGATCCATTTGCACTCAACGGACTTTCGGTAGCTAGGAGGGTCCACCAAAGTCCATACTTGGTTTTCGCTCATGGATCCCAATTCGGATTTCATGGCCTCTAGCCATTTCTTAGAGTCTGGGCTCATCATCGCTTCCTCATAGTTCGCAGGTTCACTGTCATCTACTAACAAGACAGTTAAGACAGGGTTGCCGTACCACTCAGAAGGGGCACACGACCTTGTCGACCTGCGACGTTCAGTAGCAACATCGTCCGAAGCTTCATGATCCTTGTCATTAGCTTCCTCTATTGTTGGTGCAGGCGGCACTGGAACAATTTCAGGTGCTGCGCTACTCTCCAACTCAAGAGAAGGTTCAACAACCTCGTCTAGATCTACTTTCCTCCCACTCACTTCTTTCGAGAGAAACTCCTTCTCAAGAAAGGATCCATTCTTTGCGACAAACACTTTGCCTTCGGTTCTGTGATAGAAGGTATACCCAATAGTTTCCTTAGGGTATCCTATGAAGACGCATTTCTCCGCTTTGGGTTCGAGCTTGTCCGGCATCAACTTCTTGGACGAAGCTCAGATCCCCAAACTTTAAGAAATGACAACTTAGGTTTAGCACCAAACCACAGTTCATACGGTGTCGTCTCAACGGATTTAGATGGTGCCCTATTTAAAGTGAATGCAGCGTTTCTAATGCATAACCCCAAAATGATAACGGCAAATCAAGAAGAGACATCATTGATCGGACCATATCTAATAGAGTTCGATTCATGCTCGACACACCATTGCTTGTGGTGTTCCGGTATGGAGTTGCAAACGATTCCGCTTGCTTTAAGATGCGTGAGAAAATCATAACTCAAATATTCACCTCCACGATCGGATCGTAGAAACTTAATTTTCTCATACGATGGTTCTCCACTTCATTCTGAAATTCTTTGAACTTTTCAAACGCTTTGATTTATGTTTCATTAAATAGATATACCCATATCTACTTAAGTCATCGGTAAAAGTGAGAAAGTAGCGATATCCACCGCGCGTCGAAACACTCATCGGTCCGCATACATCGGTATGTATGATTTCCAACAAGTCCGTTGCTCGCTCCATCATTTCTGAGAACGGTGTTTTGATCATCTTACCCATGAGGCATGGTTCGCATGTGTCAAATGATTCAAAATCAAGAGACTCCAAAAGTCCATCAGAATGGAGTTTCTTCATGCGTTTTACACCAATATGACCTAGACGGCAGTGCCACAAATAAGTAGTATTATCACTATCTACCTTGCATCTCTTAGCCTCAATGTTATGGATGTGTGTTTCATCCCTTTCGAGATTCAGAAGAAATAAACCATTCACAGCAGGTGCATGACCATAAAAGATGTTACTCATATAAATAGAACAACCATTATTCTCAGATTTAAATGAATAACCGTCTTGCAATAAACACGATCCAAATATGATGTTCATGCTCAACGCAGGCACATAATAACACTTATTGAGGTTTAAAACTAATCCCGAAGGTAAAACTAAGGAGAGCGTGCCGACGGCCATCACATCAACTCTTGATTCGTTGCCAACGCGCATCGTCACCTCATCCCTCGCAAGCCGTTGTTTATTCCGTAGCTCCTGTTTCGAGTTACAAATATTAGCAACTGAAACAGTATCAAATACCCAGGCACTACAACGAGGGCTAGTAAGGAAAACATCAATAACATGTATATCAAATATACCTTTGATGGTGCCAGCCTTCTTGTCCGCTAAGTACTTCGGACAATTGCGTTTGCAGTGACCATTGTCCTTGCAATAGAAGCACTCAGTGTCCGGCTTAGGTCCAGACTTGAGCTTCTTCTCAGCAGGGGCAAATTCACCACACCTAATCCGATCTTCATGAGAAGAGATGTGGTTTCAATGGTGGACAACAAAGTGTCGATCATATCATTCATATGACTCATGCTTAACCTTTCGGTTCATGTGTTCCGAGGCCATGTCTGTACATGCTAGGCTCGTCAAGTCAAACCCAAGTATTTCCACGTGTGCAAAACTGGCTTGCACCCGTTGTATGTGAACGTAGAGTCTATAGCACCGGATCATCACGTGATGCTTGGACATGACGAACTTTCGCAACGGTGCATACATGGGGAGAACATAGTTTTATCTTGATCTTTAAGTGAGGAATCATCTTATAATGCTACCGTCACGATCTAAGCATAATAAGATACATAAAAGGATAAACATCACATGCATATAATTTTATGTGACATGGTATAGCCAATCTCCGCGCAATGATCTCCATCTTGTGCGCGCCAGCATGATCTCCATCACTCCACCATGATTGCATCCACCACGAATAGCAACTACAACTATTGCTAACTACTTAGCGATAAAGTAAAGCTATTACATGGCGTATAAGAAGTTGACACACAGATCATACACAATTATAAAGACAACCATATGGCTCCTTCCGGTTGTGTACTCAACGACATGCAAGTCGTGAAACATTACAAAACATGATCATTGCATACAACATACACATCACATCTTGGGCCATACCATATCATAGAAAACACTCCCTGCAAAAACAAGTTAGACGCCTCTACTTTGTTGTTGCATGTTTTACGTGGCTTATGGGAGTAGCAAGCTAAGAACGATTCTTACCTATGGAAAGCCAAAACGGTGATATTATGGTTGCCAAACTCCGGTGTAAATCCCATGACAACTATAGTGAGAGAAACTGGCATCCACCAGCCGCATGTGTGGAACAAGCCACACGTCAAGTGCGGAGCCGGTCTCGCGAACGACGTCGCGTAAGGTTGGCCTGGACCGCTTCGATATCACTATCCCGCGTCATAAGAAGTACACAAACAAGAGGCTTGCAACAGAAAAGATCAACGCCCGCAACAACCATGTTGCGTTCTACTCGTAAACACATCTACGCATAGACCTGGCTCTGATACCACTGAAGGGTTTCGCAGCATAGTAAATCAAAAAAAATCTACAGATGCGAACGGGAAGGCCAAGATCTAATCTAGGAGATGCAAACAACGAGGGGGAATAGATGAGATATTCATACCCTTGAAGATTCGCACAGCGGAATGTTCGACGGAACGTGGGTGATGTAGTCGTACTCGCTTCTCCTCCTCGCGATCCGATCTAATCTAACACCGCAAGTGGCGATGCCTCCGAGAGATGCACACGTGCGCCACCTCGACGTCTCCTCCTTCCTCGGTCCAGCAAGTGGGGTGGAGAGATGGATTGGATCTACAACGCGACGGCGCGGTACAAGTGGTGGAGAGTTTCTGCAGCAGGGCTTCGCCTACATGTAGTCGGGAGGGAGAGAGAGAGAGGAGGGCAGCAGGTCGGCTAGGGCTTGAGGAGGAGGTGTGGGAGGGGTGCGCCCCCATCCCTCTTTATATATAGGGGTGGGCGGCCAGCCCTTGCCCCTCCCCCAAGCCCTAGGGCCGGCGGCCAAGGAGGGAGGGGTGGGGGGAAAGTTCCCCCCTTCTAGAAGCTCCCCTAGGGTTTGCCCTAGGTTTGGCTGGATGGGCCCTATGGGGCCTTGTGCCCCTGGCCCAATGCGGCCAGGGCACTCCCTCATAGGACCATGCCCCTTCCCGGCAGGTGGGGCCACGTTGGTCCCCCTCCGGAAGGTTCTAGAAGCTTCCGGTACAATACCGATTAACCCGAAACAATTCCGAACTCCAAAAACTGCATTGACTTTTATGAATCTTATTCTCCGGACCATTCCGGAACCTCCCGTGACGTCCTGGATCTCATCCGAGACTCCGAACAAAAACTCATAAACCAATCATCCATTCTATCCTAGCGTCGAGACACGTTAAGTGTGTGACCCTTTGGGTTCGAGAATATGCAGACATGATCTTCTATCAATAATCAACAACGGGGTCTGGAAACCCATATTGACTCCCACACATTCATCGATGATCATATCGGATGAACCACGATGCCAGGATTCAATCAATCCCATATATATATTCCCTTCGTCGCGCGATATTTTACTTGCCCGAGATTTGATCGTCGGTACCGTTATACCTAGTTCAATCTCCTTCACAACAAGTACTTTACTCGTTCCGTAATCTGAAATCACTTTGTGATTAAATCCTTAACCACATGCTTGCAAGCGTTGTTGACATCGATTACCGAGTGGGCCCTAAGTATATCTCTCCGACTTGGGAGGGATAAATCCCATCTCGATACATACAACCCAACAGGTACTTTCCGATCACCTGAGAGACACATTTATGATCACCCTCTCATAGGATGACGTTTGATGACCTCAAAGCTTTATTCCGATACCAGGGAGTTGTATTATCTCATGGTCTAAGGAATACAATATTTGACATAAGAAAAGCTTCGCAAAGATGAACACGATGACACGATCTAATTGCTCCGCTTAGTTTGGGTCTGTCCATCATATCATTCTCCCAATGATATGATCTCATTATTAATCGACAACCCATGTCTATGGTTAGGAAACCTTAACCATCATTAATCAATGAGCTAGTCCATAGAGGCATACTAGGGACACGGTGTTATTCACAAACCACACAAGTATTAAAGTTTCCGCTTAATACAATTCTAGCATGGAATATAAACTTTATCATGAACAAGAATTATAATAATAACACCTTTATCATTGCCTATAGGGCATAATTCCAACATACACCCCCTATACTTGTGGGTCATCACAGGGCTCTGCCTAAGTCGGAGCAGTTGATGGAGGAAAGAGGGGTGGTGGTGCCTAGGGTTAGGAGGTGCAAGGACCAAGGGACAAGGGGGGTGCGCCCCCATCCCTCTTTATATAGAGGGGGGCGGCGTCCAAGTGTTACCATTCCTAGCCGAGTCCCCCCCCCAACTCGGCCAAGGGGAAAGAGGTGGGAACTCTCCAGCCTTTTTCAAACTAGACTTTGACCCCTTTTCAAACTAGGGTTTGACCCCAATTCCTTTGGTAGCCGGATTCGCCCCCTTGGGCTTTGGTGCGGCTGAACCTAGGGTTCCCTGCAGCATGCCTTATCCCAAGTGGCCCCTCCCGTGGTGGTGTACCCACTGGTGGTACCTCTAGAACATTCTAGAAGCTTCTGATCAAAATACCGAAAACATTTCCGAACCCTGGAAAATGACTTTCCTTATATGAATCTTATTCTTCGGACCATTCTAGATCTCCTCGTGATGTCCTGGATCCAATCTGATACTCCGAACAACATTCGGTCTCTAACTCATATTCCATATCTACTTAAACAACATCGATTCCTTAAGTGTGTCACCCTACGGTTCGTGAACTATGCAGACATGATCGAGACACCTCTCTGATCAATAACCAATAGCGGGACCTGGAGATCCATAGTGGCTCCCACATATTCAACGATGACTTCGTGATCGAATGAACCGTTTAACATATGATATTGACTCCCTTTGTTGCGCGATACTTTACTTATCCGAGGTTCAATGGTCGGTATCTCTATACCTAGTTCAACCCCGTTACCGATAAGTACTCTTGACTCGTACTGTGGTGTGACATCCCTTGTGACCTAGTTACATGCTTGCAAGACAATTGGATGAAACTCCACCGAGAGTCCCAGAGTATATCTATCTGTCATATGGATGGACAAATTCCACTCTTGATCCATGCACTTCAACACATACTTTCATAATACCCAATGCCATCTTTATAACCACCTAGTTATGAAGTGGTGTTTGATATCATCAAAGCACTCATCCAGTGTTGGTGATCAACATGATCTCATGGTCAAACGGATTAGGTTACTATGTATCTAAAAGCTTGTAGCAAATGAACTTTAATGACTTGATCTTATGTTATGCTTACTATGGGTGTGTATCCATCACATCATTCTCCTAATGATATGATCTTGTTATTAATAACATCCAATGTCCATGATCAGGAAACCATGATCATCTATTAATCAACAAGCTAGCTTAACAAGAGGCTTACTAGGGACTCTTTTATATTTAAAAAACACACAAGTATTAATGTTTCCTATTAATACAATTATAGCATGGGATGCAAACATATCATAAACATAGATATATGATAATAACCACTTTATTATTGCCTCTTGGGCATATCTCCAACAGTCTCCCACTTGCACTAGAGTCAATAATCTAGTTTGAAAAACTTTGTGCATTCAACACTTATGGATTTCTAGTGTTGTAGATACATGGTTGCTAGTGGTAAACATAATCTTAGGATCCGACACTTTCAGGTCCCTGTGTATTTGCATGTCTTTGCGTCTCTACACATCACTCATTCTCCAATGAGACGACATTATATAAATTTGGTCATTTTGTGAGACCTTTCGTTCCTTGGGGTTAAATCATGTCGATACAATTGTCATACAATATATCTTTATAGTACTAGCCTGCTGTAAAACACACCTAGTTTGATAACAAACTACTTGACACAAATGCCCTCTTTTGCTGTTACAATAACAGTCATATACTTAGCCTTTTGTTGTAGTATCTGTTATAATGTCTTTACTTTGGAACTCATCCAAATCCGTTATGAAATCTCCATTCCATTACATTGTGCCACCCATAGTTTAAATTGAGATAAACTTAATTTGTATCTTGTGACAAAACTAGTATCAATGTAACACTTTACAATGAACTATCTATCTATCTGTCACCTCTATAAAAATAACATATTTTTAGTTCTTCCAAAGATCATAAGAATATCCTTACTATCATCCAATGATCATCTTATGATTCATTATGGTATATGCTTATAACATTTATATCATAGGACATATCTAGATGTATACATATCATGGTATGATTAATCAAAATATTCTTGTGATTTCACTCACCAAGTGTCAAAACACTTGAATCTGTTTCAATCCTTTCTGTGTGGCAAAAACCTTTCTTGTCATTTCCATATTGAACTCATTCAATATCTCATCTATGTAAATTTGGTACAACCATATTAGCACCTCAATCTATCCATATAGACATTGATGCCTAATATTTGGATTATGCCTAAGTGTTTCATCAAAATGAATTTCTTAACCCGTATCAATAAAAAGTACATTATTTCCAATCAACAATATGTCTTTCACATAATGTATTAGAAAGATGTCTCAGCGGTCTCACTTAATTTCTTGTAAATGCAAGCATCTTCATCGTCTCTAATGAAATTAAACATTTTAACAGTTTCATCACGGTGAAGATTCTAACTCCGTGATGCTTACTTCAACCATTAAAGTTTGCATGCTCTTCTAGCATCCTTTGAATTAACAAAATCCTTTGGATTGTATCATGTATATGTCCTAGGTAACCATTCTATTAGAAGAACCTTGTTTTGTTTGTTCAACTACCATATACCAAAATTATATGTAGCAGTTGCTACATTAATCCGTCTAGACTAAATATCGCTATGAAAGATCAAATCTTGTCATAGTCAACTTCTTGAACATAGTTGTAAACTCTTTACCAACATGTCGATAATTTCATAGATGTGAAACATCCATGTATATTTATAGATCCAAATACGACCGATAGGTTTTACACCTTTTCGGAGGGTCTTCCAAGTTCAAAAACTTGATTTTTTCGTGTATGAAAATATTGTTCTTTCCTTGTTTTAGTTCGGGCATGTGTGTGCTGCTGCCCCAGCATTGTGTACTGTGTTGTATCTCTATCTTTGGGCGTTGTGTTGTCTGTCCCAGCAGAGGTATCACCTATGCGTTTTATTTATAAAGCTGGACGAAAGCCTATTTCTAGGAGGTCTTGCTTGGCTATCGTTTGGTTAGACTCCAATTTTTCGGCAAGCCCATCCTAGCCCACGCACTGCAGCGTAACATATTCAACGATGACTTCGTGATCGAATGAACCATTTAATATACGATACCGATTTTCTTTGTCACGCGATACTTTACTTATCCGAGGTTCGATTGTCGGTATCTCTATGCCTAGTTCAACCTCGTTACTGATAAGTACTCTTTACTCATACTATGATGTGACATCCCTTGTGACCTAGTCACATGCTTGCAAGCAAATTGGATGACACTCCACCGAGAGGGTTCAGAGTATATCTATCCGTCATATGGATGGACAAATCTCACTTTTGATCCATGTGCTTCAACGCATACTTTTAGAATACCCAATGCCCCCTTTATAACCACCCAGTTACGAAGTGGTGTTTGATATCATCAAAGCACTCATCCAGTGTTGGTGATTAACATGATCTCATGGTCGAAGGATTAGGTTACTATGTATCTGAAAGCTTGTAGCAAACGAACTTTAATGACTTGATCTCATGCTATGCTTACTATGGGTGTGTGTCCATCACATCATTCTCCTAATGATATGATCTTGTTATTAATAACATCCAATGTCCATGACCATCTATTAATGAACAAGCTAGATTAACAAGAGGCTTACTAGGGACTCTTTTATGTTTACAAAACACACAAGTATTAATATTTCATGTTAATACAATTATAGCATGAGATGTAAACATTTATCATAAACATAGAGATATGATAATAACCACTTTATTATTGCCTCTTGGGCACATCTCCAACAGAACTTTCACCGGGATCTAGAGATCTCTAACCATGTAGGGTTTCGTAGCATGGAAAACAAAAATTTTCTATCGCATACAAACAAACAAGCCAAGATCTATCTACTAGATTGTAGCAACGAGTCGATGGAATAACTTACCCTCGAAGATTCCAAAGTGTTTAACAAGAGCGGATTCTCGTGGGTGATGTAGTCGTACTCTTCCCGATCTCAAGATCGTGTAGACGATCCTTCCGGCGCTGCGTTCCGGCAGCGCTCCCGCAGTCGGTCACACGTTCGGTACTCAACGAAGACCTTCCTCTCCCTTGTTCTAGCAGGCAGCGGAGGTTGTAGCACTCTCCTCGCGATTCCGGCAGCACAACGGCGTGGTACCGGAAGTAGAGGGGAAATCCCGCAGGGCTTCGCCTTAAGCCGGAGCGAGTATGGTGGAGTATGAGAGAGCTCCTCGGCTGTAACACCCTCTGAATCGGCCCTATGCAAGTTTCAGCAAAATTCGCCAAACCCGCATAGAAACGATTCAAAGGTGCCCACCAGGCACTTTCGTGCGGGTGGAAAAACAAAGTAATAACATTACACAACAGTCCTCGATGGGACCCACAGAACAGATATATACAACAGCGACTCAAAGAGTCAAGAATACAGATATACGGTACAAAGATCCAAATCACCTTGAAAAGAGGGATCGTCCGACTACGGACAAGATGCAAATGGGGCTAAGAGCCCTGAAGAATAACCAATGGCGTCCATAACCCTGCCCAGGCCAAGCCGGAAGGGTAACCCTGCTAACGGCGTCGATCTCGAAACCTGCTTAACAAAAGGGGTGCCGACAAAAGGCAAAGCAGAAAACAAAGAAGGAGCGTCGATCGAGGCCAAGACACGGCGAGGCTAGAATTCGGCCTACATAGGTATGGTGGATCAAAGCGGCAGCAATGCACTAAACAACCTATAGAGACTCGATACAACTGGCGGTTATCAGAGGAGGGTGAGAATGACCTATCCGGATCCAACCTGAAGCTAACACCAAACGAACCCATCCTGGCGTTTCCCCCTCGAGACCAACGAGGAAGTCAACCGAGGACTCACTGGGTTGCTTTATTTATTCGATTATCGTTGCAGCAATTACTAGTCGGTATAGATAATCGTCACGATAAAATAAGCGATGGGCCCTTTTGTTAACCATTCGTGATAGTTGCAACGATTACTAATCAGTACGATAGCATGAGATAAACCCAAAACCCAGCAGTTGTTGGTACTTTTATTCAGCCATTCCGTTGAAGTTGCACTAGTTACTAGTCGATGCAATTGTCGCAAGGCGACAACCAAACAAGCAATTGTGGGCGTATTAATTAGCCATTCCATGATAGTGAAGCTGATTACTAGTCATTATAAGTCAAATTTATAACAAGAACTTTAGTTATAGTTGTCTATGATCGACATCGTGCTCCAAGTCGTCCATAACCGCGACACGGCTTCTCGAAAAGATTAAACCTGCAGGTGCACCAAAGTATCCACAGCACTTCGACCCTTTTGCGGATCGGTTAACATACACCCATCGGTATGTCGGGGCCTAAGTCACGACGTTCCCGGACACAAAGCAAGCACTGGGGCCACCCCAAAGTACACCATAGCGAAGTCGGCCGGTCTCGAGACGGACTTAGGGTTGCGTAATGGTAAGCGACAAGATGCCCCAAACGGGACCGACTGCGATATCAGCGTAATCACTCCGCTTCCTAAGCGATGCGATGCGATTACCTCGCACAATAAAGCGGTAAAGCATGGCATAAGTACAGGATAGTAATAAAGCCCCAAACTAGTTTGTGGCCCCCAGTACAATACTTTGAAATCAGGTAATTATCAATGGGGGGCCCATATCTCCCCACCTGTGGTTAGCGCGCTCGATCTCGGAACAGGTGTCAAGAACTCGGGTCCTACGGGACACAAGTGGGCGTTCGGAAAACCAAATCTTACCTATCACCCACCGATGCCTCTGCTTAATTCAATTTTAGTTGTTAAACAGGAATTAAAATGAGCAATAAGTAAACCATGATCATCTTCATCGTCAACATGCGGCAATTCCTCCAACGATTGTGGTACTTGACGACAAGCAAAACACTCGAGCAAGCGACTACGACACGCGGGTCCAACTATCTACCAAACAACAGGTAATAGGATGTGTCCAAGGCTATATATGGCTGCAAGGAATATCACGGGTACGAAATCTAAAGCATCGCAACACAGATAGCAAAGATCAACAGGAGGGAAGTAAATACTATAAAAGTAAGATAGGTAGAAAGAGGGAGATGCTCGCCTGAAAACATTGTCGAAGGGTTCATCTGAAGATCGGGGCGAAGCTCACATCAACTCATCGGCCTTATCCGCGAAGAACCAAAGCACTAGATGAAACACCGGATGCGATATTCAATACAACGGCAGAAAATCGGCATGATGCATGCATGATGGATGGCATGGCAAAGGTGCGATGCAGTTAGGTCAAGATTAAGCGGAACCGGGGTCCCGACAATTATCAGATGGTTCCAGTTGTTTAACTACCCCGCAATTTAAATGTTGTTTAACAACGTAACAATGGAACCGGTTCGCTACACATGTTTAAATGAGGCCGATATGAGACTAGAATTGCCCGCATATGGGCCCCATATTTAATTATTAGGTGAATCGGCATAAGGCCCCCAAACCAACGATATGCATGCGAGATGACAATTAAGATGCAACAATTTGTTATGTTATAAAATAGGGTCCGAGGAAAAAGGGGTCACACATCAGAGGGGGCTCGACGATCTTGGGGTTTCCGGGGTTCGGGGTTCGGGGTCGGTCTCGGGGTCCAGGGTTCGACGGTCCGTTCTCGGCGCATCCAGGGTCTTCGGTTCACGTTGCCGGTCATGGCGTTCGGGGCGAAGCACTTGTCGCATCTGGGGTTCTCGGCGTCCGGGGAGCAGAACTTGGGTCGGTGCCGTTCTCTTCATCGCGAAGGTCTTGCCGTTGCGAGGGTCTTATCGGGCCTGCGCCATCGAGGCGGTCTTGGCGAGGGAAGATGTACTTGGCGTTCTGCGTCGATGTTCTCATCGTCCGGGTTCTCGAGCATCGCATCCGAGGAGTACTTGGCGTTCACCGGTTCCATGTAGAAGATCTTGGCGCACATGTGGCTTCGGTCCGGGGTACGCGGTTCTCCTCTCGGGGCTTGGGGTTCGCAGGGCCGGACTTGGCGTTTGAGGTTCCACCGAAACCATGGCGCGTCCCGGAAGCCGTTCTTGAGGGTCCCTGTCGGAGGCCTTCGGGTCATCAACCCCGGGAAGGGGATCTTGGAGCGCGCCGGTTCGGGTTCGCTGGAGGTCGGGCCGCTCGGGCTTGTCTCACGGCACGGCCGAGGCGGACGACGAGGGGCCCGCAGAGGAGCAGCTCGGTGGAGGCCCGCCGGCGGCGATGGTTGCGATGTGGACCGTGGCACACGCAGTAACTTAGCGACGAAGCGGGAGGCCGAGGTAGACGATCCGGCGTGAAGCGCTGGGACTGCGGGCGCGGGCCACGGAGGCGCTCGACGGGCCCGAGCGGGCGGGCCGCGAGGGTACGCTGGCGACGGGCGAGGGCGGGACCCGCTGAACGGCGCGGGGCCGCGACGGGCGACGGACGCAGAGGGGGTCCGCGCGGGAGCGACGGCGCAGGGCTCGAGGCTGGCGACGGGGACGGGGATGCGCCGCGAGTGAGCAGCTCAAGGCTGCAGGGGGGTCGCTTTGAGCGGCGCGCATGGCGGCGACGCGCCGGCGACGAAGCTCGAGGGCCGCCGCGCTTGCGGCGGGAGGAGGGCCCCGGAGGCGACGACGGGCGAGGCGCGGGTCGGGCGGAGGCCGAGGCATGAGGCGCGGGATCGGCGGTGCTCGCGGCGGCAGATGAGCGAGGCGGCGCTGGCGGCGAAGGGCAAGGCTCATGGGGAGCCGGAGAGGATCGACGGCGAGCGCGCGCAGCGCTGGGTCGAGCGAGCGGCCGGGCGACGGCAGTGGAACGGAGGGCTGGAGGCGGGCGGCGGTGCCGGGCGGCCAAGACGCGCTGCTGGCCGAGGCCGAGGCGGGCAGGCTGAAGGGAGGGGTGAGCAGCACGCCAGGGAGAAGAACGAGGAGGAGGAAGATGGGGTTGGGGACAGGGGCAGCGTGGGTGGTCCCAGGGGCCTGTGGACAATGAGGCGGTGGATGAGCTGAGCAAGGTGCGTGTAGTGTGTGGCCTGGGGCTGGGTGGGTTGTGTTTTAGGAGAGAGAGAGGGGGAGAGAGGGAGTGGGGAGAGAGGGCCACGTGTCAGGGAGTGATTGGGGGTGGGGGGTGGCTCAGCTGAGGTGGCGTGATGCTATAGGCTAGGGTGAGGTGGCCAGGGGGGGGTGGGTAGACTAGTGGGTGAGTTTAGGATTTAGGGCGCAGTTTGGACCGATCTGAAAATCTGGGCGGTCGTTGGTCGGGTTGGCCTGCTCGACCGCCTCCTACTAAAATAAAACAAAACTTTATTTGTTTAATTGGACCGCTTTAAATCGCCGCGGCCAAAACAAAACAATCCGCGAACCGGGTTTGGCGTTTTAATAAAAGATGGGGCGTTTGGAAAACGAATCGGGGTTTGCAAAATAGTTTTGACAAACAACATGCGACGATGACGATGCAATGCACAAATTCAACGCGATTTTCTAGTAGTGGTTTTGCGGGATGCCACAATTCGACACCACTAACAATGGATCTCGCCCTCGAGATCCGCCTCATGGTACCGGAAGGAAGGTCGGCGATCTGCGTCTTCTCGCTTCGTGTAGATCTTCGCGACACCACTAACAAGAGGTCGTTGTTCCTGTTCGTCAAGAGAGCACTCCGGATAACCAACGGACGAAGTTAAAGGTAAGGCCACCTCTAACTTCCATGGAAGGAGTAAAATTGCATCGATCCACTATCCAATATACCGAGCAAATGATAAGAGTAGTGGTATGGTCGCGACTCCATCCCGCACTCAAAGCATTACCCTGTACACGAATAGACAGACTATGCAACCAACTCTCAGGATTCAGACTGAAGATCTCGACAAGCGAGGTTCGGATCAAAGGAGTGATGCAGACTCTGCATCGGATCTGGCATAGAGGATAACGTCGCGTCGGAAAACACCGGAAGGCACAAACAAAGAACAAGGAATGATAACACCGTAGACGGATTCATCAGGCAGCTTAAACACCGGATGGTAGAACACCGTTACCAAAGGAGGAAGCGAAACCCTAAAGGTACGACGGAAACCCAACCACGAGAATTCCTGGACTCGAAGAAAGAGACGAGAGCGGATTCAAAACACGTAGGGATAAGAGGGGAACAGCAGAGGGTAAGGAGTAAAATCAGACCTAATCAGAACTATCCAACCGATTTTCAAAAATAGTTTTGACACTCTACTTCGGCCGTTAGCTAGGTTATCCTCAGATTTGGACTTGTGGGGTATAACTCGAGCTCTGATACCACTCTGTAACACCCTCTGAATCGGCCCTATGCAAGTTTCAGCAAAATTCGCCAAACCCGCATAGAAACGATTCAAAGGTGCCCACCAGGCACTTTCGTGCGGGTGGAAAAACAAAGTAATAACATTACACAACAGTCCTCGATGGGACCCACAGAACAGATATATACAATGACTCAAAGAGTCAAGAATACAGTATATCGGTACAAAGATCCAAATCACCTTGAAAGAGGGATCGTCCGACTACGGACAAGATGCAAATGGGGCTAAGAGCCACGAAGAATAACCAATGGCGCCCATAACCTGCCGCCAAGCCGGAAGGTAACCCCTTAACGGCGCCGATCTCAAACACCTTAACAAAAGGGGTGCCGACAAAAGGCAAAGCAGAAAACAAAGAAGGAGCGTCAGTACTGAGGCCAGTACACGGCGAGGCTAGAATTCGGCGGTCCTCGCCTACATAGGTATGGTGGACTGAAGCGGCAGCGGCAGCAATGCACTAAACAACCTATAGAGACTCGATACAACTGGCGGTTATCAGAGGAGGGTGAGAATGACCTATCCGGATCCAACCTGAAGCTAACACCAAACGAACCCATCCTGGCGTTTCCCCCTCGAGACCAACGAGGAAGTCAACCGAGGGACTCACACAGTTGGCAGTTTTATTTATTCAGTTATCGTTGCAGCAATTACTAGTCAGGTATAGATAATCGTCCTGATAAAATAAGCAGTGGGCCCTTTTTGTTAACCATTCTGTGATAGTTGCAACGATTACTAATCAGGTACAGATAGCATGAGATAAACCCAAAAACCCAGCAGTTGTTGGTACTTTTATTCAGCCATTCCGTTGTAGTTGCACTAGTTACTAGTCAGATGCAATTGTCGCAAGCGACAACCAAACAAGCAATTGTGGGCAGTATTAATTAGCCATTCCATGATAGTGAAGCTGATTACTAGTCATTATAAGTCAAATTTATAACAGTAAACTTTAGTTATAGTTGTCTATGATCGAACAATCGTGCTCCAAGTCGTCCATAACGCGGACACGGCTTCTCGAAAGATTAAACCTGCAGGGTGCACCAAAGTATCCACAGCACTTCGACCCTTTTGCCGATCGGTTAACATACACCCATCGGTATGTCGGCGGCCTAAGTCACGACGCTCCTGCACACAAAGCAAGCTCGGGGCCACCCACTAAGTACACCATAGCAAGTCGGCCGGTCTCCGAGACGGACTTAGGGTTGCGCCAATTTATGGCGACAGTATGCCCCCAAACGGGACTGCCGATCACAGTAATCACTCCGCTTCCTAAGCGATGCAGTGTGCGACCTGCTGTAAATAAATAAAGCGGTAAAGCATGGCATAAGTACAGGATAGTAATAAAGCCCCAAACTAGTTTGTGGCCCCAGACAATACTTTGAAATCGTAATTATCAATGGGGGCCCATATCCCCACCGTGGTTAGCGCTCGATCTCGAACAGTGTCAAGAACTCGGTCCCACGGGACACAAGTGGGCGTCGAAACCAAATCTTACCTATCACCCACCGATGCCTCCGCTTAATTCAATTTTAGTTGTTAAACAGGAATTAAAATGAGCAATAAGTAAACCATGATCATCTTCATCAACATGCGGCAATTCCTCCAACGATTGTGGTACTTGACGACAAGCAAAACACTCGAGCAAGCGACTACGACACGCGGGTCCAACTATCTACCAAACAACAGGTAATAGGATGTGTCCAAGGCTATATATGGCTGCAAGGAATATCACGAATGCGAAATCTAAAGCATCGCAACACAGATAGCAAAGATCAACAGGAGGGAAGTAAATACTATAAAAGTAAGATAGGTAGAAAGAGGGAGATGCTCGCCTGAAAACATTGTCGAAGGGTTCATCTGAAGATCGGGGCGAAGCTCACATCAACTCATCGGCCTTATCCGCGAAGAACCAAAGCACTAGATGAAACACCGGATGCGATATTCAATACAACGGCAGAAAATCGGCATGATGCATGCATGATGGATGGCATGGCAAAGGTGCGATGCAGTTAGGTCAAGATTAAGCGGAACCGGGGTCCCGACAATTATCAGATGGTTCCAGTTGTTTAACTACCCCGCAATTTAAATGTTGTTTAACAACGTAACAATGGAACCGGTTCGCTACACATGTTTAAATGAGGCCGATATGAGACTAGAATTGCCCGCATATGGGCCCCATATTTAATTATTAGGTGAATCGGCATAAGGCCCCCAAACCAACGATATGCATGCGAGATGACAATTAAGATGCAACAATTTGTTATGTTATAAAATAGGGTCCGAGGAAAAAGGGGTCACACATCAGAGGGGGCTCGACGATCTTGGGGTTTCCGGGGTTCGGGGTTCGGGGTCGGTCTCGGGGTCCAGTTCGGTCCGTTCTCGGCGCATCAGTCTTCGGTTCACGTTCGGTCATGGCGTTCGGCGGCGCACTTGTCGATCCGGGGTTCTCGGCGTCGGGAGCGAACTTGGGTCGGTGCCGTTCTCTTCGCCGAAGTCTTGCTGCTATAGGGTCTTATCGAACTGCGCCATCGAGGCGGTCTTGGCGAGGGAAGATGTACTTGGCGTTCTGCGTCGATGTTCTCATCGTCCGGGTTCTCGAGCATCGCATCCGAGGAGTACTTGGCGTTCACCGGTTCCATGTAGAAGATCTTGGCGCATGTGGCTTCGGTCCGGGCACGCGTTCTCCTCTCGGGGCTTGGGGTTCGCAGGGCCGGACTTGGCGTTGAGGTTCCACCGAAACCATGGCGCGTCCAGGAAGCCGTTCTTGAGGGTCCCTGTCGGAGGCCTTCGGGTCATCAACCCCGGGAAGGGGATCTTGGAGCGGCGCCGGGTTCGGGTTCGCGCTGAGGTCGGGCGGCTCGGGCTTGTCTCACGGCACGGTCGAGGCGACGACGGAGGGGCCCGCAGAGAGCAGCTCGGTGGAGGGCCGCCATTGGCGATGGTTGACCGTGGCACACGCAGCGAGAACTTGGCGACGAGCAGGGAGGCCGAGGTAGACAGGCCGCAGCGCGGCTGGCCTTGGACTTGGCCACACGGCGGCTCGACGGCCCCCGAAGCGGGCAGCGAGGGTACCGCTGACGGGCGAGGGCGGACCATGAACGGCGCTGCTCGGGCGAGCGGGTTTGACGCAGCGAGAGGGGTCCGGCCTTGAGGCGACAGCGCGCTGGAGGCGGGCGACGGGATCGGGATGCGGCAGCGAGCTGTCGAGGCTTGAGCGGCGCTGAGCCACGAAGCTCGAGGGCAGCTGCTGTGAGGGCCGGGCGGCTTGAGGTGTGAGGGCGAGGCAGCGAGGCCGTGAGAGGCGGGGGTGCAAGGTGGCCGAGCAGTGGTGGCGCCGGAAGAAGCCTTGTGGCGTCATGAGAGCGGAGAGGATCGACGGCAATGGCGCAGCGCGGAGTCGGAGGCTGACAGCCGGACACGGCAGCGGTGGAACGGAGGGCTGGAGGTGCGGAGGCGGTGGCCGGCCGGCAAGACGCTGTGGCCGAGGCCGAGGGTCGGGCGGTGAAGGGAGGGTGTGAGCGAGCACGGGGAGAAGAACGAGGAGGAAGATGGGGTTGGGGACAGGGGAGCGTGGGGTGGGTCAGGGGCCTGTGGACAAGTCTTGAGGCGGTGGATGAGCGGAGGCAGGTGCGTGGTGTGTGGCACAGGGCTGGGTGGGTTGGGTTTTAGGAGAGAGAGGGGGAGAGAGGGAGTGGGGAGAGAGGGCCACGTGTCAGGGAGTGATTGGGGGTGGGGGGTGGCTCAGCTGAGGTGGCGTGATGCTATAGGCTAGGGTGAGGTGGCCAGGGTGGGTGTAACTACCTCGGTGAACTACGCTCCTAGATACAAGCCTGGATGAGAGATAGCGGTTGAAATAGTACGGCGGGGCCCCAAAAGCCACTCACTGGTAGTCCTTTCAGACGTCCCAACCGCTAACCTCTCAACGGAACTCAGACGGGCGTGGTCGGCGAAGGATCAACTACGTGCACAAGTGGGTATGTACGCAAGCCACCATACAAGAGTACATCGAGCCACACCATCTAGAAAGAAAGGAATATACCAACGCCATACGGCAAGATTCAAATGACCTAGATACAACTATAATTTAGGATAACTCCTCATACACACACATCGTAGTATCATGCGGCGGCAAACAAGATCCGAGTACGGATAAGAAGCAAATAGGCATAAGATGCCGGAGAAAATAAGCACATCCTACAGGTCTCACGGATCCCGTGCGGAATCTCTACACCATACGGTCGTTGCCCACTTCATCGGCTTCTTCCACCCAAGATCCTCACGAAGGTACTGCTCATCTGAATCAAGAATTTATCGTGTGAGACCCTAAGGGTACTCAGCAAGACTTAATGCCTCTAAAGGGGACACAACCTGGGGTGACGCAATTGCAGCAAAAGATAAACCCTAGCAATTCTACAGATAAACGCTAACCATCCGCCTAACCAATGATAGACGGATGTCCGTGAATTTAAATACAACAGTTATAATGGTAATTTCATCCGATCCATCCTCCTCCCTGCTTACCGACAAGGAAGCGGACGAACAACCCCCCTTCCGTTGGCAATTTTATTAACCATTCCATGAGTGTTGCACTATTTACTAGTCAAGTTACTTAGTCAAATTAAGGCGGTACTTTAGTTATGCTTGTCTATGATCAAGAAACTGTGCTCCAAGTCGTCCATAACCGCGGACACGGCTTTCAGAAAGTTTTACCCGCCGGGTGCACCAATAGCAACACACGCCGATCAACCTCGGAAAAACCAAATCAAAACCCAACGAGGCTTTCACGTGAACAATCACGATTGAAATATTTCAGGCCACCCTTAAGTAGAATCATACGGAGTAAGCAAGCTCGGCGGCCTCAAGGTGTAATACTTTGTGAACGATCGGGAACCCCAAACGGGCTTGTCGACACCGCGGAATCGTGTCCCGATCCTAAACAAGACAGTGCTATCATCGCTGACAATCGTAAATAAAGCATGGCATAAGTACAGGATCGTAAATAAAACCTCAAACTAGTTTGTGGCCCCAAGAAATAAGACGGAATCAAGCTCTGGTCCAGGGGGGTCCCATATACCTCCCGGATGTGGATAGCGCGATAAATCAAGGAACAGGAATCAAGTACTCGGGGTCTTACGGGACACAAGTGAGCAGGAAAAACCAAATAGCAGATATTGCTCACCGGTGCCGCTTTCTTTAGTTATCCCAGAACTACTCAGGTTAAGTTGTTTAAGTACCTCGTTATCCATCAGACTCTCACAAACCCTACACATGCTGTTCTACGACTCGCATGGCTCAAACAACTCCTATAGTAGGGGCTCATGGGATGGTGGGAACAAGCTTGGTGGGGTGTAAAAGTAAAGGCTATGCATACTTGGGATTCATTTTAATGCAATCGCGACTCAATGATGCAAGAATAAGATAGAGGCAATAGGTACTGTATGTATGCAAGCATGTGGTAGTGCTTGCCTGGTGTCTCTGTTGAAGCAAAGGACGGTTCTGGGTAGTGCTCCTGGTTCTCTTGATACAACCCCCAAAGTGTCTATCCGAGAAAAACCAAACAAACAAGGCCAACATAAATATAGAGCACAAGCATATGAATAAGATGCGTCAAGCAAACAATCATGCCATGATGAATGATGCACAATTTACATGGCAAGAAAGGTAGCATGGCATGGTGAGGTGTGAAGAACAAGAGTAACATTTAATGGGTTTTAGAACCTCATTTTGTTGTCATAACATTTGTTGTTTGCAATATATTTATATGATGCATGCTGCAATTGAAGTCAAGGATATCATAAACAGAAAGGTCTCGTCGAGCTGATCATTTTAGACTACTCATTTGCTTAATTTGGATTTTCCAAACAAAAGTTATTTAATTATGAAATCCTAGTGGCAATTGAAGTAATTTAAACAAACTTGGAATTTAACTTGTGCAAAACACTAAACAGATGGCATATTTGAACTCCTCTCATTTTTCTGAATCAAAAACATATATTATTTGCCTAATTTGGACAAAGCATGCAAAAGTTATTAAAAATCTGAATTGAATTTGCATTTTAAATTATTTAAACAATTTGAATTTGAAAACCAGCTCAGAAACGTTTTAATACACAGCCCCAGCTAGCCTGAGCCACAGACAGGTGGGCCAGGGGTCAGCTCTGGCCCACAGGGCAGTGCCTGAGAGCTGCAGGGACCGCGGGTTTAATAACCAGAACCACCGGAGCCTTTTTGTAAAACTTCCTGAGACGCTGACAACGGGCCCAGAAGGACCGCGGGTTTAGGATCTAAACAGGCAAGGGGATTTCTGCAAAGCGCACACGCGGGCTAGGGCGTGGACTGCGGGTTGAGCGCGGGATCTTGCGGGAGCCTTTTTGCAAATGTTGCACGGTCGCTGGCGGGTGGGGTCTCGAGGACTGCGGGTTGACAAAAGAAAACAGCCAGGGGGTTTCCGCAAAAAGGCCGGGGCGCACTGTTTCTCTTCTCGCGTCTCAACCACGCCGGTGCTCGTCACAGGCGTCTTGCTGCAGCCGCAGGCTCGAACCTGGGCGTTCTTGGCGCTCTGAGGACGCGGAGGCTACTGGCTAGGCTAGGTGCTAGGAAGTAGCTAGGCGGCTAGGTAAGGTGACAGGCGAGCGTTAGCGACGCTGACGACGCTCACCGAAAGTGTGTTCGACGGTGAGACTCGTGCAACCAGGAAGCGATCAACGACGGAAGCTTGCAGGGGTTCGGCGTCATGGCGTGACGGTGTGCTCAAGGGCAGGGCGAGGCGATCTCCGCGAGGCTGGCGCGCGTCGATCTAGGGTTTGGCGGCGTCGCTGGTGCAGCGTGCTTGGCGTCTCCTCCTCGCTGGTACTTGGCGATCTTGGCGCTGGTCCTCCTCCTCGACCTCGCTCCTTCTCCGGCTAGCCTTGGCAGTGGTAGCCATGACGGCGTGGTGGCGAGGGGAAGAAAGGGGAGAGGCGGCGTTGGGTAGATCTGGGGTCTGGGTGAGGCCAGAGAGGGAAAAGGGTAGATAAGAAGGAGGGGCACGGTGGTTGCGTGAGGGAGGGGGAGTGCGGGGTGGCGTTGGCCACCTCCACTCACGTGCTCGGCAGGCTAGGAGGGCACGGCAGGGTGGCGTGGTTGCTGGGGATGGCCGACAGGTGGGGCAGGCATGGCTAAGGTCGATGGCAGGTGGGCCAGGGGCGCTGGGCAGGGCAAAACCGAGGGGGAGGATAAGAGGGAAGGCCACTCGGGCTAGGGCTAGGAGGGTTGGTGGCCATGCCGTGTGGGGGCAGCATGGGGGTGTCCTTGGGGATGTCCTGGTCGTGTGGGGCCTGCAGGCAGCTGTGGTAGGCGCATGGCATGGTTGGCTAGGTGAGAGGGACATGGGCATGGCATGCTAGAAAGAAGGAAGGGTAGGCTAGGGTTTTAGTTTAGGGAAGAGGGGAAAATTAGGTGTTGTTTGAGTGGAGAGAAAGAGAGGAAGAGGGGCATGGTACCCATGCTAGGGAGAAGAGGAAAGGGGAGGGGTAGGTTTAGTTTGGGGTTTTGTTTTGAGGTAGGGGTAGAATAGGATTTATTTTGGTATATGTAAAATAGTGTTTAGTTTTAGGATAGAGATAAAATAGGGTTTAGGTTTTTGGTTTTTAGGATAGATGGAATTAGGTTCTTATGCTTGCAAGGTGAGAAGATGGGGTACTAAACTTGGGCAAGCATGCACCAAGTCCAAGCTCAACACAAGACTAAGCAAGAAAAAGGAGAAGAAAGATGGCCATGGGGATGTGGATCTTGGACCATGCATGTTCTTACAAGATCAAGCAAAAATCCAAGCAAGGGTGGTTTGGATGGGCATGCTCTTAGCACATGTGGGGTTTGGGGCATGAGGTAGGGTTTTAACTTAAGGGGAAAAAGGAGAGGAAGAGAGCTAGAGTTTTGAACTAACCAAGCAAAAGAAGCAAGGTAGAAGGATTGGTCCAAATAGAAAACAAGCAAAACCAAAACTAGGGAAAAAGGGATACTTGCATGGCCCATGCAAGACAATTAATGCCAAGTGGATATATTGTGAAAACAACATGATTCCATGTGGCTTTACTCCTTGCATGCACAAAAGGTGGCAAAGGCCAAGCAAAAAGATTATGAGTGGATCCAACCAACAACATGGCTAGGGATAACTCAATAAAGGCCAAGCCCATATCATTGGATGGTGGAATTATAAGGTGGTCCAAGATAAGGTGGTGGAGTCAAAAGAGAGATGCCCCCAACTCAACTTGGGCATTTAACAATTCAGTAAGATCCAAATACAATATCAAGAAGCAACTACAATTTAATAATGCACATGAGATAAGATCCAACAAGAAAAAGGTTTTGTATGATGCTCAAATGCAAGGGGACATGATGACATGAGCATGATATGATGATGATGCAGCAATTATATGTTGGAAGTGGCCCATTTTATTAATAAACTTAGTAGCATTACAGTGGTTAGACAACTGGGATGCTACAACTCTCCCCCACTAAACAGGAATCTCGCCCCGAGATTCTAGGAAGAAGAAGAAGAAGACACAAAGAGAGAAGGGTGGTTGGCACGGAGTTCATCTTCACGCTCCCAAGTTGCTTCATCAACAGAATGGTGTGACCACTGCACCTTGCAGAATTTGATGGACTTGTTGCGAGTCCTTCGTTCTGCGGTCTCGAGGATTTTGGTGGGGTGCTCTTGATAAGAGAGATCTTCCTGGAGGTCGATTAGCTCATGATCCACGGTCTTGCCGGGGTCTTTGAAGCACTTCTTGAGCTGAGAGATGTGGAAAACATCATGGACTTTGAGTTTTTCCGGAAGCTCCAGTGCATAAGCAACTTCTCCTCTTCTATCACGTATCTTGAAAGGACCGATGTATCTAGGAGCCAACTTTCCTTTGATACCGAAGCGGTGTGTTCCTCTCATGGGAGTGACACGAAGATAGACGAGATCACCAGGAGCATATACCATATCTGTGTGCTTCCTGTCATAGTTGCTCTTCTGACGACTCTGAGCAATCTTGTGTTCTCGAATGATATGCACCTTCTCCTCCGCTCGAGTCACAATGTCAGGGCCAAACCAGATTCTTTCTCCTGCACCTGACCAACCAATCGGAGTTCTGCACTTGCGACCATAGAGAGCCTCGAATGGTGCCATCTTCAGACTCTTCTGGAAGCTGTTGTTGTAGGAGAATTCGGCATATGGAAGACATTCTTCCCACTTCATGCCAAACGAGATGACGCAAGCTCTAAGCATGTCCTCGAGAATCTGATTGATCCTCTCCACTTGTCCTTGCATCGAGGGTGGTAGCAGTCTTTGAAGTTCAACCGTTCCCAAAGCTTTTGGAAACTCTCCCGAACTTTGAGGTGAAGATGCTCCCACGATCCGAACTGATTTCGGTGGAACCCCATACAAAGAGACAATCCTGTTGATATAGAGCTCACCTGAAGTCCGAAATTGTTTCTTGATCGGGAAGAAGTGTGCCACTTTGAAAGCCTGTCGATGACAACAAAATTGCATTGTTGCCCTTCTGCGACCTAGGAAAGCCCGTGATGAAGTCCATCTCAACTTTCTCCCATTTCCATTGGAGGTTGCAATGGCTGTAGAAGACCAAATGGTTTCGATGAACAGCCTTGACTCTGCGGCAGACACATCACATTCGAGACGACTTGGCACAATACCTTTTCAACCTGTGCCACCAAGATTGTGTTTTCAAGTCCATGTACATCTTTGTGCTGCCAGGATGGATAGAAAGGACCGAATCATGTGCCTCCTTGAGCAATTGATCTCGGACCGGGTAGTTTGGAACAAACATCCGGTGATCAAAGAAGAGCGTGCCACGATCATCAACATGGAAGGATTCATACTTGAGTGCCAAGCTTAGCGATGAGCTTCTTGGTGTGCGGATCACCACCGACGAGAACGAATCTGTTCTTCCAAGAGAGGAGTAGCCGAAGGTTCGGAGATGCCCTTGTTCCACAATTTCGTGTTCACCGGTGGAATTCCTCGCACAAGAGAGGTCACGCTCTTCCACCATGAGGTTGTTGACATAAGCTTTACGACTAAGCGCATCTGCCATGACATTTGCTTTGCCTGGGGTGTAGTTGATGGTCACATCGTAGTCATTGATGGCTTCAATCCATCTCCTTTGCCGAAGATTGAGATCCGGTTGAGTGAAGATATACTTCAAACTCTTGTGGTCCGAGAAGATCTCACAACGGTTCCCAAGCAAGTAGTGCCTCCACAGCTTCAAGGCGAAGACCACTGCTGCTAGCTCCAGGTCATGTGTGGGATAGTTGACCTCATGCGTCTTCAACTGACGAGAGGCGTAAGCAACCACCTGTCTCTCTTGCATAAGGACCGCACCCAATCCTTGCAAAGAGGCATCGCAGAAGATCTGGAAAGGCTTGGATGTATCCGGAGGAACCAAGACTGGTGTGGAAGTGAGCTTTGCTTTGAGTGTCTCGAAACTTTCTTGGCAAGCAGGTGTCCACAGGTACTTCTTGCCTTTCTTGAGGAGATCGGTAAGAGGCTTTGCTATCTTCGAGAAGTTCTGCACAAAACGACGACAATAGCTAGCCAAGCCGAGAAAACTCCGCACTTCCTTGACATTAGCAGGAGGAAGCCATTCAACTATTGTCTTCACGGTTTCCGGGTTGACTGCAATGCCCTTGGCAGAGATAACATGGCCCAGATAGGTTACTTCAGGCAACCAGAACTCACACTTTGAGAACTTGGCATACAAGCGGTTCTCACGAAGCTTGTTCAGGACACACCTCAGGTGCTCCTCATGCTCCTCCTTGGACTTGGAATAGACGAGAATATCATCCAGATATACCACCACAAACTTGTCCAGGTACTCCATGAAAACGGAGTTCATCAGCCTCGAGAAGGTAGCAGGTGCGTTGGTGAGACCGAAAGACATGACCGTGTACTCATACAGGCCATAGCGAGTGGTGAAAGCTGTTTTGGGCACATCCTCTTTGCGAATTTTGATTTGGTGATAACCACTCCTCAAATCCAGCTTAGAGAACACCACAGCTCCTGCTAGCTGGTCAAACAGATCATTTATCCGAGGGAGAGGATATTTGTTCTTGATGGTCTTAGCATTTAGAGCCCGGTAGTCAACACAGAGCCTATCGGTTCTGTCACGCTTCTTCACGAAGATTGTTGGACTACCCCAAGAAGAAGTGCTATGCTGAATGAAACCCAACTTCTCTTGTTCATCAAGTTGTCGTTTGAGTTCAGCCAGCTCAGAAGGACCCATTTTATATGGCCTCTTGGAGATAGGAGCCGTTCCAGGTTCAAGCTCGATCACGAATTCAACCTCGCGATCCGGAGGCATACAGCAACTCTTCGTGAAAAACATCCGGAACTCACGGACCATCGGGTACCTTCCGAATAGCTTCCATAGCGTCATCATTCGAGCAGCCAAGGAATAGAGCTGGACATCGAGTCGACTTGGAGAAAAGACTAGATGGCCTTGAGGATCTTCAGAGATACCGAGCGTTCAAGACAATCAATCACAGCTGCATTTCTTGTCAACCAATCCATGCCTGTGATGACATCAATGTCGAGTTGGAACAATCAAAGAAGCCACGAATGAAGAGCCACCAATCTCCACTTTGTTGCCATGACTGATCATAGATGCTACCATATTTGCTCCAGGAGAAAGAACCATTAACCGCTTTTGGATAGGAACCATTGCTAAGTCATTCTCATATGCAAACTTGTGAGACACAAAAGAATGCGATGCACCAGAATCAAAGAGAACTCGTGCAGGGACTGAGTTAACTGATAGCATACCCATGACAACTCCAGGTGCGAGCTCAGCTTGAGAGGCGTTGACGCAGTTAGCTCGAACAACCGCAGACCCGGGCTTAGTGTTGATGTTGAGAGCCCGAGGCGGTGGTGCGCGAACCGAAGGAGAGCTTGTTGCAGATCTTGGCGGGGGTTGAGGGAGAGCTTTGTTCTTCATTGGACAGTTCCAGTGGGAATGTCCAGGACCTCCACAAGTGAAGCAGGCACCAGCTGGACGTGGAGTAGAAGCGAGGACTCCGCCAGGCGCTCCAGGGTAAGGGTTGTTGTAGCCCCTGGGAGCCGCAGTGGTGAAGTTTGATGGCCTTGGCGTGAAGCTCGCAGATCTTGGTGGAGCCGGGAGCGACGGTGGGGTGTTAGGAACCCAGACACGCCGCTTAGAAGGAGTTGCCATTGTTGCCGAACTTGATGCATCCCTGCTATGTTTCTTGGACTCCTCGAACATCTGCCTACTAGCCTCCTCTTGTAGTGCCATATCTTGCAGTTCGTGAAGGTTGCCGGTCTTGCATGCGTGAGTGCATACTTGATCGACGCGTTGAGCCCTTGCCTGAATCGCTTCTGCTTTTTCTTGTCATCAGACACCTCATCACCACCATAGCGAGACAGGTTCATGAAATTCCTGATGTAGGTGTTGACGTTATCATTGCCCTGCTTCAAGTTGAGGAAAGCATCCTTCATCCGTTCCATCACAATCTCTGAGAGAAACTGCTCCTTGAAAGCTGTGGTGAACCTCTCCCAAGTGGGCTGGAACCCAGTGCAGCTAGCCTTCAGGTAGTTTTCCCACCATAGAGCCGCATCTCCCTTGAGCAAGTGAGTAGCACACTTTACCCATTCCTGTTCTGGCACATCAGCAGTCTCTAGCAGCCTTGAGATCTCGCGCAGCCAATCATCAGCATCAAGAGGTCGGTCGGACACATCGAACTGGCGCGGGTTGAACTTGAGGAAGCTCTTGATGTCACCACGCTTGGGAGGTGGAGGAAGTGGAGTGAACTCGTTCCTTCGGACGCTCTCCTCAAAGCGCAGCTGGTTCTCTTGCATGGCTGCCAGAGCAGTAGCTATGCTTGACAGAGCTGAGCCCAGTTCTGGAGGAATGTCCTCCTCAGTCCGGCGTGGGGGAGCCATCCTCAAAGATATTAAGCATATCGCACACGACTGAAAAGGAGTGTGGTACACAAACATATCAAAGAAAAATTTTCCACAAATTTCGGCATTAAAATACCAATAGATGCGCAAAATTACTTAACGAATCAAGATTAGTGACTCTACCGATCCAATATACAAAAGCAAATGATACAAGTAGTGGTATGGTCGCGACTCCATCCCGCACTCAAATCATTACTCCGCACATGAACAAGTGGAACACATATCCTAACCCCTTCTTCTCACGACGAAACCTACAGGTTGGTACTACGGAAACGAACACCCCAAACAAGATAGCGTCGGATACAAAAGGAAGATAGATTGCGTCGGATACCAAAGCCTGTCGGTATGGAATGTACCAACAGTTGATAACCAAAAGGCAGATAAGATAACAACTTGGATGCAACAGATAGACAAGGGACTACACACACACACACACACACACACACATCCTATGGTACTACGGAAACCCCGAACACGTGAATCCTAGTTTGAACTTTGAGAAGAGGATTGAAAACGTTGCACTTCCTTACCAGAAAAGGGTGGGTGGGAGGGTAAGAAGAAAAATGGAAGCAGTCCTACTCTCGCGTTTTGTTTTTCCCTAATATACATAACTACTTAAAATATTTGCTAGACTGACAACGACCGTTTGGCTGAAACCCTGAAGGTCGGGATGGCTCTGATACCAATTGTAACTACCTCGGTGAACTACGCTCCTAGATACAAGCCTGGATGAGAGATAGCGGTTGAAATAGTACGGCGGGGCCCCAAAAGCCACTCACTGGTAGTCCTTTCAGACGTCCCAACCGCTAACCTCTCAACGGAACTCAGACGGGCGTGAGTCGGCGAAGGATCAACTACGACACAAGTGGGTATGTACGCAAGCCACCATACAAGAGTACATCGAGCCACACCATCTAGAAAGAAAGGAAATATACCAACGCCATACGGCAAGATTCAAATGACCTAGATACAACTATAATTTAGGATAACTCCTCATACAAAGACACATCGAGTATCATGCGGGCGGCAAAACAAGATCCGAGTACGGATAAGAAGCAAATAGGCATAAGATGCCAGAAAATAAGCACATCCCAACTACAGGTCTCACGGATCCTCGTGTCGGAATCTCTACACCATACGGTCGTTGCCCACTTCATCGGCTTCTTCCCGATGTCAAATCACGAGAAGGTACTGCTCATCCGAATCAAGAATTTATCGTGTGAGACCCTAAGGGTACTCAAGAAGACTTAATGCCTCTAAAGGGGACACAACACAGGGTGACGCAATTGCAGCAAAAGATAAACCCTAGCAATTCTCTGAGATAACGCTAACCATCCGCCTAACCAATGATAGCGGATGTCCGTGAATTTAAATACAACAGTTATAATGGTAATTTCATCCGATCCATCCTCCTCACCTTACCGACAAGGAAGCGGACGAACAACCCCTTCCGTTGGCAATTTTATTAACCATTCCATGAGTGTTGCACTATTTACTAGTCAAGTTACTTAGTCAAATTAAGCGGTACTTTAGTTATGCTTGTCTATGATCAAGAAACGTGCTCCAAGTCGTCCATAACCGGACACGGCTTTGAAGAAAGTTTTACCCGGCGGGGTGCACCAATAGCAACACACGCCGATCAACCTCGGAAAAACCAAATCAAAACCCAACGAGGCTTTCACGAACAATCACAAATTCAGAAATATTTCAGGGGCCACCCTTAAGTAGAATCCATAGGAGTAAGCAAGCTCCGAGGCGGCCTCAAGGTGCTGGGTAATACGGCTGTGAACGACTGGGAACCCCAAACGGGGCTTGTCGACACCGCGGAATCGTGTCCCGATCCTAAACAGTACAGTGTGCTATCTGTCGCACAATCGTAAATAAAGCAGTAAAGCATGGCATAAGTACAGGATCGTAAATAAAACCTCAAACTAGTTTGTGGCCCCAAGAAATAAGACGGAATCAAGCTCTGGTCCAGGGGGGTCCCATATACCTCCCGGATGTGGATAGCGCGATAAATCAAGGAACAGGAATCAAGTACTCGGGGTCTTACGGGACACAAGTGAGCAGGAAAAACCAAATAGCAGATATTGCTCACCGGTGCCACTTTCTTTAGTTATCCCAGAACTACTCAGGTTAAGTTGTTTAAGTACCTCGTTATCCATCAGACTCTCACAAACCCTACACATGCTGTTCTACGACTCGCATGGCTCAAACAACTCCTATCGTAGGGGCTCATGGGATGGTGGGAACAAGCTTGGTGGGGTGTAAAAGTAAAGGCTATGCATACTTGGGATTCATTTTAATGCAATCGCGACTCAATGATGCAAGAATAAGATAGAGGCAATAGGTACTGTATGTATGCAAGCATGTGGTAGTGCTTACCCGGTGTCTCTGTTGAAGCAAAGGACGGTTCGGTAGTGCTCTGGTTCTCTTGATACAACCCCAAGGTGTCTATCCGAAAAACCAAACAAACAAGGCCAACATAAATATAGAGCACAAGCATATGAATAAGATGCGTCAAGCAAACAATCATGCCATGATGAATGATGCACAATTTACATGGCAAGAAAGGTAGCATGGCATGGTGAGGTGTGAAGAACAAGAGTAACATTTAATGGGTTTTAGAACCTCATTTTGTTGTCATAACATTTGTTGTTTGCAATATATTTATATGATGCATGCTGCAATTGAAGTCAAGGATATCATAAACAGAAAGGTCTCGTCGAGCTGATCATTTTAGACTACTCATTTGCTTAATTTGGATTTTCCAAACAAAAGTTATTTAATTATGAAATCCTAGTGGCAATTGAAGTAATTTAAACAAACTTGGAATTTAACTTGTGCAAAACACTAAACAGATGGCATATTTGAACTCCTCTCATTTTTCTGAATCAAAAACATATATTATTTGCCTAATTTGGACAAAGCATGCAAAAGTTATTAAAAATCTGAATTGAATTTGCATTTTAAATTATTTAAACAATTTGAATTTGAAAACCAGCTCAGAAACGTTTTAATACACAGCCCCAGCTAGCCTGAGCCACAGACAGGTGGGCCAGGGGTCAGCTCTGGCCCACAGGGCAGTGCCTGAGAGCTGCAGGGACCGCGGGTTTAATAACCAGAACCACCGGAGCCTTTTTGTAAAACTTCCTGAGACGCTGACAACGGGCCCAGAAGGACCGCGGGTTTAGGATCTAAACAGGCAAGGGGATTTCTGCAAAGCGCACACGCGGGCTAGGGCGTGGACTGCGGGTTGAGCGCGGGATCTTGCGGGAGCCTTTTTGCAAATGTTGCACGGTCGCTGGCGGGTGGGGTCTCGAGGACTGCGGGTTGACAAAAGAAAACAGCCAGGGGGTTTCGCAAAAGGCCGGGCGCCTTGTCTTCTCGCGTCTGAACCACGCGTGTGCTCTGTCGCGTGCGCGACGCGCGCGGCGCAGAGGCTCGAACCTGGGGCGTTTGCGGGCGCGTGCGGACGCGGAGCCGCTGCGCTGGGCTAGGCTAGGTGCTAGGAAGTAGCTAGGCGGCTAGGTAAGGTGACAGCAGCGCTGGAGCAGGCGACGTTGACGACAACCACCGCGCGCCGAGTGTGTTCGACGGTGAGACTCGTGCAACCAGGAAGCGATCAACGACGGGACCTTGTCTGGGGGGTTCAGGGGCGTACCGCGAGCGTGACGGTGTGCTCGAAACGGGCAGGGGCGTAGGCGATCTCCGGCGAGGCTGGCGCTCCGTCGATCTAGGGTTTGGCGGCGGCGTCGCTGGTGCAGGCGTGCTTGGCGCGTCTCCTCCTGTTGGGCGATCTTGGGGCGGCTGGTCCTCCTCGACACCTCGGCTCCTTCTCCGGCTAGCCTAGGCAGTGGTAGCCCGGCGTCGGCGTGGTGGCGAGGGGGAAGAAAGGGGGAGAGGCAGGCGTTGCGGGGTAGATCTGGGGGGTCCTGGGCGAGGCCAGAGAGGGGAAAAGGGGTAGATAAGAAGGAGGGGGCACGGTGGTTGCGTGAGGGGAGGGGACAGCTGCGGGGTGGCGTTGGCCACCTCCACTCACGTGCTCGGCAGGCTAGGAGGGCACGGCAGGGTGGCGTGGTTGCTGGGGATGGCCGACAGGTGGGGCAGGCATGGCTAAGGTCGATGGCAGGTGGGCCAGGTGGCAAACCGAGGGGGAGGATAAGAGGGAAGGCCACTCGGGCTAGGGCTAGGAGGGTTGGTGGCCATGCCGTGTGGGGGCAGCATGGGGGTGTCCTTGGGGATGTCCTGGTCGTGTGGGGCCTGCAGGCAGCTGTGGTAGGCGCATGGCATGGTTGGCTAGGTGAGAGGGACATGGGCATGGCATGCTAGAAAGAAGGAAGGGTAGGCTAGGGTTTTAGTTTAGGGAAGAGGGGAAAATTAGGTGTTGTTTGAGTGGAGAGAAAGAGAGGAAGAGGGGCATGGTACCCATGCTAGGGAGAAGAGGAAAGGGGAGGGGTAGGTTTAGTTTGGGGTTTTGTTTTGAGGTAGGGGTAGAATAGGATTTATTTTGGTATATGTAAAATAGTGTTTAGTTTTAGGATAGAGATAAAATAGGGTTTAGGTTTTTGGTTTTTAGGATAGATGGAATTAGGTTCTTATGCTTGCAAGGTGAGAAGATGGGGTACTAAACTTGGGCAAGCATGCACCAAGTCCAAGCTCAACACAAGACTAAGCAAGAAAAAGGAGAAGAAAGATGGCCATGGGGATGTGGATCTTGGACCATGCATGTTCTTACAAGATCAAGCAAAAATCCAAGCAAGGGTGGTTTGGATGGGCATGCTCTTAGCACATGTGGGGTTTGGGGCATGAGGTAGGGTTTTAACTTAAGGGGAAAAAGGAGAGGAAGAGAGCTAGAGTTTTGAACTAACCAAGCAAAAGAAGCAAGGTAGAAGGATTGGTCCAAATAGAAAACAAGCAAAACCAAAACTAGGGAAAAAGGGATACTTGCATGGCCCATGCAAGACAATTAATGCCAAGTGGATATATTGTGAAAACAACATGATTCCATGTGGCTTTACTCCTTGCATGCACAAAAGGTGGCAAAGGCCAAGCAAAAAGATTATGAGTGGATCCAACCAACAACATGGCTAGGGATAACTCAATAAAGGCCAAGCCCATATCATTGGATGGTGGAATTATAAGGTGGTCCAAGATAAGGTGGTGGAGTCAAAAGAGAGATGCCCCCAACTCAACTTGGGCATTTAACAATTCAGTAAGATCCAAATACAATATCAAGAAGCAACTACAATTTAATAATGCACATGAGATAAGATCCAACAAGAAAAAGGTTTTGTATGATGCTCAAATGCAAGGGGACATGATGACATGAGCATGATATGATGATGATGCAGCAATTATATGTTGGAAGTGGCCCATTTTATTAATAAACTTAGTAGCATTACAGTGGTTAGACAACTGGGATGCTACAGTGGGTTGGGTAGACTAGTGGGTGAGTTTAGGATTTAGGGGCGGCAGGTTTGGACCGATCTGAAAAATCTGGGGCGGTCGTTCGGGTTGGCCTGCTCGCCCCTACTAAAAATAAAACAAAACTTTATTTGTTTAATTGGACCGTTTGCAAATCGCCAAAACAAAACAATCCGTGACAAAGGGGTTTGGCGTTTAATAAAAGATGGGGCGTTTGGAAAACGAATCGGGGTTTGCAAAATAGTTTTGACAAACAACATGCGACGATGACGATGCAATGCACAAATTCAACGCGATTTTCTAGTAGTGGTTTTGCGGGATGCCACATCGGCGATCTAGGGTTTAGACACACCAAGGAGGAGGGGCTAGAGCCGGCGGCTAGGGTTCCGGGACCCCAAGTCGGCTGTTAGGCAAAACCCTAGGTGGTGGCGGCTATGGAGGGCTGCAGCTTTCTAGGGTTTGAGGTGAGGACTTGTGTGTCTAGAGGATGAGCCCTGCCCTCCTTATATAGGTGGAGGGGCCGGCCAAGGAGAGGAGGAGTCCCTCCCCAACTCGGCTTGGAGGGCGCTGGGTTGGAGGAGGATTCCTCCCAACTCGGTTTCCTCTCCTTCCTCTTTCCTCTTTCCAATTTTAGACGTTCGACTTTTCAAACTAGCTATTTGACTTTTCAAATTAGGATTCAATTTAATCCTTTATTTGGAACATGAGACACTTAGTACATGATGCAATCATTCCAATATGCAATGACACATTCATGTACCCTTCCTCCGGAGTCCGGACATTGGAACCTTCTAGAACATTCCCGATGAAAACACCGGAATCATTCCCGAACTCCGAAACGGGACTTTCCTTATATGAATCTTATTCTCCGGACTATTCCGGATCACCTCGTGATATCCCGGATCCCATCCGAGACTCCGAACAACATTAGGTCTCTTTCTCATAATACCATAACTACTCAAACAACGTCGAATCCTTAAGTGTGTCTCCCTACGGTTCGTGAATTATGCGGACATGATCGGGACACTTCTCCGAACAATAACCAATAGAGGAATCTGGAAATTCATATGGCTCCCACATATTTCTACGATTACTTTGCGATCGAATGAACCACTTACATACGATACCAATTTCCCTTTGTCTCACGATAGTTTACTTATCCGAGGTCATGATCGTCGGTATCTCTGCATACCTAGTTCAACCTTGTTACCGATAAGTACTCTTTTATCGTTCCCGTGATATGTGATCCCTTGTGATCCAGTCACATGCTTGCAAGCCAATTGGATGACATTCCACCGAGAGGGCCCAGAGTATATCTATCCGTCATATGGATGGACAAATCCCACTCTTGATCCATGTGTCTCAACCAATACTTTCCGAACACTCAATGCCACCTTTATAGCCACCCAGTTACGGTGTGGTGTTTGATGTCATCAAAGCATCCATCCTGTAAAGGTGATATGCATGATCTCATGGTCGAAGGAATTAGGTTACTATGTATCAGAAAGCATATAGCAATTGAACTTATTAAATGACTTGATCTTTATGCTACGCTTATCTATAGGAGTATGTCCACCATATCATTCTCCTAATGATATGATCTTGTTGTTGATAACATCTCAATGTTCATGATAGGGAAACCACAATCATTTATCAACCAACAAGCTAGTGATGTATAGAGGCTATACTAGGGACTTCAAATTAAGTTTACAAATCACACAAGTATCAATGTTTCCTTGTTAATACTATTATAGCATGAATGTAAACATTTATCATAAACACAAAGATATAATAATAACTACATTTATTATTGCCTCTAGGGCATATCTCCAACAGTCTCCCACTTGCACTAGAGTCATCTAATCTAGATTACATGGTAATATACCGAACACCCATGGCAGTTTGGTGTTGGTCATGTTTTCCTCGGGAGAGGTTTAGTCAACGGATCCGCCACATTCAGATCATGTGTACTTTGCAAATCTTTATATCCCCATCCCGGATATGTTCTCGAATAGCGTGAAAACGCAGATTGATGTGCTTGACTTCTTGTGTGACCTTGGTTCTTGCATTGGCTATGGCGCCCATGTTATCACAAGAGATAGACATTGGGTCCAGCAGACTAGGAACCACACCCAGCTCTGTAATGAACTCTTTCATCCATATCGCTTCTTGTGAAGCCTCGGCAGCCATGTATTCCGATTCATTGAAGATCTCCCCACAACGCTTTGCTTTGCACTCCTCCACTAAGCTGCACCATTCAAAATAAATCATTATCCAGTTGTGATTTAGAATCATCCGGATCGGTGTTCCAACTAGCATCGGTGTAACCATTAACAACGAAATTCATCACCTCCATAAGAAAGAACCATATCCTTAGTTATTCTCAAGTACTTAAGGATGTTTTTGACACATTGTCCAATGATCCACTCCTGGATCACTTTGATATCTGCTAGTTAAACTAACAGCATATGCAATGTCGGGTCTAGTACATAGCATGGCATACATTAGAGATCCTATGGCTAAGGCATAGGGAGTCTTACTCATCCTTTCTCTATCTTCTGCCGATGTCGAACTTTGAGTTTTACTCAAGGTCGTATTGGGCAACATGGGCAATAAACCTTTCTTGCTTTCTTCCATTCCAAACCTGTTTAGAACTTTGTCCAAATATGTACTCTGTGACAATGATATTTGGCGTTTCGATCTATCTCTGTAAATCTTTATGCCTAATATGTAAGCTGCTTCGCCAAGATCCTTCATTGAAAAACTATTATTCAAATATTCCTTGACACTATTAAGAAGGTCTACATCATTCCCAATCAACAATATGTCATCCACATATAGTATTAAGAATGCTACAGAGCTCCCACTCACTTTCTTGTAAATACAAGCTTCTCCATAAGTTTGTATAAAACCAAAACTTTTGATCACCTTATCAAAACGTTGATTCCAACTTCGGGATGCTTGCTTCAATCCATAGATGGACCGTTGAAGTTTGCATACCTTGTTAGCATCTTTAGGATCGACAAAACCTTTGGGTGGCATCATATACAACTCTTCATCAATATCTCCATTGAGGAATGCTGTTTTGACATCCATCTGCCATATCTCATAATCATAATATGCAGCGATTGCTAACATAATCCTCACAGACTTTAGCTTCGCTACCGGTGAGAAAATCTCATCGTAGTCAACTCCTTGAATTTGTCGAAACCCTTTTGCGACAAGTCGAGCTTTATAGACAGTAACATTACCATCAACATCTGTTTTCTTCTTGAAAATCCATTTGTTCTCGACAGCCTTCCGGCCATCTGGTAAGTCCACCAAAGTCCATACTTGGTTTTCGTACATGGATCCAATCTCGGATTTCATGGCTTCTTTCCATTTATTGGAATCTGGGCTCATCATTGCTTCCTCATATGTCTCGGGGTCATCGGTGTTGTCCACCAACATGACATTCATAACGGGATCATACCAATCTGGAGTGGTACGAGTTCTCGTTGACCTCCGAGGCTCTGTAGCAACTTCAACCGAAGTTTCATGATCATCATCATTAGCTTCCTCTCTAATTGGTGCATGCACCACAGGAACTTCTTCCGGTGCTGCGCTACTCGCAATTTCGAGAGAAGGTTCGACAACCTCGTCGAGTTCTACTTTCCTTCCAGTCACTTCTTTCAAGAGAAATTCCTTCTCTAGAAAGGACCCATTCTTGGCAACGAAGATTTTGCCTTCGGATCTATGATAGAAGGTATACCCAATAGTTTCCTTCGGGTATCCTATGAAGACGCATTTTTCCGCTTTGGTTTCAAGCTTGTCCGGCTGTAACTTCTTTACATAGGCTTCGCAACCCCAAACTTTAAGGAACGACAATCTCGGTTTCTTCCCAAACCATATTTCATACGGTGTCGTTTCAATGGATTTAGACGGTGCCCTATTTAAAGTGAATGCGGTTGTTTCTAATGCATAACCCCAAAATGATAGCGGTAAATCTGTAAGTGACATCATAGAACGAACCATATCTAAGAGAGTTCGATTACGATGTTCGGACACACCATTACGCTGTGGTGTTCCCGGCGGTGTCAACTGTGAAAGTATTCCGCATTTCTTCAAATGCTCGCCAAACTCGTAACTTAGATATTCACCTCCACGATCAGAACGTAGAAATTTAATCTTCTTGTTACGTTGATTCTCTACCTCACTTTGAAACTCCTTAAACTTCTCGAAAGTTTCGGACTTATGTTTCATGAAATAGATATACCCATATCTAGTCAAGTCATCCGTGAAGGTAAGAACATAACGATAACCATAGCACATGATGCTACACTCATTGGACCACACACATAGGTATGTATGATTTCCAATACGTCCGTCGCTCGCTCCATCATACCAGAAAATGGAGTCTTAGTCATTTTACCCATCAGACATGCTTCGCATCTTTCAAGTGATTCAAAATCAAGTGATTCAAGAAGTCCATCGGAATGGAGTTTCTTCATCGTTTCACTCAATGTGACCAAGGCAGCGATGCCACATATAGGTCGAATTATCGCTTGATTTCAAACTTTAGCCTCAATCTTGTTGATATGTGTATTTCCACTATCGAGATTCAATAAGAATAGACCATCTATCAAAGGTGCATGTTCATAAAACATATTACTCATATAAATCGAACAACCATTATTCTCGGACTTAAACAAGTAACCGTCTCGCAATAAACAAGATCCCGATATAATGTTCATGCTCAACGCAGGCACCAAATAACAATTATTTAAGTATAAAACTAATCCCGATGGTAGATGAAGGGGTAGCGTTTCGACCGCGATCACATCGACCTTTGATCCGTTTCCCACGCGCATCGTCACCTCGTTCTTCGCTAGCTTCCGTTTATTCTGCAGCACCTGTTTCGAGTTACAAATATGAGCAACCGAACCAGTATCAAATACCCAGGCACTACTACGAGTACTAGTGAGATACACATCAATAACATGTATATCAGATATACCTTTCTTCTTGATGTTGCCGTTCTTCAGATCCGCCAAATACTTTGGGCAATTCCGCTTCCAGTGACCTTCTCCCTTGCAGTAAAAGCACTCAGTATCAGGCTTGGGTCCAGCCTTGGTCTTCTTCGCCGGCGTGGTAAATTTCTTACCACCCTTCTTGAAGTGTCCCTTCTGCTTAGACTTGCCTTTCTTGAATTTGGTGGTCTTATTGACCAACAACACTTGGTGCTCTTTCTTGATCTCCACTTCTGCAGACTTTAACATAGCAAACAGTTCTGGCAACTATTTGTTCATGTTCTGCATGTTGTAGTTCATCACAAAGTTCTTGTAACTTGGTGGTAGTGACTGGAGTACACGGTAAATCCCCAAAGCATTAGGAATCACTATACCCAAGCTTTGAAGTTTGTTTGCGTGCCCAGACATCTTAAGCACATGCTCACTAACGGAGCTGCCCTCTTCCATCTTGCAGTTAAAGAACTTTTCAGAAGCCTCATAGCTTTCAATTGCCGCATGAGTCTCAAAAATCAATTTGAGATCCTCGACAATATCATATGGGTCTGAATTCTCAAACCTTTTCTGAAGCTCCGATTCTAAACCATACAAGATAGCACACTGAACTATGGAGTACTGATTCTTCAAGCGAGGTAAACATTCTTTACTTCATCGGAAGCATCACCGCAGTGGGTCACCCAAGTGCATCCAAAGACATAGGTCAAATTACCATTGTGAGGACAATCCTCAAATTGGAACCAATCCAAGTTGCTTCCATTGTTTTTCAACTTTTCTTTCTCTAGGAACGCATTAAAATTGATGGTAGGGGTTGCCATTGATCTACAACATATTTGCAATAGTTTAGACTAAGTTTATGACAAATTGAGTTCAAATTAATAATGAAATTAAACTAGGTGAACTCCCACTCAAAACAACATCCCTCACATTGTTTTAGTGATCACATGAACCAAATCCACTACATCAACACCGATCATCACGAGAGTTGATATAGTTTCAATGGCGAACAATCGTCATGTTCATCATATCTACTATATGATTCATGCTTTACCTTTCGGTGATCCGTGTTCCGAGACCATGCCTGTACATGCTAGGCTTGTCAAGATCAAACCTTAGTTTCCGCATGAGCAAATCTGGCTTGCTCACGTTGTATACACTTGCGGAATCTAACACACCCGATCATCACGTGGTGCTTCGAAACAACAAGCTTTAGCAACGGTGCTAACTGAGGGTGAACACTTTATGATTTGAAATTCATGTGCATGAGGGATCATCTTATAATGCTATCGGCGTCTACTAAGCAATACAAGATGCATAAAGGATTAACATCACAAGCAATTCAATAATATGTGATATGATATGGCCTTTCTTATTTGTGCTTCCGATCTCCATCTTCAAGCACGAACATGATCTCCATCATCACCGGCATTGCATCAAGGTCAATGACGCTTCTCCATGGTTGTCGTCCACCGGTTTTCAACTATTACAACTACTTTGAATAGACACGCGGGTCTTAACATAAATTAAAGACAACCATCTGGCTCCTGCCGGTTGCCAACTTACAATAAGGAACATTGCATACATCAAATATAGTCACAATCATGGCCATATCACATCACTGCACACCCCTGCAAAACAAAGTTAGACGCCTCTACTTTCTTTGCATATTTTATGTGGTTTGGGGCTTTCAATAAGTGTCATTCTAACTTACGAACAAGAACCACAACATTGATACTAGCATTGTTGATCACCCGTTGTAAATTGGATCTTAACTATGCTAGGAGAAACAGACACCCGCAATGCCACTTATGCAATACAAGTTGCATGTCAAGCGTGGAGCAAGTCTCATGAACGATGTCATGTAAGGTTAGCCCGGGCCGCTTCATCCCAACATACCGCAAGATGCAAAGTACACAAGAAGCAATCGACAATAAAAGCATCAACGCCCACAATGACCATTGTGTTCTACTCGTGCAACAGATCTACATATAGACACGGCTCTGATACCACTGTAGGGTTTCGTAGCATGGGAAACAAAAAATTTCTATCGCATACAAACAAACAAGCCAAGATCTATCTACTAGATTGTAGCAACGAGTCGATGGAATAACTCACCCTCGAAGATTCCAAAGTGTTTAACGAGAGCGGATTCTCGTGGGTGATGTAGTCGTACTCTTCCCGATCTCAAGATCGCGTAGACGATCCTTCCGGCTGCGTTAAGCGCTCCCTTGATCGGTCACTGCGTTCGGTACTCAACGACCTTCCTCTCCCTTGTTCCAGCAGGCGGAGGTTGTAGCACTCTCCTCGCGATTCGGCCTGGCGGCGTGGTACCGGAAGTAGAGGGGAAATCCCGCAGGGCTTCGCCTTAAGCCGGAGCGAGTATGGTGGAGTATGAGAGAGCTCCTCGGCGATCTAGGGTTTAGACACACCAAGGAGGAGGGGCTAGAGCCGGCGGCTAGGGTTCCGGGGACCCCCAAGTCGGCGGCTAGGGCAAAACCCTAGGTGGTGGCGGCTATGGAGGGCTGCAGCTTTCTAGGGTTTGAGGTGAGGGACTTGTGTGTCTAGAGGAGGGAGCCCTGCCCCTCCTTATATAGGTGGAGGGGCCGGCGGCCAAGGATAGGGAGGGGAGTCCCTTCCCAACTCGGCTTGGAGGGGGCGCCGCCGGTTGGAGGAGGGATTCCCTCCCCAACTCGGTTTCCCTCTCCTTCCTCTTTTCCTCTTTCCAATTTTAGACGTTCGACTTTTCAAACTAGCTATTTGACTTTTCAAATTAGGATTCAATTTAATCCTTTATTTGGAACAGCGAGGACACTTAGTACATGATGCAATCATTCCAATATGCAATGACACATTCATGTACCCCTTCCCCTCCGGTCTTGGGACATTCCGGAACCTTCTAGAACATTCCTGATGAAAACACCGGAATCATTCCCGAACTCCGAAACGGGACTTTCCTTATATGAATCTTATTCTCTGGACTATTCCGGATCACCTCGTGATATCACGGATCCCATCCGAGACTCTGAACAACATTCGGTCTCTTTCTCATAATACCATAACTACTCAAACAACGTCGAATCCTTAAGTGTGTCTCCCTACGGTTCGTGAATTATGCGGACATGATCGAGACACTTCTCCGAACAATAACCAATAGAGGAATCTGGAAATTCATATGGCTCCCACATATTTCTATGATTACTTTGCGATCGAATGAACCACTTACATACGATACCAATTTCCCTTTGTCTCATGATAGTTTACTTATCCGAGGTCATGATCGTCGGTATCTCTGCATACCTAGTTCAACCTTGTTACCGATAAGTACTCTTTTCTCGTTCCCGTGATATGTGATCCCTTGTGAGCCAGTCACATGCTTGCAAGCCAATTGGATGACATTCCACCGAGAGGGCCCAGAGTATATCTATCCGTCATATGGATGGACAAATCCCACTCTTGATCCATGTGTCTCAACCAATACTTTCCGAACACTCAATGCCACCTTTATAGCCACCTAGTTACGGTGTGGTGTTTGATGTCATCAAAGTATCCATCCTGTAAAGGTGATATGCATGATCTCATGGTCGAAGGAATTAGGTTACTATGTATCAGAAAGCATATAGCAATTGAACTTATTAAATGACTTGATCTTTATGCTACGCTTATCTATAGGAGTATGTCCACCATATCATTCTCCTAATGATATGATCTTGTTGTTGATAACATCTCAATGTTCATGATAGGGAAACCACAATCATTTATCAACCAACAAGCTAGTGATGTATAGAGGCTATACTAGGGACTTCAAATTAAGTTCACAAATCACACAAGTATCAATGTTTCCTTGTTAATACTATTATAGCATGAATGTAAACATTTATCATAAACACAAAGATATAATAATAACTACATTTATTATTGCCTCTAGGGCATATCTCCAACAAACCATCCTACCATATCCCTCCAAATGTCCTATGGGGGTGTCAGACGCAAAATCCGTGCCTAGATGCCCCATAGCCATTTACCACCTGATGCGGCCCAATACGGCGTCCGAAACTCCTAGTCCACACCCGACCCACATGGTGGCAAGCGGGGGCGCCAGATGGAATAGGTAAAAGGGTGGGACAACATTGTCATTGAGAAAAAAAAATATTTCCCCCATTTCCCTAGTTGCCCCACCACCTCGCATGGATTTTTCCCCAACCCCACTGATTGCCACATGATGATATACATTATGATTGCCTATATGTACGATTCCATAGCCATTGAATGCATGTGCGGGTTCTACAAGGTAGTTGTGGAAGTGTTTGTACCAACCCACTTGAGAACACCCGATGAAGAAGGCACAACCTCGATCATGGCACAAAACGCGGGGAGAGAATTTCCTAGGATGCTTGGAAGTATTGATTGCATGCACTTGTCATGGAAGTACTGTCCATTTCCTTGACAAGGAATGTACAAAGGTCATAACAGATATGTGGTTCTTGAGGAAGTGCTAGATCAACATTCGTGGATTTGACACATTTTTTTGGTATGGCGGGATCTCACAATGACATCAACATGCTGCGGTGCTCACATGTGTTCGCCTAACTTGTTGAAGTTCATGCTTCAGCGTTCAACTATGAAATCAATGGCCACCAATGCACCAAGGGATACTACCTAGCAGACGGAACCTATCTAAAGTAGTCGACATTTTGAAGACAATCTCAAACCCTCTTACGGGGAAAATATCTTGGTTTTTTAGTGCAAGAAGGCTTGTAGGAAGGATGCATGTCAAGTGGGCATTTCGTGTGCTCCAAGATCGATTTGCCATTGTCTAAAAAATCTAGTACCCTGCTCTTACCTAGTGAGAAGATCAAATATGTGAGGTCATGAATGCATGTGTGATCATATACAACATGATCATTGACGGTGAGTGTGCTACCCAGTGCTTGATAGTGAATCGTATCACTGGTGGGTCCTCTTACATCGGTTGATCACCAGGTTTTGGCGAGTTTGTTGCTTTTCTCTCCATGCATCAGGAAATCCACGATGTAAATACCCATCGCCAATTGCAAGACACAGAGCATTTGTGGAGGTTTAAAGGAAACATCTAGTTTTATGAGTTTAACATTATGGTTCAAAACTTGTAAAATTATGGTTCAAAACTTGCCTTCTTGAACTTGTTGATTTTTATTTATTTATGATCAAAACTTGTTAAAAAAAATGGTTATTTGTGAATCAAAAGGTTTAGGGATGGGGAGGAGGGCCGTATCCAGGGTGTGGTTGGGCGAGGCGTGCACCCACGTTACGCGGCACAGTGCCAGCACCCCATATGACTCACAACGGTGTCGGGTGCTATATGAGGGAGATGGATGGAAGAGGATGGGGGTACGGAGCCACACTAGGTAGACCTCTAATCTCATCTGCTTGTTTAAATCATCCATTGTACTATAACGTATTTTTTGGTCTTCTCTCGAAGCATGCAATATCCAAGATAAGACAATTTTATCGTCCATTCCATGTTGCCATAATCATCTTTCCAAATAACACAGTCTTATCCTCACATTATTTTTTACTCCCTCTAATCCAAATTAATTGACTTAGATTTGTCTAGGTAGGGATATAGATTTGTATAGGTACTATAGGAATGTATCTAGACATATATTAATGCTAGATATATATTTATATATAAACGAATCTAAGTCAATTAATTTGGATCGGAGAAAGTATTTATTTTAAGAAGGAAAGATATGAGATATTATCAATGGCCATTTATTTCTTTTTCTTTTGAGATAATGGCCATTTATTTATGACAACTCGGGGACGCTGGTATATATGGTATGTACTTTGTTCTAAATTAATTGACCGCATTTACCAAAATAATTTACACATTTATGATCAATTAAAACACACCGTATCTAGAAAAATATGCGTCCATTAATTCGGTATATATATGGAGGGAGTAAAAATATATATGTGTGCTAGTAACTCAAAATACGCTGTTTATTCGCAAAAAAAAACTTAGAATACGCTGTTGCACGCATATGGGGATCATCATTAATTTTCGTCCAGGTTCATTGCATGTATATATGGTCTCGCCCTCTTTATATTATTTACGCAGCAGGACCAGGGCTGGAATAGATTATCAGAGTCGATCCGAATTGAGTTGACTCCAAATGAAAATGGCGCTGACAATCATGATGAGAGCAGTTGTTGCTATCATGGTGCTGCTGGTCATCGGAGAAGAAGCCCGCGCACTGGTTCATAAAACCATAGAAGTGAGTGGTCGTCTCTCTGTTGATTTTTTCTTGAGGTGAGTTTGTAATATTTCTTATTTCTTCTGTCTGCAGAGCGACGACGACACGATTGATTGTGTGGCCATCAACAATGAAATTCAGCAGGTAGAATTAATTTGACGCTAGTACTACAGTACTACTCAATTCGATAGTACTCCACTCCTGAGTCCTGACATCTAATATATATATACGGAATACTATTCTTGTGTAGCCTTTAATTTATTTTTGCTGATCGATTTGGGCATGTGTCTAAAGCCGGGGCGAAGCATGAAAGATATCGTCGCTGCTTCCGACATCGCCATTGCCGCGGAGGAACGGCCTCAATCCTGGCGTAAAGGAGGGGCCGGCTGCCCGGCCGGAACCGTTCCGATCCGGAGATCCGGCAACGCCACCATTAACCCGGAGTCATTCTCCATCGACGACGACGTCCCACCGCCTCATGTTTTTCCGTCTGGCACGGTGGAGAAGGCTGCTGCTTACGGCACGAACGGGCCATACCACGGGATTCGGGCGGAGGTGCCGTACTGGAAAGTCGACGTGCATCCTGACGAGTTCTCCATGAGCTATGTCATGGTTGCCTGCACATTGGATTCCTCGTACATACCCGGGGTTGGGGCCAAAGCACCTACCTCTCTCCCTAATCAGATCATGGTTGGACTAATGGTAAGTGATACAGTATAAAGCTGCTGGCAAGCAATTACCAGGTCGTTTATCTCTCTCTCTCTCTCTCTCTCTCTCTCTCTCTCTCTCTCTCTCTCTCTCTCTCTCTCTCTCTCTCTCTCAGTAGTAACAAACTTAGTTCTAGCTTTGTCATGAAGACAAAGTCAGCCCATGATGAAGAAATTAGTACAGTAATGCACGCAATCAACCTTTGTAAAAAAGGAAAGCCTGAAACGCGTCTAATCAATCATTAATTATGCATAGTACTCCTATCGGTTTTGCTAACACGTACGAGCGAGTGTGTGTGCCGTCAGATCGCATCGCGCCGTGTGTTTCCTTGTTGGGCGCAGACATGCAGATCTTTTTTTACTCTCTGTCACGTTTTATATACCCTGTAGGCTCCCATATATATAGTGTGACACGAGATATATTTAGCGCAAGTCTACATTTTTTTTATGTCGCAGACCTGGCCATCTGGGTACGGGGACTCGTTACCAAGGTTGTTCGTGTACTACACCGTAAGTGCTCCAAACTTTTACCTCGTCAACATTTCTCAGTATTAATTGGTACCAATCTAATAATTTATGTAAACACATTATTAGAAACTAAATATATGGTAACTAAGCTTCCTATGAACTCTACCGACATAAGTAAATATGTGCATGAAGAACGACAGCGGAGTGCACTACAATTGCTTCAATAGAGAGTGTGGAGGCTTCCAGCTTACCAGCAACAAATATGCACTCGGTACAACGTGGACAGCTGATCCTCACTTTGGAGGAAAGCAATATGGTGTATATGTAGGCATACACAGAGTAAGTATAGTACTACTACTTTATTATATATTGTGAGATGATGTTGGTGGCGTGCACAATAATGTGATACTATACTATACGTGCTCATCCATGCATGCATGCATGTATGCCTGAACGAACCAATAATTGATCGATGATCCTGCATATATGCATGCATGCAGGACGATACGAAGATGATCTGGTGGGTGTCGGTCCAGGACGTGGACATCGGCTATTTCCGGGACACTGTGTTCGACACTAGGTTTCCCGAGGCCTCCTACGTGGAGATGGGTGGGCGGGTGCTCAACACCAGGCCAGGGGGTCAGCACACCAGCACGCCCATGGGCAGCACCATGCCGGCGTGTGGCGGTCCTCGCTACGCGGCCAGCATCAAGGAGTACCTCGGTGTTAGCGCCATCGGAGGGCAGCTGTTCCTGGACGACGTAGGCAGGACCGTCACTACGGTGCCCAGCTGCTACGGCGCAAGGCCTTTAGGGTTCGGCAAGATCAGGTCCGGGTACTACACGGCCTACGGAGGTGCCGGGGGGATTTACTGTGGCCGTTGATAATAATCCACTCATTATTTCTAGACTAGAGAGGTGCGTGGCTGAGAAACTATGAAATGCTGCCATGAGTCTTTCCCGCTATTATGTAACCGTTTTATGGCGGTGGCTTAATTTGTGAACTACAACCTCCGTTCTATACAATATAAGCAATTTTATCAAACTGTTTTAACTTGCTACAAAGTCTTACATTAGAGGTCGTTTGGTATCCCATCATTTGATCCTGGAATTCATTTTGCAATTCCATCCCTATGCTGTTTGGTTGACACGGAATTGGACCATCATTTTAGTTGGCAAATCCATTAAAATATCACCATGTGTAAACCTGATTCCTATCTTAGACCTGTCATTTACAAATTCTGGTGACAGCCAAACATGCGGGTGTTTCTAGAATCATAATATAAATGAAATGAATCCATGTATTCATTTTATTTCTACTAAATGAAATAAATACCTAGATGTCAAACGAACTCTTAGGGGAAACGGAGAGTATTTCTCAAGTATGATACCACTCAAGCCTTTCCCGTGCTCCCTGGTAAAAAAAAATGTCTTTCCCGCTCTTTTCAATCAAGAAACGATATATGTGACTCTATCATTGTAATCTCATTCATGTGTCCAGCCACAAACGAAAATATAAAGGTGTGGTTGGTAGCTAGGTCAGCCTAGCCCACGATGGCTATCCCACCCCATACATTGCTGACCCTAACCAAGTTGACCTGAGAATTTTGTCATGTGTTTGGCATCCTATATCTATTGAGATGAGATAAGTTGATATGTTGTTTGGTAGCATATGTCTATTAGATGTGTTAAACTGAAAATTTGTGTTGGTAGACCGCATCTGAGTTAGATGTGGTTACCTCCTCACTGACTTACCACCCCAACCGATGCAAATTTCAGCAAGTACATCGTAACTCTAGTACATAAGTACCAAATTTGCAATACCAAAATAACACGTCTTAACAACACAAAACAGACTCAACTCATACGAAGATCCAAAATACATAGTGCTCCGTGATATTTTGGGAGAATAATAGATTGTATTATTTTGATGGAGATTACAAAGAATATATAGAGGCGAGGGTCGGCCGGACTAGGGTTTTGCCAAACCGACTATAGAAGTCATAGCCCTATACAAATACAACTCTAATACCCCCTCCCCCAGTGTCAATGTTGGGCGCCGTGATGTTGAGAGTGGAGCGAATATCAGTGAATACTGCAGTCGGGAGACCCTTGGTGAAGATATCTGCAAATTGGGCGCTTGTTGGAACGTGGAGAACATGAATCTCTCCAAGAGCCACCTTTTCTCGAACAAAATGTATATCAAGCTCGATGTGCTTCGTACGACGATGCTGAACCGGAGTCGAGGCCATGTAAACTGCAGATCTGTTGTCATAATAGACAATGGTAGCACGCTCGATCGGTCGATGAAGCTTGGCAAGTAGTTGGAAGATCCAAACCACATCGGCCACTGCATGGGCAATCGCCCTGTATTATGCTTCCGCCGAGGACCTAGAAACTGTAACTTGCCTTTTCAAAGACCAAGAAACAAGATTATCACTCAAATAAACACAAAAGCCGAATGTGGATCATCGAGTATCTGGACAACCTGCCTAGTCTACATCAGAATAAACTGTAAAGCTTGTAGGAGTAGAGAAATTTAGAAGGAGACAATGGTCGAGTGTGCCTTTGAGATAGCAGAGAATTCGTTTGACATGGGAGAGGTGAGAAACACGTGGGTCATGCATATATAAACAAGCTTGCTGTATGGAGTAAGAAATATCCGGACGAGTAAGAGTAGCATATTGTAGTGCCCCTATAATACTACGATAGAAAGTGGGAGCGGGAATAGGGTCGCCGTCGGCCGACAGTTTGGTACCGATATCAGCCGGCGTACGACTCGGCTGGTAGTCAAGCATGCCAGCACAAGACAAGAGGTCAACAATATATTCTTAATGGGGTGATGGAGTACGCTAACTATTTCGAGGACAAGTACGATTGTACCGATAAGATTGGCTTCTCCTCTTACCAGAAATATTCTGCTGCCATTGGACAACTTGCATATGGAGTGTCTGGTGATCTACTCAACGACTATATGCGCATGAGCGAGTCCACATGCCATGAGGCCATGTACCGGTTTTGCAGCACAGTTATTGCGATGTCTGGCAAAGTTTACTTGAGAGAGCCAAACACCAAAGACACCGCCCGCCTTTTGTTCATCAACGAGAGAAAGGGGTTTCCTGAGATGCTTGACAACATCGACTACATGCATTGGCAGTGGAAGAACTGTCCCTTTGGTTGGCAAGGGCAGTTCAAAGGGCATTCAGAGAGATGCACCGTCATACTAGAGGCTATTGCATCACAAGATCTCTGGATTTCATACTCCTTTTTGTATGGCTGGATCAAACAATGACATCAAAGTGCCACAGCGGTCTCTAGTGTTTGGTAGGCTATAGCAGAAGGCAATGCCACATAGGTATCCTATAAGATCAATGGCAATCCATATGATATGGGTTACTATCTAGCTGGTGGTATCTATCACTCCTGGGCAACCTTTGTGAAGAACATCCACAACCCTGCAGATAAGAAATACAAGAGGTTTGCAAAAGAGTAAGAGGCCGTTTGGTTAGCTTCAGACAAGGTGGCCTATTGTTCCATACCCTGCTAGAACCTGGAGCACAGAGAGGATGTGGGATGTGATGACTGCTTGTGTGATCATGCACAACATAATCGTCGAGGACGAGCGTGATGTCGACAACTTGAACCAAGGCTGGGACTTTCAGGGATTGGTTAAGCCAAATTCAGGTCTAGCGTTTTTGAAAGATTTCATACAAGTGCATGAAAATTTGCATCACAGACATATCCATGATAGACTCCAACTAGATTTGGTTGAGTATATATGGGCTTACTCGGGAAACCTAAAGTTTAATCTCTTATTTGTTTCTTGTAATTTGAATGACGTTTGGTTGTTTTTATCGAACCATGTGAGTGTGAACTATTCATATGTTGCTTGAGGCGTAACTATGCAACATGATGCTGCGCCCGCTACGCCGCCGGCTCCGCGCCGGTAGCCGCCGAGATGCGTAACCTATGCTAGCCCCCATCACGCCGCGCGCCACTTCGGCCGCTGCGTCCACAACCAAGACCTCCCCCGCCGTTCGTCATGCAGCCCCTCTGGCTGCGCCCCTCCCCTTCCTCGACGGCGTCCACTACAGATCCGTCCCTGTTTGGTGCCTCACGGTGCCTGTCCATTCTTGAAGCCGCGGCGTCCCCCTCGAGGCTGCTGGGGCGGGTGGACTGCCATTCCATCGCCGCCGCCAGGGACCTCGAGTGCGCCTTCCTCGCCGTTGTCGGTCTCGATGGCCGTTCGCCTTTGGCATGCCCATGCCGCCCTGTCGATGTTGCATCGTGCGCTGAGCTCTCATCGGGGCCGTCCCATGTCTCCGATTCCGAGGCAGGGTCTGTTCATCTCGTCTCGGATTCGGTGTCTTCTGCGGGTGTCCAATGCCGGCGGCCAGGCGTTCTGCAGTCCCCTTCAGGCGCAAAGCCCATGATGCTGCTCCTTGCCGTGCTGGTCAGTACCTGCGTCTGCGTGTAAACCTAGGTGCCTCGGCGCGCCAGTTCGAGCAGGGATTTGGGTTCCTATCCTCTTTCGCTCCGGCCGAGCTGTGCTGTGAACTTCCGGCCTCGATCGCCGCCACGCCGGGGGACGCGCTGCTCCAGTTCTGTCTACTGAATTGCTCCAGTTCCAGTTCTAAAGCACTTGTACAGTCAGTGTTTCTTCTTCCTTTCACTTCGCTTATTCTGTAATCGGTCCTTTTAGGCTATCCTTTATTATATTGAAAATGGTTCAGGCCAGCCCAGTGCCCGCCGTAGGTTCCGAAAAAAAATGCTAAAATATGCAAAGAGACCAAAATTCTAGCTAGCACCGGCCAACACGGATAAATAGGTCGCGGGAGGGAAAAAAAAAACGGACCCGATGCAAAATGGCTCAATCCAAACGAATAGAAACCGATCGTTCGTCCCGGCAGGTGGAGATGCCCCAATTGATCCGTCTTCACGATAATCCCGCAAAGTTGTCCCGCAATGTGGCTGACGTCATCGAAGAACTGTTCAATCCCCCAATACCATTCCCATACCGGCGCAGCAGCCTGCACGGGAGGCCCGCCCCCTGCCGCCGGTCGCCGACACCCGCGCGGCCCTGCAACCGCCGGCACGCGATGCCGCCCAGCCGCCGGTGCGTGGTCCTGCAAATCCCCTTGGCGTGCTTATTCAGGTTCGACGTCTTCTGCTTGTTGACCCGCATTTGAAAAGAGACCTGGATTGGGTTCAATTAGCGACAGACTAGGCTGATAAATGTTTGGCTGGAGCATAAAACGACTGTACTTATTTTGGTCAGATAATTGTTTGCAAAATTAGTTGTGTAATCTAATTGTCCCGCAGCTACACCCTAGGCATGTCCGCATGTCATTCAGAGCTCCATTCGGCAGCTTGCTGAATTCATTGAAGAAATCCTTAGAAGAAATTGTTTCTGTGTATCCCTGCATATGAGCCCTGCTCTTGACCCAACTAGGCCCTGTAGGTACCGGAGAAGAGCCAGTTGGGGTGGTCTCCATCCATCCAGCAGCACCACGGACATGGAAAGGCTGCCATCGCTACTTGCGAGTTGGAGTGCGGCAAATATATTGGTACCTTTTCAGTTTCCTTCCTTGCAGAAACTTTTGGTTGCAATTTTCTGGCTTTGCGTGAGGTACTTGGAATGGTCAGGTGGGTGTGAAGGTGAATTAAGGATCTCAATAATACGATGTTGCAGATAGCCATGAGGTACTTGGTTTTCCTGTCGAATAGTGTAACTTGGTACTGATAGATTTTGCCGATGGTAGCCTATTATATGCTCACCCAGATTTAAGAATTGTTTTTTCACCCATATTTGACACCTATTTGAATGCCATGCCGTCCAACTCCAACGTCCCAGTGTGCGCACAATTCAGGCCACCCAGCCACAAAGAGAATTCGTGTGATGAAAAGGTCTTCTACAAGAAATTGGACCCGGACTCTTGTTTTCAAGGTCTGCCGATGGTAGCCTTTTATATGGGACACCAGGCCCATAAACAAATGTTCCTTGTGAGATGCAAATTTGTATCTTGCTCCAGATTTGCTGAATTCGTCAAAAATAATAAGGTGGTACATGTTAGTAGGAATGGATACCGAGTTTTGTGTCATTTGATCAGTAATTATTATAGCTTGTTTGAATTTTTTTACTTAACTAATGGAAAAAGTAAATTAATTATCATCTGATGTGGCAACTAAAAAGTAGATCGATTAGTCGATATAAAAGAAAAAAATGTCAGTAAATTACTAAACGAGTTGATTTTGTCCTGCCCAGCACATGACCTTCCATTCTCCCTCGATCGATATATCTTTGGTAACAAACGATTTTGTGATCTGATTCTTTTCTGTTCGCTAATTGTTCCATCAATGAAATTTAGATGAAAAATAACAATCAGAAACATATGTTTGTATATGTACTTCATTGGCTTTTTATAGATTTTCTTTATCTGTTGTTCCACTTTAATACCTTGCTTATGCTGGGATCTGCAGGATTACTGACATTGGTCCCAAGTATACTTTTTTCTTGCTTCAGATTCCCAGGTTATTGTTAATGCAGCCCTACATCTGACATTGGTCCCAGTTTACTTTTTAACTTCTTCAGACATGGAGGGACCTAAGACATGCTTTTCTCCATTTAGACTTTGTTTTTCAGTATATTGTCGTTGTTTGGTTCCTGGAACTTTCTTGCCCTGCAAGTATTGTTATTCAAAGAGACGGCATTTTATCATGAGAACTTTCATGTGCTCGCACAAATTTGTGCTCAATATTTTTGTCCCTGTCATTAAAGCAATTCGAATATTTAGATACACTATTTCAGTCGAAATATTATGGGGGTGCATACTGAACTAGAATATTTTGCTGCAATATTATTATTGTTTCTCAATTTATGAATCAATTTCCATGTAGGCCCTCTTTAATCAAATCTGATGGTACTTTTCAGTATCCTTGCTTGCAGAATGACCTGACTTTTTTATTGACCAGGTCTAAACTTTTGATTGCAATTTTATGGCTTTGTTTACTTTGACTTCTTTTAACAAGGGTGAATCCAGTAAAGACGATGTTGCAGATTATCATGAGGTACTTGGTTCTCATGTCTAACTGTCCAACTTGATACAGATAGATCAGGGAGGGATCCCTCAGGCTGGAAACGTCACAGGCAAGGGAAAGATGCAAGAAAATAGAAATGCACAAGATGAGATGTTGCGTTCTCAAAGTGCCATTTCTGTTACTCTGACCGATGGAGAGAATTCAGATGATGAAAAGGTATGCTTCAAGTAATTGGACCTGCTCTTTTGTTTTCAAGGTTTGGATACTTCTCCTTTAGCTATGTGATATGAGGCACATAGATGAATGTCCGTGTGCAGTTTCTCATGAGATGCCCATCTGTATGTTGATCCAGATTACTGAGAGTAAATTACAAATTGGTACCACAATTAGGGCTAGGTTAACAACTCAGTGCCTATTTTGCAAAATTTTACTAATTCATACCAGTTTTGGGGTGACTAACAACAGATAGCACAAATCCTGGTCTAAACGTGTTTTGACACCAAACCTGACAGCCCAGGCCCACCTTGAGTGCTGATCAGGACTCCATTTCGTATGACCAGACCGGTTTGCGTGCTCCTCGCTTTTCTATGTCTGTGTTGGTGTCTAAATTGTATCAGATTTGAACAAAGTATGTCTATTTGAAAATGTATCCAGATTGTGCACTTTTAGCTTGTATCTTATTACTTGTTTTAGCTTGGTTGGAGATCGACTCTTTTTTATCTCGAGTCGAGAGACAAATAACTTGAGCAAGTACAATTAATTGGAGACAAAATAGACAAATAACACTGAGCACATCACTGGATTCAACCATCATCAACTAAACTGACATAGTCATGAGGACATCACTAGATTAAACCATGACCATCCACACTTAAATGGTACTAATCATCTACGCATGATCATTTTCATGATCAGCAGCATCAGGTACACTTGCATTACATGGAAACTAGCAAGTTTGGACATGATACACCAAAAGATCCCCAAAAGAGCAAGTAGTTTGTGGTAAGGCTAGACCCAGTTCTTTTGGCGGCTTCTCCAAGAAGCTGCCCTCTTCACAAAATTTCGTGAGGCTTCAGAAAATTTTGGAACCAGCTTCCTGGGAGGAAAGCTTCTTGGAGTTAGCCATCAAAAGAACTGGGCCTAAGTCGTGGCCATGTTGGGCACGCGGCCACGTCAGCGTGTATTGTGTCCCTGGCTATCAGGTGTGGTGTCAAATCGTGATCAAACCTGGATTTGTGCTATCTGTCGTTCGTCGTCCCAAAACTGGTACCAATTAGCAAAATTTTGCAAAAGTGGCAGTAAGTTGTTAACCTAGCCTCAGTTGTGGTACCAATATGTAATTTACTCGATTACTGAATTTGTCAAAATTACATGCCTGTAGTCTTCTGATTGAATACTAGCCTGCTAGATATCCCTTGCACAACTCTACAAAATAAGCTGGTATGTATTAGTAGGAATTGATACTGTGTGTTTTGTGTCATTTGATCAGTGATTATTATGGCTTGTTTGACTTCTTTACTTAAAACGCAAAAAGAGCAAATTAGTTATCATCTGATGTCACATGTTGCAACTAACAAGTAGATCAACCGATTGATCTTCACGAGTTAAAAGAGTGAAATATGCACTGCAATGTTTGCATTAATCATGCACGATCGACAGAGTCAAAATTTTGAGATAGCTGAGCCGACAAAGGGAGGCGAATAAATTCATAAGATTACAAATCCGTGGCACATGCACGTTTACTAGTGGGGACAAATGCTAGCTGTCGAAAAAACCACGGCTGCCGCGACGAGATGGGGTGAGCCGGCTCGACAGGCAGGAGCGGAGAATTCGACTGTTGGTGAAAATAAAAACAACCGAATGAGAAATATATATTCTTAAAAAAAGAAAAACCGAATGAGAAATAGACTCACCATGGAAACCGAATGAGAAATAGACTTAAATGAGTGTATATTTTTAGAGGGGCTCTGCGTCTCCGGCCTCAGTTCTTCCCGGTGGACGGTGGTCTTATGCATGCTCATCGTCGCTAAATTCGGAGTCCATCCATTCCCATTTGAAGCTCCGTGGTTCAAGGTCCACAGCTCCGGAAGCAATGAAGGGGAACTAGTTGGCTGGCTGGGCACACCGCACATGGCGAAGGGGATGTGATGCACGTCGCTTCTATTGCTTCTCAGCATGTCTGCTCCGGCGTTTTCCGTCGTCACAGACGGTGAGACCTCACAAACTTGTACTGCTGTGGTGTTTGACGCTGACGAGCTTGCTGTTTTTCTTGTTTGTGTTAGTTTCAGTGCTCACGGTTCAGATATTAGGCTCAGGTGAAGGGGCGGGCGGATTAATATTCATGCTTAAGAGAAGTGTGGCCAAATGTTTGGCCCTATGGCTATGTATATGCATGATTCTCTTGATTTTACCTGCATGATGTTTTTATATGTATTCAGTATTCCTCTTGCAACACCTTTTGACTTTTGTAGACATAAACTAAGTGTGTATCACCTCACCATGTAGACAGTGTTGATTAGGACCAGAGTTCATATATTATAAAAAACTAGGAACACGGATCAGTTTTGGTTTGGTAGGATACAAAATCCCAGCTTGTTTGACACACGTTACTACTCCAATTAAGTCTAAGAAACACATGTTCTAATCTATTCCAAACAGTTCAAGCTGGTTGAGACTGTAACTGATTTGGTGGCTGTATGACGAAACCCAACTAAGGCAATTTTATGTGGATGATAAAAGGAATTGTGGTACTCAATATAAATCTATACCTAATAATAAAGTACGAAGTGTTTTTTACAGGTTCCCTTTTTTTAAGACGGTTCTACCTCTGTCAGTTCGGAGAAATTTAACCAACGTGCCACCCATAACCAACAGTAGCTTTGTAGAACCTTTATTTTTTTTAGTCACGTGAAGTGCTAGCTTCATGTCTATTTCTTTTCTCTAATTATGATTAGTTTCTTCAGAGTAGAATACAAAAATTTCCATAACCATATCATTAGCAGTATATGGATATAATTTTTTTTAATTATTTCTTATTTTTTGCAGTGCCCCTCTGTTGCTGCCACCAAACGACCATGAGGTGACAACCATGGCGATCCAAAGGTCACTGGGAAAGGCGACTGCCGAAAGCACAAAGAGAGCTACACGCGTACTTATTCACTATCACGGTGGCGGCCCTAACACATGATTTTAGCTGCGATGGTCAGTGGTGCTGCAATTTAGCTCCAGTAACAAGGTATATACGCATACGAAGTGTTTCTTACGGATTCCTTTTCTATTTTAGACAATTTTACCCCTACATTTCGAAGATATTATCCACCCTGCCACTGGTAAGTGAACAATGCACCGCCACTGAAATCCGCAAACGCCCTTCCCTGTGCCGCGCTCGACTGGTACTGCCGCGAGAGGTTCACCAGTTGAGTTTTTTTTCCTTTAGAAGTTGGGGCAAAATCGATCTCTAACAGCCTGCATAGTTGGAATAGATGGGAAACCGGGCTCGCGGCATGCTGCGTGGCTCCGTGCCTACCAGATCACCGGCCAGATCAGCGCGTGCCGTCACGATGCCATGGCCGGCCTCGCTCCCTCCTCGACGCGTGTGTGCTCTGGCCGCGCTCCCGAGACCCCGACAGCCTGGCCACCATTCTTACTCCCATTCGCCGCCGGTCCAAGATCGACAAGATGAGGTTCAGAATGTGTCGGTGTCCAGGAGTAAACAGCAGGGGCGTAGCGGCGTAGACTACGATGCGGTCGAGGTCCAGGATGCGACGAGCGACCATGGAGCTCCATCCTCCTTTTCGATTTGAACGAGGACGCCTAGGATGTGCAGCCGCAGAGTCTCGGTCGTGGTCCAGGATTAGTCTGCACATGCTAGCTACTGTACGTGTGTGATGCAAAATTTTGGTACATATCCGATGATTCCCAACAAATGCTTCTGTTCCTCCCTGATCCGCATCAATGTACGCTCTCCTAACCCCATATGCAGAAGAGAGGAGGTGTCCTGACTATGATAGGTTTGGTGCGAGAACATTCGTCTGCCTAACGAGCAAGGCGACATCGAGGAACTGCTTGATGGAGGGCATCGGCAGCGGGGGACATACTCCTGGGTTGCCTCTCTTCGAGCAGCTGGCCGAAGCCCGGAAGGATCAACGCACCGTCGCCGCACGCCGGGAGGAGCGGTTGGTGGAGCTCCGCCCGTAAAGTACGTTGCAGCAGGCCCAAGCCAGCCATTGACGGGAAGAGCTCAGGCAGCCACCATCACTGCCGGGAAGAGCATGCCGTCGTCCTCGACATCTTCTTCAGGGAGGAGGAGGACTCAACGTGAGAATGGTGCGGTTAGAAATGGTTTTCTTGGTGCGGTTTTTGATGTGGACACGGTTGGGCTGGGTTGAAATGGACGATGGAGAGGAGTGGACTGGAACGGTGTGGGTCGAGCGAAAAAGTGGGCCTGGAGTGGCGCGGTTTGGAGACAGACGGAATGGACAGAAACGGGCCGAACCCATGGGTTCGTTCAACCCGCACCAATCCATCGGGTTCTCACCTCTCTCCACTCCCCTCCTCCTTGACCAGTTTTTTCCCTTTCCCGTCGCCGGCGCCGCCGCTTCCCTGCGGCATGCGTCGCCGCCCTGAACTGCTACCGCCATCGTTGCCCTGTGCTGCTACCTTGCACCACCGCCATGCGCCACCATCACGTTCTTGGTCTCTCTCACCGTAAATCATCCCTGCTCTCGGGCGTCTTCTTCCTCGCCGGGTTCACCTTGATTTCCAGGCCAAGGAGGAGCGGCTCCTCGTCTACAACTACTACCTCAAAGGAACCTCCTTCTTCCTCATCCACGGTCAGTCCCCTTTTTCTCCCCTAAAGCAGTTATTACAAATGGATTTTGTTTTTTCTCCTCTTCAATTCTTGATTCCCTGCATCACTCGTATAGATATGTTTCCAGGAGACCATCAAGCAGGTTCTCAATGTCTGAAGTACTTACAAAGTCTGGATATCCACTGAATAGCAGTGATTTACCTGTTGTCCACTGAATAGTTATTATGTAGCAGTACTATGTGGAGACAATCAGGTCGAGCTATATCGGTCTTGCATTGGTCAGTGTTTGCTCCAGCACACTAATCTACTTGTTTCCCACTCTTGGATGTGTCTATTCTAAATCTTACCTGAATAAGCATAAGACCACTGTATTATTTTCACTGCTTAAGCATAAGTTTGTTCATCCACTATTTAATTTGCTCCTCATCCACTGTTTAAGCATAAGTTTGTTAAGAATAATAGCAAATGGGGCAGTGTACTATGTGCAAGAGTTTATATCTACGAGTACTCCTGAACAAAGTTCTTCGGGATGTGTTCAACAAGATGCGCATAAGCAAGGTACTACCGGCTCTTAGCCTTGTTGTTAGGAACTAATGAGAAGCAGTACCGCCACATTTGAGACTAGGTTTGATGTTTTTAACTTCAGACTCGTTATGTGCTGTTTTAGGTTGGCACTACTATATTTGGATTATAGCATTTTGGCTTTGCCTCTTGCATTTAGCAAGGCTGTGTAATTCATGTGAGTGTATGATATTCCTGATCTTGGTAGTTTGGTTGGGATATTACTTACAATAATCATCCCAGTAGTATTAATTACTCTGTTAGCGGTCATGTAATAGATGAGATTGTCGAATTCATGTGTTAAAAAGTATGCCTGCTTCACTTAGTTGAGAATTTGAGGCATGAGACTGAAATTTGCTTATGCTTGCCTGATGCTGGTTGTACCTGATTTGGCATGTATGTGTGGTAGATGAGTTCATGGGTAGATGCACTTATCCTACATGGTTGCCTTGAACGTGAACAGGTTGGCTGAGCTCTGTTTGGCTGAGTTGATGAATATCAACCTTAAAAAACCAGGTTTTCATTTGTTGTGGTTGTAATTTAAGAGGTTGTTTTGGCATGTTGTTGTAGTGTGGTCTGGTTGCGCTTCTAGGTAGTAGGTACTTATCTGGACTATATCAAAGTTAGTTGCATTTTTTTGTGACGCTGCAAACAAAATCCTGCCTCTGAAAGATGAATTGTGTTGCCCCTAAACCGTAGTCTGACTTGGAAAATGTTGATGACTGTTTGTTTTAACAAGAACTTGGTAAACAGAGCGGTTCCTGGTTCCTTTTAACTTGAGCTCGAAATTGCTGACTGGAATGTGGTACCTTCTATAACAAACATTTATCCTTAGTGGCTTGAAGATTTTATTGTCTGTTATGTTACTCTAGCTATTAGGCTGATCAGTGTTGATATATATCCCCAAAAATAGGGGACGCGTCGTCCGCGAGCTCGTAAGGGAGGCGACGTAGACGAGCTTGGAGACGGACGCAGACTGCTGCGGAGAGGCAGGCGGCAGAAGGTGAGGAGGACAGAGACGGACCGAAGAAGATTTGATTTTCATTTGCTAAATTTGAAAATCTTTAAATGTATTAAGGATATATTTGCAAAATGACATTTGTACTGTGGTCGCATCAATTCATACGGGCTGGAGGGAGTATTATTTTCTACAAGTTTATTGTTGATTGTCATGTAAGTAAAATAGCATCCCACATGTTGTTTTCTTGTATAAGCAGCTAGACCTGCATGTCTGCTTACGATTCGGCTTTTTTTTTCTGTACTGTTGCTTAATGTAGCTAGCTTATCTCCATGGGTTTCAAAAGGGCTGAGTGTTTGGTTTCAAACCGCAGCAGTATGATGGTTTGGTGCGGGTTGGGTTTAATTTGCTGGCGGGTTAGTGCGGATTGGGTTTTCAGAGAGCGGTCAATGGATTGGTGTGGTACGGAGTTAGCTAGCTCGTCCGGTGGCCTGGTCTGGGTACGGTGCGGGTTTGTCCCCATTCTCACCTTGAGGGAGGACGCAGTCCAGCAAGCGGAGCTGCCTGCCCTCTTCTGCCTCTTCATCCTGGGCATTGGATTCACCCCCCAAGGTACGTCATGGTGGAGAGGTGGAATCTTTCCGCATGTTACATATAGCATGAATTGGTGCAAAAGGTTGATTATGCTGCCGGATCTGGCAAGGCGGAGTTCACTAGTCCTTTTCATCCTCAGCTCCAACTGTTCCCTTCCATATTTTTCTAACTAAATTAGCATCCTACTTTCCTATGACCAATTGTGTATGCTTGATTTCCTCTTTGGAATATGATGCGATCAGTCCTAACATATAATTCAAAGGATATGTAGAAGCAGTGGAGAGAAGTATTGTAACGATAGCACGTTCTTTGCGATAGATTTAGAAATTTTATTTTTGCTTGTGTGATCCACATGTTTGGATTTTCTCTTTAAATTCTGCGTCCCCAATTATGTAATGAAATATGAGATGTGTTTATGTGATGTACATGTTAGGTTATATATGAACCGTGGTAACAATATTTTTTCGCATTAGAAAAACCATAGCAAGCTTAAGATCTTATAATGCAGATCATGTCCAATTTTATTTTCTCATATTTTGTTGTATACATTTTTTTATCTTTTGGTTGAGTAGAGATAAAGAACCAGTAGTGCAGCGGTGCGTGGAGTTCTAACATGAGTAGACCTTCCCGGCTATGATGCACCATGACTGGAAGTGCATCTGCGACTGCAGGCTCCACAAGCCATTGACTGACGGTTTCAGTTCAGATGCACATTTTCTACATGCCATGGACTGAAAGCTTTGGTGCATGTATCTTCTGTTTTAGATAGACACGAACATTTGAGTTTTTTTTACTATGGGTTGATGTTGTGATGCTATTCATGTGCAGGGATCTACTTGACTTTCATCCAGAGTGAGGTGAGTTACTTTGCCATCATGAAATGTCCACCCCTCTCTGTATGTGGGTTTGACCAGCTCACCGATAAGCCTGTGCTGCACCATAGAGACACCCTGACATCTTCTCTAGCCAGGAGCACTTATTTTTCTCCAACTCATAATTGTTGCAGCTTCCAGTGCCAAACCTAGGGGTCAGCACACCAGCAGTCGGAGGTGAGCCCATACCTAGGAAAAAATTTCCTCTTGTTTGTGTGGGCACACTTCATTCATCACAGTAGACGCAATTCTACGAAGATAAGAAAATATGACAGATCGAATTCATTTTCAAATGATAATTCTACAAGGTTATTTAGTATCAGATTGTTCTCTGCATAAATTGATCTATACATAAATTAATTTTTGCATATTAGATTCTTTTGTTTATAGCTAGATGGCTCGCTTTGATGATTTGCTAAACTATGGAAAGTGGTTGATGTAGCTAATATGATTATTGCTTCATTTTTCATCATTGGATGGGGACTAATTGTTCTTTCTCTTCTAAACATGGTACATCTCTGTATCCATCGCCCTTCGCCATTTTATTCCATACATGTCAGTATTCATGTGTCCACCGCCCACAACAGTTGGTGATGATAAAGTTTGGTTTCAAACCATGAAAAATCTTCCATTTATAATTATAGGTCACTATAATATTCTTTTGTGGAATCAGTTGCAGGTCTCATATACTCCAAGCACCCGGTTGAATAATCACAGTGATTGGAGTGGCTCAAATGTTTTGGATACTGAATCTCTTTCTACTACATAAAATTCAAAGAATGAAGGTTAGTTTTTCAAATCTCTCTCACATATACTTCATCAATATTTATTGAACAAAGAAAATCTCATTCTTAATATATAGTCCATAATTTATCGGGAACAATTACTTACCGGGGTTTCCGTGGTGCGATTATACCCCTGTTTTGCCGTCTCGCCGAGAAAGATTATGCTGCTGCGCTAAGTCTGTCTTGGGTTGATCATGGCCTCACTGGATTGATGTGATTAAAGATATTCGATAATTATCTACGTTGCAGGTTTGTTGGCTTCGAGTACAACGATATGTATGGAAAAAATTTAGTCCATGACAATGTGTAGGAGTTTTTATTAACAATCTGCAGTAATTTACTATTTCCCTTACATCCAATATCCATTAGTCTGTTTAATGTATTAAGGCCCAGTTCTTTTGGGGGCTTTTCCGAGAAGCCGCCCTCCCCCTAGCTTCCTGGAGAAGCCGGTCTAAAAAAATTGTGAGGCTTCCAAAATAGTTAAGTCTAAACAAATTTGGAAGCCTCACAAATTTTTTGAACCAGCTTCCCCAGGAAGCTGGGGGTAGGGCAGCTTCTGGGAGAAGCCGCCAAAAGAACTGGGCCTAATTGTCTTACATAAAAGTTCATGACTTTAATCGGAACTCCAGTGTTATTTTTTTGGTTCAGAGAAAATACTATTATATCCTGGCATAGAGGATATGCTTAATCCAAGGAATTTTCTTGGGGTCCTTATTGTATTATGTGTGGTGAAATTTCGAGATGATCTGATGGATAAGTAATGGTTTTCGCTTTCTTCTCATTCATTCTCTTATTCTGGTTTTGTAGGTATATTATTTCCATTTGCGCAACATGTGCTTGATGAAAATTTCAAATGTTGTTGTTTTTGTAGGTATGTGATTGATGGGGTCGGCAAAGCATGATCTTGGCTGGTCTCTGTCATCTCCCAAGCCACCACTCGCTGCTACATCCTCTGCTCCACTTTACCACCTCCACCGTCTTCTCCATCACAAGGAAGTCGTGCCACTACTTCTTCGCTACGCCCCTGCCTTGATTTACCATGCGGAGGTCTCGCTGTCGCTGCTTTTTTGGTATGCTCCTGCCCTGCTCTCTCCCTGGTAATAGAGGTGGTTTAAGTGATGACTAGGCGTATATGGTGTTCTGATCCGGAGTGTCCTTGTACTGATGCATTACCCAGGAAATAATCTATGTTTTTGTGCTTTCCATAGGCAACTTAATTTAGTGACAATTTTCCTGATCCATATTATTTGGTTAGGTACCAGATCTGTTATGTTGGTGGAAATGATGGCTGTGAAATTGAGCTGGCCTTTTTTGATAGCATGAGCAAGGATATTACTGATAAGCCACTATAGCTGTGGTTCCCAATCGAACTTAATCAAGCATGGAGGTTAACAAAGGATGGCATCTTTCTGCATCAAGCATGCACGTTTTTTGCTATAGCTGTGGTTCCCAATTGGACTATCTGTTCAGGTATGCAATGCTCTGTTCCATTTGCATCCTGTATGTTGCATGAATCAAGCATGAAGGTCAACAAAGGATGGCATATTTTTTTTCAGATGATTGATCATGTAGTTATGCGGGTGACATGCTACAGTTGTAGTTCCTAATCGGACTATCTATTCATGTATGGCCTTCCACTTTTATCTCATCGTCTTCTGTCCAGTTAGTGCCCATTTCTTCTGCACTTGGTGAAAATCCATAGATGGAAGTCTTTATGCCGGACTAATAATTTTGTATAGTCAGAAGTTGGTTAGCTCATGGGCAATGTGGCTTCTTTATGTTACTGCTTTTAAATTAAATTTATTTAGTGTTTCAGTAGAACCCCAGTTAATCCATGTATTTCTTATACTTCTAACATTTTATCGTGGGCTTTTGCTTGACATGTTGTTCTATTCTTCCTATTTTCTTCCACAACCATTGAAATCGTATAAACAAGAAGACGCTACTCGCTCTCACACACCCAGCACTACTCTCTGATAGTATTCAGCTAGCACTCTGAACACTCGATCAGTCTCTTCTAATCACAAAATATTACCACTCTAAATGTCTCGAGGTAGTACGCAACACAAACTGTGGAGATGACGCCGTATGAGGCAATGACGATGCCGGTAGTCGTGGAGGACCAGCAGAAGGGCAGATACGTCTTCACGACGAGAAGCTGGTAGGTAACTGATAATCCAAGAGCCATGGTAGCCATGGAGAGCAGGACGGCTACGAAAGCGGCTACCCGAAGTAATCTGACGAACCGTAGCAGCGAGAAGCCCTCACCGGTGATATCTCCTCCGTCCCGGATCCGGTGGATCGGCGACATCGCAGACACCACCGACCCCACGAGCGTCAGCACCATCATCGCAGAAGTTGGTCCTTGTCAGGTTCACGTACTCCTGCGGAGAGGCAGCGCACGGACTCCCCTTGGACACGACGGATGCCTGGGCTGGCGCCGCCACAGCAACGCCAAGAAGAAAGACGCCTGACTGCACAAAAGCAATCTGCACCACCTGCAGAAGAGCTCGGCGAAAACTTCCACTACCCGCCATCTGGAAACAAATGGTTCAGTTCAATTTCTGAGACGTACGAGAGCATTAATTGTCAAAAACCAAAGAAATTCTGAGATGAGAGCAGTACCAGCTGGTATACCACCGAGTCGAGGCCGGCCTGTCCGAGGCACTTGGGTGGGCGGCGCAGCCGGTAGGCGCCAGGTGCGAGTGCAGTGCAGTGAGTGGAGTGGAAAAGCAAGGTGCGTGGCTTGCTTGGGAGTCGAGCGAGATGAGTGCTTATTTGTAGGCGGCGAGCCCGTAAAGTCCAGTCCTAGAGTCGCACGGCCGGAGCCAGAAAAAAAAATCTGGGTAAAATTTCCTAAAGTTAAATACAGTAATAGTCCCTCTATTTGCCGGCTAGCTCGATTTAGTTCTCGTACTTAGAATTTACCGAGTTTTGTCCGTGTACTTGTGAATTATGTTCGATTTAGTATAATTCGATGTTTGCCGTGCTCAAGTGGATGACATGTGGACTGAAATCTTATAAGAACACACTCCCACATCTAAGAAAATTGCAAAAAAAAACACAAATGTTGCAAAACATTAGTCCATGTACTTGTCCGGATAGCTCGATTTAGTCTGCTATTTGGAATTTGCATAATTTAACCTGTGTACTTGTCAATTGGACTCGATTTAGTTCAAACGCATATTTGCTGTCAAATTTGAGGTAACGCGTACGACACGTGGCCGCAACTTATACGAGACTAGCTGGCCCGAGAATTTGAGAGACTCCCACACACATCCAGAACCGTACATTTTTTTTCCTAGATATTTACATGTACCCACTCTCCATCTAATTAATAAGCCAGCACTCCATGCCGTTATAGTATCCTTCAATTTAAGACTGTTCTATTTGAGAGGGAGGAAAAATGAGGGAGTCAATAGAGAGGGAGGTGAGGATGGCGATGATCACTGGTCCGAAATGTGTAACATTTTTCTATAAAGGGGAGATGATGTCAAAGCAATACCGGCAGCCACGAAAATGTATGTTCTAGATGTGAGAGGGGAGTCCTACAAGTTTTCATGTCAGCCGCTCTCCGGCAAGTGGGGCCTGCATCTATTTGATGTCTACGTCATCTCAAATTCGACGAAAAATATGATTTTGTACTAAATCGAGTTCAATTGACGAGTACACGGATTAAATTGTGCAAATTATGAGTATCATGAATAAATCGTGCCAACCGGGACGAGTATAGGGACTGCTATTATATGTAGCCTCAATTGTGGTAGTGTTTGTAATTTTTGTAGATGTGGGAGGGTATTCTTGCAAGATTCCAGTCCATGTGTCGTTCGAGTCAGCTCAAATTCGACGGAAAATATTAAATTAAACTAAATCGAACCCAATTCACAAGTATACGGACGAAACTCAGCAAATTACAAGTACGAGGACTAAATCAAGCCAGATTAATAAGTATAGGGACTGTTAGTGTATTTAACTCAATTTCCTACTAGTAACCTTTACACCTTTGAGAGGTGTATCGGATTCATAGAAGATACTAAGATGGTCGATACAACATCAAAAGGCTATACGATATAAACACAATGCCACACGGCTATAACACAACCACACCAACCACACGACAAAGACCCTCCTTGAACCATCTCCAACCAAGCATGGCGAGGGATGACACAAAAAACTTCTAGGCCGCGTCACAACCAAAGAAAGAAACTACACAAGACCGATCCAACTCAAGGAAGGCACAAGCAACACAACGTTCGCCCATAGCGCCTAAGAGTTGTCGAGCGAACGGCGGGACCGAGCCCAACTGGAGGAGGCGTCGACGAGGAAGCGCCATCGGCGATATACATAGCGCCCTGGAAGCCCAAGCTCTAGGCAGCAACCAAGACCAAACTCCAACTAGCGCATCGAGGACTCCAGGAACCACCATGGCGACGCCCCCAAGGAGGGAACGACACAGCTGTGTCGTCGCTGCCCAATCCTTAGGTTGGGTCTAGGGTTTCCCCTGGTGTTCGAGGCGGGGAAGCACGGGCAGCGCCGTGACGACGCCTCCAAGAAGGTAACAACGCCCACGGGTGTCGCCGTCGCCAGCATCACGCAGGGATTTATCCCCGTCCCTGCCGCCAACCCCAACATCACCGGACACGCAACAAGGAGCCGCCTTGGACTCACCACCCACGAGAGGAGAGCCACAAATGTCGTCGGTGGAGCAGGGGTTCATCACCGTCTCATCACCGCTGAAAACGAGGACTAGGCGGTGACGACCCAGCCGCCGCCACAGCCTGGTTGGCCACCGCCAAGGGCGCTGTCCACCACCGGGCACGCTGCCAGCCAACATGGGATCGGGGGAGGAGGCCCCCCATGCTGGCCGACCATCCGCCGCAAAGATCCATGAAAGACGCCGCGGCAGCCTCGGCCGCCACCGCACTCGGGTTACGGTGTTGTGGATACACCAAATAGGTATACCTACAGCATAGTCTCATATCGGCAAGCCCGGGTGACCCATAATTGGTGATTAGGCCTATGGTATAACCGGGCGGCCCAGTTGTTGATAGACAAGTCGGAGGTCCAGTAGGGATAAAGGAAGGCGACGTGCCACCGCCTTAGATGGAAGTCGGCACCTTGAAGGACAAGACATAGTTTATGTATTAGTCTAGGACTCTGTAACCATATCCCGGCTGGGACTCTCCTTGTAACCCTACGTCTTGGCGTCCTTATAAGCTGGCCTAAGAGAGCCTTTAGGGCAACATCAATAATAGACAAGTGCATAGCACTACTCACACTCAACGAACCCCACAATCCATGTAACTCGATGTATTGCTATTAGTAGTAATTTATAACAGGAGTATGATCTCGTCACTGTCGTGAGATCTGAACCTGGATAAACTGTGTCAGGCCGTCCTGGACGCTCTCTGTCTTACCCCACGTCTCTAAACTCGACGTTGGGATACCCCTATGACGTATGTGTCGGCAATACCACGATAGTTGGCGCCCACCGTGGGGCAAGAGACGCTTACAACACGGATCCAGACGGAATCCCTCACTGTCTTTGAAGGCGGCCAAAACCGCATCTCCATCACCGCGCCGGCTTCGTCATCGCTCTTGAGAGTCCGTAGAGGATTTATTATCCCTCCTCTCGGACGTACAGCCGAGTTAACGGTGTCAAGAAAATCTACATCAGCGTGTCCATCGCGTGCGATAGCGTCATGTCATGGTCCAGGGCAAGATCCGAGCTCCTAGTCGCTGAAATATTCATACTATGTTGATGTCCAATCTGTGACACGATCGGTTTTCTCAGCGTGTTTGGCGATTTTTTGAAACTCGTCTTGGGTTTCATACACGTGTATGAGTCTGGCCGGATCGTTCTGGACAAACACGCGTGTACGTACATATCAAGCACCAAATCGATCAGACAAACATGCGTGTATGTATGTACCAAGCACCAAATCGATCGGTACGTTAATGCTGCACACATACCGATCGAGTCAGTTCGAGCAAACGTGGATGACCACAAATCCAAGAAAAGTCATTGCGTAGTACTACTTCATAAGAGGAAAGCATAATCGATCAATCAAGGCTAGCTACTTGCAGGATTTGAGGCCACGGAGAACATGCTGTGTCAGACTCCAAATTACGGAATTATTTTCCGTAAAGCTTATGTCCGCATATGGCCATTGCCGGATACAATTTGTTCTTCATCTTCGTGTTGTGGTCGTCCCAAGAAACACGTCCGACGGAAACGACCACCAGGCTACTTGCAGGCTACTTGCACATATACGGCACTGGGCAGCAGTCCAACATCGTTCCATCGTGACAACCTACACGTCAACCCTCACTATGGTGGTATATTTTTCTGACTTCGTCGCAACCGGCGTCCTCGTCGATAAATCCGTCTTCGGCATGGACAACACCAACTCCGTTAAAACAGCTAAGTCCCTATTTATATTTATTATTTTAATTATTTATAATCATCTGATTAAGATTGGTTCACTCATATCCTGAGTCTTTTACCTTTTTCGATTTGGTCATATTTTTTCCACGATTTTCCTTGCGCTCGTGAGTATAAACTTTTTAATGGCTTACCGTTTAAGGCCTCACTACCATGCAAAAAACCCGCCTTCGGGCATTAGCTTAAGTTTTTCGGTTACACGTTTTCTGTTGTTTTATATGTGGATTCCGGAGTAATGATATTTCGGCACTTAAAACCAACGTTTGTTTCTGAGGTTCTGGATTTTCTCGCTATTAAGCGCTATTGCCTTAGCCGATGTTCTGTATTTAAAGTTTTGCGGTCTCTCGAAAAGTCAAGCATATAAGCCAGAAGAACGGGTTCAAGTTAGTAGAATTTTTCCTCCCAACCAGTTTTATATTGTTCAACTGCTGCATTATATTTCAGCTTTAAAATATTTGTTTAAAGACCGTGTTTATTTCGCCTTATATTTGTTTATTGGACACTATCAAAGGAACAATCTAATACAATTGTTTGTTTTATGTTTATGTCTTAGGTACACGACACTTGGACGTTCTAGCGGTCCTTGGATTAAGGTGTTTTGAGCCGGATTTGCACTAGGCTTGACACCTCGGGGGCTGCAATCGCAGTTGTCGACCAAGACTTGAGCCGCCTTTGAGGAAGCCGACTCAACACTCGGGGGCTTGGCATCTCTAATTTAAGAGATTTGTCCCGCCTTGCGTCCAAGACGGAACAAACCTCGGGGGCTACAGTACGATGATCTCCAAGATATGGTTTAGTTCTCTTTGAGCATCAAGCCGGAAAATTCATGTGAATTCCACCTTGACACTCGGGGGCTACACCGATGCTGAATTTTTGTGAAGTTCTCTCTAGAGTACCAAGACGAAATAATTCCGACTTGACGCTCGGGGGCTACACTATTGATATTTTTACTAAAGTTACTCCGAGAGCATCGAGACAATTTTCTTTTGAAACTCCGACTTGGTGCTCGGGGGATACAATCGTTTGGTGTACAACTATGCATGTTCTTTTGAGCATCAAGCCGCCTTCATCATGAAAGCCGACTCAATGGTCGGGGTCTACATATGGTTATGTCAACAAAACTTTCAAGACGGTGAAAAATCCGGCTAGCGAAACCAGGGGGCTCGACATCAACTTTGCCTTCGCAGAAGTTTCACTGGGTTACACGGCTCGATGGCCTAAATGTCCACGATATGAGAGGCTCTAAGACCTTAATTCGACAAGATCTTATGTCCGTGACTTTGTTGGCTCTAAGTCGGTAATTTGACAGTCTTTACGACTGTGGCCCGGTAGCCATGATTTTTTCTGGCTTACATACCGTGCCAAGAGGATGATGATGCTAAAGACGTTCCTAGAGTCTGGAAGAATCACTAACAATTAGTTAGAGAATTCTCAGTCTTGGAATCGTTCGCAGAAGCATATAAGCAATTATTTGAATAGGCTTAGTCGGATGAGAATATAATATGGGAGCTCTCCAAGATTCTTCGTGAAGCACGTCTACAAATTAAAGACGGCGTGATACTTACGCTCAAAGCTAGATGGAGGAACGCGAGGATCTTGAAGAACTCCAGGGGCTGCTGTTGTGGATATACCAAATAGGTATACCTACGACATAGTCTCGTACAGGCAAGCCCGGGTGGCCCATATTTGGTGATTATGCCTATGGCATAACCAGACGGCCCAATTGTTGATAGACAAGACGGAGGTCCAGCAGGGAAAAATGAAGGCGATGTGCCATCGCCTTAGATGGAAGTCGGTGCCTTGGAGGACAATACATAGTTTATGTATTAGTCTAGGACTATAACCGTATCCGGCTGGGACTCTCCTTGTAACCCTAGGTCTTGGCTTCCTTATAAGCCGACCTACAAGAGCCTTTAGGGCAACGTCAACAATAGACAAGTGCATAGCACTACTCACACACAGCGGACCCCATAATCCCTGTAACTCGGTGTATTGCCATTATAGTGATTTATAGCAGTAGTAGGATATCGCCACTGTCGTGAGATCTGAACCTGGATAAACTGTGTCAGGTCGTCCCGGACGCTCTCCGTCTTACCCCACGTCTCTAAACTCGCCGTTGGGATACCCCTAAGGCGTACGTGTCGGCAATACCACGACACGCGGCCCGCGCGGCCCACACAGGCCCAGATCGAGCCATGCCTCCATGCGCGACCGCGGGCATGAGAGGCGCCCCAGCTACTGCCTCCAACACGTGCCCTCCGCACCAACACGATGCGTCCTCCCTGCGCCACCCGTCGATGTGCCGTCGAGTACCTCTGCCGCCGCCCAGGCCAACGCCCCCGACGAGGCTACATGGGATAGAGAGAGGCCTCACCCCTATCGTAAGTGGCTCGAGATTTTCCCGGCCGTGTCCTCTGGGGGAGAGAGGGAAGGGAGGGCCGACCCTCGGTGGAGGCTAGGGTTGGCATCCGGTGCCGCCCGAGCGGGGACGACACGGAAGCAAGCGGCCTTAACCTTCCTAGTAACCTTTAAAAATTTGAAATCTTCTTACTAACTTTTTTCAGGCGATTTCATAGAAGAATGACCAAGATAGCCGGTACAACGCCACCACTACACAATACAAACTCGATGCCACATGGATTACACCGCCACCCACAACCACCAAACAACAAGGACTTCCCTTGTACCATCTCCCGGCATGAATGGTGGGGAAGGGATACACCGTGCTCCCGGACCGCATCATGGCCCAAGGAGGAAACTCTAGGAGATCAAATCTACCAAGGATGGCACAACCAACACAACGTCGCCTAAGAGTTGGCGAATGAGCGTCGGGACTGGACCATCCGGTAGAAGACGACCGAGAAGCACCATCGACGATGTACATTGCGCCCCGGAAGCCCACGCTCAAAGCGGCCGCCAACATGAATTCATCATGCCTCTCTCGGATTCCACGTGTCGGGGATACGACCCCGGGTACCCCAGAGTTGAGTTGAAAAGGATATTTTAAATAAATATAAAGGCTAAATAGAAAAGGATAAAGGAAAAAAGCTAAACTCGGCCGGTTCAAAGATATCTCGGCCTAGAGAGATATTTCCCTAGCCGAATTTACTTATTCCTGGGCAAATTAAGATAAATGCTATGGGCCGAATCATTTTATCTCGGCCCAACGGCTCCACATGCCGAATCATATGCCATCTCGTCACCAATTCCGCGCATGGGCCGACACAGAGAAGCCAGCCCATCTCACCGAACCTTCCCCCGCAGGACGACGTTTCCTGAGCTCCCGCGCTACTCCCGCCAAGCCTCCCATCGCCGATCTCCCACACACTGCATCGACGGATGAATCAGTCCCGCGAGGTTGCCTCGCCAATCCACCCCGGGTGGGCCGGCACGAACAGCTCGGCCCACCACGGGCCAACGCCAGTCACCGAGCTTACCCCAGGTGGGCTGGCACTAGACTAAGCCAGCCCACCACGGGCCACTTCTTCATAACTGCGCGAGCCGACAACAGCCGCCCCAGCTGGGCTCCTCTCCTTGCTGCCTCGCTCGGGCCGAATGAGAGGGAGCTCGGCTGGGCCTCCTTCGTCCCGGATGGGCATATTTTCCCAGGCCGGGTCAAACAGTAATCCGGCAGGATCCATGAAGCTGCTACATCCATCTGGGCCGAATTAGGAGGTCCACAGTCCGAATTAGCCAACCCCAGACTGATATATTTATTGGAATTGACCTCTTGATCGACATAAATCATCCCGGAAGTCCCCTTATATGTCTTCGAATGCTACGTCAACCACCACAGCAAACACTCCATCGAGCCAAGATGAGCTCTGCAACTATCGTGTTAGTCTTGGGACGCTCATGGCTCAGACTGACACATGCAGTAAGGAATATGCCTATGGCATCCAATAATATGCTAAGGAATATGCCCTGGCATCTCCAAAGATGCCAAGGCATATGCTGAGCATCTAAGAAGATGCCAGAAATATGCTACACAGATACTAAGCGTGGGCAACAAGTCTTGTCCCCTGGGCTCCCCTTTATAAGGAGTACCAGGGGGATCGTTCTAAGGGAGGACCCGGAGGGCTCTTCCCCTCTCTGCTCAATAGGAGCTCTTCTTCTTCTTCCTCCTCCAATCTCACAGAGAGATCTAGATAGAGGCATAGGAGATACAGCTCAAGAAGCATGATTGTAGCTACAAGTATGGCAAGATTATAAGAGATTAGATGTAGAGAAAGAGGTGTTATCTCTACATGAGAGCCTCAATCATACATTATATTTCTCTTTGTTCATACGAGTGCGGTCTTCACTGCATCATCCCTCCCCGGATTTCTCCACGTCCATCGGCCCCAACTTTAGCCTACCCATGGCGTATGCCGTGATACCACCACGACACCAGGAGAAGCCTTGATGGCGCCTCCAAGGAGGGGAAGACAACGTGGTGCTACCGCTGTCCAATCCGGCAAACCGAATCAAGGGTTTCCCCGGTGCTTGAGAAGAGGCAACACGGGCTAGTGCCATGACGACGCCCCCAATGAGGAAATGGTATCCGCACGTGTCAACTTCAAGAAGGGCTTTCGCCTGGGCACATCCGTCAGCCCAAAACCGCCAGAAAAGAGCTAGTTTGAGCCACCCTTGGTCGCACTACATATGAGAGCAGAGTCAAACCTCGGTGTCCTCATTGGGGAAGCGAGGACCACCATTCCACATCCACCATGGACTGACTGGACAGTGGAGGTTCAACCAGCCGTCGTCGCCTGGCTGGTCACTGGCACCGCCATGATGTCAGGTGGCCGGAGTTGCCGGGGGCCGCCACATTCCTTGCAGCCCATCCGAGCCTAGAGGGCCCACAAACGAGCCCGGAGCTGCCGTCCGCGGGTGTAGAGACACCACCACCGAGCGAGGCTAGATCCTCCACCTCTGACACAGTCGGTCAAACGACCGCCGCAATCCCGCTGGTCCGTGCCGCTAGATCGAGGTGGGACTGCGCGCACGTCGTCGCCTATAGGGGAGCGGCCCCCAGGGGAGAGGCCTCGCCGCTGCCATTCCCTCTCGGGCTTTGCCCGACGGAGCCTCTTGGCAGCGGCGAGAGAGGGGAGGGCTACTGGGGAGGCCGTCACCGGCGGAAATTAGGGTTTCCCCCAAGTCACCTCTAGGAGGGACGCGGGGGCCGGGTCCTGGTATATGGTTTCTGGCTGCGGCGGTTGATGAATCCTTCTTACTAACTTGTATGCTTTACTAAAATCAATTATTCTGTTTCGAACGTGAAATTCCTTGCAATGTCATGGAGGCTAATCAACCGTTGTTTCCCCGTGTAACCTCCATGGAATTTCCACCCCATGCGTATGCCACGTTGCAACTCGCGTTGGAAATCAGAGCATCTCCATCCGTGCTCCCTAAGCGGCGCCCTAAAGAGATATGGGGCACGCCAAACATGTTGGCGCGTCAGACCGTGAGCCCCAAAGGCGCGTTCATTCTTGTGTAGCCCAATAGCCTGTTCGGCGCGCCCTCCCTGTCCCCACGCCATCGGGTTTCTTTTGGGTGCGACCAGACACAACACGCGCACCGCGTGGACCAGCGCTGGCAATGACCTAGCCCATGGCCCCGTGTGATTTTTTGATGTTTCCTCCTCCTCCCCACACATGATTCTCCCGCACCCATTGTCCTCCCTTCGCGCCCATTTTCCTCCTCCTAGTAGTACATCTCCTCGCAGCGCTGTTCTTTCCTGCCGCCACCGCCATTTTCCTCCTGGTTCCATCATCCACAGCGCCGCCGAAGGGCTCGAAAGCAAAGTCGAAGGCGAAGGTACCCAAAGAGATAGGCCTCAACAAGGGCCCCAACACCACTTTTAACCATCCACACAAGAAGACGACACCAAAGGAGAAGCCGGGGGAATGGGCGAGGAGGAATGGAAGGACGTCTGTATGCGGCGGAAGTTCGTGAAGGACGAACGCAATGCGCAGCGTCGCATGGGGAGGAAGAAGACGGATGCGGCTTCTCTCATGATGCTCAGTCAACAATCCGCCACAGCAAGAGGCAGCCAGGGAAGCACAACAGGCCACACATGGTATTTAGGGATCATCTCTTGAGTACTATGTCCATTTCGAAAAAATCTCTTGAGTACTATGCGATTGTTTTATGAGGCTTGGTTATTACATTATGACTAATCTTGCTTACCTATTTTGGCCAATGATTCATCTTGGACAGTATGGTGCATGGATGGTGATGTAGAACCATGAGCTTTGTATAAGCATAAATGTTGTGCATGCTCCTTGGTTGTTAGCACTATCTCTACTGCGATGATTACACTCTTTAGCACCATGTGTGTTCACGGGATGATCTTAGAATACCTAGTGGCATGCACAAATGCATTGCTAGTGCATGATTCTTGGTATTGTAGGATCATCTATTGGATTGTTGTGTGCTATGTAAATATCAGGCTCCCGATTCTGAATTGTGTGTGTTGTTTTTTGCATTGGTCGATGATTAAAATGTGCCAGAATCTGCTGCAAAGGTTTCTCTACATGACCTTGTTCTATATGCAAGCACATTGCTTGTGTATGTGGCTTGGTTATGTGGAGAATCTCTTTGAATTATGTGTTGTTATATGAGGCAATGTTTGTTTATGATTTTGCCATAATATGATCAACATGTGGAAAAATGAATCAATTGTTTTTATCTTCGACGAAAGTGTGACGCCGAATTTACATAGAATTGAACAGCGGGAGATTTTTAATAATAATAATATAAAGCGATACTTGTCGCATCCTCCAGTATTGCTACCAGCCAAGTTTAGTGTGTCGTTCAGGTGGTACATTACCGCACAAGATAGAGTGATCGGCAAGTTATTGGCATAAAAAGACAGGCATAAATGAGTACATCATCGCGTACTTAAGTTATCGTCTCCTTGACGTCTAAACTCGGTACCTGTTTGTTGAAAAGTGATGCTTGTTTTTATATTATGCATATACCAAATTTTCTCATTATCTATTTCCTAGTAATGAGTGGTAGCTTGCTAGGCTAGGTAACTAAATATATGTTGCAACTATCAATTTTTAGTGGTAGGATAGATCGGTGTGCAAGGTGCAGCTGGTCCTGGTTCTTCAGTTTAGCAACTACTCCCTCCGTTTTAAAATATAAGATGTTTTAGTTTTGTGAAGCAAATGTATCTAGACTTGTTTTAGTATGTAGGTTTACTCAACTTTAGGACAAATTTAGACACTAAAAGAAGTCTAGATTCATTTTGTTCACAAATCTAAAATATCTTATATTTTGAAACGGAGGGAGTAGCAGTAGCTAGATAGAAAACATGACTCGGTACGCGCGTGAGTCCCAAATAACCGAATTAGTGAGTACCGTACCGTCGAACCAGCCGGTGAATGGAGAGTTCCTTTAAACAGATCTCCTTTCCATTTAAGTACTCCACCACTCCTTTGCCTCTCCCAGGAAGTCAGCACCCCGTTCCAAAACAAAACAAAAAAAGAAGTCATCACGTGAAAGCGGCCGTCCAAGTACTGACTCATGGCGTTCGCACTCTGGAACTGGAATCTTCTTCTTCACACAGGTTTTTTTTTTTTCATAGAAGCTCTGGAGTTTATTATTTCAAAGGGTTCAGCTTACAATCAGTCATCAGACTACTAACAAGAAATGCAGGGCTCTCGCTAAGCCAGCTGCTCGTCACCTCTAGTGTACTAGCAAGCTTCGCACACAAATGAGCCGAGTAATTCGCCTCTCTCATAACATGCTTTATTGAAAACGAAGAGAACTGGCTCACCATATCTCCAATTTCTTCTAGGATTGGCGCCACAACAGAACGCGAGTTGTAGCGTGAGGTCCAGAGATCCACCACCTCTAGACAGTCCGTCTCGATCACCAAATGCGAAAAGCCCCTTAGTCTTGCAAAGATAACACCATCACGAAGGGACAACGCTTCCACGATGAGAGGATCAGTAACCCCATCATAGGGTTTGCTCCAAGCTCCCAAAAAGGCTGTATGTGATCTTGCAACACCACCTCCCCCTCCTTTGAGTTCTTGAGCTGAGACAGCACCATCTGTGTTTATTTTCACCCAGCCTGGGTCCGGTGGCCGCCAGCACTGACCATCCCGGATTGCCATCTGTTTGACAGGAACTTCCAACAATGCCAAGGTTTCTTTTGCTTTTTTCATAGAAACCACAGGATCATAAGCCTCTTTATCATGTGTCCAACGATTTCGAGACGTCCAGATTGACCACATTATCGTTATAATCTGGCATCGTTCTCTCTCAGTAAACATTTGGTCACAAAGTATATCTCTGTTCCATGTTCTTGGATGTAGCCGAGGTAGTTTGAGGTGAAAAACTTCCCCCGCTGTAGCCCAAAAATTCTGTGCATGCGAGCAGTGTACTAACGCATGCATCAGGTCCTCCTCCATGGCCCCACATATCTCACATGTGCCATTTTCTTTGATGTGTCTATAGTTGAGAGTAACTGAATCTGGAAGAATTCCTCGAAGTACTCTCCACCAAAACACACGAATCTTTGGCATGACATTCAATTTCCATAGAGAATTCCACATCTGTTCTTCCGAAGTTGAAGATCCCATTACCGTCCCTTCCTCTAGAGCTCGAAGCTCGTTTTGAGTCACCAGAGCACGGTATGCTGTTTTAACAGAGTAGTTACCCGATTTCTCGAACGCCCAAGCCATATAATCCTCCCCTCCACCCAATCTCAGCGGTATATTGAGAATTGCATCGGCATGGTGCTAGGAAATTATTTCTAACCACTGCCACTTTCCAGGTCCAGCTATCAGTGTCAATGAGACTTGCTACATTGTCTAGTACAACTTCTCCTTTTCTACCTATTGGTGCCATCGTGGCTGTGTTGGGAATCCATTTATCACTCCATGTGAAAATAGACCTCCCATTCCCCACACGCTTAATCAGGCCCGTTTGTAATGCCCTCCTCCCAGCTATAATAGCTCTCCATGTAGCTGAAGACTTTTTCGGTGCTGTTGCATGCATGAAGTCTGTTTGCTGGAAATACTTGCCCTTCAAAACTCTTGCGCACAGGGAGGTTGAGTCCATTTGCAGTCGCCATCCTTGCTTACCAAGGAGCGCCAAATTAAATAATTCAAGATCCCTAAACCCCATCCCTCCCTTGCACTTTGGTACCGTGAGTTGCTCCCATGATATCCAATGAAGTGATCTTTTATCCAGTGAGCTACTCCATCAAAATCTGGCCATATATGCAGTAAGCTGTTTATACACCTTCTTTGTCAACTTAAAACAGGTCATGCTATATGTGGGAATGGCCTGAATGACTGTTTTTAAAGGCACTTCTTTTCCCGCACATGAGTTCAACCTTTTTTCTGTCCATCCTTGCATCTTGCTCCTCAACCTCTCACCAATATGATCAAAAGTGCCGCTGGTGATCCTACCAACTGCCGTTGGGAGGCCTAGGTAACGCTCTGAAAAAGCCTCAACTTCAATGCCCAAGGTATTCTTCATAGCAATTCTCAGCGGGTTTGAAGTGTTTGGACTAAAGTACACTGAACTCTTCTCCCGGTTAACTGCCTGACCCGAGCAGTCAGCATAAATCCGGATAATTTCATTCAAACGCTCACCACTCTGTATCTTTGCATTCACAAAAATTAGACAATCATCCGCAAAGAGCAGGTGGTTAATCCACGGTGAGTTCACGCTTACTCGAACTCCCCTGTTCACGTACGCTCCACCAAAATTATTCAAGAGTGTTGTCAGTCCTTCCGAACACATCAAGAATAAATATGGGGACATTGGGTCTCCCTGTCTCAAACCTCGAGAGGGTGTGAAGAAAGAGAGAAGTTCCCCATTTACTTTAACCGAGAATCTGACTGAGGTTACACATTTCATGATCAGCCTTGTGAAACCATCTGCAAACCCCAGCCTTTTCAACATAGCCTCCAAATAGTGCCATTCCACCCTGTCGTACGCTTTCATCATGTCAAGTTTTACAGCACATAAGGCATTCTTCCCCTTTCGCTTTTTCTTCATTGTATGTATCGTCTCATAAGCCACTAGAACATTGTCCGTAATCAATCGTCCCGGAACAAAAGCACTTTGCTCTTCTCCAATCACCACCTCTAATAAACCTCGTAGCCTATTTGCTATAGCTTTTGCAGCTATCTTATAAAGAACCGGGCATAGAGATATCGGCCGGTATTGAGAAATCCTTTGTGGGTTACGTACCTTTGGTATCAAAGTTATTGCCGTATCATTTAGACCTTCAGGTAGCTCACCCCCATTTAGAAACTCCAGCAACGCCGACACAATGTCAGGGCCAAGTAGTTCCCAATGACGCTGAAAAAATCCAGCTGTAAAACCGTCGATACCTGGTGCCTTTGACGATGCCATTTGGAATAAAGCTTTCTTGACTTCTGCTTCCTCATAAGGTTTAACTAAATATGCGTTCATGGTATCCGTAACCCGAGGACCAACCAAGTCAAGTAGCTCATCCATACTCCTATATCCTTGAGAGAGATACAAGCTTTAATAAAAAGATTGTACCTCTTCATGCACCTCCTCCATCTGCTCACAGTAAGAATCATCCGCTCGCTGGAGTGTGCTAATACGATTGATCCTTTTTCGCTGGGCTGCCTGAGCTTGAAAATAAGACGTATTGCGATCACCGGTCCGCAACAATTGCACTCTAGACCGTTGTTTCAGCCAGACTTCTTCCTGTCGCAAAGCCTGTCTCAATTGTTTTTCAATAGTTTTTTCTTCGTCCGACGGACCTCGACCCACTGAACTCTTACGGAGCCGCTCGAGTGTTCGCTGTAATTTCTAAACTTTTTTCGACAGGTTCCCAAACTCTCGAACTCCCCACTGTCCCAATTCTTTCTGCACACCGGCTAGAGCATCTACAATACCCTGCAAACCTCTCTGGCCTGACCCACATCTCCACATCTCTTTAACCTTTTCATCATATTCAGAGTGAGATTGCCAAACGTTTTCATAGCGGAAAGTTTTCACCAGTTTTGAGCGAGCTCCTGGTGGCGCTGTTCTTAATTCCGCTAATACAAAACAGTGGTCAGACTCCGTTGAACTAATATGCCTCACATTTGAGTGTTCAAACAGAGCGAGAAAAGCAGGATTCACCAACGCACGATCTCTGTTCAAAAAAAAAAAACCCAACGCACGATCTAATCTTGCCTTCACACGGGTTAGTTAGTGTAGAAAACGTGCACGTTCTACAACGGTTGCATGGTAGTACTACTGTATTTAAAAATAACTACTTCTCACGTGAAGTAGTACGAAATTACTTGGAAGCGATTTGGGTGTCCAGCTTGCAATGGAATCGGTTTGGAATTTGGATCTCCTATTTGGAAATTACTACTGCAGTTCAGTAGGACTCTATATATAAGATGTTTGACACACTGTCACGATTCATCCCAAACACAGTGGATAAAAGTCTGAACAGGAAAGTAAAAATATTTATTACCAGTGGATAAAAGTTTGACACACTGTCACGATTCAATGAATCTACATGCTAAAATAAGTCTAGATTCGTTTTCTTCACAAAACTAAAACGTCTTATATTTTGGAACGGAGGGAGTAGTGTGCAGCAATTACTCTGTACGATCCTTCATCAGACGACGCTCGACCGTGAGCTCAGCTAACAGCTGACTGAACTTCTGCATCGACCAAGTTAACTGAAGCAAGCGACAAATCCACTGCAAGAATGGTCAGAATCCGCAGAGATCTGTAGTCCAAACTCCAAAAAATCTTCAGCTACGAATCCCAAGTTCTGTAGTTCGAGTCCAAAATCACATGGTGCAGCATCGAGCCAAGGCAACCTCAACATCAAAGTATCATGCAGAATCACAGGATCCACCAGCACCACACCCACGTCATTGTGTTGTCCATCCCAAGAGAGTTCACCCTTGTCATTCAAAGAAATGCCAGCCAATGCATAAGCACAATTAAGACCTTTTGTGAGGAGACATCAGATCACCGCCTTAGTGCCTTTTTTTTAACCAAATTTTTTTTCTCTGAACCAGGATTACCATAACGAGGAGGACCCTTGTCGAGTAACTGGTGCATCTTTTTTCTTCCCTTTGACGCCCTCCGCAGTCGCTCCATGGCGGCAGGAAACCCTAGGTCCTTCTTAGGCGCCGCCCTCCCTCGCCGCCACGGCGCCGTTGGCCGGCTTCACGGCGTCGTGGGGCTCTCTCTCTCCTCGGCTGGTCGCATGGAAGGCGGCTGGGCGGAGCTGCACGCGGACGGGTGGTGGCGTGGAAGCGGGCGGCGGCGGCTGGTCTTCGGCGTGGAGGGCTGCAAGGTTGGGCGTGGAAGGTGGCTCGCCCCGCGTGGCCCGGGCTGCTCTCATCTGGCGTCGATGGCGGGTTGGGCGAGGCTGCTCGACGTCCTCTGCTGGGGGGTGGCGGCAGGGCCCGGCGGCTCGGCCCTTGGACGGGGGGGCGGTGGCCGGCTGGCCCGTTCCCTTGCAGCTCTTGCTGGCCCAGATCTGAGCCCTCTTGGGCCCAATCTGGGTTTGGGGCAGGCCTAGCGCGGGGCGGTCTCTCGCTGGAGGTGGTAGGGCGGGGGTGGACGCGTAGGAGGGTGGTGACGACTGCGGTGGCGCTGCTGTAGCGTGGCCGCGGGGTCTTTACGGGCCTTCCGAGGACCGGCCGGGCCGAGTGCCTGGTATGCCCCTGCGGTCGCGTTCGGACCGCAACCGCCATTGGCGGTGGAGGTCGAGCTCCTCCGCGCGGCCATGCTGTTACCACCAACCTGGGTCAGCCAGCCCTATTCCATCTGCCTCGTAGGTCACGCAAAGCACCTGCCTTGGGTGCGAGCCCATGGACGCCGGGGTGGCGGCCCCGGAAGGTGGTCCGCAAGGCGTCGCTTTGGCGGAGGTGGCTACGAAAGGCGACTTGTGTTCTTCGGCAAGCGGCGTTCCGGTGGTGTTCTGGATGGCGGCAGGGCGAGGGCGCTGCTGCTTGGCGGTGGTGGCCGAGACGAGCTTGGCAGCGGTGGTGGCCGAGACGAGCTTGGCAGCGGTGGTGGCCGAGACGAGCTTGGCCGGCGGCTCCAAACCCTAGGTTGGGTTTGGGCGGACTGGCTTGCTCTCTGGTCGCTTCCATGGTTGATTTGGTGTTCGCCTCGAGACAGGAGGAGCGGCGATGCCAATGCGTCTGCTGCAGCGTCGCAGTGGGGCTTCATGAGCCCGAGCTAGGCTCGGCCGGGCCTTGTTGGCCTGGTATGCTCCTGCTGCTGCGTCCGGTCTGCTACCGCCCTGGCGGTGGAGGTCGCTCCCTCCCACGCGGCAGCAACGTCGTTGTTCCTTGTCTTCGGGGGGGGGGGGGCTCGCGCCGGTCAACCTCGTGGTGTTTGCCATGGCGAGACTCTGATGATGACGGCGAAACCGTTTTGGCGCATGTTGGTGGTCGGCTTGTTGGTGGAGTGCCAGGATTGACTGGGGTTTGGGTTTTGGGGGGTCGGGAGAAATTCTCGTCGGCTGGGCTGGCTCCGGCGTGGCGACATCTGTAGGTGCCGCCTTCCTTCTTGAAGGGCGCCAGATGTACCCTCCTCTCACTCCCCGACGTGTACCGGGAGAAATCCTAGGAGTAGTCCGGGCAACAGCGTCGTCATCGTCATCCCCCTTCTTGAAGGTGCTGCTTGGTACACGGCAATCCATCGGCGTAGGAGCGTGGTGGGACTTTCTCGGAGGGCGCAGCAGTCGCGCGTCTTCGTCGGTGGTCGACCCGATGCTGTCGTGCATTTCTTTATTTTTTCTTCTTTTGTCTATTTTCTTGGGCTTTTGCTTGTGTTGTTTCGGCCCCGACAGTGTTTGGTCCTTCCTTTAGGCGTTGTGCTGTCTGGTCAGCAGTGGTCTCAGATGTGTGCTTTATTTATAAAGCGGGGCGAAAGCCTATTTCGAAAGAGAAGGGCCCTTGTCCAAGGCTGTTGACTCAGGCATACAGCCCAAAGGATTGGAGACCTGACAGTCCAAAGAAGGCCAATTCTTGTCACAAGCAGAAGGCTGCTGCGTATAGGGAGCACTTGAAGAACTTCCCAAAAGAAAAGAACGATCTGAGGAAAAAGACGAGGCACCCATCAAATGGTTTTCATGAAACATACGTGGTAGCATCTCAGAACTCATATCAAATCTGTTATTCTCATCAGAGGGTCTATATGAGCCTTTTGGAACCCAGATTTTAGAGGAGGTAGTACAACATCTGGAGGAGTGACAACACATTACAAAGATTACATAGTATCTTGGGAGAGATGGCAGAATTTGCAAGTCTGTCTTAAGGGGCATTTTTTGACCTTGTGACCTCTGCCATAGCAGCCCAGACACTTAATATCATTTGTGCACTCATAAATGTCCCAATTCTAGACACCGAAAACAGCACCTCACAGGACCAGATAAAGATTTATCAGGAAACACGTTTAGAGGGTCAGACCGCTGACTCATGGCCCCAGGAGAACAAGCTACACTAACGTGAGCTTTTGACGTGAATTTGGTGCATCGCCCCGACAGATCCAGAGACTTGCTTTTAGAAGGGAGCCCGAAGAAATTCAAAGCCTCCGCTAAATCCTCCTCTGAATAATTCGCCTTACGTAAATCCAGGGAGCCTTCCAACCAAAACGGGTCCAAGAAATTAAAGCCAGGGCTGCAATTATTCCAAAAAGATTGCCCCGCAAATTTAAGGGTGTTGTTATTCACTTTCTTCTCAGGGCAAAATTCAAACTGCAGTTTACCAAAGCTGATAGTCACCGAGGAGGAAGATGACGAAGGTATATCGGAGGATGACGCTGAGACATCACCGGAGTTGCTTCGGAAGAGCCAAACTTAAGACTCCGATGATCAGGAAACTGAGCAGTGTGGACCAAAAGGAGCAGCATTAGTTTGCAAAACCGGACCAGATTCAATAGCCTCAGCAGTCAGCACGTGAGCTCAACTTCAAAAAATCCAGATTGGAACGCACAGCCAGAGATTTCCTAGGACCAGTCGATGCATCATAGAACGAATCAAGCCAAACAGCCGCAGTTCTATCCACAATCTTATTTAGATCGCCACGATACAAAGAAAAATGACATATAAAGTCTGGCCACACTCTATCATGAAGCCACTGAAAATCTGAACCTATGATCGCTGAGCTTGAACACACGGAATGCTTCATGATTACCACCAAGGCAGCATTGGAGCGCTATAGCAACTGAATCTTCCGAGAGAGGAAAAGAGGCATAGGAAAAGGAGGCCACCAAGAAGAATTCCTTTGCCCAGGGAGAAGGTGAAAAGTGAACCGAGGAGCCAAACCGATGACGCACCTGATCCGCTATCGCTAGCCCCCGGCGAGAAATCCTAATGTAGAAGACCCTCCATGCGGCCTAGAGAGGGGATTCATTGTTAACGGTGAAGGTGGGTGGAGGGGTGGGAGAGGAGAGCCATGTGTGATCTTGGCAATTAGCATTCTATACCTAGTCAATGTTGGGTCGCACAAGCATGGAAAATCCCAACGCGGTCTTTTTTGTATTACGGGCTACACAAAAATGCCAAAATCTGATAAAAATGAGATTTGAAAATATCGTATGCACATATCTACACTTTTGTCATTTTTGTGTAGTTGAAAATAGAAGATATTTAAAACTGATATTTTACACGTTTGTAGGATATATCATTAGCTACATATGTATATTTTTTCTAATTTCTTTTAAAACTCAAAAATATATTTTTTGATTTTTTTTATAACAACAGGAGCACCAGAGCTCTGAGAGCCAAAAGTCTACTCGAGTACTATCTACAAATTCTGGTTGCAGGAATTCATGGTGGCACACCATAAATTTATTAGCAAACCAGTGAAAAAAAGATGGACATGGGTATTCGAGTTAAGCCAAAGCAGTTCTCTTTGAATAAACCATTTCAAGACAACAATGTGATAGTGTATGCTAATATTATTCCACACAAGCAGTTTAATTAATGATATCGGATACACGATGATATGCTATTTTTGTAATACATGAATTCCTCAAGTGGAAACTTCACTTGATATACAACGAGCTAGTATTCATCGTCTGATTATTTATCACCATTCTTCAGCAGGGCAGCTAGACCCAGTGGCAAGTTAAACTTCATCAACGACTCCTGCCTGGCCACCTTGGAGGCCCTACAAAGCAAATATGAGATCATCAAGTGTCAATTTAGGTAACAGGATAATATTACTGAACAAGTGGTTGATCAATAAGAATTCAGGACATAGACCCAAAAGAAGAAGCTTTATATCGTGGTATTTATTTCACATCCTAAAGGAACTATAATGAAAGTCAATCTGTGGTGACCTCAAATGTTATTTTTGGACTCAGGTTCCCTTATTAACATTTCATCCTTGTGTGGAGATCATCATAGCATATACTCGTAGATAAATGCAGCACAGGCAAATCACTCAAGGACAGGTACATGTACACAAAAAAAAAAACAATGCTACTACGTCTGTTCCATAATATAAGCCTTTCTAGTGGTGCAAATTGAACTGCTAAAAAGGCTTATATTTTGGAACGGAGGTAGTATCTACAAAGGATGAATTTACAATCAGAATCACTTAGCAAAGGCCACAGACAAGTATACAATGAGATGTGAAGGTAAATAAGTTCTCAGCACAAACTTCTGAACATAGCAAATGGAGAATTCCTATATAACTCAACATGTGTGACTTAAGCAGTGAGTGGCGACAATGGGCTACCTCTTTCACTACAATCAGCTTGACGTTCACTATATAATCGGTTTGAAAAGTTTTGACAGTGACATGACAAACCAAGGAGATTGAACCGATGCTCATAGCTTCGTAAAGATACTCTGGGCAGGGGTAGACTATAAGGTGGCTCTCAACATGACCAAATCCAAAATGCTTCTAATGATCGAGCCATCAAGTGGCATTTTGTTGGATCACATGCCATCTAAGCTGAAATAATTGGACGGGTGTAGATGTCTTGGTGATCTCTCGTAGGGCTAAGCCTCAGATTAGACATTCCCTCATTTCCTGGTGTAATTCTGTGGTTGCTGTATATGCTGACAATTATGCCTCATCAGGGATGAGGATCAAGCATCGGTCCAGTCTCTGCCTCTAATTTCCAATCTGAATCTGTCCTAGACGCGTCACGGCCATCCATAGTTGTAAATGTCAGAACCTAGCGCGCGTGCTCCAGATGCGGGGATAACTAAATTAGGACGCGGACGGCGGAGAGGGAGCGAGAGAGGGAGAATGGAGGATTCCTTCTTACTCGGCGAACGCGGCGGCGGAGGCGGAGGTGCTGGTGGGCGGCGGCGGCGGGGGCAGGCAGGCGGCGATTGTGGAGAAGCCCTGGCGCTGCTTGTGCTTGAGGTTGGATTTGCAGTGGATGAAGACGATGCCGCGGCGCTTCACCACCTTGCAAAACCCGCACAGCCGCTTCACCGACGCGCGGACCTTCATCTTCCTCTTCCTCTTCCTCTTCCTCCCCCTCGCGTCGTGCTCCGGAGCTCCGATCCGATTCGGTCTTGGTTCTCGTCTTGGTTAGGGTTTCGTTGTGGAGATGGATAATGCTCGATGAGACGGGAGGGTAATACTGGCCCAGGCCCATGGGCAGTCCATGGTCTGTAGAATTTGACATTAGAATTTCCCTTTGTAAAGCACGTTCTATACTAGGACAGGGCCCAGCGTTTTCCTCTCTCTGAGAGCATCTCCCCGGGCGCACCTAAATCGTGGCCCGTAGTGGCGCCGGCACGGGCAGCAGTTGCTTGTTAAATACTGCACGGGCCGTTTTTAGGGCATTTTCTGTCAGGTCGATCCAATCCGTTCTTGCACGTTCGAACTCATTTGAATGGACTCAGATGGCGGTCCAGCGGACGACCCATTCGAACAAACGTGTTTGGATCGACCTATTCATGCATCAATTTTGGGTCTCGCTGGGTTGGCTCGGACAGTGCGATTGTCCTCGCGTGTCCTCACTTTACCTTTGGCGGTCCCTCTCGCCAGTGACACAGAAACCACTCCACTTCTTCCTCCAAAAAATCCTCTCCCAAATTTCCACTGGCGGAAATGGGAGGGAACACGATGGATCTCGCCGCCATGGTTGATGATACGCCCTTCGGCGTCTCCGCCGCCAAGAAGCACGGTCGGCGAAGACACTCGCCAAGGACCTGACGGCGGAGGAGCGGAAAGTTGAGTCGGATAAGCGCGCTGGCCGGCAGGTAGTGGCGAGAGCTCGACTCGCCGCTGCCAAGCTCGACAAGGAGCGACGAGAGCTCCTCACCAACCAGAACAGGGCCAACCCCGAAAGGGAAGGCGGTGAATGCCGCCAAGCACGTCGACAACATGATCAAGAAGGAGGCGATGACTGCCCCTTTCGGTGGCACCATCGCTTTCGGTGGTGTCGTCGCTCTTCTTGGCCTGGCCATGGCCGGTACGTCCTCTACCAGTTCCGTCACTTTCACACCAAGCGGTCGGCCACCAGGTCAGCCAAGGACGCCAGGCCCGCATACGCCCTCGCTTGGAGGCCACAATAGGACCGTGGCCTCGCTCTCCCGGTTCATCCACCCTTCCTCCCTGGCCTCGTCGGAGGCAGGAGAGCTCGCCATCGACCTGAACCGCACTCAAACGACCATAGACGCAACCCCGGAGGCGTCAAAGAAGCGGTGATCTATCTCCGCTGCGAACATGCCGACGCAAGTCAACTTGTTCGACGAAATGTCTGATGAGCTGTCGACCACCGATGACATGGTATGGTCGTGACATTTTTTCATTTTTTCGCCATTGCTAGTATACTGCTCCCGCCGCTTTATGATGACCAAATTGGGTGTAGGACTTTATGACCAACGACGACAAGAACGCCATGCACGACATGAACAACGAGGGTGGCGACGGCTGTAACTACATATCTATTTAGTATTTGCACTATTCAAACTTCTATCATAACGAATTTATTTTTATTTGGACCCAAGCTTTTGCTAAACGAAGGTCCATATTACCATATATATAGACTTAAAATCCCATAAAACTAATATTAAATCAAACTCATGTACGAAATAGTTTGTGTCATTTAATTGTACTGGGGTGTTTGTATTTATTTGTTCGTTTAAATATCTTGGTAGATGGTTTTACACTGTATAATTCTAACAAATATCATAATAGAGGTTCATAGAGTACGTGCTCTATCTTAGAGCATCTCTAACCCATCCCTTTTCTCCGGCCTGATGAGCAAATTTGCTCCTCTAATGACCAAAACCGGCTCTAACCGAAGCCCCGACTAATATACGATAGTGACTCCTATAATTTCCTCCTCCTTTCCTATATTTGCTCGGCCGCGAGACCGATGGTATAATTTCTCTACTGCATCCACCACCGACTCCGACGAGGAAAATGCACAGGCTAACCCATCGTAGTCGCCGGGATGCTCGCCGAGGGCACGCCATCGCCGGCATCCTTCCCTGCCATGGTCGCCGGGGTTCACCATGTCTTGAATCGCGCTGCCTCCGCATGAATCACGCTGCCGCCACCTCGAACCGCGCCGAAAGATGCCTACCAACGAGGCATGGTGTCGCTTAGCCGCGCGCGTTTCGCGGCTCCCGGCGCAGCTCGCCGCCACGTTTTGCTTCTACCCCAAATTCGTTCTTTGCCTTCCGTCGACGTCCCCGTCCTCGTCCGGGGTAGTCGTCTTTGGGGATGCACCCTATGCGTTCCAGCCTAGGGTGGACCTCGCCGACTCCCTCATTTACACAACCCTTCTCGTCAACAACGTGAGCACGGCCGACGTCTCCGAGAAAAGAGACAAGGAGCCGCTGAATGCCACACTGTCGGTGTCTCTAGGAAAAGGACAAGCAACCGTTGAACGTGAGCACAGCCGCTGAATGCCACGTTGCCGGCGTCTCCGAGGTAAGGGACAAACATGGCGTCGGCGGCACAAGCTCAGCACCTCCATCCACAAGGTAAGTACAAACAAGCGCATAGCATAGCAGGTGTTTGACAAAATACTTACACCAAAATAAAAGTTTAGTCCTCTAAATATTGGGGATCGGTTCTGCGGCGCAAAATTTAGAGGAGCAAATATACTCCTCTAAGTTTTTGGGAGCCATTTTCTCCTCTAGTAAATTTTTTGAGAATGGGTTAGAGATGCTCTTAGTTGTAGATGATATGAGATAGTACTAGAGAGATGTCAATAAGTGGTTTACCTTTGAATTGTTCTCTCCCGTAGTCGTAATCTGGCATTACTTGTTTATTTATTGTTTCGTAAACAAGTTTTTCGTTCTTGTCCATCATGATCAATATTCAAGAGAAGTGCAAGCTTGGCCCATGGACTTCTTTTGCTTCCCCACTTTGTAGTTTTGTCATAGGGGCAACTCCCCTTATAAATGTGTTTAAAAAAGTACACACTTACACAAGCTAATTTTTTAAAATAATAAATTTTTTAAATCAATTTCATAAATAATGCACAAAATTGTTAATTTAGAAAACTAGTGCGGCCTTGGAGTTAACTCCCGACAAGTACCTTTCGGGAGTTTAATTCTCGACCAGTTGGTCGGAGGCAGGCTCGGGGTGGTGCATGGCAAATGCTTGTCGGTGGTTCAACAACCGACGGGTTGCCGGTCGGTGTTTAAGGCCCCGAGACCACGCTAGTTTTCAAAATTCATAATTTTGAGTATTATTCGTGATATCGATTAAATAATTCGTATTATTTTATAAAAAAAATAGCCTTACATAATCAAGTTGTATTGTCTCCCTTAATCTTTTTAAGTAAGATTATAAACTTTTGTGCATGCTTATGCAAGCGAGATTAAGCTGAAAGAAGATTTGGGTCAAGGCGAGAATGTTTATGTAGACACCGTGTTTGCATTGCAAATTAGAACTTTATCTATTAACCGTCAACCCCCCTCCCCCTAAAGAATTTCCCTTATACAGAAAGTAATGTCAAATTCTATAAGCCAGGAAAAATAGCAAAACCCGTGGCTTTGGAGCTGAAAAACACAGACATGACATGACCACGCTGCTAGGTAGTCGTTGCCTGACTAGCAGAGCAGGTGTGTCGAGCAGAGAATAGCCATATCTGGGTAGCTACAGCTCCTTAGCGATGGCCTTGAGAGCGTCCCGAACATAGGGGTACCGGTAGGAGAAGCCGAGCTGGTTGGCCCTGACGGGGAGGACCTTCTGCCCATCCAGCACCACCGTGGCGCCTTCTCCGAGCACGGCCTTGAGCGCCAGCTCCGGGACAGGCAGCCATGACGGGCGTCCCACCACCTGGCCCAAGCGGTCGCACATCTCCGCCAGCCGCACCGGGTTGGGCGCCGTGCCATTGATCACCCCTCTGTACGCCGGGTTCTTGATGGACTCGTAGATCAGCTCCACCAGGTCGTCCAGATGGATCCAGGAAAACCTACGTGTACAGTATAGTCACATTGGTCAGTATAGTTTACACACTTGATGTGTACTACCTATTGCAAACAAAGAATTTGACTTTTTCGTAGTCTGGTTTAAAAAGAAAAAATTATATCCATAGGAGGTTTTACAATAAGAAAATACCGACACAGCCTCTAGAAATGCACTGCCTCAAGTGTTGGCTAACAAAGTCAGTGATATAAGGGATGACTAACTAAAAAGTTATGGCGTATTAAATCCAATTCTAACAGCGCAAATCATTGAATGGATCTAGATGCCGAGCAATTATAAACCAATATAGGCTCTCCGTATAGGCGGAATCTATCTAAGAGAAAAGGGCTAGAATTAACAGGAGGTTGCATACCATTGCCTTCCACTGCCTAGCGGTCCTCCGGCGAACATCATGAAAAGGGGAATCATCTTGGCTAGAGCGCCGCCGTCCTTGCCGAGAACAACACCGATCCGGATCAGCACCAGCCGGACGTCGTCCTCGTTGACCTGACGTGCCCGGCCCTCCCACTCTCGGCACACATGTGATAGGTAGTCGTCGCCTGACGGGCTTGATTCATCGAAGCTATCGGTCTCGCTTGTACCTGCACGCAGTTCCTATGTCGTTAGTTTAATTGGTCAACTTAACTCATCATGGTAGGCTTTCACAAAACCACAACTCTCGGGGCAAATTGTTTATCAACACCAAACATTGTCAAAGAAGCCGGTTCGCTCCTGCCTTTTTTCCCTGGAACCGGATCCAGCCTAGCTTGATAAAATATTACTAAGATCATAAATCTGAAAAAAATCTAGTACTCCGTAACACAATTTAGCTTTCATGATTAATATGGGGAATTTTGAGCTCAGTTTGCACACATGTTTGAAAGGCTTTCAATCTTTGTAAAGCTAAAAAAAATTGTCTAATCCAAACTACATTAATTAAGTAAAATTTAAGTTTTGAGCTCATTTCCTGCAGCTCTTTTGGAAGTATTTATAGTTTTCCATAACTTTGCCTAACTCTTTTCCAAAATTTTGAAGTTCTCGGAAAAAAAAGAAAAAAAAAGGCAGTTATTTCGCCACATGTGGTCAAAGTGAAACGGCTTAGAACACGGGATTTTAGTTATGTGAAACAATCTACTCTCATCTCATGTGATTTTGTGAACAAGATCTTTTCCATAACAGTTTAGTGAAACTCTAGCCCCAAAGGTAGTGGTCTTGTATATTCTTACTACTACTGACAGAGGTAAAAAAAAGAGGGGTAGTACCATAGTAGCCAACAGCCGTTGCACTGACAAAAACAGAGGGGCGGGCATCAGCACTGGCATTGTTGATGTGATCCACGACCTAGCTTCAAATCCAGTTGGAAACTAAGTTGAAAGGTTGTGATGTGCAATGTGTAGCGCAGGCAGAGCAGAGGCAGGGTAATAGCAATACTAGTAGCTAGTGCGTACCTTTGACGTGACATTGACCCGGCTCTCCAAAATCTCCCTCTTAACCTGCAAGGTAAAGAGCATTAGCTCCAGCTAATCATCTGCGACGACCGAAAGAGATGGCTGATGGCGGTGGTTTGAGATCGTACATCAGGTGACCACCTGGTGCTGATGGGCATTCCTGCCAGGTTGACGACGGCGGAGGAGCCAGTGATGCACCGCTCCCAGTCTCCCTGCTCAGCGATGGTAACTCCAGGATACGTGGTAGCTTTGGTCACACACACGGAGAGAGTGGGCGTCAGTTCAGTAAGAAGTACTAGGTGCAGGTTCAGTTCAGTACAATCAAGATGGAAGAGGGTACCTGGAAAAACCGAGGCGGCCTTGGTGGCGGAGCGTGTCAGGACGCACACCTTGTGATCATCTGTCAAGCAAAGGCCAAGCTGAGACAGTCAATCTAGTACTAGCCAAATGTACCAAGCGGACTGACTGGTGATACTGATACGCCCCGTTGAAGAGATGAGATATGTGCGTACCGGAGAGAAGCTTCTGCACCAGTCTGCGGCCGACGAACCCGGTGGCTCCGGTGATGGCCACCGTCAGCGACTCGTCGCTGCAGGAGCAGCAGAACAGTCCCCTCTTCCTGCTCGCCGTCGGCTTCAGGGCGGCGGCAGCGGAGGAGGAGGGGAAGAGGCGGAGGGTGGCCATGGGCGGCATTATGCCTGCTCTGCTCTGCCCGCCTCGAGTTTGGATAAGGAGGCCTTGTTGGGTTCATCGCTCCCCTGCGTGTCTCCCTGCCTAGCTACTTTCCTCTGCTTGGTTGGCCAAATATCAGCCACCCCACCCCCCGGACCAGTACCCCACACTGCCTCCCTCCCTGTCCCTGGTTGGCCAAATATCAGCCAGACTGCCTCCCTCAAGTCTGATTGGTCTAGACATGCCACCACTGCAGGATTTTTACTGTCAGTCTGAACATTGAAATCCATCCCAAATGATGTGCATTTGAAGCAAGATTGACCACAAATCCATTCTCTAACTTCCTATCCATAACACCAATACAGTACTACTAGCACGAAAGAAAGAAAGAAAGAAAGAAAGAAAGAAAGAAAGTAGGAACCAAGCAAGTGCATCAGCTGGATCTTGCAACACAGGGCTACATAGCTTAATCATCAACCCAGATTATACAGCAACAGCCAAGCCAAGCCAGGAGATGACCCTTTAATTTGAAGCGAGAGGCTGCCAAACCATCTGCCCTGCTTGGCTCTCCTTCCTCTTCTGCTTCCGAGGCTGGAGAACCACCTTGATCCAACACTGCCTCGATGTTCTGCAGGTAGAGATGCAATGCAAACAAACACCGGTCAATAAAATAACCAACGCTGCCTCCAGTCTTGTAAAACAGGCTGTGCTCCTGAACTACACTTGATGTAGGCCATAGCGCCGACTACCTTTTTAGCTCTTCCCCCTACAATCATTCATGAGAGAAAATAGTATTTTCCGCCTTTTTTCCCTTGATGCTGGGAAGCAACACAGCACAGGCAGATTGCATGATTCAACTGATATCCTAAAGGACAACCAGTAGTCAACAATCTCAGCTTGACTACATGTTCCCAGGGATATATGATATACACCCAAAATAGTTTACTACTACCAGGTAGCCTAATAAAATGGCCCTCAAAACACTAAAAACCTGGACTTGACTTAAGGGATTTAGCTTCCTGCCAGTCAAAACCTAATGCTTAATTACAAGCGCATTATACTTCCTAGAGGTATGCTGCATACCTCAATGGAACCAAACAAATACCATGTCCATTGCTATGACATTCTATATTTTGACTAAACCTTAATTTCACAACCAAGAAAATGTAATTATCAGGGATGCCACCTTTCCAATGTAAAATAAGTATATCATGCAATGTAAAATAAGTATATCATCCCAAATGGCTTGTTTGTCTTTGAAGCAAGCTATACATTTACTGCACATTTACCGCGGATCCATTCTCTAACTTGCCATCCATAGCATCAATAACACAGTAACACACTAGGAAGAAAGTAGCAACCAAGTAGTGCATCAGCTGGATCTTACAACACAGGGCTACATATCTTAATCATCAATCCAAATTATACAACAACAGCCAAACCAGGAGATGATACTTTGAAGCGAGAGGCTGCAAAACCATGTGAGCTGCCCTGCCCTGCCCTGCTCGCTCTTCTGTCTTTCTGCTTCTGGGGCTAGAGAACCACCTTGACCCAACACTGCCTCGATGTTCTGCAGGTAGATGCAATAACAACCAACACTGTCTCCAGTCATGTAAAACAAGGTGAATTCTCATCCAATCTCGTGGCACCTGCTGTGTTTTTGAACCGCACTTGATGTCTTTTCCCCCTTGATGCTGGGAAGCAACAGAACACAGGCATATTACATGAGCAGCGGAGATAGGAACCACGCACGGTGGTCCACGAAAAAAACTGCTTGTCGTCCCCAAGATCTATTCACAGTTACTTAATGGTCAAGCACTGCTCAGTTAGAGGACGTTTCTTACAGGCAGCAACAGTAAAAATCAAAGCATACCCCACAGAGATGCGGAATGATGTGTAGAACCACTGATAAACATAATTTCTTACAGTGAACATAAATTTCGGCATACAAGTAAAGCAACTCAATGTCAAGCGGCTAAAACAGTTGGGCTCTAAGAACGACAAGAATAGTAAAAGTCAAACTGAAAATTGCATAAAGTCCAACGCAAACCCTCTGTAAACTTGAACTTGAGTTAATGAATTTGGCTTCTAACCAGACAGAACCTAATACTCCCTCCGTCCAAAAATAAGTGACTTGGATCTATCTAGATTCACATGTATCTAGACACGTTTTAGTGTGTAGATACGACGCGTCTAGATACATGCGAATCTAGACAAATCCAAGTCACTTATTTCCGGACGGAGGGAGTACTGAGTAGTAGTGCATCAAACATTCTTTATTTGGTACACGAATATCACAGCAAATGTTAATTTCACAACTTCAAAACTGATAAAGGATGCCAAGTTTTCAATGTAAAATAAGTATGTGTATCCTAAAAGACAAGCAGTATCTTGTTTGATGGTGAACAATCTCTCAGCTCGACTACATGTTTCAAGGGATATATGACGAATACCCAAGTAATGAACTAGTAGGTAGCAGTCATCAAATTCAAATAGCTTGTTTTCTGTTCAAAGTTTGTGTGTGTTTCCATATGCAAAGATGGATACAGATTATTTGGTGAAGAGGATATTCAAATTTCGTAAGCATATGGAAAAAACTATTGATAACAGTACAAGTGATTTTGTGACCAAAAAAGACTAACAAGATCTCCAGTTACTTAAATCAGAAGCCAGTGACAAGTAGCAGCTATTTACTGTAACGGTGTAGCACAGCTGCTAGGTATGTGGTAATCACCAGTCAGTTAATATATATAACAGTGGAGTGGAGGTGACAATACACACAGTTTGAAATATCATATTTCGCACCACAACACAATGGCCAACAAAATGCAAAATAATGTTCAGAACTACTGATTATGCAACATTACTTGCAATTCGATGTGCTGTGTCTAGAACAGTTCGGTTCTAAGAACAGCAAAAATTACAAAGTAAAAATGAAATTTTCCAATGTAAAATATATATATCCTGCAATTCTAGAAGACAGTCAGTATCTTGTTTAATGGTAAAACAATCTCTCAGCTTGACTACATGTTTCAAGGGATATATACCATCTACCCAAATAAGGCAGCTGGCTTCAAATTCAAATAGGCAAACTGAAAAGTGCCTGAAGCCCAATAAAAATGGCCCTCAGAACAATAAACCTGGACTTGAGCTAAAGAACTTGGCTTCCGGCCAGTCAGAACGTAATGCTTAATTAACAGTACATTAGACTTCCTAGAGGCATGTTGCATACCTTAATGGAACCAAACAAATACCATGTCCATTGTTATGAAATTATATAGTTTGACCAAACTTAATTTCACAACCAGGAAAACCAAATTATCAGGGATGCCACCTTTCCAATGTAAAATAAGTATATCATGCAATCCTAAAAGACAATCAGATCAGCAGTCAGTATCTTGCTTAATGGCCAACAATCTATCAGCTTAACCGTGATTGATCAATGGTAGCAGTCAAACTACATGTTTCAGGGGATATATGCCATATACCAGAAATGAGCTACTAGACAGCAGGCATCACATTCAAATAGCTTGTTTTCCATTCAAAGTTTGAGTTTGCTTCCACATGTAAACATATGTACAAGATTATTTGGATAAAGATGATATTCAAATATCATAACCATATGTACAAGAGAAACGTTCTATTTCGCACAACTACAATGCAGCAGGAGAGGTTCGAAAAAATACAGTGCAATAGTGGAGATGAAAGGGCATTACCGAACTTTGTCCAAACAAGGATGATGGTCACACCATGAGCCTAGTGCCTCAGTTCAGGAACCCACTGCAAAAAAGTGATAAAACATAGGTGACAGTACTTATAGATTGCAGATATATAAAAGAGAAGCATTAGTAGCTAGCATATGTACACATATAAAGTACACCAGCTAGCTAGCTAGAGTAGCCCAGACACTAAATCCAACCTCAGTTACTGACTGACCGAATGTTCTGAAGAATGACCGTCACTTTCAGACAATCCCAAGCTAGAATTGGATTCTCTCTTCTCATGTTTGCTACTTTCCTGCAAGACTGTGACACTCATATCCTCACTGCGACTCCACACCAAACTCTCTTTCGAAAGAAAATGAACAACAAACTTATTGTCGAGCTTTATTTTAATCTGACACCAGAACCGACTTGCTTCATCAATGCAGCCGCATCAGAACAGTTTCAGAGAAACAAATGTTAACAATCCGAACATGAATGAGTTAAAAAAAAAGAAACCTTATTTCCAGAGGTGAACAAATCTAGCTACAAGCAAGGAACTGGTTTCATTCTTGATCACAGCAACATACTGACACAGGAAGGAATAGAAGGAACACCTAAACTTCCAGAGAACTCAACTCACCCGCATAACAGAAAACTTCCAAAGAACACCCAAGAAGATGATGGCATCGACGACGATGGACATGGCGCTCTAGTGTGGGAGTTGCCAAACTCGACGGCCTGACACATGCCAGGGATCTGGAAAAGGAGGCCCGGCGAAAGCAGGATGAACAGCACCAGCAGGATGAACACGCCAGCCCAGTTCTGCATTTTCTTCCCTCCTTATTCTGAGACAAAAGGATGCTCACTGCCTGTCTATATATAGCTTGCTGGCTAGCCAGACTCTCTCTTTATGCAGTGCTATATACTGGCCATATATACCATAAAAGTAGAGTATAGGAGGAGAGATTGCAGCTTAGCTATCAATGCTTCACATGCCATTCCAGGAAGAAATGTGATAATATCTTTTAACCAAACCAGTCAAGGTCAGTACAGTTATTAATGTAGGCTTCAGAGAGGGAGGTCAGCTTGGTTAATCAATATTGGTTTGTGAACACCTATACTAACTCGTAACTAAAATGGCACTTCAAAAGACAGACTAATGGACTGAATAGGAGGACACCTAGATAGCAACACACACAGGTCTTACATGAACAGTACTGACTTCCCTAACCACACAAACAAGATTCTTAATAAACAGCCAGCAGAAGGATTTATGAAGCACCAGATTCTAATAAATCCAAGAACTCATGGTAATATTTGCTGAAGGGGTAAAATCAACATGAGCAAGAACATCAAACAGTAAACCCATCTAAGTAGCCAGAACATCAAACATCACAATGCACATACACACACAGATTGGTTCTGTAAATAGATTTCAATTAACAACCATGTACCATCATCTGAGCAATCACATGTTAAAGATGCATTATATCACGATTTCCAAGCAGATATTGCTAATTAACTGACCACAGATACCAGCAGCATACACCATCAACCTACTAAAGCATCAAATTCAACTGAGCATATTACCAAAACACAGGACAACCGCACTAGATGTGTCATGTTCATCATCAATATGCAACTATCACAAAGGCAGCTTCAGGATCATGACCCTAAATTCTCGATTCTAAATATTACAGGCAATGCACTCTGCTCAAGGGGACGACTTGGAGCTGGGCTATCATCCATGTATCATATGATATTCCAGGAAGAAATTTTATGATCTTTAACCACACCAGGCAAGTCGGTCTAGTTTTTCATGTAGGCTTCAGAGAGGGAGGTCGGCTAGGTTAACCATTATTGGTTGGTGACCACCTAAACTAACTAAGATGGCACAAAGTCTGACTACTGGACTGAATAGGAGGACATGTAAATAGACACATGGAGGTCCTATATGTAAAGTACAGACTTTCCTAATCCTAACCACACAAACAAGATTCCTAATAAACAACCAGCAGAAGGATTTATGAAGCACTGGAGGATTCTAATAAATCCAAGAGCTCGTGGTAATATTTGCTGAAGGGGTAAATCAACATGAGCAAGAACATCAAACATTAAAACCCATCTAAGTAGCCAGAACATCAAACATCACAATGCACATAGACACAGAGATTGGTTTTCTAAATAGATTACAACCATGTACCATAATCTGAGCAATCACATCTTAAAGATGCGTATAACAATTTCCAAGCAGACAAATCTATTTGACGGATCATCATAGATATTGGCAGCATATATATTATAACCTACTAAAGTAGTAACAAATTCAACTTAGCATCAAAACACGGGACAACCCCACTAGATGTTCATCTTCATCAGTGATATGCAACTATCACAGAGACAACGTTGTGGGGCAGCACAAGCTACAAGATTCGATTAACAAGACTTCTAAATGTTACAGGCAGGCATGCACTCTTCTCACGGGGACGACTTGGAGCTGATGCCGTACTTCTCCTGGAGCTTAGTGATCTCCTCTTCCTTCTTCCTAATGTCCATCTTCTTACCCATCTTGTTGGGCTGGGAGTAGAGCACGATGAGGTAGCGGTTGGCGACGTTGAAGCCGGAGAGGTGGTCGACGGCGTTCTTGGCGTCGTAGATGTCCTCGTAGACGACGTAGGCTGTGCCCCGCGTGTCCTTGCCGTTGCCGAGCCGGATCTGCCGGATGGCGCCGTACTTGCCGAAGATGTCGTACATCTCCTCGCTGGAGATGTTGAAGGGCAGGTTGCGCACGAAGATCGCCCGGTTCACCTCCGGGGGCAGCCGCGCGTTCCCCTTCCGCAGGCTCGCCGCCGCCATCGCCTCCGACGCCGCCGGGATAGCCTAGGGTTTGGTTGGTAAGGTTTTCGACGAGTCGATTTGGGGACGATTTGCTTCTTGCGGAGCAGCACGTTCCTCTCTCCAGACTTTATCACGGGGATAGATTACCGACTTGACTTGGAAACGGATAGCTACTGATGTGTGGCCCCGGAGCTTGTTGGGGGACCCACGTCGCAGTGTAAAGGACATGAGGAGAGGGTCTCGACTCTCGAACGTTCGAACCTTCTGGCGCGAATCTTGGCGCATACTACTGGCTCGCCTCCGTCTTCCTCGCGGTTCGACTGCGCGCCGCCGGCCTCCCTCGACTCGACTCGAACTCGAAACTTCTTCTGCTCCCCGCTCGGCTCCCGAACCTCCCGGAAGTTTCCTCCGCGCAAGTCCCCCGAGCGGCATGGCGTCAGCCATCTCCGCGGGGCCCACGCCGCCGTCCGCGACGCCGTCGTCGGTGGAGTGGCACCAGCGGCCGCCCAACCCGAAGAACCCGGTGGTGTTCTTCGACGTCACCATAGGGTCCATCCCGGCCGGCCGCATCAAGATGGAGCTCTTTGCCGACATCGTCCCCAAGACCGCCGAGAACTTCAGGTACTGCGTCCTGGAGCCCTCGCTGCACCATCCTTAAACTTAAACCCTAGGTTCCGCTTAATCGCTTCTGCTGCTGCTGCAGTGTTTGTTTTCTGACGGATATCTGCTTCGTTTCATTTGTTGGTTGCAGGCAGTTCTGCACTGGCGAGCACAGGTGGGGATACCTGGCGATTGGTTATTGCTATGGCCTATAATAAGCTTATTTATTTATGAGGCTACTTCTGCAACTCTGAATTTCGTTCTCACTTGAAACATTTAGCTTCCTTTTGTGTTAGATTTAGTAGTGGTTAGTCTCGTGTTAGTATATGGCATGGGTAGCTTGTGTTATTTTAAGTAGGGGATTAGTTTGCCTGCAAAGTAATTGGAAGAGCAATTAATTGCTAACTTAAACCTCTGATTTTTCTTATGAGTTGTGAACAATTTTAGATTGCAGAGTGCAAATATTTTCTTAAGCATTGCCACTTGAATATCTTGTCATGCTTGCTCCATGCTTTTAGTCTTGTGGTGACATAGTGGTCTGATGTTCTGTTCACTTGATGTCCGATTGTTGGGGCACTGAAAGGGTTTGGGTTTTTATGTAGTATAATATCCAGAAAGGTGGGTTGGACACAAAATTATGGAAAATTGGTATAAATAAATAGTGTGAATGTTCCTTTTCTTACTGGGTGGTGGTTGTTATTTGTTTCATTTAGGATGCTATGTTAATAAAACATAACTTGCAACTGCAGGTCTGCAATTATGGATGGTTGCATTAGTAGTTTTACTTTTATATGGTGTGCTGTTATGCTTAGTTTCAACATGCTGATTGCAGAAAGGGAACTGTGCCGCAGGGGTATAAAACTTGTCAGTTCCATCGAGTGATCAAAGATTTCATGATTCAGGGAGGTGACTACCTGAAGGTTCGTGACATACTAATAACTCTGGGCATCAACAAATCAACAAAATAAGTTGAAATTATCTTTTACCTAATGTTGTTTTGGACTGTGGTATTTGTGTATGTTGATACAACTGAACTGGAGCTCTTGAATCATTTGATAAAATGATATCACTTTCACCCTCTATGGACTATGGTGATCTAGTTCTGAGTGACCAACTGTTCTTTAGTAATCCCTGCTCAGAATTGAAGGGTTCATTTGGTATAAACTAAATTTCCTGCATATCCTGTAGGGTGATGGTACTGGATGCGTGTCAATCTATGGTACCAAATTTGATGATGAGAATTTCATTGCAAAGCATACTGGGCCTGGCCTGCTCTCCATGGTATTCCATCTATACACCTCATTTTCTGAAATGAAACTGTTGTCAGGAGATGTTACTTTTCTAATGCAGTGTTCATTGCAAGAGCCAGTTGCTTGGCTAATGTCTTAGTATTTTTTTTGCATAGAACTTCCTTTCCTTCTATATTTTGTATCCTTTCGGATTTTGTCAGTTCTCTTCTACTCTATGTACCGTCTGTGTGGGAATTTTGGTCATTGCGTGAGTACTCAACTAAGTAATCCTCTTTTACAATGGTGTTCTGCAAATGATGTGCTTAATTGTGACGATATGGTGCACAATATGAAGTGAATCATCTAAATTTTAAGTTTTAGGTGCTGTGGCGTGTATGTCCTTACAGTTCACTTTCAGCATTTGTAATAGTCTAGGTTAAGTTAGATGTACATCGATCACAATGAATCATCTCATGGCAAGGCATTTTTTGTAGGTCATGGTTGCTCCTAATCTTTATTCTGGTATTATTGATTCATTAATCCTCCTCTGTGCTTCAAAAATCGCATCCACCTTGGTTTTTTTAGCTAGCTGGTTTTACTCTAGAATAGGTTGGTTTCAGTGTAACTGACTGTTAGTGCTTCGTTACCATTTCTTAGCAGAAATTAACAGCGAATTTCCGTTAATATGTTTGATGCATATATTTACACTAGCATCTTCTTGATCTAAACAGCTTTCCTCAACTTCTTTTTCAGGCCAACAGTGGAGCAAACTCTAATGGATCTCAGGTACTTTGATCTTTTTAACAATTGCTTTTTTCCCCTTTCCAGCATGACTGCATCTGTTTGTTTTTTTGTGAATTTGTTGTCTTCGCATAGTGGTGTTGTCCTTATCTGGAATTTCCCTTGCTATACCAATCTCCATTCTGCATATTTTTCTGTTAGTTTGTTTGGATATTCGTGTTAGAATTTTTTCGAGAAGTATGTGTTACACTTGTAAATCTTTTTTTTTTACCGAATTAGACTTGTAAATCTTATTTCCTACCATGTGATTGCAGTTCTTTTTGACCTGTGCAAAGTGTGAATGGCTGGACAACAAGCACGTGGTTTTTGGGGTAAGATTGCTCAATTTTAATGCTATATTATTATTATGTTATACCAACATTCGAACGCTATTTGTGGTGCATGCAACTTGATCTATTGCAATTTAGAAGTAAATATGTGTTAGTAGCACAAGGAGAAAATGGAAATTGTGTGTGAGTAAATGTACCTTCATGTGCTACAATTCAAGATTTCCTTTCCCCTTCAAATGGTGGCACTATGTGAGTTGAATTAACATCTTGTATTGTCATTTCAGAGGGTGCTAGGAGATGGTCTGCTAGTTCTACGCAAGATTGAGAATGTAGCAACTGGACCAAACAACCGACCCAAGCTTGCCTGCGTTATCAGCGAGTGTGGTGAGATGTAGCTTGCTTCTCGAGTGTGGTGCCGTGTTCGATGAGGCTACTGAAGCACTGGAAAACAATACTTATTGATAACCAGAGGACTGCCATATTTGCCCCACTTGTTGTAAGGCATGTGAAATTCAGTCTCTGCAAATCCTGCATGATCTAATCTGTATCAGCCTGTGCTGTAGAGCCTTTAAAAACATGTATGTATGCTGACATGCTGTAGAATAATGTCCGAAGCATGAGATTTATGTCCATGTGAGCGTTCCTGATCTGGTTTGGTGATATCCTGCTTTTGATTTGGTAAATATGGAGCTGTCTTTTCTGTCTTTCATACTAGTACTATGAAGCTGAGTTTCCACCCGCTGCCCACGGTTTTGCTTCTTCATTTTTCTCTTTTTTTCCTGGCTACTAGTCGCACCGAAATTGTTGCCCAACATTGATTATAGCATACTATATTTTATATTGTCTGAAATCATAAGCTGGCTCACTACTACTACTACTACTTTGCAACCAAATGAACAAACAGCTGACACTATATCAAAAGAAAATGCGAAGGTGTCTGATACTAGGAAGAAAATATAAAGAAACATATCCATCTAGATATAGGTAATTGTCAATATTGCAGATGTAATGCAGGTGCATTGCACGAACAAACTCGAAATAAGATATCACAACAAAACAAGTGCCCACGAACAAACGAAATGAGGTGATGTCCTCGGCACCATGTCACGCCCACTATTATTCAGGTCAAACCCGGCGCATGAACTAATCATCACAAGCAGGTCGCCTAGACTACTAGACTCGGCTCGGACGTGTGTCGGTGTAATGCCACCACGTCGTGCTCCGGCAGACGTGCATGCCGTCACGTCGCGCTCGGGACAGATTAAACGCTCTCCAAGAAGAAGAAACTCGTCCGACTCGCCTTGCCACCTCCTCTCGGCTCTCGCCCGCGCGTCTTCCCGCGTGCCCCGGCTCGCCAAGCCATGCCGCGCACGACGCCGTCGAGCCCACTGTCCCACGCGACGCCGCCGCGCTCCCCGACGGCCGGTGGCACACCGAGCCGCCTGGCCGTCGCGCCGGCGTCCCCCTCCACCCCGCAGTGCGCCATCCCCGTCTCGCCACGCACGCCTCCGAGCAGCAGGCCCCCCACCGGCGCGGGCGCGTCCACCCCACCACCAACAACGCCCCGCACGCCGCGGCCGGAGATCACGCTCCGGGACCCCACCGACAAGCGCGCGCCCGCGGCCGACGCCATCCGGAAGCCGTCGTCGCGCGCGCTCCGGGCCATCCGCGCGCTGCTCCGCTCCCTCCCCATCATCGCCCCCGCCGCGTGCCGCCCCGCCTCGGCCCTCCCGCGCCGCCACAACGGCGGCATCAAACCGCACGACGGCGGCGCGCGCGTGACCGGCACGTTCTACGGCCACCGCCGCGCGCGCATCGCGCTCGCCGTGCAGGAGCGGCCCGGAAGCCTGCCCACGCTCGTGCTCGAGCTCGGCGTGCCCACGGGGAAGCTCATGCAGGAGATCTCCGCCGGCGGGCACGTCCGCATCGCCCTCGAGTGCGAGAAGAAGTCCAAGAAGTCTCCACCGGACGGCGGCGAAAACGCCGGCGCTGGTGGCAGCGTGAGCCTGCTGGAGGAGGCGATGTGGACGGCGTACGTCAACGGGCGGCGCGTCGGGTACGCGGTCAGGAGGGAGGCCACTGAAGGCGACCTCGCGGTGATGCAGCTGCTCAGCACCGTGTCGGCGGGCGCCGGCGTGCTGCCGGGGGACGTGGTGGACGACGAGCCGTCGGCCGGGGCGGAAGCAGACGGCGAGGTGGCGTACATGCGCGCGGGGTTCGACAGGGTCACCGGGAGCAAGGACTCCGAGTCGTTCTACATGGTCAGCCCGGATGGGGACGCGGGCACAGGCGCCGCCGGTGGGACGGAGCTCAGCATTTTCTTTGTCAGGGTATAGGGAGAGACCGCGCGCATCACCGGGGCTGGGACGGCAGTACGGCAAGCAGTAATACAGTCCCCGCAAAGAAAAAGTTCTGATGTACAGTACATTAGTCGTCGCCTTCTTTTCTTTTTTCTTTTTCCGGAAGACGTGGCTATGTCTACCTTGCTGTAACAAGTGTACAGCGTTGTATTTATGTTGGTGAGTTCTCCGTCTTGTACGTCATAGGAACAGAAATCCTACACGTACGGAATTTTTCTTACGGAATTAAATTACGGACAGACGTGGAAGTAGTTGTTATAGGAATCATGCATTGCGACAACTTACACAAGAGATAACTCCTCGATCTCTCTGTGATCGAACAACTTGTAATTGATGTCAAATACTCAGCACTGTTTTTAAGAAGTTGATGCAAAGTAAAGCCTATAATTTGCATCAGCTACTAAAAACAATAAGGAGTATTTCACATTTGTGTTTATGTGAAAAAAATGTTTAACCGGACAAAACAAACACTTTCTAGGAGATCTTTATTTATGGTTTAAAATGTCGAAGAGATTCGGGCCCGTGTAGCAAATTCCTACGAAAGTAATTACTCGTAGAAAACCTCTTATGGAACCCAGTTTTACAAATCAAACAATCCACGTAGCAAAAGTTGCAATGCAAAAAAAAAAGGTAATCCCTTAAAAAAAAAAGGTAATCCCTTCAAAAAAAAGTTGCAATGCAAATCTTCTAAACCAAAGATGCCATTAGATTTAGTCATGAATTGTTTTGTTTGTGTAATTGGTGATATTCATTTTCCTTTAGCATAGAATATCTGGCTTCACGAGGTAGTCAGTAGTAAATATGCAAAAATACCATCCTTTGAATTTGACTATTGTTTGGTTTTCCTCCCACCATTTGCAAATCATTTAAGCATAATTGCATGATAGGCTTATTTTGGACAAACACTGAGTACAATGTGAACACATACGTAGGTATACATGATGACACATACATATTGACTCAGTGGCCAGCAAAGATCAGAGTCGTGAAGCATTGTCATGCCTATCTATCAACTAGATAGTAGGCTCCCATCGATAGAATATTTTTCTTCAATGTTAAACATCAGGTATAATCATCTCTAGTGGGTTGAGGTGACAACCGCTTTCCTAACCATCGATTAGACATCATTTCTTGATATGGTGATGTTGTTGGAGATATGCCCAAGAGGCAATAATAAAGTGGTTATTATCATATCTTCATACTTATGATAAATGTTTACATACCATGCTATAATTGTATTAATCGGAAACATTAATACTTGTGTGATTTGTAAACATAAAAGAGTCCCTAGTAAAGTCTCTTGTTAAACTAGCTTGTTGGTTAATATATGATCATGGTTTCCTGATCATGAACATAGAGATGTTATTAACAACAGGGTCATATCATTAGGAGAATGATGTGATGGACATACTCCTATAGTTAAGCGTAGCATAAAGATCAAGTCATTTAATATAGTTCATTTGCTATAAGCTTTCTGATACATAGTAACCTAATTCCTTCGACCATGAGATCATGCTAATCACCATCACCGGAAGGATGCTTTGATGACATAAAACACCACACCGTGAATCGGGTGGCTATAAAGGTGGCATTGAGTGTTCGGAAAGTATGTGTTGAGGCACATGGATCAAGAGGGATTTGTCCATCCATATGACGGATAGATATACTGGCCCCTCTCGGTGGAATGTCATCCAATTAGCTTGCAAGCATGTGACCTGGCTCACAAGGGATCACATACCACAGAACGAGAAAAGAGTACTTATCAGAACGAGGTTGAACTAGGTATGCGGAGATACCGACGATCAAAACCTCGGATAAGTAAACTATCGTGAGACAAAGGAAATTGGTATCGTATGTAAGTGGTTCATTCGATCATAAAGTAATCGTGAAATATGTGGGAGCCATATGAATTTCCAGATTCCTCTATTGGTTATTGATCGGAGAAGAGTCTCGATCATGTCCGCATAATTCACGAACCATAGGGAGACACACTTAAGGATTCGATGTTGTTGAGTAGTTATGGAATGATGAGTAAGAGACTGAATGTTGTTCGGAGTCTCGGATGGGATCCGGGATATCACGAGGAGATCCGGAATGGTCCGGAGAATAAGATTCATATAAGGAAAGTCCCGTTTCGGAGTTGGAGAATGGTTCCGGTGTTTTCATCGAGAATGTTCTAGAAGGTTCTAGAATGTCCGGCACTCCGGAGGGGAAAGGGTACATGAATGTGTTATATCAAGTTGATATGATTGCATCATGTACTAGGTGTCATCGTTGTACCAAAATAGAGGGTTTATTCAAATCCTAGTTTGAAAAAGTCAAACGGCTAGTTTGAAAGTCAAACGGCTAGTTTTGGGAAGGAGGTTTGAAACCGACTTGGGGGAGGAGTTCCTCCTCCCACCGCCGGCCCACCTTGGGTCCGAGTTGGGGAGGGACTCCCCTCCCCAGGCGCGCCTCCCTCCACCTATAATAGGAGGGGCAGGGCTTCCCTCCTAGACACAAGTTCCTACCTCTAAAAACCCTAGCTTGGAGCCACCACCTCCTGCAGCTGCCGCCGCCTCCCAGGGTTCTCCTTGCCGCCGACTTGGGCACCACCAAGCCCTAGCCGCCGGCTCTAGCACCTCTTCCTCGGCGTGTCTAAACCCTAGATCGTCGAGGGCTCTCTCATAGTCCACCATACTCGCTCCGGCTTAAGGCGAAGCCCTGCGAGATCTCCCCTCTACTTCTGGTACCACGCCGTTGTGCTGCCGGAATCGCGAGGAGAGTGCTACAACCTCCGCTGCCTGCTGGAACAAGGGAGAGGAAGGTCTTCGTCGAGTACCGAACATGTGACCGACTGCGGGAGCTGCCGAGCCTTGGCGGAAGGATCGTTTACGCGATCTTGAGATCGGCAAGTGTACGACTACATCACCCACGAGAATCTGCTCTCGTTAACCGCTTTGGAATCTTCGAGGGTAAGTTCCTCTATCGACTCGTTGCTACAATCTAGTAGATAGATCTTGGCTTATTTGTGTGCATGCGGTAGAAATTTTTGTTTTCCATGCTACGAACCCCTACAGTGGTATCAGAGCCGTGTCTATATGTAGATCTGTTTGCACGAGTAGAACACAATGGTCATTGTGGGCGTTGATGCTTTTATTGTCGATTGCTTCTTGTGTACTTTGCATCTTGCGGTATGTTGGGATGAAGCGGCCCGGGTTAACCTTACATGACATCGTTCATGAGACTTGCTCCACGCTTGACATGCAACTCGTATTGCATAAGTGGCTTTGCGGGTGCCTGTTTCTCCTAGCATAGTTAAGATCCAATTTACAACGGGTGATTAACAATACTAGTATCAATGTTGTGGTTCTTGTTCGTAAGTTAGAACGACACTTATTGAAAGCCCCAAACCACGTAAAATATGCAAAGAAAGTAGAGGCGTCTAACTTTGTTTTGCAGGGGTGTGATGTGATGTGATATGGCCATGATTGTGATTATATATGATGTATGCAATGTTCCTTATTGTAAGTCGGCAACCGGCAGGAGCCATATGGTTTGTCTTTAATTTCTGTTAAGACCCGCGTGTCTATTTAAAGTAGTTGTAATAGTTGAAGCCGGTGGACGACAACCATGGAGAAGCATCATTGACCTTGATGCAATGTCGGTGATGATGGAGATCATGTTCGTGCTAGAAGATGGAGATCGGAAGCACAAAGAAGAAAGGCCATATCATATCACATATTATGAATTGCATGCGATGTTAATCCTTTATGCATCTTGTATTGCTTAGTAGACGACGGTAGCATTATAAGATGATCCCTCATGCACATGAATTTCAAGTCATAAAGTGTTCACCCTTAGTTAGCACCGTTGCTAAAGCTTGTTGTTTGAAGCACCACGTGATGATCGGGTGTGTTAGATTCCAAGTGTATACAACGTGGGCAAGCCAGATTTGCTCATGCGGAAGCTAAGGTTTGATCTTGACGAGCCTAGCATGTAGACATGGTCTCGGGAACACGGATCACCGAAAGGTAAAGCATGATTCATATAGTAGATATGATGAACATGTTGATTGTTCGTCATTGAAGCTATATCAACTCTCGTGATGATCGGTTTTGATATGGTGGATTTGGTTCGTGTGATCACTAAAACAATGTGAGGGATATTGTTTTGAGTGGGAGTTTAACAACAATATGATTAAAAGTTGAACACTATTTATCATAAATTAACTCAAAGTGAATTTGCATAATTGTTGTAGTCATTGGCATCCGTTTACCACCTTGCGCTTAGTTATAATTGAGATGATAGAACTATAGAATTCTGTTAGTTACTTTCTAACTGGTATCGTATTGTTTTGAAGTGTTAATCTAAAGTTTAAAAGTCCTATTGCAAACTTTCAAGAAATTCAGTTACTCCATGAAGTTTAGTAATTGGTATTAAATCAAGAGTGACAATTCCAAGTGTTAGTGTATGAGTATCATGTTTGTCTCCATGATTCTTGATATTCAAAGGATTATCTTAATATCAAGGTTATCTAGGATCTGAAAGAGTTATTTCAGAAACCATGATGTGTGGAAGATATTGTGATATCTGAAACGAAGTTTTGGTTACACCATGATAGAGTATAATATGGCAAAGTTCATGTTCTCATATTTTGATGAGAATTTGCAAAGGGGTGGAGACACTTGTTGTCCTAATCCTCCAAAAGGTTTTGGATAGCAACATTATACTCGTAATTCATCATTATAAGCTAAAAGTAGCTTGATCATGGACGATTCCATGATAAGGGTGAATATTTGATGTAGGTAAAATGTTTACTACACCAAGAGATTACTAAAGAAAGGAATTTGAAAGAACACCAAACATTTGATGATGGTGATCTACTTCAAAGTGCAAGTCCAAAGACATTGGTATTTAACTATACACGCTTTGGACTATGAGTCATATGTATGACTCCACTATTGATGTTGATAGATTCTTTCAAATGTAAAAGGAAAATCTTGAAGAGAATCTCATAAGTATATGGCAGAAAAGAAAAGACTAGAATTGTTCAGCTTAAGTATATAGATGATATAAATGTTATGGCTATATTCTTTGCTTATTAAACAAAGCGGTTCTTAAGTATTTGATACTGAATTTGTTGGTGTGAATCGTTATACGAAACAACAGAATTCATGAACTACAGTGGCCTAAGTAACTAGAAAAAGAATATGTGATGATGTTCATCGAGAACAAATAAAGGGTTATTGTGTTGCTCGTTAAACATCAAAGCTTGCCTTCAAAGATTTGTTTTATCAGGTTTTATGAGAACAAAAGGGTTGTTCAAATAATTGCCGTAATCCATAAAAGATGGATTCGCAAATCTCGTTGGAGAAATCACATCCATAAAACTAGTGCTAAAGATGTCAAAAGACAAATTGATTGAAAGATCACTTAGGAAGTGACATCGCCGTTTAAATTATATTGAAAGAAAACATGAAGAAACTCCATGTGGATGGAATTTTAGAGTCTTTTGATTTTTTATCAAATGATGCTTGTGAAACTTTCCTAGAAATAATTAAAACTTCGTTCATAGGCCAAAAGGGAACGAATGACTAGCTTATTGGAACTTGTACATATTGTTGTACGAAGTCCGTTATGTGTAGTCAAGAGTGATGGATTTCAACTTCATATGCTTTCTCCGAAAATTTGAGTGAATATATGAATATTTACTTAATAAGGATGAAGTATGAAGCATTTGAAAAGTTCAAAGACTTTCAAGATGAAGTGCAAAATCATTGTAACAAGAATATAAACAGTTTATGATAAAGATCATAAAGGAAGATATTTGAGTTACAAAGTTTAGCATAATACCTAAGATTTATGAAATCGTTCCGTGGATTGGCATTTCCCGAAACACCATAAGAGTATGGAGCATTAGAGATATGTAATTAAACCTTGTTTGACATGGTAAGATCAAAGGTATAATTCATAAAACTGCCATTATATTTTAAAGATTAAAAGCTTTAAAGACTACCGTTTTTTCCACTGAAAAGAGCTTCATCATAATCCGTTGAAATGACACCATATAAAGTTATGGTTTGGGATAAAACCCAAGTAGTCCTTTCTTAAAACATTGGTATGCTATGCATAAGAAAGATGTGTGCAACCAAAGTCGGATGAACTCGTCTTTGTATAATCATAAGTATTCCTCCATAAACACCAGAGACAAAAGTGTTTGTTGCTTAGAACGTCAAGTTTCTTTGAGAAGGAATTTTTCGTGAAAAGTTAAGTGGGAGGACAATAGAACTTTGATAAGGTTAAAAGAACCTTAGCTATATGTGCAAAGTTGCGCAGCACCGAAAAGTGTTCCGGAGGTAGCAACAATGCTCATGGCTCACGTACCTCAAAGGTTGTGGTCACGGAGATCCAAGTTCCTATTGAAACAAGTAGGTCGAATGAACAATCGAATACCAAGATTTGAGAGTTAAATCATTATTTGACAATAATGATCCGACTACATGCAAAGAAGCGATGATGAGCCCTGACTCCGTCAAATGGCTTGAAGCCATAAAATCCGTGATAGTTCCATACACGAGAAATCAAGTTTTGAACTTGAAGGACCCTCGAGAAAGGTGTAAGACCTTACAGTCATGTTTGGATCTATAAAGAAATAGACATGGATGTTTTACATCTATGAAATAGTCGACATGTTGGGAAAAAGTTCACAACAATGTTCAAAGGTTGACTATGATAAGATTTGATCTTTCATAGTGATATTTAGTCTATACAGATTAGTGTAGCAACCACTACATATAATTTTGTTATATGGTAGTTGAATAAACAAAACAAGTTCTTCTAATAGAATTGTTACCTAGGACATGTGAATAACATGGTCCATAGGGGTTTTGTTAATTCAAAGGATGCTAAAAGCATATGCAAACTTCAATGGTTGAAGTAAGCATCATGAGTTGGAATCTTCACTATGATGAAAATGTTAAAGAGTTTAAATTCATCGAGATGATGAAGATGCTTGCATTTGCAAGAAATTAAGTGGAGCGCTAAGACATGTTTCTAATACATTATGTGGAAGACATATTGTTGATTGGAAATAATGTATCTTTTATTAACACAGGATAAGTATTTCATCTCGATGAAAGACTTAGGCAAAACCAAAATATTTGGCATGAATAGACGCTAATATGGTTGTGCCAGAAGTACATAGACGAGATATTGAATGAGTTCAATATAGAAACTACAAGAAAGTTTCTTGTCGCACAGAAAGGATTGAATGAGTTCAATATTGATGATATATTCAAATGTATTGACATTTGGTAAGTGAAACAAGATTCAAGTATAGATTGATACTTGATCACAAAGAGTATTTATATCAATCATACTGTGATATGTACAAATCCAGATATTCCTATGCTCTAAATGTTCTGATCATATACCAGAATGATTCATAAGATGATCATTGGACAATAGTAAGAATATTCTTATGATCTTTTGGAAGAACTAAGAGTATATTATTTGTAGAAGTGACAAATAGATGGTTAGTTCATTGTAAAAGTACTACAATGATACTAGTTTTGTCACAAAGTACAAATTAAGTTTATCTCAATCTAAAACAAGGGTGGCACAATATAATGGAAAGTGAGTTCCATAATGGATTTGGATGAGTTCCAAAGTTGAAGACATTGTGACAGATACTACAACAAAAGGCTAAGTGTATGACTGCTATTTTAGCAGCAAAAGAGGGCATTTGTGTCAAGTAGTTTGTTATCAAACTAGGTGTAGTTCACAGTGGGATAATACTATGAAGATATATTGTACGACAATATTATCAACATGTTTTTAACCCCAAAGAACTAAAGGTCACTCCAAAGGACCAAAATTATACAAATCCATCTCATTAGAGAATGAGTGATGCGTAGAGACGCAAAGACATGCAATTACACACGGACCTGGAAGTGTCAGATCCGGAGATCATTTGACCACTAGCAATCGTGTACATACAACACCGGAAAGCCATAGGTGTTGAATACACAAAGGTTTGAAACTAGATTATTGACTCTAGTGCAAGTGGGAGACTGTTGGAGATATGCCCAAGAGGCAATAATAAAGTGGTTATTATCATATCTTCATACTTATGATAAATGTTTACATACCATGCTATAATTGTATTAATCGGAAACATTAATACTTGTGTGATTTGTAAACATAAAAGAGTCCCTAGTAAAGCCTCTTGTTAAACTAGCTTGTTGGTTAATATATGATCATGGTTTCCTGATCATGAAGATAGAGATGTTATTAACAATAGGGTCATATCATTAGGAGAATGATGTGATGGACATACTCCTATAGTTAAGCGTAGCATAAATATCAAGTCATTTAATATAGTTCATTTGCTATAAGCTTTCTGATACATAGTAACCTAATTCCTTCGACCATGAGATCATGCTAATCACCATCACCGGAAGGATGCTTTGATGACATAAAACACCACACCGTAACTGGGTGGCTATAAAGGTGGCATTGAGTGTTCAGAAAGTATGTGTTGAGGCACATGGATCAAGAGTGGGATTTGTCCATCCATATGACGGATAGATATACTCTGGGCCCTCTCGGTGGAATGTCATTCAATTAGCTTGCAAGCATGTGACTGGCTCACAAGGATCACATACCACGAGGCAGAAAAGAGTACTTATCGTACGAGGTTGAACTAGGTATGCGAGATCTGAAGCGATCAAAACCTCGGATAAGTAAACTATCGTGAGACAAAGGGAAATTGGTATCGTATGTAAGGGGTTCATTCGATCGCAAAGTAATCGTAGAAATATGTGGGAGCCATATGAATTTCTAGATTCCTCTATTGGTTATTGATCGGAGAAGAGTCTCGATCATGTCCGCATAATTCACGAACCGTAGGGAGACACACTTAAGGATTCGATGTTGTTGAGTAGTTATGGAATGATGAGTAAGAGACCGAATGTTGTTCGGAGTCTCGGATGGGATCCGGGATATCACGAGGAGATCCGGAATGGTCCGGAGAATAAGATTCATATAAGGAAAGTCCCGTTTCGGAGTTGGAGAATGGTTCCGGTGTTTTCATCGAGAATGTTCTAGAAGGTTCCGGAATGTCCGGCACTCCGGAGGGGAAAGGGTACATGAATGTGTTATATCAAGTTGATATGATTGCATCATGTACTAGGTGTCATCTCTGTACCAAAATAGAGGGTTTATTCAAATCCTAGTTTGAAAAAGTCAAACGGCTAGTTTGAAAGTCAAACAGCTAGTTTTGGGAAGGAGGTTTGAAACCGACTTGGGGGAGGAGTTCCTGTAGGGTTTCGTAGCATGGAAAACAAAAAATTTCTATCGCATACAACCAAACAAGCCAAGATCTATCTACTAAATTGTTGCAACGAGTCGATGGAATAACTTACCCTCGAAGATTCCAAAGTGTTTAACGAGAGCGGATTCTCGTGGGTGATGTAGTCGTACTCTTCCCGATCTCAAGATCGTGTAGACGATCCTTCCGCGTTAAGGTTCGGCGCTCCATGATCGGTCACACGTTCGATTTTCGACGAAGACCTTCCTCTCCCTTGTTCCAAAGAAAATGGAGGTTGTAGCACTCTCCTCGCGATTCCAAAGGACTGGCGTGGTCTGCAGGAAGTAGAGGAAATCTCGCAGGCTTCGCCTTAAGCGGGCAGTATGGTGGAGTATGAGAGCTCCTCGGCAATCTAGGGTTTAGACACACCAAGGAGAAGGGCTAGAGCCGGCTAGGGTTCGGGACCCCCAAGTGGCGGCTAGGGCAAAACCCTAGGTGGTGGCGGCTATGGAGGCTGCGACTTTCTAGGGTTTGAGGTGAGGGACTTGTGTGTCAGAGGAGGAGCCCTGCCTCCTTATATAGGTGGAGGGCCGGCGCCAAGGGAGGGATGGAGTCCCTCCCAACTCGGCTTGGGCGCCCCGGTTGGAGGAGGATTCCTCCCAACTCGGTTCCACTCCTTCCTCTTTTCCTCTTTCCAATTTTAGCCGTTTGACTTTTCAAACTAGCTATTTGACTTTTCAATTTAGGATTCAATTTAATCCTTTATTTGGAACAACGAGGACACTTAGTACATGATGCAATCATTCCAATATGCAATGACACATTCATGTACCCCTTCCCCTCCGGAGTCGGACATTCCGGAACCTTCTAGAACATTCCCGATGAAAACACCGGAATCATTCCCGAACTCAGAAACGGGACTTTCCTTATATGAATCTTATTCTTGGACCATTCGGATCACCTCGTGATATCCGGATCCCATCCGAGACTCGAACAACATTCGGTCTCTTTCTCATAATACCATAACTACTCAAACAACGTCGAATCCTTAAGTGTGTCTCCCTACGGTTCGTGAATTATGCGGACATGATCGAGACACTTCTCCAAACAATAACCAATAGAGGAATCTGGAAATTCATATGGCTCCCATATTTCTCGATTACTTTGCGTCGAATGAACCACTTACATACGATACCAATTTCCCTTTGTCTCACGATAGTTTACTTATCCGAGGTTATGATCGTCGGTATCTCGCATACCTAGTTCAACCTCGTCGATAAGTACTCTTTTCTCGTTCCGTGATATGTGATCCCTTGTGAGCGGTCACATGCTTGCAAGCCAATTGGATGACATTTCACCGAGAGGGCCCAGTATATCTATCCGTCATATGGATGGACAAATCCCACTCTTGATCCATGTGTCTCAACCAATACTTTCCGAACACTCAATGCCACCTTTATAGCCACCCGATTCGGTGTGGTGTTTGATGTCATCAAAGCATCCATCCGGTAAAGGTGATATGCATGATCTCATGGTCGAAGGAATTATGTTACTATGTATCAGAAAGCATATAGCAATTGAACTATTGAAATGACTTGATCTTTATGCTACGCTTATCTATAGGAGTATGTCCATCATATCATTCTCCTAACGATATGATCTTGTGTAGCATCCCATTTGTCTAACAACTGTAATGCTACTTGATCTAGTAATATAATGGCTACTTCCTACATATAATTGTTGCATCATCATGTTATCATGCTCATGTCATCATGCCACCTTGCATTGGAGCATCATATCTAGCTTGCATTTGTTTTGTCTTGGTTGTGTAGTTGCTATCACAAATATCTCCACCTATTTTACCTATCTATATTTTTGTGTCCTACAATGTGGAATTCATTGCTAGGGTTCCATAGTTAATAAAATGATTTTATTCTTTTCTAAAACCCTCAAGCCACCCATCTTGTAAAATGCCAAAATGGAACATACATCTATTGTGTATGTGGTCATCACTCATCTCCACTTCTATTTATCCCTCCTTTCTATCTTTGGCATTTCCAAAGTTCTCTGTTCAAACTATCTGCAAGGTTCCAAAGATTTGAAATCAAATACTTGCTTGAATTTGAAACAAACAAGACAAATAAAAATAAAAAGAAGAATAAATAAAGGAGAGAACCAAACCTGGCAGTAGCCCACCTTGGGCCCAGTAGCTGACCAAGAGGGAGCGTGATAACCAGCCCTCTTACTGCCGCCCTTTTTCCCCATCCGCCCAACTCCTCCCGGCAGTGCCCCTTCACCGACGCCGTTAATGTGCTTCGTCCTCCTCTCCGTTTATTCCTCTCATGCGCCCGACGGAGGCGGGCGGTGGCCGTCTCCACTCCGTTGTCCTCGTCACCTGCTTTTCGCCTCCCTCCTCTTCTTATCCCCCAAGCCGCGGAGTCCCCTCCCCCAGGAACCCTAGCTCCTCCCTCTCTATGTCGCCGCCATCCCTTTTTCCTTTTCTTCCACCGCAAGCAGGTCATGGCCACCATCTAGCGCCGCCGTATAACCTACCTCGCCGCCGTCACGACTGCTACTGGAGGCCTTTCTTGAGCGATGCGGTGCACCGAGCTAGGTGGAGGAGGCGAACAGGCAGTGCGAGAACCCCGTGCACGCACGCCGTGAGCCAACTTCACCGCCACGCCAACTCGCCGCTTCCTCTCCGCCTCCTGACGCTCTGGCTAGGCCGGGGCCAGCAAGGTGAGCATACAGCTTCTCCGTCCGTGTATCCTCTCGCTGCCGTCGCGCCGCCTTGGCGCGTCGATGTCTAGAACGCGTTCGACAGCAGCAGCTGCAGCAGCTTTTTCCGCCTCTGTTCTTAGTCGTGCCCCGCGCGCTGTAGGCCTCCTACGGCGATGACCCCTTGATGAAAGTTGTAGCCTATCATCCCTTTTCATCTTTTGTTTTTGTGGCATGTCGAAATTCTCGATGGATTTGTCACCATCGTCCTCCGAAGTTTAGCTCAGCTCGTAGTTTTCGAGTGTTAAAATTCAGTTTAAATGGGTCAAAACCACCTCCCGAACCTTTTGTAAAAGGGCCCTCGCTTTTGTTCTTTCCAACCCGCATTGCTCTATGCTTTTTAATAAAAGGCCCCTGTGGTTCCCCTTTCCCAACCCGCGGTCCTCAACCACCTGCCCTATGCCTAGTCAGCGCCTGACCCCACCTGTCAATGATAGTGGCTAGAACTGCCTGAGTGCAAAAAGTATTTTCCTGTATCTGTTTTGAATTCATATCTTTTCAAATTTATTCAATTCAATTCAAAATTCAAATCTGATTAAATCTAAATGAATTCATAACTTTCAAATGGATTGGAATCTGAATGCAAACTTAATATGAAATATGTTTTATTTTTAAATATCAATTCAAATATTTAATCAAATATTTTCAGAATTGATTAAAATAGTCAACCCTTTGACTTTGACCTAATTTGACTAATTTTGACTTTAAAATAAAATTAAATTCATAATTCCAAATAATACAAATAATATATGTTTTCAAATCAGAAAAATGTGAGGATTTCAAATATGCCATTCAAAATATTATTTGAACACTTTAAATTTCAAGTTGAATTAAATTACAATAAAATGCCCTTCACCTTAATTAATTAATAACTTTTGATTTATAACTCCGAATTTAACAAATGATATGTCTAAAATGATTAGCTCGTGAGACCTTTCTGCTTATGCTATCCATGACTTAAATTGCAGCATGCATCATATAAATATAAAGTATACAGCAACTAATATGACAATAAATTGTGGCCAAAACTCAATAAAATGATTTATTCTTGTATTCTACACCACACCCATGCCATGCTACATTATTGCCATGCAACTTGTGCATCATTCATCATGGCATGATTGTTTGCTTGTCGCATTTTATTCATATGCTTGTGCACTTTATTTATGTTGGCCCTTGTTTGTTTGGTTCTTCTTCGAATAGACACTGAGCAGGGGATATATCAAGGAATCCAGGAGCACTACCCAGATCCGTCTCTCGCTTCAACTGAGCTGCTAGGCAAGCACTACCACATGCTTGCATACATACAGTACCTATTGCCTCTATCTTATTCTTGCATCATTGAGTCACGATTGCATTAAATTGAATCCCAAGTACTGCATAGCCTTTATTTTTAAACCCCACCGAAGCTTGTTCCTCCATCCCATGAGCCATTACTACAGGAGTTGCTTGAGCCATGCGAGTCGTGAAACGACATGTGTAGGGTATGTGAGTCGATGGGTAACGAGGTACCTAAACAACTTAACTTCGAGTAGTAATGTGTTGCGCCAAAACTCACCGAAAGAAATGACGAGCAACACGAAGAGCGGGAGGCTCCAGAACTGGTGGGCCTGGTCCCGGGCAACGTTCAAAACTCCAGACGCAGCCCTGGCTTGGTTCGTGTACACGACTATATACCTGGTCGAAGGTGAAGGATTGCTCGATTGATTTCTGCATGGTAAACAAGTATCGTAAAATTCGAGCCGTGACGGCTCCTGGGTTTCCATGAATCGGCTCCTAGAGCCGATTATCCCATGATTCGCATTAGATTTTATGATAACATGGGGTTTTGCTTTATCGTTACAAGTTAAATCGATCTCTGACGGTTTGACGTTTTCACCACGTAGCTGGGCGTCCTACGTAATTGAACCTGGTATATACAAAGATGAAGAATACTAACCCTAGAGGAGGCCTAATAACCAACGTAAAGTTAATTACCGGAACAACTTCTCTAAAGCAGTAAGCCACGCGTCTTTATGCACTCTTGGATCGTTCAACCCGTCCAGAAGGCCCGACTACGTAGATATCAAACTAAACCTTGGCGAACAAGGCATAACCATAACAGATCGAAACAACTAAATAAAGATGAAGCAAGATGCTACCCGCACTTGGGAAAAGGTGCAAAGGTAGTGAGATAACTAGGCAGCGTAAATCAAAGAATTATAACGAAAAGCACCGATGCTAGCCTCAATAAATCCATGATAGTAGTGTTACTCGCCATCAACAAGGCTTCAGTACGAGTAACACTAAATAACGCATAAGTAAAAATACTGCCTAGATCGCGAGATGCGATCTAGGCGATGACACTTACCGAAAGAAACCCTAGAACAAGGGTGGCGATGCCGAGATTGTGTTTGTTGTGAGCGTGATTGTCCTCCTTTTCTCGATAACCTTAGGTACATATTTATAGTCAGGAGACTCTCTACTTTTGGAATAACTCTACAACTCTATCTTTACCTAACTTTGAAGCGGAACCTAAACTAACACGAAACCTACTATGATACAAGATACACGGGCAATTTAGCCCAAATCCACGCACTAGGCCGATCCAACAACACGTTGAATATATGCATTTTCCAAGCCCATCTTGATCACGGCCCATCTCCTTCTTTGGCCAAAATATGGCGATAACACATGCCCCCCTGGTTTTGACAATGATAATTCCAAAACCATTTTGCTGATATATATATTTTTTTCTTCCCCCTCTCTTTTTTTGTATCGGGTTGCGCGTTGACAGAATGCGTTGCAGAACAGGATCGTCACGCCACCCCTTCATCATGACGCCCTGTCTTCTCAACTCCTTCGCAGTGCATGATTTGACGATTTTGGCAGCACATTCTGGGAAACCGCTATGGCATTGAACCGTCTCTCCACTATTCCCCTTATTTAAATCCACCTAAGCAGTTCGCAATCCCCATCTTCCTCCAACAGCCAAAAAACCCTTCTTCCTCCGGAAAAACCCTGTTTCTTCGCCATGGCCCCTCTGCTTCCTCGCCTGTCCTCCCACGCCTCCAACTCAATGAGCGGCCAGAGCCGGCCGAGCACCCGCCGATGGCGGCGATACACTCTCGCCCCACAATGGTGGGACGAGAGGGTTGAGACAGCCGTTTGGTCGGAGGGCAGCGTCCTTGACCGACGGCGAAGACCTGCAGTTCCTTCTTGATTGGGAACTGAGGCGGGCAACAAGACGACGCCATGTCACGGCGGCGTCGACTCCTCCGAGGAGGAGGAGGAGGAGGACACCTCCTCAGGAGTACCACCGGTGAAGTACTTCCACACCGGGTCCGGTGAGGACACCGACGGCAGCGAAGACGAGGAGGCCCTGCTTCCGGCGGCGGCGGCGAAGAACGGCCGGCGGCGGCGATGATAGCGCACAAGGCGGCGGCGGCGGCGGCGACCTCGGCTTAGATTAGGAACCGATGGCGATAATAGTAGTAGCAATAAGCTCCCTTTTGTAATCGATCAGCCTTTTTGTAAGCAACCAGCTTCTGAATGAAATGAAAAATCCGTTCTCTCGAAGATTGCTCTTGTCGCCCCAATTTTTGCCGATAACCAAAATAGGTCGATGCTCCGAGCCGATAACGCATCGCCTTTCCCTATTACGTTTACTCGGTCAACCAAGCCACGGCTCAAAGAGTCGATGCATATCGGTTTTCCCAAAAGCGTTGACAAGGTCCGACTTGGTCACATGCTCGAGCAAACCTAAGCGGTCACTTCTTAGTCTCAAGCGGTAACTGCGACCCTCTTCAAAAAGGGCGACCTAGATCTCCAATTTCCCATCGAAATACGTGCCCTGAACAAACAGCTAATGACGGGCAAGGATGAAGATTTCTTCAATAGCTTGTATGTGGATACTGGCACCTGTTTGTAACATATGTGAACCTCTAGAGTCGATGACCGTGCATCGGCTATATATTTTCTTTTTATTCGGCGATTTTCAGATCGCCCCCACTTCTTGTCCAACATCTCACGTGCTTTTTTTTACGGCGATTTCATGTATCGGCCCCATATTCTTGTCCATCATCCCACATGCTTGGGAAATATTTCTTAAGATGTTGACCGTTGACCGCCACTGGAATTTCACCGTCCGGCTCCTCAAGCATGTATGCGTTTCCTCTTAAAACTTGATCAACCTATGCGGCCGTGCCAATTTGGAGACCATTTACCATATGTTGCATCCTTAGTCCCTAATGGCAACACAGCTTCCTATACCAGATCACCAACGTGGAACTCCTTTGGCCTCACTTTCTTGTTGTATGCACGAGCTACCTTGGCCTTATTCTCTTTGATCTTCTCAGCGACCACGACTGAGCTCGGTTAAATCCTCAACACCTGTCACTCATCGAGGTTGCATATTCTTCGATTGTTAGATTGTCTGAAAAGAAAAGTGACACGTCTCGATCCAGCCGTAATTTCCCAGGGTAATACGGCTTCTTGTCCATATACTAGATGGTATGGCGAAGTTTTAATCGCCCCATGGCATGACATGCGATAAGCCCACAATGCCTCTGACAAACCCTCGTGCCAACACCTAGGGTGCTCATCGACTTTTCTCTTGATCGACTTGATGAGGCTCGGTTGGATGCTTGACTTGCCCATTAGCTTTGAGCATAGTATGGAGATGATCCGATCGACTTAATCCCCATGTCCTCAGAACTTTCTAAACTCACGAGAAATAAAGACCGAACCTCCATCGGTCGTGATAGTTTGGGAATCCGAATCTATGGATGACATGCTCTTTCACAAAGTTGATAACATCCTTTGAGTTTACTGATTTCATCGACAGCTTCCACCCATTTAGTGAAATAATCGGTGATGGCCAAAATCCACATGTGGCCTTTGCTTGATGGAGGATTGATTTTGCCGATCATATCCATGCCCCAACCTCGGGCAAGGCTTGATGATGGGGTTCATTCTTGACCTGGTACCATCGAATTTTTCCAAATTTACGACATGCTTGACACCCTTTGTATTAGTTGAAACAGTCCTCAAGCATGGTGGGCCAATAAAACCACGATCTGATCAACCATTTCATCTTGTGAGCCGATTGGTGAGTTCCACAGCGCCTTCGTGTACCTCGTGCGGGAGCCGATTGGCCTCGGTTGTCCCGGACATTTGAACAATAACCCTTCCAGTCTGTAAAACATGTCATCCCCAATAAGCACATACTTGAGGGCCTTGTACCTTATCCGTTTAGGTGCCCCAGCGAATCCTTCAAGTAATTGGAGATATCGGCTCTCGATTGTCGAATAATTTGGGCGATTGCGAATCAGCCCCTTTGTGATTGGATTACTCGAGGATGGTTTACACCTTATTGTTTTACAATGGCGGGCATCTCCACCTACGACTACGTGATCCGCTTGTCGTGTGATTGGTGCTTTTCATTTTGTGGCGATCGCGAGGATCGGCCGTACCACATATGGTTGTGGACTTTCCTACTCTGCCGGGCGATGGATAAGACCAGCCTCACCCGTTTTTGTAGCTTCAATGCGCTCACGGCCTAAACTGATTCGAGATCGGCTCTTGGTCTTCTGCTTCCCAGATGTTCATGCCAGCAATGGAAACCTCGATAGAATCGTCTGCATGGATGACCTCTACTTCATCCCCGTCCCACTGTATTAGGCACTGGTGCATTGTGGATGGGATGCAGCAATTAGCGTGAATCAATCTCTACCTAGCAAGACGGCGTAGGTACTTTTGTCATCCACGACGAAAAATAGCGTGGGTATGGTTTTCCTGCCTTTCGCCGGATCCACGTTCGACGCCTTGCGTTTCAGACCGACCGTTGAAGTCGCTTAACGTGGCGTTGGTTTTGATCGGATCTGCGGTGGGCGTCCCAAGCGTCGTAGCATGGAGTATGGCATGATATTGATGCCGCCCGGTGTCTACCAACATCTTGCCTTGACAGGTTGCCCATTGATGTAACCTCGTGAGCAGGGCTTTCGATGTTTGTAACCCTTCTCACGTGGCTTCTCAAAAATAACGGCCGTGGGCGCGATCGAACTGCCCTTTGGTAGCTCATTGGTTCTTGGCGCGAGAACTCGGCGAAGTATGAACACCATGTTTGTACCGGCCGATGTCGTGCATCGGCTTTTATTGGTTTGGCGCCACTCTTTCCTTGTCGGGCGGTCTCCGTTTCCAAGGTCTGCCTGATTTTGACGGCTAGATCAGGCGCTTTCTTTAAAGCGTGGAGATACCGGCTTCCTCCAAATTACGCAGCATTGCACTCTATGCTTTTGGGTATGTCGAGTCCGTTCGACACCACCTTGGACGGTGATATCTGTCTTCTTCCTTGTCATTCCTTGGCTTCTCGAGGTCCTTCGCTCGGCGGACTCCTGTGGCTCACGAGGTGGGAGAGGCCCTAGCGTTTGAATCTGGCCTCGTGTCCTCCTTCTGTCCACACTCGGGCAGTTGTCATTGTAGGCAATCGGCTCATTCAGCGTCCAGCAATACTTGAAGAAAGGACAATCCCAATGTTTGTCTGCGCCTTCCTTTTCTTTTAGCGGTCCCCTAGCGAGGTGCTCATATCCTTTATCGTCTCCATCGCCTTTGGCGCCGTTGGTCATCTTGACGCTCATACTTGTTAAGGAGATGCGTGGAATGCGGCTTCGATACCGCACTCTCTCACCGTCCCTCTGTTAAGTACTGCTTTGTCGTTATGGCCGGGCGGGCATGGACCAGCCTCCTCTTTCTTTGCCCGAGGCGACCACCTTCCTCCTTGTACGTGTCATGGTGGTACCGGACCCGCCATATTAACACGAGCGAAAAATCCGGTGGCGCCTCGCGGGCTCGCAGTTCTATCATGTTGATGCCGGAAATGGGTTTGTGTCCACTTTCATGGCGAACTGCCCAAGGATCGACGGCCTTGCTCTATCGCCATTTGGATTTGGTGGCGTAGCTCTTTGCGGTCATTGGTGGTGTGGGTGAGCAGTGATGCCACTTGCGGTATGGTCTCCGTTCATTTCACGAGTAGGATTTTATGGCCATCGAGTAACCTCACCGCTTCTCTTTCAGGTGATAAATCGAAAATCTGCTCGGCTTTCCGGCGTCAATCGAACCCTTTTGCAGGCCCTTCTTTGTTTCACCCATTTGCGGGACACGGTGCGCCCCGAGCCCATTCAGCCACGGCCACCTCCAGTCGTGTGTAGGATCATCTTCTTCTGTATCGACCAAGCCTATCGGACGCTTGAACTTGTCTTGGTATAACTCAGGGTGGCGCAGTTCATACATCGTCAGTTTCTGGGCCATGTGCGCCAATGAGTTGTACTCTACTTGGAAACCCAGATCCTTGATGGGTCTTTGAGACCAACACTTGCCGATTATTGCTTCCTTCTCGATTAAACGGTGAGTAACATCGGTTCTTAGCGGTCTGAAGCGGCTGGATGTACTCGGCTCTTGTTTCTCCCTGCCGCTTTGTGCAGTGCGCAATGCCAGCCTCGGTAGCCTCACGAATGATATTGGATGTGACTGCTCTTCCGATTGCTTCCAGTGCTGAATCGAATCGGTGGCGAGGTGTACCACCAAAAGCTGGTCTGTCGAGATTGCGCAAAAAACCTTCGCATCGATCCGATGCGAAATTATGCCTAGCTATGCGGTATCGGCTACGTGCTCGATTGAGCTCGACCCTTCCGACCCGCTAAACCTTGAGAACTCGGAGCCGATACTTGAGTGGCGGCGGAATCGGATCAAACTTCGTTGGGTACGGCTTTGAATAGCGATTGTCCTTCTCTTGACGCAAGCGAACCGTCTCTCAAGATGGTACGGATTTGCTCCTTTGTTTGAGCCGCGAGGCTAGATTCTCATGACTTGTTCCATGGCATACTTGGCTAGCCACGCTTTGTTTGTCGGCGTCCACCGGACATCGCTGCTCGAACGCTGTTCCCGGGCTCTGCCCTAGGAACCCTGCGCGAAACTCCTGCGGTTGCAATCTGGTTGGTGTGTGGCGGGTTGTTGCGATCCAAGACGTGGCGCATATGTATCCGTGTGGGATTTCCTTAGGTGGCTCGAACAGGAATTGGCAATCGCCTGGTCGCCTCGACCTTATAGACGACGTCGCGCTGCTCTGGTGGCTCTGGGCTGCAAGCGTGAATGGCGGCTATGCCTGGAGGCGGTCTTTCTCCTGGTGAGTCCCTAAGGTAGGCCCCGCGGAGTACCGATGTTTCATGATTTCTTGAACTACACGAACCGCGACCCGCTCGGCGTTCACGGGCTCTCGGAATGGCGGTGCGAGAATGAGCCACCATGTAGTTGACTTCTGTCAGAGCTGCAGTGCGCTCCTCAGGAAGAGCAGCAGATCCACCTCATCAAGAGCACCCTCGGTGGAGAACCCCTCCACTTGATGCCATGCTTGCGGGTCCTCTCAAAAGAGCCGATGAGATCGGCCGAAGAGATTTCGATCTCGTCATACGCCTTGTGCTCTTGAGAAGCTCGTCAATGCGTGGTGGTTTGTTCTCCATTGCGTCGGATGTTGATGTAGGCGTTGTTGAATGTCCCACCGGCGTGCGAATGTGTTGCTGCCAAAACTCACGGCGAGCAGCGACGAGCAACACGAAGCCGGAGGCTCCAGGCGCTGGTGGCCTGGTCCCTCGGGCAGCCCGCAAAACTCAAGACGCAGCATACGGCTTGGTTCGAGTGCCACTGACCTATACCTGGTCGAAGGTGAAGGATTGCTCGATTGATTTCTGCATGGTAAACAAGTATCGTAAAATTCGAGCCGTGACCGGCTCGAGTTTCCCGTGAATCGGCTCCTAGAGCCGATTATCCCATGATTCTGCATTAGATTTTATGATAACATGGGGTTTTGCTTTATCGTTACAAGTTAAATCGATCTCTGACGGTTTGACGTTTTCACCACGTATCTGGGCGTCCTACACGTAATTGAGCCTGGTATATACAAAAGATGAAGAATACTAACCCTAGAGGAGGCCTAATAACCAACGTAAAGTTAATTACGGAACAACTTCTCTAAAGCAGGTAAGCCACGTCTTTATGCACTCTTGGATCGTTCAACCCGTGTAAGGCGACTACGTAGATATCAAACTAAACCTTGGCGAACAAGGCATAACCATAACAGATCGAAACAACTAAATAAAGATGAAGCAAGATGCTACCCTCGCACTTGGGAAAAGGTGCAAAGGTAGTGAGATAACTAGAGGCAGCGTAAGTCAAAGAATTATAACGAAAAGCACCGATGCTAGCCTCAATAAATCCATGATAGTAGTGTTACTCGCCATCAACAAGGCTTCAGTACGAGTAACACTAAATAACGCATAAGTAAAAATACTGCCTAGATCGCGAGATGCGATCTAGGCGATATTACTACCGAAAGAAACCCTAGAACAAGGGGTGGCGATGCGCCGAGATTGTGTTTGTTGTGAACGTGATTGTCCTCCTTTTCTCGATAACCTTAGGTACATATTTATAGTCCGGAGACTCTCTACTTTTGGAATAACTCTACAACTCTATCTTTACCTAACCTGAAACGGAACCTAAACTAACACGAAACCTACTATGATACAAGATACACGGGCAATTTAGCCCAAATCCACGCACTAGGCCGATCCAACAACATGTTGAATATATGCATTTTCCAAGCCCATCTTGATCACGGCCCATCTCCTTCTTTGGCCAAAATATGGCGATAACATAATGGGATAACTAATGAAAGTGGCACCGGTGAGCAATCTCTGCTATTTGGTTTTTCCTGCTCACTTGTGTCCCGTAGGACCCCGAGTACTTGATTCCTGTTCCTTGATTATTCGCGCTATCCACATCCGGGAGGCTTATGGGACCCCCCGAGCCAGAGCTTGATTCCGTCTTATTTCTTGGGGCCACAAACTAGTTTGAGGTTTTATTTACTATCCTGTACTTATGCCATGCTTTACTGCTTTCTTTAATATTGTGCGAGGAGCACCTGTACTGTTTAGGGTCGTGGCACGATTCCGCGGTATCGACAAGCCCAGCCACACTTTCGGGTTCCCGATCGTTCTGACCGTCCCCACAACCTTGAGTCCGTCTCGGAGCCGGCCGGCTTCGTTGCGGGTCTACTTTAAGGGGTGGCCCCCTGAAATATTTCTGAATCCTGTGATTGCTTTGTCGTGAAAGCCTCGTTGGGTTTTGATTTGGTTTTTCCGAGGTTGATCGAGTGTGTGTTGCTATTTGTGCACCCCTGCAGGGTAAAACTTTCTGAAAGCCGTGTCCGCGGTTATGGACGACTTGGAGCACAATTTCTCGAACATAGACAAGCATAACTAAAGTACCGCTTTTAATTTGACTAAGGAAGTGACTAGTAAATAGTGCAACACTCATGGAATGGTTAATAAAATTGCCAACGGATGGGGGTTGTTCGTCCGCTTCCTCGTTGGTAAGCGAGGAGGAGGATGGATCTGTGGATATTACTGTTATAAATGTTGTCATTATTTCACGGACATCCGTCTATCTTTGGTTAGGCGGATGGTTAGCGAGTATCTATAGAACTGTTAGGGTTTCTCTTTTGCTGCAATTGCGTCACCCCAGGTTGTGTCCCCTTTAGAGGCATAAAGACTTGCTGAGTACCCCTAGGGTCTCACACGATAAATTATTGGTTCAGATGAACAGGTACACTCGCAAGATGGATACTGGGTGGAGGAGGCTGATGATGTGGGCAACGATCGTTCGGTATAGAGATTTCGGGAACGGGGATCCGTGAGATCTGTGGGCGGGATGTGCTTATTTCTAGGGCATCTTATGCCGATTTGCTTCTTATCCGTACTCGGATCTTGTTTGTCGCTTACGCCTGATACTCTGATGTGTGATGTATGAGGAAATATCCTAAATTATTATATCTATCTAGGTCATTTGAATCTTGCCGTATGGCGTTATATTTCCTTTCTTTTAGATGGAATGGCTCGATGTACTATTGTATGGTGGCTTGCATACATACTCATTTGTGTATGTAGTTGATCCCTTCGCCGATTACGCCTTGCATTTCTTGTCCCGATGACTGGAAATGGTTAGGACGGCCGAAAGGTCTACCCGTGAGTGGCATTTGGGCCCCACCGTACTATTTCAACCATTTCCGCTCATCCAGGCTTGTATATAGGAGCGTAATTCACCGAGGTAGTTACAATTGGTATCAGAGCCATCCCGCCCTTCAGGGTCTCAGCCAAACGGTCGTTGTCCGTCTAGCAAATATTTTTGGTAGTTATGTATACTAGGGAAAAACAAAACGTGAGAGTAGGACTGCTTCCACATTTCTTCTTACCCACCCACCCACCCTTTTCTGGTAAGGAAGTGTAACGTTTTCAATCCTCTTCTTAAAAGTTCAGACTAGGATTCACGTGTTCTGGGTTTCCGTAGTACCATAGGTTGTGTATTTTTTTTATGTGTGTGTGTGTGTGTGTGTGTGTGTGTGTGTGTGTGTTTGTGTAATTCCTTGTCTATCTGTTGCATCCAAGTTGTTATCTAATCAGCCTTTGGTTATCAACTGTTGGTACATTCCATACCGACAGGCTTTTGCAAACCGACGCGATCTATCTGATTCATTGTATACCGACGCGATCTGTCTTACTCTTTGTTATCCGACGTTATCTTGTTTGGGGTGTTCGTTTCCGTAGTTACTAATCTTTAGGTTCAACGTGAGAAGAAGGGGTTAGGATATGTGTTCCACTTATTCATGTGCGAAATAATGATTTGGGTGCGGGATGGAGTCGCGATTATACCAGTACTCTTATCATTCGCTTTTGTAAGAATTGGTAGAGTCACTAATCTTGATTCGTTAAGTAATTTTGCGCATCTATTGGTATTTTAATGCCGAAATTTGTGGAAAATTTTTCTTTGATATATCTGTGTACCACACTCCTTTTCAGTCGTGTGCGATATGCTTAATATCTTCTAGGTGCTTTGAACTTTGTTGATATTTTAATATCATCTTAGTAAATTGTATCCTTTAATCTTGGTTAATTCCATCTTGGTACTATTTTGGATTATTATTATTCTCCATTATAGTACTGACTTGTGTTTTATATCAATCACAGGATGGCTCCACCACGCCGTTCTGATGAGGACATACCACCTGAACTGGGCTCCGCGCTGTCAAACATCGCCAATGCCTTGGCAAAGAATGCAAACAGAAGCAGCTTTGAGGAAAGTGTTCGGAGGAATGAGTTTGCTCCACTACCTCCACCTCCCAAGCGAGGAGACATCAAAAGCTTCAAGTTCAACCTCGCCAATTTGATGTTTACGATCAACCACCGGATGCGGATGATTGGTTGCGTGAGATGTCAAGGCTACTCGAGGCTGGCGATGTTCTGAGCAAGAGTGGGTAAAGTGTGATACTCACCTTACGAAGGGGATGCAGCTCTGGTGGGAGAATTACTCAAGGCAACCAGGCTGGTTTTCACCTACTTGGGTACAGTTCATCGGAGCGTTCAAAGAGCGATGTCGTCGAAATTGTCATGGAAAGGATGAAGGAAGTGTTTCTCAACCTCAAGCGGAAATGATAATGTCAACACCTACATCAGAATTTCATGAATCTTTCTCGTTATGGTGGCGATGAGATATCGATGACAAGAAGAAGCAAAAGAGGTTCAAAGGGCTCAATGCATCGATTAAATATGCAATCACACATGCAAGGCCGGCATCTTTTACGGAACTTCAGATACACTCTGCAGAGGAAGCAAGTAGGCAAGTGTTTGAGGAGTCAAAGAAACACAACCGTGATGCACCAAGCTCTTGACTATGTCGGCTCCTTCTAAGCGGGCGTGTCCGGGTTCCTAACACCCCACCGCTGTTCCCGGCTCCACCAAGACACGCAAGCTACGTCAAGGCCACCAAACTTCATCACGCTGCTCTGTGGGCTACAACCACCACTACCTCGAGGCGCTGGCGGAGTCCCCAGCTACGTTGCTCCACGTCCACCGGTGCTTGTTTCACGTGTGGAGACCACGGTCATCTGAATCGAACTGTCTGCTGAAAAAAGCTCTTCCTCCACCCCCTCCAAGATCTGCGGCAAGCTCTCCTTTGGTTCGTGCACCACCACCTCGGGCTCTCAACATCAACACCAAGCCCGGATCTACTGTTGCTCATGCCAACTGTGTCAACGCCGTTCAAGTTGAGCATACACCTGGAGTTGTGATGGGTATGCTTCCCGTTAACTCAGTCCCTGCACGAGTTTTGTTTGATTCTGGTGCATCGCATTCATTTGTTTCTCACAAGTTTGCAAATGAGAATGTGTTAGCTTTGGATCCTCTCCTTAAGAAGTTAATGGTCCTATCTCCTGGTTCAAACATGAGGGCTGCTTATATCATCCATGGCAATCAAATTGAGATTGGTGGCTCTTCGTTCTCGGCGTCCTTAATTCTTCTGGGCAATTCTGACATTGATGTCATCTTGGGCATGGATTGGTTGACAGAAAATGCAGCTGTGATTGATTGTGCTGAACGCTCGGTTTCTCTGAAGATTCCTAAAGGCCATATAGTCTTTTCTCCAAGTCTAACTCCTGCTGTCCAGCTTTTCTCTTTGGCGGCTCTGAATGATGATGCTATGGAAGCTATTCAGAGTGTACCGGTGGTCTGCGAGTTCCCAGATGTCTTTCCTGAAGAGTTGCCGGGTATGCCTCCGGATCGTGAGGTTGATTTTGTAATTTAGCTTGAACCTGGAACGGCTCCTATCTCCAAGCGGCCTTATAAAATGGGTCCTGCTGAGTTGGCTGAACTCAAACGTAAACTTGATGAACAAGAGAAGTTGGGTTTCATTCAACACAGTACTTCTTCTTGGGGTAGCCCAACAATCTTTGTGAAGAAGCGTGACAGGACTGATAGACTTTGTGTTGACTATCGGGCTCTCAATGCTAAAACCATCAAGAATAAATATCCCCTTCTGCGGATTAATGATCTCTTGATCGCCTAATTGGAGCTGTGGTGTTCTCTAAGCTTGACTTGAGAAGTGGTTATCACCAAATCAAGATTCGCAAGGAAGATGTGCCTAAAACAGCTTTCACCACCCGCTATGGCCTGTATGAGTACACGGTCATGTCTTTCGGTCTCACAAACGCACCTGCTACCTTCTCGAGGCTTATGAACTCGGTTTTCATGGAGTACCTTGATAAGTTCGTTGTGGTCTATCTAGATGACATCCTAGTCTATTCTAAGTCAAAGGAAGAGCACGAGGAACACCTTCGGTGTGTCCTAAACAAGCTTCGTGAGAACCGCTTGTATGCAAAGTTCTCAAAGTGTGAGTTTTGGCTGCCTCAAGTAACCTATCTTGGTCATGTCATCAAGGCCAAGGTCATTGCAGTCAACCCGGAAACTGTGAAGACAATTGTTGAATGGCTTCCTCCTGTAAATGTTAAAGAAGTGCGGAGTTTCCTTGGCTTGGCTAGTTATTGCCGTCGCTTCGTTCAGAACTTCTCGAAGATAGCGAAGCCTCTTACCGATCTCCTCAAGAAAGGCAAGAAATACCTTTGGACTCCTGCATGTCAAGCAAGCTTTGAGACACTCAAAGAGAAGCTCACTTCCACACCAGTCTTGGTTCCTCCGGATACATCTAAGCCTTTCCAGATATTCTGTGACGCCTCTTTGCAAGGATTGGGTGCGGTCCTTATGCAAGAAAAACAAGTGGTTGCTTATGCCTCTCGACAGTTGAAGACGCATGAGATTAACTATCCTACACATGACCTCGAGCTCGCAGCAGTTGTCTTTGCTTTGAAGCTATGGAGGCACTACTTGCTTGGCAACCGTTGTGAGATCTTTTCTGACCACAAGAGTTTGAAGTATATCTTCACTGAGCCTGATCTCAACCTTCGGCAGAGGAGATGGATTGAAGCAATCAATGATTTTGATTTGACCATCAACTACACTCCGAGCAAAGCTAATGTCATGGCCGATGCTCTCAGCCGCAAAGCTTATGTCAACAACCTCATGATGGAAGAGCAACAGCCTCTCTTGTGCGAGGAATTTCGTCAGCTCAACCTGGAAATTGTGGAACAAGGGCATCTCCTGAACCTTCTGGCTACTCCTCTCTTGGAAGAAAAGATTCGCTCTCGTCAGCTTGGTGATCCGCACACCAAAAAGATCATCTCCAAACTTCAGCTTCCGAAGTATGAGTCCTTCCACGTCGATGATCAAGGCACGCTTTTCTTTGAACACCGGATGTTTGTTCCAAACTACCCTGGTTTGAGAGAGCAAATTCTCAAGGAGGCGCACGATTCTGTTCTATCTATCCATCCTGGCAGCACAAAGATGTACATGGACTTGAAAACACAATATTGGTGGCCTGGTTTGAAACGATATTGTGCCAAGTATGTCTCGGAGTGTGATGTTTGCCGCAGAGTGAAAGTTGTCTATCAGAAACCTTTCGGTCTTCTACAGCTATTGAAACCCCCGGAATGGAAATGGGAGAAAGTAGAGATGGACTTCATCACTGGTTTTCCAAGGTCGCAGAAGGGCAACAATGCAATCTTTGTGGTCATCGACAGGCTTTCTAAAGTGGCTCATTTCTTCCCCGTCAAGGAAACAATTTCTGGAATTCAGTTGGCTGAGCTCTATATCAACAGAATTGTCTCTCTGTATGGGGTTCCGCTTGAGATCAGTTCAGACCGTGGGAGCATCTTCACTTCTAAGTTCTGGGAAAGTTTCCAAAATGCTTTGGGAACAAAGTTGAACTTCAGCACAGCTTACCACCCTCAGTCGCAAGGACAAGTTGAAAGGATCAATCCGATTCTGGAGGATATGCTTCGTGCTTGCATCATCTCTTTTGGCATGAAGTGGGAGGAATGTCTTCCTTATGCTGAATTCTCTTACAACAACAACTTCCAGAAAAGTCTGAAGATGGCACCATTTGAGGCTCTCTATGGTCAAGTGCGTAACTCCGATTGGTTGGTCAAAAGTGAGAGAGAATTTGGTTTGGCCCTGACATTGTAACTCAAGCGGAGGAGAAGGTGCATGTCATTCTTGAAAATCTGAAGATTGCTCAAAGTCGCCAGAAGAGCAATTATGACAGGAAGCACACGGACATGGTGTATGCCCCTGGTGATCTCGTTTACCTTCGTGTCACTCCCATGAGAGGCACGCACCGCTTTGGTATCAAAGGAAAGCTGGCTCCTAGATACATCGGTCCTTTCAAAATTCATGGTAGAAGAGGAGAAGTTGCTTATGCTCTTGAGCTCCCGGAAAAACTCAAGGTTCATGATGTTTTCCACATCTCACAACTCAAGAAGTGCTTCAAAGATCCCGACAGGACCGTGGATCATGAGCTAATCAATCTCCAAGAAGACCTGTCTTATCAAGAACACCCCACAAAAATCCTTGAGACCGCAGAAAGAAGGACTAGCAACAAGTCCATCAAGTTCTGCAAGGTGCAGTGGTCGCACCATTCCGTTGATGAAGCCACTTGGGAGCGTGAAGATGAGCTCCGTGCCAACTATCCTACCCTCTTTGTGTCTTCTTCTTCTTCCTAGAATCTCGGGGCGAGATTCCTGTTTAGTGGGGGAGAGTTGTAGCATCCCATTTGTCTAACAACTGTAATGCTACTTGATCTAGTAATATAATGGCTACTTCCTACATATAATTGTTGCATCATCATGTTATCATGCTCATGTCATCATGCCACCTTGCATTGGAGCATCATATCTAGCTTGCATTTGTTTTGTCTTGGTTGTGTAGTTGCTATCACAAATATCTCCACCTCTTTTACCTATCTATATTTTTGTGTCCTACAATGTGGAATTCATTGCTAGGGTTCCATAATTAATAAAATGATTTTATTCTTTTCTAAAACCCTCAAGCCACCCATCTTGTAAAATGCCAAAATGGAACATACATCTATTATGTATGTGGGCATCACTCATCTCCACTTCTATTTCTCCCTCCTTTCTATCTTTGGCATTTCCAAAATTCTCTGTTCAAACTATCTGCAAGGTTCCAAATATTTGAAATCAAATACTTGCTTGAATTTGAAACAAACAAGACAAATAAAAATAAAAAGAAGAATAAATAAAGGAGAGAACCAAACCTGGCAGCAGCCCACCTTGGGCCCAGCCGCAGCAGCCCAAGAGGGAGCAGCAGTAACCCAGCCCTCTTACCTGCCGGCCCCTTTTTCCCATCCGGCCCTGAAGGGTTTCGCGGCATAGTAAATCAAAATTTTGTACGGAGCGAACAGAGGGAAAGCCAAGATCTAATCTAGGAGATGCAATCAACGAGAGATATTGGATTAGATCTTCATACCCTTGAAGATTCAAGCAATGAACGCTCTTCTAACGTGGGTGATGTAGTCGTACTCGCTTCTCCTCCTCGCGATCCGATCCGATCTAGCACCACAAGTGGCGGTGCCTCCGTGAGATGCACACGCAAAGACTCGACGCCTCCTCCTCGGACCAGCAAGTGTGGTGGAGAGATAGATTGGATCTACAACACGATGGCGTGGTGTATATGGTGGAGAATTCTGCAGCAGGCTTCGCCACAAACATGGGAGGGAGAGGAAAGCTAGCAAGGCTGCTAGGGCTTGGAGGAAGGTGTGTAGGGGAGGCGCACCACCCTCTATATAGAGGCGGCCAGCCCTTGCCCCTCCTCCAAGCCTATCTCTAGTTTAAACAATTTAAACTCTCCTTATCTAGAAATCCTATCTCTAGTTTAAACGATTTAAACTCTCCTTATCTAGAAATCCTATCTCTAGTTTAAACGAGTTTAAACTTATCTAGATCGGCCCTATGGGGCCTTGTGCCCTGGCCCAATGCGCCAGGACACTCCCTCATAGGCCCATGCCCCTCCCGGAAGGTGGGGCCACGTTGGTCCCTTCCGGAAGGTTCTAGAAGCTTCCAGAATACCGATTAACCCGAACAATTCCGAACTCCAAAACTGCACCGCCTTATATGAATCTTATTCTCCGGACCATTCCTAACCTCTCGTGATATCCCGGATCCCATCCGAGACTCAACAAAAATTCATAAACCAATTATCCAATCTATCCTAGCCAAGACACGTTAAGTGTGTGACCTCTGAGTTCGAGAATATGCGTATGATCTTCTATCAATAATCAATAGCGGGTCTGGGCACCCATATTGACTCCCACACATTCATCGATGATCATATCGGATGAACCACGATGCCGGATTCAATCAATCCCATATATATATTCCTTCGTCTCGCGATATTTTACTTGCTCGAGATTCGATTGGGTATCGTCATACCTAGTTCAATCTCGTTCACGTTAGTACTTTACTCGTTCGTAATCCGATATCACTTTGTGATTAACTCCTTAACCACATGCTTGCAAGCGGTGTTGATATCGACACCGAGGGCCCAAGTATATCTCTCCGACTTGGGAGGACAAATTCCATCTCGATACATACAACCCAACATATACTTTCCGATCACCGAGAGACACCTTTATGATCACCCTCTCATAGGATGACGTTTGATGACCTCAAAGCTTTCTTCCGATACCGTGGAGTTGCATTATCTCATGGTCTAAGGAATACAATATTTGACATAGGAAAAGCTTCGCAAAGACGAACACGATGACACGATCTAATTGCTCGCTTTGTTTGGGTCTATCCACCATATCATTCTCCCAATGATATGATCTCATTATCAATTGACAACTCATGTCTATGGTTAGGAAACCTTAACCATCATTGATCAATGAGCTAGTCCATAGAGGCGTACTAGGGACACGGTGTTGTTCACAAACCACACAAGTATTAAAGTTTTCGCTAATACAATTCTAGCATGGAATATAAACTTTATCATGAACAAGAATTATAATAATAACATCTTTATTATTGCCTCTAGGGCATAATTCCAATCTCCTCCCACTTGCACTAGAGTCAATAATCTAGTTTACATTTGGCAACAATCTCACACCCATGGCAATCGAGGTGTTGATCATGTTTTACACGTGGAAGAGGTTTAGTCAATGGATCTGCGACATTCGATCCATATGTACTTTGCTAATCTTTAGATCTCCATACGCTATATAATCTCGGATTATATGAAACTTGGTTGATATGCTTGGTCTTTGGATGATATCTTGGTTCCTTAGCGAGTGCTATGGCGCCAGTGTTGTCACACAATATCTCCAGTGGTCCAATGCACTTGAACCACGCCAAGCTCGATGATGAAGTTTCGATCCAAACTCCTTCACTTGACGCTTCGCAGCAGCCATGTATTCCGCTTCTCTGTAGATCCCGCGATCACGCTTTGCTTGCAGCTTCTCGACTCCAGCTCCTCCATTCAAAATATAAACGTATCCCGTTCGAGATTTAGAATCATCCTTGTCTGTCGAAACTAGCATCGACGTAACCTTTACGACAAGTCGTTCATCACCCCATAGACTAAGAACATTTCTTTAGTTCTATTTAGGTACTTTAGGATGTTCTTCACGCTGTCCAAAGGTTCCACTGGATCACTTTGATATCTCGTCGTCAAACTAAGAGCATTGGACACATCCGTCTAGTACACAACATGGCATACATGATGGAACCTATGGCGAGGCATAAGGCACTTTGCTCATAGCTTCCTATCATTTATCAGAATGGACACTGAGCCTTGCTCAATATCTTACCTAACAACATAGGCACTGAACCTTTCTTTGCCTTATCCATTCTGAACCTTTTCAGAACTTTGTCTAGGTATGTACTTTGGCTTAAAGCTATCAGGCGTCTTTGTCTATCTCTATAGATTTTGGTGCCCAATATATAAGCAACTTCACCTAGGTCTTTCATTGAAAAACACTTGTTCAAATAACTCTTCACATCGTTAAGCATGTTGATGTCATTTCCGATAATCAATATGTCATCCACATACAATACCAGAAACGTCACCGAGCTCCCACTCACTTTCTTGTAGATGCAAGCTTCGTAGCAATTTGGAACAAATCCAAAGCTCTTGATCACTTGATCAAAACGAAGGTTCCAACTCCGAGATGCTTGCTTCAGTCCATAAATGGAACGCTGAAGTTTGCATACTTTACTAGCATCCTTAGGATCGACAAAACCTTCGGGTTGCATCATATACAACTCTTCATCAATGTTGCCATTGAGGAAAGCAGTCTTGACATCCATCTGCCATATTTCATAATCATGAAACGCAGCAATTGCTAATAAAATACGAATGGACTTAAACATCGCTACGGGAGAGAAAGTCTCATCGTAGTCAACACCTTGAACTTGTCGAAAACCTTTTGCGACAAGCCGTGCTTTATAGACGGTAACATTACCATCCGTCCGCTTTTCTTCTTCTTGAATATCCATTTGCACTCAACGGCCTTTCTACGCTAGGAGGATCCACCAAAGTCCATACTTGGTTTTCGCTCATGGATCCCAATGATTTCATGGCTTCCACCATTTCTCGTAGTCTGGCTCATCATCGCTTCCTCATAGTTCGAGGTTCACCGTCTTCTACCAACAAGACAACAAGACAGGTTGCCGTACCACTCGGGAGGGGCACGCGACCTTGTCGACTGACATTCAAGAGTAACATCGTCCGAAGCTTCATGATCCTTGTCATTAGCTTCCTCTATTGTTGGTGCAAAGTGACCTTGGAACAATTTCAAGTGCCGCGCTACTCTCCAATTCAAGAGAAGGTTCAATAACCTCGTCTAGCTCTACTTTCCTCCCACTCACTTCTTTCGAGAGAAACTCCTTCTCAAGAAAGGAACCGTTTTATGACAAACACTTTGCCTTCGGATTCGTGATAGAAGGTATACCCAAAAGTTTCCTTAGGGTATCCTATGAAGACGCATTTCTCCGCTTTGGGTTCGAGCTTGTCCAGCATCAACTTCTTGACGAAAGTTTCGCATCCCCAAACTTTAAGAAACGACAACTTAGGTTTAGCACCAAACCACGTTCATACGGTGTCGTCTCAACGGATTTAGATGGAGCCCTATTTAAAGTGAATGCAGCGGTTTCTAATGCATAACCCCAAAATGATAACGGCAAATCAAGAAGAGACATCATCGATCGGACCATATCTAATAGGGTTCGATTCCTGTCAGACACACCATTGCGCTGTGGTGTTCTGTATGGCGTGAGTTGTAAACAATTCCGCTTGCTTTAAGATGCGTGAGAAAATCATAACTCAAATATTCGCCCACGATCGAACGTAGAAACTTAATCTTTACATACGATGGTTCTCCACTTCATTCTGAAATTCTTTGAAATTTTCAAACGTTTCAGATTTATGTTTCATTAAATAGATATACCCATATCTACTTAAGTCATCGGTAAAAGTGAGGAAATAGCGATATCTACCGCGCGTCGAAACACTCATCGGTCCGCATACATCGGTATGTATGATTTCCAACAAGTCCGTTGCTCACTCCATCATACCGGAGAACGGGGTTTTGATCATCTTGCCCATGAGGCATGGTTCGCATGTGTCAAATGATTCAAAATCAAGAGACTCCAAAAGTCCATCAGAATGGAGTTTCTTCATGCGCTTTACTCCAATATGACCTAGACGATTGCCACAAATAAGTAGTATTATCACTATCTACTTTGCATCTCTTAGCCTCAATGTTATGGATGTGTGTTTCATCCCTTTCGAGATTTAGAAGAAATAAACCATTCATAAGAGGTGCATGACCATAAAAGATGTTACTCATATAAATAGAACAACCATTATTCTCCGATTTAAATGAATAACCGTCTTGCAATAAACACGATCCGGAAATGATGTTCATGCTCAACGCAGGCACCTAATAACATTTATTAAGGTTTAAAACTAATCCCGAAGGTAAAACTAAGGAGAGCGTGCCGACGGCCATCACATCAACTCTTGATCCGTTGCCAACGCGCATCGTCACCTCCTCATCCTCGCAAGTCGCCGTCATTCCGTAGCTCTGCTTTGAGTTACAAATATTAGCAACCGAACCGTATCAAATACCTGCACTACAACGAGGGCTAGTAAGGAAAACATCAATAACATGTATATCAAATATACCTTTGATGGTGCCAGCCTTCTTGTCCGCTAAGTACTTGGACAGTTGCGCCCAAAGGACCCTTGTCCTTGCAATAGAAGCACTGGTCCGCTTAGGACCAGACTGAGCTTCTTCTCGGCGAGGGCAACAGCGCTGTCACTGCCTTTCTTGAAGGGCTTCCTTGCACCCTTACCTTTCTTAAAGGTGGGGGCTTGACCATCAACATATGATTATTCTTTTGATATTCACCTCCGCTACTTTCATCTTAGCAAAGAGCTCGTGATCATATCTGGAACCAATCTGATTGTGATCAACTACAAAACTTTTGTAGCTAGGAGTGTCAATCTTGAGCTCCTCCGAATCTTGCCCAGTTGCTCAAGGCGTTGAGTGTAGCCCGACATCTTAATGGCGTGCTCACTAACGGACCTCCCTTCCTCCATCTTGTAGTTAAAGAATTTCTTAGAGATCTCATATCTCTCAGAACGGGCTTGAGTCTGAAACATGTTTTTCAGCTCCTCGAGAATCTCAAAGGGCCCGACGAACTCCTCAAAACGATTTTGAAGATCCGATTCCATAGCATACAACATGACGATCTTAATCAAATCATAATCATCCTTGCGTGACTGATAAACAGCTTTTTCATCAGCCGGCGCATCTATAGCAGGAGTGTCACCTAACGCTTTCCCAAGGACATAGTCCTTTTGTCCGCTAGACAGAATGATTCTTAGATTGCGGAACCAATTGGTGAAGTTAGACCCATTGTTTCTAAGCTTTTCCTTCTCAGCAAAAACGTTGAAGTTGAAGTTGGACTTGGCCATGTGATTTACAGTATTGGCAAGTACAATTTAGACTATGCTCATGATAAATAGTTCAACTTAATCAAATTACTAGATGAACTCCCACTAAATTCAACATCCCTCAAGTTGTTTAGCGAACACGATCCAAATTCACCACACCTAATCTGATCATCACGAGAAGAGATGTGGTTTCAATGGTGGACAACAAAGTGTCGATCATATCACTCATATGACTCATGCTTAACCTTTCGGTTCTTGTGTTCCGAGGCCATGTCTGTACATGCTAGGCTCGTCAAGTTAGACCCAAGTATTTCCGCGTGTGCAAAACTGGCTTGCACCCGTTGTATGTGAGCGTAGAGTCTATAGCACCCGATCATCACGTGATGCTTGGACACGACGAACTTTCGCAACGGTGCATACTTGGGGAGAACACAGTTTTATCTTGATCTTTAAGTGAGGAATCATCTTATAATGCTACCGTCGCGATCTAAGCATGATAAGATACATAAAAGGATAAACATCACATGCATATAACTTTATGTGACATGGTATAGCCAATCTTCGCAAGAATGATCTCCATCTTGTGCGTTCCGCATGATCTCCATCACTCCACCATGATTGCCTCCACCACGAATAGCAACTACAACTATTGCTAACTACTTAGCGATAAAGTAAAGCTATTACATGGCGTATAAGAAGTTGACTCACAGGTCATACACAATTGTAAAGACAACCATATGGCTTCGCCGGTTGTGTACTCATCGACATGCAAGTCGTGAAACATTACAAAACATGATCATCATACAATATACACATCACATCTTGGGCCATACCATATCACGAAAACACTCCTGCAAAAACAAGTTAGACGCCTACTTTGTTGTTGCATGTTTTACGTGGCTTTATGGGAGTAGATGCTAAGAACGATTCTTACCTACGGAAAGCCACAACGGTGATATTATGGTTGCCAAACTCCGTGTTAATCCCATGATAACTATAGTGAGAGAAACCGACATCCACCACCGCATGTGTGGAACAAGCCACACGTCAAGTGCGGAGGTCTCGCGAACGACGCCGTAGAAGGTTGGCACGGACCGCTTCAATCTCACTATCCCGCCATAAGAAGAACACAAACAAGAGGCTTGCAACAGAAAACATCAACGCCGCAACAACCATGTTATGCTCTACTCGTGAAACACATCTACGCTTAGATCTAGCTCGATACCACTGAAGGGTTTGGCGGCATAGTAAATCAAAATTTTCTACTTGAGTAATGAGGAAAGCCAAGATCTAATCTAGGATATGCAATCAACGAGAGATTGGATTAGATCTTCATACCCTTGAATATTCAAGACAGTGAACGCTCGTTAAACGGGCGTGGGTGATGTACTCGCTTCTCCTCCTCGCAATCCGATCCGATCTAGCACCACAAGTGGCGGTGCCTCCGTGAGATGCACACGTGCAGCACCTCGACGTCTCCTCCTTCCTCGGACCAACAAGTATGGTGGAGAGATAGATTGGATCTACAACACGACGGCGTGGTGTATATGGTGGAGAATTTCTACAGCAGGGCTTCGCCTACAAACAGTCGGGAGGGAGAGAGGAAAGCTAGCAAGGCTGCTAGGGCTTGGAGGAAGGTGTGTAGGGGGAGGGGGCGCACCACCCCTCTATATATAGAGGGGGGGCGGCCAGCCCTTTCCCCTCCTCCAAGCCTATCTAGTTTAAACAATTTAAACTCTCCCTTATCTAGAAATCCTATCTCTAGTTTAAACGATTTAAACTCTCCCTTATCTAGAAATCCTATCTCTAGTTTAAACGAGTTTAAACTTATCTAGGATCGGCTGGGCCCTATGGGGCCTTGTGCCCAATGCGCCAGGACACTCCCTCATAGGCCCATGACCCTCCCGGAAGGTGGGGCCACGTTGGTCCCCTTTCGAAGGTTCTAGAAGCTTCCGACAATACCGATTAACCGGAACAATTCGAACTCCAAAACTGCCGCCTTATATGAATCTTATTCTCGGACCATTCCGGAACCTCTCGTGATATCCCGATCCCATCCGAGACTCAACAAAAATTCATAAACCAATTATCCAATCTATCCTAGCGTCAAGACACGTTAAGTGTGTGACCTCGGGTTCGAGAATATGCATATGATCTTCTATCAATAATCAACAAGTGCGGGCACCCATATTGACTCCACACATTCATCGATGATCATATCGGATGAACCACGATGCCGGATTCAATCAATCCCATATATATATTCCCTTCGTCTCGCGATATTTTACTTGCTCGAGATTCGATCGTCGGTATCGTCATACCTAGTTCAATCTCGCTCACGAAGTACTTTACTCGTTCCGTAATCCGATATCACTTTGTGATTAACTCCTTAACCACATGCTTGCAAGCGGTGTTGATATCGACACGAGTGGGCAAGTATATCTCTCCGACTTGGGAGGAAAAATTCCATCTCGATACATACAACCCAATGATACTTTCCGATCACCGAGAGACACCTTTATGATCACCCTCTCATAGGATGACGTTTGATGACCTCAAAGCTTTCTTCGATACCGTGGAGTTGCATTATCTCATGGTCTAAGGAATACAATATTTGACATAGGAAAGCTTCGCAAAGACGAACACGATGACACGATCTAATTGCTCGCTTTGTTTGGGTCTATCCACCATATCATTCTCCCAATGATATGATCTCATTATCAATTGACAACTCATGTCTATGGTTAGGAAACCTTAACCATCATTGATCAATGAGCTAGTCCATAGAGGCGTACTAGGGACACGGTGTTGTTCACAAACCACACAAGTATTAAAGTTTCCGCTTAATACAATTCTAGCATGGAATATAAACTTTATCATGAACAAGAATTATAATAATAACATCTTTATTATTGCCTCTAGGGCATAATTCCAACTGGCCCAACTCTCCTCCCTGGCCCAGTACCCCTTCACCGACGCCGTTACTGTGCTTCGTCCTCCTCTCCGTTTCTTCCTCTCTGTGCGCCCCGACGGAGCGGGCAGGTGGCCGTCTCCACTCCGTTGTCCTCGTCACCTCGCACTCGCCTCCCTCCTCTTCTTACCCCCAAGCCATGAGTCCCTCCCCAGAACCCTAGCTCCTCCCTCGTGTCGCCGCCATCCCTTTTCCTTTTCTTCCACCGCAGCGGTGTCATGGCCACCATCTAGCGCCAGATACCCTACCTCGCCACATTTGTCACGGCATCTTGGAGGCCTTTCTTGAGCGACGGTGCAGGGAGCTAGGTGGAGGAGGCTCGAACAGCCGAGAACCCCAACGACGCTGCACGCACGCCGCATGTGGCAGCCAACTTCACCGGCCACGCCAACTCGCCTTTGCTTCCTCTCGCCTCCCGCACGCCTGCTAGGGCGGGGCAGCAAGGTGAGCTGAACGCATACAGCTTCTCTCCGTCCGTGTATCCTCTCGCTGTCATGCCAAGGCCACACCGTCGGTGTCTAGAACGTTCGACAGCAGATTGCAGCTTTTTCCGCCTCTGTTCTTAGTCGTGCCCCGCGCGCTGTAGGCCTCCTACGGCAATGACCCCTTGATGAAAGTTGTAGCCCTATCATCCCTTTTCATCTTTTTTTTTGTGGCATGTCGAAATTCTCGATGGATTTGTCACCATCGTCCTCCGAAGTTTAGCTCACCTCGCAGTTTTCGAGTGTTAAAATTCAGTTTCGTCAGTCCAAAACCACCTCCCCGAACCTTTTGTAAAAAGGCCCCTCGCTTTTTGTTCTTTCCAAACCGCAGACCAGCTCTGCTATGCTTTTTGTAAAAAGGCCCCTGTGGTTCCCCTTTCCCAACCCGCGGTCCTCAACCACCTGCCCTATGCCCAGTCAGCGCCTGACCCCACCTATCAATGATAGTGGCTAGAACTGCCTGAGTGCAAAAAGTATTTTCCTGTATCTGTTTTGAATTCATATCTTTTCAAATTTATTCAATTCAATTCAAAATTCAAATCTGATTAAATCTAAATGGATTCATAACTTTCAAATGGATTGGAATCTGAATGCAAACTTAATATGAAATATGTTTTATTTTTGAATATCAATTCAAATATTTAATCAAATATTTTCAGAATTGATTAAAATAGTCAACCCTTTGACTTTGACCTAATTTGACTAATTTTGACTTTAAAATAAAATTAAATTCATAATTCCAAATAATACAAATAATATATGTTTTCAAATCAGAAAAATGTGAGGATTTCAAATATGCCATTCAAAATATTATTTGAACACTTTAAATTTCAAGTTGAATTAAATTACAATAAAATGCCCTTCACCTTAATTAATTAATAACTTTTGATTTATAACTCCGAATTTAACAAATGATATGTCTAAAATGATTAGCTCGACGAGACCTTTCTGCTTATGCTATCCATGACTTAAATTGCAGCATGCATCATAAAAATATAAAGTATACAACAACTAATATGATAATAAATTGTGGCCAAAACTCAATAAAATGATTTATTCTTGTATTCTACACCACACCCATGCCATGCTACATTATTGCCATGCAACTTGTGCATCATTCATCATGGCATGATTGTTTGCTTGTCGAATTTTATTCATATGCTTGTGCACTTTATTTATGTTGGCCCTTGTTTGTTTGGTTCTTCTTCGAATAGACACTGAGCAGGGGATATATCAAGGAACCTAGGAGCACTACCCAGATCCGTCTCTCGCTTCAAGTCTGCCAGCAAGCACTACCACATGCTTGCATACATACAAGACCTATTGCCTCTATCTTATTCTTGCATCATTGAGTCGATTGCATTAAATTGAATCCCAAGTCTTGCATAGCCTTTATTTTTAAACCCACCAAGCTTGTTCCTCCATCCCATGAGCCATTACTACAGGAGTTGCTTGAGCCATGCGAGTCGAGAACAGATGTGTAGGGTATGTGAGAGTCGATGGGTAACGAGGTACCTAAACAACTTAACCCGAGTAGTAATGGGATAACTAATGAAAGTGGCACGGTGAGCAATCTCGCTATTTGGTTTTTCCTGCTCACTTGTGTCCGTGGGACCCCGAGTCCTTGATTCCTGTGTTCCTTGATTATTCGCTATCCACATCCGGAGGCTTATGGGACCCCCGAGCGAGCTTGATTCGTCTTATTTCTTGGGGCCACAAACTAGTTTGAGGTTTTATTTACTATCCTGCATTTATGCCATGCTTTACTGTTTTCTTTCTTTAATATTGTGCGAGGAGCACTGTCAGATTTAGGATCGTGGCACGATTCAGGTATCGACAAGCCCACCACACTTTCGGGTTCCCAGTTCTGATGTACCGTCCCACAACCTTGAGTTCGTCTCGAGCCGGCTTTGTTATGGTCTACTTTAAGGGTGGCCTCAAATATTTCTCAATCGTGATTGCTTTGTCGTGAAAGCCTCGTTGGGTTTTGATTTGGTTTTTCCGAGGTTGATCGAGTGTGTGTTGCTATTTGTGCACCCTGCAGGTAAAACTTTCAAAGCCGTGTCCGCGTTATGGACGACTTGGAGCACATTTCTCGAACATAGACAAGCATAACTAAAGTACCGCTTTTAATTTGACTAAGGAACCGACTAGTAAATAGTGCAACACTCATGGAATGGTTAATAAAATTGCCAACGGATGGGGTTGTTCGTCCGCCTCGTGGTAGCGAGGAGGAGGATGGATATGTGGATATTCTTATAATCTGTCATTATTTCACGACATCCGTCTATCTTTGGTTAGGCGGATGGTTAGCAGTATCTATAGAACTGTTAGGGTTTCTTTCTGCAATTGCGTCACCCTGTGTTGTGTCCCTTTAGAGGCATAAAGACTTGCCGAGTACCCTAGGGTCTCACACGATAAATTATTGGTTCATGAATGTACACTCGCAAGATGGATACCGGGTGGATGAGGTCGATGATGTGGGCAACGATCGCTCGGTGTAGAGATTAGAACAGGGATCCGTGAGATCTGTATGGATGTGCTTATTTCGGGGCATCTTATGCCGATTTGCTTCTTATCCGTACTCGGATCTTGTTTGCCGCTCACCGATACTACGATGTGTGATGTATGAGGAAATATCCTAAATTATTATATCTATCTAGGTCATTTGAATCTTCTTTGTATGGCGTTATATTTCCTTTCTTTTTAGATGGAATGGCTCGATGTACTATTGTATGGTGGCTTGCATACATACTCATTTGTGTATGTAGTTGATCCTTCGTACGACACGCCCGTACTTGTCCCGATGACTGGAAATGGTTGGAACGGCCGAAAGGTCTACCCGTGAGTGGCATTTGGGCCCCACCGTACTATTTCAACCATTTCCGCTCATCCAGGCTTGTATCTAGGAGCGTAATTCACCGAGGTAGTTACATCTTGTTGTTGATAACATCTCAATGTTCATGATAGGGAAACCACAATCATTTATCAACCAACAAGCTAGTGATGTATAGAGGCTATACTAGGGACTTCAAATTAAGTTTACAAATCACACAAGTATCAATGTTTCCTTGTTAATACTATTATAGCATGAATGTAAACATTTATCATAAACACAAAGATATAATAATAACTACATTTATTATTGCCTCTAGGGCATATCTCCAACAGTCTCCCACTTGCACTAGAGTCATCTAATCCATATTACATGGTAATATACCGAACACCCATGGCAGTCTGGTGTTGGTCATGTTTTGCCCTCGGGAGAGGTTTAATCAACGGATCCGCCACATTCAGATCTGTGTGTACTTTGCAAATCTTTATATCCCCATCCTGGATATGTTCTCGAATAGCGTGAAAACGTAGCTTGATGTGCTTCAACTTCTTGTGTGACCTTGGTTCTTGCGCATTGGCTATGGCACCCATGTTATCACAGTAGATAGACATTGGGTCCAGCGCACTAGGAACCACACCCAGCTCTGTAATGAACTCTTTCATCCATATCGCTTCTTGTGAAGCCTCCGGCGACCATGTATTCCGATTCATTGAAGATCTCGCCACAACGCTTTGCTTTGCACTCCTCCAGCTAAGCTTCGCACCATTCAAAATAAATACGTATCCAGATTGTGATTTAGAATCATCCGGATCGGTGTTCCAACTAGCATCGGTGTAACTTAACAACGAGCTGTTCATCACCTCCATAAGAAAGAACCATATCCTTAGTTCTTCTCAAGTACTTAAGGATGTTTTGATCATGTCCAATGATCCACTCGATCACTTTGATATCTGCTAGTTAAACTAACAAAGACATGCAATGTCGGGTCTAGTACATAGCATGGCATACATTAGAGATCCTATGGCTGAGGCATAGGAGTCTTACTCATTCTTTCTCTATCTTACGCCGATGTCGGACTTTGAGTTTTACTCAAGGTCGATTGAGCAACATGGGCAAGAACCCTTTCTTGCTTTCTTCCATTCCAAACCTCTTTAGAACTTTGTCCAAATATGTACTCTGTGACAATGATATTTGGCGTTTCGATCTATCTCTATAAATCTTTATGCCTAATATGTAAGCTGCTTCGCCAAGATCCTTCATTGAAAAACTATTATTCAAATATTCCTTGACACTATTAAGAAGGTCTACATCATTCCCAATCAACAATATGTTATTCACATATAGTATTAAGAATGCTACAGAGCTCCCACTCACTTTCTTGTAAATACAAGCTTCTCCATAAGTTTGTATAAAACCAAAACTTTTGATCACCTTATCAAAATGTTGATTCCAACTTCGGGATGCTTGCTTCAATCCATAGATGGATCGTTGAAGTTTGCATACCTTGTTAGCATCTTTAGGATCGACAAAACCTTTGGGTTGCATCATATACAACTCTTCATCAATATCTCCATTGAGGAATGCTGTTTTGACATCCATCTGCCATATCTCATAATCATAATATGCAGCGATTGCTAACATAATCCTCACAGACTTTAGCTTCGCACCGGTGAGAAAGTCTCATCGTAGTCAACTCCTTGAATTTGTCGAAACCCTTTTGCGACAAGTCGAGCTTTATAGATGAACATTACCATCAAGATCATTTTCTTCTTGAAGATCCATTTGTTCTCGATGACCTTCCGCCATCCGGTAAGTCCACCAAGGTCCATACTTGGTTTTCGTACATGGATCCAATCTCGGATTTCATGGCTTCTTGCCATTTATTGGAATCTGGGCTCATCATCGCTTCCTCATATGTCTCAGGGTCATCGGTGTTATCCACCAACATGACACTCATAACGGGATCATACCAATCTGGAGTGGTACGAGTTCTCGTTGACCTCCGAGGCTCTGTAGCAACTTCAACCAAGTTTCATGATCATCATCATTAGCTTCCTCTCTTATTGGTGCAGGCACCACAGGAACTTCTTCCGGTGCTGCGCTACTCGCAATTTCGAGAGAAGGTTCGACAACCTCGTCGAGTTCTACTTTCCTTCCAGTCACTTCTTTCGAGAGAAATTCCTTCTCTAGAAAGGATCCATTCTTGGCAACGAAGATTTTGCCTTCGGATCTATGATAGAAGGTATACCCAATAGTTTCCTTTGGGTATCCTATGAAGACGCATTTTTCCGCTTTGGGTTCAAGCTTGTCCGGCTGTAACTTATTTACATAGGCTTCGCAACCCCAAACTTTAAGGAACGACAATCTAGGTTTCTTCCCAAACCATAATTCATACGGTGTCGTTTCAACGGATTTAGACGGTGCCCTATTTAAAGTGAATGCGGCTGTTTCTAATGCATAACCCCAAAATGATAGCGGTAAATCTGTAAGTGACATCATAGAACGAACCATATCTAAGAGAGTTCGATTACGACGTTCAGACACACCATTACGCTGTGGTGTTCCCGGCGGTGTCAACTGTGAAAGTATTCCGAATTTCTTCAAATGCTCGCCAAACTCATAACTAAGATATTCACCTCCACGATCAGAACGTAGAAATTTAATCTTCTTGTTGCGTTGATTCTCTACCTCACTTTGAAACTCCTTAAACTTCTCAAAAGTCTCGGACTTATGTTTCATAAAATAGATATACCCATATCTACTCAAGTCATCCGTGAAGGTAAGAACATAACGATAACCACCGCGCGATGCTACACTCATTGGGCCACACACATCGGTATGTATGATTTCCAATAAGTCCGTAGCTCGCTCTATCATACCAGAATATGGAGTCTTAGTCATTTTTCCCATTAGACATGCTTCGCATCTTTCAAGTGATTCAAAATCAAGTGATTCAAGAAGTCCATCGGAATGGAGTTTCTTCATACGTTTCACTCCAATGTGACCAAGACGACAGTGCCACATATAGGTCGAATTATCGCTTGATTTCAAACGTTTAGCCTCAATGTTGTTTGATATGTGTATTTCCACTATCGAGATTCAATAAGAATAGACCATCTATCAAAGGTGCATGTGCATAAAACATATTACTCATATAAATCGAACAACCATTATTCTCGGACTTAAACAAGTAACCGTCTCGCAATAAACAAGATCCCGATATAATGTTCATGCTCAACGCAGGCACCAAATAACAATTATTTAAGTATAAAACTAATCCTGATGGTAGATGAAGGGGTAGCGTGCCGACCGCGATCACATCAACCTTTGATCCGTTTCCCACGCGCATCGTCACCTCGTTCTTCGCTAGCTTCCGTTTATTCTGCAAAGACATGTTTGAGTTACAAATATGAGCAACCGAACCAAGATCAAATACCCGTGCACTACTACGAGTAATAGTGAGATACACATCAATAACATGTATATCGATATACCTTTCTTCTTGATGTTGCCGTTCTTGGATCCGCCAAGTACTTTGGGCAATTCCGCTTCTAGTGACCTTCTCCCTTGCGGAAAAGCACTCAAGATCGCTTGGGTCCAGCCTTGGTCTTCTTCGCCGGCGTGGTAACTTTCTTACCACCCTTCTTGAAGTGTCCCTTCTGCTTGGACTTGCCTTTATTGAATTTGGTGGTCTTATTGACCAACAACACTTGGTGCTCTTTCTTGATCTCCACTTCTGCAGACTTTAACATAGCAAACAGTTCTGGCAACTGCTTGTTCATGTTCTGCATGTTGTAGTTCATCACAAAGTTCTTGTAACTTGGTGGTAGTGATTGGAGGACACGGTAAATCCCCAAAAGATTAGGAATCACTATACCCAAGCTTTGAAGTTTGTTTGCGTGCCCAGACATCTTAAGCACATGCTCACTGACTGAGCCGCCCTCTTCCATCTTGCAGTTAAAGAACTTTTCAGAAGCCTCATATCTTTCAATTGCCGCATGAGTCTCAAAAATCAATTTGAGATCCTCGACAATATCATATGGGTCTGAATTCTCAAACCTTTTCTGAAGCTCCGATTCCAAACCATACAAGATAGCGCACTGAACTATGGAGTATTGATTCTTCCGAGCGAGGTAAACATTCTTTACTTCATCGGAAGCATCAGCTGCAGGTGGGTCACCCAATGTGCATCCAAAGACATAGGTCAAATTACCAGCTGTGAGGACAATCCTCAAATTGCGGAACCAATCCGCGAAGTTGCTTCCATTGTTTTTCAACTTTTCTTTCTCTAGGAACGCATTAAAATTGATGGTAGGGGCTGCCATTGATCTACAACATATTTGCAATAGTTTAGACTAAGTTTATGACAAATTGAGTTCAGATTAATAATAAAATTAACCTAGGTGAACTCCCACTCAAAACAACATCCCTCACATTGTTTTAGTGATCACATGAACCAAATCTACTACATCAACACCGATCATCACGAGAGTTGATATAGTTTCAATGACGAACAATCATCATGTTCATCATATCTACTATATGAGTCATGCTTTACCTTTCGGTGATCCGTGTTCCGAGACCATGTCTGTACATGCTAGGCTCGTCAAGATCAAACCTTAGTTTCCGCATGAGCAAATCTGGCTTGCTCACGTTGTATACACTTGCAGAATCTAACACACCCGATCATCACGTGGTGCTTCGAAACAACAAGCTTTAGCAACGGTGCTAACTAAGGGTGAACACTTTATGACTTGAAATTCATGTGCATGAGGGATCATCTTATAATGCTACTAAGCAATACAAGATGCATAAAGGATTAACATCACATGCAATTCAATAATATGTGATATGATATGGCCTTTCTTCTTTGTGCTTCCGATCTCCATCTTCAAGCACGAACATGATCTCCATCATCACCGGCATTGCATCAAGGTCAATGACGCTTCTCCATGGTTATCGTCCACCGGTCTTCAACTATTACAACTACTATGAATAGACACGCGGGTCTTAACATAAATTAAAGACAACCATCTGGCTCCTGCCGGTTGCCAACTTACAATAAGGAACATTGCATACATCAAATATAATCACAATCATGGCCATATCACATCACTGCACACCCCTGCAAAACAAAGTTAGACGCCTCTACTTTCTTTGCATATTTTACGTGGTTTGGGGCTTTCAATAAGTGTCGTTCTAACTTACGAACAAGAACCACAACATTGATACTAGCATTGTTGATCACCCGTTGTAAATTGGATCTTAACTATGTTAGGAGAAACAGGCACCCGCAAAGCCACTTATGCAATACTAGTTGCATGTCAAGCGTGGAGCAAGTCTCATGAACGATGTCATGTAAGGTTAGCCCGGGCCGCTTCATCCCAACATACCGCAAGATGCAAAGTACACAAGAAGTAATCGACAATAAAAGCATCAACACCCACAATGACCATTGTGTTCTACTCGTGCAACAGATCTACATATAAAACTGGCTCTGATACCACTATAGGGTTTCGTAGCATGGAAAACAAAAATTTTCTATCGCATACAACCAAACAAGCCAAGATCTATCTACTAGATTGTTGCAACGAGTCGATGGAATAACTTACCCTCGAAGATTCCAAAGTGTTTAACGAGAGCGGATTCTCGTGGGTGATGTAGTCGTACTCTTCCCGATCTCAAGATCGTGTAGACGATCCTTCCGGCGCTGCTCCATAGCTCCGCAATCGGTCACACGTTCCAGACTGACGAAGACCTTCCTATCCCTTGTTCCAAAGAAAATGGAGGTTGTAGCACTCCTCGCGATTCCCAAAGACAACGGCGTGGTACCGGAAGTAGAGGGGAAATCTCGCAGGGCTTCGCCTTAAGCCGGAGCGAGTATGGTGGAGTATGAGAGAGATCCTCGGCGATCTAGGGTTTAGACACACCAAGGAGAAGGGGATAGAGCTGGCGGCTAGGGTTCCGGGGACCCCCAAGTCGGCGGCTAGGGCAAAACCCTAGGTGGTGGCGGCGGCTATGGAGGGCTGCAGCTTTCTAGGGTTTGAGGTGAGGGACTTGTGTGTCTAGAGGAGGGAGCCCTGCCCCTCCTTATATAGGTGGAGGGGTCGGCCGCGCCAAGGGGAGGGAGGGGAGTCCCTTCCCAACTCGGCTTGGAGGGGGCGCCGCCGGTTGGAGGAGGGATTCCCTCCCCAACTCGGTTTCCCACTCCTTCCTCTTTTCCTCTTTCCAATTTTAGCCGTTTGACTTTTCAAACTAGCTATTTCACTTTTCAATTTAGGAGTCAATTTAATCCTTTATTTGGAACAGCGAGGACACTTAGTACATGATGCAATCATTCCAATATGCAATGACACATTCATGTACCCCTTCCCCTCCGAAGTGCCGGACATTCCGGAACCTTCTAGAACATTCCCGATGAAAACACCGGAATCATTCCCGAACTCCGAAACGGGACTTTCCTTATATGAATCTTATTCTCCGGACCATTCCGGATCACCTCGTGATATCCTGGATCCCATCCGAGACTCCGAACAACATTCGGTCTCTTTCTCATAATACCATAAATACTCAAACAACGTCGAATCCTTAAGTGTGTCTCCCTACGGTTCGTGAATTATGCGGACATGATCGAGACACTTCTTCGAACAATAACCAATAGAAGAATCTGGAAATTCATATGGCTCCCACATATTTCTTTATTACTTTGCGATCGAATGAACCACTTACATACGATACCAATTTCCCTTTGTCTCACTATAGTTTACTTATCCGAGGTTATGATCGTCGGTATCTCTGCATACCTAGTTCAACCTCGTTACCGATAAGTACTCTTTTCTCGTTCCCGTGATATGTGATCCCTTGTGAGCCATTCACATGCTTGCAAGCCAATTGGATGACATTCCACCGAGAGGGCCCAGAGTATATCTATCCGTCATATGGATGGACAAATCCCACTCTTGATCCATGTGTCTCAACCAATACTTTCCGAACACTCAATGCCACCTTTATAGCCACCCAGTTACGGTGTGGTGTTTGATGTCATCAAAGCATCCATCCGGTAAAGGTGATATGCATGATCTCATGGTCGAAGGAATTAGTTTACTATGTATCAGAAAGCATATAGCAATTGAACTATTGAAATGACTTGATCTTTATGCTACGCTTATCTATAGGAGTATGTCCATCATATCATTCTCCTAACGATATGATCTTGTTGTTGATAACATCTCAATGTTCATGATAGGGAAACCACAATCATTTATCAACCAACAAGCTAGTGATGTATAGAGGCTATACTAGGGACTTCAAATTAAGTTTACAAATCACACAAGTATCAATGTTTCCTTGTTAATTGTAGCATCCCAGTTGTCTAACCCCTGTAATGCTACATGTTATAATAATAAAATGGGCCACTTCCAACATATAATTGTTGCATCATCATCATATCATGCTCATGTCATCATGTCCCCTTGCATTTGAGCATCATATAAAACCCTTTCTTGTTTGGTTCTTATCTCATGTGCATGATTAATTGTAGTTGCCTCTTGATATTGAATTTGGTTCTTAATAATTGTTAAATGCCCAAGTTGAGTTGGGGGCATCTCTCTTGTTGACTCCACCACCTTATAATTCCACCATCCAATTAATATGAGCTTGACATTTTACTTTGGTCTATCTCTAGCTCATGTTGTTGGTTGGATCCACCCATCATCTTTTGCTTGGCCTTTGCCCACTTTTTGGGAATGCAAGGTTGAAGCCACATGAAATAATATTGTTTTCACAATATAACCAGTTGGCATTAATTATGTTGCATGGGCCATGCAAGTGCCACCTTTCCAAGTATTTGGGTTTATTTGAATTTTAGTTGGATCATTTTCCTTTGCTTAATCTTGTTTTTGGGCTTGTAGATTCTTCATCAAATCTCTATCTCTCTTCTCCCCTTTGGGTTAAAACCTCACCCCTCTTAGCTAAATCCCAACCCTTAAACCCTCCTCTTTCTTTGAGCTTGCTTGTTCTTTGTTGGAGCATGCATGGATCAAGGAACCTCTCCCTTCCCCTCTCTTGCTTGCTTGATCTTGCTTAGGCCTTGATTGAAGCTTGCATGACCAAGTTTAGTACCATCTCTTTTCTCACCCCTCTTAGCAACTCTAAAACCCACCCTTGCCATCTCTCTTTCTACCCTAAACCAAACCCTAATCTACCTCTTGCCTAAACAAAAACCTTATCTACCCTCCCCTTCTAACTCCCTTGCTTAATCAAACCTAAACCCTAAGCCACCTCTTAAACCTATCTAGCATGGCCCATACCCCATGTCCCTCTACCCTCCTCCCTTCTAGCTCTAGCTCGATCATCCCAGCACCCTCCTAGCTGGCCCCACATGCCACCTATCTACCCCCTCCACCACTCAAAGAAACCCTAGCCCGAGCCTACCCTAGCTCCAACCCTAGCCCGAGCCTACCCTAGCTCCAACCCTAGACCCGAGCCTCACCTCTCCCTTTCTTGTTCTCTCTCTCTGCCCTAGGGGCCCCAGCCCGAACCACCCCGACCCTGGCCTGCCCAAACCCACCTGCCAGCTACACCTGCTTTCTGCCCGGCCACAGCACGTGAAGGAGGAGGAGGGAAAGGTGGCCGAGCCACCTTTTCCATCTACCCCACCCCCACGGCATCTCCCCCTCCTCTCCATCCCTATCCACCCACTCTGCCTCGCCCATCTATCCCAGATCCACCCCAGCGGCGCCCTGCCTCGCCCCTCTCTGCCCCATCGCCACCGGCTCGCCATCGCCGGCAACCTCGGCCCCCTCGCGTCTACACCTTGCCAGAGGACAAGCACGTCGGGGAGGTGGTCGAGGAGAACCAGACAAGCCCCTACGCCACGCCTGCACACGCCGTCGAGGAGGAGGAGGACCGGAGCCACCAGGATCTGCCGCGCCACGCCGGAAACCCTAGCGCACGCCGTCGTCAGCCTCATCGCCGATCGCCTGCTCCCCGCGCCACGTCGACCACACCGGCACGCCCGCGGTGAGCATACGAACCCCCCAGACAACCTCCGGTGCGTAGTCGTTTCCTGGACGCGTGGTTCGTTTGGTCGAACGCCCTCCGTGCGCCCGTGTCGTCGACGCCTGCCGCTAGCACCGCGCGCCATCTAGCCTATCTAGCACGCGAGCTTCCTCCGAAAGAACCCGACCACCGCGGCTGGCTCCGCGCGCCATAGCGCCACCGTCGCGAAGTTCGAGTCCCACTGCGCCACGGCCAGACGCTGCGTCGGATGCCAGAGAAGAGGAACAGTACGGGCTGGCGATTTTGCCCATACCCCCCTCCCTGTTTTGTCCTCTGCATCCCGCGCCCTCTAGCCCCACCAGTTAGTGACGTTGTCCCTTTTCTAAAAAGGCACTCGAGGTTACCTGGACGCAACCCGCAGTCCTCCCCTGGCCCGCGTGTTCTTTTCGCAAATACCCCCCTGCCTTTTTGGGTTCACCAACCCGCAGTCCCCCCGGCCCCGCTGTCAGCGTCTGCTGGGTTTTTGTAAAAAGGGTCCTTAGGTTTTGTTGATTAAACCCGCGGTCCTTCCCCTCCTAGCCGCTGGCATGTGGGCCAGAGAACCCCTGGCCCCACCTGTCTGCGACTCAGGTTGGGATAAGCTGAGTGTAAAACGACCAGATACTGTTTTCAAATTCAATTCTGTTTAAATAAATTGCAAATTCAAAATTCAAATCAGTTTTAAATAACTTTTTCATACTAAATCCAAATTGGGCAAATAATATATGTTTAGATATCAGCAAGATGAGAGGATTCCAAATATGCCATCCAATTTGACTTTTGCACAATTAAAAATTCCAAGTTCATTTAAATTACACAATTGCCACTAGAATTTAATAATTTAATAACTTTTGATTTAAAACTCCAAATTTAGCAAATGATGAGTCTAAATTGATCAGCTCGACGAGACCTTTCTGTTTATGCTATCCATGACTTCAATTGCAGCATGCATCATATAAATATATATTGAACAACAACTGTTATGGCAATGAAATGTGTCTAAAAACCAATTAAATGCTATTTTCTTGTCCACCACACCTCACCATGCCATGCTACCTTACTTGCCATGTAAATTGTGCATCATACATCATGGCATGATTGTTTGCTTGACGCATCTTATTCATATGCTTGTGCTCTATATTCATGTTGGCCTTGTTTGTTTGGTTTTTCTCGGATAGACACTGAGCAGGGGTTATATCAAGAGAACCAGGAGCACTACCCAGATCAGTCCCTTGCTTCAACTGAGATACCAGGCAAGCACTACCACATGCTTGCATACATACAGTACCTATTGCCTCTATCTTATTCTTGCATCATTGAGTCGCGATTGCATTAAATTGAATCCCAAGTATGCATAGCCTTTACTTTTCAACCCCACTAAGCTTGTTCCTCCATCCCATGAGCCACTACTATAGGAGTTGTTTGAGCCATGCGAGTCGTAGAACAGCATGTGTAGGGTTTGTGAGAGTCTGATGAACAATGAGGTACCTAAACAACTTAACCTGAGTAGTTCTGGGATAACTAAAGAAAGAGGCACCGGTGAGCAACATCTGCTATTTGGTTTTTCCTGCTCACTTGTGTCCCGTAAGACCCCGAGTACTTGATTACTGTTCCTTGTTTTATCACGCTATCCACATCCGGGAGGTATATGGGACCCCCCTGGGCCAGAGCTTGATTCCCTCTTATTTCTTGGGGCCACAACTAGTTTGAGGTTTTATTGCTATCCTGTACTTATGCCATGCTACTTTCTGTATTTAAATTGTGCGAGGAGCACACTGTACTGTTTAGGTAAGCGGAGTGATTACGCGGTATCGACAGTCCCCGATTGGGGATCTGCTGTCGCTTACAGCCATTGTCGCAAACCTTGAGTCCGTCTCGAAGCTTGCCTACTTCGTTGCGGGTGTACTTCAAGGGGTGGCCCCCTGAAATATTTCTGAATTCTGCGATTGTTCAGTCGTGAAAGCCTCGTTGGGTTTTGATTTGGTTTTTCCGAGGTCGATCGAGCGTGTGTTGCTATTGGTGCACCCCGGCCGGGTAAAACTTTCTGAAAGCCGTGTCCGCGGATATGGACGACTTGGAGCACAGTTTCTTGATCATAGACAAGCATAACTAAAGTACCGCTTTTAATCTGACTAAAGTAACTTGACTAGTAAATAGTGCAATACTCATGGAATGGTTAATAAAGCGCCAACGGTGGGGATGTTCATCCGCTTCCTTGTTGGTAGCGAGGAGGATGAATCGGATGAGATGAGATTACCATTATAATCATTGTATTTAAATTCACGGACATCCGTCTATCATTGGTTAGGCGGATGGTTAGCGTTATCTGTAGAATTGCTAGGGTTTATCTTTCGCTGCAATTCGTCACCCTGTAGTGTCCCCTTTAGAGGCATTAAGACTTCTTGAGTACCCTTTAGGGTCTCACACGATAAATTCTTGATTCGATGAATGGTACCTTCTCGTGACGGATCTTTGGGTGGAAGAAGCCGAAGATATGGGCAACGATCGTTCGGTGTAGAGATTCCGGGAACGGGGATCCATGAGACCTGTAGTTGGGATGTGCTTATTTCTCTGGCATCTTATGCCGATTTGCTTCTTATCCGTACTCGGATCTTGTTTGCCGCCGCATGATACTACGATGTGTGTTGTATGAGGAGTTATCCTAAAATATAGATTTATCCAGGTCATTTGAATCTTGCCGTATGGCGTTGGTATATTTCCTTTCTTTCTAGATGGTGTGGCTCTGATGTACTCTTGTATGGTGGCTTGCGTACATACCCACTTGTGTACGTAGTTGATCCCTTCGCCGACCACGCCGCCTCAGACAGTCCCGTTGAGAGGGTAGTGGTTGGGACGTCTGAAAGGACTACCAGTGAGTGGCTTTTGGGGCCCCACCGTACTATTTCAACCACTATCACTCATCCAAGCTTGTATCTAGGAGCGTAGTTCACCGAGGTAGTTACAATTGGTATCAGAGCCATCCCGACCTTCAGGGTTTCAGCCAAACGGTCGTTGTCAGTCTAGCAAATATTTTGGTAGTTATGTATATTAGGGAAAAACAAAACGCGAGAGTAGGACTGCTTCCACTTTTCTTCTTACCCTCCCACCACCCTTTTCTGGTAAGGAAGTGCAACGTTTTCAATCCTCTTCTCAAAGTTCAAACTAGGATTCACGTGTTCTGGGTTTCCGTAGTACCATAGGTTGTGTGTCTGTGTTTAATCCTTGTCTATCTGTTGCATCCAAGTTGTTATCTTATCTGCCTTTGGTTATCAACTGTTGGTACATTCCATACCGATGTGCTTTTGTAAACCGACAATCTATCTTCCTCTTGTATCCGACGCTATCTTGTTTGGGGTGTTCGTTTCCGTAGTTACCAATCTTTAGGTTTAAATCGTGAGAAGAAGGGGTTAGGATATGTGTTCCACTTGTTCATGTGCGGAGTAATGATTTGAGTGCGGGATGGAGTCGCGACCATACCACTACTTGTATCATTCGCTTTTGTATATTGAATCGGTAGAGTCACTAATCTTGATTCGTTAAGTAATTTTGCGCATCTATTGGTATTTTAATGCCGAAATTTGTGGAAATTTTTTCTTTGATATGTTTGTGTACCACACTCCTTTTCAGTCGTGTGCGATATGCTTAATATCTTTGAGGTGCTATGAACTTTGTTGATATTTTTATATCATCTCAGTAAATTGTATCCTTTAAACATGGTTAATTCCATCTTGGTACTATTTTGGATTATTATCATCTTCCATTATAGTACTGACTTGAGTTTTATATCAATGACAGGGTGGCTCCCCCACGCCGGACTGAAGAGGACATTCCTCGGAATCTGGGCTCTTGTCAAGCATAGCTAATGCTTTGGCGGCAATGCAAGAGAACCAGCAGCGCTTTGAGGAGAGCGTCAGAAGGAATGAGTTTGCTCCACTTCCTCCACCTCCCAAGCGTGGCGACATCAAGAGCTTCCTCAAGTTCAACCCTCGTCAGTTTGATGTTTCGACCTCGACGCGGATGATTGGCTGCGCGAGATCTCAAGGTTGCTCGAGACTGCTGATGTTCCAGAACAAGAGTGGGTCAAGTGTGTTACCCACCTTCTCAAAGGAGATGCAGCTCTTTGGTGGGAAAACTACTTGAAGGCAAGCTGCACTGGGTTCCAGCCAACTTGGGAGAGGTTCACTGCAGCTTTCAAAGAACAGTTTCTCTCAGAGATTGTGATGGAAAGGATGAAGGAGGCTTTCCTCAACTCAAGCGGAAATGATAACGTCAACACCTACATCAGAACTTCATGAACCTGTCTCGCTATGGTGGTGATGAGGTGTCGATGACAAGAAAAAGAAAAGATTCGGGCAAGGGATCAATGTCGATCAAGTATGCAATCACGCATGCAAGACCGGCAACCTTCCTGAACTACGACACAAAGACCGCAAGAGGAGGCAAGGGCAAATGTTCGAGGAGTCCAAGAAACATAACAGGATGCATCAAGCTCTGCGATTATGGCAGCTCCTTCTAAGCGTATGCGGGTTCCTAACACCCCACCGTCGCTCCGGCTCCACCAAGACTGCGAGTTTCACGTCAAGGCCAAACTTCACCACTGCGGCTCCGGGGCTACAACAACCACTACCTGGAGCGCTGGCGAGTCCACAGCTACTCGCTCCACGTCTAGCTGGTGCACCGCTTGTGTGGAGATCACGGACATCAAAACTGAACTGTCCAATGAAGAACAAGGCTCTCCTCAACCCCGCCAAGATCGCAACAAGCTCTCCTCGGTTCGTGCACCACCGCCTCGGGCTCTCAACATCAACACTAAGCCCGGTCTGCGGTTGTTCGCGCTAATCGTCAACGCCTCAAGCGAGCTCGCACTTTGGAGTTGTCATGGGTATGCTTTCAGTTAACTCAGTCCCTGCACGAGTTCTCTTTGATTCTGGTGCATCGCATTCTTTCGTTTCTATAAAGTTTGCAAGTGAGAATGGGTTGGCGTCAGATCCTCTTCCAAAGAAGTTGATGGTTCTTTCTCCTGGAGCAACAATGGCAGCTTCTAAGATCAGCCATGGCAACCAAGTTGAGATTGGTGGTTCTTCATTCTTGGCTTCTTTGATTGTTCTGGGCAACTCTGACATTGATGTCATTTTGGGCATGGATTGGTTGATAGCAAATGCGGCTGTGATCGATTGTGCTGAACGCTCAGTGTCTCTGAAGATTCCTGAAGGCCATGTAGTCTTTTCTCCAAGTCTGACTCCTGCTGTCCAGCTCTATTCCTTGGCTACTCTGAATAATGATGCTATGGAAGCTATTCAGGGTGTACCGGTGGTCTGTGAGTTCCCGATGTCTTTCACGAAGAGTTGCTGGTATGCCTCTGATCGCGAGGTTGAATTCATGATTGAGCTTGAACACGAACGGCTCCTATCTCCAAGAGGCCATATAAAATGGGTCCTTCTGAGTTGGCTGAACTCAAACGACAACTTGATGAACAAGAGAAATTGGGTTTCATTCAACACAACACTTCTTCTTGGGGTAGCCCAACAATCTTTGTGAAGAAGCGTGACAGAACCGATAGGCTATGTGTTGACTACCGGGCTCTAAATGCTAAAACCATCAAGAACAAATATCCTCTCCCTCGGATAAATGATCTATTTGATCAGCTGGCAGGAGCTGTGGTGTTCTCTAAGCTGGACTTGAGAAGTGGTTATCACCAAATCAAAATTCGCAAAGAGGATGTGCCCAAGACAGCTTTCACCACCCGCTATGGCCTGTATGAGTACACGGTCATTTCTTTCGGTCTCACCAACGCACCTGCTACCTTCTCGAGGCTGATGAACTCCGTTTTCATGGAGTACCTGGACAAGTTTGTTGTGGTATATCTGGATGACATTCTGGTTTATTCCAAGTCCAAGGAGGAGCATGAAGAACACCTGCGGTGTGTCCTGAACAAGCTTCGTGAGAACCGCTTGTATGCAAAGTTCTCTAAGTGTGAGTTTTGGCTGCCTGAAGTAAAATATCTGGGTCATGTTATCTCTGCCAAGGGCATTGCAGTCAACCCGGAAACCGTGAAGACAATAGTTGAATGGCTTCCTCCTGTGAATGTCAAGGAAGTGCGAAGTTTTCTCGGCTTGGCTAGCTATTGCCGTCGTTTTGTTCAGAACTTCTCGAAGATAGCAAAGCCTCTTACCGATCTCCTCAAGAAAGGCAAGAAGTACCTGTGGACTCCTGCTTGCCAAGAAAGTTTTGAGACACTCAAAGAGAAGCTCACTTCCACACCAGTCTTGGTTCCTCCGGATACATCTAAGCCTTTCCAGATCTTCTGCGATGCCTCTTTGCAAGGATTGGGTGCGGTCCTTATGCAAGAGAGACAGGTGGTTGCTTATGCCTCTCGTCAGTTGAAGACGAGATCAACTATCCCACACATGACCTCGAGCTAGCAGTGATTGTTTTTGCCTTGAAGCTATGGAGGCACTACTTGCTTGGTAACGTTGTGAGATCTTCTCGACCACAAGAGTTTGAAGTATATCTTCACTCAACCGGATCTCAACCTTGGCAGAGGAGATGGATTGAAGCAATCAATGACTTTGATGTGACCATCAACTACACTCCGTGCAAAGCAAGCGTCATGGCGGATGCGCTTAGTCGTAAAGCTTATGTCAAGAACCTCATGGTAGAAGAGCAGACCTCTCTTGTGCGAGGAATTCCGTCGGTGAACACGGAAATTGTGGAACAAGGGCATCTCGAACCTTCCGCTACTCCTCTCTTGGAAGAACAGATTCGCTCTCGTCACCAGGTGATCCGACACCAAAAAGCTCATCGCTAAGCTTGACCTTCCGAAGTATGAGTCCTTTCATGTTGATGATCAAGGCACGCTCTTCTTTGAACACCGGATGTTTGTTCCAAACTACCCGGGTCTGAGAGACCAAGTTCTCAAGGAGGCACATGAGTCGGTTCTTTCTATCCATCCTGGCAGCACAAAGATGTACATGGACTTGAAAACACAATCTTGGTGGCACAGGTTGAAAAGGTATTGTGCCAAGTACGTCTCGAATGTGATGTTCCGCATGAGTCAAGGCATCCATCGAAACCTTTTGGTCTTCTACACCATTGAAACCTCCGAATGGAAATGGGAGAAAGTAGAGATGGACTTCATCACCGGCTTTCCAAGGTCGCAGAAGGGCAACAATGCAATTTTGTTGTCATCGACAGCTTTCTAAAGTGGCTCACTTCTTCGATCAAAGAAACAATTTACGGAATTCAGGTTGAGCTCTATATCAACAGGATTGTCTCTTTGTATGGGGTTCCACTTGAAATCAGCCTGCAGTGGGAGCATCTTCACCTCAAAGTTCTGGGAGAGTTTCCAAAAAGCTTTGGGAACAAAGTTGAACTTCAGCACTGCTTACCACCCTCAGTCGCAAGGACAAGTGGAGAGGATCAATCAGATTCTGGAGGATATGCTTCGAGCTTGCGTCATCTCGTTTGGCATGAAGTGGGAGGAATGCCTTCCATATGCTGAATTCTCCTACAACAACAGCTTCCAGAAGAGTCTGAAGATGGCACCATTCGAGGCTCTCTATGGTCGCAAGTGCAGAACTCCAATTGGTTGGTCAGGTGCAGGAGAAAGGATCTGGTTTGGCCCTGACATTGTAACCCAAGCAGAGGATAAGGTGCATATCATTCTGGAGAACCTGAAGATTGCTCAAAGTCGTTAGAAGAGCAACTATGACAGGAAGCACACAGATATGGTATATGCCCCTGGTGATCTCGTCTACCTTCGTGTCACTCCCATGAGAGGAACACACCGCTTCAGTATCAAAGGAAAGTTGGCTCCTAGATACATCGGTCCTTTCAAGATACGTGGTAGAAGAGGAGAAGTTGCGTATGCACTAGAGCTTCCGGAAAAACTCAAAGTCCATGATGTTTTCCACATCTCTCAGCTCAAGAAGTGCTTCAAAGATCCCGGCAAGACTGTGGATCATGAGCTAATCGACCTCCAAGAAGATCTGTCTTATCAGGAACACCCCACAAAAATCCTAGAGACCGCAGAACGGAGGACTCGCAACAAGTCCATCAAGTTTTGCAAGGTGCAGTGGTCACACCATTCTGTTGATGAAGCAACATGGGAGCGTGAAGATGAACTCCGTGCCAACCATCCTTTTCTCTTTGTGTCTTCTTCTTCTTCCTAGAATCTCGGGGCGATATTCCTGTTTAGTGGGGGAGAGTTGTAGCATCCCAGTTGTCTAACCCCTGTAATGCTACATGTTATAATAATAAAATGGGCCACTTCCAACATATAATTGTTGCATCATCATCATATCATGCTCATGTCATCATGTCCCCTTGCATTTGAGCATCATATAAAACCCTTTCTTGTTTGGTTCTTATCTCATCTGCATGATTAATTGTAGTTGCCTCTTGATATTGAATTTGGTTCTTAATAATTGTTAAATGCCCAAGTTGAGTTGGGGGCATCTCTCTTGTTGACTCCACCACCTTATAATTCCACCATCCAATTAATATGAGCTTGGCATTTTACTTTGGTCTATCTCTAGCTCATGTTGTTGGTTGGATCCACCCATCATCTTTTGCTTGGCCTTTGCCCACTTTTTGGGAATGCAAGGTTGAAGCCACATGAAATAATATTGTTTTCACAATATAAACAGTTGGCATTAATTATGTTGCATGGGCCATGCAAGTGCCACCTTTCCAAGTATTTGGGTTTATTTGAATTTTAGTTGGATCATTTTCCTTTGCTTAATCTTGTTTTTGGGCTTGTAGATTCTTCATCAAATCTCTATCTCTCTTCTCCCCTTTGGGTTAAAACCTCACCCCTCTTAGCTAAATCCCAACCCTTAAACCCTCCTCTTTCTTTGAGCTTGCTTGTTCTTTGTTGGAGCATGCATGGATCAAGGAACCTCTCCCTTCCCCTCTCTTGCTTGCTTGATCTTGCTTAGGCCTTGATTGAAGCTTGCATGACCAAGTTTAGTACCATCTCTTTTCTCACCCCTCTTAGCAACTCTAAAACCCACCCTTGCCATCTCTCTTTCTACCCTAAACCAAACCCTAATCTACCTCTTGCCTAAACAAAAACCTTATCTACCCTCCCCTTCTAACTCCCTTGCTTAATCAAACCTAAACCCTAAGCCACCTCTTAAACCTATCTAGCATGGCCCATACCCCATGTCCCTCTACCCTCCTCCCTTCTAGCTCTAGCTCGATCATCCCAGCACCCTCCTAGATGGCACCACATGCCACCTATCTACCCCCTCCACCACTCAAAGAAACCCTAGCCCGAGCCTACCCTAGCTCCAACCCTAGCCCGAGCCTACCCTAGCTCCAACCCTAGACCCGAGCCTCACCTCTCCCTTTCTTGCTCTCTCTCTCTGCCCTAGGGGCCCCAGCCCGAACCACCCCGCCCCTGGCCTGCCTACACCCACTGCCTGCCGTGCCCGGCCACTGCACGTGAAGGAGGAGGGAAAGGTGGCCGAGCCACCTTTTCCATCTACCCCACCCCCACGGCATCTCCCCCTCCTCTCCATCCCTATCCACCCACTCTGCCTCGCCCATCTATCCCAGATCCACCCAGTAGCCTGCCTCGCCCTCTACGCCCCATCCACCCGGCTCGCCATCGCCGGCAACCTCGGTCCCCTCGCGTCTACACCTTGCCAGAGGACAAGCACGTCGGGGAGGTGGTCGAGGAGAACCAGACAAGCCCCTACGCCACGCCTGCACACGCCGTCGAGGAGGAGGAGGACCGGAGCCACCAGGATCTGCCGCGCCACGCCGGAAACCCTAGCGCACACCGTCGTCAACCTCATCGCCGATCGCCTGCTCCCCGCGCCACGTCGACCACACCGGCACGCCCGCGGTGAGCATACGAACCCCCCAGACAACCTCCGGTGCGTAGTCGTTTCCTGGACGCGTGGTTCATTTGGTCGAACGCCCTCCGTGCGCCCGTGTCGTCGACGCCTGCCGCTAGCACCGCGCGCCATCTAGCCTATCTAGCACGCGAGCTTCCTCCGACGACAACCCGCGCCACCGCGGTGACTCGCGCCAGCGCAAGCGTCACCGGTCGCGAGTCCGAGTCCCACTGCGCCACGCCCGGCGCCTGTCGGATGCCAGCGAGAAGAGGAGCGATCTGGTGGCGATTTTGCCCATACCCCCCTCTGTTTTGTCCTCTGCATCCGCGCCTCTAGCCCTTTGATTAGTAGCGTTGTCCTTTTCTAAAAAGGCACTCGAGGTTACAGCGCAACCGCAGTCCTCCACAGCCCGTGTTCTTTCATAAATACCCCCTTTTTGGGTTCACCAACCCAGATCCCCATTGTTGTCGTCTCGGGTTTTTTGTAAAAAGGTCGTTAGGTTTTGTTGATTAAACCCGGCCTTCCTCCTAGCTGGCGTGTGGGCGAAGAACCCTGGCCCCCACTGCTGCGACTCAGGTTGGGATAAGCTGAGTGTAAAACGACCAGATACTGTTTTCAAATTCAATTCTGTTTAAATAAATTGCAAATTCAAAATTCAAATCAGTTTTAAATAACTTTTTCATACTAAATCCAAATTGGGCAAATAATATATGTTTAGATATCAGCAAGATGAGAGGATTCCAAATATGCCATCCAATTTGACTTTTGCACAATTAAAAATTCCAAGTTCATTTAAATTACACATTTGCCACTATAATTTAATAATTTAATAACTTTTGATTTAAAACTCCAAATTTAGCAAATGATGAGTCTAAATTGATCAGCTCGACGAGACCTTTCTGTTTATGCTATCCATGACTTCAATTGCAGCATGCATCATATAAATATATATTGAACAACAACTGTTATGGCAATGAAATGTGTCTAAAAACCAATTAAATGCTATTTTCTTGTCCACCACACCTTACCATGCCATGCTACCTTACTTGCCATGTAAATTGTGCATCATACATCATGGCATGATTGTTTGCTTGACGCATCTTATTCATATGCTTGTGCTCTATATTCATGTTGGCCTTGTTTGTTTGGTTTTTCTCGGATAGAACCTTGGCGGGGGTTATATCAAGAGAACCGGAGCACTACCAGATCGTCCCTTGCTTCAATCGAGATACCGCAAGCACTACCACATGCTTGCATACATAGTACCTATTGCCTCTATCTTATTCTTGCATCATTGAGTCGCGATTGCATTAAATTGAATCCCAAGTATGCATAGCCTTTACTTTTCAACCCCACTAAGCTTGTTCCTCCATCCAATGAGCCACTACTATAGGAGTTGTTTGAGCCATGAGTCGTGAAACGACATGTGTAGGGTTTGTGAGTCGATGAACAATGAGGTACCTAAACAACTTAACTTTGAGTAGTTGGGATAACTAAAGAAAGAGGCACCGGTGAGCAACATCGCTATTTGGTTTTCCTGCTCACTTGTGTCCCGTAAGACCCCGAGTACTTGATTCCTGTTCCTTGTTTTATCGCGCTATCCACATCCGGGAGGTATATGGGACCCCCCTGGGCCAGAGCTTGATTCCGTCTTATTTCTTGGGGCCACAACTAGTTTGAGGTTTTATTGCTATCCTGTACTTATGCCATGCTACTTTCTATTTAAATTGTGCGAGGAGCACCTTTGTCTTTGTTAGGTAAGCGGAGTGATTACGCGGTATCGACAGTCCCCGATTGGGGATCTGCTGTCGCTTACAGCCATTGTCGCAAACCTTGAGTCCGTCTCGAAGCTTGCCTACTTTGTTGCGGGTGTAATTCAAGGGGTGGCCCCCTGAAATATTTCTGAATTCTGCGATTGTTCAGTCGTGAAAGCCTCGTTGGGTTTTGATTTGGTTTTTCCGAGGTCGATCGAGCGTGTGTTGCTATTGGTGCACCCCGGCCGGGTAAAACTTTCTGAAAGCCGTGTCCGCGGATATGGACGACTTGGAGCACAGTTTCTTGATCATAGACAAGCATAACTAAAGTACCGCTTTTAATCTGACTAAAGTAACTTGACTAGTAAATAGTGCAATACTCATGGAATGGTTAATAAAACTGCCAACGGGTGGGGGATGTTCATCCGCTTCCTTGTTGGTAAGCAGGGAGGAGGATGGATCGGATGAGATTACCATTATAACTGTTGTATTTAAATTCACGGACATCCGTCTATCATTGGTTAGGCGGATGGTTAGCGTTTATCTGTAGAATTGCTAGGGTTTATCTTTCGCTGCAATTGCGTCACCCCAGGTAGTGTCCCCTTTAGAGGCATTAAGACTTGCTGAGTACCCTTAGGGTCTCACACGATAAATTCTTGATTCAGATGAACAGGTACCTTCTCGGGGCGGATCTTTGGGTGGAAGAAGCGAAGATATGGGCAACGATCGTTCGGTGTAGAGATTCCGGAACGAGGATCCATGAGACCTGTAGTTGGGATGTGCTTATTTCTCGGCATCTTATGCCGATTTGCTTCTTATCCGTACTCGGATCTTGTTTGCCGCTTCATGATACTCGATGTGTGTTGTATGAGGAGTTATCCTAAAATATAGATTTATCCAGGTCATTTGAATCTTGCCGTATGGCGTTGGTATATTCCTTTCTTTCTAGATGGTGTGGCTCGATGTACTCTTGTATGGTGGCTTGCGTACATACCCACTTGTGTCGTAGTTGATCCCTTCGCTGCCGACTCGCCTCCGTCTGAGGTCCCGTTGAGAGGGTAGTGGTTGGGACGTCTGAAAGGACTACCAGTGAGTGGCTTTTGGGGCCCCACCGTACTATTTCAACCACTATCACTCATCCAGGCTTGTATCTAGGAGCGTAGTTCACCGAGGTAGTTACATTAATACTATTATAGCATGAATGTAAACATTTATCATAAACACAAAGATATAATAATAACTACATTTATTATTGCCTCTAGGGCATATCTCCAACAGTTCCTCCTCCCACCGCGGGCCCACCTTGGGTCCGAGTTGGGAGGGACTCCCCTCCCCAGGCGCGCCTCCCTCCACCTATAAGAGGAGGGGCAGGGCTCCCCTCCTAGACACAAGTTCCTACCTCTAAAAACCCTAGCTTGGCGCCACCACCTCCTGCAGCTGCCGCCGCCTCCCAGGGTTCTCCTTGCCGTCGACTTGGGCACCACCAAGCCCTAGCCGCCGGCTCTAGCACCTCTTCCTCGGCGTGTCTAAACCCTAGATCGTAGAGGGCTCTCTCATAGTCCACCATACTCGCTTCGGCTTAAGGCGAAGCCCTGTGAGATCTCCCCTCTACTTCCGGTACCACACCATTGTGCTGCCGGAATCGCGAGGAGAGTGCTACAACCTCCGCTGCCTGCTGGAACAAGGGAGAGGAAGGTCTTCGTCGAGTACCGAACGTGTGACCATTGATCGGGAGGCGCTTGGGAGCAGAGCCGGAAGGATCGTCTACGCGATCTTGAGATCGGCAAGTGTACGACTACATCACCCATGAGAATCTGCTCTCGTTAACCGCTTTGGAATCTTCGAGGGTAAGTTCCTCTATCGACTCGTTGCTACAATCTAGTAGATAGATCTTGGCTTGTTTGTGTGCATGCGGTAGAAATTTTTGTTTTCCATGCTACGAACCCCTACAGATGTGTCTCCCCGGGACATAAATTTTTGCATGCACAAGAGCTACGAGTATACGAGAAAGATATGACCATGTGTACATGTATAATTGCATAGAAGACACATTTCTTAATAGTTTTACGAATTGTGAGTATCTAAATGCGAGTAGCAAATGGAAAACGTGGTGCACCAATGTTTAGTGTATTAGGGCTTGGAGTATGTAACATGTAAAGAAATTTACATGAAAACTTGACCCAACCTTCTTTCCACCTAAATCTAGGTAGCATAACACGTGTACCTAAAAGGGTTAGTATGCCCTATTGTAGAATTTGTATGAAGTATGCAAAAAAGGTATTTACAAGGAAAAGTATGCCCAGGACAAGAATTAGGAAGTTAGTTTAAGCAAGAGGCAAAGGGGTTCCATGACCATCCCTTTTGATCAATCATTGATCATAAGGAGAAGAATAAAACACTTGATCACCGAAGAATAAATAAGCAAGCAATGATAAGTAGCAAGGCGGCAAGGTGAAAGCAAATTCTGAAGGCAAACTACGTGTTGACATCTACACGCTCTAGTATCACCTATTACTGACAACTAAGGTAGACAAACATAAACTAGATACCTCTGTTAGGATATTTATTAGACTTATTAACGGTAAAAAAACCTCTATCGAGATATTTAAACATACTAAAAATACACATATTAACTCATTAGTACATCCAAATGACATACAATTTGTATATAATTATGGTTTTGTTTCATAATTTTATGGTTTGTATAGATCAAGAGGGGATTTAATTCAGTAGAAACTTATGTCCAAATAAAATATATCCCTAATTCAACATTGTTGTGTTCGTCATGGTAGAAGTTTGGATTGTGTAATAGATACATGTTTTTTAACCTCAGACAATAAAAAGGTTTCTACCATATATATCAATATATTAGATAATGAGAAATATATATATTTACAAAGGCCCTTGGGCCAAATGGAGAAATTACAAAATGGCTACAACAAGGCCAGCAAGCTAAAATTATATTGAACCTACATTCCAGGACTCGATGTTATCATAATAGAGACATGTGGTTAATTTTTTAGAATAGTAATATTTTATAATAAGGTTTGCATTAATATAATTAGGCCATTGTAAAATATATTTACCCATAGGTGGGGTAAGTTCTTCTATTATATAAAGAATGGTCCATAAAAAGGTAAAAGTGTTTAGGATAAATGAGTGATGGTGTTAATATAAGATGTGCCCTCCTTAACTATATCACGACAAATATACATGACTAGTTGGATAGACGATACGGGTGGCGAGATTGCTGATTGCAAAATTATATTTATCTAGCATTGTGCATCAATTGCAAAATAAAAAAGTTTATTGTTGAAAAATGCATAAACTTTTAAAAAAATTATAGGTGATACGGTTTACTTGCAATGAAAAGGTATCTAACATTTGGTACATAAATACATTTTTTTATCACGCTATATTTATGCTAGAGAGTTATACATATCATCAAGCCATAGTTTCTAGTACTCATAATCATTTATGTGAAAACTATTGTTTGTATCTTTAAACATATCCTTTTGGGTAAACATGTCAACAAACATTGCACAATGAAAATTTTCAATTACATGTGTTGATATATATAGTGCTTTATATTATGTGAGCAGGCTTAAAACACTCCCATCCTAGTCATGTTACCACCCAAATTTATGTTGGTTACTGACTATCTTGGTGCAGTTTTATAGTGCCCTCCCTTTCTAGGATTGATTGATTGTGTCGTATGTAAGAAAATAGTACTCCCCGTGTTCCAAAGGTAAAGCCTATAAATTTATTCAAAAGTCAATACTATGTTTTATGTTTGATCTACAAAATATAAACACCATAGTAAAATATATTTTCATCGTGATACTTTTTGTATGTTTTGTCTAAATTTATACATATTGTATTTCTCGGATGGAGGCATTAGAATTATTCATACACGCACGTATGATGTGCTTTGTTTCAGGGATGACATTTGCCGTGTTTTTTTTTCCGACTGTGTTGAGGGCACACATTTGTAAGTAGTACGTGTCATAGACAGGCCCCGGGAACTGACAATGGAGCAGGCAAAGAACAACTAGCTTTGACAAATCCAATACTAGTACAAATTAGTAGCTATATATATTAGCAGTAAACTTTTTGCCTAAACTGTCACGAAATGAGCAGTAGTCAGAAGTATCTGTCGCAGGGCACCCCCACGGATTCGGGCAGCAGGTTGCCGTCGGCGCCGACGAGCATGTCGCAGTTGACGTGCATCCTCTGCCGGCCGGAGTGGAAGACGTTGACCCTGAACCGTATCGCCGTGGTGAGCTGGAGGCGCAGGGGGAGGCGTCCGGCGCGGAGGGCGGCAGAGAAGGCGGGCCAGGAAGCGTCGGCAGTCCGGGGCCCGACGACGTCGAGGACGCCTGCGATGGAGGTGGTGGTCATGTTGGGCTGGTACCACGCGCCGGCGAAGGCCGGACCGGAGGCGACGAGCGCGTCGTAGTAGAGGAGGGAGGCCCGCGTGGCGCCCTCGTAGTAGATGCCGACGTGGCGGTTGGGGTTGCGGTCGGAGACGTTGAAGGCGACCTGGCCGCCGGGCACGGGGCCCGAGATGGCGAGGGAGGCGAGCGTGAAGCGGGGCCGGTGCGGGCGCAGGCCGAGCCAGACGACGAAGAGCGCGACGCCGCCGACGAGGAGCACGGCCAGGAGGACGGAGCAGAGGGTGTTGGCGAAGACGGCGACGCAGCCATCCCTGGTGCGGTGCGCGACCCGCCGCGCGCGGCTCCTCCCAGGCGTCGTCGTCGTCTGCTGCTGCTGCTGCGTCGGCGGCGGCGGCGGCATTTCGCCGTACGTACGTGCCTGAATCGTAGCTGCTCTGGAGCTCGTGAAACGGGAGGAAATTAATTTTCTTTTTCTAGTGGTAATGCATGAGCATCTATTTCGTGTGCGTGGGTTTGATGCATGAAGCCATTCCATGGAGCACTTGATCGACCAAGGAAAGCATAACTAGCGGCCTAGGCCATCTCGTGCACGGAAGGAATTCATCTCCACCTTGAGTGCACATGACTGGCAGGAAAAGGGCAAAGGAAGGCCCAGCTGCACTGCCAATGGATCAATTATACTAGTACGGAGTAGTTAAAAAAAACGATAATGCTAGACTTACGGATGGAATTGTTACGGATTAAAGTTACGGACTGACGTGGCGATCGATCGTGAAACCGTGTGAGAAAAAATCGGAACCACCGCAGCTACAACCCAATCCCGCTGAACCACGTCATATCCGTATGTTTTATCCGTAAAGAACAGAAATCCTACGCCTAGAATTTTTTTTACGGAATTGAATTACGGACAGATGTGGAAGTAGTCAGTTGGTGCAAATTTTCTCAACTCCCGTGATTCAAGGGCCGTAATTAATCCATACCACGCCACATAATCCTGTAACTTTTATTCCGTAACAATTGGTCTATAAGTGTAGGGTTACTGAAAAAAAACCAATGTGGTAAAAATTTATACTTCATTCGTCCAGAAATAAACGACTTTGATTTTTCTAGATTCATTTCACTTATTTATGGAAGGAGGGAGTAGAAGAAGACCCTTAGCAAGAACTCCTGAAGTTCGCAACCGGCGGGAGCAGAAGTCTGGTTGTTGGGTGCGACATTTCAACCCAAACCATTGGGCTACTGCTGCATCCTCAAAATTAATAGTTAAGAGAATAATACGATTTTTCTCACGGAGTCGGTCTTTACCGGTCAGGTATCCACCGATCATGTGCATCATTATTCGTGTTGCGTTCCTGACCGCCGGAGATGGAGAGGGAGGCGACGGTGAAGCGGGGGTCCTCCGGGCCTTGGTTGAGCTAGGCGAAGGCGACGATGACGACGACGCTTGCAACGCGGAGGAGGAGGAGGAGAAAGCAGAAGATGGTGCAACTCATCACCCTTGGTGGAGGCGGCCAAAGCGGTAACGAAGGGTCGCGTCGAGGAAGGCGGGCATAAGGACCAACTCATTTCCCCAGATGGTTAAAAATATATTTCAAATTTTGAAACGTGGTAAAACTTTTAAAAACTATGATACGGTGATAAATTTGTTTTATTCTATGTTGGTTTAACTTGTCTACCTGCATGCTATGTCTGATTAATCGACTTCGTTCCGTACTTCCGTGCAGCACCTTATCAAACTAGTAAAATGTAATACCCCAAACTAGAGGCTTATCAAACAAGTAATATGTTACTCATCATGTCTTCCGATCCATTGCCATCATTCTACTACATCACGTCTTTCAGGGTGTGTTGTTAGGCATACTTTAACTTTTTAGACTTTGCCTTGTAAGCCAAAAATGCACCTAAATTGCTTTTGGCTTTTGGCTTTTTAACGGATGTTACCTTTCTCACGGGCTTTTGCTCACAGAGCTTTTTATTTGGAGATTAGAGTACGTGTTCATCTCTATCTCTACTACTTATAAAGGAGAGAACACAAACTTCTCTACACGTACCCATCACACATACGCAGACATATCACAACCGCATGATCAGACTCTCTAAACATAATCTAACAGCGTTCGTTAGCCTAATTTTTTTCTTTGGTACACTTAGCAAATAGGTCTGACGGACTAAAACTCATCCCGCACGGAAAACCCCCACCCCGATTTAGCCTTCTCTTTCCTTTTCCCTGCCAAATCGCCGCCACATCTGGCCGCCGGTTGGTGCAACGGCGTGTCCTCGAGGATGAGATGGTATGGAGAACCGACGCCGTCGAGGAGAAGGAGGCAAGATGGCGACGGGGAGATCCGGCAGTCCAGACACAGAGGAGCTCCGAGGAGTTCTTCAGCCGCGGTCTGCTCCCATGTGTCCACCGCGTGCGATTTTGACATGCTTTATCGCTTCCACCGCGTCCGCTAGGAAGAGGACCGGGACAAGGTCCATGCCGACGGATTCCAGCGCGTCCTCTACGCCGCGCCCAACTAAGCGCATGGTCTTTTTTGCTCGGAGCGGTCGCCTTGCAGCCTGTCAGAGTCGCTTGCAGAAGTCGAGCGACAGGAAGAAGACTAGCGTTCTGGTCCTTCATGTACAGATCCTCTTGCTGCTTCCACTTTGTCTTCATGGGATCTCAAATTCCAAGATACAAGCAAAAACGGATGAGAAAAGGTATGGAATTGTCAATTTGGGCTTCGAATTTGAAGGTTTCAAAGCTTTACTGCCGATTTCTAGACGATTTTGGAAGAATTTTGAGGAAGAAAGAGCGTGGAAGATGAAACTGTACAGGCACATATGGCGAAAAAGGAAAATATCGGTGTGCGACCCGGAGAGGTGGCCTCATATCGATGCGGTGGGGATTTTTTTCTTTAAACCGCTGCTTCATGTTTTTTCTCCTTCGTGGATGCCATGGGAAAGCAGAACTACCTCCATCATAAATCGTGCTCTAATGGTGCAGGCATATGGCAGTTGTCGTGCCCAACTACAGGCTGTCCCTGTGGTACGTGTTTATCGTGTTGATTTAAATTTATACTGATATGTTGAACCCGTTTGAACTGACCTCTCAGACTCGGCTGATGCCACAATAACTCATATTATCTTGTTTCTATATACACTTCATCAGTTACTATCTTGTCAGATACGCAAAAAGGAAAATCCGGTTCATGAAAGAAGAGAGCTCTTATTAAAGAGAAATGGACCCAAGTCTCTGGCTTAATTCTTGTTATTTTTATTCACACGAGCCATCAGTTTACCGATTAATTCTTTGACTGGTCTCACTGATTTTGCTGTTGCCAAAGTAGAAGCTGTCATCGGTGCTATGTTTAATTAGTATCATCAATATGTTCATGACTCTTGGATGGTGGAAGGCAACGAAAGAGGATGGAAGGCGCGCGGCAGTGTGCGCATCTCGAAGGTGGTTGCCAAATCAGCAGGCGTGAAAGGCACAAATTCCTCAGGCACTATCTAACAATTGCTCCGGTGTTGCCTCGCGTTCTCCCTCTCCTAAGAAACTCACCAAGGTCTGGTTCTTTCCCGAGTATCGCATTCATGTCTCATCTTAACGAATATGCATGCCGTCTCCTTGTTACTCCTTTGTCTTCTTCAATCTCTGGGTATTGCAGTCTATGTGATTGTGTTAATGTCTCAAAGAACTTACTCTTTTTAAGACTAGACAATTGGCCCATCTCAACAATGGCAATACGAATTTATAGATTTGGAGACAGTGGTCTTGTCCTCCAAAGATATAGAATTACATGGTAATCCAACAAATCATTCTTCAAAATTAAAATACCACCGTGATCTAGCAAAATTTTATATTGAACTTAAAGTGTGTGTCTCTAATATGCTAACATTGTCAAGATGAGCAAAATATCTGAATATTTTAACAAATTTTAAAACACTAAGTGACGAGCTGGTTCAGGCATGCCACGACTCCATTTACCAATAACTGTACTAATATCTACATTTTCTAGATTCTTTCCAATGTTTACTGATGTTCGGGCGTTTTTTTTGTCATGATAGAAAACTTACTTTACATACGGTTGTTGGTTCTAAACATGAACTATCTCTTTTGGTAAGTGATATTGTCATATTACTCCTGTTACTTTGATTTTTTATTAGATTTCCTATTGATTATAAAAGAACGAGAATAACGTCTACTTATTTCTTCTTGCAAAGACATAACTACAAACTGAAGCATACTAATTGGTCTTTTCCTACAATCTGTAAGTGATTATCGATCTGTAAAATTTCCTATGGAGGTACATTATTCATGAACCCTTCCTCATATATGAATTAAACATCGTCTATTCTATTCACTGCTTACGTACAAATTGGTTGTAGACATACAAGATTGTATAAGAGCCAAGGTAATCTAACAAAATTAATGAGAAACAAGTGATCAAAAAGCTTAGAGAAACATGTAGAGGGAGCAAAATATTTGTGAGCAAGTATCTGATCTTGCGGATAAATTGATTGATTGATTAACAAGGATATAATTTTGATGCTCAATTGTGCTACTTAATCATGAAAAATATTTGTTAGCAAGTATCTGAGTGTGTGGATTTCTTGCAGTCGAATGGTACTGGTAGGAAAGCTTAGCCTCAATGGTCATGTGTTTTCCCAACTGATTTCTTTTTGGGTGATTTTGTTAAAAGCATTATGTACAAGTTAATGAAGTTTTGTCACAGTTATTGCATTAATAGTATGCACATATTGTACCTTCTCTTTTTTCTTTTCTTCTAGCATAATTTACTTTCTCCTTTTCTTGCACACATTATGTACATTCTCTTTTTTCTTTTCTTGCGGGCATATTTCACTTTATACTTTTGCTTGTTCTCTAACTGCCCCAGCTAAATATTTATATTTTTGGATGTTAGAAAGAAAAACGACACATGTTTCGGGCAAGCATAATGTTTACACAGTTCAAGCACTTAATATAGGGAAATTTGTGTTCACAAAAAGGCTGGGTACACTGAAGTATCGGTAAGACCTTTCATTGTTGGCAGGTTACCTCCTACTTTAATTCTTTGTGAAACTGGCGGTGATGGAGCTTGAACATAATCTCAATTGCAGAGTTGATTAGGTTTGGCTCTTATATAAGATTTAGATCCTTTTGCTAGGTACATACAATATATAATGATGATATACTATAAGTTATTATAAAATGCTTTTTGCTTGTGCATTTCTTACTAATGTCGGTGGAAATAATTTGTCAAACTGCTCTGATGCATTTCAGCTATGGATGCATGTCCATCAGCTTCACAAAATTATGTACATGATTTCCATGCATACATGCATGTACGGATTATTTCTTGTGCCCTGGCAATATTCTCTTTTTTATATTGTTCACGATTCACGATGCTACAAGTTTTAATATCTTATTTTTCCATTTTCTCTTCTGCCGCATAGGGAACGCTGGTCACGTGATTTTGGATACTGCTTCTTCCCTATCCCATTGGGAAACTAGCTCAGAAGAGGCTGAAATTTTTCGCTTAACTGACATGTCTATAGTGCACGCCATTAAATGTGCAGTGTAGTAGCATTTTGGATAATGTGTCATTCTGTCCTATGCCATGTTTGTTAGGTTATATGTACAATTTTTTGTGTGGGTAAAAACATACCTTTTGTAAGTAGTTAGGGCTACAATGAGTACTTTGAGAAAACAGTCAGACCCGAGCCGAACCAAATGAGGGTACGCTGCTCTAATCTTGCAAAGTTAGCAACACGGTGACTCGCCTAACCTATCGACGGTCAACTTCTACAAAAGAACAAACTTGACCTTGTTTAGCTAACTTTTTAATATCTGAAACTATATGTGTGAAGGGAGAACTATCCTGATCTGGGTTGTTGACTGCATTAACCAGTTGCAGAACAGTGACTGCGATGGACCGCCAAGTCGAGCCTCCATGCTTGCAAGCAATTCAGCTTCCAAGGCTTGAGCACGAGAGAGGTAGCGACAGGCAGGGAAGAGAACCTAGCCATCTGCATCTTGGAGAACCATCCCCGTTCCTCCGGTGTTACTTTCTGACATGAGGGAGGCATCCATTGACAACTTAACCCAACCTTGAGGGGGCGGTAGCAAGGTTTACCAGCAGGTGGTAGCTGTTGTCCAAGAAAATTTAGGCATGCACCTTCATGCTCTTTGAATACAACTGCACCAAATTTGATTGTCACGTATTTTTTGGAATATAGAAATTGGAAATAGAATTCACAAGGGCACCATTCACTATACACATAATTCACACATAGCATTCTTTCACACTTTTCTATTTAGCAAGTACAATATAATATATTAGAATCGTGCGCTGCACGTGCATATTTACTAGTTACTTATAAAGGAGCAAACAAGAACTTCTCTATACGTACCCATCAAACCTACACAGACGCACTATAACCAACCGATCAGGCTCTCTAAACAGAATCCAACAGCTGTTATTAGCCTAATTTTTTTTCTTTGGTGCACTTAGCAAATAGATTCGACGGACTGAAACTCTGCCCGCACCCGAGTTTGCACAGGGAAAAAACTGCCCTGTACAATCTGGATCACGATTGTCCCGTCCTCTTCCACGCGAGACCCCTGCCCCGCCGCCTCCCCACTCGACGACGGCGCTTCCTCCTCTCTGCCTCTCTCCACGCGAGTCGCCGGCTCGCTGCCTCACCATACGACGCCACCAGACACCCCCCTAAAGAATCCTCTACCGTCGGCTTTCGTCCATTGCAAGGAGGACGCCCACGACGGTGCGGCCTAGAGGTGAATTGAGTATGAATCCCTGCCACCGCCGGACGATGGCTGCCCACCAGAACACGGCTGAAAGCCCGACGAGGAGGTGCGGAAGCCTTGTCTCCCCTGGCAGCATCCGCGGAACTGGCGCAACTCGAAACTGGTATTCCGCGCTGCTTCGAGGACGAGAAGCACATGCGCATCGGATTTTACTTCCTGCAAGGTAACGTCTAGGTGTCTCCCAATCTACCCAAACTAGATCCTTACGATTCAAATTTAGTTCAGTGTGCAACTGTGCATACAATTGATTACTTGGCAATGTTCAACTAGGATTTAAGCAAATCAAGATGTTGCATCTGAGATATACATATTTGGCCATGTTGAATGCATATTTGGAATGGTAGACAAAATAGAATATGGATGATAAATTTTGATTTACATATGCATGATTCCCCATCTCCTCGATGCTGCCGGCTGATCTCACGCCTCCGACTTCCATACCAATCATGCCCGCCGGAAACTCCTCTGCCACCTCCTCCTGAATGCATCTTCTATGGACGATTTGCTCGACCGGTAGCCTCTATTGCGTCCATTCCTTCTTTGCTAGGCAACCTATTGCTTAGCCAAGATGTTCGTGAAGATAGTTAAGAGGTGCGACTCTATTCCATGTTCATGCCATTCAAGTGTTGTTGTACGGAGTACTATTTTTTATCTTCGCTACCATGTACGTGGAGTTCTATTCATCGTGTACCCTTTGCAGGGGTTCTTCATATTCAGTATGTAAATTGCATGTTGATTCCTAATTTATTTTATTGTTTACCTGCTGGTGTGTCTTTCATCCCATGTTCTGAAGATAAAAGGTGTATGATTGTGGTACCTCGTGGACTTCACAGATCCTTACTTCTGGACTTTAGTTTCCGTTAGTTTGTACAGTACTGTAAAAATCACAAGTTTTAGAAATAAGAAGACAGAGGATATAGATCGCATGACACATGAACCTTTCTTAACCTTCTATTCTTTTATGATCATAGTGACACGACGCCTAGCACACGATGCCGATGTTCCATGCTGCCACGCGTGACGCCGACTCTCTCGATGTTGCCTCTGACACGACGCTGCCACTCCTGCGACACTGCCATTTCCTCCCAAGATTTTCTCGCTAGCCTTGGTCATTCGGCTTATGAACTATCAATTACTGGTTCGTGCTAATCCTTTCCCAGTTGTTAGCTTTGATCCATTTTCTGCTTGTTGTTTATCTCTGGGGATTGATGCAGCCTACCACTCTTGAATTTGTCAGGTTAATGTGGCTTTGTTGCCCCTTTGTTTGGTGGTTAAATTATATTCTAGCCATAGTGCATACCCAGAGATTCTCTAATACGTTTGATAAAACAATCCTGATAAGGATTCCGATGATTATATCCTGAGATTCTAGGAGATTAGCTTAATTAATTAATTCCATAGAAGTTCTGATTTGAGATTATATTTTTGTATTCACACCAGTGGTTGAAGTATCCATTGTCATATTGTCCATCTATACGATTTTAGGATTATAATCCTATTCAAACAATGTCCATGGTTATATACCGTGAGATTTTAGGATATCAGCTTAATTAATTCATTCAAGTTCTGCTTTTAGATTTTAATATTGTATTCACATCGGTTTTTGAAGTGTTCATTTATCATTTTTCTATACGATTTCAGGATTTCAATCCTATTCGTCTTTTGAACAAATTTCCAAGGATCATGATAATTATCTTCGTGTAGTAGACATGAGAGTCAACAGGAATCCTTACTTTTGAGTACAAAGAAATGTTACACAGAATCCATATAAAATTTAATACAATAGAAACATCTACCACTCAGATCAGGAGAAGGCATTAAGGACACTCCTCAATATGAATCATCGTTTGAGTTAGGTTGCCTTCATACACCTTGAGGGCATGATTATGTCTTATCTTGGGGAAGTAAATCTATCTGAAGAACAAGAGGAGAAAGTAACTATGCTTTTCCAACCACGTGCGGCTATCATCAGGCAGAACAGTGTGAAGCCTCAAAATCTTGTTCTTGCACGTTTATTATTATTTTAGTTAGGTTATAACTCTCAAAATATTGTTCTTGTAAATCCACTAAATGTTTGAATCTATAGTTTATATGAGCCGTTTGTTTTGTTCTATTGGGATGATCTTGCTTTCATACTGGTTTTATGACTATGACATGGTTAATTAATTATAGGCACCATGCTTCTTTGAGTGGCTAGATTCTAAATACCCACATCGTAGTTATTCCAGTTTATTAAATGAATGAAAACAATTCTATTTACAACTATTAAAATATATACATCTGACATTGTAGCATGTAGCCTAGCCCTGAAATTTTAGACAGTTTCGAGTTAGTTGTAAAATAAATGCAGATATTAAAGTTTTCTGTAAGTTTAATCGCTCAAAGCATAGTGTCACACTGCAACTCCTAGGCAAGAACAATAAGTGGCAACCTATATTTTACAATGTAGAATATTCGAAGAAAATTCTGATTAACAGTCCATCTACTTAGTGTCGTGTTGATGGAAGCGGAAGTGGTCCTAAAAGAGTAAGCTCTCCTCGCGATCGTCTGCTCCTATAAGTGAAAGGACAACTGGTGGTAAAACAGTGACATAGATAACCTGAGTTAATGCTGAAATAGTTTGGTGCATTTTAAATTGTTTCTTTCTGATTCACGCTAATTTTTTTCAGGAGGAAATGATTTTTATTCAGGACACAACCATGGTTATAGAGCACTTCAGAGACTTCTTGAGTCCGGTAAATGCAGAGGATCTTGGAAACCTCTGTAGGTATTATCATCCATTGCATGTCTGACTAGGGAGCAGTAGATGAATGTTGACAAGAGAGTTTGCTCCCTTCACTCCAAAGTTCCCATTTACATATCAATGATGAACAAGAGCAGTGTTGATAGAAAACACCATAGTAAGTCGACAACTTTTCCGCAGGCATTTCAGCTGCCAATCCTCTGTAGTTATCTTTTCTTCAACCTGGTAAATTTTCGGCTAATATATTTGTTTCAACGCGACACTTTGTATCTGGAAGGAAGCAGACCATCTTCAAGAAGTATGCCGCGAGTATCTCCCAGTTGGAGAGCAGACTATGACACTCCTGAGGACAGAATCAAGACATGGGAAGTTAACTTGCAGCCAATGACCGGTGGCGCATGGCCGCTCATGCAAGGTTGGCACAAGTTTGTCCATGACAACCGTATGCAAGTCCAAAGATATCTGCTTGTTCCAGCTGATGACGAACCAGATGATGCTTACTATTTTTACCTTGTTTTGATTTTTAAATCATGTCAAGTACGTGATTCTTCGTCATCTGTCCAGTACACATTTTGTGCATGGACGTTTTATGAAAATGTTTATGAGGAGAACCAAGCTAAATACAATATCCCTGCCTCTAAACAAGAATATTTATCGCATAAAGATATTAGTTAACCTGCTAGATAATAAATAGTGGATAATGTTGCTTAGTAGATGCTTTTATTAGTTTTGCATCACGGTATTACTGTTTAAAAAATATAAATTTTGCAAATAGACATACTATTTTTTTGACTTTAGGAATTTTAAACATATGCTGATCGGTTTTAAGGGTGCACACTTACTAGTTGTTGTTCCCTACCGTGGTGGAGACCGCCGAAGCGGTAATATGATGGTAGATTTGTTTTCTGTTTCTAAGTTGGTTTAACTTGTATATGCATGTGTGCTAGGTCCGATGAATCCACTCCGTTAATATAACACCCCAATCTAGAGGCTTGTCAAACAAGGAGTAAAACGTAGCACTTCAGCCTAGAGGCTTAGAGCATCTCTATTCGCCTACCTAAGACGCCGATCCGGGCGCCGAAATTTGGTCCGGACGCTGAAAATCGGCCCAGTCGCATACCCAGGAACCTGTTTTTGTCCGGATTTGGGCGAACTTTGATCCGGCCTTCCCAGGCCGAACCCAGGTTCCTAGGTACGTCCTGAGAACATCGGACGCAGCTAAAATGAGCGTGGATCAGCTCTATCGACGAGACAGTCCCATTCTCACCCACTCCACTCGCCCAGACTGCAGCGAAGAGCTCCCAGCGCCTCTGTCGTCATGACTTCGCCGGCGGAGCTCCTCCACGCCGAGACATGTCCACGCCTCTAGATATGCTCGCCGTAGTTGCCGCCAACTTCGCCTACCGTCCCGCCGCCGCTTTCGCCGACTGACCTTCGCCGTAGCTCTGTTTCGCTGCGTGCTTCCACCACCGCGCCCGCCAAGTGTTCGGCATTTGGCCCGGTCGGCCATGGACTCCGATGACGACGAGATATTCGCCATGGACTCCGACGACGAGGAGATCCTCGCCGTACCGCTGGAGGAGGAGAGCACCGCGGTCGCCGAAGGTGAAGAGCACTTGGAGATCCTCGCCTCGCTCGCCCAGCTGTAAATGCAGATGGCGAAGCCGAAGCGCAGCGGTTCGGCGCTAGGTCGCCAGAAGTGCAAGGCAAGGCAAAGGATAGAGGGCTACTGCTTGTTGTACGCCGACTACTTCGCCGACCAGCCACTCCATGGAGAGGACGTGTTTCGCCACCATTTCAGGATGAGCCGGAAGCTCTTCCTCAAGATCGTGCATGCCATCCGGGAGTTCGACCTCTATTTCGTTTGCAAGAAGGACTGCATCGGCTTGGTTGGGTTTTCCTCACTGCAGAAGTGCACCGTGGCGATGAGGTTGCTTGCATATGGAGCGCCGGCTGACAGTGCCGATGACTAACTCCCCATCACCGAGTCCACCGCCATTGATTGCTTATACAGGTTCTGTAGGGCAGTGATTGCTGTGTTTGGGGAAGAGTACTTGAGATCACCCACTTCTGAAGACACTTCTCGGATCCTCGTAGTCAATGAAAGTAGAGGATTTCCTGGTATGCTTAGAAGCATAGATTGCATGCATTGGGAGTGGAAGAACTGTCCATTTGCATGGCAAGAAATGTACGAAGGCCACAAAGAAGGTTGCACTGTGATACTTGAGGCAGTTGCTACACATGATCTTTGGATCTGGCACTCTTCTTTGGCATGGCAGGATCGAACAACGACATCAACGTCCTCAGCTCCTCAACTGTCTTTTCCAAGCTTGTTGAGGGGCATTGCTCCCCCTGTGGAATTTGAGATCAGAGGGCACCACTACAACAAGGGATACTATCTAGCAGATGATATCTATCCAAGATGGCCAACATTTGTGAAGACTATCTCAAACCCAATGCTCCCCAATCATTCTCACTTTGCCAAGGAACATGAAGCTTGCAGGAAGGACGTGGAGCGGGCATTCGGTGCGCTTCAGCAGAATTTTGCAGTTGTCTGGTTCCCTGCTATGACCTGATCGAAAGATCAGATGTGGAAAATGATGAACTATTGTGTGGCCTTGCACAACATGATCATTGAGGATGAGAGGAAGGATCCAGTGAGTTTGCTCGAGGAGAATGAGCCATACTACAGACATGGTCCTCTTGCCGAGCATGATCATCAGGTGCCTTCAACCTGGGCTGCATTCATTGCCATGCGTCAGGAGATCCGAGATCCGACGATGCATCAACAGCTGCAGGATGATCTTATTGAGCACCTATGGATACGCAGGGGCAACACGTCGTAGATGTCCAGCATGAACTGGCCGAACTTGGCCGAAATATGTTGTATTTTCACTTCTGTCCGAACTATGTTTACATTTACGCCGATCTATGTTTAAAATTTCGCCGAACTTTGGTCTTAAAATGTTCTATATTCATTGTATGCCAAAATTTGGACGAACTTGAGCTGAATTTGAGTCGAATTTGAGCGGAAACGGGCGTCCCGGGAACTCGGGGTGGGTACGCGAGTGGGAAACTTGCGTCGTCCGACCAAAGTTTGGTCCATATTTCGGTCTGGGTTCGCCCAACGAGTGGAGATGCTCTTAGCCCAAGAGCGCGCAAGGAAGGAACAGTAATTTGCATATCCATCTTTTAGGTGTTACCCTTGCCAAAACTGCCAACGGAGTATCTTTTTCATGGGTGTTTGGTTAGACTTACTTTTGGCTTTTTAGGCCTTGGCTTGTAAGCCGCGTAAATATCTATATAAGTGTTTTTTCTTTTGGATTTTGCTTTTGATCACTCTCTTTCTCATGGTGTTCATTTAGGCACTTTCGGCCTTGTAAGCCACAAGAATCTTCTATCTACTAATTTCTTTCCAGGTAGGTTCGTCCGGTACATTTCCGTCAGCCAAAAATACGTTTTCCGCCCGACCCGGTCTGCGCCAACCTCGGTTTCCCCCGATACAATGGAGAAGAGGAGCGGAGCCGCTGGGGTCTCCTCCGAGCGTGGCGACCGGAGCCCCTCCACCCTGCTCTTATGCCTCTGTCTCCCAGATCCAACCTGCTCCATGACCATGGCAACAACGGGCTCGACTGAAGGGGATCGGAGCGGTGCGCTGACATGCACGTCTGCCGACCACCGTGGAGCATGGCCCAGAGCAGGCGCTACTCTCGTGAGGTGATCGTTGCTTCGCTCGCCGTCTCCAGGTACGATTTCCCCTCTGGAGAGTTGGTGAGAGAGAGGGAAATTGATCGAGGGAGAAGGGGTCCTCGACCCAGGCACCTTGGCACGCGCCAGATCCAGCCGCGCCATTTTAGCCGGATTTGGAGGCAACGCGATGGTGGAGGAGCCCGTACTGGCGGAGCTCCCGAATTTGGCCGACACGCACTAGAAATTCGAGAGAGCTCGGGTCACCGCTGTGGAAAGGGAGAAAGGTGGAGGCTGGTGGGAAGAGAGGGGCCTCTTCTGTGTGAGCACCGATGTCTCCACCGACCTCCACCCAAAGCAATGAGGATTTGGCGTAACATTGGATAAGGGTGGTGTGGCCGTCAATGTTGTCTCGCCTCTGCCGCCATCATGATTTTGCACCGCTCTTACGCACTTCTTGCGGATGCACTTTCGGTCTGGGCGGGCCACTTATGCCACCACTGGCAAAGACTGCGGATGGCGCTTAGGGAGCATGGCCTCAACCTGCTCAAGTCCATCCATGAGAGCCCCCGAGGTGGACATGTTGGCCATGTTCATGAACTTCAATCTGCGGTGAGCTCTTTTCTCATTGCAATCAAGAGTGTCCTTTGATCTGAATTTCTTCAAATGCCAAATTTCAAGAAAAAAGGATAGATGCTGAGATTTCAAGAGAGATCTTACTACTACGGTTTGGGAAGCAAGCAAATCTGGAGTTCTATGATTTAAGGAGCCAGCCAAACAGTCCAAGTTCAGAACTTCCGTGAGCCTCTCATGGAGACATGCTTAGTGATACCTGAAATTACGAATTGCAAGTCACATGCTTGTATTTCATCACTACATGGTAGTACAGATACCTGAAACTCATCATTGGTTTTAAAAATCAGGTCAGAGTTGACATCTTTGGTGGCTGCGCAAGAAAACTACCACCGTGTTTAAGTAGGATATCAATTACTGATTATGTACTACGTGTAAGTTGCTCCCCAGTAGTGGAAACATTAGGGTGGAGGGGACTGTAGAGTAGTGCTTTACTGCTTTTGACATGTGTGAGGCTTGAGAATATATATATATTTTGTGATTTTGATGCTTCACAAATATGTGAAGCTCCCTCAATTCTGGGTACAAAATATTGCCTTTGTTGCAATTTAGTTGTCACAACATTGTGCACTTGTAGAAATATTATGCACATGCGGAAATTGAATGCTTGTGATGCAACACCGTTCATATTTTGCTGAGATTTGTTCTATGAAATTTGGGAGAGAGAGTGTTTGAATCTTTGCTTCAATAGTAGCATATACGCCTAGAATTCAGAGGTACTACCGTATATATCCTCTATGAGTTGGGGTCATTTTGATGAGCGCTGGATATGAGGTGATTGCCATCTTCAGTGTACTACATTTGCTCCAAATTGTTGTTCTTGCCATATTGTTATGTCAATTTTATATGTGCTTGATATGTTGCAGGTCTTTCACTAAGGGCTTGTCTCTACACTTTCAAAGGCCTGGCCGGTCTATATATATGTATCAAATTACTGTAGAAGTTTAGCAGGGACTTCACCAAGACAGGAGAAGATGAAATGACATGCAAGGTTTTGTATGGTTCTTTTCATATGGAGTATTTGTGTCCACTAAAAATAATGTTCCCATGATTCATCTCATATAGAAATGCTCACAAGCATCAAGCATGCACCGGCATGGACATGGATATATGTAGCTAAAGTAACGGTTCACACTGAGCTGATTGTGTTTTTTTGTGCGGCGGTGCACGGCACGGGCATGTTTTTAATAATTGCATGCCTTGAAGCCTGAAACTTGTTATGTTCACTCGTGGCGATCTGGTGTTTGAACTGGCCGGCTTTGCGTCGCAGGAGGTGACACGGAGAGCAGCAGCCAGCGACTAGAAGCAGCCAGCGAGCAGCGGTCAGCAGAAGTAGTGTGCGGTCAGTGCGGACCAAGTAGAAAGCTTGTATTTGAGAATTGTTCATCACTAGGCAGCAGCTGCTACTTCACAAGTAGAAAACTTATTTTACCAATGCACAACAGCACAAGTACATTGGTCGAGACTAGAATTACACTAAGCATGAGTGCGGTCAGCCGGTCGGTCGCAGTTGGCGTCGGTGACGTGGTGCCGATAGCAAAGTGGAAAAACTCAGGGGTATTTTAGTTTGTACAATCTTTTCTGGTAGCGAGGAATGGTAGCCGAATTTAGACACAAAACGAATTTGAAATTAGAACATAACCCGAAAACCAAAGTCCCTCGATCAATGCTAGGTCCATTGCAGAGCGGGATGAGGTGACGATAACACATGTGTACTGAGTCGGCAGATCGGAGGAGGTAGTGGGGCGCAACATGAACACCTACATTTCGATGGTTCAAGTGACACGCTGCGACCGTATAAATGAGGACTAACCTTCAAGACGCAATTTTTTATCTCACGTCATGGACACACTCCCAATGACAAGGAATGCCTAGAACTCTCGAGTTCCGTATGTGACTCGCACAACTACATCCCACGGTAGCCAGGTCGGCGCCAGATGTGATGTATATGCATAGAAAATCTAAATGACCGTGGCAACGCACGGGCATTCAGCTAGTATCTAAATAAGTGTTTTTGGCTTTGTTTTAATTTGGTCACTTTCCCTCCACATGGTGTCTTCTGCATGACGATCACTTAATTTGGAGATTAGTGTGTCATGTCCATTGTGGAGGTATGGAGCAGTAAAGCACAAAATGCATGTTAGCGTCCACTTGGCTAGCCCAGTACTCGGCTTATGTTCTGTACGTTTATGCGCACACAGCCGAACAATAAGAAGAGAGCATATTTCATCCCAAAAGCTCGGACTGAAGGAAGTAAGGAATCTCTCTTATAAGTTGGGTGTGGCCTCCTTTCGTAGGCGAGGTGGGACTAAACCAAGCAGCCTTTACCAGTCAACAGAGGGGTCCTCACATCCCATCCTCATGAGAAGCCTTTCAAGAAGACATGACGATGTTGGCTCTGATACCAGATGTTAGCTTCCACTTGGTCATCCCAGCACTCAGTCTACGTTCTGAACGTCCATAATATAAAGAGAGCTCGTTTTATACCAAAACCCATACTAAAGGGAGGAAGAAATCTCTCCCAACTGCGAGCACAAAGAATTTGTACTCCACCTTTCAAGTGTTGCACACCGCCACTGCTAATGGTTCATTTTTGCCAGCATTCTACTACATCACGTCTTTCGAGGCATGTAGTTGGGTGTATTTTTACTTTGCCTTGTAAGCCAAAAGCACACCTAAATAGAAGCTGCATACTTTTAACTTTTTAGGCTTTGACTTGTAACGCAAAAAAAAACACCTAAATAGATGCTTTTGGCTTTTGAGGGGGTGTTGTCTTCCTCACAGGTTTTTGCTCCCGGAGAGCTTTCTGTATGGTTAAGTTGGTTTCTAAGTTGGTAAAACAAAGATTTTGAATTTTGTAACTTGGTAAAACTTTAAAAAACTATGATACGGTGATAAATTTGTTTTTTGTTCTAAGTTGGTTTAACTTGTTTACCCACATACTAGGTCTCTTCGATGAAATATAATAAAGCCTCTGATTCGGATGGATTACAAGCGGAGTTTTATCAAATCTTTTGAGATGTTATCAAATATAATCGGTTAGAGTTATTCAATGATCTTTGTAAGGGACAACCTGAACTTTTCAGGCTTAACTTTTGTGAAATTATTACGAGGTGTGTAGTTAGGCGTACTTTTAACTTTTTAGACTTTGCCTTGTAAGCCAAAAAAACAGCTAAATAGATACTTTTGGCTTTTGACTAGATGTCGTCTTCCTCACGGTCTTTTGATAGCTTTTCATTTGGAAGCGGTGTTCCCTACCATGGTGGAGGCAGTCAAAGCGGTAATGAAGAGTCGCATCGAGGATGACAAGGCATAAGGACCAGCTCATTTCCTCGGATGTTTGAAAAGTAGATTTCGAATTTTGAAACTTGGTAAAACTTTATAAAACCATAAAAAAACTATGATAAGATGGTAGATTTGTTTTTTATTTCTATGTTGGTTTAACTTGTCTTCGTGCGTGCTAGGTCTGATTAATCCACTCCGTTCCATGGAGCACCTTATCAAACAAGTAAACTGTAATAAGCCTATCAAAAAATTAGTAAAACGTAACACCCAGCGTAGAGGCCTAGCGCACACGCAAGGAAGGAAATAGTAGTAATTTGCATCATTATCTTTCAGGTGCTACCTTTGCCAAACTGCCAATGGATCATCTTGCCAACATTCTTTTCGACACGAAATCTCGCCAACATGCTACTCCATCATGTCTTCAGGGGTGTTCGGTTAGGCTTACTTTCGGATTTTTAGACTTTGGCTTGTAAGCCGCGAAAGCATCTAAATATGTGTTTTTGGCTTTTGCTTTTGATCACAGGATGGTGTATTCCTCATGACGATAATTTCACTTGGAGATTAGTGTCCTGTCCATTGTGGAGGACTGTAGCACCCCGGTAAAACCGTAACTAGTAAATCGCCTATGTTTATCTTCATGCATCACCATGACATTATCATGCATCTGTTTGTCAAAAACTATTTTACAAAGGTCTATTTTGTTTTCCTAAATACCCCCCGTCTTAATTCAAATCAAACCCCGTGTCCGATCCCAAGATTTTCCAAATCTTGTAATGTGAAAAATAAATAAACAAAATAAATTATTGTTGAATTTTAGGGTGAAAAGAAACTTTTGTTTCTAAATGGAAAATTAAAATCCCATCTTGAACAAACTTTAATTAAAGTTTGAATCCAAACTAAATTCAAATCAAGTGGAATGCATTCTTCATAACTGCATCTGGAAATTTAAACACTTGGAAAATAAATCCAAACCCTAAACCCTAATGGAATAAAAATCATTTCCAAGTTATCTCCAAGTCTATGGATTTGATCCATATAAAAATTTGTCAACAAACATTTACAAATGATCAAGAAAGAAAAATGGAAATATTATAAAACCATAGAAAATGGTTTCACTTAATTTGGAGCCTTAGATAAAATCTTATGAATATAATAAGATAAGGAATTGAATTCCCAAAGCTAATAAAGCACTTATCTAGAATCCATACAAAATGGTGAGCAAATAATCCTAAAGATATTTAAAGGGGTAAACAAATATTAAATAAAGATTTTACAAATTGGAATCACCAAGTTTGGATCTCTAAATAAAAAGATATGGATTTTATAAGACAAAGATAGAAATATTAAATAAAGAATATTTGAAAGACCAAGTAAATCATGACCTAATGCATAAATAAGTGGAATTATTATAATCCAAATCCAAATAAAGTATTGGATAAAGAATTTCCAAAATAAAATAAAATGGCATGAACCAAATTCTATTTGAATAAAGATAAATCTCTAATAAGAATAATTATATAATTCTTGAGAAAATAGTATTTCGGAATTACCCAAGTGGAATAAAAGTTGTTTAATTAATTTAAATAAAATAAATCTTCCAAATAAAATTTAGGTAATTAAAACTATATTTAATTTTATTGGAATAAAGATAAGTACCCAATTTAAAATGATTAATAAATCATATTAAAATCATTCCAATTAATTCTAGGTGAATATTTTGACACCCTATTAAGTAAATAAAACTTACTAAAAGGTTTTGGAAGGATTTAGAATTCAAATGGAAATTAAAAACATTATTAAATCTTGAATGAATTAATATAAGGACCTACTTTAAATAATTAAAAAGGCACTAAAGGAATAAAAGATTTATTCTATTTTTGACTTCAGATTGTGTTAGCAATCAGTGTTTGAATATACAAAAAAGTTGAGAGAAGTTTGAATTCAAATAGAGGTTTGAAAAGTTTAAACAAAATCTAAACAGAATAAAAAAATGGAAAAAGAAAAAGAAACAGGAACAAAAAAAAATATAAGAGCACCTCAGCCCAACCAGCTAGCCCACCTGGCCTAGCAAGCCCATTCCCCACCCCACCCGCAGCGAACCGTTCTCACTCAAACACACACCCGCAGCGTCGCAGACAGTTGGACCCCACCCCCACACACTCTCTCTCTCTCGCTGCGAGACGACCCCACCGCCACGCAATCATCTTCCTCACCCGCTGACCCCGCCCCTCACCTCGCCGGCCGTTGCAGGCGATTAAAACTCGATTTAATCCGCGTTAACCACGCCATTAAACGGCCCCGTGACCACGCTGTAATAATCGCCAGGCACTCCTCCCTCTTTCCCCCCAGACGCCACATCCCCGGAGCCACCAGGCTGCCTTGATTCCTCGCATGAACCACACTTTCTCCGACAAGCTCCAGTAGCAATTCCGGCGAGCCCAGCTACTCCTCTGCCCCCTTGAGCACACGAGCACCATCCCCAGCCTCTGGCGCACCTCACTGTACCTCCCGTTCATCCCCGCGCGACCCAGAACCTCGGCAACGACGACGACCACCGCCGCCACCGTCTATTTTCTCTCCGGCGACTTCCCTGGTAATGTTCTGACCGCGCCGCCCCTATCTTTGAAACTTCCACACTCCCTACTCTCTTACGCGTCTAACGCACCCTTTATTTTGCATTGGCACGCCTTATAGCCTCGCCCCCGTCGATGACCGTACGAACCGGTAGCGGCGCACCTCCGTGCGATTAAATCACCATGTCGCCCTTGACCAACCGCAAGCACGTTGAGCATCGCCGTGATCTCCTGAACCTGGTGAGCCAATCCCCTTCCTCCCTCGCTTCCTCTATCACCAGCCCGCCAGAGCGAGCCAGCCGCCGTCACGCTTGCCGAGTAATGGTCAAAGCAATTAGGTCCGTAGAATTTTGATCTGACGATTAGGATAGAAACTAAGCGAAGGGGTAAGAAGCAATCTGTGCCGTGCGATGTAATTTAGATCCAACGCCTCACAGAGCCCGATCCGTGCAAACCGGTACCAGCAAATAAGAACACGACGCGTGGCCTCTGTCTGATTTAAAAACCAGAAACTTTCCTATTAGAAGTTCAATTTTGTAAAATTCATAACTTTCAAACCACACGTCCAAATTTTGCAAATTTTATATCAATGGAATCAGCAAGACAAGTACTTTCTGACCATGCACTTTGTTTAGTAAAATGCTTCTGTTAAATTGATTGTTTTTGCAGAAACTTGTGTATGCATGTTTAGAATATAAAAATTGTTCTAAAATGATTTTGGGGATAAAATCTTTGGCAAATGGTTTGTTTTGAACCTAATGACCATAGGAATCAATTTGTGGTTTCAAAAATGTATTTGGTGAAGCAAAAGAATGAATCTTGGATTTAAACCATTTCTAGTCAAATAAAATATGGTTTAATTATTAAAAAAATTGTTTTGGAAGAAAACCTTTGAGAAATGTTTTGGAAAAAAACTCTCTGACCCTAAACACAAGGTTTTATGGTTTGAAAACATATGTTGTGAACTCTATAGAATGTTGCCTTATTAAAAGCATTTCTTCACCACATAAAATAATGATTTGGTTTAAAAATGGTTTATGAAGTAAAACCTTTTGCAAATGGTTTTGCCACTTTATAAAATGACCAACAAGTGTTTTATAATGTTTATAACTTGTTATAAACCACTTTTGTAAATAAAACAAAGTTTGGCATGCTTGCATGCATTGTTTTGTTTCTATCATTTTATGTGATGAATTGCTTGAATGGTAGATTGAAATATTGTTTGCTTTATTGAATTGTAGTGATTTGGAGTGAATGAACATTGCAAAGATCAAGGAGTGAACTTATATCTACCAAAAAGGCAAGTGATGCTTCATACTTTGTACCATTATTTTCACTATGCATTAGTGGTATTTCTAAGTAGGACTTGCATGGAATTTTGCTAAGTGTAAACTATGCCATGGGAAATCCTAGTAGATGAAACCTTAGTAAAATTTCCTAAGTTAAGATTCCTATTACTATCATGCTTAGCTTAGCTAGTATAAAACAAGGGTGGAATATATATTCATACTATGAAAAATTTCTAAGTCTGAGGACTTGTGTCTTGTTTAATAAAACAACTAAGCGAATGAATCACCTGGGTGGAATGGAAGGAATGGTTTGTGTTGAGTGGTCATGCAAGTCCAGTATGCTGGGGAAAACTTGGGCATCACCAAGTCCAGTATGCTGGGGAAAACTTGGTGTCTCACTTGTGGATGGCCACCCAGGAACAAAGAGATTTGAGATGTCAAATGTTGAGAATCGTCAAGTGCAGCCACTTGGCATTATGGGCTCTGCCGGGATCATATAGGTTGCAATAACTTAGCCAAATGGACAGTTGGTGGTAGGGGAATGATAGGTTGGAGCGCGTCCATTTTGGTCTAAGGGAAGGCTTCTGAAAGATCTTGTCTTGGTGAAACCAAGTCTTGTGGGAAAAGTGCACAACCTCTGCAGAGTGAAAAATCTAAGTACTTATCCATGTCCCTGGAAAAGGACAATTTGAGCATCAATACATGGAAGCTATCAAGAATCTCATCATCCAAATTTCTAAGTTAAAAACTTGTGGTTGAACAAGGGTTGAAGGATCACCAATTTCTATTTGGAGATGCCTTGGGAAAGATTTTGTCAAGCAAAAACTTAGTGTTTTCAAATGATAAGGAAAAACTATTTTGAGCAAAGAAAGCCTAAGCTCCACTTAGCCAAATGCATATAGATGATAGACTCCACTATACTACCATAGTAACACTTGCCACTACAATTCAAATGTATTGACCCTTGTGGCTGTAACTTGTTATGTTGTAGGTTTGTTTGAAATTAGTGAAGTTTAATGATTAGGATTACAAGTCTACAACCAACATGTCTGCCTGTGGCACTTTGAAGATGAAGGACCCCATGCTATTGTTATATTCTGCTGCATTGTAATGAGATAGCCAAATGAGCTATGTAAGATGTAATAAATTATTTTATTCCTGGTTATAAAGTTGTATTATGACCTTTGTTTCTTGATATTACATCTTAACGGTGGATGCTAGCTATTGATCCAGGGACTAGCATTGTAAACACATGGATCTCTACCTTATTAAAGGTTGGGAACCTTACACCCCGGTTGTCCGGATATTTTGTTTTGACTAAACGATTTACAAAAGTCCTTTGAAATAAATTTATAAATAAAACCCTAAATATTTTTAATGGGGGAGGCAGCCACCAGCCAGACCCAAAAGGCCCAACCGGCAGCCGCCTACCACCCCACCTTGCAAACCCTAACCTATCTGGAAACCCTAGCCTACCCCGGCACCCTTCCACCCGCCTCTAGGCACCCAACCAGCCGCCAGCAAGCACGCACACATGCAACACCCCACTCCCTGCCTGGACCCACACGCACGACCCACCCTGGATCCCGACGCGCCCCGCGACCTGGTCATCTCTCCTCTCTCTCGCGAATGCCACCAACCGCCGCCCTTGGCCGCTCGACGTCTGCCGCTCGCCCCTGCAATCCTCGGCCTCCCCTTCCTCCTCTCGCCTCCTTCCCGACGCGGCGCCCCCGTCCCCATCCTTCCTCGGCAGTGCGCCACCAGGGGCCATTCCCGCCACCCGGGAGCTTCCTCTCCCCGCTGCTCCGACCCCCTCGCTGCCTCGGGCCTCTTAATAATTACTTGGAAGGTTCATGTTGTTTAGATACCCCGCAATTTAAATATTGTCTTAACAAGGCAAAATTATATCACCGGTTCGATGCACAAATTTAAATAGAGACAATATAAGGCTAGAAACGCCCGCATATGGTCTCCATATTTAATTATGAGGTGAATCGGCAGAATGCCCTAAAACCACACAAGATGCATGCGGCATGAACAATTATATGCAAAGGATAGATATTATCTGAGCCACTCACTCTTTTATGCGATAATCAACCCGCAATGATCTATTCAAGTAACAACAAGTCAAGTGGTGCTGCCAAACCCGTTGACATCATGTATTTTGTTGTGAAAGATAGAGTCCAGGATCAGACAATAAGTATTAAGCATATGAGGACTAACGCAATGTTAGCGGATCCACTTACGAAAGGCTTGCCACCCAGTGTGTTTAAAGAGCACGTTGCTAACATGGATTGGCAGAAAGCTTTTGATCCTGGAATTGGGACCGTTATGACACCATCTCCCCATAAGCTAAGAAGGGTTCTTCTCTTTGATGGAATGATGTACTGTAGTCAATTAGTTCAATGGTACTTAACTGACCATTGTAATTTATTGTCTCTGTATAAGTTTCAACAAAGAGCTGATCTCATAAGTTTGTAATAAATATAAGTTTTTGGAGCTCGTAAGTTAAAGAATCTTTGTTTTGAAATAAAGTGGTATATTGTAGTAACTGGATTCTGCGATACTCTATGGCCGTTGTAATTTGTTGTCTCCTATGCTATTTTGTTGAGAAATGAGTTTATAAGTTTATCCTTATGATCAAGGGGGAGAATGTTGGATATAAGTGATCTGCAGTGATCTAAAGGTTGTTGTGATCAATCTAAGTCAAATTAATGATGATTAAGGGGCTGTTTAATAATAGCCATTGGATGCCCTGATTAGGGGCATCCTGACCATTCATCCTAAGGTGATGGTTCCCCTAGTGCAAGTGCTATAAATAGGGGACTTAGGATTAGGGCTGAAAGAGGCTACTCATTTAGTTGTTTCTCTCTGAAAGGGCTATATCTTCTCATGCCGTTTTTGGTGATAATGACAATCCCATTTGTGATCTAATTGTGCGTTTGAGTTTCAGGAATAATGCTGTTGATGTTTCCTTATAACTTTGTGGATGCTCTCTTGGGATCTCATGAACATTGTGGCCTGTAGTTTTCTCCTAGTTTCTCTCCTTTTGTTGTTTAGGTCGCCATACTATTAAGAGGGGGTCCATCTCGGAAGGTTGTGGGAAATCACTTGTTCTTGCACAAACCCATATGCACCGCCACGGCCATCCTACTATTCCATGAGAGAGTGTGTTTCTGATCTGTTGAAGCCATATTTGTCTCATCGGAACTTCCGGCCTAGCTCCGGAAGTTCCGCTCAGGCTCTTTCTGCGGGATGATATGAGCTTTGTTCCGATCTTAGTTCCGCTGGAACTTTTGGTGAGCTCCCAGAACTCTCTGTTTTGGTATGCTCTATTTGCCGGAAGTTGCATCGGAACTTGTCCTGCCAGAAAGCTCCTGAGCGGAACTTCCGCCCAGCCACCGGAACTTCCGGTCAGACTTGGTTCGCGATCCAGAAGTTCCGCCCCTAGTTCCGCTCCAAGTTCCGCTGAAGGGTCAGTAACTTTCTGTTTGAAGTGTTCCTTTTGCCGGAAATTGCGTCGGGAGTTCGGCCGGAACTTCCGGTCTGTTTGACCAGAACTTCCGATCTAGCTTTTGGAGCGGGCGTCAACGGGCTGATGACCGTTGGAGCCGTGCTGGCGGAACTTCTGGCCCCTCACCGGAAGTTCTGGTGAAGTTGCGTTGGATATAACGGTTCAGTGCGGAGGGGGCCTATTTAAGGCGCCCCTCTTCTTCCTCCCACCCACTTCGATTTTTTCTCTCTCCTCCATTAATGCTTGAGCTTCACCTCACTAGATCTCTCTCTCTAGCCACTCAAATGACTTGATCTTTTGAGAGGTGAGGGATGTGACCTAGATCTACACTTCCACCAAAGAAGATTTGATTTCCCCCACCCATCCTTTGTGGATCTTGTTGCTCTTGGGTTTCTTGAAACCCTAGATGGTGTAGGGCATCCTCGGAGCTAAGGCTTGTGTTGTAAAGCTTTGAGGTGTCCTTGAGGGTCTCCAATTGAGTTGTGGAGCTTACCACTCAACCTTGGTGTAAAGGTTTCAGTTGGCGCCTTTAAGGTCACCGGTTAGTGGATTGTGAGGCCTCCTTTGTGGGGGAGCTCACCGGAGAAGAAGGTGAGGCCTTTGTGGTGCTCGGGTGACCTTGTGTGGCCCCGACACCTCTCCAACGTAGACGTAGCTCCTTGGGAGTGAACTATGAGAATTATATCTCCATGTCCCCGCTCCGGTTACTTTGTTCCCTTCCTTTACTTCTTGCTCTTTACCGTTCTTGTGGTTATTATAAGTTATCTTGCATTTAGATTGTTCACCTAGCTGCACATCTAGATAACTTTCCTTCTCGTTAAGCCTAAAAGTGAGTAACAAATTAAAATTGGGTAGACGCCTATTCACCCCCCCTCTAGTCGTATCAAGTCGGTACTTTCAATTCGTATCAGAGCCAAGGCTCTTATTTCGGGCTTTACCGCCTAAGAGACTATGGCGGACAATGGGGATAGTGAAACCGAAAACCCCAAGAACTTGGCCACTACGGATGACCTCAAGCAATTCGAGTCATCCATGATGTCCAAGTTTGAGGAAATGATGACTATCTTGCAATCTCTCAAGCCAAACCCCATGGTTGCTCTTGACACACCCCAAACCACCGAGCTTCCTCCCACCGTTACGGTGACCGCCCCCGGGGTGACTCCCACGGCCGTCACCACTCGCTTGGGACTTGGTTTTGTTGCTCAAACTTCTACCAAGGTTCCAAGTGAGAACACCGAGGAGCCCGAGAACCCAACTTCCAAAGAGGAAAATGGAGGAAAGGACTACTCGGTGGTACCCCCATCGCCAAAGTACACTCCGGATCCACCCATTCCCATGCCACACATCATTCCTCAAGGAGCACCACCTATGCTAGATACTTCAAATTTCGCCAATTGGCAATATCTAATGCGCTCACATATTTCCAGCTCTTCTATTGAGTTAATGAGGATTGTGGAGGATGGATTCTCTCCATATGACCCAAAGAAGTTGACACGGGGTGAAGTGGTGGACAAGCAACTCAATGACATAGCTTTGGGGATGATCCAAAAGGCTTTGACTCCAAAGGACTTTGCTCACATTCGCCAATTCGACACCGCCAAGGGAGCTTGGGATCAACTCACCGAGATCTTTGTTGGGAATGCAAGCATCCAAAGCTCCAAGTTTGATGAAATCAACAACGAGTGCGATGGTTTCGCAATGCAAGATGATGAGACCCCCGAAGACATGTATAGGCGCCTCAAAGTCCTTTGTTCCACTATAAGGGATCTTGGGGCCACCTATGTTGACGACAAGTTCATGAAGAGGAAGTTCATTCAAGCTCTCCTTCCATTTGAAGAAAAAAAGCTCAAATCCATCAAGGGAAGAACCAACTTTCACCAAATGACCTCCCAAGAAGTCTTGAGTGAAGTAATTGCCATGACCATTGCCAAGAAGAATGCGGAGTCCGCTCGTGCTAGGGCCATTGGGTCAACCAAAGTGAATCTTGCTTTGAAGGCCAAGGCTATTGAAGTTGATGATGATACATCAAGTGAGTGGTCTCAAGAGGATCTCAAGTGTGCCTTCAACGAACATCTTTCTCTCGCTTCGAGGGCCTTTTGGAACAAGTTCGGGCTCAAGTCAAGGTCAAGGGACAACTCAAGATTCAACTCACCCAACAAGTCTCCCAAGGCAAGGACATGCTACAATTGCAACGACAAGAGTCACTTCGTGGCAAGGTGTCCCTTTGAGAACCGTGAATACAATGGTGGTCGTCTCATTCGCAAGATCAAGTCAAGACCTCCTCATCCCTTAAACAAGAACTACGCCGTCAAGACCGTCGCCAACAAGGAACGAGCAATAGTGGTCCATGAAGAATATGTTTCGGGCACTGATGAAGATGATGATGATGATGAAGTCCATGGTGGAGATATTGTGGGAGTTGTTGCTATTTCCACTACCTCTACTCCACGTCTATCCCTCTTCGACTCGCCAAATGAAAATGCCATCTCCTCCAACCAAAAGTGTTTCATGGCCAAGGCCACCGAGGTAACATCAAAACCCACTCCTCAACCTATCTCTAGTGAGCCTTCCTGTCTTGATCTTGTTGGTCTAGAGGTGAAGAAAGAGATGATTGACATGTGTGAATTTGTTGCTACCTTGGATGAAGAAACTAAAACTTGCTTTGAGTCCTTGCTTGTACAACTTGACAATGTTAGGGATGATTTAGATGAAAAGGAAGAACTTCTTGACTTGCTAAGTAAAAATGAAAGAGATGCCGCTGATGAAATTGCTTCTCTCACTCAAAGTCTTGAGGATGAACAAAATATGAGAATTAATCTTGAAGAAAGTGTGTCTAAGCTTGTAGATGATCATAACAACACCATATGCTCTTTAATTAAAGAACGTGATCATGCTCTTGCTTTGGTTAAGGTGCTTAAGAAAGAAAAAGTTGAGTTTGTGGGTGGTCATGATAGGACTCAAGAAGATCTTGAGAAAATCAAAGAGGAACACAAATCCTTGGAGAGCAAATTCTAAAATACTTTTGAAGCCCATGAACAGCTTCAAACTCAATTAACTTGCGAACATGCTAAGTCTTCTGTTGTGCAAATTATAGACTTGTCTAGCACTCCTAATCCTTGTTGCAAGCATGAGCATCTCATTGAGGAAGTCAAGGTGTTGAAGTATGAACTTGCCAAGACTAAGAAGAAGAAGAGGAAGAACAAGAAGAATAAAAAGAACAAGGGCATGGGTCAAGGGGCTTCTAATGGCCTAACCATCTTGCAAAGTGACAACTTTGCCGGAAAGAACAATCCCTCTTATATTCTTTGCAAATCATATGATGGTCATGTATATGCTAGATATGTGGGAACTTCTTACACGCATGATTATCATTGGGCCATTTGGGTGCCAAAGGCTCTTGTTACTAACAAAAGGGTACCCATTGCAAAATGGGTACCTAAAACCAAAGCTTGATTTTCTTGTAGGACTATGCTTCCGATGGATCAAAATGGGTGCTTGATAGTGGTGCCACGAGTCATATGACCGGAAGCAAGTCTATCATGTCGGAGATGAGGCCAAATATTGCCAATAACATGGTCTCCTACGGTGAAAAAACAAGCTCTCAGGTTTTGGGTTTTGGCAAAGTGGTGGTAACCCCGGATGTATCCTTGGTTGACGTCATGCTTGTCAAAACTCTTGGTTACAATTTACTCTCAGTTCGTGCTCTTGCTCTTATGGGTCTTTCCTCTTTCTTTAATGCTCATTCTGTGGTCCTAATGTGGAGCAAGTCTCTCAAGGTGGCTTTCGTAGGGTATGTAGAGCATGACTTGTATGTGGTGGACTTTTTAGGGACCACTACTCCTCATGCTCTATGTCTCTATGCTAAAGACGACAAGGGATGGTTGTGGCATCGCCGCCTAGCCCATGTTAACATGAGAACTTTGCAAAGACTTCACTCCGAGGGCCACTTCCTTGGACTTAACGATGTTTGTTTGCCAAAGATCGTGTTTGCAGGGCTTGTATTGAAGGGAAGATGCATGAAACTCCTCACAAAGCACTCAATCAAATCACCATGGAGAGATGTTTGGAGCTCTTGCATATGGACCTTTTTGGTCCACCCTCTCATGATAGTCTTGGAGGTAAGAAGTATTGCTTGGTTATTTTGGATGATTTCTCAAGATACACTTGGGTGTTCTTTTTCAAGTACAAGAGTGAGACTCAACAAACCGTCATCGATTTTGCTAATGATGTTCAATGGAAGCAGAATGCAACCATTCTCTCAATTCGAAGTGACAATGGCACCGAGTTCAAAAACTATACCTTGGATGAGTTTCTTAGTGATGAAGGAATCAAGCATCAATACTCCACTCCCTATACCCCTCAACAAAATGGAGTTGCCGAAAGGAAGAATCACACTTTGATGGATGCGGCTCGGTCTATGCTAGCTGAGTTCAAGTCACCATACAACTTTTGGGCCGAGGCCATCTCCACCACTTGCCATGCAACCAACCGGCTCTATCTCCGCAAGAAAATGAACAAGACCCCCTATGAACTCCTCACCGGGAAAAAGCCAAATGTTAGCTACTTTCGGGTGTTTGGTTGCAAGTGCTACATTCTCAAGAAAGGAGTTCATTTATCCAAGTTTGAATCCAAGGCTCAAGAAGGAATTTTCGTTGGTTACT